>CM028129.1:868462500-870962500 GCA_016271365.2 Neoceratodus forsteri | reverse complement strand
GTGACTGACCGACTGTGCATCATCCCATCGGCCAGGTGTATATATGTGTGTTCATATATGTATGAGTGTAGGTATACACCAGTGCTGTGTGACACCTTGGGTGTGGGCTGCACTATTGTTTCAATGTTTCCTGGTGTGTAGACATCTGTGTGGTACTCCACTACTGTGTCCCATATGTTTTTTCCTGTATGCTCACTAGTGCTGGAATGTGTGTTTGCTGCTGCTGGGATGTGTGCTCCCTGGTGAGTGTGTGTGTGTGCGCCAGTGTTGGGATGTGTGCTAACTGGTGCCGTGGTATGTGCTTAATAGTGATGGATTGTGCACTGACTGGTGCCAGGATGTGTGGTCAGTGGTGCTGGGATGTATGTTCCCCGGTGATGGGATGTGTGCTGCCTGTGTAGGGGTGTGTGGTGTGTATGGCTATGGGGGTATAAGCAGTGTACCTCACAACCAGCATGGGTGTTGTGTCACCATACACCAGGCATGCATGCATGCATGCTGCCTTGACCTGTACACAGCTCTGTATATAATATTGCTATATAACTCTCCTCTCTTCTCTCAACAGCTCATCATGTTGTGTCAGACTCGGTGGAGGATGCTTCAGGTCCATCTGGGCAGCAGCTGCAAATGCTGCCCTTCCAAATGCACCTGCTGACAGACACCAGTGAAGAGTGAAGTGGATGATAATGAGGAGACATTCATGGGGAGCTTCGGACAACTGAGGTCCACCCAAGATCAGGAGGGCCTGCCCACCTCTGCCAGCCCCCATAGCACTGGAGGCCCAGCTACTGTCCCCACACAGCACAGCATTCACAGCAGTGCAGCCCCCAACAGCCCCTGGAACAGCCACTGCAATACCACCCCATGACCCAAACTCTGCCACAGCCATCGCCCTGCTGTTCCCGGCCAATATCACAGGGCCAGCCTCCACTGTAAACACTATCAGAAACAACTGTGCTCATGTAGATTCAAGGCAAGGCAAGGCAAACTTTATTTCTATGGCACCCAATCCCAGAGGCTCTGGGTGCCGTACAATACAATCAGCAGTTCTAAAACAATATAAATAAAACAGAATTTCTAAGCAGTCTTAAAACAGTATATAAAATTCTATTTAAAACAGGTCAGCAGTTCCAGATAAGTCCACCAAGGCCAGGGTGGATCATACGGTCTCATCAGGGAAGGCCGGGCAGAACAGGTGAGCCTTAAGCCCCTGCTTAAACTGTTCGACCATCAAAGCCTCCCAAACAGCAGATGGTAAAATGTTCAATAGGGTCAGCCCAGTGACATGGAATGCTCAGTCACCCGAGGTCTTTAGCTGAACCCTAGGAACATCCAGGAGGCCGTTGGTCGAGGAGTGGAGGGAGCGGACTAAGGGTAGTTGGTGTCAGGAGCTCAGCCAGATAGCCAGGGCCCAGCCCATATAGGGCCTTATATTTGAGCAAGCCCACCTTGAAGAGGACCCTCCACCTGATAGGCAGCCAGTACAGAGCTCGCAGGACTGGGATCACATGACTGAACCTGGGCAGACCCATTAGCAACCTGGCAACCATGTTCAGCACCAGCTATAACCGTCGGAGGTTCCCTCCAGTGACCCCAAAGTAAAGAGAGTTACAGTAGTCGAGCCTTGAGGTGACAAAAGCTTGCATCAGTGTTGGCAGGTCATCGGGTGGAAATGAGGGGCTTTATCATGGCAATGTTCCTCAGGTGGTAAAAAACACTCTTGACAACAGACGACACCTGAGCCTCAAGTGTCAGTCTGCTGTCCAGGATCATGCCAAGATCACGCACCCTCAGAGAGACTACTCTGTGTTACTCTTTTTACTTAGAAAATCATTTGATTCTATAAAATGCCTTATGCACCACATGATGTAATTGAAGATTCACTGTCTAATCTGTATTTAAATGTCTGGCAGTCTTCAGAACCCCACCATGGTGAAGTCTTGACTGGCAAAGTGCTGGGGCTTTTCCTCCCAGGTGACTGGCCTGTGATTGAGAGTATCCTTGTATATTTGTTTAGGCAGTAAATTGTCAGCAATAACATCAGAGTTTCTGGCAGTTTTTTTTCTCTCAAACTTTGTAAATAACATAGGAGTGCAGCACCATTCCTATTCCACAGCCACTGCTATGCCACCCCATGAGCCATCCTCTGGCATGGCCACAGCCCTTCTGCCCCAGGTCTGTCCTGCTGGGCCAGACACTACTGGCCCACAATGCCCACAACAACCTCAGCACTGACTGTGGTGCAGCCCCAGATCATACAATGGTCGAGGATGCAGCCTGGCCCTGTCCCAAGGGACAGCAATTGGCAACAGTGAGATGCAGCTGCCAACCAGCAGCTGCTGCTGTTACCATGGAGGCATAGAGTGTCACGCAGCAGGAACAGCAATGCACCCACCACCCGTTGCATGCCAACATGCAATGTGCTTAGGAGCCAGTGGAGGCACATCATGTGACGCACATGGTGGCCATCCACAACCTGAGTCAGGATATTGTCACCAGCATGGATTGTCTATGTGCCACTGTGCTGGAGGCTGCAGCCATGGTGGCAAGCACCCGGGAGCCAGTCATGGCTCTAACCTGTCCAATGGGAGTAGTGTCACCCCACAGTGGACAACACAGCATACACCCATGCCACGCAGTGCAGGAATGGCAACACTCTGCACACCCGGGACTCCCAGGACACCATGCATACCAGGAAATGGCCTGCTCCTTGCTGGAGTCTGTACCCCATGGAGCCATGGCCAGGGGCGACTAACACTGTCCCCATACTCATCCCACATATCGTGGATGATGACCCCAACTATACCAGGTACAGCACACACATACTGTTGGCACCCAGGGAGGTGGCAGGGGAATACACATAGGGTGCAAATTGCCAACTCTCATCAAAATGTGCCTTTTCAGTGGCCCAGCCCACATTATCTGTGTGTCACCGCCCCCTGCCCCTCTGGCCTATCCCATTCATTTCCCCCCTTGTCTGGATGGCCTATATTACTGCTGAACCCCACCTTTTAACCCCCCCCACCTGGATGGCATGTATCTATGTTTACACCCCTTTGGACCCCCTAATTGTTTGTATATGTGCATATGCACCATTTGCTACCCTGTGTCTGAATGGACTCTATTTCTGTCAACACCCACTTTTGGACCCCCCCCCCCCTTGCCTGTCTGGCATGTAGTTATGTTTATACCCCATTTAGAACTCCTCTGCCAGACTGGACTGTATATGTGTATGCACCCCATTTGCTACCCCCACCTGCATGGACTGTATTTCTGTTAATGCCCCACCCCTTTTTTTGATACCCCCACCTGGACTGCTTTTATGTATGCACTGATATTGTTATATGATAATACATTGACTAAACACATTACAGTCTCCTGTGTGGTCTGTACTCATCCTTCATGTCCAAAGAGGTCTGTTACGAGGTGGGTTCTGTACCCCTGTGCCCTCCAAACTATCCTGGGGTCACACCTGTCAAGCTGCTCCTGTATCCCCCGGCCCTCTGGCTCTGAATCTGCTGCAGGTTGTTCCTCTTGTACTGGCATGCATGTCCCACAGTTGACTGCCATTTTTTGTAGTATACAACAGGCAAGGAATATGGAACAGGCCTTTGGAAGGGGTGTAATGTAGGGTACCACTGAAAAAATCAAGGCACCTAAACTGCATCTTGAGCATTCCAAATACATGCTGTATGATGCTGTGCATGGCACTGTGTGCCTTACTGGAGTTACTGAACCTGTCCTCTGTAATGGATGCAGGCTGTAGGACAGGTGCAATGATCCAGGTACGCAGGGGACATGCACTGTCCTCTGTGTAGATAAAGGGCATTGGCTAATTTCATCATCCTGAACATGGAGGGTTGGGGATGTCTTTGGGGTATACTCACTAATGAAGTGGCCACTAGGAATGTCCCCACTTTCAAACCTCTGGCACAGAATAGAGTTGTGCCAGACGAAGGTGTCGTTGATGCTGCCAGGGTACCATGCAAGGATACTGATAATGCACCCTGTTGCATCACACACCACCTGGCAGCTGATGGAGTAGTACTGCTTCCTAGTCACATAGGCCTCCATTCCAGCATTAGTGGGCGCCCAGATGGGAACACAGGTGCAGTCAGTGGCACTAAGTACAGATGGCAGGTGTGCGACTTGATAGAACTGCTACATAGTTGCTGCTCACTCAGCTGGCATGCTGGAGAATATGATGAATTCCCCAGCATAGGCCAGCAGGGCCTCTAGTAACTGATCCAACAGCCATGAGGTGGCTGACTGTGAGATGTCTCCCACTGGCATCTGGACTATTCTGGTGGCCAGGAAACATCTTGCAACCGTCACTTTGAGCTCTATCGACATCACATGACAGTGTTGGGTGTCTGTCCAGAGCTGGTCATGCAGCAACTCACACAGCTGCATGAGCATGGGCCTGTACCAGCCCACAATCTGGTCATTACTGAGGACTTTGAATGTGACACACGAACATTACCGTTTGCAGCATAGTGCCTCCATGACCTATGCCTGAGTCCAGGATGGGCATTGGACCTTTTCTCATCCTCCACGTCCTGCTGCATCAGGTACACAATGCATGCTGCATATCAGTCATCCTAGTGTGTGGCCTGCAGTGTCTCTCCCTGCCTCTAGTGTTTGCCCAGGCTTAAGACCGCCTTTTCAGAGGTGGTACCTGTGCCATTGCTGTGTGACCTGTAAAATCCCATTTGTGCAGTGCTATCAAACTGAATATCGTGCTGCACACATTATGCAATGTAGCACCCCTGGCTTTGGGTGCTGTATACATTAACTCTGCATTAGTGCACTGGCACTAAAAGCATGCATAACGATGCCCTCTGAATATAGGATTCCAGTGCAAATATATGTGCAGCACAGGTGCAACCATCCTGCAACTAGCACAACACTTTGAATATCTGGGCCATACTGTGTGTTTATTTTTTTTCCATATCAGAATTTGGGAAATTGTTTTGTCTTTATATTTTCATCCTGCTACTTTTTACTGTAAACTTGAATTAGACACTGAACTGAACAGCACATTTTTGCATCCCATCCACCATTCCTCAGTTTCCCTGGAACACACTGCGGCCCAGTCAGCCAGTCCTTTTAGTGGTCATGCTCCAAAACCTCAGTTGCTTTCAAGTCATATAATTAAAAATCATTCATGAGGAACATGAATCAACTTTTACTTTATTTGGAACTCTTTTAGTTTATTTTCTACTTTAATCTGCGAGTTTAGCCTGCACCTCTTGATTGTACTGTTGCTGTTTCTCCTAACAGATTGCTACTTCCTAACTGAAAAGGTTTGAAAAGTCTCCCCTCATTTTTATCACCTCTTTTTCTTCCTTCCACCATGTGATTGATGTGCACAACCTTGATGTTTCTTTGCTGTCTATCTCTCAGCCTGGCATCAAACACGGAAGCAGGCAGTAAGATCATCACACATGCTATCCCTCCTTGCACTCATGTGCACCTGTCTTCAACTCACAAACGTGCTCTGTATTTAAGCATTTCTTGGCTAACATTTAAATCTACCTCTCATAGGATTCAAGACTTCCTCCCAATTTCTTTCTTCTTGGTGCTGTCACGGTAGTTGGGAGGTCATCAGCTTTGCTCCAGTCAGACGATGAGTCTGGCTCCCATGCTGGAAAGGGCAACATTAGATAATGCCACCGAAACAGCATTGTTTGACAAGAAGAGAGTGGTCAATGAGAGCCTTTTTGTGGAAACTGTAACCATCAACGAATGGTACACAGTATTGGCTTGCCCAGCCAATTTCTTTTCACACAAGCTCCCAGTGTCAGCCATGGTGCTGTACAGCAGGAAGTGGGTGGAGGAACTCCTGGCACATTGGCATTGTAGAAAATAAAATGGCAAAATAAAGACTACTAAAAGGGACCTCTGTAATGCAGTAGTAAAGGGGACTTATCATACTGATTACACAGCTGTCTCTTCCTCTCTTGCCTTATGCTTGCTCTGACATGAAACCATTGAACTGCTGATCATGCCAGAGTGCATGCATGGATGCAGAGACATGAGCAACCCTGCCCCCCTGAATGAACTCGTTATCATTAGAACAAATGCAGAAAAAGCATCAAACACACATGCATGTGGTGACACAGACAGCCACATCACCACAACCACCACAATGCATGGATCTGCAGTTTTGTCAAATGAACACAAAAATTTTCGGTTTCACAAAAATAAATCATCATTAGAATGTTCATTTTTACTACTGGGCAAGTATGAAAAACTGGACTTTTATTTTTACAAATAACTAAAAAACAGCATAAGATAGGAGAGGAAAGACAAAAATTACAAACAAGGACACCTTGGGACACACTCTATCAAACCTGTAAAGTTCAGATTTGAAATCAAAACCATTTTTGAGTTATCAGTGAGCAAAATAATAAGGTTTGAATTTTGGTGAATATATGTGTTTTTAACCTTCCAGACTTCGCCCTTGCTGGACCGATCAACACAAAATTTAAATGATCCCGATATCCCGACACAGACTCCCCTCATGTAAAAAAATTGGCATTTAAGATAGAAATGCTAACTCAATCCTAATATCAAGGCACTACCACACTTGTAACAGATTTACTTACATATACACATACATGCACACATACATGTAGGGAGATACAGACACAAAGTAGGGTAATATGCTAATGCTACTTCTGTAAAATAATGCAATCCAGTCTTCAGTATACAGTAATTAATATTAGCATGGTTCATTTAGGATGTGTTCCATGGTTACAGGAAAATGCCTCAGCAATAGTACTCAGCTCCCTATGCTCTTAAAATGTCTTACAAATCTCCTCTGGTTATCTCTCACCATTAATAATGCCTTAATTGTAAATCACAGCTCTGTCTCAATAGGCCCCATCTGCTTAAACTAGCAGAACACTCAGAGCAATCCTATATAAATGACTAATGACCAGTGAATAATTTATAAACAATAACATAGCCAAACCAATTGTACATGAATTAAAAATACCACATACAGTACAACCATTCATGTGTTTAATTACATACATATAAAAAAGGTAGTACAATCAATTATTAAGCAAAGTAATCCCAAACCAGTAGCAAATAGCTGACAGACCCACAGCTGTGGCCCCTAGACAACACTTAATGCCCTTCCTATTATTTAAGAGTGCCTGTAATAAAGTAGGTGCTACTTTTAAAATGCTCCAGCAGTAGAATGGTTGGGCATATTTTACTTAAAATGGTGAAGTGTTTTATAATGCACATTGTATGAAACATAATATAGAAAACTGATAGTATAGAAGATAAAGATAATATAGCAGATTGTATTAAAGATAATAGAGAAAACCACACTGGAAAGCACCTCCCTTGAAGTGGTGCAGTCCTTCCAGTACCTCAGTGTGTGGCTCAACAGTAAGCTTACTTTCTCTGCCCATATCAAATCCATCCATTCTAAACTCTGCCCCAAGCTTGGTGCCCTTTTCTGCACAAAGACTGCTTACCTCTGCAAGTTCACGGAGTAGTTCATTACCAAAATGGTGCTCCCTATCTTTGACTTTGTGAATGTAGTCTATGGCACAGCCCCCTCAACTTCCCTTGCCAAACTGGACACCCTCTGCAACTCATTCTGCCGCTTTGCTACAGACTCCCTCCTCGTACTCACACCTGCTCCCTTTACACCTCCCTTTCCATCCTCCCTTTGTCCTGAGGTCACCAAGCACACTGTACCTCTTTCATACTCAAATACTGGTTAGGTTCCCTTCCCACCTACTTCTCCTCTCTCTTTTTTCCCCAACTACTGTCTGCCTCCTGCTCCCTCCATTCCAGGGATCATCACACTTTCTCCACTCCTCACGCCCGATCCTCTACTGGGCAATCTGCCTTCTGCTATCGATTTCCAGTACTCTGAAACAAACTCCCCCTCTTCCCTCTGCCTCTGTGCTTCCCTTGGCTCCTTCAGGCACCAGATGAAACTTCAACATTACTCCACCTGCTCCTGGTTCTCTTCTTCCTAACTCCCTCTGGACTTGTTGAACCATCTTTGGCTGGGTCTCCAGCTGTGACTCCTCTACCTGCCTACTGTCTGCACTTCCTCACCACCACTGCTCTTCCATCTGCACAGGCTTAGGCTAAAGCATATTTTCTGGCCTTTCATCTGTGCAGTTAGAACTGCACACCATTGTTTGCCATTTCTCCATTGTACTTAAAGTTATCATCTTATTTTGTGCTGTTAGTGCACTTTAGTTGCCTATATAATGTCATTTGTGTACCTATTCCTTTTTGTACCAATGTAATTACCACATGTTGCTCTACTGTTGTGCTTCATCTATTGTACTATGCTTCTCCTGGATTCCTCTCTCGGGTCACACCTGGAAACAAGACTTGGCTCAGTGTGCCTCTCCTTGTTACCAAATGTCAAATAAAATAAACATAAATAAATAAAATGTAATTATATTGCTGCACTATCATTGTATTAATTATAAATCATGTGTTTAGCCATAGAGGATAATGTCTTACCATTCCAGGTACTTGTAAACATGAGAGGGTGTATCAAACTAACAATACCAAAACTGTAAAGTTCAAAGTTCAGTTGGGATTGTTCATTTCCCACACATGGTCCTTTTTCTTACTGTTTGCAAAGTAATACATTTTAATTTTACATTCACATTCATTTTAAAAAAACTGAAGTATTCACTGTACTCTCACCCAAAGAACGGAGACGGCACTTGATACCACTATGTAAGAACAAAAAAACAAGGTGCTGCGTCAGCGTGTGGTCTGAAAACAAAACAAAATATAATATAATATTAAATGCATGCTGAAAATAGAAAGTAAGAGTTAAAATCAATGTTTTGACTTTAGGTCTTCTTCAGTAATTATCTAAAAGAGAAGAAAAGCAAAGGTACTGGTTAATACCACAGTACTTAATACCATTATAACCACTGTCAATGTAAACATAAACACAGGATTTTCAGAAGGATCTGTCCAAGATACATCTGCCCTATTTTCAAAGCATAAATGCATCCAAGCCTGCTAGAGCATCTATTAGATGGTCTAACAGTGTCCAAAGTTTGCATCTAAAAAATGGATGCAGTTGTGAGTTACACCTGATGTGGACATGACTGCGTCCATTTTCTGCTGCAAATTGTGACTTTTTGTCAAAAATAGATGCAACTTTTGAAAAAAGCAGCAGGACTGCCTGGAAGCAAGTGGATGGACACAGGTTCAGGCACAGCATGTATTTGCATCTGTATCCAACTCTTCTGGAAATCCCCAACAGTATTTATAAGTTATAATTCAAACAATACCCAGTACAGCATAGGTTTATAGCAGGGTGGTCGTGCCAGACCAACTTGATCAACTTCTTTGACTGGATGATGAAGGCAGTAGACAGGAGACAGACTGTAGACATATTGAATTTGGACAATAGCAAGGCCTTCAGCTCAATTCCCCATAAGAGGTTGATCAAAAAGATAGAGGATCAAGGGGCAGAAAACAGACTGACAAAGTGGATGGCAAACTAACTCAGCTAAAGGACTCAAAGGGTGGCAGTGGAGGGTCTCAAGGAGGAGGGAGCTGGCCCCCAAGGTTCCACAGTGGTCAGTACTCAGACCAGTGTTATTGAATGTGTTCATTAGCAACATAGGGTATGGAATTAAAGGCAAAAATGTGTTTCTTTGTTGATGACACCAAGCTCTGTGGGATGGTAGATGAGAAGGAGGGAGTTAGGGACCTGGGGAAGACTTTACAAAGTTAGAGACATGGTCTGGTGTAACCCCCTTGTTACCCGGGGTTACTAGAATCCCAGTAAGACCTAGTGGTAGGCAGGGAAGGCAGCTTGTGAAACTCCAGTTAAATGGGTTTCACACTGTCTCACTCTGTTCTCAGTCTCAGATGAGACTGAGGGATGACATCACCAATAGAACTATCGCAGCTGCATGAGCAACATTGGAATCTGCAGCAAAGGGAGTTAGTTAGAACGTTGGGAGGTTTTGAAGTCAGTCTTCAGTTAGTTTTCAGTGAGTTCAGAGTGAAGTTGGGAGCTTGCTGAGAAAGTAGCTCAGTTAGGCTCTAGGAGCCTCAGCCCTGACAGAGGACTACTTTTAGTTTAAAAGGGTGTGTGTCTCCACCTTAAAGAGAGACACAGAAGATAATTGAAGTAGTGGAAACCACTGGTTTCAGGTCTCAGTGCCCCTCCCGAGGGTGGCAGGAAGGTTCCTACCAGATTCCTGGGGCAACCCCTAGTCCTGCTTGTGAAGGAGAAGCTGTCCGTGTGTTCCAGTGTTTATTTGGGAGAACAAGAAGATTTGTGAGTCACCTGTGGAGCACCTGCAACGTGAGGGTGAGTGTCTGCTCTTGCTAAAAGGGCCTATGTTTTTCACCCTGGGACTTGTGTGACAATGTGGGGATTGAACTACTAAAATATTGGCAAGCCTAGAGTAATGGGCTAGGCAAATTAAAAGTGGGTTCAAGTCCAGAGCTTGTTGGGATGCAAATGATATGTAGAGGAGATGTGACAGGCGTCTACTCAGAATCTACATTTGAAAGATCAGTAAAGGAATTGTTCAGTTTCCAGAGAAATGGCTGGGTATGGGCTGTGGGAGCTGGAGGTGGGTGGCCCCCCATCTTTAGTGACCAGGTCCACCTCTACGGATTTCTTCTGTGGATTTCTACTTTACCTCAGGCACTTGGCCAGTGATGAGGGAAGTACCCAGACGTGGGATTGTAAGTAAAGTTCTCTCTAGGAGCCACAACAGGATAATTGGTTCATTCCTCAAATGGACCACGGATCAAGTGGCCGGAGGGAGAACCAGGTCAGTGAGGAAAACCCAAGTAGTGTACAAGTCGGGCTGTGTACCCAAAGCTGTGTGCAAGTCCGGGATGTGTGCCTGGTGGGTTTAGAGCCTGAGGGCTGGAAATAGTGATAAAGTGTTCTGTAGTCTCTAATATGCATTACCAGGAAATGTAGCCCCATGGGGGTCCGTCTATGCTTTGTTTGTTCAGCTTGGATGTGAATAAAAGCCACACTGAAGAATCCCATTCCTGGTTCTGGACATTGCAGTTGTTGCTTCCTGTGTTCGGATTTACTCGGGTGCCCCTGTGCAGAGTAGCCAAACCTAGGTCCCCTGTGCCGAGTAACCTCATCCTCCCCGTACCCAGTCCCCACCAGGTACTGCTGTCAGCTTCAACAGCATGCCACCTGTCGTTTTGCTAAAAAGGCAGGATTGAGGGGTTACACTGGTATCTGGCAACTGGTGTTCAATGCAAAAAAGTGTTAAATCATTCATATTGGCTGCAAAAACCCAAGAGTGGGTTCCTTTATTGACCTGGCTTGCATCATGGAGACCTGGCTGGGAGAAGATGCCAGCTCTGTGTTGCAGGCAACGATCCTAGCTTGATTCTCCATGGTTCACTGCCCAAGGAGAGATCATAGGAGAGGCAGCCATCTGTTTTAGAGTGGGGTTGAACTTTTCAGTGAACCCACTGAGGGAAAGCGCAGATCCACTGCCCCTGAACTGGGTGCCCTGCATTCTCCTGGCGGCATGGCTGGCTCTGTGTGCCGTGGCCGTTGATCTCTCCTGCCCACTCTGAGGACTCCCTGCTCAGCCTGAAGAGCACAGATCCACTGCCCCTGAACCAGGCACCCTGCATTCTCCCTCTCTATGTACCACTGATCTCCCCTGCCAGCTCTGAGGACACCCCTGCTCAGCCTAAAGAGTGCAGATCCACCAGCCATGAACTGCGTGGCCTGCATTCTCCTGGTGGTGTGGCTGGCTCTGTGTGCCATGGCCACCGACCTCTCCTACCTGCTCTGAGGACCCCCTGCTCAACCTGAAGGTAACCAGCACCCACCCGCACTTCTGGAACCTTAGTGCTCTCCGCTTCATGGCCTGATTGGGCGGCTACTGACTCACTGTCCAATCAGCTTCCTCCTGCTCTCAATTTTGAAAAGCAGAGCACTTTCTCTACTTTCAGGGATGGCATTGGGATTTTCAGCCTGGTTTCTCCTCTGTTGCCAGCCAAGGGAGAATTTTAAGGGAGAATTTTTCAAGTGTATTTTAAAACACTAGCTATATATTTTTTTGTTAGATAATGTAATTTGGGACAGTGTAATTGTTCTGGGGTACTTGAGAACTTATTTCTCATTTTACAGTTTGAGGGACTGTGCAACAAACTGCAACTTGCCCAGGACAACAAACTGAACTAATTTCCTGTTAATGTAGTGCAATTTACCTGACCTTTTGTCCCCAAGCCTTTTTTTGTCTGCCCTCTCACGTGCTCATTTTTGACCCCCCCCTCCAGCTGTACCTTTGAACTTTTCTCTCTTCCGACCACTTATCCCATTGTCTCCTACCCCCTGCTGTTTTCTGTCTACCTCCACCCACTGCACTTTGTTCCTAACTAGCTCTTAACCTGACCCTTGTTTTTCTTTCCCCTAGAGTGCAGATCCACTGCACCTGAACCGGGCACCCTGCATTCTCCCAGCAGCACAGCTGGCTCTGTGTGCCATGGCCACTGATCTCTCCTGCCTGCTCTAAGGAATCCCCTGCTTGGCCTGAAGGTAACCAGCACCCACCTCTGCTTTGGGAACCCTTAGCACTCTCCGCTTCATGGCCTGATTGGGCGGCTACTGACTCACTGCCCAATCAGCTTCTTCCTGCTCTCAGTTTTGAAAAGTGGAGCACTTTCTCTTCTTTTAGGGACTGCATTGGGATTTTCAGCCTGGTTTCTCCTCTGTTGCTGGCTGAGGGAGAATTCCCCCCACACTCCCCCACACCCACCCCCGCACTCTTTAAATGCTCTTTCTGCATCAACATCCTTCCCCCACAACTTTGTCTCCTCTTAAAGACACCACCTCCAAGTACTTGAATATAGCCTGGTGCCTCTCTGGCAGGTATACCAAGTTTCCTCTCTAATTTATCTCCCCTGGCCCACTGAAATGCAACTTTCTGTAAGCATGAACCTATATATAATCTTTATTATCTCGCTCTCTATGCTTTAGTTCCTATTGGTCACGGACCTCTGCACTACTATTCTTGCGACTGATTAGCAACACCTACATTCCTCTACCTCAGCTCATTCACCTACTGAGCCAGCATCTTCAGTAGTCAGGTACTGTATGTGTCTCCATTTCTGGGTTATAACATGCTGGCAAAGCTATCAAATTATGAACAATGTCTACTTGGGCTGATTATCCACTCCCTTAACATCCAGCCCCCCCATGGTCTCCCCTCGGTCTGCCCTCTGCTTTCCCTCCTTCTACTAGCTGGTGATGTGGAAAGGAACCCAGGGCCCCCGAACACTCAAATTGACCATTCTAATGTCACTTGGGCAAGGCCAATGGGCCTCAAAATTGCCCACCTAAATGTTTGCAGCCTCCCAGCTAAATTCCCTGAATTTGAGGCATGGATATCCATTTATAAACCCCACATACTAGGTATCTCTGAGACCTGACTAAAGACCTATCATGCTGACACCTTGTTTTTACTTCCTGGCTACTCCCTTTTTCAGCAGGACAGACCAGGTAGAAAGCAAGGCAGGGGCATTTCCATGTATGTCCAGGACCATATTACTACCACCTCTATCAGCTGCTCAACCGCCAACTCCTTAAGCAAGTGGATACTCATGGAGTTATCTCTGAGTACTGCAAAAAAAATGTACCTAGGGTGCTGCTACAACCCCTGTCCAGGGAGGTTACAGGGCCTAACAAATTTCCTTGATGAGTTTGTGCATGCTACTCCCTCTAGAGACTCTATCCTACTTGGGGACTTTAACATCAATTGGACAACTGCTCCTGTTTCTGACCACGCAATACTACTAAAGTCACACAACCTGGAGCAAGTCTTCTCCTCACCCATTAGACATAATCCCGACTCACAAAACCACTCCATTATTGAACAGTTTTTCACTAATCAGGCTGACCAAGTCCTCCAGGCAGGCACCATGGCCAACTCAATAAGTGACTATACCCACACGTATATCATACTGACCACAAAATCTGGTCACCCTCCCCACAAATTTCTGTCCTTCAGAAGGTTCAGTAGCCTAGATTTGGACTCAGTCCTTAGGGACGCAAAGTCCATAAGGTGGTCTGCCCACTCCCAGGCTGGCTAACATGATTATTAATCTTTTGTGCGGGACTGTGTCAAATGCCTTGCTAAAGTCTAGGTAGGCCATATCCACAGCCCCTCCCTGGTCTATTACTTTGGTCACCCAGCCAAAGAAATCAATTAGATTCGTTTGACATGACCTTCCTGCTGTAAATCCATGCTGCTTTGGGTTCTGTGCCCACTGGCCTCTAGGTACTCAACAATTCTTTCTTTCAAGTGATTCCATCATTTCCCTACCACTGAGGTCAAACTTACAGGTCTGTAGTTTCCTGCTTCTGCCTTGCTCCCACTTTTGTGAAGGGAATCACATCTGCCCTCCTCCAGTCCTCAGGTACCGCCCCATCCTGCCATGATCTGTTAAAAAGCGTGGTCAGTGATGTCACTAGGTCCTCCCTTAGTTCTTTTAGGATTCTGGGGTGAATCCCGTCAGGCCCCATTGCTTTGTCCACCTTGAGTTTTAGGAGTTCTTTCAGGACTCTTTCTTCTGTGAATGGACTGGTGTCAACCCCCCTACCCAGAGTGCTTCTATTGTCTTGTTTAGGTAACTCCTCCTCATCTTCTTTTGTGACTACTGAGCAAAAGTATTCATTCAGTATCTCTGCCTTTTCACTGTCTCCCTCTGCCCACCTCCCCTCTCCTTTATTAATCTTCACTATCCCTCCCTTAACCTTTCTATGCTCCCTAATGTACCTATAAAAGGTTTTATCCCCCTTCTTAACTGAGTTGGCTATTTTTTCCTCGGTTTGAGCCTTTGCTAGTCTGACTGCCTTCCCCATTTCTTTCTGCTTTAACTGATACAGTTCCCTGTCATGCTCCTTCTGTGATTCCTTATACTTTTATAATGCAGCCTTTTTCTCCTTAACCTTCCCTGCCACCTCTTTTGACAACCATAGTGGTTTTTTACTCCACTTTGTTTTGTTTATTTGTTTCACACAAAGGCTTGTTGCCTCCATGATTGCAGTTTTGATTTTTCTCCATTGTTCTTCCATCCCTCCTTTTTGGTCATTTGCTAGTGCATTTTTCAGGTATTCACCCATTTTGCCAAAGTCAGCTCTTCAAAGTCAGTATCCTTGTTTTTGTATGGCTTATCTCCATGGTTGTGCTCATTGTGAAGCACACTGTGCAGTGGTCACTTGTTCCCAGATGTCTACTGACTTCTAAATTTGTGATCCTCTCTCCATTTGAGAGTACCAGGTCTATGTTGCTCCCCCAGTGGGTTCCAACACTAGCTGTCTAAGGCCTGCCCCCTGCAGGGCATTGAGAATGACCCTGCTCTTGGATGTGGCTGCAGTACATGTTAGCCAGTTAACATCTGGCATATTCAGGTCCCCCATCAACAGTATCTCCCCTTTTTCAGCCATTTTGAGAATGTCCTCTATCGTTTTATTGTCCATTTCCTCCCTTGAGACGAGGCTCTGTATACAACCCCTGTGCGGATTGTGATGCCATTCCCTGTCTCCAAGGTGACCCAGCGTGCCTCTTGTCCTCCCCCTTTACTTTTTAGTTCTGTAGCTTTGATCCCTTCCCTTATGTATAGAGCTACTCCACCTCCTCTTTTACCTTCCCTGTCCCTTCTGTAGATTGTGTACCCTGGTATGTTGACATCCCAGTCATAGTTCTCAGTGTACCATGTTTCTGTGACTGCCACAATATCCAATTGTTCATCTTCCATCAGGGCTACTAGCTCAGGAAGCTTGTTTCCCAGACTACGGGCATTAGTACTCATTGCCCTCATTTAATGTTGGCTTTATCTTTTTCCCCCATCCCTACTCTTATTGTCCTTGTCTATTTTCCATTTACCCTGTCTACCCTGTGTTGAGCTCTGTACCTCAGTGTTTACCTTACTACCTGCATGTTTTGTGGGAAAGGCTTGAAATTTCCTGCCTTTATCAGCGCCCTTGGCTAGTTTAAAAGCTTGCCAAGGACGATTTAAACCTATCACCTAGGAGCTTAGTTCCTTCATGGACAGATGCAGACCATCATGCCAGTATAAACCTTTATCTCTCCAGGTGGCCCCCCAGTCCCCAGTGAAGCTAAAGCCCTGTGCTCTGCACCAGTTTTACAACCATTCATTAAACTGCATGGTGTGTAGTACCCTAGCCTCACTCCTGCCATGGACTGGTAGCACCTCTGAGAAGGTTACCGTGCTTGCTACCCATCTGAGGCCCTTCCCTAACTCCACAAATTAATTCTGAACTGCACTGATCCCATGCCTAGCTAGGTCATTTTTCCCAAGGTGGACTATGATATCTAGTTCCCTCTCCTGTGATGCTGCTTCTGCAATCCTGAGGATTCACTTCCTGTCCCTCCAAGCCATGGCACCAGGCAGGCACCTTACTTCCTTCTTCTCTCCCTTTCCCAGGTTTACCCCCCTAACAATAGAGTCCCCTATCAGAAGCTGTTTCCTTCCTGTGGTGTCCCTTGCCACCCTTTTGTGGGTCTCCCTTGTGGATGTCCTCAACATTCGTCTGGGTCTCCACTGAGGGTGCTATCATGAGGAACCTTGCTCTGCCAGAATGGCATATGATTTGTGTAGAGGTACAACTAGGGGCTTCGCCTCTGATCCACCACCGCACCCTCCCATAACCCACTGTGGTCCAACTGCTCTTCATACTTGGCAACCTCTGAGGCAGTGGTTGTGGCAGTGGTGCTCTTTGGAAGGGGGAGGCCTCCTTAGTCCTTGCTAGTTCAGCCTGGAGGTGGGCAACCTCCTTCCTCAGAGCTGACAGTTGCCTGCAAATAGGATAGCAACGCAGTTTCCAGAATGTCTCCCGGAAAACTGCTGTCCCACAGCCAGTGCATTGCACCACTCCCCACATGTCCCTCTCCCTTATAATATACAATATATATATTTTACTGTTATTTGTGGTGTGTACCTACCCTTTTTGCACTGTGCTGGGTTATTAAGGATATGGCAGTTCTGCCCCAAGACCTGTTGAGGAAGTGATGTCAGAACTGTGGCTATAAAGGAAATGCCATGCCTGGGGGTGGGGTGGGGTAGGGTGGGTGGGTAGTCCACAGCCACTGGTGACTGTTAGAAACAATCAAATACACAACTGCTCCACCACCCTGGTGAGTATTGCCCTTTATAGTAATTGAACTAACACCACAATTTACTAGACCACGGTTCCTGCACAAACCACTCTACTGAGTCCAGGGATAAAAATTAACTCACTCCTCAGCCAGCAGGACACTTAAAATGTTGCAAAAATATCCTTCCAAATCCTAGGTCTCAACCCCAACAATCAAGCAAATTCAGTTGTATCTCACTCCCTCTGGTTATAAAATTACTACACTTTTAATGGAATCCTGCAATTCTCTGCTTAATGCCAATAAGGGAAAAAAAATGAAACTTTTTGTAGAAAGCGTAGCTCCCTTTTACAAGTATTATGCCTTACCAGGTTTCCAGGTCCTAAATGGAGTTATAGTTGTTCTTTGCAGTGTAGCAAGGTTCTTAGCTTCCAAAAGACAAATCAAAGTCAGACTGACTCTTGTACACAGGCTCCCAAATAACTTAAATGCAAATATTACATCAACCAGCAAAACAGTACGCTCAGTAACCCCTGTAGTTTCTGGGCCTCCATTGGGTCCCTCCTTAATCCCAAGTCCAATAAGCAAATTACACAACTTGCATCAGCCTTAGGTCCCATTTCTGACCCTGTAACAATCGTTGACATCTTCAACACTATGTTCACAGACCTTATGCCCCACTTAAGCAAGCTGCCTCCCCAGCCTGTCACTGACCAGGATAACCATCCCTGCTACTCCCAGTCATCAGTTAATACCAACACTCTTACCCTGTTCTATTTTAGGGCCATTGGTCAGAGTACTATCATCAAACTCCTGAAGACATTACCAGCCAGAGGTAGTCCTGGCAGTGGTGGTCTTTTACCTGACATTCCTGAAACTCATCTCCCCAGCCATTGCCCAACCCCTGACTTATATAGTGAATCTCACCCTCTCATCATCCAAATGCCAAACTCTTGGAAGCATGCACATGTGGTACCTATTTTCTAAGCTGGAGATTCCCTTGCTCCTGAAAACTATAGACCCATCTCCCTCCTCCTCACCTAAGCAAATTATTGGAAAAAAATATCTATCACCAGCTATCCAAGCATCTGGAAAAATATAATCTCCTGTGTCCACTCCAACATGACTTCCGCAAACATCACAGCACCTCTTCTGCTCTTGCCCTCTTCTCCAACCACGTCCTGAGAAATATGGATCTGGGCAAGGCCACAGGTGCGGTATTCATAAACCTATCCAAGACCTTCAACTGAGTTGACCACCACCTTCTTCATTCCACCTTGCGGTACTTTGGCTGCTTTCCGGATACTGCTGCATGGTTTTGCAGCTATCTATTTGATAGGTCCCAATCTGTTTTGATAGGCAATGTGCCTTCCACTTCCTTACCTACGCACACTGGAGTTCCACAGGGCTCCATACTTGGCCCTTAACTTTTTTCTATGTTCATAAACTCTCTCCCCCACTGACAGCATAAACAGTAAGGCACTCCTTTATGCTGATGATTTGGTACTATTCCACAGTGACAAATTCCTGAACTCAATCTCATCCATCCTTACAACCAACTATGGTGCCGCCCATGGCTGGTTCCTCTCCAGGAAACTGCTCATTAATGAAAAAAAGACCAAAGCCATGCTCTTTGGCACAAACCCTTTTCAGGCCAAGGCTGCCAAATCTAACACATCCCTACTTGTACTCTCCCCAGCAGGCTCACCCCTCGACACAGTCTCCTCTTGCAAATAAATAGGTGTGACTCTAGATCCCTCCCTAACATTCAATGAACACATATCAAATATGGTAAGGAAAATACATCAAAAATTAGGCACAGGCTACAGAACCAAACTACAGTATTTCTGTCTCTGAATGCCTGCCTCACCACAGTGCAAGGTAACCTTCTCCCTCTGCTTGACTACTGTTCCCCTGTCTACTCCTTCGCCTCCTCCTCATTTCACTCTTAGCTCAACACAATTTACAGTTCCATCTGCTGCTTTGTTCTTCAAGCACCCTACTCTACCCACCACTGCACACTCTACAAAACCCTAGGGTGGCTAAATCTTCAGGGACGATTCGACTATGCAATGAGCAGCCTAACTGATAACTCTCTTAGGGAACACCAGCTGTCACCCTACTCCTAGCTACTCACAGAGAGAGTGGCTCCTAGAAGCCTTAGAGCTTCCTCTATTCCCCCTCTGGAAGTCCCAAGCATATTTTCTGTCATGGGTAGTAAAGCCTTTTCTGTATCTGCCCCCTCCCTCTGTAATAGGCTTCCACCATCAATCCTCTCTTCCCCCTCCCATATGTCCTTCAAACACAACCTACGAGCCTGGATCTTGACTGAATCTTCCTGCAACAGTTCTCTAGACCATGCTGAGGCCCATATCCACCCTAACCCCCCTGGTAGTATGGCACTCCTACTGCTGCTGTCCTACCTCTATCCCTGATCCTCTCTCTGATCAGCTTACATCCCTCTTTCCCTAGTCCCGACCGCACTCTTGCATGTTCTGCTGGTAGTTCCAGGCCAGCCTATGCAGCAAGACTTCTGTGTCTTTGAATTAATTTATCTTTCTGTGGGGCACCTATATTAAGTTAAACCAAAGCACACTAAGTCTTGCTTGAGACTGCAGCTCAGTTCTAGTTATATAATCAGCTGTTTTTGTGTTTGTAAATAATGTTTGCTCTGCATAGCTAGTACTATTTAATTATTATTCAAGATCTGCCTTTCTGCATCTGTTTATGTTTGCTGTATGTACCATCCAAATGGCTCTTTGCTGTATCATGGCCATTGTGCTGAAATTATTTTATATGTACTTGTATAACAACTGCCTAGGTGCATACTGTGTGATCCTGAGCAAGTCACTTAAATTCCTTGTGCTCCCAGATCGCATCTGGAAACAAGCTTCAGCTTAGTGTGCTACTCCTGGTTAAACACTGTTCCCTTTTCCTATTGCTTGGCTATGTTCTATGTAAGCTACTTGTAAGAGTTCTATGTATGCTACCTGTAAGAGCTTGGATATGTTCTATGTAAAATCTGTCTGATGTCACTGCGTACCACTTTGTGGCCTGGGTCAAGACTGAAATCGGTCCTTTGGATCAGCTCACTTACCCAGTTACCAAAGACATAAATAAATAAAAAACCTCACCATTTGAATGCTTGTCTGAGCATGGGGCCAGGTGCAGGAAGCAGGTGACTTCAGTGCCTGGATCAATGATGAACTCTCGCACTTTGGAAAATATTTCCTCCAGTCGATGACTCACTGGGCCTAACACAAATTGTTACTTCTGTGACTCACCAAGCCAGGCATGCCTTGGACTTCATTTTCTCCTTGGAGCCCAAGGTACATAACCATGAGATTGATCCGGTTAGTTGTTCAGATCGTAACACTGTAAAGTTCTCCTTCAGGGCTCCCCCCCCCGTGGTCCTCCACCAGTGGAGATGGTTAGGCACTGCCCTTTTAAAAGTCTTGGTGCAGAAGGACTATTGGTAGTGCTAAACATCTCAGAGATGTTGGTGGTTTGTGAGACAGGGTCGGAGAATGCGATCTCGACCTATAACAGGGTGGTGACTGAGGCCTTCGATTCTGTAGTACCGATCCGTCTTGCCCTTAGGGTCCCCATGGTTTGATGAGGAGCTTAGAGAGTTGAAAGACCAAGGGTCAGAGGTTGGAGCACTGCTGGAGAAGGTCCCGGGCTGAGGAGGACAAACTGGCCTTGAGAATTCAACAAGATGAATATCAAAAGGCAAGCTCCAGTAAGAAAGCAGCATTCCTGTAAAGGGAGATTATGGCTAGGAGAAATCAACCAGCTCAACTTTTCCATACTGTAGACAGGTTATTACATCCTACTTGTCTTCAGTCAGTAGGAGCTTTTTCAACAGCCAAGTGTGAAGAGTTTGCTCAATTTTTCTTGGACAGAGTGTCCTCTATTCAGGCAAGGATCTCTCCAGAAAGATTGTCGTAGCCTGGCAGAGCTGGGCAGGGATTTCACAGATGCACTCAGCAGTCATGGGCAGAGTTTTGGCCAATTTTGATTGATGAGGTCTGAGAGGTGATTTTAGAGCTGCAGCCTACTGTTTGTAAACTTGACCCAGGTCCTACACATCTACTAGTGAGTTGCTTGTGATCTCAGGAGTCAGTGCTCACTGGAATAATTTGGTGTTCCCTCTCAGGGAGTGTATTTCCAGCAGGACTGAAAGATGCAATGGTTTGACCTCTCCCAAAGAAGCCAGCTCTAGAGCTGGATGTTCTGGTGAATTATCACCCAGTCTCTAACCTGCCTTTTTTTAGATAAGGTTATTGAGAAGACTGTGGTGATGCAGCATGAGGAAAACCTCTTGGCCCATGACCTCTATGAGCTTCTCCAATCTAGTTTCAGACTGGGTGTATGCCATTGAGACAGCATTAGTCAGAGTGCATAATGACCTTCTCAGGGCAAGAGATAAGGGTGAACAGTCAATTCTCATTCTCCTTGACCTGTCTTCAATGTTTGACACAGTAGACCATAGATTGTTGTTGGATCATCCAAAAAAGCATGATAGATGCACCAGCACTGTCATCCACTGGTTTGAGTCCTACCTCAGGGATAGGATGCAGAAAGTGGTGATGGGTACTTTCTTATCAACCCTGATGCCCCTGCTCTGTAGTGTGCCCCAAGGTGTGCCCCTCTCACTCATGCTGTTTGCAGTATACATGCTGCCTCTGGGAAGGGAACAATACAAGCTGGGTTTTCACTACTATGCAAATGATACCCAGCTGTATTTGTCTTTGGTACCAGGGACATTGAATGCTGTTGATGTGCTAAATTTATGCCTAGCTGAAATCCAGAAATTAATGGAATCTACAGGACTTGGAATCTAGTTGGCTGAGGCATAACTCAGATAAAGCTGAGGTGCTGATTATTGAGCCAGGTTGGAAGGGGGGGGGAATTAGAGTAGTCATGGAGGAGTCTGGACTTTGGCTCAGGTCTTCTAGGCTGTTGGCCTCTGCCAAGGTGAAAAATCTAGGAGTAATGTTTGATGAACGGCTGACACTGGAGGCTCAGGTATTGTCCATAGTTAAGAGTGGCTTTTACCATCTGAAGAATATCAACTGGATTAAGTCCCTTATCCCCCATGAAGACCTGCCAACCCTGGTACATGTGTTCATAATGTCCAGGCTCGACTACTACAATGTGCTCTACATCAGATTTAATGGAGGTACCTTACAGCACCTTTAGCTAGTGCGGAATGTGGCTGCCAGGTTGCTGACTGGCTGTCATGTGACCCCAGTATTGTGTGATCTGCACTGGCTACTGATGAAGTGGCATGTTACCTTCAAGGTTGCTCTTCTAACCAATAAAGTCATGCATAGATTGGGTTCTGACTACCTATTGGAGCTCTTGCACCTCGTTCAGTCCTTATGTCCTCTCCACTCTTCCAAGGAAGGTCTCTTTTCAGTCCCAAGAGCCCAGCTAAAATGTACTGGAGACCGTACCTTTGAAGTAGTTAGCTCTCTATGTTGAAATTCACTGCATAGGGGACTAAGGGAGGCCCCCTCAGTTGAGGCCTTTAAAAAAAGATTTAAAAAGGTTTTGTTTAACCAGGCCTTTGGGGAATGATGGTATACCATTATCATCCTTTGGGAAGGGCGTCATATACATAAAGCTACTACCACTATTAGCTGAATACAGATTGGGAGAGTAAGCATCATGGTATCAGAATAGTTTTAACTAGTAACCAAAAACAGTCCATACAGGGCAAAAAGGTAGTGGCCAAAGCTAATAGGATGCTAGGGTGCATAGTTAGGGGGTTCACTAGCAGAAGGAAGTAGGTAATCCTGCCACATTGCAGATCCATGCTGAATCTGCACCTGAAGTACTGTGGACAGTACTGCAGTCCCAGTGCAGAGAAGGCTACAAAGATGATCTAGGGTCAGCACGATAACCTATACAAGGAAAGCCTGAGAAGTCTAGGTATGTACTCACTGGAGGAGAGGAGGGAGAGGGGAGACATGATAGAAACCTGCAGGTACCTTAAAGATATAAACACAGTGGACTTCAGGAATATCTTTAGCTTAAGTGAAAACAACAACACGAGGCACAGCCACAAATTAGAGGGGGGGGTGGCCAAAAAGGAAGTCAGGAGAAACTTCTTTACAGAGAAGGTGGTGACAGAGTGGAATAGATTCCAGCAGAGGTTATCAATCAGAAGATGATCTGTGACTTAAAGAGGGGGTGGGACAGGGTAAGGGGAGGAACTAATGTAAACATAAGTAAATGGGACTTCGCAATGGTCAGACTTGATAGATCTGATGGCCTTCGTCTGCTGGCATGTTTGTATGTATGTATAGGTTCACTTAATCCATACAATAAGTACATCTTATAGTATGTTACATTTCTGTATTTATTTAGAACTTTCACACTGGGATATCCTAATTTAGGTATAATGCTTTGATTCCAAGAGGGTCCCATGGGGTTACAGCAGCAACAGTATTAGGCACATGATCACAGGTCTGACATTCTAAATATTAAGTTTACTGAAAGTTAGGCAGGCAGAGTCACAAATGCTCTCTGGTTTGTGGTCATTCAGATTAGCATTCTGCATTACTATTAGTAGTACCCAGTTTATTTATTTATTTATTTAGTTTTTGTTAACCGGGTTAGGTGTGCTAGCCAAAGTTGACTATTTTCAGGCACGACCCAGGAGAATACTTACATAAAATGAGACGAGATTATACAATACATAGTATATAGTACAGGTACATAGTATATAGTATATAGTACAGGTAGGTTCGAATACAGATCAAGTCAGATAGTACTCGAGATAATACATATAGCTATGCAGAGATGACAAAAGTGACATTAGTACATGCAAATAACTGAAACTGAGCTAAGTGGCAGCTATAAAGACATTTTATAGCAAAGCTTGTTTAGAAGTGCAGCAGTATCTTGGGTGAAATAGGGTGGCTAGCTGTGAGACATGAGACATTAAGTGGGATCAAAGCATGTGCGGGGGTCCCTGGATAGGTGGCAGTATAGTTCTTTTTTGAACATTTGGTGGCAGTTAGCCTGCCTCAGGGCTGGAGGGAGGGAGGGAGTTCCAGGTGGCTGGGGCAGTGCATTGAAATGCTCCAGAGCTTTTTGAAGTAAGACACCTGGGAATGGTGAGTAGAAATCTGTTTGCCGAGCATAGTCCATGGGTAGGTGTCTGTGGTACAAGTAGAGCTGCAAGGGAGGAGGGGGTTTGGTTATGGATTACAGAGTCTGTGAGGGTCCCTAGGGAGTATAGTCAGTAGGCAGTTGGGGAGAGCCAGCCTAGGTCGCTATACAGTGTGCAATGGTGCTTGAGGCAATGGGAAGAGGAGGCATACCGACATACAGTATGTTGTTATACGCAACATCCCATTTATGGAGAGCAGTCTTATGGGCATTAGCAAAAGTGGAGACACCATATGTCAGTGCTGGAAGCAGAATACCCTTGACAATTGCAAATTTGGCAGATGGTGCTAGCAGGTGACAAGTCTTATAGGCAATTCCAAGTTTGACATTTGTTGCTTTACAGGTTGACTGGATGTGCAGACTGAAATCAAGGGATTTATCAAGGAGGACTCCCAGGCATTTGAAGGATGTGACACAGTCGATGAGAGACCTCCCAGAGTCATGGACTAGGAGGGGTTCCTTACAGGCCCTGAGTTTGGGGGCAGTGCCAAATAGCATGGCTTGGGTCTTTTTTTGTGTTGAGGATGAGCTTATTAGCATTTAGCCATGTCTGCACATTCCTGAAATCCGAGGAGAGGTTTTTTGTTAATGATGTTAACTTTGTTAGTGCTGGAGTAGAGGACAAGATCATCAGTGTATAAGATAGCCAAGCAGGAGAGTATGGCATAATCTATGTTGTTGCTGTATAGCAAGAAAAGAAGGGGTCCCAGGATGGAGCCCTGGGGTACTTTGATGTCAGTGCTGGCCACATCCGAAAGAGCAGAGTTGAATTAACAACTTGTAATCTGTTTGATAGGTAGTTGTTAAACCAGTGAACTACTGAGGATGAGAAAGTTAAGTCTATGCAGGGCTGAGAGAGGCAGGAGATGATCAACAAGATCGAAAGCTTTGGTAAGATTGATAAATACTGCTCCAGTGAGTAGGCCTTTGTCCATGTTGCAGAGTACATCGGTGGAGAATTTGAGAAGAGCAGTTGAGGTACTGTGCCCTTTTCTGAAATCATGCTAAGTGTCTGAGAGAAGCTTGTTCTTTGTGAGATAGTCAATGGTTTGGGTTGCAAAAAGTTTCTCCAGTAGCTTGCTTAGCACAGAGAAGATGGCTATGGGCCTGTAGTTGTTGATATCCTTTGGGTCTCATTTTTTAAGGATAGGCGTAACTCGGGCAATCTTCCAGAGATCTGGGACAACACCAAGAGAGAGAGAGATTGAGTTAAAATCTTGGCCAGTGGCGAGGCAGTCAATGGTGCCACTAGCTTCAGGAGTCATGGCTTGAGTGAATCTGAGCCAGGGCTAGTGTTGTCAGATATGTTTTGCAATAGCCTTTGGACCTCGAATCTCTGCCAGAGGATAAGTGATGACATGACTGGGAGTACTGTGAATCAATCCATTTCAGCTTGTGTGAGGCACTGTAGGAGAGGTGTGTCTCTGTGTGGATAGTACATGCCACCTGCAGCTATGAATTTGCAGGACTGGGAGACAGCATAGGGACATAAACAAAGCACAGGGGTGAGAGAGATCCAGATTGAAACAGCTCTTGTGAAATTGTGTGTTACACCATTTGTATGCTTATGTAACCAATGTAAATGAAAAACTGTTCTAAAATTGCACTGTGTTGACTGCTGTCCTGAGAGGGGTGCCTTCCTGTTAGAGGCTAGCTCTTTGGCTGTGCACTGCTGAATTCTGGGACATTGGAGGACTGTCCCACCATTACTTCCTGGTCCTGTGTTTCTAGAAGCCTTACAGGCTTTTCTGTACTCAGTCAGTCACTTTGCAGGGTTAAACTTTGCAATATATAAACCAAAAGCCTTCTTAAAGGCTGATTAAAGCATTTGAACTATAAAACATCACATCGCAAAACCAGAAGTAGCGTTGCAACGTACGTCCGGTTTTGGACTCCTTATAAACGCTCGCACTAGTGAGCGCACACCAGATTGAAACAGCTGTTGTGAAATTGTGTGTTACACCATTTGTATGCTTATGTAACCAATGTAAATGAAAAACTGTTCTAAAATTGCACTGTGTTGAATGCTGTCCTGAGAGGGGTGCCTTCCTGTTAGAGGCTAGCTCTTTGGCTGTGCACTGCTGAATTCTGGGACATTGGAGGACTGTCCCACCATTACTTCCTGGTCCTGTGTTTCTAGAAGCCTTACAGGCTTTTCTGCACTCAGTCAGTCACTTTGCAGGGTTAAACTTTGCAATATATAAACCAAAAACCTTCTTAAAGGCTGATTAAAGCATTTGAACTATAAAACATCACATCGCGAAACTGGAAGTAGTGTTGCAACGTACTTCCGGTTTCGGACTCCTTATAAACGCTCGCACTAGCAAGCGGGGCAAGCGTGCGTGGGGCCATGCGTGGAGACGCGCGCAGAGACACACCCGTCGGCGCATGTCTTCCGTGTCTCTTGGGGCAAACGGGTAAAGGGACTGACACATAATACTGGGACTGAAACAGGTAACTTTACTCAACTCACTACTGAATTGCAAGTTTCTTTTTCCCATTCAGAGTGCTAATCTGGGACAAACTTTAATCTAAACCATCACAATGAAGAAAGCTAACAAAATGTGCTCATCCTGTCTCATGTATACCTCAGGGAAACAGACACCTAGTTTTCTCTGTGATAGATGTCTACTGGTAGAAAAACTTCAGGATGAAATTAAACGCTTGCTACCTAAAGATAACTTGCAACCTGAAATAAAAGCACTTGAGGAATACATAGACCAAATGTCTCTGTTAGTTGAAAATAATGCATCTGTCACTCAAATTCCTGAAGACCCACCACACCCTGATAAATCACTAAACAAATATACCTTTACTAACCTAGCAGAATCACCAGTCATCTCTTCTACCCCCTCAAACTGCAAACCTGACGAAAGCTGGTTTAAAGTTCCCCATAAAAAGCATACAACAAAAAACAAACACCTATGCACAGAAAGCCAGGAATTGGCCTTGCATAACTCATTTGAAGTTCTAAATTCCGAAATAACTGATGGATATAAGTTAGATAAGGTAAAAACCTCCTTAGACACATCAATTTTCCTCTCATCCCAACATGACAAACAAAACTCTCATTCAAATCCACAACCAAAAAATAAACTATCTGAAAAAACCAATGTAACAACAAAAGAAACATCCCCCATGGGCAATATAGAAATGAAACAAAAGCAGGTCATTGTATTAGGAGATTCTATCATCAAATATCTTGATAGACCAACATGTAACCCAGACAGATGACAGAGAATGTGTTCGAGTTTCAGAGGGGCCAAAGTAGCAGATATAACAAGAATGGTAAAACCAATATTAACCAAAGCAGGCAAAAATCCTTTAGTGATAATCCACGCAGGCACTAACAACATCAAAGATTCAAACCTTATACAAATCAAACAGGATTTTGTAGCACTAAATAATATTCTAAGCAAACATGGATGTTCAGTATGCATCTCAGAGGTGCTACCCATTCCTAGAGCCACCGAATACACCACCAAAAAAATCAAAGCCTTAAACAAGTGGCTACGAAAATGGTGCTACAAACAAGACATCAAATGCCTAACACACTGGGAAGAATTTGAGAATAGGCCATCTCTATATTGCTGGGACAGGCTACACCTCAGCAGAAGAGGGAGTACTATACTAGGACTAAAAATGAACGCCTACATAAATACTCATTTAAACTAACAAATAGGGGGAGTCTGGGATTTCATCCCATCCTCTAGCTAATAATGTCAACTCACCACTAAACCTTAACTTCAATATTCTCACTTTTAATGCTAGATCAATGACTATACCCAAATATGCTGAACTAGAAATACTAACTCACACTTTAGAATTAGCAATAATTGCTATAACTGAAACCTGGGGGAAACACAGAAAAAATCTGGACAACAGAATTACCTGGCTACAAACACTTTTATAAACACAAAGACAACACAAAAAGAGGAGGAGGGGTTAGTTTATACATAAGAAATGACTTAAAACCCTACCAAAAAGACTCCAACCCCTGTCTAGAAAATGTTTGGGCATACATCCAAGTCACTTGTTCACACAAAATACTCATTGGAACCTGTTACAGACCACCAGCCTCTGATTTAGACACCACCAGGTTGTTAACCGAGGAAATACAGCAATTTGCTGATAAAAATGACTTATTAATATTAGGAGATTTCAACCTACCAACTATTAACTGGAACTTATTATCAGGAATAAACCAGCATGACAAACAATTTCTATCTGCTGTAACTGATCAAGGTTTAAAACAGATGGTGAAGGAGCCAACTAGGGAAAATAATTTATTGGACCTTGTTATTACCAACTTAGAAACCCTAACATCTGATATAACAATTTTACCACCAATTGGAAACAGCAACCATATGTCTATATATTTTTCAATCCAGCTACCCTCACAACCCAAAATAAACAATATTAAAATAAAACAATATCACAAAGTAAATTTTGACCTTATTAAACAAGATTTGGGGAAAACCAACTGGGAACAGATTCTCCCCTTAAAAACAAATGAAGCATGGGAAACAGTAAAACAAAAAATATTACAACTTGACAAACAATATATCCCTGAGAGACTTAAATACAACAACAAAGGAAAAATCCCTCAATGGTTCAATAAACATATAAAAACCCTAATAACCAAAAAAAAAAAACTCTTCTCTAAACTTAAAAAACCAGTATCTCAAATAAATAAAATATTAACATCCTACAGACAAACAGTTAAAGAACTAAAAAATATAAAAATAGCCAAGCATAACCTAGAATTCAAGATAAGCGCATACAAGGACTCCCACAAAGCTCTATACTCCTATTTAAACAAAAAAAAGAACTGCAATAACCAAATTGGACCTCTAGTTATAAATACACATACCATCACTTCAGATATAGAAACAGCCACTGAATTAAATAACTATTTTTCAACTGTTTACACACACAAATCAGACTTTATTCCTATTACTGTATCCTCCATTACTGATATAAAAACAGATAGGATTTCAGAAGAAGATATTAAAAAAGCACTAAATACCCTAAAAAAACATACAAGCCCAGGACCGGACGGAATTAGTTCTAGATTCTTAATAGAAACAAAAGATGTCATTATCCACACATTAAAAATATTATTTAATAAATCCCTGAATGAAGCATCAGTGCCAAATGAATGGCGTACTGCAATAGTCACACCAATTTTCAAAAAAGGCTCTCATTCAAAGACTGAAAATTATAGACCCATAAGTCTTACATCTATTCCATGTAAACTTATGGAAAAAAATCATTAAGATCAAAATAGAAAATGAACTAGCAACATTAAAAATAATTGACACATACCTGCATGGCTTTAAACAGGGTTTCTCATGTGTAACAAACCTCATCTCCTTTTATGAACACATCAGCTATCACCTAGACAACAACATACCTATGGACATCATACTTCTTGATTACAGCAAGGCATTTGATAAAGTTTCTCATTCTTTACTGATCAAAAAACTTATTAAAATAGGGCTGTCACCCACATTAACTTCCTGGATTAACCAGTGGCTGAATAACAGAACCCAGAAAGTCAGGGTTAATAATGTAATGTCCAGGGAAAGAGGAGTAAACAGTGGGGTTCCCCAGGGTTCTGTGCTTGGGCCGGTTCTCTTTAACTTGTTTATTGGAGATATGCACATATCAACAAACAACAAAATGGTAAAATTTGCTGACGATACTAAAATCGGAGGAAAAGCTATCGATCAAACCAAAGACTCTGGTCTACAAACAGAACTACTGCTAATCGAGCGATGGGCATGTATGAACGAGATGCACTTTAATGTCACCAAATGCGCAACTCTTCATCTGGGTAAAAATAATCCACTGCAAACATATTACCTAAATAATACGGCTATTAAAACTTCTACTGTAGAAAAAGATCTAGGCATCTTGGTCAATAACAAACTGTCTTCCACTTCACACTGTACCAAAATAGCCAACCAAGCAAATGTCTCTCTCAGGAGGATTAGCAAAACTTTCATAAACAAAACTGAACAATGTCTACTGCCACTCTACAGATCTCATGTTAGACCATTTTTGGACTACTGTTCTCCCTTCTGGAGCCCCTATTTAACTTCTGATATTAATAAGATTGAAAGCATCCAACATAAAGCAACAAAACTCATACCTCATCTTTCTAAATTTAACTACACCACCAGATTAGAACAAACAGGTTTACATACATTATCTCAAAGAAGACTCAGGGGAGACTTGCTACTATTATTCAAAATCACAGCAAATACAGAACAGATGCAAAACTGCAGTCTCAAATACTCTACTAGAATATCAGCTGCAAGACTGCATAACAGACAACTGGAGATCATGAGAGCAAAAACAAACAACAGAATGAACTTTTTTGCTATAAGAGCGCCCAGAATCTGGAACAAATTACCTCAGGAAATAGTTGACTCCCCTAACATATTGTCTTTCAAAAACAAACTGGACAAATGGTTGACAAATTAGGGACCCACTAAATGATCCACAAATGTGGAGGACAATCATGATGGGCTAATCGCCTTCTTTTATCCCATACCACCAAAGTACCTACAAAGCTCCACAGCTCCTGTTTATGGATGCACTAGAAATGGCTACAGCACTGCACTGCACACATGAACTGTACATTTTACTGGGGATTGGGTATACCAGTGTCTGAATGATGTTCCACAGCACCAGGGGTGGACACCGTGGTGCCACCAGTTGTATACTGAAGGAAGGTGGGCAGATGACCTGGAGGGGAGGTTTGCAAGTGGAGCTTCGGCACTGGGGTGGTACCCCATCTGCTAATTATTAACAGGGGAATTGGGCAGAACAAGGGAGTGCAGTCTGAGCAGGGAAGGAGGAGGAAATAAAGAGGAGATAGATAGATAGATAGATAGAGGGATAAGAGACAGAGAGATTCCATCCACCTACAAAAGTCCAGAGCCTAGCACATCCCTCCTCCCCGATTTAAAGGAACAGACAGTTTAACAAATGGTCTAATCAGTGAATGTTATGGCTTATTTATCAGAACGGTTTGGGATATGTGTGATGCAAAATATGTTTTCTAAGAAGAGAAATCTAACATTAAAAATGATCAAGTCAAAAACAGAGGCATGAGTCTGCAATCTCTTTTGCATTCAGCATTTCTGGATGGTAAAGACATAATTTTTTTTCAGAATAATACTCTAAGACTATCCTGCAGCTTACAAGGTGCTGGTATAATTACAGGTTTGGTGAGTTTGGGAGTACCTGTATTTATGCTCTGTACACAGATCTGTCTGTTACATGTGGCACATCAGTTGCAACTAGGAGCTGGGAGATATTTATTTTTTACTTTTTTTTTTTTACATGCCCTCACCCCCAGCCAGGGAATGCAAGCTGCAGGGTTTTCTGCATGAGTCCAGGTACCATATAGTGAAGACAACTGTCCTTATTCACTCTTTACACATTCGCTCTTTACACAGTCACTCTTCGCACGTTCACTCTGTTCTTTCAGCTCTAAAGAGGCAAAGAGATCTAAAGGAACAAAGAGTGAATGTGTAAAGAGTGACTGTGTAAAAAGTGATTATGGAAAGAGTGAATGAGGACAGTTATCTTCACTATGTGGTACCTGGGCCCATCTGGACAACCATGCAGATTGCATTCACTGGCTGGGGGGGTTATCACAAAAAAGTGTCATCACCCCGCCCTCATCCCATCCAGTTGGATCATTGAGCTTGTCACCAAACTCTGGTCACCAGCATGGGATCACAAAGCATACCCACTGGGGTAAAGACTGGAACTACACACAACATTTCTTAACAATTGTATGTTTTTTGTGTTTTATTTTTGACCCCAAACCTTCAAGATAGTCATTTTATGAATAGTATTTATAGAATATTGGCCAAAATTTATTTTGCACAAGAAGAGTGATAGCACATCTCATCCAGGATTTAAAAAAGTTACAACTGTCACATTCATGAGGTGATATGAAAAAATGGTTATGATGAAAAATTTGGGATCAAAATATTTAAAATTACCAAAGTTATGAGCAAGCTTAGAAATATTTCAACAGCCACTCATAACGTTGCCATTTTTACATGTTGTGACCCAAAATTTTCAACATAGCCTTATTATGACCCCACCTAATGAAAAAGGATGATGAAAATGTTTAAACCTCACCCAAAAAGTGATTTCACAAAGCAACCACAAAATTACCCTTTTGGCCATGATGTACATAATTTCACTAATACTGGTTATGAGGTGGGGCCGCAAAAAGGCCAAGTTCAAAATTTGGGGTCAAAATATACACAAATGACAAATTTATGAATAAAAGTTGAAAACCCCTTTGAAATACATTAATTTATTTATTTATTGAAAATGTTTCACCAGGAAAGGCACACTGAGCAAAAAGATGCTCACCTCACGATGCGACCTGGGGGGAGGGGGTTACAGAGGAGGCAGGTATACATACAATAGTTGAATTTAGCAGTAGAGCAATACAGATAATGTACATAGTTGGGTGGGATTACATTTGAACTTGTTACATAAGGAGAACAGTACAGAACATGATCATCAAGGACAGGGTACACATATCATGGGTACACATTGAGGCCATACATGAATTACATAAGTGCCAGTAACAGAACTAGAGTGCCAGTAACAGAACTAGAGTGCCAGTAACAGAACTTGAGCTGAAGCAAGATGCACCAAGTTGACAGTAGGAGTTGGAGAGCGAAGATGGGGGTAGAGGACGAGTGGACTAGTAAACATTAGGTGTGTAGGGGGGTGGTTTAGGTGAGGTGGGAGGGATGGAGAGTGGAGTGAGTAGCTGTGAGTAAGGCTGAAGAGCGTAAGTTAATTATGAAGGAGGGAGGAAAGGGAGATATTAGGAGTGAGAAGAGTAAGTAAGAGTGAGAGTGTAAGTGCGTAGGGCAGTGTATAAACCAGACAATTAGGCGAAGGCCGAGCCACTGGTCAGGTGCTAAGGGGTGGTGGGGGAAGAGAAGCTATCAGGTGGGAGGTCGGGGCAGTTGCAATTTGGTGCAAGGAAGTTAGTGAGGGCAGGGGATAGGGAGTGTTTGAATGAAGAATAGCAGATCTGGGCCAGCAGGCCGTTCCAGAGTTTAGGGAAGAGGTAAGAGAAGGCCGATTGGCCAGCGGTGGTCCTTCGGTGGGGGATGACTAATAGCCTATCATCAGTGGACCTGAGGGTGTGGGTGGGGATAGGTGGGGAAGATAGGGAGGATGCGAGGTAGGCCGGGAACCACACTTAACCAGATTTTCTCAGATAGCAGTTGCCAGCTCCAGCAGCAAGATGTGTCTTTGAGCCAAGAGTGGATTGATGCTATGGGACACCTTTAGATGGGTGGGGGGGTGAAGGGTGGGAAGTTTTGGGTGGTTGGTGTTAAATGGGAGAACATGGTGGGGTGGGTGGGTCAGATCATTGAGAGACTGTTTTCTTTTTTACAGTGTTTGAACAAAACATTGAGAGACAATTTTCTTTATTTCAGGGGATATATTCAATCCAATACAGGGGATTAGGCACCCCAGTGTCAGGCTCATGTTCAGTGGCACCACGGGTAGGCACTATGATGCCACCACAAACGGAATGAGAATGGGGTGAATTAGACAACCTGGAGAGGAAGGGGGTGAAGACAAAAAGCGGTACAGAGGGTGGGAACTCCAGTCCATTCCTATAATTAAAAATTGGGAAGGGCAGGTGGGTGACCTGGAGGGGAAGGGGAGAAAGAGGTAGTACCTGGGGATGGGCACCCTGGTCTGCTAAAGATAGAATTAGTCAGATAGACAGACAGACAGACAGAGGTGGCAGTGTTGTGGGGGGGCAGATTGCCTGGACTTTTGTTTAGGTTAAAAAAAAGATCAATCAAGGATAGTTTTCTGTATTGTAAGAAGAGAGAAGTCAACACTGGGGATTGGGCACCACAGTGTCGGCATGATCTTCAGCAACACCAGGGTTGGGGACCCTGATGCCACCACCTATAGGTAAGGGATGGTGTGTGGGGGGGTCAGATTGGTGAGTGACCATTTTCTTTTATTCAGACTACAGGGAGAAAAAGATGAATGAGGGATGGGTTTCTTTATTACAGGGTGATCGAAGCTGACACTGAGGACTGGGCACCCCAGCATCAGGATGATGATTGTCAGCACCAGGGGTGGGCACCCCATTGCTGCCATGCATTCAGAAGGGGGCGGGTGGCCTGGAGGGGAGTGAGGCAAGAGAAGTGGTACCAGGGGTGGGCACCCCAGTTTGCTTATTGGTTAAATAAAAAAAACACACACACAACATGGGGTTGCAGACGACCTGGATGGGGGAGAAGTGGTACCAGGGGTGAGTACCCTGGTCTGCTTAATGATAGATAGATAGATAGATCAATCTACGGTCCAGGATCAGTTCTTCCATGACATCACACAAAAGAACAATGGTTCTTTCGTTTAACGTCATGAAAGAGCTGTGAAAAAAAACTAAGACCACACTGTTCTTTCATGACCTGGCCTTCTTCTTTCAGGAGTCATGAAAGAACTCATGAAAGCTCATGTTCTGACCCTGTCAGCTTATGCTGATAACATATTATTATGTGTTACACATCCAGATATTTCTATCCTGGCTATTCTATCCACCATTCAACATTTTAGTCAATTTTCTTACTATAAAATTAATACAGCCAAAACCATTGTTATGCCCCTAAATAACAAGGCAACCAAACATGAGATTATTAAATTTGCGTTCATTTGGTCCTCTGATCATTTAAAATATTTAGGGTTGTTCTTGTCACAAGATCAGAAACAAATGATTAACCTGAATTTTTCTAAATTGCTAACATCTGTTAAAACAGATTTTGAAAGGTGGATGAAATTACCTTTGTCTATTCTGGGGAGAATAAATATAGTTAAAATGAATGTATTCCCAAGTTTATTCTATGCAATATCTTCCTACCCATATCTTGGTTTAAAAAACTTCATTCAGTGATTGGCAACTTTATATGGTAATAAAGCTCCCAAAATAGCACATGATAAACTCATGCTTGTTAAGAATCAAGGAAGATTTAAATTACCAAATTTTATTTTATACTATTTGGTAAGCCACATAAACAAATTTTCAAGATGGATTCTTCCAAACAATGACCTAAAAATGTACTGCCCTATCTTGGTAAATATTGAGAGAGAATTGTTACATAATTACAACATTGGTGTTGAGTCCATTTATTTTCTGCCATGCAAATCACTTCCCAGTAAGCTTAAAAATACAGTTATTGGGATGTCATTAAAAATTTTTGACCAGTTGTGTAATTATATTAAGAACTCGTTTTCAAGAGATATTAGCCAACCATTGCTACGTAACCATAATTTTAAATCAAATAATAGGCATTTGAATATTTCCTGGCTACCAAAATTACAGAACTGCTCAATGAAAATTCTATTAAAAGATGGTTATTTATTGCCTCTAGATGAACTCAGAACAAAACTAGAGCTTGGTAAAGGATATCTTTACAAATTGTTCACTTTAAAACTATTTCTTTCCTCTCATTTTGGACCTTTGCCTTGGCTCGAGGATAATGGACATATTTTAGACAATATTTTTAAAACTATTATAAACCCCTAGTCTATATCAAAATTATGTCAATATTTCTTATCCAAAGTGGCCCAGATTTTCAGAGCGATTTAGCAGCCTTAACCCGAGTTATAACATCAAGCCTTAAGTACAGAGATGTGCAGAGGAGGCGATATTCAGCAGGAGCCATAGCGCAGCGCAAAACCCATTGTGCCAATCTGAAACTATAATATATGCAGCACAAGTGCAGGGGGTGGTCCCATGAATATGCAGCACAATGGTATATTCAACCGTGAAGCCATGGCGCAAGTGTGGAGCAAACTGAAGATGAGCCGACCAGACTTGTTCCCATAAAAAAAGGGCACAAACACATAGACAGCAGTTGTGACAAGAGTGAGAGAGACAGCAGAGTGAAAGATAGTGAGAGAGATGACAGACAGACAGAAGAACACACACAGAGGGAGAGAGAGACAGAGAGGTGGTGTGGGAGAGGGAGGGGGGCAGAGAGAGAGAGAGAGAGACACACACACACACACACAAACTGTGTACCAGTGTGGCACACAGACAGCAGAGAACCACCCAGGGGGACACTGGACTGAAGAAGTGATGGAGAGTGCACCGTTCCTGATATAGGCAGTACTGAGGGGTGTGAGGAGGCAGGAGGAACAGTTACGTGCCTGACATAGGGCCCATCGGCAGTATGCCAGACACAGGCAGTACCTTGCCCGCATCACCTTTGAGAATTATAGTGACACTGAGATCATGGGCTGGTACCACCTGAACAGGGCCATTCTGAGGCAGCTTTGTGAGCTGTGCAGTGAGGAGATGCAGGCACCCACCAGATGGAGCCACGCCATGTCTGTGGAGATCAAGGTGACCATTGCAATGTGCCTGCTCACCACAGGCACCTTCCAATGACCAACAGGGGACACCATGGGCATCAGCCAGTTGGCCATGTCCTGCATCCTCATACAGTTCCTCAGTGCTCTGCTGCCACGTGCTTCAGAATTCATAAGTTTCCCCAGCACACAGGCGGAGCGTACAACAAACATGCAGGACTTCCATAGGGTGGCAGGCATGCCCAGCGTGATTGGGGCCTTTGACTGTATCCACATGGGCATCTGCAGGCCACCTGGCCCCGAGGGAGTGGCATACATCAACAGGAAGGGAAGCCCGAGCATCAACTGCCAGGTGGTGTGCGATGCCACAGGGTGCATCATCAATGTCTGCGCCACACACCCTGGGAGTGCACATGACACATTCATCTGGCACAGCCCTGCACTGTGCCACAGGTTTGAATGTGGGGACATCCCCATGGGCCACCTAGTGGGTGAGTATAGCATGGGCAAGGGGCGATGGGCATAACAGACCAGGAAGGTGGATGGACAGGGTGTACATGGTGGTGTGGGTGCCAGGGACAGGTAAGGGGTGCAGTATAGAATAGCATAGGGTTAACCACATCATTCTCCACACAGGTGACAGCACGTACCCACTGACGCCCTGGCTGCTCACCCCCTACCGGTGACCATCGTCCCCAGCAGAGGAACGGTACAAAGATGCACACACTAGCACGCGCAACATCATCGAGTGAATTTTTGGCATGCTGAAGGCATGATTCTGTTGCCTAGACAGGTCAGGCAGTGCCCTACAGTACAGCCCCTCGAAAGCCTGTGGCCTGTTCCTGGTCTGCTGCATACTGCACAACAAGGCCATTGACCATGAGATAGCTGTTGAGGCTGATGAGGGCAACAGTAGCGGGGACGATGGAAACAATGGGCTGGAGGGTGGTGGACAGCCACCCCCTGGGTGGAGGGACCCCTGACTCCAGCAGCAGGCATGATGCCACTGCAACACTGTCACACAGGAACACTTTGGTGAATGCAGGTAGGTGGTACAGTACACATGCATGGGCCACACAGACAAGTACAGCACACATGCAGGGACATGCATGGTGAGGTGCATGCACACACAGAGGTGCAAAGCAGGGGTAGGGGAGGCAGTGGCACACAACCACACACAGCAACACACACATGCACACCCATCCACACAGGCGGTGGAACGTGACATGGATCAGATACATGCCACCAGTGTACAGGTGCAACCAGTGCTAGACTACCCTCATCACACCCACACCACATGGTCCAGCTGCCAGGCATGCACACACACAGGCAGCATGCAGCACGACACACAGGCACGCCACCACAGGTATGGTGCACACACACCGCCCATGTGCGCACAGGGCATCAGCAGCAGACTGCAGTCAGGGTGGCACTCAGCTCAGGGCAGTCACATGGTATCACAGCTGCCACAGCCACAGAGGTGGCCACGCCAGGGCTGATCAGCCAGGGGGTGTCCAACAACCCCCCAGGGGTGGAAGCATGGGACCGTGACCATGTCCTCACGAGGGCTGGTGTAGGCAGCCAAATAGGCCAGCCCCGAGTATGCTTGGGATGCCTACATCCGAGCCCAACCTCCACTGTGTTGGGGACACCCGATGCCAGGTCTGTGGAGTGGACAGCACACCGAGGGGGGTCTCTTGTTCACTGCCATGCCCTGTGGCAGCCAGAAACACAAAGCCATCTGCAATTGCACTGGTAATGCGATCCAAGGTGGCAGTCATGGCCTTCTGCATGCGTTACACCCCCTCCAGGATCTGCGCAGTGCATCTGTCCTTCTGCTCAGCTATTTGGCGTACCTCTGACTGCAGTGCAGTGCATGCACCCCAGTGGTGAGAAGCACCTGCTGATGAAGGGACAGCTGCAGCAGCCGGGTGTGCTCAGCCAGACGGTCCGCATCCTGAGGCTCCCGGGTGGGATGTCAATCATCATTGGGTGACCTGCCACACTGTACAGCCCCCCCTCTCTGGTGGATGCTGCACAGTGGGGTCTGCAGGGGGAATGGGTACAGCAGGTGCACTGGCAGTGGACCCTGCATCCGGCTGCCTGGTGGTAGCCCCAGCCTGCTGCTGTTTCCCATCCAGCCGCTGTATGCCGCCCTGCGTCTGCATGGCCGCACCACCACCAACACAGAGCACAGCAGTGGCAATGCACACTGCTGCACCCGCAGTGCTGGCAGGCAGCTGTGCCACCACTGGCATGGTGCTGGGCCCTGAAACTGCCTGTCATGCCAGCAGGGGTGACTCACCCACAACATCGCCCATGCTGTCCAGGATCAGTGTGATGTTATCATCAGAGACGGACCCGGCCCCGATCTGTGTCTCTGTGCACAGGACACCAAGGCTGGCATCCTGCAGGAACACATCCAGGGTCTCATCTGACCCTAGGCCAAGGACACCCACAGGCACCGTGGTGCTCATCCACGGCCTGTCAGGCCCCCAGATGTCGGTGGACATTAACGGTTCCTCCTTTGGGGCTGTGCCTGTGTCCACAGGTGCTGCAGCCACTACCAGTGCCCCATCCTCTGCACGGAAGTGTGCTGGTGCTGCAAAAGAAGGATGGAGTGTCAGTGATGCAGTGCCCACATGTGCACCCCATACACTTCTGCCGCATGTGTCCAGCAGCATGGCATGCATGTGGGTGCACACACATACACATGACATGCAGGACTGCCACATGCACAACAGCACACCCATGTAGGCACCCTCCAAGCCACCACCTGTGCATGGTTGACATACATACCATGCAGTGATGGGCTGTCACATGTCTGGAAGCCTCCTCCAGGCACACCCTCCACCGAGGTGCGGCAGATGGTGGCTGCCACCATCTCCTCTGTTGGTGTCAGTGTGGGTGCATCTGCTGACCCTCCTCCAGTGGCATTACGGGATGCTCTGTGGCCACCACCTTCTTCTTTATGCACCACCTGTCAGTCACAACCTTCTTGCAGCACTCCTGTGCTGACTGCTGATGGCTGCTATGCTGGTTGACATAGGTCACCACCTCCTCCCATCCAATGGCCCTGTCCTGTGGTGTACCCATAGCACCACTCAACAGGGCCTCCCTGTTGAGGTAGGCCTCAAACAGGGCATCTGACTCTCCCTTAGTGAAGTTGGGCCTGCACTTCCATGCAGGCCCCCGCACCTCACCCTCCTTCTGTCCTGACATGTTGCCTCCTGTTAACATGGACAACACAGTGTGTCAGTGGCAGCATCTCCCTGGTCCATCCCACCTTGCAGTGCTGTCTGCTCCCAGTCTGCTGCTGTGGCATCCCCCACTTACCTGTCAAGTTTGCAATACTGGTCCATGGCCTGTGCTGTTCGGCAGAGCTTATGAGGTGCAACGCATTCAAATGAGGTTGTGCACAACGGTAATGATATGTGAATGCACCCTACTATGCCTCACATTGGCGGATGAGCTCATTTGCATGTGGCATCTGAATATCGAAAACATGCACCATGCGCAATGGTGTTGCGCCGGAGCGGGTCAGGGTGCAATACCTGCACATGTGCAGTGCACAGACCTGCTGTGCACATGTGTGTTAGGCTGTTATGGTTTCAATTGTGCACCATGCGTGGACAATGCAATGCATCGGCATCATGCACCCTATTGTGCACATGCACAATGCGTGCAGTGGTTGGTGACCTCTGATCCCTGGATCACCTCTGTGACCCTGCTGGGCAGTGGTGACCTCTGACCCCTATGTCACCTCCATGACCCAGTGACCCTGCTGGGCCACTCCTACTGCTCATTCACAGCAATGCGCGATGGGCAGGCACTGCACATTCTCCCACACATCGCATGTCCGGCATCTGTGGCAGCCATGTGCGCCTGTCCTCATCATTTGTACCGCCGCACCATAAGGGAACCATGGCACAGGGTAGAGGATGCTGTGCCAGAAACTGGAGCAATGTGGAAGTGATCAACCTCGTAGCCTGTGTGCAACTCTACAGTGACCAGCTGTTCAGCCAGGTGCCTCTGCAGCAGGCCAGGAGCAGTGTGTGGCACACCATAGCTGTCCACCTGGAGAGGAGGACAGGAGTTGCCCAAACAGCACAGCAGTTCAGGCACTGGTATGGTGACTTGCGAAGGAGGGATCCTGAATGGCTCCAGAGGTTCCAAGCATGTGTCAGGCATGGTACAGTGCCACAGTCAGGTAGGTGTTCATATGTTGCATGTTTGCCCTGGTGATGTATTGTGGTGGTGGCATCACTGCCTGGCATGCCCTGCAGTGGGGAACACTGTCATCGTGTGCATCACTGACTGTTATTGCCAGCTGCTGCTTGTGTTGTGATGCAGCCATGCTGGCATGTGGGACATGTCGGGCAGGGGCACGCCCTGTGCACAGAGGGCTGGGGGAGTGATGCTGGTGTAGTCAGGTACTGATGTGCATCTGTCTTCTTTCCATTCCCAGGGTCAGAGAACTGCAGTTGGGCCAGAGCAGATGCACAGCACAGCTGGGTGGTGCACCCTGATAGGGGCCAACCTGCGCAAGCTGCACCACAGGGGGCAGGTAAGCACTATCATGGTCATTCTCACTGTACATGGGGGGTGGCAGTGGTGAGTGGTGCAGGCATGGCTGCCTCTGCCATGTGCTGTGATGGCTGTGTGTGTCACACTGTGCATCATGCATGCCACTGTGAAGCATCCATTGGATCTGTGTTCCGGCTGTTGGTGGGGTGAGTGTGTGCCCAACTGCCACTGTTGTTGCTGCAGTGCTGCCGGTGCAGTGTGTCATGTGACTGTCACTGTGCAGTCATGTGGCTGTTGTGCAGCGGGGACCACCTCTATGCAACGCTATGGTGTGCCATGTTGTTGCCTGGCATTGGCCCACCCCTCTGCGGGTGTCCATTTTGGGCCCTCCAGGGGTGTGTGATCTCACTGCCCATTGCTCACTGTAGGTGGGCATGGTTCCTTGGGCCAGTGCACTGATCACCTGTCATGTCCCTTGCCACAGGTGTCAGGCATCTAGCATGGAGAACACCTCAACCGATGCTGATGAGGCTGATGCAGAAGATGCTCCTGGTTGTGTCCAGTATCCTGGAGGTGGTGGTCGCCATCCAGCAGATGTTGGTGGTGGAGAGAAGAGAGCAGAGGCTTGGTGGGGCATCCAGGTGTTCCTGTAAATGGCCCCTGTTTTCCCTGTTGCACCTTCCCCTACAGTCCCCCCTCTGTACAGTCCCTGTTCACTGTCCCCTTCCCTCACTGTACCTACCCTTTCCCTGCCCGTTATCTGTTATACATACAATACATACCTGTTTTATAAAGCTTTTCTAACATACCTGCCTGTGTCCATGTCTGCTTTGCAGGTGGTGTGTGGAGCCATGCTGCAGTGGCCCAGTGTCTGTCCCTGGTGTGTGCATAGGAGGGGGTGCGTGTTGTGCTTCCATGGTTCCTTGCTGTGTGCTGTGGTGTGTACTGATGTGGTGGGGTCCATCCTCTGGTTTAGTGGCTGTGCATTGGGGTGACCATGGGGCAGCAGTCAGGGGTGTGTGGTGGGTGTGTGCATGGTGGTGGCACACGGCCATGGTCATTGTTACGGTCCTGAACACACACTGTGTTGGGGGTCCTCTGCTTGGCATTGGGCAACCTGTCCCATGTGGTCTGCCATGCTGCCTGAGTCTTGGCCCATTCAGTGCCCATTGTGTGAGCTCCTTGTGTGTCTGTGTGGCTTGTGTGTGCTTGGCTGCATGGTCCTGGGTGTGGTCTGCCATGGTCTCATGGCATGGGGCATGGCCAGCAGCCTGCCTGTGGGTCGGCTAACTTGGTGGTTTTTCATTGCCCATTGGCACCCCTGTCACCTGTTATCTATGCCACCATTGTGTTCTGGGGTCCAGTATCTGGGTGCCTGTGTGTGCCCTGCTGGTGTGGGCTTCCTGTGGCCACTGTCACTGTGCATCCATGGCTCTGTCCCTGGGTCTGTTCTCTGTGCCCTGCCCCCCGTTACTGTGCTGCTCTGCGCTGCCACAGTTTTGCTGGCGCATCTCTGTTTGTGCCATGGTGCAACGCTGGTTACGCCATGGCTCAACTCTACCATATTCAGCTTCATTGCGCTGGCGCTGTTCAGCCTGTGCAACCTCTGAATATGACTCCAGTTGTGCTATAGTGCATCAGATTTGCACTGCGCTGGACTTGCGCCAAACTTTGGTGCATTTCTAAATATCTATTAATCTATTATACTAATATCCAAATATTGGCTGGAAAATCAAAATACAGACTGGTCAGTAGCCTGGGAAAGATTTACATAAATATATTTCAAATGATAAATTTAAATTATTTCAAGTTAATATCCTACATAATTCATACTATTTTCCATTAAAACTTTATAGCTACAGTCTATTGTCCTCAAAGGCTTGCTTTAGATGTGGTCTGGCAGAGGGCTCCCTTCTACACATTTTTTGGGAGTGTCCATTGATTATGATTTTCTGGTCTGAAATAAAAAATAAAGTGGGAATCAGATTAGGACTAGGTGAATACTTTACTCCACAAATATGTATTATAGGGGACTTAACTAGTATCCCCACTTCTGTAAAAAAACATAACATTTCCATGATTGCTTTAACAGCTAAAAAAGTGATCCTGAGACATTGGAAGGATCATAATTCCCCTTCTCTAATGGAATGGAGAAGTGAGAGCCTCCTAAATTGAAGAGCTGAAAAAGTTTATTGCCAATTTGAAATATAACTTAGAGGGTTTAGCCTTTAAATGGGGTAATTGATTTGATTTGATTGTTGTTTTCTAATAACTCTAGCTCCTTAAATCTTACATTCTTCTTGTACTGATGTTATTATTGGTTAAAGAATAGAATGGTTTTAATTATTTAAGAAATTTAACCTAGAATATTAAATCCTATATATGGTTTGTAGAGAGGTCTTAACTGAGATACTGGCTATTTTCTTTTTTCGTACAGTATGGGAGTGGGGGGGTGGGGATTATTTTACAGCATTGTAATGTTTTGTTTTTTATTTGGGAATGATGTGAATGTTAATCTTTGTTGTACGATACCTGTTCTCTATGGATTTATTATGTAGTGTATGTTGAAATCTTAGTAAAGATTATAAAATAAAAAATAGAACTCATGAAAGAAGACTCTTGGCTCAAGAAAGAAGATGGTGAAAAAAAAAACTAAGTCCAAATTCTTCTTTCATGAGAACTCATCTTCTTTCTTGAGATTTTCCTGAGCTCACAAAAGAAGATTGAGAAAAATACCTAAGTTCAAAATCCTATTTTGTATGTCCTTATTCTTCTTTCGTATGACCCTGTTCTTCTTTCGTGGGCCATATAAAAGAACAAAATTGTCTCACAAAAGATTTTTTTAAATGCTCCATAAAACACATTTAGGGGTCATTTTTGAAAAAAACAAAATGCAGAATCTAGCTCAATGGGTCCTGTTTAGCTAGATTCATGTCTTGGTGTCTCTGCAGGGCATCATTTTTATTGGTTTTCAAACATATATTTTTTGAGAAAAATGGAAACAAGATGGTTGCCATACAAAAGAAGAATTTTCTCTCACAAAAGATGATTACTCCCTCATGAAAGAGAAATATTCGTTCATGTGGCTAAGTTCTTTCATGTCTACCATCTCTCCAAGAGACCTTACTGAACATGCTCAGAACCGAAATTTCAAATCCTTATAACTCTGGAATGAATTAAATATTTTTTCACCACACCAATGAAAGGTACCATTCTGGGGCAACCCTTTCTACCCTAACAATTTCAGAACAAAAGTCCAAAATATCTGGGCTGTAGGCGATGACAAAAAAAAAACAGAAAAAAAAGATTTTTCCTAAAAATGCACTACCTGCACTTCGGAATCTGCACATTTGACTAGAAAAAAACTTGCCTCATCAAATTGCCTTGCACCCCAGACTGCACATGCACAATTCTGTGAAATCCTTGGTGTGCTAGGAACCCAAGTGTCCCTCCCCCTAATAGGGGTGTACTACTTGCCATAATCTACTCACTGACCCTACTCTGGGTGGACAGGCTCATAGACCCATTCCCCCCAGAACCAGTGAGCAATCTACATAATATCCCCCCACATGACTTCCTTAGCAGCTACCCTATCTCAAGTATATCTACTCTCTTAACAGAGCATGAGATCATAAAAAAGGGTGTATGCTGTGACCTGCTTTACTATATGAGCAGGACGCGTCAAAGACACCTCATCTCAATACCTAGCACTAAACTGCTCAGGTTACTAGTCTTGCTACTTCTCCTATCAGGTGATATCCAACCTAACCCTGGCCCATACGTACCCAATACCTTGGTAGCATCCTCCCAGAACCATCAGTGGGCGGCCACCAAGGGTCTGAAGATAGCACATATGAACATATGTAGTCTTAGACCAAAAATACACAAAGTCCAGGCCTGGTTGGACCTCTACAAACCGGACTTACTAGCCATCTCTGAAACCTGGCTAAAAGTCCACATCCATGACCATGAGATTCAGGTCATGGGCTACAATAGCTACCGCAATGACAGAGAAACCAAAAAAGGGGGTGGGGTCCTAATCTATGCTAAGGATGACCTCTCCGTGTCACCTCTATCCCTGCAGACTAAACCTACTGCTGAGGGAGAGAGCATATACTTCTGGATAACCTTAGGGCAAGCCAAACAACTAACAACTGGCTGCATTTACCACCCACCAAAATCAGCCCTCAAATCCATTGAAGCCATCACAAATGATACGGCTATCAAGGTAACAATGGAGCAACTAATCCTGGGCGACTTCAACATTAACTGGGCCCAGGACCCTGGTCATGCCTCGAAGTCACTTACCCATGAAGCAGGTCTGACGCAGGTCATCTCTGAACCGACCAGACTTAATTACAAAACTGGAAGCCACACCACCCTTGACTGGGCCCTGGTGTCTAACCCCACTAATATACAGAGTGCGGGCACAATGGCAGACTCCCTGAGTGACCATTCCCCAATCTTCTGTATATGGAAAAACAAACCACCCAAGGTCCAACCTAGAATTCTCTCCGCCCGTGACTTCTCCAAGTTCTCTGAACTACAATACAATCACTGCCTAGTTAGTCTGGACTGGAACCCCATAAATCTTCTCCCTACTCTTACTGAGGCTGTGCAATACTTCCAGGACGAACTGACCACAGCGGCCAACCTCTTTGCTCCAATGAAGAGAATGAGGGCTAAAGGCAGCTGCTACAAGTAGATCTCTCCCTCCCTCAAAGCCCTAATGGCTACTCGGGAAAAAGCCTGGAAAAAGTTTAGGCTCTCCTCCCTACTGGCAGATCTCGCTGAATACAAAGCCCTGAGGAACAAAGCCAAGAGAGCCATAAAACTCGCTAAGAGAGATTACTTAACACACCTCCAGAAAATCAGCCTGGGCAACCCCAAGCAATTTTGGAATCATATCAATGACCTGATCAAGGGCAGCAAAAAGCCTGAGTCCTGTCCCATGGAGATTAACGGTCAGCTCACAACTGACCCTTCTCAAATATCGGCTGCCTAACAGGCACTTCTCAGACCTCGAGGCTACAAGACCTGCCTGTCTCCCAGACTCTCACCCACTCAGATGAACCACCACATGGAAAGATCCCATTTCACCTGAGACTGGCTAAACCCACTGAAGTACTAAACCTCCTAAGGAACCTGAAACCGAAGGGTCAGGGGACCTAACGTATCAACCCTCGGCTACTCAAGGCAGGAGCTACTTCCTTAGCCTGGCCTATAACCATGCTCCTCAATCGATCACTGAGGGAAGGAGCAGTCCCTGACCTGTGGAAACATGCCAATGTTGTCCCTATTCACAAAGAGGGGGGCTCACGGAAAAACTCAACAACTACAGGCCCATCTCCCTCCTCTGCTCACTTGCTAAGGTGCAAGAAAGAGTCATCTACAATCAACTCAGGGACTACCTGGAAGCTCATCAGCTCCTTGCCCCCTCCCAACATGGGTTTAGAACAAACCATGGTACTGACACTGCCCTCATTAACTTCACGGATGAAGTTCTCAGGGCAATTGACAAAGGGATACCCACTGGTGCAGTCTTTATAGACTTTTGCAAGGCGTTCAACCTCATCGACCACAACTTGTTGCTACAGAAGCTGCAAAATATAGGCCTAGACAATCATGCCCTGAAGTGGTTTGGGAGCTACTTATGAGGCAGAGCACAGAGGGTCTCATGGAAAGGGACCATGTCTGACCCACTACCCCTAAACCAGGGTGTACCTCAGGGCTCAATTCAAGGCCCCCTCCTGTTTTCCTTGTTTACCAACAACCTGCATACCCACTGCGGGGAGAGCTCGGTTGTGCAGTACGCTGATGATACTGTCATCTTCCAACCCCTGCGTGACGTGGTTTCCCTAGGCCCTCTACTCCAAAAGGATCTCACTTCACTAGAGACTTGGCTATGTAAGAACAAAATGGTACTAAATGCAGACAAGACCAAGGCAATGCTATTCGGGCCAAGATCCCTGGGATTTGACAGGTCCTCATCCCTCTTCTTAACCTTACTCTCTGGTAAAGCCATTAACGTAGCCCCTTCGCTTAAATACTTAGGCCTCATGTTGGATCAGAATATCACATACAGGAACACATGGACCAGGTCAACAGGACCCCACATCAGAAACTTGGCACCCTGTACCGACTCAGGGACCAACTCATCCCCAAGCCAGGCTCTCCATAGCTACCAGTGTTCTACCCAACCTGACCTGGCCCCTATTATACAGGACATGGCTAAACAAGAGATTACCAGGATGCAAACCCTATATAATAAAATAGCTTGTTTCGCAACCTTAGACCACCCGAGATGTCACCACTGTGACACTCTGGCCAATCTTCGTTGGCCTACATTGGTCGCCCGCCTCCAACACCCCTTGCTTATCCAGGCCTACAAGCTTCTCAAACCTCACGCTCCGGCAAGCATTGCCAGGACCATAACCCTCAAACACAACCCAAGTAACCTAAGGACCTCGGATAGAACGCTATTAGAAGTCCCTAGGGTAAGGACAAACGCTGGTAGAAGATCCTTTTCCTCCCAAGCAGCCTGCCAATGGAACAAGCTCCCTCCCCAGGTCTAGGCCTCCTCCTCACTCATGAACTTCCGTACCAGGCTTAAGTCCCATCTGCTGACCTCAAGCACATGCCACTGTCATGGCACTTAAAGCTCCTAAGGTACTTCCCTCCTCTCCAACTCCCGTCTCCTAGCTTAACCTTCCTACTACCTGCCTTATACAGACTGTGCCAGAGCCACATGTAACTCCTGAATAAACTATATGCAAAGTACTACCAATTGCTCACATGTCATGATGATAACTGCCTGTACCATGCTGCATCCACTGCTTTTCTTTTTACCTGCCTGTAAGCCATGCCTGTATCCACTGCTTTTCTTTTACTATGCCTGTAACCATGCCTGTATCCACTATTTTTCTTTACTGTAACCACCTCGTGATGTAACTCACAATGCCTCAAATGTTCCTTATGTCCTTGTTCATTCTTATAACTTGTATTGTTATCCTCGGTCGCCCCTGAAAAAGGGACCTTCGGGGCTTAGTGGGCCTACCCGGTCACCAAAATTTAATAAATAAATAAATTCCATTGAACGGAGGTGAAGCTATTAAGGTGGAAAGTTAGGGGTTTAAAGGAGATGTGTACTGAATCTAGGCAGTCTTTTTCCTCAGAAAAAGTTATTTTTTATTACTGCTTCAGATTTTGTCATTTCTCTAGCTATACAGATTTTAGTTATCCTAGTGGGTGTTTCTGATTGACATGCTGCTGGTAAGAACCAGTTTAGAATTGTATGATGTAGTTGATGTCCCTCTTCTGCCTTTCTATTGTTAAGGTAATGCATCCATGTTCTACTATAGAACTCCATGGTTGTTTGGGACATAAATGACATCATATAATTCTAGAGTGGTACTCACTACCAGACTGTAATGCAGAAACACCTACAGAGTTTGAAATCCTGTATAGATGGAACAATAACAGAATTTGAAGCAGTACTTAAATCTCAACTTCTACTAGGAACAGGGACTTACAGGTTCAGTACAGTTCTTTAACATTAAACATCCTACTCAACCCTAACTACAGTGGCATTACCATGCCACAGATAGACATATGAATATATATATATATATATATATATATAGAGAGAGAGAGAGAGAAAGATAGATAGATAGATAATGAATAGACAGACAGATCAGCCAGCATGCAACTACTCTGTGATAAGCAGTTTAACCATACATGGCCGATAAGCGACTATGGAACATCCCGACAGTGATAGCCGCATTGCCGGTGTCAGCAATGCAGTGTCGGGATGCTCTCCTGTTACCGCCGGGGACTGTACCACCAACCCCCAATGTGGGGTGCTCCACCCCACACCTCCCGGCCCTAGGGATTCCAACTAACCCGAGTCGGAGTTGGACCAGGGTGGGGCAAAACACCCTGCAAGGCAATCCCCTGGCCATGCAGAGACCATCACAGTGACAGGCGGATTTTGGCCGAATCCTGTCGCTGTGGTGGTCTTCGCCGTCGGGGTTTCGATGCGTCACTGGTATACTGTGATAAGCATGTCACACTTTCCTGCTTGACAAATTGGAGTAATTTCCATTGGATCATATTGTGTTCCTGCAGTATTTTGCTGCATGTTAGTGACAGAAACTGTGATAACAGTACTGCATCCTGGCTGTCACCATTGTATACATACTATTCACCAGGGAGGTGAGAAAGGAGTCAGGACCAAAACATCAACATTCAGAAAAAACAGGGGATACCAAAAGGAGGGAAATCAGTAAATCTACCTCAATAAACTGAAAGAGGCTAAGGCTGCAGTGAGTAAGGACAGTGCAGTGGCAAGGGTCAGAACTACAGAAGAGGTGAAGAGCAATGATAAGGCTTTCTTCTGGTACAATAATGTAAAGAAACATAGACACTGTTGACAAGACCATCGATCCATCCAATCTGCCCTATTTTGTTTCCCTACCTTACCCCATGATCTACTGTCCAGATGGGGACTTCACTCCATTCCCTCTGCCCTTGTTTACCATTCTAGTTCCCCTCAGTGTAACTATTCCCTCCCTTACTCTGTTACAGATACCCTTGAAACCATTAATGGTCTTTGCTCCTACAACCTCTGCTATTAAGCTGTTCCGTGGCTCAACTGTCCTCTCCATGAAGTAACATTTCCTTATATCCCTTCTGAGCCTCCCTCCCACAAGTTTCCAATCATGCCTCCTTGTTACTAACTCCCTATGCCTACTAAATAGTTCCTCACTGTTCACCTTCTCAGGAACCTGAAGGTTTCTATCATTTCACCCTTCTCCCATCTGGCCTCCACTGAGCACATGTTCAGTGCATGTTTAGTGCCTCTAGTCATTCATAGGATCTGCCCTGTTCGCCCTGAATCATTCTGATGATCCTTCATTGTACCAATTCTAGCTTATCCTTGTCTTTTCACAAGTGGGGATTCCAGGACTGGGCACAGTACTCCAGATAGGACCTCACCAATGATCTACAGTATATAGATGCAAAATCCCCTCCTTCTTCCTACTATCAAAACCTCTCCTAATGCACCCCAACATTCTGGTTTCCTTGCTACAGGCTTTGTTGTACTGACTGATTTGTTTGAGGGAGTCACTTTCTTTTCAAGTAGCGATCAACCTGATGCCTCTCCCCAATCCAATAGTCTATCCTAGGATTCCTCTTCCTATGTGTATCACCTTGCACTTTTTGATATTGAATCTCAACTGCCAAACCTTAGACTACCTCTCTAACTATTACAGGTCTTGTTGCAGTTCTCTCACACTCTCATCATCGTCCTCCCTCCCACAAAGCTTCATGTTGTCTGCAGAGATACATCTTGTCCTGCATACCTGCCTCTATGTTGCTGGTAAGCATCTTAAAAAGGACAGGCCCAGGTTTGACCCTTGCGGCACCCCATCCATGACCTCGATGTCTCTGATTTCACCTCATTAACTACCACCGTCTGATGTCTCCCTCCCAGCCAGTTTCCCACCCATTACAATGTTCCTAAATCCTCTAACTTCATCAGCAACCTCCTGTGTTGCACCAAGTCAAATGATTTGCTGAAGTTAAAGTAGAGTAGATCTATTCCATGTCTCTTATCTACTACCCTTGTAACCTAATGAAAGAATACTATCAGATTGATGTAACAAGATCTCCCTGCCATGAACCAGGGCTATTTTCTATCCTGGAACTCACTATTTTCCAGGTAGGTCACTAGGTCTTCCTTGACTAGTGCTTCGATCAGTTTACCTACAATGGATGGAAGTAAGACTGATGGGTCTGTATTTTTCCAGATCTTCTCTATCACCTCTTCTGTGAAGCAGAACCATATGCACTGTCTTCCAATCCCACAGAACCACCCCAGTCCTTATTAATCTATGAAACAGCCCTGTCAGGGGGTTAGCCAGTTCCAACACTAGTTCCCTGAGCACTGTTGGGTACACCTCTTCTGAACCTGATGCCTTATCTACTTTCAGGGCAGCAGATTCTTTTCTTACTCTTTCCCTGAGAACTATACCCTCCCATTTCCTAAATACTCCTTGATGCTGCATTAATTCCACTTTCCAGTAGAGGTCTTCCTGCCTTCACAGTAAATACTGAGCAGAAGTAGTTGTGGGGAAGGCATTAGCAGTGCTCCTGGCAGACTTGTTTAATTGTTCTCATGAGACAGGTGTGTTCATAGCCAATTGGAGGGTGGCTGATGTTTCAGCCCTTTATAAGAGTGGAGACAGAGGAGATCCCAGTGACTACAGACCAGTTAGTTTGTTCTCAATCCTGGGAAAACTGCTGGAAGCTATCAATAAAGATCAGACTGTGGAACTACTGAAGGGAAACTGACTCCAAGTTAGTAGACAGCATGGTTTAATGAAGGGGAAGTCCTGTCAGATGACCTTCATAGACTTCTTCAATTCAGTGTCTCAGGTGGTACTGTAGATAATGGGTAGGAAGTGGATGTCCTGTATCCATACAGGGAAAGGAAAAACAGCGGAGTGCACAAACATAAACAGGGAGATGCAAAAGTATGCTGCAAAAGGATTAATTGTGGTCACCAAAAAAGGGCAGCACTAAACCCCAGAGCACTGAATCTATGCTGATTCTTCCTCCACATTTATGTTTGCCTGTTTACTTTTGTGCACCTCACCATTTTTTTCATTCTTTGTATGGTAATTTTGCTGAGTGCTGCATCATTGCTTGTGCACCAACCAGTTTGTTCACCCTGCAATATCCTGTATCCTCATGCCCATCTAGTTAAGCAGTTAGGAGACCTATGGGTGGGGGGAGGCTTAACCAGGTGGATAAGCAACTGGTTAAGTTGGAGGACACAAAGGGTGACAGTAAATAGTAAATACTGTGGTAAGGAGGGCATATAAGCATAAAGGGAACAGGGAGACAGAGAAGGGGGCCAGGGGAGCTGTCATGAGGGAAAAGGAAAACCTAGCTCTTGGAAGGCAATTTTAGATAATGCCAGGAGTCTCAGGAACAAAATGGAGAACCCCCAGGCAGTTGTGTTGGAAGCCCAACCAAATATAGTAGGGTTCACAGAAACATGGTAATGCAAAACCGTAGCTGGAACCACACTGTCCCTGGGTATGCCCTATCCAGAAGGGATAGGGGTAGCGACACAGGGCTAGGGATGTAACTATACAGTATGATGCCAGAATAAAGGTGACTGAAGAGAAGGTCCTGGAAAGGGAGAGGTGGTGGAAATAGAATGGATGCAGCTTGTAGTCAAAAAGGAGAAGAACCTCAAAGTGGAAATGGCCTACAGGCCACCGACCAGTCCAAGAAGGGATACAGGGAATAAGGGGAGCAGATTGTAATGACTACCAGCTTAGGAAATGTGGTACTAGGGGGATTTCATTATATCAGATGTAGATTGGGAAGGTAGGAAATGTGGTACTGGTGGGGGATTTCATTATACCAGATGCAGACTGGGAAATATTAGGGATCAGAAAACCAAGTAGCTGTGCTCTTGAGATTAAAGGGAAGAGGTCCTCCTTGTACAGTGGGTAATAAAAACTACCAGAGATGTGGCCTTCCTCAGTCTGGTACTGTAGAACAAGGACATAGTGGTGGAGTTCGGGGCCACTGAAGACAAGTGACCATGATTCGTGTGGTTCAACTAAGCCTTAGAGGAACATAGGACAAAGAGAAGGGCACAGGTTTTAGATTTCAAGACAACAGATTTTAAAAAGATGGGAGGGGATCCTCTGGGACAAACCGAGAGGGATGGAAGGGATTGAGAGGATGGAAAAAGTGGTGCCTCATTAGAGGCAGTTTATGAGAGGTTACATGCCGAACCAGGTTATAAAAGATAAAATCACAACAAAAAAAAATGTGGTTCTGCTGAGTAGTGAGAGAAGCAGTCAGGACAAAGAGGACTGAATTCAAAAGATAACAGAGAGATACACCTATGGAAACTGAGTGAGGGCCCCTGAAGACAAGTGACCCATAGATGGGCTACTAGGCTGCGGGGTGGCGAAAAAAACTCAATGTGTGACCATAGAGGAAAGGGACTTAAGGGTCATCATTAGCGATAGTCTAAGCCATCAGCCCAGTGCACCAGGGCACTGAGAAAGGCCAATGGGATGCTGGGATGTATAGGGAGGGGGTTCTCAAGTAGGAAAAGTAGGTACTGTTGCCCCGTATGTGTTCGTAATGAGGATGCACCTGGAGTATTGTGCCCAGGTCCAGACCTGAAAATGGATAAGGACGATATACAGTTTGTCCAAAAGTGAGCTACAAAGATGATATAGGAACAACAAGAGAAACATACAGTATGAGGAGAACCTAGTCTGAACATGTCCTTCCTGGAAGCCAGGAGGGAGAGAGGGGACATGATAGAAACCTTTAAAGGAATCTTCTAAGATAATGCTTAGTAAAAAAAAAACTGTGCTTTTATAAACCCATATGTTCCTACCTCAGTGCATCCTGAGTCATTTAAAGTAAAAAGAAGAATTTTTATTCCAGTTCCATTAGGAAGGGAAAAGACCATAAATTGGCCTGAGATGGTGGCCAGCCAACCCCTTCCATGTCCTGGTGTGCTGGCCCTGTCTCTACACTCAGACATTTTGTGACATCTTATGAGAGAGAGGGCAGGGGCCCTTGTTAATAAAGCAGTGGTGTTAATATATATGTAAGGCCACAGTAACATATATAATTAAATATTTTAAAATAGTCTTATTGAGTTCTGTGGAACATGACCCTGCAGTCTTCCTGGTTAGATGTCACAAGATGTCCGAGTAGTGGTACACTGGGAAGTGAAAGGGATCAGCTGGTCATCATCTTGAGCCAATTTACAATCCCTTCCTTCCCAAATGGGGCTGGAATAAAAATCTGTTTACATTAAATGACTCGGGCTCCATTGAATTAGGGATATTTGTGGGTTTTAAAAAGTCCAGTTTTCTTCATTAGGCATTATCTTAGAACATTCATTTAAATATCTGAGAGGAATAGACAGGGTAGAGTGTCATGACCTTGTCCCAACATTGTGAGGGATGGATAACCAGGGGACACAGTCACAAGCTGCTGCGGAGGTAGGTTTAGGAAGGATGGGACTTATTCACGAATGGCAAGCGCTACATGCGGAATGAACGTAAATGCAGGTGCACAGCTGTGCACTGCACAGTGGTAATGAAATACATGGCATGCACAACACAGCCTGACACCCCCACCTCCCCGAAGGCCGGGTCGGAGACAGAGGAGGTGTGCAGCTATGCGCAGGGGCATGCTGGAGCCAGCGCAATATGATGGGAACACTCCTTGACCCCACCATTAAAGGAGATGCAAAATAGCCATGTGCCAGCAATATGCACAATGCGGAAGAGGCATATCCATGGAAAACAGCAGCAGCATCTGCAGGTGAGAGGAACATGCGGGGATGGCCACAACAAGCCCAAATGGCAACCACGGTGGATGCTGAATGGGTGGTGGTTGTGGTGGTGGGAGGTGGCAGCACTTTCCAGACTTTATGGGGGCACAGATGGCCATCCTCATAACCAAGATCAGGCAGCACTACAATGTGCTGTTCAGGCAGTGGTCACTGAGCACCCCAGTGGAGACCACAGCCTGAATATGGCTGGACCTGCAGGTGGCAATAAATGCCACAGGACCAGAGGCACACACACTTATGGTAATAAAGCAAAAGTAGCATGACCTCCAGTCCCAGGTGAAGACGTCACTGAGTAGGGCATGCCAGGTGCAGGTTGCCGCAGGTGGCAGACCACCACTTCCAGATCCTCCCTGATGCCCATAGAGCGGCAGGTTGCAGACACCATCAGCGATGTCCTGATTGACTGGGATCCCAAAGGGCTGGATAGCATGCCAGGTAGGTGAAACGTGTGGGTTCACAGGGCATACCCACAGCCACAGAACCAGGTAATGGCAGCAGTCATCAACCATCTGTCATTTACCTCCCCACAGTGCCCGACGATGACAGTGCCAGAGAGGGACCATCCGGCATGGGAGGAGAAAGAGGCGGCATAGGACACCGAGAGCAGGCAATGAAGGTGGGTACTGCCAGGACCATGAAGCACACAGCCGCACATGCTGTACACACAGGAGCACTAACTGATGTCACCCCCTTCACACGCAGAGGGTCACAGCAGCACAGAACACAGTCTAAGCAGGAGGACAGTCAGCACCACCTAAGGACCACCACGGTTCGGACAGGGAATAGACCCAAGAGTGGCAGCAGTGGGAGGAGGACAGCGGACCCAGCATGGGTGGAAGCATGGAGGCAGTCATTGCCATGGAGGGATGGGGGTGTAGCACACCAGCTGAACAGCCAGCACCAGGGTAGGAGAGCAGCAGTGAGGACAACACTGTTCCCCTAGTGGACAGTTGCGCTGCAACTGCGGGAACATCGGCACAGACCACACCACCTGACACATAGGACCAGGACACCAGGGCCTCCAACCAAGGACCCCCCCAAGGCACCCCAGACTGAGCACCAGTGGCTCACTCCTAGCCACCTACTGCCCTGACCTCTGCTGGCTGGAGCATGAACACCTGCAGGTGACAAAGGAGTGTACGGAGGCCGTGCACCACCTCACGGAGGTAATGGTTGGGTCTGTGCATGCGTAGGAGAGGTTTGCAGAAGGCATCACCCCAGATGTGAGGGCACAAGAGTGCATGGCCGAGGCGGTGGCCACAGATGCACATGCCCAGGAACACCTGGCTGATGAGGTGGCCGTGGGTGCCAGGATACAGGAGCAGATGGCTGATGCCCTCCTGACCTTTGCCGCCCACCTTGCCACCCAACAGGGATGGGCAGCCATGGCCACCAGGGCTGCTCCCATGACACCAGCCAGTGCGTTGGACCCCACACTCGTGGGACCACGGGACTGACACAAAGGTGCCACACAGCGCCCCCAACCCATGGCAGACAATGCCAACCAGGAAACGAGGCCGAGCACTGTGACCCAGCATTCACCCCACATACAGGCGGCACAGGGTGATGCACACACTGCAGACCCTGTACACCGCATGGCTGTGGGCGGATGTGTGCATGGACATGGTGGACAACAGCAGAGGCCTTTGACCCAGTGAAACACTGTCCCTGATGACATACATGTGCCGCAACAGACGACCCCACCCCACGTGCACCACCACACGCAACCAACCCCAAAGCACACCCCACAGTCCATAATGACACCCCCATGGACTGGCATCATCTGGGGAGGGCACCAGTCAGTCATGCAACAGGCCCATACTGCACAACACACCAGCACACACACACCCACACCCCCACCATGCAACATGCAGCATGCACACGGGCACTGTGTGATGCCAGCGGCAGTGTGCTCTCAGCAAGGCCCACGCAACAGTTTTGGGTCGTGTTGCGCATGGCAGACTGTTGCTGTGGCATGCACATCTGTGGCATGCCGTGGCCACAGCAGCACCATGGCATGCACCCAACACACATGCCAGATTAGTCATGCACTCTCATCATCACCAGCATGTGCACATCCCTACCTGCCAAATGTGCCATGGGCCACGCGATGGTGCACGGCCCTTGCAGCCATGCACCCCACTGCACAGTTGTCCATAGGCGGAGCCCTGGTGCCCTCCTCAGGCAGTGCCGGTCCATGGAGTAGCTGCGGTGGTTCCTCTTCACCCTCCTCTGGGTGTCCATCCTGTAGCACAGGCACCATGCGGCGCATGCATATGTTGTGCAGCATAGCACAGGCAGTGAGAACTCTGCACTCCATGCCCAGCACAAGCATCATCATGCCACCCTTGTGGTCCTGGCATCAGAAGTGCATCTTCAGCAGCCCTATTGTGCGCTTCATGATGCTGAGCACCCGCATGTGTGTTGCATTGCATGCAACCTCCGCTGGGTGCTGTGTTGCCAGGTATGGTGTCAGTAGCGTGGGCATCATGGGGTAGCCACTGTCACCTGTGGAAGTAGAGTGGATAGGACTGGTTAGCAGTGCTGAGGCACATGTGTGGCTGATGTCTACACACATGGTAATGGGGCATCACCCAACAGCCAGCCATAGCCTTCTGGTTGCTGTTCCATATGACGCCTCAGGGCACTGTTGTCATACACATAGGAGTCATGGCATGACCCAAGGTACCATGCCAGGACAGTGGTCAGGATACCTGTTACATCACAGATGACCTGACCGTTGATGCTATGGAATCCTTTATGGTTTCAGTAGGCATCCTTGTTGATGGGCAGGGCTAGGATGGGCACATGCACGCAGTCAATCTCACCCACCATGTTCAGCATGCCACACATGTCCAGGAATGCTCCCTTGACTGCCCTGAGGTCTGCAGTATCCGTGGGGAACATGATGTGCCTCTCCCAGTGCCTCACCAGGGCATCAGTCACCTGGTGCAGTGCTCGTGACATGGACACCTGACTCACCCCTGTCACATCACCTGTCACCCCCTGAAATGTGCCTGTGGTGTAGTACTGTAGGGCACACAGCACCTTGGTCTCCACTGACATGGCCATGGAGTGCCGTCTGGCTGGCCTGATCACATCATCCAGCAGCTCCCAGATGTAGTGTAGGGTGCCGTGGTCAACCCGATACCGCTGTAGCATATCTGTGGGGGAGCAGTGTCCGGGTGATGAGGCGTGATCTGAATGCCCAAGGACAACACCCTGCTCTGGCATGCCACTCTGCCTCTACCTCCTCGAGGAGGACCACATGTAGTAGTGCCCCAGAGCTCATTGCACTGCTCCTGCATGTTCTGCTTATTACCTTCACTCCGTGGCATTGCACATCCACACGTGTGAGCGATGCATAGTATATGGCATGTCACAAGTGCCCTTATCGGCGTTGCACACACATACGAACATACGAGCATATGAAGAAGCCAACAGAAGACCATTTGGTCTATCAAGTCTGCTCGTATTGCAGGGTCCACAGCTTCAGCTAATGTCCCTGCCCTCTCTCCCCACTCCTCTCATCCTCCCTACCCATGATTCTTATCTTCCCCCTATGCCTATCCCAGCCTCTCTTAAAGCTGCTGTCTGTCTTTAACGAGATGACCTCTTCCAGCAGTGCATTCCAAGTGTCCACCATCCTTTCTGTGAAGAAGTGCTTTCTGACATCCCTCCTAAACCTCCCACCCTCCAGCTTAAGACTGTGTCCCCTCGTGATATGGTTGCCACTCAGCTTAAATAGACTTTCCTTATCAACATTATTTATCCCTTTCAAGTACTTGAAAGTCCCAATCATGTCCCCTCTCTCTCTCCTATCTTCCAGGGAGTATATGTTCAGTGCCCTCAACCTCTCCTCATATGCCTTGCCCTGCTGACCAGCTATCATCTTTGTAGCCCTCCTCTGTACATTCTCCAGCAGGTTAATGTCCTTTTTGAGGTGTGGACACCAGTACTGAACTCCATACTCTAGATGCAGCCTTACCAGTGACCTGTACAATGGCAGTATAACCTCCTCTCTCCTACTACTTATCTCCCTAGCTATGCATCCCAGCATCTTGTTTGCCTTTGCTGCTGCTTTCTTGTACTGCGTGGAGTGCTTCAAATCACTAGTGATCATCACTCCCAGGTCCTTCTCCTCCTCTGATGCAGCTACTCGGACTCCACTCAGGTAATACTCTGTCCTGGGATTCTTGGCTCCAATATGCATAACTCTGCATTTTTTTGGCATTAAAGCCAAGCTGCCAGATCCTGGACCACCTCCCCAGCTTTTCCAGATCTTTCTGTAGGTCCTGTATCCCTTCAGCTGTGTCCACTCTCCCACAGAGCTTGGTGCCATCTGTGAACAGGCACATTTTGCCTTTAATGCCATCCCCAATGTCATTGATGAAGACATTGAACAACACCGGCCCAGCACAGAGCCCTGTGGGACCCCACTGGTTACATCCCTGGTGCCAGATAACTCTCCCCCCACCACCACCCTATGAGTTCTGTCCCTCAGCCAGTTTTCCACTCATCTGGCCATCTTCTCCCCAACTCCAAGATCCACCAACTTCCTGGTCAACCTTCTGTGGAGCACAGAGTCAAAGGCCTTACTCATAAACATGGCCACTCGCTGGATCTGGTCTTTCTGCTGGGGATGGAAGCCTCCGATGTGGGGGTGGAACTTGTCAGTTGGTCTGACCATCACACCGTGAGATTCAATTTCTGCACCCCCTTGCGTAGGCCTACCTCTGTGGAGATGGTCCAGTTCCGCCCTTTTCGGGATGTTACTCTCGAAGGCCTAACTGCGGTTCTTGACCTATCAGAACTTCCTGGGACGAGCTCTAATCCTGAAGAATTGGTACTAGCCTATAACAAGGCTGTTACTGCTGCTTTGGATTTAATTGCTCCCACCCGTGTGCGCCCTCTCTCCCTTCACCCTTGATCCCCACTGGTTTGATCGGGATCTGAGGGAGAAGCGGCAACTAGGACACAGGTTGGAGAGGTGCTGGCGAAAATCTGGCTTAGATGCCAACCATCTTAGACTCCTAGAGCATTATAAATTCTATCAGTCAGCAATTTCTCATAAGAAGGCAGTATTCCTGTCCAGAGAAATTGCTGCTACACAGAATCGACCAGCCAAGCTCTTTCGAACCGTGGACAGGCTGTGCAACCCAACCTGTCTGCAGGTTCGTCGAGCCTTTTCACAAATACAATGTGAGAAACTTGCTCAATTCTTTGCAGATAAGGTGGCTGACATCAGGGCCAAGACTCGTGCAGCACTCTCCATGGGATTTGCTGTGGTCCAGCCTACAGCTACAAGTACCCCATTTACCTGGAGTTCCTTCAAAAGGCCAGATATCGATGATGTTATGAGGATTGTCCAGGGCATGCATACCACAAGCTGTAGTTTAGACCCGGGTCCCACTGGCCTGATTATGGGCTGTGGCGAGGTTATCATTCCAGTTCTAGCTAGGATAGTCTGGTGCTCCTTAGACTCTGGTGAATATCCCCGCTCCCTAAAAGAAGCGGTGGTGACACCAGTGTTGAAACAGGCTGCTTTGGACCCAGACTCCCTAGCCAACTACAGACCCATCTCGAACCTCCCCTTTGTGGGGAAGGTTATTGAGAAAGTGGTAGCAGCCCAGTTGGACAACCACTTATCCATCTATAACATCTATGATCCTCTTCAATCGGGTTTTCGAAAGAGACATAGCACAGAGACTGCGCTGGTTCAGGTGCTCAATGATCTCCTGATGGCGAGAGACCAGAAAAAATGGTCCATTTTGGTTCTTTTGAATTTGTCAGCAGCATTTGACACCATAGACCATGGGGTGCTGCTCGAGCGCCTGAGATCCATCTGTGGGCTGTCAGGTTTGGTACACAGATGGTTTTCCTCCTTCCTCACAGATAGAACTCAGAGGGTTGTATCGGGGATATTTTCCTCTGATCCTACTGCTCTGTCCTGTGGGGTGCCTCAGGGCTCTGTGCTGTCCCCCATGTTGTTTTCGGTGTACATGCTTCCCCTCGGAGACATTGTAAGATGATATGGGCTGGAGTTTCATTGTTATGCCGATGATACCCAGCTCTATCTGTCTTTTGCACCTGACCAGAATAGAGCACTCTCAGTGTTTAACAACTGTCTCAGTGAGATCCAGGGTTGGATGAGGTCCAGCTGGTTGAAATTGAACTCTGGGAAGACGGAGGTGATGATCGTGGATCCTGGCCGCCGGATTGAGGGTCCGGGGGCAAATCAAACCTCAGGTTTATACCTGGGGGATGTGGAGCTCCCTGTCTCTGAATGGGTGCGAGATCTGGGGGTGATCCTTGACAATCAGTTGACATTGCATGCACAAGTGTCAGCTGTTGTTAAGGTATCCTTTTACCATCTTAGGAACATCTCTAGAATCAAGCACCTTGTTCCATCTAGCTACCTGCCTACTTTGATCCACGCCTTTGTGACCTCCCGCTTGGATTACTGCAACTCCCTCTACTTTGGGCTTCCTGGGGTTGATATCCACTGCTTGCAGCTAGTGCAGAACTCAGCAGCCTGGTTGTTAATGGGGACCTCACGTTTCTCCCATATTACACCGGTGCTGCGGGATCTGCACTGGCTGCCGGTTCAGTATGGATCACCTTTAAAGTCGGTTTACTGACATATAAAGCCCTACACGGTTTGGGCCCTGATTACCTGAAAGATCTTCTGGTGCCTTACCTTCTGATGCGAGCGCTCCACTCAGCCAACGAGGGGTTGCTGGAGATTCTGAGAGTTGTTTTAAAATCTTCTGGAGCCCGCGCTTTTAGTTTTGTGGCGCCGACTCTCTGGAATTCTCTACCTCGTGGGATTAGAGATGCACGAGAGTGGAGGGTTTTAAAAAAGGCCTAAAATCCTTTTTATGGACAAAGGCATTCGGTGATGATACAGATTTTAATTAATGTTGTGTATTTTAGCTTGGTTTTTAGCCTGTTTTATGATGTTTTTATGATGTTATTTTGTAATGCACCTTGGTTTTTGAAAGGCGCAAAAGAAATAAAGTTTATTATTATTGTTATTATTATCATTATAGAGGATGTCTACTGCTTGGCCCTGTCTACTGTCTTAGTGACTTAGTCAAAGAAGTCAATTAAATTTGTTTGACACGATCTCTCCCCCACCCCCCCCATGAACCTATGCTGCCTCTCATTCTGGAGACCATGCTCCTCTAGATATGCCACCAACCTTTCCTTTAGTATGGTCTCCATGAGCTTGCCCAAAATGGAGGTCAGACTGACTGGTCTGTAATTCCCTGGATCATCCTTGGGACCACTTTTGTGAAGGGGCACTACTTATGCTGTTCTCCAGTCCTGTGGTACCACGCCTGACTCTTGTGAAATATTGAATAGGTCTGCTAGTGGCCCTGCCAGCTCCTCAGCCAGTTCCTTTAGTACCCTTGGATGTACTCTGTCCAGGCCTGGTGATTTGTCCACTTTCAATGCCAGCAGACCCTCCCTCACTCTATCCTCCTCTATTACTATGTCTGTGTTTCCTCCCTCCCCCCCCGGTCTTCTTTTCCCTCCTGAAGGCACTGGCCCATCCTTCTCCATGGTGAAGACAGAACAGAAGTATTCATTTAGTATCTCTGCTTTTCCTCCATTATCCTCCACCCACTCCACCCCTTTCTTAAGCCTAACAATCCCTTCCTTCTTGTCCCTTTTCTCACTTATATAGTGAAAGAAAGTCTTCTCCCCCTTCTTAATTCCTTCAGTGATTTGCAGCTCCTTCTGTGCCTTTGCTGGCCGGACTTCCTTACTTGCCTCACTAGCCAACATTAGGTAATTTTCCCTATCCACCTCTCTCTTGGTCTTCCTGAATTTTCTATGGGCCAATCTCTTTTCTTTTACTGCCTTGGCAACCCCAGAACTGAACCAGCTGGGTGCTTTGGCCCTGGTGTTCTTCCCCCTGAGCCTAACACACTCATCTGTGGCAACCAGTATTCCTTCCTTAATGATGGACCACATTTGGTCCACCCCCATATCTGTTCTGATGCCCACCAGATGGCTTCTTAGAACCTCACCCATTTTCCTGAAGTCTGCCCTCCTGAAATCCAAGATTTTGGTCTTAGTCAGGTTGCTTTCCCTGCCCATATCCAAATGGAACCAGACTGTGTAATGGTCACTTCCGCCCAGTGGCTCCCTGACCATTATTTCTTGTACATGCTCCCCATTTGTGAGCACCAGATCAAGAATTGCCTCAGCTCTTGTTGGATCACACATGTGGTGTGGGCATGCCCACCATGGAACGTCATATGTGCTGTGGTGACGATGGTGGTGGAAGCACCACCCATGATGGAGAGGGTTGTCCATGGCAGGTTAGCACTGCCTTGATGACTGTACTGGGCTGCACAGGCCACCGATCAGTATGGGATTCTGGCCAGTGAGATCTGGGAGGACACGGAGAGATGACAGGTGGGTGCTTACACTAGTGGCCGGATGGCCTGTGTGGTTGGCAGGCAGGTTGGCCCCTGTGCCATGGGCATGTCTGCTAATCACTGTCCCTGTTACATTGTGCAGGAGACCTGGCATTGGAAGGTGGTGCTGGTCCTGGAGCAGTGGGAGGTGGGTGGAACAGGCCCGACCCGTGTCGTGACCCCACAGCAGTGGATGGCACAGAACTTGCCATGGCGGATGAATCTGTGGAGCAGCACAGAGGACTATGTGTATTGGGATGATGAGGGGGACCTGTGGGCCATCCGTGCCCTCTCTAAGGTAGGTGGCCATATGTGTGTGTGTGTGTGTGTGTGGCGGGATGGTGGCTGGCTATGCCATGGTGGGGTTGTTGCATGATGCCTTGGCACTGATGTCAGTTTCCTCTGTCTGCTCTTCTCATTGCAGCATTATTAAGGCCTTGTCAGGTGGCTTGTACTGGAGGAGAGGGCATTCATGGACACCTCCCCCAGAGCTGACACCATCCACCAGCCTGGACCTGCCTCGGTGGAGGACTCAGATTGAGGGGGAACACCTGACCATGTTCCTCCCACCGGGGCTGTTGACCTTGTGCTGTTGTTGCACCAGTTTGTTCTATGTTTTGTGTCACAGTAAAGGATTTATGCTTCATCTCCGTCTCAGTGTCATGTTCCTCACCCTGGCACGGTGTGCACGGGTGACTGTGTGTGTGTGTATCTTTGTTCACCGCATGTCCATTTCAGGGCCTTCTGCCGTGCTCATGTATGTGCTGCCTGAAGATTGGCATGCACGCCGTGCTGGTGGCAGCCGTTTGGGCCTTGTTGTTGCATGTGCGATTGTGGTACGTGGCAGGTGTTCATCTCGTGGGCCAGCGCAGATGCTGTGCATTGTGTTGGTGTGTGCATGGCTGGCATGTGTGGCTGCCAGTGCCTAGCACCCTGTGGGCTGCTTTGCTGGGCACTCACGCCTGTGTGTTCACCATGTAGGCTGCTTACGGCTGCTTTTAAAATGCATACGGTGTACACGGGGACATGATATGCCTTTCCAATGTATCCTGTGTTATGCATACCCGTATGCTGTCCTGCGATACTGTACACAGGACACCCTCTGCAGCTGCATAGCCTTCATGGTGCGATGTTCACATGGTTGCACTGTGCATGGCACTATGCGTGATTGGTGCATACCGCGTGGAGGTGGCTTCCACTCATTTCACACGTCTCTGCCTCTGCGCAGGGCTTATACATGGTGCATAGCACCGCGTAGCCTTTGTGAATAAGGCCCAATGTGAGGAAATATTACTTCATGGAAAAAGTGTTGAATAGATGGAACAGCCTGCTCAGACAGGTAGTAAATTCCAAGACAGTGACAGGTTTAAAGACAGCGAAGATAGATATAAGGGTTTGGTGAATTTAAAGGCAAAGAAGGCAGTGGGGCAGGTGGGAGCCAAAGTGCCTCTAAGGTATTGTGCAGGGAATATCCAACAATAGGCTGGAATGGTTTAGGTAGGACAATGGGCAGACTCACTAGACAATGAGGGCTGGATATTCAAAAGGGTTGCGCCATGCGCAATAGGGTTGCACCTCTGCAAGTCTGAAATTGCGCCATTCTGCCATATTCAGCAGGAGGCAGTTGCACCCCCAAGTCAAGCTGAGCAACAGCGCAATGCTAATGAAGGCATGCTGAACCGGAGAGGGAGGAACCATGCATAAACTGCACAGCCCAATATTCAGCGGGCTGTGCAGAGTTGTGCAGGCGCAACCCCCAACCTGTGCCTGCACAACTTTGAGCAAAAAAAAAAGGTAAGTCGAGGCCACCCACAGGTGAGCTGCCGCATGCAGGGTGCAACACAGCAGCTGCCACCTGTGGGTGGCCTCAACGTACTCCTGTGCCCCTGCAGCCCAATCGCGGCATAGTAACCCCACCCTCCGACTGGCCCGATCGTGGGCATAAGTGAATAATCCCCCTCCCCGACTGGCCCGATCGCGGGCATAAGTGAAAAAAACCACCCCCACCAGCCCGATCACAGGCAGCAAAGAGTTCAACCCCCAAGAACATATCCCTGGTGGTCCAGTGGACGCGAGCCCGATCACGGGCAGCAAAGAGTTCAAACCCCCAAGAACATATCCTGGTGGTCCAGTGGACGCCGAAGCCTGATCGCGGGCAAAAGTTCAACCTCCAGAACATATCCCTGGTGGTCCAGTGGACGCAAAGCCCGATCGCGGGCAGCAAAGTTCAAACCCCCAAGGACCACCTACCCTGGTGATCTAGTGGCCCCACCCCCACCCACGGGCCCACCCCGCTCCCCATCAGCGGCGGGCGTCAGCATCCCACCTGCCTGCCGCCAGCCACCCGCAACTGACTGCCCGGTGAGGCCTGCACCGTGGTTCAGGCAAGAGCCAATAAGTGCAGCCCATACCGTACAAGGCATTCAGATATGTGAATGAATGAATTCATTCACATATCTGAACTACTTATGCGGTATGGGCTGCTACGCCATGGCTCTTGCTCTGAACCAATGCCGCAGCCCTACGAGTCAGTCGGCAGGCAACTGGCAGCAGGCAGGTGGGATGCTGCCACCCGCCGGCTGATGGGGAGCGGGTGGTGGGGCTCGTGGGTGGGTGGAGTGAGAATCACTAGATCACCAGGTAGGTGGTCCTTGGGAGTTAACTCTTTGCTGCCCGTGATCGGCCATGATCCACTGGACTACCAGGATATGTTCTTGGGGGTTTGAACTTTGCGTCCGCGATCGGGCTAATGGGGTGTTTTTTTTTTCACTTATGCCCGCGATCGGGCCAGTCGGGGAGGGGGTTTCTAAACTTATGCCCACGATCGGGCCAGTGAGGGTGCGGTTTTTAAACTTATGCCCGTATTGGGCCAGTCGGGGTGGGGGATTTTTTACTTATGCCAGCGTTCGGGCTGCAGAGGCGCCGGTCCCCGATGGCTGCTACCTGGCAGACGCCAGGCACAAGTCCTCAGGATCGGCGACCTACATGCTCAATGAGCATGCAAATGGGCCATAATAGATGCAAATGGCCCCCCTGTGCTCTGCATGAATTATGGCCCCATTTGCATGTCACCTTTGAATATCAGAATTTGCACATGGCGCAATGGTACTTGTGCCACCACATCTTGAATGCTCCACTCTGGTCACTTGTGGTGGCGCAAGTTCCACTGCGCCATGCACAGTGACTGTGGCTGGGGGGTGATATTCAAAGCAGTTGCTCAATAGCGCAACTCCATTGAATATTGCCCCGGCCACACCCCTGCACAACTATTTTGTGCAGCGCAAGGGCTTGGGCCACAGAATAGTGCAGTTTGAATATCCAGCCCACAGTCTTCTGTTGGCACCTATGTATATTTCTGTTTCTATAAATATATTCAAGTGGCAGAGTTGTAATGAGTAGGGTGCCACAGGGGTCAGTCCTGGAGCCAGTACTCTTCAGTAATTTTATCTGTGTAAGGGATTCAGGTAAAAATGTGTCTCTTTGCAGATGACACTAAAATATATGTGAGGAGGAACAGCAAAGAAAAGATTATAGACCTGAAGAAAGACTTATCAAGACTGGAAAAATAGTCAAAGATTTGGCAACTCAAATTCGATGCCAGGAAATCCAAGGTGTTGCACATAGGCAAAATGAATCGTAATGCAGATTGTTGGATGGGTAGTGTCAGGGTTAACCATACCTTAAAGGAAAGGGACCTTGGGCCATGGGGTTGTCATAAACGACAGCCTCAAGACTACAGCCCAATGCAACAAAGTTGATGGGAAGATCAACAGGTTGCTAAGGTGCCTAGGCAGGGATTCTCCAGCAGGAAAAAAAAGGTGGTCTCGCCCATCTACATATCCCTGTTAAGATTGCATCTGGAATACTGCATGTAGTGTTGGAATCCTCACATAATAAAGGTTAAGGATCACACAGAATCTGTCCAAAATGGGTCACCCAAAATGATACATGGTCAGCAGGGGAAATATTACAAAGAATAGCTGAATGACCCAAACATCGGTATACTGTTCCCACAGCAATGGGAACACAGCGATGACCATCACAGTGACAAAATCAACAGTTCACTGTGATGGTCTGCTGGTTTCCTGATGCTGCTGCTGTCTCTGGGGAGTTCGCCTCCTCCACCAAACCAACTCCAACTTGGAGTTAGTTATCTATAGTGTGGGGGACACAGCGATGGCACAATGCCAGTTGATGGTGTTGTGCCATCATTGTAGTGACGGTCAGTGAAATTCCTGTCGCTGCAGCAATATGAAACCCCAAACATGTACACAGTGGAGATCACATAATTATATGTAATGGGGAATATGGTCAAGACATTCAGATGTCTAAGGGGAATCAACAGAGTAATAGCCAACACTTGTTTAGGTTTGTGGGGGGGGGCAATGATGAGGGGGGCACAATTATTAGTTGGTAGGGAAAAATTCAAGAGAAATGTGAGGAAGTACTACTTCATGATGAGGGAAGGGGATGCATTGAAATGTTTTCCCCAGGAAGTGGTTAATACTAAAATGGTATTTGGGTTCAAATGAAGGGGATGGGACAAACGTAATGGGCTGATGAAAGCATCTGTGGTTGTGGAAGGTAGGGTAGAGTGAGGGAAAGGGAGAGGCAGAGCTGCATATGGAGAGCTCAAACTATCCCTGACCAACAGCAGACTGGACATCTCAGGTAAGATCCGAGCAGTCTTGAGGGACCATTGGTCTTTTTCAGCTTGTAAAATGCTGTTTCCATGTTTCTATATATTGTACATGCATGCTGCACCAAGGGGCAACACAAGTTTTTTTTCTAGTTTGATACAGTATATACAAGGGTATCATAATTCTGTCAATGAGCACATTTCTCATCTGAGTAAGCTAAGGGCCTGCTTTCTACATCGAATTCTGAGCAGCACATAGTTTTTAATTTAGCTGGCAAATGAGTATTATCTGATAAAAAAAATATTTACAATGAGCAAAAACAACCAAATGAGAAAAAAAAAAAATCAGCCATACAAAGATGTAAAATCTAAAAGATGAAAAAAGCCAAGTTTGACAAAATGGACATTCATATACATGCGTGATATCTTAATTGGAATGTAGGCAGTATTTGGGATGAGAAACTTGGATAGTGAATCAAGGACTATCCTTTCTGGTAATCCAAAGCCAGTGTCCATTTTCTCTATCTGAGTGAGAGAAATGGTCAACAGTTTTCCCCTCCACTTCTAGAAAATATTCAGTTTGAAAATGAAAAATGTAGCTGGCCATGTTAAACAACACACAACTGCTGATAACTTGGCCCCCAAAATATATCAGTGAACCTTTTTTGCGTCAGGTTTTAATCAGTTCAAACAGGAACATTTCAAAAGAGTTCTTGTTTCCAAACTGATTCTAATAAGGAACATGAACTTAATTCTAATAAGAAAACTGTAATTTTTGTTTAAAAGTCTATCTGCATGCATTGCCTGTGACCTTTATCAATAATTCAGTGGCCAGTATAACTTCCCTATTTCTATGCTCGTGAAATGACAGCCACCCACAGATTTAGCACTCTGACCTATTGTGGTTATAATCATACAAAATCTCCCTTTCCAAACACTTTATCCTTCATGTTTTTACTTCCTCTCTAGCCCCCAATGCACCCTTCCTTCAGATCCTTACATAGGCCTGCACCTATGCCCCCCTTCACTGGACTGTGTGACATTGGTGTCACATGGAACCTGACTCCCAGTGGTGTCCCGCATCCTTAGGTCTGGTTCTGTCCCCACTCAGAAGAGCTCCCAAACTCTCTGAGGCCATTAGAGATATGAAAGAAGTTCTTTGAGACTTAGGACTGGGGCTGGGAACTGTGCACATTGCCAAGTAGAGCCTGGGGTGGAGCACATGGAGGTCATTATCTGGAACAGCCAAGCCAGGCTGTTCTGCCACTTTTTCTTCCTGCTTCCCTCCCACACAGATGAGCACACTTGTGACTGCACTGGGGGAGGGGGGGCTAGGACCCCCTAGTGAAACTTCAGTATGAAGGAAAACATTGAGGAAGATGGCTCCCAGTTAAAATTGAGGCATTTGTTTTTCTGTATGCTCTATACTCTGCAAGTTTGCACATTAAATGGTGGTAGTTTATTTGCCATTGGGTGTCACATCCCTTTCTGTGTGTGGTCACCCATACCTCCAATGGCACCTCCACAACACCACCAAAAGCCACTACTAGGGCACTGAATTATCAGCCTTTCCATTCAGGAGGTGGGAGTTCCTGAGGACACTCTGAGTCTTCTTGCTCACTTGATCTTCTGGGTACTTGGTGCAAACTCAAGTCACCAGCATCCCACTGCTCATAGCCATGGAGACAGGTCTAGCCTTCTATTTGATGCACTGAAGTTACCATCTGGAATGTCTAGCAAAAAAGAATAAGATAGTGGTTGAGGTAACTGTCTTCAAGATGTTACTTGCATTGTTGTAATTGAAGTTAAAAATCCCCATGTCCCAAAACTTTTTCCCCATCAAGCATTTTACCTGCATTTAAAGGAGAACACCTGTATACAAAGAAAGGTGACAATATTGTTGCCAAAAGGGAAATCTATTTCAGAAAAAGCTATTGGCCAAACCTGCAACTCTTTCAGGGCCAGAAACATGTAATAAATAATACACGACAAGGTATACGGTTACAATGTAATTACCGCATGTCCCACCCCAAGGTTGGAAGCACGAGGCATCAACCAAGTGTCTTTCAACAGGGGGATGGTGTGCAGTAATTACATGGTAACCGCATGCCTTGGAGTGGATTATTTCTTTTATAAAATGGTAATCAAACTAGTTTACAGTGTAGCATTTCAAAATTTACATTCTTTAAGTTACTGTTCTGGTCCAGTGCTTTCCTGTGGGTATCTGATGAGGTAGCACTCATCTCCATGGTGATCATTAGGCCAACATTGCAACTGATGGAAACTCAAAAAAACACATGACTGATAATCAACTTATGGATATTTCCATATGTTGACGTTGGCTGTTTTCCATGGGTAAGTATCGCTGTGTGTGTGTGAAGTTAAGCAACTTGTGTGCAGCGCTCTCAGTCATTGCACATTCTACAAGATCACGATATGAGGATCTTACAGACTCATGTGGTTACCAGTCTATTATCGCTTGGATCTGGGCAGTGACTGACCAATCAGGATGCAGGATTGTCCCTACCAATTTTATAAAACACATTTAGTTCCCCTCACTTTACATCTGCAGGCATCCTTTTTCTATATCACTAGTACAGGAAATGACATCAGAGAAGGGGGATAAAGATGTAAAATACAGTACAGCCAGTAATTCCTAAGGAAGATTTCATAATTCCCATGGCTGTCACTGCCATTGTTATAACGTGTGCTGGTGGCATTTTCAGGCACCAGCACTCCTGTGACTTGTAGATTTGTAAAGCACTGTTTCATGAAAATAAATGTTGCACCATTCTGAGAAATGTTCCATAGTGCCAGTGCCACCAATTTCCAAAACATCTGTGATTTGATTACTTTGCATAATATCATATGACATCCTCATTTGGTAAACAGCTTTGTGCCTGTAAGGTTTACAAAATTTCATACTGCTAGTCCTATTCTTCATCATTTTTGTTCCAGTTTCATTTTACATATTTGTTTGCAATGATGCAATTTTTGTATAATTTGTTGTGCTGGCACCCTAGAGGATTAGTGAGCAGCTACAGCTTCCTAGACCTCCAAGAAGCATCACCAGATAAACTCAGGAGTGTGCAGGGAAATAGAGGGGAATTGGGGCCACATCAGGCTAACTCAGTTACCATATATGGGTCTGGGCCTGCTTCAAGATGTATGCAGAAGCAACCTTAAAATGCCAGTCCTCATATCTTGCGAAAGTAGATATGTAGTCCAGAAAACGTTGGTTATGGTTACTGATGTAGCTATATGGTGGCAATTTTGAAAATAAGATACAGTTTTCAAATGATTTACACAGCACTGTGGAAGATTTCTGAAAATGGTGCAAAACTGAATTCCGTGAAACAGGGCTTTACCAAGTGCTGATGCCTGAAAATGCCATCAGCAAACGTTATTAACAATGATACTGAGAGTCGCAGGGATCAGGACATCTTCATTAGGAATCACTGGCAGCACTGTATTTTACCTCTTTATTTCCCAACTTTGATGTCATTTCCTGTGTCAGTGATGTAGAAGGATGGTTGCCACTGTAAAGGGAGGGGGAATTAAATGTGTTGTGTTTCTGGCCCTAAAAGAGTTGCAGATTTGGCCAGTAGCATATTTGGAATAGATTTCCATTGGCAACAATATTGCTGCCTTTCTTTGCACACTAGTTTTCCCCTTTAAATGACAAGAATATTAAGAAGGCAAATTTTGATTGTAGCACATACCAACTGCGATCTACAGTTGGCTTACAGAGAGGAGAGAAGAGAGAAGAGAAGAGAAGAGAAGAGAAATAAAGGATAATTTATGGGCTACTGTTCATAACAAGTGTGTGTAGCCATCGAGAGGTTGTCCATGGTGACCATTTAAACCTCAAAAGTGTAGCTTGAGAAGTTTTGTTCGCCATGGTAACCTCAAGATGTCTATTTGCATTTGTAATGGATAATGGACCATACATTGTCTTTCATAGTGTATGGTCCACTATCAAAAGGAGAACAAATCCTTTTAGACAGCATTTGCCCTGCTATTTCCTTACTTTTTAGTTTTTTTTCTCAGTGCCGCTCTCAACCGCTCCCACTCTCACCACCGCAGCTGCTTCCTGACAGGCAGAGGTTAATGCAACGCGCATGCACGAGTGCGTTCCATGTTGTTGTGCAGGAGTAGCTACGCAGCTAGTGCAGCACAACAGCTATGATGACGTAGTTACTGCAACATAACAGCATTGTTGAAGGGACGGATTTCCATCCACAACAATGTTCCACCATACACTATTATGGTTTTATACACGCAAGTTGTCTGTGCACCTTTTAAAACAAATCTGCGCACTCTATTTGAAAATTCTACACAACATTTTGAAACTCTGCAGCATTATCTTTTAAAAATTGTAGCTCAGTTTTACATGCTTTCATATCTCCTGTGTACTTGCCTTGTCAGATGTTTACATAACAACAAAAGGGATGATGTGGGAAACAGAATGAGAGTAGTTCTAAACATGAGAGCTCTTTGAGTTCCTCTGTATAGTACACTGCATTTCTATATTTTTTCTTGGTGTATCTGGCTTTCCTGCCACTTTACATTGTTGTAACACCCTAAAAGCTTATACGTGTTAATTGTGCAGTATTCTGTACTAACGAAAAAGTATGTATTTTCTGCAACAGACAAAACTCTTAAACTGCTATGAGGGTTTTATATCACACCTCTTAATTATACTGCCCCTCTTGCCTCACTTTTCAATCTTTCCTTACAACTAGAAACTGCCCTCCCAGTCCTGGAACAGGCTAAAGGGCTTCCCCTCCTATAAGGGGTGACTCTTCTTCCCCCCCAATCAATTACTGGCACATCTTGCTCCTCTCTGCCCTGGCTAAGGTACATGAAAAACTTGCTGTCTGCCAGCCGGCCGTCCAGCTATCTGACTACCTTGACTGATTTTCTTTACTGTCCCCTTTTCAGTCTAGCTTCCACAAATACCACTCCACCATCTTCTCCTTCCTCCAGTTCACTGACTTTGTGCTGAAAGGCATGGACTGTGGCCTGTTCACCATGGCCATTTTCATAGACCTATCAAAGGCCTTTGATACTGGGGGCCCACCCCTTTCTCTTGAGTAAGTTAGGCACTGTGGTCCTAGCCAACCTGAGTGGTTCTGCTTCTTCCTCACAGATCAGCTCTAGTCAGTCCAAGTTGGTGATACCCTATCTATGCCCCTGCCCATCAAGTATGGTGACCCCCTCCCCCGGCTCCATCCTTGGCCCAGTCCTTTCTCTATCTTCTTAATTCACTAAAAATACCACCAACAGCTTAATCTGGTTCAAGGTCAGTTGGCATTCATCTGTATCCCCTTCCCCCGGGTCGTGCCTGAAAATAGGCAGGATTTGTCTAGTGCACTTACCCGGTCAACAAAAACTAAAAAAAAAAAAAAAAATGACCTCCCCTTCAACTATGTGTCTTCCCACATACACATGCATGCAGATGACACAGTTCTATTTGCTTCATGTATTTCAGTTCCTAAGCTGGAATCATCACTCCAGCATGGCTTTGATAATGTTCCAGTGCTGGTTTCATTCAAACCAGCTCTCACTAAATGCCATAAAAACAGCTGCTCATATTTTGGTACTAAACAGAGATTGGCAAGGCTCTGACAAACACCCGTCTTCACAACTCTGGATGGCAACCTGTTTGAACAGGTACCGCACTTCATGTACTTATGGGGTAAAGATCTTGTCCATGTGACGTACCCTCATTTAAATATCTTGGTGTCTGGCTTGACCGGCACCTTGGCTTCTCTCAGTATGTAGACGCCATTCACAAAAAAACTCCACCCCATGCTCGGTGCCCTTTATAGGAACAAAAGCTGTATCCCTATACCTGCTCGCCAAGATATCATCTCTAAGATGATCCTCCCTATCTTTGATTATGGTGACATTGTCTGCTGTGCTGCTTCTAAATCCACTTTGGCCAGACTAGACTTCTTTCACTCCTTCTGCCATTTTGCCTTGGCTTGCCCTCTCTGTACTCACCACTGTTCTCTACACTCTGCTCTTTCCCTCCTCCTCTTGGTAGATCGCCGCCTAACCCTCTGTGCCGCCTTCATTTCTTTTTTTTTTTTTTTTAACTTTCTTCTTTTTATTGGAACAATTTTAACAGTAACAGTAAACAATAACATAACAACAACAAATAAGTTATAACAATCATCAGGCAACATAATAAATAAATGCATTTACTCTCCTTACCCTTCTCACCCTCCCACCGCCTGCCCCCTAACTCAACCCTACTTAGGGCAAAAATCCTTTGATGAATCATACATAGTACAGGCCTATAAAGACATTAAATTATCAAGTCCAGGTATTTCATTTCTCATAGTGAGACGCTTTCAAGTTTGTCTCAGAGTCAAAAGTTGTCTGTATAAGAGGGATAGTAAAGCTGCAAAATGAGTCATAGTAGTAAAGTATATAGTTTACCCCATCTTTGCTGAAAGAGAACAAAATTGTTATTAAATAAATATATATATATATGTCTAGTGATTTGTAAATTGAATATAATATTAGAAGTCCATTCCTTTAATGTTAGTTTTTCTTTGTTAAGCCAATGCCTAATAATTAACTGTTTCGTCGAGATGGCTGTTAAAGTCATAATTGATTTGTCAGAAGAATTCTTTACTATGTCAAGATTACCTAAAACACATGACTGAAAATTAAAGGCATATTGTAAAGATAATTTCATGCCAGTACTGTTTCTCATTATATCCCAGACAGATTGTGCCTTACAGCAGGTCCATAAAATGTGGCTAATCATACCTTCCTCTAAGTCACATTTGATGCACATATTAGAGTTTACCAATCCAGATTTGTATCGTTTTTGAGGTGACATATAATCGTTATGTAGGATCTTAAATTGAATCAGTCTCAAATTATCCATAAGAATGTATTTGTAGGAATTCTTCCAAAGTTTTGACCAGTTTTGTGGGTTTTCTTTGGTTTCATTGTACCAATAAGAAGAAATTACGGGACCTGAAGTGTATTTAGATGTTAATAGTAAGAAATATATATTGGCAGTCATGTGATACATCGGAGCGGATAGGTTGCTTAGATCTTGGCTTCGCTGCCCAGCTCCGTTAAATTGCGGATTTCGGCTCTAAACACCATAGCTACAGTGGCTAATTTGCTCACTCACGGTTTACATTCTACTTGCCACCTCCTTCGACTGATTTCCTGGTGCCTGCAGTCTCAAATTTGTTCCAGCCAACACTTGGAGCATGAAGACTGACATGCGTCCAGCAGAGCCTACCCATACCCCGACGAACATGCCCAAAAAACCAAAGTGGCAAAGAAATCTAAAACACAAATGGGCTCTACCTCCAAATTGCCCATGGTACCCACCCCACTCTCCAAGGAAAGATTTCTCCTGGAGCTGTCACCCCTAAAAGAAGCTTTGATGGGGATTACCTCCCATCTCACCAGCCTTCAGGCTACCACCAAGGCCCTCTCACGCAGAGCAGGAGACGCGGAAGCCTGTATTAGCTCCTTAGATGACTGGAAGCACAAATAAGAGCAAGATTCCACAGCTACTTGGCGGAGGTTGGCAAAATTAGAAGAGAAAGTGGAGGATCTTAAGGGGCATAGCAGATGGAATAATATTTTGCTCCTGAGGTTACCATAGGGAGAGGAAGGCCAGAACCCTATATTGTTTATCCAAAAGCTGTGCAACAAGATCATGGGGTCTTCACCTAATGACCCTAATTATATTGTTGAAAGGGCACACAGGGCTCTTCGACTAGTGCCTCCCCTGAACTCTCCACCTTGCCCACTGATCTTCAAACTATTAAACTACTTGGACAAAGTGCATATCTTGTCCAAACTGCGAGAGCTAAAAGAATTAATTTGGGAATGGCACAAGTTAAGAGTGTCGCAAGATTTACCGTGATCTGTTAGACTGAAAAGGACAGAATTTAATCCTCTCATCTCAAAACTCATCGCAGCCAGAATCCAGTTTAAAATGCTTTACCCTGCCAAGCTGCCAATAACTCATCAGGGGTCTCCCAAGTCGTTTCAGTCAGAGGAGCAGCATTATTTCCATATTTGTTCCAGGCCCCCAAATGAGCTCCTACTTGTCTGCTGTGGTTTCGCACCGGAGTAGTTGTTGTTTGCCAAACCCGAAGTTAATTGAGAGTCTGTAGGTTGTTTGATGGTTCCTCATTTTGCTATCTGCCAGATGATTAATCACATAACCTTGGATTTGCACTGTGTAACTGACATTTATCTCCAAAGCCACTGCGTCTAGCAACCCCGGGATAAGGCGGTTGGTCCCTGCACTCTCACCCCACAGGCACACCTCTCATCGGCCTGCAACAGGGTTCCCTCCTGCCCAGGGAACTTCAGACACTTCCTCGCTACCATGATGCACTGAGTATTCTGGAGTGGAAGGTAAGGCAGGCACCTTGTTGTTGATTTTCTGGGGACCGGGCTCCAGGGTGGGATGACCCTTCTTCTTGCCACCAGGACACACTGGGGCACATGTCTCCCCATGCATGCTTCCTCTGCATGTGCTGGGACACTTGGGAATGACTTGCGCCCCCCTTTATTTGCTGCCTCTTCCCATCTCTGGATGCTGGCTGTGGTAGGAATGTAGGCACTTTCATCCAGCTTGGGTGGAGTACATCGGCCCAGCTGCCCTTGCCCCCCCTTTTTTTTTACAGCCCGTCAAGGCATGGCTGAATGTAGGGGTCATAAGCGGAATCTTTTCTCCTTCGGCTGCCCCTCAGAGTTGAAGATGCCACACTCAGTAAATAACAGTGTGATTGCCGGGGGTAATTTGCCATAGCGAAAGGTGGCTAGTCTTTTTGATCTGCTCGGCGCTCTAAAACTTTTAGAATGGTTGGTTGTATGGCGGGGGCATGTAGAGTAGTTGGTTTCCTACAATTACCGCAGCTTATGCCCAGCTGTTCCATAACATGGAGGGCAATTGCTATGGTGTGTCTGGCCATGGGGGGAGGGCTGTCCTAGCTTGAAGGAGCTCGGTTTTCGGGGGCCACCCATGAAATGCCTGCATGACCCCTTAACTGGTCTTGTGTGTTTGGTTGGTCTGGCGGTCCCTGTCCCCTTGGGCTGGGATCTCATCTTACTCATCCATACTAGGGACTCTCTAGGCCATTTATTCTTCACAATACTGGACTTTACCTCTTGCCTAATATGTTTCTGTCTCCCAGGAAGAACAGGACTTTGGAGGACACTCTGATACTACAATTATACCTTTGTTTGCCTAGAGATTTAGCCTTGTGCTTGTACTTTGAATTTTTGGAGCCGGGGGGAGGGGGGCTCGCTCTGAGGGTAGAGGACATCACGTTTATGATTAAAGCAGTAGTGTGGGCCAGGGGTTTGCTTTTTGTACATAGTTGTTTGGGGGGATAAGGGGTTTACTAAGGGAAGAAATGTGTTATGTGGTCATTGGTATGATGTTGGGGAGTGGGGAGGAGGGGTGGGGAGCAGAGGGCTGCTGGGGAACTGGAGCTTACAGAAGCGAGTGATGAGCAGGTGGGGAGGGCAGGGGAACCCGGTCCAGGCACTGGCTTTCTTTCTCATTTATCATGGTTTCGACTTTTAACTTTATATCTTGGAATATTAAAGGGGCCAATGATAGACATAAGCACTACATGATCCTGAGACACTTAGCCAAGTATTATCCCCAAGTAGTATTCCTGCAGGAAACTCACCTAAAAAGGGAGGATATTTTGCTGTTCCGCAGGGAATGGGTAGGGCATGTTTTTGGGACGGGGTCTAGTAGTAAAAAAGGAGGTATGTGCATCCTGATAGACCGCAAGACCCCTTTTCAGGTAATAGAGGAGCAGCAGATAGAGATGGCAGATTCATCCTTATACGAGGTCGGTTAGGGCTTACGGAGGTTTTGCTGGGAGGCATATATGGGCCAAACACTGATTCACCTGGCTTCTTCTCTAACCTTTTAACTCATCTTTCCACACCCTCCCACCCTCTCGTTATTTTAGGAGGGCACTGGAATTTAGTTTATCAAAACGACATTGATAAATCTGGAGGACATAAGAAAAGGCTTTCGGGAGCTTATGGACACTCTGGGCCTCATCGACCCCTGGTGAATCTTGCACCCTACAGATAAGCAGTACAAATTCCACTCTCTCCCACATAACCGGATTGGTGGCATGCAATATTCTACCGGCAGTGCTCTCAGATCATGCTCCAATATTCATGGAGCATTCCCTCATAGGCCCAATGTACACATACAGAGTTTGAAGATTTAATGCAGGACTCCTGCAGGACCGCCAAATTTCCCAGACTATCTCTACATTCATCACAAACATTCTTAAAGACAACATGGATTCAGTAGACTCACTGTACGTATTTTGGGGTGCACTGAAATGCATGCTCAGGGAGGAATGTATTCGCCTGGCCTCAAAAAATAGGAAGGTGAAAGAAGCCTCCATTGAAAGGCTGCTCGACAAGATCAGAACATTGGAACGAGAGCTTTCTCCCTCCTTGGAGGAGAAAATATGGGTTGACCTTAATGCTGTTCGGGCTCAATATTTTGGGCTGTTAGCTTCAAAAGCAGATCTGGCACTGCAGAGGGCCAACTTTAGATGCTTAGAATCTGGAGAAAAAGCAGGTAAGTTGCTGGCTATGAGGCTCAGGGAAGTGGAAGCACGGAGCATGATACAGAGCATCTAGCCCCCTGGGGGGTGGCCCTATACTCACAAAGCCCAGAGAGATAGCAGAAACTTTCAAACAGTTCCCTTTACTTGGCGCCCTCCATGAATTCACCTGATGTCTCTTTAATAGACAGGTTTCTGGAACCCATAGTCCTGCCCTCCCTTTCTCAGGCCCAGCAAATTGCCCTGGGTACCCCATCTCACCCGAAAAAGTTAAACACGTAATTCAACAATTGCCTAAAAACAAGGTCCTGGGCCCTGGCGGGTTTACCAATTCTTTTTATGCAGCCTATGTAGAGGAGCTGGTTTTTCTTTCACAGCTTTTCAATTTCTTACAATCCTCTGGTATATCAGATTTTTCACTTACCCAAGCCTGGATTTCAGTCATTCTGAAACCAGAAAAATCCCCCTTAGTGCCAGGCAACTATCACCCTATTTCGTTGTTGAATTCAGATATAAAAATCCTAGCCCAAAATCCTGGTGAACCATCTTCACCAGGTTTGGCAGGACCTAATTAGTACCTCCCAAGTACGTTTTGTTGTGGGGTGACACTTTTCAGATCACACATGCAAGGTACTTCACCTCATGTCATCAGCCCGTGATAGTTCTTCTCCCTCAGTTCTGGATTCACTTGATGCTGTAAAGGCTTTAGATCGAGTCTCCTGGCCATTTCTCTTCACAGTTCTTCACAAAGTGTCCTTCTCCTCTCCTCTCCTTTTTGTGATTGGCTACGAGTTCTGTACACTCGCCCTACAGCCCAGGTCCGATGCAATGGCGTCCTCTCTGTCCCATTTCCTCTCTCTCAGGGTACCCAACAGGGTTACCCCCTCTCCCCATTCCTCTTCAACCTTTACCTCGAGCCCCTGATTCATTTACTTCAATCCAGTCCAGAAGTGCAAGGTATCTGTATAGGGCAGTCCATATTTTCATTATCTGCCTATGCGGGTGACCTATTACTACATTTAGAAAAAAACCAGCAATCCATCCCCGCAGCACTTAACATCATCTCCCAGTTCTCGCTGGTCTCAGAATATAAACTAAACTTAGACAAAACATCGGTCATGCCCCTTAACCACCTTGTTCAGGAACAATGGGTTACAGACCTTGGCATGGTATGGGAACCAGAGGCTCTCTCCTATCTAGGTATTAAGCTTCCACGCAACCTTGCATCTCTTATCAAAATCAACCTTTCTCCGACCATCCAGGAGATAAAGGCCAATTTACTTAGATGGCGTCACCTTCCCTTTCTCTTTGGGGGCACATTAACATAATAAAAATGGACATTCTCCCATGTACAGTATTTTATACCCCCTTAACATGATCTGCCCATACCTGTCGAAAAAATGGTTCTGCCACCTGCAGGCTCTCCTATTTGACTTTCTCTGGCAAGGGCGTATGTCAAACTAACTTATCCAAACCTTGTAGGTGGTCTCAGTCTTCTGAATTTTTTTCTGTATTGTGCAATCCATAGTGGTAAAATCTTCCGCTGGGGTGCAGGGAACAACAATAGGGATTATCTCCCCCAATGGCTTACACTTGAACAGCAGTTTTGTCAAATTGAGGGAGTTGACCTAAAATCTCTTCTTTATGTTAAACAGCCGGTGGTGCAGAGAGTTTTATGGAATTCCATGTTATGGTGGTCCATCAAGGCCCTACGCCAAATTAGCTCCTTGCTATCTTGGGACCTGGCTAAGGACTTGGACCAACCACTTCTGGGCAATCTGAACTTCAGGATTGGGGGCCATGCAATACCGAGAGTTTTTTGTCTTAAACTGTGGTGAGTACCGCTCTCTTCTTTGCTGTGCACAGGCCACCTTCAGTCAGCGCAAGACATTCAATCTGAATTCTTGATTCCTGTCCTACACCCCTTTAAATATTTACAGATCAGGAAGGTGTTGGTGGACTTCCTGGGCTCACCCCCTTGGGACTCACCTGCAAATCTTTTGAAGCGAACCTTATTGGATTTGGTATCCCAACCCCATGTCATCTCTGCTTTTTATAAAGCTCTGCAAATCCAGATGCACCCTGCTCCACAAGGAGTATGTTACTACTGGCAACAGGAGCTCCATCTCCCTCTGTTAACAGGAGATTGAAAGAAACTATGGAAACACATATGCAGATACATTAAGCAGGACAGACTCCGGTTTTCACAGTTTCGCATATTGCATAACTTGTACTTCTCCCCTGCCAGACTTCACCAGATGGGAAGAGCGGACTACCATCTGTGTACAGCTTGCCAAAAGGAAGCTGGCATGATTAAACATTTTTTCTGGGATTGAGACAAAGTGGCACCCTTTTGGCAAAGAATCAGGAATTCACTTGACCCCATGTTAGGGCTAGAATCTTACTTCACCCCACAGATTTGTATTGTGGGTTTTTTCCCTGCTGACATGATAGCTGCATGCAGAGCATACATGGTCATTATATAAGCTGTGGCTAAACTGGTTACTGCCAGGCATTGGACTGATCGGGAATGCCCACCTTTTCAGGAGTGGCACGCAGAGATGCTCCTAGCACTAGGATTGGAAAAGCATATTGCCCAAAGATAGAACAGGACTCAGGCCTTCTCTAGTCATTGGGGCCAACTTATGGCCCTGTTACCCCATAATCGCACAACAGTAGGTCCTAGGGTCAACTAAAAGGGCAGGTGATCCTTGCTGAGCCCCTGGTCTCTGTGCCTGACAGGTCGGTACTGAGAGCCCTGGAGAAGGCTTCAGCTTTTCTCTGTTAAACTCCTCACCCTACTCATCACTGCTCATCATAGATGTGCCCTTCACTTCCTAGCTCTGGATGGGAGGGGGAGGGGTTAGGAAGGAAGGGGATTAGATAGCACACAGGTTAGTTAGGTAAGTTTTATTTGCTTCTAGGATCAGACCCTTTATTTTACATGTTGTGCTATGTCAGTATTATAGGGTCTTCTTATGGAGTGAAGACAGATTCATTACAGAAGTATATTTGGTAATGCATTTTCTTTTCAGATGTAAATGTGGACATGTGGCTCATACTTACTGGCTGTCTCCTTGTATGGTCAGTTTTTGTTCCTTTTTGGGGGAGGTGTATTTTTCTTAATCAGAAATCTTAATAAAGTATATTCATTTTAAAAAAAAGAAATATATATTGGCAATGGGATGTGGTTTTGATCCACAATTTTTCATTTTTCTTATCAACTCTTGAAAATCAGATAGCCATGGAGTAGTCCCGGAGTGAGTTTTCAGAGCTATTTTGATTAACAGGATATTAGTCAAATGTTTTTTACTTAGTTGTAATTTCTCCAAAATAAAATTAAGTGGAAGTAGAAAGCCATCTTCTAAGAAACAGTTAACAGTAAGGTTTGTGATTTCTAGAAACCACTTAGAAGAAATAATTTTTCCATTAATCTTAAAGTTGAAATTACCACAATAGGCTGATTAGTATCCGGTGTGAAGGTAAACCTATAAAAGAACAAAATTGTTGGTGCACTTTCAAAGATGTACCTATCACAGAGTTCCTTAATTTTGGGGGAATATTTTTGGGCATAAAATATAAAATAGCTTTAGGTTGTATTTTAAACTTTTTCATAAGGCTTATTCCAAGGTCTAACCAAACAGGTATGTAACATTTATGAGAGTCTGATGTATGAAACCACTTAATGTATATATTTACATGAGTGGCCATATAATACAAAATGAAGTCTGGCATCTTAACCCTTCCCTGATTCTTGGGATGGAGCAATTTTTCCAAAGCTATTCTAGGAGTCTTCCTACACCACATAAATTTGTTAATATCTGAGTGATTTTTTTAAACCAAGTTAGAGGTAGAAAAATATTTAGCTTGTTAATTGTATGAAACTGTCTAGGGAAAATATTCATTTTAACTATATTTATCCTTCCCCAAAACAACAGAGGAAGGTTTTGCCATCTTCTCATGTCTTGTTTTAGAACTGTAACCAGGTCATCTAAGTTAAGTTTGATAAGCTGACTTTGGTCTCGTGATAACTATATACCTAGGTATCTAAGTTCATTAGGTGACCAGGAAAGACCCATTTCTGTGATTTCATTTTTTAAGGGGAGATTATTCAGGGGTAAAACTTCAGTTTTTTTCAATATTTAATTTATAATTAGAAAAAAAGCACTAAATCCATGGATGGTTTTTAGAGCAGCTTTTATAGAGATAGTCAGATTAGAAATATGTAATAAAATATTTTCTGCAAAAGCTGATAATTTTAAGCTGATTTTTATCACAAGTAATACTGGTTATTAGTGGATTTGTGTTCAAAAAGAAATGCAAAATTTCTAAATATAAATTAAAAAGAAGCGAAGATAAGGGGCAGCCCTGTCAGGTTCCATAGTGAAGCTTCATAGAGTTTAAGACTAAGCCATTGCAGTATATTTTTGCAGTGGGTGAGGAATATAATATCTTTAACCAACTAATAAAGGTCTCTGGAAAACCAAATTTGTATAAAGCAGCAAACAGAAAATTATGATTGACCCTATCAAATGCCTTTTCTGCATCCAGGGACACCAGCACTATTGAGTTACTGGAGTCCCTGGACATGGAAAAGATATGGGAGTGTTTTCTAAGGTGGTCCAAAGTGAGTCTTTGAGAAATAAATGCAACTTGTTCTTTGGAAATTAGTGGGTGCCAATTTTTTTTTTTTATTCACTGAGCTAAAATGGAAATGAGAATCTTAATATCATAGTTTATTATAGGAATTGGATGATAACTCCCCATCCTATTTTTTAGGTTTGTTAGGTTCAGGGATTAAGATCAACAATGCTTCCAAAACTGAGAGATCACTAATTCCCTCCTCTAAAATGTAATTATAAAACTCTTGTAAAAATGGAATTAGTATTTCTTTAAAAGTTTTATAAAAGTTGGCCATAAGACCATCCAGTCATGGTAATTTATTTAAAGTTAAATTTTCTACTGCTTCCTTAATTTCACGTTATTTTATGGGTGCAGACAGATCATAAACTTGGTCTTTCTTTATTCTGGATAAACACATTTTTCTTAATATTCCTGTATCTCCTTGAATGAGGGGGGATTAAACATTGGGCCATACAATTGGGAATGAAATTTATGAAATTCTGTCATAATCTCTTTTGGATCTGTCTTAATTTCTTTGGATTCCTCTGTAATAACAGATTCGATATACTTTGATTGTTCTTGATGTTTCAACCTATTTTCCAAGATTTTACTTGGTTTATCTCCTAAGTCAATGTACTTTGCTTTAGTCTTCAGAATTAGGAATTCAGCTTTTTCTTTGGTTAAGGAAAACAATTTGTTTTTATATTTTTGCAAATCATAGATTTCTTGCTCAGAAAGAGAGTTGTGATCCTTACTCTCTATCAAATCTATTTTTTGAGGAAAGTGATTCTATTTGAGCTAAGTTTTGTTTCTTTTGCTTTTATGCAAATCTAATGAAATCACCTCTGATGTAACATTTGCATACCGCCCATAAATGATCAAATTTTTCAACTGAGTTAAGGTTTTCTGTCAGTAAATTTTTAATTGAGAGATTAACAAATTTAATAATATAATCATGTGTAAGGAGAGTATTATTTACTCTCCATGTAGAATGTTTTGGGTAGGGCAATGATATTTTAAGTTGGAGGTCAATCAATCAGGGAGTGGTCTGAGAGGGACCTAGCAAATATCTGGGAATTTTGTATATCCGTAACCCAAAATTTAGTAATTAAAAAAAATCTATACATGAAAAGGATTTATGGACCAGAGAGTCGTAGGATAATTTTTTGGTCTCTGGATTCAAAATTCTCCATGGGTCCACAAGATCACATAAATTCAGTAAGTCTTTCAATGCTTTAATATCTGTCTGTACAGTTAAATTGGTAGGATTAGATTTGTCTAAAACAGGGTCCAAAGGAAGTTTCCAATCTCCCTATAATAAAATCTTGTATGACAGAAGTGGGATAAGAACTGTAAGTAATTGCATTAAAAACAAAGAGACTTTCATGTTCAGTCCATAAATAAATTCTAAAACAACATCAGTTTGGTTAAGTTTCCCCAAAACAATAATATACCTGCCTTCAGGGTCTTGAATTATCTGTGAAGGAATAAAATCTAGAGATTTATTCAACAAAATAGATACCCTTTTGATGACATCCAGATTCAAATACCTGGTTGTAACCAAATATTTTAAGCAGGTTAAATTCAGAAGGTAATAAATGTTTTTCATGTAAAAGTACAACATTATAACACAGTGAGTAAACATAATTTAGAATTTGCATCTTTTTGACTCTGAGACATAATCCTTTAATATTCCATGAAGCAGCTTTAATTGTATTTATCATCTGTCTAGTATATTTGTATCTTTACATCCTTTATGTTTAATATAGTTGAGGCATTAATACTGAGACCCTTTTCGTGCTCTTTATAGGCCTTCATCTTCGTTAAACTAGCCTGCTGAAAAACTACCCCACCCTTCTAATTATTAAGTTAACAAATAAGCCCTTAAGAAACTCAGATCAAAGGGAAGTTGCTACAAGTGGATCTCCCATTCAGTAAAATTCATGATGATAAGTCGGGATAAGTCTTGGAAGAAGTTCCGGCTTTCCTCTCTCCCGGCAGATCTGGTGACTTACAAATCTTTAAGAAGCAAAGGTAAGTTATCCATCAAACTTGTGAAAAAGGAGTATGTCTCACACCTCCAATGAACCAACTTGGGGAACCCCAAGCTTTTCTGGTCTCACATCAATGAGCTGCTTAGGGGCAACACCAAGGAGGCACAGGGCCCTATAGAGGTACATGGACAGCTAGTTAGTGATTGTCAGTTAATTGCCTCAGAAATCAACCACCACTTTACCAACCTTGATGAATACAAGATTGGATTACCTCCTTCTATGCCAGCACAGAACACTGATGAACCCTCCTGCCTTAATAGATCCCAATTTCACCTGAGATTGGTCAAGGCTAAAGAGGTCCTTACTCTTCTAAAGGCTCTCAGAAACAAAGGCTAGGGCAGCCCCAATGGTATCATCCCTAGGTTACTTAAAAAAGGAGCACAGTCCCTTGCCAGACCTTTGACCTAGATCTTCAACAGGCCTCTACTTGAAGGAAATGTTCCTCACCAGTGGAAGCAGGCTAATGTGGTCCCCATTCACAAGAATGGCATGAGGAAATCTATTGGCAAGTACAGGCCTATCTCCCTGCTATGTAGCCTTGCAAAATTGCAAGAAAGGCTAGTTTACAGGCAACTGAGGGACTACCTGGAGGTCCACCAGCTCCTAGCCCCCTCTCAGCATGGTTTCTGGACAAACCATGGTACTGACACAGCCTTCATCAATCTAACAGTGGACATACCCAGTGCAATGGATGCAGGTAAGCCAACAGGTGCAATCTTTATAGATCTGTCCAAGGCTTTCAACCTCGTGGACCACAACTTCCTACTATCAAAGCTTCACAAAATAGGTCTGGATCGTCAGGCCCTTAAGTTGTTCAAGAGCTACCTATCAGGTCGTTCTCAGAGGGTCATCTGGAAGGGAGAGCTGTCTGACCCTCTACCTATCAAGGAGGGAGTACCTCAGGGCTCAATTCTCAGTCCCCTCTTGTTCTCTCTCTTTTCATTAACAACCTCAGCCTTCACTGTGGGGACAGCTCAGTGGTTCAATATGCAGATGACACTGTCATCTACCACTCCATGGATAATCTGCCGGAACTAGGTCCCCTCCTCCAAGCTGACCTAATGACACTTTAGGCCTGGCTAACATCTAATTGAATGGTCCTCAACGCAGGCAAAACAAAAGCCATGCTGTTTGGTCCAAGATCCCTTGGACAGGATAGGACCAAATCCATACAGATAAATTCACTTGCTGGAAAAAGGACAGACGTGGTAGACACTATAAAATACCTAGGGCTAAATATTGACCAAGGTCTCACCTTCAAGTCCCACATAGACCAAGTAACCAGGACTATCCAAGGTAAACTTGGCACCCTGTACTGACTAAAAGACCAAATTATTCCGGAGGCTAGGCTAGCAATTGCCTCCGGTGTCCTTCTCCCAGCACTAACTTATGCTGCCCCTGTAATTCAGGGAATGTCTAAGCAAGAGTTCAACTAGCTACATGTCCAGTATAATCAAAGTTGCGCGTTCACACCAGAATCACAAAGCCCCTTCTATATGCTTGCCCAGCTGCAGTGGCCTTCTTTGCCGCTTCAGTACCCCTGCTCTGCCCTTGCATACAAATTACAGAGCCCGGCTGCTCCACCCAGCCTAAAAGGAACTATCACTCCCAAGCACAACTCTCGTATGCTTAGGACCTCAGGTTGGACTCTACTTGCTATCCCCAGAGTCAGGACAAACATGGGTGGCAAATCCTTCTCTTATACTGCCCCCTACTTGTGGAATAATCTCTCACCCTCAGTACAGGAAGCCCCCTCTCTTCTAAACTTTTGTACAAGGCTCAAGGCCCACATGTTAGAGTCCCGCTCTTGTCACTGTCATGGTATAGGATAGTCTCCCCCGGTCCAACAAACAATACCTACCCTCTCCCTTTCTCACCCAAACAGACTTCAAGGTCTTGCCTTGGCTCATTCAATCGCTGCACTTATTGTTTTATTGATTCTGAATTACTGCTTTATTGTAACCCTGTTATCATCTGTACTTTCTCTGTAACCTGTTGTACCTGACTGTCTGTTACTGTACTGTATCCCGGGTCGCCCATGGAAAAGGGACTTTCGGGGCTCAGTGGGCCTACCCAGTCATCAAAATTCAATAAAATAAATAAATAAATAATATTCCATTACAAAAAAGATAATAAAATTAAAAATAACAACAGCCCCAAGTCCCTGAGACTGTACTTCAAAATGTATTTAAACAGTGACAGCCACCATACAGAATCCTCAGCACCTCTGTAGCCTTTTGAAGGTGACGGTTGCAAATTGAGTCTGAGTGAAAAAAATTAATCCACTTAACTTAATAAATATATTCAGAGCCTCTATTAAACCAAGTGTAGTTGACAAACAAATCTCACTTGATTATAATCAAAACTCTTAGAAATAGTTCACAGTCTATATAACAGAAAATAAAAAGCCCAAGGGCACCCCTATTCACCACCAATATATCAGTACTTCTGAAACAAGTTCTAAATGAGCTGGATTCTCTAAATCCAACAAAGGTAAATTAAACACCACTGTGTTATCAACATCAAAAAACTGAATGGAATTTCTGTGCCTGTAGCCTTCATTTAAACTCATGCTTCCATAGTATATGAGGTAATAAGTTTATACCTTAACAGATATCATCCCTGTAATAATAGGTCCTCTAGCTTAACGGGAGTGATGAAATTCCCAACATAGTTCTATCCAACCATATTTTTTATAAACCAGTGGCAGTGACTCCTCTTTCCTTAATAACTCAAATGAAACATCACAAGCTTGCCAATTGCGCCAATAGCCGCAGTGATTGCTTTTATGAACTAAAACTATGTAGAGTTTCTTGTAATTGAGCTTGCTTCTTTAGAATCAGTACTTGTCCATCATACAATTTATCATTCCGATAATATGTATATAGAAGATACAGCTTATTTTTTTTTTTTTAAATCTCTGTTTATTCGCCTTCCCAGCCTACCACCCTGACCCATCAGGAGAGGCACAGCAGACATCCCACTGCCAGACACCCTACCCAGAGTGGTCTCCGAGACCCCATGGAGCCATGGCTTACCCTCCCTTGAGTGGGGATGTGGTAGGACCAGAACACAGAAACATAGACTTTGATGGCAGATAAGGACCGCTTGGCCCACCTAGCCTGCCCATTTTCCTACCTACAGAATAAGCTTCAGATTCTAGTTAACCAACAGCCTGTTTCTTCCTACCCCACCCAAGAACTGCTTTATGTCTGTCCCATGCATTCTTGAACTCTCCCACAGTTTTAGACCCCCCACCTCAGGAAGGCTGTTCCATGTGTCCACCACCCTCTCTGTTAAAAATACTTCCTCACATTGCCCTGAGCCATCCCCTCTATCTTCAAATTAGGTCCTTTGAGTCGGACTTGGTGACGCCATCGACTAATGGCAGCTTAGTTCAATGGCTCCCACCCCAGCATGACAGAATCCAAAGCCAACATAAAAATAACTCATGCCTTCTCCAGCCAAAGCTACTAGAATGAAAGTTAATAGAGCATCGCACACCCCGGTGCAAAAATTAAGAGAATTGCAACAGGTGGATCAGGAGGATGTGGCGGAGACCTGATCGGGTGAGGAAGGCCCCTATGCACTCTCACAGCAAGAAGCAGGCCTACCGAAAGAGCTAGTCAAGACAATTATGCAAACAGCACAAACGGTCCAAAACATAGACCAAAAACTCTCGGACCTTTGTGCAGAGCTGAATACAATAGATCACAAGACAGAACAATTAGAGCTGGGCTTAACTCAAACATCAGAACAGTCGGACAGACATGATCGCCTACTGTTGTACTTACTAGCCAGAGACAGAGAGTTGACCCAAAGGATTGATGACTTGGAGGAAAGATCCATGCGACAGAATGTTAGATTCTATGGGATCCCGGAGGGAGCAGAGGACAAACACGAGGATACTAAAGCCTTTTTGAGAGACTTGTTAAAGGAAATCACATGAGTAAGCAGCTAACGAAAATTCTCTCCTTTAACATAAATGGCTGCACAAGCCCGATAAAGAGGAAGAGATTATTGAGATATTTAACCCTCCAAGACTGCGGGGTTAATTTTCTTCAGGAAACACACCTCTCCCCATCAGAGGTACTAAAGCTGAGGTCTAAAAGATTTCCCCGGATGTTCCACTCCTCCCTTCAGAAAGGTAGGAAGAGAGGGGTTGCAATTTTACTTGTGGCATCTCTCCCTTTTGAAGTTCAGGAAGTGGTGGAAGATCAGGGTGCCAGTTACATTATAGTTATAGGCAGAATTCAGGACACTATGGTTACATTAGCTAATGTGTATGTTCTTCCGGGGTCACCGGTCTCTTTTTACTACTCACTAATACAACTAATTGTGGAAAAGGCAAAGGGTGTTTTGATCATGGGGGAGATTGGAATTTGGTTTTTAACAGAGCACTTGATACCATGTCCCAAATTCCAACAATGGATATCAAGAGGGCTGGCTCTGTTAAAAAGATATTGGAGCAGGGAGAGTTGAAAGATATTTGGAGAGAAAAATATCCCAGAACCAGAGAATATACTTGTTACTCCCCCAGATTCAAGGTTTTCTCCAGACTGGATACTTTCTTTACTTTTACCCAGTGCCTGACTGAGTTTCTTGAAATGTGGGTAGGGACCTGTACAATTTCTGATCATAAGCCGATATTTGTTGAGATAGATTTCCTGCTTCCAAAGAAAAAAACACACTGGAGACTGAACTGCTCACTCCTTCAGGACAAGAACATAGTCCAAGACATTAAACAACACATTACTAGAACCCTGCAGGAGAATAACACAGGAGGGGTCTCTCCGCAGATAGTCTGGGACACTATCAAGGTCATGGTTAGGGGTAAGCTTATAGCCATTGCCACAGCAAGGAAGAGAGAGGCTAAACAAAAGCAGCAAGAACTTACGACCCAGATTAAACAATTGGAAGATGCTCAAAAGCTTAAATGGTAAAAAAGCAGAGATCAGGAACTTAAAACAAAACGTAAGGAGTTGGGGGACCTCCAGAGGGTGGAAGTAGAGAGGGCCCTGCATTTTCTGAGGCAGAAGTTTTATGAGGAAGGGCCACGAGCAACAAAATTACTGGCTTTTAGACTGAGGAGACACCAGGCAAATACTGCCATCACTAAAATAGTCTCTCCAACCACAAATAACATTAGCACCAGGCTATCTGATATCTCGGAGGCCTTCGTTTCATATTTTTCTAAACTTTATCAGACCCCTGAGGAGACATCCCCCACAGAAAGACAAAGGTTTCTATCTTCTCTCTCTCTCCCAGCCTTATCACAAGAAGCGGGTCATTCCCTGATTAGACCAATCTCTCAATTGGAGATTCTAAATGCAATTAAACAGCTGAAAATGGGCAAATGTCCTGGACCTGACGGGTTCAGTGCGGAATTCTATAAAACATTCAGAAAGGAGGTGATCCCTCCCCTTCTGGAGGTCTATACAGCCATTTGGGGGGACGGTTCCTCTGTTCCACCCTCCTGGCAATATGCCACTATCTCCTTGATTCATAAAGATAATAAAGACCCAACTAAATGCGAATCTTACAGGCCCATTTCGCTACTTAACATAGATTATTAAATACTAACCACAATTATAGCCTCCCGTCTAAATTTACACCTGCCGAATTTGCTTAATATGACCAGACAGGTTTTGTCTCCGACGCTGATGCAGATAGTGTCTGGACCACCTGGAACACTATGCTGATTCAATCCAACGAACCCGAACCTCAGCATGCCTTATGAGCTTAGATGCGAGAAGGCTTTGACAAAGTCTCTTGGAGCTTTCTCTTTGGTGCTGGAGGTTGCGGCTTCCCGCCCATTTATAGATGGACTAAACTCATCAGAGGATTGGTCCACAAGCATACATTCGAGTGAATGGAGGCTTGTCAGAGAGGTTTAGACTAAGTAGGGGAACCAGACAAGGCTGCCCCCCCTCCAATGTTATTTGCACTGTATATAGAACCATTGGCGGAGGCTATACGCCAATCCAAAACTATAAAGGGCATTGAGGGGGGGATGGAGAGGAGAATCTCCCTATATGCGGATGACGTGCTCCTCTCACTGGCAGCTCCAGAGTCGTCTATCCCTGAAGTATGGTCGATCTTGGAGCAGTTTGGGAGACATGCAGGGTATTCACTTAACAAAACTAAGACGGAGGTTCTATGCTTCTACTATGCACCATCCCAGGCGATCCTTCAGGCACTGCCTCTGAAATGGGAAGCTGAAAGGATGAAATATCTAGGCACGATGATGACTAAGCACCCCTCTCGACTTTTTGATACTAACTTTAAACCCCTAGTGGACCAGATTAACAAAGATTTTGAGAGATGGTCCCTAATTAATCTCCCAATGTACTCTAGAATCCAAATAATTACAATGAATGTCCTCCCTAGATTCCTCTATTTATTTCAGTGCCTCCCAGTATATATTGGAAAGTCTCAATTCCTTAAATAGAACAAGGTAATAACCAGCTTCATCTGGAGTGGTAAAAAATCTAGGGTTAATCTTAAGATACTTCAGACACATAAGAGAGAAGGAGGTAGATCAATACCAGATTTAGAAGACTATTATTTAGCAACTCAATTAAAGATGGCCCTGTCCTGGTCCATTCCCTCATACACCTCAAATTGGAAGACAATTGAACTGGGGGAGACGGAGGGGGAGGTTCCCCTCGATGTGAGAGTCCTACTGCCCAGAAGCAGGTTGGGCACATCTCTACACCCACTCATGGCTGTTAGGAACACTATAACAGCTACACATAGGATTTGGCAGAAATATAGCCTGACACGCTCCACTTGGCCTTTGATCAGAATAGCCTGGGCCCCTGACTTCCTTCCAGCAAAGTTGGATCACAGTTTTAGGACCTGGGAGAGACTGGGCTTAACTTACTTGGAACATTTTCTTCAGGGAGAACAAGTCTTGGCCTTTGATACACTCAGAGAGACCTACATGCTTAGAAGGTCGGACCACTTTAGATTCTTGCAAGTCAGGGCCTATATCAGCCAGTGTCAGAGCTTAGACCACACCCCCACCAGAGCTGCCCCCCTGCTAAATTGTGTGCGAGCAATCCGAACAGGACAGATCCAAAAAGGTCTCATTTCGAACATCTACAAAGCACTATCATAAACTAAAAAAGATCCCTTAAATAAAATTAAAACTAGGTGGAAAGAGGAAAGTGGAGTTGATTTGGAGAAGGGAGACTGGAACAGAACCTACCAAGTCACCACTAAAACCACAAGCTCCCCTTACTGGCAGGAGTTTGAATGGAAGGTAAAAACGCACTTCTTCCTCACTCCTGCGGCTCTGCGTAAAAGAAATCCTGTGTAGTCCTCAGAATGTTGGAGACAGTGCAACATGTGTACATGTCTTCTGGGAGTGCCCAAAGCTAAAAGATTTTTGGGAAGGGATACGAAATACTCTAACAGACATATTCTCACCAACGCAGCACTTGGGCTTCACAAACTTAATTTTAGGTGTCCCTCCCCTGGGTTTGAGCAGCCCTGATACTCTATACTTATGGGCAATACTCATTGGGCAGCACACAAAACTATAACCCGATCTTGGCGAAGACCAAGCCCACCCCTGTTACAGAACTGGGTTAACATAGTACTTTAGATCTCAGAGATGGAGGAGTTAACCTTCAAACTGAATCATAAAACAAACTTATACATAAAAAGATGGACAAGGTGGTACCTGTGGAGAGATACACACCCAGAAACATTGCTCTGAATTAGGTTTGGGGAGGGAGGAGTAGAGTAGCTGAAGGGCGGGGGCAGCAGACTAGGAGTGCATAGGCCTAAGATGAACTCTTGAGAGGTTGAGGGGACAAGATTAGTTGTGACTCTGAACTTTGCATTAAATAAAATATAAAAGTAAACTGTGCTCACTGAATCTAAGAAATAATATACTGTGAGAAAAAATAATTAATTATTGTAAAGTGTGCCAGCTGTAATATGATTAGATTGATTTCGAAGTCTGATGGATGTAAATGTATTTGTACCCATTTGTTGTCAATAAACTTGAGTATAAAAAAAACAAAACAAATTGTGTCCCCTTGTTCTTGCAGATCTATTTTTCTGAAAGATGCTACCCTCTTGGACTTTGTTGATTTCTTTGAGGTACTTAAAAGTTTCTAGCATGTCCCCCCCTCCCTCCTTTCCACAAGGGTATACATATTAAGCTCCTTTTTCTCTCCTCATATGGCTTCTCTTGCAGACCCTGCACCATTTTAGTTGCCCTCCTCTGGACTGCCTTCATCCTGTCTATGTCCATGCAGAGATGGGGTCTCCAGAACTGGACGAGTACTCAGATGAGGTCTCTCCAACTGTCTGTACAGAGGATAACAACTTCCTGTTTTCTTCTGGTGATGCCTCTCCTATACATGCCAGTATCCCCCAGCCCTCCTCACTGCCTTCTCACATTGCTTGCCAACCTTAAGGTCATCTGATATGATTACCCCAGATCCTTTCCAATTTTGTTGTTGTTACTAACCCCCATTGCGTAATCTTCCCTGGGTTTTGTTTCCCAGGTGCATTATTTTGTACTTCTTTGCATTGAATCCAAGCTGCCATACTTGACCATTCCTCCAACCTTGACAAGTCCCTTCTCATCCTTTCCACACCTCCTTGTGTATCAACCTTGTTGCAGATCTTTCGTCATCTGCAAAGAGGCATACTTTCCTTCAGTCCCTCTGCAATGTCACTTATAAAGACATTAAAAGGACTGGACCTAGTACCGAATCTCAAGTGTACCCCAGTAGTAACCCCTCTTCAGTGTGGACTCCATTTACAATTACCTTCTGTGTCCTGTTGTCCAGCCAATCTTTTACCCAGGCTACCACCCTGGGACCCACTCCCAGGCTGGTTAATTTGATTATTAATCTTTTGTGTGGGACTGTGTCAAATGCCTTGCTAAAGTCTAGGTAGGCCTTGTCCACAACCCCTCCCTGGTCTACTACTTTGGTCACCCAGTCAAAGAAATCAATTAGATTCATCTGACATGACCTTCCTGCTGTGAACCCTTGCTCCTGTGGTTCCTGTGCCCCACTGGCCTCTAGGTACTCAACAATTCTTTCCTTCAGAAGTGATTCCATCACTTTCCCTACGACAGAGGTCAAACTTACAGGTCTGTAGTTTCCTGCCTCTGTCTTTTTGCTCCCACTTTTGTGACGGGAAATCACATCCGCCTTCCTCCAGTCCTCAGGTACCACACTATCCTCCCATGATTAGTTAAAAAAGGTAGTCAGTGGTGTCACTAGTTCTCCCCTTAATTCTTTTAGAATTCTGGGGTGAATTCCATCAGGCCCCATTGCTTTGTCCACCTTCAGTTTTAGGAGTTCTTTCAGAACCCTTTCTTCTGTGAAAGGACTGGGATCGCTCCCCTACCCTGAAACTTACGTTGCGTCTGTCTAGAGCCGTCGGGCGGGTGTAGGCACATTGTGGGCACGTCTCCTGGCTCCCTGTCTCCCCAGAGGTGACAGGCTCTTTTTCCCATTTTCTGTAGGCGTTGCACATGCCCAGATGTCAAGGCATGACCGCCGACATCTGCAACGCCCTCCCGATAGCTGCCTGCAAATGTCGTTGAGCCCCAGACATTCGCCCAGGGGCCAATCAGACACCGAGGTGCTCAGCATAATGCTACACCTCTGGCCTCCGCCAGGGGTCAGCAAACGCCGAGCTGCTTCCCAACCCTCCCCCGGAGTAGATGAGCTGTCAGAGGACACTTCAGCTTGCTTCTCCCGGCCGGCCCTCCAGTGACCCGAGCTCACTCACAAACCTGGGTCACCAGCGTCGCAGACGGAAATCCAACCGCTGCATCGACGGGCCAGCCCTAGAAGATGCAGCTTTTAACTAGCCTTCGGGTAAACTCCATATTGTAAGGGGTCAGGTTCTAACAACTTAGCCTTTTAACATAAGTCAATCCGTACAGCCAGAGCTGCCAAAATTACAGATCTGTTCTATAGCTTGTATTTATTTGACCCCTTAGAGTATCATTTGAAATATAAATGTGCATATGAATGAAAATAAAATAAAATCCTCATGCCCAAAAAACAATAAAATGTACAAAGAAAGGGAAATTGTCTAGGAGTTTTAAATAAACCTATTTGGTAATCTATAGCCTCTCAACTGTTTATTATAAATCTATGGCTATTTAGAAAAGTGTGTACTATTAGTACATCCATATCTCTATATTTCTCTTTATTCTGTAGGAGAACAATATTTATGAACTATATAATAAGATTACAAGCATGTGAGTTTAGTTAAAAAGGAGGGGGGGCAGTAACAAAGAGGGGGATTGCTACTAGGGCAAGGCAGAATAGTTAGGTAGGGTGGACAGACTGGATGGGCCAAGAGCCTTTTTCTGCCATCAGAGTCAATGTATCTATGTATTACACATTCTCCTCTGTACTGGGAACTGAATAAACATTAAATTCATATCAAGATGATTCATTTAAATGCTTGTCTGCAATAAAATGACAGATAAAGTAATCTGAATAACAAATATTGATATCGATTTAGTTACAATCCAGATCGCTAGGAGTATAATAATGAATATTGATCTAAGCAAGCGACCTTTCCCAGCAGCAGTGATTGCTTGAATATGTGAATATTTTTGATTGCGCAGTCAGAAATTTTTCTAACACAAGGGTGCAGTCTCCACTCATAAAAGCATAGACACAAAAAGTGTTATCCTTGGACTCAGGGGCATCATTTAGGGGTCACCTGGGGTCGCATTCGTGGCCCATATGAAAATGTTGCAACCTCTGCCCTTGCCATGGCTTAATGGACGCTTGGCCGCCGTTGGCCGGCTGAATTAAAAAATTAAAAAAAAGTATTTTTTTTGCCTCCCCAGCGTTACGTGCCTGTGTGCATGTGCTGTGTGGAGGAGGTTTCAAGGAGTCCGTGCTGGCGTGGTGGTGCCTGGCGCGCTATGTGTGCGTTCTCTCAGTCCCCCATCCCCCCAGTCATGACCCTGACATCCATCCCTTCCTCCCCCTTTTTCAATGATTTTATTTTCTTTTAATTTCCCGCCCTCAGCTGGAGCCATGGTATCCTCGTATTGGTGTTGCCATGGCGTGAGAGGGTCACCTGACATAATTGGATTCAGTGGGAGCAGCAGCAGTGTAAAAAACCACCACACAAAAGTTGAACAGTGCGAGCAAGACTTGAGTGTGTGTGTTTTGTCGACCGGGTGCATGAGAGGCTGCGATGTGGATATTCTTGTGTTAGTCTTCTTGAGATTTCACTGAAATTAAATCATTTCAGGTAGCTACTTACACCGGGCGAGCGGAGCAACCTTAAGCATTTTCTCACAGAGAAGGGCAGTCCAGAAGCCATAAAGGATGCAATTGAATGAAGGCAAGTCACTGCAGTAAATGAGTTGGGTCCCGAAGGGCCGTCCCAGTAATCACAGCTGCTGTTTGCATTGCCGAGACTGTTCCTCGGATAGTGTATGTGTAACTGGACTTGACCATTTCAGTAGACAAACTATGCCAGATTCAGGGCAGAGAACTGATGCTGTGATTCCTGACTGTGAAGTGTACATGCGAGGTGTTGAGGCCAGGTCAGATCTATGGGTTGGTCCCTTTCTGTCGCTTTAGGTCTAGGATTTGATGTGACTGCATTTCTTTGCTGTGTTTCCTGACCATTTGTATCTCGGTCACTGGGGAAGTGTCTTCATTCGCCTCGCAGATTGGTGTGACATTACTATACTTTGACACAAAGTATTACTTGGTTTCTCTAAACAAAAGCGCAAGTTGTCATTTGTACAGAACTGCCTGTGTGTAGGCAGTGTGTTGGCAGTGGGTAGCAGTGGGCGCGCGTGTTCAGAAAAGTGAGAAAGTTTTGAGTTGCATTTTGCAGGGGTATGGTTCTGCCACAGTACTGCATATAGATTTTATGAACGAGACTGTTTTGGATGTGATACAAAACGGTGCGTCCAGTGGGTTAGGTTCTTAAAATTGTCAACATTTTAGCATCGAGAGATTTTTTCCAGATGGGGAATTCCAAATCACACAAGTGTGTCCGAAATAGAGTTTTTTATCTACTTGGACTGTTTTTGAATGGTATTAGTAAACACTTATTTGATTAAAAAAAAGTCACAGTTTGCTTTTTTACTACTAATATTTCAGTAATGTTCTCATCTTAATTAGTTTTCTGTAGCATTGTGTCAGTTGCTAAATGCAGCACACAGCGCTTAGTAGAGAAACACTTGTCCAAGGACCTTGGTGGAGGTTAAAAATGCTATTAAACCTTTAAGATTAAAATTGTTGCAATTTTAAGAGAAACAAAAGGGGATCACAGCTCCCTGTGTTTTTTCCTCTCCTGCTGCTCTTTCATTTTTATGTTGCTTGCACGCATGTGCAAGAAACATAGTGCCATCATCCGAGTTTTTGGAGGTGTGGCAGCCCTCTTCCAATTCAGTCAGTGTGTTTGCAGGCGTGGCCCCAGTTCTCCAATCGCTGCTGGAGCAGTCTATGACAGCAGTCAAAAATGCAGTGGAGTACAGTTGAAAGGGGGAGCTACGCTTCACTGAGCAGCGATAAGATATCGCCTGCTCATGCGCGCTCCCCCAACACATACAAATACGCACGCATACTGCTTGCTCACCCCCCCCACGCACACACTGCGGCAGAAACTGGAGTATCCAGATTGGCCAGGCAAGTTGTAGGGGATGACACTGTATACCACAAACCCTCGAGTACCCCTGGCTGTACAGATTACTGTTAGAGGGCCCAGAACCCCCCCCAAACCCACATAACCCCGGTGTGCAAGACCCCTTAACCAAGGACACCAAAGGAACAAGTTAGCCAGTGATACCATAAATGTGGGCTGCACCATGCCTCCCTTTACCCAAACACACATGCGATTGCCGTAGTGCCGTTCTCCGCCAGCCCATCTTCAAACTACCTCCCGGTCAGTACGGCACCCCCCACCCAAGTGCACCAGCCTCTTCTACCCTCATATCTCCCCCCGGAAGGTCTGTAATGTATTGTACGTCACAGACAAACACCTCACTGCAGCAACCCCTGCCACTGCACTCCACGTGGTGGGATGGATCTGCAGTCATGCTGGCAGGAATACCAGCACTGGAGGGATACAGTTTAGAAGCCCCACGTTTGCACATTTTATTTTTCTGCCGCCCACAATGAACTATCACAGCCCAGAGTCCATAACCATAAAGCCCCGAGTCCATAACCATAAAGCCCTGCATCTATAACCCTTGCCTACCCTCCTCCCCGGGTACCTGCAAGTGGCGAGCATGCCGACAGCTGCATTTTCCCTGCTATGAGTGGCACCATCTTTGCCACAGCTTGGTCTGCTCCTACCCAGGATTTGCAGCAGTACACAGCAGAGTGCCATGCTGGGAGCCCACCCCAGTGTGGCAACAGATGCTATCGCCGACGGGGGTGCCCAATCCCCCGTCGGCTCCATGGCCCCCGAGCAGCCCGTCCTTGTGACCGCGGAGGCCCACCCCAGCATGGCAAATGTCCTCGTCGTCCTGTTTTTGCAAAAGCAACCTGCAACACAAAACTGTCCTCGCTGTCTGGGCCCCCACCCGCCCACCCACTGCGCACCCTGCCTCCCACACCCCTCACCCCATACTTACCTCCAGACTCGGCACGACGATCTTCAGTGGATCGGAACACGTCTGCGCTCTTCAAAGCCGACTGCGAACTGAGGAAATGCCGATAAGCTGTATAATGTAATAAATAGGTTTTTTTCAACTTTGCTGCATATCTCAGGCATTTTCTGGAATTTTTGTACCATATTTTCAACGTGGGGTTTTTGGGACCCCTTCTTATGAATGCTCTCACTGTCATGGCATTAATTGGGCCTGAAGGGTGATTTCGCAGTCACTGCGTGAAATCACCTTCCGGCACTGATTAATGAAATGACACGGCCAGTGTTCATAAGGTGGGCTCTCAAAAAGCCTATATTGAAAATTTGGTGGCAAAATTCCTAAAAATGACTGCTTTACGAGCGTGCGTTATGCAGTTCCTATGCATGCTCGTAAGTTTGCGAATTTTCAATATTTTCACTCCAGATTTTCAACATTGTCATTTTACCACACCTCCTTATGAGCAGTATAGCTGTCATTTTTCACATCTCGCCCAAAACGTGTTTCCACCCATGTAGCGCACAATGGTGCAGTTGGTGTGTGAAATCAATGTATGGGACACAGTAAGAAAAGCACAGTGACACTGTTCATGAGCAGAGGTCTTAAAATGGCTATGTTGAAAATTTGGTGGAAAAATTCCTAGAAATGACTGTTTTGCGAGCCTGCATTGCGCACTTCCTACGCACGCTCGTAAGTTTGCGAATTTTCAATATTTTCACTCCAGATTTTCAACATTGTCATTTTACCACACCTCCTTATGAGCAGTACAGCTGTCATTTTTCACATCTCTCCCAAAATGTGTTTCCGCTCATGTAGCGCACAGTGGCGCAGTTGGTGTACAAAATCAATGTATGAGACAGATTAAGAAAATCACAGTGACACTGTTCATGAGCAGAGGTCTTAAAATGGCTCTGTTGAAAATTTGGTCACAAACTTCCTAAAATGACATGTTTCACGAGCGTGCGTTGCGCAGTTCCTACGGACGCTCATAAGTTTGCAAATTTTCAATATTTGCACTCCACTGACTTCCAGATACCTACACAGCACATACAAGTAAGCAACATTCAGCATTGACAAATGCTTGTTAGTAGGTGTCCCATGAGAAAGACATTTACAGAGATGAGGGGGGGGTCAACACATGTTATTTGTCAGGGCCTGTACAGCAGGTATGGTATGTCTTAAGTTTTTGCTGATATGGTGACTTTTCTGTGATTTTTATTTGCTGTTGTTTTAGCAGCACTTAAAATATTGACTGTAGTATCCCTAAGGTTTTTTATGTCCCCTGTTTGTAACTAAATACTTTTAGGGACGTCCCCAGCAGTGAGTAACAATACTAATTCTTGATTGTTTTGTCAGACACCAAATGATCTTGCAAAAAGTAGATTACAAATAAGACAAAACATGTCAATTTGCAGACTTTAATCATATGACACTTGTATGTAGCAATCATATGAATAAAACAGAGCTGGTTGTTTTCTTTCTGATTTTAGATGTCAACTAAATACACTCTCTTTATAATATATTCATCCACTGCTGTTAATAAAATTAACAGAATTCCTTCATCACTCAGTTTAACAGATGAAATGGTTGAACCAAGCCATTGATTTCTTTCTCATACTGTTTTAACACTTCTTAACATAATATCTGGTACATTTTTGTTTTCATTCCCCAGACAGCAGCAGCAGAGTGAAAATGTTAGGTCATTTGCTCTGTTCAGTATGTCATCAGTTAACATACTTTGACACCAGTGGTATTAAATGCATCTTGTTAGTGCAGAATGATATTTTGGTGAAGGTTTGAAAATCCTCATCTCCAGGTCCATTAGGAGGAATAGTTAGAAGGCTATGCTGAAGCTTTGGTGAACAAATATGGTAAAATGCTCAGGTTATGACTGAACATTATATTATTTTAGTGCCCCCCCGACCGAAAGCCAAATAACCTCCCCCTCCCCCCGGTTGAGGTAGGCAGCCCCAGAGTTTGCCTTGCTGTTGTGGTGTTGTTAATTATAGGGAGAGTGAGTGCCAGAACAGTGGAGGTGTACTTTGGGTGGTGAGGCCTAGTACTAGGTACAAGTGAAGTGTCTGGTTTAAGGGCAGCCTGGAAAAACTGGTGCTGTTGGAAAGGAAGTATCCCTATTTCACCTGTGAATGTTCCTGGGTGAAGGCAGTTGTTTTTTTATGAAGGAAAGAGTAGCTTCTGCATGTTTTTCCAGGCTGGCAAATTAAAATAGCATCGAACTGGGAGTGCGCGGTGGCAATTGCCTTTGGTAGTTTGGCCTGCTCACACTGGAATTCACTCTAATAACTTAGTGGACTCCATTTTCATGGATTTAGAAGTAAGAGGATAACCGATTTCTTTGAGAGTTGTTCACTGGATTCTGTTTGTTTCTAGTAATATGCCACAAACTGTTAGCAGCCATGGGAAACAAAGTGAATATTGGGAGCAACACAAAAGTTAGAATGTGCTACTTTTACAGTCCACTTTACATGACTTTTGTGATCCCTTACCTCCCAATTATCCCTGTCTCATGCCTATTTTATGTACATTTGGGCTACTGGTTTTATAACTGACTAGTCCCAGAGCCTCCATGAAAGTTTGATGTGTTCAGTATATTCTCACCACTAAGCTAAGAATGCCCTTTTGTCTAAAATTATCATCAGTCCAAATCATATACCAAATTCAGTCTTGGATTGTCTCATTTTTAGTGCTGAGGGCTTAATGTTGCATATCCTTGTTTACCTTTGAACATTATCATGTGACCAGGGTGATGGTTGGGAAGGTACTCTGAGCCCAGGGTAAAAGACTTGATTTTAAAAACTGACTTTTTGAAATCCAACATGTTTATTGATTTTTAATAATAACAGAACACATACTGAACAGTTTAAAATACAGAGTGAATTATTAATGCATATTACAAGGTATATACTTATCACACAAAGTTTACATGGGAAAATAGCTGCAACTTAACATGGTTACAAATCTTAAGACATAACTAAATTCATGGATGTACAAAGAGAATTGCAAGTAATGACCAACAATTATTACTGCTATTGCTATCGCAAATTCATGGTGGCCGGTTGGGCAGTGGATGGTGGGGAGTGCAGCACATATGTGAGGAATGTGTGCCAGGCACTAGAATATCCCCTAGAACTGAAATGTCCTATTTTTGCCAGTCTGCACAGTTTAGTACATGGCCTCCTATTAAAAGCATGGGATTGTGCCAGAGGGGTATGAGAGTTCGGAGGGGGGGGATAGCCCTGGTTGGGGAAGGGGTTGTCATCTGCATGACTTTTTTTCAGGCAGTAGAGTCTTTCTAACCCTAGTGGCAGCCTGGCAGGGTGCAGCAGTTCAAACAATGGGATATGGTGGACCATGAGGGGTTCGAGGTCTACCCATCCCAGATGGTAGTGTTGAACAGGAGTGGACAGCCATCTTGATGTTCCACTAGTAATTTCCCATCTCGGGTTCTCAGGAATGAGATCTTGGCTTCTGCCCATTGTTTAAGCAGGCTGTAGGCCAGCAGTTTCCCTTCTTTGTCACCACCCTCTCAAACAGCAAGCTTCATCCTCAGTAGGTGCCAGATAGTTTTTTGTGGAGGATGAGACCCTGGAGAAGGAAACAATAGAGATGCTAGGTTCATAAAATGCCCAGTAAATCCACACTGGGCCCCAAACCAAGATCCAAACCACCTCAGCTCGGACCGTTCTGTCATGTAGGAGGATATCATGATCTTCTGGATACCATATTTTCTAAATTAAATGTAACTGAATTGATCTGGTCAATAAAATCTTTATTCCCCTTTCTTAGTGCTATTCCCACTTTTTTGGTACTATTCTCCTGCTCCATAGATACGACCAACACATGTTCTATGAAACTGTAAAAATCTGCTACCTTTGAAAGTGTTTCTCTTGGTCACTGTCAACTTGCTAACATGGATTAAGATACCATAACTCTTTTCTCTGGACTGGTCCTCCATGGAGTTCCATAAAATTACTTGATAAACACAAGTACTGGTACCCTCACTGTGTACAATAATGTTCTGTGAACCATTTGAGATGTCCAAACAAGACTTGCTGCCCTCCTGCCCAGCATACATCTGTTCATCCCTCCCCACCTTCAGGCATACAGACATACAAAGGTGCAGACGGAAGCAGACCTAAGGTCCATTGAGTCCGTCTGAATACAGCTGCATACACAATGACCTTGAGGCAATTAGAACATGAATCAACGAACATAAATCTCCCCAGGCATCTAGCCAAGCCCAATACATTTCTCTACTGGCTAGTTGTGCTTATTGAGATTTTGCCTTTTCAGTATTGGCCAAATACAAATTCTAGCAGCATTTTCTTAGTGGGCTCTGTCAGATTCACCCCCTGGACTGAGATGGTATTCTTTCATTCTACAAGATGGGCCTAATAAAATGAATGTGTTACCATATTTAGTGCTGCTGAGCTAATTGTTAGCCTGCATTCCTTTTGGGATCTCCATCGTAATGTAGTACTGCACTATATTTTGTTTGCAGTCTTCTTGGCATTTTCGTTTCGGTTAATGTGCTAATTAGGCTGCAGCAGTGAGAGGGCTGTAGCTCAAAAATTTGATGCATTTTACTGGTGTGTGTGTGTGTGTGTGTGTGTGTGTGTGTGCGCAGCTATAGTTAGGGTTGAGCATCAAGGTCGATGTTAAAGCAAAACATTTTCAAGTTTATAACTTTTGCACCGCTTCTCCAACTTGCCTGCCTCTCTTGTTGAAAGTATGGCACAGAGGATTAAGGCTATGAGCTGCTAATGAGCTTCATCCTGTAGACCTGGGTTTGATAGTCTGGCAGTATAGCACAGAGGTTTAAGGCTATGAGCTGCTAATGAGCTGCATCCTGTAAACCGAGGTTTGATTCCCCTCAATCTCCACTTGCATACTGTGTGACTCTGAGTAAGTCACTTAACCAGACCAAAGCTCCCAGGTCACCCCTGAAAAGAGGCACTTGTGCCTGGTGGATCTTAATTGGATTTAAAAAAAACAAACTCCCCTTACCACCAGCCTCTGAACCTTGCCACTAAGCCACCTCTCCACCCATTTTGCCAGTTTGCCCCATACCCCAATCCCCTTCAGTTAACCAATTAGTGTTTTATGTGCCACTGATTCAAAGGCCTTACTTAAGCTGAGGTAGACTACAGCCAATGGGTTCCCTTGGTCTACTTCTGACGTGACCCAGTTGTAATTCTGAATCGGGTAGGACAGGCAAGACCACCCCTCCATTAAGCCATGCTGCTGCCAGTTACCTAGGCCATTATTATTAATGAACTCTACCATCTTCTCCTTGAGGATTTTCTCCATTGTCTTCCCTGGGATGGATGCCAAGCTCACCAGCCTGTAGTTCCTGAGCTCCTTCCTAGACCCTGTTTTGTGCAGTGGTACAACTGTAGCTGTTCTCCAGTCTGCCTTCCATCTCTCTCTCTCTGTTTGTAGACTTCCACTCCTTTTTTTTCATTTTTAGGATCCGTCCCTTCATCATACAAAGAGGGCTGTGCCCCCTCGACCACAGGTCTTCAGAAGCTTTTTTGTAAGTAGTCTGCCAGACACATTTTGTGATGTCTTGGCTTCTGCCTTCCATCTCTCTCTCTCTCTCTGGGCACGACAGAGTGGGGTGAAGTAATCTGGAGGACCAAAGATGTTTTACTGCATATATTACCTCAGGTGGAGTGGTGGACATATGAGGTGTCTAGAGAGGTGGTTGGGAAGGAACTAAAAAGGTTAAAGGGAAATAAGGCAAATGCATAGGGGACATGTGATGTCCCACCCCTGGTAATTAAGGAGTTGGCTGAAGTCCTGGGAGGGCCATTTGGAAAATTGTAGAGTGTCTGTCCATCCCTAAGGGAGTGAAGCCTATGTACCCTGTTGACTGGAGAAGGGCAGCACTGGTACCACTGCACAAGGGTGTTTTGAGGAAAGATCTGGGTAACTCTAGACCAGTCAGTCTCATTTCTATCACTGTTAAGGAAATTGAAAGGTCAAAGATACTGAGGAACAGGTTGGATGACTTCTTGAATACCAGTGGGCTGACAGACAAGCAACCTGGCTTCACAGAACAGAGGTCTTTCCATTCCATGTTGATACAGTTCTATGACTGAGTGACAGGTGAAGTGGATAATCATAAGGTGAACAGAGTGGATGTGGTTATCAGTACTTCAGCAAGGCTTTCAATGCCGTGCCACATAGGAGGTGTATAGGGAAACTAAAAGGTATAGGGGTGGGGCAATAGCAGACAGTAGGAAATAGATGTACGAAGAGGTTCCATCATCTACCATTGAGGAGTAGACTTACTTGTGATACCACTTTGTTTTAAATAATATTTTTTCAGGTCCATAGGTACAGTTAAATGTAAAATTTACACCCATAAGTTAATGCTTTTAATTCCCTGATATCATCACTGTTTGTAGATTTTGTAATTTGACTGCACACTGGTGATGTCTTTACACTTTGTACACATTTGAATTCGTAACTGTTTTCCATGGGTTGCAAAACTGATATCTGATTTGCTAATCACTGGGCATAGCTGCTGGCAGGCCAAGCAACTGACTGTAGTCTGTACACTGCTAAATTTCTTCTTTAGTAACCTTCACTGATTAAAATTTCTTTGAAGGTGGCTGCTAAATAAGTATTACTGAAATGTCTCTGTCCAGTGATCCAAAGCAACCATCGGTGCTTCAGTTATTTTCTAAGAAAAGAATTACAGCAGATACTGCACATGCTGAACACACAGTGAAGAAATCAAAACCTGAAGATAGTGTTCTGTCAGCTGGTATCCATGAATCTGATAGTAGTAGTATAGTTTCAGAGCTTAGTTATGCTTCTACAGGCCCATTACTTGTTGCTTAAGCCTCACCCTCTGATGCATGTGAAAGCACATCCTATACATGTGAAAGCACGTCATTGCTACTCACTGAAGGCCACTCTCATTTTCAGCGGTGAGTGTGTTGATCATGATACTGTGCCAACTGACATATCTGCTACTCCTTACCAAACTCCAGTTCAGCCATAGTGTGTTTTCCCTATGACAAAATCACGTAAATTTAATGGTGATTACAAAACTCATAAGTGGGTAGAATATTCAGTACAGAGAGATGCTGTGTATTGTTTTGCATGCAGGCATTTTACTAACGCTCGTATTGCACCTGGAGGTGGAGGTCGTGAATGTGGAAACATTCCTTTTGTCGATATTGGTAGTGAAAGAATTTTTCAGCCTCTTACAGGATGTATATGTATTCATTTCTCAAAGTTCACCAAGACATGAGTTGTTTGTTAAAGCTCAGAAAGAAGAAGGTCTGCAAATTCTGGAACTGGAACGACTGTGTGGTACACAGTGGTTTTACCGTACAGCTGTGTCAAGAAATTTCAGTTGCGTCTAGAGTCCATTATTATAACACTTCATGCTATTCAGTCACAAAACACTGACAAAGAGGCAAGTAGTGAAGCAAAAGGTCATCTGTTTAAAATTCAGAACTTCACCTTTGTAGCAACACTGTACAGCCTAGAAACAATTTCAAGAAAGATACAATCAGTGTCTGAGGAACTTCAAAGAAAAGATCTGGATTTGCCAAGGGCCTGTGATCTTCTCCAGTCTTCAAAAAGTGAGCTCTTGTCTCTACGTAATGATTCACAGTGGCAAAAGATTTACAAGGCGGCACAACAAGCTGCTGATCACTGTGGCATTGATTATGATGTAGAAGCCACTCTGCACACAGGACGGTCACTGCGCAAACATCAGTTGAGCCGAAAACTGACTAAATTTTTTGTTTCGTCTACTTTGGGGAAACGGACTGAGAATATAGAAATTCGGGAAATTTCTGCAAGATCTAACAGTGACAGGTTTAAACAGGAAATACACCTGGCCTGCATTGACAGGTTTGTTACTGAACTTGATTCACACTTCACAGGTAATCTGGAGCTCTTAAAAGCTGTTGCTGCTCTCAACCCAAAGGATGACAGTTTTCTGAATTACTCTGCTTTAAAGGTCCTAGCAGAATCTTACCCAGGAGCAAATATAAAAATGATTGTGTTAGAGTCACAGCTGGAATCAGCAAAGGCATACCTACAGAACATAAATATGCAAAGTATTCATTGTGTCAGACAACAGTTGCAATGCCTTTGTAATGCATTTTTGAAAGTCCTGGAGATTTTGAACCTGGTGTTGGCTCGCCCTGTGACCACAGTTTCAAATGAGCGTGTCTTCTCATGCACGGAAAGAGTGAAAACTTACTTAAGAAACAGTTGTGGTGACAGATGACTCAGTGACTTAATGATGATGGCATGTGAGCCACTGGAGGTGAAGCAGCTAGACCTGTCAGGAGCAATAAACAGATTTGCTCAGATGCATTCAAGAACATACCCATTACTGAAGTAACATTATTATCTACAGTCAGCCATCAGTTGTGTGTGCTGCTAGTGTCTCCAGTCAGCCACCAGTACTGTGTTTCAGTTCTGTCCTAGTCAGCTCAGCTGCCAGTCCAGTTTGCAAGTTGTGCCTCCAGTCAGCAATGAGTCCAGTCTGCCAGCAGTGTCTCCAGTCAGCCAGCAGTCCAGTGTGCCAGCAGTGTTACAAGTCAGCCAGCAGTCCAGTCTGCCAGTAGTGTTTCCAGTCAGCCAGCAGTCTAGTCTGCCAGTAGTGTCTCCAGTCAGCCAGCAGTCAGTGTGCCAGTAGTGTTTCCAGTCAGCCAGCAGTCTAGTCTGCCAGTAGTGTCTCCAGTCAGCCAGCAGTCTAGTCTGCCAGTAGTGTCTCCAGTCTGCCAGTAGTGTCTCCAGTCAGCCAGCAGTCAGTGTGCCAGTTCTGTCCCAGTCAGCTCAGCAACGAGCCCAGTTTGCAAGTTGTGCCTCCAGTCAGCAACCAGTCCAGTCAGCCAGCAGTCAGTGTGCCAGTTCTGTCCCAATCAGCTCAGCAACGAGCCCAGTTTGCAAGTTGTGCCTCCAGTCAGCACCAGTTCAGTGTGCCAGCAGTGTCTCCAGTCAGCCAGCAGTCAGAGTGCCAGCAGTGTCTCCAGTCAGCCAGCAGTCAGTGTGCCAGTTCTGTCCCAGTCAGCTCAGCAATGAGTCCAGTTTGCAAGCTGTGCCTCCAGTCAGCACCAGTCCAGTGTGCCAGTAGTGTTACCAGTCAGCTAGCAGTCCAGTCTGCCAGTAGTGTCTCCAGTCAGATACCAGTCCAGTTTGCAAGTTGTGCATCCAGTCAGCAACGAGTCCAGTCTGCCATCAGTGTCTCCAGTCAGCCAGCAGTCCAGTGTGCCAGCAGTGTGACAAGTCAGTCAGCAATCAGTGTGCCAGTTCTATCCCAGTCAGCTCAGCAATGAGTACAGTTTTCAAGTTGTGCCTCCAGTCAGCAACCAGTCCAGTGTGCCAGCAGTGTTACCAGTCAGCCAGCAGTCCAGTCTGCCAGTAGTGTATCCAGTCAGCCAGCTGTCAGTGTGCCAGCAGTGTCTCCAGTCAGCCAGCCGTCAGTGTGCCAGTTCTGTCCCAGTCAGTTCAACAATGAGTCCAGTTTGCAAGTTGTGCCTCCAGTCAGCAACCAGTCCAGTGTGCCAGCAGTGTTACTAGTCAGCCAGCAGTCCAGTTTGCCAGTAGTGTCCCCAGTCAGATACCAGTCCAGTTTGCAAGTTGTGCCTCCAGTCAGCAACGAGTCCAGTCTGCCAGTAGTGTCTCCAGTCAGCTTAGCTACCAGTCCAGACACAGTTTGCCAGTTTTATATCCAGTCAGCTACCAGTACAGTTTGCCAGCAGTGTCCCCAACTAGTCAGCAGTCCAGTGTGCCAGCAGAGTCACCAGTCAGCTTCCAGTACTTCCAGTCACCTACCATCCCAATCTCCAGTGTGCCAGCAGTGTCTCCAGCATCCAGGCAGGTTATAACACTCCTATGTCCTTTGCTTTATCACTTTCATGGGTGTTTGGGAGGGAGTTTATGTTCTTTTACATTATTGTAAGAGGGAGTAGTAGCCTAGGTGTGGAGAGTTAAAGAGTACTTTCATTTGTTTTGCTGCAGTAATTGAAAGTCTGGAAGACTTTGTTTTGTGTAACCCTGGAACTCTCAGTTCTTTTTCCTTTATTACAATTTTTCTTTACAGGTGTTTTGGTGTACAATTTTACTAGGATCTTTTTCTTTTATTACTTTTTTCTTTACATGTTTTTGGTCGGTGAGTTTTAGTCGGTTCTTTTTCATTTTATCATTTTTTTTCTTTACAGGTTTTTGGTGTGATTTTTTCATCAGTTCGTTTTCCTTTTATTACTTCTTTTCCAGGTTTTGGTGTGTCATTTCTTTTACTAAGCTCTTGTTTTAACAGAGAAGAAGTAAAGTTCTCTCAGTTCTTTATTTTCATGGTTCAGAGTTTGCTTTCATAACAGTATAATTTCTTTCATGTTTTGATGTGTATTTTTTATGTACTGTAAGGTATTAATATAGAGACTGTTCTTTATTTTTAGTAATGTGTGGCTTAGCTTGTGTAGTGCCAGTCATTTGACAAGAACAGTGTGGTAATATTTTTTGGACATAGAAAGTGTGGTAATAGAATATTGTTTAATATTTGAACAGTTGAGGAATGGGACTTTCACTATACTGATGAGTCCATAATTTGAAACCTAGCTATTTAATTTGAATCAGCATCTGTAATGACCCATTTCAGATTTATATTCAGACTTTACTATCCAATTCATACCCATTTTTAAATTACTTGGTAACTAGCTCTATGTCACATTGACAAATGCCACCCTCTCTGGCCCCGCACACACCGTGGCCATGCCCACATCGTGCCTCCCCCCACCTTGCTACCCCTATGATTTTGCTGAAATGATGTCACTGCTTGGACTCCCACCTAAAATCATCCCCAAGGGAAATAAACAAGGTCTCCTTCCTGTAAATTCACAAGAAAAGAAAATAAGTCTCACAATAATTCAAAGAATTCCTCCATTCCCCAGCTTGTCTCCAATGAATCCCATAATAAACAATTTCTTGGCTCAGTGAGGGCTGTTTGAATGTGCGAGAATATCCCAATGCACACACAGAAAATCTGCATACCGAAGAGCAACTTTACCATTATACGCACTCGGGTGTGACAGTCCGTTTTTCCCTTTTTCAGAAGGTTGTCGTGGTTTACAAATGAAATTCATACTAACCTAGGTTCTAAAAGGTGAGAAATGTAAGTATACAAACAAATTTAGAGGGGCAGCATCTGTCTTGCAAGAACCATTTTCTGGATTAGATTGCAGAAACTCTCTTCAATTTCAGGTATCAATAGAACATTGCTACCCCTAAACTGACACCAAGCTTAGATATTAACTTTGCATAAACTGAAATAAACACTCAAATGATTTTGCTTAAACCGGACTTAACCAACATGACCTTTGTTACAGACCACTTGGATCAGAATATAAAAAGTCTATCATATCACCCAGATTTAAATAAATCAGGATAACTCCATGCCAGCTGATTCTTGGCTTTATCTGGGGAGTCAAAAGAATGAGATTTGCCATCCTTTATCAAAGTCAGTCATGATGGGTATAACATTCTAAATGTAATCCCCACAGCAATCAGTTTGGCAACTATTGGTAAGAAATCTCTCCTTCTCTGTCTCACTGCTTGAGGGAGGTCTTGCAAAATGCATATTTTTTAATTGTCCAACATCAATCATTGTGATTTTTGGCACAATTGAGCACATGCACTCTGTCTAAATAATTGAGGAACTTAACAATGAGGGGGTTAGGAGGTTCCAATTTTAGTGGCATTGGACCCAGCCCTCTGTGAGCACTTTCAATTATATAACTAGGGCCATTTGGTGATTTCTCTGCCACATTTTTGCATATTATTTGTGCAAAATTAATAGGCTTGACTCCCTCGGATGATTCAGGGATTCCATAAATAACAATATTGTTGCTTCTTGACCGTCCTTCAAGATCCTCCAGTTTCAGTTCCAATTTCGATATTTTCTGGCAAGTGCCAGAATCTCTGATTCAGTTTTGGCCCTCCAGTCCTCCATGGATGAAATTCTTGCTTCTGTATCAGTAAGTCTTCTATTGATTCCCTCACTTGCGCCTTGCATAAGTTTTGATTCCTCCACCAAATTTCTGATCGCCTCTTTTAATGGGCTTATTTAAGACAGGAATTTTTCTTCTGTCAAAAAGTTATTGCCAGAAGCCGCTGGTAAATTCTTCGAAAGAGTCTGTTTGTATGCTTCAAACCTCCTGATCTATCTGGCATTGGTGGTGGCGTATGTTTGAATGGAGGGATTTTCATTTCAACTTCCATCTTGAAGCACTCCAACTGATCAGCAGGACTAGTAGTAGGATCCTCTTGAGAGTAAGTAATAGGAGAAATGGAAATTTAAGGTGTTTTCAGCCAAAAAAAAGTTATATATTTAAGAGGTAGACTAGGAACCACGCTGAAGAGTTGCTAACTCACTTGGGTCATCATGGGAAGTCCCTGCCTCCTTCATTTCTAAATTCTGGCTGACTTCACTCCCCCCCTTATCTTAGCTCACTTCTCATCCCCTATGCCTCCTTCCTCTAACTCACTCCATAACTCAGGCTATCGCTCCCTATTGCTCCCTTCTCCTAAATTCCTTGCTGGACAGAAGGCTTTCTCTTTGGGCTTTCCTAGTATCTGGAACTCTCTTCCCCTAACAATTTGCTGTACCTCCTCCAAAGCTCTCTTTCAGCTCTACTCCAAGCCCACACCTCTCCCTCCTGCAAATGTCCGTAGCCCAATATCCTGTCTCCCCCTTTCCTCTTTCCCTACACTTTACCTGTCCCCCAAGCTCCTAAACCTCTCTGCACCTCCCATGTTCCACTTCTAATGTATTCCAACCTCTACACTTATCCTCTCCCTCTGTCTCAACCCTTTCTTCTTTTTCTCCTCTTACCCTAAATCTCTCCCTCCCTTCAACCTCTCCCTCTCTATCTCCTCCTCCTCACTCCCCTCCACAACTTCCTCAGCCTCATTCCCATTCTTCCTGCATCCACTTCCTCCTCCCCCTATCTTCTCCACTCTCCTCCCCTTCCCCTTATCCTATCCTCATCAATTTGTCCCCCTCCATTCCTCCATGCTTGCTATTCCCAACCCTAATACATTTTCCCTCTTGTCTTCCTTTCTTTCCCTACTCCTGCCTCCTCCCTGTGGTCCCCTCCTGTTTCAATTGTCCTCTTCCTACCCTGTCCTGTTCCTGACATTACAGCCTGGGAGTGCCTGATAACCTCACACTTCTGATGTAAACAGTTTGTATTGTTATTAATTTTGCCAATACATTACTGTGTGTTACTGTACATTGCTGTGCCTTATTGCATTATCATATTACTGCGCTTTTTACTTCTTATTATGTAATTATCCCTTCCCCCAGGACACATCTGAAAACGAGCTTTATGGCTCACTGTGTCTTTCCTGGTAAATCTCTTTTAAATAAATGATAAATAAACATTTGACTGTGCAGATGCAGTCTACATTGTTGACCCAAAGTTTACACTTACCAGGCTGGATTCCTCTTTTTCTTTCCTTTAGCAGCTTTGCCCTTAGTGCTGCATCTATCGCCCATCACTGTTCTCTATATACTAATTTCTCTTTCCTCTTTTCCCCTCTCTTAATGTCCAGCATCTGTTACACTGTTCCTCCTTCATGGCCAAATACTGGCTTGCCACTGTTCCCACTTACCTCTCTTCTCTCCTTAACCTTGCCATCACTTCCTCTTACACCTTCCAGTCATCTGCTGCTCATTCCTTTCATATCCCTTGCAGTAAATTTATAGCAGGCCAGTCTGTTTTCTCTATCCACATTTCAACTCTGTAGAACAGCCTCCCTCTCCCCATCCATCTCTCTTCCTTCATGCATGCTCTCAAACCACTCTTATTGACCTACTTCTCAAAAGAATGCACATACAGCTAAGCTTCTTGCTCTTCTCTCCACATTATTTTATTTATTTATTTATTTATTTATTTGTACATCAGTTTACAACCTTTGAGCCAGAGGCTCATTTCCAAAGGTACCTCGTCACAAAGAGGACAAATACATTACAACATTTTGTTACATCATTGCGGTTACAGATTTGGCAGTCACATGCTGTTATTTCTTTGTTACATCATTGAGGTTACAGGTTTGGCAATCACATGCTGTTATTTCTTTGTTACATCATTGCGGTTACAGATTTGGCAGTCACATGCTGTTATTTCTTTGTTACATCATTGAGGTTACAGGTTTGGCAATCACATGCTGTTACAGTTATTAGGATATGGGGAAACAGATTAGACATACATTGGTATAAACATACACGCGGTAGTGTGCAGAGACTGCAGGTGGTAATAGTTCAGAGGGCTATGGGACGTGGTTGGTGATTGGTTGGATGGGGAGCAGCTCAGTGAGCTTTGTCAGTGCATAGTGAGCTAGATCACCTTAGAGACAAGTGCAGCTACGCGTGTTAAATAGCTGACTCCAAAGTGCAATTTTGAAGCAGGAGATCGTGGAGGTATCAGAGATGGAGGTAGGGAGTGAGTTATACCAGGAGGGAGCTCTGTAATAGAAGGACCTTTGTCCATGCGTGGTCCTGGATATAGGGACTATTACAGTGGACTTGCAGGAGGTATGAGTTTGAACTAAGGGTTGAGCAAGGTGGATGGCAGTTGTCAGCCCTGGTGGGGATAGCCCAAGAAGAGTTTTTTTCATTATGAGGCAGGTTTGGTATCTGAGTCGTTCATCCAGGTTAAGCAGCATTGCCATGTCATATATTTGGCAAGTATGTGTTAGCCTAGGGGCCCCTGTAATTAACCTACAGGCCTTATTCATGGTGAGGCGGATTTTATTGAGGGTGGTCAAGTCCGCAGCACTATAAACTGGCAGGCCATAGTCCACAAGGGACATTATTGAAGATGTGGCCTCTAGTCGGAGGGCGTCGGGGGGAGGCAATTTTTGTAGCGGTATAGGATACCTAGCCGCACGTTGGTCACTGAGGCAAGAGCATCAATGTGGTCGTGGTATGTGAGGGCTGAGTCAAAGGAGACCCCGAGGTACTTGTACGAGCGGACTTGTTCGAGAGGATGTTTGGAACTAGGGAAGATGTGGAGTGGGAAGTTGCTGGCTTTGTTTTGGGGATGGGTAAAGAGCATAGTTTTTGTTTTTTTGAGATTGAGTACAAGTCTATGCTCGTTAAACCAGGTTTCAGCATCATTAAAGGATAGTTGCAAGGTGTCCTGTAGGGAGATGGGGTTTTGGTGGGTAGCAAAGATGACGGCATCATCTGCATACAGCAGAATTTTACCAGTGCATGCATTGGGCAGGGTGTTGAGGTACAGCGAGAAGAGTAGAGGTCCTAGGATGGAGCCCTGGGGAACACCTGAGCAGATGGGACATGTATTAGAAAAGGTCCCATTGCTGGGAGTGGGCAGACAGGTGGCTGGAGCACCAGGAGACCAGCCCAGTGGCGAAGCCGGTGTGGCTGAGGGCATCCAGCAGGAGGGGGTGGCAGACAGTGTCGAAGGCCTTTGAGAGGTCAATGAACGCTGCCCCAGCTAGTGAGCCGGAGTCCAGGGAGGAGTGTAGAAAATTTGAAAACTGTATGAGGGCAGTGCTGGTACTGTGACCTGCACGGAAACTGTGCTGTTCTGGGCAGAGGATGTTGTGTTTGGTCAGGTAATCTGTAATTTGAGTGGCCACCAGTTTTTCTAGGGCTTTGGAGAGGGGTGGGAGGATAGAGATAGGCCGGTAATTCCCGGCTGTGGATTTGTCACCTCCTTTGTGTATGGGCATAACTGTGGCAGTTTTCCAGGCTGAAGGGAATTGCCCCAGGCAGAGGGATTTATTGAGAAGGCTAGTGAGTGGAGCAAGGACCTGATCCAGAACCCGGTGGAGGATACTGGGGTCCAGGGAGTCACTGCCAGTACTATTGCTCTTTAGTGCTTTAATCAGGTGTGGTCTGACTTCCTGGGCAGTTACCCTGCATAAGTGGAAACTAGGGCGTCGGATGACTGGGGCAGGTAGGGAGGGGGGAAGGTCAAAGAAATCGCTAGGGAGGACCGAACTAAGGTCCGTGAAGGATGAGTTGAGAAAGTTGGCTATGCGGGCTGGGTCAGTAGAGATAGAGCCATCAGTGGTGATCTGGGGGGGAGCGTGCACTCCCACTTAGTTGTTTAATGTTGTCCCAGAATGTTCTTGCACTCCCCCAGGAGGAGGTGAGCATGGCCTGGTAGTGATCGGCCTTTGCTTTTCTGATGGCCCAGGTGCATTTGTTTCTTGCGGCATTGTATGCCTGTCTGTCCGCCATCCAGCCTGTTTCTGTGGCCAAGTGCCATAGGTTATCCCTGTGCTTGAGTAGTTGAAGCAGGGTGGGGTAACCCAGGGTGCATTACGTACTTTGGTTAGGACTTCCATTAGGGGTGCGAAATGTCACAGGCTTTGTTGAAGGTTTGGGAAAAAGGTTAGGGCAGTATCTATATCAGAGGCGTGTGTATGGGTGACCAGTTAATTTGGGCAGAAGTTGCTTAAGGCTTTTAGTCCACCACAATGGTCGGCACCGACGTGGAGTGGAATGGGCTGTGGGTTTGGGTGTGGAGGTCGCCCAATGGAAAAGGAGATAGGAGTGGTCACTAAGTGAGTCAGGAAGGACCTGGATATCATGGATTTGTTTAGGGCAGTTGGTGATGACCACATCTAGAAGGGTGCTGGTACCTCTCTTTGTGTTTACTCTGGTGGGTTGGGAAATGAGTTGAGTCAGGTCTATAGCTGTGAAAGAGTCACGGGTGGTGGAGGAGGATGTGCTGAGCCAGTTCATGTTCAGGTCACCCACAAGGATTTGGTCAGCTTTATGATGTAGAGTTGTAAGATAATCTGTTAATGAAACCAGTGCCAGGGTTTGTTTTTTTGGGGGACTGTAGGCAGTGGTGAGATAAAGGGGGCCCCTGGAGGGGTCTGGAGTCAGTTTGAGGGTTAGGGCCTGCGCCCCGTATACGAGAGCTGTGGCAGGGAGTGCTTGTCCAGTGAGAGAGTCCCTGGTATAGATTGCACAGCCCCGCCTCCCCCCGTTTACCTACATGATCCTCCCAGTAAAGGGAGTATCCTGGGAGGGAGACAAAGGAGTCTGGAGTGGTTTTAGATAGCCAAGTTTCCACCAGTGTTATGACATCTGGTTTATGCAGAGTGACCCAGCATTGGAGGGAATCAAATTTTTTCAGAAGGCTGCATATATTCATAGATGCTATGCAGAGTCCAGGTGACCCAGCTGGTGGGCTAGAGTGGGCTGGGCCTGGGTTGGGATGTATATTGCCTGTCAGAAGTAGTAGAATGACCACCGCCCTGGCCAGGGGGTGGTGGAGGGCGAGCTTTCGATAGGTATGTGGAGAGGAGGTGGGGAGCTTCTAGGCACAGGGGGTGGGCAGGGTTATCCAGGCTGGAAAGGTGTGAACGATAAGCCTCCAGTGGGAGCCTGGGGAAGCAGCAGGGAGGTGACTAGGGGGAGGGTGTCATGGGCTAGGGCACGTGGTGAGTGTAGGGTGGGATCGTACTAAATCAGGAACAAATGAGGGAGCTAGTACCAGTGAGCCTGGGGGGGGGTGCCAGGTAGGTGGGACAATGGTATCAGAGCAAGGATGAGAGGGAGGCATTTTACTAGGAGGTAGGCTAGCATATCACTACTGGTAGCAGCAGGGGAGGTAGGTAGAAATATTTTAGTTGTCCTCCAGCAAGCGTAGATGCCACTTTGGATCAGTGGTAGTGACATGGACTCTGGTGGACAGGGTACCAGGTTCAAGACTCTCACAGGGCATTTGGAAAAGGGACCTGAGTGAGAGCCATGCTCCACGTTCTGGGGGCTAGAAGCAGGCTAGGTTTGGGCCCGAAATTGGGTGCAAAATAGCGACTCCTAGTGGTCACTGGGTGAGGGCTTGAAGGTGATGGCAAGGGGTCCGAGAGTGGGCTAGCTATAGGGCTGGGTGTGGGAGGAGGTGTGGGCAGGGTAGCTGTAACCTGAGGAGAATAGAAGTGGAATAGGTTGTTAGAAGGGATCCAGGAAGAAGGGGAGGAGGCGATCTGAATAGAGGTACTTGTGGTGGGTCACAGGGTCCCTCTAGTGGCTGGCAGGTATAACCTGCAAATGGAAAAATGGGACTTAGTATTCAGCCAGCAGGAAGTGATGTCATGGGGAGGGCTAATAAATTAAGGGATGCCCCTGGGTGGGTGGGTGGCTGGGGCGGGTGGGGAAGATGATGCACAGCATCATCGGGCTAACACCCCACACAAGAATCTGGCAGCTTTAGGAGGTATCCTTTACCTCTGTGGTGTCTTAAAGCTGCTCCAGCTCCAGGAGGGAGCGTTCGGTCTGCCGACTACTGCCGCGGACTAGCAGAGTGCTGGGAAGGGGAGGTCTGAGGCCTATAAGTGGGGAACAGAACAAAAGGAACATTAGTATGCAGCGGGAGAGGTTGTACCACAGTCCCTCACTGCGCATGCGCGGGCTGTTGGGCTATGTCCCGACTACAGCCCCTACTGCGCATGTGCGGAATTCCAACATGGCGACATCCAGGAGACACAGGTAAGCACTATCAAGCTGAAAACCCCAAGCACAGTGAGATCAGTGCCCAGTAGTTTGTAAAAATACAGTCGCTAGCAAGTCCCAGTCTACATAGGTAATGAGGGCAAAGAAACAATGCAAGCAAGCAAATAAAATATAGCCACTAAGTCACTGAGATAGCCTAGTGCCTTAAAGTACCCCACGCTTCCATCTCATATCAGGGTATGAACACAGAAATGCAGGCAGAGAATAATCAATCAGTAGTCCTGTGGGGACATAAAATAATCTTAAATTAAAGTCCCTCGAAACACCCCACACAAGAATCTGGCAGCTTTAGGAGGTATCCTTTACCTCTGTGGCATCTTAAAGCTGCTCCAGCTCCAGGAGGGAGCATTCGGTCTGCCGACTACTGCCGCAGACTAGCAGAGTGACAACATGTCTCTACCCCCTATTTTACCTGTGTTATCCATTTTTACCTTTTGCTTTAGTGTATAGCTTACAACTTAGTGAATTCTGTAATTTGAATTTTGAGCCTCTATGATTCTGTAAAAATATCTTGCCATATGTTGGTGATATCTGCCATCAGTATCTGTGTATCTATTTAGTGCAAGGTATGAGGTAACAAGTTCCAAAAAGCAAAGTAGGAAAAATCCTGTGTACCCATGTTAGTGACGCATATAGGTGTGGTCAGTAGCTCCCAGTGGGAGGACCACCCAGGATACAGCTGATCGGATTTTTTGAACATGGCTACAAGTGCAGCAGGGGTACCTGACCTAATGAACTTGTCAATCCTATACCCCAGTGTATAGCACGTGAAAGACATAGGAAACAGCCAACCTAGTTTACTATAGAGATCACAGTGGTATGTCAGCCTGTGTGCAGATAAGGCAAAGCGACAGATCCCATTGTAGGCAATGGTCCACTTGGACAGAATACCTGAGCTAGCCTGGAAGAGGGGTAACGGTCCATATGTTAGACTGGGCAGCAAAACTCCAGGAGCAATAGCAAGTCAAACAGAAGGGGACAGGGTATCCCTAATTCTATGGGCAAACCCTAGTTTGGAGTGAACTAGTTTGCATACATTGGTGATATGGAGGGAAAAGTCTAAGGTAGGATCAAGTGTAATGCCCAGATATTTAAAAGACTTCAGTAAGGGGGATATTGTTAGAGCACAGGACAGCTAAATTAGTTGGACATGTCTTACATTTAGGAAGAGAGACAAACGCATGGAGTGGGCCTTACATGCATTCAGAAGAAGTCTGTTTCATGACAGCTGAGACTGAATACTTCCAAAGTCAGCATTAAGCAAAGAGTTCATCACATCAATGCACTTTGAGCTAGTGTAGATAGCCATATCATCTGCATATAGCAGAGTAGAACACTTTGAGATGCTTGAGGGAAGTTGTTGATAAAAATGGAAAATAGTAAAGGGCCCAGGACAGAACCTTGAGGAACACCAGTTCCAATAGCAGCACAGTCAGAAGTGGAATTATTAAATTTCACAAACTGTAGCCTGTCAGTGAGATAACTAGAGAACCAGGCAATGATGGGGAGGGGAGAAACCAGGTGCAGTAAGTTTGGATAAGACAAGGTAGTAGCCAACCAAATTGAAGGCCTTAGTTAAATTAATAAAGACCGCATCAGTGTACGCCCCCTTGTTCATGGCAATTTTAATGTTACTGGTGAGCTGTACAAGGGCAGGGGAAGTGCTATGGCCTGGCCTGAAGTCAGGCTGTGCATCGGATAGCAGTTTATGTGTTTGCAGGTAATTGATAACCTGATGGGTGATTAATTTTTCAAGAATCTTATTCAGAGCCAGCAGGATTGTGATTGGACGGTAGTTCTCAAGGTTTTTGGGATCTCCCTTTTAATAAACAGGGACAACCTTTGCTACCTTTCATACCTTTGGGACAACACCTGTCATTAGTGATAGACTAAAAATCCAGGTAATGGGTAGGGCAAGTTGGGGTGCCAAAATCTTCAGCAACCTTGTTCTAGACCATCATCTCCAGGGTTGCTATGAGGGGAAATGGCCCTGAGTAAGCCAACCACCTCTCTCCAGGTAACTGCTCTGAGATAAAATGGAGGTGAATTAGGGGGTAAGGCTGGGGAAGATGGTTCGGGAGAGCCACAGCTTTCCTTAGTATATTTGGTCAGGTCTGTGAAAAGCAAGTTGAAGGCCTTGGCAGTGTTTGATGGGTTGTTGCAGTTGATACCATTCACTAACATGTCTGATTTCAGGAGTTCTAGAACAGCCACCCAGGAGACCTTTGATATAGCTCCAGAAGTGTTTGGGGTCACCCACAGTTGACTGAAGAAATTCTTTGCAGTAAGAATTCTTAGCAGCAGGGATACCTCTTTTACATTCATTTCATCGCTTGCTATATTCGCTCCAGTCAGAAAGAGAGCTAGAGGCTTTGAACTTAACTTAAATCTTATCCCTTGCCTTGATTTCAGCTAATAGAGAACTATGTAGCCACTGGGTGGCAGCAACCTTGACCCTAAGCTTCATAAATGGGATATGTTTGTCTTAGAGAACCAGAATTTGAAATACACACACACACACATCACACACACATCACACACACACACACACACACACACACACACACACACACACACACACACATTGCATTAGAACCTGTGTTATAAAGAAAAGGAGTGTTGGCCAAGACACTAGGAATAACTCCCCATCTCTTTCAAAAAGTGAGTGGGATCCTTAACCTGTGCAGCCACAAGGGGCAGAGAAAAGGGACTTCAGTTTAACATTCCATCTATAAGATGACACCTCCAACAATGCAGGACCCCCTCAGTGTCAGTGTTTGGCATTAGCCCAAGTGCCTGGTGGGACACTTGAACCTAAGACCATCCACTCTTCAAAGCCCAGAGGCAAGAATACTACCAACTGAAACACATTGACACTTTAGAAAGGTTTTACTTTTTTAATTTGACTAAGTATTTTTTTTTTAACGTGAACCTGCTTTTAATTTATTGGAAAACAAACTCAGCATAGGACTTAAACAATTGTATCCAGTATAATAAAATATACATTAATTACAGTATAACAATAATATGAAAAGCAGTCTTAATTACAGTACAGATCACGTTATGAAGCAGTAGCTTTTTATCTACTGCATTTGAAAGGAGAACCGCTATAACTGAATTCAAAAGAAAAGCAGGCCTATTCTGAATTAGAAATGCAGGCTGTCAAGTATTCATTTAGCAGAGATGTGGCGAACTGTACAACAAGAAACCCAATGCTTCAAGGTCAATGCACAGTACCTCTTTGTCAGGAGACAGTGCAGGATGATCCCAAAATGTGGTGACTTCCCCTGCCATTTCCTTTTCTCCTCCTGTACCTTGCCTTGGTTTTCTTCCTTTCTGCTTTTTCCTACTCCTTTCATTTTAATCCACCATCCCCCCAAAGTAATGTGCAAGGCTATTTATTTGTGGTACAGTCCTGTATGCCTGTCTCCACTCTTACTCATGGGACCTTTTACTTGCTATGTGTACTTATATTGCTGTTACTGTTCCAGGCATGCTTTGTGCCATCCCTTTCTTAGCTGGCAGCGTCAAAGCCATCTGCTTATTCATTATTGCTTTACTTGTGTCTGTTTCACTGCAACTGTTTTTGGATTTTCACTTTCTTATATTTCTCACATATGCCATTTCTTTCCTTTCAGTTTTATTTCATTCTATTTTTATTATTAGTCTGTTCTACATATAGAATACTGTAGGGGATGGTGTGTACTGTGAGTTTTTTTGCTCAGTCGATGTGTGTGATGGCCATAAACCTCGAAAGTGAAGCTTGAGAGGTTGACGTAGCCATTACATACCAAGTGCATTTGTTAAAAAATTAATTTCTATACCCCTTCCCATATTTTATTTTTTATAATTTTACTGGTTCTGTGGGAGAAATGAGAAAAACAATGGCAGTTTGTAAAGGAATTGTAATCAGTACCAACAGTTCCTTAGAATAGGTGAATTAAGGTATGTTTCTTGCAGTTTCAATGTTTTTGGTTAGGATCCATGCCATAAATTTATAAACTTAAACCTTATGAAATTTTATAAAAATGGATATGCAGTATCTGATGTAAATGTCCATTGTAAGACAGCAAATGAGTTTCTGACCACGATGAAAACTAAAGAGAGAGCATGGTATTCTGTTATGTCCAAGGCACCCAGGCAGGGCAAACTTTATTTTTATGGTGCTTTATCCCAAAGACTGACGTATCTCACAATGGGGAAGAAATAAACAAAAAAACTCAATAAATTAAGAACAATAAATAAACATAAAATTTGGGTGCATAAAACTAAGAGACTAGGCCTCGTTAAATAAATACGTTTTTATCAGTCCTTTAAAGGCCTAAACCAAGCAGTCAGAGCAGATGTTGGGGGCAAAGAGTTCAACGCAATGGTGCAGCCGCCCCAAATCAGGGGTAGAAATTAACTTTTTATTAGTACTTGCACCACAGTGCCTGCAGCCAAAATGTTACATGCACCAGAGACAGGTTACCTGCACTGGTTAAAAAAATAAAATTAAATCGAAATTAAATTGAGACAGAAAAATACTGAAAATTGTAGTACTTTTCTTCACATATTTGATTTTTCCTAATTAACCACTAAGAATACTGATTAAAAACATCTGCACTAGACGTATTATCATGTCATATGTACATGGGTTGCAAAGACAACACAAGACACAGTTATTGGGTACAGCACACCCACACTGTGTTTTATTTTATACAAAAGTATCAAACTACAGAAATAATAAATAAATAGAAATAAACAGTTCAGACTGAACTAGAAAATAAACAATAGCGCAACGCTATTCCACCTTACTTCAGGTATCTCTCTAAAACAATACACAGCTTTTTTTTTCTGCTTGCTCAAAATAAACTCCTGTTTCAGGCACAGGTCATTCTCTTACCTTGTCCTCAGGTAAGTGAGACTGTCTGGATAGCTAAATTGACTCTTGGTGTTTGAGGAAGGCTTATAAAGCCCACCATTTAGCTCTATAATGGTCACTGAATAGAGAAACTTCTCCTCTATTACATAATGAGGTTTTAGCTCACAGAATATAAGTACAGCCTTCTAGGGACCACAGTCCCCCTATAGGAAATCCCCTTCCTGAGGTCTTACTTATGGAAGTCCCTTATTTTCTAAATAAGCAAACAGTGCAAACATTTATTATATTTATGCATGTGCTGTATTATTATAGCATGCACACTAGCCCTTTAATTTATATCTTAAGGCTCTATACATAATGGAGCTCCTTTAGAGATCTGCAGTGTCTCTTTATTCTTTAATTTGTTTAATGTTGTTATTGTTTTTAGCTTCTCTTGCAGTCCTCTCCTTATTCTGAGGACTACTCTATTTGTAAAGCATTTCCATACATAGGGAAGTTCCTGTCCCTTTAAATCATTTGTTTCCTGTGTTGTAGCAGAGTGGCAGACTGCTTTGCAATCATTGTCTAGCTGTTCTGCTTTAGGGCTCTGTATGGATTTGGTAAGCCTGCCTCTCTAGCAGCCTAGACTGGCTGTACACATGCTACAGACTGCACCACAGCTATCTGGCACTATTCTACCGCATATTTTATACAAAGTCAGCAGTCAGGAGTCCTAATCGTACAGAGGCATCAGTAATTATTTATATAAAATACAGCGTGGCAGCAAAAGTAAAAGGAAAGTTTGCTGCTCGGTTCAAACAGTGCTTGTTTTGATGCAGGATTTCTTTGGCATAACATTCTTCATAACAACGGAGCGGCAGCAAAATAATTCAAACAACATAAGCATAATGTTGCTTCGTTTGTATACATAATCCACCTATCAGAGTGGACATTATTTTGTATTTAGCTGTCATTATAAACATTTCCAAACATTTCTGCACCCTATACATAAAAATGATATAAGCATTAACTTTATGAAGCACTTTATTTTAAAAAAATGTACTTTATTCAACCAGCACCTTTTATCTCTTTAAAGACACTTTATATCTTTTTTGCATTAAATGCCATAAATGCACCTTATTTCATTCCTGCCAGCTAGCTTTAGCCTGGTGCATGATTTTGGGGAGTTCTTGGTGAGGGATGGAAATATGGAAATTAGAACTAAAGGCAGTCGGAAAAAGATTTAGTAACAAATAGAAAAGACTGATGAACTGTGGGTGGCCAGCCTATACAAGGGGCTGAGAAAGGTACAGTATAGTATAGGAAGATACTGTTGCACAACAGATTTCAGTAGGAAAAGAAGACGACAGAAAAGGCATCCCTCCACCGGGGTTATTGGACTGGCAGAATGCAGTTCTGCCACACTCCTCCCTCTTTAAGATAAAAACAGTAACTCTTACAACACTGGTTTAAGGAACAACCCCCCATGTACATTTTCTGTACTGATAGGGGTTTGGGTTGGAGCTTCCACCCACCCACACTTTAGATGCTCCACTCCAGGGTCCCTTTAAACAATAAACACATTACAGTACAGTCTTTACTGTACGCACTGTAATTACTTCATTACCCTGGGGTTGAAAAATTGTACTATTAACCATCATAATATGGCTCATAACATTTCATCAACACATTGTGCAGAATTACATTTCAAGTTTCATTTGTCTGGACCAAGTCTGCACCATGCCTGAATAAAAAAATCAGCATTCTTATGTTGGCTTCCTGACCTATGCTTCACAGTAAATTTAAAAGGCTATAAGGTCAGGTACCACCACATAATGTGGGCATTCTAGTCCTTCGTCTGATTTGTCCAGCACAAGGGTTTTGATCAGTGAGAAGGGTAAACTCAGTGCCCCCATAAATAAAAGCGTAATGCTTCTATCACCCATGTAATGGCCAAGTACTCTTTCTTAATGGTAGTGTGCTTCTGCTCCCTGTCATGTAGTTTCCAACTAATGTATATAACGGGGTGCTCTTTGTGACACTCTGCCACCTGCTTATTATTGTTATATTGCATAATAGTTGTATTATAAATAAATGTGTCTGTGGTTATCTGCCTAAGACACAGCAGTCAGCAAGTAAGCTTGACCTTTGACCTCAAAAGTGTCAGTGTGAGTGAAGCAGCAGACTGTCATGACACTGGCCAGTGAAACCACTAATTAAAGACTTCCTTCCGGGGGGGCAGTTTATTATCCCTCATAACCTGCTCCTGCTTTTGAAGCTGGAAACTGAATATGAATTTTGTGACCCTAGCAGGAAGGGAAGTCATTTGGCTGATCCTTTATGGTTTTCTCACCTGGAAGAGAACTAATAACGGATTGTGGGGTTATGAAACATCAACGGAAATGTTTTGATCAAAAAGACTCATACTTTGGGAAATTGCTAGTTGCGGAGTTTCACAGTAATATGCATCCTTGTGGATATCTATACTCGGATTACAGATTTATCACAGAGATCTAACAGTGAACTCATGGGTGACATCACCAGAAGGTTGAGAAAACTGACTTTGGAATACTGCTTGCATCTGAGAAGTGTGCAGAAGGACTTTCTGAAAATCAAAGACACACTTAGTCTATGGACTGGTAACTAAGCACTTTAGAAAGATTTAATTCAGCTGGAACTTTTAAGTATTTTGGTAGGCATCTTTGTGTTCTGTAACGTCCCAATTATTTCATTGACTGTAAGGTATTAATGTAGTTGTTCTGTGTTTGATATTTTACCTATTTTACAATTTTAGTAAACAATATTTTCCTTGAAATACTGCCTGTGGCTTCTCAGTTTCTCTTGCATGTGAATGCTGAACCAGTGTTTAATTCTAATAGCTGTTAAGGGCTTGGATGTGTTACTAATCTTGCTAAAGGTATGAATATACCTAGGTCTCATATTGAGTCATAAGTGTAAAATTGTGGGAACCTGGCTGGGTGCCACTGGGTGAAGGACTGTACTGCATCCCCCTGAATAGGATACATATCTGATCCTGTTAACTGGGTATGCTAGCATATGATTCACATTTGACCCCTAGGACTTGAGGCTAGTAGGTGATTTGGATCCACAACAGACAGAAGGGTTACCGTGTTTGTCTCCTGTTCACACTATTGCACTTTAGGGTTGGCATGTTTGGGTACAGGGCCTGACCTGCAGAGTGTGTTTGTGACAGACTTGGTGGCAGAGGTTGGATTTAAAAGTATTTGATAACACGAGCATTAACAGTCCAGTGTGTCAGATTAATACTGTACAGCTCACATGCGAAATAAGGCAGTGATTTTTTTAAAAAAGTAAACAGAACTATATAATTGTGCTTACAGTCTAAGTTCCCTACCTGTTTTATATTTTTTTCAAGTGCAAGCTAGCATAACCATAGTTAGGGAAGAAGATGGCTTCCAACTACATTGAGCACACTGCAGACCAACTGAGGCAGTTGTGCCAAGAGAGAGGAATCCAGCACGAGGGCCAAACTAAAAGGCATCTCATCAAGGCTCTTGTAGCAGCCAATGCACAAGACCTTGAGTCACAGTGTGTGACTGAAAAGGACCAAACCTTGGGCAGGGAGGGGCCAGGGGCCAGTGCAGTGTCCAGATCCAGTGAGGAGGACATCAGGGATAGTGTAAGCTAAGGGCCACAGCAGCAGGGGAAGGTAACCAGCATTCTGGAGCCAGAAGGGATCAGGCTGCAGATGGAGTTGCAGAGGATAGAGCTGGAGTTTGAAAAGAAAAGATTTGAAGCCCAGCAGCAAAGGGAGCTGGAGTTCCAGAGAGAAGAGAGGCAAGAGCAGCGAGTCACAAAAGAGAGAGAGCGACAGCTTCAGTGAGAGGCAGAGGAAAGAGTCAGCATCAGCAAGAGGTAGAGCAACAGCAGTGAGAAGCTGAACGAGAGGCCGAGCAAGAAGGACATGGGCGCCAGAGGCAACATGATCTGGAGAAGCTACAACTCCAAACACCAGCACCAGAGCAGGTAAGTGGCCTGGGATTAACTGGGACTCCAGTACTGGGTTACAAATTAAATTCTAAATTGATAGCTGGATTTAAAGAGGGGGAAGATATGGATGCCTTTTTGAAAAAGTAAGCATTCAGACAGATATTCATAGAATGTCCTAAAGCTTCCAGTTATCCCCGCTACTTACTGGAAAAGCTCTGGATGCATTGGGTCAAATGGACAATGAGGACAGTAATGATTACAGTAAACTTTTTTTACCAATTATTTTACCAGGTGAGACACACTAAGCTGAAAGCTTGTTTGCAGGTGCAACCTGGGAGCATGAGGAAGTTAAGTGACTTGCTCAGGGTCACACAGTATGCAAGTGTGGGGCTGTGGGATTCAAACCCAGGTCTCCAGATTTGCAGATCAGAGCCTTAAACCACTGAGCCATACTGCCTCCTGCTTAAAGCTGCATTTAAAAAAAATATGAGCTAACAGCAGTGGCATATAGAGTTAAATTCTGTAAGCTCAGGAGAAGCCCTGACATGAGCTATGAGGAGCTAGCCACTAAGCAACGTCAGTTTTTAAAATGTTGATGGGAAGGAATTGAAGCAAGCTCTGTAGAGAGAATTGAAAATGCTGTACCGTTAGAGCAGTTTTTTTAGGCATGCACAGCAGAGCTGAAAACCTGTCTGGAGGACCAAGATCCAAAAACAGTGCAAGAGGCTGATGAACTCTCAGACTGCTATGCCAGGAGCAGACCTGTTTTGAGAGGGAATGGGGCAGGTGTGACAGTGCAGAAAGGGAAAAGCATGCCTTCAGGGCAGCTCAAACCCTCAGTGCCTCCACTGAAATCAGGTAGCCCCAGGTTACAAAGAAAAGATTTACCTGAGAGAATAAATGAATGTTGGGTTTGCAAAGAACCTGATCATCTAGCTAGGCAGTATCCTAAAAGGGCAAGCAGTACACAAAGTGGTGCTAGAAAAGAAGTGGGTTGTTTGTGTGTCCCTGGAAGCATGCCAGGAAACATGAGGGAACACATACACCCAGTCACTGTGAATGGAGTACAGACACATGGGTTGAAGGACACTGGGGGTGTCCCTGACTTTGGTAAATGGGGATTTGGTAGAGCCTGGTCAGCTTATATCCAATCAATCTGTGACTGTACGGGGATTCACTGGTGAGGAGAAAACCTTGCCACTCGCTAGTGTTCTTCTGGACTGGGGTGAGACAGTGGGAACTGTGCAAAAGGTTGCTGTAGCCCAGACTTGGGCTGTCAGTGTAATTATTGGCAACAATCTCAAAGAGGGGTTGGTGTGTGCAGTTACCTGCAGCCAAGTGACAAAGGATAATTGTGGTTCCTTGGACCCCATAGAAGCTACTGTGGAAACCACTGGGAGGCTGGTTCCCCAGCCTGCATCTCCTGAGTTGGAGAATAATGAAAGGGGGGTACAAATTCCCCAGGTAGCAGTTAACAAAACAGCTATGGAGGGTTACTCTAAGGAAGGAGGGGTGACCCATATTCAGAGGGTTAGGGATGGCAGTGATCCTGAATGCCCTGATGCTAGAGCTAGGAACCCTAGTGTAGAAATAAGGGGACCTGTCCCATGCCTTGGGAATATGTAAGGAGTTTGCAGCTGCTCAGAAAAGTGACCCTAGTCAAGAGAAGGGCTTGGGCAAACTCTGATGGAGCACAGGGAGGAGATGGGAAACATAAAGTTTATTGGGACAATGGACTGATGTGTACGCAGGATGTAAAGGCAGAGGGAGGGGTGATAGACAGGCAGCTTGTTGATCCCCAGAGGTACCATAAGCAGTTGCTCAAGACTGCACATGATATTCCCATGCCTGGTCACTTGGGAATCACGTGCACTACACAGCGATTGGCCCAGAATTTATATTGGCCCAGCTTCACCCAGCAGGTGAAGGAGTACTGCAGGTCTTGTCACTGGTGCCAAGAAATAGGGAAGGTGGGTAAGAAAACCCAAGCTGCCCTAATTCCTTTACCCATAGTGGAGGAGCCATTCCAGAAGGTGGGAATGGATATTGTGGGGACTTTAAATACCCCCAGCTCCTTCAGGAAGAGTTTCATTCTAACTGTGGTTGATTATGCCACCCGGTACCTAGAGGCAGTCACCCTATCCTCATTGAGGACAGACAAAGTGGCAGATGCTTGCTAGGGATTTTCTCCCATATTGGGTTTCTGCAGGAGGTTCTCACCAATCAAAGGGGTTCCTTCACACCGGACCTGACAAAGTGTGGGGTGGTGCAGTGATGCACACCATATCACCCGCAAGCCAATGGGCTTGTGGAAAGATTTAATGGTACCCTTAAGTCAATGCTCCAAGCGTTTGCTGAACAGCATAGGAGGGACTGGGAGAAATACCTTCCCCACCTGTTGTGTGTATACAGGGAGGTGCACCAAGAGTCAACAGGGCTTTCGCTCTTTGAGCTCTTATATGTATGTAAGGTATGTGGGCCCCTAGACTTGATCCTGGAGGACTGAGAAGGCAAGCACACCACCTAGGGAACTCCCATAGTGGATTCTGTCCTTAGGTTTATGGAAAGGCTGAAGGAGCTTATGGGGACAGCCCAGAGCAACCTGGCAGCTGCCCAACAAAAAGCAAAAGGTGTGGTATGACCTCAGAGCAAGAGCTCACTCATACACTGTGGGTCAGAAAGTCATGGTCCTAATCCTGCTCCAGAAAGACAAGCTGTAGGCTGAGTGGGCAGGACCATACAAAGTAGCTGGATGGGTAAATGATGTAAAGTACATATAGAGTTGCCTAAGTGAAGACATACACAAAGAGTGTACCACGTCAACATGATGAAGCCATGTGCTAATAGGGCTGACATGGTGTTTGCAGTGTGTAGTTCTGGGAAGGGGACGGACGAAGGAGACTCCCTTCTGGACTTGCTGGAAGAAAGTAAGCGGAAGTCCACTGTGGAGGCAATTAAAATGTCACCCCAGTTGACCTCGGACCAGATCCAGGAAGTAAGGGAGGTTTTAGCAGACTTTGCCCCACTGTTTAGTGCCAAGCCTAGACTAACCCCCTTAGTGATGCACGATGTGGAGACAGGGATGCAGGCACCCATACAGTGAATAGCATATCGGGTGACAGAGGCTGTCTAAAAGGACATTAGGAGGGATGTGGAGGAAATGCTGGATTTAGAGGTAATTCAGAATTCCCACAGCCCCTCCTGGACAGGAGGGGTGACATATTTTAAGACTATTGACCTGACAAAGGGGTATTGGCAGGTAGAGTTAACTGCCAGAGTTAGGGAGAGGTAGGCCTTCATCACTCCGATAGGATTATTTGAATTTAAAGTAATGCCTTTTGGAATGAAGAACGCCCTGGCCATTTTCCAAAGGTTGGTGAGCCAGGTGTTAAATGGTGCTGAGGAGTACGCCGAGGCATACCTGGATGACATTGCCATCTTTAGTGCCAGCTGGGAGGAACACCTTAGGGAAGTGCTGGGCAGGATAAAGAGGGCCGGGCTTACTGTCAAAGCTGAGAAGGGCCAGGTGGCCATGGCTGAGGTGGCCTACCTCTGGCACATTGTAGGCCGGGGACAGCTCCGTCCTAACCAAGTGAAAATAGAGCCAATCAAGGCATGGCCCAGACCAGAAACACAGAAGCAGCTCAGGAGTTTTCTAGGGACAGCAGGGTACTGTAGGAAATTTGTACCCAATTACAGTGCCCTGGCCGCTCCCCTATCTGGCCTGTTAAAGAAAAGGATGCTTAAGAAAGTTACCTCGGAACCAGCCTGTGAGTAAGCCTTTACCAGACTAAAGGAGGCACTGTGCAGTGCTCCTGTACTGACAAGTCCAGACTATAGTAGACCCTTTGTAGTCCAGACTGATGCCTCAGATGTGAGTATTGGGGCAGTGCTGAGTCAGACATCCAACCAAGGAAAAGATCACCCTATAGTATGCTTCAGTAAAAAGTTACTTCCCCGAGAGCAGGCTTATTCTACTGTGGAAAAAGTGTCTTGCCATGGTGTGGGCACTATAAAAGTTAAAACCATATCTATACGGGCAGCATTTTGAGGTACAAACTGACCACAACCCCCTGGTTTGGCTGGCACAAATGGGTAAAACAAATGGCAGACTATTAAGATGGAGTCTTGCCTTGTAAGGGTATGATAGGACTGTCTCACACAGGGCCGGGGTAGCCAGTGACAATGCAGATGGACTATTGCTTCATTTTGAGCAATGAACTGACTTGGGGAGCTCATCCCAATGCAGGGGATAGTGCCCCCAAATTCAGTCTTGGTGGGGAGGACTGTGACGCTCTTCCACCTGCTTATTATTGTTATATTGTTTAATATTTGTATTATAATTATATGTGACTCTGACTGTCTGTCTAAGACACACCAGTCAACAAGTAAGCTTGACCTTTGTTCTCAAAAGTGTCAGTGTGAGTGAAGCAGCAGGCTGTCATGACACTGGCCAGTGAAACCACTAATGAGAGACTTCCTTCCAGGGGGGCAGTTTGTTACCCCTCATAACCTGTTCCTGCTTTTGAAGCTGGAAACAACATGAATTTTATGAACCTAGCAGGAAGGGAAGTCATTTGGTTGATTGTTTATGGTTTTTTCACCTAGCAGAGAACTAGTGACAGATTGTGGGGTTATGAAACATCAAAGGGAATGTTTTGATCAAAGAGACTCATATTTTGGGAAATTGCTAGTTGCTGATTTTTACAGTAATAACATACATCCTTGTGGATATCCATACTTGGATTACAGATTTATCACAGATCTAACAGTAACCTCATGAGTGACATCACCAGGAGGTGAAGAAAACTGACTTTTGAATATTACTTGCATCTGTGAAGTGTGCAGAAGGACTCTCTGAAAATCAAAGACACACTTAGTCTGTGGACTGGTAACTAGGCAGTTTAGAAAGATTTAATTCAGCTGGTACTTTTAAGTATTTTGGCAGGCGTCTTTGTGTTCTGTAACGTCCTGGTTATTGTTTTGACTGTAAGTTATTAATGTATTTGTTCTGTGTTTGATATTTTAACTATTTTACAATTGTATTAAACAATGTTTTCCTTGAAACACTGCCTGTGGCTTCTCAGTTTCTCTTGCATGTAAATGCTGAACCAGTGTTTAATTCTAACAGCTGTTAAGGGCTTGAATGTGTTACTAATCTTGCTAAAGGTAAGAATATACCTATGTCTCATATTATGTCATAAGGGTACAATTGTGGGAACCTAGCTGGGTGCCACTGGGTGAAGGACTGTACTGCATCCCCTGAAGAGGGTACATATCTGAGCCTGTTAACTGGGTATGCTAGCATACGGTTCACATTTGACCCCTAGGACTTGAGGCTGGTAGGTGATTCAGATCCACAACAGACAGGAGAGTTACCCTGTTTGTCTCCTGTTCACACTATTGCACTTCGAGGTTGGCACTGTGGGAGCAGAGGGCCTGACCTGAGGAGTGTGTTTGTGACACTCTTCACCTTCAATGGTCTGACTTAAGACCACTCTTATCCCTGTCTCGGAAGCATCTGTATGCACCTTAAAAGGGAGACTAAAATCAGGGCACCTTAACACAGAGGAAATACACAGGGCAGCTTTAATAGCCCTGAAGGCCTCATCACATTCATGGTTCCATTTTACCAGATTGCTGCATCTTTTCTTAGTAAGGTCGGTTAAAGGGGTGGTGATGGTGGCAAAATTAGGAATAAACCTCCTGTAGTACCCTGCAAGGCCTAGGAATGACCTTACATGCTTTTTTGTTTTGTGTACCAGGCTGTTAGGAACTGCCTCAACTTTCTCAATCTCTGGATGCATACGCCCTTTACCCAGGAAGAACCCTAGGTATCTGGTTTCCAACATTGCCAGTGCACATTTCACTGGGTTTATTGTGAGCCCTGCTTTCTATATAAACCTTAACACAGCGGTCAACTGTGTCTTGTATGCCAACCAATCTAGACTATAGATGACCACATCGTCCAGATAGGTGGCACTGTAAACTGTGTGGGGGATCAGTATCCTATCCATCAATCTCTAAAATGTAGTAGGGGCTCCATGCAGACCAAACGGCATTGTGGTAAACTGGTCCAAATCAAGGGGCATGCTGAAAGCTGTTTTCTCCCTAGAGTTAGGGGCCAAGGGGATCTGCCAATATCCCTTGGTCAGGTCAAGTGTACTGACAAACTTAGCATTACCAATATTATCTATTATGTCATCCACATTAGGCATGGTGTATCCATCAAAATGAGAAACATTGCTGACCTTTCTAAAATCAAGGCACAGCCAAATGCCTCCTCTGTGTGCAAGCACTAAGGCAATGGTTAACCCAAAGGGCATTTGTCTGGGAAGCCAAGTTTCAAAGAAATACAAAATCATACATGACCCCACAATGCAAAGCATCATGGGCTGCATATGCAAATCACCACAGAATATTATGCTGGTTCAACTTTAAGCAAAAATGCATGGTGCTGAAGGCCTTCTTTAGAACCACCACTATGGCCGATGACCAGGCACTAGTGGATGGCTCTATGATGCCCAGTGTCTTTAACTTTTCAGTCTCTTGCTTTACCCCTTCCCTGACCTTCACAGGCAACCTACACAGTTTCTGACGTATAGGGCCACACTCTGTTTTAATAAAGTGTTGTACACCAACTGCTTTACCCAGCATGCTCATGAAATTTGGTGCAAAGGATTCTATGAGCTGTAGTATTTCCTTTCTTTGGTGGGGCTGCAGCTTGGGGTTCACTTTAAAGGGACACTGTCACCCCCCTTTGGCCTCAAAGTGTCCATAGTTTAAAAAACACATTTTATGATTGTTCTAATTCTGTAGAGGTTGCTAATGTAGCTGGTTGTTAGATTCAGACTCCTTTTTCCTTTTAAAAAGTGATTAACTGAGTGTCAACCATACTGGTGTTACCACACCAAAGCATGCTTATTTACATTTCTTGACCAACTACAACTGCATCTTTCCTGGACTTGGGAACACCCCCAACACTATCTAGCTACTCATTATGCAGTGGGAGTACACAAACTATTCTGTCACGAGTGGCTATACTGTTGGAGGGTGTTTATAATGTTCAGGGAGTATGCAGTAAGATTAGGTAAACAATTTGTAGCAAAACAGGGCTGTGCATAACTATACATTCCCATGCATTTCAGTTCTAAAAAGCAAGAAGGGAGATTAAACAACCAGCAACTACTATGAATTTTAGAGAAGTAAGCAATCATAAAATGTAGGGTTTTACATAGAAATAATATGATGCAAAAAAAGGTTGACAGTGTCCCTTTAATCTCTGAAAGGTTTTCCTTCCCCTTTAGCCTCTGATATGCTACTTCCAGCTCAGATTATTTTCTTTCTGGGAGTATGTATAGGGTCCCCATGGTTTCTTTTCTTTCTTCCCACTTTTTTAAAAGGTTTGCATGGTATATTTTTCTCCCAGGGTATTCATCAGGGGTCTCAACTTCATAGGTTACTGGCTCTGTCTGCCTCAGAATCAAGTAGTCCAAGAGGTGGTCCAGGATCTGGCAGCTTGGCTTCAATGGCAAGAAATGCAAAGTTATGCATATTGGACCCAAGAATCCCAGGACGGAGTACAACCTGGGTGGAGTCAGAGTATCTGCATCAAAGGAGGGAAAGGACCTGGGATTGATGATCACTAGTGACCTGAAACTCTCCACCCAGTGCAAGAAAGCAGCAGCAAAGGCAAACTAAATGCTGGGATGCATATCTAGGGGGATCAGTAGTAGGAGAGAGGAGGTTATACCGGCCTTGTACAAGTCACTGGTAAGGCCGCATCTAGAGTATGGAGTTCAGTACTAGTGCCCACACCTCAAAAAGGACATTAACCTGCTGGAGAAGATCCAGAGGAGGGCTACAAAAATGATAGTGGGTCAGCAGGGTAAGGCACACGAGAACAGGTTGAGGACACTGAACATGTACTCTCTGGAAGACAGGAGAAAGAGGGGGGACATGAATGGGACTCAAGTACTTGAAAGGGATAAATAAGGTTGATAAGGAGGATCTCTTTAAGCTGAGTGGCAACTATAACATGAGGGGGCACAGTCTTAAGTTGGAGGGTGGGAGGTTTAGGAGGGAGGTCAGGATGCACTTCTTCACAGAGAGGGTGGTGGACACTTGGAATGCATTGCTGGAAGAGGTCATCTCATTGAAGACAGTGGGCAGCTTTAAGAGAGGCTTGGATAGGCATAGGGGGAAGGTAAGGATCCAGTGTGGGGAGGATGGGAGGAGTGGGGAGGGAGGGCAGCGACATTAACTCAAGCTGTGGACCCAGCAATATGAGCAGACTTGATAAACCAAATGGCCTTCTTCTGCTGGCTTCTTTGTATGTTCATATGTTCGTACGTAAGTATGGCCCTTGCCATTTCATCAATAACTTGTTCTGGGTGGTGGGTGGCAACAACACCCTTCTCTCCTGCTTTCAGTTCTTTCAGTTTACAGTGGCTATCATAATATGCTTTTTGTTTGGTTTGATTGCTCATGTTGTTTGTGTGTGCCCTTTTCATATAGTCGACCAACCTCTTTCAGAGTAGGACCATGTACTCTCTAATGTTTGTATGACCCACTTATGTACCCTCTTCCCAGAACTCCTTGACCATGTCCAATGGTCCTCTGGGATTCCTGCTGTTCAAAAGGGAGAAAGGGGAGTACCCTGGAGCAGCTTGGGGGACCTCTCTGTAGGCAAACAACAAGAGTGGGAGGAATCTATCCCAGTCCTTTCCCTCATCATGCACAACTTTTTAAGCATTCTTTTTAATGTTTGGTTGAACCGTTCAACCAAACCATCAGTCTGTGGGTGGTAGAGCATCGTTCTTACTGCCACTACCCCCAGCAAATGATACATTCTTTAAAAAAAGCAGCCTGAAAATTACTGCCTTGGTCTATCAGTACTTTTTTGGGGATCCCAAGATAGCTGAACACTTTTACAGATTCCTCTGCTATCTGGGGAGTGGTGTCTGTGCACAAGGGTATGGCCTCAGGGTACTTTGTGGCATAGTCACATATGACTAGGATATATTTATATCCTCAGACACTCTTTTGCAAGGGGCCTACAGTGTCCATCAACATTCTTTCAAATGGCATGCTGTCTATAGATAAGGACACAAGGGGTACTGTGTCTTTACAGGTAACCTGGGCAACCTTTTGGCACTCGGGACAGGCTCTGCAATACTCTGCCACTTCCTCATGTATATTTGACCAATAAAACCGCTGTAAGAGCCTATCAAGGGTTTTATCCCTACCAGCATGACCTGCCCATGGTAGATCATGTCCTAAGTACAGTAATTGATTCCTAAAGCTTTTAGGAACCACCAACTGCTCTGTCTTTTCATCCTTTCTTGGGTTGTTATACACTCTATACAAGATACCAGTTGTACATTTAAATACAAGGGCCCTGGGTGGTTTCTTCTAGTTCATCTGTTGGAAAAATTCAGCAATTGTATCATCATTGTGTTGTTCTTGGGCAATATCACATTTCACAAACAATTTGTCCATAACACCCACATCATTAGGCAGTCCCTTCTGAGCTCTCCAGCTCCTTTGAGCCCTTTTCTTTCCCCCTTTTGTTTTCCACTGGGTACATGGTGTGTCAAGCAAATCCCCTTCAAAAGAGAATGTGTTCCCCAGATTCTTCGCTCTGGTCTGTGACCTGGTTGTTACAGCTGTCACATTCTTAGGGGTTAACATGGCTGAAAAATGTGGATAGTCTTGCCCAACAACTACTGGTACTGGCAGTTTTTAAACTACGCCCACCATCATCTCTACCTCCTGCCCATCAACATTCATAGTCATTTTGGTATTCAGGTACCTATGAGTATCTCCATGCACACAGGGGACAATGACACCTGTAAACATGTTAAGCACTGGGGCCTTCCCTAGTACATCAGGGTGCACTAATGTCTGTCGACTACCTGTGTCAATTAACCCCATCATGTTCTTTTCCCTGATCGTGACAGTGATGGCAGAGTTACCCCAGTTAAATATAGCAAGATGGTTTGCTTCATTCTTCTTCTTATAGCAGAAGCCTTCAATATGCCCTTTACAATTACAATACCAGCAGATAATGTCTGAGTTTTAGGGCCTTCTTTCTCAGTTATTCTTTTCTACCTGTATTTCTCCCAGGGCGACAAGGTGGGGCAATATTAGAAAGCCTTACCAGTTGCTGGGTGGGCGTGATGGTCGAGTCCATGGTCCAATATCCTCTCCTTGTTGGTTGCCTGACCGCCAGGTAATCCTCCGCCAGGGTGATTGCAACCTCCACTGATTCGGGATGATGTTCCCTCATCCAGATCTAGACCTCAGCAGGCAATATCTGCAAAAATTGCTCCATTACCACAGCCTCAGTTATATCCAGTGTAGTCTTCCCCTCAGGTTGCAGCCACTTGTTACATAATTCATTGAGATGTGTAAAGGTCTCTCAGGGAATATCATTGCCTTGATGCTTTAGGGAACAGAAACGCTGCCTGTAAGTCTCAGTGTTTATATCAAAACGCTTGAGTATTTCCTTTTTTACTAGATCATACTTCCAGCACTTCGTTGGTCCATGTGGCTGTAAGCCAGTTGTGCTCAACCCATCAAATAGGGAGCCAACCTGACCACCCACTGATCTGGAGGCCACCCACAAACCTTCACTACTCTCTCAAAGGTCATGAGGTATGCCTCAATGTCATCAGTAGCTGACGTTTTTGTTAGTTTTATGTCTTTAGAGCTGGTATGCATACCTTCAGCAGATTTATTGGTCCCAATGATCTGCAGGACCCTCAGTGTATCTGCCCAATGCTCATCCTGCCGTCTTCTTTCCCTCTCTTGCTCCAGCTCCATTTCAATTTGCTTTCTGGCAAGCCATCTCAACAGTTGGTCCATTTCATCCGGAGGTTCCTCAACCCAGACCTCTTCTAGTTCTTCCTCTCCGCCATCCTCATTGCCGTTTTCTCCAAAGGATGTCATCAATCTCCTCTCCGGGTTTGGCCTTTGGTGTCTTCCCAGATTCCAGGGAGCAACTCCTCACCTGTCAGCTCTGCCTGCACTCTGGTCAGAGTGGGTCATGCTGGAGTCATCATATCAGAAAAGTACCACAGTGCCACGGGTTATCTTGGTGTCAGGTCTGACACCTCCTGAAATCCACCCTGCATGTAGGACTTTCAGGATCCCACAGCTGACACCATATGTCGCAGGTACGTGGGTTGCAAAGATAACACAGGACACAGTTATTGGGTACAACACACCCCAGTGTGTTTTATTTTATACAAAAGTATCAAAATACAGAAATAAATACTAGAAATAAACAGTTCAAACTGAACTAGAAAATAAACAACAGCTCAATGCTATTCCACCTTACTTCAGGTATCTCTATAAAACAATACTCATTTTTTTTTCTGCTTGCTCAAAATAAACTCCTGTTTCAAGCACAGGTCCTTCTCTTACCATGTCATCAGGTAAGTGAGACTGGCTGAATAGCTAATCTAACTCTTGGTGTTTAAGGAGGACTTATATAGCCCTCCCACTTACAGTATGGGAAAGTCCCTCCCATAACATCCAATTAGTTCTAGAATGGTCACTAAACAGGGAAACTCCCCCTCTATTACATAATGAGGGAAACTCCTCCTCTATCACACAATGAGGTTTTAACTCACAGAGTATAAATACAGCTCTCTAGGGGCCTCTGTCCCATATAGAAAATCCCCTTCCTGAGGTCTTACTTATGGTAAGTCCCTTATTTTCTATGTAAGCTAGTAGCTCAAACATTTATTATTATTATAGCATGCACACTAGCCCTTTAATTTGTATCTTAGGGCTCTATACATAATGGGGCTCCTTTAGAGACCTGCAGTGTCTCTTTATTCTTTAATTTGTTTAATTTCTTTATTGTTTTTAGCTTCTCTTGCAGCCCTCTCCTTATTCTGAGGGTTACTCTCTCTGTAAAGCATTTCCATACATAGGGATGTTCCTGCCCCTTTAAATCATTTGTTTTCTATGTTGTAGCAGAGCGGCAGACTGCTATGCAATCATTGTCTAGATGCTCTGCTTTGGGGATCTGTATGGATTTGGTAAGCCTGCCTTTCTAGCAGCGTAGACTGGTTGTATGCATGTTACGAACTCCTCCACGGCTAGCTGGCACCATTCTACAGCATATTTTATACAAAACCAGCAGCCGGGAGTCCTAATAATACAGGGACATCAGTAATTATTTACATAAATACCGAGCAGCAGCAAAAGTAAAAGAAAAGTTTGCCGCTCGGTTCAAACAGTTCTTGTTTCTATGCAGGATTTCTTTGGCATAACATTCTACATAACAACAGAATGGCAGCAAAATCATTCAAACATAAGCGTAATGCCACTTTGTTTGTATCCACAATCCACCTATCAGAGTGGACGTTATTTTGTATTTAACTGTCATTTTAAACATTTCCAAACATTCCTGCACCCTATACATAAAAATGACAAAAACATTAACTTAATGAAGCACTTTATTTCAAAAAATGCACTTTGTTTAACCAGCACTTTATATCTCTTTAAAGACACTTTATATCTTTTTTGCATTAAATGCCATAAATGCACCTTATTTCATTCCTGCCAGCTAGCTTTAGCCTGGTGCATGATTTTGGGGAGTTCTTGGTGAGGGATGGAAATATAGAAATTAGAACTAAAGGCAGTCGGAAAAAGATTTAGTAACAAATAGAAAAGACTGACGTAGGTGGCCAGCCTACGCCAGGGGCTGAGAAAGGTAAAGTATAATATAGGAAGTTACTGTTGCGCAACTGATTTCGGTAGGGAAAAGAAGAAGATAAGAAAGGTATCCCTCCACTAGGGTTATCAGACTGGCAGAACGCAGTTCTACCACATAACCATCCTCCTTCACACACTCTTCTTCTTCTCTACAAGAGCTATATATGAACTGCACTAGTGATCTGTGCTCTCTCACATCTCTGTTATCAAGAGTCTGCTCCCCAGTTTCAGTTCTGGCCTCTGATTGCTGCTGAACAGCATCCATCTCATAAAAATACCCAATCAACAGATGCTCTTCACAGCAAAAAAAAAAAAACATCCTGCTTAGCCACCCAAGATTGACTTCTCAGCAATCACTTGAACTCTTACTTCACACCACATGAGTTTACTTATTTTTAATTACAGTGACAGTATTCTCTTGATTGGATGCAAGAGAGCCTCTGTCTCCTCACACATCTATTGCCATAAAGTGTCAGTCACAGTGATAGCCGAGAGACATTGATTCTGTCAATCAGTGTGAGGTGAGTGACTGATAGACATTCCTAGTCCAAAACTCCCCCACATCCCATTGCCATGACTGTACCTTGTGCACAGCGATTTCTCCTTTCTCTCTCTCTCTCTGCTCACCCCGCTACTCACAGAGTGACTCACGCAAGCAGTGCAAGCAGTCTTAAAAAAAAATCACAGCTCAGGCTCACTCCTGGCTTGGCGACATCACCACTTCCCAAGCACCGACTGCAACTTACAGTGAGGTAACATTCTGCAGATCTGTGATTCTAAAAAAGTGCTTTCTCCACCCAGTTCCACATTCTCCCAGGCAATGCAGGAACTGCCAGCGATACCCCACAAGTCTCAGACACCAAGCTCAGTGTTGCATGAACCCACACACTAGTCTGTTCCCACTTACACAGGGAACAGGTTTTGTATGTTAAGGTGTCAGGGTGGCTCCGCTGGTAGCACATCCGCCTCTGGGCCAGAAGATCTTGGGTTCTTGTCCCACACTGGGATTGGACTCATGCCTAAATGCTGGCACCCGAGTGCAGTATTGGAGGGTGCTGTACTGTTGGGGTGTGCCATCCTTTGGATGAGACATTAAACCAAGGTCCCTTCTACCCATTCTGGTGTTGTCCTGGTGGGTGACCAGGTGAAAGTAAAAGAACCCAAGGCACTCTTCACAAAAAGTGTAGGGGACTTTTCCCGGTGTCCTGGCCAATATTCCCCTTCCCATAAAACCGGTTCATGGAATTGTCCAGACTGTGTGTAGGTGTTGATGTGCGATATGGCCACCACTATACATTCAGTCACTTCACTACCAGTCTAGCATTGCTTGTAAAATGCTTTGGGATACATTGTATATGAAAAGTGCAATATAAATGTTGATTCTTCTGCTTCTTCTTCTTAATAGTGACCCCCTCCCACAAATGCCTTGTCACCTGATCTCTTCAGGCCAGATCTGGGAACCACCAAAAGGCCCACACCGGTAGGGTGGAGAAAGTGGACTGAGACTTAAGGTGACAGGAGATATTTAAGCTAATCCAGACCCAGGGCTTGATTTTCAAATGGTAGGGAACAATGTGAGGTGCTGGTATTAAACAGACACCTGGGCAAAGCATACATTGCACTGCACCTTGCATCATTCCCAACTTTCAGACAGTGCTTGCAGCACCAGAAACATAGAATTTGATGGCAGATAAGGACCGCTTAGCCCACCTAGTCTGCCCATTTCCCTACCTACAGGATAAGCTGCAAATCCTAGTTAACCAACAGCCTATTTCTTCCTACCCCCCACAAGAATTGCCTTATGTCTGTCCCATGTATTCTTAAATTCTCCCATAGTTTTAGACCCCACAACCTCCTCAAGAAGGCTGTTCCATGCGTCCAAGACCCTCTCTGTGAAAAAATACTTCCTCACATTGCCCCTGAACTGCCCCCCATTTTTAAATTGTGTCCCCTAGTTCTTGCACGTCTCTTTTTCTGAAAGATGCTACCCTCTTGGACTTTGTTGATTCCACTGAGGTACTTTAAAGTTTCTATCATGTCCCCCTCTCCCGCCTTTCCTCAAGGGTATACATATTAAGCTCCTTTAGTCTCTCCTCATATGGCTACTCTTGCAGACTTTTCACCATTTTAGTTGCCCTCCTCTGGACTGCCTCTATCCTGTCTATGTCCTTGCAGAGATGGGGTCTCCAGAACTGGATGCAGTACTCCAGATGGGGTCTCACCAACTGTCTGTACAGAGGGATAACAACTTCCTGTTTTCTGTTGGCGATGCCTCTCCCTATGCATCCCAGTATACCCCCAGCCCTCCCTACTGCCTTCTCACATTGCTTGCTAACCTTAAGGTCATCTGATATGATTACCCCCAGGTCCCTTTCCATTTTGTTGTTGTTACTACCTCCCCACATTGTGTAATCTTCCCTTGGGTTTTTGTTTCCCAGGTGCATTATTTTGCACTTCTTTGCATTGAATCCAAGCTGCCATACTTCTGACCATTCCTCCAACCTTGCCAAGTCCCTTCTCATCCTTTCCACTCCTCTTTGTGTATCAACCCTGTTGCAGATCTTTGTGTCATCTGCAAAGAGGCATACTTTTCCTTCCAGTCCCTCTGCAATGTCACTTATAAAGACATTAAAAAGGACTGGACTCAGTACTGAACCCTGCAGTATCCCACTAGTAACCCCTCTTTCTTCAGAGTGGACTCCATTTACAATTACCTTCTGTGTCCTGTTGTTCAGCCAATCTTTTACCCAGGTTACCAACCTGGGACCCACTCCCAGGCTGGTTAATTTGACTATTAATCTTTTGTGTGGGACTGTGTCAAATGCCTTGCTAAAATCTAGGTAGGCCATGTCCACAGCCCCTCCCTGGTCTACTACTTTGGTCATCCAGTCAAAGAAGTCAATTAGAGTCGTCTGAGATGACTTTCCCGCTGTGAACCCATGCTGCCTTGGGTCCTGTGCCCCACTGACATCTAGATACTCAACAATTCTTTCCTTCAGAAGTGATTCCATCACTTTCCCTACCACAGAGGTCAAACTGACTGGTCTGTAGTTTCCTGCCTCAGTCTTGGTCCCACTTTTGTGAAGACGAATCACATCCACCTTCCTCCAGTCCTCAGGTACCACACCATCCTCCCATGATTTGTTAAAAAGGGTAGTCAGTGGTTTCACTAGTTCTCCCCTTAATTCTTTTAGAATTCTGGGGTGAATTCTGTCAGGCCCCAGTGGGACCCCTTACACCTGACAGCCTTGTGCTGGGCTTGCGGCAAGTCACAGGGTGTGCCATGGCACTGAGAGGGCTTGCACCACGATGCAGCTGCCATATCACCAACAGCGGGGTTCCCAAAGAGCCCTACACCCACCGCAGTTCTTGGCTGTGTTAGACCAGCCAGAGCTGCTCTAACAGCCCAGTGTCCCACCTCCATCCATATGTGATGGATGGCCTGGAGGTTGAGGTCTCTTGTATGTAGCAGTAGCACCCGCTGTATGGCAATATGCAAGGTTGGGGCACTACTGACCCCATGCCACTGCATCTAGTTATTGCGGATGATGATACTGGCAGAACCATCAATGGTGTAGATAATGGAGGGAATGCATATGAGACACAGTAATGTACTTCACTCTCCCTTTCATCTGCCTCAAGGTATAGCACAAGACATCACTGGTGTCCTTGTTCTCCTGCTCATGCTAATGGAGTATGCGCACTGTACAAGCAGGTGGCGTTTACTGCTGTGCCATACACCTACAGTTCATCCCCTCTGCCGTTTAATGTGTGTGGCACACAGTAACAGTATGCAACAGTCAGCCACTTGCAGCCTTAACTGTGTGTCATCGGCGTGGTACATAAGTGGACAGTATTGGAGCAATGTACGAATAACACTGACCATGCAAGGGATGTGAGTGTGAAAGCAGTAGCTAGTCACCTCCTCATCCTTCATCTGCACCTCATGGCCTCCATAGACAGTACACAACCAGCGGCTTGAACCCTGGGGCACCTTGTCTTTTGGAATGCCTGTGGAGTGCCAGGAGTATCTAATCCATGCCTGCAGCTTCACAGCTGCCACAGTCATGGAAGCAAAGACTGCGACTGCAATTGGGTTGAATACCACAACCCGTGATGATAGTGTCTGAACATAGTGAGCTGTGTGTTGGGCATGGATTCCACAATATCAGGGACCCTACTGTCATCTGCACAAGGGCTGGGCTGTATCAGGGTATAGCAAAGGGATGTGTGTCACCCCCCCAGCTGTTTGAGGTGGCGGGCAGGTAGCAATGACCCAGTGCCAGACCTCCACAATGGTCATAGCTGGATGGGACCCAGAACTCATGGTAGAGAGCCATGCCTCACAACCACATATGCAGACAGTGGTGGCGGCAATGTGCGTTGCACAAGCAGATGGGAGGCACACAGGTAGGTGGCAGGTCTAGGTTGCAGCTCCACTAATAGCCTGCGAGTCATACCCCATCTCGGTGTGCATGTCTGAACAGTCAGCTCTGCATGGGTTTTTGTCTAGTGATGTGGGTATACTATGCTGTGTGCAGTGTGCACCCTCACCAGTTCTGTGGTCCAGTCTACCCTGGGCCTGCACTGGACCCAGGTCACTCAGGAAGGAGCCACCCATCAGATGCAGACACATTGCACCTGGAGGATGGTCCATCCATGTGATTGTCTAGTGGACTGGCACAGCACAGTGTGGCAGTAGAGATGGTGGACACATGGGTGGGGGGCCACATCAGTTCCTGTTGCCCTGGCAGTTTATCTGTGTTCACTGCCTGGTGGGCCACTCAGCATCAGGATAAGCTTACAGGGTCTGTTGTCCTGGGACCATGGACATGTGTTCTGGACAGCTTTGTGGCGCCATGTTGTGGTACCTCATGTCCAGGGTACAGTACTGTTTGTCGGGCTACATCTTAAGGGCAACATGGATGATAGTGCCCTTGCATGCCAGGGACTGCAATGAGGAGGACCAGTGCATGGTCAGCATTGGACATTCTGAGCTGTTACTAGGTAACAGTCTTGGACCAGTCACAGCTGCCTCCACATGTGGACATCATTGTGCTGCACTTCATGACCTGTCACTGTACTAGTTTCCATCTTCTCTCCCATGGATTGGGTGGCCCAGTCAGGTGTTTCCTGATCTCCTGCATCCTCTGCTCTCTAGGGTCCTGCAGGTACAGTAGGTTGTTCTTTTCATTTCCTGGTTGTTGTGCAGCACAGTTCACATCCAGTGACCTATCAAGGTTTTGCCAGTCTCTGACTATGTCCAATGGAGTACGTTCAGTCTCCTCCATGACAACTGTATACTTGTGTCCCACCAGTGTGTGAGGAGCCTGCGCAGGGTCAAGCTTCTCATCTGGGCCTCCCTGTGGACATGCACCTCCTGTGCCCTGCAGTCTTGCTGGTCTGGTCCTCGATCCACATAGTCTCCAATGGGGGGGTGTAGTAGGATACCACAGGGTGTGCTGCAGGGACACCACTGTAGTGCCTTCCGGAGGGTCATGTGACTGCAGCAAGCTATAGATTTCCCTAGGGACAGTGCTGCTAAGGAGTGCTGCATCCTTCATCAAACCCCTCCCATGTGCCAATTGTTTGATGCATGGAACGGCTTCGGCAGCTTTGGGGAGTTTGGTGCTGGGACCCATCCTGTACCAAAATCAGATGCAGGTCCCTGGCACGCCGGGCTTTGACAGAAGCTACAATTTGCTGCAGCTTGTGTTGAGCTAAGGGCCCTTTTGAAAACTAAGCCCTGACTCCTGTTGAGCCTTATATGAAAACAAATATATCCTGAAGGTGATGCACCACTGAATTGTCAGCCACTGCAGCATGCACAGCACAAGCCTGGTGTGGTCCCTTCAAGACACTCCCACCATCAATGGGGCTGTAGCATTCTGGACCAGCTGCAGCAGCTCATCAAACCTCCAGACAACCCTAAGCAAAGATTGTTAGGCCCTGTCCACACTGGGCATGTTTTTTTTTGTTGTAATGTTTTTAAAAAAAAGTTTGGGGCTTACCATGCTATCGCATCTGCATTACAGCTGAGTAATTTTTTAAAATGGTTGAAGTCTGTCCATACTGGAGGGAGGTTCCGTGACAGGGAAACAGAGTTTCTGAACCATGCCAGAGGACCAACAATGGCTATAGCTGGTGAACATGGTACTGACTCCCGTCCACACTGGTCAGGTAACCGTGTTCATTTTCAACCCATTTTGAAAACTGTGCCAAAGACCTGTTATAATCAGTGTTTAAAAACATTTTTCAAACACAGTTTGAAAACATTACCAGCGTGGATGCGAACCGTGTTTGGGGCTCCTGTAATGGTTTCATATGCCTGTAACATTACAGGAGCCTTAGTGTGGACAGGGTCTTACAGTAGTCCAATCTCAAAGTGACAAAGGCATGGACTATCATCACCAAATCCACGGACACGAGATGCTGCTTGTTCAGGGCAATATTTTGTAGATGGAAAAAGCCAGTGCAGACTACAGCTGACACTGGCCATTCAGGCCCTGTCCACACTACCAGTATGGTAATGTTACAGATGAGCTGAACTGTTACAAATCTTGGGAAAAACAGTTTGAATCTACATCTGTAATGTTACCAGTATTGATCTTAAAACCGATCTCAAGACCTGTTTTCATGTGGTCTTGAGATCGAACTATGTAATGTTTTGATTACCTGTGTGGATGCATGACCATTTCGATCCTCCATTCACAGGGTCTTCCAAACGGATTACACACAGGGAGAAATGAGGAGTAATGCAGACATGACACTACCTGTCTGTAATGTTTTTAAACCATTACTACCAGAATGCGGATGCTCCAAACTGGTAAGGTCTGTAACATTTTTTAAAAAGTTACCACAGACAACTTTGTAGTCTGGACAGGGCCTCAGTTATCACCTTGCAGTCCGCAGTAACCAAAATGGGTCCAGAGAAGGTGGGTTCCCTCCCTTATGAAGGTGTTTATAAGTTCAGGGGCTGGTGGCCGAAATCACTGAAGCAAAGAAAAAAGTTGTGCCAGCCACTCCAATAGTATTTTCAACAAAGTTCTTGTTTATTTTTCTTTTTTCCTTTTTTCAAATAGATCCTCCTAAACCAACATTTCACCAGTTAAGGCTTCTTGAGGGTCAAGGATCTAATTTTAAACATAGTTAAACAGCACGTTAATACAAGTTTTACATGAATTTCAAAGTTATATACATTAAAAAAAGTTTTGTTATATGTCACTCATACCACTAGATGGTGAGCACACACCATTAAAGTATAATATCTAGAATCAACAATCCAGTAACTTATTATCAGTCTTTTGTACACCTATCTCTTTCCCATGAAGACAATGATGTATGTGCTGGTAAATAGTTATAATGACCTCCCCTGGTCACTCTCCTACAGCCAGCTGCCTAGGGTAAATATAAAACTTAAAAATTCTTCTTTCTTCTCTATGGTAATATATTTCATCTTTTAAATATCACACATTTTGTGTCCATTTATTAAATTTTTATTTTATCTAACAGTTATCTAATTATCAATTTTGGGCACAAGTCGTTATGTACAGTAATAATGAATGCTTAGACCATGTAAAAAGAGTTTTTTAAATAATGCATACCTCCAATTGTTATAATAAACTTTCTTTGTGTCCTCAATGACCCCTAGATCTTTCACTGCATCCACAGCTCAAAAAGTAAAAACCATTTTACTTGTTATTTTTTTTTTTCTAAGTGTTATGTTACAGGCTTAGGGTAAAGGAGCACAGTAAGACTGAATGCTGTTTGTGATACAAATCAATATGCAGGTTTGTCCTTTGAAAGTTTTGTGGCATGAGGACAACTTTGAATAAAAACTAAGTGTGTGAACAAACTCTGAAATATATATGTATTTTATGACTCTTCTGTTATGGAGTTTGAAACTTGCTGAAATCGGGTTATTATTATTATTATTATTATCATTATTATTATGCTATGCCAGTCCCTCCAACTCCATTTCATCAGACGTGTAGGAGTGAGGGACTTTAGCGACTTACAGCTGAGAGCCAAAAGACAGACACTGCACGAGTCAAGTAAGCATAAAATACTTTAGAGACTTACTGGTAATGAAGTTTTTAACATTTCTGGCCTCCCTTATATCTTTGGCTGTTTTAATTAAACAACTATAATAATAAAATAAATATTCCAACCCGTGGCCTCTGGGGTACCTTTTCAGCGTCCTTTGGAGACTGTGGCAGCACCTGGGTGAGGGATCCATTTGTCTCACTGGGCTGTCTCTCTCGCTTTATCCCAACATCTTGCAGCCTGCTGCCGGGAAGGATTACAGCGACATTCCTGCCCTCAACCATGAAAATCTCTCTCTGTTTGCACCACTAATTTGACTCCTTAAAGGAAAAATGTCCGATTGGAATGGATCTGCATAAAATCCTGGATATCTGACCGGATCATTTTATCGAGTCGGATATCCCTCCACCCCTATTATTATTATTATTATTATTATTATTAATATGTCTAACTAGTACAGTATTTATATATAGAATAATGGCTGGCTAGGTGTTCATAATGAGAATTTTACACACACCTAAGGTGTGGGGTGCTGCATAAACCCCAAGAGTGAAGCTTGAGGGATTTATAAAAGCATCCCATACTGAGGGAGTGTGTAAAATTCAGGTTTTGCACTCCTATCCAGCCATTGTTTTATATTTTTATTTATTTATTTATCTAAAGTTTCAGATTACAATACCTTTGAGCAAAGTTCCTCTTTTACAAAGGTTCCACGTCAGGACACAGGAACTCAACAGTACAGGAGACACAACTGAGAACATTGATCAGTATAGTTTACACACACTTATAGTTTTACACCAAAATACACTTAGTCAATTAAAAGATGCAGTTCAAGGCCTTGTCCAGAGTACTACTGGCATGCAGCCATGAATTCGTTTGCAGACAGGAAATCTGAATAGATTGAGTAAGGATTAAGTGCTAGATGATGGGAGAGAGGAGGGGTCGTGCAAAAAAGAAGGTTGATTCGGGGGGTGGTACTGGGGGGTTGTATAGGGTAAGGGCAGACTACTTCACAAATAGTTTTCTTAGGAAGTTGTGTCAAAGTAGTCACATTTTACCATTTGAGTTAGGTGTTTTTTACCTTCGCTTGCGCGCATGCACAAGGAATGTTTCGGGAGAGTAGCACACTTGGAGGTGTGCCTCTCCCACCCAATGCACTGCTCCCTTGAGCAGGCGTGGCAGTCCTGCACCAATGGGTGCAGGAGCTCAGTATGACAGCGGTGTTTCTCTGCTTCAAAGGAAAGCACTGCTGCCATACCGAGCGCCGCCCCCCCTCACGTCACGCGCTACCTCCCCCCGCACGTCACGCCGCCCCAAAGCTTTGGTGCCACGCTGGGAGCCCACCCCAGCGTGGCAAATGTTGTTTGCCGACGGGGTGCCCAACTCCGCCGGCTCCACGGCTCCCCCTGTCATTTCTGCTGCCACGCTGGGGAGCCCACCCAGCGTGCAAACGGTCGCCATTTTGCCAACGGGGTGCCCAACTCTTCGTCCCTCGCCCCCAGCCATCTTCTGCGCAGCTGGAGCCCACCCCAGCGTGGCAAATGTCCCACATCATCTTTTTATTTTTCAACCTGTAAAACAAAAACAGTCCTGTAGGCTGCCTCCCAGCCCCTCCCACAACCCGCACCACCCACTGCGCTCCAGCCTTCCTCACACCCCCTCACCCCATACTTACCTCCGCATCGGCGCGACGATCTTCGTGGACCGGAACACGTCTGCACTCTTCAAAGCCGACCACGAACTGAGGAAATGCGGTAAGCTGTATAATGGGCTACATAGGGGTTTCAACTTTATTGCATATCTCAGTCATTTTGGAATTTTACCAAATTTTCAACATGGGTTTGGGACCCTTCTCATGAATGATGTCACTGTCATGGCATTATTCGAGCCCGGGGTGATTTCGCAGGCACTGCACAGTCCCTGCGCCAAATCACCCTTCAGCCCTCAAATAACACCATGACAGTGACATCATTCATGAGAAGGGGTCCCAAAACCCCATGTTGAAAATTTGTGCAAAATTCCAAACAATGACTGTTTTATTTAGTGTGTTATGAAAGTTCCCACGAGGCTTGTGTTCACGAATTTTCATTATTTTCACCCAGATTTTCAACATTGCCATTTTATCACACCTTCTTATGAGCTGTACAGCTTTCATTTTTCACATCTCACCCAAAATGTGTTTCATCATGTAGCGCATAATGGCGCAGTCGGTAAAGTGAAATCAATGTATGGAAACATTAAAGAAAATCACAGTGATACTGTTCATGAGCAGAGGTCTTAAAATGGCTATGCTGAAAATTTGGTGAAAAATCTAAAATGACTGTTTTGACGATAAGTTCGCAGTTCCTACAGCCTCTGCACGCTTGCGAATTTCAATATTTGCACTCCAGATTTTCAACATTGCCATTTTACCACACCTCCTCATGAGCAGTACAGCTGTCATTTTTCACATCCTGCCCAAAATGTGTTTCTGCCCATGTAGCGCACAATGGCGCAATCGGTGTGCGAACTCAATGTATGGGACACATTAAGAAAATCACAATGACACTGATCATGAGCAGAGGTTTTAAAATGGCTGTGCTTAAAATTTGGTGAAACAATTCCTAAAAATGACTGTTGTATGACTCTGCGTTGTGCAGTTCCTACGCACGCTCGTAAGTTTGCAAATTTTCAATATTTTCACTCCAGATTTTCAACATTGCCATTTTACCACACCCCCTTATGAGCAGTATAGCTTTCATTTTTCACATCCTGCCCAAAAACGCTTTTCCGCCTATGTAGTACAATGGCGTAGTCAGTGTGCTAAATCAATGTATGGGACACAGTAAGAAAATCACAGTACACTGTTCATTAGCAGAGGCTTTAAAATGGCAATGTTGAAAATTTGGTGAAAAATCCTAAATGACTGTTTCTGACGTCGTTGCACAGTTCCACATACGCTTGTAGGTTTGCGAATTTTCAATATTTCCACTCCAGATTTTCAACATTGCCATTTTACCACACTTCCTTGTGAGCAGTACAGCTGTCATTTTTCACATGCTGCCCAAAATGTGTTTCTGCCTATGTAGCGCACAATGGGGGCAGCAACAAGGTCATGCTGACAATTTATTGTGCAAATACCAGCAATCGCAGAGGGCATTAGGGTACAGCACAATACATGCCAAACACCACTGCAAATACCTGCAAGCGAATGTTCGGCATTGACAGATGCTTGTTTAGTACTGTTCTGAAGTGGCCTACTTTTTCAACATTCAATATTAAGGCAGGGAGGCCGTTGAACCATAGTGGGGCCCTATAGGCAAAGGATTACAGTGCCAGGCTAGTCTTTCTTAGGGGAATGCTGAGGGCATTGCATGACATGCTTCTAGTCTGGTGAGGGGTGTGCATTGGCTGTATTAGAGTCTGGAGACCTGGAGGGGTTAGGTTGAGTATTGCCTTCTTCCCTAGTAGGCATAACAGGTACATAATTCTCGCTTTGAAGGGGAGCCAGCCTGATTGGTCATATAGATCGGAAGTGTGGGTGCATTTGTCAACCCAAAGCACCAGCCTACAGGCCTTATTCATGACCATCCTGATTCTGTTAAGCAAAATGTTTGAGGCTACACTATAGACTAAGGGTCCGTAGTCAGTGACTGACAGAACATAACTGGAGACAACAACACTTATAGCATCAGGTGTGAAGGATTTCTGGCATCTGTACAACATGCCTAGTTTTGCATTATATTTGCATAAACAGTATAATTGCTGGACTTCGTTTTTTTTTGCCATGAGCAGGTGAGATTATCAGTGTGTTAGCTTTAATAAGTAGTGAGACACTTCAGTTAGATTTAGCACTGTGAAACATTTGTTTTTGTTGAAAATGCAACATTTTTAAAGTGTAGCACATTTTAGCTGTTTAGGTTTGTTTTGAGATAAAAGTGTCACTTACACAAGAGGGCAAGGAGGGCATTTAAGACAGACTGAATCGTATTTTTTTAACTTTCATTAAAAAACACAAGATGCTAGAAATCCTATAAAAACTAGAATAGATAGGAAAGTGTTTAAAAAGTGTGTTTGTATGTGAAGTAACAGGTTTTCCTGTAACTTTTAAAACTGTAAGACATCAAGTTTCCATGCTGATCTCGGATCTTTCCACAGGAATTGCAAGATCTCCTAGCAAGACCCAAAGTCACCACTGAAACTAGATGTCCTACAGTTTATGAAAGTTACAAGAAAACCTGTTGCTCCACATACAAACACAGTTTTAAAACAGTTTCCTAGCCTTTTTTCAATAAAAGTTCTAGCATCTTACATTTTTAATGACTGATTCAGCCCGTCAAGAACGTCCTCCTCACCCTCTTATATAAGCGACCATTTTATCTCAAAACAAACTAAAACTGCTAAAATGTGTTACACTTTAAATGCAGCCTTTTCAACAAAAATAAATGTTTCACAGTGCTAAATCTAACTGATGTAGGTGAGTTCCATTTCACTCACAAATGCGGAGAGGTTGACAGACTGTCTGAGGACAGCTGACAGTGACTGAGTGACTGTTGCTGGCACTGTGTGAGAACTGAGAATGTGTTACTGCACATGAGGGAAAAGTGGCTCGTGCTTTCTACATTTTTGCTTATTATGTTCACTTCCACTAGGTGATGTATTGCATCCTAGTATTAAAGAGCCTCTTTATTCTGCCCCATCAAAATAATTTTTTCTAACCTTTTTTTTTCTGTCTGTAGTGGCTGTTACTAAAGGAATAATGCCTGACAGGGTGGATGTTATGCTGGGATAACATCCCACCTCAGGTGGTTGGGACCGAGGCCACCGGCCGAGGGCGTCCAACCCTAGAAGGGATGTTATCCCACTCTGGAGGGCATTATTCCTATTATACAATGGCTCATTGTTTTATACAGAAAAAAAATAATTTTAAAGAATTTTGTTTAGTGATTAAAAATATTTTTTTAAGAAAAGATACAAACAATGCTCTAGCCTATCCAGCCTATCATCCTCTAGTTGATCAGCAGGCATAACATCCCTGATTTATCCTGGCATAACATCCCTGTTGTGATGGCCAACTGACCAATCAGGAGCCAGGATTCTTTCTTGCCATTGTATAATATCAAGTATTGTTAGTTTGCTAGTCTTTATTAATAACGACTGAACCAGTTGTTTGATTTTATTGTAAATTATGATTTTATTTTAATTACCTTAGTGCAAATACCTACACAGCACTTCTATGTCTTAAGGATGAGCCAGTTCCAAAAATGTATTTGGTGAATGCTCAAAATGTGGCAGTTGGCCCTATCAAACTTTTGGGCCACTTCAGATTGTTTCCATCTTTGGCTAAATAATTTCAAAAATACAACTCTGGGGAAGCGTGGACAGCAGTCATCTTGAGAAGACATGCTTCTCCTGAGCTCTGTCATAGAGGATAGCAATCTACTAATGTCTACTTGTATATAAAGAACTGTTTTATAATCCAAAGTTAAACCTAGATCTTACAATTACCAGCTGCTAGCAGATCAAGTTTGGGAAGGTCAGAAGGGCACGCAGGGTCTAGTGGAGGGAATGCAGTGGCCTTGACAGCAGATGAAACAGAGGAACCTTCCAACAAAGAACTGCTTAAAGCAATTCAATCATTGGATAAATGAGTCATGGGCACTTGATACTAAGGTTGATGGATTTACTGCCCAAATTGCCATCTACGAGAAACAATCAACAGCTATCTTGTCAGATGCAAAAGATGCTGCCACCTCCACACTAAAAGACACTACAGCTGCAACGGGTCTCATTAAAGAGAATAAGACCCTGAGATACAGACTGGAGGCACTGGAGAACGTTATCAGAAGGGTACAACCCTGCGCACTTTGAGTTGTGATTGGGAGAGTAACTCCATCTAGACCCAGTCCCAACAGCATTTAGAGCCTTCCTAACAACTCCACAGAAGAAAAGGAACAATGACAATTCTCCACGGACTTTAATTGTCACACTCATGGGCCCACATGAAAGGGACCGCATCCTGGATGCAGCATGGTGAGAGGGCCCTTTGAATACAGCAGAGGGGAATGAAATCTCCCTATACCCAGACCTCGGCTTTGCCACCAATGAGCACTGTAAGGTTTTTGATGGCATAAGGTTTAAGATACAGTCCTTCAGTGTCTCACAATATGTAGTATCCAGCCAAATTAAAAATAATATACACAGGTAAGCAGTACCTGTTTAACTACTCAAAGGATGCAGGAGCTCTTGCGTAATGTATACAGGAGGACTTTGGTGTACAGAACCCCACTGAAGAGGGTGAAGAATCTGACTCCTGAAAAGAATTACTGAGACTCTGTACAGACTGTACATTGTAAAGGGAATGAGGGGATCAAGAGGTCAAGAATAAACTGTGAAGGCTGTCTGGAGATTCAGTTGAATTGCATGGTTACTATGGCCACCGTGCTGGGTGAGCTGTGAGTTTTTAACTCTGTTTTGCAGTTACTTGTTTTGTTTGTACTCTTTTTAGAAGTGTAGAAGTAGTAGGATTCTAATCTGAGTTAGGAATTTGTAAATAAGTCTATTGAGGGGATCATGTTTCATTGTCCATTAAGTTTTTGTAGCAGCAAGATTGTTGTGCCAGTTGCAGATAGCAACCTGAGATTTCTGCCATTGTGGATGGTTGCGGCTTGCAGCCTGGGGTTCCCTTATTGGATTACACAGGTATTTTTGTCAAGGCACACACTTATGGATATTGGACACTGGACTTGTTCTGTATTTTTGGTGCTTTAAGGTTATTAATTGTAGCATTATAAGGACTTCATGACAGCATTGAGATCTGTTTCCCAAGCTTCTGTGTGGAGTGTGGTTCAATGTTCGACAACACTGAGCATTTTTCTTTACTGTTAACATCTAGGTAATGACTTTGGCTCCTGCCTCTTGGTGTACAATTGTTGCTATTTTTGAAAAAAGGAAAAAACTGCTTCACTCCCATTACCTCTAGTTATCTGTATCTACTGCTGGTTTTCTGCAGACTGCCATGGCCACCATCTTTATTTATCTGTCACCGGTACCTGTAAGGTTTGGTTGCCTGTTGTAAACGGCAACATCTTTAAACTGGCTTAAGTGGTGGGGTGTAGAGGACACTGTTGCAGCTGAACTAATTTAGGAAAAAACTGCTGGGACAGCTGGTGGATGGTCTGGTGAGCCAGCGGTGAGCTGGCAGAGAGAAGGTTTCTGGAAGTGTTGGAACCAGCTTGTGGGGACTGGGGATACTGTGGGAGACTGCCCTGAGTTTGGACTGGTTCACTGTTCCACTGTGGTGGACAGTGAGCACTAAGTGCATTCTGTTTTATAAATGGCTTTTATTATACTATTGGCACTTAATACTGATGGACATTTATTTATCTCTGGAGACATGTATTCTGTTTCAATGGGGGGTGCACGCGATGAGTGTGTGGAGCACTACCCCCCATTAATAAACTCAGCTAAGTGGACAAAGTTCATGATTTAACATTGGACACATTATTTGGACCCTGATTGAAACCATGTTTTGATGTGGAGCTGCTTACCATATACTACTATTTATTTTGCAGAGGGCAAGCTGAATGCGATGAAAACTATGGGGCGGAGGTTAGAGTGGCATTGGAGGAGGTCCAGGGTGCAGTAGGACAAATTGGCTTTAAATACTCTATCAAAGGGAAATCTCTCATAAGAAGGTAGAATTCCTGTCTGGACAGATTGCGGCTGGGAGGAACCGATCAGCTCAACTTTTTTGGGCAGTGGATAGGCTTCTACATGCAGCCTGTCTGGAGCCCATGAAGGCTGTTTCATTCACGAAATGTGAGGAGTTTGCCAGGTTCTTCTTAGACAGAGTGTCCTCTGTTAGGGCTAGGATCTCTTCTGTTGGGCAGTTATTGCCCAGAAGTGTTGGGATTGGATGTTATAATGGTGATCAGTGGTCATGGGGTGAGTTTTGGTACATGATGATTGATGAGGTCATTGAGGTGATCTCAGGGCTGCGACTAACGTCCTGTGAACTAGACCCCACCCCAGCGCGACTCTTGGTGGACTGAGCTGGGCCCAGTGTTCACTGGGTTTATTCAGTGTTCTTTGTCTAAAGGGGTCTTCCCTGCCAAACTGAAAAGTGACTGGTGAGGCCATTTTTGGAAAAAATTACTTTGGATACAGATGTAATGGCAAACTGCAGGCCTGTCTCTAACCTGCCTTTCTTAGGCAAGGTTATTGAGAAAGTAATTGCGTTGCAGCTAGAGACTCATTCGGTGACGTTTGACATATATGAACCTCTCCAGTCAGGGTTTTGGTCAAAGTTCAGCACTGAGACTGTGCTGGTCAGTGTGCATAATGCCTTGCTCATTGTGAGGGATAGGGGAGAGCTGTCAGTTCTTGTTCTCCTGGATCTCTCCTGAGCATTTGACACCATTGACCATGTGCTGTTACTGGACCATCTTAGGGAGTACATGGGACTCACCGGCAAAGTCTTTAGCTGGTTTGAGTCCTGCCTCAGGAGCAGGTCTCAGTGGGTTGTGATGGGTGACTTCTCATCGCACCTAATGGACCTGCACTGTGATGTACCCCAAGATTCGGTCCTCTCACTCTTGCTGTTTTTGGTGTACATGCTGCCCCTGGGCAGGATCATTAGGCAGCATGGAGTAAGATTTCACTGCTATGTTGATGATACCCATCTCTATCTGTCCTTTGCACCCCAGGACCGAGGAGTGGTGGATGTGATGAACAAGTGTCTGGCTGAGATCCAGGGCTGGATTTCTTCGAGCTGGCTGAGACTCAACCCAGACAGAACTGAAGTACTGTACTAGTGATTGAGCTGGGTAGGGAAGGGGGACTGGCAGTGTCTGGGAGGGAATAGGTCTTTGCCTCGGTACCTCCAGGCTTGATGCTGCCAAAAAGATGAAGAATCTGGGTGTCATTCTGGACAAAGGGCTGACATTTGAGGCTCAGATGTCAGTAGTTGTCCAGAATGACTTTTGCTACCTTACAAGTAACAGCTGGATTCATTCCCTTATCCCCTCTGAGGACTTGCCCTCTCTAGTACATGCCTTTGTGACATCAAGCCTTGATTACTGTAATGTACTTTACCTGGAGGTCAGTGGAGGTACACTGCGATGCCTGCAGTGAATGCAGAATGCAACTGCGAGATTATTTACAGGCCTTTCTAGGTCAAGTCACATCACCCCTGTGCTGCGGGAACTGCACTGGCTGCCAGTTAAGTGGCGTATTTCCTAAAAGGTTGGTCTGCTAACCTATAAGGACCTGCGTCTAGGCTTCCTATGTGAACTTCTATGTCCTTATTTTTCTGCTCATCCCCTCTGTTCTTCCGAGGTTGTCCCCAGGAGCAGACTTAAAACATCCAGGGGCAAAACCTTCAAAGTGGATGGTCCTTTACTGTGGAATTCCTTACAAAAGGCTCTGACGGAGGCCCCCTTGATGGACGTCTTTAAAAAAGGACTCAAAACTTTTTGATTTGCTCAGTCATTTGGTGTTTGAATTGTTTATTTGAATAACTTATTTTATACTTAATTTTATTTTTAGCATTATACTGGTATATAGGGGTTTAATTTTATATTATGATATTTTATTGTTAATTATTATGCATTGGGATGTTTTATTTTGCTATTTCCTTTAAGTAACGGCACCTAGGCCTCCAGGGAAGGGCACCATAAATGAATAAAAATACTATTACTACTACTAATTATTAGGGTGTGATTCTAAATGCCTTCATATTACATTAGTTTCTCAGAGACTTGATGAGGAGACACAGCTGAGATGGCAGCCACCTCATAGCACTTCCCAGCACAATCTACCTCTCCCCCTCACCACCATGTTTCAATCCTTTTCCATCTGCAGATTTCAACATAAGGTGTCTCAGCAGTGAAAGACCTAATAGGTTGAATAGTTCTCCATTAATACAACAGTATAGGGTATGGTAGAACATTGTTGTACTGTAAAATCCATCTTTTTATAATGTTGTTATACCATCGATGTAACGTCACTATGTTGTTAACCTATCGATGGTACATCAAATCGCATGCACACTACTTAAACAGACTGCCTTCTTGAACAGCCGCAGTGGTGACAGCATGACCTAGATCCGAGCGGCAGTGACTGAAATGATGAATATGGCTGACAATAGTGAGAATCTTGCTTCATTATTTTAATCTTTTTGAGGTCCATACACTATAAAATGTAATGCATGGTACATCGATCGGCAACCAATTTGTTAAACCATCTCGAAGTTGACATGACGACGTAAACCTCTCAAGCTTCACTCTCGAGGTTTACATGGTCACCCTGGCAACCTCTTGATGGTTAACAAACCGGTTACCAATCAATGACCATACATTATCCTCTATGTTATGAACTTTTGTAAATGTTATATATGATTTAAAGCAGCAGTGCAACGAAAATGGGCTAACATTTGACACCACCTTTTTTCTTCCTAGTTGATGACAGATGTCTTCCAGTTTATTTTGGAGGTAAAATTTTCAGTTTCTGTTATCATTCAAGAATTTTATGAAAGTTTTAAGATAATTATTTCTCAAGAAAAAAAGATGCCCGCCTAATTTTTGCACAGAAATAATACTGAAGACCGGAGGAGGGTAAGAATCCAGACAAAAATGCAGATGTACAGTACACAGCATAGAAAGCACCAGAAAACCCAAATCAACAGTTCTGCCAATATTTTTCATAGCAATAGCAGAAATTAGTTTTTTGAAATAACTTTTTTCATTGCACTGCTGCTTTAAGTCATAAGCAGTGCGGTTGCTCTCTCTCTAGATTTTCACAGTTTATCAAATAGTATTACTTGTACCTCTTATTTATATGCCTTGTCATCCTCTTGTTTTTTTTTCTCTGAAAGGTGATTCACCTAGATGGAGACAGGATTTAGTGTCAGAAATAAAGAAACATGGAAACATACAATTTGTCAGCAGAAAACTATCACTTGGCCACTCAGTCTGCCCAGTTAAACCCCTGCTTATTCTGTCCCTGCTTATGTAACATGAAATCTATAAAAGCTTTTAATGGTCTGCCTAATAGGTAACAATCCCTGTGAGGGGGTAAGAGTAATTTAACACAATTAATATATTTTATTATAATCCATTTGCGTATTTGACCATACTAGTATTTTAAGAGCCTGGAGCAACAGATGTTGTAATTTACCTCTACTTATGGGTCACTCACTGTTGTGGTATTGTTGGTATGTGTATATATATATTCTAGGTTGCTTCCAATATAGAATTAACGTGGTGCTTTAATGAGAATAACCTGGACATGATAATGATGAATCCTAATTTAATGATGCTGCATCTCATTTACCTAATAAGATGTGTATCACTGTCATCTATCAAAGGTATATGTACCTTAAAAACAAATAAAAGAAAAATGCAACTCTAGCCCTTCCCAATTGCTGTAGCTAGGCTAGTCCTATGGCCACCTCTTTCCCCACCCCAGTTATTTTCCAACCTCCTCCAAATATTTTTTAATAACACAGAGACATAGAATCTGTCAGCAGAAAAGGACTGCTTGGCCCACCCAATCTGCCCAAGTGTTCGCTGCCTATTCTATCACCACAAATACTATCTGGTCTCTGGCAACTCTCCCCCTTCCCTGCCCCTGTTCTAATATACCCAGTTTATCTGATGCATGCTTGAAGCCCTCCACTGTTCTAGTCTCCTCCACTTCAGCTGGCAGTTGGTTCCGAGTGTCTACCACCTTTTCAGTGAATAATTATTTTTTCACACCCCTCCTGAACACACCCCAGCTTCACTGTATGCTCCTTAATGCTAGAGCTCATCTTCATTTTGAAGAGGTTACCTTCCTGCACCCTGTTCACATCTGTGAGGTACTTGTACTGTAGGTCTCAATCATGTCATCTTTTTCTCTCCTTTCCTCCAGGGTGTATATGTTAAGATCCCTCAGTCTCTCCTCATATGGCTTTCTTTATAACCCCTGCACCCTTTTGGTTGCCCGTCTCTGGACTACTCCACCCTCACTATGTCCTTATTGAGGCGCAGTCTCCAGAACTGGATACAATACTTCAGGTGGGGGTGTACCAGAGAGAGATACAGTGGCAGCACCATCTCCATCCTCCTGATGGTGATGGTGATGCCCCTGCCTATACAACTCAGCATCCCACTTACCCTGCCCATGGCCTTGTCACACTGCACGTCTACTTTGAGGTCCTCTGATATAATAACTCTAGAGTCCCTTGCCTGCCTAATGAATGCCAATACCTTTCACATCATATACTCAGCACTGGATTCCTATGCTCTAAGTCCATGGTTTTGTACTTTTTGGCATTGAACACCAACTGCCATATATTTGACCACTCCTTAAGTTTCCCTAGATCTCTGCACATTTTCTCCACTCCTCTTGAGTGTCCACCCTATTGCAGATTTTGCTGTCATCTAGAAAAAGGCATTCTGGTACCAGGGATGTTTTCCACAGGGATCCTGGACTGAGCAGTCCTCAGCAAGACTCAGCTACATGAGAAGAGATCATGGCCTGGATCAGAGCTCACCAGGACTTATATCTATAAGCTATACATAGTTGAAAAGTTATAATGACAAAATGCAGAGTTTGTCTAAAGAGAGAGAGACAAAAGACAGCTTACCTAGCCACAAACTGAAAAAGGAAACCACAGAGCGATTGTTTTATTCGACTGGCTAATGTCGTTTTCTATGATGCTTTAGCTGATATTTTTATATAATTTTTTTGTAATTCAGAAAGCCTCAAAACTTTATTGCCTAATGACTAGGTAGTGGCTGCCCCCCCCCCCCGCCAAGAAACCTTCCACAAGAAAGAATACAGAAAGCCCTGAACTTTCTAGCTCAACAACTATGTGGTAGCTGTTTCCTCAAGCACAAAAAGTCCCAGACTTCTTAAATCCAACAATTATGTGACAGCTGTTCTGAAAAAGAATAAAAACCTGAAGATTTGGGATGGTAGACAGGACAGTTTGAGCAAGCCCTTGGGAAGAGGTTGCTGAGCTGTCTTAGCGGCCATTGCCTAGATCTGCTGATAGGACTGCACGAAGTGGTAAGAAACTGTATAAACTCTTTGCTTCTAGCACTGACAGACCTCACATGAAAAATATGAGTAGTCATAGGCTATAGGCCCAATGGAGACTACTGTTTGGGGAATAACCGCTTTATACCATGCATGCAAGAGTTATGATATAGGTTAGTTAGGACATAGTTTTGAGTAACCACTTTGTAATAGAAATACTACCATTGTTGTGTAGTTTAGTTAGGCTAACTTGTTCTGTATCTTGGATTAGAAGTCTTTGTTAGCATTGCAGGGTATCATCAGAGGATGAACATGTTTCACCGATTCAAGTTATATGTTTTTTCCCCAGTGGTGGCATTTGGGGCTTAAATATATATATATATATATTTATTTATATCATGGGGGTGAGACCAATTCCAATGAAATAAACCATGTTATTTTCACTGGAGTGAAATAAATCCTGATGACATCAGCAGAGTTAAAATAAATACCATTTATACCTACTCTGCTGACATCACTCACCTGCATCTGAAAACACAAAGAAACTCCCCAGTAATTTGTTGAGTTCTAAAACAGGCCCTACACTGAAATTAACACAATTAAGATAGATAATGACTGTCAGCTGCAGCACTCCTTCTAAATGTAACAATCTCCAAATCTCTTGTGCTGTATTTCAAAACCCAAGTTTAGTACGTTACTGAATCAAACAGAAGATGCCTGAAATGTTTAAATAAATCTTAAACAACCAAACATGAAGACACAAACCTGCCAAAAGAAATCATTACCATATTCCTCATTGTCACAGAACAGAACCTCCCTCAGGCAACCAATTACCAAAACACAGCACAGCTAATCAAGACCCACACACACAGCCCAACCAACAACAGTTCACTACAACAACCCATTCATAAAAGTTCACACACTCACACACACATACACACACACTACCACAGCACCAGCATCATTTAAAGTGACATGAACCTCATAACAACAAACATACCTCTCTCACTGAAATTGGTCTCACCTCCATGTTATAAATAGCACACATGATGGGCAGATCATGGAATATGGAAAATATTCTCACTCCTGCATCGTGAGCACTGTATACTTCACTCGTGCCTTCAGGATTCGTGAAATATCCAGAGCTCACCCTGCAGGAGTGAGAATATTTTCCATATTCCACTCCTGCCCATCATGTATCCCCTATTTATATTATATATACTGTATACACATTTTTATCCTCTAAAGGGATTTTGCCTTTTGCTATTTTACAACGGGACTATGGGCTCCCTGATAGGGACCTTTTCCGATATATGCAAGTTAAAAATTACATTTTAAGGCAACTTTCAGAGATTGCACAGCTACCTTCTCATTGCCCCTCAACTTCATTATGGGACTCAGTGGCAGACTACTTGGGGGGGGGTCATTTAATAGGACTCCTATATAAAATACTGAGAGAATATCTGGGAGATACAACCCAAATAGTTCTAGATAGCTAGAATAGTGATTTGGACCTTTTGGTGTCTGGTGTCTCCTGGATGAAAACAACCCAAATAGCTATAAAAATAACTTCATATAATATTTGGTGAGAATTTGCATTGAAGTGTGGGTACAGATCTTTCTGATCCCCGTCGGGTCTTGCAAAATACTTTCCAACTTCCTATGGAGTTTGTTGGAGGGGATGTAAGTGTTGCCTGGCTGACTTGGGACATATCTTTTGGCCGTGTCCCATGCTGATGCCCTTTTGGTGTTCACATCAGGAGGTATTACGAGACTGTTTGGTGGGTTGGGTGGAACTGACTGCTGAAATGGTGATAGTATCAATTTACCAGAAGCAACATCCCACATGGCACAACACCTTGATGCCTTTATACCTTTTAGCAGCAAAAAAGGCAATTACACATAGATGGATGTCTACTACCATACCCAAACTTTTGGACTGGAGATAAATTGTCATGGAAATATATCGACTTGAAAATCTGACAGCGGGTATCCATGACAAGCTTGCTTCCTTCTGGGCTAAATGGCAACGATGGATATGGTACATGACACAGATTGAACCAGAGTTTGTTCCTTAGTGGGAAGGGGGAGATGGGAGCGTTAGAGGCATCCTTCCAACCATGGAAAGGAATATAGACTCCAAGTTATGTCTTGGGTCATTGCAGTAAAATAAGTTTTGTTTTCCTTTTATCCAGGAATGTTGATGGTTCTGTGGAGGTCTTTCCACTACTCTTAAGTTTAGCTTTTCTACTATAGGGCACTAGTTTATAGTAACACTTTCACTCTATGAATTGAAGTATTAGGACAATGTTTTCCAACAGTTATAGTTGGATATATTGTGAATTTTACACTGTATTGATTGTTTGTCAATATATATATATACAGTATATGAAGCTTTGTTTAATAAAAATTGCATTTAAAAAAATGAAGTCTTTGTTAGAAGCGAAAAGGCTGCCGGGCTTAGAAAATAATAATTTGCTTATTGCCTTTGCTGGATAAAGAAGAGAATAATTATGTCATGGCATTTATAAAATGAAACTTTCTGATATGAGATTGTGAATATGTTTTCTTATGTAGTTTATTGTATAGAAGTACCCTAATAATAAAAACTACTTGAGCTATGTCAGTATGCCCCAGGTCTGAGCTGTAAAATGGTTTTATGTGATAATGGCAATCATGGAATAGCGATTGCTGTTTGGGCAAGTGTACATTGCCAAAAATGAATTATGTCAATGTACACTTGTGGCAAACTGCAACGGCTGGAATCCATATTTATATGAGGGGGCTGTGCACCCCCACAGTACTTAAGGATTCTCAACCCAGGGGGTGTTGGGGGGTGAAATTCTTAAAAAAACAAGCCGCCTGCTGGCACAAAAGAAACCGCGCCGCGATGGACCCAAACCCTGCACATCCAAACTGACCACCCTCCCCACTACGCTAGCCTACCAGCTCAGCAGCTGCCTGACACACTCCCTCACACATACTTCCCCTCCCCTTCCTCCCCCCTACACATGTGCACATGCATACAAGTGCATACGCTTCCCATCACCCTACCTCACTCACTCAGGTATCTGGTCGCTACCCTGCCAGGTCGCCCTAAACACAGGTGCCATGATTGAGTCACCCTTTTTGAAAGCACTCAATCATGGTCACTGTGTTCACTGGGTGCCCTGTAGAATACATATAAAATTAAATACTCACATTTTGTCATACAAACCCTATCATCAGCATTGATTCTGGTACTGGTACTGGTTCTGTTTCTGGCTCCAGTACTGGTACTGGTTCTGGTGAAAATATATTCCTCTTCAGTTCTTCTGCAATGTCCCTTATGAAGATATTGAAGAGAATTGGTCCCAATACCAAGTTCTGTGGTACCCCACTGGTAACTCTCCCATCCTTGGAGTGTGTACCATTAACCCCCACCCTCTGTCTCTTGTCTTAGTCTATAAAACACAATTCTGGTTACTGGCACTGCATCAGGTGCAGAAGGAGGGTTTTTTTTTAACTGACTGGAGGAAAGAGAGGATGGAAGAGGTTGGGACTGACAGGAATGGAGAAGAGGAGGGGAAGGAGTGTCTCTTGTCACCATTTTTTGTCTGCTAGACCCCCTTACCAAGGACACAGAGGGCCCGATTCTAAAAAGAATACTCCATACCGACATGCACGATTCTAGTATGCGACATGTGTGATACCATAAATAAATACACCAAATGCGACTTATGCCACAGTTTCAACAAACTCGCAGGTACACCAATGCACAAATGAACAAATGCCAAGACAAGACAAGAGAAACACCAATTCAGGGATTCTAGAAGCTGTCGTGCCACAAGTTATGCCAAGTTCAGATGGTGTAACATACACCAGGTGGGAGTAGGTGTAACTTACACAGTATATAAAGGAGCACTGCCAGGCAGGCTGGAAAGACAGTTGCACAGCACTGTGAGAAAGAGGAGAGAGAGATAATAGAAGGACCAGCAGCAATGCTAGGAGTGCTACTACTGGACCGGTGGGACAGGCACAGGAGGTGACAGAATGCCCGGAACCAGTGGGACAGTCAGCAACCAGGATGGCACAGACCTGCCAGATGCCATGTACCACATGTGTACAGGCCAAGGAAGACATACCAGGACTGACAGAGGGACAGTGTATTGCATGTCACTGACTGCCCCAGGCCATCATCCAGGGGATATGCAACAACCTCCTTGCAGGCCTGTGGAGTGCCACCAGCAGGGGGCAGCCTGTCCCTGTGGAGGTGAGGTGACAGCAGCACTATGCTTCCTGGCAACAGGGATGTTCCAGACCCCAACAGGTGACACTGTAGGAATATCACAGCCGGCCATGTCCAGGTGCCTACACCAGTTCCTGAATGCAGTGGTGGCCCACATGGATCAGTACATCACCTTCCCCCATGAAGCATGACAGCAGCAGGCAGTGATGCAGGGCTTCTATACCGTCACCAAGTTCCCACGTGTAATGGGCGCAATAGACTGCACGCATGTCGCCATACGGGCACCATCAGTCAATGGGGATGTGTATGCCAACCGAAAGGGGCACCACTCCATGAATATGCAGATAGTGTGTGACAGTCAGTGCCGCATACTGGATGTGGTTGCCCAGTACCCTGGTTCCACGCATGATGCCTATATCCTGTGCAACAGTGGCCTACATGAGGCCTACTAGAGGGGCCAGCTTATGAGAGGATGGCTACTAGGTAATGTAACACAGTACACAGCACTGTAGATCTGAATACCTGCACACCATGCACACACAGGTAACACAGACCACATAGACGGATGCTGTCCAATTTATCCAACAGGGGACAGTGGGTATCCACAGCTGCCATGGGTGATGACACCACTGTACCACACACGCACAAGAGCACAGACAAGATACAATGAGACACACAGCCAGACCAGGTGCATCATCGAGTGCACCTTTGGTGTCCTGAAGACACGTTTTGGGTTCATTGATAGATTGTCAGGGGCCCTACAGTACAGTCCAGAGACAACCAGCAAGATTTTCCTTGTCTGCTGCATACTGCACAACATCACAGTGGAAAACCACATGCCACCACCAGACCAGCCGGAGGAAGAGGATGAGGATGACCAGGATGTGATTGGCATGGCACACAGACATGACAGACACCACCATACAGATGCAGCGCTGGCACAGGCAGGCCAACATGTATGACGTGACCTGATGGGGAGGCACTTCACCTGCTAACCACCATGATACCACTGTGACAGCCACAAAATGCTAAGTGGAGAAGTCCAACATACCATCACACAGGCATGCCGCTTGGTGCAGAGAACAGGACATGGTGACACTGGACGACGGCAACAGTGCCCGTGGAATGTGGCCACATTGGGCGGCATGCACACAGCTGTGGACATGGTACAGTGTGATGTACCGAGCGATAGTATGGAGCATTGGTACAAGACCACCGCAACAGGGAAGAGGCGACAGGTACAGCACAGTCTGCTGGGGGGGGAGAATGGCCATGCATTGGGCACTACAGAACCTCGCCTGGCACCACACGACATGGTACACAGTAGTGTAGGGTAATGCATAGAGGTAGGCTGCACACTGTGTGGTCCACACACCTGTGAGGCCTACACACATGCAACACATCCAGTATACACCGACACACACAAACAGGGTGGAAACAGTGCCATGCAGTGGGCCATGCATGCAGCAAACCGCAACACACCATGTGAGACAGGACAGACCGAAAGGGGCAGCAAAGCAGTCACCAATAGCATGTGTGGCATGGGAGGCAAAGGGTGCACAGATGCCACAGACACACTGCTGGGACAATGGCGCCACCAAGGACAATGCACCTGCCATGGCCACTGATACATGTAAACAGTGCAACCACAACAGGGACACAGCACTGGGTGGCACAGACCTGTGGACATATGGCCGTGAGACACACCAATGCCTGTGTCAGTGGTGCCACCCACAAGGAACAGTGGATATCTTGGGCAGAAGGGTGCCGTACAGGCAGAGGGCTACCACACAGCTGGGACATACAATGTGAGGTGGCATGGGTGCCACACCATGCATGGTGAGCTGCAGCACACAGGACACCGCACAGACGTGGCCAGTGGCAAGTGCCATGGGTTGTGAGCTGCACAGCTGGCACACAGACCAGATGCACAGTAAGGATACACCGGGGACAGCAGGCACCACCACAGGTGAGCTCCCATGTGCATGGTGACACCCACCCACACGACCATGCACACCTGAGACAAACACACAGACCCAGTGATGTAGTAAAACAGTTTAATGTACAGAACGGAACTACAGGGGCAGAATGAAACAATAAATGGAGAAAGGGTCTGAACAACAGGATAAGGTACAACAACTAAACACAACAACATGACAACACCCAAAGCAGTAACCCACAACAACCCCAAATGCCCACCCGCACCCACAAGCAACAAAACACAGGTCCCCACAACAACTAAATAATCCCATCCATATAGTTTACATAAACATATTTACAATCCCACCCACATATACACCACCACACCCATATGGACAATCCCACTCGTAAACCACACCCACCCACATATACGACACCACCCACATACACAGTCCCACCTCCGAAAACACAGTGTGCCATCACAGCACCTATGTCCTGCTCAACTCATCCAAAAACGTGCCCACGGAGCCATGCAGGCATCTCATGTCCTCCAAGATGGCCGACACCAGGGTCACTAGGCGCTCACGATCCAGAGCCCCCCCTCGCATGGAAGCATCCCCAGGCCCCCCAGCACAGACGTCCACATCCTCCCCTGCTGCTGCTCCTGAAGGCTGTCCAGTGGCTGTGGCCCAGGGTCCCCCGACGCTGGTGCAGCAATGCATTGCACGCTGCCTGTAGGTGGTGCATTCTCTGATGGCTATGCTGCAGTATCCACTGCCACGGTCCCTGTAGGTGGTGCAGCCATGGCCAGGTCCACCTCCCCTGTAATGTCTTCCACTTTTTCCAGACCAGCATCCTGATGTGGAACAGGCTCCTGGCACCCAGCGTCTGTGGGGTCCTGCACATCCACGTCCCATGCAACATCGACCATGACCTCCACAGGCTCCTTCACTGAGGAGGAGGAGGAGGAGGATGAAGTTGGTGGAAGCACCCAGGCCCTCTGCTGCCTGCGCTGCATGTGCCAGCGGTACTCCTCAGCATCTGATGCCTTGAGGTCTGCCATTGCCCTCAGCAGTGCCCTCTGCCACTGTATCAGTTGGCTACATCCACCTGTTGATGGCAAGGGTAGCAGTCAGTGTGGGGCTTGGCCATGTGGCGCACACACACACACACACATAGGGCACGTATGTTTGCAGCGTGTGCCACCATGTGGCTGACCGCCATGGCCATGATGCATGGGGACCACTGCATGCACTTACCAGACCTCCAATGTAGCACCTCCTACCTGAGGCTGCCGACGCGGCCATGCTGCACACCCTGGGATGCACTCGATGAACCTGTGGGGATGTAGGGAATGATGAGATGAGTGAAGCTCAACACAACATGGCCCACGTGCCAGCACTGCACCATCAGATGTACAGCTGTAGGCATACAAACCTGCACCTATGTCCTGCCCAGACCTCATTTCAGCTTCCCTGTGCCATGCCATACTAATCATGCGCTGCAGGATGCCCGGATCCCTCCTGGTCAGATCCTGCCAGTGGTGTGTTAGCTGGTGGACTGTATTGTGTACGCTACCACTGTCAGCCATCCTTGCGCAGATGGCATGCCATGCATGCTCCTGCTCTGCGGTGGTGTGCCTCCTGCACCCAGGTGGCAGCAGCGTCCTCTCCCACTGCTGCACACAGTTCACCAACATGGCGGTCTCCATTGGTGTGAAGTTGGGTGCCCTCCCGCTGAGACTGGGTGATGAGCCAGAGGACATGTCCAGTGACTGTTGTGATACCTGCATGGGGGGAAGGAATAGCACATGGGTCACTACACAATGCCGCTGCGGATGTGTTGATGTCCACTACCCACTAGGTGCAACACCTGCCTGCATTCCTGGTGCATGGTAACGGGCCAGGTCCACAGGTCACGCAAATGCATTCCCCCACCACTGCAGCTGCTCCATCCACAACATGCACTGCAGGACACATGGACTGGCTGTGCAGTGCCATGCACGTAAACAGGCTCGCACCACCACATACTGCACCAGCAGTGTACCACCAGTCCACCAGCCCCCTGCAGAGGCATGACGCAGCCTGACCCTGTAGAGTGTGGGTGTGGTCGGAGAGCATTGCATGCAGCCCTGCCACATGTCCCCACCACCGCCATCACATGGAGCAGCATGCAGCTTGACATGGCATGTGCACAAGGTGCAGTCCCATGGCCCACCACTGCTGACACTTTGACATATGACAGATACCTACCTGGACAGTGCACTGTGTAGACAGGCATGGGCAGTGCTACTGGCTGTGGTAGCACACCTGGATGGAGAATGTGCAGGTCATCATTAGCCAGTGGTACAGACAGTGACAACAGCAGCTGCAGTGGTGTGGCAGTGTCCCCCTATCCGGTCCCATGCAGCAGCGATGTATCCTATACAGGAGGCAGTGAACAGCAATGTTAGGTACACAGTGTAGTACACGCATTGGAACAGTGCATGCTGTGCAGCGGCTACTACTCACCTATGGCCTGGGTGTGTCCGCTGTGGTGCTACAGTGGGAAAGTACATGGGTTAGTACACTGCTGACAATGTGACCGTGGCCTGCTTCCCGTGTGTGCTGTATACCTCCCATCCATCACCTACCCACAGGAATGTCCCTGAATATGCCCCAGGACTGTTCCCATGCCACCCTGACGTGGCATACCCATCACTGAGAGGTGTGGATGGGATCCTGCCTGAAATGTCAGCAGGTGGGGCAGCAGTCATGCTGCCATTGTGGACATGACAAGCATACTGGGAAGGATGTGGTACACAGCCTGTGGAACACAACCAGACATGCCGGCAGCTTTGTTCCTATGTGTGTGAAGCTGGCAATGTTCTGTTAGGCCTGTCCTGTAACGTCTGTTGGAGCTAGGCTTACCACCTGTCACAATCATCGCAGGACAGTCCTGATATGGTCAGCTGTGTCCTGTAAACAAACAGGTACACTACTACATGTCCTGTCCGTCTAGTAGAAACAATATAGTCTAACATTCCACCACGTGTTGCAGAACTCCATAACACCTTAGCTAAATTACCCTACAATTTTAAGACACAATTGCAGCAGCCAGAAACTACAATACAAAGCCTCAATCCTGACTATCTGGAGATAACAAGTCTGTTGCATTGGTCCAGGTTGTGTACTTTCCTGTCAGTAATCACGTTTCAGTAAGATATGTACCACCTTGGGCCTCTTAAAAGAAGGTACCTTGGTTGGGGCCTGTCCTGTGATTGGGGGGGTTGAGAGGTATGGCCTGCTGTGTCCCAGTACTTACCAGTTTGCAGTCTGGTACACTCCTGCTCCACCTGTCCAGTGACACTGCTGTCCCTCTGCACTGTATTCAGCTCTCCAGCTTGTACCCCACGACACAGTGTTGTGGCCTAGCTACACCACATGGCTCGCAGATGCATGTGGCGCACATACACACTGCACGTGTATCGCAGTTCGCATGTGCTCAATTACAGCCTGCGGAGTGCAGGCCACAGCTGCAAGAAGCAGCTGCAGCCTGCATGTAGCATCTGTGAGTAGGCTGTTGCGGCCTGTGCTGCGGATGTGCACACCTGCGTATTGCATTTGTGGCCTGCAGATATGATACGGAGGAGCGCATGGTCTGCAGCTCTCCAGGGCTGCATGTTATGCAAGTGAGTACTGGGCATCACGCAATTGCGGCCTACGTGTATGCATGTATGTCTGTATGTATGTATGTATACATGCAGTGTTGGAATGCGTTGTGCATGCTGCATTCCAACATACAGTATGTCCAATCACAGACGTAGTAATGCGTGACACCCGGCAGATGTGTAGTACACTGTTGACCAGGACAATGCACAGGGGTACCCTGTTGTGTCAGTTGCAGAGCTGCATTCCCTGCAGGGGTATGGGGGAGATGGATGTGGCAATGTGATATGGGATTACTGACAGTGAGGACCATTGCCTCTGTGACTGTGCAACACATGGGTGCACAGCTATTGTCGATGGCAAGGGTGGGTTGCATGCCTGTATATTTGTTATGTTGCAATGTCCATTCCTGTCATGCTGTACATTGCTGTCTGTGTCTGTGTGACTAAAGTTGCTACACTGTACCATGCCGTTGGAGGACGTCTACCATGGCCGTGTGCAGTCACTCTCAAGGGACCTGCGTGCTGTGTTTGCGCAGCTCTGTGTGGACACCGGCGGTGCAATACTGTCTGCCCCATGGTGTAATTCGATGTGTGTTGTTGTAGGCACATGGCATGGCTGTGTGGCATGCACAGTGCCCAGTGCTGTCACACCACAGGAGCCATGTACATGTGGTGCATGACACCAGTGTCGGCAGAGCACAGCAGTGTGCTATGTTCCCAGACCCCCCCATCCCCGCTCAGCATGGCCATCAGTTGTGCTGGCTGTGGTCCTGTCCAGCACCACATCACCCTGGGGCACCTCTGGCCCTGGTGGTAGCACCGGTGGCACATGGGGCTGGGGAACCAGGCCACAGACATGTACTGGAGCTGTGCCATCCGGTGCTGCTCGCCTGCTGGGGCATCTCCGTACACATGACCTGGTGGCCATGGCCGGTGTGTGGCACCTGGTGGCATCTACATCCATGTCATGTGCCACTGTCCTCCGCATGCCATCTGACATACATGCATGCATGGCCTGGTGCTGGACACACGTTACCCAGGGCATCTGCCCAGTACTGTACCACCTGTTACATGTGCAGTGTGTGTGTGTGTGTGTGTGTGTGTGTGTATGAGGTATGCAGGTCCAGGAAATCTGCAGTACCATGGCCATCATGTGGCAGTCCCGTAGGCCATGTGGGCCTGCACTGTTGTCCACTATCACTGGTGCAAGTGCCCTGTGACCTACATCAGGCATGCACAGTGTCTGCCATTGTGTCTGTGTGCGTACGTGTGTGCAGTGCCTTTCCATCTGGTGGGCGTGCGGTATGCACCCATTGCACTGGGCCATGCCCCTTCTGGTGACCACCCATGCACACCTCAGGCTGCTGCCATGGCCAGTGGTGCATGCTGCATGTGCCAGCACAGGTCCAATTGGCATGTCGCCTTCCTGGGTCACCTGTATGTGCAGGCTTCTGCCTGTGTCACCTCTGCTAACAGCAGACATTGTGTCACCCCCCCCCCACCATGGCTCACGTATGCCGTGGTCTGTGCCATGCTGGTGTACATTTGTACCCCACACAGCGGTCCCGACGGCTGCCATCTGGCCTCTGAGCACCTGTGCATGCTGCTGAATCACCACGCTTCTGCTGGAAATTGCTGTCCCACTGATGTGTTGCCCCATGTTCTGCAATGCCTACCCCCTGGCAAACAGTGTGTGCCCATCCAGGGCTGTGACCACTGCTGCTGGCCTTCACAGGGTACCTGAAAAATAACACATGAATACACTGTGTACTGGTAAAGACTTTACTGACAGTCTGCACATTCAGCATTGGATGCACTAGACACAGTGCTATCATGTGAACCCCAACACACGTGCTCACACACCCATACACGCATTCACACGTCCACACACCTATACCCCTGTGTAGTGCACAGTGCCCACCCCAGAATATGGTACCTCCCAGACATGCCATTGCCCCCCGCTCCACCATTGATACACTACTCACCCGACCACCATCTGCACCACGCTGCTGGGCGTCCTACTGCTGTCTACCATGGCCACTCCGTGGTCGCACAGACATCTCAGGGGATAGGTGTTGGGATGTAGATGAACCCGCTTTGCTGGTGGGATGTGCATTGCCCTGCTGGACTTCCCCTGGCATTGCACCCTGTGGGCCCGTGTGTGTCCCTACAGTGGCTCTGCTGTGCCTCTGCCCTCTCAAGCCAACATGCCTTGTTGCCATGTGTGGTGTTGGCTGTGCTGTCACTACACTGTGTGTACCACCATCCTGTGTGAACCTTCTGGGCAACTGTGTGGCATGTGGTGCAGCAGACTCTGTATGCATGCTGTCCTCTGTGGGCACTGGACCTGTCACAATGGTGGTGGGCATGTCCGTGTGTGTGGCTGTGGCATGCACCTGCGGTGCCATTCCAATGTCAGGAGTTGCACTAACGTGCAGCACAATGGGTGCACCGCGGTGATGGCCTGGGGCTGTGTCTGTGTGAGCCATGCACAGCTGCCCTTGTGACTCGGGCTTCATGGTAGCATCAGGTGTTGCCACCACGCTTGGGTCGTGGGAGGGGGAGGGTGTTGCACTGGTACTGGTGGCTGTGTATGTGTGTGCAGTGGCAGGGGGCACCACACGCGGGGCCATGTACTGCAGCTGTTGCAATGGCTGCAGTGCGCACACTATGGCCTGCATGGCCATGGCCATGGCTGTGTAGTGGCTCTGTTGCTGTGCCAGCATGTGGTCCATGGCTGTTGTGCAGTGGTCCATGAATGCCGCCTGGCATTCAGCACAGAGCCGTATGCCCTGAATTGCATCTCCTATGCTGCCCATGCATACAGTGGTCTCCCTAGCACATGCCTGCAGACTACTGGTGATGCTGGACAGGTGCGTCTCAAGGCTGTGGTGTTGGTCCTGCATGACCTGTCTGGTGTTACCCAGCTCCTGCCTCACATCCCCCTGCCCAGACAACACTGACTGGCAGTATTCCCCTATGTAGGCTGGTGGGGACAGTGGGTCCTGCATTTCCCAGACAGCCTCATCCAGCTGCTCCTCCAGTCCATGGGTACTCAGGGGGTCATGGACCCTATAATTGTCCCTGGTGCTGCTGGTTGCACAGGCTTGGACACCTACTGACTGTCCCAAGTCATTCACTCTGTCTCTGCTGGTGTGGTGTCCTGCTGGTGTCCTCAGTGATCCCCTGCTGCTGGCTTTGATGGCCTGCTGCATCCTCCACACTGCTGTCCACCTCCTCACCCATGGGGCTGTCGCTGTCCTTGATCCCTTCTGGCTCCACTATGGGGTCTGGTGTGTCGGCCGCTGGTGTGTCTAGTCTAGTCTAGGGTCACTCTCTCTCCTTCTCACCAGGGTGCTTGTTGCTGGGCAATACTGCAGTGTCTGTGCAGTTTACCGTAGCTATGGCGCACCCTCTGTTCACCCGGATCTCCTGATCTGACATATTGTGAATCTGGACCATCACTCGTCATGCATAGGCATGGGCACGAGCAGGCAAGATGCTGGGCTTGACCAATAATCCGTCTGGCAATTTTCCATCACCTGGCGTATCCAACATCAGTATTTTGTTCTTGATATCTTTCTGGAGGTGAACCTCCCTTTGAATGGTACACTGGGCATTAGGGGCCAGTACCACTGAATCGGGATCCTTCTTCCACATGATCCCCACCAGTTCATCTGGGTATACTCCCTCGGGTTTCTGTTGCAAATCATAGGCCCTCTTGATCAGAGCCAGAATTCTCAGGGCCCTCCCAGTCCGTCACCCTTGTTTCTTGTGACAGAGTTGCGCCAGTCTCCCAAACATATGGGTGTTTGTCCCAATTAGCAGGGGAACCCCTTCATACAGTCTGGTGGGGGGACACACTAGGGCCAATGTCTCTACTCGCTCCTCTACACCAGTTACAGTTGCAGGAAAAGACAACCAGAGGTGGACATACCCTAGGTAGGGATAAGACTTGTCACTCAGGCCCCACACATGTCGGCCTTCCAGGGATTGTAATGGTACATCAAATACGTGTTTGTCATACCAGTCCTGAAATACACTAGTCACTTGCAACCCTCTATTGAGCACAGCCCAAACATGAATACAATTGACAGTCACAGAAGTCTCCATCGAAGGGTCCACTATTCTGGACCAGTCTGGAGAGGTAGTAGCAGAGGCCTGGACATATGATTTAGCCACAAGGAAATTTGAAATTAGTATTTCTTGAACCCTCAATAAGTCATTACGGGCACTCCTTGGCCATTAATTTGCTTTTCGGAGCTCACCTTGGAGTCTGTTTGCTACCTTTTCTAAGTCTTTCTGAGACCGGCACTCTCTCTCTTCATATGGCCATCCTTCCCACAGTTGTGACAAATGATAGACTCCTGGGTCATCCTTGGAGAGAACATTGCATGAGGGACTGAGGCAGTAACAAGGGAGCGGGGTCCAATATCTGTTTGCAGCAGTGAGAGTGGTGCAACATATCTTAACAGTTCCTTCAGGGTGGCAGTCAATTCTTGGATATCAGCCTGGGAGCTACCCTCAGTAGAGGATGCCTGAGGGTGCACCCCCACCCCATGGCAGTCATGTCCTGAGAGGGACCAGAATCTTGTTCCATGGGGGAAACCCTTGCAGAGGCACCCGTCTTCAACTCTCATACTTCTTTTAGTAGCTCGTCTTTCCAATGCTGGGCCCAGGGCGGGAAGTCCATTGCATTCTCAGAGTGCTCGTTAAGTGCCGACTTTTGCCCCTGAGCCTCACTTGGCTGATCACTCTCGGTCACTTGCGCAGCAGCAGCACATATGGGCAGAATTCCCCCATGGGGTCACCTTTGCTCAACTCCCTGAATTTCTTTCATTATCTCATCATAGGAGGGGGGGTGATTCCAGTCGGGTGACAAGGCACAACTGAAGTAGCAATAATTCTGAAAACGGAGCAGACTTAAGGATCCGGTCCAGCCTTATTTGATCTAATTCATCTGATGGCAAACTACCCTTTCTGAGACACTCTTGTAGCAGCTTTTCAAGCCGAGGTACATACACAGACAATGGCTCCCCTGGGTAATGCTGAGCGTTTCTTACTCTCCACCACAGATCCTCATCTGAATCCAGGTTCCCATACACATTCTCCAATGCATCCAGATAGTCCTGTGCAGTTGCTTTGGGGTTATTGGCCCGCTTGGCACAGATGGTAGCCAGGGCAGGACCTCGGAGGCTCTCACTCAACCTCTTTATTTCTCTGCTTCTGAGCATCGCCATTCAAGTACTAGAGGGGCAATATAGTCTATCGATGTCTCCCAGTCATCCTCCCCTTGGGGGAGGGAAGGGTGCCTGAGAAGATTCTCAGCCTTTGGTAGCAGTCATGACTAATGGCAGGTACAGATACAGGGGCCAGCATTGGCCTTGGCACAGAAAGTGGGGCTGTAACAGGTGCTGGAGTGGAAGGGGGTGTTGGGGAAGGAACACCCCTAGGTGGCAGGAACAGTTTCTTAAAGTTCTCTATGGTTTTCCTTTCCTCCAGCAACAACTTACAAATTTCTCCTCAAAAGTCTCAGATAATGGTGGAAGCTCATCCTCCCTGGGGTCTTTATTGTCTTTTGTTATCACTCTCCAGGCAGCTGGAACCCCTTCTGGGGCAATTGTCTGTGTCACTTTAGAGCTGTCCACGAGGTCACTACACTCTACCAAGGCTATGAAAGTTTGAGCGATCAAATCAACCTGTCAACCCACCACCACAGGGTTTTTTAAACATTCAACTTTGAAGAGTGCTCCCTCTACAGTGTCTTTACTGGTACCCGGGGGAATATCCAGTATAAGTACAGCATTTTGGGGGTTGATCTCCTGCCCAGTACACCACCTCACCAACTGGTATATAGCCATTTCTACTGGGGTAGCCATTAATCTTTAACAATAATTCGTAATTTTTGGCCACTAGAAGGCATAAAATCCCAGCGGTGAGCCTCCAAAATGTAACCCCTAGGTGACGCTATCCAAAGGGCTACTACCCCTGCCTGCTTGGCTAGTAGCAGGTTAAGGGGCCTGAGTTCTGAAACGGGTGCCTCCACTCGGAGGTCAGGATTGGTAGTGGTCAAGCTAACCTGGGCACAGCCCTCCAGGACACTGTAACCCCCCCTCTTTTCTTACTAGTAGCCAAAACAATACACAATAATCACTTTCACAATACCCCTGATACACCACACAAGTACCCACACTGTTTGTACTTACCACCAGGACTTTCCTCTGGCTTGGCCCTGGGGACCCCCTGTAAAACAAGGTTATACACAGCAAATAACAGCAGTACAGTACTCTTGCACAAACTGGAACCACAGTCAGGGTAAATGCAAAAAAGAGTTAGATCTGATTTATTCAAGGGACTCGAACAAGGGAGGGGTGTAATCAGGTTAGTTTGCTTAAAGGCTCTAGCAATCAAACAGTTGTGCATGCACTTCAGGGTCCATAAGCAGTCACACACTCTGGGTACCCAGATGGAGAATGGTGGGCTAGCCAGGAACGTTGCAGCTGATTGGGGCCCTGTGATGGAAGAAAACAATATGCACAACACACACTGTTTGTAATCCGGAGCCGGAGGGCTCAGTTCATGAAAAGAAAACAACAAGACAATCAGATGGCACACTTTTAGATTAGGCTGTTGTTGCAGGGAGCTACCCTGATGATTACTTACTATACCCAAGACTGGACACAGGCTGAAAGAAAATCGAGACAGCACGTGGCTAATCTGGAGTGCCAGGAGAAGCAGGGCTCCACACGATTCACTGAGGCATTGTTCCTGTTCAAGCGTGGAGCAGGCGGCTGATCCCCAGGCAGGTCTCTTGTCAGTGGCTTTCTCTGTGCAGTTGGGTAGTCTGGCAGGGCCAGCGTGGCATGGCTGAGGCTGAATGGAGATGAACGCAGATTCAGTCCGATTAGGCTGGATAAAGCTTCCAGCAAGCAGAACACAGTTCACACAGTGTGGAACCAAATCACGACCCACTTTCAATATACAGCATATTTACATGTAAAGAAATTCTACTGTACCGGGCAAACTGCTCTCCGTTCATGATCGCAAAGTCTCTGCACAAACCGGGGATTCAAAAGCAGCTGGAAATCCTGACAGGCCGATCGCATTCAGCAAAATCTTCGGTCTTCTTCAGGTATGAGCCTGGTAAAAAAATCAGTGGCTTACTTCGTTCTCATAAACTTGGATTTAGTCCAAAATAATTATCTTCTCTCCCTCTCAGGGGCAGCAGGCAGACATGCAGGCCACAACTTAGGCCTTTCCACAGTTCCCCCGCACAAAACTACTCATACGGCTGCTTGACTGTCTCAAGCATGTTGCTTAGATCTGGCTCAAACTGCAGCAAGCCTGGGAATTTCCTCAAGATCCAAAAGGTTTGGTTGGCTGATTCATCTGTCAGTCACAACAGGAGCTCCCCCTTCAGGTGCAAAAAGGCGCCAAAAGCCCAAAACTACAATTCTTACAGATTTTGACTCCAGGCAGCTCCTGTAGCCCAGCTCCATTTTAGGTCCCACCAGAACTGACTGGTCCAATTCGCAGTCCAGGACCAAGATAGTGGAGATAAACAAAACAGTCCTTGCTGCAAAGAAGGCAGGTTAGACAAACTACATTATCATTATCACTCTAAATGATTTTCAGCAAATAATTACATCTTTCAACAGAGCTCCCTCTCAGATTACTTATGACTGCAATCCAGGCAGATCTTAAAGAGACAGTATACAGACGCTATACTGGCACTCTCTGGCAATCACATTTAAACTGCTAAAATGCAGGACACCAGCCTGGCAGTGAGCATTTAGGCAAGCTCGAGGAAGACTTTTCAGGAACCTCCATTTGTAGGGGGGGTTACACATGTTTCACCACAGAAGTTTTGGCAACAAGGCCAATGCCTTGTAACTCACCATATGTTGGTTTTGGCTTCAACCGCCACACTGATGACTCTCCTTTCTTAGCTTTGGAGAAATAAATTTCCAACTTTGGGTGCTCACTGTCATCCAGCAGTGGAAGTTGACCGCTGTTCTCATTGTAATGTAACTCAGCTAGCATCAATCTGAAATGATAAAAGTAACAAATAACAGTGTGTGCAGGAGGAACTTATGAAAATACGAACCTTTCTGCACGCACAGTGCTTACGGTGTATCCAGTCAGGTCCACTGTGCATAAACCTATTCCCTACACCGCTTCTGCACCTCCATGCACCACCATGCTCCATGCAAGGGAGGCAGTATAGTGCAGTGGTTTAAGGCTCTGAGCTGCAGATCTGGTGACATCCAGCAGACCAGACCTGGGTTTGAATCCTATAGCTTCCACTTGCATACTGTGTGACCCTGAGCAAGTCACTTCACTTCCCTGTGCTCCTAGGTCACACCTGTAAAAAAGCTTTCAGCTTAGTGTGCTACTCCTGGTTTAAAAAAATATATATATATACCCGTGTATGGTTGGCATGAACCTCACGTTGTCCAATTTCGTCCTCCATCTGGGCAGAAACTCACAGGAATCCACCAGACAGTGCAGCATGTATGACCCACACACCACCCTTTTGGTGCTGAAGTGTGTCATCCTCTATCGAATGTCAGTCACCAAGGTACTACTCCCTGGACCATCAATTTTCTCCTCACCACTCTCCGCTGGAGAGTACTTTTGATGGCTATCTGGCTCCAATCCTTCCATTGGGTGTCACATTCCAACATGTTTTTGTAAACACCGTCTTGTGTCATTCTTCAGTTATGTTCTCCACAGGTAGGCCAATGTGGTTAGTCTAAGGAAAGTAATTAAACTGATGCCCCACTTTTCATAGCTACCCCTGCCACGTACATGTCATCATTACAACTCCTGAACAAAATGTAACAGTGCATTTTTATGGTGATTCATACCTGCACTGCATCCCCTCGAAGCTGAATGACGTGTGCTTTGGAGCAAAATGAATAACCACACTGTGGAAGGCCTCCACAGATGCGGTCTGGTGATGTGGTGACAAGCGTACCACAACCTTCACAAACTGGTAGTTCTCTAGCATTGACACTAGTGTTTCCGTCGCTGCGTCACCTGGTGAAAAAGACACACAAAAGACAGGAAACCCACTATTTTAGCAGCGCTTAAAATAAACAGTACTGTCATGCTTTTATGACACTGATGCAATGAACTACCATTCATGATATTCTTTAACAGCTTGTGTCATGAACCGTCCTATTGACAGGCCCAACTGTGTAGTCATCCTCTTGATATGTGTGAGTCGTCAATGATGAATGAAACAAATTGGTGTGAAATGTAAATTGTCATACAAGCTGCTGCCATGAGGTGCTGTGTCAAACAGCACTTGTTGCTGACAGTTGCTTATCAATGAACTTTGCACTTCCTTGAATGACTTACTTGCAACGGTCGCAAGGAAGGGAAACATGGATGCATCCCATCTGCCTCTACATGCCTTCAGATTTGGCAGACCTACTTGTTTATAAAACCACAATGTGTTAATTCAGTAAGGAGATGGATGAGGGCTCAACTGTTTCAAAAATCTATTCCCCAGTACTGGGGGTTGACAAGATGTAGATGGCAGGCATCCATCACGCTTTACTGCTAAATGTGTTTTTCTTTTCAGCTGCTGTAGAGAGAGCTACACGGTGTTCTTTGAGCAGAACACTTACTGGGCATCAGCCACTTCTGTCTTTCTCTGCCTTCAAGGGGTCCGTGATGACATGCGGGATACACCTCACTGTGGCCATCGTGTATGTTTTGCAGATGTCGTATCATTCCATTCCACTTTCCCTCCATTACTGCCTTGTCACAGTTGGCTGTTGTTGCAGGCACCCAATATACATGATTAATAATAGTTTTCTTCCATGGAATAATGCTTTCCATGCCACGTTGAACTGACAGTGACTCCAACTTCTTTCGCAGGCCTGCAATACAAACATGTCATTTTACAGTGACTGAAGCACATTGTAACGCAGTCATTATATAATCACATAAATGTGTACACTCAGAACGGCCAATTAATAATTACTACATTGTGATTCAGGATGTCTGGATATGATGGTATGCCAGAGGCTTGGCAGAGAACACCAGGAGGAAGGAGTGCTATGTGACCGGACTCTTCTACTGGGACCTTCAATTTAGGATAAAAAAACACACACAAAAAGAAAGTGAGTGTGTTTGTCTGAGTTAACTGAAGTGAATGGTTATCTGAGCAGTTATCTAGGTGTAAATCTCAGGTGACTGAAGGGGATTGTTATCTGTGCAATTTAATTACATGTAGAAAGATCTATTAAGTAGGGGGAGTGGCTAATCTAGAAGGAAGCTAGATTTAAACACTGCCCTAGATAGATTCTGCCAGAGGCTTGGCAGAGAACACCAGGAGGAAGGAGTGCTGTGTGACTGGACTTCTCTACTGGGACTATATTGCCCTCCTTCCCTCCCACCCAATGCTAGTTTTACTTTTATAGGCATAGGATTTGACTGACAACAGGAACTTCCTGTTTGGGAGTAGGAAGTGAGTGATCACAGAGCCACCAAAGACTCACCATCCTAGAAGGGCAAGGGTAACTCTCTGCCCCCCCCCCCAGCTGCTAGAGGTCTGCCTCTGAGCAAGTAAGGGGTCTACTGAGAAATATAGGATCTTCTTGTCTCAGAACAGGACGATCAGGAGCTTAAAGGGCACAGAGGCAGTAAGTAAGTAGGAGAGAATTAAAACAAAACAGAGGAAAGAGTAAGGATTCCAAACAACAGTGAAGGGCCAGAAGTAAGACATGATGGGAGTGGTGCAGTGCAGTGGCAGTGGAGCAGCAGTCTTCCGGGAGACGTTCTGGAGGATGCGGTGTTGTCCCATCTGCAGGCACCTCTCTGGGCTGAGGGAGGAGGTTGCTCATCTCCAGGCTGAGTTGGCCAGGATTTGTGGGACCTCCTCTTCTATCCAGGGACCACCAGGGTCACTACCGTTGCCTCAGAGGTTGCCAAGAAAGAGGAGCAGTTAGACCACAGTGGGCTCAGGGAGGGTGAGGGTGGTGGAACAGAGGCGCATCCCTCCAGTTGTACCTCTCCACAATTTCTATGCCGTTCTGGCAAAGTGTGGCTCCTCTATGGAGGCACTCGCAGTGGAGACCAAGGAGAATGCTGGGAACCTCCACAAGGGAGACCCACAGGAGGGTGGCATGGGACCCACAGGGAAGGAAACAACCCTGGTGGGGACTCCATTGTTAGGAAGGTAGAACTGGGGGAGGAAGGGAGAGGGAGGTAAGGTGCCTGCCTGGTGCCATGGCTTGAGGACAGGAGCAAATCCTCAGGATTGCCGGAGCAGCTGCACAGGGGAGGGAGCTGGATGTCATTGTCCACCTAGGGACAAATGACCTGGCTAAGAAAGGGATCAGAGTAGCGCAGGAAGAGTTTGTGGAGTTGGGGAGGGGCCTTAGACAAGTAGCTTGCACGGTAACCTTCTCAGAGGTGCTGCCTGTCTATGGCGTAGGTGAGGCTAGGGTGCTCCACACCATGGGATTCAATCAGTGGTTGAAAAACTGGTGCAGAGCTCAGGGATTTGGCTTCTTTGGGGACTTGGGGTCCACCTGGAGTGACACAGGCCTATACTGGCATGATGGGCTGCATCTGTCCAGGAGGGGAACCAGGATCCTAGGTGATAGGTTTAAATGCTTCACTGGCAAGCATTTAAACTAGCCAAAGGGGAAGGCATTGGAAAGGAACAGGGAAATCCTAGCCCCCCCCAAAAGTCAGGGTATTAAGTGAGGTAAACACCAAGATAGAGATGTCGATAGGAGGAAGGGCAGGGGTAAATGGGGAAAGTGACAAAGGCACTAAGGACAGGGATGGGGAAAAATGGAGTAAGACCATCAGGAAATGGAGGGTAATGAGTACCAACGCCCGTAGTCTGAGCAACAAACTCCCTGAACTGGTGGCCTTGATGGAAGAGGGATGCCTGGATATCGTAGCAGTCACAGACACATGGTACACAGAGAACCATGACTGAGATGTTAACATACCAGGGTACATAACCTACAGGAGAGACAGGGAGGGGAGAAGAGGGGAAGGAGTAGCTCTCTATGTAAAGGAAGGGATGAAAGCAACTGAACAAAAGAGTAAACAGGGAGGAGAGGAGGCACTGTGGGTAACCTTAGAGACTGGAAATGGTACCCCAATCCGCACAGGGGTTGTATACAGACCCCCATGTCAGGGGGAGGGAATGGACAAGGATATGATAGAAGGCATTCTTAGGATGGCAGAGAAAGGGGAGATACTGTTGATGGGAGACCTGAATATGCCAGATGTTAACTGGAGCACATTTGCTGCAGCCACATCCAAGAGCAGGGCCAATCTCGATGCCCTACAGGTAGCATGCCTCAGACAGCTAGTTTCGGAACCTACTCATGAGGGAGCAATCTTAGACCTCATACTCTCAAATGGGGACAGTGAGAGGATCTCAGATCTAGAAGTGGGTTGCCATCTGGGAACAAGCGACCATCAAACAGTGTGGTTCACGATAAACTCAGCTACAGAGTCAAGCCATACAAAAGTGAGGGTACTGGACTTCAGGAGGGCTGACTTTGGCAAGATGGGAGAGTGCCTTAGAAAAGCATTAGCAAACAGGCTAGAAGGGAGGTGGAGCAACAATGGGGAAACATCAAAACCACCATCACAGAGGCAACAGGCCTTTGTGTGAAGCAAATAAACAAATCAAAATGAAAGAAAAAGCCACTATAGTTCTCAAAAGAGGTGGCTGGGAAAGTCAGGGAGAAAAAGATAGCATTCAGGAAGTATAAGGAAACACACAAGGAGCAGGACAGAGAGCTGTACCAGTTAAGGCAGAAGGAAGCAGGGAAGGAAGTCAGAATAGCAAAGGCCTAAACTGAGGAAAAGATAGCCAACTCGGTTAAGAAGGAGGATAAAACCTTTTATAGGTACATCAGGGAGCGTAGAAAGACAAAGGGAGGGATAGTGAGGCTGAATACAATGGATGGTGGGTGGGCAGAGAGGGACAATGAAAAAGCAGGCATACTGAATGAATATTTCTGCTCAGTATTCACAAAAGAGGAGGAGGGGGAGGTGCCTAATCTATTTAACAGAAGCACTCTTGATAGGGGGGTCGATCCCAATCCTTTCACAGAAAAAAGGGTTCTGAAAGAACTCCTAAAACTGAAGGTGGACAAAGCAATGGGGCCTGATGGAGTTCACCCCAGAATTCTAAAAGAATTAATGGGAGAACTAGTGAAACCACTGACTACCCTTTTTAACAAATCATGGGAGATTGGTGTGGTACCTGAGGACTAGAGGAAGTAGGACCAAGACAGAGGCAGGAAACTACAGACCTGTCAGTTTGACCTCTGTGGTAGGAAAAGTGATAGAATCACTTCTGAAGGAAAGAACTGTTGAGTACCAAGAGGCCAGTGGGGCACAGGACCCAAGGCAGCATGGGTTCACAGCGGGAAGGTCAAGTCAGACGAATCTAATTGATTTCTTTGACTGGGTGACCAAAGTATTAGACCAGGGAGGGGCTGTGGACATGGCCTGCCTAGACTTTAGCAAGGCATTTGACACAGTCCCACACAAAAGATTAATTGTCAAATTAACCATCCTGGGAGGGTCCCAGGGTGTAGCCTTGCAAAACATTGGCTGACAACAGGACACAGAAGGTAATTGTAAATGGAATCCACTCTGAAGAAAGAGGCTACAGGGTACCGCAGAGGGTTCAGTATTGTCCAGTCCTTTTAATGTCTTCATAAGTGACATTGCAGAGGGACTGGAAGGAAAAGATGCCTCTTTGCAGATGACACAAAGATCTGCAATAGGTTGATGCACAAGAAGGCATGGAAAGGATGAGAAGGACTTGCAAGGTTGGAGGAATGGCTGAAGTATGGTAGCTTGATTCAATGCAAAGAAGTGCAAAATAATGCACCTGGGAAACAAAAACCCAGGGGAAGATTACACAATGGGGAGGAGGTAGTAACAACAACAAAAATGGAAAAGGACCTGGGGGTAATCATATCAGATGACCTTAAGGTTAGCAAGCAATGTGAGAAGGCAGTAGGGAGGGCTGGGGATATACTGGGATGTATAGGGAGAGGCATCACCAGCAGAAAACAGGAAGTTGTTATTTCTCTGTACAGTTGGTGAGACCCCATCTGGAGTATTGCATCCAGTTCTGGAGACCCCATCTCCGCAAGGACATAGACAGGATAGAGGCAGTTCAGAGGAGGGCAACTAAAATGGTGCAGAGTCTGCAAGAGAAGCCTGACGAGGACAGACTAAAGGAGCTTAATATGTATACCCTTGAGGAAAGGAGGGAGAGGGGGGACATGATAGAAACTTTTAAGTACCTCAGTGGAATCAACAAAGTCCAAGAGGGTAGCATCTTTCAGAAAAAGAGATGTGCAAGAACAAGGGAACACAATTTAAAGATAGAGGGGGTGAGCTCAGGGGCAATGCGAGGAAGTATTTTTCACAGAGAGGGTGGTGGACGTATGGAACAGTCTTCTTGAGGAGGTTGTGGGGTCTAAAACTGTGGGAGAATTCAAGAATACATGGGACAGACATAAGGTAATTCTTGTTGGGGGGGGTAAGAAGAAATAGGCTGTTGGTTAACTAGGATCTGCAGCTTATTCTGTAGATAGGGAAACAGGCAGACTAGGTGGGCCAAGCGGTCCTTATCTTCCGTCAAAGTCTATGTTTCTGTGTTTCTATGGTATGCGCTATTTGAAGTACCAAATGTGCACAGCAAAGTACCATGCCAGTCACCCCATGGCTGCTACATGAAACACGCAAAGTATGTGATGGACATGGACACAGGAGGCACACACTGTATTGAACTGGACAGCATGCAATGGATGCAGCACGGTACACTTGTTCCATGCAGGCTTGGTACTACTGTCCCTGCAACACCACCCAGACCTGAACATTGACTGTGCGCACAACATTACATTCATATTGTACTTCACCAGCCACTCACAAATGGCTACGCGAACCGTGCTGTGACTGCTAGATGTGAACATGTTCTCCACGTGGCCATCTATGACAGGTGCCCTGACACCAGCAAGTGACAGTCAGGGAAGGGACCCTGTTGAAAACAACACTGCTATTGGTAAGTGGTCCATTTTTCCATTACTACAAGTACCAAAGTGCAACACAGCGCCTGCAGATGCTCCCCCACCCATGAAGACAGACATGATGCAACACCTTCATGCAAGCTGGGCTGCCCACACTGCCAGATAAAAACATATCAGGCACTGGCACGCAGTTCTGCAGTATGACAAAGAACGATCGATTGTATATGGTTCTTGTTACCCAAGGGGCATGTCTAGCTGCTCAGCCATCAAGACACTCTTTCAGAGAGCTCCCAAAGATTGCTGCTTAAATGTATATAAAAAATAGACTTACAACCTATTTGGTGATGCAGAAGTGCAGATAATCTATTTTTGAAGGTTTAGACATTGCTAAAGGTCGATTTCCTTACTATGGGCTGGAAGAATTCAGAGAATAAAGCCAACTTCTTTGCGCCTCATGGCGGGGCCACAAAAGCACTGACAGCATCCTCGGAGAATGCGTTGGAGGAGCTCAACAAGGAGGACTCCCGCCCGGCATTGCTTGACTCACTCCAGCAGGCTCTCTCAACTCTCACCAAAACGGTCCAACATATGGACAAAAAAATGGATTCCTAACATGATCGCATGCTGGCAATAGAACAACAGATGGATGGCTTAGTGGAAGCAGCGGTGAGCCCTGAAAAAAATTAAAATAAAGCACTGGCCACAGCAGCAACGTGTGAGAGAGCACACACTCATGAAAATTCAAATGGAGCAACTTGAAAATATTGTGAGGGCCTCGCATGTCTGGGTACTCGGAATCCCTGAGAAAATGGAGGGTGAAGATTTGTGTGCATCTATGTTATCATGGCTAGATCAGACATATGGATTAGACCTCCAAGACCTTATTCTCCACACTTACCGGATCACACCATGGAGAGCTAGTGGACAGAAACCAGAGCCTCACACTATCCTGATGGTCACAGTGTCAGCGGTGATTCGAGATTGCATCCTGCAAGCTGCTAGAGCCAAGAGGAATGTACCCATTGATGGGTCTTGGGTGATGTTATTCCCAGACCTCTCACACGCAACCCGAATTAAAAGAAAAAGTTTTGATGCAATGAGGTGGCGATTCCACGACCTAGAGATCACTACAAGCATGCTGATGCTGGCAAGACTCCATGTGAATATCGGGTGGAAAATATATATTTACACTGATCTCAAGGAGGCAGGAAAGATGGCTGAAAAACTCGAGGTGGAAAAGGCAGCCCAAGAGGGAGAGAATTCTTCAGAGTCAGAAGATGAAGAAGGGACTTAAATGTGGACTCCTGTGTAGAACTCTGTGTCCAATTCTAAATTCAATTTGCAGGTAATGCTACAATTGCTGGGAACTAGTTTTGGGACTTCATGATGGGCATTTCAAAGGACATTATGGGACTTGTCCACAGAAACGAACGAATACTGAACTGTATCTTTTGAACTTTGGGACTGTATGTTTTGCTCTTTCAGTATAAATTAAAGTTAAGTCCATATCCCCTTTTCTGTGCATGATTATGTTTCCCCAGTTGTCCCATTAAGTGTGGGCATAACGCTCTTCTAAACGGCACAGTACATAGTTAAAATGGTAGTCTTGATTTTGTTTTGTCTACAGAGAGGAACTGTGTTCTCTCAAGTATTTGAAGACCTGCTTCTAGAATAAATATTACACATTTTCTAGACCTACTTATGAAAACAGAGGTTGAAAGTTACAAAACTAAAATGCTATCTACCGAATAGGCTAAGGGAGCAAACTGGGAGGGGAAATTTTTCTTTGCATTACTTATGTGCTTTATAAACAAAGGCTAAATAGCCATTTCTCTCATTGTATAAACTATTATGTGGTTATTGTAGTTTAAGGCATTAGCAGCACATAGCCATTCTGTAAAATTATGGGAAAAATGTTTGACATACCCCTCTATCTTGTATCAATGGTGACACTAACTCATATAACCTAACATCAACTTTGTCTGGAAACATGCTGTATGCTTTGTTCCGAGTGAAACTCTTGTACTGTATAGTATAAAAATATAAATAAAAAGTAAAAAAAAAAGACAAAAAAAATGGTTCCTGTTACCCGTGGGTGATGAATGTCAGGGACAACACTGCAACTTAATGTCTTTCCTGCACTGTACGGCACTAGATGACAAAGAATATGCAGTAATCAATCAGCATTTCAGTGAGGTCTCGTGGTGCCTCCTCAACAAAACCTTGTTTTCACAGAATTGATGCAATGTAATGTTGGAGAGCCATAAAGGGGAACACACAACTCACCTTTTGCCACTTGCCAGACATCAAAAAAATGTTTTGCACCGTCCATCAAAGGTGTTGTTGCAAGCCAGGAATTTATCTGACGGTGGCGGTCAGTAATGATACACTAAACCCTCATGTGTCTTTCCTCCACAATCGACGTTAAGGATTACTTCAGGCCCTCTATCTCCATCGATGCCAAATTTTTTACTTCGTTGCTCTGACCCACAAAAAAAAAAGGTGAGAGGCAAACACTATTACTCGTGAGAAAGACAGACATTGAGGCATTCAAGCACTGGATATTATTTCTGCATTCACATGTAATCATCCATCCCTCACCCCAAATGCAACTGTCACCTATCTGTACAGCACAATGCACAGGTCATCACCAGGTTAACTGTGCTATAATTGCATCTAACGTGCCTATCAGTGCATAAAGTAACTACTGCAGTCATGCATGTGGCACTGTGCTCTGCCAATGTGTGTACAGTTGGAACAATCATGCCCACTGCAATCACAATGCGCAGTTCAGATATTCAGTTGATAATGACGGGTGTTTGTGTCTGCTTAGGGGTATCAGATGTGAGAGGTGTCTGGGAGCCTTGTCCCACTGGCACAACTGTTACATTCAGTGAGTACACCACCATTTCTGTCAAGACCTACCACTGCAGTTGTAGACCCTCCCACTATCTATGCCTACCACATTAAGTTAGGGAAAAGATTTGAGGGACTGACTGTTGTACGGTGATTGGAATATTTAACCGCCTGTGGAAATGGCACGGTCTACCATTGCTGTTTGATGGGATGGGGTGGCCATATGGTGTCATAAATATGATTGTGTCATGCCACTTCTCTGGTACACTTAGCCCATCTGTGCATTGTCTGCAACAGAGTTGAGTTTTGATATTCTCCACTCTGACTATACTGGGACCTCAATAGGCATGCTGTGTACGTGCTGCTCAATTATCTATGTTGTCAGACGTTGGTTTTTTTGGGGAGGAGAACAGGAGGACCATGGAAACCATATTAAAGAGTCAGGAAATACACAAAAATGTGTACCAGCGCAAAATGTAGACTCCTACCACGTAGTCCATTGAAACACGCCTGTGCACGTAGCACCAGAAAATTCTCGATGGACCACTTCATGCGCTAAGTTCAACAACAAACATATGTCAGCATAATTAACATTTTCATGGTGATGTCAGGTTAGTAAACATGGATTATAGGTGTGTCCATGACCACCGTTCCCCTCTCATGGGACTTAGTCTGTCTGGATGGAGAGGTTGTGCAAAGCAAAATTACTACCTCACGGCAAAATACCTGGACAAGGCAGATGTCGATAACTTTGTTGACACAGTATTCAAGCATGGTATAGGATCCATATTTGGCAGAGTGGCCAGGGCTGTCAGCCCTGCCATCTCCTCCCAGTATCAGTCCTCCACCCATTTGGTGTAGTTTTTCAAACACCATTGTCTGCTTATTGCGCCACACACCAGCAATATTGTACATTTTATGTGCTGCTGTAGTGTTGAGTGTGTCACACAGGGAACGTGCATGTACTGGAATAGTCTCAGAGTCTTTGAAATTGGGCACCCAGACACCAGTATGGTCACTGAGAGAAGTATGTTACTCAAGGCATGACAGCGCAAGAAGGGCTGACTATGCCATGTCTTGCGGTGGCTACAGTCCACACATGCAGCAGTTACTGTAGGAAGTGTTCCTTACTTTCGGTTCTTGTTATCAGTTGAAAATTCTACTTTGCTGTAGCCATGGAACAGCTCACAGGTATGAAACAACTCCTCCAAGCTTGAATGAAACACAATAAATTTCTCCTCATCATGTACTCCTTTCACCTCTGGTTTCTTAGGCGTGCTGAAGAGAGAATACCAAAAAGGTGCTGTAAGTTAAAGCAGTCTATGACATGTTACTGACAGACAGCACTTTTGTTACATACTGCTAATAGCTCAACGAGATGCAGATGTGCGTGTGTGTGCAAAGAAGGGACAGTACAAATTGTGGAAGACCTTCACTGTTTGCAGGGTGTGTATCACAATGCGTAGTAAGCATGTCAATTACCAGTGTCGCCAGAGAGGAGAAAAGTTTTGATTCAAGGAAATATGTAAATTTACGGCCCATGTAAACCACCAAGTGCAGCATGTCTGTGTTTCACAACTACTTAAAATGATGGCTTTCCTATAGCAAGGTCCTGCACATGTAATGGGGGACATTACCATAAGCATTGTAAGTCAAGCAATGCTTTCAGTAAGTGAAGGAACAAGGAACAAATAACTTGGACCTGCCTCCTAAGATCCAGTTCACTGTCCTCTGTGGCCTACTGGATGGAAATAATGGAGGGAAGTACTCAGATCCCAGTAATTCTTCAACAGTGGTATTTACACTGACGTCAGCGGAGGAGGAAGGCATAATGTCATCATCAAGCAGATTGCACTGCATGGCCACTGAGGTGACCGTGGGTAATTTGGCCATGACACCTGAAAGGGACATAGGTGACATGTTAGTATTAATGTGCCATTAAGTCCAAGTGGTTTGACACCCACCCAAATAGTTTGATCTATTCACCTTTACTTTTGCTGAACCATTTTGGGTTTGTCTAAACTTTCACTGATTTCTTCTGTACTGGCGGCTTAGAGACAGTTTGTGCAGATGTCACTGGGGTTGCACACTCTGTTGCTGCTGTAATGTCCTGCTCTACTGAAAACTCTACAAGTATGAATTGACATTCCACCTGCTGAGTGTCATCTAGTCGGACATTTGTATGGGGGCATGTCGCATCCTCAACGTATATGGGCCACTCCAAGCATGTTCCCAGTAGGTAAATAAAGAGGGCAGTTTGATGACAGCATGATTTCACAAACCAACAGTGACCTATTTGAGCACAACAGTAAACTACCATTACACATGACAATTGAGTGCCATGGAAGACATTCGTGACCAAGTACTGTTCGGTATTCGATGGTTCTGGAAAAAAAGAGCATTAATTTAGCAACATGAACAGTTCACCACACATTGAACATAGGAGAACATGTGATGGATAAGTGCAGTGTGAGTTCTGCATACCTCCAAGAGAAACCTAAGTATGGCTATTGCAGCACATTCTTGCATTCACCCACTACAGCACCACAACATAGTTGACCATCCTGTACTTTGATCAACAGCATAAATCATCGTTCAATGTGTGATGCTCATGAAAACAGCAGCAGACATTAAAGCGATATGAACATGGCATGCACCTGATTATGAGGGTGCACTTGCTCACTGATTGCAATGGAAGGTTCTGATGATGCTGTCATATCATTGGTAAGGAGTGGCGACACAACATCACCCATTGCCTACAGAAAAGGAGAAGAAAGGAGAAGAAACACATACACCATTGTCAGATATGCATTACACGGTACTTTGAAATGTGTGTATTAACATGGGTGTTGAAATGGCACACATAGGTCTTGAGCCTATGAAGGGACATGGCAATTGCCTACACCTGTATGCACTGCCCATGCTGTAGACTGTAGACTGGGGAATGCCCTCCTCATGGCAGTGGCATTGTACATACACTGGTAAAAAATGTAGCCAGGTAATGGCACAATGACCAGGAAGTGATCAGTGTAACAGTCAATGTTGCATGCATCAACGATTTGTAGGCTGTACTGATGGCCCGGTGTAGTACCCACCATGGACAATCACCCGTGTGATCCAATGAAAGAAGTCCATCATGTATACATGCAAGGTTGACCCATGGATAAACGAGTGGTGTCTATCAAGGGAATGGATACCCCAAGGGAATGGTGGCCACCCCTCCTCGACCACTGACCCCATTAACTGTCCTACAATGAACTGTAGCCTGACTGGTTACTACTTGCATGTCTTGTCATGTGTAAGACTGTTAGGGAGAGGCTGAACATGCCACGTACTCCTAGACCTAAGTATGCATACTGTTTCCGGCGGGGGGTGGGCATGGGTACTCTACCAGCGCCGCCTGAAGCACTGACATTTTCTTGAGTACTGTTGTGGTAATTCCTCCTGTGGCCGGAGTTATTATGAAATGCTGGTTACTTAACACACCGCAAGTTCCTTTCATATTTCTGGTAACCCCTTCTGGTTGTTGTCTGCAATTCGCACCACTCCACTGTTCACCTTGGCTACAGGTCCCTCCTTCGGTTGATGGAGAACAGAGCAGATAGTCATATATGCCATTAACTTGTTTTGACAACTTCTATGCCCACCAAGTGACACAACACATCCTCTGAACATGGGGTGGCATTTTCAAAATGCTCCCAAAAAATGGGCCAAATCAATGCTTTGGCTCATTTCAGATGCACTGAAAAAAAATTGCAATTTTCAGAAGATGACTGAAAATACCTAAGATGCACAATGGCCCAACCTGAAACAGGCTGGCTCATCATGAAATGCCACATAGCATGTTGAAGCACAGAATATAGCAGTAGGAGCATTGCAGCCAGTGACAGTGGAGCAACAGGGAAGGACTGCAGATGGGAAATGAGTGCTTTGGAACAGCCGAAACAGGGAGGGAAGCAAACCAATGCCCAAGGTGTGTAGAGTGGCACTGCAAAAGTGCAAAATGTACACAGACACAGCCCCATGGGCACACTAAGAAGCACCACACATACACTGCCAACTCATTTGAAAACAGGTACAGTGGGCATGGCACACTGGGGGGACGGGACAAAGACCCAGACAGCATGGCCTGGCATACACTGAAGTTCAAGTGCTCAGGAACCAGGCAGGGTGGACATGGTGCCAACACCACAGGCACAGATGGCCACAGGCACAATGGCACACAGGCCTCTGGCTACGTCACTATACTGGTGCTGACACTGTTCTGCACTGTGTTGCACCCTTGTGCAGCGCACATGCTGCACTGCTACCCTAACCCAAGAAAAAATTACTCACCTTAGTAATGTTGTTTCTTCTAATGGAGTCTTGCTATATTATGACTAATGCAGTTTGTCCCACCATTAGAACTGTCTGAGGTGAAAGAGTTAACTTCCATGCAGTGCATGGAACTTAGAGCGAGTCGTTAAGAAAGCTCTGTCAGGTTATTTCAAACCGAAACCGCCAGATCTTTACGAGCAAAACTCACTAAGGCTCTGTGTGGAAGCTGTAACCTACACTAGCCAACTGGCTACTAAAATATTAATACATTTTCTGGTCCCAACACCAAGACTCAAGTCAGAGGACCAGAAAAATAAGATAAAATAAATAAAACACACCCCAAACACCCCAACAAGAAGGGGTGGAAAACATAAAAGGGGGCATCAATAAGTGCCAACAGTGGACTGCCCACCCCATACCCAAAGTAGAAGTTCTGAGAGGGGCAGGCTGGAGGTCATAATATAGCAAGACTCCATTAGAAGAAACAACATTACTAAGGTGAGTAATTTTTTCTTCAAACAACATGAAGTCTTGCTATATTATGACTAATGCAGACTACACAGCAGTACCTCCATGGAGAAGGGACAGAACCTACTTAGGGAATAGGCTCTGAAGCACGGCTGTGCCATCGAGCATCCCTCCTGGCCTGGATATCCAGGGAGTAATGCTTGGTGAAAGTGTGTACTGTTTTCCAAGTAGCTGCTTGACATATCTCTAAGATAGGGATGTCTCTGGCAGCAGCTAGAGACGAGCTGCCACCTCTGGTAGAGTGAGCCTCAGGCCTGAAGGGGAAACTCACCAGTTTCTGATAGAAAATTGATACAAGAGACAATCCACCTGACAATGGATCTCTTAGTGGCAGGTCTCCTTTCCCAACCTCACCATAAGTGAGAAATAGTTGGAGGAGTCAAACCTGTGACCCTTGGTACGCTCTATGTAGTAACTTAGGGCCCTCTTAACATCTAAGCTGTGCAGCCTCCTCTCACCAGAGGAGGAATGGTCAGTGAAGAACACTGGAAGTGAAATGGATTGGTTAAGGTGGAATTCTGAAACCACCTTAGGCAAAAACTTCCTGTTAGTCCTGAGGACTACCTTATCCCTGTGAAAGGAAATAAAGTCAGTCTCCACTGATAAAGCCTGTAACTCACTTATGCGCCTGGCAGAAGTGATGGCTACTAGAAATACAGTTTTCCAAGTCAATACTTAAGCTCTGGCCAAGACAGAGGTTCAAGGGGCTGCATCAGCTGAGCAATGCAAACATTAAGATCCCAGGCAGGGGCAGGGTCCCTGAATGGAGGATTGGTATGAAGCAATCCTTAAAAACTTGAAAATACAGGGTGAGCAGGAAGAGAAGAGGGCTTCCTGCTGAAATAAAAGCAGAGACAGCTGCCAAATGCACTTTCAGGGTAGCTGGTCTCAGTCCCAAAGAATTAAGATGGACCACATAGTCCAAAACAGTGAGTAAATCAGCAGATTCTGGGGAAATATGCTTCCCAGAACACCATATGGAAAACCTTTTCACTTGGAGTTATAGGTAGCCCTGGTGGAAGGCTTCCTAGAAGCTTTCAAGATTTCGAGAACACCCTGAGAAAGTTGTAGATCAGCAAACTCTAATTCCTCAAGAGCCAGGCCTTGAGGTTGAGGGATCTGAGATTCGGATACCAGACTCTCCCCTGGGCACAGGTTAACAGATTGTGGTTCCTGGGGAGACACAGGGGAAGATGGACTGCTAAGGACAGAAGGAGTGGGTACCAGGGCTGCCTGGCCCAGTCTGGAGCAATCAGGATCATCTTGCAGGGCTGAGACCTGATTTTGACTAGTACCTTGAACAGGAGAGGGAAGGGGGGGGAAGGCATAGAGAAACTTCCCTTCCCAATCGAGGAGAAAGGCATCCAGGGGACTGAGCCCAACACTGGGGCCTGCAACAAAAAGTGGAAGTTGATGATTGTCTGGGGCTGCAAAAGATCTATCTGAGGGTGCCCCATCTGGCAAAACTATCCCCAGTACTAGGGGATCCAGTGACCATTCGTGATGGCCCTGGGAAATCCTGCTGAGAGCATCTACCAGGACATTGTCCTTGCCTGGGAGGTGAACTGCTATGAGGGAAGTGTTCAAGGAATAAGCCAGAGACCACAACTTCATCGCCTCGATGCACAAGGCCGAAGACCGAGTGCCCCCTTGTTTGTTGATGTACCACATTGTAGTAGTGTTGTCTGTTCTGATGTGTACCACCTTGTTCTGAACAGATGCAGAAAAAACCTGAAGTGCTAGAAAAACAGCTCTGAGTTCCAACAGATTGATGTGGAGCAGAGATTCCTGAGGGGACCACAACCCCTGGGTGGAGAGGTCGCCCATGTGAGCTCCCCATCCCAAGAGGAACGCATCTGTAGTTAGGGTCAAGGAGTGAGATAGAGGGATGAAGGGCACCCTGACTCAGATTGCTCTGATCCTGCCACCACTGAAGGGCCTGGATCAGGGTTCGAGTCACTGGGATTAACTTGGATAGGGAATCTCTCTTGAGACCAGAAGGCCTCAAATGGAACTGAATGTCCCTCATCTTAAATCTTGCTCCTTGCACTACAGCTGTGGAAGCAGCCATGTGTCCTAGGAGCTGCAGGAAATGCCTTGCTGGTCGAGAGACCTGCAGAGTGAAAGACGAGGCCAGGGCCACCAGGGTCCTTACCCTTTCTAGGGGAAGGAAGGCTCTGGTTTGCTTTTGTGTCCAGTTCTGCACCTATAAAGGTGAGTACCTGGACAGGTTCCAGAACTGACTTTGGAAGATTGAGAAGAAAGCCCAGAGAGGCAAGCTGCTGGGTAACTTGCAGGTGTGATTTGACTGGTCTGGAGACTGACCCACAATGAGCCAGTCGTCCAGGTAGGGAAAGATGGCAACTTTTGCCTTCTTAAATGAGCAACTGCTACTGCCAGACATTTTGTGAATACCCTTGGGGCAGAGGTAAGGTCAAGGGCATTGTTCTGAACTGATAATGGCCTGAGGGCAGTTCAATCTGAGGTACTTTCGTGGGAGCTTGATAAGAACATGGAAGTAGGCATCCTTGAGGTCCAGGGAAGCTAGCCAGTCCCCTGGCCTTAGGGAGGGTAAAATCATTCCCAGAGTCACCATTTTGAATTTTGGTTTTAAAAGGTGCTTGTTCAGATATTTTAGGTCCAGGATGGGCCGCCACTCTCCTGTCTTTTTTGGGGTAAGGAAGTACCTGGAGTACAGACCTTGCCCTGGTGTAGGGAGAAACCTTTCTACAGCTCTGAGAGCCAGGAGGGTTGAGACTTCTGTTTCAAGGCAAGAGTCTCTAAAGGGTTTGCAGGTGGAAAAGATCTGATTCTCATCTTTGGAAATTTTTGAAGCTTGAGAATCAGACCCTGGTTCACTACTTCCAGGACCCACTTGTCTGATGTTAAAGACTCCCAGTCCTGGACGGAGCAGCCTGCCCCCTACAGGTAATGGAGAGCCGGCCTGGGCATCCCATCGGGTGCCTGTTTGGCAGGGGCTTTAGGCTGAGGGGTGGAGCAGGCCTGCTTGTACCCCGCCTGCCTCTCCTCTGAAGAACCCTCTGAACATAAGCTGAAGAGGAGGCCTGGGTCTGGTAAAAGGCCTGTGAAAAGGCCTGCCCCTACCCCTGGGGGGCTGCCTCTGAGGAGTGACTTGCATTTCCTTGGCTTGTGCACTCCTATAAGTGGTTCTATATTCATCCATTTTCTCATATAATTCTCTGTCTGCTCCCAAACAGAGAATTTCCCACCACAGGAAAATCCATAGCCTTAGACTGGGTATCCTGTGACAAAGTAGTACACCTGAGCCAAGCCAATCTACGAAAAGCCACAGATGTAGCCATGACTCTAGAGGATACATCATTAGAATCCACTGCAGCATGAAATTGCACCTTAGATGCCTCAATACCATCAGCAGCCACCTGCTCCAGCTCCTTGGCAAGCTGGCCAGGGGCCTGTTTGGCTAAAGCCATGACAGTATCCCATCTAGATTTTTGGTATCTCACAACATAAGCCATATAGTTTGCTTGTCTGAGTCCCAAAGACGCTGCCATGTATTGTTTTTTGGCCATGGCATCAATCTTCCTGGAGTCCTTGTCAGGAGGATGTGAAGCCAGGGGAATATTAGCTTTATCACAGGCTGCAGCCTGAACTACCCCAACATGACTGCATTGCTGTGAAAGAAATTCTGTATCAGGACTCGACAAAGTGTACCTCCTGTCCATCTTTTATCCACAGGAGGCACAGAATTACGAGCTTTTAAAATTTTTATTGTTTGTTTCCTAAAAGATTTATGTAAAGGAATAGACAATCTCCTGGACTCTGGGATAGCCATCATCTCTACAAAGTCAGGCTCCTCTTGCTCATCCAAAGCCTCCTCTAAAGGAAGCTGGAGGGTTTCAGCAACTTTTTTATAAAACAGAAAATGAGAAGGGGACTCAGCAAGCCTAGGGGGAGATTCTCCTAAAGGTCTGTCTGGGGAGATGTCCGGTTCAAAGGGCACATCCAGACTTTCAAAGTCACATTCACACTGATCATAATCATCCTCCCCCTCCTCTGGTTCATAAAACTCCTCTATATCATTTTCTTGAACCAGTGGAACTGACTGAACCGACCTTTTGCCAGATAGTGGCGGTTCGGACGGAACCGGGGAAAGTGACTGGACAATCTGTATTGCCCTGGCTATCTCTGCAGCAGTTGGAGAAGGGATTTTTGACTCCACACCTGCTGACTTTCTAGTTATCTTTGCTGGAACTGGCTCCTCAGAGTCAGCTTTACGTTTGCCCGAGGAAGTCTGGCCCTGGTCAGAGGGCACTCCCTCCGGTTCGGTTGGCACCAAACCGGGCTGGCCATCCGGGTCAGCGGACTTTTTGGCCTCTCGCTCCCTGAGCCTACCAACTCTCTTATCCAGGGTAGCTGCAGGGAAATTCTTGCAAATCTGGCAGTCTGCACTGAGGTGGTCAAACCTCAGACAATAAACACATGGTGTGGTCAGCCTTCGAAAGGCTTCCCCACAGACACTACAGTGTTGAAACCCAGTGGGCCCGGTTTTCTTTTGGGTTTCAGACATAATGCCAGCCTAACCAAAAACTTGCCCTTTTTGGCAGTGGCAGGCAAGACACCTTATCGGTTCCCAACCGTGTCACGGGTCGTGGAAAAACGTAATGAAATCCTGTTTTTAGAACCGATAAGAACGGAACCGCACTCAACAAGCCTTAAACGCTCAGAATGAAGTTTAAATAAATCTGATCGGTTCAACCGAACCGATAAACATTTACAAGTTCCACACAGAAAACCTATCTATTACTTACAATACCATAGACAGAGCTTGAACCGATCGGTTTTGCGTTAAAATAATGATAATCGCGTTGAATTTAACGAGAAAAACTCTTTAAACCGAGAAAATGAACCGAGCAGCAGGAGGAATCTCCGGAGTGACTGTTCAGTGAGGCGGAGTAAAGAATCTGACGGTTTCGGTTTGAAATAACCCTGACAGAGCTTTCTTAACCGAGCTCGCGCTCTAAGTTACATGCACTGCATGGAAGTTAACTCTTTTACCTCCGGAGCAGTTCTAATGGTGGGACAAACTGCATTAGTCATAATATAGCAAGACTTCATGTTGTTTGAAACAACAGCTTGGCCCTCCTGTGAGGCCTGTACCCCATGGAGGTTGCCCTTCATTGTCAGCACTAGTGCCACCATGTTGGCCAAGTTAGTTATGCTCCAGTTAACGGGCCAGGGCCCTGCAGCCTGCACACGTGGCATATGCCACAGAGGTCCAGAACAAGTTAGACCAGGGGGGTTTCTGTTATGAACAAATGTTCTGAGTGTCTATCTTTGTTGGATAGAATTTCCTATAAAATGGGAGTTTTTTTATTTAAAATTATAAATGGGCTTTTACCAGTGTCAGTTTCTGACCTTTTCCCTAGGCTTCTTCATGTTTGCAGTACCAGGTCTCAGAGTAAATTTGTATTCAAATTACCATTTGTTAAAAAATCTATTGCCCAAAGGTCACTTTTGTATCGAGCACCTCTATTTTTTAACTCGGTTTCTACTGACCCGGCTGAGTGTAAAACTGTCCCTTGTTATAAATCTCGTCTTAAGCAATGGGTCATTAATTAGTTTGAATGTGTTTGTTGACTATATGCTAGGAGGTAAATGTTAAATTATATGTATTTGACATTTTGTATTGTATGTTATTATATTGTCTTGAATGTTTTTTTTTTAATTTAGTAACTTGTCATCTGTGAAAAAGGGCAAATATGCTCATCAGATCTGCAAGTATAAAAATGAAAATGAAATTAAATGAAACTTAGCAGTATCTGGCTATTATATGGCACAATAAAATCTACTTTTACTTGCAGCTTTTTGCCTGTGCCATTTTTGTTGTGTTGGTGTGTGCTACCTTACTATTGTTTATGCCACAGAGGTCCACCTGACGCTGCTGTGCAAAGATGGGGCACTGCAATGAAAGTGGCTGTGTAGCATGATGTGTGCGATAGGCACACGTGCTGTGTTCCGTGCATGTCACTGATGCGCCATAGGGATGCGTGATGTATGGGCAATGGCTCATCACCGCGCAGTTGGGTGAGATGTGCAATACATGGCCATAACCGTCGGACATGACCCACCACGCATGTCCAGTGCGGTACGCCATATCGCGCATGTGTGGAAAATGCTCACCATGGAGAATGCATGGCAAAAATCAGAAGTGTCCCACAGACTGACATGGGCTCTCAGCAAATCTGCAATTTTCAGCCAGAGTTTGCAAATGATCTCATTGGCCATTTGAGGCACAACTGAATTGGTTAGCATCCCTTTCTAGTTGATGGAATCCTCATTTTAAAGAGCTGAGCTATACTTTGGCAGCCCGGTGCCACCCGACACCACACGTGAGCAACAGGTAGTTCAGACCTGGAGGTACATTTGTTTACAGTCCCCATGTTACAGCCTGTGTTGCATTGCATCCAGTGAGACCTGCCCACTGGAAGATATGCTGTAACTATGTGCAAACATGCCACTGTCATGTTCTGCAGTGCCACATCCACTGTAGTGGCCTCACCTGCCACTGTCCTGTCCAGCCATGCTTGTCTTCCATGGCCCACCTTATTTGTGCCAGTGTGTGTGAGTTACATGCCACCCTACCACCTGTGCTTGCTATGCCAAGAACCTGCCCTGCCCACATTGTGCTGTGGCACACCGCTGTCACTGTGTTAGTAGGCCCTGTTCCAGCAGGTCAACCAGTTCAATGTTCCACATGGGTGTTGGCCCTTGCACTTTCCCTATCAGTGTCTGCCCCCCCTCCCCATTCCCAGCACTGCCTCCTGCCATGTGTTGTGCCACAGAGTGCGCTGTATGGTCATGGTGTCCTGGTCACCCACACAGTTGATAGCCGCTAGGGATTTCCCCATACTCCTTACACCCCTCATTATTTCCAGTATTAGAAGTGTGCCCCGTCCATCTACCCAGTGCAGCCTTTCTATTACCTCAATATGATAACACAAGCAGCAGTTCAGACAACTGCAGTACAAAGGTGTTTCTCACGAACATATCAAACTGAGCTTAGGAAATGCACTGTCCAATAGCGAAGACTGGTCAGTGTACTGTCTTTACTGATAACAAATGCATTCAGATACCACACAGGTTCTCGCAATGCCTGCTATCCTGGCAGCTGCCTGTTGGGGGATTTCAGTCAGGACTACTTCTTTTAGTAGTATCTCTTTTGGTAGTATCTTTCGATATATGCCCAACATGCACCACCCATTTGGGCTGAAAATGAAGATGTGCGGAACATCCATGGGCATCCCCCCTCCAGATGCACCTAACACATATTAGATTTTGTTTGGTACATCTGGGGATGCTCCAGACCCTCTGTGCTCTTTGAATATCGCGCTTTGACACATCTATGATGTGCTGGGCGCATGTGCTGTGAAAATGTCACCCATGATGTATAATGTTTGTCTTCTTCATAGACCTGAAGAAGTGCATGTCACCATGCTAAAGCCCACGTGGAAGTCATATGTACATAAAACATATTGTCAGCCTACCAATAGTGTAACTTCAGAGGAATTAATAACATACTCCTCCCTTCCATCTTCCATGATACATATATTTTGGGGATATGATGTGCAGCTGCTTTTTACATCACCCTTTCCCTGAGTCCTCCGTATCTTGTCTGTGATTCTTGTACCTGGATTTCCTCATCTCCACCCTGACACCTTTGAAGATGTCCTATCCCATGCCAACAATAAGTGCCAAGTCAAAATAGAAACCCATGTTGTGTTATCAGCTGGATGGGCAGAGTAGTAGCACAGCAATGAACTTGCAAATGCTATGCTGTTGAGCGTCAACAGTACATCACACTTTTCACATTTTAATTTTGTAGCAGCACAGCAGACTGTGTAGTGAAGCATTATCATAAGTGACAGTTCCCTCAAAGTCGGTATTCTGTGGTTCAGCTGATACCTCTCCACCAGACAGCATCGATAACAATAGCTATGTCCTTCCTAAAGCATACCAGATGCTGTGAGTCGTAACTTTTTTGGAGCAGTAGGATAACAGCTACATAATGGGTGCCACATTGTCAGTGATCAGAAGTATAGGTATGGGTTGATTAAAATGCTGACAGTGTTACTTTGAGCCGAAATAACTCTAGCAATAATAGTGACATCACTGCAATGTCAAATGGAAACTGAAATTGACTGACTCATACCATTATTCAGTGCACTAGAACAGTCTGCATCTTGGTAACCACAGGATCTGAACAGTGTAAAATCATTGTTATGGACAGTACAGTGACACGGACTCAGTGACAGCGATACAACAGAGAACCCATCCACCAATAATAACCACATAATGTACAACTACCACACAGTGGTTTCCCCTGCAAGAGTAGCATGACATCCCATGCACCTGACTGCCACTGCCACCAGAGTCATCGGAAGACATCAGCTCCTTCGATGAAGTCTCTTTAGTGCCCATGACACTTGATAAGTCCACCTCACTCAGCAGCTGTGAAAACATGAATGGCACACATGGAAATGGGATGAGAGCATAAGAGCACTGTGTCACACATCAGCACAAAATATACCATGCCATGTGCTTGACCAAAAGCAGTATGTGAGAATGTCGTACAATTTCTGTACATGCCTCCAAAAACAGAAGATACAATGCTCAGTTGACCAACATGTCAAAGCAGTGACATGGAGTCATAACAAACTGCAATAAACACAGATAGGTGAACTGTACATGGATTTATAATCCGGAGTGAGTGGGCATTGCCTGGTAGCACACAGACATCTCCAGGCTGTACTCTGAGGACAGCCCTTCCCCCAAAATAGGGTCAGTATACCCCAAAACACTCTGAGAGGGGGAACTGTTGCTGGATTTAGAGTCCAGAGTGCCTAGGCATTGCCTGGGGGCAGACAGTGGTGTGTCAGCCATCTCCAGTCCGTACTCTGAGGACAGCCCCCCCCAAAGTGGGGTCAGTATAACTCGACACACTGTGAGAGGGGAACCAATGCTGGATTTAGAGTCCCGAGAGCCTGGGCATTGCCTGGGAACAGACAGCAGGGTGTCAGCTATCTCCAGGCCGTATTCTGAGGACTGCCCCCAAAGTGGGGTCAGTATACCCTGACACACTGTGAGAGGGGAATCGATGCTGGATTTAGAGTCCAGAGTGCCTAGGCATTGCCTGGGGGCAGAAAGCGGGGTGTCAGCCATCTCGAGTCTGTACACTGAGGACAGCCTTCCACCCCCAAAGTGGGGTCAGTATACCCCGACTCACTGTGAGAGGGGGAACTGCTGCTGGATTTAGAATCAGAGTGGCTGGGCATTGCCTGGGAGCACACAGAGGGGTGTCAGCCATCTCCAGGCCGTACTCTGAGGACATCCCCCCCCACACTGGGGTTACTATACCCAGACTGACTCGGAGAGGGGGAATCGTTGCTGGATTTAGAATCCAGAGTGCCTGGGCATTGCCTGGGAGCACACAGAGGTGTGTCAGCCATCTCCAGGCCATACTGTGATGACAGCTCCCCCTCCAAAGTGGGGTCAGTATACCCTGACACAGTCTGAGAAGGGGGCTGTTGCTGGATTTAGAGTCCAGAGTGCCTGGGCATTGCCTGGGAGCACACAGCGAGTTGTCAGACATCACCAGGCCTTACTCTCAGGATGGACCAACCCCTTCCCCCCCAAGGTGGAGTCAGTACACCCAGACACATAGTGAGAGTGGGAAATGTAGATGGACTTACAGTCCAAAGTGAGTGAACATTGCCTAACAGTAGACAGCATGGTCTCAACCATCTCCAGGCCGCACACTGATGACGTTCCCCCTGCCCTCCAAAAAAGTGTGGTCTCTGTATACTGAGACACAGTGAGAGGGGGAACTGTAGATGGATTTACAGCCCAGGGTGAGTGGGCATTGCCTGAGATCACACAGCGGGGTATCAGCCATCTCCAGGCCATACTCTGACTTCCTCATGTCCAGCTTGACACATTCGATGGTGTCCTACTCCATGCCAACACTGATGACTGCCCAGTTGCAATAGACACCCATGTTGTTTCATCAGCTGGCTAGGCAGCCTAACAGTACAGCAATCAAAATGGAAATGATATGCTATAATGTGTCAACAGTACATCACACTGTTCACATTTTCATTTTGGAGAAGCACAGCAGACTGTGTAGTGAAGCATTATCGTAAGTGACATTTTCCCTCAAAGTCTTGACTCTGCTGTTCAGCTGATACCTCTCCACCTGACATCATTGATATCGATAGCTATGTCCTTCCTAAAACATACCAGGTTGGAAGAGGCTGTGGGTCACACCTTTTTGAGAGCAGTAGGATAACAGCAACATAATGGGTGTAACACTGTCAGTGATCAGAAGTCTAGGTATTGGTATTGGTTGATTAAAATGCTGCCATTGTTACTTTGAGCCGAAATAACCGTAGCAATAATAGTGACATCACTGCAACGTCAAATGGAAACTGAAATTGACTGACTTATATCATTATTCAGTGCACTACAACAGTCTGCATCTTGGTAACCACAAGATCTGAACAGTGTGAAATCACTGTTATAGACAGTCCATATGAACATATGAACATACGAAGAAGCCAGCAGAAGGCCATTTGGTCTATCAAGTCTGCTCGTGTTGTTATGGTTGCCACTCAGCTTAAAGAGTACAGTCCCATGGACTCAATGACAGCGATATAACAGAGAACCCATCCACCAATAATAATCAAGCATACAACCACCACACAGTGGTTTCCCCAATAAGAGTTGTATGATATCCCATGTACCTGACTGGCACTGCCAGCAAAGTCATTGGAAGACATCAGCTCCTGCGATGAAGTCGCTTTAGTGCCCATGACACCTGATGAGTCCATCTCACTCAGCAGCTGGGAAAACATGAATGGCACACATGGAAAATGGGATGAGAACATAAGACCACTGTGTCACACATCAGCACAAAATATACCATGCCATGTACTTGACCAAAAGCAGTATGTGAGAATGTCGTACAATTGCTGTACATGCCTCCAAAAACAGAAGGTGGAATGCTCAGTTGACCGACATGTCAAAGCAGTGACAAGTAGTCATAACAAACTGCAATAAACACAAAGGTGATCCGTAGATGGATTTACAGTCCGGAGAGAGTGGGCATTGCCTGGGAGCACACAGTGGGGACTCATTAATCTCCAGGCCATACCAGCCCCCCCAAAAAACTGTGGTTACTATACCCAGACTGACTCTGAGGGGGTAACCGTTGCTGGATTTAGAGTCCAGAGTGGCTGGATATTGACTGGGAGCACACAGTGGGTGTCAGCCATATCCAGGTCGTACTCTGAGGACAGCATCCCACCCCGAACTGGGGTTACTATACCCAGAATAACTCTGAGAGGGGGAACTGTTGCTGGGTTTAGAGCCCAGAGTGGCTGGACATTGACTGAGAACACAGAGCGGGGTGTCAGCCATCTTCAGGCCGTACTCTGAGGACAGTCCCCCACCCCAAAGTGGGGTCAGTATACCCTGACACACTCTGAGAGGGTGAACTGCTGCCGAATTTAGAGTCCAGAGTGCCTGGGCATTGCCTGGGAGCACACAGCGGGGTGTCTGCCATATCCAGGCTGTACTCTGAGGACAGCACCCCATCCCACCCCACACTGGGGTTACTATACCCAGACTGACTCTGAGAGGAGGAACTGTTGCTGGATTTAGAGTCCAGAGTGGCTGGGCATTGAATGGGAGCACACAGCAGGGTGTCAGCCATCTCCAGGCCATACCCTGAGGAGAGCCCCGCACCCCCAAAGTGGGGTCAGTATACCCCGACACACTTTGAGAGGGTGAACCATTGCTGGATTTAGAGTTCAGAGTGCCTGAGCATTGACTGGGAGCACACAGAGGGGTATCAGCCATCTCCAGGCCGTACTCTGAGGACTGCCCCCCCCCCCAAAGTGGGGTCAGTATACCCCGGCACACTCTGAGTGGGGGAACCATTGCTGGATTTAGAGTCCAGAGTGGCTGGGCATTGCCTGGGAGCACACAGCTAGGTGTCAGCCATCTCCAGGCCATAGATGGAGGACAGACCACCATCCCCAAAGTGGGGTCAGTGTACCCCAACACACTGTTAGTGGGAACTATTGCTGGATTTAGAATCCAGAGTGCCTGGGCATTGCCTGGGAGCACACATTGGGGTGTCAGCCATTTCCGGGCCGTACTTTGATGACAGCACCCCCCACCCAAACTGGGGTCAGTATACCCCGACACACTCTGTGAGGGGGGAACCATTTCTGAATTTAGAGTGCAGAGTGCCTGGACTTTGCCTGGGAGAACACTGCGGAGTGTCAGCCATCTCCAGGCCTTACTCTGTGGAAGGTCCCACACCCAAACCATGGTAACTGTACCTATACACAATGACAGGCCAAAACGATGATGGCTTTAATGTCTGAATTATCAGGGCAGCATCAGAGGCACACCACAGAGTATCATCATTGTCCTCTCCATAGTTGAAGGACAGCTCCCCCCCCCCACACCAAAGTGGGAACATGGTAAGCCAACACACAGTGAGAGGGGGAAGCAAGTACAGTAAGAGGGAACACCTAAGACACCACAAAACAGGAATGACGTGCCACAATAGTGACACTTACCGGGTTGACTGTCAGCTTCTGCACTGCATGACTGTTTTGCTTAGGGGACTTGATTCTGCAGTGTCACCATTGTTGTTTCACTTGCTGCCAAACTGAAGAGATTTTTGGCTTGCTGGATGAACACTGGGCACTGCACCCTTGACTAGCTTCAGGCACTTGGCATACTGCATCTGGAACTGCATGTAATTTGTAAAATCTGTGGGACAGCAGTGAGCTGAGCATATTGTTAGTGACACTGCTGATTTCCAATCCCACTGTCAATCAAGCAGCACAAATTTTATCCACTTTCTGAAGTGCACCGGTGACTTGTCCCTTTATGGGAATTCAAAAACGGACACTTTGGATGAGGGCTTGTCTGTACAGTGTGCAACTACACAGTAGTTCACTGTCTTGATGTCAGCATAGCACAATTAGCAATAACACTTTATGGTCACTGTACTGTATGGCAGCAGCTGCCAGAATCAGCCCAAACACAATCTGCAGCAAAACATGGTGTCACAGCAACCACTGATGAAATAAACTGCAGTAACAGAGCAGGTGCATACATGCACACCATACAAACAGAGCCAGTAGTTATAACTCAGGAATGAAAATGACAACTGATGGCAATAGTTTGATCAGCTGTCACAATGTATGGACAGACACCCTTGTCTGTGGACTGCATAAGTTCCCCTGACCCAGGTAATGCACACACTTACTTGCCCACCCCACCCCCACTGGTCTACCACATATTTGCAGCTTCCACACAGTGCCAAGATTAAGAAAGTAATCAGTTCATCTTCTGAAAGGCTGTCAGTGACAAAATGCGACGGGAAAGATGCACTAATTATACAGCAAAGGTACAAACATGAAACCCCTAGGTGGCACTGTCCCAAGGGCTACTACCCCTGCCTGCTTGGCTAGCAGCAGGTTAAGAGGCCTGAGTTCTGAAACAGGTGCCTCCACCCGGAGGTCAGGGTTGGTAGTGATCAAGCTAACCTGGGCACTGACCTCCGGGACATTGTAACCCCTCTCTCTCTCCCCTCAAGTGGCCTGAACACTGTACAATAATCACCTTCACAATACCCCTGGTGCACCACACAGATACCCACACTGTTTGCACTTACCACCAGGGCTGATTCCTCTAGCTCAATCCTGGGGACCCCCTGCAAAATAAGGTTAGGCACAGCAAAGAGCCACAGAACAGTACTGTGACCACAAACTGGAACCACAATCAGATTAAATACAGGCAAAGCTAGATCTGATTTATTCAGGGAGCTTGAATAAGGGAGGGGCAAAATCAGGTTAATTAGCTTAAGAGTTATATCAATCAGGCAGTTATGCATGCGCTTTAAGTTCCCCATAGAGTCACACCTCTGGGTATCCAGGTGGAGAAGAGATGGGATAGCCAGGACCGTTGCCCGGGGTAGGCCGGTGTCACAGCTGGTTGGGGCCCTGTGATAGAAAAGAAACAACATGCACAATACACACTATTTGTAATCCGGAGCCGGAGGGCTCAGTTCGAGAAGAAAAGAAACAACACAGAAATCAGATGGCACACTCAGATTATACTGTAGTTGCAGGGAGCTACCCTGATGGTTACTCACGATACCCAAGACTGGACACAGGATAGACGAAAATCGAGCCAGCAGTTGGTTCCTCTGGAGTGCCAGGAGAAGCATGGCCCACACGATTCGACGAGGCGTCATTCCTGTTCAAGCGTGGAGCAGGGGGCTGATCCCAGGGCAGGTCTCTCGTCGATGGCTCTTTTCTGTGTAGCAGGGTAGTCTGGCAAGGCCCAGCCACATGGAGATAACCACGGATTCAGTCCATTTGGGCTGGATACAGCTTCCAGCAAGCAGAACACAGTTCACACAGTGGGGGACCAACTCACGACCCACTTGCAGCTCACAGCACATTTGCATGTAGAAGAATCCTACTGTACCAGGCAAAGCGCTCCGGGGCCACAATCGCAAAGTCTCTGCACATACTGGGAGTTAGGGGGTTGCTAGAACTCCTGACAGGCCAATCACATTCAGCAAAATCTTCGGTCTTCTTCAGGTTGAGCCTGGTCCCACTTAAGCAGCTTCCTTTAATCGCACAACTCGGATTCAGTCTGAATACAATTCTCTTCTCCCTCTTCAGAGCAGAAGACAGACATGCAGGCCAGAAATCAGGCCTTTCCACAGTTCTCCTGCGCAAACTACTATGCAGATGGCTGCTCGAACTAACTCGAGCTGTTGCTCTCACAGCTGCCAACTTAGATCTGCCCTAAACAGCAAGCAGCTTGGGTATTTCCCTCAGATCCAAAGGTTCGGTTGGCTGATTCAGTTGTCAGTCAAAGCAAGAGCTCCCCCTTCAGTTGCAAAAAGGCGCCAACAGTCCAAAACTACAATTCCCACAGATTTTAATCCACACAGCCCCTGTAAGCAGGCTCCATTTTAGAGTCCCAAAGTACTGATTGGCCCAATTTGGCAGTTCAGGGTCAAGATGGTGGATACAACTAGAACAGTCCTCGCTGCAAAGAAAGCAGGTTAGAACAAACTACAATATTACTATCACTCTAAAGGATTTTCAGCAAACAGTCACATTTTCAACAGAGCTCCCTCTGCTCAATTAGCGATGGCAGAAATGGAGCTATTATCCGACAGACCGGGCAGGACTCGAGCATGACAACACTCAGCCCCCCTTCCAGATTAACTATAAACTAGGCAGCTCTTAAAGCGACAGTACATAGAGGCTTACACAGGCACTCTTTGGCACTAACATTTAACGCTAACATGCAGGACCCCAGCCTGGCATTGAGCATTAGGCAAGCTCAAGGAAGACTTTTCGGGAACCCCCATTTGTAGGGGGGTTACAAACAGAAGCAGGAATACAGTGAGAATGGCACAGTGCTGTTTCCCGCGCGGCACCTCTCTCTGGTCTGATGTGATAGGAGAGTGCCACAATGCACTATGGGAGAAATCCAAGGAATGTAAACATCAGAAACGGGACAACACCACAGCGGCTGAAAAGGGTTTATAACTGCAATAAACATGAACAGATCAGAATGAAAACAACCTCCTCAGCAATTAGAGGATATGCAAAAACAAATGGCAGGTGTGTTTCACACAGCTATTTACATCGAAAATTTACTTTAACTTTTAATCCCAGCACACTTGACACTTTCAATCAAAATAAACTGGCCCTGAAGAAAGTAACACCACCAGATATCATAATTGCTTCCTAAGGGTCATGTAAGGCACACAGATTTAAAACTGTGAACTTCTATGGGCTTGTGTTTGTGGTTTTGAGTGTGTCTGCATATATGAATCTGTGTGTGTGTGTGTGTGTGTGTGTGTGTGTGTCTGCACATACACATTCAACTTTTCTTAACAACATGTGACAGTGTCCCTTTAAATTTAACTATACTTATTCAGGATACATAGAATTCAAAGAACTACAGTATTCTTTTGAAAACCACTTAGCCCTCCTTATTAAATGGAAAGTAGGAAATGCCATTGTGGGAGATAATCTCTCAGGCACTCCACAATCATTACATCAAGGGTTGTGTTCACCTGATAGGTTGCTTGATGCACGTGACTTCGAAGAACTCCAGACCCTATTCACTTGGAACCTGCTCAGACTGGCACAGTTTAGAATGTACATCTGACCAGGCTCCAGTACCTCAGCTCAGCAACTGATACCAACAGAATCTGTGGATCAACTTTGATGTTAGAGCCTGAAACAAATTACATAAGGTAGGTGGAACTGGTAGCTTGTGATCCTGTTAGCTGTGAAAGGCTTTTCTTTCCATCTTTTTCTACCTTAACTACCTTCTATAGAGCTACCTGCTCACCTAATACCAGCAGCGCGATGGGGCAGTGCATGGGACTCCTTAGGCTTAAAGCTTGATAACAACAGCTGTAGCTATAGTAATTTGAAAGCAATTTCATATGTCTCCCTGAAATTCATATCCCTCATGATAAGTTAAATGCTGTGACTCTCAACTGGCTGAAGTAAAGCTGGCCCGCAAGGCTATTTAGCTAAAGGTGGCCACACTTCTATGACTCCTCAGGCAGCGGTCAGACAGGATATTTTGGTTGAAGGAAGGGGGGCCCCCCTGCTAGCGGGGCTCCCTAATTTCCAGCCAGAAGTGGTGTTATAATGGAACCCCTGCTAGCAGTTCCAGGATTAGCCACCAAGTGAGTTACTCCACACTTTATAATCTGAGGCCACCCAGCATTATGATGTGTACACTGAAGGAAAGAAAGCTACATAAGGCTCACATTCTGCCCAAACAGCCCTTACTGGATGAAGTTTTTAAGAAGAACCACACTACTGGCTTCAGGCCAATATGGCGACCACGGCCCTTCACTTACCTGCCCATTCCTCGCTAGCCCTTTGTCTGCTTCAGGTGGTCACCAGGTAATTTGATCCACCAACTCACCCTCATTTGAATTCCCACTGCAGCCAGTTCCAATCTCTCATCTCCCACATATGCGCACTGCTCTCTGAATGCTCACACATGCGTGCTATGCTCTGGCGGCCATCTTGCACATGGTGGACACCTGCACTCATGGAAAGCATACGCTTTAGTCAAAATCCTTTGCATTCTGACCCTAAAATGTTCACTGTGGACTATTTTCAGCCCTAGCCCACCCTAGAAGGATCTGTTCTCACTTGCAGTCAGAGCACCATACGCCACCCCAAATCACCGGAAGTGACCTGTTCCATATCACTTCTGGTAGCCATATATTTGAGGGCAGTCCCCTAGTCTGTTGCATACCCTCTGCCTTCCTTATCTTGCCACACTTCCGGGAGCCATCTTACCTGGGAAGACAAGCCCTGTTATTAAAGGGACAGGCACCCCATCTCTTCTAAGGGCCATCTATATGTTGAGATAACTTCTTCATAACCTATTAGTCACCTTAAATTTTAAACTCACATTTGTGCTTTCCTGGTGGCAGAACTAACTCTGGCTCCCAGCACTCTTTTTCATTCTTCTCCTCACAGGACAATATGGGCAAAATAAAGGTCTGCAGAGACTACAATGTCCCCATCCCTCCAGGTCAGCTAGGTCGGCTATGTCCCCCCTGTGCTGAGGATCCCTCTCAGTTATCTGAGGTGGGATCATCCAGTGAGAGCTCCAGTGGATCATCTCAGCAACCATCTACCTCCAGACCCCAGTCCTCCATCCAAACCGGTGCTACCCCAGAACCTGGCCTAAACAGGGATACAACTGCCATTCTCCTTCAAAACCAGTAGGTTATGCAGGCCCAACAACAGCTGATGGCTATGCTACAGAAGTTGGCAGAACTGACAGATCCACTTCTCCCCAGCACAGCTAATCCAGTTCCTAGCCCAACGCATCCAACCCTAACTAATCCAACACCTGGGGACCCCAAACCACAGGCCCCACAACCTGACTCAAAATTACTCTGAGGATGAGGGGGACATGATAGTCAACCCTCAGTCACTGACAGCCAAGTGGTGCTTTCCAGACCAGATCCTGGCATTAGTCCATAACATTATGTCCATGCTGGGGTTCGACATTCCGGCTCTGCCACCACAATACAAGCTGGTTGCATCCCTCCTACCCTCAGCCAAAAATGTCTACATCTTCCCAGTTTGTGAGTCTATTGATGAAGTAGTGGTCAAAGAATGAAAGCATGAAGATTGATGACAATTTAAAATACAGGTTGCTTTATTTTTACTAGAAGCATGAACCAGCTATAGAAACTGCATAATAAAAAAATGTTCCTCAGACTTACCCTCTGATTATGACAACATGTATCTTTCAAGTATGATATTTTTCAGATCTCAGCACCCATGGTACCTTGATGATGTCATTTTAGCCCTTTATCTCTAATTACTTCTAATCCAGCCCTCCTTGAAAAGATTTTCTTTTGCAAAACATAACAAGATATACATTTATAGTGATAGGATTTATTTTATGTACTATGGCATTCCATTGACCTATTTTTAGCAGGAGGAACACTGTGCTGAAACTAAGATGACACCATGCTGTTTCTCAACAAATGTCATGGATCTAAGAATTCAAAGCAGAGACAGCAGTGACAAAAACAATTAGTGGACACGTCAACATTTTTTTAAATAGAGAATATTTTGTTAAAAATATGCCACACCAGTGAAAACTGAACAAAGTAAATGTTGTATTTCCCTTGATCTTTAATTATTATTACATTACCATTTGCATTGCCCTGAAAATGGACTGTCTGTGTTCAAACAGATGTTTGCTGCAAATCAGATTGAAGCATGTAATTCCATGTTTCGTGACACAAATGTGTGGCCCAAAGCCTAACTGTTTCATGGGCTATAACACTGTGATTTATATAGATTCTGGCACAAAGCAAACTTCAAAACACTCAGGAACCCATCTGTTAAACCACTCAGGTGAGCAGAAAGTCCAAGCACAAACTAAGCTTGTCTGTTTTATTCATTAAATGGCACAGCCATAAATAACCTTTGTAAAGTGTTAAGACTAATATTATTATCACCTGCCATTTATTGAACAGCAGGCCTGATAAATCACTCTGTAAAGTTTGTCTTAGATTTTTCTGTCCTTTTGTTTACCCTTGCAGAGTTGTCAGGATATTGAAAGAGATTTGCAATCATTCTGAGTCTGTATTGAAAAAGAACAGCATGTTGTTATATGTCCCTCATATAATGGTTGTTGATAAGTACTTGTAATGAAATAAGGTGTGTTATGTTTTAAATTAGGAATAGCAAGGGTTAAAACACTGTGCTGAACTGTCTTCTGGTACCTCCCAATGTGGTCCAATGGATAGAAACATATCAAAAATTTATAGCAGCAGTTTAAGGCTAGAAGGCACTCCAGCTCCATCATGTCTGCCTCCTCCCCTGCCTCTAAAGTAGGGATTACTAAGCAGCTGTTCAAATATTTACTTATTTACAGGGGCACTCCACCACATCTTCTGCCTAGGGTACCATGTACTGTAATTCCATTGGTAATCAGAAATGTGTCCAGGCTTACCATTTGTGTCTGTACTGTCTTCATATCCACTGTCCCCCGCCGCAGGTTTACCTTGATGGCCTATACTGGTATGCAATTCCAGGATCCTAGGTTCAAATCCCACCGGAGCCATTCACTCAGTGTGACCTTAAGCAAGTCACAGAAACACCCTGTCATTAATTCCTCCCACCTGTAACAAGCAGAAGCAAGGCCCCTTTGTCTATTTGTTTACATGTTTTCACCAGGAATGCACACTGAGCCATGATGTATTTATTTATTTAGTTTTTGTTGACCAGGTAAGTGCACTAGACAAATCCTGCCTATTTTCAGGCACGATCCGGGGGAGGGGGATACAGATGAATGCCAACTGACCTTGAACCAGATTAAGCTGTTAGTGGTATTTTTAGTGAATGAGGGAAATTTGGCCAGGACACCAAGGAAATTCCCCTACTCTTTTCGATAAGTGCCATGGGATCTTTAACATCCACCTGAACTACCACCAATCCAGGCAGATGGGACCTCGGTTTAACGTCTCATCCGAAAAGACGGCACCTCAGAAGTGCAGCACCCCTCTCATGCTGCACTACAGTGTCAGTACTGGGATAATAGCCCAAGTGCCAGATGTGGGAACTGAACCCACAGCCCTCTGATCTCCCGGCCTCAGAGGCGAATGTGCTACCTACTGAGCCACTGACATTGCAGGTATGCCATGGGGAAGGGGTGGTTATAAAGGAAACACGTAGGTTCAGTAGATAGTTACAATAAATACCAACATAAATGAAAATTACATGCTTACTTTCATTGTTGATCTTCCAGAGCATCTTCACCATTGATTTAAGCAATAAGGCATGTCACTAGCCAAAAATTTACAAGACATTGAATCATGGGCAAAACAAAAATGATATGAAGTTTAATATTGATAAGTGCTCTGTCCTTCACTTAGGGAATACAAATGAAAAAATATGTACTACTTAAATGACAAATTTCTTAAAGTGCCAACATGTGAAAGGGATCTGAGCATAATGGTTAATGACAAACTAATAGCATTTAACCATTGTGTCAAAATAACTCGGGTGGCAAATAATCTGTTAAAGCAAATTAAACAAACGTTTGTCACCAGAACAGAAGAATGTATAATTCCTGTATACCGTTCATATATCAAACCAAACCCTGATTACGACTCACCCTTTTCGAATCCATACCACAGAAAATATATTGATCTGGTGGAAAGGATACAGAGAAGGGCAACTAAACTGGTGTCTAAACTATCATCAATGAATTATCAAAACAAACTCATGGAAACTGGTTTATTCTCACTTCAAAGCAGGAGGTATAGGAGAGACTCGCCCCTTACCTATAAAATGCTAAAATCACAGTGTTTAATGGAACAATGTGGCTTAGCATTTTCAAATAGACGGCATGTAGCTAGAATTCACAAACAACTAGCAATTGAATGGGCAAACACTGTCAAAAGGAATTCCTTTTATTCAATTAGAGCTGCAAAAGCTTGGAATAGTCTTCCAACTGATATCATTGAATCAAATACCTTTAATACCTTCAAAACCAGATTAGATTACTGGCTGAGAGACCACCAACAATAAGTTAAGTCCCACTAGTGTGGGGGGGACAATCATGATGGGCATATGCCTTCTTTTGTCCAAATATATTAAGTAAACTAAGTAAGGCATGACAGAGGGTGCATTATGGTGGGATAATGGCCCACCTCGGGTGGACTGAAGCATGAGGTAAAGCCAAGTGTTTCCACCACCAGAGAAGAGCAGTTAGCCCACCATAATGCACTCCCTGTATTGCCTTATTGTGATTATGAACTGCATCCTTTTTAGTAAGTTGGATATATTTTTAAAGCATATTTTTGTTGTGCTATTTTCAGCTGGGATGTTGTGCTAGGAAAACGACCCAGCGGAAAGGACCTCTGGACCAATCAGGAGCCAGCATTCTTTCTACCCATTTCATAATACCAGTTATGAGTCTAGTGCTAGAGGCACTAGGACCTTGCCAGAGCAAATTTTTTTCAGGGAGGAAGCATGCCACGAGTAATATGCACAGCGCCTGCACATTCCCATGTGGTGTCATGTGTCAACCAATAACCATTGCCAGCTCCCTCAGTTACCTTAGTTCTGTTCACCAGGAGAGAAACAAAATCGGGGAAAAGAGAGAGGGTGGGCTCAGAAGTTTATTAGCCCAATGGAATATGGAAAGACTATAGGAATATAAATGAACAACAAAATAAAACCCGACTACAAACCCTTAGATAGAGAACAGGGCACACTAGGTGGCACAAACAGTTGGGTATGGAGTCAGAGCCTTATACCACTAGCCAGACAGGAGATGTATAGTGATCTAAAAGATAGCAACCCTGCAATATGTGACTCTGGTAAAAGACAAAGAGGGGAATGCTCAGAACTGGGACCCTCTTGTAACTGATGTGCCAGAATAGGAACGAGACATATAGACTCCTGAGAAAAAACAACCCCATGCTACCATATACAGGACTGACTGCATAATTAGTTAACATGCCCCTTTTTGCCCTTGCTAGAGAAGAAAAGGAAAATTCCAGGTGCGTGTGGAACTGTAGGGCTATATCATCCAAAGGAGTCAAGATGTGCTCATCTCCCCAGGCATCCCTAAGAGTAGTGGGCTAATAGTCCAGCTGGTGTTAGGGATGAAAATGGGCATACCAACCAAAACCAGTATTACAGCCTTCAGTCTGACTTGAACATATGAGAAGAAATTACTTCCTTCTCCTGCAGCTACGGGGCTGTACCCTGTGTAAGAGCTAGTGTATGTGCCACAATCCAGTGTGTAGCACCTCCCACAGGCAGTGCAACTGCCCAGTGGAGTTACACTGGATAGCGCACAGAGGCACAAATTGCATTTAGCAAGTAATAGGGATATACTCCAGAAGGGAATATATCATGTGTAGGGAGAAGGAGGACAAAAAAATAAAGGAAGAAAGGAAGGGAAGGGAGCAACCTTCCCTTCACCTTTTTTGGTTGACATGTGGGCCATGAAAGAACCCTCACCCCAGTTTTAAGCTTTGTTTTTGTTTTTTCTTTGGTAATAAAAGGGACCAAACAATGGGCCCCCAACCCCCTTTTCATATTTTTGAAAACCTCTCCAAGGGAATACATGGGGAGATGCCTTAACATTTGTGGTGCTAGCCAGCACTGAAGGATGAACTGCCCAGAGGTGGTAATCAATGGTGAAGATATTCTAGAAGATCAACAATTATGGTAATTACGTAACATTCAGTACTTTAGTACTTAACTTTCAGTTTCTGCTAACCTGCAGGCCACCTCATTGGCATCATACGATGCCCTTGACTAGTACCAAGCTACCCTCAGGCCCAGAGCAGAAAGGTCAATGCTTGTCTGACTGACTCGGTCTAAGGCATAGCAGCTATGAGCTGACTTAGCTGCAACCATAGGCAATGAATGAATGTTGCCATATGTGCCTGGTGTGCAGAGATGCACATGAGGGTGGGTGATAAGGTCAAAGTCTTCCTGCCAAAGGTATCTGTCTGAGCAGAGTCTGCCTCTGAAGGCTGATCATGCAAGAGGCGTCAAGGCCCTGGCAGGGTCCACAGTACTTCAACCCCTGAACAGGGGTGAAGTACCACACAAATAAGAGAAAATTATAAACACCATATCTGAGGCAAGGCTACAGATTTCTTCCCAGAAGCATAGTGCATGTAGGAACGGGAATGCTGGGAGTAGTGCAGTGCAGTGGCTGTGGAGTGGTAATCTTCAGGGAGACCTTTGGGAAATTGAGGTGCTGCTGCCCTATCTGCATTCACCTCTCTGAGCTGAGGGTGGAGGTTACTAGACTCCGGCTGGGTAAGCTAGGATTCGAGGAATGTCTTCCCCCAACCAGCAGCCACCAAGTCCACTCCTATGCCACAGAGGGAGCCAAGAGGAAGGGCATGCTGGACTGTGGTGCTGGATTGTGGTGGGCTCAGGGAAGGTGGGTGTGGTGGGTCAAGAAAACATTCCTCAGCTGGTGCCATTACACTACACAACTCTATTGCTGCTCTAGCAGGATGGGACTGCAGTGTCAGTGGCTCAGCAGCTTGCACACACACCTCTGAGGCCACAAGATCAGAAGGTTGTGGGTTCTAGCCCCACACCAGGCACTTGAGTTAAATCCCAGTACTGACACTGTGGTGCAGCATAACGGGGGGGGGTGCAGAACTCTTGAGGTACTGTCTTTTGGATGAGACATTAAATTGAGGTCCTATCTGCCTGTTCTGGTGGTAGTTCAGGTGGATGTTAAAGATCCCATGGCACTTCTTGAAAAGAGTAGGGGAATTTTTATTGAAAAAATGGGCTATATAACAAATTAAAATACAAAATAAACAATATATTTCTTTATAAAATAAAGCATGTTTTATACAAACTAAGGATAGACAATTAAAAAACATTAATGCAAAACCAAGTTAATTTATCATTATACGCTTATCTAACACCTTTCTCTAGAGGAACAGGGCTTTTCAGTTTAAAATGACTATGGTACAGGCTTATTTCGACCTCACTTTCAATGAGGATCTTTCCATTTCTCACAATATAGCCATAATAATTTATATTTCTCAGGACTATACCATCTAAAGTCATTTTGTGCCACTGTATGTAAAGAGAGTTGAATATTTTTATCATTTCAACATAATGTACAAGCCCCTGTTGAGTAATCCATACACACCTAGACTGCCATATATAACATATTATAATAGCAAGAATTATTAATAAAGTTTCTGAACGGTATTTACCCCATCTACCAGAAAAATCTCCATACATTAAAGTTGAGTATGTTAATGATGAAAACAGTGGCTCATTCCATTCTTTAGCCAGGTAGGCCCAAAACTGTATGGTATATCTACATTCCAGAAATAAATGTGTTTGTGTTTCGAGTGTCTGAGTGCAGGAATCTCTAAGACAATACCTCTCTATCACCTGTTTATATTTATGTTTATTGTTGCTGCGAACGCTCAGCATTCCATAATTCCCTAACCATACTGTATCCCAAATGAATTCTGGAAGTCTTTTACATGTCAAGATACTAATAATCCTCTATTTCCCTGGGGACAATTTGGAAATGTCACTGTGTCTCTGAATTCTGTTTGCAATATGTGGGAATACAAGCTTTTTCTATTAGCTATCTGTAGCCGGGAAATTGAAATGTAACCCCTCACCCCTGCCTTTTTTGCAAACGACAGGTGGTATGCCGTTGAAGCTGACAGCAGTACCAGATGGGGACTGGGTTCAGGGAGGACTAAGTTACTTGGCACAAGGGCTAGGTTTGGCTACTCTGCACAGGGGCACCCAAGTAAATCCGAACACAGGAAGCAATAACTGTAATGTCCAATACCAGGAATGGGATTCTAAAGTGTGGCTTTTATTCACATCCAAACTGAACAAACAAAGCATAGACGGACCCCCACGGGGCTACATTCCTGGTAATGCAGGTTAAGAGAAACAGAACACTTCCTCAACACTTCAGCCCTCAGGCTCTGGACCCACCAGGCACACAGCCCGGACTTGCATGCTGCTTTAGGTACACAGCCCGACTTCTATACTATTTGGGGATTTCCCTGGCTCGGCTCCCCTGCCAGCCACTCGAACACCTTCCATTTGACATGGACACATTTTCGGGTGGCTCCCTAAACCACCTTAGAGCCTTCGACTCCATAAGGGAAATTTCCTTTTAAATCCCATGTCTGGGTACTTTTCTCAACACTGGCCAAGTGCCTGAGGGAAAGTAAAAGGGCCGCAGAGCAAATCCGTAGAGGTGAATTTGGTTACTACTGATGGGGGGGTCTCCCACCTCTAGCTTCCACAATTCATACCCGGCCATTCTCTGGACATTAAACATCTCTTTCTGAAAAGCTTGTCAGTGTAGATTAAAGGGTAAATGCATAGCACATTTCCTCTACATGTCTCGGCTTTCCCCTTGTACTAGACTCGAACATACTTAAACATCTCTTTCTGAAAAGCTTGGCAGTGTAGCTTAAAGGGTAAATGCAGAGCACATTTCCTCTACATGTCTTGGCTTTCCCCTTGTGCTGGACTTGAACATACTTTTACTTGGCTTAGCCTATTCCTCTGGGCCTCCCACTGATTAAGCAGTCCAATCCTCACTTTACAACAGTTCAGGTGAAACATAGGCCCTATGTAAGAGCAGACTCACCCTTTGGTTGCAGGTGCCCCACAGGCGATTCTTGACAGCTTCTGGTGCCGCAGCACAACTTGAAAAATAAGGCAGCTTCTTCCCTAGCTGGAACCAGGAGGGTTGCCCCTGGAATAACAGGCAAACCTTTACACCCCATCCCCTCAGGGATGGGGCACAGAGACCAGTAACAGCGGTCTCCACCACTTCACGAACAGCTTACTGTGTTCTTCTTTTGGCGGAAGCACACACCTCTCCCTTAAAGTAGCTCTATATTAGAGCTTTAGGTTCCAAGAGCCTGTGCACAGACTGCTGTGCTCCTCTCTTCAAGACTGCTCACACACAACTCCCTTCAAAAACTCCCAACATTCTAACCTAACTCCCAACTGCAGATTCCAGTGTGGCTCATGCAGCTGCGAGAGTTCTATGGTGATGTCATCCCTCAGTCTCAGCTGAGACTGAGAGCAGAGTGAGACAGTGTGAAAGCCATTTAACTGGAGTTTCACAAGCTGCCTTCCCTGCCTACCACTAGGTCTTACTGGGATTCTAGTAACCCCGGGTAACAGGAGGGTTACAGAAATATTCCATTTTAGGAGATTTTTTTATCTGTTCTAACCCAATATCTTGGGAGGTTGGGAGTTTTGTTCAGCATCAAGGGCTTCTTACTGGCCCAGTGTGTTATACGAGGTGATAACCAAGCTAGCAAATGTGGTGTCCAAATTGTATTCCCTGGTTTTAAAGCTTGTCCTATCTTGTACCACAGAAATATGCTACAATAAAAAAACTACTGGGTTAACCATGTCTAGGCCACCTTCTTCAATCTTTCTGTATGTGTGTTCCTTTTTGATTGGAATCAGCCTACTCCCCCATAATGCCTGGAAGAATACATTGACTAATGCTGTATGAATAGATAGTGGGGAGGAAAAACATAGCTAATGTACAGAAAAATGGGGAGTAGCAGAGTTTTAATCAGAACTCTCTTCTTCTTTGCAATTTGTTGCCCCTTCCAAGCATTGACTAATCTGTTGGCCCATATCAATCCTTTCTCCCGGTTTTGCCTTGCCATGCCTCCATTACTGTTCTCAATACCCAAGATGGTAATATGACCTTGTACTACTGGTATTTCTGCACTCTTTTTATTACCAGGAATTGGGGTGTCCCCCTAAAGGGACTCATAAGCTCTTCATGTAGTTTATGACTGAACCTGATTCTTTAGAGAAAGATGTAAAGATTTCTTTAAGTTCAAGTGTCTTAGGTGGGAGCCAAGCACAATACTAGGTCATCAGCATAAGCTAACATTTTTACTGGGGGGGACCTGTGTTTACTTCTAGACCATGTATTCTGTTATTCTGCATAATTAATCTTAGCAGTACATCAATAGAAAAAGCATACAACAGAGGACTAAGGGGGCACCCCTGTCATGCACCCCCTTTGTACTTTAACTGATTTCCCTACCCATCCATTGATGTTTGGGAGGACAGTGGCCTTCCTATACATAAGTTCAATCCACCCAATCAAAGTTTTTGGTATCCGATATGCTTCAAGGGTTTTAAATAAAACTGATGAGAGATTCTGTCAAAAACCTTATCCTGGTCAATTCCAAGGACATATCACTGAAGTTCCCCACCATGAGCTTTTTGGAATATTTCTCTTAACATGATCAAGTTGTAATTTTGAGATCTACTAGCCACAGAGAATGTTTGTTGTGGGCAAATCAGTTTATCAGATATTACTGACAATCTGAATAGCAACATTTTACACAAGATTTTTAAGTCCGTGTTTAAGAGACTTTAAGAGACTCTCCAATATTTTAAGTCTTCCCTTGCCTCTTTTTTATATAGTAATATCAGTAAAGCCTGATTCATTGATTCAGATAGAGACTAATCTTCTAGTATACAGTTATATGCAGCTACTAAGGCTGGAGCAAGTTTTTCTACAAAGGTTTTATAAAACTCTTTACCCAGTCCATCCGTACCTGGGGCAGAATTTAGTTTTAACTTAGAAACAGCCACTTTAACTTCTACTATAGTGATGGGGCTAGTCAGGGCCCTACACTCTAGTTCCTCAAGTTTCAGAAGCTCTAATTGGTCCCAAAAAGATGCCTCAGTGTCAGTTTCCAGGGTGCCCCCAAACAAGTTTTTTACATATTCCACCACCTATGCAAGTATTTCTGTGGAAGAAATTACAATGTCTCCTGTTTCGGTTGCCACCTCTGTAATGACTCTGTGGCCCACCCTGTCTTTACTTCTTTAAAAGGGTCCATAGACCCTTTGTTCATGTTAGTACCAAATCTAGACTCTTGTTCTAGGGACTTAGCCCTATCAAATTGTATATGAAACATTTGTTTCTGTATAACATTGATCTGGGAACTATAATCTATTTTATTTATTTCTGTGCAGGAAATTAATTTATGCAGTTGGTTTCTTAATTGTAGATAAGTGAGATAATTCTTGTTTGCTATATGTCTAGATCTATTCTGGAAGAAACTACCCCAGGACTGTTTGGTATCCTCCCACCAAGATGAAACTTCTTCGTACATACTTATCACCGATAGCCTGGCATACCATTCTTTCTGCCAGGCTAGTTTGGTACCCTCATCTTCTAAGATTGTGTTATTTAATCACCACATATTCTTTTTAACCCTTGGGGATGAATCCCATCCTAGCTGTTTGGTTATAGACCTATGGTCAGAGAATTCCCAGGCCTGTGGTTTAACCTTTTTGACCTGGAGTGAGGATGAAATAAGTATAAAATCTATTCTCATCGAAAGGGACCCTGTGAAGTATGTATGCCCACCACTTTTTTTATCACCCTGTATGCATCCATAAGATTAGCTGTGTTTATAATATTATGCAAAGCTTGAGTGTTGCAAAATAATTTGTCTGTCCTAAGGCCTCCATCTGTTTGGGAGAGGCCACAATTGAAGTTCCTAGCCCAAATAACTAGTCTGGAAGTATGTAGGTAGGGGGTGAATGGAGATTAAAAAGGGCAGCCCTCTGTGCCTTTGTTTTGGGGGCATGGATAGTGATGAGTCTGAAACGTTCCTTGTAGAAGTTTATGTCCAGGAGCAATTCTCTTCCTGGCTGAATTTCAACAAGTCTGGAAACTTGACGGGCTGAATTATCACATACATTTATTTATTTAAATTTTATTTTATTTGAAGAAATCAGAAATAAACCTTTGAGTCAAGGACTCTTTTGCAAAGGCTCCACGTCAGATACACATGCATTGCAGAATTAAAAAGAAAAGATATACAACAAGAAATATACAGAGAACAGGTTACAAGTTCAAGGGTGGTGGAGACCAGCCCAAGTCATAAAGGTGAGGCTAGTATATACAATTACAGTATACAACAGTCAACAGGTTACAGTATCAAGGGGTATTAAGGGAAAAAAATAGAGAGACATGGTATAAGTCATCATACACAGGTCAGACAGAAAGGGGAGGGAAGAAATTTTGGGGGGCTGGTCAAGCAGATGCTCAAGCAAGGAAGATAGGACTAAGTGCAGTCGCAGGTGGAGTGGGAGAGAATTTCCAAATGGAGTAGGGATTTATACAGACCTAGTCGCTGTTCCAGGGTGATGGCCAATGGCATTTCATTCAACCAGAGGGAGGCCCTGTAGAAAAAGGAGTGTTGGCCCAGTGAGGTCCTGCAGTGGGATATGGAGAGGGGGGCAGACAACGAGCTCCATGTGGTCCGGGGTTGAGTGGAGGACTGTACGAGATGGCAAAGACCCAGGGGGGAGGTGCTGTGTGAGAGCTTCCTGGCAAGGAGACAGATCTGGTACAGATAGTGATGAGTCTGAAACATTCTTTGTAGAAATTTATGTCCAGGAGCAATGCTCTTCCTGGCTGAATTTCAACAAGTCTGGAAACCTGAAGGGCTGAATTATTAAACAAAATCCCCACCCCATCTGGTACATCACCCCCTATAGACCAAAAAGAGGCCCCACCAGTCCACAATCTAGAGGCTTGGTGAAGCTCCATCTGAGTTTTTAATCTGGAATCTTGGATGCAATAAATATCACTAGTGCCCTCTTGTAGCAATCTGAAAGTGGTTATCATTTTTTTATGGCTCTTAACACTGTTTACATTGATAGAAAGTAATAGTTAAGGAGCCCATGTGTGTTTAAGGAGTGAAGACATCTTATTAATTCAAGTCGGTTTAGAGAACCTTCTGCACCTTTTATGCCTAGAGATTTGTTCTTCTCCCCCCCCCTTCCAAATCTGATATAATGTCTGTAGTTGTGGAAGTCACTCAGAAAGGGTTCCACATCTTTTCTGCGCATACAAAATCGGCGCGGTAAATATTAGCGCGATTACTTTAGCGTATTCATTATGCGCGTATTGACTTTACAGCACGGTGTCTAATAGCGCAAAAACACTTTATTCATTACTTGCCCAGACAATGTCAATTATGTAATTAAGTAATGTATGTCTTGGAATAGCTAATTGATTCCGGGTTACTGTAGTAACATGATGCAGTTAGCTATTTGCAATTAACTTAAGTACACAACGTCTGTTGTGCATTCTGTTTGCTGCAATGCCTCTTCATTTTGTACTGAGCACCAAAGGGCAGCAACTACTTTTACACCATGGGTACCTGTATAGGAGAGAAAGAATATATGAGTCTCGTACGTACTGGAAATGCCTACAGTACGACGCGTTCAAATGCAAGGCACTGTGTCACACTGAAGCAGACGAAATAGTTAAATTTCTGAGTGAGCACAGTCATGTTCCTGATGTTGGTTCTACCGGAGTTAGGAAAGTAATTAACAAAATGAAAGAAAGGGCTGTGAGCTTGCAAGAGTGTACTCATCTTGTAGTGGCAGGTGCCACTAAGAACATTTGTCAAGCCACAGGAGGTAAACTACCTTCCTTTTTTAGAATCTTAAACGTACCACTCAGCATGCTAGACAGGTATCTTCTGTAGCTCCAGTTCAGCCCTCTACATTATCGGAACTACAACTCCCACCAGAATACGCAGTGATAGACCGTGGGGATCAATTCTTGATGTGTGACAATGGTAAAGAAGATTCTGAAAGGTTCTTAATCTTTACCACTGTGAAAAATCTGCAGTACATGCAGTCAACAAAGCACTGGTACGCCGATGGGACCTTTAAAGCCACTCTACCTCTATTCGTTCAGTTGTACAGTATTCGTGGTGTATCTTACTCAGCTGTCATGCCAAGTGTATTCGTTCTCATGTTTTTAAGAAATTATGCTAGCTATGTCAGAGTGATTACTGAAATAAAAAAACTGTGCCCGAACTTTGTGCCAACCTCACTGATGACTGATTTTGAACTTGCCGCTGTGAAAGCATTTAATACAGAGTTTCCCATGGCAAGAACTAGGGGATGTTTCTTTCACTTATGTCAGTCTATCTGGAGAAAGATACAGGAGAACTTTGATATACTCAAGCAATATACAGTAGACGAGGAGTATGCCTTGCAAGTCAGAATGTTAGCTGCCCTAGGGTATGTTCCGTCACAAGATGTTGTTTCTGTGTTTGATCATTTGAAGTCAACTGAATTTTATATTGCACATGACAACCAACTGGCTCCATTGCTCGATTATTTTGAGGACACATGGATTGGGAGACCTGTTGGTCATCGTGGCCGTCGCAGACCGCACTTCGCGATTGAATTTTGGAATTGTTACGAAGCAGTAAAAGAAGGCATTCCAAGGACAAACAATTCCGTCGAAGGGTGGCATCGAAGCTTCAATAGCATGTTGGGGGCAAGCCATCCTACTATCTGGAAGCTGATAACAGCTCTGAAAGTTGAGCAGAGTGTGAATGAAATAAAGATGGAACAGTACCTGTCTGGTCTCGAACCACCGGCAAAACGAAGGAAGTATCGAGATACAGTTAAAAGATTGACAGCTGTCGTTGAAGGTTATGGTACTCTTTCCGACTCTGATTATCTCCGTGGTGTGGCTTATAATTTCCAGCTTCAAGTTTAAAAAAGTATCCAGTTGCTCATTTTTACTTTCCCCTTTGTTGCACAGTGACTTGACTCAATCAAGATTAACGATAGGACTAGGGCGCACTGATATCATCACGCACAATGCGATCGCTGGAGATATATCGCAATTTGCAATTACTTTTAACTAGATTTTAGCATCAACTTAAATAAAGCTTTGGATTTTATATTTTGCTGATGATTTGATGAACTGAACAGAACAGGTAAGAGCAATTTTACAGTTTTCTCTCATGTTTAACTGAGTGTTGATCCGAAGAGTTTATCTTAGGGCAGAACCGAAGAGTGCTCTCATGTTTAACTGAGTGCAGAAACGCTGATAATCCTTGTGCAAGTGAGAGGTAATGTTGTGTTGAAAGCAGCTGTTTAATTAATCTGGACTGTTTATCGGTAATGATACTGGGGTTCCTGTAACTGGTGCTTACGCATGTTTAACTGAGTGCAGAAACGCTGATAGTCCTTGTGCAAGTGAGAGGGAATGTAATGATACTGGGGTTCCTGTAAGTAGTGCTTCATATTGTTTAAGATTACTGCTCCTGTGGCTGTAATGAGTTTCTCTCGTGAGGGCAGAACTGAAGAGTGCGTACGCTTACATTGCTTACTCTATTAACGCTTATGCGCTTACATATTATTACACGCTTGCAGAAACGCTGATATTGCTGCGCTGATGTGCTTGCGCTGAAATGATGTGTTACCATGAGAAAGTATCTGACTCTTCCTCTCCTGACTCTTCCCCTTGTGTATCTGTAGTCAGTGCAGCAAATGTGTTGCCTGCCTTCCTGGATTTTTTCCCTTTTTCTTCCCCTTTGCTCAAGGCTATTGGTTTAGTAGTTAGGGTCTTACCTAGTCTGCTTCTTTTCTTAGCAACTACTTTCTTAAAAGGCTGTGACTGACTTGGGGGGGGGGCATTTCTGATGTACTATCATCTTCGTGGCTGTGGCCATAGGTGCTGAGCTAACTGAGGTTTCAGAAGTATTGTCCGACACCTGTGTGTCATCTATTTGTTCAGGTGATGCTATGACTGTCTCAAGAGTTTCATCTGGCACCTCTTGTGAATGAGATAGTTCAGTTGGCTATGGAATTTGTGTGGCATCTTGTGCTGCCATCCTTTGGGCCTGCATCTGCTGTGCTTTATTTATTAGCCCTTCATGTGAAGGGCAGTCCTCTCTGTTATATGACGCCCAAGGGCATTTGCCATACCCATGCCCTGTTTTCTCACACAAGTTGCATTTAAATAAGGTAAGGCATTTCTCTGACACATGCCCATAGTCTAAACGGTGACTGCAATGAGGGGTATCACAGGCTGAACTTAAGTGAGTCCTTGACTCACATTTGAAACATGCCTTGGTCTGACCTATATAAAACAGTGCCCCTCTATCCATCCCTAGAAAAAAACTTCAAGGCAAATGAACAGGCCCATTATTTGTGGAATACAGTTTGACCTCAATTCTCTACCCTACCATTCCCAATTTGTTCGCTGTCCAAGATGGGGTTGGGCCTATCCAATACCTTGCATCTCTGGGGCAGCCAGAAGAGGATGTCCTCCACGTTTACCCCCTCATTTCTAAACACAACAGTTATATGCTTTACAGCTGGTTTAGTAAGGGGAACAACAGTGTAGGGAATCCCAATGGGGCTGTTTTTTAATGTCTGGTATTGGGTCCAGAATCTATCTAACCCAGAGACTGTCTTAAACTGACATCATAATTAGAGTCTCCTATGTCGATAAGGGCAAACATTTCTGATGAGAACTACTTCGTTGTACCTTTTAACAATTGTTTGGCTACATACAACCTGTCTAGGGGAGTCTCCAGCCCCCCCTTTGTAAATTAACCTCACTGCATTCCTTCGGGAGGCTGGTTCCCCTTTATTCTGAAAAAGGTCAACCAAACAAAACATAGGGTTTAACCAATTACTCTGTGAAGGGTTTTGTAAGATACCTTCTGAGGGCCCCAACCTACTGTCTTCTAGCCTAACTATCTGGAGCTGCTCAGACTCGGGTGGTACCATAGGCCTCTTGGAGCTCTGCTGTGGTCTTTCATCGGGGCCCATGGCTTGTACTGTATTGTTGTCCTCAACTAGCAATAAGTCTTTAGATCCTGCAGGATTTGCTTCATTTGTAGAGACTGTATTGTTAGGGCTGTACCTTACTAAATCCATGTCCCCATCATATCTCTGCATGTCATTGTCTTGAGGGTCAGGGACCCATTGTCCATCTGTTTCCTGCACCCATCCTGCTTTTTGTAATGCCCTGGTCGGGGACGAGCTCCCTGGATTGTCTGAGGGGCTTCCTGCATCCCTGTGGCTTCCCTGAGCTTTTGCAGAGGATGTTTTTTCTGTCGGTATTGAAAAGGAAACTGTGGAGGTCGATGCAATATTCATTATGTCAGTTTGTAAATTTCCTTCTTTGGATAACTGACCAAAATTGTTTCTTAATTGTCCTGTAGATTCTGGTGCATTTCTTGTTGTTCTGGGGGGTGCTGTTGGCCGAGCCTCACTTTGCCCGATTTTGCCATTGCAAGCTTCACCCCCTTTTCACTTTATTTTGGCTCCAGGCACACAACATTCTGTTGTTGTTCACTGCCAGCCAAATTTGCTTTTTAACAGCTTGAATTAGTAGGAGCTGAACTTTCATTGGTGGCCTTTAATGTTACCATGTCACTATCCAGCTGATGACTCAGCCAGCAGCTCTGACAGGGGTGCGGTTTGCAAGGCTTCAATCTCTGCCTGCAATGTTCCCTCCATTTTTTGCAACAGAGTTCCTCTTTTGCCAGTCTTTTTAACATTTTCTTTTTCTGAGAGAGAGAACCACACTTAACATTCTTATCAGAGCTGGACAGTACCTTTATGTTTTGCTAAGAGGTATAATTTTCTTGTGAGCATTCCATGTCAGTCTCAAAATATTCCTCAGGTAGGTCCACTATTTCCATACTTTCATCCATTGGGTCTTTAGCCTCTTATGAAACAGGGACAGAGGAGGAGACCTGCTCCTCTGTCTCTATTGCGTCCACCTCACCTCCTGGATCCACCGAAGTGGCCATCTTGGATAGACGACCAAGAGTTCCCCCTACTAGCAGAGTAGGGGAATTTCCCCAATGTCCTGGCTGAATTTCCCCCATTTACTAAAAATACCACTAATGGCTTATTCTGGTTCAATGTCAGTTGGCATCCATCCGTATCCCCCTCCCCCTGGGACGAGGCTGAAAATAGGCAGAATTGTCTAGTCTACCTTTCCTGGTCAACAAACATTTAAATAAAAAAATAAAAATAAAGAGTAGACACCTGTTGTAGTGGCCAAGGAGGATTTGAGAGTCCTCTAGAAGGAAGACACCAAGGTGGGAGGTAGAGAATCCCAAAAGAAGAGAAAGCAACTTCTGGTGGGGGACTCAGTCATTAGAAGGGTAGTTTTGGGAACAACAAGGGAGGGAAAGAGAGAGATGAGGTGCCAATCTGATGCTTAAGCATAGAAGGATAATGAGAAGACCTCAGGATTGCTAGGGAGATGGGGCAGGAGGGGAACCTGGATGTCATTGTCCATCTGGAGACTAAAGACCTGGCAAGGGAAGCAGCAGGGGTGGTGCAGGATAAGTGTAGGGAACTGGGAGGGTTCTGAAGCAAGGAGCTTGCACAGTGGCCTTCACTGAGGTGCTACCTGTATATAGCCGGGAAGACTTGGGAATATTGCATCAGTAATGTCAACAACTGGTTGAAGACATGGTGCAGGGAAGAGAGGTTTGGCTATATTGGGGGCTGGAGTCCTACCTGGAGGAATAGAGGCCTATAAAAAGGAGATGGCATCCATCCATCCAGGAGGAGAACAGCAGTTCTGACTGGAAAATTGTAATGCTACTTTGATGGGTATGTAAATGAGGCAAGGAGGAAGCAGAAAAAATGAAGGAAGCAGTGAATGCCCACCCCCCAAATAAAAATGTAGTAAAAGAGAGGAAAAGCCATCCAATGGAAATACATTCTCCATGGGTAGAGAGATGCAGGGAAGAGAGGGATGAGAAGGTTGACAGATGGTTCTAAAGGTGATGCAAGAGTTAATGGGGTTGGGCAGAAGGAAAATGAAAAAGGAGTATCAGGGACAATGGAAGGGTTAAGGATGGAAAGGCAATGGGGGGAAGGTAATGGCAGTTTGTGACTTAAGGAGTGTAGTGTCAAGTGTGCCAATGCAAGGAGCCTAGGAAATAAAATTTCAACTTGGAAGTAACCATTGCAGAGGAGGATCTTGATCTGGTGGCCACAATAGAATCATGGTGCCCCAGCAACCACAGAAAGTATGCGGCCATTCCGGGATACAACATGTTCTGGAAGGCTAGGACAGGGAAGAAAGGGACGGTTGTTTTATATGTTAGGGAAGGCTTAAAGGCCACAGAGATACAAGGTCATAATGGGGACATGAAAGGGCTGGAGGTTCTATGGGTTGGCTTAGAGACAGGGTCCTGGGTCTTTATCCACATGGGGGTGGTTACACATGGTTCTAGGTGATAACATAGGAAAAATGGCAAGCAAAGTGAAGGTACTGATTATGGGGTACTTTAATCTGCCTAATGTAGACTAAAGCATGTCCACAGCTACAAGAAGCAAGGCCATCTGTGACTGACTACAGGGGACATTTCTCAGGCAGCTGGTTATAGAATCTACTAGGGATGGGGCAGTGCTGGACTTTGTTCTTACAAACAGGGACAGCATTGCAGAAGCCACAGTGGGTAGCCCCCAATGGGAGAATGCCTTAGAAAATACATTGAAGAGGAAGTTGGCTAGGGGGAAGTTGAGGAACAATGGAAAAGGATAAAGGAGGGAATAAACAAGGCAACAGTAAGTTAAATAAAATAAGCAAGAGCAAGAGGAGGAAGAGGCCACTATGGTTCTCAAGGGAGGTAACTAAGGTGATGAGGGAGAAGAAAACATCTTTTAAGTAGTACAGGAAGACTCCGATGGAGGGAGACAGGGAGGTATATCTTGGTAAACAAAGGGAGGCAGGAAGGAAGCTGAAGACAGCTAAGACACAAACAGAGGAGAGGAGAGTCAAGGAGGTCAAAAAAGGAGACATGAGTGAAAAGAGGAAAGCAAGAGGTGGGATAGTGAAGATTGGGAACATGGGGTGGGGGGGGGACCTTGCAGAAGAAGACCAAGAAAAAGCTAAAACATTAAATGAATACTTCTGCTTGGTCTTCATAATGAAGGGGGGTAGGGGATGGATCAAAATATAGCAGCAGGCACTGGACGTACAGGTGGTGGACACAAGTCCATTTTCAGAGTACAGAGTCCAAAGGGAATTAGAAGCCCTAAAGTAAAATATGGCCATGGGGCCAGATGAGATCCACCCAAGGGTACTAAAAGAACTGAGCGCAGAGCTAGATGCCCCTCTGGCAACACAATTCAGCAACTCACTGGAGACAGAGGTAGTTCCAGAGGACTGAAGTAGGATTGATGTGGTCCCTCTGCACAAGAGCGGCGGTAGCAAAGAGAAGGCTAGCAATTAAAGGAGAATGATACTGTTTATTTATGAATTGGATATTCCTGACATATTTTTCATACATTACATCAATCACTGAAGTACTGTATGTCAATAAGAGATCAGTCATTTTTTCTGTTGTAACACATATCTAGATTGTGAGGCTCTGAGACAAGCTTGTAAAGTTTCAAGCAGGCCTCCATTTATATGCAAATGAGGAACTTGTAATACAACCCCTTCCATCTGTTGCTGTCTCTGAAGCAGCAGCTCAGAAGAAAGCATAAGGTTTTCAGTGCTTCCTATCTGTATTTTATTTTAAGTTTGGTACGGTTTAAGACAGTCTTATCACACCACTAACACAGTGTGTAGTAAAAATAAAAGTAAAACAGAAAATTGACATAAGTAATAAATTAAAATACAGTATGTGATTAGTACAAATTAGAAACAAAATGTATATGTAAACTGCAACATTGGTAGTGAAAATAATAAATTCAGATTTAGTTCCTGGGGAAGTTAGGAGACACTGGCTAATGCCTGGGTTGGGCACGTACTGTAAATGGCGTATAGGATAAACAGTTCAGGAAGTGTTACCTCCATCCACATTTAACCACTGTTACTATAATCTCATTACTTTCCAGTCTGAGGGTATTTAAGATATAAAATGCATTGCAAAATAGATAGGAATAATGTATAAAGAGACAAACAAAATCATAAAAAAGACCAGAAATAATAGAGTGGTAGTAACACAGAAGTCTCGTTATTACTGTATATCGTTGTTGCGGTAATATAAAAAATACTGCAGTAGGAAAAGAAAATTGGGTAAAATACTTTTTTTTACCAGTATACCACAGTATTTTATTTTTTTTACCATAACTGCATTATTTTATTTTATTTATTTTTTTATTTTATTGAAATCTAGGATTACAAATACCTTTGAGCAGGAACTGCTCATTTACAAAGGTTCCACGTCGAAGGAATGGGGGTATACATACATACAAAGGTCAACATAATAATACATAAATATAGTTACACAATAAAAAGAAGTAAGAGACTGAGGCTTAGGAAATTCCAGTAATTCAAAATGTGCCAAATGTTGGGTAGCATGACATACCAGCCAAGGGCAATCTTAGAAATAAGCACTGCAGATGAGAGGGAAGGGGGTATGCAGGCAGAAAGGCCATTGTCGGAGGGTAGAGGGTGAGGGTAAGAGCTCTAAAGGGGAGGGAGGAGAGGGACAAAAGTCAGGAAATGCCTGAGTGGGAGGAAAGGGAGAGGGGGCAAGGGGGTAGGCAGGTAGGAGGGGGCAAGGCGGGGAGAGGTAGCTGTCAAGACTGAAGTGGAGGGCAGTGAGCGGTGGGCCCTTGATTAGGTGAGGCAGTCACAACAACTAGTTGAAATGAGATGAAGTCGGAGTTGTCTCTTAAAAGGGCCAAGAGCAGCAGCAGTAAGAGTTTCTTTGTTGAGAGTATTGTACCACTGTGGTGTCTCTGGGCAAAGGCCCTCTGGCCCATGGTAGTCCGGCATCTGGGGACAAGGAAGGTTAGTTGTTGTGAACTTCTAGTCCGCTGGGTGCTGTGGTGGTCAATGAGGAGCTTTTCAATGCCCGGGGGCATAACCCCGAGAAGGACTTTTTTTGCTAACAGGCAGGTTTGATACTGTATCCGGCTGATGAGAGGAAGCCATCCTGCCTGAGTGTACAGGTCACAAGTGTGTGTAAGTCGGTCATCCCCAGTTAGCAGCCTGCATGCTTTGTTGAGTGCAACTGTAATTCTGCGGAGGGCAGAGGCGGAGGCAGAGCCATAAATTGCTAGCCCGTAATCGATGATGGAGGTGACAAAGCTGTTGATAGCCAACCGGAGAGTGTCAGGAGTCATGCAGTGTTTGTGCCTGTAGAGCAGATCTATACAGATGTTGGTGGCTTTGGCGACAGAATCTATGTGCCGATGGTAGGAGAGTGAGCTGTCCAATGTGACAACTAGCTGTTTAAAATCAGGAACGTGTTCAAGTAAGGTCCCTGTTTGATTTAGGATGGTGAGGTCACAGGATTTGTACTTGCTCCTGGCATTGTAGAAGGTCATAACCTTTGTTTTGCTGTAGTTCATGACCAGTTTGTGTGACTTGAACCATTCTTTGATGCGCATGAATTCAAGCTGTAATTGTTTCTCAAGAAGCTCTGTATTTTGGTGGTTGGTGAAAATGACTGCGTCATTGGCGTAAAGCAGTAATTTCTGGTGGCAGACACTGGGAAGGTCATTGAGGAAGAGGCTGAAGAGTAGTGGCTCCAGGATGGACCCCTGTGGGACCCCTGAAAGGACTGGCTTTTCTTCCGAGGTGACACCGGCAATCCTAACCCACTGGACCCTCTCCCCAAGGTAGCTTGAAAACCAGAGCAGCACTTCATTAGAGAGCCCAATGTTTGATAATTGCTTGAGTAGGAGTGGGTGGTTCACAGTATCAAAGGCTTTTGCAAGGTCAATGAATACTGCCCCTACACAGTTTCCTTGATCAAGCATGGTATGGATGAAGTCCATGAATTCTAGTAGTGCAGTGGTGGTACTGTGCCCTTTTCGGAAACCATGTTGCTCAGGACACTGGATGTCGAATTTTTCCAGGTACTTGACTAGTTGGTCTGAGGCGACGCGCCCAGGGCCTTAGACAATGGAGGGAGGATGGAGATAGGTCTGTAGTTGGAGTGCAGTGATTTGTCTCCACTTTTGTGTACCGGTGTGATGGTCGCCTGTTTCCAGCGAGATGGGAACTGGGACATCCTTAGTGATAGATTGAGGACCTTTGTTAGGGGTTCAAGGACTTCTTCAAGGACAAGTGCTAACAACTTCAGGTCAAGGGAGTCACCGCTGTAGCCTGCATTGTGAATGGCCTTCCGAATATAGGTTCTGGCTTCATGCACTGGGATCTCCTTGAAGTAGAATTGTGGGGCAGGGTGTAGGAGAGGAGTAGTTGCAGGATGGTTACTACCAGAGGGGGCATCAAAGAAATTAGACGGGAGGACACTATCCAAGTTGGAGAATGCATTGTTAAAGGTGATGGTGATTGTGTACAGGTCAGATGTTGGTGTTCCATTTATGTTGAGCATGCTGGGTGGTGACTTAGGGTCCTTGCCTGTAAGGTCTTTCAACTTACTCCAAAATTTTTTTCCATCACCCCAGGAGTTGGAGAGAGCTTCCTTGAAGTATTTGCTTTTGGCACTCCTAACTGCCCGCGTGCACTCATTTCTGGCAGCTTTATACTTATGAATATCCCCAGGTTTGGATGTTGAATGGGCACAGGGCCAGTAATGATCCCTATGTTTGAGTAAAGTGATTAGATCAGGGGTTATCGAAGGGTTAGCTCTGCCCCTGACCTTCAGCTTTTTGAGAGGTGCAAAGATATTGCAGGCCGCAGTGAAGTGGCTGATGAAAGGGTCTAAGGCTTGGTTTACATCAATGGCAGAGTCGACTGGTGTCCAGTCCAGGTGGCTTAGGTGTGTCTTTAGTAGCTCAAGGTACCCCTGCTTTAACACTCTGGTGTGGATTATTTTAGGAGGGGGGCTTAATGAATTTGTTTGTCCAGGTACATGTGACCGATGAGTGGTCACTGATTAATTCAGGGTGATTAGTAAGGATCCAGTCCAGAAGTGTGTGCGACCCTGTCCTATAGTTGTATCTGGTGGGGATGGTAACAAGCTGGGTGAGGTTCTGTGATGTGACAGCATCCTTGTAGTTTCTGGCCTCCAGCGATAGCCAATTTATGTTGAAGTCGCCTAGTACTATGAGTTCAGAGTTATGGTGTAATCTCTGTAGGCTTTCCAATATGCTCATAAATCCTTTGGGCTGATCTTTAGGGGTTAGGTACATAGAGGCAATGGTGAGCTCCTTGTTGTGCGCCCCGAGTAGAACTTTAATAGCGAGAACCTGCGAGGGTGATTTAGGGTTTGAAAACGAGAAGACTTGACCCAGATAGGAATTCCTCAGGTAGATGGCACAGCCTCCACCTCGTTTGGAAACCCTGTCCTGCCTTAATATAGAGTATCCAGGGATGGTGACTGCAGCATCTGGTATCTTGGGGTTAAGCCATGTTTTGACAACAGACAGTACATCAGGCCTATGTTGCTGGACCCAGGTTTGCAAGACGTCAAGTTTGTTAAGGAGGCTGCAGACATTGATTGAGGCTAATGTGAGGGACCCCTCCCACCTTTTTGTGGTGGGGTGCTCGGCCAGTAGGCCCCAGGTTAGGATGAACATTTCCAGATATCAGAAGTAGCATAAGTAGTATCCTAAGAAGGTACGCTTTAATCATTTTGCAGACTAGTTTTGTTGTAGGGCATCTAGTCCTCTTGGCCTTGCTGGTCTGCGTTTGCCCCGTGATATGGCAGAGCACAATATATAAATCCATGTTCTCAGAGGTGCCACATGATTGATGAAAAGTAATCAAATCCACAGGAAATGGTGAACTACCAGGGACCAGAAAACTGTTATACCACAATATGGAGACAACTTCTGTGTATCTACCACTGTATACAGAGATACACCCCCAAATCAAAACAATGACCGGTGAGTTAAATGTCTACCAGAGTTTACTGCAGTCTCTATCACATGCAGCTAAAGCACAGTATACAGGAGTCAAATGCAGTGTAATCATGGCAGCATACTCACAGAAAGAAGCTTGGCTACTCAGTCCCAGACAGCAGAGGTAGACACTACAGCTGTGTCACATGATGAAAAACTTCTTTAGTGAAACTGCAGTGGGCTAGTGACACTCCCTCACAGACAGTCATATGTTTTCACACCTTCCACACTTCTGACAATACCACCAAATAGCTCATATTATATAGGTGCTCTTTTATGAATGGATACACCTGAAAACCATACACCAATATGAAATTTAAATACATGATAAATTATATGATTAAATTATTAAATGACATACAAAGCCACCAGTGTAAAAAACAATTAATAGTAATAGATAAATACATATCTGTTGCACATATTCAATGCTATAAAAATGTGGAAAAAGTCACATCTGGAATGTAAGTACTATATATTATAAGGATACGGTAGCACCCCTATAGTTATGGTTAAGTAGGTTGTTTTGGATGTTAAACCCCAGTTTCTGCACCTTAATAACTTTGGCATCATTTGACAAAATGGCAAAAGTTAGGCATGCATGGTCAGGCTGTCAGAGTCTCAAGACATGAAATGTTTTGTGATGACATCGTGTTCAATGTTTGAAATACGGCACACCAAAAAATGGAAAAAAAAAACATTTGGTTTCCATATACTTAACACTGAGTATTTTTTGTTCTCACCTATAGCCTAGATGATGTGGATTTTTTTATTAAATGTTTAAGGTTTAAGGGACCTATGCCAAGTGTGTCCCTTTCAAAGGTTTTGTGAAAAATATTATAGGGTTCCAGATTTATAACAATTTTTTAGTTAACCGAAAAATGCGAATGGTAAAAAAAATCAAGTGTGCTTGTTTTCTTGATTTACCTCTTGTGTGGAAAAAAATACTGATCATGATGGCTGCCATTTTTTTTAACTCACGAACATTGAAAATACCTAAATGTAATATCTTTTTAAAAAAGCAAGCAAACCTAGCTAAATGAGACCTGTTTAGCTAGATTCTTGTGTTTATTGTTTTAAAAACTTGTCAGAAGCACCTTTCCTGGGAACCCCAAAATCCAGGGTGACCAGATTAGCTAGAGGAGTTGTTCATCTGTGTTCTCTGTATGAGAACAGGTGAACTTTCTTGAATGCTGAAGCCGCAGCTGAAGTCATGCTGCTGACTTCAGTTCAAGCTTTGGCCGCCAATCCTCTGTTCTCTCTGTTTCTTCCTCTCCCTTTGTCTGTCTGTCTATTTGTCTATCTATCTACAACATGCTCCCTCACTATAATGAATAATTTGGGGGCCATGACAGCTGTTTGTAATAGTTGTTTGCTTGTTAAACTGAGGGACTTCAAAAACAAGTGCTATGTTAGAATCACAGCACATCACCTTCCTGATTAGTAACCCCTTAAATTTCAACTAATAGTACTGATAGTTCTGCACTATACAGTGTATTTGTTTTCAACCAATCATAGAAAGTGCAGGTTAAATTGGTTTACCTATCGTGAGTCGACATCTACAGTGCCAACATCCCCAACAGCGACAGACACAATGCCGAATGTCGGCATTGTACTGTCAGGGATGTCAGTGTGTTTTCTTAGCCCCCCCCCACACCCCCTGGTCTCTAGATATACAATTCCGAGTCAGAGTTGTCTCAGGAAGGGGGTGAAACACTGGAAGATGCAGTGCCAGTGCCAGCAGGAACCATCACAGCGACCCAACGCTTTCCATTGAATTCTGTCACTATGATGGTCTTTACTGTGGTGGTGTCAACGTACGGTCGGTACACTGGTTAAATCATTAAAATTTATGTTCTGTTGGTGCACTTACTTGCTCAGCCAGCATGTCAGCTCCAGGGAACTGTGGCTGTGGCTCTAAGCTGAGATCTTCACACAAACTAAATCAGTAATGTACATCCCCTTCCTGATTTGAACCCTAGCATGCACGACTAATAGTACCTGCAGTATAGAATTTAAAATTATAGTACAATCAGTACAATTCTTAGATGCACTTATTTGCTTGCCCATCCAGAATGTCAGCATGGCAGTTTGTTTCAGGGAACAGTGGCCACAACTGTAAGCTTGACAATGTTCTACTCAGTGCTTACATGGTTAGATGCAGACCTGGCATGTCATTTTCAGGGAATGGTGGCTATGGCTCTAAGCTAAGAGATCCACACACAAACTGGTTCAATTTGAAACAGACTTGCTCACTTGCTTGCTTGCTAGTCCAGCATGTCAGTTTCAGGGAACAACAGCCACAGCTCTAAGCTGTGATACACTCACCCTTATCTCCATACCTCTGTAACTCAGTAATGTACATTATCTTTTTTAAAAGAAACATACAGCTGATTCATTGTAAGGGTGAGTGGTTGATCGAAATCCACTGTAGGAAGTATAGAATGGTAAGACAGGTGCAACTGAAGAAACTGCTTCAGAGCAACTCACTACATTCATAATAACCATGTTTTCACTATAGTGGGGTTTGTTATAGTGTGTGAGCACTCTATCTATCTATCTATCTATCTATCTATCTATCTATTCATCTATCTATCTATTTATCTGTCTGTCTGTTTGTGTATCTATTTATCTATCTATCTATCTCTTAAGTGGACTGGGGTGCCCACCCCAATATCATTTCTTTTCAGTGTGGCTCAGTTGGTAGCACATCTGCCTCTGGACCAGAAGGTCGTGGGTTCTCATCCCACACCGGGATTGGACTTGCACCTAAAAATCGCTGGCATCTGAGTGCAGTATTGTGGGGTGCTGTACTGCTGGGTGTGCCATCCTTCGGATGAGACGTTAAACCGAGGTCCCTTCTGTCCATCCTGGTGTTGTCCTGGTGGGTGTCCAGGTGGAAGTAAAAGAACCCAGGGCACTCTTCACAAAGAGTAGGGAACATTCCCGGTGTCCTGGCCAACATTCCCCTTCCCATAAACTGGTTCATGTAATTATCCAGGCTGAGTGTGGGTGATGATGTGCGATATGGCTGCCACCACACCTTCAGTCACTTCACTACCAGTCTAGCATTGCTTGTAAAGTGCTTTGGATCTATGAAAAGTGCTATATAAATGCTGATTCTTCTTCTTCCCCCTCCAGGTCACCAACCCGCTCTTCCCAATGTTTTTTTGTTTTATATAAGTGGACCTGGGTGCCCACCCTGTACCACTTCTCTTGACCCACCCTTCCCTCCAGGTCACCCACCCCATTCTATTCATGTATATGGTGGCACCAGGGTGCCCACTCCAGTGTCACTGAACAGTAGCCCAACACCGGGGTGCCCAATTCACAGTGTCAGCAAAGTCCCCTGAGAAAAAAGAAAACTATCTCCCGTAAATTTTTTTTAACCCTGCAAAACCAAAAACAGTCACTCACCAATCTGACCCCCTCACACACCACCACCCTCACCTCCCACTCATCATCCACCACCCCACACCCCCACCACCCTCACACACCTTCACTCACCTGAACTTGTCTCATGGTGTAGATACACTCACCAACTGAAAATATGTCTTGCTACTGGAACCAGCAACCGCAATATGAGAAAATCAGGTAAGTGTGGTTTAATGTATTTCAAAGGGGTTTTGATCTTTAATTCATAACTTTGTCATTTGTACATATTTTGACACCAGATTTGCAACATGGTCTTTTTGGGACCCCACCTCATGACAAATGGCAGTGGAATCATGCAATTCTGGCCTAAAAAGTGATTTCACAGTCATTTTGCAAAATCATCTTTTGGGTGGGATTTGAAAATATTCACTGCCATTGTTCATGATGTGGTGCCATAAGATGGCTATGTTGACAATTTGAGGTCAAAATATGTAAAAATGAAAAAGGTATGAGCGTACTTTGAAATTTTTCTATGCTCACTTATGAATTTGTAAATTTTAAATATTCTGACCACAAATTTTCAGCACAGCCATTTTTCACACCACCTCATGAATGTGACAGCTGTCATTTTTCAAATCCTAGCCAAAATGTGTTTTTGCACATGTGGTGTGGAATGATGTTTCTGTGGCACGGAATGATGTTTCAGCAGGGAATTGAACATTTTTGCCTACCGGTTCATGAGGTGGAGTAATAAGAAGGCTATGCAGAAAATTTGGTGTACAAATATAGTAAAATGTCCAGGTTATGAGTGAACATTGCAGTATTTCAATATTCAAGCATAACTTTGCTAATTTTCAGTATTTTGGCTCCAAATTTTCAACATAGCCATTTTTCCACACCACCACATAAATGTGACAGAAGTCATTTTTTTATGTTCTGAAGGAGACATGTTTTTGCATTTCTGGTGCAAAATGACATTTTAGCCAATATACTATAAATGCTACATGTCACGATTATAAGGGGACTCATAAAATGACAATCTTGAAAATTTGGGGTCAAAATTAAAATATATACACAATTGTTAAGAAACTTTGTGTGTAGTGCCAGTCTTGACACCAGGGAGGTATGCTATGTGATCCCATGCCAGTAAGCTGAGTTCAGGGGTGAGCTCAGTGGTACAGCTGGATGGGGAGAGGGTAGGAGGATGGCACTGTTAAGCGACAGCCCCCAGTCAGGCAAAAAAGGTTGCAGGGTTGTCCACATGGGCCGGAGTACCATTTTGTTTGAATCCCACAGCTCCCATTTGCATACTGTGTGATCCTGAGCAAGTCACTTAACTTCCTTGTGCTCCCAGGTCGCACCTGGAAACAAGCTTCAGCTTAGCATGCCTTTCCTGGTTAAACAATTTCCCCTTTCCCTTTACCTTTCCTACCATATAGTGAAGAAAACTGTCCTCTTGGCATAAGGCCCTGCACCTCTGCACCCAACCCTGCAGAGGGCCCTGTGCATCTGTGCATCTGTATCTGCAGCCTCGTGCAAGTGCAGGGATCAGAGGGCTCTGTGGTTCCACAGCCCACCACACAGCCCCATGAATTCTTGACATCTGTCACTACATAGAAGTGCAGGGCCTACAAGAGCCTTGAACTTCTGTAGGTGGATAGTCTTCACTTGGTGCAGAGCCAAAAGGGCTCTGCACATCTGTATCTCTTCACGCAGGTCCTACAAGGACCTGCATGAATGAGGATATGATTTCACTGTCTGCATTAATGCACAAGTTAGGGTTCAACTTAGCACCACAAAAAAAGGGAAATGTGGTGTTAGGGTTTTGAACTCAAACTCCCTACCCTTACCACCACCCTAAGCAGCAAAAGGAAAAAACATTAGGATTTTGGGTCTCCAGAGTCTTGGCAAATCAGTGATAAGGGTCTTCATTGGGGTTGCCAAGCCTAATGCCCACCCCTTTCCCTGAGCAAACAACGTCACACATAATCTCTTTTCTTCACACAGGGTCTGCAGGGCCCTGCATGAAGAAAGATACAACAGATTGTGGTGGCAACATGTGGTGAGACATACTCCTCTATCTTTGAAGACTGTATCACTATGAGGCACTGCTTTGGAGCTAGACCTTGTGCTTCAGACAGAAGGCTACAGGCTGGTGGGAGGGGTGAGCATTATGGCTGACAATCCCAAGGAAGACCCCACCACTGATTTGCCAAGACTCCGGAGACCCAAATACTAATGTTTTTCCTTTGCTGCTTGGGGCAGGGTGGGGGGGAGTTAGAGTTGGAAACTCTAACGCCACATTACCCTTCTTTTGTGATGTTAAGCTGAATCCTAACTGGTTTATTAATGCAGTTTTTTTGCGAAGAATATAAGTATACATCACATCCCAAGTAGAGGGGAAGAAGTACTGCAACATTATTTCAGAAGTACTAAAAAGAACGATGTAATACCAGTACCTGTGATGAATGAGGACTGGGGAGGGAGTAGGGAATAATGGGGAAAGAAAACAAAACAAAGCAAAAAAATGGGGAAGGGAAACAAAAAACAAAAAAATAAAAATAAATATATATATACTTATAATATAACATCAGTTAAAATACAAGACCATATACCATAATTACAAATAAATAAACCTTGCATGATGTTGTGTCACGTGCATCACATCAAACAACCCTAAGATAATAACAGTATATCAACCTCACTCAATACTAGCTTTAAAATCACTATAACACTAGTGCAAACAAACATGTTAGTAGATTAAAACCAGCTGAAGAAATAGGGGAGGGTAAAAGGGCAAGGGGGGTGGCAATACAATCTGGAGAGCCATGTGTGCAAATGCTCAAAGTCTGGGCAACAAAATTGCAGACCTAGAAGCCACCATGGCAGTAGTGGACCTGGATATAGTCACCATTACTGAGACCTGGTGTAATGAGAATCGGAACTGGGATGTAGCCATACCAGGGTATGCTCTATTCAGGAGGGGCAGGACAGGAAAAAGGCAGGAGGACTGTCTCTTTATGTGCAAGAAAACATAAAAGCCACAAAAATACAGGGAGTACAGGGAGAAGTGGAGGTACTGTGTGTCACCCTGGAGACAAGGGAGGGGGCAGCTATTCAAGCAGGGGTAAACTACAGACCTCCAGCACAAGGGGGAGAGTTGGATAAGGAAATGGTGGGAGAAACCAAAGGGATGGCTATCAAGGGGGAGATATTACTGGTAGGGGACTTCAAGTCAACGTGATGTGTATTGAAGCCTCCCAGCTGCAGCAACAAGTAGAAGCAGAGAAATCCTAGACTCCCTGCAGGGGGCATTCCTCAAGCAACTTATTAAAGAACCCACTCATTAGGGGGCCATACTGGACCTGGTACTGTCAAATGGGGACAGTGTCACTGATGTCACAGTGGGGAGCCACCCGGGGACCAATGATCATTGTACAATGTGCTTGAATATAAGAACTGGGCCAGAATCAAACCACGCTAAAATGAGGGTCCTGGACTTCAGGAGGGACGATTTCACGAAAATGGGAGAGTGCCTTGGGGAAGCCCTACCAAAGACAGGGAAAATAGGTGGGATAGAGGAACAGTGTGTTATCCATGGTCCAGCACCCCTGATTGTACCTCCACCTTGCGGACAGCATTATATATGTAGGTACACGTACTAACCTTAGGGCAAAGACACTTGTCATACAAGCACAAGTGTCAGGATCTGTGTTCTACTGTATTTTACTAATGAATATTATGTTCCATTATGTTTTACCAATGTATCTTAGTCCTGGGAGATGCTTTTCACTCTGTTTTTACTGTGTTATGATAAGTAAGGCAACAGTGCCATCTTTAGTGCTTGTGCATCACTGTAATTGCAACTGACCTTGGACTTATAGAGATCCCACTGTTTGTGCTATCATGCAAGCTAAGCAACTTCTCATGTTAGTTAGGATAGTTTCTCAGGCCACCTGTTACTGGCCAATTATATGCTTTTTATGTATCTTCTTTTAGTAGTTGCTATGGTAATTATCAGGGTATAAGACCCTATGTAACACGTAGCTTCTCTGAGATGAGGCTGCATTTTACCTAGGTAAGGAAAATTAACTAAGTTCTCCCAGTGTTATCACTGCTGGTTATAAGTCTGTATTACTGACCTGTAATAAATTTCATTTATTAAATATGTACCACTTGTCTGTTGTCTCTTTCTTTGTGCCGTTCCACCAAGAACCTGAGAAATGTAATTTATTACCACTTACATTTTGGCAACTGTGTGCAGGTTGGAAGGTACAAAAGAAGATTCCATGCAATTTATTTGAATGTCGAGTAGTGTAGTACATTTTCTGCCTACTTGGACCTACTCGTGCTTACAGTGGTAGCGGTTGTGGCAGACCCACACCATCTTGGTCACAGGCATTGCAGACCCACACTGGATCCCCTTACACTCCCTCTGCAAGTGACAGCGTACCACCTTGGCATCACCGTTCACCCACCGGGGACCGGAAAGCAGTTGCCGATGACGCCAAGGATTTTGTCCAGTTTTCCAACTGCCTATTTGTTTGTTTGTTTGTATACCCCTTCTTTGTTATGTCTGACTTGTGCACAGAACTGAGGCTGGATGTCTCAAACTACCTCATATCCCATGGCGGATGGACAGATTTCACACTGGATGCAAAATCTGCAGAAAAACCATTGCTGCTAATATCTGACCAATACTTAGAGTCCAAACAACCAAGAAATACAACCTTAAAGGTCTTTTGGTTGCAGCTCTACATACCGCTGTTGAGAGTCTCACAGCAAGGTGTGCCTCCCTTGAACTGCACTATGCCACTGTGAAAAAAGAGATGGGCTTGCAAGCATCGGAGTTACAGAAAAAGGAACAGAAACTAGTGAAGGAGACACAATCACTCTGTGATGCCAATAACAGACTGTTGCACTGTACTGCTCAAGACACTGAGTGAGAAATTTGTATGTTAAGAGATGATTGTGAAAGGTTGAAATTTGATAAGAAACAGTTAGCGTATTTGAATGATACAAATGAGGGTTTCAGAGAGGAGAATGCTGAGTTGAAAGAGGAGTATCAGAGAGTGAACCATGAGTTGGAGAAAGAACTTAGGGAAAATGTTGAATTGGGCACCGCGTATAGAGTGTTGCAGGATAAGGTTGAAAAAGGTATTGAGCAGGGCACTGCAAGAGTTTGTCACAAGTCCCCATGACATAGGCGGAGGGCCTGTATGCCGTAGTTCACCTCCACTCGCTCCTCTCAGCAGGGGAGACACAGTGGAGGTGTGCGGCCTAATTCAGGAAACTATCAATAACATCACTGTACCAGTGGACCAAAGGAGGGCCGTCCGGGACCAAATTGATAAACTGTTCAAAGAAACTGTCAATCAGGATCATGCGTACAAGGCAGTTGCTGATGCAGCAGTGGAAGCTGCTCTTCGTGGCACCATGGAACGTGTTGAGTTGAATGCGACGACGCATACTTCCAATCCCCTACAAGTCACCCACACTGTCCAGCAAATTGCCCAAAGTACCAGACAGGTGGGCCCAACTGACAATCTCAGCTGTCATTTGGAGAAGGTGCTCTCCCTCTGCGAGAAGCTTTCCCTTTAATCCGAGTACCAGGTTCAAGTCTTGCAACAAACGATCGAACCTACCCTCTGGGCCAAACTCCCAGAGACAGTATGCAACTCAAACACTCTTGTCTATGATAACATTGCTGCGGCCCTCATAGCCGCCAACTCTCTGGCTGTTGTAGGAGCTCGCTTGGCCTACAAGGTTAAGCAAAATGTGGAAGAAAGCCCTGCAACCTACCATCAACGGTTATGGCTCACATACTACACTGACAAAGGCCAAGCAGGTGAACTTGCAGACCGAGACCAAATTGAGTACAAGGACTTGTACATCCAGAACATGGCTCCAGCCTTGCGGGAAAAGGTTGAACTCAATGTTTACCCGAGTACCGACTTCTTTGCGAATATTCTTACGAAAATGGAGCATGCCTATCAGGTTTACCTCCTTAACCTTGCTTCCGGTAAATCCAGCACAGTGGCTGCAGTACAGCCCATCCCCAATACACCTACCCACTACACCATGGAGGGTAACAACCAGAAAACTGACACCCCTTCAAATGACAAACAGTCGCACAAGGGGCAGAAACCAGAACTATAAAAACAACAGGAACAGAGACAAAAGCAATTGGAAAAATCCAAATGCCCAACAGGATGGCCAGAACTGCAATGGTCCTAGCTATCAAAGTCTCAAAGATGAAAACAAGACTCTCTGCAAATTACTGGAGGAGATACACGCTGAAAGAGCGGCTAAGCCTACATGAACCGTAGCAGCCCTCGCTCTGGCTGCTGGACAACCATACAGTCAGGGGAATCCCTTCCTGGTCTCGGCTGCTGAACAAATCAATCCTTTTGTGGCACCGGTTACTGGCCAGGCTGATGCAACAACCAAGGAGGAACCATGCATTCAGGCCGCTGTTGCGCCTGTGATGTCACAGGTACATTTGTATCCTGTGTAAGACATACAGGAGGCCTTGAAAGATCCTGCAGGCCTCAGATTCCAGGAACAGGAAGATGATTATGATTCTGAAAATACTGATTGACAATTACGGGCCCCAGTCCGGATTGTGAGTGACTTGATTGTTGACACAAACGGACAGTCTTTTGTAAAGGCCATGGTCGGGGGCCACCAACTTACCATGCTTCTGGATACCGGAGCAGTCATGTCAGCCTTCCATGATGAGGATCCAATCTCATCTGACTGGTCTACTGGCTGGAAGATCAGTGCCCAGGGTGTAGATGTTACCCAACTACACACCTACTGATCTGTTCCTCTACCTGTGGTGGTAGGCCACCTCAGAACTGATTTTGCTTTTGACCTCATGATATTATGTCATCACCCCAGCATATTGGGAATTGACTTCTTAGCACTGCACAGCTGTGTAATGGACCTAGCCAATAGACCACTCCTTCAGATCAAAGGACAATGTCATGCTGTCACCATTCCAGACTCGCACATGGTGGCAACCATCTCCCATAACAACAAGGAATATGACATCATGGCTTTGTTCAAAAGTCATGACCTGTTTTCTGAACTTGCACCTTTGCTGTAAAAACACCTTGACGTATTTGCCACCAACAAGCATGACTGTGGTAGGATGCACACTACCACTGAAATCACAGGACCCAACCCTGTGAGGCAGAAGCTGTAGCCATTCCCTGCTGAAGCCTTGCCATCATTGAGGGAGACCATCCAATCACTGCTACAGCAAGGAGTGATTAGGACCTGTGTCATCACTGTTAATTCACCTATTTGGCCTGTGAAAAGGCCAAATGGAGCTTGGAGACTTACAATTGACTACAGAAAACTTATTCAAGTTACCCCTAGTTGTGCCCCAACAGTAACATCAGCACCCGATGTACTCAAGCTGTTAACACCTGGCAAAAAGTGGTTCACAGCTCTTGACATCTCTAATGAGTTCTGGTCACTCCCATTAGCACAGGAAAGCCAATACAAATTTACTTCCACCTTTGATGGATGCCAGTACACTTGGACCTGTCTTCCCCAGGGCTTTCACAACAGCCCTTCCCTCTTCCATCTCTACATGCTGGATGCCCTGCAGGGATTCTCCACACCCCAGTGTCTCCTGCAGTATGTGGATGACTTGCTCCTAGCACCCACCACGAAAGAAGATCATTTGGCCCTTCTAGATGAACCTCTATCTCTCCTCAAGAGAGCAGGCCTCAAGTGCAACCCCTCTAAGGCACAGTTGTGTAAAAAAAGAGATCATCTTCCTTGGCCTACGTATCATAGACCAAGGCAGAAGCCCAGCTGTCAAGAAGATCCTGGGCTTGCAAGATCTGCCACTTCCTACTAGCATGGCAATACTCAGACGCTTTTTAGGAATGGTAAACTACTCCAGGGATTTTATCCCTCACTTTGCCTTGAAGGCTGCTCCCTTGTATGAACTTCTGAAAAAAGATGTCCCGTGGATATGGGGCCCCACTCATACTGAAGCTGTTACACAGCTCAAGCAGGCCTTAGCCTCAGCCCCAGCACTGATCAATCCTAACCCAAATCTCCCATTCCATTTGGAAACTGCCACTTCTGATGTGGCCATGTCTGCAGTGCTGGCACAAAAGTACAATGGGTAATTCAGGTCCATTGCCTATGCTTCTCAGATTCTGTCCCCAGTAGAGAGGAAATACAGTCTCTGTGAAAGAACACTCTTGGCAACCTACAGGGCTGTCAAACATTTCATGTACACCTATTGTCTTGCATACCTGCCACACCCCAACCAATTTCTTGCTTTCAGATAAAGTGAAAGATGGTTCAGTTTCTAACACCAGACTCACTCACTGGTCTTTGCTTTTGCAGGACAGGGACATCAAGGTACTACCTGCAAAAATTCCATCAATCTTGGCCCATGGCCTACTTTACACAGGTAAGCCTAATGACTGTGCACTCCAACCTCCTGACTTACCTGAGCTGGGACCATTCTTACAGGCTATACCAGATGTTCTAGAAGATACCAGCATGTATCACGTCTTTACAGATGGCTCTACCTCCTATGTGGATGAGAGCAGGTAGCAGGATTTGGGGTGCTCATATTAGATCAAGATGGTGATTTCAGGCGTATTTCTATGAAGTGCACTGTAGTCTCCTCACAGTATGCCGAATTGGCAGCTGTGGCCTGTGCCTTAGAGATCATGCCCCATGGTACTAAGGATGCCATCATCTTAGCAGACTCTAACTGGGTATGTTCATCCCGTACTGAGTTTTTACCATTCTGGGAGAAAAATAGCTTTACATCCTCTGATGGCACACCTGTCAAATACAGGGATCTGTTTGTGTATATCCACACCCTGACACAACAGTTTACTCATAAGCTATACATTCACAAGGTAAAGGTTCACTGTAAATCTGACCTTTACCATGAATTCAATAATCGAGCTGACTCGCTTGCCAAAGCAGGTGCTCGGGGACATGGACAATGACTCACCCAGTAGCGGTGGTAGGTATTTTCTTAGCCACCAACACTAGGCAGAAACCAGTACCAGAACCTCCACTGGACCTTTCTGCTGCACAGAAATCTGACCCAGAGCTAAAAGATGTGTTCAAATTCTTGGACAAAGGAATTGAACAGAAACTACCAGCTGGTAGTCCATACAAGAGATACTCAGACAATATACATTTGTCTAGTAATCAGAAGCTCATCTGGTTTAGAAAAGAAGATACAGGTGACAAACTGTGGGTTGCACCACAATTTTTGTGAATCGAATTCATCCATATGGTTCATGATACCCCCACTGGTGGACACCAGGGGGCAGACAACAACCTCCAGAGACTCAAAACCATCATCTGGTGGCCTGGCATGGCCAAAGATTAAGAGCACTATGTGGACAACTGCATTGTGCATGCCCAGAATAACCCAATTTCAGTGAAAAGAAATGCCAAATTGTTGCCACAAAGGCAAGCTGGACCATGGATTGCGATACAAATCGATTTCATTGGCCCCCTTACCAACTCCAGCAAGAACAACAAGTATGCACTTGTTGTCACAGATTTGTTTTCTAAGTGGGTGGAAACATTTCCCACTAAGAATAACGCAGCAAAGACAACTGCCTAGATCCTGGTGGATCAATTGTTCTCCAGGTAGGGCCTACCCCTTAAGGTAGACTCAGACCAGGGAACCCAATTTTATAGCTGAGCTGATGAAGCAGACACTCCAGCTACTTGGAGCACATCAGAAATTCCATATCCCATACCATCCTCAATCCTCAGGTCAGGTAGAAAGAACAAACAGAAGAATCAAACAGATGTTATGCAAATTCATCAATGACAATCTCAAGGATTGGGATTCCCTCTTGCCACTACTACTGATGGCAATCAGGGGCACTCCTGCAGCAACTACCAAGTGCACACCCTGTGAGGTTATGATTGGTAGAGTCATGCAATTACCTGAGCACCTGTTGATTGATCGTCACACCCCTACCGCAGATAGGGTATCTGTAGATAAGTATGTTGAAAAGCTTCATGATGACATCATGAAGACACACCTGTTCACTGCCAATCATATGGGTAAAGGTCAACAACAAGCTAAAGCTAATTTTGATAGGCATGTTAAGGAAGTCGACTGACAAGTTGGAGACCAAGTTATGCTTCTCCAATACAGACAACCAACTCATTCATTTGCCAGTAAATGGGAAGGCCTATATCCCATTGTCAACAAACTCAGTCCTGCTGTCTATCAGGTCCAAGTTCAACAACAAAAACAGACCACCGACAAGTGGTTCCATGCTAATCAGCTCAAGTTGTGCAAAGGTGACCAAAATTACTTTCCTAACCCACTTAGGTGGAATAGTACCCCTCACTTAATAATCCTTTTCTGTTTGTTTCAGGTACACTGGCAAGATGGCTATCTTGCACCTCCTCATCCTGGTGGGACTACTTTCTCTGACTGACTCTCAGAACAAACCCCTATTGACTGCACACAAACAACGTATAGAACATTTGCTTAGCAAACTTGAACATTCAGCCCCAGTGGGAGTTCATATTAATGTGCCCAACAAAATGATTACTATTAAGGAAGGCTCAGATGTCTGTCTTAATGCCATGGTAGTAGCTCCAGATAAGTCCATATTGCAAATACAATGGGAAACTGATCTTAATGGATACACACTTCCTGTAGCTTGTTTATCTAAAAGTACTTTTCAGGGATGGCCCAACACAGGCATCTCACCAAATGGTATACTCTCCATTTGACAAACTTCTTCCAGACATACTGATCACTACAACCTTACTGCTCTAATAGATCTGAAGAAAGACTCGTCCAGTACAGCCAAGTTCCTCAAACAAAAATGTTCATAGAACAAGTGTTAGTAACTTATCCTCGGGAGAGGCCAATAACATGAGTATGAAGCTGACGCTAAATGACTAAAAAACTGATACTGGGTAATAAGGCCCACTCACCCTAAATAAATGAACCACAATTTCTTTGTAATCCAAAAAAAGAGTTAATCATGTAACTTCCAGTTTAAATAATTACAATCGACGTTTAGGGTAAACCCTTCATCAGGAAAACTGGTTTACTCTAAAACATAAACAAAATATAAACCAAATTTGATTCTCATTTTATCTTTCTCATAATAGAAACATAGAAACACAGAATTTGATGGCAGATAAGGACCGCTTGGCCCACCTAGTCTGCCCATTTTCATACCTAACAGATAAGCTGCAGATCCTAGTTAACCAACAGCTTACTTCCTCCTACCTCCCACTAGGACTGCCTTATGTCTGTCCCATGCATTCTTGAATTCCCCCACTGTTCTTGGCTCCACGACCTCCTCAGGGAGGCTGTTCCATGCATCCACAACCCTCTCTGTGAAACAATACTTCATCACATTACCTTTGAGCCGTCCTCCCTCTATCTTCAAATTGTGCCCCCTTGTTCTTGCACATCTCTTTTTCTGAAAGATGCTACCCTCTTGGACATTGTTAATTCCCTTGAGGTACTTGAAAGTTTTTATCATGTCCCTTCTCTCCCTCCTTTCCTCAAGGGTATACATATTAAGCTCCCTTAGTCTTTCTTCGTATGCCTTCTGGTGCAGACCCTGCACCATTTTGGTTGCCCTCCTCTGGACAGCCTCCACTCTGTCTATGTCTTTGCGGAGATGGGGTCTCCAGAACTGCACACAGTACTCCAGATGGGGTCTCACCAACTGTCTGTACAGAGGGATAACAACTTCCTGTTTTCTACTATTGATGCCTCTCCTTATGCATCCCAGTATCCCCCCAGCCTTCCTTACTGCCTTCTCACATTGCTTGCCCACCTTTAGGTCATCTGATATAATTATCCCCCGGTCCCTTTCCATTTTTACTGTTGTCAGTATCTCACCCCCCATTGTGTACTCTTCCCTTGGGTTTTTGTTTCCCAGGTGCATTACCTTGCACTTCTTTGTATTGAATCTGAGTTGCCATACATTTGACCATTCCTCCAACCTTGCCAAGTCCCTTCTCATCCTTTTCACTCCATCTGGTGTATCAACCCTGTTGCAGATCTTTGTCAGGGACCCTGGTTTTCCATTTTTACCGGTAACACCAGTAACAATCACGAAATCCTGCTTGGTTTGCAGATTTTGAATTCTTGTACCGGTGCCTCACGGAAATTGCATGTCACTGCACAGAATCTCTAAGATTTCAGCATCTTTCAAAATTTGTTTTTATTTTCTCTTTCTATGTCCCCTTCTCACAGCATCAGTCTCCACTTTTCAGAGATCCTTAGGCTGGCTATCCCTTAGCTTCACCCCCAGCTAATGCTCAGGAGCTCCTGTGGTCCTGCCCCTTTCCTGCCTGGATTGTACCCCCCCAGGTGGGAAGGGAGAGGACCCCAGGTCACCCCTCCACACTCCCTTAGTGTGTGTCGGGCAGCTCAGTGGGTCCCTCACGGAGCCTGGTTATGAAGTCTGGAGCACCTGGGTCCCTTCTGCCAGTGGCCAATGTGGAGTGATTGTTCCTGGTTTTCTGGTCTTTGTCCCTGATGGCACCGGCACTACAGGAGATCCAAGGAGGTAGGTCACATAGAAACATGCCACTGCTCCAGATCCTGGCTGCTAGCGTCGTCCCCTCCTGATCATTCTGCAGCACCATTGCATCACCACCCATGGTCACACAGATGGTGGTAAAGCAGCAGGACCTGCAGCCCACCCTCCCTGGAGGAGGAGGAGGGCAGTCCCCCAGGTGCTCGATCCTACTCCCTTAGCCAGAACTCCAGCAACTCAAGTTTGCTTCTGACCCTTGGTCGCTGGCATTGCAAGCAATAGTGCTACCGCAGCGGCAGCAGGCTGGCCCAGATTTCAGCATCTTAAAATGAATGCTGCTGTGCTTTGCATTCTTTCTGCTTTGCTGCATATAGAGTCAGTAAGGAAATCACCAGCACTGCTTTGTTATAATCAGCCATTCAGTTTAACCACCCATACCTAGTAGTTAGAGTAACAAACAGTGAATGAACTGGGTACATCTAGTAGACCTGGGTTTGATTACCACAACCTCCACTTGCATACTATGTGACTCTAAGCAAGTCACTTAACCTCCCCAGTGCTTCTAGGTCACTCCTGAAAACAGACAGTTCTGCCTAGTGGGCCTTACCTGCTTTACAAAGAATATAAAAAAAATACCAATATACGTTTACTGCATCATAGAATAGTAGTCAGGGTACCATGTAATTTACCTGAGTTTTACTTGGGCTGCAATGATTTTGTATAGGTAAAGATAAATGTTCAGATACATTTTATGTGTTTTGTAAGCTTATTTTTAGATTTTAGTCAGATATTTATTGTATTCTTTACATATAAGCATCTAGGTTATAGATTGCTAAATGCAGGATCACTGTTACCAACTAGCTTATTCAAGTTTATAATCAATAGGGCCATCCAAAATCCTCAGTTGTTTGAATGAAAACTAGTCTGAATGAAAGTATGTTCACAAAGAAGAAACTGCCTTACTACTTATGAAAAGACTTCACAGGTAGCACCCCATTTAGGTGAATTGGATAATTTGTACCTTTTCTCCCACCTGCTGTTTCGGTCTCTGTGACAACAAAACGTTTTCTGATAGACTGCTTCAACAAAAAGCAAATGTTAAGTATTTAAGTGTACTTATGTTTGGCCAGTGGATTTTGAAAGCACAGTCAATGACGTACAGAAGGTAAGACCCCAGGGGCTGTATGATGCTGGTGGGCAGAGTAGTGCTCAATTCACATCTGAACAAAGACATGAAAACTGGGAGACACCCTTTTCTTGGACACCAAGTGAAAAAAAAAGCATCCACATGTCTGGGAGATGCATAAATCTATTTGAACGTCCTCCACTAATCACTTATGGATTTTTTAGGTGAAGACACTGTATTTCAAAGAAGCAAATTCAAGCAGTTTTTTTTTTTTGCTCTTCCTACCCACTGGCCATTCACTCCTTCAGGCCTGCCAAGGCCCCCTACCACCGCTGCCGAGTCCCAACCACCATCCACTTCCCTTACTGCTGTGCTACCAGGTAACCCAAAGTAACCCTTCATTGAGTGGGCCCCTACCCCTGTGGGAGGCTGCCAGGGGAGGAGAATTGCCCTAAAGAGCTTCCTGTGTATCCTGGGCATGGCAGGGGTCAGAACAGACACATGTCTGGGGCTTCCGGCTTATGGAGGGACTAACAGCCATCCTTCAGTTGGTCAGCAGGTGTTTTCCCATTTTCTTTGGAGTGTGACAGGCCACGTGATGTCAAGGCACAAGCTGACATCCATCACGCTTCCTCCTGCAGTGAGGGCTGACATGTTGTCATGCCTCTGACCTCCATCAGGGGCCAGCAAATGTTGAGCTGTGAACCCACCTCCTCCCTCCCGGAGAAGGTGAGTGGTCATTGGACACTCAAGCCTTCACCCACCAGCTAGCCCTCCAACACCGAAGTCTGTTCCCTAAACCTGGTCAGCGGTGTCACAGGCAGAAATCCAATTCAGGCAGTTAAATTATAGACAGGATAAAACAAAGGTAGCCCACCTTAGCGGTGATGGTTCCGATTAATTCATATCTGAGTTCTACAAGCAAAGAGACAAAGTAATTTGTAACTTGTGCATGTCGGGTGTGGGTGTTGAAGAAAGGGGATCATAGTGCTGTCACTACTGCCATCACCCCAGAGGGATGTGGACTGCATTGTTGCTACTGCCTTTACACCAAAGGGGTGGGGGCTGTAGTGCTTCTGCATCACCACTGGTGGATGGGGAATGTAGTACTGCTGCCATCACACCTAAGGGATAGGGGCCACAGTGCTGCTACTTCTGTCACACCTGAGGAATGGTGAACGTAGTACTGCTGCCATCGGACCTAAGGGATGGGGGCCACAGTGCTGCTGTTTCTGTCACACCTGAGGGAGGAAGGGAGGTCATAGTGCTGTTGCTGCTGCCATCACACCAGAAGGATGGGAGCCGTAGTGCTGTTGGTGCTGTCATCGCACCTGAGGGATGGGGTTGTAATGCTGCTTCTATCACACCTTAGGGATGAGGGCTGTAGTGTTGCTGCTGCCATCACATCTTGTACCTAAACTAACTTTAAATTGGTACAAGGATGGACGGATGTGTAATAGTGGAGGTCAAAATTGCTAAAATGCATGTTAGCAGAGTTAAAAATTGTTAAATAAAGTACACAAAACCAAACACTGGTAAAACCGGATTTTGGCTTAACAGACACTAGTGACAATATCGTTTTTTACAATGTGCAAGATGGAATATGCCCTTTCTCAATTCTGGTAAACCAGTGTCCCTGATCTTTGTGTCATCTGCAAAGAGACATACTTTTCCTTCCAGTTCCTCTGCAATGTCACTGATAAAGACATTAAAAAGGACCAGTCCCAGTACTGAACCCTGCGGTACCCCGCTAGTAACCCTCCTTTCTTCACTGTGGACTCCATTTACTACTACCCTTTGCGTCCTGTTGTCTAGCCAATTTTTTATCCAGGCTAATACCTTGGGACCAACTCCAAGGCTGGCTAACTTGTGTATTAATCTTTTGTGTGGGACTATATCAAATGCCTTGCTAAAATCTAGGTAAGCCATTCCCACAGCTCCTCCCTGGTCTACTACTTTGGTCACCCAGTCAAAGAAATCTATTAGATTCGTCTGACATGACCTTCCCATCATGAATCCATGCTGCCTTGGGTCCTGTGCCCCACTGGCCTCTAGGTACTCAACAATTCTTTCCTTCAGAAGTGATTCCATCATTTTCCCTACCACTGAGGTCAAACTAACTGGTCTGTAGTTTCCTGCCTGTCTTGCTCCCACTTTTGTGAAGAGGAATCACATCTCCCTCCTCCAGTCCTTGGGTACCACCCCATCCTCCCATGATTTGTTAAAGAGAGTAGTCAGCGGTGTCACTAGTTCTACCCTTAGTTCTTTTAGAATTCTTGGGTGAATCCCATAAGGCCCCATTGCTTTGTCCACCTTCAATTTTATTAGTTCTTTCAGAACCCTTTCTTCTGTAAATGGACTGGTATCGACCCCCGTCTTCAGAGTGTTTCTCTTGTTTGGTTTAGGTACCTCCCCCTCCTCTTCCTTTGTGAATACTGAGCAGAAATATTCGTTCAGTATCCCTGCTTTTTCACTGTCACCCTCTACCCACATTCCCTCCCCTTTATTAAGCCTCAGTATCCCTTCTTTGGTCTTTCTTCGCTCCCTAATGTACCTATAAAAGGTCTTATCCCCCTTCTTAACAGAGTTGGCTATCCTTTCCTCGGTTTGGGCCTTTGCTATTCTGACTGTCTTCTCAGCCTCTTTCTGCTTTAACTGATAAAGTTCTCTGTCCTGCTCCTTCTGTGTTTCCTTATATTTCCTGAATGCTGTCCTTTTCTCATTAACCTTCCTCCACCTCTTTTTGAGAACCATAAGCGGTTTTACCTTCGTTGTGTTTTGTTGATTTGCTTTACACACAAGGCTTGTTGCCTCTGTGATGGCTGTTTGATTACTCCCATTGTTCCTCCACCCTCCTTCTTGCCTGTTTGCTAGTGTTTTTCTGAAGCACTCTCTCATTTTCCCAAAGGCAGCCCTCCTAAAGTCCAGTACTCTTGCTTTTGTATGGCTTGATTGTATGGCTGTGTTTATCATGAACTACACTGTTTGGTGGTCGCTTGTTCCCAGATGGCTACCCACTTATAAATCTGAGATACTTTCTCCGTCCCCATTTGAGAGTACCAGGTCTAAGAGTGCTCCCTCCCGAGTGGGTTCCAATACTAGCTGTCTGAGGCATGCCCCTGTGGGCATCAAGAATGACCCTGCTCTTGGATGTACCTGCAGCAAAGGTGCTCCAGTTAACATCTGGCATATTCAGGTCCCCCATCAACAATATCTCCCCTTTTTCTGCCATTCTAAGGAAGCCTACTATCATTTCCTTGTCCTTTCACTCCCCTTGAGATGGGGGTCTGTATACAACCCCCATGCAGATTGTGGTGCCATTTCCTGTCTCCAGGGTGACCCAGAGTGCCTCATCTGCTCCCTGTTTACTCTTTAGTTCTGTTGCTTTGATCCCTTGCTTTACATAGAGAGCTACTCCTCCTCCTCTTTTACCCTCCCTGTCCCTCCTGTAGATTGTGTATCCTGGTATGTTGACATCCCAGTCATGGTTCTCTGTGTACCATGTTTCTGTGACTGCCACAATATCCAGGCAACCCTCTTCCATCAAGGCCACTGGTTCAGGAAGCTTGTTACACAGACTATGGGCATTGGTACTCATCACCCTCCACTTTTTGATGGCCTTACCCCTTTTAGCCCCATTCCTGTCCTTACTGCCTTTGCCTTTTTTTACATTTACCTCTGTCCTGCTCCCTAATGACTTCTCTACCTTGGTGTTTACCTCATTAATTACTGTGTTTTGTGGGGGGAGGCTGGGATTTCCCTGCTCCTTTTCAGAGCCTCCCCCATTGGCTAGTTTAAATGCTTGCCAATGAAGCAATTAAACCTCTCACCTAGGATCGTGGTTCCCCCCCTGGACAGATGCAGACCTTCACACCAGTATAGGTCTGCATCCCTCCAGGTGGCTCCCCAGTCCCCAATGAAGCCAAAACCCTGAGATCCACACCAGTTTTCAACCATTCATTGAATTCCCTGGTGAGGTGTACCCTAACATCACCCTTGCCATAGACAGGCAGCACCTCCGAGAAGGTTACTGTATGCGCTACTTGTCTAAGGCCCCTCCCCAACTCTACAAACTCCTCTTGCACTGCTCTGATCCCATCCCTAGCCAGGTCATTTGTCCCTAGGTGGACAATGACATCCAGCTCCCTCCCTCGTGCAGCTGCTCCCACGATCCTGAGGATTCGCTTCCTGTCCCTCCCAGCCTTGGTGCCAGGCAGGCACCTTACCTCCCTCTCCCCTTCCTCCCCCATTTCTGCCCTTCTAATGATTGAGTCCCCCACCAGGAGTTGTTTCCTTCCCCTGTGGGGTCTCATGCCACTCTCCTGTGGGTCTCCTTTGTGAAGGTTCCCAGCATCCTCCTTGGTCTCCACTGCAGGTGCCTCCATAGAGGAACCACTATCTGCCAGAAGAGCGAATGAACTGTGGAGCGGTATAATATATTAAACTATAAATAAAACATAGAAACTATGAAGAAACTGTCCTTACATTTCGATTTCAGTTCAATATTTTAAATACATTATGCCTCTCAATTCTTCACTAGTGAAAAGCACAGACGTCAAAAGAAATTCAGAGTAAGTTACATAGAACAGAATAGGCATATTGAGAGTAAAAAACATGAAACCGTTGTTATAGTTTGATCAAAGAAAACAGTGAACTGATGGAGCTTTTTTCTATCCGTAGTGATACAAAGGCAGACAACATTGAGAAGTTTAGAATTCATGAAACAGGTAAGCGTTTCTAATTGCCTCATGTAGATGATTTGAAATCTTTATATTTGAGGATGTCCCTTCATTATACATGCAGTTTTGAGTATAATTTAATATACAGTGGTTTGGAAATGTAGCAATATATGGAGAATATAGATTTTGAAAGCACAATAGTTTAGTGTTGTAAAACAAGATAAAAAATATGCAATAAAAGGTGTTGAAAGGGGCTCATAATGATATAATATGTGTTAATTCAGGGGCTAGCATAGCGTTTTGTTGGTCTGTTTCAGTGAGCGTAATGTATTTAAAATGTGACTTTATTTTAATGAAAAGTTAAAGTGAAATACATTTAGTGATGCAATGGTAATAAGTAAAGTGTTGCAATTTATTTATAAAACTACAGAATAGTGAATGAATTATAGTTTCAGTAAAAAAAAATTTTTTTTGTTTTTTGTTATCAATGGCTGTAATTGGGAGTCAAACCTGTAAGGTAAGTACATCACAAGAGCAAATATATATTGAACTGAAAACGAAATGTAAGGACAGTTTCTTCATAGTTTCTATGTTTTATTTATAGTTTAATATATTATGAGAGAGATAAAATGAGAATCAAATTTGGTTTATGTTTTGTTTATTTTTTAGAGTAAACCAGTTTTCCTGATGAAGGATTTACCCGAAACGTTGATTGTAATTATTTAAACTGGAAGTTACATGATTAAATCTTTTTTGAATTACAAAGAAATTGTGATTTATTTATTTAGGGTGAGTGGGCCTTATTACTCAGTATCAGTTTTTTAGTGCTCTAATAGATCCTACCTTTTGTGACCGCCTCACCTCTGAGGAATTACGTACTTTCTGTCTTCACAACTATGTAGCTACTGAAACTCTATTTCTCTCTGTAGTCCCACCCACCGAAGAAGAAATGACTGATTGCCCTGCCCAGGAGGATGGTCCCCCTAGTGGTTTGACCGCCACTTCTCTTCCAGGAGATAATGAGTTAATTAACTGATTTTTTTCAAAATAACAAGGAGGCAGACAAGAAATATATTACCCATGAACGTGTATGCTCCACTTATGGTTCTTAAGTAATTGTCACTGTTAACAATCTCTTCGGAGACTTGGAAAAAGGACACATTCCAGATCTTATCCATGATAGGAGGATGGCTAAGTGGTATTGTCCTCATTGCAAATCGAATGGCTACATTACTATTTGTTTAGTAAATTCTGTTAACATTTCTATGTCTACAGCTAGAAATCTTTGGTATGCCTCACGATATCCAAATCAAGCACCTTGCTACTTTACTAAGACTTGTTCAATCCATGCTAATATGTTTATTACCTTTACTGTCTCACTACCACACTTTGATCCACAAACCTCTGTCTTTGACAAGTTGGCTGCTATTAATTCCATCGGACACCTTGATGTCAACATTTATCGAGAAAGAACTGATCTCCCTTCCTTGGTCTATCATTCTGTTCTCCAAGCCTGGGTGGTGCCCCACATGAACTGCTGCACCAAGAAGGGATACTATTACCTGTGCCGCTGTGACATTTTTGATATTGTGAAATCTGTTTGCGGATACTGTCCAGCACATCTTGACTAGTCCTTATATTGGGTGATGATCTGCCGTACAACCTGACTGACTCTGATGACAAATTCGAATCTTCACAAGTTGCATCTTCAGTGCCTGATGCCAAAACAGCTGCATCCTGAAGCTACCTGGAAGAGGTACATTGCTTCACTTCACGACTCACCAACCAGTCCTTGGCTTGTCCAATACATCTACAGCAATGGAGGGCTCCTACTGTAAGAATTACTTATAATGCCAATGGGCAGTATTGTGTAGTGACAAACCATAAATTCTTTGCTTATGGTGAAAAAACTTGCAATATTTCAGCTCCTAACTTCTGTTTTACTCCACAGCAGAAAACAATAATTGGCCACATAGTGATTACTCCTGTTCCTCTCCCTGAATCAGAGGTTATTGATACCAATCCATAATACTTGCTTGCCTTGTCTCAGTATTTGCCCATGTTTAACATGCATATTGACTCTTTGATTCATTCTTTAAAATCTCTTTTAGCTAGGAAAGATTCACATTTGATTTATATTAGAAATAATATTTCTAATGCTGGTGATGCTCTTTATGATCTTATTCATGATGATGATTTAAGCACTGCTCTATCCAATACTTGGTTAGAATTGACTTTTAAAGCTTTTATTATTATCCAAGAATTTTTGATTGTTTTCTGATACTAACCCTTTGCTGTCTGCGACGTACTCTAAGTCAACACTGAGAACAACTCTAATTCCTTTACAAGGCTCGTGCATCGAGCTTCTAAATGACTTTTTAGCTCCATCCCACTACTTTCCTGTGGCTGTTGCCTTTTCTTCTGAAGGCAACAAGGGGGGGAATGTTATCCATGGTCCAGCACCCCTGATTGTACCCCACCTCATGGACAGCAGCATATATGTAGGTACATGTACTAACCTTAGGGCAAAATCACTTGTCATATAAGCATAAGTGTCAGGACTTGTATTTTACTAATGCATATTATGCTTCATTATGTTTTACCAATGTATCTTAGTCCTGGGAGATGCTTTTCACTCTGTTTTTACTGTATTATAATAAGTAAGGCAACAGTGCCATCTTTAGTGCTTATGCATCACTGTAATTGCAACTGACCTTGGACTTATGGAGATCCCATTGTTTGTGCTATCATGCAAGCTAAGCAGCTTCTCATGTTAGTTACGATAGTTTCTCAGGCCACCTGTTACTGGCCAATTATATACTTTTTATGTATCTTCTTTTAGTAGTTGCTATGGTAATTATCAGGGTTTAGAAAATGGGTAGGGAAAATTCTTGTTTTTGATTGGATAATGGCAACCACCACCCAGTCTGGTATCAGGCAATAGAGACCGAGAAATAATGAGTCCCAGTCTCTGTTGCCTGATTTCATTCTAAAAATGCTTGTGCCCATAGAATGTTGAATTTTAAACTGCCGACATGTTGTTGTCTCGGTTAGCTAGACATATGGCACACCTTTCTCGTCACTTAATTTCACACCACCCCACTCCCCAGGCAGCATTCAGTTGCTCCATTTGTTTTTTTTTTCCAAATCTATATTGAACACTATTTAAAAAAAAGTGTCAGCATTCAAATAGTAGTGGTAGCACTTCACGTGCTCACACTACTCCGTGACAGCCCTCTTTCACTGACTGCAGCCCCACTTGGCGGAAAAGAAAATGCATAACTTTTTTTTTTCAAAAGATAAAGCATTGAAACTATCTTCTTAGTGCATCCTTTGGCTTCTTGGTAGCTGAGCTACGGAATTCACTTCGACTGGCCATCATCCCCGATTCCACTGACAGGTACCCCATGCCAATCCCACTTCTGTTTTCAGTACCCTTGTCCAATAGCGCTCGCCAGCTCTCAAGAGCTCCATCGGGAGCTGGAATCTGCATCGGGGCCTTAATTGGCCGCAGGACTCTCCCTCTCCCCCGCCCGCCAGCCAGCCAGCCACCCACAAATACTCACCAGCTCTCAAGAGCTCCATCGGGAGCTGGAATCTGCATCGGGGCCTTAATCGGCCGCAGGACTCTCCCGCCCCCGCCCCATCACAAACAGTCACTGTCTCTCGAGAGCTCCATCGGGAGCTGGAATCTGCATCGGGGCCTTAATCGAACACAGGACCCCCCACCACAAACAGTCACTGTCTCTCGAGAGCTCCATCGGGAGCTGGAATCTGCATCAGGGCCTTAATAGTTGTACAGCCACGGTTTCTAACTCCAATACCCATTTGTGACTTTCTAGTGCTAAACACTAATGCGAGGGGCAGTCACGATTAAAAACAGCACTAAGTTTCTGCCATAGAAAACGGTAGCAAGAGAAACAAAATATCTGCTTTTTTAGACACTGTCCTCATCAACATCGATAATGCGGTGGCCCACTCACCAGCTACAGAACTATTCAGCACATGCTGTCCTGCTCACTGTACATAGTATGCATCAGTCACAAAACAATAAATAAATACAACTGTGTGCTTGGGGTGGTTAATAAAGCAAAATTAAACAAAAACAGACTGGATCCTTGAAAGAAAGTGCTGCATAATGGTGGGGGGATTGACAGAGGGTGTAAGTGCATACAGCCAGCTTTTTTAACTACAGAGTGTCCAATAGGACAAACCTCCTCAAAAAAAAACCTCTCATTGTAATGCAGATGGAGGAACTATTTTATTACAAAACTTAATTTAAATTAATTGTTTATTAACAATTTTTATTCAACTTTTTTTTTTATTACAGAGCCCATTTTCTAAGAGCAATAATACCCTCCGGGGTGGGCGGTATGGGAAATACCGGACCTTCCAGGGTCTATAAGGCCATCCGCCTGCGGCGTTGGGCCTCATTACGCCTCGGGAGGTCCAGTATTTCCCAATACCACCCACCCTGTCGGGTATTATTGCTTACATAAGACCCTGTGTAGCAGATAGCTTCTCTGAGATGAGACTGCATTTTACCTAGGTAAGGAAAACTGGCTAAGTTCTCCCAGTGTTATCACTGCTGGTTATAAATATGTATTACTGACCTGTAATAAATTTAATTTATTACATGTGTACCACTTGTCTGTTGTCTCTTCCTTCATGAATTCCACCAAGAACCTGAGAAAGGTAATTTATTACCACTTACAAGTGGGTAAAATAAAGGAAGCCATTGAGAAGGCAACAAACATATCTGTCAGGCAGGTTAAAAACAGCAAGAGAAGAAAGAGACCACTACTGTTCACCAAGGAAGTATCAGAGAAGGTAAAGGCAAGGAAGCTAACACTCAAAAGGTACAAATCAACACAGAAGGAAGAGGATAAGGGAAGGTTACCAGGAAAAACAAAGGGAAACAGGAAAAGCAGTTAGGAGTGCAAAGGCACAAGCAGAGGAGAACATTGCCAGGTCAGTAAAAGAGTGGGATAAAACATTCTTTAGGTATATAAGTGAAAAAAGGAAGAACAAGGCAGGGATAGTATGACTAAAGGGGAAGGAGGGGACTGTGTGGAAGAGCACCAAAAGAAAGCTGACCTATTGAATAAGTACTTTTGCTCAATGTTTACAAAGGAAGGGGTAGGTGAAGAGCCACAGACAGGGTAAAGGGCATCAAAGGAAGAGAGGTGGACATTAGCCCTTTTACGAAGGAGAAAATCCTCAGGGAACAAGCAAAACTGAAAGTGGATAAGGCAATGGAGCCAGACAGGGTTCACCCAAGGATACTGAGGGAACTTAAGGAGGAGCTGACTGCACCTCTGATGGCCCTGTTCAATCTATCACTGGACACGGGGGAATTTCTGGGGGATTGGAGGAGGGCAGATGTGGTCCCACTTCACAAAGTGGGAATAGGGAGGATGCAAGAAACTACAGACCTGTAAGCCTAACCTCGGTGGTGGGCAAAGTTATCGAAACACTACTAAAAGAAAGGATTGGGGAATACCTTGTAAATAGTGGATTACAGGTAACAGACAGAAAAACAAACCATAATCCACTCAGACTGCATGTCAGCCATGGAAACCATGATACTCCAACTAGCTGAGACACAAGTGGTGATTTCAGACCAGTTATCCCCCCCCCCCCCAAACAGCGACATTTCACCAGCAAGGTCCCCCACAGCGATTACAGTGCCATGCTGCTATGGGAAACCCGCTGGAACCAGGCGCTGTCTGTTGGGCATCCTGCACCCCCCAATCAGCTCCGACTCAGAGTTGATAATCTTAAAGAGGGTGTGGGCGCCAGAGTTTGGGGCAGCTCGGGTTAAAAACACTGGCAGTTTGTGGGAACCAGCAGCCAACTGCAGAATGCAGTCGACCTGCTGGTGTCACTGACGGGGCATTCAACAAAAATGTTATCGAGCACTAGTCGTGGATCCATTTCAGACAGGCAGAACAACATGGAAAACAGAGCCCACTGTAGGACTCCAAGGGTCACAACATAAAGGATACTATGGGCACCTGGCTACACACTGCCCTCTCCATAGAAGCGGATTGTTCTTTAAACATTGAAAGAACGCATGGGGCCTTGGACCCTAAGCCATGATTCTACATGGCCAGACTACAATCCATCATCTGCTTCAACAAATACCCTATAAAAGAACTGGTGCTGCAAAAAGCCTGGCAGCAAAAAGAATTGTACTATGGCACCATGAGGGTATTCATGGATAACAATTATGTACCTGATACTATAAAAAAATGAAGGAATTATATGCCCATTCTCCAAACCTTGAAGCAGAATAAACATAAATTTCATAAGCCATACCCAGTATAACTGCAAGTCCAATACCCAGTGGGAGGAAGACCTATCAAACGGTGGCTGAGGCACTCCAAGACTTGTCAAGCAGAGGGATACGATTAATAGTAAAGCAGCTCCAGACACTAAGACCAAGGGAGGACAGACCCCTGAACCATAGCTACACCACAGACCTTCAGCATAATTAGCTTGCCCTGGCAAGCATCGTAACTCAGCTCTAGGACATGAAAGAGGCAGAAGGACAAGCCCAAGGAAGTGATCAGACACTTGGAAACACTAGGGCCTACAGGTGGGTGCAAGGAGGCCAACTGGGAACTGGGGTGACCATGGGCAGCACAGTTTAGTTTTGACCTGATCCCTCATCCCTGATGTCAGATCCAGCCACTGCCATTACCTACAAAAGCTACAAATGACCCCTGAATGCATCCAGGGTGGGGGGACTCCAGGTACTGAGTAGCTGTTGACACAGCTGTGTCGGGGCATATGGCACCCACCCATCATTGCCATATAAAGCACAATCTGCTAGTACCCATGAGAGCATTAAGAGACTGGTGTATCCCTAAAAGATTAAGGGGGGATATCCACACCCAGAGGGAACAGAGCTATCTTACTCAGATTCTATATAAACATAAAAGGATACTAAAAGACACCAGGTAATACAGTGGGTAACATAATTGAAATAATATCTACATGTGGCAGCTGGGCCTGGACCCCTCTTCATTCTTCTCTCACCTGGGGTCTCCCCATGGTGCACGCTACCTATCGCCTCATCTTACTCTGACAGAGCCTTTACAGACTCGAGCCAGTTATGAAGGTTATCGATGTGCTGGAAATGGTCCAGAGAAGGGCAAACAAGACAACTCAGGGTCAGCAGGGCAACACCTATGAGGAGAGACACAGGGGCTCAACATGTACTCTCTTAAGGATAGAAGGGAGAGGGGAATATGACTAAGACCTTCAAGTACCTTAAAGATATAAACAAGGTGGGCACTGTGGGCCTCTTCAGCCATAGTAGGAACAGTACCACTAGGGGTTACAACCTAAAGCTGGTGGGGGGAAGGTTCAGGTGGGAGATGAGGAGGCACTTTTTCACCAAGATGGTGGTGGCCAAGTGGAATGAGTTGCCAGCAAAGATGGTATTCCTAGAAATTGTGGACAGCTTCAAGGGAGGATAGGACAGTGTGAAGGGGAAAGTTGCAGGTAGAGGGGGTCAAGGGGGGAATGGGAAGGGAGTCAGTTTCTTCTGTAAACACAAGGGGACCTGCACATTTGAGCAGACTAGATCGAATGTAAGGCCTTTATCTGCTGGCATGTTCATATGCTATTGACTCTCAAAGCTGAAGTGACTCTGAACTTTTCCCAGCAGAGGCTCCAGCAAGACTGCATGGCTGTCTGCCTAGCAAAGCTTACATATGATATTGGAACTTCTCACATATCCTTTGCAGTTTGTTTATTGGACTTTTAGACTTGATTGTTTATGTTTTTGTTTTTTTGTTACAGGGTCTGTGGCATAACTCTTAACTGTATCAGTCAGGGAAGGGGAAGGGCAAATTCCCTCCACTTTAACACTGAGAGCTTACATAGAAACATAGACTTTGACGGCAGATAAGGACCGCTTGGCCCATCTAGTCTGCCCATTTCCCTACCTGCAGGATAGGCCGCAGATCCTAGTTAACCAACAGCCTATTTCTTCCTACCCCACAAAGATTGCCTTATGTCTGTCCCATGCATTCTTGAATTCTCCCACAGTTTTAGACCCCACAATCTCCTCAGAAAGGCTGTTCCATGCATCCACTACCCTCTCTGTGAAAAATACTTCCTCACATTGCCCCTGAACTGCACCCCCCATCTTTAAATTGTGTCCCCTTGTTCTTGCACATCTCTTTTTCTGGAAGATGCTACCCTCTTGGACTTTGTTGATTCCACTGATGTACTTAAAAGTTTCTATCATGTCCCCCCTCTCCCTTCTTTCCTCAAGGGTATACATATTAAGCTCCTTAAGTCTCTCCTCATACAGCTTTTCTTGCAAACCCTGCACCATTTTAGTTGCCCTCCTCTGGACTGCCTCTATCCTGTCTATGTCCTTGCGGAGATGGGGTCTCAGAACTGGACTGAGTACTCAGATGGGGTCTCACCAACTGTCTGTACAGAGGATAACAACTTCCTGTTTTCTGCTGGTGATGCCTCTCCCTATGCATCCCAGTGTACCCCAGCCCTCCCTACTGCCTTCTCACATTGCTTGCTAACCTTAAGGTCATCTGATATGATTACCCCCAGGTCCCTTTCCTTTCTTGTTGTTGTTACTACCTCCCCATTGTGTATTCTTCCCCTGGGTTCTTGTTTCCCAGGTGCATTATTTTGCACTTCTTTGCATTGAATCCTAGCTGCCATACTTCTGACCATTCCTCCAACCTTGCCAGAAGTCCTTCGTCCTTTCCACGCCTCCTTGTGTATCAACCCTGTTGCAGATCTTTGTGTCATCTGCAAAGAGGCATACTTTTCCTTCCAGTCCCTCTGCAATGTCACTTATAAAGACATTAAAAAGGACTGGACCCAGCACTGAACCCTGTGGTACCCTACTAGTAACCCCTCTTTCTTCAGAGTGGAATCCATTTACAATTATCTTCTGTGTCCTGTTGTTCAGCCAATGTTTTACCCAGGCTACCACCCTGGGACCCACTCCCAGGCTGGTTAATTTGACTATTAATCTTTTGTGTGGGACTGTGTCAAATGCCTTGCTAAAGTCTAGGTAGACCATGTCCGCAGCCCCTCTCTGGTCTACTACTTTGGTCACCCAGTAAAAGAGATCTATTAGATTCGTCTGACATGACCTTCCGGCCGTGAACCCATGCTGCCTTGGGTCCTGTGCCCCACTGGCCTCTAGGTACTCAACAATTCTTTCCTCCATCACTCGTGACTCGTGACTCCATCACTTTCCCTACCAGAGAAGTCAAACTGACAGGTCTGTAGTTTTCTGCCTCTGTCTTGGTCCCACTTTTGTGAAGCGGAATCACATCTACCTTCCTCCAGTCCTCGGGTACCACACCATCCTCCCATGATTTATTAAAAAGAGTAGCCAGTGGTTTCACTAGCTCCCCCCTTAATTCTTTTAGAATTCTGGGGTGAATTCCATCAGGCCCCATTGCTTTGTCCACCTTCAGTTTTAGGAGTTCTTGCAGAACCCTTTCTTCTGTGAAAGGACTGGGATCGACCCCCCTATAAAGAGTGCTTCTGTTAATTGGATTAGGCACTTCCCCCTCCTCTTTTGTGAATACTAAGCAGAAATATTCGTTCAGTATCCCTGCTTTTTCACTGTCCCCCTCTGCCCACCCACCGTTCATTCTATTCAGCCTCACTATCCCTCCTTTTGTCTTTCTACGCTCACTGATGTACCTATAAAAGGTTTTATCCCCCTTCTTAACCGAGTTGGCTATCTTTTCCTCAGTTTGGGCCTTTGCTAGTCTGACTTCCCTCCCTGCTTCCTTCTGCCTTAACTGGTACAGCTCTCTGTCCTGCTTGTTCTGTGTTTCCTTATACTTCCGGAATGCTATCTTTTTCTCCCTGACTTTCCCAACCACCTCTTTTAAGAACCATAGTGGCTTTTTCTTTCATTTTGATTTGTTTATTTGCTTCACACAAAGGTTTGTTGCCTCTGTGATGGCAGTTTTGATGATTCCCCATTGTTGCTCCACCCCTCCTTCTAGCCTGTTTGCTAGTGCTTTTCTGAGGCACTCTCCCATCTTGCCAAAGTCAGCACTCCTGAAGTCCAGTACCCTCACTTTTGTATGGCTTGACTCTGTAGCTGAGTTTAACGTGAACCACACTGTTTGATGGTCACTTGTTCCCAGATGGCAACCCAATTCTAGATCTGAGATCCTCTCACTGCCCCCATTTGAGAGTACGAGGTCCAAGATTGCTCCCTCACGAGTGGGTTCCGAAACTAACTGTCTGAGGCCTGCCACCTGAAGGGCATCAAGAATGGCCCTGCTCTTGGATGTGGCTGCAGCAAATGTGCTCCAGTTAACATCTGGCACATTCAGGTCTCCCATCAACAGTATCTCCCCTTTCTCTGCCATCCTAAGAATGCCTTCTATCATATCCTTGTCCATTCCCTCCTCCTGACATGGGGGTCTGTACACAACCCCTGTATGGATTGTGGTGCCCTTTCCAGTCTCCAAGGTGACCCACAGTGCCTCCTCTCCTCCCTGTTTACTCTTTTGTTCAGTTGCTTTTACCCCTTCCTTTACATAGAGAGCTACTCCTCCCCCTCTTCTCCCCTGCCTGTCTCTCCTGTAGGTTATATATCCTGGTATGTTAACATCCCAGTCATGGTTCTCTGTGTACCATGTTTCTGTGACTGCTACGATATCCAGGTATCCCACTTCCATCAAGGCCACCAGCTCAGGGATCTTGTTGCCCAGACTACGGGCATTGGTACTCATTACCCTCCATTTCCTGATGACCTTACTCCTTTTTGTCCCATCCCTGTCCTTCTTGCCTTACTAATCTCCACATCTCTGAGGTGCATCCCCCAAAAGAAATGATGGGTTTCCCCCAATATACAGCGACTGGTTCTGATCCTACTTTAAGCTCTGACATATTACAACTACTACTGGAGCAGGAGGGCTTGGTCCTATTATATACCAACCCCTAGCAAACACATGAGGTCAGGGGGAGGCCATGATGTTGGACAGCACAGGCTCAACGTTGAGGTTGATTATCTCCCACCCTTCCTAATATTACTTTTATCCCTTCTAAATTTATACCCCACCTCATCTTTTTGGGACCACAATTGATCCCCAGTGAGCCTGAAGCCACTGAGCTTTCAACATTCTCTGAGCCCTCTCAGGACTCATCATAAGGGGTGACAGTTAGGCCCCCCTCTGCCTTGGAATCCACAGTTGTACAAAGGTCACTCCCAACATCCCTATGGTACACCCCCCAGATGGTTTTATAGGTGAGGCACCACCCCTAGGCATACAACCACAGTTGATGTTCCATAACCCCAAGGTATGTCAACCCCAGGCCACAACACCTTCATTTGGCCCACTTGACTGAGCTTGGTGTTGTGGCTGGAGTGCCCACAAATCCCCAGGTTTATTATATAAATTATTTTATTTCTTCATTTATCTCTAAATAAGCAGAAAACAGCCAGTACAGAAAAACTATTGCAGGAGTACAATGACAACAGCAGTTCCAATAATCCAGATGCATATGTGTGCAAGAAAAGATAAGGTTCATGTCAGAGGCAGGAGTGAGACCCAGGACAGGGCATCAGAATTTCCTCCTTACTAAAGTAAAAATGAACCCATCTTTAAAATAATCTCTCAAAATGTTAATGGCCTGCCTAACCCCATAGAAAGGTATACACTTATAACCTCTCCAAAAAAAAACACAACCCCCACTTCCTCCTACTGCATGAGACTCATATAAACTCCTCAGAGCACCAGAAACTATTGAAACTGGATTTTGAACAAATTATTGAATTGGCCTACAGAAATGGTAGGAGAAAATAAATTATGAGACTTCTCCCACGAGGACTGCCCTTTCAAACCCCCCCCTCAAAAACCCCCAAAAATTCAGATTAGCCCTGATGGTAGGTACCCCATATGACACCAAGATAACCGTCACCAGCCTGAACATCCCTCATGGTAGCAACAGCTCTGCTATACCACAATTAATAGACACCATCCTCCTACACCAAGAAGGGGTACTGTTTCTGGGAGGTGATTTTAACTACCTGCAGAGTCCAACCTTAGACCCAGCAATCTCAGACCACACCCTCCACATCTGGGCAGAAACACCTCAGAAAACATCTTAATGACATTGGCATGATAGATATGTGGTGCCTACATCATCCTTGTCACCATCAATATTCTTTTTACTCTAACTCCCATCATAGCTATTCCCAGTTAGATTATTTTTTTCATATCAGCAGAGTACACCGACTGGGTGGACAACATCAGCATGGCCCCATTCTCTTATCAGATCATGCTCCCATCATACTAAATTTGACTGCACCAGTGGAGCCCCGAACCACTCAGTGGAGATTTAGCCCCCCAGTCTTATGAGACACTGAATTTCTCAGAATGCTACAGAGTTCCATCCTGACAGTAATCACTGAAAATGACAAACCAGGAATCACACAGAGTATCCCGTTGGACACACTTAAGACCATGCTGAGAGGCAATATTATAGCCTTCACCTCAGAATGCAAAAAAAAGAAGGTAGGGAGAAACTGAAGGTGCTACAGGATACATTATGATTTCTCCAGCTAGCACACATGTAGGGGGACAATTTCTTACTACCCTTGACAAAACAAACACAAAATTGAATCCAAAATATATTACATTCAATGGGCTTACACAACTTAGTGTGGAGTTATGCTTGTGTAACTTTGTTGATAGTCTGAGGTATTTGAATGAGTTGTAGATTGTCATAGGTGAATACTTTGGATGTTTGCTTTCTCTGTTCCATGGGAAATAACATCCTGTTGGGATACAATGAAGGCAAGGAACCCTCGAGGTGGGTTCCACCCCTAGAGGTGCAGTGGGAACAATTCCTTTAGGCTAAAAGTACCTAAGGACAGAGCCCCAAGGAGAGAGCTATGCTGCTGGAGGAGGAGGGGAGGACGGTGAGGCAAGGAAGCAGTGCTTCTGAGTGAGGCTGGAGGGAGCTGACTTAAATAGCTCAGGCAGGGGGTGTGACTGGTTGCTCCCACCCATTGAATTGCAGGCATAGCCTTTGAATTCAATGGACTTACGCAACTTAGTGTGGAGTTATACTGAAGTTCATACTGAAGTTATTTAAGACAATCAAGAAGGCGACTAGCCCATGAAAGCTGTCCCCACAATTCAGTGGAGGTAACGTGTCACGAACTGCTAAATATTTGTCAAGCCTAACTTTAAAGAAAGAAAAAGTGTCTGCCTGCACAATGTGCACTGGCAATCTATTCCAAGATTCAATTGCCCTACATACAAAGCCATACTTTCTTGTGTTTGTTTTACACCTTTCTCCCACTATCTGTTGGTCATGCTTCCTCAAGTTATAAACTTCTTCTCCAAATTTTAGTCCCAGTTCCTCTCTTTACGTCTCTTGTTTCAATAATTTGTAAAAGAACAGCAAATCTCCCCTGTTACATCTACATGCTAAAGACCATAATCCCATAGCTTTTAGTCTGGCTTCATAAGGTTGTTTCCTATAATCTGCTATCATTCTTGTTAAAGTTCTTTGCGGACGTTCCAACAGGACTTTATCCTTTTTCCAAATGGGGCTCCAAACAGTAGAACAATAGTCTAAAGTTGGCCTAACATAAGACTTAAACAATAGGATAAGCACCCCTGCATTTATAGTATGGAAACTTCTTCTAATACAGTTTACGAAATGCATAGATTTATTTGATATAACTTTACAATGGGTTCCACTTTTCATATCCTATTGTATATGTATACCCAAGTCCTTCTCATAATTTGAAGCCTTTAGTTTGGAACCCTGGATATAATAATCCTGTTGTATATTACCTATCCCTATGTGCATTATCACACATTTGTTGGTATTAAAACTCATTCTTTTTTGCCCATTCCTCAATATACAACATATCCTGTCCAAACTTTAATCTCTCTTCAAAAGTATCCACCACACCCCTCAATTTAACATCGTCTGCAAACTTACTTAGCTTGTTATCACTATCTATCCTCAGGTCACTTATGAAAATGCCAAACAACAGGGGTCACAGCACTGATCCCTGAGGCACACCACTTGCAACCCTTACTGCACTTGACAGATGACCCTGAGCCCTCACTCTCTGTGTCCTCTCCATCAACCAATGTTTGATCCATCTTACCAACCTTTCCTCCAAACCTATATCTACAAGTTTCGATATTATTAGGCCATGAGGGACCTTATCAAAAGCCCTGCTAAAGTCCAGCATTACCATATCCACATTCCTACCTACATCAACCTGCTTTGTCACCCAATCATAAAAATAGATCATGTTTGTCTCACACAACCTGTTTTTAGCAAAGCCATGCTGGCTTTTATCCAGTAATCCTTTATGTTCCAGATGGTTTCTAATCTCATCACTTAAAATCTCCTCAATTAGTTACAAACTACCGAGGTTAAGCTCACCAGTCAATAATTTGATGGTACACTCCTATCACCCTTTTTGAAAATTGGCACTACATGGTCTGATCTCCAGTCATTTGGTACAAAACCCTCAATTAAAGATTTCTGACCTAAAAGGCAATAGCTGGTGCCAATTCCTGTTCCAGTTCTTTAATAAGTCTGGGATGGATTCCCTCAGGCCCCACTGCCTTATCCACCTTCAGTGATCCTAATTTCTTTACTACTTTTTCAACAGTTATTATTTCCTCTACTTTGGAACCTTCTCCATCTATTCTGATACCACTCATATTTTGATCACATTCACTAAAGCAGCTATTACATTCTGCAGCTAGTGTCATGGGATCATAACATAACCCCCCTTAATTGCTAAGTATCCTACTGATCTAGTCTGTCCCTTTTTATTGTTTACATAAGCAAAAAAACTTTTAACATCATTCTCTGACATAGCCAGTCTAAATTCAGCCTGTTTATTTGCTTTTCTTATTTCCTTTTTCATTTGTCTTAGTATCTGCTTATACTTATTCATACTAATCTCTGTTCCAGATTGCTTCATATTCTTAAATAATACTTTCTTTTTATTACATAATCTAATGATCTTGCTATTTATCCAGGGTGGTTTCTTACCTCTATTATTATATACTTTCCTCTTCAGGATATAACTATCAACCATATTGTTCAGAATACTGACCAACAAATCCCAAGCTTCTTGGGTTGTTAAACTTATCATCATATTAAACCAATCATAACATGCCAGTCTCCCCCTTATTGCCCCCAAATCCCCTCTATTATATAAAACCTGGGCTGTAATACCCTTAACTACCTTTTTAGTCTTATCAATATAAAAGGTAATGGAGTCGTGATCATTTCTTCCTAATGGTGGTTCATTAATTACATGCTTGATTTCATCTGGAATATTTGTTAATACTACATCCAATATATTTTTGCTCCTTGTTGCTTCCTGGACATGCTGAACAATGCCTACTGATGTCAGCTCACCTAAGATCCTAGCTGCCATTGTATTATTTATAGTTTTGCTATTCCAGTTTAACTGTGGCATGTTAAGGTCTCTCATTAGCATTATGTCACATTCTTCTGCTAAACTAGTCACCCTGTCTATGAAACATTTTGTTTCATCCATGCTTGTGTTAGGTGGTCTATAAAAAAGTCAACATCTTGAATTTTTTTCCTTTAAATACTAAAAGCTCTACACCAGGAGTTCTCACACTTTGTCATAGTGAGCCTCCCCCAAGCCTTGGAAAACATATTGAGCCTCCCCCTGATATAGAAATAATTTGGGGCCTCCCCATAGAGAGAACAACTATCATACTTTGCACATTACAGGAAGAATACAATGACGTGCATTTGAGTAATTGAGTTTATTCTAATTTTATTGAACTTATTATTCTCCCTCTCTATAACCCACCTCCACAGGTCAGCCTACTCGCGCCACACTTCTGACTTTTGGACTCTATTTTACCCCTTGTTGCAATACCTCCATGAGTCAGATGGCTTTCTTTGTCAGTTTTACCCTGCTCTTTAACACCTTCTCAGGGACCATGTTGCTCCCTCCTGCTCTTGCTCCTAGTATCTCTCTGCTTAGCCTTTGTATTTGTGCTTTTCTGCAGCCAGTATAATGGGTCAGTTGTTACCTTGTTCCTATTCATTTGCATTATTTTGAATTTTGTTTTGCACAGTTTCCAAGAATTGTATTTCCCCCATGTCATACCAGGAAACAAGTGTTTGCTGAGCATGTCTTTCCTGGTAACCATTTTGTACATAAATTTACAAGGAGGCATGGAAAGGATGAAAAGGGACTTGGCAAGGTTGGAGGAATGGTCAGACGTATGGCAGCTAGGATTCAATGCAAAAAAGTGCAGAATAATGCACCTGGGAAACAAGAACCCAGGGGAAGAATACACAATGGGTGGGGAGGTAGTAACAACAACAAAACAGGAAAGGGACCTGGGGTGATCATATCAGATGACCTTAAGGTTAGCAAGCAATGTGAGAAGGCAGTAGGGAGGGCAGGGGTATACTGGGATGTATAGGGAGAGCATCAGCAGCAGAAAACAGGAAGTTGTTATCCTCTGTACAGACAGTTGGTGAGACCCCATCTGGAATACTGTGTCCAGTTCTGGAGACCCCATCTCCGCAAGGACATAGACAGGATAGAGGCAGTCCAGAGGAGGGCAACTAAAATGGTGCAGGGTCTGCAAGAGAAGCCGTATAAGGAGAGACTAAAGGAGCTTAATATGTATACCCTTGAGGAAAGAAGGGAGAGGGGGGACATGATAGAAACTTTCAAGTACCTCAAGGGAATCAACAAAGTCCAAGAGGGTAGCATCTTTCAGAAAAAGAGACTTGCAAGAACAAGGGGACACAATTTAAAGATAGAAGGAGGGCGGTTCAGGGGCAATGTGAGGAAGTATTATTTCACAGAGAGGGTAGTGGATGCATGGAACAGCCTTCCTGAGGAAGTTGTGGGGTCTAAAACTGTGGGAGAATTCAAGAATGAATGGGACAGACATAAGGCAATTCTTGTGGGGGGCAGGAAGATAAAGGCTGTTGGTTAACTAGGATCTGCGGCCTATCCTGTAGGTAGGGAAATGGGCAGACTAGATGGGCCTAGCGGTCCTTATCTGCCGTCAAAGTCTATGCCATTATTCGCTTTCGCTTTGCTGCATCCTTTCACATGAAGCACCCAAAACTTGATATTTAAATATAGTACATTTTAAAGCTTGCTTGAGCCTCCTGTGGAACAGGTTGGGGCCTCCCCTGGGAGGCTGGCCTTACCATTTGAGAAACCCTGATCCACACTAATAACCTCAAAATTACCATAATCATCATTATCATTATTAACTATAAATTCTATCCCTTCCTTAATAAAAAGAGCTACTCCTCCTCCCCTTTTATTCACCCTATTTTTGTTTGTAAGGCTATATCCAGGGATGTGCTGATTCCATTCAGTGTCTGGACTCCACCAGGTTTCAACCACCCCAATAATTCCTATATCTTCTCTTACACTTAAATTTTCTAATTCTGCCATTTTGTCTTTAGCTAAACTTCTTGCATTAAAAAACAACACATTTGTTGACACTTTTTCCTTGTTACCTTTGGTCCTAGTATCTGAGATTTTGTTTTTCTTCACTAGCTTCGTCCCCTGCTCTCTTAGTTTAACCGTTTATCTATTTCCTGGCATAGTCTTGTTCCCAACATTCTGTTACCCCTATAATTTAGTTGTAGCCCATCTCTACAATATAATTCCTCCCTATTGTGGAAAGTCCCCCAATGTCATACAAACAAAAAGCCATTCCCCTTTGTCAATTTATTTAGCCATTCATTTTCTAACGCTATTCTCTTTTTCTTATAAACTGTGGCTCTGTATTCTGGTAGAATTTCTGATATAATCTCACAGCCTTTATCCTTCAATTTCCCAGTTAATTTAATAAAATCCTCCTGGATCTAAGGTAATGTTTTCTTTGCTAGGTCATTAATACCCATGTGCAAAACCACTAATGGGTATGATCCTGCCACTACAAATATACTGTCTGCCATATCATACAGATCTGATACCCCTGCCCCTGGAAGCTACTAAACATGTTATTAGCTTTATCCTTCCTACATATGTACTGGTCAGTATACTTAATAATGGAGTCTCCAATTATGATGACCTGTCTAGGGTTCCTAACTGCCTCATTCTCCTGAAGGACCATACCCTCACCACCTGCTATGTCCTGTGTCTGCCCTTGTTGTAGGTCCTGTAGGACACTAAAGCTGTTTACTGTTGGGAACCCAAAACATACAGCACCTCCCTCCTGCCTTACATCATTTAAGCCAATATCTTTTTGACTCTCCCTAGCTTCATTTTTTATCAACTCCTATAACATTTTCAGGCACTGGTTTTAAAGGACTTCTCCCTCAACATTTCTTTTTAACATATGTTACTTCACTCCATTCATCAGTTACCATTTCATCCTCATTTCTGCTATGTTTTCTGTTTCCTTGGCCAATAACTCTCCTACTCTCTTCCCTTAAGGTATCTTTTTTATTTAAACTAGACAGGGTTCTCAACCTAGTTGTTAATTCCAACTGGCTCAGCTCCAGAGTTTCCAGTCTCTACAATAAATTGTTCAAGCTATTTTGCAAATCCTGGTTTAGCACACATTTCTCACATTTATACTCCACATAATTTGACCCCCTCATCTGCCATTACATACATATTGCACCCTCCACATCTAATAAGCAAATCCCCCTCTGTTGTCAGTATCAAGTTTATCATTTTTATAACAAACAAGGGTTACCCCTCAACGTGTTTCCTAGATTACTGCAACTTCAGACAGCCTACCTTTTAGTCAGCTGAGTCACCTACCTGGGTACGCACCGCACCCCACTTCCCCTCTAACACGTCAACACGTGCTGGACACGCATGTCTCTGCACGTCCCAGCGCACTGAGGCATGCCACCCACGCTCACGCCACTCGCTCGAGCATGTCAATTTATACTGTGCATGCCCTAGGAGGTTGCAAGTGTCCCAGTCGCACACAAAACCCCTACAGATAATTTAAGCAGTCCCTTGTTATTTAAATAGGGAAATATCAAGGTACAGCAACTTAGTTCCCTTTTCAAGTTAACACGCTAACCTAAAATAAGGGGTATTGCAACCCTGGTGCAATTATCTCATTGCAAATCCCACTCTGCTTCCGGTATTGAGCTCTCCCCACTGCCTAATGCAACTAGTGAGTCAAGCCAGAGAATAAGCACCACAATAAGTACCACACTGAGCTAGTGAAACGAGAACAAGCAGCACTCTTTCCAACAACTATCCCCCTGTCTCACCGCTTTTGGCGGTCGCACAGTTCAGACAGAAGTTGTTCAGGTGCCACTCACTCGAATGTGTCCTTTTATACTGTGTGTGCCCCAGAAGGCTGTGAGTGTCCCAGTCACACACAAAACTCCTACAGATAATTTAAGCAGTCCCCTGCTATTTAAATAGGGAAATATCAAGGCACAGCAAAATAGTTCCCTTTTCAAGTTAAAACGCTAACCTAAAATAAGGGGTATTGCAACCCTGGTGCAATTATCTTGCTGCAAATCCCACTCTGCTTCCGGTATTGAGCTCTCTTCGCTGCCTAATGCAAATAGTGGGCCAAGCCAGAGAATAAGCATAAAAATAAGCATCACACTGAGCTAGTGAAACAAGAACAAGCAGCACTCTTTCCAACAACTATCCCCGTCTCACCGCTTTTGGTAGTCGCACAGTTCAGACAAAAGTTGTTCAGATGCTGCTCGCTCAAGCATGTCAGTTTATACTGTGCATGCCCCAGAAGGTTGCGAATGTCCCAGTCACACACAAAACCCCTATTCTTGTGCAACTTCATTGATAGTCTGAGGTATTTGAATGAGTTGCAGATTGTCGTAGGTGACTACTTTAGCCATTCACACACTCTGTTTCATGAGGAACTACCAACTTGTTGGGGTACTGTGAAGGCAAGGAACCCTTCAGGAGGATTCCACCACTAGAGGTGCCACAGGAACGATTCCTTCAGGCTAAAAGTACTTTATGAAGGAGACCTAAAAAGGTACTGAGTAGCAAGTAGTGATCATGGAGCCTGAGTGAGGACAGATTGATGGCAACCAGTGATGACTGGAAACAGACACAGACTGAGATGAGCAATGACTGACAGATATCATGACTGATAGCAGAGGGGCATGGCTTCCATAAGGAGAGAGGGAATGGCAAAGAAAACAGGGCCACAATCCAACCCCATCCAACAGCAGAAGACTACCTAAGTGATACTAATAAAAACGGTCTACAGTATGGACTGCCTGTTACAGTGACTACCTGATGTTTATGACCATTGCCACGGAGGAGAGGAAAAAAACCCTATGAGGGGGAAACCTCTGGGGATCCAAGGCATTGGTCACCTTCCCTCCAGGCTTAAGATAAATTAGTGACAGCTCAGTTACTGCAATTTAGAGACCCAATTCAGTGGGAAAATATTTTAGAGGAAGGGCTCTCACTCTATTCCTCTAATGGGAAAGCCGTGGGGGCTCCATGAGCCAATCTCTACAGCTAACAGAGGTTCCCTGCACTGAGGCCACCTCTCAAGACAGGAGAAGGAGAGCAACAACTGCTGATAGGCACTCACTTGGCCTCCACAAAGGTAGGCCTAGGGGGAGACAAACCCTTGAGGGCTAAGGCGCAGGAGGAGCCATTGAGGGGCTGAAAATTGGAGATGTATGATCTTCACCTTTGAGGGGCAGAGGAAGGGAAGGAGGTGGAGACCAGGTGAACCTTGGGTGCCGTAGGGGGACTAGCTTTTGAAGGTGCTGCTGACTCAGTCTGCACAGCTAAAGGAGCCCCCTTGGACCTAAAGCCCCCAGCCTCTGCCAGCTGAAGTCTTAAATGCTACATCAAGATGTGTACCGAGTCGATCTGCATGACTAAAGCATCCCCCAGAGTGTAAGACAATCTCACTCAAAGGGCAGAAAGAGAAGGACCCCACCCATCGAGGGACCAACTCTCAAGATGCAGACTTCACAGGTGCAGAGCGAGACCATCAGTTTAAGGGCAGAGCCCTGGAGCAATACTATGGTTGTGACTGGCATGCATCTGAATGTAGGAGTAGTGGGAGGCCATGGAGAAGCCAGGTGGCCATGAGCACATGGAATAAATGAAATGTAGGTAAGGCTGAATTGCTGCTTTTTATCTGAATGCAGGCAAAGTGTAAGGCCATGATGAAGCCTGACAGCCATGAGCACATGGAAGAAATGAAATATAGGAAGGTTGAATGGTTGATTGGGACATCGAATGACAACTAGGACAGAGAATGAGACTGAATGATATGAACTTAGACAAAATGATAAATGCATGCCAACCTGTTCCAAAAGGGAGGTTAGTGTTAGTTGCTGATGCACTGCAAGTCAGGTATGCTGAGGCAGTAGAAACAACAAATACAACTACTGGGGAATCGGGAGTCAATGGGAACTAAAAATAGGGAGCAGAAGCTGCTGAATTGAACAACAGAACACAGCAGGGAGTGGCTGCCTGGCTAGCAGCGGGGTGGCTGCCTGGCTAGCAGCAGGCCTGCTACACGATTCTATAAGTGATCATCACATGATTTTCCTGATCAGAATGGTGCATAGCCCCACTGCCCCCCCAAAGACACTGAGCATCAGGTCCTATAACTTCCTCATCTTAGCATCTCTCCTGTCGGACCTAGGATGCGTAAACTGGTCTTTTATCCCCGAGGCATCCTCCATTGACACAGCCTTTGAGGCGTTCAAAACCAGCTTCCTTAAAGTCTGGGATAAACATGCCCTCCTACGTACGAAAAGAATTAGAGGCACACATCTCCCCTGGATCACAGCTGACATAATCAGAAAATGCCACTCCAGGGACCACGCCTGGAAAGCATACAAGAAAATGGGCACACAGGCTTCCCTCACTACATACAGAACCCTCCGAAATGCATGCACAAACATCATCCACCAAGCCAAAAAGAGTTATTTCCTATCGGCCTTTAGCAAAAACATTAACCACCCGACTGATTTCTGGAAATCACTCAAATCCCTGCTCTCCCCCCACTCAACCCCCACCCCCTACAATATCAGCTCAGGGCTCCCTCATCTCCGACCCCATCTGCATAGCTGAAGCCTTTAATGCCCATTTCTCCAGCTGTGCAGACAAGCTCCTATCCTCCCGCCCTATATACACCCCCCAGACCTCCCACCGCACATGCCCCCCTCAAACTGCCTCCCCAGTCCTGCCGTTCTCATTCCGCCCAGTATCCCAAGCAGAAGTCTTCCGCTCCTTACAGGCCCTGAACTCAAACAAAGGCAAATGCCCTACGTCCCTGGATGCAAGATGCTCTGTCTTATGCCCCAGCCATAGCCGCCCCTCTTGCCGCCCGTTTCAACCTCTCTTTCTCTTTGGGCAAGTTACCAATGGCCTGGAAGCTGGCCACCATTATACCCCTGCCAAAAGGTGGTGACCCCTCCTCCCCAGGCAATTATAGACCCATCTCCCTACTCTCTATCCTGGCCAAATTACAGGAACAACTAGTCATGTCCCAGCTCACTCCGTACCTGGATGCCTCCTCTTTCCTCACTCCTTTCTAATCAGGCTTCCGAAAATCCCACTCCACCATCACCTCCCTGCTGTGTGTCACTGGTGACATTCTCACCGGCATGGACAAAGGACACATCACCTTGGCCATCTTTATTGACCTAGCCAAGGCCTTCGATACCATCTCCCACTCCCTACTTCTCTCCAAACTCACAGACGCAGGGCTCTCTAAACCAGCCACTGTATGGTTCCATGACTACATAGTGGGCAGGAAACAAACAGTCAAACTGGCCTCACACACCTCAAACCCCCTGCCAGTCACTGCCAGTGTCCCCCAAGGATCAGTCCTAGGACCACTACTCTTTTCCATTTTTCTAAATGACCTCCCATCAGCATGCTCCCATTCATCCATCCAAATGTATGCAGACGACACTGTCCTGTATGCCTCTGGTCCCACAACATGCAACGTAGCAACCCTCCTTCAGGAGGATTTCTATGCCATCCAGAACTGGTTCAGGACAAACCAGTTATTTAAAAAAAAGTATCACTAACATTTGGCTCCCAACAAAGACTCTCCCACCAAGCCCCCTGCTCCCCTTTCAAAACCTTGGACGGGACTCCCCTGGATAATTGCACTAGCTTCAGATATCTAGTCGTCTGGCTAGACCAGCACCTAGATTTCACCTCCCACATCGACTCCTTACACAAGAGGCTGCTTCCCAAACTTGGTGCACTATACCGAAACAAAAGCTGCCTCCCCACACAAACTAGGCATGCCATTGTCCAAAACATTATTCTTCCCGTACTCGACTACAGTGACATAGTTTACACCATCGCCCACGCATCCGCCCTGGCCAGCCTAGACACCCTGTTCCACTCTTTCTGTCGTTTCATCCTCGACTGCCCGCAATCCACACACCATTGCAACCTATACAGCTCCCTAACCCTGCCGTCCCTCCATGATCGCAGACTAATTAACTGCGCTAGGTTCGCTGCCAAATATTGGTTACTCTCCCTTCTTCCCTACCTGGCCTCTACCTTCTCCCAACAATCTCCACCTGCGTACTCCCTCAGGAGCATGGACCCCAGACTACTACATGTCCCGTTTATGCGTACAACCAAAGGCCAGGCCACCTGTAACTACCGAATCCCACAGATTTGGAACACCCTATCGGCCCCCATAAGACACGCACCAAACCCCTACCATCGCAACCTTCTACTCAGAGCGCATTTCTCCTCCAGCTGCTCCTGTTTCAACTAACAATTTTTACTATTATGTTGTTGTACTCTAAATGTATATGTAATGTACACTACCCTCCAATTCTTTATGCTGTATGTATCTACCCCTGTCTGTAACTATCATCCAAATGTTTATAGGTAAGCCTTGGCTTTCCCATATTGTACTGCATATGTATTAACTTCATGTATGTATTTGGGTCTCGGCCCCCAGGTCGCATCTGGAATCGAGCATGTTGCTCAGTATGCCTTCCTGGTAAATCTTGTAAATAAATAAATAAATAAATTAGGATTGTAGTTGGAATTGAGATTGCTGAAGGTATGGGAAAAAAACCAGCAAATTGGAGCCTGAAAACACATGGCAATAGCAGTTGAAGGAGGCAGGATGCTGGGAAAACTAGAAAGCCCCAAAAGAACCAAAACAGAAGAAAACACGAGGCACAGGAAAACAGGAGCACAGCAGGAAAAATTGGCAGAGAAGCACAGACTGCAGCCAGGGAGGTAAAAAGCAAAATACTGACCTAGAAAGCTGGAGAGGCACAAACCAAGCAGAAAATCCAAATCACAAAGGGAAGGGAGGAAACAAACACCGAGAGAAAAGGGGAGGGGGCCTCCAGCTGCAGCAAAGAAACAATGCTTCTGAGTGAGGCTAGAGGGAGTTGACTTAAAAAGCTTAGGCAGGGGGTGTGGCTGGTTGTTCTCATCCATTGAATTGTAGGCATAGCCTGTAAATTACCAAACTGAACAGAATTTACTATGGCTCCGCCAGAAATATTATGGGGGAGGTGCAAAGGCGGCAAAACATGGAAACATTTGAATTTGCCGGCAAATAAGAACCATTTGTCCAATTTAGTCTGCCCATTTTTTTCCCTTTCTATAGTGTCACCACAGATCCTACTTGATTTCCAGCCGTTTCATGCCCCCTTCCCTTCCCTTTCCCTAAGATTCATGTATGTCTATCCCATGCATTCTTGAACTCCACCACTGTTTTTGCCCGCACCATCTCCGCTGAAAGACTGTTCCAGGAATCCACCACTCTTTCTGTGAAGAAATGCTTCCTCAAATCTCTCCTGAATCTACCCCCCCAGCTTCTTATCATGCCCCCTTGTCCTTGAGTAGCTTTTTTTCAGAAAAATACTTTCTTTTGCACCTTGTTTGCCACTATAAGGTAATTAAAGGTCTCTATCATATCCCCCTCTCTCCTTTCTTCCAGGGTGTACATATTTAGATCCATTAATCTCTCCTAGTAGGGCTTCTGATGCAGACCCTGCACCATTTTAGTTGCTCTATTCTGGACCACTTACACTGTGTCAATGTCCTTTCAGAGATGTAATCTCCAGAACCAGATACAGTACTCTAGGTGGGGTCTTACCAGTGAGCCACACAGGGGCAATACCACCTCCCACTTTCTGCTGGTGATACCCCTCCCTATACACCCCAGCATCCCACTCACCCTCCCAGCTGCCTTGTCACACTGCGTGGTCACATTTCGGTCATCTGATATGATTACTACCAGTTCTCTTCCCTGATTGGTGGTCATCAGTACCACCCCCCATACACACACACACATTTCAGTAAACCCTCATTTTGTACTCTGCCCCAGGTTTCTGTGCCCCACGTGCATTATTTTGCACTTTTTCACATTGGAACCCAGCTGACAGACCCCTGACCACTCCTTGAGTTTTCTTAGGTCAATGTTTATCCCCTCTCTCCACACACACACACACCCTGGAGTGTCCATCCTATTGCAGAGTTTGGTGTCATCTGCAAAGAGGAAGACTTTCCCTTCCAGCTCCTCTGCAATGTCACTTATAAAGACATCAAATGTAACCAGTACCAGCACTGATCCCTGAGGCACCCCACTGGTCACCCTCTCTTCCTCTGCATGAACTCCATGTACTAGCACCCTCTGCTGCCTATTTCTTAACCAATTTCTTACCCAGTTTACCACCTTTTCACCTACTCCTAAGCTACACAGCTTGCCTACTAGTCTCCTATCTGAAATGGTGTCGAACACCTTACTGAAATCTAGGTAGACTACATCCACTGCTCCACCCTGATCTAATTCCTTGGTCACCCAAAGAAGTCTATCAGATTCTTTTGACATGACCTCCCCCCTCCCCCATGATTCCATGCTGCCTAGGGTCTTGTAATCCATTGGATTCAAGATATTCCACAATTTTTCTTTTAGCAGTGATTCCATTAACTTTCTCACCACCAAAGTCAGGCTGACTGGTCTATAATTGCCAGCCTCTTCCCTGCTACCATTTTTGTGAAGTAGGACTACATCAGCCCTCTGTGACCATGCCTGTTTCCAGTGAGCTGTTAAATAGGAACATCAGAGGTGCAGCCAGTACCTCACTCAGCTCCCTCAGTAACCTTTGCTGTACCCCATCTGGCCCTATTGGTTTGTCCTCTTTCAGATTTGCGAGTCCCTTCAGGACTCTCTCTCTCTGCCGAAAATGAACTACTGTCCACCTCCTTGTCTCCAGTACTCATGTTACATTTTTGTGTCCCTTCCTCATCTCTTTCCTCTGTGAACAGTGAACACAAATATTTGTTCAGGATGTCTGCTTTTTCTTGTTTCCCCAAAGCACAGTTCCACCCCCCCAAACCTTACAATCCTGCTGCTGGTCTTCCAATTTTTTGCTCACATACGTACCTATGCAGGTCACCTACATCTCCATCATCTATGTTGGTGCCACTAAGGCTAGTTTACACAATTGGGCAACTACTTATAACAATATTTGTCACTGTGCTCCTGCTTCTTATAGGCATACCCATCACTATCAACTTTACTGTAGCCTAAACTGCTCTCCCCCACAGCAAACCCTGCCTTCACCTCAGACGCCAAATTCTCTGCACGACTCCTGCTTGTTACAGTCTGTCTAGTGTTGAAGAACTGCTGTTGAGCCTGCTACAGGGGCACTTTCATTCATCAAGATTTCCACCTGAACTGGATTCACTGGTGTGTGGGGGCTCGGGGGAGTCGGCAGTCAGTGACCTCTAGGGGGTGGGGCTAACCACTACAAAAGCCTGTACTTCTCACTCACCTGGAGGTTGCCTTCACCTCAGATGCTGAGTGCTTTGCATGACTCCTCCTTGCTACAGTCTGCCTGGTGTTGAAGAACTGTTGCTGAGCCCTCTACAGAGGCACTTTCATTCATCAAGCTTTCCACCTGAACTGGATTCACTGGCATGTGGGGGCTCGGGGGAGCCGGCAGTAGGTGATATCATCTAGGTGGTGGGGTTATCCACTACAACAGCCCATGCCGCCCACTCAGCACAAGCAGAGTGCTAGCACCACTCAGCAGAAGAAATTTGTAAAGGACACTATAGTTTTTAAGGGACTCTTACAAGAGAGAAAACTGAATGACTGCAGTAAGGGTGATATTGGGATCTTGTTGGGGTTAGAAATTTTTGCATTATTTGTTTTAACTTACTAAGGTTAATTCTTATTTATAACTATGTTTTTTAAAACTGTTTGTGCTACACTTTGCCTAATCCTATGGGCAGACTACTTAATACACTGCTTAGATAGGACAGTGGATGATGGGAGGGTGAATCGTAAAAATTGGGGAAGCAAACAAATACTGTTGATCAAGGGGGGGAGTGGCACTACTCAATTGTACTTTATCAGAAAGGAGCCATACAGGTTCCCTCTATATGTTCTTTGCCAGCTGTTATGCATCTGTCATGGGTATTTAGGGCCAAAGGAAAAACTTACACAGGCATGAGGTCTAGGGCACTACTAAGAATGAAGAATCACAAGATCATTAATTTTTGCTTTATGAATTTACTGTTAATGACAGGGGACATATAAATTAATCCAGGCCCTCAGTGCTCCTTAGGGAACTTGAGGGAAAGGGGTCTGAGAATTACTTGCCTAAATGACAGGAGTCTCCAAGCTCATTTTGAAGAGATAAAGTCATGGATAGAAGTGGGGGGCTATGACAGTGTGATTATGTGAAACATGGCTCAAAGACCATGTGATAGACAATCACCTAATTATCGAGGGGTATACAATGTATAGACAAGATAAGGGGGAGGAAGAAAAAAGGGAGTGTATAATTTGATGGTAGAAGAAGTTGAAAAGTGACACTTTGATGACAGTATAGAGTACGGAAGCGTAAGGATCAGGATGGGTGTTACAGTTTGTAAGCACTTATATGTAACTTGCTCCTATTGCCCTCCAAAGAACAAACTGGGGGACTGCCCTATATTTGATCTATGGACTAATGTACACAGAAACAGAAGAGAGCACATAATAATAAGGATGCTAATGTGGACTGGAAGAAAGGGAATTAGGAAAAATAAAAAAGAATATGTACTCAGGATACTTTATTTAACTAATAAAAACTCCTACACATTTCAACTATAAAACAATCATATCATTATTGATTGGTTAATTACTAATAGGTCAGGTAATATACTAAGGCAGGGTTTCTCAAATGGTGAGGCCAGCCTACCAGGGGAGGTCCCAACCTGTTCGAGGGGAGGCTCAAGCAAGCCTTAAAATGCACTATATTTAAATGTCAAGTTTTGGATGCTTTGTGTGAAAGGATGCAGCAAAGTTAAAGTGAATAATGGAATGTGCATTTATGTACAAAATGGTTAACAGGAAAGAAACACTCAACAAACACTTGTTTCCTGGTATGACATGGGGAAATACAATTCTTGGAAACTGTGCAAAACAAAATTCAAAATAATGCAAATGAATAGGAACAAGGGAACAATTGACCCATTATACTGGCTGCAGAAAAGCACAAATACAAAGGCTAAGCAGAGAGATACTAGGAGCAAGAGCAGGAGGGAGCAAAATGATCAGTGAGAAGGTGTTTAAGAGCAGGGTAAAACTGACAAAGAAAGCAATCTGACTCATGGAGGTATTGCAACAAGGGGTAAACAGAGTTCAAAAGTCAGAAGTGTGGCACGAGTAGGCTGACCTTGGGAGGGGGGTTATAGAGAGCGAGAATAATAAGTTCAATAAAATGAGAATAAACTCAACTACTCAAATGCACTTCATTGTATTCTTCCGGTAATGTGCAAAGTATAATAGCTGTTCTCACTATGGGGAGGCCCCACATTATTTCTATATTGGGGGAGGCTCAAGATGTTTTCCAAGGCTTGGGGGAGGCTCACTATGACAAAGTGTGAAAACTCCTGTACTAAGGCATAGTGTATTATCAGATTCAATCTCGGATCATTGCCCCATATTTTGCACCAGAAAGATACAAAAGCAACCAGTTGTAACAAGGTTGATTGACAAAAGATGCATAGGTAGACTGAATACAGACAGTCACTTGAAGGACCTGAACTCAAAGGACTGGGACCAGATTATGAATTCTACTGATCTAGATGGGATGGTAGAACAGTTTACATGCTCCTATGATGCAATTATTTAATAAACATACACCATTAACTAAACAGAGAGTAAAAGGGGAAGGTATCACCCTGGCTAAGTAAGAGTCTTAGGGCTAGATATTCAAAACTTTGCACTGGGCGCAAACTGTTTGCGCAGGTGTAGCACGGGATTAGCGTGGGTCCACTATATTCAAAAGGCCAAATAGCATGCGCAAACTGCATTAACACCGGGCAAAATCATAATGTATGCAAGGGGCATACTGAGGGGGCATGTCTGCGCAATGCTATATTCAGCGAATAGCGCAGAGCAAAGTGGTTTAGCGTGACACACTGTATGGTGCAAATTACCACCCAGGAAAAGGTAGTCTTAACCCTGGGAAAACCAGTTTTAAATGACATTGTGGCTTTGCACGGCATTAGCGTGGCTTTTGCGTGGCTTTACACGACACTAACCAATGCATATGACACGTAGAAAATGCCAAACATAGAGGAAATATGCTGCCCACTGATGGCATCACAATGATGCCATTATCTGCCACCAGTCCCAGCCATGCCAGGCAGTAAGTGGTGACTCAGCTTCCAGTGGACACCTTGGCAATGCAGCCATATAGCACACACCTGTGGACCACCCTTCAGTGGACACCAATGGCTTCCAGCACACACATACAGCACTGTGGGCATAGGGGTTGTTGAGGGGAGAGTATACAAGTGGCCAGGCTGCACCACAGACTGGGTGTGGCCAAATGGCTGGGGCAAGCCATACTGTGCATACGGGCCAGTGTTGGAAATACTCCAACACCAGTATGCCTGTCTGATCATATATGCCCCCCAGCCACATACCACATAGCTGTACAAACACCACAGCACACACAGCCAGCCATGTATATGTCACTGTGAGCATCCCATGCCAGAGGTGCAGCATCTGTGGGTCACATAACAGCATAACAGAAATGTCCACTGTCAGTAAACACCTGCAAGGTGGGCCTGTCACTGTGTACAGTGCAGTGGTCATCACTGCCCTACACACCATAGGCATTGCTATGTCCCTCATGATACTGGCCCCCTTGCTACTGTAGTGTCTGCTGTGCACTGTATCATGATCTACAGTGTGACAAGTTGCATGCAGTACCACCACCACCTGTGCCTATGCTGTGTTGTCCCCTGGGGTACAATACGCTGTGCTGTACTGTATACAGTGTAGCCTGCAGCTACCATCATGCACTGCCAGACTGACCTACAGGTGGAGCTGCAGGCAAACCTGGCCAGTCCCTGTACTTCCAGATTGACCTACAGGTGGAGCTGTGGGACCCTGCAGTAATGCTGGGCAAACTGCATGCAAATCAGAGCATAATGAGATGCTAATCTGGATGTTTGCCCAGAGACTACCTAAGTAGGCTCATTTTCATGTCACTTTTGAATATGGTAAAGTTTATCACTGGGCAAATGGCTTAGCTCCATGCTAAACCCTCAAAAATGTGTTAGCGCCAAGCAAATGGTTTGGGGAATATTACACAGTTTTGCACACTGTATTTTCACATGCACTGCTGCCTGCAGCTGTACTGGGTCCACGAATTTGCTGGCACACACATTGGCCACATAGTTCACCTCTACCTACCTTCACATCACTGTGCACTGTGTTGCTGTTGTGGTTTGCACTTCCTGGTTGCTATATTCAGAGCTGTCTTATTCCAGGGCTAAGTTTGCCCTGCACTCCCAGCCCAGTTTGTCCGGCCTCATTCCCAAGTTATATTGAGAAGCTGTTTGAACCGGGCTATTCATTTTGAATATACTGTATACAAATTGCATTTATAACTGAAACCTGGTGGACAAAGGGGGATGAATGGGATAAAAGCATAGAAGGATATAATCTTTTTTACCTATCAAGAGATCATAGGAAAGGTGGAGGAGTTGCCATCTATATCGATGAATCAATACAGTGTGAGGAAATTAGTAGGGACAGGGATGATTTAGAACTGTTATGGGTAAAATTAATACCAAAAGGAGCACCTAAAATTAAATTGAGGCTACTATATGGACAACCTTTGATTACAGCTGAGAACGATACAGTGTTACTAAAAATTATTAGAAATTTAGATCCTGCAGACAGAATTATACTTGCGGGAGACTTCAATTTGCCTGATATTGATTGGGAACAGCAACCAGACAAAAATAAAACAGATATTCACTACTTAGACACAGTCAGTCAGGTAGGACTTGAACAAGTAGTACTGGGTAAGACCAGGGCACAAAATACTCTTGACCTAATTCTAACTAATATGGGAACCTTAGTAAATGATGTACAAATTGATAGTCCTCTAGGAAACAGAGACCATCGCACAGTTCTTTTTCGTATTAAAGAAGTAGGTAAGCTTATCAGATCAAGTACGACTACAATATTAAACTTCAGCAGAGCTGACTTTCCCACTATGAGAAAGACTATGGAACAGTGGGACTGGAAAAATGCATTTGTAAAAAAATCTGTAAATGATATGTGGGAGTCATTAGTGGAGAAATTAAAATAATAATACACAATGGTATACCAAAAATTGAGAAATATGCAAATAAAAAAGGCACCCCCAAATGGCTAAACCCTAAAATAAAAAAAATAATCAACACAAAAAATAGACTTTACCATAAAATGAAGAAAGGTCAAAACATCCAAGCGATAACAAAATATAGATATTTGGTTAAAAAGGTAAAACAGACATCAAAAACGCAAAGAGGGATTACGAACTTAAACTGGCATCACAAGTAAAAGATAAATTATAAGACGTTTTATTCATATATAAATAATAAAAAGAAAAGTGACAATAGTATAGGACCTTTTAGAAATGAACATGGGGAAATGCTGAATAAAAAAGAATCTGCACAAATCCAAAATACTTTCTTTTGCTCAGTCTTTAATACAGCCACCTCACTTAAGGCCGGGGGATAAAAGTAGTTCCATACCTGGACTTATACAAATTGCAGTAGATGACATACTTGATAAACTAAAAAAAAAATCACACCAATAAATCACAAGGCCCTGACGAAATTCATCCAAGGGTATTATATGAATTAGCTGAACAATCACCTGCTCCCTTGACCAATATTTTCCAAGCCTCACTGGACAAGGGCGAGGTCCCACAGGGATGGAGGGAGGCATCAGTGATCCCCATATTTAAAAAAGGTGCAAGATCAGACCCACAAAATTATAGACCTGTGAGCCTGACATCTGTCATGGGTAAAATATTGGAATCCATACTAAAAGATAATATAATGGAACAGTTGGACCAAGCAAATTTACAGGACCCAGTACAGCATGGATTTAGGAAGCTAGATCATGTCAGACTAACCTTTTAATTTTTTACGAGAAGGTGGGCAAGGTATTGGATGAGGGTAACAATGCTGATGTCGTCTTCCTGGATTTCTCGAAAGCTTTTGATAAGCTCCTGCATCAAGAACTAATTAATACACTCAAAGACAGTAGAGTTGATGCCAACATAATAAACTGGATTGAAGCCTGGTTGAGGGACAGAAGGCAGAGAGTGGTGATACTTGACAAAATGTCTGACTGGGCAGGAGTGACCAGTGGGGTGCCTCAGGGCTAGGTACTAGGCCCTTGCCTGTTTAATATTTACAAAACATCATTAAAAATACTAAATAAGAACAGTTGGGTGACTAAATTTGCGAATGATTGTAGGATAGGCACCATTACAAATACACAAAAAAAATCTCAGATTTACAAAATGCACTTGATACAATACAACATTGGACCAAAATGAGTATATGAGAACTAAACAGTACAAAATGCACTGCTATGCACATGGGCAAAAGAAATGCCAAATCACCATATAAAATAAGAAATACAGTGCTTAGAGAATCTTCTGAAGAAAGAGACTTGGGGGTCAGAATTAGTGATGACCTGAAGTTTAGTACACACTGCAATAAATTAGTAAAAAGAAACAACCAGATACTAAACAGTATACTAAGACACATAACTAGCAGGGAGAGAAAGGTGATTATGCCCCTGTATAGTGCCTTGGTGAGACCGAACCTGGAGTATTGTGCCCAGGTGTGGGCACCACATAAAAAGGAAGACATCCAAAAACTGGAGGGAATACAACGCAGGGCAACCAGGGCTGTGAAGGGAATGGCAGGCATGCCCTATGCAGAAAGACTTCATGAGCTGGATCTCTATACCCTGGAATACAGACGTATTGGGGGGATTATTGCATGCTATTTAGGGCTATACAGGATGACCAATTTAGAGAAGATTTAGGATTAACATCTAGAAAATCTAAGTATGAATCCAGAGGGAATCCCTATCAGTTGGCAACCCAAAGATGGCAGACATTACCATGGAAACACTGGTTCAGTCAGAGAGTGGTTGCAAGGTGGAACTCATTGACAACTGAGGTAGTTAAAAGTACGAGCATGGACTCATTTAAATATAGGCTTGATAATTTTATTAAATGTAGTAAGAAATATAGCAGTTAGAAGAGAAATATGAACATAATATAATGTATCAAACCTAAAGGCAAGCATTGAGGACACTAGTCCATTAGCTTGAACATACCTATGAAACCTATGAAGCTTGCTTTTTGCTCCGGGATAAGTTTGCCCGCTGAGCAATGCTAATTGAGCCCCGGAGTAAAGTTTTGAATATCTGGCCCTTAGGGTTTAATAACAAAAAGGGACAAGTTGAGGAAACAGTACTTAACTAAGAAAGATGGGGTAAGCCTGGGTCAGTATAAAATGTTAAGAAATATAGTTAAGAAAGAAATTAAGGAGGCTAAATCAACATACAATCACCAAGTCCAGTTAGAGAATATCAAGGACCCAAAAAAATTCTGGCAGTCATTTAGACAAATGTGTAGCCCCCAGGATACAACTGGTATTAGGGGCATAAAAGTTGGGGACTTGTTGATTCAAGAAAATGGGGAACTAGTAGAAAGATTTAATAGATTCTTGATTTCCAGAACCTGAATCCTCTTCAGCCTATTCTTAAACTCACTACCAGACAGCTGCCCAGAACAAATAATTCCTCTACGCTGATGATGCTGTGATCCTCCCCTCGGACCCTGATCCAATCCAATTACAAAATAAACTTCAGCAGGCCTTCTCCTCCATCGAATCCTGGTTTCTAAATCATAAACTGCTTCTCAATTAGAAAAAAAACAAGTCCATGGTCTTCTTCAGCCCGCACAACAAAAACAAACAACTCCACCTCTCCACTGCAACCAAACAAGGAGCCATCCTAGAGCAAACACAATCGTTCAAGTACCTCAGCATCACCCTTTATCCCCACCTCTCATACGCTGTCCATATCAGTAATGTTGCAAAGTCTGCAATGTGAGGTTAGGCATATTATTCCAGCACAGGAAACACCTAACCCCAGAAGCACTGGCAGTGGCCGTCCAAAGCTCCATCATCAGCATCATAGACTATGGTCTTATCATATATGGGTCTACAACTATCTCTGCTCTCAAACATATTGCAACCTCCTTGAATAAGGCCTATCGTCTCATTACTGGCTCACATCGCCATACCCACACATGTGACCTTTATTCCCAATCTGGATGGCTTCAATTGGACAAATGCATAAAATACCAAACCTGCATCACAGCCAAGAAAAGTGTAATGGGTCTGGCCCCACCTGGTACCTGTGCCCTCCTTAAGCCTAGACACAGGAACGTCACTACAAGGAGATCCAATTCCCATCTACTACATATACCACAATGTTGCACGACCCAAGGACAAAGATCATTCACCTAACGGGCATCCAACTGGCTCAACTCTCTTGGCAGCGACATAGCGACCACTCCAACACTCGGCCTCTTCAAGTCCAAGCTGCGCCTCTCACTGCTTGTATCCTGCGATTGCCCATCTTAACATTTCCACCGTTCCAGCTGCAAATGCCCCAGCACCCAGCACTTACAATCAGTCTTTGCACCCCTAGGACCTTACCTGTCATATTCCCTCGACAAGGCCCCCTGGCTGCACTTTCTCCCACCCTCACCCCCCCTCCCCCTGTATCTCCACTCCTGCCCCCGCCCCAACCACCTCCCATTACTCCCCCCCACCCCTGCACCTCCTTCCCCCACCTCGATCTCCTACCCTCACTTCCCCACCACACCCCCCTTCCCTTGTCTTGCTCATAGCTCAAGTCTTTGTACTGGTTATTACATGTCTGTAAGTCAATGACTATATGTTTGTAACTAAAAATGATGACTGTTGCAGACGCTGGCGTAGAACCTTTGTAAAAGAGCCTCGGCTCAAAGGTATTGTAATCCTAGATTGAAATAAATAATAAATAAAAATGAAGGGGTGGGCACTCTGAGAACAGTTTGGGAGGTGAGGGAACTAATGGCTATGAAGTAAAACAGGAAAGTGATGTGCCAGCATTTAAATTTAAAGAAATAGAAGAAAAGGAGGTTCTGGAATTGTTAACAGGCTTAAAAGAAGACAAAAGTGGAGGTCTGGATGAATTACAACCTAAACTACTAAAACTGTCAGCTATACACATAGCAGCCCCCTTAACCAGATTATTTAACTTATCATTGGAAAAGGGGATTAAGACATTTGAAATGGAAAGTATCAGGAGTGATTCCAATTTACAAAGGAGGGGACAGGCTAGAGATGTCAAATTACAGGCCCATATCCCTGTTAGCAGTGGTCAGCAAGCTTCTGGAGAAGTGTGTATTCCAGCAACTGCTTGACCACTTGGAAGGGCACAGTCTGCTTATTGACCAGCAGCATGGATTTCAGGGGGCGGTCTACTGCGGCGGCGCTGGCTGGGTTCTCGGACGCCGTGCTCGTGGCTTGTGAGGAGGGATGTGCCATGGGCATGGTGTTCGTGGACCTAGCCGGCGCCTTCGACACAGTGGGCCACAAGTTGCTTTTGTACAGACTTGGCAACCTGGGGGTCAATGGAACAGAACATGAGTGGTCCTGGAGCTATATGTGTAATCATAGACAGAGAGTTAAGATTAGTGACACAATCTCAGAACCACTGAAAGTAGAGGCTAGCATACCCCAGGGATCTGTGCTAGGGCCACTACTATTTATAGTGTTTATGAACAACTTTATAGTCCATTTTCAACCAAAAATAGCATAGTTTATGCCAATGACATTGTAATCTGGGACTCAGCACCAACTAGTGGCATCATTCAGGCATCCTTGCAAAATAAATACAATATATTGGCTCAATGGCTAAAGAGACAATAAGTTGACCCTAAATGAGACTAAAACAAATATTATGCTATTTGGAACATCACAGAAATTGCTAAAAGAAAATAAATTACAAATAACTGGTCAAAATGGGACATGTCTCCCTTTGGCTTCTTCCTTAAAATATCTGGGAGTTCTTCTGGACCCTTGCTTGAGTCTAGTTCCACATAATGAAAAAACAGGAAAGAGGCTCAGTCAAAAGATAGGATATCTATAGAGGAACATGAACTTATTGACTGATGAAGCTCAGATAGTCATAGCTAAACAAGTACTGATGCCCATACTTGAATATGGTAGCAAAATGTTTCCTAACAATAATGGGGTGTTTGAATCAAAGTATAGGACCTTATTTAACGATATCTGCAGATTTGCACTTCGGGCTCCAAAAACGCATGCACCACTGTGAGCTATATGAGAAACTGTGAGTACTGTCACCAGAAAAGAGAATCAGATTACAGCTAGGGAACTTTGTATTCAGGGTATTAAGAGCTGCTGACTCCCAGGTGCTCTCTGGGGCACTGTTTCAAGTAAAAAGGAGACAAATAACAAGAAGTAGTGGGGTCCAGGATTTTGTTGTCCTAAGATTTAAGCTACAGATGACAAGGAAAGTTTTCTCTTGGTATGCACCCTCCCTCCTGAATGAATATACCCATCTGATAAAGGCAGCACATAGTTTAATATATTTTAGAAAATAGTTATTTTTATCTGTAAAGAATGAGACTGTGTGTAACTGTATGTGAATTTATTATATTGTATGTAAATTAATTTTTATATGGTTGGTTGTAACTGTTTGTCTGTGGTTCAGTGTCAGGCGTGGCTGAAAAAGGGCTGTGTCCAGGCCACCTCCTGGTTAAAATTAAAAAATGAAAATGAAAAACCATCTTTACACCCTTGGCTCACTGACAGATAGTATCTTGCACACTAGCATCCCCCTATGCTTGCTCTGCTGCTGATTCCTCAATGTCCCTCCTATGTCCTCCACTCTGGAGATCAACAGCTCCTTACTGTACCCAGATCTAAAACAGCCATGGGTGCTCAGGCCTTTTCACACATTGCCCCAGCTCTTAGGAACTCCCTACCTGCTATTATCCAACTTGCTCCTATTCACACCAACTTTAATCGACAGCTAAAAAGTCACCTTCTCCAATCTGACCCCTGCTCCTGCTTCATTCCCCCCTGCACTCCCCCTCTTCCCCTGAAGTTATAATCTCTCTGCGGGCATATCCTTTCCACTAGCATGTACTGCTTGCTGTCCTAGCCTGTATTCTTGCCCTACCCTACTTCCTCACCTCTCTACTCTAGCCTTTCTACTTGCCTTTCTCCCACCCACTATTTCCTAACCTATTTCTCCCCCTCAGGGCATTTTCTGACTACAACTTAGCATTTGAACTCTTTCAGTTGTGTTTTATAAGCTCACTCCATTGTATGTGTTGTCATGTATTTGGTACTGTACCTTACTGATGTATGTTATTGTCTACGATGTTCTGATTCATGTATACTATTCTACTGCTGATTCTCTGTACTGACTGTACCTGTTTTCTACTCTCCCAGGTTGTGCCTGAAAATGGGTATTTACTATGTCTAGCACACTTACCCAGTTATCAAAAATAAATAATTAAAAAATGTCTTGTCCTCCTTTGTTACTGCCTTGGGTGTTCTCTCTTCAGTTTGAGCCATTGCACTTCTTACTGCTCTCCCTGCTTCCATCTGTTTCCCCTAATATACCTCCTATCCTACTCTCTCTGTGTCTCCTTGTACCTTTTGAATGCTACCCTCTTAGGTTTTACCTTTTCAGCCACCTCTTTCAAGAACCATAGTAGTTTCTTTTTCCTCTTTCTTTTGCTCCCTTGCTTGATGAAGAGGCTTGTAGACTTCACTATGGCCCTTTTCAGTTTCCCCACAGTTCCTCCACCCCACTCAGCTCATTCTTCCCCTGCCTGCTCATCCCTGAGGCACTCACTCATGTTTTTTAAAATCTGTTCTCCTGAAGACCATGAGCCTCATCTTTTTTGTGGAGGCTGAACACTTCACTAGCACACCACACACATACTAGTCAAAGTTTCTAGCACATCAACTTAAACAACAACAGAAGGTGATCACTATTACTAAACTGAGACATCTACAAATAGGACAGCTCTGTACTAAAGCTGCAGACATCCCAACTGCCCTTCAAAACTTCTATACAAACCTCTACACCTTGGACAACCCAGCCCCCCCTCTCCCCCAAGAAATAGACAGCCTTACCAACTTTCTGAATAGCCTAACCCTTCCAACCATGACAGAGAACCAGCAAGAAGCTTTCATTTGACCATTCTCCTCAGAAGAACTTACTTTAACCCTCCAATCTCTCGGAAATGTAAAAAAAGCCCTGGACCAGACTGATACAGAGTGAGGTTTTACAAAGCTGCAAAGGAGTTACTTCACAATACATTACTCAAAACCCACAGCACCCGCCTAACTACAGCTGCCTGCCCAGATACTTGGTGTTATGCCACAATATCTACAATACTAAAACCGACCAAAGACCCAACCTGCTGTGACTCTTACAGCCCCTTATTCACCCTCAATAGACTATAAGATCTTCACAAGTATAAAGGCCCATAGGGTAGATGACATCCTACCACAACTAATAGATCCAGATCAGTCAGGCTTTATAAGGACATGCCAAACAGCAGACAGTATAAAAAGAATGCTCCTAATAACACAACATGTGTCCAAAAACTCAGTACCCATGATAATACTTAGTTCTTGATGCCAAAAAAGTATTTGATAGTCTTCCATGTATATCTCTATCAGACTCTAGCCCACTTCCAGTTCCCACAACAATTTCAAGACTTATTACAGGGCATATACTTAGCCCCTAAAGCAACGGTAAAAGCAAGTGGGTCCCTCTCCAAGAGACTGCAATCACAAGGGGCACAAAGCAGGGGTGCCAATTAGCCCCCCTAATCTTCGCCTTATATGGTGGACCTCTGGTCCAGTTCCTCCTCTAACAGGTCAGCATCAAAGTCAAAGATGGAGAATAGGAGGCCAGAAGCATATGGTGACAAATTATGGTGATGATCTCCTGATATATGTTACAGAACCCTAGTAATCGTTACCACTCCTTTTGCATTGCCTGCAAATAATGGAGCAAATGGCTGGCTACAAGATTAATGAAAGCAAAACAGAAGTCCTGCAATTACACTTTACCCCGAACACTGTCCTCTGGACCAAATTCCACTTCCAAGGGAACAGACAACACATAAAATATCTGGGGGTCCATATAGGAGCTAAGACAGGAGAACTTTACTGGCATAATTAGCCAGACAGGTGCAAAAGCTAAGAGGACCTGCATAGATGGACTCTGTTTCCCCTGTCATTTCTTAATCAGATTCATGCAGTTTGCATGAGTATTCTTCCATGGTACCTCTATTTATTCCAAAACCTACCAATCATACCTCCCCAAAAGAATTTCCAACAATGGAACATCAGGATCCCTTGATTTCTATGGAATGGGAAATGCCGAAGGATAGCCTACAAATGCCTGCAACTCCCAAAACCAAGGGCAGATTAATATTCCCTGGCCTATCCCTATACTTACAGGTGGCAGTAATGTACCATGCTCTGTCCTGGACTTACTCCACCCCTTATCCTGTGTGGGTAGACAGAGAACTTGCACTCCTAAATAGCTGGTCCAACCACTACTCATAGGGATGGACTATCCCCCGAACCCCGGAAAGGAACTGGAAAGACTGATGATGGGAATACTGCAATCCTTGCATAACCTTCCTCAAATCACTGCACCTGTGAAAAGGGGCCATATGGATAGCTATACTGGCATATGATATATGCTTTTTACTGGATACCCTAGACCTCTTCTTTAGGGGTGGATGTGAAGGGGACTGACACATGCCTATGATTTCTATATGGCAGGCTCAACTGAATCACTTCAACAACTGTGCATGGAATATCTTCTAATTCTAAAGAGCATTATAAATTCCTACAAATACAACACCATCTACTAGTAGAATTAGGTCTGCAAATCAATGACAGCACCTTTCCACTCTTAATATACTTAATAAAACAAATACTACAAGGCACATGGCCCTCATATTTTATGTCAGTAAGTAAACAAGCTCTTTCATCAAACTCCACAACTACAATGGAGTCCATGACCGCCACTTGGGAAGCAGAGCTGACAGTTCAAATGATCCCTGATGACTGGATCAGAGTCTTGACTAGGCAGTACCACCTCACTAACTCCTATCAATGGAAAGCATTTGATTGAAAACTATTAACAAGATATTTCTAGACCCCTGAGATCACAGCCATATTCCACAGAACACATACTACATCATGCGGGTGAGAATGCCCCACAAAAGTTGTCATGCACATGCATGTTTTTGGGTCCTGCCCAGTCCTGATGTCCTTTTGATATAGAGTGGTACAGGACATAAAAAGCCTAGTTCATTTTCTCTCTCTCTCTCTCTCAGTCCTGACCCCAGCAAGAGCACTTCTGCTTCACCTGCCTCCTAAGATCCAAGACAAGGATAATATTTATTTAACAGATGGGCTTCTGACTGCAGATAAAAGACAATAACAAGACAGTGGCTTACAGTGGCCCCCGACTATGACCCATTGGTAAGATACAGCCTGGGATATACAGTATATAGAATGGAAACAATGACTGCTCAGTTCCAGAACTCTATCCCCAAACTACACAATAGATGAAACACCTGGCTGCTCCACATGATGGAGAAAAGAGCAGACACTGTACTGTACTGTACTCCCCCCCCACACACACACACACACACCTATCATCTATACGATGGAGAGAGTAAAACAAAAGACCTTCCTGGGGTTGCAGCCTCATTTAACCAATAAAAACAGGCCACAACAAACCAGTGCAGTTGAATAGATTATAGGAGGCCGAGATCCACTGCCAGCTTTCTGCCCCTCCCCCACTTGTGGTCCCCCTCACTAGATACAGATAAGCAAATGTCAACAATGACTTGACAAAGCCTAACCCAAAACAGAAGATGATACAAAGCTCAGCACTGTCATGTTATATATTTTTATTTACTTGAATCTGTACTCATGTTCATTTGTACACCCTGAGCAACTGCAAAAAATAAACAATAGTGTGCTGCTGCCTGGAAACGCAATAAAAATTCCAGTTTTGAAAATAACAGTAAGGTAGTTTCCTGGGTGTCCTGAACAAATTTCTCCATTTCACTAATCCACCAACAGTTTAGCCTGGTTCAGTTTCAATTGGTTTGCATCTGGCATGGAGAGTTTATTTATTTATTAATTTATTTGAGTTTTAGTAACTGGGTAAGTCCACTGAGACAATTACAGTCCCTTTTTCAGGCTTGACCCAGGATTGCCACAAGCAATACAGAACAGTGCAATAACACATAAAAAAACAGAGAATAACAAAAGATTGATATACAGCATTAAACAATGTATAAAGATACAACACAGCACAATATAACAGTTCAAAAAGGCATTTACACTTCAGTAAAAACATACATTCAAGACTTGTTCAAATAAGACTACAGGCAGCAGAAACAAAAAGACAAAAAAGTCAGCACTCAGTCAGGACATTTTAAATATTTATTTAACAAATAAAGTGCTGGTGCACAATGCAAAAAACTGTCCGTTTATACAAAAAGCATATGTCAGTTTTTATTGCACTATGCAACAGCACTTTATTTGTTAAATAAATATTTAAAATGTCCTGACCGGGTGCTGACTTTTTTGTCTTTTGGCTGTGCTTTCGGTACAGCACCAGTCACATCTTGGTGTGGCTTTCTGTTTTGGTTTAGGCAGCAGAAACTAATAACAGGAGGAAAAAGTTTTGGGAAGGTGGGGGTAGACAAAAAATCAGGTTGTACATGAAGGCAAGGACAGGGGGTCAGGAAAAGGGCATTGTTAAAGGGTAGGTAGGAGGAGGAGGAGGAGGAGGAGGAGGAGAAAGGAATAGAGCATTGAGAGAAATAAGCATCAGTGGAAGCAGAAGCATGTTACAGAGGCTGTGAGGGAGGCAAGCAGATAAGACTGGAACTTGGGGAGAGTGGAACAAAACAGTATGGAGGGAGGAAGGGAGTTCCAGTCAGACACTGCCACAAAAGAAAAGGACCTGCGGGCGATAGCAAGTTGTAGTGTAGGCTTTATGAGAAGGAGGAGGGAGGCAGATCTGAGGGTTCGTGGAGTTTGTCTAAGGTGTATAGTCTCTCTGAGGCAAGGAGGTGTGAATTTGTGGACCAGCTTATACATGACGCTTAAGGTGATATATCTCAGTTTAGATTTGTAGGGCAACCAACCCAATGAAGAGAGGACGTCACAGTGGTGGTGGCTGGTATTTACCCCCAAGGCAAACCTACCCACCTTATGGTAAGCTTGAGTGAGGAGAGACAGGGTTGTGGAATTAGATTAGAGCAGTAAAGGAGCACCATAAGTGAGGAGAGGAAGAAGGGATGAAGTAGCAATCTTAAGGCAGAAGGCAGACTTGAGGAAGGGATGGAAATGATAGAGACCTAGCTTTTGGTTCAGAGATTTGATGACATTGGAGACATGTGCATTAAGAGAGAGTGAGGTGTCCAGGGTGATGCCCAGGTATTTAAAGGAATGTACAGACTCAAGGGTATCGCCATTAAGAGAGGTAATGCTAAGAGGGGAGTGGGTATGAGCGGAGGAGGGTAGGTGGGTAAATAGCATGCTTTTAGTCTTTTTTGTATTAAGGACAAGTTGATTTCACTTAAACCAACCTTCAAGGGTAGGAAAGTCAGATGTAAGTTCTCTGTTTATTAGATCATATCAGGAGATGAGCAGTAGATGATTGCATCATCCACATAGAGGTGAACAGAAGCCCCTCCACAGAAGTTGGGTAGATCACTAATGAATAGTGAGAACAACATTGGACCCAGAAGAAAAAGTTAGTTACCATAATAATTATGTTTCTTCCCAGTGATGCTCAGATATTCATAACTTTATGCAGTAGCCTTCTAAGGTAGAACTGCCCGGAGAGATGGAACATATGCAAATGATGGAATCTTTTGCATGAGCTACTTTTCAAATGCTGCATTCTACTAACTGCCTTTGCTCTAAACACTCAGATCTCCTAGAAGCCTGGAAAGACAGGCATTCGAGAACTAAGTGTGACAATGATGATAATATTGAGCATGATAACAATAATAAAAATAATAATTATAGTAGGACCTCCTTTAACACCCAGAAAAAGGGGCCTCCAACAGGAGGGCATAGCATGTGAAAGAATACCCCTGAATGGCAGAATCACCTGGCAAGGGGGGAATAACAATAGTGAACGCAATCACAACATATGTGCCACACATGGCATTTATACCCCTGAGAGCACAGTATACAGGAGTGCAGAGGCTGAAGTTCTGGAAGGGGAGGTAGGGAGGGAAGTTATGAATATCTGAGCATCACTGGGAAGAAACATAATTACTATGGTAAGTGTTTTTTTCTTCTAACCCCAGTAATGCTAAGTATATTCATAACTTTATGCAGACTACCAAGCAGTACGCCTGGAGGTGGGTACAGAACTCTGATTTGGAAACAGACTTTGCAGGACTGCTGTGCCAAACCTAGCATCACCCCTAGATAAAATATCTAGATTGCAATGCTTTGTAAAGGTGTGTACTGTTTTCCAGGTAGCTGCTTTACAAATGTCCAGTAATGGAACATCCCTGGCAGCTGCTAAAGTAGCAGCTGTCCCTCTTGTGGAATGAGCCCTCAAACCTGATGGGGGCTCCTTACCAGCCTTTGTGTAGCGGAACTGGATACACTGGACTATCCATCAAGAAATTAACCTTTTGATGCTGGATTAGCCTTTCCCACATTTCATAGGTCAGGAGCAGGTGTTTCCTATCCTGCCTATGGACTGTAGTGGTTGTCAAGTAGTAGCTAAAAACTCGTTGACATCCAAACAATGAAGACTTCTTTCACTTGAACCAAAGTGATCAGTGAAAAGACAAGTAAGGTAATGATTTTGGTTCAAATGTAAATTAAAATCCATTTTAGGAAGAAACTTCCTGTTTATGTTCAGGACCACTTTGTCTCTGCGGAATGAAATGTAGCCATGTTCAATGCAGTGAGACTGGGGCTCACTGATTTCTCTGAAAGAAATTACCATAAGGAAAGAACAATTTTCATATGGCATATCTCCAATAAACTGAAAGCATAGGCTCAAAAGGGGGACCCATGAGCCTAACCATATTCACATTTAGGTACCATGCTGGCACCGGTTCCTTGTGAGGGTGTGTGCAAATAGGATAGGCCTTTAAAGAACCTTTTGAAAACAGGGTCTGTGGCACAGAGAAATAGAAGAACATTCTGTCCACTGAAATATAAGTATATGCTTCTAAGGTACTGAACTGTAAGTCCAGTAAATGCAATAGGTAAGATAGTCCAGCACAGATGGGACACCAGTCTGTACTGTTATGTATGAGGCCCTTAGAGAGCCCTGTTGGAGATAGGATCTGGAGCAACTTGAAACATCTTATCTAGCTGATATGCAGGCCGATGCTACAGCTAGGTGGACCTTAAGGGTGCTGGACTGCAAGTCCAATGAATGTAAATAAGAAAATAATCAGACACAGCTGGGACCCCAGCATGTGCTGGTACCAGTTCCTAGTTGAACAGCAATAGAAAAAACCTTTTCCATTTGAAGCATAGATTTCCTTAATAGAGGGACTCCTGTAACCACTTAAAATGTCCAAGACGTTTTCAGAAAAATGCAATTCCACATATTGTAGGCCCCCAAGAGCCAGGCCTTGAGCCCAAGTTTTAGGTACAGGAGCCTCCCTTGGTTGGAGGTTAGCAGATTGTACCTCCGAGGAAGGTGTATTTGTTCAAACCCAGACATGGAGAGTAGCAGAGAGTACCATGGCTGCCTGGCCCAATCTGGTGCTATCAAGAGCACTGATGCTCACTGGCACCTGAGCTTAAGAAATACTCTGTACACCAGAGGGAAAAGAGGAAAAGCATGTAGATGCTTCTCTGACTAATCCAGAGCCAGAGCATCCAGAGGGATTGTTCCCGTATCTGGTGGTCTGCCATAGTACAATGGCAGGTGGTGGTTCTGGTGGGACACAAACAAGTATACCTCTGGGGTGCCCCACCTCCTAAAGTTTCTTGCACCACCTGACTGTCCAAATCCCATCTATGATTGGACTAGATGATTTGAGTCAGTGTATCTGCCCAGGTATTGTCCTTACCTAGCAGATGAATAGCCCCCATGGAGCATCCTATACTGACTCCCTATTATCATAAGTCTTCTGCAGACAGGGCTTGATTTTATCCATCCCTGCTTGTTTGTGTAATACATTGCAGTGGTACTGTCTCTTCTGACCCGTACAGCCTTCCCTGTACTAGTTGTGTGGAAACCCTAAGTGCCAGTGACACTAATCTTGGCTCCAGCAGGTTTGTGTGCAGCAGTGACTCTGTGTTGGGATGGTGTGAACCCCCAAATGGGAGTCACACACTAGCAGAGATGCATCAGTTGACTGAACAATTGATGGGGACTCTTGCTGAAAAAAGGGGACCCCTTTCGTCAGGTTGGTTTCTTCTTTCCACCCTTGGGTGACCTGTAACAATATTTGTTGTTATCAGAATTAGTTTTAAAGGAGGGCTCTTTCCCTAGCGAACCCAGAGGTGAAACTGAATGTCCCTAATCCATAACCTGGATTCCAGGAATATGCCAGTGGCAGGTGTCATGGGGTCAGTAGCTGAAGAAACTGTCTTTTTGCTTTTTGTTTGTTCAGGCTGAATGAGCCCACTATCAGCGTGATACATCTTGCCCTGCTGAGAGGCAGGCAGGCCCTGCCTTGCAAGGTATCTAACTCTGCTCCTATGAACCGTAGTGCCTAAGCAGGCTGAAGGACAGAATGTCTTTAGATTATCAGGGACCCTAGTGACTCCAGGAGCCCCTAGGCCACTTGCTGGGTTGATTTACCACACCTAGCCAGTCATCTAGGTATGGGAAAAACTATGACATCTTGTCTTTGAAGGTGTGTCAGAAACCCTGCCAAGCACTTTGTGCAGACTCTTGGAGAGTGACCTGATGGGAGTATGCACCTGAGGGACTTTCTGTAAAATTCCCTTATGAAGGTGAGGGAATAAGCACCCTTTAAGACCAGTGATGCCAACCCTTACCTTTTCTGGAGTGTTGGCCGAATCAGTGACAAAGTTATCATTTTGAACTTCGGCCTTGTTAAAAATGCCTGTTTAGTACTGTGAAGTCGAAGACAGGCCAGCACACCCCATTCTCTTTGTGGTACTTTAGCTGTACTAGGACAGGCTCCACTTTGTGACAGTAATATGTTTTGAATCTTTTTTTTTTTTTACTGTTGGCAGGGATTTGAACTCTGAGCCAATCCCTAACCCACTGTGGTGCCTGAAGTACCCCCGGTATGGGTACTGCTGATACTGAGGCACAACTCTAGCCTAATAAAAGCAAGGCTTAATGTGAAATGATCTGTCTCTGCCTCCCCTTCCCTATGTTTTAGTGGAGGGGAAGCTTTCTTTTGCAGAACTGCAACTATAGGCAGTTTTTGTGTATATCCACCTTTGTCATGTAAGCCTTTATCTTTCTTCCAAGAGGGGATGACCCTCAACTGTAAAAAACATAGCCTTGGTTTGGGTATCCTGAATGAGGTTTGCGACTCTCAGCCAGGCAAACCACCTTGAGCTACTTAATCTGCCATTTATCTGGCAGTAGTACCTGAAAAAGCAGCAGTCATATGACTGGTATTTGGCTGCTCCCAAACCCAACTTAACTGTTTCAGCTAGATCATCTGACAGGGGAAGTCTGAGCCTTGACTGCCATAGCAAGGATAGACTGCCATAGTGACTTTTGGTATTGAGCATCAAAGGCTTGAAAGCCGTGCTGTCAATTTTCCTGAAATCCTTGTTAGGAGGAATGCCAGGGTGTCTTTTGCCTTGTTACAAGCTGTCACTTGTACTACTCCTTGGTGAACAGGGTGGGAGAATACAAATTCAGCTCCCTCCCTGTCCAGCTGATATTTCTTATCCAGCCTCTTTTCAAGAGAGGAAGATAGAGCTTTGAATTTGTAGAAATCCTTAAAGTATCTTTCCTAAATATATCTTTCCTAAAGAATGTATTCACAGGAAGGAAAAGCTTTTAGTGGGTGTCAGCCCAATCATTTCTCACAATATATGAAAAGTGAGGAATAATCCTCAAATGCTCTGTGGGAATAGCCCAACTCCTGTTCAGGAAAAAACCTCAGTTCAATAGGTTCCCCTTTCTTCTACTTAATCATAAACATATATTCTTCCTCTTAATAATAGGAAGACTGATCAGAGGAGAAAGACTGCTTTGCAGTAGTCTGCGGTTGAGAAACAGACAGCCCTTGCAAGCCTAAATTCTTTATTATTTTTTCCTTTTTTTTAAACCATTCAAGGCATTTTTCCACACTTTCTCCTAAAAAGCTTTACAATTTCTGCAGGAGTTGTTAGGCTTTATAGCAGACACAGAAGTCCCCAAATGCTGACAAGCAGGAGGTTCTGTGTTTGATTTATTTGAAAGAACGAGGGAGTCAGACTGTTCAATAAGTCTAGCAGGCACAGAAGTCCCCGTACGCTGTCTAGCAGGGGGTTCAGTGTGCTTAGTTTTATTTTATTTTTTAGAGGGAACCAGGTAGTCAGCCAGTTCAGCAAGCCTCTCAAGAACTGCTTGTATACCCGTCTCAGGGGTAGCAGTTACAATAATTGTTGTGGTTTCAGCCACAGAAATTTAGGGTGTCTGCTGGTCAGAGCTAGAGGGACCCTTGGGTGGTGATAACTTTTTATTTTACTTTTTTTTTTTTAGCCTTATCCAGGCATGTTTAGATAGTTTTCTGAGGACATGTAATGCAGATTTTACTCTGCTTGAAAATGAACATGCCCAGAGAGCAAACAAAGACTGTTTGCCTTAACAAATATCACCACTCTCAACACATGATTCAAAACCGGGATCACCAGTTTTCTTTCTCAGTTTTTCTGACATTTTCCAATAAAACCAATAAAAGTTGTAACTGCTAAAAAATTTATTTATTTAAACTTTATTTAACATTCGCGGTCGGTTCCCGACCAATGAGGAACCGATCAGGACCAGAAACCCAAGTAAAATGAATCGAGGCTATCAGTTCAAAACCCAGTATTAGCAGTTCTTAAAACAAGCTAAATTAAATAAAATTAATCATAACTAACGGAGTTTTTTAGTCAGAAAACTCCGATAAATGTAAAATACACTTCGGTTTCCCCCCGGTTATACCGAACCAGAAAAAAACGATAAACTTATAATTTAAACACTAAAACTACGGGTTTACTTAAAACTATAAAAGTAAGAAGGCAGCAAATGAAATGTAAAGAATACTTATATAAATTTTTTAAGTTTTCTCACGTCAGAACAAGATGATGAGGAGAGGATCTCCGAGCATCTATTCTTGACAGGCGGAGAGAAAAATCTGAGGGTTTAGAGCAAAAGCAATTAGTAGAATGCAGTGTTTGAAAAGTGGCTCATGCAAAAGATTCCATCATTTGCATATGTTCCATCTCTCCAGGCAGTTCTACCTTAGAAGGCTACTGCATAAAGTTATGAATATCTGAGCATTACTGGGGTTAGAATGGAGCCCTGCGGGACACCATGAGTTATAGGTCTAAGATCAGAGATGGAACCAGCCCACTTGACTCTATGAGAATCGCAGGATAGATAGCTTTTGACCCAGTCCAGGGCACTAATATCAAGACCAAGAACAAGAACATGAAGCTGATGGAGCAGAAGACCATGATTCACCTGGTCGAACGCTTTAGTAAGGTTGACGAAGATGGAACCAGTGGCAGAACCTTGGTCCATTGCCTGGAATATGTCAGAGGTTATTTTTAATCTGAGATTGAATAAATAAATAAATAATAAAGGCAGTGAGGGTACTATGATTCCTTTTAAACCATGTTGATAGGGGGATAGTAGATTGTGAAGTTCCAGGTAGCTCCAAAGGTGATTATATACTATACGCTCCTGGATTTTAGCCAATGGGCAGAGGATAGAAATGGGTCAGAAGTTTTTGACAACATTGTTGTGTCCCCCCTTGTGCATAGGGATGACTACCACCACTTCCCATTTGTCTGGGGCCATGCTAGAAAGGAAGGACAGGTTAAATAAGTCACATACAGGTCGAGCAAGGGCAGAAGCACCCATCTTAAGAAATTTGGGCTCTAGGGAGTCATGACCAGGTGAGCTCTCAGGTTTTAAATTTGTAAAAAGTCTCTGGATCTCTTTGAAGGAGGCCAGTTTCAAATGGAAAGCAGGTCGAGCCCCAAGGGTGCTCAGAGGGGAAGGGACAGAAAGGGAGGTAGATGAGTTACAGAAAAGTGAGATGTATTTGTGGAGATCAGTAAAGAATTCATTAAATCTGGTGGTGATGGATGAGGGGTCGGCAAGTGTGGTGCCCTGGGCACTGATGGAGCTCAGGATTTCAGCAACCTTCCCTTTGACCAAAGAATTAACCTTTCTCCAGAATCCCTTAAGGTTACAAAGGTGCTTGGTTTGTAGAGATTTGTAGGGGAGGCATTTGACTTTGTAAAATTAATTTTTACAGTTGCTTCTTAGTTGCCTGTAGACTTGCCAGTTGGAAGGCAGTCCACTTCTTTTATAGGTCCGCCAAGCCCTGTCACGATGGGACATAAGCATCCTAAATTCCTTAGTGAGCCAAGGAGCCTTAACCCTCTTTGACCTACATTTTTCAGGGCACATGGTTGTCAACAATTTGAGTAAAGGTGGATAGAAAGAAGTCCAAGGCTTGATTGATATCAGGGAGAGTCTTTATGGCACTCCAGTCAGTGTTATTGATAGAGGTAGTAAAGCTGTTGACATCAAACCTGGACATGTCTCAAACCAGGGAGATCTTTGTAGGGGGGGTTGGGACAATTATTCCTCCAAATACCAAATGTAGGGAATGGTCACTTATGCAATCCGAGAGGACACCCACAGCTTTGATCTTAAGAAGGCAATTAGTGACCACCAAGTCAAGCAGTGTGTGTTTGCCAGACTTGGTATTAACACACACTGGATCCTGAATGAGTGGTGCTAGGTAAGAGTCTGCAAGTGTTGAATGTACTTTGTCAGCATCAGAATGAAGCCAGTCAATATTGACGTCACCACAGAGTATAAGGTCATGGTGGGGAAGATTGGCAAGGGAGGTTAGGAAGGAAGGGAGGCCTAGGGAAGCAGTGTTGGGGACAAATAGGTTCACTCAATGATAATCTTCTTGACATTACCGAGAGTTAGGGAGAGTTGGAGAGCTGCTGTGTAGTACACTGGCACAGAATGGCTGTTGCGTTCCACCCCAGAGGATGCTGAACTTCAGTGATTTCTCAGAGCGATTTCTGTGTTGATTGTAAAGTGCTTTGAGATTATTGCATTAAATGCGCCATATAAATAAAGTTATTATTATTTGTAGTAGTCATAACAGTATTATTTCTGCATTTGGGAAAACAAACCTAAGAAACCACCATTAAGGTGATTACATTCAGGAATATGACAAGTCTTAAAAAGGACAAATTTCTGAGGACCAAGCTAATGTAAATTTATTTATTTAGTTAGTTTTTGTTGACCGGGTAAGTGCACTAGACAAATCCTGCCTATTTTCAGGCACGACCCGGGGGAGGGGGATACAGATGAATGCCAACTGACCTTGAACCAGATTAAGCTGTTCCGACATGGATCAGTGTGAAGATGTGAAACATACCCTGGAATTCTTAATCAGTAATTTCATGCTCATTGTAAACAGATGTGCTTCCTACACTAAATGCAGGATCAGAGACACAAGTGCTAGATGGATAAATAGGGAATTATATGCCATAATAAGGTTAGGGGACAAACAGTGTGCCATCCATAAACATACTTGGCTGCAACAGGACTGGCATGAGTACAAATACCTGAGAAACAAGTGCAAAATGGAACTAAAAAAGTTAAAAGCCAATACTACAAACAGCTGCTAATTGATTGCTCAACACTACCAAAGTGAGTCAGTTCACTGACAAATAAGCTACTCAAGAGCAAAGACAAACCCCAAATTGGGGGCCTATTTATTTTAGTTAGTTTATAGGGGATATGCAATGGGGGCGCCGTCGGATAAAGGATTTATTTTCACCAGTACCCCAGTGAACTTTGTTGCCCTTAGATGTAACCTGTTTGATGCTCTACAGTTGTATACCCCAATGCTTTGATAAGCGCGGGAGAAAAATAAAGCAGTACCCATATCTATGCATTTGCACAGTGACTTGCTTACACAGAGAAACATGGAAACACAGAAACATAGAATTTGATGGCAGATAAGGACCGCTTGGCCCACCTAGTCTGCCCATTTCCCTACCTAACGGATAAGCTGCAGATCCTAGTTAACCAATAGCCTACTTCCTCCTACCCCCCACTAGAATTGCCTTATGTCTGTCCCATGCATTCTTGAATTCCCCCACTGTTTTCGACTCTACGACCTCCTCAGGAAGGCTGTTTCGTGTATCCACAACCCTCTCTGTGAATAAATACTTCCTCACATTACCTCTGAGCTGTCCCCCCTCTATCTTCAAATTGTGCCCCCTTGTTTTTGCACATCTCTTTTTCTGAAAGGTGCTACCCTCTTGGACTTTGTTAATTCCCTTGAGGTATTTGAAAGTTTCTATCATGTCCCCCCCCCTCCTTTTCTCGAGGCTATACATCTTTAGTTCCTTTAGTCTTTCTTCATATATCTTCTGATGCAGATCCTGCATCATTTTGGTTGCCCTCTGGACAGCCTCCACCCTGTCTACATCTTTGTGGAGATGGGGTCTCCAGAACTGTACACAGTACTCCAGATGTGGTCTTACCAACTGTCTGTACAGAGGGCCAACAACTTCCTGTTTTCTACTGGTGATGCCTCTCCCTATGCATCCCAGTATCCCCCCAGCCCTCCTCACTGTCTTCTCACATTGCTGGCCCACCAGATCACCAAAAATCATATTATAACATCAGAAGATGGGACAAATAGTGCCCTTGGGGTCAGGCAAAATATTGCCCCTCAAGAATAAATTTGTACACCATGGCTTACATGGTATATGTACTGCTTACACCCTTGGTGTTACTATGGATATGACACAGTTGAGATATACAGCTGTTGTTGTGATTGGCTGGTTTTATTTTGTGGGCAGGTTAGAGAGCTAGAAAAACATGGAGGCTCAGTTTCTCGCTTGGCGAGGTTCCACGGGAGCCACTGTGGTTTTGGTCCTGTTTTTTTTTTTCATTTGTGAAAAGAAAGAAAAGAAGATGTGTAGGTCTTTTATCATTTGATTTTACAGAGTGCGCATGTTTTGGAAAACGTGGCAGCTGGAGAGACAAAACTGTAATGCTTTTTAGTGGTGGAATTTTCTGTGAGCAGTGGAGACACAAACCAGAGGAGCAGATGAGAGAAATGTTTAGCATTTGAAAAGTACAAAGCAGGGTGAACTTTCAGCTGTGTGGAGAGAAAAATGAATAAAGTAGAGATATTAAGGAAAAAAAATATGAATACAAAAGTGATGTTTGAAGCTGCTTATGTTTGTGGTTTTGGCTTGGTTTTGGTGGTGGTTCTTTGGAGCGAGTGACTGTCATTTCAGTTTTGTAACTTGAGGGGAAGCAAGGATGGCTAGAAATGTAGGATTTTAAATGTGAAAAAACTGATGCACCTTTTTTTGTAGAGAATTAATGTTGTGTGTGTGAAAGGTTGTGGGACTAATATGTGAAGGGGTGTAGTGAAATAGGTTTTTGTGTGCAAGTCTAAAACAGTACTGTGAAAGCGAAAGCTGGAAAGTAGTACCAGCTTTGAGGGGGGGTTGATTGACAGGTTGCATTTATTCCACATATGTGGGATCAATTTTGGGTGCTGAGCTTTATCCCACATATGTGGAGATTAATTTATGCAATGGGTTTTGGCTCCACACCTATTGCATAAATGCATTTATGCAACAGGCATCTAGATAAACAGAGTGTGATAAGTCCATTTATCTGAGTCACTGTGTGGATAAATTTATTTATCCATACAGTGACTACGTCTCACTCCATTTATCTACACAGTAACTATGTCACAAATCCCCCTCCACCCTCTACCGGTCGGCACTATTTTCGCCCATAACTTTCACTTTCCATCCCAAACTGGACTTCTTTGACACTGTCCAGAGTCTTCTTCCTAATGTAAACCTTCACTTTTCATACTTAATTGCAGCATTCAGCACTGTCATTACAGAAATCCACACACAAATGAGATGAAAACAACACTTAATTTTTTTTTCCTTTTTTAGCTACAGACTGGAGCCTCATGCTACTTCCCTCTCACAAAGCTCCCACTTTTGTCTACAATTTCAGATAGTTTCTGGCCCTGCTATGTCCACAGCATCATCACAAAAAAAGAAACATACCTTTTTATTGCCCTTTTCTTGTTTCTTCTCTGTCAAAATGCCAAACTTCAGTCCCGCTCGCTCTCCCTGGCCGCACACCACTCACCCGAGGCACCTACTGACCAGCTTGCTGTGCACTCGAGTCCGCTTCCCATCACAGAACACTAAAGTTTAAATAAAAAAAGCTTTCACTTCCCAATTAAAAAAAATCCATAATTAGTTGGCAACTGCCTACATCAGTACTGTTACCACTCCACCCGTACTTCTGATCCCACTCGCTAACCACCAGCGCCATCTTGCCTTGTTTTTTTTTTAAGCCACTTCATCCACCAATCACTGACAGTGTTCAGACATCAGGGAGGTGTCATACTTCCATATCCATGGCAACACCCATCGCAACGGCACTCACCAGAAACGGAGCAGCTTCTGATAACAAAATAAACCCACAAACATTCTCATTTTTACAACATAAAAATAAAAATTAAAAGCCAATACACACAGCCTCCTTCCTGTTGCATAAATCAAATATGTGGGGATTCAGTGTATAATAATGCATTAATCTTGTATAGTTGCCATTAACCTCACGTATCTCTCACTTGTGCCTTCGACACTCATTAGATTATTTGAGGTCAATGGTAACTGTACAAGATAAATGTATTATCACACATTGACCCCCTGCATATCCCTTATTTATTTGTTATTTTTTTTATACTTACTGACATTGTATTATAGGGGCATGGTAGCACCCCTATAGTTAGGACTGAGTAGGCACTTTAATGTTTAACCTCAAATATTGCACTTTAATAACTTTGCAACCATTCAATGGATGCATGAAAGTTTGCATGCGCAGTCTTGTGTGGTAGATCTCTTTATGTGCCAAGTATTGTTTCCATCAGATTTGTGGATTCTGAGCTGCACATAGTGCTAAAACATTACAAATCACAGTTTTTTGCCCCTTTTTTTGTCATCGCACTGCACCCAGATGGTTTGATATTTTGGTCTGACATTTTTAGGGTAGAAAGAGCTTCCCTCACAGAAGTGCCTTTCGCTGGTTTGGTGAAAAATATTAATCCATTCCAAAGTTTTTTTATTATTATTTATTTATTTAAATCTTGGAATAAACCTTTGAGTCATAGACTCATTTACAGAGGCTCCATGTTATGATAATGAGAAAACAATGAAACAATAATACAAACAGTTAAAATAGCAGTGAAGGAACAGACTAAGACAATCATGTGAATTAATTAAGATAAGTAAGCAAACTTGTACAAACTTGTTGCAAAAAATATCAAAGTAGCCAGACCTGTTCAAATAAGAACAGGTCTATTGTCAAAGTGTAAACACACGTCTGGCCACAAGAAGCATAGCCAAGATATATGAAGTGTTAAATTTGGTACTGTTTATTACAGGATATGAACTGCAGGAGGAACATGGGGTTCTACAGGCTAAAGTTGGAGGGAGGTAAGGCAGGGAGTGGTTAGGGAAAGGGGTAGAGATGGGGAAAAAATAGAGAGGAGTGTGATGGGAGGGAGGGGGAGGAAATCGTAATGAGAAAATGGAAAAAATGGAAGAATGGATTAAGCAGAGCTTCAGTTAACTCCATTTTGGGAGTATTTGACTTCCAAAAATAAGGCAAAAACTTCCAAAATAAAGAGGAAGGAAGTCATAGACTTCCAGATGTAAAACCAAAAATTAGATGACTTCCGATGACTTCCAAACTTCCAGACTTGGAAGTCAGAAATGATGGATTTTTCTAAAACAAATTGAGTTTTACCACTAACACATTACATTAACATCCATAAATTTGTCCTTCCTGGAATATTGACTTCCAAAGGTGGGATTCTGGAAGTATTTTGACTTCCACAAAAAATTGGAATGACTTCCAGATTTTGATTCCTGGAAGTTTTAGACTTCCACTGAAAATAAATTAACTGAAGCCCTGGGAGTAAGTACTGGAAACTAAGAGCAGCAGGGCCAGTTACTTATCGGTTCAAAAGAGGCCAGAGAGGTATAAGCAATGGGGAGTGTCATGATTGGAGGGAGAGTGGAGATGAAGTTAAAGGAAGATGAGTGAGGAAGAAGGAGGGAAAGGAGATGAGATGAAATAGAAAGGAGAAAGTCAAGGCAATAGAAAGAGGGAGGGAGTTAGGGAGTCACAGTCGCAGGCACTGGTCGGAGTTATTTAATTTTAAATTTTCAAGTTCTGAGCATGCCCAGGACAGTCTTTTGGGTAGCTTTCTGGAACGACAAAATAATTTGGTCAAACGAAAAAGGATTCTTTCTTATGAGGGGCCAATCCTTTTTTGCTATAAAATATCCTTTTTCATTTTTCACCATCTTGTTTTCTTTTGTTTTGACAACAAAAATTCCCAAACTGCCCAAAATGAGGTGTTCCAGACATACCAAAATATGTATGTTATTCACTGGGACTCCATTAGCTGGATTCTGCACTTGTTTGTTGTAACAATAAGCCTGGAATGTTTTATTTATATTATTTTAAATCCTTTTTCATGACTCACTAACATCCTGTTTCATGAGTCTTTTTTTCTTCTCGTGAAACATCATGTCTCACGAAAAAGGATTTCGGGAAAAACAAAGTCCGAAATCCTTTTTCATAAGACGTGGTCCTTTTTCGTGAGAATGAAAAAGGACTCACAATAAATTATCCTTTCTCACAAAAAAGGATTAGAAAACAACTAAGACCAAATTCCTTTTTGTGAGAAGAGATCCTTTTTTTAAGAGAAAGAAAAAAGCCGATGAAAAAATATTTATTTTCATGAAAAAGGATAAAAAAAAAAACGTAAGTCCAAAATCCTGTTTTGTGCCAAGGGATCCTTTTTCGTTTGAATGGAAAAGGGTCATGAAAAAGAATCCCTTGGCATGAATAAGGATTTGGGACTTTGTTTTTCTTGATTTCTTTTTCATGCCAATAAATCATTTTTCATTCATACGGCAGAGGATTTATAGATTTTTATCCCTGTGATGTTTCATTATTTTCCCTGGTGTCTAGTGGTAACCCCCACCCTCTGATTTTCCCCTGGTCCCTGTACATGTATCATCTGTATCCCTGGTGTCTAGTGGTACCCCCTCACTCCAATTTCCCTATTCATACATGAGTTTGTTATCCCTGGTGTCCAGCGTGCCCCCCCGTGCCCGACCCTGTAAAAGTAAAGTTGATCCCTGGTGTCTAGTAGCTCCCCGCACCCTATGAAGGCTATTGTTATTTATGGATAGCATTGCTCTGTTGTCTAGTGGTAACCCCCACCCTCCCAGGTGCTTTCCATCCTGAAAATAAGAAAGCGATCCCTTGATGTCTTTTTTTGTCATCTGTAAAAAAACTGTCCACCAGTGATGCTCACCCACACCCCCACCTGACATTCTACTGTGCACCCACCACTCCACACACCTAGATCCCACACACACCCGAGCTTCTCCCACTGTGAAGATCCACACTCTGATTGAAGTCACATCGTGCTACTACTACTGTGCCCGACACTGTAAAAGTAAAGTTGATCCCTGGTGTCTAATGGCTCTCCCCACCCTCCGAAGGCTATTGTCATTTATGGATAGCATTGTTCTGGTTTCTAGTGGTAACCCCTCACCCTCCCATGTGCTTTCCATCCTGAAAATTAAGAAAACAGTCCCTCAATATTTTTTGTTTAAATCTGTAAAACAAAACTGTCCACCGGTGATGCTAACCTGCACCCCTGCCCAACCTCCCACTGTGCACCCAACACCGCACCTCCCTAACACCCCACACTCTCACTCACCTGAACTGCTCCCACTGTGAAGATCCACTCTCTGATCAAAGGCACATCTTGCTGTTGGAACCAGTGACTGTTGTATAAGAAATAAGGTAACTGCAGTCAGATATCGATTGAAATGCATTGAACCGCAGTTATCTTATTCCTCATACAGCAGTAGCCAGTTCCAGCAGCAAGATCTGTATTTGATCAGAGAGCAGAAGTTCTTACTGGGACCAGTTCAGGTGGGTGAGGGTGTGTGGGGGGATCTAGGGGGGTTGTGGGTGCACAGTAGGAGGCCAGGTGAGAGTGTGGCTGAGCATCACCGGTGGACAGTTTTATGTGTATATTTTTTTACAGATGAGGAAAAAAAAGACACAGAGGGACTGTTTTCTTATTATCAGGATGGAAATAGCCTTTGGAGGGTAAGGGTTACCTCTAGACACCAGGTCAATGCTACCCATAAAGGACAATAGCCTTTGGAGGGTCAGGGGAGCCACTAGACACCAGGGATCAACTTTACATTTACTGGGTTGGGCATGGGAGGGGGGGCACCACTGGACAATACAACACAGGGCTATCGGTTTATCTCACATTCAAATGTAAAATCCATCTCTCTATATATTCTCTTCTTAACATGCTTCCTTTAGCAGTTTCCATTCACAAAAAAAGTTATTCCATCTAAAACCGACCCCATATAGGTGCATGTCATGGTGGATTTTGCTGAATAGATTCAGTTTCACCTTTATTGGCAATGTGATCACCAAATCTCCTCCAAGTGGGGCCTCCAGATCCATACTGCATATAGCCAGGACAGCAGCACTGTCACTGTGGGATTACTGGGAAATCTAGCACGGTAATCAATCCTAATCTGAGAACAAAATTACATGAAAGATTTTTCTAAGCAATTTCCTTGCTGAAATTATAAACTGCCAAGGGATTCTTCAAGGGCTTTAGCCAAATAAATCTGTATGAGTGCAATCAGAAGTTAAATGGCCAAACCTCCCAGTACACCATACAGTTTCAGAACTTCATGCTGGCCTCTAGGGACCATTAGACAAAATATGCTAATAAATTCTTACAATGATAACAAAACAGGTAGTCTAGATATGATTGCATCTATCTATCTATCTAGCTATCTATCTATCTGTCTGTCTGTCTGTCTGTCTGTCTATCCATCGGTCTGTATGCTGGCTGTCTGCCCTGCTATCAAACTTCACTGAATGTGAATGGGAACTGAAACATTAAAAATAAACATGTTTTCTTGCTATTGGCATCACCACAATTGAAATAACATTATTATTCCTACTCAGAATACTTCATAGCATGTTTTTCCACTTCAGGATACCATTATACTATCTCAAAAAGTAAGGAAATAAATTGCAAAAACTTAATACACTAGTTAGGGTTAAAGTGACAAAAGTAGGGAAATATGGCATATGGTTTCCAACCCTAACACCCCCTTCTAGGCAGCACAACCAGTGTGGGGTGTGTCTTGGGGTTCTCAAGTCTAACACTCACCCCATTTTCATCTGACTTTATTTACAGATAGAATGGGGTGAGTGTTAGGCTTGAGAACCCCAAGGCACACCCCACACCTGCTGTGCTGCCTGGAGAGGGAGGGAAAAGGGTTGGAAACCCTAACACCACATTTCCCTACTTTTCTTGCTTTAACCCTAACTAGTACACTAATGAAGGTTTTTGCACATATATATATATATATATATATATATACACACACACACACACACGCATACCACAATGTAGATGTTTCTTAGCATTTAGCAAGTAACAATAATAGGCCTGTTAATTAAAGAATAATTTGCACTAAACTCAAAGTTCTTCTCTACTGCGTTATAATACTAATATTCAATGTACTCAACAATATGCCACCAGCATCACCAAATGACAGGGAGAAAACATATAGCCCATAATTTATTCATGTGTTTCAGTGTTAATTAAAACATACATGAAGGCTATAACTGTAAAACACTTTGTGATAAAAGCCCATGTATTCCCTTTAGACCAAATTTAAGTGAATGAAAAGATTTACTGGTTTTAATGTTTTGGTTTTTCTTCATATGTGGTGCCTTGAAAAGCAAAGAAGAACCTTTGTAATTACACAAAGCCTTCCTTCCTTCCTTCCTGGTGACACTCTAATATGTTAGTCCCCATTAACAATACATTGTACATGAACATACTAAATTATGCAGCCTTTAGTTTTGCAATTTTTGGGTTCAATGTCATTTATTTCATATTAGGAAATGGTGACTGGTATACACCTATGAGCAGAAACATAGAATACTGGTTTAAAAACAATCATATCCTTGATGAAATTGTTTTCAGCCACCTAACATTTGAAAGTAGCTGTGAGGCTACATGAGAAATGAGAAATAATTGAGCTTGTGTGAAGCAATTTAACATGGTGAGCTTTTGTTTTGGTTCTAACAGATCCTTAGGCAATGTCTGTCTGGTTTTGCAGATGCTAATTATGCAAGTCGGCTCTTAATTAGATGAATCAATTATTCATTCTAAAATGGTGACAGAAAGGCTACTGGCACTTCCCCTGAGGCACTAGATAAAGGCTTTGAAGGTGCTCCCCTCTATCCTGCTCAGAGCTCGACCAGAAAATTTCATTTCAGTCATGCACACACTTTGAGGTCAGGCCCCAAGAGGAGGTTTAAACTGCAAGCCCTCAGAAGGATGGTTCTTCAGCTTCCTGACATACATCTAAAGGCTTCTGCACCACTTCCTAATGATACTTTTTTTCTGCTGCTGTTGAAAAAAAAATCATGTTCTATTGTTAGTCTCCCAGGCCAAAAAAGATCCTGCCCTTTCCTTCCTTTCAACTATCATCACTTGTATATCGACTACTCTGTTTTCACATGTTTCTGCTTGTGGCCGTCTGCAACAAACTCAAAAGTGATATCAGACTGAGGTGAAGATGCTCTTACAACAAAAGATTTAGTCACTACTAGAATATCATTCTGAAATGCAAATAATTAAGAATTTATATTCTGTTGTTCTGATCCTCATTTACTGCTGAAGTAAAAGAGAGACAAAGGCATGTCCACACTGTTCAAAAACATCTACTGTGTATTGATGCTGATACTTAAATCCTAGTTCCAGATCTTTGGCATACCTATTGTCCATGAAAAACAAGACTAACATACAGTATCTAATGACTCCTCTCCTATGCCCTATCACAACTGTATGAAATCTACATTTCTTGTATAATGTCAGTTTTTCTACCCTCCCTGCCTTCACCCCATGAATATACCTGGTATATCAAGGACATACTTTGTTCAGGCATTTTATGCCATCAGACAGATGGCAAGGAATTTTTTCTTCCCTCCATTATTTCTTTGATCCATATTCCACCCCAGGTATGGACATTGCCTACAGCCTCGGTGATGCACCATAACCCCTGTGGAAAGAGCAAGCTCTGTGGCCCACCTGCAGGGTTCACTACTATCCGGAACCCACTGCCAACCCTACCTGACTGAGGTGCACTGCCCTCCAGCAGTTGCATGCAGTCTGCCCTACCTCCCAACATGGCTACCAGTGTCTGCTCCCAAATTCTGGAGGTGTTGCACTGCTGCTTGTCCATTGGGGCAACCATAATATCTACATTTGAGAACCTTGATAGACTGAATTAGTAAGCTTTTCCCTAGTCCTTCTCCTACAATGACTAAGTTCCAAGAAAATGGGATTATGTATAACTAGTGGTCACCCAGCAGAATATTATAGCAAAATGAAAGATAAAGAGTTGTGTAATTTCACCTAAGCATTGGATCATAATGCCTCCCAAAACAAATACACACACACACACACACACACACACACACCCCTTATGTAGAATCTTAAAGGGTTTGTAACTACCATAATAGGAGGCATGTTTAACCTGGTGAAGAGATGCTAGACCCTAACTGTATATTGAATGTGAAGTATATTTGCTTATTTATATTTACTACAAATAATTTTTTTATAGCTGCAAATGCTAGCAGTTAAATACAGTATGTATGAGGAGCAATGTGATAATCTTTTTATCTGCATGAAAGCAGTTTGACTTTGGGTAACCTCATAAATGGCATAAGCCATGAGTGATAAGCCTGAGGTCAAACCGCTCAAGTGCAGAGAAAAAGGTTATCACACTGGTGTCCCCAATGCATATTTTATTTATGCAATAGGATTGGGCTTTGTGCATGTATTTTCTGTTCCTGGAACGTTTGTTGAATAAAAAACATTTTTAAATTTGTCTGGATTTATTTTGTAGGAAGCTGGTTTTACTTTGCATTTAATTTGTGATTGCTATGGCTGTGACATGTGAACAATGGCCTGATCCCAGAATGTGGCTGCTGATGGGTGTAGCAAGTGGTGAAATCAAAACCTTCTGGGGAAAAATGGCAGCAGCGTTTAGCAAGCAACTTTGGATTAATTGAAATGCCGCTAGAAAGTTCAATGCAATCAGTTTAGAGGCACATGATTGTTTCAACAGCACATACTGAGATTTCTTTATTTGTGAACTGTGTTTACAATTCCTGTTTGGATAGCCGTTTATGGTGGAAGGAGGCAATGGTGCTAGTGGGGTAAGGTCAGGACTGGCACCACGTGGAGGAAAACTCGCAGCTTGAATCAGGAGCCAGCATAAATTTTAAAAAAGAAAAAATTGTCCTTTTTGTTTTCATTGAGGGAGAGTGATCCAGTTTAACAGTCAGAGAAGGATACTGGAGGAGAGGAAGTGAATATTCTCAGCAGTGAATATGACAGTACTGGATTTTTATAAATAAAAAGTTTGCTTCAAAATGTGTAAGAGTGTTTTCTTCACTTATTGTTTGGTTCGGCAATTATTTGGGCTGTTAGAAAAGAGCAGTGAACTCTGTGAGGAGAATAGGGTGGTATAAAGAAAAGCAAGCTGCATTGACTAAGTACTCTCTGAGGGAAGTAGTGCCAGTGGGCAGACGGGGCGGCCAGCAGAGTGAAGACAAATTAATTAGACATATAAATCGGTGATAACACACTTGCTATATGTATGAATCAGTTGTCTCTGATTTATACATATAGCTGATCTGATAAATTGAGCTATCAAAAGTCTTTTGTGTCAGATAGAGACACAGAAACATAGACTTTGTCAGCAGAAAATGATCGCTTGGCCCACCCATTCTGCCCAGATATTCCTAATCCAATCTATGTCCACAGACCTTAAATCGTCTTCAACCACCCTTCCTCCTCCCTATCTATTTTCTTATATACCCCTATGTCTATCCCATGCATACCCGAAGACTCCCACTGTTTTTGCCTCCACCACTTCTGCTGGAACTCTGTTCCAGGCATCTACCTGCCTTTCAGTGAAGAAATATTTCTTCACATCTCCTTTAAACCTTCGTCCCCAGCTTTGTCACTTGCCCCTGATCCTGGTGATTTCTGTCATGTGTCCATGCCTATTACATAAATATTTATGTAAGCCCCCCCAAAGTGCACTTGCCTCTTGTGAAGCCCCTGGCTCTGATGATCCCCATGGCACTGGCTGGCTGTGTCTCTGGCTGGGATTCACACCCTGTGATCCCCAGAGTCTGGCCTGCAGCTGAAGCTGTAAACTCTTGCTGTTTCAGCCTGTTTGTGGGTCAGGCCAGGCAGCAGACTGTCTGTTAGCACCTCCGGTGGGCGAAGTGGTGGTCCTGGGTCAGGCTTTCGGGTGGCTGGGTTTGGGACTGCCCCATTTGTAAATAAATAAATATTTAGTTTAACTAAGATGGAGGAGCCACACGCAATGTGCACATGTGGTCGCTAGGACTCAGGAATTTATAGGAGCAGTGGCTGCTTTTAGTGGGAGTAGTTTTCGTTGCCGGCTAGCACCTTTCTGGGCACTGACAATAGTGGAATTCAGTCCCTGATTGGACCTTTAGTTTAGGCACCAAGCATACAGGAGGAGATAAAAGGAACAGCAAAAGAGAAACAGGGGAGTTGTGAGGAGAAAGCCAAGGAGAAGGTCGGAGTGGGGCAGCCGCCCGCTTAAAGATGCGGCCACATCTGTTTGTTGTGTTGAACAGTGTTAGTGCAGCAGTAAATGGAAAAAAAGGAAAGTGTGGCTGCTGTTTTTGATTGGGGTCCCAGGACTGTGTGGGAGCAAAGACTTAGAGACTCCCCATATGAGAGCCAGAAGGGAAATAATGCTGCTGCTGACTTCAGAGACAAGAGGTAAGGGCGTCCAGGGGCAAAGCCTTACCCTGGGATGAACGCAGCTTGAAACAAGGTCAAAGGCTTGTGGCTGGGCCTGTTTTGGCTGATGGGATCCAGGTATGCCGTCTGGTGGTGGCAGGATCAGATTGTGCTGGGACCTAGGTGGCAGCTGGTCCCAGGGTCACCTAGACGAGGTAGCTGCTGCAGTCAGTAGAAGCTTCATGAAGTATGCATCTGTAGGAGGCAGGAAGAGACCTGTAGGCTGGTCATTGGTGCAGGAGGCAGAGCGGCAAGCTGTGTCTTGATTCTTGTGGCAATTCAACTGAGCCCCACAAAAGAGGTCGTTCTGGACTGAGATCACTGCATGAGGGATTTGCCCAAACCTTCGGGGTCACCAGGAAAAATACCTCTGGGATGCTTGGAGCAATGGCATAGCATCAGTGATCGGGTGCTGGACTGTGCTTGAAGGGTCTCTCTCTCCTGCCCTGGTCATGCGCTGGCTTACTACCCTGGTGGAAGAAGGGAACCCCGTATGCTAACTGAAGCAAATCTGTGCAAGAGGAGTGGAAGGTGAGGGGTCCATAAGTGCACTGTGCACCCCTTGAAGGTCTGAGCTCCTGGTAAGAGAGTATGAAGCTGGGAGACAGATGTTTAGTTCTGCCAGCTGTGTGTGGTCTCATTCAACTTCAAGTTACTGACAGGGTTTGGACAGTCTGTCTGCCTGAATATCTTATGCAAATGAGACCCCTGGGTCCAAAGTACTGTTAAATTGTTCAATGGGACCCCTCGGTCCAGAATACCATTCCACTTAATGTGACCACCCTGTCCTGAGCAATCTGTTTGTGCTTTACTGCTCCATGCGGTGACTGTTCTGTTCATTTTAACTGTTCATTAAATGGGATCCCCTTTTTTCTGCAACTTTGCTGTTTGCCTCTTGTTTGAAGAAACTGTTATGATGCATGTTAAAAGAAGTTGCCTCCACAGCCATGTCACCAGTACATTCCAGGGTGGCATCCTGAACAGCGGGAACCAGAGAACCACTGAGGAAGACATTGAGAAACCTGCCTGGTGAAGATTGTCTACAAAGGCCATCCAGTAAAGTGAGCAAGGCCAGGCAGGTGAAGAGTCAGCATCTTCCAGTCCTCCTGAGTGTCATCTCAGCACCCTAAAGGTCCGAAGCCACCCTGATGGAATCCATCCACTACCAATACCACCCATGGAGAATCAGGTACTGTTTTTCCAGTTATTATTTCTGGACTGTGTTTTCTTGGCTGTACAGTGCTCCCCCTTCCCCATGAACTTTGCCATCTCCAAATGCCCCTAGACAGGGAAGTGGGGGGTGCTTACATTTATTATATAAATATATTATACTTCATAATAATTATAATAATATTATAAGTAGTAATAATGGACTGGGAAGGTGCGTGGTCAATCTTTGAGGTAGGTTAAGAGGAAGGATGGAACCACATTTAATTAATTGATTGAGCTGTGTGATGTATACCATAATGCTTGCAGAGGGTAGGGGGGTCTGCATCCTTAGCTGCTGTATGTAGATTGCTGTTTGCTGATGACTCTACACTGGTCAGGGTGGGGGACTCTACTGAGGAGGAGGAAAAACTTTAGGGGGAACAGAATAATCTACATGACTGGTTGCATGCCTGGGGCCAGATTTTCAAAGGATGACACAGGGCCTGCATCAAGCCTTGCACCACTCCCTTGCATCGCAGAACCTGTGCCAAATCCAAATGCCACAACTGCACCTGAGTTTATAATCTCTGATGCAGCTGCGACACTTGGGCCTCCTTTATGGCACTTTGCGGCAAAGTATGGTTGCAAGATGCTTGTGGGAGGCCTCTAGATTGATGCATACTAGACAACAGAAAAGTGGTTTAGCAGGAGTCAAAATTATGTATGGGATGGAAAGCCTCATTTTTTTGCTGCAAATCTGGTGTGCAATATCCTTGATGTACTCGGGGCTTGCGGCAAAGAGCATCATTTGAAAATATGGCCCTAGAGTCTCAGAATCAATATAGTCTAATCAAGGTGCTACTCATAGGAAGGAAAGTAAAGGTAGGAACTTCACACTATGTGGGGCTCCTTTTGCTGTGGTGGAGGAAGAAAAGAAAAAATTACTCACCTTAGTAATGTTGTTTCTTCTAATGGAGTCTTGCTATATTATAGACATTAGCAGCAGTTTGATCCAGCTCTAGAACTGCCCCGGAGTGAAATGGTTAAAACCATTCCAAAATAGAATTTTGGCACGAGAGCAGCTCTATCTGTGTCATTTCAAACTTGAACTGTCAGATCTTTACGAGCCAAACTCACTAAGGTCTGTGTGGAAGCTGTAACCTACATTAGCCAAATGGCTACCTGAATAATAACAACCATTGATGGTCCCAACACCCAAGACTCAAGTCAGGGGACCAGAAATACTAACACCATTCTAATAATATGAAAATGGAACATAAGTATAATAAAACACACACACACGCGTACACATACACACCCCCAAAGTCCCAAAGGGGACAAAATGCTAACAGGACATAAGTAGTGCCCACACTAAGTTGCCCGCACCCCACCAAGTAGAGGTTCTGAGAGGGGCAGGTTGGGGAGGTCTATAATATAGCAAGACTCCATTAGAAGAAACAACATTACTAAGGTGAGTAATTTTTCTTCAAACAACATGAGTCTTGCTATTATAGACATTAGCAAATACAAACAGTACCTCCATGGAGGAGGGGCAGAACCTACTTAGGAATAGGCTCTGAAGAACAGCTGTGCCAAACCGAGCATCTCTCCTGGCCTGGACATCCAGGGAGTAATGCTTGGTAAAGTGTGTACCATTTTCCAAGTAGCAGCCTGGCAAATCTCTAATAAAGGGATATCTCTGGCAGCAGCTAGAGACGCAGCTGTACCCTGGTAGAATAAGCCCTCAAACCAGGGGGAGCTCTGCCCACTTTCTGATAACAAAATTGGATACAAGAAACAATCCACCTGGCTATTGATCTTTTAGTGGCAGGTTTGCCTTTCCCAGCTTCACCATAGGTAAGGAAAAGTTGGAGGGATTCGAACCTGTGACCTTTGGTACGCTCTATATAATAACTAAGAGCTCTCTTAACATCCAGGCTGTGCAACCTCCTCTCACCTGAAGAGGAGTGATCAGTGAAAAATACTGGAAGGGAGATAGATTGATTAAGATGGAAATCTGAAACCACCTTAGGCAAAAACTTCCTATTAGTCCTAAGGACTACCTTATCCTGTGGAAAGAAATAAAGTCAGTCTCCACTGACAAACTTACAATTCACTTATGCGTCTGGCAGAAGTGATAGCCACTAGAAAAACAGTTTTCCAAGTTAGGTACTTAAGCTCTGCAGAAGACAGAGGTTCAAAGGGGTTGCATTAACTGGGCAATGCAACATTAAGGTCCCAAGCAAGGGCCGGTTCCGAAAAGGGAGGATTAGTATGGAGTAATCCTAAAAAACTTGGAAAACACAGGATGAGAGGAAAGAGGGATGACTTTCCTGCTGACACAAAAGCAGACACAGCTGCAAATGAACTCTCAGGTAGCTGGTCTGAGACCAAGGAATTAAGATGTACCATGTAATCTAACAAAATGGGCAATTCAGCAGATTCTGGGAAATATTTTCCCAGCACACCAAATAGAAAACCTTTTCCATTTAGAACTATAAGTAGCCCTAGTGAAGGCTTTCTGGAAGCCTTTAGATCTCAAGAACACCCTGAGAGAGGTGTAAATCAGCAAACTCTAACTCCTCAAGAGCCAGGCCTTGAGGTTGAGGGATTGAGGTCGGATACCAAACCCTTCCCTGGGCACAAGTCAACAGATTGTGATTCCTGGGGAGGCACAGGGAAGATGGACTGTCAGAGACAGAAGGAGTGGGTACCAGGGCTGCCTGGCCCAATCCGGGCAATCAGAATCACCCTCAGAAGGCTGAGATCTGATTTTGACTAGTACTTTGAATAGGAGAGGAAAGGGGGAAAGCATAGAGGAACTTCCCTCCCAATCCAGAAGAAGGGCATCCAGGGAACTGAGCCCAGCACTGGAGGCCTGCAACAGAACAGAGGAAGTTTGTGATTGTCTGGGGCTGCAAAATGATCTATCTGAGGGATGCCCACCTGGCAAAACTATCCCCAGCACTTGAGGATCCAGGGACCATTGTGATGGCCCTGGGAAATCCTCTGAGGGCATCCGCTAGGACATTGTCCTTCCCTGGAAGATGAACCGCTATGAGGGAAGTGTTCAGGGAATAGGCCAGAGACCACAACTTCATTGCCTCGGTGCACAAGGCCGAATACCGAGTGCCCCCCTGTTTGTTGATGTACCACATTGTTGTGGTGTTGTCTGTTCTGACTTGTATCACCTTGTCGTGGACAGATGCAGAAAAAGCTTGAAGAGCTAAAAAGACAGCTCTGAGTTCCAGCAAATTGATGTGGAGCAGAGATTCCTGGGGGAACCAAACTCCCTGAGTGGAAAGGTCGCCCATGTGGGCTCCCCAACCCAGAAGGGAAGCATCTGTAGTGAGAGTCAAGTCGTGAGAAGGGGAAATGAAGGGGACCCCCGCTCTTAAATTGCTCTGATCCTGCCACCACTGGAGAGCTAGTATCAAGGTTCGAGTCACTGGGACCAACTTGGAAAGGGGGTCTCTTCTCTGAGACCAAAAGGTTCTCAAGTGAAACTGAATGTCTCTCATCTGAAATCTGGCTCCCTGCACAACAGCTGTGGATGCAGCCATGTGCCCCAGGAGCTGCAGAAAGTGTCTTGCTGGTCGAGAGACCTGCAGAGTGAAGGAAGAGGCCAGAGCCACTAAATTCCTTACCCTTTCTGGGGAAGAAAGGCTCTGGCTAGCTTTGTGTCAATTCTGCCCCTATAAAGGTGAGTACCTGGACTGGTTCCAGAACCGACTTTAGTAGGTTTAGCAGAAAACCCAGGGAGGTGAGAAGCTGCTGGGTGACCTGCAGGTGAGATTTTACCTGTTCTGGGGACTGGCCTACAATGAGCCAGTCGTCTAGATAGGGAAAAACAGCAATCCTCTGCCTCCTTAAGTGGGCCACTGCTAGACACTTTGTGAATACCCTTGGAGCAGAGGTAAGGCCGAAGGGCATTGCTCTGAACTGGTAATGACCCGAGGGCAGTTCGAATCTGAGGTACTTTCGATGGGATCTTCTGATTAGGACATGGAAATAGGCATCCTTGAGGTCCAGGGAGGCTAGCCAGTTCCCTGGCCTTAGGGAAGGTAAAATCATTGCCAGAGTTACCATTTTGAACTTTGGTTTCAAAAGATGCTTGTTCAGATATCTGAGATCTAAAATGGGCCGCCATTCTCCTGTCTTTTTTGGGGTAAGGAAGTATCTGGAATACAGACCCCTGCCCTGATGCAGGGGAGGAACCCTTTCTACTGCTCTGAGAGCTAACAGGGATGAGACCTCTGTTTCCAGAGCGAGGGTCTCTGAAGCACTTGCAGGTAGAAAAGTCTGCTTCTCAACTTGGAAACTCTTTGAAGCTGAGAACCAGACCCTGGCTTACTACTTCCAGAACCCACTTGTCTGAGGTTAAAGAAGCCCAATTCTGACTGAAGTAAGCCAGCCTGCCCCCACTGGTACAGGAGAATCGGCCCTGGGCACCCCATCAAGGTGCCTGTTTGCAGCAACTTTAGGCTGGGGGGGGAGCAGGTCTGCCCACCCCTCGTCTGCCTGCCTCTGAAGAAGCCCCTCTGAGCATAGGCAGAGGAGGCCTGAGTCTGGTAGAAAGGCCTGTGAAAAGGCCTACCCCTACCCTGGGGGCATGCCTTTGAGGGATGGCTGCCTCCTTAGCCTGGGCACTCTTGTAAGTAGTCCTATATTCATTCATCTTCTTCATGTAATTCTGTCTGCTCTCCAAACAGAGAATTTCCCACCACAGGAAAATCCATAGCCTTAGTCTGGGTATCCTGTGACAAACTAGTACACCTGAGCCAGGCCAACCTATGAAAAGCTACAGATGTGGCCATGACCCTAGAGGAAACATCATTAACATCCACAGCAGCATGAAACTGAACCTTAGAGGCTTCAATGCCATCAGCAGCCACCTGTTCTAGTTCACTATCCAGCTAGCCATGGGCCTGCTTGGCCAATTGCATAACAGTATCCCATCTAGATTTCTGATACCTAGCTACATAAGCCATATAATTTGCTTGCCTGAGTCCCAGAGAGCTGCCATATACTATTTTTGCCATGGCATCAATCTTCCTGGAATCCTTGTCAGGAGGATGTGAAGCCAAGGATATTAGCTTTATCACAGGCAGCAGCCTGAACTACTCAACATGACTGCATTGCTGAGAAAGGAATTCTGTATCAGGGCCTGACGATGTATACCTTCTGTCCATCTTTTTATCTACAGGAGGCACAGAATTAGGAGCTTTTAAAATTTTAATTGTTTGTTTCCTAAAAGACTTATGTAAAGGAATAGACAATCTCCTAGACTCTGGAATATCCATCATTTCTACAAAATCAGGCTCCTCTTGCTCATCACAGCCTCTTCTAAAGGAAGCTGGAGGTTTCAGCAACTTTTTATAAAACATAAAATGAGATGGGGACTCAGACAGCATAGGGGAGATTCTAAAGGTCTGTCTGGGGAGATGTCAGTTCAATGGGCACACCAGACCTTCCAGCCACATTCATACTGTTCATAATCCTCCTCCCCCTCCTCTGGTTCATAAAATTCCTCAATATCATAATCCTGAACCACTGGGACCGGACGAACCGACCTTTTACCAGATAGTGGTGGTTCGGACGTACCCTGAGACAGTGACTGGACAATTTGTATGGCTTTTGCTATCTCTGCAGCAGTTGGAGAAGGAATTTTGGACTCCAGACCTGCTGATTTTCTTGTTTTCTTTACTGGAATTGGTTCCTCAGAACCAGCCTTTCTTTTGCCTGAGGAAGTCTGGCCCTGGTCAGAGGGCACTCCCTCTGGTTCGGTTGGCACCAAACCGGGCTGGCCATCCGGGTCAGCGGACTTTTTGGCCTCTCATTCCCTGAGCCTGCCCAATCTTTTTTCCAGGGTGGCTGCAGGGAAATTCTTACATACCTGGCAGTCTGACTGGAGGTGGTCAAACCCCAGACAATAAACACATGATGGTGTGGGGTCAGCCTTGGCAAGACTTCCCACAAACATCACAGTGTTGAAACCAGTGGGCCGGTTTTTCTTTTGGGTTTCTCAGACATAATGCCAGCCTAACCAAAACTTGCCCTTTTAACGGCAGTGCCAGGCAAGACACCTTTATCGGTTCCTAAATCGTACACGGGTATTGGAAAAATCGAATAAATCCGCTTTTTTTAGAACCGATAAGAACGTGGAACCGCACTCTAAAATAGTAACTTTTAGTTTTAAATGAGTTTTAAACCCACTGATCGGTTCAAAACCGAACCGATAACTAAAGTTCCACACAGACAAAACCTTCATTTACTTACAGGTTACCACAGATAGAGCTTGAACGAGCGGTTTTGCGGTTAAATAAAACTATTCTCGGTTAAATCCAACCGAGAAAACACTTTTAAACCGAGAAATGAACCGAGCAGAAGGAGAAATCTCCGGAGCGACTGTTCACTGAGGCGGAGTAAAGAATCTGACAGTTCAAGTTTGAAATGACACAGATAGAGCTGCTCTCGTGCCAAAATTCTATTTTGGAATGGTTTTAACCATTTCACTCCGGGGCAGTTCTAGAGCTGGATCAAACTGCTGCTAATGTCTATAATATAGCAAGACTTCATGTTGTTTGAAGAACCTAGACATCATAATAAACAAGGAGCTGAAGCACGACAAGCAGTATCCAGCTGCTATAAAGAAGGCTGAAAGAATGATGTGGTACATTATAAAGGGGAATGACAAGTAGAGTAGGAGAGGAAATCCTAGCACTTTAATAGGTCCATGTCAGGCCCCACTTGGAGTACTGCATGAATGCCATGGCTCCTCAATACAAAAATATACTGAGGCAGTCAAGAAGGTGCAATATAGGGCCACCTGGGTAGTAGTACTCACATTCTTGTGTGCCACCACATTACAGCAGTCCATGCTTGACCATTTTGCCTTGCTTTCATTTAGGCTCTTTCTCCAGGTAAATTTTTTATGTTGGCGCGCTTGCGCAGCCAACATTTTGCAGAAGTGGGGATTTGGAGGCACAGTCGCTGTTGGGCAAATGCAGGGCCTGCACCAGTAGGTGCGTTCCTCATTCTCCAGTCAGCCTACATGCCGACGCCATACCATGCATACTAAGCTGGGGGAACCCCAGAACCTTCTGGTATAATACTAAACAGTTAAATGGGAGTGCACACTCCCCCACCCACCCAGATCAACATTAATGGCGTGATCTCCTCATACCCAACCCTCATAGCCAACCACCTCAACACCTCATTCACTGACCTTAGCCCTATCCTCCTACAAATTTTTTGACCCTCCTCCCCAGCACCTGCCGTAAATCTTTCTCGCTCTTATTTTCTCCTCCGCTGTGTTTCTGCCCAAGAACTTAGGCCGCATCTTGTCACTGCCCTCAAGAGTAATAGTACGGGCAGTGACGTGTCCTACGGCTGGTCTTAGACACAGTCCTCACCCGATCACGTGCCTCATCAACCACTTTGCCTGGGAAGGTTCCAACTGCCTGGAAAGTCACCACTGTCACCCCATCTTTAAAGGTGGTGATAGGACTGTGGCTGGAAACTATCGGCCAATCTCCATTCTCTCTCCTCTCTCCAAGGCCTTGGAAAAAGTGGTGGCCTCTCAAATCTCTGACTACCTCTCCACCTACAATGTCCTATGTCCTAAGCAGCATGGCTTATGAGTGGGCCACAATACCAACACAGTCCTCCTAGAGTTCTCCAACTTTCTCCACTCCTCCTTAGACACTGGTTCTCTGGCTGGTGCGGTCTTCTTTGACCTCTCTAAAGCTTTTGACACTGTCTCCCACCCTCTCCTTCTTGATGCCCTTAGTCTCCCTGGTTTTGCTGCTGGGCCTGTCTCCTGGTACACCAGTTGTCTGTCTGACCGCTCACAGCGTGTGAAAATTAATGGGACCTACTCAAACATCTGTCCCATCTTTTCTGGGGTTCCCCCGGGCTCCATTCTGGGCCCCTTACTATTCTCCTTTACCTTAACACCTTCCACGCCTTGCTCGGGAACATTCTATTGTACGCTGATGATGCAGTCATCTTTGCCCGAGTCGTAACCCTATTGCCCTCCAGGACTTGCTGCAGTCCTTCATCAAGCCGAGGACTGGTTCAAGAACATGATTGTTGATAAATCTTAAAAACAAAACCATGTTCTTCACTCATCCTCAAACAAGTCCTGCAACTTCAAACTCCTCATTCACTCTGGGTCCTCTTTCTCACTCGAACAAGTTTGCTCCTATAAATACCTAGGTATCCATTTTGACCCTCCTCTCGTTCCATGGACACATTGCTGCCTACCCACTGCCACTAATATCCGATTGGGCATCTTACATCAGTATAAACACTGCCTCCCCGGAGGTCTTTCTCGACCGCAGTCACCTCCTCTATCCTGTCCCTAGTGGACTAGGGACTGCCGTGTATGGTGCTGCTGATCAGACCGCTCTCCATAAAATTCGCACTACTCTGAATAAGGCCTGCAGGTTAATTACTGGGGCACCTAGGCTAACACACACCTGTCTACTGTACGCTAAAGCGCTGGTACTTGATCTTGATGAGTGCCTCAAATATCTGACCTGTACCCTTACAAAAAAGACCCTCCTTGGGCTATCCCCGCCAGGGATTGACCACCACCATCCGCCGCTCTGTCCCACTAGTTCATACTCGGACCTCTGGGAAAACCTCTCTTGTTATCCCTAGAGCTAGGACCTCTCACGGCCACAGAGCCTTCAGCTTTAGGGCCCCCTCCTGGTTCAACACACTGCCCCCCTCCTTCTCCGAAGCTCCAACTATATCGTGCTTCAAAACTTCCTTATGGAACCACCTTGTTAACACCGGAAGCTGTAATTGCCACTAGTCAAACTGTACTCAATACTTATGACAAAGCTTACTACTAAGCTGCTAAGGACAACATAACTCTGGTATTGTTTGCATCAATCCTACCTGTACCAGCTTGTTTGTATCTATGTCTTAAGTTACTGTTATACTGTTATACTGCGTATTTTCGTTTGTCTTACTGTGACAAGGTACTTTTGTAAATGAGCCTATGGCTCAAAGGTTTTCCAAACTGCTGTTTAAATAAATAAATAAATAAATAAGCTGGCGAGCACATCTAAGGAAAGGTCCGCTGCAATCCGAGTAAAACTCGTCACACATAGTGGACCCTTCCTACATGCTCGCCAGCTAGTAGCACGGTGGCAGAGTGGCATCTACACTGCCGACAGCACCGACTTCGGGGTGCCCAATCCCCAAGTCAGGTTGCCCTGCCCCATGAAGTATGTGCCAATGGGGGAGCCCACTCCCTGTCAGCAGAATGTGACCCCCACCTTGTTGTTTGCCAACGGGGGTGCCCACTCCCCGTCGGCATCTGCCCCCTCCTTCCCACTGTACTGTGCCGACAGGGGAGCCCCACTCCCTGTCAGCATGATGTCCCTCCCCCTTCTTCTGTGCTGATGGGGGTGCCCAATCCCCCATCAGCTACTGAACCCCCCCAAACAAAAGAAACGACCTGTACAAAAGAAAACCGTCCTTGATGAGTTTTTTTTCTCCGTACCTGTAAACTGAAAACGGTCCCTCGTAGTCTCCCTACCCACCACCCGCACCCTGCCTCCCCACTCCCCTACCCCATACTTACCTCTGGAGTCCGGCGCGATGATCTTCGGTGGACTGGGAACACGTCTGCACTCTTCAAAGCCGACCCCAAACTTAGGAAACGCCGGTAAGCTGTAAAATGGAATAAATAGGGTTTTTTCAACTTTGCTCCATATCTTGGGCATTTTTCAGAATTTTTCCATGGAATTTTCAACATGGGGTTTTTGGGACCACCTCCTCATGAATTCTCTCACAGTTTTGACGTTAATCGGTCCCGAAAGGTGATTTCGCAGTCACTGCATGGAATCACCTTTTGGGACCAATTAATGCAAGGACAGTGGCAGTGTTCATGAGGTGGGCTCTCAAAAAGCCTATGTTGCAAATTTGGTGGAAAAAATCACAAAAATGGCTGTTTTACGAATGTGCGTTGTGCAGTTGCTACGCAAGCTCGTAACTTTGTGAATTAGCAATATTTTCATGCCAGATTTTCAACATTGTCATTTTTCTACACCTCCTTGTGAACAGTACAGCTGTCATTTTTCACATCCTGGCCAAAATGTGCTTCCACACTTCTGGCACACAATACCGCAGTCACTGTGGGAAATCAGTGTTCAGGCCAGATTACAAAAATGACAGGGACACTGTTCATGAGCAGAGGTCCTACAATGCCTATGTTGAAAATTTGGTGACGATACTCCATAAAATGATTGTGTTATGAGTTTACGTTGTGCAAATTGCACGCACTCTCATAACGTTGTGCATTTGTAATATTTTCACTCTGGATTTTCACCATTGGCATTTTTCCACACCTCTTGATGAACAGTAAAGCTGTCATTTTACATATCCTGCCCGAAATGTGTTGTCGCACATCCGGTGAAGAATAGCACGGTCACTGTGCGAAATCACTTTTTGAGACAGCTTGAGGACATGTCAGTGACACTATACATGAGTAAAGGTGCTAAAATGCCTATGTTAAAAATTTGGTGCTGAAACTCCATAAAATCCCTGTGTTACAAGTATTGGACATTTCTTATACACCTTTGTAACTTCGCATATTTGCAATACTTACATGCCACATTTTTAGCACCGCCACTTTTTTACACCTCCTTATGAACAGTACAGCTGTCATTTTTCACATCCTGCCAAAAATGTGTTTCCACGCTGCACTACCAAAGCCAATGCCAGTGCGACAAAATTCAGCATTGACAAATGCTTGTTTTTTTTGCTGCAATCAGCTGGACTGTTCCATTCTTTCAGCTTCTGCTCTTCTGTTACTCAGTCCCCTGGCAACCTTACATCTTGCTGTGGTTCCTACTCATTTTATTTTTAATTTTTGGGAGCTTCTTTGCAAATATTTTCATGTAAAACTGTGTTACAAGCATAAACCTGGCTTATGGTGCAGCAGCATAGTGCTTCTGCTTGTATTTCCCCCCCTTTTAACGCAAGATAAACTTTAACAGAAACTGATAGCGCAGTGGTTTAAGACTCTGAGCTGCAAATCTGGTGACATCCAGCAGACCAGACCTGGATTTGAATCCCACAGCTTCCACTTGCATACTGTGTGACCCTAAGCAAGTCACTTAATCCCTGTGCTCCCAGGTCGCTCCTGTGAAAAAGCTTTCAGCTTAGTGTGCTACTCCTGGTTAAACAACTAAAAAAAAAAAAGATTCCATTCATTCCTGCAAGTTTTCCTAGAGCTGTCTTGCATACTTACATATACAACTGAAGGAGAGACAGCAGTGCCTGTTTCCTACATACTCATGGGTACACCTGCAGGCTATGCTTCATGTGTCATAAATTTAATCAAAGCTAAACTAATAGGATTTGTTTTAAAGGAGATACTGTCTGGCTGCTTACATGTGAGCAGTTACCTCAAAAGGCTCAAGCTACACACACATAGATACATAGACAGTGTCGGCAGATAAGGGCCTATGGCCCACCCAGTCTGCCCAGTTGAGCTTGTAAGTTCAGTTTGTTTTCCTAGAAGTCTGTTGCCCCTTACCCCTGACCTCCAGAATTCCTTTATGTCTATCCCATGCATTCTTAAATCCCGTGATTGTTTTAGCCCCCACCACTTCCTCTGGCAGGGTGTTCCACTTGTCCACCACCCGCTCTGTGAAGAAATTCTTTCTCATGTTTCTCTGAATCGCCCTCCTCCAACTTCATCCCATGCCCTAGTCCTGGAACATCTTTTTTCGGTACAAATAGTGTATTCCTGCACCCTGTTCCTCCCTGTAAGATACTTGTATGTCTCTATCATATCCCTCTCCTCCTTCTCCTCCAGGGAGTACATGTTCAGTTCCTTCAACCTGTCTTCATAGGACTTGTGATGCAATCCATGCACCATCTTTGTTGCCTCCTCTGAACCTTCTCTACCCTGTCTATGTCCTTATGTAGGTATGGTCTCCAGAACTGTACACTGTACTCCAGGTGGGGCCTCACTAGTGTCTTGTATAGCGGAATTATGACCTCCCTTTTCCTGCTGGTGATGCCCTGCCTATACATCCCAGCATCCTATTTGCTTTACCTGCTGCCTTGTCACACTGTTTCCCTACCTTGAGGTCATCAGAGATGACAACCCCAAGATCCCTTTCCTGCTTGGTGCATGCTATATCCTCACCCCCCAACTGATATATTGTGCAGGGTTTTTGTGCCCCATATGCATTATCTTGCACTTCTTTGCATTGAATTTCAACTGCCAAACCCCTGACCATTCTTCAAGTTTCTGCAGGTCGCTTCTCATTCTGTCTATACCCTCTGGTGTGTCTACCCTGTTACAGAGCTTTGTGTCATCAGCGAACAGTGAAATTCTGCCTTCTAGGTCCCTATGAATGTCACTGATGAAGATGTTGAATAGGACCGGGTCTCTAGCACTAATCCCTGTGGTACCCCACTGGTCACTCTTCCCTGTGGAGGACAGCCATTTCACCACCCCTCTGTGTCCTGCCACCCAGCCAGTTACCTACCCACCACACTACTGTCCTGCCCACACCCATATTCCCAGTTTGTGTAATAGTCTTCTATGTAGCACAGTGTCAAAGGTCTTGCTGAAGTCCAGATAGGCTATGTCCACTGCCCCCGCCTGATCCACCTCCCTAGTCACCCAGTCAAAAAATTCAACGAGGTTGGTCTGACATGACCTCCCCCTGGTGAAACCATGCTGCCTTGGGTCCTGTAGTCCATTGACAACCAGATGTTCCACCAATCTCTCCTTCAGTAGTGCTTCCATGATCTTCCCACTACCGAGGTGAGGCTGACTGGTCTGTAGTTCCTGCTTCCTCTTTGTTCCCACTTTTGTATAAGGGGACTATATCTGCTGTTCTCCAGTCTTTGGGTACCTCCCCTGTTTCCAGTGATCGGCTAAACAGGATAGCCAGAGGTTCAGCCACCACCTCTCTTAGTTCTTTAAGGACCCTGGGGTGCACACCACCTGGCCCCATTGCTTTATCAACTCTTATTACTTCCAGTTCCTTTAGGACCCTTTCTCGTGTAAAAGGACTTGTGTCCATTTCTGCACCATTCTCACCCCTTGTACTCCCTTCAGACCCATTACCCTCCTCTTCCTCAGTAAACACTGAGCAGAAATACCTGTTCAATATGTCAGCTTTACTGTTGTCATCCTCCACGCAGCCCCCATCTTCCACCTTCAGTCTCACTATCCCTCCCTTTGTCTTTCTTTTTTCACTTATGTACCTGTAAAAGGTTTTGTCCCCTCTACCCACTGATTTTGCAATGTGTTCTTCTGTCCGAGCTTTGGCTTCCCTTACTGACCTCCATGCCTCCCTTTGCTTCTCCTGGTACTTCTCCCTATCCCCTTCTGCCTGTGTCTTTTTGTATTGCCTGAATGCAATCTTTTTGACTTTCACTTTCACACTTGTTTTTCAGATTCAGTTCAGATACAGTTCTTTACACTAGTTCCCATTCAGTTCAACCATGGCAGCAGTAGCAGCTGTGTTTTACATTTCCTTACTATAAATCCAAAATCCCAGACCAGAGTACAAAGAACAAGCATTTGTCAATGCCGAATGTTTGCTTGCTGGCATTGGCATTGGTAGTGTAGAAGTTACAGAGCTGCTTAATAGGAATGGCAGTGAAGTACTGAACTGAAGCCAACCCCACCACCACCCTGCAGATACTGACAGGCATTGGGGTGTGCCTTTGGGTCATCAGGCATAACGGCCACACCATTTCACCACACCCTACCCTGCAGACACCGACAAGTGTCACAGTGTGCCTTGGGGTCTTTGTCCCTTTTGTTCACCCCATTCCATCGTGAAATACGGTGAGATGGGTGCTATATAGGAAAATGGGATGAATTGTGGGGCCAAAGAGTCCAAGGCACACCTTGATGCTTCTCATTTGCTGCAGGGTGGGGGTGGAATGGTATGAGCATTACAGGTGACAATCCCTGATGCCTGTCATTCTCTACAGGGTAGGGTGTTATGGTTGGAAACTCTAACGCCTTAGGCGTTTATTGGTATTTTCACTCCAAATTTTCAACATGGTTTTTTTGTGACCCCCACCTCATGAACAGTGGCAATATCAGTTCATTAGCCGAAAGCTGCTTTTTCACAGCGACTAGGCCATTTGGTACCACAGGTACGAGAATACATTTCGAACAGGACATGAAAAATGACTGCTGTACTGTTCATGGGGAGGTGTAAAAAATGGCAATGTTGAAAATCTGCAGTGAAAATATAAAAAAAAAACTGGTGAAGTCACGAGCGTGCATAGAAACTGTGCAATGCACACCCATAATGTAATTAGTTTGGGGATTTTTTACAGCAGATTGTCAACACAGGCATTTTGGGACCTCCACTCAGGAACAGTGTCACTGTGATTTTCTTAATCTGTACTGAACAGTGATTTCCCACAGCGACCACGCATTTCTGCGCTGGAAATGTGAAAACACATTTTGACCAAGGTGTGAAAAATGACAGCTGTACTGTTCTTAAGGAAGTGTGGAAAAATGCCAGTGGTGAAAATCTGGACTGAAAATATTACAAATTCATGAACTTACGAGGGTGCATGGAAACTGCACAATGCTTGCTCGTAACACAGTCATTTTATGGACTTCTGTCACCAAATTTTTAACATAGCCATTTTAAGACCTCTGCTCATGAACAGTGTCACTGTGATTTTCTTACTCTATCCTGAACATTGATTTCGTACACCAACTGCGTCATTGTGTGCTACATGCGTGGAAACACATTTTGGGCGAGATGTGAAAAACGACAGCTGAATTGCTCATAAGGAGGTGTGGTAAAATGGCAATGTTGAAAATCAGGAGTGAAGATATTAGAAATTCGGGAACTTGCGAGCGTGTGTAGGAACGCCGCAATGTACCTTTCGAACCAGTCATTTTGGAATTTTTTCACCAATTTTCAACATAGGGTTTATGGAGCCCACCATGAACTGTTACACTATCATTTCATAAATCAGTCCCGAAAGGTGGTTCCACGCAGTGACTGCAAAAATCACCTTTCAGGGCTGATTAACGCCATGATAGTGCCAGAATTCATGAGGAGGGTTCCCAAAAACCCCATGTTGAAATTTTGGTGCCAAAATTCCAAACAAATGTCTGAGATATGCATCAAAGTTGAAAAAACCCTATTTATTCCATTATACAGTTTACCAGCATTTCTTCAGTTCACGGTCAGCTTTGAAGAGTGCAGATGTATTCCAGGTCCAGTGAAGATCATCTCGCCGGCCTCCAGAGGTAAGTATGGGGTGAGGTGGGGTGTGGGGAGGTGGATGCGTGAGGGTGGGCTCGGGTTGGGGCAAGACAATCAACGCTGGATCAGTTTTTTCTTTTCAGGTGTTCGGTCTTTTAGAAGATCAACGACATGGGACTTGTGCCACGCTGGGGTGGGCCTGCGTGGCAGCTTGAAGATTTTTTTTGGGGTGGGCAGTGAGCCAAGGACGACGATGCAGGACTTGTGCCACACTGGTTGGGCTCCCAGCGTGGCAGCTGGAAGATTTTTTTTGGGGGGCAGTGAAGCTGATGGGGGATTGGGCACCCCCGTTGGCCATACAGACATGTGCCACACTGGATTGGGCTCCCAGCGTGGCAACTGGAAGTATATTTCTTTTGGGGGGGTTTAATTGAGCCAATAGGGAATTGGGCACCCCCGTCACCTCCTCCCAGAAAGATAGTCCTAGGAAAAATTCACTTCAAACTGATTTTATGTTCCAGGAAGAGAAAACAGAGACGTATACAAGCAGGATTGCCGGCAATATGCTAATCAACACTCTTATCGCTGCTCACTGAAGCGGAGTTCTCCCTTTCAATTGTACGGCACTGCATTTTCAACTGCTGTCATAGACAGCTGCAGCATTCATTGGTGAACTGTGGCCACAGCTGCAAAACACTGACTGAATTGGAAGACAGGGTGCCACACCTACAAAAACTCGAATGATGGCACTATGTTTCTTGCATATGCATGCAAGCAAACATAAAAATGGAATGGATATAGCTAAAGTAAACCCATCATGCTCTGGAGAAAACATGGACTGGATTCAACATAAATGCTACTCTGTGAATCCTCATCTTGTGTTTGTGTTCAACCAACTTGATTTCTGCATTCTTAAATCTCCTTTTTCAAAATTCTTCTTAAAGACCTTTACTATTCCATTAAACTACATCTAACATCTTATTCTGGGCTCTCCTGTTAACTACAGTATGCCTATCATTATGTGCAACATTCATTTATTTATTTATTGTAATTTTTTTTATATTTATAAGGCAGGGTACCATAGGCAGCTCAAAGGAGCCCTATCACAGAGCATACAAAGATGTAACAATAGGAAAATCAAGTAGGACAAACAGTGAATCACAAATTAGACAGTGCTGCCATTAGTGCCATGAAAGGTATGCTACAGAGAATCCAGCAATTGTACAGAGTATCTAGTAATCAGTTGCATCAATGGTAGCAGTTGCACTTCGAGCAGAATGAGAGAACATGTTTTAGTTCCTTTTTGAACTGGGCCAGTTTAGTGAGGTTCAGCAGGGATTCAGGCAGTTGATTTAACCAGCGGGATGCTCTACAGGCAAAGGTACATTGGGCCTGGCTTGTTTTACGGAAAGGCGTGAATAGAGCATTCCTAGTCGTACTCCTGGTAGCATATTGGTTAAGGCTGGGGGCAGGTGGTTTTGGATGCAGGGGGGAGAGAGGCCCATGAGTGCTTTCTTCCTCATTAAACATACCAGATATTTAATTCTCTCTTGCAATTGAAGCCAGTTAAATTGTGAATATAAGGTACAAGTGTGTGTACTATACATCTATCAGCCCCAAGGGCAAAATGGCAGGCCCTGTTTAATACCAGCTTGCCCCTGTTGAGAACCATGTTTGCAGCCACTCTGTATACTGATAGGCCATAGTCCAGTACTGGGAGTATGGAGTTGGATACTGCCATGTGCCCTGCTGCTGGGGTGAGGTAGTGCCTATGCCTGAACAGTATCCCTAGTTTTACACTGACTAGCTTTACAATGTTATCTACTTGGGGGCAAAAGTAGATGCATCATGTAGGGTGACACTTAGGTACTTAAATGCAGTAACCTGCTCCAGGGGTTCCCCTACACTGTTTATTATGGTAAGTGGAGGGGACCTTGTTCCTCACTAGCGGGCCTGCAAAAAGCATGGTTGTCAGTTTCCTATAGTTTAGAATTCGTTTATTTTCACTGAACCACTTTTCCAATGCCCCAAAACTATGCTAGAGTTCACGTGTTAGGATCTCTGGCCATGAGCTACTAGTGCAGATGACTGCATCCTATGCATAGAGGAGTACCTGCGCAGGGCAGGCTTCCGGGAGGTTATGTACAAAAATCCCAAATAATAGGGGCCCCAAGATAGATACTTGAGGCACATGAATGATAACACTTTTGGAGTCAGACAATATGCCATTGATCCTTACACACTGCAACTGGTTTTGGAGGTAGCTGTGGAACCATGACACAGTATCCGGTGAGAAGCCAAGGGTGCGGAGCTTGGTGAGCAGGAATGAGTGACTGAGGAGATAGAAGGCTTTTGTTAAATCAATGTAGATGAATCCTATCAGGTTTCCGTTGTCAAGTGCCTCATGCAGATAGGTAGTGTACTCTAACAGTGCTGTATTAGTGTTGTGCAGCTTCATACATCCATGATGCTGTGGACATGGGATATTCTGTTTACAAAGATAATCAATGAGTTGGGCTGACATGATTCTTTCCAGTGCTTTTGACAAAGGGAATGAGATGGATCTCGGTCTATAGTTGGACACTAGAGAGTGGTCCCCACTTTTGTGGACAGGGGTGACCAGGGCTGTTTTCCATAATCCTGAGACTTGGGGATACCATAGGGAGAGGTTGAATATTTTGGTTGGGGGGAGGGCCAGTTTGTTCAGGGTTAGGACTCTCAGATTCATATCTAACATGTCATTGAGCATTCTTGTTTTCCCCAGAACCCGTTTTACATACTTTATTGTGTCACACTCAGTGACTGGTCTGAAGTATGAATGAATGAATGAGCACTTTAATGTTCAGCATTGTGCCATTACATCATAAAATCCACATAAATACAATACAGAAAGGAACAACATTTATTTATTTATTTCAAAAGTTTCACCGAGGGAGACATACTGAGTTGTAAACGACTCGTTTTCAGATGCATCCTGGGGGAGAGGGTAGCAAGGGTGAAAACATATGCATACAGAGTATAAAATATTTACAGAGTATAAAATATTTACAGGGTATAAAAACACTATTACAAACATTATACCATAAAATTAAACATCGAAATATACATTGAAAGTTACTTAGCATTTATAGAAGACAACTGACAGAGTTAGCACCCACAGTAAATACAGTAGATTACAAGTATATAAGATACTACAAACCTCTTAGAGAGCACACAGCCACTCTTACTGCATAATTTGGGCATGTAATCTAAGACATTCAAAGCAATTCCTTATTGCATTATTTAACACTCATTTAAAGGATCATTCGCATTACTTCATATGGATATCATAGTATATCAAATACAAAATAAAAATCCTCGGAACATCTAATATCTTAATAAATAAAAGTTTAAGATGTATTCAAACATAATAAACAATGAATTTTCTCAAAACTTCCTCAATGAGTTGCCTTAATTTAAAACATAATTCATTAATAACAGGATACCCTGGACAGCACCTAGGCCCCTGCTAACATCTCAAAACCCTGGCAGTCCTTCACATCTGTCATCCAGATTCTCCGCTCTGCCTAGTATATGGGTAATACTTTTTAGATTTTTTCAGCCATAACAGAGAGACCCGTCCCCAGGGTCCCCTCTTGAAAACAGACAACAGTTGCCCAGATTTAGGCCTGTATACTTGACACTTCGCTTTCTGTATCAGCTGAGATGTCATTTAATATACTTACAAGACATCTTTCTGCTTTGGCTCCATTCCACTATAGTCGTCTCAGGGAGCCCAATTGGGACCGTGTCACACCTGCACCAGACCTACTACAAATCTTAATTTCTCACCCTTACTTACAGTGCTTACTACTCCTTAAGGAAAGGATAGTGCAACACCTGGAATCCATAGGGGCACAGGATCCAAGACAGCATGGGTTTACAAAAGGAAGGTCCTGTCAAACTAATCTCATAGATTTCTTTGACTGGGTAACCAGAGTGGTGGACCAAGGGGGAGCAGTTGATGTCGCCTACCTTGACTTCAGCAAAGCTTTTGACACTGTTCCACATAGAAGATTGATAAATAAGCTAGGTAGGCTCGGGGTGGGTCAAGTTGGTCAACTGGGTGGCAAACTGGTTGACTTGAAGAAAACAGAGAGTGGTGGTAAATGGTATACAGTCAGAAGAGATGCAAGTCACAAGTGGGTAATTAGGATCAGTCCTGGGGCCAGTCCTATTCAACATCTTCATTAGTGACCTAGCAGATGGACTAGAGGGTGTGGCTTTGTCTGTTTGCAGATGACACCAAGATCTGCAACAGAGTAGATGATCCAGATGGGTGGGCAGAATGAGAAGAGATCTGGATAAACTAGCAGAATGGTCAGAAGAGTGGCAACTGGGATTTAATGCAAAGAAGTGCAAAATCATGCACATAGGGAAGAGAAACCCTGAAACCACTTATAGGCTGGGAGAGTTTTTAGCAGTCACAAAGGAAGAAAGAGACTTGGGCATCATCATCACTGATGACCTGAAATCATCCAAGCAGACCTCTAAAGCAGTAGGTAAGGCTAGGGGGTGTTAGGGTGTATTAGTAGGGGTATCACAAGTCGTAAGAGGGAGGTAATAACCCTCTGTACAAGACATTGGTTAGGCCCCATCTGGAGTACTATGCAGGTATTGGAGGCCACACCTTCACAAGGACATTAACCAAATTGAGGCAGTCCAGAGAAGGGCAACCAAAATGGTGCAGGGACTGCATCAGAAGACATATGAGGACAGATTAACGGAGCTCAATATGTATACCCTTGAGCAAAGGAGGGAGAGAGTGATATGATCGAGACATTTAAACACCTTAAGGGCATAAACAAGGTGAAAGAGTCTAACATGTTTAAATATAAGAAATAGCAGGACAAGAGGACACAGCATGAGATTAGAGGGAGGCCGATTAAGGGGAATGTGAGGAAATTTTTCACAGAAAGGGTGGTAGATGCATGGAATGGCTTACCACAAGAAGTAGTGGCTATGAATACAGTGCAGGGCTTCAAACAGGCATGGGATAGGCATAAGGGAGCAATACAAATGACTATGAATAGATAGGTCACTGACATAGCAAAGGCCGATGGCACATTTATAAGGTAGAAAAAGAAATGGGCAGACTGGATGGGCCTTGCGGTCCTTATCTGCCGTCAACTTCTATGTTTCTATGTTTTCTATGTTTCTATTTGAGACTACAAGAAATGGCCACCAAGTCATGCAACACAATACCTAGGGCCATCATGTCGTCCAAATAAGGCCTTCCTATCGACAAACAAAAGTTTAAACTTCTGGTACAATCAGTAATTACTATGATCTATGGGCCACAAAATAGCAACAGTATAAAAAGCAATATTTGTATATACAGCCCACTAAATGATACTCAGATAGCTACCGAGACCCACTTTCTATCTTAAAGCTGAAGACTGCTGGATACTATTGCCCATTGTTTCCTCATCATATAAAACAGATAACAAATAACAATAACAATTAGAAAATGGACCGTCAATTCCAAGATCTAAGTATTTGTCCAATTAATACACAGCTTATTGAGTTAAATTCTGTTTAATAACATATTCTAGGGTCTTTTCAAGTTCCACAAAGGTACTGAGCCATGCAAGTCAAGCGAATACTTCAAGATAATAATAAAAATAAAAGCTATGTAAAAATAGAAAATTTGCTTATGTGACAGCAAATACATCTGTTCACAGCACCTTTGCAGCACATAGAGCATTGAATATTTTGTAGCAGAGTACAGATCTGTAAAACACTACACAGCCACAAATATCAAAAAGCCTGGCTCAGCATAGTTTTCATCTGGGAAATCCCAGCTGTTAAAACATTTAAAATACATCAAAAATATAGATTCCAAGAATGACTGGGTATTAGATAACCCACTAAAATGAGAAAAGTAGTACCTCTTAAGGGAAATTACCCCAAGAACAAACTCCACTGTCACTAAGGCAGCATCTCTGTGAAAGTTAGAAAAAACAGTACCTCAAATGAAGTGCAGAAACACGTATATCCCATCTCTTGGACCCAGGATCTGGTAGTCCAAATCTCCCAGAAAAGGTTTCACACAATTTCTGATTTCCTAGTGTGCAAAATGTTTCCTTTAACTGCAATTTTTCATCCTTGGTCCTTATAGCTGTTGTGAATACCTGTAAGGTAAAAAGAATAAATGCTCCACTGAGTGCAGCAAATTTCATTCCAGTTGAATTACTAGGCAGCCCCCCCCCATCCCAGGCTATGATGGCATACCTTTAATCAAAACAGACAGAGCCTATCAGCCCCATATAGTGCAGTATCAGTTATTTGTTGCTCTTCAGCCCTCTTAAAACACCAAGTTAACACTTGGAAATGAGGAGAATAAAAGCCTTTAGAGCTCCAGTAGCTTTCCCTGCCAAGCCCAGAGCCACACTCTCCAGTTCTCCAGTTTTCCAGTCCACACTGTCGTGACAACCTCTCAGACTGGTTTCACAAGCCTCTAAAAAACTCCAGAGTTAGAGTTAGAGCTTTTAATTATTAAAACAGGGGAGCACAATGCTTCACACATTTTTTCTTTAAATACTGGACGTCAACACCTTCGGTCAGAAAATAAAGGCCCAGGTCAAAATAAAAACAGAAAGCCACTAAACATTTTGCCATATGCCTTTGACTTACAAACTGTCAGATATGAAAACTTTGGCAGAATAGAATAGAAAATGCCATCTGAACAGAACTCAGATGTGGAGCGGAGCAGCAGTGTGGCCTTCTTGTTGCTCCGCCCGCAAAGATCATCTCCACCTGGTCGGGTCTGAAGAAGAACTGTGACTTACAGGGGTTGCATGTAATGGCTGCAGAGGGGGGATATACCCCTTGCTTCAGGGGTGCCTGCCATATTGATGGCATTCAGGGTAAGGATGGCACTTAGGCCAGTAAAGGCATTGTTGAAGTTGTTTGCAATATCTCCTGGGTCACATGCGACAGCCTCATTGATACTGAGCATTACAGGTTGTTATTTGTCATCCTTACCCAGAAGATTTTTTAAATTCTCCCAGACTTTTTTCCCATCAGCCCAGCTATTCATTTGCTTTTCTTTAAAGTAAGCCACCTTGGCTAGTCTTATGTCCCTTGTGCATTTATTGTGGGCAGCCCTGTACTTTTGTAGGTCCGCTTGGGACCCAGATGCTCTGGCCCGTTGCCACAGGTTATCTCTGTCACGCATCTGGGCAAGGAGCGATGTGGGTATCCACCCAGCACTCATTCCATGGATCATGCATTTCTAAAGGGGGCAATTATGTTACAGGCCATGTTGAACTGATTAATGAAACAGTCCAAGGCTGAGTCAATATCAGGGCTGGAGTCCAAGAAGCTCCAATCCACCTGGGTGAGGTAGGCTTTGAATGCAGCTAATTGCCCCTTGTAAAGCACCCTACTTGTGACAATTTTGGGGAGTGCCTTTGGAGTTTTATTTGTCCAGGCACAAATCACCAGAGAATGGTCACTGAGGGCATCTGGGAGAACATAGACAGGACTTGGGACAGGCACAAAGGGTTGCTAGGGAGTGCGGTGGGTAACCAAGGAGGGAGATGGGTAGTTTAGCACGGGGAAAAGGGCAGATTGGATGGACTATGGGGTCCTTCTCTGTCAAGTTCTATGATTCTGTGATTCTTTCAGGGTTGGTGGTCAGAATTCAGTCTATTAGTGTGCTGGTCCCAGTCTTGTGGTTGGTACTAGTGCAGTCTTTTACCATCTGGGTGAGGTGGAGACTTGCCACAAGGTTCTTGTGTGTCATGCAATTTTTTGCAAGCCAGTTAGCATTAAAGTCACCCAGAACAATTGTTTCTCACTTATTGGTTACTTTTCTATAGTGCCTGGTAAAAGTGTCAAGGTCAAATTGCTGCCTGCCTGGGGTATGTACTCTGTCATGAGGACTAGTGTTATTCTGCCCTTTCCTACCAAGAGCTTTACTACTAGACATTCATAGCCACTAGTAGGATTCAGACTGGACCTTTCCTAATTAGTCTCCCAACTCTGAACCAAATCAACTCTTCCCACCAAAGCATACAAAATACAAATTTCTACTCATCAGTTGAGCTACCAGAAACAACTTGTCACACAGCAGCTACTTATTGCAAGTCTATTTGTCGTGTATGTATTTACTAAATTGTAGCGCCAGAATAAGTTGTCTTATTCACATCTACTATTGCTTACCTACTGCAATACATATGTCTATTCATCAGTAAAGCTGCAATAAGATGCATTTTACTCTGTATCTACCACTGCATACCTATATTTGGTATGTATTTCTACTTGACAGTGGAGCCGCAATAAGCTGCCTTTCTCACAACATCTACTACTGCTTACCTGTTACAGTATATACTTCTACATGACAGTACAGCTGCAATATGTTACCTGCTCACACAAAGTCTACCACTGCCTGCATATTTGCAAGCTGTATTTCTGCTTCCCAGCAGAACTGTCATTTCAGCAACTTCTCATAACTGCAAACTGCAATCTGAATTTCTGCAAGCCTCCTAAGCTGCCTCAAATGTACGCCATCCTATAGTGGTCCTTATTTGGTCTAACCCATAGAGCCATCTTTTAGCTGCTTATACCCCTACCTACATACTGTGGTACATATATCTGCTCACCAGCAAAATTGACTGAGCTGCCTCCACACTACTATCATCCTGCAGTAGTCCATATTTCTGCTATAGCATAGCTGATACTTTAACAGCCTTGTCAATACTGCAGTCCATATTTTTGCTCACCAGCAGAAACACCTCAGCTGCTTCAAACTATCAACTGCTCCCAGTAGCAGTCTGTATTTCTGCTCCTTATCAGCGTCATCTAGACAATTCTACGTGTCTCCATATGACACGTCCATGGTTTGTATTATTACTGGTCAGTACAATTGTTGCAAGCTACCCTTCCTAATCATTAATGAACATTTAAAGCCTCCCATCAGATCTACCCACATTACCAGTACTTACCAACTATGAGATTTCACCAACAATCGTGTCATCTTCATCAGCTGAAAACAAATCCCCTAACATTAAATTAGAAGATACAGAAACCCAGCCATCTCCTTAAAGGTCTAATCAAACCCGATCCATTATTTCAGATCCTTCAGCATCTATTATCAAGGAACGGACCTTTCCTAAACTGGTTTCTGAACTAAAAGCCAAGAAAATCACACTTTCGTCCAATGTCACCAAAAAGCAACTGTTCAGACTCCTTACAGCAGTGAATCAAGCTCACAGGGTCTCTAATGTAAGTCCTAATCCTCATCCTCCTGATCCTCTCCTACAATACAGGCAGCTAATGTTGTAAATACAGTTATCTATTTCATCCTTGGAATCATGCATAATATCTCTGGAGTCCAGAAATCAATCCTTCATTAACATAAATCTGCCAGAAGCTTCAAACCAGCTGTTCCTTCCTAAAGAAAAGAGGATGTCATAAAACCTTAGGGATATGTTTCAGAGGTGCAGTCATGCAGTGAGGATGTTGTTTGGTGGGAAAGGGCAATTCGGTATGGCAGATGCAAACACACACACACACACCACACACTCACGTGGGTGGGGAATACTGAGGAGGGCAGTCACGATAGAGAGCGGTCCCATCCTACTGCTCTGACTACATAAACAGAAGAGAGTAACCCCAACTGTCTCTCTCTCTCTCTCTCACTTCCTGCCATTTTTGAAGAGGTTCTGGTGTCTGTCTCTTGGTGAGTATCCCAAATAGGAAGGACAGCCCTCCGCCCATAGCTAGCTTAGCTGGGTGAGGAAAGAACAGTCTTAATGAAGTTAGCTTTCAGGTACATATAGATCCTAGTGCGAGACTAGATTGTGAGTTTATTCTACAAGCCATCTATTTGTTCAAACTGTTTTTCCCCTTTCCTGTAAATGTGTATATCTTTTTGTTTGCTGTACATATCCTGTTTGTAATATCTTGTAGCACTGTAATAGTAAAGAACCTATTTTATAGTACCAGTGACTGAGCATCCTTATTGCAAAGGTAATTGTAAAATTTCTGCTGGGCAAAGTGAAAATTCTCTGTTTAAAGTCCACCATTCAAAGTGCACTCTACCAAATATTACTGTGTTTGACCATCCAATTCCCTGAGAAGGACAGAGTTATTTTCCTGGTATAACCAAGGTGATGACAGCAGGAGAAGTGATTCAGACAAAACTCCCCAGAAGCTGATATGTCCGCAAGGAGTTTTTGTCACAAAGACACTATATTATAATTATGGTTTCAAACAGATAAATGAATTCTGTTGTTAGAAATAATGAAATGTGACAGGTGGATCACATGGACAAGGACAATCTTATAAAGGGGCCCTTGTGATTCAGGTGGTGTGTCCGGTTCCAGTTTCTTGAAGAAAACAGACCTGTCCTCAGAGTGGGACTCAAAGAAGAAGCTTGCTGTTGGTGTAGCCATATCACGATGGTTTATGAGTAGCCATTTTTACTACTTGCACTTGAGAACTAGGGAGACTGTTGATGGGTCAGAATTTGCTTCAGTGTTTGGGAACTGGACAATTTCCATGGACCTTGTGATCCATCCAACTTGATTTGTGAGTACACATAAGGGACTGTCCTGCATTTCCTTCAGCTAGACTTGAATTTTTACTTCAAATAAGAAAACACATACCTAGCACCTTGTACAGCTCTACTTCTGTGTCCTGTATTATCCTTTGGTGAACCCATTCAGCCTCCCACACTCCAGTAAACTGAAGACCATGTCTTGGGTTTGGTGGGGAATGGAATCAGGCTACTCCCACTTCCCCTACATAGTCAGAACTCATCCAGCCCCCTTGGGCACAAGTGCTCACACTGTCTACCCCTTCATCTTTCTTTGGCACTCTCCTGCCCTCACGGGGTCTTCTCATTTCCTCTGCCTTGGGCTATATCCCTCTAGCACCCTTTACATAGGTTGGAAACTGCAGCAATAAGAAGAGCTATACCAAAGAAGCCATACTGTTGCAAAATCAGAAAACATACACATCTGTCAAAGTTCAGCTTATATATCACATTAGCTGTATATTTTTCTCCCCTTACTTATGACTAGGGGTGGGCGGATCTCAATTCATGGTCAGATATTGGATCCGGATAGTTGTTAATCAATATCCAACTGGAATCAGATATTTTTGGGGTCAGATATAGTAGAGTGCACCCCCCCCAGGTTAAAGCTGACAGAGTCACCCCCACTCTCACATCATATCACTATACAGTGAATGTGGTAAATGTTTTTGTTTTATTTTACTTTAAAACCATTCCTTTAAAATTAGGCTAATCAGAGCAGAGCAATATGAATTTATCTGAAGCTGTTTAAATTCTGCTTAATAAACAAAAGCATATTCGCAGTGTCCGGTGAGAGACGGTACCTTCTGTCTGTTATAATGTCCCCCGCCACACTAATGACCCTTTCACGGGGTACACTGGTGGGAGGCAGTGCTAAATAGTGTTTTGCTATCCTCACCAGAGTGGGGAATTGGCCAGCGTGGGATTTCCAAAGCAGCAGTGCATCTGGGGTGGGGGTTTTTTTAGGCCCAATGCTCCCCGATGGGGACGGATGCATGCTAGCTATCTCCTCATAGCACCTTAAATATTTGTTTGCAAAGGGCAACTGTTGACTGGCAAATTGATTATACAAAGCAATTCGAACACACTCTGAACTAAATGGAAGCAGCATGGAATAAAAATAAGCAGGCTAATTTGACACTAAACACCCAGAGGGCAAGGAGGAGGTGCAGTGCAGGCCATTGAACTCGCAACGGCTGGAAGCTCCGGTGCTGCTTCAACTGACATGGCGGACATTAATAGAGCCTTGGCAGGTGTACCAGCTACCCTCCTGCAGATGCAGCAGGAAATGAAATCGGAATTTCTTAACATTACAGCTCAGTTAACACATCTGCAGGGTGTGGTAACAGGCCTTTCAGAAACAACTGCAGCGCATACAATGCAGCTGTCTGAATTAGAATCCCATGTGGGCCAGCTGGAGGACACATTAACTGAGGTGGCATCGGAAAGAAACGGCCTGAAAAAACAGCTTCAGGAACTCCTAGCCTGCGTTGATGACCAGGAGAATCAGTTGAGAAGATCTAATATTTGGATCATTGGCTTAACTGAGGGCACGGAGGGCCGTAATCTTGAAACTGGCCTGCACACATGGCTCATTGAGAATCTAGGAATGCCAGCAATGGCAGCACAATATGACGCGGAGAGGGCGCATCGTGTCAGTCCCCCCAAGCCAGGGGACAGGCCTCACCACTGCCTGGTCAAATATCTTCAATATATGGACAAAGAGTCCATTCTGAAGCAGGCTCAGAGCAAAGGTCCAGTATATCCTTTAACAACACCAAGATCTACATCCATCAAGACTATAGTCGTGAGCTCCAGCTCCAGAGGCAAAAATGTAATACTATTAAATCAAAGTTATTTAAGATGGGATGGGCCTTCTCCTTTCTTTATCCTGCCAAGCTGAAAATTATTTTGTGCCCCTCAGCTGTCATGCGATGGGTGGAGGAAGAAGAGTCCAGGGGGAAAGCGGCACCAGCTGAGCCAACTTGAATAAGATAAGTTCCCTAATCAGGGCTCTTATTTCTTTCTCCGTTTTGGCTGAGAATTTTACTGTTAAGATGGGCCTGTGCTGTACTTTGATACTTAATCTGTAGGGCTTCAAGCATACTGTATTTGTGTTCTATGTGCCTGGCTTCTAAAGCGAGCCCTGTTTAATTTTGTTTTATAAGTCATGGGCCCGGTAAAGTCATTCTGAAGTGTTGTGTTCTGCAAGCCCCCGACCATGTCTGCGGACATGGGTAGCAGCAGGGGCAGTTCTGGAACTGTATTTACTTCAAGCTGTGGAACAGACATTTATACAACATCATTCAACATGTTTATGTTAGGGATTATGTTATGCCTGTTTCCCATAATGGATATAACTATTTTTGACAGCTGTTCAATGTCTTTTGATTAGGAGTGCAGTCGGTGGGAGGAGCTCGTTTAATTTACTGCAGGCCCCAAAAGTTTCATTTCTGTATATGAAGTGGCTTTAAAGTAGTGGGATGCCCTGTGCTCTGCACTCTATGCAGCACACTCCGTTTGAGTGATGTTGCCCTTTGATAGTTCTGCTCTTGTTCTCGATGCTGATCGCGCCAGTTTGATCTTTGGAGAGACATTATATGGACTTTCCCATTTCAATTGTTGAACTTTCCACCAGATGTTTGAAGGGGAACTATGTAAAGGCACCATTGTGTCTGGGGTTGGGTGGGGGAGGGAAAGGGGAAAGGATTTTCTAGTTGTGGGTTGGGTTATACTGTTTGTGGGTGTATTGTGGTGGGGGATGGGATGGGGAAGAGGGTTGTATTGTGAGATCTCAATAATTCAGTTGGCTGTAAAATTTGTTCTGAATGGACTGATGGGGAGGGGTGGCTGGCTGGGATGAGTGTCTTTCAGACTTGATGGCCCTCCAAAAGCTGGAAGGGAGACCATGGACCAAAGGGATATAGCCTCTCTAAGTTGTGGGAGGATTGGTTTGATTTTGTTTTTTTTGGCTGGGCATGGGGGAGGTTTGGTGGGGTTATTATTGTTTTTGCTTAAAGTACAAAATGTGAGTATGGTTATGCAGTTTGCTGGTTGGTGGAGATGGTGTACATTTCTTGGGGGGATGGAGGGTTGTTGCTTTTAAGGGAACCAACAATATTTGATTCTGTGGGGGTCACAGTGTGGTCCAATGGAGCGTACTCCAGCATTAATCATGGGAGAGGATGTTAAATTGATAACCTGGAATGTTAATAGTTTAAAGTCGATCCTGAAGCACAGGAAGGACCTCCAGGAAGTGAAGAAACAAAAGGGTCAGATAATTATTTTGCAGGAAACACACATGATTAATCAGGAAGCCTTAAAAATGGCAGGGTATATGGGAGGGATCTGGGTCTCATCTACATTTTCCTCTAGGGCACGAGGGGCCTCAATCTGGTTTGCTAAGGGAATGCAGGTTGAAATTTTGGGTAAAATCGTGGACCCCGCAGGTAGATATGCCTTGGTAAGGGTGTCTCTTCCGGGTAGGAGCACCTTCTCTATTAGATCTGTGTATGCTCCCAACCTTGAGGACCTTGGGTTTTTAAAAAAATTGGCCTTAGATATGTCGACTAGGGAGGGGCCGTGGCTTCTAGGAGAGGATTACAATTGCATCCTCGATACAGTGATGGACCGTTCTGGGTCTACTGTCATACCCTCGTCTAAAAACGCTAAGGCCCTAAAAGAACTACAGGATGAGCTAGGCCTCCTGGATGCCTGGAGACACTTTAACCCCTCAGGCTGGGATTACAGTTTCTTTTCGCATGTTCACCATACGTATGCGAGGATAGACTGAATTTTGGTGTCAGCATCACTGGTGGTGGGGGTGGGGAAAGCATCTTACTCCCCAATTTTGGTATCAGACCATGCAATTCACAACCCAAATTTACGGGGGTCAGGTGCACCCAAATTGCTGAAGCAGTGGAGGCTTGGCCCTCTATTACTAAGAAATCACACTTATGTGTCCTTTATGAAGGAATGTATTCAAGAATTCTTAGGGTTTAACAACAAAGAAGATACATCATTACCGATTAGGTGGGAAGCCCTAAAGGCATTTATAAGGGGCCAATCAATTGCATATGCATTCCCACCGGAAAAAGGTAAAGGAGGGGGAGCTCAACTTTTTGAGGAATAAAATTGCTGCATGTGAGGCAGTTCATATGGTAAAACCCGGTAGAAGTCTATATCAGATGATCCGGAGGTTAAAATGGGAGTACAATACTTTAAATAGTTCTAAATTGGAGAGGTCCATTCTGCTCACTAATGCAGGGGCTTATTTTGACAGGGAAATTGCTGGCCTGGCAAATTAAGAAGTGTGAGCCTGATCAGAAAGTGAGAAAGGTTTTCAATGTCCAGGGGCAGGAGACAGGTGAGATAGGTGCCACTTTGGGGGACTTTTACAATAAGCTCTCTACCTCAGAGTGTCAATCCAGACAGAGGGATTATGATTCCTTTTTTTCAGGGATCTCCCTCAAGACACTAAATCCAGCCTCATCTAAGGCGCTAGACGCCCCACCAACTGAGCAAGAAGTCATGTCGGTGATAAAGCTCTTTAAGGGAGGGAAGACTCCAGGCCCTGATGGGATCCCCATAGACTTCATCAAAACTTTTAGCTTGGTCCTGGGAGGGCCGCTGGTTGATATGCTCAGGGAAAGTCTCAGGGAAGGGGAGCTTCCTGTCCCCCCAAATGGTCTGCTAGGATCACTGTGCTGCCCAAGCCAGGGAAAGATTTAAAGCATTGCGCCTCATATAGCTCTATTTCCTTATTAACAGCTGACTATAAAATCTTAATCAAGGCAATGGCCCTGAGGTTGAATGCTTTGCTCCCTCTCTTGATTCATGAGGATCAGTCAGGCTTTGTGCAGGGGAGGCAAAGAAAGCACAACATCCGTCACACCCTGAATATTATTTTTTTGCTGGGGTAAGAGCAAGCACAGACATGGAGCAGCGGTGCTGGCCTTTGATGCAGAGAAAGCCTTTGACCATGTGGAGTGGGGGTATCTTTTTGATACATTGGGCTGAGTGGGGATTGGCCCTAATTTTTGTAGTTGGGTTCATACCCTCTACACCCTCCCATTGGCTCAGGGAGCTGTGAATGGTAGCCTGTCTTGGCCCCTTTCTCTAAGCCGTGGCACCCGACAGGGATGCCTGCTGTCTCCCTTATTGTATGTACTGTCCTTAGAGCCTTTGGAGGCGGCTGTCAGAGCACATGAGGGAATTAGAGGTTACTATGGTGGTGGGTGGGAACATAAAATAGCGATATATGCAGAAGATTTATTATTATATTTGCAGAGTCCAGCCAGGGACCTTCCTGCGGTTCGCCAATTGATGAGAGCATATGGGACGATTTCAGGCCATAGGGTAAATTGGACTAAAAGTGAGCTTTTACCGGTAGGTGTAATAGAACACTCCCAACTGATCACAAACCTGGGGGGGGGTTGCAGATGGTTTCTCAGTTGAAACACCTAGGAGTGCAACTTTCTAATTCTACTTGTTCCTTTTACTCCTTAAATTATAAACCCTTATTAGCTAGGTTATCTGAAGACTGCGATAGGTGGTCAGCGCTGTCACTGTCTCTCTTGGGAAGAGTGAGAGTGGTGAAAATGACCATCCTGATGAGGTGTCTCTGTCTGTATCAGTCCTTGCCAATCAAAGCACCCCAGGTGCATTTTAGGCTTTTGGACACAGTGATACATGGATTTTTGCAGAAGGGGGGGAAGTGCTAGGATAAAAAGACGGTGCTACAAATGCACCTCCGGGGGTGGGGGCACTGCCCTACCTAATTTAAGGGATTATTATTGGGCCATCCAACTTGCATTCTTGCCTCCTGGTCCGTCAAGCTGTCCATGGCTGAGACTGGAAGAGGATATGTTGTCTGGGAATTTGAAAAATCATCTCCTTTCAGCTGGGCCTAGGGCCTCGGGTAGTACTAAGCTCCCTAATCCCTTCCCTGAGACAACATTGGGAATCTGGCTGCAGGTGCATGAGCTCTCCTGCTAGTGCAGTGGCTATGGAGTTGGCGAAGGAGTGGGCTAGCATATGTCCTGCAATTATTTGAGGGTGGGTCAATAATAAGTTTCCATACTATTTATGAGGAGTGGGGCATACAGTCAGGGGACTTTTTTGTCTACCTCCAATTGAGACAGAGGCTTGGTGAGAACCTTTCACCTGAGTGGAGAAGAGGAGCTCTATAGGCCCCAACCAGGCCAGAAGTCACTTTCAGTATATTATCGTATCATTCAGGGCACCAAGGTGAATGCTGCTGACATGAGCAGATTAAAGTGGAGTCAAGATCTTTTGATCAATATATCTGCCCAGTTGTGGAAACAAGCATGTTCCCACTACCAGAACTGTTCCCACAACAATAGATTATGCTTGATACAGCTGAAGCTTTTACACAGGGCATATATCACCCCAGAAAGGCTTCATGCCATAGACAATTCAAAATCAGAGTTATGCCCCAAGTATAAAACTGAGAAAGGAGATTTTTTACATACGGCTTTGACCTTTCCTAAGATTGCCCCCTTCTGGATCAATGTTCATGGTTTTATGAGCCAGGTCCTGGGATATTGTCCCCCCAGGTCTCCCCTGAAGTTTATGTTGGGAGCAGACCTTAATAATCCTCTCAACCCCATGGAGGGGGGTCATCAACAATAGGCTGTGGTCTCTGGCGCTGGTGAATGCCAGGAGAACCCTGGCACAGGTATGGATGGCCTCATCCCCCCCATGGTGGCAAGATGAGCAAACAACTTAATGTCCTGCTTGCTACTGGAAAGGGCTCAAATGCAGGTAGAGGGTGGATCGGATAATTTCATGAATATTTGGCAACCATTAATTTCAGCTGTGGAGGTGGGTATCTTCCCGTGCCACTGACTCGACTTTTTTTATTTTTTCTATTTCTCTGGCACCATATGATGTTCCATGGAATTGCTGGATGTACCCCATGGGGTTGTGGTAGACACTGTGCCCCGCCACAAGCTTTGGTGGGCTTTGGTAGGCATGCGAATACTTTGGTTTCCTAATTGTCTATGACTGTATGCATCTGAGCCTTGTAAGCTGTCTGTTTAACCCTGTGTACCCCCCCCATTACCTCTATCCCTCTGCCACCTCATGGATGTATGACTATGTAAACTTGCATTGCTATGTATAACTACAATTTAACTTTGTACCCAATAAAATATTTTTTGGGAAAAAAAAACACAAAACAATGCTCTCCGATAGGTATGCGTCCAGCTCTGTGTTGTGTTGAGGTACACCGTCAATTGCTGAAGCTGTTAAAAAAAGGGACAGGCTATTAGTTTAAAAACTTACACAAAGACTAGGAAATGTGTAATGTACAGTGAGAACTTACAGTCCTCAGGTAGAGCATTAGTTTGAGAGAACACCTCCAATGGCTCATCAGCCTCTACTTCAGGCTTAGTTGCAGGGTTGTCCAGTGGTGAGTTTGGTGGTGATAGCTGACCATCAGACAGCTCCTCTACAAGAAGTTTCAGTACTGCCCTTGCAAAACTTCTGCCACATTCACTTAGAAAAAAATTTATTTTATATTGGGCATCTAACACAGTTGTCACAACAACCTCTAGTTGATTCATACTGCAGCAAACATTTGTCCATAGACGCTAGTATAGTGTTTTTCATTGTAAGTAGCCCAGGAACCTTTATGCTTTCAATGCTGTGGTAGCGAACAGTAGCTGTTGGGATGACATCGGAAATACAGGCACTGTCGGAGCTCAGTCTCCTTGTTTCATTTTCAAATGGTCATAGTATTGTATAAATATTTTCTGCTAATGACCACTGCAAGGAGCTGAAAGTGCAGATCTTACACTCAGCAGCATAAACTGTTAATACTTGACGCTGCTCTAAAAGCCTCTCTAACATGTAAAAAGTACTGTTTCATCTTGTTGGAACATCTTGGATTAAATGGTGTTGTGGCACCTGAAGTGTTTTTACTATTAACTGCAGGATGTGAGCAACACATCCAGCACTGGCTGCAGTACTAAGTGTCATGGCTTTAGCAATGTTGGGCCCATTATCTCTAATTACAAGGTGCCTTTTCGTGGCCACAATTCCCCAGGTGTCAAGCACATGAAAAAACTCCTTGGAGAGATTTTTCCCGGTGTGCTTGTCAAAGAGGTGCTTTAGATAAAGTAGGGTGGAAAGCTTATTAAAGCTGTCATCAATCCAGTGTGCTGTTATAGGCAGATATGACATTATAGAACACTCTGTGGTCCAGGTGTCAGTTATAAAACCAAACGAGGTAACACTGGTTAATTCAGCCTGCACCTTTGATCTTAATTTATTGTATATTTCTGGGATTTTTACTTTTGAAAAGTGACCCCTGAAGGTAAACAATATCTGCTCCAGCACCACTAACGACTTTTTGAAGCCCACATTTTCAACAGTGGAAGACGGCTGCCTGTCTAGAGCAATCATCTCTGCCACGGCACTAGTTATTTCAACAGCTCTCGGGTAGTCACTGTGGAAGGGGTGTGTGCGAGCTAGCCAGGTTTCTATTGTTTGAAACTCCCTCTTAAGTTTCTTTGCTGGTGGCTCACACAAGTACTCTGCTTGCCTTCCTAATTCAATGTTTGCCTTTTCGGTTTGTTATTCTGCATATTCAGTTTTGTGCTTGTTTCTTACGTGATTAAGCAACCCAGAAGTGCCACAAATTTTAACAGAAGTACCTCGACTGATTGGGTATAAGGCAAAGACAACATTTGGCCTTGGACTCAGTTTCCTTGTCCACAGTAAAATATGTCCATGCCAGACTTTTGTTTGCCATTCTTGTTCACTTGCTCACACTCAGCTGTCAGAATCACTTTTATCTCCCTGATTGTCCATGACACTGCAGCAATAAAGGATACAGGAACAGCGTGTATCTCTCTCTTCCTATTTCAGTGCACTTCTCGCACTCTGGCACCACTTACTAAGCACCATGTAGTTATTAAGACAATTAACAGGTGCTCAAGTAATTAAAGCAATCTGATGTATGAAAGGGAAAATTTCCAACTGGAACAGATCTTCTAAAAATGCTGGATATCCGACCGGATTATTTTATCGGGTTGGATATCCACCCACCCCTACTTATGACTGAGCTCATATGCATAAACACAGGATTTTTGTTCCTCAAGAGTTCATGTTTTTCAATTGCTTATTTCCCACCTGATGTCACAGAGTAGTGTTCTGCTTGTGACATCACAGCTATTACCATGGGAACGTGCTGCAATATTATGACAGAGGACTGAGACTTTAAGTGGGGTATAAGCAGCGTGGGCAGATGAAGTCTAAGGGACAGAGGTCCTGCTTTTGTGTGAAGTTTTTCAGTAATAAACAATAAAAAAAAATCTAGAAAAGACATATAACATATAAGCTGAATTGTATCTAATAGTTTTTCCAGACATGTCAGCAGCTCTTTAAATTATTATGTTACTTCAGTTGCAATTAAAATCATCAGAGTCCCAACAGTAACATCTTACACCCCTAATAACCCCCTGCAGAAAAACAAAAGATGTTTTGTTTAAAAAGCAGTTTTAGAGGGCCATCCCGGATGGTGCTGAGGGCTGAGGCGCTGGTCGTCTTACCTCGTGCCATGCCGGTGACCCATGTTCAGGAACGAGCATGGGACGCCGGAGGTCAGCATGGGAGGAGAAGGATCAAGGGTCCATCAGACTGCTGTCCTTCTCTGGGGAGGGGGCTCCACAACAGTCAACGCCTGGTTGCCCCTTGGCAGAGGCTGGGGGACAAGGAGCTGTGCTGTACTGTGGGGTGGAGTCTGGGTCAGACGCAAGGAAGGAGTGCATGTGGACGTGTGCGCATTCCCTTCTGCCAGCATCCTTGCACGCCCTCAGCTCCGGGGGAGTAAACATCAAAAAATAGAGGAGGAGTGTGTGTCTGGGGTGGAGCAGCTTGATGGCCATTCATAGGTGCCGGCTCTGGAGGGCGCCTATCTGGATCCGTTAGGATGGGTGAGTATGGTGGCTCCCCGCCACCCCGCTGTGGAGGGCAAGCCACAGGGGAATCAGGTGTGACCTCGAGGAAGTGCAGACACCTGGACGGTAGCTGGAATCCCAAGGTGGCTGCCAGAACACAGGAGCAGCCCAAGTACACAGAGGAGGCAAAAAGTATGAGCAAAAAAACAAAAAAAAAGACTGTTTTAGAAAAAAAAGTTCTCTAATTTTAGTTATAAAAGCTGGTACTAGAAGATTCTGAAAAGCTTAGCATGCAGAAGCTGCTTAGAAAAGAAAATCAAAGTACCAGAGTTACTGAAAGGCACCAAACTCAATTTTGTGACATATTACTTGATGGCATGAATGGAAGTTCTGTCTCCTTGTTCCATATAGATGGTCTGCCACAAAGCACTGCAATCCTCACCCCCACCCCCACCCCCGTATACTGTCTTCAACTTAGCACTGTACCCTGTCTGCACATTTTCTCATATCAACCACAGCACTACCTCCTCACCAGGGTCAAATGGGAGTATGACAATTTAAAATAAATGTTGTATCCCCATATGACCCTGGTGGGAAGAAAGTGGGCGCACATTTATTAAAATTGCTACACCCCCATCTGACCCTGGTGAGAAGGAAGTGGGTACAACATGTATTGAATTGTTGCATTCCTATGTGACCCTGCTGGGGGGTACAACAATTTAATAAATGTCAATTCTCATAAACCTGGGCAAAGGAAAAATATGGAGTTTTGCTACCCATATATACCACTTCACACCACTCATTTCCCAGCAGTTTTGTAGGACTCGCTGGTAATGCAAAGAAACCCAGAGTAAGGTGCTACTGAGAGTCCCAGGTTTCCAGCTGCCTTGGTGTTGCACCTGATAGTGCAACCAAATGATATTGCAGGCAGCTTGGATTCAGCTCCAAGCTAAGGCACTTATTTCTTTCTCTCTTCTGTTTGTTTGGATGTCAGGTTCATGAGGTGGGGTAACAAGAGGGCTATGTTGAAAACTGAGGGAGAAAATCTGCACACATTGCAATGCTGAGTAAACATTAAACAAATTATACGCTTCTTCATAACTTTGTTGTTTCGTGACATTTTGACCCTAAATTTTCTACACATTCTTTTTTATCACCCCTCCTTCTGAACATGAAAGGTGTAATTTATAAACTATTGGCCAAAACACAATTTCTCACCACAAGTGCGAAAACACATTTTGGCCAAGATCTGGACAATGACACCTGTCACATTAAAAAGTGATGTGGAAAAATGACTACACTGAAACAAACTAATATTGAAAATTACCAAAGCTATGAGCAAGCGTTGAAACATTTCAATACACCTTTATAACTTTGTTGTTTTCTTAATATTTTGACCCCACATTTTCAACATAGTCTTCTTATGACCCCACCTCATGAACTCAGTAGATGACATTTTTTTAATCCAGCCCAAAAGGTGATTTCACAGAGTGACTGTGAAATCACATTTCGGGCCAGATTTGACAAATGTCACCTACCTTGTTTATAAGGTGGAGTACCAAAAAGGCCCTGCTGAAAATTTGGGAGGAAAATATAAAAAATGACCAAGCTATGAGTACAAGTTCAAAATGCATTGAAATACATTGACTGCAGCTTACCTGATTTCCTTAGTGTCTCTGGCCCAGAAAGGATTATGGTGTTGAACCCCCACTAGGCAAGTAAGGGATAGGGGGCTGTGGAGTGGTGGGTGCTGAGTACTGAGGTCAGGCGGAGGAGAGTAATGACAGCAGAGGGCAGCAGCAACAGACATCAATGGATCTTCTTTTTTTACAGGGTGTAAAAAAATAAACAACTAAATAAGCCATCGAAGGACTTTTTTGTGTATTTCAGGTACTAATACTGGGGACTGGGCACTCCAGTATCAGGCTCGTATTTAAGGTTCGCAGGAAGCAATGGGGAGGTGGGAGGGACACTTGGCACAGGGTTGGATCTCTTTAAAAGGGGCATGGGAAGCAAACATGAAGGTGGGAAGGATACTTAGCAGAGAGTGAGATTTTTTAAAAGGGGCACAGGAAATGACAGGGAGGTGAGAGGGATACAGAGGTTGAGCAGGGTTTATGTGCAGAGGAGCAGGCTGATCATGATGCCAATCAATTGCCTGCTGGGTGGCATCATGCTGAACAAAGCAAAGAGCCACCCCGTGTTACCAGTAGCTCTTTTCTTTGAACTTCACAAAGTTTCCACCCAGCAAGCCCAGAACAGTGTCGTCATGATCAGCCTGGCTGATGACTGGTCTAACACTGTTGAGCCCAATACAGACCATCGTGTATTGAACCAATAGTGACACACCTCTCAAATCCACTATCATAGCAATATATTCATGTTGCACAAGCATGAGCGCAAACATAAAAATAGCTCAATACATGATGCTTTTGTACCCCCACACAACAAAGTGCGAGTGAAACTGCTCAATGACCACCTCCTTTTTTTTGTACATTGCATTTACTTTAGTGCATCCAGTCATCAAGCTCTATCCAGTAATCATTTATCATAAGGAATTCCACACTTTTACAACTCCTGAGCAGATGCACTGGAAGATAGGTCCCTCTTATGCATGGTGCTGCAGGACAAATCTCTCTCACTTTCCCTGCTGTCCTCTGCCTACTTTGATTTGCTGTTATTATCAGTTTCCTGCATGCCTGCCAGCACTGAGTCTAGTGATCTGCTCCCTGCATGGACATCTGTGGCAATGTTGCCACCACAGATGGCGTCTGTGGCAGTGTGTGTTATACACACTTGTTACTACCGAGCTGACACAATTAAAGATTGGAGTCAGCACCAATCATATTATCTGCATGAGAGATCTGAAATATGATGTGCACACTAAAGGAAAGAAGAGGGTCTCTTTTCCATTAGCACTGCAAGAACAAGATCATAGGTTTGAATCCTGCCACAGGTTCACTCTGTGACCTTGAGCAAGTCAGATGACCACCCAGTGTTTCAGCCCCTTGCCACTTGTAAAGAAAAGGCGGTCAAAGAAGTAGGGTCTTCGTTAGAAAGGTGATGTTGCATCGGTTGGGCTAACCATGGAGTAAATACAGTATAAACCAATAACAAAAATTTAAGACAAACAATGAATTTAGGAAGCTCAGTACTGTACTTGCAGTTGTGGGTACCTACAGGAATAGCGTGTGGACCCTGTTACGTTGAACTGAAGCTCTAGACAGGAAACTATGAGGCTCTGTCCAATTGCCAAGTTGTTGGAGATATAATGCAAAAAATAGGGTTGACTGCTGGGTTTTAATATATACAGCTGTGACAAAAACTACAATGGTGACAAGATTTCTTTGAAACTACACTTGTTCAGCCATGATCCAATCCACCTAGGAACACCATTTGGTCTGACATATTTAGGTTATTTTGTTCAATTTCATATCACTCTGCAAAGCAGGCTTTACTAGAGTCATACCAGCTGTGCTGTCCAACAACAACAGATCATCACATCTACAGATAAAGTGTCAAAAAACAAATATATCTGAAAAAGAAAACAAAATACAGTAACTATACTACCTATGTCCCTTGCTGCCCCATTCCCAAAAATCATGCTTACACCCCAAAACAGGTCTACAGTTAAAAATCTCAGAGTCATGCAGGGAGTAAAGAATCCGATCAGGAAAGTGTATGAAACCAATACAAAAACATACAAAATCTACATTTACTAAAACCAGGGGTTAAATTGGGCAAGAGACCACAAGGAGGCAAGGACGGGGGAAATAACGACCATTTGTTTTTAAACATTCTGCCTTGGGCACATTGATAAGCAGGGTAAAAAATCTGATTGGCACTGGCGCTTTTCTTTACCAGTCTCTGCTGCCTCAGAAATGTATGTGTAACCCCCACACCACTTTTGGCAAGTTGACACCCCCCATAAAACAGGACTAGTACCCAAATATAACACATGATTCACTTTTAGTGGAAATTCTAAGATTGGTACCACCCCTAGTGTTAGGATGTATACCAGGCTCATTATCTAGAGGAAGGGGTTGGGGGTACAATAATCAAAAATGAACCTTTGTAACAACAACCAGGTCCAGGAGAGAGGATGATAAGCATATGCTCGACCTACTGCTTAGGGGCCCCATTAATTCCACACAGAAGCAAGGATTAGTTTGTCTAAAGCAGCAGCTGGGATTTTGCAGTATGGCTTTATTCACAGTTGTTACTAAAGCATCAGTGGACCCCCAAGGGTCGGTCATGGCAAACAAGTACATTTTCTTCCACAACTCTTTGCTATGCGGTACAATTCTATACAGAAACAATTCCTTTCTCTTCCCCATGGTGTATGCTTGTGACTTGTTGGCCACACACCCGAACACATTTCCATTTCCCAAGAGTGTATTTATGTGGTTTGTTTACCAAACACTCAGAACATCTTCTTTCCCAATAGGTGTATACTTGTGACCTTTATCACACACCTCATCCTGCAGCAATGGCCTTTGCTCAGGGTAAATTAGCGCCCATCAACGAATCAGTTAGCCCTGCCTTGTCAGCTCCCAGATAGCGTTCCTCCCATCCTTTATCCAACTGACAGTCTCTGCCATTCCTTCAGGGTTACACCACAGAAGCCTTCATTCCCCACTGAAATGCTAAAGATGCCAATCTTTACTTCACTTCACTCACTTGGGTGAACAAGGGGTTCTGACAGGTGTGAGCTCCTGCCACTCTGACTCCCACACTAAGACTAACTGAACAGTCTAAAACCTCACCAGAGCAGCTGACTCAGAAATGGTTATGCTGCTGCAAGAGTTCTAAATGACATACTCATACTTCCCTCAGGCTAGCTGAGTAAACATTGATGTCATTGTGTAAGCAGCCCCTAAGTGAGCTACTTACCTGCTGCCTTTTCTACCTGCCTAACACTAATACTAATGGGATTCTAGTAACTCCAGAGGACTGGGTGGTTACACTCACCACAACCAGACCACTGGCTGTCCGCAGCCAGATTAGAGCCCAGTACCAGGCCATCCTGCCTCCGTGCTCCCTACAGGGAGGGTTGATCAGGACCTCCCCTATCATGTGCCAGGCACAGGCAGGTATCACGAAAGGATAGAGGCCCACTGAAGGAACATCAGCTCCTAACCTACTACTGTACTATCTATGGATTCTGAGTGGCTCCAAGAAACTGCCTGAAGCATGTCCTAACAGACAGAATTGGTGACCCCTAACCAGACTCAGGACCACCAACCTGTCTTCCCCCCTAGCCCTCTAGGGAAAATCTATCTGACCTATTCTATCTACCAGGTGCCCATACCCAAAAACATTTTACACCAAAAACTGTAGCCCACTTTAGAAACATGCATTTACCAGTACATTTCCTAAATCTAAGAACTACAAAAACTCTACACCAAAGCAGAAAAAAATTGTTAGCATTTTACTACACAGTTACACAAAGCCTAGCTACACTCCACGTTAGATGACTCCAGTCAGTCCCAAAAATCCTCTTCCTGTCTTCTTTCAGGAACACCTACAAAAGAAAACATTGCAAAACACATTCTGCAAATGAACACAACCTGTAAAACCCCACAGTGACCAAAACCCTCCCACTGCAGATACTACACAATCCCAAAAAGTATTTTTTTAAAAGGGTTTTTCTATAAAAGTACAAAAATAGAAAATATAAAAGCATTTGCAAAAACATTTTGGGGAAGGGAAGGCCTACAAGTCCGATATTCTAGGAAGAAAGTCCAGAGTGCCAAGGCATTACAAATAGAGTCTCTCCTAGGCCGAAGCCTGATGAAAAACAGTTCTTGGATAGGCATTAGGCCTGCTAGTACTGCAGTCCAGTTTAAGATTGTCTATTGGTGAATAAAAGTTCCTGGGACATCCTCAACTGAATGTCAAACAGTTAAAATTAAAATGTAAAATGCATTTTTACCAGTTTCTAGGCGACAGATGGATGTCAACATCACCTCTATGAACTTGTGGCCTGTTAATGTTCTGTTGTTGGACAGATAAAATCTTCAGATCAGATGCTTCCACGACCTCCTGCTGGATCCGGACTGGAAATCTTCTCCTACTGCTGGGCTGATAAACTTGGATGTTGTTGCAGACGAACTTGGATGCTGCTGGAGCCAAACCTGGATGTTGCTGCAGACAAACCTGGAACACCAGAAGAAAGGCACCTCTTCCTTGGTTGCTGCCTCTTCTGTGGCAGATGCTGAGCTGGCATTGCTGCATTTCAGCTTAGCAAGTGGGGCACATTGGCTGATGAGTGGCATCATTCATGTGTAGTACCGCTCGGGATGTGAGGCATAGACTGTCTCTCCATCTGAATGAACCACAGGAACATTGTAAAATGTCTCTCGGCCATCCTTGTCCAGAACCTGTACTGAATCAATTAATAAAGTTCTGCCACACTTCCAGAACTGAAGTCTCTCATTGCATACTTTTATTCTTACAAATTTGTTTACTTTCAGATGCAGGTTGGCACAAGCTTCCTCCCACAGCCAGGCATGCCTGTTTTCCTCAATTTCTTCCCAAATTCTTTGAGGGAAGAAAGGGTACGTCTGTCCATACTCGGCCGCAGCTCATCTTCGAATAATTTGTTCTTCCTTGCTGCTTTTGACCAGCTCCAAACCTATGGCATGGCTTGGAGTTGGACATTCCTGGTTAAGTCAGCTTCAAACACACAATGCAGAGTAAAAGCAGTCCATTTCTGCACTCAATGGCACATCTCTAGAGCCCTCCTCCATTCTGGCCTCAGGAAGCTCCACTGAAGCCAATGCTAAGGGTGACTCACTGGGTCCCACCATAGCCATTGCAGCTTCTTCTTCTTCCATGATCTCTGCCTAGGAGATGACAGTTGCACCATCTCCTGAAAATGTCCATTCCTCACTGCCTTGGAGGCATTGGATTCCCAACACAAAGCTTCTTCTACTTCAGACTCTCCCATGAGGTTTGGGCTTTGGCCTTCCACCCAAAGATCTACAGAACCTGCATCTGCACCATCCAAATCCACCCTCTGTGGCGTGGAAAATTCCATCTCTTCCTGACCTTCCAAAGTATCTACACAGATATTCTCCAAAAACTTCTTGACAACTCAGTGGGGTATCTCTGACTGCACCCAGCCTGCTGCTGTTCTGATCTGGCAGGGTCCCCTGCCAATGTTCAAGTTGGAGCTAAGCAAATGTTTCTTGCTTTAACTACTAGTGTGCCACCTGTCTCACTCATTCTGAATTTCATCCGACAATCTGCGCAATGGGGGATTAGCAGAACATCTCTCTCTGGCTTCATACACACAATACATATAGTAACAGGAAAGTTCAGTAAAGCCACATCGGATGGTGCTGACTCACAATTGCACAGCTGTTCAAAGTGACCTAATTCTTTTTCTTGTTGGGTAACCCACACCCTGGCATTGAGTGGGTAATGGGGATGCTGATGTGCCGTTTTCTGTAAATAAACACACAAGTCCCAAGTTACTATTTTGCAATCAAACTGAGATTTGGCTTTAACACTCATACAGTTCACTAACAGGCTGCCTCACTTTTTGAATTTTGTTCCACAACATTTAGCACAACCACTTGAAACTTTTTCTGCATTTGAGACACTGTCCAAGATGGTGATGCATTGTTTACTCTTGCTTATGACACCCCAAAATGGCAACTGCAACTTTTTCCATCACACACACAGTTTAAAAATTGCTAGAAATCTTGTTGGATCTTGCATTTTACTGATTTACTTAAAGCACAACTTCATTTTTACTCTTAGCATTATCCAACACATTTATACTGTCGCTACATTTCTTTTGGACCTGTTGGATCATTTCTGCCTTAGAGCTCACTCTCTTTGAAACAGTCACTTCACAGTCAAATTTAAAGTTCACAAAACTCTCTCCGTTACTTTTGCTGCATTTCTCTACTGTTTTCCAACTTTTTGCACCACATTCCACTTTACTTTTGCACTTGATACTTACTAGGCAGTAGCTGGTTCCCTTCGCTGATGTAAAGTGGCCTGCTGCCGGTTTTATAGGCCTTTCTGATGATCAGGCTGGCAGATCAGTGGATCGGTTGCAAAAACACTGCGATCACTGCTACTGTTGGTCAGAAAATGGGTTGAGCACGGTTTTACTGTGAAAAGTCCAAACAAAATGCTGTTTAAGGAACGTTTTCTCTCAGCTACTCCTCCTGCTGCTGCACGAACTAGCACACTGCTCACACGCTGCTAGCTGCTCCTCTTCAAATGCTCCACAACACTGAGACTCAGGCAAAGGGTGGGGCTTAGGTTTGCTGGACCAATCACATGACGCTATGCAAATGATCTCTCTCTCTCTCCCTCTGTCGCACTCCTGCACAGCAATCATTGAGAAGGCAAATTTAAAAAGCAAACTGTCACTTTTTTTTCTCGACTGGCAACTTCAGTCGGGCAAACACTTTTAAGGTATTTTGACACCGTTTTTGGTGCATTTTCCTTAGCGACTCCCCCAATGTTTACTGTACACACATGACATTTTCTGGGCACTTAGAAAAGACTGTCATTAAAGTCCACAAATACTTTTCTCTTGGAATTTGCTACTTTTAACTGTTTGTCAAGCTCTTAAAAATGGCAAGGCAAGGGCAATCATTGCTCAGCTCAACAGTTAATTTTTCCAGTTTAAACACACAAGCAGCACATTTTTTCCACTTTTTTCACAGAATCACAGGCAGCAAAATATTCTCAGGTGACATTTTCCTTGGCACAGACTTTGTTTTTCATGCAACAATCTTCTGTTTGGGTGCACTGCCATCAAACAGGAAGATCCTAGACATACCCTCAGCATTTATTTCTCACCCAAATCATCTCCCTTTGGACAAGCCCCAATTTTTTGTAACCCCCACACCACTTTTGGCAAGTTGTCACCCCCCCATAAAACATGACTAGTACCTACATATGGCATACCATTTACTTTGAGCAGAAATTCTAAGATTGGTACCAACCCAAGCATTAGAATGTATACCAGGCTCATTATCTAGAGGAAGTGGAGTGGGGGTACAAAGTTAAAAATGAACCTTTGTAACAACAACCAGGTCAAGGGGAGAGGATGCTAGGTGTATGCTAGACCTACTGCTGAGGGGGTCCCATTAATTCCACATAGAAGCAAGGATTAGAGTGTCCAAAGTAGCAGCTGGGATTTTGCAGTATGGCTTTATTCACAGTTGTTACTAAAGCATCAGTGGACCCCCAAGGGTCGGCCATGGCAAACAAGTATATTTTCTTCCACAACTCTTTGTTAAGCAGTACAATGCTCCACAGAAAAAAATCCTTTCTCTTCCCCATGGTGTATGCTTGTGGCTTGTTGGCCACATACCTGAACACATTTCTATTTCTCAAGAGTGTATTTATGTGGTTTGTTTACCACACACTCAGAACATCTTCTTTCCTAGTAGGTGTATATTTGTGACCTTTATCACACACCTCATCTTGCAGCAATGGCCTTTGCTCAGGGTAAATTGACACCCATCAACAAATCAGTTAGCCCTGCCTTGTAAGCTTTCAGATGACGTTCCTCCCACCCTTTGCCCCAACTGACAGTCTCTGCTATTCCTTTAGGGTTACACCACAGAAGCCTTCATTCCCCCACTGAAATGCTAAAGACTCTGAACTTACTTCACTTCACTCACTTGGGTGAACAAGAGGTACCGACAGGTGTGATCTAGCCTTATCTTTGGGCACACACACCCCAGAACAAACCTCTAACTAGAGAACTTGTCTCCCATTTTGTACTCACAGTTAAGTTGCTCCTTCCTTCATGCATGGAAAACAGCCCCAAAAGCACACTTCTCCACAGACTTGTTGCCCCTTCCTTTATGCATGGAAATAACCAGAAAGCACCCTTTCCCTTGGTAGCTTGTCAGAAAAGTCTCTCACAAAGTCCTTCTAAAAGGCAGCTGTACACACACAAGGACCTTCAGGGGATTGCCCATTGGATCCACTAAACTAGCAGTCCCTTTCATTTCTCCTGGAGTGAACATCAAGGAATCCTGCTGAAAAAGCTCTCCACCACTTCACTGGGAGCTGGTGATTGTAATCCAAACTAGGGTGAGAAACACAGGGCCCTCTGACTTAGAGCCGCAGTGGCAGAGCTCCTGCTACTCTGACTCCCACACTAAGAATAAGTGAACATTCTAAAACTTCCCCAGAGCAGCTGACTCAGAAATGGTAATGCTGTTGTGAGAGTTCTCAATGACATAATCATTCTTCCCTCAGGCTAGCTGAGAAAACAATGATGTCATTGTGTAAGCAGCCCCTGAGTGAGCTACTTACCAGCTGCCTTTTCTACCTGCCTAACACTAATACTAATGGGATTCTAGTAACCCAGGGGACTGGGTGGTTGCATGTGGGTGCTGGGTGCTATCATCCAATCAGGTTACAGGATTTTCCTAACCCATTTTCTAATAAGAAATAGCTCCCTACATACCCCATTTCAGAAAATTTTACACACAAGATAGTCACAACAATGAGAATAAACTCCAAAATTGTTCAGTGCCTAAAAACTTCGTTTAGTTCCTAAAATGTTGTGTATGCTAAAAAAATCATTTAACTGGTATCACATCAGTCTGTTATAATGTATTTCAAATTTAATTTACATTGTTTCTGAAAAAAAATTTTTTTTCAGGCAACCTTAATATTCTGCAGCTCCATCAGTAACAATTTCACCCTGAGAGTGGCTGAAATTGAGAAAAGGGATAGTTCAGCTCCCCATTTATGCTTATTGTTTCACATTTGTTAAGTTGCAAATCTTGAGTAAAAGTTGACCAACAAGATTCCATTCACATTCATTCTCAGGGAACTCACAGATTTTGAAGACTACAGTAAGTGCCATTAACAACAGCAAGCATAATTTTTAAGATTGATGTATACTGACTGATCGTAGTGACCAAACTGACTGTCTGTAAAATATAGAGGATGAGGGAGGGCATTACTTTTGAGTGGTCCAAAAGTGGAAGCTGTTCCTAATTTCTAACTTTTATCTGCAAGACTGCAATCTCCATGTGCTGTAAGGATAGCGAAACTGTGATGAGACATCCAGGAAAGAAGAACTTACAATCCCTCTGTTTCCATCTTCTCTCATTCTACAGCTGTCAACTCTCCCTCACCCTCCCCTTTCTTGCAGAGTAATAGGGATGTATTTACACTGACCCAGCCTTATAATTCTGGAGCTTCATTAGCCCTATTCCATATATTCTGGACTTTCACTTACCCTTGGCTACAATATAAAAAGGACTGGGGACACCGTGTCCCCAACACCTAATAATATTTATGACCAGAAATACTAACCATAGCCCTAGTATGCTGCATCATCACAGCATCCAATTCCCTACTCTCTCCCTTGTCCCTAGTGCAGTTCCTGACTCCCCCCCTCTCTCACAGGCTGCCACAGTCCATCATCCCCAGATGGTGAGCAGGTGAGAAGCAACACCACACTGCACCATTATCTTTGCTGGTGACTCATCTTGCATTCTTCCATAACTGCTCTGTGACCAACCTGACCCCCCCCCCCACTCAGAACCCTGGTCTCTGGCCATAGTGTTCCCACTAGAAATCATAGTCATTCTGAGAGAGTGGGTTGGAAGTGGGACCAACTGGTGCACTACGCAAGGCACTTACATACTGGCAGACAACAGAAAAGAGATTTAAGTGAAGGATTTGAGTTTACAAAGATATGTCATCAGTAGCAGGGAGTTAGGAGGAATCATAAGGACACAAGTAAGGACACAGGTAGGCAGCTATGAGTGAAATCTGGACTGCTCGCCTCAACTGGACCCAAAATGGTAAAAACCAGACCAGCTAGTCTGGCCAGACTAGCCAGACTGGGACCAACTTGTGCTGTTTGGCTGGTCCAGCCAGATCAGTCAGTGTGGTTTTTACTAATTTAGTTTGTCCATTTCGACTGGTCCAGATTCCTTGTAGGGTGATAGATATGGATGAAGTCTGGACCACCAGACTTGGACTGGACCAAAATAGTAAAATGAAATGTCTGGTCCTGGTTCAGCGGTCACGATTCTACCCATACACTCACCCTAAATGAAGTCTGGACCAGCCAGAACAGATGGACCAAAATGGTAACAATTGGATTGAGTTGTCCTGCTAGAGCAGCAGACCAAGCAAATTTTATCCAGTCCAGCTGGTCTAATTGGACCAACCTGTCTGGTTTGTCCTGTTTTGGGTCCATTCCAGTGGTCAGGATATTGCCAAATCCCATATAGTCAGTGCTGTCACTCTACTTGTGATCCAGATCTTAAAGGCATCACAGCAGTGGCAGTGGTAGCATTGTACTGTATCCTCTAAAGTCCTGGTCTGACCTGACCTGGTCACAGTAGTAAGAAAATTAGTCTGTAAATCTGTCACTGATTCTGTCACTGATAAGGGGCTAGGAGGAAGTGTTACACTTTAATTCTGGACTGAAAGGATGCTGAATTTATGTGATGAATAAATTGTTATTTTGAATTCAATTGACTAGTGTTGATGCTCGCTTCTTTGGAACACTGATAAGTGAGACATGAGAGTGAGTGACTCTCCAGTTGTGTGGGTCTCTTAGGCAACACCAACACAGCTTTGAAAACATTTGGAGGCTGACTTAACAGGGTTGACCCAGGGTTGCCCCCATCACCACTATGCATGCCTCTGAGTGATATTAAACCACAGGACATTGAAAACAAACAAACAGCAAATGCAGACCCATGAAAAATACAAAGCATGCCAATTTTGCACCATACACATAGATCTTTTTCTCTAAGTAAAATAATCAGCACACTGAAACAATACTGAAAATCCTCCAGTCTATGGTCTCTTTATTCACAAACAATTAAAAAGTGCAGTGAGACATGGAAAACTGGCAGCCCATCCTATACTATGGTTAGTTTAGTGTACTGAGTGCAGAAGAACCCATGGTCCATGGCAGGCAGTGAGCACTCAGCATGGGTTATTAGCATGGTGACTCAAGGGCGGAGGGAGCACAACCAGGGAGGGGATGTGACTGTGAGGTCTGACTGAATTATCAGTGCATTTCAAGGCAAGGGCTATAGTGTTCCTGCTGAGACTTTCCAGCAAGTTGCGTCCCGACTCCCACACCCCACCTGGAGAGGCTGGCAACAAACAGACTCTGTTTACCATCAGGAACAGCACAGCTTGATTAAAAAAAGTGAAAGGGTGACATTTCCTGAGGGAGGATGTTTTTCATTCCCTGAAACCCCCCAATAGTCAATGGTGGGCAGCTCACAGTGACAATAACCTCTAACAAATTCACCTTCCAACTAATCCAGTCATAGTGAGGGAAAAAGCTGGGGTAGCCTCTTCCCCAAACTCTGCTTCTTCTACCCTGTTGGTAGAATCATAAAATCATCATTGGTAAAATCATATTTCTTGTAACAGGGAGCTCCAAAGCAACTGCCATGTCCTATGGTCAGCATCTGCAATAGTGTAGTAAAAACAGGATTAGGTGGGACAGTTAGGAAATGATATCATTATTATAGTGTGCTAATATCTCAAACACAGGGCATTCACTTTTTCACTGAATGCTAATACATTATTGCTGGCCAAGACTGCACTGTACTTTGATTGCATGCAATATTGCTCCAAAGTCCAGATACATTTTTAACCTGCCAAAACAAGCACAGTGCCCTGTGTTCAAGATATCAGCACACTGTTATTATCACATAACTTCTTAATTGTCCCACCTAAGTCCATGTTTATTATACTATTGTTAGTGTAAACTATGGGGCATGGGTGTTGATTTGCAGCTCATTTCCCTGTTATAAGAAACATGATTCTTTTTTTTAATTCTAGCATCCAAGTTGCACTCAAGCACTCCATTTCCATCTGTATATTTAATTCAAACTGAAAACGATGACAGCAGGTAAAATCAAGGGATGTGCATATGGAATTTACAGCAAAAGCAGGTTAAATGGGGGGGGCAGAGCAGATTGACTCTACAGTTTATAGTAATATGGAGAAATGGCACCAATTATCATAGCAAGAATAAAATTATGACAGCCTCATGCCTAGGCACAAGTTCATGTACCCACTCCTCACCAGAAACATAAAGAGGACTGCCTGAAAAAAGAATAAGTAATATTCCAACCTTTTATTTTAGTTCACAAACTCAATAATTTTCACCAAGATACTACATTTCCTTGTTTATAGCACTCCTCATTTCTGACAAGAATTAAGTGCACAAACTTGTGTCTTGTATGTAGTCTTTTTATTGGAGTTAGCCACCTCAAAGGAAACACAGCTTGGATTTCCCACTGCACATTTCCTCCATTTATGTATTTATTTATTTATTTATTTATGTAGTATTTATTCAATTTTTTGTTAACAAGGTAGGCTGACTGAGACAAATGTCCCTTTTTCAGGAGTGAGTTACATTCAACAGGGAAACAAGTCACTTATACAAGGAATACAATGTTTAGTTCAGCAGAAATAAACACGAGGACAACTGATATGATAGCAACATTGCACTTAATTGAAATACATACAGTTGTACTACACACCATGTGAAGTCCTATGCACTGTATAGTCTAGTAGGAAAGGTCAAAATAGCACAAGAATCGTTCATAATTTGAAAAACAACTTGCAAATTAGTCTATAGGTAGATGTTTGTATGCCGTTATATAAACAAAATGGACACAAGTGATCCAGCAATGTTTAGGAGTTGCAAATGGGGTTTTTATTTAAGCATACCCAGTAGTCTAGCAGAATTAAATGAGTTCCACTCAATAATGTCTCACCTGGTAAAATAAAGATGAATTGATTGATTGATAGATTGATGAAATTAAGAGGGTCAAAATACAGTTAATGTACAATTACGTGAAAAACACCAAAAATACACACGCATTTGACTCATTGGTCCATAAATATGTTTTTAGGTTATTGCAAATTACACCAAATAACTTTTTATTCTTTACATCACTACTTTAAGCCAAGCATGCAGACCTTTGGTTTGAAATTAATCTTGTATCATGTGGAAAATATTTCAAAATTATCGTACAATTTGAAGTACACAGATAACTGTGATGTAGAGATGTGCTGTCATCTAAAGACAAGAATGGGCATGGGCAGAGATTGCACGCCTCAAATTTCATATTGAAGAGGAAATACATTATAAGAACCACCCGCCATTTCCCCAGCATCCAACAGAAAAACCTCGACTGCAGAGGGTAGTTGGTCCAGGAGGTTGGCAGGTGGTTAGGAGGAGCAAATCAGGTGCCCCATCACTCTCTGCTCTCCAACACATTACCTCCAAAACCATATAAACACTACAAACAGGTATCTGCCTCTATCTCTGAAATCAAATAAAGAGGCAGAAGACACTGCAGAGCAGGACACTGCGCACAGGAGCTAGCACAACAAAACTCACCCAAATCAGGAACCAAAACAAAACAAGCACAAAGGAACCAAAAACTTCTGATCATAGGAGACTCCATGATTCGGGAGTTGATACCATCTCCAGCCAGGGTGATGGTCAGATGTCTCCAGGTACATCAGCATGGAGAGACACTGACCACATTGCTAAAATTGTTCACAAAGCAGGAGAAAACATTGATGTCCTAGTACACATAGGGACTAACGATCTCGCCAGCCGGTCAGTTGTGGAGACCAAGGAACACCTGACTAGGCTGGGTGACAAACTATCATCTATTTAGTCCGGCATCTCCTCTCTGAGATCCTGCCAGTCTGGGAGAGGGAGCAGATGGACGGAAGGTCGAGAAGGAGATAGGGAGCTAAACACGTGGCTCAAGGGCTGGTGCCAGGAAAAAGGACACAGATTTGTAGGAACTGGCAACAGTTCTGGGAGCGAAAGTTCTTTAAATTTGATGGCCTGCATCTGACTAAAGAGGAGTCAGTGCATTGGGGCAGAAGTTTGACGTCTTTGCAGAATATTTAAACTAGCAAATGGGAGAGGGTGCAGCACCCCATATCGTCAATGGAAGAACACCCCTCCCCTCAGCTAGTGGTCAAACAGGAATTCAGCATGTTTGCCATTCATTTGCATCACCAGGTAAGAAAAGGTTTGTCTCCCCATACGACGCACAGGGTAATGCCAAACTTCACCCAACAACTAACACACCAAAATCTGGCCAATGGAAAATCATGTACACAAATGCTCACAGCCTGGGAAATAAGATCCCAGACCTGCAGGCAATAATGTCAGAGGCTAAACTGGACATAGTAGCAATTAGTGAGATGTGGTTTACCAGTAACCACACTTGGGAGACTTCGGTACCTGGCTATGTATTGTTCAGAAGAGACCGAGGTGCAAAAAGGGTGAGAGGAGTGGCCCTGTATGTTAATGAAAATAACAAAGCTACAGAAATTCAGAATACACATAAGGAGCCAGAAGAACTGTGGGTCACCCTGGAAACAGGAAATGGGACAGCCATAAGAACTGGGGTTGTCTACAGGCCCCCAGACTAGAGGGAGGACATAGACACATTACTGTTAGAAGATATACAAAACATGACAGCTAAAGGGGAGGTTCTGATAATGGGAGACTTCAACATGCGGATACAGATTGGTCAATACCAGCAGGAACATCTGCCAGAACTAGACTCATAGTGGATTCCCTGCAGGGAGGCCTCAAACAACTGGTACAGCAACCCACAAGAGACAGGGCTATCCTAGATCTAGTACTGACTAACAAAGAAGGGATCACAGATCTTCAGGTAGAAGGTCACCTGGGGCCAGGGACCATCACATGGTATGGTTCAATTTGGCACTACATCTAAATCATCCCATTCCAAGGCAAAATATGGGACTTCAGAGGAGCTGACTTTGATAAGATGGCCAACAGAGTTAAGCTAGCCCTGGCAAAAAGAAACACAGGTGAGGGGTACAGGCAAAGTGGGCAAGCATTAAGGATGCAATACTTGAAGCAACATCCCATTGTGTTAGACAGAAAAGGAAGTGCAAAGAAGAAGGAAACCACTTTGGTTCTCAAATACAGTAGCAGAAAAGGTCAGAGCCAAAGGCTGGCCTTCAGAAATCTAAGGAACACAGCGGGATGAAGATAGGGAGGCACATCAAACTGCCCTAAGGGAAGCAGAGTGAGGCAGTAAGGCAGGCAAAGCCCCAAACTGAGGAAACACTAGTACGAACAGTAAAAAGGTGACAAGACTTTCTATAGATACATTAGTGAAAGGAGAAAGTTCAGAGGGGTATTGCTAAGCTTAATGGAGAAAAGGGAGCATGTGAGGAGGAGGACCCTAAAGGCATCTATCCTAAATAGATATCTTTGCTCAGTATTTTCTGAAGAGAAGGTAGGCAGGCCCACAGCTCAGCATCATGGACACAGGGGGAGGGAGGTGAGCACTCCCTTCACAAAGAAAGGGTCCTACAAGAGCTTGCTAAGCTCAGGGTGGATAAGGCAATGGGACCTGATGGCATATATTCCAGGGTACTTAAGGAGCTAAAGGAGGAACTAGCAGAGCCATTAGCAGAATTGTTTAGTGAGTCTCTGAGCACAGGAGAGGTCCCAGAAGACTGGAGAAGGGCTCATGTGATCCCGCTCCATGAGAGTGGTAGCAGGGAGGAGGCGGGGAACTACAGACTGGTCAGTCTTACCTCAGTAGTGGGCAAGATTATGGAGGCACTCCTTAAGGAAAGGATAGTGCAACACCTGGAATCCATAGGGCACAGGATCCAAGACAGCATGGGTTTACAAAGGAAGGTCCTGTCAAACTAATCTCATAGATTTCTTTGACTGGGTAACCAGAGTGGTGGACCAAGGGGAGCAGTTGATGTCGCCTACCTTGACTTCAGCAAAGCTTTTGACACTGTTCACATAGAAGATTGATAAATAAGCTGGGTAGGCTCAGGGTGGGTCAGAAGTTGGTCAACTGGGTGGCAAACTGGTTGTGGGCAGAAAAACAGAGGTGGTGGTAAATGGTATACAGTCAGAAGAGATGCAAGTCACAATTGGGTACCTCAGGGATCAGTCCTGGGGCCAGTCCTCTTCAACATCTTCATTAGTGACCTTGCAGATGGACTAGAGGTAAGGCTTGTCTGTTTGCAGATGACACCAAGATCTGCAACAGAGTAGATGATCCAGATGGGGTGGGCAGAATGAGAAGAGATCTGGATAAACTAGCAGAATGGTCAGAAGAGTGGCAACTGGGATTTAATGCAAGTGCAAAATCATGCACATAGGGAAGAGAAACCCTGAAGCCACCTATAGGCTGGGTGGGAGTTGCTAGCAGTCACAAAGGAAGAAAGAGACTTGGGCATCATCATCACTGATGACCTAAAATCATCAAGCAGACCTCTAAAGCAGTAGGTGAGCTAGGGGGGGTGTTAGGGTGTATTAGTAGGGGTATCTGGAGTCGTAAGAGGAGGTAATAATCCCTCTGTACAAGACACTGGTTAGGCCCCATCTGGAGTACTGCGTGCAGTATTGGAGGCCACACCTTCACAAGGATATTAACCAAATTGAGGCAGTCCAGAGATGGGCAACCAAAATGGTGCAGGGACTGCATCAGAAGACATATGAGGACAGATTAGCGGACTCAATATGTATACCCTTGAGCAAGGAGGGAGAGGGTGATATGATCGAGGCATTCAAACACCTTAAGGGCATAAACAAGGTGAAAGAGTCTAACATGTTTAAATATAAGAAAATAGCAGGACAAGAGGACACAGCATGAGATTAGAGCGAGGTCGAAGGGAATGTGGAAATTCTTTTTCACAGAAAGGGTGGTGGATGCATGGAATGGCTTACCACAAGAAGTGGTGGCTATGAATACAGTGCAGGGCTTCAAACAGGCATGGGATAGGCATAAGGGAGCAATACAAATGACTATGAATAGAAAGGCCACTGACAGAGCAAAGGCCGATGGCACATTTATAAGGTAGAAAAAGAAATGGGCAGACTGGACGGGCCTTGCGGTCCTTATCTGCTGTCAACTTCTATGTTTCTATGTAAAACACTCATGTTACCTTTAGAAATATGTATTACAGACATATCTTTAAAGATAAACTTTTTAAAAGATCGTTTGAAATGGTAATGAAATGGAAACAGGTTCTGTTTGCAGTTATTATCGCACAAAAATGTACTTCACATAAATAACATTCTGTGATCGCACATAATCAGGTTACAAAATTTCAGTATTAAATGCCTGTTACAGGTAAGGGATGAATAAAATTAAAATTCTCATACCTGATTACAGAAGTTACCAAAATACTTAGTTATCACTCTCGCTGTCTCTGTAGCATGATCCTGCACAAGAACAGAGATCAGTACCCGGAAGTGAAAAAAAAAGAGATGATTTGATACCTTTTATTGGGGAGCACGTCAACTCGCTCCTGACAATTCATGCCCTGAAAATTGGCTCCCGACAATACGCTCCTGTCAATTCACTCCCTTCTGCATTTCGCTCCTCATCTTTTCGCTCCCACAAGCAATTAATGCTGTATTTCAAAGTAGTCCAAAAACTCGCAAACAAATAGCCCAAAACTCCTTGTTTCCCTAATCCCTAATCCAAAACCAGGCATTAGCATACAAATGCCAAGCACCAGCACTGAAGCAGTCCAATCTTCACTGCAGCTCAAACCTTACAGCACGGAAGCAGCTCCTGCAGTACAAAAGCTGAAGCAAGATCTGCAACAGATAAAGAATCCAACATTTACTCTTACTGATGCAATGCTGTGAGCAATTAAAATATAGCATATAGAACAGCATTTACACCACTGGCTCCTCATCTTTTTCGCTCCCACAGGCAAAAATATATCCATATATCAATATGTAAAGTATGAACCCATTTTCATTTAGTTGCATTTCAGTTTCTTTGTAAACCAGTTAAAGTAGCTGGAACATTAGTTACCTTTTCTCAGGAGTGAGCAAGGGTCATTTATCAAATACGTGTGCAACATCACAATAGTCTTCACTAAAGACAGCAAATAACAGAGCAATTTTGACCCTTTGATTAGAATGTTTCACTCCTCCCCCAAGATTAATGGTATACAGTATGGGGTGCAACTGCAGAAAAAAGTTATTTCTTATGCAGATGATCTGATTTTAGCAGTGCAAGATAGAGAATCAGGTACATGGGCCTGTCAGCTGATACAGACATTATCAGCCATAACAGTGGGTGACGCAAACACTCAAAAGAGCAGTTGTATTCCGATATAGGATGGGGGATCTTCCCAAAATGTCACTGGGGACATTAAAATGGAGTGTCAGCCATGTAAACTTTTTAGTGATTTTTTTTGACAAGGCAATATGTTAAAATATAATTGGGATATTCAAATAGACAAGGGCCAGAAACTTGTTAATAATTGGAATAAATGGCATATGATCAAGGATAAGAGGGTTTACCTTATCAGAACCTTTTTAGTACCAGTTGTTATACTTGAGCTACGTGCTTGTGGCAGAGGCAAAGAACGTTCAGTACAATAACAAAACTGAGCGTTTGGGAGTGAAAAGATGTGGAGCGGGAAGTACAGGAGCCAACTGACTTGTATACAAGTTGTTGGGAGCGAGTTGTCGCGGCGCATATTTACGGGAGCAAATTGTCATTGACCCCTTTTATTGGACCAACATATATGTTATAAATGAAAAAGGGGGCTTGAGCTTCTGGATTACATAGAATCCTTCATCAGAAAAATAACAGTTGATTTGGAAGAATGCACTTTCTTAAAGTCCAGACCACACATAAAAAAAACAGATAAAAAATTGATAAAAATCCTATTGGCTTAAACTTGCTTTTTAAAAATCAGCACGGGCCATTTAAAGACAACAGAGTTCCATCAAAAGGAAGGTATGTCAAGGTCAAATGTCACAGAATAGATAAGTTTCTTCCCTGAGAACAGCCATAATATATGTGTGCATCTATGCATGCATTAGCAAATGCCTATGATTTTAAACCACAAGTTAAAATAAGCTGAAAAATACATACTACTGTATATAATGTTAAAAGTCTTCTAAATAAGAAAATATCTTTGCATTAGGCAAAAAGTGGGTTTAAAGACAACCTGTCCTAGAGTAAATTAAGCATTAACCAGCTGTTTCCCACATTTATACAGATAAGTACTATTCAGGTATGTATGTCTTAAAACCTATAAACAACAAGTCAATATTATTCATAAATATTCAAACTTATACCATTTAAACATGATCTATCTGCAACTCTGTAACAAGCGACTAGTGTTTCTGCACATTCAACACCCAAACCTAACACAGAACACCTTGTAATTGAGCTGCTGTCAGCCTAATATAGCCATGTGTCAATATGTGTCCATATTGCCTAATATTCTGTACTATTAAATAACAGTTCTATCAATCTAAATAAAGAACTGAGGGAATCAGCACTCCTCTCCTATGCCCAACCCCCCCATCAAGTATTAATGTATCATTAAAAATCAAACTTAAAAAAGACCCCCTAGTAATTGAGATCATGTATCCTAATATGTTCATCGTTTTATAATGTGTCAGTATATAATCAATCTGCTGTATATACAGGAACAGTCCTAGAAATCAGAAACAAAATCTAACAGAATCCCCCACCCCCACTCCCAGGAAACACCAATGTATTGATAATTGGTCAGATGGAATCATACATCCATTTTGTATGTGAACAAATAGCCATCACACAACGTAACCCCATTGTGTCATGTACTTGATGGCAAGCGTTTGTGCACATAAAAGAAACAGGCACAGCACCAACTACCTAGTAAATGAGATAGTGTACTTAAAATGTCCAAGTATGAACATGTATCTGTATATAAGCTTTACCTCATATCACCAACCCACCACCACATCCTATTTTGTTGGGGAAGGGGGGTTTGAAACCAACATAATGATAACCAATTAAAAGGGATTCTAGATCCATTTAGTATTAAAATATACAACAAAATCACAACGTACTACCATTATACATCCATTAATTGTTCCTGAAGTAGGTGAAAATTTAAGTAGTGTACTGTGACATAAAATCTAAATCAGTGTTCATACTGTCTCCCACCATATTGAGAAGTAAAATGAGGTTGATCTCAAAAGCCCATCTCTGTTGTGTATTTTTGAAATGTCCTTTCAAAACCAGGACCAACATATCTGAAATGCAGTGATTAGACTGAGAGAAGTGTTGTCCCACTGTTTTTTCAGTCATCTTCATTTTTATGTTTGCTTGCACGCATGTGCAAGAAACATAGTGCCATCATCCGAGTTTTTGAAGGTGTGTCACCCATCTTCCAATTCAGTCAGTGTGTTTGCAGGCATGGTCACAGTTCTCCAATCAATGCTGCAGCTGTCTATGACAGCAGTTGAAAATGCAGTGCCATACAGTTGAAAGGGAGAGCTCAGCTTCAGTGAGCAGAGCTCCCCCCTAACACACGCACACATGCACGCATAATGTGTACTCATGCGCTCCTCCCACGCACACACTGTATGGCCGAAGGGGGTGCCCAATCCCCTGTTGGCTCCAGGCCCCCCCAAACAGCCTTCCAGCTGCCATGTTGGGAGCCCACCCCAGCGTGGCAAACATCCCGCGTCGTCCAATAAAAAAAAAAAAAACTGTTAAGAAAAAAAGTTCCTCGGCGGTCGCCCTGCCCACCGCGCCCACCCTCTGTGCACCTTACCTCCCCACACCCCGCCACTTACATATTCGGGCTCATCGCGATGATCTTCGGTGACTGGGGAACACGCCTGCACTCTTCAAAGCCAACTGCAAACTGAGGAAATGCCGGTAAGCTGTATAATGCAATAAATAGGGTTTTTCCAACTTTAATGCATATCTCAGACATTTGTTGGAATTTTTGCACCAAATTTTCAACATGGGGGTTTTGGGACCCCTCCTCATGAATTCTCTCACTGTCATGGCGTTAATCGTGCCCGAAGATTGATTTCGCAGTCACTGCGTGAAATCACATTTTGGGACCGAGTAATGAAATGACAGTGCCAGTGTTCATAAGGTGGGCTCTCAAAAAGCCTATGTTGCAAATTTGGCGAAAAAATTACTAAAAATGACTGTTTTACAAGCATGCGTTGCACAGTTACTATGCACGTTCGTAAGTTTGCGAATTTTTAATATTTGCACTACGAATTTTCAGCATTGCCATTTTACCACACTCTTATGAGCAGTGCAGCTGTCATTTTCACATCTCTCGCCTAAATATGTTTCAGCGCATTTAGTGCACAATGGCGCAGTCGGTGTGTGAAATCAATGTATGGGACACATTAAAAAATGAAAGTGAAACTGTTCATGAGCAGAGGTCTTAAAATGGCTATGATGAAAATTTGGTGAAAAAAGTCCTAAAATGACTGTTCTACGAGCATGCGTTGCGCAGTTCCTACGCACGCTCATAAGTTTGTGAATTTTGAATAGTTGCACTCCAGATTTTTAACATTGCCATTTTACCATACCTCCTTATCAGCAATACAGCTGTCATTTTTCACATGTCGTCCAAAATGTGTTTCCCTGCATGTAGCGCACAATGACGCAATCGGTGTGCGCAATCAATGTTTAGAACAGATTAAGAAAATAACAGTGACACTGCTCATGAGCAGAGGTCTTCAAATGGCTATGTTGAAAAGTTGGTAAAAAAATTCCCAAAAATGACTGTTTTAGGAGTGCACATTGTGCAGTTCCTACGCACGCTCGCAAGTTTGCACACCAGATTTTCAACGTTTTGCCATTTTATTACACTTCCCTTATGAGCAGTACAGCTGCCATTTTTCATATCTTGCCCAAAATGTGTTTCCACACATGTAGCGCACAATGGTGCAGTCGGTGTGCAAAAGCAATGTTTGGGACAGATTAAGAAAATCACAGTTACACTGTTCATGAGCAGAGGTCTTAAAATGGCTATGTTGAAAATTTGGTGACAAAAGTCCATTAAATGACTGTGTTACGAGTGAGCATTGGGCAGTTTCCACGCACCCTCATAAGTTCATGAATTTGTGATATTTTCAGTCCATATTTTCACCAGTGGCATTTTTTCACACTTCCTTATGAACAGTACAGCTGTCATTTTTCACAACATGGCCGAAATGTGTTTTCACACTTTCAGCACAGAAAGGCATGGTCACTGTGGGAAATCACTGTTCGGGACAGATAAAGAAAATCACAATGACACTGTTCATGATCGGAGGTCCCAAAATGCCTGTGTTGACAATCTGCTGTAAAAAATCCCCAAACTAATTACATTACAGGTGTGCGTTGCACAATTTCTACGCACGCTCATGACTTAACCAGTTTTTTTAATATTTTCACTGCAGATTTTCAACATTGCCATTTTTTACACCTCCCCATGACTAGTACTGCTGTCATTTTTCACATCCTGTTTGGAATGTGTTTTTGTACCTGTGGTGACAAATGCCGTAGTCACTGTGCAAAAGCAGCTTTCAGCTAACAAACTGATATTGCCACTGTTCATGAGGTGGGGGTCACACAAAAAAATGTTGAAAATTTGGAATGAAAATACCAACGAATGCCTGAGGCGTTAGGGTTTTCCGACCATAACACCCCACCCTGTAGAGAATGACAGGCATCAGGGGTGTGACTTGGGATTCTCATCTGTAATGCTCATACCATTCCACACCCTGCAGCCAGTGAGAGGCATCGAGGTGTGCCTTGGACTCTTCGGCCCCAAATTTCACCCCATTTTCCTATACCACACCCATCTCACTGTATTTTCTGATGGAATGGGGTGCACATAAGGGCCAAAGACCCCAAGGCACACCATGACACTTGGTGTCTGCAGGGTAGGGTGTGGTGAAATGGCATGGCCGTTATGCCTGACGACCCAAAGGCACACCCCAATGCCTGTCAGTCTCTGCAGGGTGGTGGTGGGGTTGGCTTCAGTTCAATACTTCACTGCCATTCCTATTATGCAGCTCTGTAACTCCTACACTACCAATGCCAATGCCAGCAAGCAAACATTCGGGCATTGACAAATGCTTGTAATAGCATGTCTGTGTGAGTTCATTCAGGTGCAGAGAGATTGTCCTGTCTCTCCCACATATCCTGCTTATGGACATCTCTTGCATTGAATGAAATAAACAACATTCTGAGATTCACATGTGCTGTATAATTCCCCTGTATCCTGAATTGTCTGTTTTGTGGAGTATTAATGCAATTGCAAGTAAAAATGCGCTCACAAGTCTTGCATCTGGTGAGACCACAGAGTCTTGTACCATTTAGTGTTCTGGTGCTTTGTTCTGGTGCAAGTTTACTCCTAACAATCAGGTTGGTTTGATACATAGACATATTAGGATGACAGCATCTTAATTACAAGGGATTCTGTGTTAGGTTTGGGTGTTGAATGTGCAGAAACACTAGTCATGTGTTACAGAGTTGCAGATAGATCATGTTTAAATGGTATAAGTTTGAATATTCATGAATAATATTGACTTGTACACTGGTTTTAAGACATGCATATCTGAATTGTACTTTCACTACACTATAAATGTGGAAAACAGCTAGTTAATGCTTAATTTACACTAGGACAGGTTGTCTTTAAATCCACTTTTTGCCTAAAACAAAGATATTTTCTTATCTAGAAGACTTTTTACATTATATACATGTATTTTTTCACTGTATTTCATCTTGTGGTTTAAAATCATAGGCATTTACTAATGCATGTACAAAAGCACACATGTAGCTGTAGTATGTTTTATGGCTGTTCTCGGGGAAGAAGCTCATCTATTCTGTGACATTTGACCTTGACATACCTTTCTTTTGATGGAACTCTGTTGTCTTCATATGGTTCTGTGCTGATTTTTAAAAAGCGGTTTAAGTCAATGGGATTTTTAACCTTTTTTGTATCTGTTTTTTTATGTGTGATCTGGACTTTAAGAACGTGTATTCTTCCAAACCAACTGTTATTTTTCTGATGAAGGATTCTATGTAATCCAAAAGCTCAAGCCCCCTCATTTCATTTATAACATATACGTTGGTCCAATAAAAGGGATCAAATCATCTCTTTTTTTTCTGGATATTTTGTAATTCTTGAAAGCTGTTTTTTGCTCCCTTAGCACCTTATCCACCTAATTGGAGAACAACTGTGACCTCCTTCTCCTATGAATCTAGTTTATTACCTTTAAGCAGCTAGCCTATATCTTAGCTATGCTTTCCTTTATTATCCTTTGCACATCCACTTCTCTTCCCTCTCTGGTTATCTCTCCCTTCAATGTATTTCTAACTGCTGTCTCACATTTCCTTACAATTTGCCCATAACAGTCCGGATATGAATCTCACCTCAACATGTAACTGATTTTGATCACAGCCATCATCTTTAGTTAGACCAAACTATGTGTGCTATTCTCCAATGTAAGGGTATCTCATCTGACTTCAGTTATCTGTTGTCTGATTTCTTAAGATCTAGAATCTAATACTCTGGTTTTTATGTTACATTTCACCTTACCCATATCCAAATACATGTGATTATTTATTATTTACATATGCTATACCTGTAAACACATTACATGTTAAAATAATATTATTAATATTATTTGTAAACCATATGAGGTTTTTCTGTTCTGCATAGCTGAGAAGCATGTGGAAAACGCTGAGTGCCTTGGACAAGAAATCGTAATGGACTCTATTCATACAGAACAAATGATAGATACTGGACATCCAGAAGAACCATCATTTGGGCCGGCCAGGTGGCACAGAGGGCTAAGGTGCTGGCACCCTACCTCGACCCACACTGGTGACCTGAGTTCAAGAATGAGCCCACGGCATCAGAGGTCAGCACGGGGGAGGGCGGAACTGGATGGAACTGCCGATAGGCAAGCTCTCCTCTCCTCTCCAGGGAGGGAGTACAGCATCCCTCGGCTGATGAACGACCCCCAGTGGAGGCTGGAGGAAGCTCAGGCCGAGGTGGCCTAGCCACTAGGCCTGAGGCGGGGGAAGGAAGCCATGACCGGGGCTGTTCGGCGCATGTGCACCGCCACGCACATGCGTGCTGATGCCTGAGGCCTCAGTGAGAAAACACTCAGGAAAAAATGCCGGTTGGCAGGGTGAAAACCGACACCCTGCAGGCGCCGCCTGGCCGGTCAGATAAGAGCCGGTGATTCTGGGAGATGGAGATGGGGGGGGGGTCAGTTGGATGGGGGCCAACCAGCAGGAAGGAGCATAAAGAAATATAAAAAAAAAGAACCATAATTTTACTGTCTTAATACAGTCAGTACAGCTCCAAATGAAGCCGATTTTATTGACTCAGACAACAATCATTCCTCTCAAGAACACTCAAACACTTACCACCTGTTCTGAAGTTTTCATCCCTTGGCACACAGTGCAATATCAAAAAATACAGCTGAAGCAATGGTGATGATCTACTATTTATTATTAGAATACATTGATACCTATTTTTAAATGCATAAATAACAGTGCTGAAAAATTAATTAATGATACTCATGTCATGTTTTTTTACTTCAGCAAATGAAGGAAAATTGAGCTCCCAACTGAAGCTCTTCTTCTACAGGAAGGATGGGCAGTATGACACCTGGTGGAGTACAGGCCACGGCACAGCAGGAGTGCACAAAGGTCAGTGTGGAAGCATGATGTGCTTGTACACACACCCCAATGCTCCACTACTAAAGGAGAAAATGGTGGGAAAATAGGCCTGACTTGCCTTTGACTGGACCTCCTCTTCCCCTGGAAAACTCATGTATGACTGACATGGCAGACCTGAAGGAGAAAAAAGCTACTGACTGAGAAAAAAAGAAGAAAGTCATAGAGCTTATCATCTTTTAATTTTTGTGTATTTTTCATCCATTCATTCACTGACTGTATGGGAATTAGAACATATGGACTAACTTTATAATCTCAGTAAAACATTCCAAGGTGTGATATGTTGCAAGATAACTACACTTACAATGTGGTCTTGTATTTAGTAAGTCATCATGCTGTACAAGATATTAGGGGCCAGATATTCAAAATTGCGCAAATGGAGTTCAAAGATTTGCATTGCCCCTTGCGATTGCCCAGGTGCCCAAAGATGCTATATTCTGTGGAATAGCGCTCTGACACTATTCAGCTGAATACAGAGCCATGCTGACCCAGTGTTAAGTCATTTTGCACTGCCATGACAGGTCTCCTGAAGTATGCCATCAGAATGGATAGCAACAGAATGCAATTTGCAATATTCAAAGGGACCCTGTGACAGGGTAGCGTGCTGGGCGGCTTCCAGGAACACTCTCAAAAGAAACACTTCGGAGGCCAGTTTAAATAAATTAAATCTTCTTTACTTTAGTAAACAGAAAACAAACAGCTTGGATTCAGCTTAGCCAATAAATCAGGTCAGTCTCTGCCTTTGCATAAAATATCTAAAGCCCTGTTTACGTGATGGCATTTGCACCACAGCAAACCAAGTGCTCGGGTTGCTGCGGTGCAAATGCCGCCATGTGGACACTTACCAGATTGCGGTAAGCCAGTCCTTACTCCACTCCTACAGTCCCAGAAAGTCTGGAAACATTCAGGAGTGAGCAGCTTAAGCAGCCATGTGGACAGGCTGCAGCACTTGGTCCCACGCGCTAGACCCTGCGGACGACTTTTTGCTGTTATTAGCCAACCGCCCTTTGACTCCCAGGCCCTCTCCAGTGCATCTTGCATTGACACTGAGAGGGGCTGTGTAGACACAGAAGCAGAGAGTCTTCTTTGGTTGAGGCAGTGTTTCAACGCTCCACAGAAGGAGTGAACTTAGCCGTGTAAACATGGCTTAACTGAAATAAAAACCCTCTCTCTTTATTCACCCAGCCCCCTTTATTGGGCCCTAGTGTTGCTTGTTAACACCCCTCCTCCTGGGATACATCCAACATTCAGAACAACCAGGACAGAGAGGTTTTAAAGGGCCAACTTTAAAACAGTACAGATCTTGTACAAATCTCACCACAGCCCCAATCAAAACTTGTGCTGCCTGTGTTGCTGCTGTGTTGCAGGTTTGTAAAGAGGAGAGTAATGGACATGCACTCCATCACAGACCCATGCAAATGAGCCCACTGGGTATGCAAGGCACTAAGAGGCCATTTGTATGCTCATTATGGGCTCATCTGCATGGGTAACAAGGCCCATTCCCAGTCATGTATCCATATTCCTGGTGCTAGTGTCCCCACTGATCGCCGCCCATTCTATCAAAAAAATATCCCTGGTGCTAGTGGTCCTCCCTCCTCAGATTGACAACCTGGCTTAAACAATATAATTCCTAGTGTAGTGGTACCCCCCCTGCCAACTGCCAGTCCTGGCTTAATCATTGGTGCTAGTGGCAACCCCTCCCTCCACTAATAGCATGCAAGTAAAAAAATTGCCTTTGGCATCCAGTGTCCCCTTGCAGCACTGGCATACCCTCCATTTACCTAAGCAGTATTCACGGTGCTGCAGGAGCATACGGCGACCAGCACAACCTTCCTCATACCTCCTTGGCCAGCCACTGTATGTAGAGGCAGGCAGCATGCTTCTATTTAAAGGACAGGGTGACGTGCCTTGTCCTATAAATAAGAGGCACGCTCTCTGCCTGTACATATGGCAGATGGTTGAGGAGGTGTGAAGAGAGCTGTCTAGTCGCTGTATTCTCCCACGGCACCACGGATAATGTTAAGTTGAATGGGGGGAGGTGTTTCCCATGCTGCAGGAGGGAACCACTGGATGCTGGGGGTTTGTTTTTCCTTTACTTCCGGGCTCACAATCAGAGGGAGGGGGTTTACCACTAGCACCAGGGATCATATTATTTAGGCCAGATCTGGCAATTGGGGGGGGGTACCACTACCACCAGGGATATTATTATTTAACAGAACGGGCCGGTGATCAGTGGGGAGGGACCACTATCACCAGGGAAATTATTATTTAACAGAAGATGCCAGTGATCAGCAGGGGGGACCACAACACCAGAGATATTATTATTTGAAAGAATGGACCAGTGATCAGCGAGGGGTGCCAGGGACCACAGGGGCAGTTGTGTTTCCACAGCAACCAACTGGCTAGGTGGCTACATTACCCCTGGAAGCTGCTAGGGCTGCCTTGAGTGAAGTTGGGGTCTTGCTCAGCAATATTTGAACTGCACAAAAAGACAGCACTAAACCCTGTTGTGCAGCACAATGCTGCTGAATATGGAGTAGCGTGCATATTCATGGCCATGCCCCTCCCCTTACCTGCATGCATACATTATGTTTTGTGCGGGCGCTAACCCTCTTTGCCCACACAACAGACCCTTTTGAATATGGAGCTCCAGCACAAACCCCAGTTTGCATGGGCAAAAATCCGTTAGCACCTGTGCAAACCTTTGAATATCAGGCCCCATATATGTGCCTTTTACCCACTACAACACACACCATGTGATGTATCATTGCTTAATCAGAATCATTCTATATTCTGTTTTATGGAGAATGACATTTGGGAATAATATTCATGTTAAGTAACTAAGTTATTGAATATCCTGCCAACACCCTAATTAGGGTCTGCCTATGTTCAGGTTTTCTATCTTAATTAGCTGGTAGCTGTTTACAACTGATGTGTTCAGGTTAGGCATTGTATTGTGATAATTTCTGCTTTTTATCCCACTTTATTGTAGTGTCTGGCCAACACCCTATCTATGGCCTGTCCACCTTCTGGTTCTAGCACTTACTGCTACCTGCTAATGGTGTACATCTGCCATGTTTTGGATACTTATTGTGTATAGGTATTTTCTACTGTATGCTTTGATTTATTGTAGTTTCCAGCAAACATCCCATTTTGGGGACTGCCCACTTTCAGGCTCCCCCCGCTTGACTTTTACTGACAATTGAGTATAGCTGCTATGTTAAATAATGTATTGTTTTTCTTCTCTGCATTTCTGCCCATGTTATACCCCCCCTTCTTATTCCTAACCTATATTAGGTAGCTACTGCCTCCAACCCCCTCCCTAAGAGGATGCAGTAGTAGCTTTGTGAATCCCTGCAGTGTCCGGTCAAAACCACAACAGCAAATACACGTGGTCAAGAACCGTGTGGTCATAACAGCGCCATGCAGTTTTGGAGTTAGTATATCTAATCTAGTGAGGTTCTGTATTGACCGCGCTGTTTTGGACCGCACAGTCTTAATGTAGCGCCAACCCCTGACACCCCCCCTGCTATTGTTACTTCTAGCAGGGGACGTTGAGAGCAACCCAAGTCCAGTCACCTCTCCCCTTACCAACAGTGACCCCATTTGGATAACCTGGCATGGTATACAAATCATGCATATCAACATTTTTAGCCTGCTGTGTAAATTCCCAGAATTGGAAGCATGGGTTTCCCCTATAGAACCCAGATTTCACAGGAATCACTGAAACAAGGCTGCAGCCTGCTACCCCAAATTCAACCTGCTGCCTGAATGGTTTCACCCTAATAAGGAAGAATCACCAAGGGGCCTAAAAAAGATGGGGTAGTACTCCTATATTTTAAAGACCCACTGAGTGCCACCCTAGCCTCCAGCAGCTTATTCGGTACCTCATTTAGTGAATGGATCATTACAGAACTGTTTCTTGGGTCTGCTAAAAAGATTTATATCAGTTGCTGCTACAAGGCTCAAATGAGTGGTAAATCTGGCCTGACCCACTTGCTGGACAGCACATGTTGCCTCCCCTCCTCTAGATAGATCATTATGCTGGGAGACTTCAGTCTGAAATGGCGGTCCAGTAAACAAACAGAATGCTTTGAATTGTTAAAACAACACAGTCTCGCCTAACTCATTGTAACCCTCATCTGCATAGATAGCTGATCCTTGAACCTCTCCCTCATGGACTGGATACTGACAAATTAAGAAGATAGGCTCTGTCACACAGGCATCCTATCTTGACTCCATCAGCTACCACTTCCCTACCTTCTTCATCTGGTCCACCAAACCCCTCTACCTTACCCCCCAATTTTTTACCTTTAGAGACTTCTTGAACTGCAGTGATCCTCGCATGATCTCAGCTATTACAACAGTAAACTGGCCAGTCCTACATATGATGCTTGACGACAACTTGGCCTTGGATTTCCTCACTGCAGCCCTCACTGCAATCCATGACAGACACTTCCCTCTTACCGCCCTTTATTTTTTATTTTATTTATTTTATTTTATTTGTACATCAGTTTACAACCTTTGAGCCAGAGGCTCATTTCCAAAGGTACCTCGTCACATTGAGGGCAAATACATTACAACTTTTTTTGTTACATCATAGAGGTTACCAAGTTTAGCAATCACATGCCGTTACAATCATTTGTACAGGGACAAACAGTTTACTTACAATGGCATATTCTTGCACGCGGTAATGTGCAGAAACAGCATGGTGGTAACAGTTCAATGGGACAGTTTTATGGCACCTTACTCCACACATTACTGTTTATGGCCTGGGTCATGCATGAAAATGATCCCTGGGATAACTGTACCAATCAGTTGAATAAAATAATAAATACAAAGTGTAATTAATACTTAAATATATTAATTTCATTTTTTTCATAATTATAGTTACTGCAGCAACACAAATAACGCTTCATACCAAGGATAAAGTCATTCAAGCAACGGTGTCACAATGTTCTGTTGGCATTCAATGTGACATAATTTTTGAATCATTGGCTGACATGCTAATAAGGGACACTTATAATTCATCAAGTGAACATGCTCTGAGACTGTGTCAGCACATTGCATCCCAGAGGTAAGTTGATAGGAAGCCTGTTGGAGAGGGGCAGGAGCATGAAAAACCATGTCTGCTTGGCCCAGTCTAGAGCTATGACAATCATTGCTGCTAACTTCCCTCTCAGTTTTATCAGTGCTCTCAGTAAAAGTGAGAATGGAGGGAAGGCACAGAGAAACTTACCTGACCGACTAAGGATGAGCACATGCTCCGGGACTGAACCCACATCTGGGGGTCTGCAACAAAAGAGTGGGAGATGGTTGTTCTCCCAGGAAGCACTATTTCTGGTGTACCCCACTGCCTGAGTACTAATGCCAGCACCAGCTGGTTCAGGGTTCATTTGTGATTTCTCTGGTTAATCCTGCTCAAGGAGTCTACCAGCACATTGTCTTTCCCTGGTAGGTGTACTTCTGATACATGAACTTCCATGGAGTGGACTAGGTTCCAGATCTTCAGAGTTTCCGTGCACAGCTTTGAAGACTGTATTCCTTCCTGCTTATGTAATATTTTGTTGTGTTGTCTCTTCTGATCTGGACAGGCTAACCCTTGATCTGGGAGGAGAAAGCCTGCATTGTCAGGTACACTGCCCTGAGTTCCGGGAGAGTTTTGCACTCTTGGGTCGCCTGTGTACTCCAGGTGCCACTAAGAGTAAGGTTCTCCAGGTGGGTACCCTAACCTATGAGTGAGGCATATGTTGTGAGTATAACTATAGGAAGTTGCTGAAGGAAGGGAATTCCCTCTCTGAGGTTGCATCCTTCCTTCCACTACTCCAGTGCCCTTAGAAAAGTTTTTGTGATAGGCACCAACTTGGACAGAGGGTCCCACGTCTCAGACCAATGTTCCCCTAGGTGATACTGATCATCTCTCATTTAGAACCTGGCCCCTGGTACCACTGCAAAAAAACACATCTTTCTTTTATTCCTTATATACCTGAAAACTATTTTCCCCCAACCTTGACCCCCTCTGCAGTACACAGTTATGTACCTTCTTTAACATCCCTGACTGTCTTCTTGGCCTCCCTAGTTCTTACTTGGTCCTCTCCCCATTTTTCATCTCCCTTCTTCTCCTTATGCCTAATAAAGGCCTCCTTTTTGGCCCTCACTGCCACCCCAACTTTGTAGAGAACCATATTGGTCTCTGTACCTGTTTCTCTTAGTAACCAGTCTTTACCGCCTCAAGAATGACCCAATTTATTTATCTTCATCTTTCTTCCATTCCCCTGATACTGTCCATTACAATTAACCTGTCTTGTAATTTCCTCATCCAGTGGCAGTCTGCCTTTCTAAAATCCAAAACTTCAGCCTTTGATGAGGGCTTACCGGTACCAAGGGCCAACTTGTACCATAAGGTGTTTTTGTCACTGAACCAGGAAGTTAGGAAAAGACTGGGTGAGGATGAGAGACAAGGAGTACACAAGTCCCCTCACCTGATATGGACTAAATGCTTTGTTTGGATTTTTATTTAAACACATAATGGGTTCTGTTAATGTTAGTAGCCGCATTTTAAGTAATTGCACATAATTTATCTAACCTAGGCAGTGCGCTGTTTCATTTCAGGAAATCATGTTCTATTAATGCCACACATGGTACAGTACTGGTGGGGGAGGTAGGTGAATAATGGCACCATTATTGGACTACTGTTTGACTACCATGTCTATTTTTTTTGGCTGGTTTGCTGTACAACAATCTTTTTACTTCTATGGTCCAGTAAATTAGTAGCTATTTGTGTCTTAAGATAAAGGTGAACAATGCTAAAGCTCATTTTTCACAATTAACTTTTCCTTCTTATTGTGAACATTATTTTAACTCTGTTCTCAGTCTTACATAATCTTCTATGGTGGGGGCCTATGCATCCAGAATTATAGTCTAAGAAATATGGTTTATTATGCAGAACTTATGGCCTGTTTGCCAGGGTGCAGTAGCATAGAGTTGAATTTTGTGTTTTCATTTTATGGATAATTTCTGGTCTGCTTCCTTGATGGTAAGGGCTCATTTCTTAAAGGGACACTGTCAACCCCCCACTTAAGTCTCAAAGCGTCCCTAGTTTTTAAAAAAACTCATTATGATTGTTCATATTCTGTAGAGATGTCTGATGCAGCTTGTAGTTTGAGTATGATTCTTTTTTTCTTTTAAAAAGTAAGAAACAAGTCTGCCCACCATACTGGTGTTACCACATCAACACATGTTTGTTTACATTCCTTGATCAACTCCCACTGCATCTTTCCTGGACTTGGGAACACCCCAAACACAGTCTAATCACTCATTATGTAGTATGAGAAGACTATTGCATCATGAGTGGCTGCACTGTTTGGGGTGTTCCTAATGTTCCGGAAGTATGCAGTAAGAGTAGATCAAGAACTGGAAACAAAACAAAGTTGGGTATTATTATGCCATTAGCATGCATTTCAGTTCTACTAAAAAGGAGGCAGATATAACAACTAGCAACATCACTGAATTTTAGAAAAGGTAAGCAATCATAAAATGTGTGTTTTTTTTCTAAATATAATATGATGCAAAAAAGGATGACAGTGTCCATTTAACATATTAGTAGGATTTATTTGTAGAACAACACCTCCTAGTGAGGTTACAGAAGTGTGTGGGGTATAATAATCTTGCAAAGTGACAAATAAGGGTGTTTTTGTACTGTATCAAAAATGTATACTACAGTGCCAGAGAACTGAGTATTGATTTTTCTGAAACTCAATAAACAAAAAGTTTACAAAAATACAATGTAGACACAAAAGCCCAATAAAGAGCAAAGTGGGTCAGCACTCCTTGTAGCCCATCTGTGTTGAAGTAGGTAATCCAGAACTTATTCAAAGTGTATTCCAAATGCGTCACAGACAGGCACTGAACCAAAGATAATCAGTCAAAGTTTATTTAAGTGGCTCAAGTTAGCAGCATACAGGATTCTCACCTCAGGAGGCAGCTAAATCTATAGACAGCACAGAAAAGTATAATCTAAAACTGAAAATAGTTCAAAGAATCACCATTGTTACAAAAGAACACCGTTGCTGCTACCTGGCTGCATCTGAGTGAGCTCCCAGCTCACGTACCTTACGTTTCAGTGTCAAATTATGTCTTCATCAGATGAAGTGTGATATACCAGGGAAGTGCACCCTCCAGCTTGTGACTACCATTTTTGTCATTTGAGCTACTGCTTCTCCTGTTTCTTGTTTTACAAAAATACATTTATAGTGTATGGTTAGAGCTTATGTGTATAGAAATCAATAGCTACTGAAAAGTTGTTAGGCACGTTCAAAATGTTGTTGTGCACATGCTATCATCAAGTGCACTTTTGTCCCTGCTTGCACTAACTCCTGCCTGGCACCCACTTTCATTTTCACTGAGTGCAACTTGCACAGGCCACGGCCTCCCTTCTTGACCACCCTAGTGGTTCGTGATGCCCACCCTCAGGGTGTGTGAAGGGATTTCCCTCAGAGCGCTGTAGCATTTACTAAGCAGAGCTGTTCCTCTGTGTGCTCACCCTCTCAGTACAGTTCATTCACTCTCTTTGTATCAGATTTTAAATTTTTTTTATATAAAGTAAATTAAAATATGGACTCGAAGCTCTTACTTGGAAAAGCAGCTCCTCAGCTCACTCACTCTCTCTCTCTCTCTCTCTCTCTCTATCTCTTCCTCTCTGTATTGGCACTCAGTGCTACTCTAGTTCCCGCAACAGAATCATATACTATAAAAAAATGGATGACCATAAACAACTTGCCCTGTGTTTTCATCTTGGGGCCAAGTTAACAGCATGGACCTCTCAAGCATTGCTGTCAAAGTTCATAGGCTGTTATCTTGACTCATCAATGGAAACACAGGCTTGTCATGTATGTTCACCCATACATTATTCCTTAGGTTTTATTTGTGTTACTTATTGGAAAATTGCTAACCGGGAGAGGTATACTAAACCAAAGTTTGTTTCCAGGTGTGACTCAGGAGGAAAGGAATTACAGAGGGGAGGAACAAAGACACGCTATACAGTTAAGTAACAATAAATAAATACAAAATTTAAAGTGACACTGACTGTTCAATAAATGTGTGTGATGGCAAGCAATCAGAGTAAACACATGTGCAAATAAATTATTACATACTCTAAAGACAACTTTGTACGAATAGCAGAAGCAGCACTCAACAGAGCTAAAGTCAAACTGGATACTACAATGTGCAGGAAGTAACTTGTAGTGGGATGTCAAGGTACAAAACTGTGACAGTCAAGAGAATAATGGTGAATAAAAGAGCTACATCTGGAGGAATATGGGCAGGGGTAAAAGGAACTGAAGTCAGTTTGGAGGAGCTGTTTGAGACAGGAAATAGGAGAATAGGCAGATGGGAGGAGAGAGGCAGTTCCAGAGATTTGGGAATGCTTACAGTATGGCATGATCAGTAGAAATGTTGCAGTGGGGAATGCTAAAAGAGTAAGAATTTTAGGAGCAGAGGGACTAGGAGGAGGGGTCGGGGTTGAGAGATGGTCAGAGAGGTAGCAGGGGAGGAAAGTGAACCAGTACTTTGAATGGAAGGCAGAAAAGTGAGAGCAGTGCCAAAATTTAAGAGATGGCAAGGAGAAATTCTGGAAAAGGCAGCAGTAATAAGTGAGGGGACAAGAACTGGAAGCAGAACAGCAGAAAAAGTTAAAATGGGACTCCAGTCTGGACAGAGCAAACTTAGACTACATTTATGTAGTCAAACACTGGAAAGATCATTCTATAGATGAAGAGTGGTGGACACAGAGAGGCAGGCATGGCTTGTTCCTGTGCAAGGCACCAAGCTTAGGATGAAGGATTTTTGTGAATGGCGATGACATTAGTGGAGAAATTCAGGTTTTCATCCAGCCATGCGCCCAGGTACTTGAAGTGAGAGACCTCCAAGGGGAACACCATAAAGAGCCCAAAATGCAGAGACAGAGTTGAGCCTAGAGAGTTGCTGCTTGGTGCTGAAAGACATGGTAACAATATATTTTGCATTCAACATTAGTTGGTTTTAGCAGAACCAGTGCTGGACATTATTAAAGTAGCACTGGGACTGATGCACCATTGGCATAAAGAATCATACATAAGTATGTTCTCTGAGACACAAGCCATTGGGAGGCCACTGAAGATGAGGGATATCAGGTTAGACTCCAAGATGAAGCCTTTGGACACCCCAAAATTGATGGTGAGAGAGGCAATGAGTTGTTGCCTACCTAGACTGACTGATGTCAGCCAGTGAGGTAGGATAAGAACTACCCAGGCACATCTAATTTATCCAGGGGAATTAAGTGGACCATGTAGGGGTGCATCTACAAATTTTGTAAGGGGGTATCAGTTTTGTCAAGGGGTAACACTTCCCCACAGCAGTTTTGTCAAGGGGTAGCATTTCCCAAGAAAAATGTTAAATATTCTATTACAAAACTCAGGTTATTGTAGGCTAAACCAACTACTGTTTTCTGACTTAAGGGGACAGCGGATGCTACAGTACTTCACTGCATAGATGGATCCACCATTTCAATAACCTTAGTAGGGTTGGGCAGAACCAAAAAGGTCCTGACCCTTATTATCAGGATCAGGGTCCAGGCCCAAGTCCTGATATGTTCTGAGAGTTCTGATTCTAATCAGAACTTTTTGTAAAATGTGAGTAAAATTGAAACCTGCCATACAATTGCATAAGAGAACACTAAGATCTATGGCATACACATAGAAATGTAGACAGCACTGGATTGCTTGAAATCAGATCTGTTGGTATCATCACCACTACCAAGAGTACATGCCTGTCCACCAGAGGGGTTTGGTTTTGGTGAAACCAAGGGTCCAGATCCAGACCCAGATGAGTTTCAATACAGTACAGGGTTCTTATGCTTCAAGTGGTTTTGTAATGATGTTGTGGTTATGTTAGATAGTGATTTCCCTCAGCTTATAGTGCTGTTGCAAAAAGAACAGACTGCCTTCCTTGTGTCCTCCTTTAACACAGTGAAATGCAGCCACACCGCACTCTTAACACTGCAGCTGAGCAGACTAGATGGGCCAAGCGGTCCTTATCTGCCGTCAAAGTCTATGTTTCTATGTTTCAGTTACCAGTGATTCTGGTAGTCCCACATTCCTCAGTTCTTTTTTCAATAGATGTGCCTGCCTTGTCCTCATGTTCTTGTCCTGTGACCACTGGCCCTAATGGTGCCATGCTAGTGCTGCAGTCATTTGGCTATCCTGCAGGTTGTGATGGAGCCTGCCAAAGAAATGTCAGTGTTGCTTGTTTGGATTTCTTAGGGGGAGAGGGACCCTTATGCTTACTGCTACTTTTACTACCCTGGGTACTTGTGCTACTCCTAGAGGCTCTTTTGCCATCCACCTTTTTGGGTCTGTCCTCAAGGTATATAGCATACTCTGCCTCATCATCAATGTCACTCACATTTACCTCTGATGAAGAAGATGACGTGTCACTAGCCAATTCATGTGAAGGGAAATATTCAGAGCCAGATGACTGCTCCTCCTCTACAACTTTTCAGGTGTACTGAAAAGCTGAGAAGCAGGAGGCATAACTGAATCAACTGTAGTGGTCATACTGGTATTATTCACTGTTGCAGGTATAACAGACTGTGGTGAGTACAGTCTGCTGACTGCCATCCGAGACTGCTGAGTGCTACTGACTTTTGTGAAACCTTAGCCCAATCCCAGATTACACCACCAATATTTTTAAAAACAGATTTCTACTGCAGAACTAATGTAATACTTTTTAAATGTGAAGAAGTACTGATTTATTTTTGCACCAAAACATTCTTGCAAGTGGCACACAGGGCAGGCAAGGGTGAATGTGTAGTGCAACTGCACGGCATCACTATCTGGCCCTAAACTGCGGGTGGTGGGAGTGCAGTCAGCTGACTGCCCTCCGAGGTTATGGGCTGCTACTGACTTTTGTGAAACCTGAGCCCATATTACACCATATTATTCAAGCCAGAACTAAAATACTTTTAAATGTACAGAAGGACTGATTTATTTTAGCACAAAAAAAATTCTTGCACGGGGCATGCAGGCAAAGATGTGCATGCGACTGCTCGGCATCACTACATGGTTTTAAGCTGTTGGCAGTGGCTTGGGAGTACAGACAGATGACTGCCCTCTGAGATTTCTGGCTGCTACTGGCTTTCGTGAAACCTGAGCCCCCCAGAATATTTATTACTTACACCACCAAATTAAAGACAGATTTTTTTTTAAATAACTACAGCAGTCAAGCTAGAAGTTAGAACTACTGTAATAATATATATATATGTGTGTGTGTGTATATATATATATTATGGGGCACTCCTATAGTTAGGGTTATGAAGCCACTTCTATGTTAAACTTTAAATTTTGTGCGTTAATAACTTTGGACCCGTTCAACAGATTTGCATGAAATTTGGTATGTGTGGTGGGGCATGGTAGAGCTCTTGATCTGCCAAATTTTGTTTTGGTCAGACTTATGGTGTTTTTACACCAAAATGCTGAAAACTGCACTTTTCACCAGTTATGTGGGCAGTTTGGGGGATTTTGCCCATGGCACTGCGTGGCTGTTGTGTGGCATGCCACTCTACGAGATGGCTCATTTGAAAAAGCATTGGTGGCCAAATATGCCACTTTCTGTTTAGTGAAAAAATATTAGTCCATTCAAAAGTTATTGCAGTTTTAAGCTCCCATTGTAAGATCTATGGGAAAATTGATATGGTTGTTTTGCGAACATAGAATGGGGTTTGGGCCATCTCGTCCCGCCTCGCGATCAAAGAATTTGCAGCCTCACGGTCAAAGAATCTTTGACCCCGAGAATTCTTAGATCGTGACCACTGCCATCTTGTTTTTAAAATACTGTCGGAAAAAATTAAACATCTCAAATCATGGGTTACACCTGAAGTAAAACTTGCATGGGTTTTATTCAGGGGGCTTCGTTCTATCAACCCATGGCTGTTGTTTCTTCTACACTAGTCAAAAAATAGAGTTACAACATTTTAAATTTGATCGTGGATCGCAAACGATCTTTGATCTCGAGCCTGCAAATTCTTTGACCGTGAGATTCTTTGATCGTGATCTTAGATCGCTAGGGCGCGACTAGATGGCCCGATGTAAAAATACATTTTTCTCAGTCCAAGGGTGGGTTATCAACACAAATGAGGGTGGGTTGTGCTCAGAGGGCTTCGTTTTATTGAGGCATGGCAGTAGATTCATTTATTTATGGCTAAAACTCGAGTTTCACCATTTTTTATTCTTTGACCATTAGCCTACAATTTCTTTGATCGCGAGCCTGCAAATTCTTTGACTGCAAGATTCTTCGACTGTGATCTTTGATCGCAAGGTCATTACCAGATGGCCCTTTGAAAAATTCAAATTTCTCAGTCTAGGGGTGGGCTTCGAACACAAATGAGCCTCGGCTTTGCTTAGGGCACTTCGTTCTATCGAGACATGGCGGTGGTTTCATGTACTTCTGCCTAAAACTCAAGTTTCATCATTTTTATGTTGCTTGCATGCATGTGCAAGAAACATAGTGCCATCATCCGAGTTTTCGGAGGTGTGGCACCCGTCTTCCAATTCAGTCAGTGTGTTTGCAGGCGCGGCCCCAGTTCCTCAATCACTGCTGCAGCTGTCTCGGACAGCAGTCAAAATGCAGTCGACAGTTGAAAGGGAGAGCTCCACTTCTGACGGGGTGCCCACCTCTGCCGGCTACATGCCCCAAAAGCTGTCCAGGCTCCCAGCGTGGCAAAACTGTTATAGCCGACGGGTGCCCAACTTCGCTGGCTCCATGGTTACATGCCCCAAAGCTTCCCCAGGTGCCATGCTGGAAGCCCACCCCAGTGTGGCAAAGTTTGTTACAGCCGATGGGGTGCCCAATCCCCCTGACTCCATGGCTGCACGCCCCCAAAGCTTTCCAGGTGCCATGCTGGGGCCCACCCCAGTGTGTCAAAGCTTGTTAGACGATGGGGTGCAGCCAATCCCCATTGGCTCCAGCCCCCCAAACAGTTTTTGGCCCACGCTTGGGAGCTCACCCCGCGGGCAAATGTCCCACGTCATCTTAATAAAAAAAAACCTGTAAACAAAAAAAGGTTCCTCGTAGTCTCCCTGCCCCCCCACAACCTGCACCCTGCCTCCCCACACACCCCTACTTGTGGAGTCCAGCGCGACGATCTTCAGTGGACCTGGAACACGTCTGCACTCTTCAAAGCCGACCGCGAACTGAGGAAATGCTGGTAAGCTGTATAATGGAATAAATAGGGTTTTTTTTAACTTTGTTGCATATCTCAGGCATTTTTGGGAATTTTGGGCCCAGATTTTCAACATGGGGTTTTTAGAACCCCTCCTCATGAATTCTTGCACTGTCATGGTGTTAATCAGGCCCGAAGGGTGATTTCACGGTCACTGCATGAAATCACCTTTCGGGACCAATTAGTGAAATGACACTGCCAGTGTTCATAAGGTGGGCTCTCAAAAAGTCTATGTTGAAAATTTGGTGAAAAAATTCCTAAAAATGACTGTTTTACAAGCATGCATTGCGCAGTTCCTACGCACGCTCATAAGTTCGCGAATTTTCAATATTTTCACTTCAGATTTTCAACATTACCATTTTACTACACCTCCTTTTGAGCAGTACAGCTGTTATTTTTCACATCTCACCCACAACGTGTTTCCACCCATGTAGCGCACAATGGCGCAGTCGGAGTGCGAAATCAATGTATGGGACACATTAAGAAAATCACAGTGACACTGTTCATGAGCAGAGGTCTTAAAATGGCTATGTTGAAAATTTGGTGAAAAATTTCCCCTTCAGCCATTCTGCAATGTTACTAATGAAGACCTTGCAGCACCCCACTGGTCAACCCCTTTCCCTAGACTGCACCCCATTTACCACCACTCTCTGCCTCCTGTCTGTTCGCCAGTTTCTAACCCAGTTTACCACCCTTTCCCCCATGCCCAGCCTACCCTGCTAGTTTATCAGCCTCCTATGTGGGATGGTGTCAAAGGCTTAGCTGAAATCAAGGTAAGCGTTGTCCACTGCCCAACCCTGATTCACTTCCTTTGTCACCCAGTCAAAAAAATCAACCAGATTTGTCTGACATGATGTCCCCACTGTGAATTTATGTTGTCTATGGTCTTGGGCTCCAATGGCTTCTAGATGCCCCACTATCCTTTTTTTAAGCAATGCCTCCATGATCTTCCTCACTACTGAGGTGAGGCTGAACAGCCTATTGTTCCCTGCCTCCTCCCTGCTGCTGCATTCGTGTAGAGGGACCACACGTGCCCTCCTCCAATTCACTCATGTTGAATGACTCAGTGAACATGGCTGCCAGAGGCACTGCTATCTCCCTTCGCAGTTCTCTTAATATCCTTGGCCGTATGCCATCTGGTTCCATCGCTTTGTCCACCTTCAATTTAGTGAGCTCCTGCAGGACTCTTTTGCCTTTGAATGGACTGTTGTCCACCTCTTCACCCCCTTGGCAACTGCTGTACTGCTGTGGCCCTTGCCCCTCCCACTCTTCTGTGAATACTGAGCGGAAAGACACAGTGGATGACTTGGGAGGAAGGCACGGAACTATCACTTCCAAATACTAAACAGCACATACAAGCAGGCAACATTCGGCATTGACAAATGCTTGTTTATTCTTTGATTGTGAGCCTGCAAATTCTTTGATTGTGAGCCTGAAAATTCTTTGGTCGCGAGATTCTTTGATCACCATCTTTGATCGCGAGAGAGGGACAAGATGGACAAATTTTATAATGGAATACATAGGCCAATTTTGACAAAGTTTAAGTTTAAATATCTTGGAAATGGTTTGGTCTTTTTACTTCAAATTTGGAGGGTGAAGGCATGTCCTATAGATGTGAATTATGCTGTTTTCTTTTCTTTCTCAAAAAGTAAGGAAATTCTATGCAAAACACTGTTTTAATGCATTACTTTGGATTAAAACACAAAAAGTCAAGAAATAAAAGATCTTTAGGGTTGCCCTTCCTCCCTGCTCATGGACTCACCAATCATCCTAAGACTGACAGATAATGGGGTGTGTTATTGGGGTTGTGAGGCATAAATGTCATCTCATTCTTTTCCACTGCCCCTTGTCAATGTGATTACACATGGTACAGTATACCTCTGTGATTCCAACTGCATACTACTTACAATATTCATAAGTTGTATGGCCTCAGTCAGGTAATGCCCCTGCTCCCTCAGACCAGGAATTGGATGCTGATTAGAGAGCCACAGCCCAAATAAAGACATGGACATAAATGGTATACCTTCCTCATACCAGCTGCACACAAGTTAGAACAGTGAGGAGTTGCACAACCTCAGCTAAGGAATCCCCCCCTCCCCTGAAGAGGTACTGATGCTAAGTGCAGAGGTACAGCCCAAGTAAGGTCATTAACATGAATGGTATACTACTGTGATACCAACTGCATACTAGTAATGATAGTCAAGAGTTGCACAGCCTCATCCAGGCAATGCCCCACCCTGCAGACAAGGAATTGGATGCTGAGTGCAGAGCCACAGTCCAAATAAAGCCATGTACATAACCGGTATACCTCCTTCTTATGAGCTCTATAGAACTTAGAACAGTAAAGAGTTGTACGGGCTGAGCCAGGCAATACCCTCCCCGTCCTGCTGCCCCAAAGAGGTACTAGATGCCGAGTGTAGAGCCACAGCCCAACTCAGTCTATGAACATCAACAGTATACCTATGTGATACCATTTTCAAACTAGTTACTACACTCTTCAGTTGCATGGACTGAGCCAGGTAATGCCCATCCCCTCCCAACCCCACCCACAGACCAGGAATTGGATGCTGACTGCAGACCCACAGCCCAAATAAACAGATGAACATAAATGGTATACCTCCCTCATACCAGCTGCACAGAAGTTAGAACAGTGAGCAGTTGCACAACCTGAGACAGGCAATCCCCACTCCCCCATACCAGGAACTGGATGCTGAGTGCAGAGCCACAGCTGAAATAAAGCCATGGACATAAACAGCATACCTACCTCTTATGAGTTGCACACAAGTTAGATCAGTGAGGAATTGCATGGCCTCAGCCAGGTAATGCCCCAACCCCCTCTGCCCTCAAGAGGTACTTGATGGTGAGTGCAGAGCCAGAGCCCAACTAAGCCTATGAACATCAATGGTATACCTGTGTGATACTATCTGTAGACTATGTACTACACTGATCAGTTGCATGGCTTCAGCCAGGAAATGTACGCTCTACCCCGCAGACCAGGAATTGGATGCTGAGTGCAGAGACGCAGCCCAAATAACAACATGGACATAAATGGTATACCTCCTTCATACTACCTGCACACAAATTAGAACACTGAGGAGTTGCACAGCCTCAGCCACGCAATCCCCCCCCCCAAAGAGGTACTGAATGCTGAATGCAGAGCTACAGCTCAGATAAGGTCATTAAGATGAATGGTATACCTCTGTGATATTAGCTGTTTACTAGTTATGATATTCATCAGTTGTACAGCCTCACACAGGCAATGCCCACACCTCACCAGACCAGGAACTGGATGCTGAGTGGAAAGTCACAGCCCAAATAAAGCCATGGATATAAATGGTGTGCCTGCATCTTATGAGCTGTACACAAATTAGAATACTGATGATTTTAACAGGCTCAGCCAGGCACTGCCCCCTCCCCTCTGCACTGAAGAGGTGCTTGATGCTGAGTGCAGAGCTACAGCTCAACTAAGTCTATAAACATCAGTGGTATAGTTGTGCAATACCATATGCAGAGTAGTTACTACACTCATAAGTTGCATGACCTCAGCCAGGCAATACCCCCCCACCCATCCAGAGCAGGAATTGGATGCTTAGTGCCAAGTCACAGCCTAAATAAAGACATAGACATAAATGGTATACCTCCCCCATACCAGCTGCACAGAAGGTAGAACATTGAGGAGTTGCACGGCTTCAGCTATGCAATACCCCCCACCCCCCACCCACAACAAGAGGTACTGGATGCTGAGTGCTGAGCTACAGCCCAAGTAAGGTCATTAACATTAATGGTATACCTCTGTGATAGCAAGTGCATAGTCGTTAGTGCACTCATGAGTTGCACGAACTGAGCCAGGCAATGCCCCCCCGATCAGGAATTGGATGCTGAGTGCAGACCCACAGGCCAAATAAAGACATGAAAATAAATAGTATATCTCTCTCATACCAGCTGCACACAACTTTGAACACTGAGGAGTTGCATGGCCTCGGTCAACCAACCCACCCCCACCACTACTGTGTGACCCTGAGCAAGTCACTTAACTTCCTTGTGCTCCCAGGTTGCATCTGGAAACAAGCTTTGACTTAGTGTGCCTTTCCTGGTTAAACAATTCCCCCCCTACAGCCACTCCCCAGACCAGTCAATGGATACTGAGTGCAGAGTTACAGCTCAAGTGATGGCATGATCTTCAATGGTATACATCCACATACCAACTACAGAGTAGTTATTAAACTGAAGGGTTGCACAGCCTGAGGCAGGTAATGCCTGCACACCACCTCAGCAGGTAGTGGGTACTTAGTGCACACTCACAGCCCAAAAAAAGACATGGAGATCAATAGTATACCTCTGTCACACCAACTGCATTTAAATAATACTCAAGAGACATAGGATAAGGTTAAAAATTAGTTTTATCATTTAACTATTTAAATATCTTTAGGCCGAATTGTTTGTTTGCTCCTGGGATGGGCAAAAAACAGTTCTTCATAGATATTCTTAATCATTTTTTTGTGTTTTGTCATTTTTGGTATTTCACAAACTAAGTCTACACTGTAACATTTTTCTGCTTATTACGTATTCAATTTAGGTTTTATATAGAATGAGTAAGTAATAACATATGCGAGTTTATGTAACAGAAGATGTCTTTAACAACTTCTAATTTTACTTACATTTATTGCTAAGTAGTATCAATGTGTCCATTGACACTATTATACGAATGAAGCAGGTCTGCACAGTTGCAGCAGACATTATCTTTCTGGGGAACACGACAAGAGTTACCAGGCACTGTTGCTCAAGAACATAGCAAAAGAACATTGTTGCATATAACAATACAGAAGCGGTTTTCACAGGCTGGTGCCGAAGCTCCGCAGCAGACATGCTTATTTACCAGGACTCACTGCATGCACTTTATCTGTTTGACGACTCCAGTGGAATGACCACACATATCCAAGGCACACCGCCTTAAGGGTAGCTGGTCCATTCCACTGGGGTGTCAAACAGACAAGGCATACTGATGAGTCCTGGTAGGACGAAACATGTGTTCTATGTCTTCTGTTAGCAACCTTTGCAAACTGTGTGAGAGGCTTTTCGCACCATGCAATTCTGCTTAAAGTTAGACCAGCATAACATTCTGTGGTGATTTGCATATGCAGCCCATGATGCTTTGCATTGTGGGGAAATGTGATTTGTATTTTCTTGAAACTTGGCTTCCCAGCCAAATGCCCTTTGGGTAACCCTTGCCTCAGTGTTTGGCATAGAGGTTCTTTGTCTTTAAATAGTTTTTTATTTTAATGGGTTCACTGCGAATATATCCAAGGCACACTGCCTTAAGGGTAGCTGGTCCATTCCACTGGGGTGTCAAACAGACGAGGCATACTGATGAGTCCTGGTAGGACAAAACATGTGTCTATGTCTTCTGTTAGCACCCTTTGCAAACTGTGTGAGAGGCCTTTCGGCACCATGCAATTCTGCTTAAAGGTAGACCAGCATAACATTCTGTGGTGATTTGCATATGCAGCCCATGATGCTTTGCATTGTGGGGGCATGTGTGATTTTGTATTTAGATAATTATGACTAACAAAAAATGATTGTACCTGTGAATATCACTATTTGACACCTATTTAAGACAAGTCATTAGAACAAAAATAGAATTTGTTTCACTGAGCAATTTTATAACATTTAGTTCTTCACTGCATATGCACTTGAGACAGTAAGAAACAATTAGTGGTTCTCATGAGCACATAAATATATTGTTTTATAGAAAAACCACATGTGTGGATTATGTCAACACTGTTAAAGTATGTAGCAATATTGTCCATATGATTAGAAAAGTTTACTTTCATGCCAACAGAAACATTATGAAGTTTAATTTGTCTTTATGTATTAATTCTGCATAAATAATTTAGAAGAAATTGTTAAATATTCTATTTGAACATTATTGTATTTTTTAAGAAATCTGTTGATATCTTTTAAGACTCTTTTTAGTTTATTAGTGGTTATTTATTTGAAAGTGGACCAACCAATATCAAAAAGTCAAAAACAGAAAAACGAAGACAAGTAAGTAGCACAGTATGTCAGTAGCAGAAAGATTGTATGGTACACATCAATGCATTCTTCTGGCATTTAAATGAGAAGAGACACCCATAACATTAGCAATATGTATATATATATATATATATATATAGATAGATAGATATAAAAAGAGCAAGTTAATGTTAGATCATACAATGGCAGGCACATATATAGCCATTGGTTGTACTGTTACTAGATCAGTAAGTTAGCTAAATAATTTTAAAAATTGTTGCCGATACCATGCTGTGGTGAAGATATTATATATCACAGCCATTTTCTTACTCATGTTGAAAAGGTTGGTTCATCTCCAAATCGATGCATTTTTTAAACTTTTTATCATTTGTGGAACTGAGAAAAATTCCTCATCCAACCTCCAAAATATGGACGATCCTATAAAAGCAGGAGCATACCAATAGTTTGCATTGTGGAGCAGAAGTAGACAATCATTATTGACATTATCTGTCGAATAATGAGTTGCACACATTTGCACAGATATTGAGAAATGTATACATACACTGAAAATAGGGCAGATAACCACATGTATACATCTCTATGTTCAGTTATCAACAGCAGCAACAGTAGCACTTAATGCAATGCAGTAACATTAAATGCATGAATACAACAGTTTTGGGACAGTTAATGTAGCAATGCATGCAATTTCCTTTTTGTCAGCAAACACAAATAGCTAAGAATCTATGTAAGAAACAGATGTTCAATCTGCAGTTCAGCACTATATACATATCTACAAATCTGAGTCGCATTGTATTGGTAGATTTTATCATATCCAGTGTTGGCAGCATACTCCAAGAACAGTGACAGATAATCTTGTCAGATACACTTCAACAAATGCAGTGCAGTGCTAACAGATGACATTATTATGCAGAAAGTCATGCTGTGAACATGAGTCAAATAACTACATCTGCCAAGACATAAGTCACTGACTGACGTGTGTAATATCCAGCGCCTTCGAGTCTGCTTGGGTTTGGCGGAAGTCAATTCAGTAAGTATCATAGTCAAGGTCAACAATGTAGACAACAACAGGAAAAGGAGTCACAACTTAACCTGATGCGTATTGTTCAAAGAAGTATGGCTCTTCACACAATATGTAGAGAACAGTGCTTAAAACTCTGATAAGCATGTTACAATATTACTGATTTTGTCATCACCATGTAAAATGGTACTGTGAAACAAATGAATACACAGTGACATGTGCAAAACATACAAGATTAACTGAGACACTTGCAAAAAGATATGACCCACTGACTGTCTAATGATCACAGCTCAATGCCCTGAAGTCTACTTGAGCAGTAACACAGCAGTCATTGTAGTAAGTACATTAAAGTTGCAAATGTTAAGTATTACAATACAAATGGTTCTAGAAATTGTATTGCAATAAATGATGAAAACAATATTGTTTTGCATTCAGCATATCAGAAGGACACTGAGATAAACAAGTCATTGCCTACTACAGTCTGTTACATGGGTGCAGTATTGTGGTTCTCTTCTGCAATGGCAGGAAACTCAATGTAATTGACACAGGCTGTATTAATAGTGTACAAGATCTAAAATACCTAGATCATCATCACTGCACAGTGGTTGTTTCAAATGAAAGGTGTTAGTTATTCTATCAGATCAAAATAAATTATGTAAACTAGTGGAGAAAAAGACATCTAGCCACAATACACTGGCGGAATGGTATTGTTACAAACATACTCGTTAAGTAAGTTGCAGTGATCAGATAGCATCACTCCTCCACGTATTGTTCAACATTGGTGCAATGGAGAATGATGACGTATGCATCTTTCAGATTCCTTGGTAATCTTTCTCTCATAGTGCATACTATATCATTGCACTCCACCCATCCCTTTCTGAACCTTCGCCAAGTGACATGGTGGCCAGAGTAAATGGATAGGCCATGATGGAAGATAACTGCATGTGTGTCAAACTGACTTCTTGAGAACATAGTTCTTCCAGTGATGAAATCAGAAATTGGTGTTGTGATTTTCATGCCTTGAGAGTTAAAACAGTACAATGCAATCATAATGTATGAACTGGAAGATGCAACAATCAGAGAGCAAACACAAGAACGACCACATCTTCAGCACAGCCAACCAGTTTTTGCATTTGCAAACAACTTATGAAAGTTCATGAATCTCTGTTCAGGGACATAGAGAGACAACCACAGCATGTCCTGAGTTGCTTGTGATTCTTTGTGTCCACATGACAAACATGTGTACTTGCACACATAGCCAACTTGAAAGTGTTGGCACAGATCAATACCATAATCTGCTAAACTGTTTATCATTCCCATCATGAACTCTGTGGCATCTTGTTGTGCATTGTCAGGAAACAATGATTGTCCTGCATAGTTTACAAGAGTTAGTCATAGAAGAGTCACTCTTTAAACTGGGCAACTCCTCTTGACTACCTCTAATGACTATCTTCAATGCTTCAGAGAGAGGTGTCGACTGACTTGAGTTTAAGACATCAGCAAACTCAGGGATATGGAGAAGTGCCTGCATTGTAGCATTAGCATAGTAGTTTACTCCTGTGCTGTTGTCAAATATTGGCAGTGTGTGAACCCCAATGCATCTCTTCACAGGTGGAGATGTGATTTGTTGATGGACAGACTGCTTACCAATAGAATGGTGAAGTGACGACTGTGGAGTCTTAGTGTGTTTCCTCTTTAATTTGCACCCTGCATCAATTGGGACATCTGTTCCTGATGCATATCTGGGAACTGGCAACAAAGGAGCATTTGGTTGGTACAATATACATAATCTATTGTACTCAACAATGCATTTACTATCAGCATGTATCTTAGTTTCTGCAAGATTCACTATGTGTAGTCCAGACAACTGCCTCACACGAGACAAAGCAACATAAGACATGCCATCCTTGAATATACCACTGCCTATATCTACAATGGAACTATCAAGACTGAGCCCTTGTGACTTGTGTATAGACACTGCATAAGCAGCACACAATGGAAATTGTTTCCTTGTCACATATATGTCTTTGACAAGCTCAAACTTGACTGTTACTCTATCTATTGGTAGAGGAGTTTCATAGTTGACAAACATAACAACCACAAACTCCACAGTTGTCTTCTGCACATTATACTGGAACTCATGGATGTACCCCATGGCTCCATTCACAAGACCTCGGTCAGCGTCAATGTTTCTGCGAAGCATGACACGTGCATTCCTACACAGTGGTAGAAATAAATGAGTGGGGGATGGGTCTAGACTAACAGGCATCTCAGGCTTATTTTATTATTAGCCATTTTTGGCATTTACTTTGGGTCAGAGACTGGCTATGGGGGGACACAGCTGCCCTGCGGAGTTTTGAGGGGTCACTTATACTTGCTGGGGGGGCTGCAACTTGTGACATGCCCCTCAGGTATGGCCATAGGTTGGTGTACCTTTACGGATGTCGCAAGTTATGGGACTTAGCCACAGGGACCCTGCCCCTTCTAGAATAGGGTGCAGGGTGCATGTCACAATGACATTTGGCACAAGTTGCCTTTGGCGGTGACTTGCACCAAGCTTCCAGAATCGGAGCCATGGTATGCAATTTGCTAGCCGACTGTTTACAAAATATCACCAAATAAGATACCCAAGCAACTAATTATATCTGACAGGGTGGGTGGTACTGGGCAATGAACATAATGTGCAGGAGTGTAATGATGCATGATGCTGCAGCTGGAGGCTTTTATAGCCTCTGGAAGGCATGGTATTGCCTATGCTGACCAGTTTAACTACAGATATGACCATAAAGAACATGTTGAGATGAGTAAAAAACTCAGGTTTCGCAAAGCTACAGGATTTCTACATGCCAAATCTCACATTTTTCTCACAATCAAAGAATTAGTTGGCTCACGAATGATCCTCGCAATCAAAGTGGGTCGCGATCAAAACATTTTCATGCTCACGATCAAAGATCAAAAAAATACAATAAAATGTTAGAAAACATTTAAAAAAATTATCAATGTGATATCCACGTCTTCTAAGCAATAAAAACACATATGGCTGTATGTGTGTTGAAAACTGGGGAAAAAACATGCATTTTTGTTAACTAGTCATGTTCCAGAGTTCAAATCTCAAGTTATTCTCACAATCAAAGAATTTACAAACTAGTGAACGATCCTCGCAATCAAACTGAGTCGAAATCGAAGAATTTGCTCACTCGTGATCAAAGAATGAAAACAACAATAACATTTAAAAAGACGTTTAAAAATAATTATTACTCTTGACATCCATGTGTTCTAAGTTATAAAAACACATATGGGTGCATAGTGCATTGAAATCTAGTAAAAAAAGAGGTATATTTTAAAGTACTCATCTTCCAGACTTCAAATCTCGCGTTAGTCTTGCTATCAAAGAATTTGCAAGCTCGTGAACTATCCTCACGATCAAACCAAGTCGCGGTCAAAGAATTTGCTCACTCAGGATCAAAGAATTAAAACCACAATTACATTTTTAAAAATGTTAATAATTATAACTGTGACAGCCACGTGTTCTAAGTAATAAAAACCCATATCACTACATAGTGCATTAAAAACTAGCAAAAAAAATGTATATTTTAAACTAGTCATCTTCCACTATTCAAATCTTGTGTTATTCTCATGATCAAAGAATTTGTAAGCTCATGAATGATCCTCGTGGTCAAACCAAGCCATAATCAAAGAATCTGCATGCTCGCGATCAAAGATCGCAAAAATATTTTTAAATGTAACAAAATGTTTTTAAAATTATTTTTATTATAATATTCATGTCTGATATGCAATAGAAAGACACATGGCTGCTCACTCTGTTAAAAACTGTGAGAATAATGTGATTTTTTTAAACTGCACGGCTTCCACTATCGAAATCTCTCGTTATTCTCGTGATCAAAGAATTTGCATGCTCGCATTCAATCCTTGCGATCAATACGAGTCGCGATCAAAGATTTTGCAGCCTTGCGAACAAAGAAATGGCTAACTTCACCATGTGACTTCTATGAACCAATACAATTAAATAAAAACAGTTCAGCAGCCATTTTATGACTAAGACTAACTGCAGTGCCTCCAGGACATAACTGTAAATACACATGTAACCCCCTTGTTCCCAGGGGTTACTAGAATCCCACTTAGAATCAGTGGCAGGCAGGTAGAGGCAGCTTGCGAGATGCCAGTTAAATGAATTTCACACTGTCACACTCTGTTTTCAGTTTCTGCTGAGCTGGAGTGATGATGTCACCTTAGAATTACTACAGCAGCATAAGCCACAATGGAATGCTAGCTGCAGGGGTTAGCAGTAGAACATTGAGAGATTCAAGGGTCAGTCTGTGTGGAGACTCAGGAGAGTGAGAAGTGCTGCAGAGTGCAGCTCCTCAGACCTAACTCTGAGAGAGAGAGAGCTACCTCAGGAGAAGGGGTTGTGTGTTTTCACCCTAGAGAAGAACACAGAAGACCTGTAGAAGGAAGTGATAGAGAACATTCCTTGAAGTTGTTCCAGTGCCCCATCCCCAGAGGGATGGGGGAATTCCAGGATATGGGGGCAATCCCCTGGTCCAGCCTGGAGAGGATGAAGCTGCCTAAGAGTCGTTTTGTTCTGTGAGTACCTGAGACTGGTGTAGGAAAAAGCACTGGGGCACCTGCATTCCATGGTGAGTTATTCTCTGGTGAAGGGACTCTGTTCACCAAGGCTGTGTTTTAAGTGAAAGTGTCTGCCTACTGTGGGGTCTGAGGGAGACTTGCCAAGTACAGAACATTTAGACTGTGTATGATTTAAAAGCATCTGTAACAGTGGGGGGTCTAGAGTAAAGACATAGCCACATACAGAACTTTTAAAGTCAGGACACCTCCATAGTGTGAAAAGTAGAAGGTTAAATGTGAAAAACATTTCAAGAGAGCATCTACAAGAGTGTTTCAGAGAAAGGTGTTGTAACCAGATGAATGACCGAGTGTAGATTTGGGAGCGAAAGGTGGGAGACCCCTCCATCTGGAGTAACCAGGTTTACCTCTCCAGGTTCAGTTTAGGCACCTTTGTTTTCTCTGGAAGTACTTGGCCAGTGCCTGAGGAAAGCACCCAGATGTGGGATTTTGGATTTTGCTGAGAGCTGGAGTGTGGTCGTGGGTGGTTTAGGGAGCCACCAGCAACCTTCATGCAATATGGAAAAGTGTCCTAGTACTGGCCAGGGAGTCAAGTCAGAGGAAAGAAGGAAAGTGTACCAGTTTGGGCCGTGTGTGCCCAGATCCATTCAGAACCTGAGGGTTCACTGTGTGTGTCTGCTCTGTACCTCAGTAATCTGCATTACCAGTGAGAGCAGCCCTGTGAGGGTCCATCTTGGCTTTGTTATTCTCTGTGGTATGTGAATAAAAGTCACACTCTAGAATCCCAGCCTGGTTTGGGCACCACAGTTATTGCTTCCAGTATCTGGATTTACTTGGGTGCCCCTGACCTGAAGTACAAACCTAGCATAATGCTGAGCAAACATTTTCTCCCAGGGACCCAGGTTGATGGCCATGCTAAATAGTCCCCCCAGGTGTGAGCCAGACAGTTGCCACACTTGGTTTTGCTTGTCTAAGGATGGCAGGCTACAAAATAGAGGTATGGGTCTACAGAGACTGTGATATTCGTAGTGACTACCCCCACCCCTCTCAGTGGCGCCTTACTTTGAGAGGAGCAGCCCAGCTAGTTGGACATGGGGGGGCCGGTGGGAGGAGGTTACAAAATGGAGACACCACTGAGGATTTGTTTGAATTTGGGAGAGAACAAGAAATGTTTGCCCAGGTTGTGGTTGGCATTTTGTCTGTCTGGCAGTTGGTAGCCCAAAAGAAATCGGAAGCTTTACGCATAAGAGATTGACCTGAGAAGTGCCATCTGTATGTGCCACTGTGTGCTGTAATTGCGCCAATGTTTACCAAGGAGCTGTAAAGCCAGATTGTGTGTGCCCCTTGTCCTGCATCAAAAATAACATGTGCCAGCTTTAAATATTCAAATTGTAACAAGAAAATGTATGGAGAACTGTGGGAAACAAAAAGACATTTGCGTCCTGAAAGTTTGAAATGCTTGCTGTGTGGACTGGGGGAGTCACTAGGGAAATTGTCATGAAAAATGGTTAAAATTGGACTCCCGCCGTGGAGTCACAGTTGGAAAGAAAAAAAGTTGCTTTGTAGTTTAAATTATGACTGCTTGATGACTGCTGTGGAGGAGAAGAGCATGAGAAGAAAGAGAGGCTCATTTGCATGGCGTCAAGTGATTGGTGAGACTGCAATCAGTCCCACCCCTAAGCCAGCTTCAGAGTGCTGCCCAGTGTTCGAGAGGGAGAGTGCGAGTGGTGTGTGAGCTGGCTAGCCAGAAGGAGCATCGCGGTGTCTGCAAATGTTATAAAATCTAAAATATCAGACTTTTCTGTTTTAAATCAGGCTCAACCCATATTCTGATCACCTAGGGAGAAAGCGTGGTGTTCGCAGGGACAATCGGCGAGACTGCCAGCCCGTTTCAACCCAGAGGCCTCCAGGATCGGCTGTATGCTGAAATTTCCATCAAAAAGCCAGCTACTGATTCAGTGAGTACAATTCAGCAAAAACTGAGCTCAAACTGTGTATGATTTTTCAAAAGCCAGCTGGATCTGTGTGTAAACAGTGTAATTGTTTTTGCAAAGAAGGACTGTGTAAAGTAAATCCAACCTAAGCAAGAATTCTGAGCATTAGACTGTGAGCATGATTATGGATTCAACAACAGTATAACTTTCTGAGCAAAAAGAGAGACTGTGAGTTGTATGAGAGACTGCAACAAAACAGGCAATCCTGTTCATGAAATAATGTGGCTTTAGTGACTTTAAGCAAGTAAATGTGATTGAAAGCTAATGTAAAGTCCTAGAAAATCATATAGATGTGCTGGGGAAGCAAAACAGTGCAGTCTATGCAGTTTGAGTAAACTTTATCAATATGCAGTAAATCGGATGCGCAGTGGCTTGAGTCAGAGATAGAATGTTGATGCGCCAGGAGTGCTGCCGCCACCATTACAGGGTGGGGTAGTAATGTAAACACAGCAGCAGGGCAGCCATTTGTGAGACTGTTCCAAGCAAAGTGAACTAAGAGATAACAGTGAACTTTTGTGTGCTTTTTCTGCAGTCATGGCTTCAGGATCATCCTGCTACCCAGATCATGCCCGGGCTATTATAGTGGAAGAGGTTAACAAGCCAAGAAATAGAGAGATGTTTCTGCGGTGGACGTTTGCTTCCTCATGTTGTGATTCCCAGATACCCTGTGAGAGTATGCATAATGTGCCTCAAGTCTGGAAGGGACGTCTTCATGATTCCTCACTGTTCTGGGTGCTTAGAGAAGCAAGGCCTAACTAATGCACCCAAGATTCGTTTGGCTCCCACGTGGACAAAGCTTCAAGATCCTGCAAGTGGCAGCACACAGCACCAAGTGGAGCCTGTTGGGGAAGCCCAGCAGAGTGTGGCACAAAGGAAGAGGATGTGCATGTACTGGCAGAGCAGAGTAGTCATGATGTCTCCACGTCCGGGTCACAGATGGAGAGTGTGGAGGGAGAATCAGTGGATCCATGGAGAGAGGGTCCAAGCCTTAGTCTCATAGGAGAGGATGAGGTCCGAGAGACCCTAGATTGGGAGGTGTCTACCTCCACGCCCAGTGAAGAGTGGACAGTCTCGGGAGTGAGGATGACTGCTTATTCCTGGGCCCAGATCCTAAGTGAGGAAGAGGAGGAGGGGGAAGCTATGTATCCTTATGATGAAGATGCTAGTCCACAGCCTCGGGCTCTTGCCTCGGAGGAACTCGAAGAAGAGATTGGTGACTCCACAGCCCTGCCCCCACAAGGAGGGGTCAGGGATCCATTCTATGTAGCATTGAGTATGCAACACTGGCAGAACCAGAACTTGCCGCCCCCAAGCCAGGCCAGTGGTCCTGATCTGACCAAGAGCAGTAAGAAGGAAACTCTGGTTCGTAGAAAGGCAAATGAGATCTATGGAATGTCCTTTCCTACCTTTCCTCAGAGAGTCTGGGAGGAGATTGAGAAAAACAGGAGCACCTGGATAGTGGAAGAGGCAACTAAAGACCTGCATCCAGGTGCAACTCGATATGTTAGAGACAAAGCAGTCAGAGACAGATTCAAGTATTGGAAAGTGGGCAGGACACTGTTCATAGACACTGTACGTAATGTGGATGGAAAGGGAAATGAGACTTTCCATAACGTGAATTATGAGTGCCCAGATGGGGTAATAATTCTTGCACCTGGCCCACTGTGGTACTACCCTCAATGTAAATAGCTTCCTGTGAATGTGCCCATGCCTACCAAGTGGAAAGCAGAGCAGTAGTAGCCAGTGCTGCCATCCAGCCGTTGCCGTACCCATGTTGTTCCACCAGTCTGGTGTTCCAGGTTCCAAAGATGCATCCAGATTCATCAGCCTTGCAGTGTGACTTCCAGTTCCAATGCCTGGCCTTCCAGATGACATCAGCCTAGATGACCTCAGCCCAGCTGTTTCCTGATTCATCGCCTGGGATTTCAGATGACTTCAGACCAGCTGTTCCTTTCCTGTTCCAAGGTTCCATCTCCAGATGACATCAGCCAGAGATGACATCATTCCAGCAGTTTCCAGACGTGCATCCTGTAATTTCTGGAAGATTTCTGCCCAGCTATATCCGAAAAATGCTGCCAGGGAGAGTCTTCGGCAGGAGATCCAGGTGCTGCTCCATTTTCGTTCTTCAAGGGACTGGTAAGTCCAGACTTTTCTTACTTTATTGACATTGCAATACACATCCTACACCTGGCAGCCTACAGACTGTTTGAACAGTCCACAAAGACTCTCCCCTTTGGGATTTGCAGTACTTCAAGAACTATGCTTCACCGGGCTCTGGCTCAGGAGAGACTCTTTCATGGACCTTGCCTTTGAGCACTGTTGTCACTATTGGGACATTTAGGGCATTCCATCCCCCAAAAGGTGTATTGTATATAATGTTGATGTTTTCTACTGTTTTGTACTTTTCTACCTTTTTCTACAAAAATATTTTTGGGATTCTCCAGTGTTTTGATGGTAAGGGTTATGGTCATGTACTGTGTTTACAGATTTGGGGTGAGTTTTCGACTTTTCTCTTTCAGGTGGTTCCTGACGAAGACAGAAGAGAAGGCAAGAAGAGGACTGGAGGAACTCATCAGAGTTCCTCATGTGCTATAAAGAGTTGTGTTTAAAGTACTATGTAGTTGTTAACATGAGTTAACATTTCCTTCCACAGGTGTAGTTGTGGGGGAGTTTGGGAGTGTAATGCTTGGGCATAGTGTTAGCTCCTTGGTTTGGTTTGCAGGTGTCCAGGGATGGGGGGAGGTTCCCCTGTTTTGGGTAGTTTTTGTTTTTGGTCAGCTAGGTTTTCCCTAGAGGGCTAGGGGGATAGACAGGCTGTGGTCCTGACCAGCTGTAGGGGCCACAGTGCTGGTCTATTAGGGCTATGCTCTGGACAGTTTCTTCCAGGGCCACTGGTTACCATAGTAAGATCGTAGTGTAGAAGCTGATGCATCAGCCAATGGCCTCTGGGCCCTTAGTGCTGTCTGTCTGTGCCTGGCACATGGTAGGGGAGAAGGTAGCGCTACTTCCCCGTAGTCAACACATAGGGTAGGATGGCCTGATGCCGGGTAGGTAATGACTGTGGACAGTCATTTTCCTGGCCAAGGTTGGGTGTAACCCCCTTGTTCCCAGGGGTTACTAGAATCCCACTTAGAATCAGTGGCAGGCAGGGAGAGGCAGCTTGTGAGATGCCAGTTAAATGGGTTTCACACTGTCATGCTCTGTTTTCAGTTTCTACTGAGCTGGAGTGATGATGTCGCCTTAGAATTCTTGCAGCAGCATAAGCCACAATGGAAGGCTAGCTGCAGTGGTTAGCAGTAGAACGCTGGGAAATTCATGGGTCAGTCTGTGTGGAGACTCAGGAGAGTGAGGAGTGCTGAAGAGTGCAGCTCCTCAGACCTAGCTCTGAGAGACAGCTACCTCAGGAGAAGGGGTTGTGTGTTCTCACCCTAGAAAAGAACACAGAAGACCTGTAGAAGGAAGTGATAGAGACCGTTCCTTGAAGTTGTTGCAGTACCCCATCCCAGGAGGGATGGGGGGAATTCCAGGATTCAGGGGCAATCCCCTGGTCCAGCCTGGAGAGGGTAAAGCTGCCTAAGAGTCATTTTGTTCTGTGAGTACCTGAGACTGGTGTGGGAAAAAGCCCTGGGGCACCTGCATTCCATGATGAGTTATTTTCTAACAAAGGGACTCTGTTCACCAAGACTGTGTTTTAAGTAAAAGTGTCTGCCTACTGTGGGGTCCAAGGGAGATTTGCCAAATACAGAACTTTTAGACTGTGTATGATTTAAAAGCATCTGCAGCAGTGGGAGTCTAGAGTAAAGACATAGCCACATACAGAACTTTTAAAGTCAGGACACTTCCAAAGTGTGAAAAGTAGAATGTTAAATGTGAAAAACATTTTGAGAGAACATCTACAAGAGTGTTTCAGAGAAAGGTGTTGTAACCAGATGAATGGCCGAGTATAGATTTGGGAGTGAAAGGTGGGAGCCCCCCATCTGGATTAACCAGGTTTACCTCTCCGAGTTCAGTTTGTACACCTTTGTTTTCTCTTGGTGCACTTGGCCAGTGCCTGAGGAAAGCACCCAGATGTGGGATTCTAGATTTCCCTGAGAGCCAGAATGTGCTTGTGGGTGGTTTCAGGACCACCAGTAACCTCCATGCAATGTGGAAAAGTGTCCTAGTACTGGCCAGGGTGCAAAGTCAAAGGAAAGAAGGAAAGTGTACCAGTTCGGGCCGTATGTGCCCAGATCCATTCCAAAGCTGAGGGTCTGTGTGTGTGTGTGTGTGTGTGCTCTGTACCTCAGTAATCTGCATTACCAGTGAGAGTAGCCCTGTGAGGGTCCATCTTGGTTTTGTTATTCTCTGTGTTATGTGAATAAAAGCCACACTCTAGAATCCCAACCTAGTTTGAACATTACAGTTATTGCTTCCAGTGTCTGGATTTACTTGGGTGCCCCTGACCTGAAGTACAAACCTAGCATAATACTGAGCAGATGTTTTCTCCCAGGAACCCAGGTTGATGGCCATGCTAAATGGTCCCCCAGGTGTGAGCCAGGTAGTTGCCACACTTGGCTTTGCCTGTCTAAGGATGGCAGGCTATGAAGTAGAAGTATGGGTCTACAGAGTCTGTGATATTCGTAGTGACTTCTCCACCCCTCTCAGTAGCACCTTGGTTTGAGAGGAGCAGCCCTGCTAGTTGGACATGGGGGGCCAGTGGGGGGAGGTTACACACAACTATTTATTGTCTGAAAACATTAAAATTAACTAGTATGCTGTGTGAGAAAATGAGCATGCATGTAAACTTGGACTTTATGCACTCTGTTATGATTAATGTAGTCTTTTAGCAATATCTTCCTATCTTTTGGTAAAACAAGTTGTTTTTTACTTTGCATAGTTCTTGTCTGTGGCTGTTTGTGCTAGTTATATGCACAGTGTCACAAGACAAATGACCATCTCATCAAGAAGATACTGCCCCAAATAAAATATTTCTGCAAGACTTTTACATTTTAATAGGGCATCTGCTAACTTTTAAGCCTTCTAGCACAAACAGCAGATCTTTTACATTATCTGTCTATCACCCATAGTTCCAGTAAGTGAATTGTTATGTTAAACCACCACTATTTAAAAAACAAAAGTGTGTATTACTCTATTAATAATGTTAACTAGGGGTTGCAACCTTTGCTTATTATCCAAAGTTTTTTTTAGTAAAGAAATGATAATCAGTCCTGACTAATTAACTGTTTGGCTGCAGTTACAGACAGTTATAAATTTAGTTGTGCCACAAACATTATAAATTAGTAACTCTCAGAAACCACATACTGACCAGTGAATAATTACATTTGTGACTATAGTAGAGTAACAGAACATTTTAAATTCTGAAAACTATGCCAATAAGATAGATAGCTGTGCTTGTACTCACCACTCAAGCTGCTAGCTGAGAAAGACAGAGAGAGAGTAGAGCTTCACTGACCAAAATGACTACTAACTCCATCCAATGAAAATGGCTATTGTTGGCAAGTAATCAAGTGTGGCCAATCACCAGGCAGTATTCTCCCACCAAAACAAAAAAAATATTTAATAAACAAACACCAATAGAAACAGCCTTTACATACATAACAGTTAATTGTTTGCTGTGTTAGCCAATGTGGAATCAGAATGTTGGTTGTGATTGTTTCTCACTGCATTTATCTTAGACATAGAGCTTCGCACTAGTCATTCTGCTGATTAGCCTTGGTAGTGTTCAGTCAGAGACAGACGCATTTCTGATTATTTCTTCATCTGAGTTGTTAGAGGTTTATACTCAGCATGGCATAAAGATCTACAGTTAGTGTATGGATTGTGGGATCAAGCCTGGTGAGAAGGGCAACAGTTTTTAATAGAGCTAGTCATTTTGGCAATGATTTGCAGCTACCTCACTGCTCAGTGTCTTGGTTTGGGAAGGGTGGCATTAGATGGGAGCAGCTGATGCCAACCATGTACCACTTGCTGGAGACACACCCAGTACCAGACATCCTCCTTGTCCATCTTGGAGGTAATGATTTGGGGAACAAAAAGGGCAATTGATTTAATTGAAGCTGCACAGTCTGACTTGCAGCATCTTATCTGTATGTTAGCTGCTTGTAAAATTCAGTATTCAGATATTACACAGCGGATGTTCTGGAAAGGTGAGGATTATTGTCCTGCACTTGAAAGGTCACGTAGAAAGGTGAACATACAAATATCTGGATTCCTCCATGCTGTGGGAATGCACGCGATATGTCACCCCAAATTGTATATCACAAACACTGGCTGCATCTAAAAGATGGTGTACATCTCTCAAGCACTGGTAACAACATTTTTGTTTGGGACCTTCGAAATGGCATCCTTGTACTTCTGTAATTGTGTACCTGTATAACAATATCTCTCAAGCACATGTCACAGGCTGTGACAAAATTGGCTCTTTTAAGAGCCAATCTACCGTAAGTGGTCAAAAAATAGAACAAGTTAGTCACAACATACACATACATTGTCTACAGCTTGGAGTATGCCTATTCAGTCAAGAACCAGTACCTGCTGTAGCTGTCAGGGAGGTATGCCATTGATGTCATGGTTTTAGTGATGATCTGGCTCTGCACTCAGAATCCAGTACCTGATCTCAGGTAGTGGAAGCATTGACTCACTGAACCCATGGAACTTGTCAGTGTTGTAACACATCTGCATTTACTATGAGGGTGGTAAACTGTAGACATTTACAGGTGTAGTTGAACTCTCCCTCTAGACTGAAAACCCAGTAGCTTGTCTCAGTAAGCATCATGGCATTGCTGCAAACAGGGAGTTATAACATTGATATGCACAGATTTAGTTGCACTGTGAGACAGCAGTCAGGATCCAGTACCTCGTTGACTGGGGGGTGACATTAGCTGTGTGAGTTTGTACAACTCATCAGTGGTCTAATATGTGTCCGCCTGGTATTGGAGAGGTGTGCCATTGATGTTAATGGGTTGCTTGGGATGTGGGTCTGCACTGAGGTTCTAATACCTGTTCGGGGGGGGGAGCATTGGTTGGATGTGGCTGTGCAACTGCTCAATTTTTTGACGTTGTGTTGAGCTGGTTTCGGACACACATACCATTACCGTTCACGACTTTAGTTGAGCCGTGAGTCTCCACTGAGGATGCAGTATGGGTTGATTTGGGGGAGGAGGCATTCCTTGTATAAGGCCATGCAACTCCTCAGTGTTGTAACTCTTTTTCAGCTATTATGATGCAGTTATACTATTAATGTCCATGGCTTCAGTTGGCCTCCTGTCTGCACTCAGGATCTAGTACGGGGGGGCATTGCCTGGATGCTACTGTGCAACTCCTCAGTGTTGTAGTATGTGTGCAGCTGGTTTCATGGAGGTATACCATTGATGTACATGTCTTTATTTCTGCTGTGCACGGCACTCAGCATCCAGTGCCTGGTCTGGGGGGGTGGGGTGTGGGTGTTGGTGTTGGCTGCTTGAAGCTGTGCAACTCCTCAGTGTTCTAAGTTGTATGCAGCTGGTATGACAGAGGTATACTACTGATGCATGAGTTTAGCTGAGCTATATGTCTGTAGTCAGGATCTAGTACCTGATCTGGGGGAGGGAGGTATTCCCTGGCTGAGGCTGTGCAACTACTCACTGTTGTAAATTGTGTGCAGGTGGTATGAGAGAAGTATACTGTTTGTGTCCATGGGTTTAGTTCAGCTGTGGCTCTGCACTACGGATCTAGTACCTGCTCTTTTTTGAGGGTGGGGTGGTATTGTCTGGCTCATGTTGTGCAACTACTCAGTGTTTCAAGATGTCTGTAGCTGTTATTAGGGATGTATATTGTTGATGTCTATGAGTTTAGTCAGGCTGTAGGTCTGAACTCAGCATCCAGTATCTTGGCTCAGTGGGTTGGGATCATTGCCTGGATGAGGCTCTGCAACTCCTTAGTTTTGTAACTTATGTGCAGGTCATATCAGAGAGGTATACCATTGATGTCTGTGGATTTAGTTAGCATCTGGCTTTGCACTAAGGATGTAGTATGTGTTTTTTTTGGGGGTGGCTTTGCCTGGATGGTACCGTGCAACTCCTCAGTGTTGTAGTATGTGTTCAGCTGCTTTGAGGGATGTATACCATTGATGTCTATGGCTTTGTTCGGGGTGTGGGTCTGCACTCAGCATCTAGTGCCTGGTCTGGGGGGTATTACCTGCTTGAAGCCGTGCAAATCCTCAGTGTTCTAATTTGTATACAGCTAGTGTAAGGGAGGTATACAGTGAATGTTGATGTGTTTACCTCAATTGTGACTCTGCACTCCAGATTCAGAACCTGGTTTTTGGGGGAGGGGTGGCATTGGCTGTGTCACGGCACCTAACTCCTCAATGTCCTAACAGGTGAGCACCTGCCATGGCAGAGCTATACCACTGATATTCATGTTCTTAGTTAGTCTGTGGATCTGTACTCATGCTCCAGTAGCTGTTCAGAGATGGGGAGCAGCATTGCTTGGCTAATGCTATGCAGCTCATGAGTGTCATAACTAGTCTGTATTTGCTATGTCAGAGGTATACCGTTGATGTCATGGCTTTAGTTGAGCTGTGGTTGTGCACTTCGGATCCAGAACCTGTTCAGGGGGTGGCATTTCCTGTGTGAGTTTGTGCAACTCATCAGTGTTCTAACATGTATCTACTTGGTATCTGAGAGGTGTGACATTGATGTTAATTGGTTGGTCGGGTGTGGGTCTGTTCTGAGGATATAGTACCTGTTTGGGGGGGAAGGCATTGCTTGGCTGATGCTGTGCAAATGCTCAGTTTTCTGACATGTATTCAGCTGGTTTTAGACAGGTATACCATTAATGTTAATGGCTTTAGTTGGGCCGTGACTCTCCACTCAGGATCCAGTATGTGTTGATTTTGGGGAAGGGGTGTGCCATTCGTTGGGTGACGCCATGCAACTCTTGGGTGTTGTAACTGTTTTGCAGTTGGTATGATGTAGTTATAGCATCAATGTCCATTGCTTTAGTTAGCCTCTGCTGTGCACTCAGGATGTAGTGCATGTTTTTTTGGGGGGAGGGTATTGCCTGGATGCTACCGTGCAAGTTCTCACTGTTGTAGTATGTGGGCAACTGCTTTCAGGGAAGTACACCTGTTCTACGGGAGGGAGCTATATTGTACAAGGCTTTATTTAGGCTGTAGGATTGAATTCAAAATCCAGTAACTCTTCTATTGGGGGGGATATCATTAGGCTGATGCTGTGGGACTAATGAGTGTACTAACATGTGTGCAGTTTAGATCAGTGAGGTGTGGCATATATACTGAAGGCTTTATTTACTTTTGACAGTTTTCTAACAGTTAATCTCTATTTGTTTCAACAGATTGCAAAGATTACAAGAACATTTTCATTCATTTATCTTCAAACAACTCAAAGGAAAGTAATCATGTTTTTATTGTTCTTTAAATAGTCAAAACCTCAGTACACAATGATGCTACATTGAATGATGATTTTAGTACTATTACAACTGTGTATTTGTCACTCTGTTTTTTTCTAGGTAGTGCTGTCTCAGCTAGAGACAACAGTGTGAGGGGGCAGGTAATGCAATTCTATTAAAACACTAATGTTTCAAATATTTTAGCAGTTGTGGGTGCAACAGGCAACATAGACAACCAGTATTAGAACACAAATTTGTTCAACTGTGTCTTGTAGTCAAGACAGATATGAAGAAAGCAAAAACACATGATCACGTGTCGTCACAGTGAGTGGCAGCCAGTACAGTACCGTTGCCTGTCTGGTGATGGTTCATGGGCTTGAAGACAATGCATGCTGTCATGGTGCTGTGTACCCTGGGGTTGCATACTTCTGGCACAGCACCTAGATAACTCTAGAGGCCCTGCACTTATCTTTTGGAAGCATATGCCTACTACATTAGTGATAGACCTTTTAATTGCTTTTAAAATGACACTGCACCAGGTATCAATACAACATGCTCTTCACTACCACTACAGATAAATCACGCACCAGTTGTGGCATTGACTGGTAAATCTGATAAGGTGGACAAAGAAATTACTGTGCCCTGACAGGATGAGACTTGGTTGCACGTATTGCATTTAGAGAGTGCCACCACTACCTGAAACAAATCCTTGTCAGCCAGGGCAACTGACTGAACACCTAACCCACTGATTTCCTAACATGTTAATGTGTTGTGTACAGATATTCAAACAACAATAAATCTTATTTTAAATGTTTCTAAACTAAAAATCCCTTTTTTCACACAGCTGTGAAATGCCTAAGTCCTGGAGTGATAGGGTGGTGCTAGCCGTTGTTCAGGTTGTTAAGGACCATGCAAACCCTGGGTTTGTCATGAGGGTGACTAGTCTGAGCCTCATACACACCTGGGGTATGGTAGGTCATGAATTAAATTAAAAGAATACTATTGTGTTTTTTTTTTAAGTATTAACCATGGTATAATGATGATATCTGTGGAACTGTGCTATAGCAGTACAGTTTACTAAGAGATACAACACTGGTAGTAGATCTCATAATATTAAGACATGCAAAGAGAAGGAGTTATACAGCAGTTAAATGTTTTATTAATGTATAACATAAAAAGAAATACCTGTTTTTAAGACTCATGAGAAGGCACAGCAACATGTTTCACATTGACTAGTAGAGGCTGTTACTAGTGAGAGTGCAAGAAGTGCAACAAGTATGTAATCAACGCCTATATCTCAGACATCAGGAGGGGAATCTGGAGTGAGATGAGTCTTTTTCCAGATGACTCAAAGCTGGGTGCAGTGGTGGATGAGGAGGAGGGGAGGGTGGCCTTTCAGGAGGACCAGGAGGCTCTGGAAAGGTGGTCGGGAAAATGGAAACTGAAATTCAATGTGGGTAAGTGCAAGGTTCTACATCTGGGAGTCAGAAATTCAGGCCAGTGGTATACGCTTGGAGGAGATATGATTCAAGTCACAGAGTGTGAGAGGGACCTGGGAGTAGTGATAGATGTCAAAATGAACAACTCAGAGACCTCTAGGAGGGCAGTGGCAAGGGCAAATAGGATGCTGGGATGCATCACTAGGGGGATTACCTCCAGAAAGACGGAAGTGATCCTTCCATTGTACAATTGCTTGGTTAGGCCACACCTCGAGTATTGTGTACAGTTTTGGAGAACACATTTAAAGAAGGACATTACAGTCCTAGAGAGGGTCCAAAGGAGGGCAACCAAAATGATCTGGGGCCTGGGGGAGAGGACCTATGAGGACACGCTCAAGGAGCTCGACATGTACACCATGGAGGAGAGGAGGGATGGGGGGACATGATGGTGGTCTTTAAGTACATGAAAGAGATCAATAAATGAGCCCCAGTCAGGGTGCTCCAAAGGTGGGGCAACAAGAGGTCATGGGTGTAAGCTGGAAGTGGGCAGGCTCAAAGGGGAGAGGAGGAGATGTTACTTCACTGAAAGGGTGGTGAAGCCATGGAATGCACTGCCCAGGGAGCTGGTAGAGGTGGAGACTTTGGACAGGGGGAGAGGAGGAGATGTTATTTCACTGAACGGGTGGTGGAACCATGGAATGCACTGCCCAGGGAGCTGGTAGAGGTGGAGACTTTGGACAGGTTTAAAAGAGGATGGGACAGGTGCAGGGGGATGTTAAATCTGACCAGGCCCAATACAGATGGAACATCTGGGACTCGGGACAGTATAACCTAAGGGGGAGGGTGGAATTCCAAAATCGGCCCTCAGTGCAGTTGCTGAAAATCGAGCAGACTCGAGAGACTGTTAGGCCTATTGTTCTGGCATTTTAGTATGTTAGTATGTTTATTATAGTGGTACAGATTTGATGTCACTTAGTAGGTATTGTGCATGACAATTCTGACCACTGGTGTTCACTGCAAACTTTATTTTTACAAGTGTCATTGTGTGGCAGTTTCTCTCTTCAAGGCATCTAACAACACAGCTGCACATGTATTGTTTGAAATTGTGAGGTGAAGGGACACTGGATTCTATAGAGTGACACTCACTATAGTAAAATTCAACATATACGTAAGGAACATTAAATGTATGAAATGACACTAGGTCAGTCTTATGCATTAACTGCAGAGGTGGTATCCACTAGCACTTTAAATTGGCTCAAAAATGGGATTGCATAGGGTAACAGGTAGGGTCAATGGAATAGAAGCATTTAGGTGACATGTTGCTGCAGAAAAGTCCTTCTAGCTGCACATACGAGCAGGGTTAATAGACGTCGAAACACTGACCTGCTGACAAACCTTGTGTGTACATATTTTCAGATGTGGACATATCAAAGACATACTATGATATTGTGTTACTAAGTGGTGTTGTAGTATATTACTGAATCTCCATATTTAACTATTACAAAATTATTCACTATACTTTCTTTTCTATGCTTTTTATACAGGTTAGCCATGCCTTGGGGAGAGACAACATCACTTGATCTCCTGAGAAGTGTCGGAGAAAGTGGAAGATCACCAACCAGACCTTTTTCAAGGTGAAGGCCACAGCGGGTGACATGCATAGGAGTGTCCGGGAGTGGTATGACATAGCTTATGCTATGTGGGAGGAGGCAGGGAAGCCTGACTCTATGTACCACCATCATGGCGGTAAGTATGTCTTATTAATGCTTTTAAAGGAAAACCACATCAATATATAATTTCTAAATGTTATTTGTTCAACAATAGACAACTTTTCGCAGAAGTTACACGATGTATGCAAATGTTTTAGTCTGATTTTAGAGTTCATGCTAGGGCAGTCACAGGGCTTACTAAGAACTGAAAAACAGACTTAAAGATTTGCATACATCCTTAAAAGCTACATGAAAACAGTTGTGTACTGCTATGGAAACAAATAACATTTAGGAGACATGAGGATACAGTTTTCCTTATAATTTTTCAAATGTTATATGTACAAACATATGAACATACTCAATTTGCCAGCAGATAAAGCCGTAGAGGTCTATCAAGTCTACTTGAGTGTGCAGCTAGCAGCCCTTATGTTGCAGCTGCTCATCCTCCACCCTTCCTCCATTGAACGTCTCCCTTGCCCTGTCCCACCCCTTTTGAAGCAGTCCTCTGCTGTGCTGGATACCACTTCTGCCAGTAACGCATTCCACTCAGCTACCACCATCTCTGTAAAAAAGTGTCTCCTCATCTTCCTCCTGAACCTTACTCCCTCCAGTTTCATATAATGGCCCCGGTGTCCATCCCGTCCATTACTTTGAACAGCCTCTCTGTACCTGTCTCGTTTATTACTTTCATATACTTCAAGGTTTCAATAATGTCCCCCGTCCCTCCTCTCCTCTGTTGAGTACATCTTCAGCTCTCTGAGCCTCCTCTCATATGCCAAGTCCCCCAGCCCCTTGATCATCATTGTTGCCCTGTGCTGTACCCCCTCCAGCAATTTAATGTCCTTGTTCAGATACACTCCAGGTACCCTTTTACCACTTCCCACATCTTCCCAAAGTTACCCCTTCTGAAGTCTAGCACCCTTGTGCACATTCACCCCTTCCTTGCCCATATCCAATGTGAGCCATACTGAGTGGTGGTCATTCCCTGACACTGGCTCTTCCACCCTAAGTTCCCTCACAAACTCCCCATTTGCTAGTACAAGGTCAAAGGTATTCATTAACCTAGTTGGTTCACTGACCATTTGCATCAGGAAGCGATCCTGGAAGGCATTAAGCAGTACCTGTTTCCTTCTATTGTTGGTTGTTGGCATACTCTAGTGCATACCTGGCATGTTGAAGTACCCCACAATCACCACACTATCTCTCATAGAGGTGCTTGTACAACAAATCCGTTACAGCAGTTGAAGAAATCCACTAACAATCTCAGTATGTTGGTAAGTTTTTTTTCACAATCTTATTAGGTGATTTCATATTTCACACACTGCAAGATTTTTACACTGTTATTATGCAATTCAGTATTCTATGAGCAGAAAGAACAGAGATTGTTGCCTGACAAGATAATGACGTTATGATATCTAAACATAATGGTACTATTATTGACTCTAGCAATCTCTAAATACCATTTATTGAGTAATTTTGTACTTACACATTTTGAAATGTTGTCAAATGATTTGTTAATGTTGATTTTTGGCTCTAATGAATTGACTGCCGAAACACAGAAACAGCTAGTATGCCTCGAAAAGGATATGTCTGATCTCAAGGTTTAGCCATGCCTGATGTGTTCTTTGGCACCAGCATACACCCAAGGTTCCATGAACAGAGTAAGTATTCCTACATCCTGGTCTCATCCACACCAACAACTGCTCTGTTGCAAGTTGTATTTATTGTTAAAGAAAGTGGTTGATATACTGATATATTGCTGTTAGCAAGAAAAAACAAAACAGCATCCCATTGAGTTGTGTTACTGCATTTGATCTGTTTTTGTTTTTTTTTAAAGTTTAGGGTAAGCAGTCGCTACTACTACTGAGCTGAATAGCTCAAGTAGATGGAGGAACTATTTTAATAGAAAAATGATATTGAGCAAACTTTTCTCTAACAATTTTTTTTATTTATTTTTTGTCACATTGTCCTTTTTTTTAGTGAAATAGTATCCTGCAGGGTGGCTGGCATTGGGCTGTGTTGTTCATTATAGTGGCTACGAAGTACTCTACCTGTGTTGTCGGGCCTCATTACGAGTCTGGCCATTGCGGTATAACCCAATACTGTCTAATGTGTCAGGTATTATTGGTTACATATGTAAAACTGTGTCTTTGTAGTACAAGTGTGACTTTAATATGTCACTGATGGTAAAATAATCCATCACAGCTTCAAGTAGTACTAAGATGATATTGTATACAATACAAACATAAGTACGACATTGAGTGTTTCTTTTTTTCTCACGCAGCCAGTACATCAGCAGCCCCTGCTTCCTCCCGAGTACAGCTGGTGCCACTCCCGGAAGGTGTGGACCGAGGGGCTCTGGTCAAGCAGCGTCTTGTGCTCGACTCTGCTGGTGAGTTAAATGATATACTGGCATCTCCCTTTTAAGTGAACCTGCAGTATGTAGTTTTCCGTGCTGTAATTGTTGCGTGACACAGATTGTACAGCTAGTCAATCTTCTACCTTGTGGCAACTCATGTCATACAAATACTGTGTTCATCTTAAGAGTTTTATTTTTGATATGGGTATGTACTCTGGATGTTATGCGCAATCTTGACAGTCTAGCAGCCACTGTCAACTGAACTGATCCACAATTTAAGGTGAACTGTAGCTATGCAGTAATGATACAGCACATTTTTGTTCAGAGAGGGGTGTATTGCCTGGCTCACACTATGCAACTTTTCACTATATTCAACATCAATGAACTGGTCCAAGGAGGGGGCACATTGCCTGACTGAGATATTACAAATTCTCAGTTATCTAATATATCTACAGCTGATGCCACAGAGGTATGCCATCAATATGCACAGTTTTACTTAGTCTCTGGCTATGCACTCAGGATCTACTAGCTGTTTTAGGGACGTAACACCATTGCAGAGTGATGGCATGTAACTGCTCAGTGTAGTTACCTGTGTGAAATTGCTATAAGGAAGGTACAGCATTCATACAATGCCTTTCTTTGGACTGTAAAACTGGATTGAGCATAAAGTATGTGATGCAATGGTGGGGGGGCATTGTATTGTTGACTGGCACAAACTAATTAGTGGCTCAGCTTGTGCATACCTGGTGTCAGAGACACATAGCATTGGTCTAGATATCTTTAGTCAGCCTACGGCTCTGCAGTCATGATATAATACTTGTTTTTGGATAGGGGAGAGGCATTGCCTCCTTGAAGCAGTGCAATTTCTCACTGTCTTCACATGTGCACAGCTCATATTATTGTGGCTATACCATCAATATACACAGCTCTACTTGCTGTATGACTCTGTGGTGACTATCCAGTACCTGATGTGCAAAAGTTGAATCATTACCTGGTATGACACATGTAATTTCTCAATTATCTAGGTTGTGTGGAGCTCATATCAGGAAGCTATGTCATTACTGTTTATGTCTTCAGTTGGCTGTACCTCTGCAGTAAAAAACACTATCTTATCTGAGTGGAGGTTGGGGGTCCATTCTGTCAGTGAGTCTTTTAGACTACTCAGACCTGTGGGTGTATTTAGTGGCTGACAAAGTGCAACTTGTCGCTGTACTAGTATATGCGCAACCTGTATCAGCAATGTATTACATCTGTATTCACAGCTTTATTTTCTGTGTGTCTCTGCACTCAGCATGTACTAACTGGTGTCCATTGTTGGCAGTATTGACTGCATGTCTACATGCAACCCCTCAGAGTCATGATTTCTGTGTACATGCAATGAGGAAAGGACAGTGCTGATGTCCACAGTATTAGTTTTCCTGTACCTCTGCACTGGGGATACAATACTTTATCTGAAGACTTTGTGGGGGGTTGAATGGGGACTATTCTGTAGTTGACCCTTTAAAACTACTTGATCCAATGGGGAAAATGGACGAGACAATAGCTTTCCTTGTGTACAGCTACTATCAGGGCAGGAATATCATTGATGTCCATATCTTTAGTTAAGCTGTGGCTGTCGACTCAGGATCCAGTAACTCTTCTGATTTTGGGGGGTAGGATGGGTTGGGAATTTCCTGGTAGATGCTATTTAAGTCCTCAGAATTAACTATTAAGTAGAACTGGTAGTACATATTATACATACACATACTAACATTCACAGACAAGTAATGTTTTGCCTTTTACTACTGTATGTTTTTTGTAGAGGACAAACCATCTATGGAGGGCACTGCTGGGGAGCAGAACCCACAGAGGGGGTTGATGTTGTCAAAATTGACCCCTCTGTGGAGCAGACAACAGACTCTCCAGCAGTGGGTCATCCACCATGTGCTGCAGGTCTGCCTGGGCCTCCAGCTGAGGAATGTAAGTAGCTTCTATCATTATGTTTGCTTGCACGCATGTGCAAGAAACATACTGCCATCATCCAAGTTTTCAGAGGTGTGGCAGCCCTTTTCCAATTCAGTCAGTGTGTTTGCAGGCGTGGCCGCAGTTCTCCATTGCCTGCTGGAGCTGTCTATGACAGCTCCAAAATGCAGTGGAGTACAGTTGAAAGGGGGAGCTACGCTTCAGTGAGCAACAATAAGATATCGCCTGCTCATACGTGCTCCCCTACACACACACACACACACACACACACGCACCCATACTGCGTGCTCGCCCCACCCATGCACACACTGTGTAGCCGACAGGGGTGCCCAACTCTCGCCGCTGTGCTGCGCCCCCCAAAACAGTGTTCCATATGCCACGCTGGGTGCCCACCCAGCGCGCACACATCATATAACTGGCGGGGGTGCCCAATCCCCCATTGGCTCCACTGGTTTCACACCCCCACAGAATACAGGGTGCCACGCTGGGAGCCCACCCCAGCGTGGCAACATATGCAATCACTGACGGGGGGGTGCCCAATCCCCCATTGGCTCCATGCCCCCCTACCAGCCATCCTTGTGCCACACTGGGAGCACACCCCAGCGTGGCAAACATCCCACGTCATTTAAAAAAAAAGCAAAACCTGAAACTGAAAAACGGTCCCTCGCAGTCTCTGCCCCCACCTGCACCCACCCACTGTGCACCCTGCCTCCCACACCCTCACCCCATACTTACCTCCGACTCCAGCGCAATAATCTTCGTGGACCGGAAACATGTCTGCACTCTTCAAAGCCGACCACAAACTGAGGAAATGCCGGTAAGCTATATAATGGGATAGATAGGGTTTTTTCAACTTTGCTGCATATCTCAGGCATTTTTGGGAATTTTTACACCAAATTTTCAACATGGGGTTTTTGGGACCCCTTCTCATGAATGCTGTCACTGTCATGGCGTTAATCGGGCTCGAAGGGTGATTTCGCAGTCACTGTACGAAATCACTTTTCCGGACTGAGTAATGAAATGACACTGCCACTGTTCATAAAGTGGGCTCTCAAAAAGCCTATGTTGAAAATTTGGTGGAAAAATTCCTAAAAATGACTTTTTACGAGCCGCATAGCTTGAGCAGTTCCTCACGCACTGTAAGTTCGTGAATTTTCAATATTTTCACCCAGATTTTCAACATTGCCATTTTACCACACCTCCTTTGAGCAGTACAGCTGTCATTTTTCACATCTTGCCCAAAACGTGTTTCGCCCATGTAGCGCATAATGCGCAGTTGGTGTGTGAAATCAATGTATGGGACATATTAAGAAAATCACAGTGACACTGTTAATGAGCAGAGGTCTTAAAATGGCTATGTTGAAAATTTGGTGAAAAAAATTCCTAAAAATGACTGTTTTACGAGCGCGCGTTGTGCAGTTCCTACGCATGCTCGTAAGTTTGCGAATGTTCAATATTTTCACTCCAGATTTTCAACATTGACATTTTATTACACTTCCTTACGAGCAGTACAGCTGTCATTTTTCACATCTTGCCCAAAACATGTTTCCGCCCATGTAGCGAGCAATGGAGCAGTCGGCGTACGAAATCAATGTGTTGGACACATTAAGAAAATCACCACTGTTCATGAGCAGAGGTCTTAAAATGGCTATGTTGAAAATTTGGTGAAAAAATTCCTAAAAATGACTGCTTTATGAATGTGTGTTACGCAATTCCTTCGTACGCTCGTACGTTTGCGAATTTTCTATATTTTCACTCCAGATTTTCCACATTGCCATTTTATTACACTTCCTTATGAACAGTACAGCTGCCATTTTCCACATGTCGCCCCAAATGTGTTTCCGCACATGTAGCTCACAATGGTGCAGTCGGTGTGCAAAAGCAATGTTTGGGACAGATTAAGAAAATCACTGTTACACTGTTCATGAGCAGAGGTCTTAGAAAGGCTATGTTGAAAATTTGGTGACAAAAGTCCATAAAATGACTGTGTTATGAGTCAGCATTGCGCAGTTTCCACACACCCTAGTAAGTTCATGACTTTGTAATATTTTCAGTCCAGATTTTCACCAGTGTCATTTTTCCACACCTCCTTATGAACAGTACAGCTGTCATTTTTCACAACATGGCCGAAATGTGTTTTCACACTTTCAGCGCAGTGAAGCGTGGCCACTGTGGGAAATCATTGTTCGGGACAGATAAAGAAAATCACAGTGACACTGTTCATGATCGGAGATCCCAAAATGCCTGTGTTGACAATCTGCTGTAAAAAATCCCCAACCTAATTACATTATGGGTGTGCGTTGCACAGTTTCTATGCACGCTCATGGCTTCACCAGTTTTTTTAATATTTTTACTGCAGATTTGCAACATTGCCATTTTTACACCTCCCCATGAACAGTATAGCTGTCATTTTTTACATCCTGTTCGGAATGTGTTTTTGCAACTGTGGTGCTAAATGCCATAGTCGCTGTGCATAAGCAGCTTTCGGCTAACAAACTCATATTGCCACTGTTCATGAGGTAGGGGTCACAAAAAAAAACATGTTGAAAATCCATAATGCCCCACCCTGTAGAGAATGACAGGCATCAGGGGTGTGACTTGGGATTCTTGTCTGTAATGCTTATACCATGTCACATCCTGCAGCCAGTGAGAGGTATTGAGGTATGCCTTGGACTCTTCGGCCCCAAAGTTCACCCCATTCTCCTATACCGCACCCATCTTATCGTATTTCCTAATGGAATGGGAGTACATATGGGCCAAAGACCATAGCACACCGCAGACACTTGTCAGTGTCTGCAGGTAGGTGTGGTGAAATGGCATGGCTGTCTATGCCTGATGACCCAAAGGCACACCCCAATGCCTGTCACTCTCTGCAGGGTGGTGGTGGGGTTGACTTCAGTTCAATACTTCACTGCCATTTCTATTATGCAGCTCTGTAACTTCTACACTACCAATGCCAATGCCAGCAAGCAAACATTCGGCATTGACAAATGCTTGTTTTTTTATGTTTTGTGCAAATGTCTGTGAAAGAAGTGAAAGTTAAAAGTTATTTCTGCTACTTTCTGATACTTGCAACAACATATGGTGTATAATCTTGAGTATGGGTAGGTGGGGATTGAGGTTCAATGTGTGTTTGTGGATGATGTTCTTGATGGGCAGTTGCCGACTGACACCTGGACTGTTGTATTACATACTGTAATACTGCAGCCCACCTTTTGGTGGTCAGATGTTAATGCTATTCTGCAAGACCTGAGATTTGATGCCTCCAATTCAGAGACATGCACAGTTGCACCACCATATCCAACAGACATCCTGTGCTGAATATGAGTTCTCAAAAAGATTACTATGGCTTACAAAGATTTACCCACTGAGCTGCACTGTGTATAAAAACCTAGTTCCGCGCACAGTATCTTGGTATGTGGCTGGAATGGGGTATACAAGCATTTTGCTGTTGTTCAATTTTAGCTTAAATAGTTGTATTTACCTTTGACTGTGGATATACTGTAGAACAGCTCGAAGAGCTAAATATGTACACTTTGGAAGAGAGAAGGGACCGGGGGGACATGATAGAGGTCTTCAGGTACATGAAGAGGGTAAATAGGGGAGGAACAGTGAGGGTGCTTCGAAGGAAGGAGGAGGGGGCCACTAGAGGGCATTGGTGGAAGCTGGAGGGGGGAAGATTCAGGGGAGAAAGGAGGAGGTGCTACTTCACTGAGAGGGTGGTAGAGCCATGGAATGCACTGACCTAGGGGCTGGTGGAGGCAGAGACAGTGGAGGGGTTCAAGAGGGGGTGGGACAGGTACAGGGGAAGGGTTCAGGAAGCAAAATCCAATACAGCAAGAATATCCGGAACTGGGAAGGGAGAAGCCAGAGAAAGCGAGGGGGACAGCAAGGTCAGCACCCAGGGTGGGGGCTGACCAAATGAGCAGACACGAAAGACCATTAGGCCTATTCTGCTGGCATTTTAGTATGTTAGAATTAATCAAACTCTTGTTATGTGGTTTGACCAATGAATCTACAATATTTTGATGTGGTATTGTATGAAACAAATCTAACAACAGCTACTTAATTTGTTTTTTTTTTGCAGTACTTTTGTTGACAGGTATGCCAGATAGTAATTATGCAGACAACAGCAATCTATAATACTAGTGTTCATGTTGTTCAATGTCAAATTCACTGCTGAAGCAAAGTTTGTGCATGTAGATCAGGGATATGTGTGGTACACTTGTGTCACAATCTATTTATTTGAACAGTAGTCTCTGAGCTTCAGAAACCTGATGAGTTGGGAAGAGATCACAGAGTACTGTACAAATAACTTTATTATAACACAACTGTAGCATGCATATCTACTTTCTGTGAGTGCACTTTTACACTTGAGTTCTGCTATGTACAGAATTATTGAGCTCTTCAGCTTGTTGGAACATGCTGAGGTGCAGGGAGATGATGGGCTTGCGGGGTAGCTGGGTGGGAGATGTCGTCGTCTTTCATCGTTATCCAACTGTTACACATGCTGGCATACACAGGGTCTTCAGGTCTTTCAAGAAACAGCATTTATCAACAGCTAGTGTAGGGTTTATACTACCATATTCTGCTGCAAAGAGTGGCAGATTACAGGACCTGAAGGGGGGGAGGGCAAATGTGTCAGCAACAGTTTTAAATGACAGTATAATAAAATAAACACAGCTATACTGATGTACCATAGATGTTAATACTTCTCTTCTGTCATTAATAAAAAAAAAACACTTCACTACAGTATATTACCAGAGAACTAGAGAACATCTTAGTTTACTGACATGTCTCTTCTTGTCATTTTTCTCTCCACAGGGCAAATTGCCATTCTGAACACTATCAGTAGTACTCTCAGCCAGCTGCTCGAGGCCGTGCAGGGTGGTAACAGGGTTGCAGCCCAGCAGGCCCATGACACTGCAGCAAAACTAGATTATTGGTCAAGGTGGAGAAATTATTGATTTGCTGCAGCGTTATGGGCATGTAGGGTATGCAGCCTTAGTAGCCACCCGTGGTCTGAAGAAGAGCAACAGAGGCCTCACCCTAGCAATTTGTTGACTGAGGGAGATGGAGGAGGCCTCTGTTGCTTTGCTCAAGACCACGCACAGTCTCATGGTGTGGCTGGCTGAGACCAGCTGGAGGCCACAGAAGCCATCCACCATCTGCTCCGTCAGGACCTGTAGCATCTACAGGATGACCAACCCTCCACAGCTGCTCAGCAAGAAGAGCCCCTTGAAGGTGCCCCTCCCACAACACCACCACCAGCTGCAGATAAGGGGCACCAAGATGCACCTGCTTCTGCTCAGTCTTCCTCTTCCTCCTCCTTTGTGAGGCAGAGTAAAGAATCTGACGGTTTGAGTTCAAACAGCAACAGACAGAGTCTCAACCGAGCTCGAGCTCAGCGTTCCATGCCTGGCATGGAAAGTTAACTCTTTCATCTCCGGGGCAGTTTGAAGGTTGGACCTCACTGCAATTTGTCAGAATACAGCAAGACTACATGTTGTTAGAAGTGCCTGGTTTTCGGAGGGGTGGGGCATTGTGTGGCTGAGGCCATCTAACTCCTCTGTGTTCTAACAGGTGTACAGGTGCAATCACACTGCTATACAATTGATGTTCAAGGGTATACTTGGTCTGTGGCTCTGCAATCATGATTCAGTACCTGTTCATGGGGGGGTATTGCCTGGCTGACGCAATCCACCTCATGAGTGTTACAACTAGTCTGCAGTTTGTATCAAGGAGGTACAGCGTATGTGCAATGGGCTTAGCTGGGGTATGTCTGTGGACTCAACATACAGTACATGGTCTGGGGTGTGGTGGAGACATTGCCTGGGTCAGGCTGTGCAACTCATGACTGTTGTTACTAGTCTGCAGTTGGTATCAGAGAAGTATGCCATTCATGTCCATGGGTTTAGTTGGGTGTGGCTCTCCACTCAGGTTGCAGTACCTGTTGGGGAGGATTGCCTGACTGAGGTCGTGCAAGTCATGAGTGTCATAAATAGTCTGCAGTTGGCATCACAGAGGTATTCTGCTGATGTTCATGGCTTTAGTTGGGCTGTGGTCTGCATTCAGGATTGAGAATGTGTTTGAGGTGGGGGTATTGCTTGCCTGAGGCTATGCAACTCATGAGTGTCATAACTAGTGTGCAGTTGGTATCACAGAGGTAAATTATTGATGTTCATGTTGTTAGTTGCCCTGTGGCTCTGCACTCAGGATACAGTACCTGTTTTGGGGGGGCATGGCCTGGCTGAAGTCGTGCAACTAATAAGTGTCATAACTAAGTGTACAATTGGTATCATAGAGGTATAGCATTGATGTTCGTGCCCTTAGTTGGGCTATGGCTCTGCAATGAGGATACAGTACCTGTTGTGGGGGGGCATTGTCTGGCTGAGACAACGCAACTCCTCAGTGTTCTAACTTTCCTGCAGATGGTATGAGGGAGGCATACCATTGATGTACAAGGCTTTAGTTGGCCTGTAGGTTTCTACTCAGCATGCAATTACTGGTCTGGGGGGTTGGGGGCATTGCCTGGCTGAGGCTATGCAACTCATGAAAGTCATAACTACTCCACAGTTGGTATCACAGACATATGACATTGATGTACATGACTTTAGTTCGGCTGTGACTTTGTACTCAGCATGTACTACATGTTTTGGGGGGGCATTGCCTGGCTCAGGTCGTGCAAGTCCTCACTGTTCTTTGCATGGATCCAGGTGAGCTGGTACTTGCCTATAATGAGGCGGTGGCAGGGGCCCTGGATTCCATTGCTCCTGTTCGTGTTCATCCTCTCACCCTTCGACCTAAGTCTCCTTGGTTTGATGAGACTTTGAGGGAGTTGAGGAGAGTTGGACGAAGGCTGGAGAGGTGCTGTCGGAGGTCGGGCCAGGATTGTGACAAACTTAGATTGATGGATTACTACGTGTCCTATCAATCAGCAATCTCTCGTAAGAAGGCAGAATTCCTGTCGAGAGAGATTGCTGCTGCACAGAATAGACCAGCTCAGCTCTTCAGGACTGTGGACAGATTGTGCAATCCAATCTGTCTGCAGTCCAGAAGAGTGTTTTCTCAAGAACGGTGTGAGGAGTTTGCTCTATTCTTTTCAGATAAGGTTGCCACAATTAGATCAGACATCCATCAAACTCTCTCCAATGGGAGTGGTGATGGTCGGCAGGAGATGTCGGACACCCAATTTGAGTGGTCTGACTTCAGCCTTCCTACAGTTGAGGAAATTGTGATGATCATACAATTGTTGCTTCCGACCAACTGTAGTTTGGATCCAGGCCCCACACGTCTCTTAGTGGGGTGTGTGGATAAAATTGGCCCCATCCTAGCTGAGATAGTCTGTAGGTCCTTGGAGATGGGGATTTTTCCAAATCCTCTAAAGGAGGCGGTGGTTCAGCCTATCCTTAAGAAATCCTCCTTGGACCCGGACTGTCTGGCAAACTACAGGCCTGTCTCTAACTTACCCTTTGTTGGTAAAGTTATTGAGAAGGTGGTTGCTCTGCAGTTGAATGATCATTTGACCAATACAATCTCTCTGACTCTCTCCAGTCCGGATTCGGAAAAGACATAGTACCGAGACAGTGTTGATTCGGGTGCTAAATGACCTCCTAATAGCGAGAGATCGAAGATCACGTTCCATTCTGGTCCTTCTTGATCTCTCTGCAGCATTTGATACTGTAGATCATGGTGTGCTACTGGAACGCCTGTGGTCTATCTGTGGACTGTCTGGTACAGTCCTCAGTTGGTTTCGATCTTACCTCGAGGGTAGGACGCAGAGAGTGGTGTCTGGGATTTTTTCCTCAGCATCAGTCTCCCTATCCTGTGGGGTACGGCAGGGTTCCATTTTGGCACCCATGTTGTTTGCAGTATATATGTTGCCTTTAGGAGTGATTATTAGGCAGTATGGTCTGAGTTTTCACTGCTATGCAGATGATACTCAGCTGTACATGTCCTTTGCGCCCGGTCATGATACTGCCTTGTCGGTTTTTAATAACTGTCTTGCTGAAATCCAGGACTGGATGAATGTGAGTTGGCTGAGGTTGAATCCTGTTAAAACTGAGGTGTTGGTTGGGGCCAGGATCGCCGGAGGCGGGTTTATTGGTTGGATCACCCTCGGTTTATGGCTCGGGGATACTCCGCTAAATACCTCAGACCGGTGCGGAATTCATGCTTGTATTTGACGCACCGCTGACATTTAAATTCCAGGTGTCAGCGGTTGTCAAAACTCTCTTTTACCATCTGAGGAACATCGCTCGGTGAAACACCTGGTTCCCCCTGATCTGCCAACTTTGGCTCACGCTGCTACTCTCCCGCCTCTGACTATTGCAACTCGCCTACCTAGGGCTTCCTGGGGTTGAGATTCGCTGTTTGCAGCTAGTGCAGAATGCAGTAGGCTGTTGACTGGCTCTTCCAGGGCCAGTCATATAACGCCTGTGTCTGTGGTCTGCACCTGGTTGCCAGTTTACATTGGGCGAATCACCTTTAAGGTCGGTTTGCTGACCTATAAGGCCTTACATAATCAGGGACCGTTTACCTGAAAGATCTCCTTCATCCCTATTGTCCCCCGCTCTCTCCGATCCACTGACGAGGGATTGCTAGAGATTCCCAGGATTCATTTAAAAACCTCAGGAGCTAGATCTTTTAGTTTTATGGCTCCAACCCTGTGGAATTCTCTACCTCGTCAGGTGCGGGAAAGCCCTACTGTCCATAGTTTTAAAGAATCTTGGAAGACTCACCTTTTTAAGAAAGCATACAATGATTTTTAAATTGGTGTTTGTTGTACTTGTAATTGTTTGTTTAGTATTGTATTTTATTGAAATTGTTTTATCTAGTATTGTACAGGCGCCTTGGTTTTAGTAAGGCGCCTTAAACAAATAAATAGAGATTGAGATTGTTCTGACTTGTGTGCAGCTACCATGAGGAAGGTATACCGTTGATGTGTATGACCTTAGTTTGGCTGTGAGTCTGCACTCAGCATGCAATTACTGGTTTGAGGGGGTGAGGGCATTGCATGGCTGAGGACATGCAACTCATGAGTGTCATACCTACTGCACAGTTGGTATGAGAGAGATATACCATTGATGTTCATGGCCTTAGCTGGGCTATGGCTCTGCAGCCAGGATGCAGCAGCTGTTATGCAAGGGTGGGGTGATAACTTGGGTGAGGCATTGTTCTGAATGACTCTTTTATAAAGTTTTGATAAACTTGTTTACTTGTAGTGTGGTAAGAGAACCTCTCATTGCTATTTCTTTCTCAAAAAGTTAGGAAATTCTTTGCGAAAAACTGCATTAATGCAACAGTTAGGGTTTTTTACAGCGACACAAGTGAGGAAATTCGACGTTAGGGTTTTCAACCCTAACTCCGATTCCCCCCCCACTGTCAGAGACGCACACAGACACAGACATAGAGACACACACACACAGAACATACAACTATGGGGAGGCAGTACAAGGCAAGACAACCAATCACAGACAGACACCATAACGCAACAGAAATAACATACAACTTCTTAAACTTACCACAACAGGCATCCATCATCATGTTTCACCAACTGTATCACTTCTCCTGCCATTCCAGTCTCTTATATGTGTACATCCTTCTACATAACAGCATATTGCGGATAGTAATGCACATGTATTGGTGGGGGTGCAGAGCCCTTTGGCCTCCCACAGTCTCACCAACTTGTCCATCTCTGAATAAAACCACAGCACTGTACTACTACCAATGTGGGCATTTCTGCATGAGATCATACCCCATGCCTCCACTAAGTTGCTCGTTAGTGCATAAGACTATAGCCGCATGGTATCACCAAGTTGGCCTTTTGTGCATGACAGGACAGCGTCATGTCCCAACCTACTTGCCCATTTCTGCATAACACTATAACATAAATAGTAAAATACATGGATTGGTAAGGACATGGGACTGAGCCCCTAGTAATTTGTCAATTTCTATATAACAGTATAGCACCATGCTACCATGAACTTGACCATTTCTGCATAACAGCATACCCATGACTCCACCAACTTGCCCATTTATGTGTAACAGTTTAACATAACTGCTAAGACAGATGTCTTGGTGAGAACGAAGCCCCAGCAAGTTGACCATTTCCACATAACAGCATAGCCCAATCTTCCCACCAAATTCTTGAGTTCTGCATAACACCATGCTATAAGTAGACAAACACATGAGTTGGTGAGACCCCAAGAGCTTTTGAGCCACTGCACTTGCACCAACTTTCCCAAAATTACCCATTTCTGCATAAGAGTATAATATAAGAAGTACATCTCATGTATTGGTGAGAGTGTGGGGCTCTCTTAGTTGCTGTGCTATGCCAACTTGCCCATTTGTGCATAACAGCATAGCCCCATGTTCTCACCAACTTGCCCATTTCTGCATAGCACCATAATATAAGTAGCAAAAACATGTATTCCCACCAACTTCATATTTGTCCATAACAACATAGGCCCATGTTCCCAGCAAATTTTCCATTTCTGTTAAACAGCATCATATGAGTGATGAAACAGATGTACTGGTAGCTCCATCTCATATGCTTCTACCGGATGTTGCTGTATCCACACAATAGACTGAGATGGCACCAGAAGTGATACAGTTGGTGAAACATTATGTTGGATGCCTGTTGTGGTATGTTTAAGAAGTTGTATGTTATTTCTGTTGCATTATGGTGTCTGTCTGTGATTGGTTGTCTTGCCTTGTACTGCCCCAAATAGTTGTGCGTTCTGTGTGTGTGTGTCTATGTCTGTGTCTGTGTGTGTGTGTATGTGTGGCAGTGGGGTGGGGAGTCAGAGTTAGGGTTGAAAACCCTAACATCAAATTTCCTCACTTTTGTCACTGTAAAAAACCCTAACTGTTGCATTAATGCAGTTTTTTGCAAAGTATATATATATATATATATATATATATATATATATATATTAGTTTCAGTAACACAGTCTTCTTCTTCACCTCCACAGAGGCCTGTGAAATCAAGGTAGTGAAACTTCAAGTCTCTCTCTGCATGGTTCCTGCTAAATAAATCACTAGATTAGATGATTTCTCTGGGGAAACAAAACTCCTACTAATACCAGGCACTAAGAGAAACACCATACACTAACAAAAAAGCAAAGGTTTTGTGATGTATTATAATTTGTTTGTGCTTAATCTCTCCCACTGTCAGAGCTCTCTCCATCACGTCTTTCTCTGCTGCAATGTGGCAGACACATGCTCTGGCTTTGGCAAATGCTCAGTGATTGGCCAAGAAGTCCTGCAAGATCTTAAAATCCAGCCTAAAAACTGATCTGAATACCGCCAGAATAGTGCCACTATTCAGTATTCAGGTTCCGAATACCAAATAACACCTTATTTGTGGTATTCAGAATTTGATATTTGTTACTCGCACACCTCTACTTGCTGCAACAAGAAGAGGTAGAAATGGAACCTGAGCTATCTCTGGTTGTATGATATTTTCATCTTTCTCTTTGTCCAAATAATCATGCCTCAGGTGTAATGGATGACATCTCTCTAAATGTCTTTCTAATGCTGAGGTACCCAGGGCACTATTTTTGCTTCCTCTTCTGTTTGTCTTTTTGCATATATAGCATACTGCTCGCAACTCATTATTTGCAGCCAGAGAAAAGTATGACCTCACATAACAGGTCACCTTTTTTTGTTTTATTAAAAGGCATATTCTATTGCCCTCTGTCACTGGTACCATATTGATCTTTCTCAACAGTGGGTAATCAAGCTCTGCATCACCCATATCTTCTTCCGACTCTTCCAGGCCAATCACAGACCCAAGTCTGAATGCACTGCCCCCTCATCTTGTTCCTCCTGTACCACACTGTTTACTTCCTCATTCTCCAAATCCATTACCACAAAATCAAATTATCACATTCATCCTGCACATGCTTAACTAACAACTCTTATTCCTCATTCAGTCTTTCCACTTCCCTTAAGTTTTCTCCCTCCTTATCTATATCTATATTCTCCATTTCACCACCTTCGTTGGACTCAAATTTGTGCTTATCAGTTTCACCCAAATTTGCATTTAATTAACAAAGATTTTAGCTTTCCTGCTTGAACATCAATGGGGAACCACCACTAGTGCTACTGGATGATGCACCACTGCTAGGAACCACTTTTTTACCAACCTGTAAGATGATATGGTATAGGCCATATGATTCCCTATCCCTTTCCCCATTTGTGCCTCCTCCTCTCCCAGTCTGCTGCTCACAGTAAACATTTTTAATGCATCAGAGAGCACACAAAAATGGTATGAGAATTTGGCCAAGATTGACATTTTATTTAGAAGGAAGCTCTGCATGCAATGGCAGGGGAAGTAGGCCACAAAATATATTCACAACAGCAGATAATCACACAGTCAACTAAGACAGCAAGTGGCATAGGTGATGGTCACATAACTGTATGGAAATGTTTTTTTCGTTATTACTGTTTGCAGTGCATTCTGCAAGGCAAGAAAAAAGCACAGTAGATGCAGCAAAGTAGAGTCTTGTAGCAGGTGTAGCCTATTAACACTCTCTCCCCTGTATACTGAATGAGATCCCCTTCCTTTCCCAGGATAGGTAGTATTACACTGCCACAGTCAGGGGGAGGAGGGGGGCCAGCTCAAGTGAAATTTTATTTAGCAGGGTGCTCAGCACGCAGCGATGGTAGGAAAGGTAGTAGGCCACAAAATATTTTCACAACTGCAGATAAATTCACGGTCAATTGAGAAAGGATGTAATTGGCAAGTATTGACGTAACTATACAAAAAAGTTGTTTTTATTTTTCCTTAATGCCTGCAAGTCAAGAAAAAAGCGCAGCAGACGCAGCAAACTAGAGTCTCATAGCAAGTGCAGCCTAGTATTACTGCCTCCCCTAAATACTGAATGAGTTCCCTTTCCTTTCCCAAGATAAGTAGTGTTACACTGCCACAGTCAGAAGGAGGAGGAGGGCCAGTCAAGTGAGATTTTATTTAGCAGGGAGCTCAATACACAGCAATGGTGGGAGAAATAGTAGACCACAAAATACATTCACAACAACATGTAATCACTTCAGACAGTCAACTAAGAAAAGAACTGGCATGTGTGTGACATAACTATATGAAAACAAGTTTATTTTTTATTAGTGTCTGCAATGCAAGGCAAGAAAAAAGCACAACAGACACAGCAGAATAGCATCTCGCAGCAAGTGCACCGGAAGCTAATTGCCTCTGCTGTATATTGAATGAGATCCCCTTCCTTTCCTAGGACAGGTAGTGTTACACTCACAGTCAGGAAGAGGGGAAGTCAACTGAGATTTTATTTAGCAGGAAGCACAGTATGCAGGAATGGCAGAAGTAGTAGGCCACAATATATATTCACGAGGAACAGCAAATAATCACACAGTCAACATAGAAAAGCAAAGGAACTTACATGTGTGATATAACAATCATACTGTACTTATTTAGTTTTTGTTTATAGGGTAGGTGCACTAGACGAAAGCATTGCATATTTTCAAGCATGACAAGGGACAGTTACAGACAAAACAGACAGCAATAACAGGTGATACAACAATACAAAAACATCAACAATGGTCTGACATAATACAGATGTACCCTAAAACAATGCACAGTATAAGCAGTTCAGAAAACAATTATAAGTGCAGAATTGACATCTGGAGGAAAGATGAAACCAGGTTAAGTAGGAGTATGCAAGGTCAGATTACACAAGTACTTATCAGTGCACATGAGGAATTTACAGAGTTCACTTCTTAAAACCCTGGTGAGACTCACAGTGCCATAAAGTCATAGGAAGGGAGTTCCAGAACTTGGGGACAAATCCTGAGAACGCATGCTCACCCATCTTTGTTGAACATCTAGGAACATCAAGGAGAAATCTATCTACAGACCTCAAGGGGTAGGCCTGTGAGGTGTGTTTTGACATGCTGGTAAGTGTAGTTGGTGTACCAGTTCTTATAATATTATTGATGACACAGCTCATGGAGTAAAGTCGATAGGGTGATGGGGAGAGTCACCCAAGACTAGAGTAGAGTAGAGTAGATGATGCAGTGATGGGTACACCGGTGCATGGATTAGGCAAAGCAACAAACAGTGTTGTAGCAGGTGTTCCATTTGTTTAGGATCCCTTTATTGGCCCTCCAAGTAGGTCATCAGTCCATAGATAAGACTCAGCCACAGGACACCCTGTGCAATAACCAGTCTAGCAGGTGCAGTAAGGGTATGTCTAATTTTATAGTCGAGACCCAGCTTTGTGTTTACTGTCTTACAGATAGTTAACAGATGGATGTTGAAGTCAAGATAGTTAACAGATGGAGGTTGAAGTCCAGAGCAGGGTCAAGGCTGACTCCAAGGTACTTAAAGGAGACTACTACATTTAGTGGGGAACCATCTGGACCAAGGATGGTTAGTGCAGAGGGACAAGCTTTGATTCTAGGCACTGAGCCAAACAGCATGGTGACTGTCTTACTGGTTTTCATAAGGAACCTGTTTTCTCTCAGCCAGGACTGTATGAGATCAAAATCTGCAATCAGGTTTGAATTAATGTTGGGCATGTCCATGGCACTGGTGTACAGAACTGTGGCATCTGCATAAAGTAAGGTTGAGCAAAGACCAGCCATTGTGGGCAACTTGTTGATAAACAGGAAGAATAGTGAGAGATCGAGTATGGATCCTTGAAGGATGACAACACTAGTGCGGGAGAGTTCAGATTTGACTTTATCAATTTGAACAAATTGATGTCATCCAGTAAGGTAGCTTGCAAGTCAGGGCGTAGTAGCAGATGAGAAGCCCATGTCTCATAGCAGTTGCAACCTATAGTTTCCCCAAAAGTTTCCAGGAAAAAAAGGGTTCAGTCAGTGACTGATTAATTTCACATCAGTCAGTAATATAGGCTAATCGAAGTGTAGAAACATCTATGCCTCCCATTTAGTTTAATGGCTGGGTCCGGTGGTCAGTGATGTGGGCAAAAATGAAAAAGCCGACACCGGGAATTGCGCTGCAAAAAGGGTGAAACCGGAATGGCAACAAAAGTTTTACTCCTTCCCCGAGGTGCTACAGCTTCAGAGTTAGTTATATTAGTAAGGAAGGGGGTGTGGGGGGCAAAGCCCACTGCAAAAAAAAAAAAAAAGTCAGTGTTCCAGTTTTGCCCTTTGTGCCTTGCAATTCCGGGTTCACTCTTCAAGTTTCGCCCTTATCACATAAAACTCCTGGGTCCACAGAAAAATTTATTTCATTACTTTGCCAAATTCTTTTAAGCCAACTGACTGGCTCCAAAACACCAAGATATGCAATTTGTCAACCTCCTATTTCCAAACTCACTGACTGAGTGAGCAAAGCACTAGCTTTGACCATTCTCAGTGACTCCCAGACACACACTGAATTTGTTGCACCACACTCACTTTTATACCTTTATACCACCTAACCAAGATTTACAGTCACAGCTGGTAATGTGATGGAAGGGTGTGCGTGTGTGTGTGTGTGTGTGTGTGTGTGTGTGTCAACAGTGTGATGCTTCACCGTGTTCCCTGGGGGGAAAAGTGAGGAGTCAAGCAAAGACCTCAGGTCATCAAATGGTAATGTGCTGAGCCGACAGCACCACTCACCTTGAAGTATTCTGGAGGACTGTAGTGTCTCTGGAGCAAGCAAACTCCCCATTTAAAATGAAGCAGCATGGCAGACCCAGACTTGGTATAATTAGACTGTAGGTCTTTATTGATCCGGGTCTGTCGTGCCATATTAGATCCGGGGGAGGTTCTGATTCTTGTCAGGTTGGTCTGACCAACCCTAATCCTTAGAGAGATCTATGAGTGGTTATGACCTGTCTCTGATCCACCCATTAAGGATAGCATCAGTAAAACAAGGATTTGGAAACTGTGGTGTGGGCTTTCTGGAATAAAGACTGGGAAGTGGAGATGAATGAGGATGAGTCAAGGAATGCAAAAAACTGAAGAGGGCAAGTTTCTCCTAGAGCCTAGCAAAATTTGAAAGGAAGGAAGGACATAGTATGGTACTTTCCCGAGGTAGATGGGATCATCCCCACCCTTGTGGAGGAGGACAAGGACTTTTGCTGGCTTCCACTTATGGAGAACAGCATCAAGCTTAAAAGATAAGTTCAGGCAGCACTAGAGACAGCAAACAGGTGGTGGAGAAGTTTCAGGTCCACGCCATTTGGGGGGTTAAGAGAACATAGTATCATCAGAGGTGTCAAGGGAGAAAGAAAAAATTACTCACCTTAGTAATGTTGTTTCTTCTAATGGAGTCTTGCTATATTCTGACAGTAGCAGTGAGTCCCAACCTTCGAACTGCCCCGGAGATAAAAGAGTTAACTTTCCATGCCAGGCATGGAACGCTGAGCTCGAGCTCGGTTGAGACTCTGTCTGTTGCTGTTTAAACTCAAACCGACAGATCTTTACGAGCTAAACTAACTAAGGTCCTGTGTGGAAGCTGTAAACCTACACTAGCCAACTGGCTACTAAACATAAAACACATTTTTCAAACAACATGAAGTCTTGCTATATTATAGACATTAGCAGTTTGATCCAGCTCTAGAACTGCCCCGGAGTGCAATGGTTAAAACCATTCCAAAATAGAATTTTGGCACGAGAGCAGCTCTATCTGTGTCATTTCAAACTTGAACTGTCAGATTCTTTACTCCGCCTCAGTGAACAGTCGCTCTGGATATTTCTCCTTCTGCTTGGTTCATTTCTCGGTTTAAAAGTGTTTTCTCGGTTGGATTTAACCGAGAATAGTTTTATTTAACCTAAAACCGTTCGGTTCAGCTCTATCTGTGTAACCGTAAGTAAATGAAGGTTTTGTCTGTGTGGAACTTTAGGTTATCGTTCGGTTTTGAACCCATCAGTGGGTTTAAAACTCATTTAAAACTAAAAGTTACTATTTTAGAGTGCGGTTCCGGTTCTTATAGGTTCTAAAAAAGCGGTTTATTACGTTTTTCCAATACCTGGACAGAGTTAGGAACCGATAAGGGTGTCTTGCTGGCACTGCCGTTAAAAGGGCAAAGTTTGGTTAGGCTGGCATTATGTCTGAGAAACCCAAAAGAAAAACCGGGCCTGTGGTTTCAACACTGTGATGTTTGTGGGGAAGTCTTTGCCAAGGCTGACCCACACACCACATGTTTATTGTCTGGGGTTTGACCACCTCCAGTCAGACTGCCAGGTATGTAAGAATTTCCTGCAGCCACCCTGGAAAAAGATTGGGCAGGCTCAGGGCGAGGAGGCAAAAGTCCGCTGACCCGGATGGCCAGCCGGTTCGGTGCCAACCGAACCAGAGGAGTGCCCTCTGACCAGGGCCAGACTTCCTCGGGCAAAGAAAAGCTGGTTCTGAGGAACCAAGTCCAGTAAAGAAAGCAAGAAAATCAGCAGGTCTGGAGTCCAAAATTCCTTCTCCAACTGCTGCAGAGATAGCAGATATACAAATTGTCCAGTCACTGTTCTCAGGGTCCGTCCGAACCACCACTATCTGGTAAAAGGTCGGTTCGTCGGTCCCAGTGGTTCAGGATTATGATATTGAGGAATTTTATGAACCAGAGGAGGGGAGGAGGATTATGAACAGTATGAATGTGGCTGGGAAGGTCTGGGTGTGCCCATTGAACCGGACATCTCCCCAGACACACCTTTAGAATCTCCCCATGCTGTCTGAGTCCCCATCTCATTTTATGTTTTATAAAAAAGTTGCTGAAACCCTCCAGCTTCCTTTAGAAGAGGCTGTGGATGAGCAAGAGGAGCCTGATTTTGTAGAAATGATGGATATTCCAGAGTCTAGGAGATTGTCTATTCCTTTACATAAGTCTTTTAGGAAACAAACAATTAAAATTTTAAAAGCTCCTAATTCTGTGCCTCCTGTAGATAAAAAGATGGACAGAAGGTATACATTGTCAGGCCCGATACAGAATTCCTTTCTCAGCAATGCAGTCATGTTGAGTAGTTCAGGCTGCTGCCTGTGATAAAGCTAATATTCCTTGGCTTCTATCCTCCTGACATGGATTCCAGGAAGATTGATGCCATGGCAAAAAACAGTATATGGCAGCCTCTCTGGGACTCAGGCAAGCAAATTATATGGCTTATGTAGCTAGGTATCAGAAATCTAGATGGGATACTGTTATGTAATTGGCCAAGCAGGCCCATGGCCAGCTGGCTAGTGAACTAGAACAGGTGGCTGCTGATGGCATTGAAGCCTCTAAGGTTCAGTTTCATGCTGCTGTGATGTTAATGATGTTTCCTCTAGGGTCATGGCCACATCTGTAGCTTTTAGTAGGTTGGCCTGGCTCAGGTGTACTAGTTTGTCACAGGATACCCAGACTAAGGCTATGGATTTTCCTGTGGTGGGAAATTCTCTGTTTGGAGAGCAGACAGAGAATTACATGAAGAAGATGGATGAATATAGGACTACTTACAAGAGTGCCCAGGCTAAGGAGCGCAAGCCACTCCTCAAAGGCATGCCCCCAGGGTAGGGGAGGCCTTTCACAGGCCTTTCTACCAGACTCAGGCCTCCTCTGCCTATGCTCAGAGGGGCTTCTTCAGAGGCAGGGCAGACGAGGGGTGGGCAGACCTGCTCCCACCCCCAGCCTAAAGCTCCATGCAAACAGGCACCCTGATGGGGTGCCCAGGCCGATTCTCCTGTATCAGTGGGGGCAGGCTGGCTTACTTCAGTCAGAATTGGGCTTCTTTAACCCCAGACAAGTGGGTTCTGGAAGTAGTAAGCCAGGGTCTGGTTCTCAGCTTCAAAAGTTTCCCAAGTTGAGAAGCAGACTTTTCACCTGCAAGTGCTTCAGAGACCCTCGCCTGGAAACAGAGGTCTCATCCCTGTTAGCTCTCAGAGCAGTAGAAAGGGTTCCTCCCTGCATCAGGGCAGGGTCTGTATTCCAGATACTTCCTTACCCCAAAAGACAGGAGAATGGCGGCCCATTTTAGATCTCAGATATCTGAACAAGCATCTTTTGAAACCAAAGTTCAAAATGGTAACTCTGGCAATGATTTTACTTTTCCCTAAGGCCAGGGGACTGGCTAGCCTCCTGGACCTCAAGGATGCCTATTTCCATGTCCTAATCAGAAGATCCCATCGAAAGTACCTCAGATTCGAACTGCCCTCAGGTCATTACCAGTTCAGAGCAATGCCCTTCGGCCTTACCTCTGCTCCAAGGGTATTCACAAAGTGTCTAGCAGTGGCAGTGGCCCACTTAAGGAGGCAGAGGATTGCTGTTTTCCTACCTAGACGATTGGCTCATTGTAGGCCAGTCCCCAGAACAGGTAAAATCTCACCTGCAGGTCACCCAGCAGCTTCTCACCTCCCTGGGTTTTCTGCTAAACCTACCAAAGTCGGTTCTGGAACCAGTCCAGGTACTCACCTTTATAGGGGCAGAATTGGACACAAAGCTAGCCAGAGCCTTTCTTCCCCAGAAAGGGTAAGGAATTTAGTGGCTCTGGCCTCTTCCTTCACTCTGCAGGTCTCTCGACCAGCAAGACACTTCTGCAGCTCCTGGGGCACATGGCTGCATCCACAGCTGTTGTGCAGGGAGCCAGATTTCAGATGAGAGACATTCAGTTTCACTTGAGAACCTTTTGTCTCAGAGAAGAGACCCCTTTCCAAGTTGGTCCCAGTGACTCAAACCTTGATCCTAGCTCTCCAGTGGTGGAAGGATCAGAGCAATTTAAGAGCGGGGTCCCTTCAATTCCCCTTCTCACGACTTGACTCTCACTACAGATGCTTCCTTCTGGGTTGGGAGCCCACATGGGCGACCTTTCCACTCAGGGAGTTTGGTCCCCAGGAATCTCTGCTCCACATCAATTTGCTGGAACTCAGAGCTGTCTTTTAGCTCTTCAGCTTTTTCTGCATCTGTCCATGACAAGGTGATACAAGTCAGAACAGACAACACCACAACAATGTGGTACATCAACAAACAGGGGGCACTGGTCTTCGGCCTTGTGCACCAAGGCAATAAAGTTGTGGTCTCTGGCCTATTCCTGAACACTTCCTCATAGCAGTTCATCTTCCAGGGAAGGACAATGTCCTAGCGGATGCCCTCAGCAGGGATTTCCAGGGCCATCACTAATGGTCCCTGGATCCTCAAGTGCTGGGGATAGTTTTTGCCAGGTGGGGCATCCTCAGATAGATCTTTTGCAGCCCCAGACAATCACAAACTTCCTCTGTTCTGTTGCAGGCCTCCAGTGCTGGGCTCAGTTCCCTGGATGCCCTTCTTCTGGATTGGGAGGAAGTTCTTCTATGCTTTCCTCCCTTTCCTCTCCTATTCAAGTACTAGTCAAAATCAGATCTCAGCCTTGAGGGTGATTCTGATTGCCCCAGATTGGGCCAGACAGCCCTGGTATCCACTCCTTCTGTCTCTGACAGTCCATCTTCCCTGTGCCTCCCCAGGAATCACAATCTGTTGACTTGTGCCCAGGGAAGGGTTTGGTATCCGGACTCAATCCCTCAACCTCAAGGCCTGGCTCTTGAGGAGTTAGAGTTTGCTGATTTACACCTCTCTCAGGGTGTTCTTGAGATCCTAAAGGCTTCCAGAAAGCCTTCCACTAGGCTACTTATAGTTCTAAATGGAAAAGGTTTTCCATTTGGTGTGCTGGGAAAATATTTCCCAGAATCTGCTGAATTGCCCATTTTGTTAGATTACATGGTACATCTTAATTCCTTGGGTCTCAGACCAGCTACCCTGAGAGTTCATTTGGCAGCTGTGTTGCTTTTTGTGTCAGCAGGAAAGTCATCCCCTTTCCTCTCATCCTGTGTTTTCCAAGTTTTTAAGGGATTACTCCATACTAATCCTCCCTTTCGGGAACCGGCCCCTGCTTGGGACCTTAATGTTTGCATTGCCCAGTTAATGCAACCCCCTTTTGAACCTCTGTCTTCTGCAGAGCTTAAGTACCTAACTTGGAAAACTGTTTTTCTAGTGGCTATCACTTCTGCCAGACGCATAAGTGAATTGCAAGCCTTGTCAGTGGAGACTGACTTTATTTCTTTCCACAGGGATAAGGTAGTCCTTAGGACTAATAGGAAGTTTTTGCCTAAGGTGGTTTCAGATTTCCATCTTAATCAATCTATCTCCCTTCCAGTAGTTTTCACTGATCACTCCTCTTCGGGTGAGAGGAGGTTGCACAGCCTGGATGTTAAGAGAGCTCTTAGTTATTATATAGAGCGTACCAAAGGTCACAGGTTCGAATCCCTCCAACTTTTCCTTACCTATGGTGAAGTTGGGAAAGGCAAACCTGCACTAAGAGATCAATAGCCAGGTGGATTGTCTCTTGTATCCAACTTTGTTATCAGAAAGTGGGCAGAGTCCCCCCGTGTGTGAGGGCTCATTCTACCAGGGGTACAGCTGCGCCTCAGCTGCTGCAGAGATATCCTTTATTAGAGATTTGCCAGGCTGCTACTTGGAAACGGTACACACTTTACCAAGCATTACTCCTGGATGTCCAGGCCAGGAGAGATGCTCGTTGGACACAGCTGTTCTTCAGAGCCTATTCCCTAAGTAGGTTCTGCCCTCCTCCATGGAGGTACTGCTGTGTATTCTGCTAATGTCTATAATATAGCAAGACTTCATGTTGTTTGAAGAAAAATTACTCACCTTAGTAATGTTGTTTCTTCTAATGGAGTCTTGCATATTATAGACCTCCCAACCTGCCCCTCTCAGAACCTCTACTTGGTGGTGCGGGCAACTTAGTGTGGGCACTACTTATGTCCTGTTAGCATTTTGTCCCTTTGGGACTTTGGGGTGTGTATGTGTGCACGTGTGTGTTTTATTATACTTATGTTCCATTTTCATATTATTAGAATGGTGTTAGTATTTCTGGTCCCTGACTTGAGTCTTGGGTGTTGGGACCATCAATGGTTGTTATTATTTAGGTAGCCATTTGGCTAGTGTAGGTTACAGCTTCCACACAGACCTTAGTGAGTTTGGCTCGTAAAGATCTGACAGTTCAAGTTTGAAATGACACAGATAGAGCTGCTCTCGTGCCAAAATTCTATTTTGGAATGGTTTTAACCATTTCACTCCGGGGCAGTTCTAGAGCTGGATCAAACTGCTAATGTCTATAATATAGCAAGACTCCATTGGAAGAAACAACATTACTAAGGTGAGTAATTTTTTCTTTGGTCCCAAAACAAAGACTCAAGTCAGGAGACCCAAAAAATGAAAAAACACAACACCAACTCACCCCAAGAAAAGAAGGGGGTGAAAACAAAGAGGTGGGCACCTACTGAGTGCCAACACTGCACTGCCCACCCACATCCCAAAAACAGAGGTTCTGAGAGGGGCAGGGGGGGAGGTCAGAATATAGCAAGACTCCATTAGAAGAAACAACATTACTAAGGTGAATAATTTTTTCTTCAAACAACATGAAGTCTTGCTATATTCTGACAGTAGCAGACTACAAAGCAGTACCTCCATGGAGGAGGGACAGAACCTACTTAGGAAATAGGCACTGAAGCACAGCTGTGCCAAACCGAGCATCACTCCTAGCCTGGATGTCCAGGGAGTAATGCTTGGTAAAAGTGTGAACTGTTTTCCAGGTAGCTGCTTGACATATCTCTAGAATAGGGATGTCCCTGGCAGCAGCCAGGGAAGCAGCTGTACCTCTGGTAGAGTGAGCCCTCAGGCCTGAGGGAGGAACTTTACCCAGTTTTTCATAACAAAATTGGATACAAGAGACAAATGCAAACAAATAAGCACCCACATAGCTCAAACAACACAAGAAAACGCTATTATGGAAATTTCATAGCGTTTAATATATCAAACGTGCAAAACAAATACAGAAGGTGGCTAAAACGAATAAATTAACATTTCACCTGGGCTCTGCCAGGCTTCATCAGAATAAAATAGTGCCATAGTATCATACCATTTAAATACAATTTCAAATATAACCATGTGACACAGATGAACCAATCAGCTTAACAAATGGAACTAGATTCACTCATTAACTATTTCATGATCAGTTCCATGAATCATTTATGACATAAATAAATTATCAAACACACAGTCAACTTTACAAATGATATTATGATGTGGTATTTATATTCCACAAAAAATAATATAGTCCTATGCATAAATACATGCACTGTTTATGTTATAGGACAAACTTGAAAACATTAATTATTCTGGCCCTGTCTTGAATGCAGCATATACTAACCATATTGTAATAATCCATTTATATACATCATATTATGGTCTTTTATTGTTCTAATGCCTTTCTAGATTAGTTGCCATTATGGCTATGGGCACAAAAAATAATAGGTTTCCAGGCACTTACATTTTAATACTCATTGCATTTGGTAACAGGATGGTTACTTAAATAAACAATCAATGGGGGGCTACAATCATAAAAACAATAATTGATAGACTATTGATTAATTTAGCTTTTATATTTTCGCAAGAATGCTGAGAGATCTATACTATCATTAAGTCCTTTACCAGTGCATGCTCCCAAAGAGAAAATCCAAAAGCTTTCCCTTTGTCCTATTTTTTTGTTAATATCTCCTCCCTGGGGACCCATTGTAACTAGTTCTAGGCCAAAAAACTTGAAATTGTGTTTATGTGGAAAGTTCATTTGCATATGTTTTGCAATGGCGTAATTCATGTCACCTTTATCAACCGCTCTGACATGTTCACCAATTCTAATCTTAAATTTCCGTATTGTTCTGCCAACATAATATGCTCCACATTCACACAACAGAAGATAAACTACCCCGGTACTATTACAAGCAATAAAATCGTTAGTTTCTATTATTTTTCCAGAGATAGGATGTAATATACTTTTGCTATTGTGTATATATCCAGAATAAACACAATTTCCACATCTATATGTGCCCCTTGGTCTTGGTACTAAAAGAACCTGTTTTTCTTTATCATTACTCTCTGTCAAATTGGATACTACATGATCTCTAATGCTTTTGCACTTTCTAAAAATAACCTTTGGTCCCTTATTTGCTATTTCCCTTAATCTAGGCTCCAATTGCAAAATGGGCCAATTTTTTTACAACAATATTCTTAATTTGATCTGCCCGTCTAGAGAAGTCAGTGACAAAGGGGCATTCAAATCCTTTCTTATCATTTGTCTCCTTCGATTTGTATTGCAACACTTGATTTCTATCCATTGCATCCACTTGTTTAATAGCAGATGCTATACTATGTTGACTATATCCCCTTTCCACAAATCTTTGTACTTGTTCCTCTTTCTTCTTATTATACTCTTGATGTTCTGTACAATTTCTCAAAGTCCTAATCAGTTGGCCTTTTGGTATATTGTGACGAGTGTGGTGAGGGTGGCAGCTTTCAAATCTTAATAAACTGTTTCTATCAGTAGCCTTCTGAAACAAAGTAGCGCATACTCCTCCCTCACCATCCTTGTACAATTTTAAATCAAGGAAATTGATGCTAACTTGGTGAAGTTCAAACTGGTATTTCAAACAACTAGTGTTTTCCATCCAGTTCACAAACAATATAAACTCATCATGTGTTCCCTTCCATATGATAATAATATCATCTATAAAGCGTTGCCACAAATCCAGACAATGAATGTGTGGATTTGTGGTGGCGCTGTACAGATGGTCCAATTCCCATTTGCCAACAAACAGGTTGGCATAACTGGGTGCCATCGCTGTACCCATTGCCGTACCTCGTATCTGGTGAAACAATTGTCCCTGAAACAAAAAAATGTTCATCTTTAAAACACAGTCTGCCAGTCGAATGAGGAAATATGTAGGAACCCTTACACATTCTTCCTCAGTTCTTTTATCTAGGAAATAAGAAAGAGCATCTAATCCATCTTTATGTGGAATCACAGTATAGAGGGAATTGACGTCAACCACTGCAAAGAACCAATCAGGCTCCATGCTCAAATTCTCGACAATTTGAACAACCTGTGTAGAATCTCTAAGGAATGATCTTAACTTTCTCACTATGGGCTGTAGAAAAGTATCAAGATACATAGAAACAGGTTCTGTTAACCACCCTTTACCTGAGACTATAGGTCTCCCTGGTGGTTGTACTAAGCTTTTATGGATTTTAGGTAATGCATATATTGTTGGTATCACTGGGCAATTAACTGTTAAAGTTCTATACTCGGTATCGGAAATGTATCCCTTCAAAAAGCCCCCCTTAAGTACAAGATCTAACTCATCCTTAAATTTGCTAACAGCCCCATGTGGAATTGTTTTATAAAATGATTCATCATTGATTAATCTATTAACTTCCACAATATAATCTCTGGTGTTGAGCACAACTACTGCTCCCCCTTTATCAGCAGGTTTAACTGTCAGGAGCTTATTTGTACTTAACATTTTTAAAGCATCCCATTCCTCTTTTGTACAGTTATCCCAGAATTTACAATTTTTTTCTTTTTGTAATTGTTGTAAATCGAATTCACATTTTTTTACTAATGTTGAAACAATGGAATTCATAGGGGGACAGTATTCAGACCTGGACTGAAGTTTAGATATCTTATAATTTCCTTCTAAACTATTGTCTTCATGTTCATGAATACATTCAAAGGTAAGATTTCTTCCCAGTTTATGCAAATCAACACACACATTAAATAAATTTATATTTGCTGTTGGACAGAATGAAAGACCCTTACTTAACACAGATATTTCACTCGTTGTCAAACTATGACTGGACAGATTCACTACTGGTACCACGTGATCTACATCATGTGAACCATCATGAAAAATGATTGGTTCATCAATGGTATTGCCATTATCATATTCATTAACGTCATTAGTCATTGCACAACTATCTGTGATTAATGCAACATTGTTAACCGTATTTACATCTTTTTCAGTCACCAGGCAATCAAAGGAAGTGGGAAGAATATGTTGTTCTGTACACGCATTAGATAATGTATTGGAAGTATTAATAATGTTGCAAATACCATCAAGGCCAAACTCAGACTTGTTAGTGCATCCGAAATGAGATTTTTTACTACTAGGTAGGGAAGAAAAATGTGTTTCATTTAAGACATTTTGTATTAATAATTGTTCTTGTTTCTTTTTCCATGCTGCCCCCGTCCTCCTCTTTGGAATTGGACGGTTTGAAAACGCATTGCCGTTGACTGCATCTGATCTCCTGGTTGTAAATAGGAGACTGTCCTGATGGGGATTCCCCCATTCGATCTTCAACATGTGTTTCAGATTCATCAGTGTCAGAGGGGCCAGTGGTATAGTCAAGAACAGTATTGTTAATGGAGTCATTCGAAGAACTACTCCCTTTCTTCAAAATAGACCTTAATTCGAATTTCTTGGGGTCAGTCCAGTTAAAAACTCTGTCATTGAGGTAGTCATTTTCATCCCTGATAAATTTTCTTTGTTTTGGTTTTTTAATTTTAGTATCATATCTTGTAACTTTATCAAGTAGTAATTTATTTAGTCTATCCCATTCCAGAGTTTCTACATGTTCCTTTAATTTCATTTCGACTTCCCCAGTTTGTTTAGTCAATTCCTCCCTTACTGGTCGAGCAAATTCAAGAATCAACTCAATGTTCTTAAAAGAGGTTTCTTCCATATTCTGATGCCATTTGTTCATAAACTCTACATTGTCCATTCCATAGGAGGGTTTTTGTGTAATGCGTAATCCCCTCGGGATTCTCCTAACCTGGAGATATGCTTCCAATGTTTGCTTATGCCAGAACATACGTCGCCCCTTCAACACTAACTTCTCCAGTTTACAGAATAAAGACTTAATGTTTAACTCACCACCATCTTGCAGCATTTGTTCTTTTGTCCCCAAAAAGATTTTCTCCATCCTGGGCCATAAATACATAATTCGCAAAGCCACCAACAAAGACGCCATCCTGCACGCCAAAAATAGGAGCATGTTGCACTCCTCCCGATCCTTCCTCGGTGTGAGCCATCAGGTGATTCAGTCCAGTTCAAATTCACTTCCCCCCAGAACCTTACACGCGCTCTAATGGTGCCGCTCTCTGTTCTGGAATGGACTATCCTATTTCCTCAGTTTCATGATACAAGAGACAATCCACCTGGCAATGGATCTTTTAGTGGAAGGTTTTCCTTTACCCACCTCACCATAAGTAAGGAACAGTTGGGGGGAGTCAAACCTGTGACCCTTGGTACGCTCTATGTAGTAGCTAAGGGCTCTTTTCACATCTAAACTGTGCAGCCTCCTCTCGCCAGAGGAGGAATGGTCAGTGAAGTACACTGGAAGAGACATAGATTGATTAAGGTGGAAATCAGAAACCACCTTAGGCAAGAACTTCCTCTTAGTTCTGAGGACCACCTTATCTCTATGAAAGGAGATAAAATCAGGCTCCACTGACAAAGCTTGTAATTCACTTATGCATCTGGCAGAAGTGATGGCTACCAGAAACACAGTCTTCCAAGTCAAGTACTAAAGCTCTGCTGAAGTCAAAGGCTCAAAAGGGGGTTGCATAAGCTGAGCAATGCAAACATTAAGGTCCCAGGCAGGGGCAGGGTCCCTGAATGGAGGGTTGGTGTGAAGCAATCCCTTGAAAAACTTGGAGAATACAGGGTGAGCTGAAAGAGAAGAGGGCTTACCTGCTGAAATAAAAGCAGACACAGCTGCCAGATGCACTTTCAGTGTAGCTGGTCTCAGCCCCAAGCTATTTAAATGAACCATATAATCAAGGACTGTGGGCAGATCAGCAGATTCTGGGAAATATGCTTCCCAGAGCACCATATGGAAAATCTTTTCCATTTGGAATTATAAGTAGCCCTGGTGGAAGGTTTTCTAGAAGCCTTCAGGATATCCATTACACCTTGGGAGAGGTGTAAATCAGCAAACTCTAACTCTTCAAGAGCCAGGCCTTGAGATTGAGAGATTTGAGGTTCGGGTACCAAACCTTCCCCTGAGCACAGGTGAACAGGTTGTAATTCCTGGGAAGACACAGGGGAAGATGGACTGCTAAGGAGAGTAGGAGTGGATACCAGGGCTGTCTGGCCCAGTCTGGAGCAATCAGGATCATCTTGCAGGGTTGAGATCTGATTTTGACTAGCACTTTGAACAGGACAGGAAAGGGGGGACAAGCATAGAGAAACTTCCCTTCCCAATTGAGAACTAAGGCATCCAGGGGGACTGAGCCCAACACTGGGGGCCTGAAGCAAAAAAGGGGAAGTTGTTGATTGTCTGGGGCTGCAAAAAGATCTATCTGTGGGGTGCCCCATCTGGAAAATATCACCTCCAAAACCAGGGGGTCCAGTGACCATTCGTGATGGCCCTGGGAAATCCTGCTGAGAGCATCTGCCAGGACATTGTCCTTGCCTGGGAGGTGAACTGTCATGAGGGAGGTGTTCAGGGAGTAAGCCAAAGACCACAACTTCATTGCTTCGGTGCACAAGGCCGTAGACCGAGTGCCTCCTTGCTTGTTGATGTACCACATTGTGGTGATGTCTGTTCTGACCTGTATAACTTTGTTCTGAACAGATATGGAAAAAGCTTGAAGTGCTAGAAATACTGCTCTGAGTTCCAACAGATTGATGTGGAGCAGAGATTCCTGAGGGGACCACAACCCTTGGGTGGTCAAGTCACCCATGTGAGCCCCCCACCCCAAGAGGGAGGCATCTGTAGTAAGGATTAGAGAGTGAGACTGAGTGACAAAGGGAACCCCTTGTCTCAGATTGTTCTGATCCTGCCACCACTGAAGGGCCTGGATCAGGGTTTGAGTTACTGGGATCAATTTGGTCAGAGGGTCCTTCCTTTGAGACCAGAAGGCTCTCAAATGGAACTGAATGTCCCTCATCTGAAATCTTGCTCCCTGCACTACTGCTGTAGAAGCAGCCATGTGCCCCAGGAGCTGTAGAAAATGCCTTGTTGGTCGAGACACCTGCAGGGTGAATGAGGAGTCCAGAGAGACCAGGGTCCTTGCCCTGTCCAGGGGAAGGAAGGCTCTGGCCTTCTCTGTGTCTAGCTCTGCACCTATGAAGGTGAGGAGCTGGACAGGCTCTAGAACTGACTTTGGAAGATTTAGAAGGAAACCCAAAGAAGTGAGCAGTTGCTGAGTTATCTGTAAGTGTAACTTGACTTGGTCTGGGGACTGGCGTACTATGAGCCAGTCATCCAGGTAAGGGAAGATGGCAATCTTCTGCCTTCTTAGAGAAGCAACTACCACTGCCAGGCATTTTGTGAATACCCTTGGAGCAGAGGTGAGGCCAATGGGCATTGCTCTGAACTGGTAATGGCCTGAGGGCAGCTCGAACCTGAGGTACTTTCGATGGGAGCTTCTGATGAGAATATGGAAGTAGGCATCCTTGAGGTCCAGGGACACTAGCCAGTCCCCTGGCCTTAGAGAGGGTAGAATAATTCCCAGAGTCACCATTTTGAATTTTGGTTTTAAAAGGTGCTTGTTTAAGTATCTGAGATCTAGGATGGGCCGCCATTCTCCTGTCTTTTTTGGGGTAAGAAAGTACCTGGAGTACAACCCTTTGCCCTGGTGTAGGGGTGGAACCCTTTCCACAGCTCTGAGAGCTAGGAGGGAAGAGACCTCTGCCTCTAAGGCAAGTGCCTCTGATGGATTTGCAGGTGGAAAGGATCTGGTTCTCATCTTTGGAAACTTTTTGAAGCTGAGAACCAGTTCCTGGCTTACTACTTCCAGGACCCATTTGACTGATGTCAGAGACTCCCAGTCCTGGACAAAGTAAGCCAGCCTGCCCCCTACAGATAGCTGAGAATCGGCCCTGGCAACCCCATCATGGTGCCTGGTTGGGCAGGGGCTTTGGGCTGAGGGTTCGAAGCAGGCCTGATTGTACCCCATCTGCCTCTCCCTCTAAAGAACCTCCTCTGGGCACAAGCAGAAGAGGAGGCCTGGGCTTGGTAAAAAGGCCTATGAAAAGGCCTGCCCCTGCCCCTGGGAAGCTGCCTTTGAGGAGTGGCCTGCCTTTCCTTGGCCTGTGCACTCCTATAGGTGGTCCTATACTCATCCATTTTTTTCATGTAATTCTCTGTTTGCTCCCTAAACAGAGAATTACCCACAACAGGAAAATCCATGGCCTTAGTCTGGGTATCCTGTGACAGGCTAGTACATCTGAGCCAAGCCATTCTTTGAAGTGCCACAGATGTAGCCATGACTCTAGATGACACATCACTGGAGTCTACTGCAGCATGGAATTGCACCTTGGATGCCTCAATACCATCAGCAGCCACCTGCTCCAGCTCCTTGGCAAGCTGGCCAGGGACCTGTTTTGCTAAAGCCACAACAGTGTCCCATCTGGATTTCTGATACCTAGCAGTATAGGCCATGTAATTGGCCTATTTGTGTCCCAAGGATGCTGCCATGTACTGTTTCTTTGCCATGGCATCAATCCTCCTGGAGTCCTTGTCCGGGGGGTGCGAAGCCAAGGGAATGTTTGCCTTATCACAGGCTGCAGCCTGCACTACTCCAACATGGCTGCATTGTTGTGTAAGGAACTCCGTGTCTGAGCCTGACAATGTATACCTCTTGTCCATTCTTTTATCCACAGGAGGTATAGAATTAGGAGTCTTTAAAATCTTAAATGTCTGTTTCCCAAAAGATTTGTGCAAGGGAATAGACAGCCTCCTAGACTCTGGGATATCCATCATTTCCACATAGTCAGGCTCCTCCTGGTCATCCACAGCTTCTTCCATAGGAAGCTGGAGGGTTTCAGCCACTTTTTATATAAAACATGAAATGGGAGGGGGACTCAGAAAGCCTAGGAGGAGACACTCCTGAAGGTCTGTCTGGGGAGATGTCTGGGTCAATGGGCGGATCCAGACTTTCAAATCCACATTCACTTTCCTCATACTCCTCTTCCTCCTCCTCCGGTTCATAAAATTCCTCTAAATCATACTCTTGAACCGGTGGAACCAGCCGAACCGAGCGCCTGCCTGATGGTGCCGGTTCGGTCGGAACCGGGGAAAGCGACTGAACAATTTTGATCTCTTTGGCTATTTCTTCAGTGGTTGGAGAGGAAAGTTTTGGCTCCACACCAGCTGATTTTCTTTTCTAGTTCTTTAGCGGAACCGACTGGTCAGAATCGGCTCTCCTTTGCCGAAGAGTCTCACCCTGGTCAGAGGGCACTCCTTCTGGTTCGGTTTGAACCGAACCGGGCTGGCCATCCGGTTCAGCAGACTTTTTGGCCTCCCTTTCCCTGAGCCTACCAACTCTCTTTTCTAGGGTAGCTGCAGGGAAATTTTTACAAATCTGGCAGTCTGCATTGAGGTGGTCAAACCCCAGACAATAAACACAGGTGGTGTGGGGGTCAGCCTTGGCAAAGACTTCCCCACACACACTGCAGTGTTGAAACTCAGTGGGTCCAGTTTTTCTTTTGAGTTTCTCAGACATTGTGCCAGTCCTAACCAAACTTACCCTTTTATGGCAATCCACCAGGCAACACCCTCTTATCGGTTCCCAACCATGTCATGGGTCGTGGAAAAAAACCGTAATAAAATCCGTTTTTTTTAGAACCAATAAGAACCGGTAACCACACTCTAAAAGTACAATTTAAGATTTTTTAACAGCTTGATCGGCTCAAACCGAACCAATGAACCGTTTACAAGTTCCACACAGAATAGAATAAAATATAACCTGTCTAGTACTCACAAATACCACGGACAGAGACTGAACTGACAGGTTACGGTTTAAATTCGGTTGAAAACCGAAAAAAGCGGTGCTTTAACCGACAAATTGAACTGAGCAGAAGGAGAAATCTCCGGAGCGACTGTTCAGTGAGGCGGAGTAAAGAATCTGACGGTTTGAGTTTAAACAGCAACAGACAGAGTCTCAACCGAGCTCGAGCTCAGCGTTCCATGCCTGGCATGGAAAGTTAACTCTTTCATCTCTGGGCAGTTCGAAGGTTGGGACTCACTGCTACTGTCAGAATATAGCAAGACTTCATGTTGTTTGAAGAGAAAGTTGAGAAAGGGGTGGGGAGAAATAGTAGGTAAGAAGTGAGGACCTGGAGCGGAGGAGATAGCAGAGGTGGTAAAATAGTGCTTGAAGGAAGCAGTTTATATTATTAGTCAGTCTTACAGTTCGCACAGAACTCTAGACAAAATCATTATCAAGTACAATAATAAATTCCCCTATACAAAAATTAGAAGTCTTAGTTCTGTCATTAAAATATTTGCATTTTTTAATCTCATCTCAGGCTATGGGTGCTAGTTGGGTGAAGACCCTTGTTACTTCACAGTCTAACTGTTACTGAGTTATTCCTTTATGAAGGGACCCATTTTTCTCCCCTTTCCCTAGGGTAAGAGAAGCTTGTCTCATCTATCAAAGATGCCAGATAGTTTTTCAAACCAAGGGAGACCAGAACTGATTTCCCAGTGGCTACTATCCTTACTTCTTGTGACTGAGACTGGCACCCTATTTGCTATCTATTGTATCTAGAAAGGTTTCAGTTTTATTATAGTTGCTGCTATATTTATTGTGTGCTGCTTTTTTGTGATTGTCAATTTTATCAGCTATAATCACGTTACTGTCTAGTATTACCATACTACCATTGTTTCATATTATCACGCTGCCACTATTTTTATGCTATTGCACTCTTCCAGGTCATGCCTGAAAATAGGCATCTTTATGCATACTGCACTTACCTGGCAAACAAAAGCAAATAAATACAATAATTAGAATGCATTTTTCTCATGAATAATGTAACTAGCGACCTCATCATTTATACAAAAATACACCAGCCCAAAATCTATATAAGTATTGTCACAATTCAAATGCTAAACATTGTGGTGATTTCTCTTGCAAATCAGGGCAGGTATTTTGCTGCCAATAATTATTTCAAATTTTGCATGAGAAACCAAATTGCAAATGCAAATGCTTTGAGTACTGTGCACATAACTTTAGCATGATAACTATGGACACTGTAAGTTTGCAATGGCTGACAATGTATAACAGGGAAATTTAATGGTTTTAGATGGTGAAACTGTTCATTTTGCATTAGTCCTTAATTTGGAACTAAGTTGCTACTGTTTTTTAAATTAAGAAACACACAAGTCCCTACTTTGAATCTAAGCTACTCTTTTAGCACAACTTAAAGAACTGTAAATCCCTTCTTTGAATGGGAGCTCTCTTTTAGCACAACGAGAAAACACATAAATTGTTACTTTTCATGGAAGACAACATTATCACCATTAAGATCTTACAATACTTGGAATCCCCATTCCAGCACCTATTTTCCTTTCTATCACAGTCATTTCTGAATACTTTAGCACTATTAAAAGACACTGCAGAACTATGAGCTATTGCTCACATGTACTGGAACCTGCCCAAATACGGGATGACCAATGGTTTAATATACAATACAGTACAAAACAACAAAATGTGAAAATTCAATTTTTCATGTTAATCTTTCCAAGGTGCAGTACATAGCTGGGGCTCAACAATATAAAGCAATGTAATAATGGTTATAATCTTCAGTGTCCAGCATCATACTAATTTTAAAATGTTTCACAGGCTATATTAAAAGTAATGGGCAATTTTAAATTAGCTGATAGTTATCTGGGATGGGAATAGATTTAATGCCTGGATGTATATAGCTGAGACATACAAGTAAATTGGTGGATATGCTGTGCCTCTGATTTCTTCAGCACAATGGTCTGAACACTGGTTGGCCTACAGCCCTGTGAATCCAATGTACTGAATATAAGAATACCACCTCATTTCCTCTTAGTTGTAAATTCTTTACTAATGCAGTGATGTGGCCAGTGGATGGGTTGAGGAGGGTTCAAGAGTACCCTCTCTGGCCAGCTCATGCTTAGAAAAGTCTTTTTCTTACATGCTGCTGTTCTTGCAGTACCAAGGAGATGTTATTTATTTTTAGTTATTTGAAATCATTCTGAGTTAACCCCATGAGATTCAGCCTCTCATTTTCATGGTCTACCAAATTCAAACTTCATCCTAGGAATTCAGAAGGAAAGTACTGCTGTTATAGTATATTATGTCTTCATAGTTGATGGAAGGAGGTGGGAGCTCACCTGTTTCCTTCACATGAACACAGAGACAGTGTTAAGATCTGTAGAGAAAGCTGAGTATGAGCCCTACAGTTGCTAAGATGTGATTGATGTGTCTATTGCATGTAGTGATACATTAAGCCAGATTCCAAAATGTTTGACTATGTTGACTTACTAAATAGATTTGCCATCTGATATTTTGGTTACAAGTGGACTGATCAAGTTAGCAAGTTCTGGGAACAAACACAATAGACTTTAATTTTGGTTGCATTAAGGATCAGGTGGTTGCTGAGGAACCCAGAGGAGATTTTGTTGAAATTGGATTGGAATACAGAATTAAACTTTCATTGAACTGTAGAAGAGTATGGCAGGAACTGCAAACACAGAAAGGCTGACGTAATGACATAGACAGTTTATAGGTGGTGGCCACTGATAGCAGACAAAGGCATGATTCCAGAAGAGAAAAGGGAATGTCAGAATTGTAGGATGATAAAATCAAGCTACCATCCTACCCCAGTTTACAGTGGTAATTCTACTACTAATGTAAATATTTAAATATATAAATTACTTTATGGCCTTCGGCACCCAGGTGAGAGAAAAAAACCTTGGGAGGAAACCTCTGAGGATCCATGGCATTGGCTACCATGCTTCCTGGCATGGGTAATATTTTTATGACAGCTCAACTTGCCAATTTGGAATTTTATTCAGGGGAAGTTTTGAGGGGATAACTCTTTCTCTTCCCCTCTAATGGGATAACACTGTGGGGGTGCCACAAGTTGATCTCTGCAGTTAAAGAAAGTACCCCCATGAAGGAGGCCCACCCCTTAAAGTGTGGGATTAGGAGCATAGTGACTGCTGAAAGGCTAGCATCCAGCCTTCAAAACAGTGAGGAGGTCTAACCTTAACTGGAAAGTAAAGAAAGAGGATACAGAATTAAACCATGTTGACCTTAGGCAGCCATAGGGAGAATAGCCTTTAGAGGTGTTGCTCCACCCACCAGCAGCTGAAATCTTAAATACCACACCATGAGATGCCACCAACCACTGGTCTGCATGGCTAAGCTTCCCATGGAACATAACTACCCTGTGAGACTGCCAAGAGTTGCTGCCCGAGAAAAGCAGCCTGCAGAGAAGGACCCCCACCTGTGACAAGAGACTCGCCCTTAAGATGTAGACTTCAAAGAGAGTGAGTGATCATGTCAACACACAGGGCAAGCCCTGAGGGCAAGATTATGGGAATATGATGGTGGCCAGGATGAATAAGTTCGTAGAGCCTGATGACGCAGAGGCAGAACTGAACTGACTGAATGATGACTATTGAAGCAATGACTGATATGATTGAGAATGACTGATGATGACTGCTGAAAGATACAACCAATATGACTGAGCATGAAATGAATACAAATATATGGAAAATATGAATGCATATCAAATGCCAAAATCATAAGTAGAACCTAGTCACTAGCAGGAAAAGCCAGAAGCTGTAGTAAACTAAGACAAAGGTGATAAAGATGAAGCAGACTATTAAATAAGGTTGACTGAAATGACTGAGTATGAGTGGGAACAGCTGTCAGGCTAGAAGCCAGGTGACATTAATGAGGAAAAATACAGTGGAACTGAGAGAAACGTTTGCAAGTGGTTTGGTTTGGACAGCAGGTAGAACAGACCGAGAAAATAAGCAGAATGATATAAGTAGGACATAGAAACCAGTAAGTACATGGCAAAGCAAACTGTATAACTAAACAAAGGAGTTAAATGAGGGCATGGGTGCAGCATGAGGGGCTGCCTTAGAGAAAATAAGGAAAAACAATGCTACCTCCAGGGAGGGCAAAAAGACAAAATACTAACCTAGAAAGTTGCTGAAGGCACAAAACAAGCAGAAACCAAAGGCACAAGCAAAACAGAAAGCCCAAAAAGCAATGAAAAATAGCAGCAAGCATGGGGGTGAGGGTGTCAGCCTCAGCAAAGTCTCAGGCTGTAGCAAAGAAGAAATATTGCTCAGCATGGTAATGCTGTCTATTCTTAAGGGATCAATCAGTTATATTTACAATGTGCAATGATTTCCTTGGAATGAGCAGCCCCCAAGCTGTAGAAATAATGCTGAGTATGGAACTTTAGAATGAAGTTCAAACTCTGCTATGTGGTCTCGCTCTACATTGCTTTCTAATGTCCGATTTATTTCTGTAGCTGGGGGAGCTGTGACCACCAAATCTAGCTGAATGGCTATCAAAAATACTCTCAAAATATTTCTTAAAAATTTTGAAAAATGTTTAAAACAAGGCAGAACAACACTTACCTATACTGAAAAATAACTTGAAATCAGACCAAAGAGCAGCAATTGTATGGCACAGTAAGAAGTAATGCTGAAGCAAACAGAAAATAACTGATTAGTGTTTGAACCTTTTACCAGGTTCTGTATGCAAAGGCAGAGTAAAGGATTGTGAATATAACAGATGACTCCCTTAAGAACAAGCAACATTACTACAGTGCAATTTTTTTTCTTCTAACCCCAGGAATCCATCAGTATATATTCACACTGGGCCCTATTCACCAAGGTGCAGGTTTTTTTTATTTTTTATTTTAGTCTTTTGGTAACCAGGTAAGGCCCACTAGGCACAGGTGCTTGTTTTCAGGGGTGACCTGGGAGCATTGGGTGGTTAAGTGACTTGCTCAGAGTCACACAGTATGCAAGTGGAGGTTGTGAGAATTAAACTCAGGTCTGGTCTGCTGGATGTATCAAGCTCGTTCACACCTCATTCCTCTAACCTCTAGGCTATACTGTCAGCCCTAGTGCACATATAACACCCATATAGCTATGCGGCCTTGAATAGGTGCAAGGTGCATGGTATTCACAACTGTGATTACCTGCATGGCACCTGTCTGTGGCCCTGCCCCCTGGTGCAGAGCTGCACAGGAGTGGATCTCAGCTGCATGGGGGGTGGATCACAGGGCACTAGTGGGCATCCAATGGAATGCCAGACCTGAGTCTTGTAGTGCATCCCCTGCTCTGCACAAGCAGGGGAATCTGGGCAGGTGCCGGAAAATTTGTATGTATGGGTGAGTTCCCAAATGGTTGCCCCCAGCCCTACTATGCAGTTAGATGAGCTGGGGCAGCACAGTGGAAGGGGAATCCATGTTCTGACAGTGCTAGCGGGTGTCATCCATGAGGATGCAAAACAGTTATGGCAGGGTCTCCCTTCATGTACATTGCACCCACCTGCCTGGCACTTCACATTAACTCCACACCTTAGTGAACAGCATGGAGTGCGGGCACACCCCCGGCATGACCCCAGACTTCCCATGCATGTAGCCATGCAGACAGCAAGGATCCAATGTACACTGGGCTCGTGCACCAGCTGTGAATGTCAGTGGGGTCCAATAGACCCAAGGTGCACAGCATTCCAACATAGGGTTACCTACATGCCTCAGATAAACACCACATAGGCAATATGAGCTTTTTTGAATAGACCCACAATGTGTGGAAGCGGGATGCTAGTTTGCCTTTTCCTGCCTCACCATAAGTGACCAACAGCTGAGTACTAGTGGAACTGATTTCTGACATCCAGGCAGTGGCGCTTTTATTCCCCTGAGCTAGATTTTTCAGTAAAGAAAACAGAAATGGCAACTGACTGATTCAGATGGAAATCAGACACCACTATAGTGAGGAATTTCCTGTTTGTCCTCAGCATTACCTTGTCCCTATGGACAATTACATAGTCTGTATCTGTGCAGAGGGCTTGTAGCTCACTTACCCTTCTAGCAGGTGTCATTGCTACCAGGAAAATTCTTTCCAGGTGACATACTTCAGTGTAGCAGTTGCCATAGGCTTGAAAGGAGCCTCCATCAGCTGGGCAATACTCAGATTCAAATCTCAGGGTCCCTCACTGAAGGGTACAAGTAGTTTAGGCCTTTGAAATCTTTTTGACAATAGATTATGAAGCCAGTAACCTGTCTTTGCCAGCTGAAGTGTAAGCTGACACTGCTGCCAAATGCACCTTTAGTGTTGCTGACCTCGGGCCTAGTGACTAGAGGTATATCAGGTAATCCAAAACTGTGGACAGACCTGCTCAGATGAGGTTAATGTGTCTAGGAGCACAACAGAAAGAAAACCGCCTCCATTTTGAAGCATATGTTTTCCTTGTTTCTGGTTTCCTAGAAACCTTCAACACTCTCATTACTTCCTCTGAAAGATTTAAGCCACAGAACTCTGGCTCTTCAAGAACCATGCTCTCAGATACAGAGTTCTCAGGTCTGGAAATATTCTCCAGCCCTGAGACAGTGTCAGCAAATTGTATCTCAGTGGCACACTGATAGGAAGTTTGCTGGAGACTGACATGAGCATGGAGTACCAAATCTGCCTGCCCAGTCTGGTGTTATGAGAATCATTGTTGCTGAATCCCTCCTTAGCTTCATGACACTCTCAGTAAGAGTGGGAATGGATGGAAGGCATATAAAAACTTCCCTGCCCAGTCCAGAACCAGCGCATCCTCCAGAACTGACCCCTTTTATTGGGGTCTGCAATAAAAGAGTGGGAGCTGGTTGTTCTCCCAGAAGCAAACAGGTCTATTTCTGGTGTACCCACCATCTGAACACTGATGCCAGCACCTGCAGCCTCAGAGTCCATTCATAATTTCCCTGGCTGATTCTGCTCAGAGAGCCTGCCAAGATATTGTCTTTCCCTAGCAGGTGTACTGCAGATTGTTCCACCCCAAGGGAATAGGCTACATTCCAGATCTTCATGGCTTCTGTGCATAACTTTAAGGATCTTGTTCCTTCCTCCTTGCTAATGTAATACATTGTTGTGGTGTTGTCTGTTCAGATTTGCACAGGCTTGCACTGGATCTGGGAGGAAAATGCCTACATTGTCAGATACACTGCCCTGAGCTTAAGGAGGCTGATATGTTCCTGAGTCTCCTGTGTTCTCCAGTTGACATTTCCAGTGAGATCCTCCAGGTGGGCCCCAACCTAAGAGGGCGGCATCTGTTGTGTGGAAAGTTGTGGGAGATTGCTAGAGGTAGGGAATTCCCTCTCTGAGGTTGTCCTGTTCCTGCCACCATTCCAGTGTCCTAAGCAAGTTTTTTTGTGATTGGCACTAGTTTGGACAGAGGATCCCATCTCTAAGACCAATTTTCCCTTAGATGATATTGGATGCTTCTCAGTTAGAATTTAGCCCCTGGTACCATTGCAGAGGATGAGGCCATGAGATCCAGCAACTGTAGAAAATCCCTTACAAGTCTTGGCTGACCTGTGTGGAAGGAGTTTGCAACTGAAATTAGGTTTGTCACCCTTGCATGTGGAAGAAAGGCCTTCCCTTGCAAGGTATCCAGTTCTGCACAGATGAAGTCCAGAACTTGAACTGATTTGGTTTGTGACATCTGAAGATTTAGGAGAAAGCCCAGGTTTTCTAATGTGCTTTTTTTAGCTGAATAGAGGACTCTGCTTCCTGCTGTGTTTTTCCTGAGACCAAACAGTCATCCGAGTAGAGAAAAACCATCACACCTTGTCTTCTCAGACATGTTGCCACCACAGCTAGGTGCTTTCTGAAAAGCTTGGTACTGAGGTGAGGCCGACGGGAAGGGCTGTGAACTGGTATTGGCAGTTCCCTGGTCTGAACATGAGATTCAAGTTTGGTTTATTGTTATTTGGCAAACTGCCTTCATAACACGCTAAAAAACATGTCATGCAGATGTAACCTCTAGGTGGCGCTATCCTAAGGGCTACTACCCCTGCCTGCTTAACTACTAACAGGGTGAGGGGCCTAGGTCCAATGGCGAGTGCCTCCACTCAGAGGTCAGGGTTTGCAGTAGTTAAACTAGCTTGGTCACAGCCCTCTGGGACACTGTAACCCCCCTTTCTTCCTACTAGTGGCCCACACAATGCATCAGGAATATCTTCACAATGTACATTTACCCCCAGGACTGGCTCTGTCGACTGGACTCTGGGGACCCCCTGTAAAACAAGATGACACAGTGCAAAAACTACAGTACAATACTTAAACACAAACAACTACCTCAGTCAGTGTAACTTTGCTGAAACAAACAGATCTGATTTATTTAAGGAGCTGTAACAAGGACAGGGGGAAATCAGGTTAATTAGGTTAAACACATTAATAATCACAGTACTGTGCGCATATTCAGAGTCCCAAATTGTCACTTTCACTGGGTACCCAGGATGGGGGGGGGGGCTAGTCAGGATTGGTGCAGCTGATTGGGGCCCTGTGATGGAAAAACACTGGCACAATACCCAAATTGTAATCCGGAGCCGGTTGGCTCAGTTTGTGAAGAAATGAAAAAAAAAAACAATTAGATGACACACTTGCAATTCGATAAACAGATGGCAGGGAGCTACCCTGCTTTGTACTCACAAACTCAATGCTGGGAACTGGATAGAAGGCAGATTGTCCTGGATTGCCAGGAGGAGCAGACCATGTGGACAAGGTCCTTGTGACTGGACCCCACTGCAGTTTACAGCAAATGGATGTAGTCTGGATTAAGCTGGGGTTTACTTCCAGCTTCATGCACTCAATTCACTGTACAGAGGATTTGAAATGCGATTCCCCACAAGCACTACACACATTTATATGTAAAAGGAAAGTACTATACCAGGCAGGCTGCTTCTCTATCCCGATTGCAATTACTGCACAATACCCGAGAGAACACACAGCAGATTCAGTTCCTGACAGACCAAGCGTGATTCAGCAATTTCTTCAGTCTTCTACAGGGTAAGCCTGGTTTCTACTCTTCAGATCTCCTTGATTCTCTTCACAGGTCAGATTCAGTCCAAACAGGCACTTGCACAACCTGCAGACCGAAATTTGGGGCCTTACACGCGATTCCCCCGCGTTAAAACTACACACCGAGGAAGCACCCAGCTCCTTGTCTCTTCACTGCCCAAACTGATCTGACTTTCCAGTAGACAGAGCCGGGCATTTCCTTTGAGTTCCTCCCAGTTCAGTTGGCTGGTTTGGCTATCACTCACAATCAGACTCCCCCTGTTGCTGCAAAAAAGGCGCTGAAGTCCAAACTACAATTCCCAGAGGCATCTGCCATACAGTCCCATTGTGGCTGGCTCCAGTGGAGAGTCCAAGTTCTGATTCGCCCAGAGCAGGCTCCATTTTAAAAGATCCCCACAATGATTGGTCCAATTCAGCAGTTCAGAACCAACATGAGGGAGCTACTCTGCACTGTCCTTGCTACAAGAAAGCAGGTTAAAACAAACTGCATTTTCATTATTACTCTAACAGGTTACAAGCAAACAATTACATCTTTGAAGAGTGCTCCTCCTGCCCACTTACCGACGGCAGAAATGGAGCGACTTAGCAGCAGCTCGAGCGGGACTCGAGCAGGGAAACACACAGACCCCCATCCAAATTAATTATGTCTGCAGGCAGACAGCTCTTAAAGAGACAGTACCAGAGGCTCTAAAAACACCCACCACAGATAAACGGCTTAGACGCCGAACACCATCCAGGCTTGGAGCATTCAAGCAAGCTCCTAGAGACTTTTGGGAACCCCCATTTGCAGGGGGTTACACCCTTTCCAGCCTGGAAAAAGCTTGGCGTCCACGTCAAGCAAGTACCCCCATAAGTTTCAATTGCAACCATATACATTTGCATCAGTATCACATTAGGCTCATACATGTAATCATCAGTCAATATATCACTTTACCAGAAACACATTTCTGAAACTTTGCAGTACGTCACTCTTTACACAGTATTACACAAACATTGTACCATAACTCAGGTTATTATCTCTTGTACATGAAAACTGAAGAGAGGGGGCCCTTCCCTATCAGCTACCTTGGGGTTGGATGGGGCAGGGGCACCATACCTAGAGGGCAACACAAGTAACTTGGAGTTAGCACTGATGTTCAGTTTGGGCAATGAGCTCGGGGACACAAACACTCCTTTATGGACAACACTGAGAGGCAAGTCCACAGGTCTCCCAGGGGAATCATAACTGAGGTGCACCACAGGCTTTACAGCTCAACCAGTCTTTCTAGGGGGAACTGTTACAGTCTCTGCACTCTGAGCCTCATTTTTAGCATTGTCTTTACTTGCCAGGGGAGTCTCCATTGGGGCAGAGAGGCTAGAACTTGGGGCATTCTCAGCTCCAGGAGTTACAATCTCTGAGTCCACAACACTAGGCTCACATGGAGAGCTTTCGGACACTGGCAGTGGACCGTCAGGGCACTCAAAATATCATTCTTGTTCTGGTGTATCACCAGTCTGTTCCAGTCCATCATTTTCCTCCCCTGAAAGCTCAAACAGTTCAACCATACACAATGATTCCATATCATCTGACTTGATGCTTTGCACTTCACTTTCTGGGACCATTGGCTCCAGGGACAAAGCTGGGGGCTTAGACAGTCCAGAAGGCCCAGCTTCATCTCCAGTATTGACTAGGGGATTGCCCCGAAACAATTGACTCAGTTCGTAAGAAGGATACTATTCAAAGTCACACTCACTTTCCTCTGATATGGACTGACAGTCATGCTCAACTGGGACTTGTGGAGGGGGGACACTTTAACTCAGCTTCTGTAGGTGCAGACTTTCTTGATTTTTTTTAGCAGCAGCTCCAGTCACTGGTCCAGAGGGGGCATATTCTGGGGGCTCAGACTCAATCAAGATTTGTCCAATGGGCAGTAAATGATTTTTAGGCATTGTTTTCACATCTTTTGAATTATTCTCAGGCCTTACTTTGGACACTGGCAGATCATCTAGTTTGCCCACTACAATGTGAGGGAGATGGTGCCATCTGTCAGCAATCTTATGTTTGCCATGCAGTCCCAGATTTCTTAGCAATACCCGATCTCCCTCCTGGAGTTTCTGTGCTTTCACCTTTTTGTCATACTTTTCTTTGTTGGCCAGATTTCTTTTGGCAGCCATGGTTTGAGCCAGTTGGTATGCACGATTTAGCTGGGCCTTTAACTTTTGCACACACTGTAAATAGTTGCCAGCTTGAACCCCATAAGGAGAAACCCCAAAGCACACATCTACTGGCAGTCGAGCTTCTCTTCCAAACATCAGGCGGTAGGGGGAGAACCCAGTGGCATCACTTTTGGTGCAGCTGTAGGCATGTACCAGGGTGCTAATTTGTTGACTCCATCTAGGCTTGTCCTTTGGGCAGAGGGTGCCTAGCATATCTAGCAAGGTGCGGTTGAAATGTTCAGGCTGTGGGTCCCACTGGGGGTGGTAAGGGGTGGATCTGGACTTTCGCGCTCCCCACAGAGAAAGCATCTCTTTGATCAGACGACTCTCAAAGTCTCTCCCTTGATCAGAATGGATTCTTTATGGAGCCCTGTAGTGAACAAAAAAGTTTTCTACAAGTACTTTTGCCACAGTCGATGCCTTCTGGTCCTTGGTGGGGAAAGCTTGGGCATATCTCATAAAATGGTCAGTGATCACCAGCACATTACTAACATTTCTTTGATCTGACACCAAACTCAGAAAATCAATACAGACCAGCTCCATGGGTGCACTGGTGGTAATGTTAACAAGGGGGGCAGCCCTCTGGGGCAAAGCTTTCCTCTGTAAGCAGCGATTGCAAGTTCAAATGTGTTGCTCCACATCAACCCCCATCTTAAGCCAATAGAATCTGGATCTCACCAAGTCAAGTGTTCTGTCTATACCAAGGTGCCCCATGTGGTTGTGTAAGGACCTCAGTACTGAGTCTCGAAAGGCAGTGGGCAGCACTAGTTGCTGTTTGTCTACTTGTCCCCCTCTGTCTACTGTTTCTCTGTAAAACAGTCTATTGATCAGTTTCAACTTAGGACCTTCTTTGTATAACAATGCAGTTCTCAAATCAGTGGAATGTAATCTGGACACATCTTTCCCTGCATAGAGGGCTTCTAAAGCTGATTTGATCATGGGATCGTGGGATTGAGCCCTCCGAATACTGTCATTGTCCAGCTGAGGCAGTGCACCAATGTCTATTGCAGAAAAGGGGGAATAAGCAGCAGGTATGCAATTCTCAGAGGGTCACAAACAATCCACCATACAGTCCACTGCGCGTGGACATTTGTTCCTCCTGTCAAACTTCTGGCAGAGTGCTCGAATATCAGGTTCTGACAGTCTGACCCAGTCATTCTGGGGAACAGGCCTCCGGGAGAGAGCATCAGCATCTATGTGGTTCAGGCCTGCTCTGTATTCAACAGCACAGTCATATGTAGATAATGCAGAAAGCCACCTATGGCCAGTGGCATCCAACTTAGCTGAAGTCTGCACATAGGTCAAAGGATTGTCAGTTTTTACTGGTATCTTAGCCCCATACAAGTATTCGTGGAACTGGTCAACAACAGCCCACTTCAAAGCTAGGAACTCTAACTTGTGCACAGGATAGTTCTTTTCAGATGGGGTCAGGCTTCTACTGGCAAAGGCCACTGGTCTCAGGTCATTCTCGTGCTCTTGGTACAACACAGCCCCCAACCCTTGCAAGCTAGCATCAGTGTGCAGGACATAAGGTTTTGTTGGATCAGCATAGGCCAACACTGGAGCCGTAGGTGTTGATATATGATCTCATGAAAAGCAGTCTCACAAACAGGAGTCCAGCGGGCCCCAAATACTTCACTTGGATAAAAATACACTCTTTCAGTCTCGAGGGGTGCTGACTTTTTGTATTTTTTGTGGGTTGGAGGATACCCTTGAATAAGGTTAAGTAAAGGGCGGATCACTCTTGAATAGTCCTTGATGAAATGCCGATAATAACCACAGAATCCCAGGAATCTTTGCAGATATTTTAGATTTTTGGGCTGTGGCCAGGTGGTCAAGGCCTCAACTTTACTTGGGTCGGTCTCTATTCCCTCAGTGGATACTATGTGTCCCACATACTTTACTGATGTTTGAAAGAACTGACACTTATCAATGGACAGTTTAAGGCCAAAGTCTTCCAGTAGGTCCAACACCTTGAATAATCTGGTCTCATGTTCCTCCAGTGAGCTGCCAAACACAATAACATCATCTAGGTATACCAGGCACTCTAGTAAGTTCATGTCCTCCACTGCACGCTCCATCAATCATTGAAAAGTGGCTGGGGCACCTGAAATCCCTTGAGGCATCCTCATTAATTCACAGAAACCAAGCGGACAGATAAAGGCTGTCTTCTCACGGTCCTCTGGGGCCATCGGGATCTGGTAGTACCCACTGCGAAGATCCAGTACAGAGAACCACTTGCTCCCATTTAGGCAGTCCAAAGCATCCTGAATGCAGGGCACTGTGTACTGATCAGGGATAGTCCACCGGTTTAAAGTGCAATAATCCATGCACATCCTTACTGTCCCATTCTTTTTTCTCACTACCACAATGGAGGAAGCATAGGGGCTTCTGGATTCATGTATTACACCAGCAGCTAGCATCTCTTGCAGATGCCATCTTACATCATCTATGTCAGCAGGTGCCAGGCATCGAGACCTCTCAAGAAATGGCCTTTCATCGTGCAGCCGGATATGGTGCTCAGCTCCTTGCATGCATCCTACATCCCATTCCTTTAAAGAAAACACCTGGTCTCTCTGGGTAAGCTTCTCACTGATCCTCACCTTCCATTCAGCTGGCAATAGGAAGTCACCAAAATCAAACAAGTCAGACGTTACTCTGTCATTCTTCCCCGAACTCTTGCTACTGGGTAGCACTGCAGTGTCTGCACAATGCACATTAGCCAGGGTGCAACCTCTATTTACTCGAATCTCTGTCAGACACATTATGAACTTGAACCATTACCCTTCTGGCATAAGCATGGGCTCTAGCAGGCAAAATACTAGGCTTGACCAGCAGTCCCTCTGGCAATTTTCCATCGCCTGGTGCATCCAACATTAATATTTTATTCTTGACATCCTTTCTGATACGGACCTCTCCCTGTAAGGTATACTGGGCATTTGGCACCAGGATCAGAGACTCAGGATCCTTCTTCCAGACAATTCCAACCGGTTCCTCTGGTTCTACTTTTTCAGCATCTTTCTGTGCCTCATAGGCCTTCTTGATCAAGGCTGAAATTCTTAAAGCTCTACTAGTCCTTGACCCCTGTTTTTCATAGCACAAATGTGCCAGCTGTCCAAACATATAAGCATTTGTTCCAATCAACAAAGGGACCCCATCATGCAGTCCAGGGGGAAACACTAAGGCTAGGGTCTCTACTTGTTCGTCGACTCCAGCCACGGAGGTGGGGAAAGACAGCCAAATTTGTATATACCCAGAATAGGGATAGGCCTTCTTACTTAACCCCCATACATGCAGTCCTTCTAATGGTTGTAAGGGCACATCTGACAAATGCTACTGATACCAATCCTAGAACATAATTGTCACTTGGGAGCTACTGTCTAATACAGTTCTTGTAGACACTCCTTTCACCTTTACAGTGGTCTCCATGGAGGGACCCACTATTCTGGACCAGTCTGGAGAGGAGGTAGCGGGGGCCTGGGCAACTGACCTTGCCACAAAGGGACATGACTTAGCATTTTTGGAACCCTTACTGGGATCATTTCGTGCACCTCTTAACCACTGATTTGTTCTCCGAAGCTCCTTGTGGCCTATATACAACTTTGTCTGTGTCTTTTGGGGACCGGCATTCTCTCTTCATGTGCCCATCCTTCCCACAATTATAACAAAACATACTTTCTGGAGTTTGAGCAGGCTGAGGCATCACACGGGGAACCAGGGCAGGGATACTACTAACTGGAAACCTTGGTGCCATCTCTGTCTGCAGTGTGATAAGCATTTGGAGACATCTCGTCAATTTCCCCACTTCCATGGTCAAGACATCGAGTTTTGAGCTGTTGTCAGCAGGAGATACATGGGTGGGTACCCCCACCCCCATAGTAGAAGCGGTCGGGCAGGTGTCAGTGCCCACACTGGTAGGAGTAGCCTTCATGATGGGACTGTCCGTTACTTTCCTAATCCCTCTCAGCAGTTCGCCCCATTGTGGCATATCTATTTCCTTCTCAGAGCACTCATTAACTGCCAACCTCTGTCCCTAAACTTCACTTGATGGGTCACCCTCAGTCACTCGAGTCGTAGCAGCAGCGATTGGTGCAAGTCCCTCCCGAGATCATCTTTTCTCAACTCCTCGAATTTCTCTTATTAGCTCATCATATGAGGGTGGGGATTCCAGTCGATTGGCCAGGCATAACTGAAGCAACAGCAGTTCTGAGAAGGGGGCAGACTTAAGGATCCTGTCGAGCCTGGTTCGATCCAATTCAATCACTGGCAAACTACCCTTTCTGAGGCACTCTTACAACAATTTTTCAAGCCGAGATACATACACAGACAACAACTCCCCTTGGTGCTGTTGTGCATTTCTTACTCTCCACCACAGGTCCTCATCAGAATCTGGGCTCCCATACACATTCTCCAAGGCCTCAAGATAATCCTGGGCAGTTGCTTGAGGGTTACTGGCCCGTTTAGCACGGATGGTAGCCAGAGCAGGACCTCGGAGACTCTCATTAACCCTCTTTCGCTTTTCAGCTTCTGAGCATTGCCATTCTAGCACTTGAGGGGCAACATAGTCTATCCAGGTCTCCCAGTCATCCTCCCCTTGAGGGGTGGGGAGGGTGCCAGAGAAGATCCTCAACCTTCAGTAAGAGTCGTGACTAATGGCAGGTGCAGGAATAGGAGCCTGCATTGGTTCAGCTACCATAATGGGTACTGGAGTGGGAGAGGGTGTTGGGGGACGAATACCCCCAGGTGGCAAGAATAGTTTCTTCAAGTCCTCCACAGTTTTCCCTTCCCCCAGCAACCATTTAGCAAATTTCTCCTCAAAAGTTTCAGATGGGGGGGGCCCATCCCCCCCGGGTCTTTACTGTCTTTCGTTATCACTCTCCAGGCAGTGAGGGCTCCCTCTGGGGTAATAGTCTGTGGCACTTTGGAGCTATCTATGGGATCCTTACACTCTACTAGGGCCAGGAAAGTGTGGGTGAGCAGATTAGCATGTCGACCCACCACCATAGGGTTTTGTAAACCCTCCACCTTGGAAAGTACTCTCTGTACAGTGTCCATATTGATACCCAGGGGGATGTCCAGTACAAGCACAGCATTTGGGGGGTCGATCTCCTCCCCAGTGCACCACTCCACCAATCGGTGCACAGCCACTTCTGTCGGGGTACCCATTTATTTTTACCAGTGATTCATTAATGTGGCCAATAGGGAACACTAATCCCAGCGGTGAGCCTCCAAGATGTAACCCCTAGGTGGCGCTATCCCAAGGGCTACTACCCCTGCCTGCTTAACTACTAACAGGGTGAGGGGCCACGGTCTAACGGCGAGTGCCTCCACTTAGAGGTCAGGGTTTGCAGTAGTTAAACTAGCTTGGTCACAGCCCTCTGGGACACTGTAACCCTCCTTTCTTCCCACTAGTGGCCCACACAATGTGTCCAGAATATCTTAACAATGTACACTTACCCCCAAGACTGGCTCTGTCGACTGGACTCTGGGGACTCCCTGTACACAAGATGACACAGTGCAAAAACTACAGTACAATACTTTAACATAAATGAATACCTCAGTCAGTGTAACTTTGCTGAAACAAACAGATCTGATTTATTTAAGGAGCTGTAACAAGGACAGGGGGAAATCAGGTTAATTAGGTTAAACACATTAATAATCACAGTACTGTGCGCATATTCAGAGTCCCAAATTGTCACTTTCACTGGGTACCCAGGATGGAGGGGGGGGCTAGTCAGGAATGGTGCAGCTGGTTGGAGGAAAAACACTGGCACAATACCCAAATTGTAATCCGGAGCCAGTTGGCTCAGTTCGTGAAGAAATGAAAAAAAAAAACAATTAGATGACACATTTGCAATTCGATAAACAGATGGCAGGGAGATACCCTGCTTTGTACTCACAAACTCAATGCTGGGAATTGGATAGAAGGCAGATTGCCCTGGATTGCCAGGAAGAGCAGACCATGTGGACAAGGTCCTTGTGACTGGACCCCACTGCAGTTTACAGCAAATGGATGTAGTCTGGATTAAGCTGGGGTTTACTTCCAGCTTCATGCACTCAATTCATTGTACAGAGGATTTGAAACGCGATTCCCCACAAGCACTACACACATTTATATGTAAAAGGAAAGTACTATACCAGGCAGGCTGCTTCTCTATCCCGATCGCAATTACTGCACAATACCCAGGAGAACACACAGCAGATTCAGTTCCTGACAGACCGAGCGCGATTCAGCAATTTCTCCAGTCTTCTACAGGGTGAGCCTGGTTTCTACTCTTCAGATCTCCTTGATTCTCTTCACAGGTCAGATTCAGTCCGAATAGGCACTTGCACAAGCTGCAGAACAAAACTTGGGGCCTTACATGCGATTTCCGCGCTAAAACTACACACCGATGAAGCACCCAGCTCCTTGTCTCTTCACTGCCCAAACTGATCTGACTTTCCAGTAGACAGAGCCGGGCATTTTCTTTGAGTTCCTCCCAGTTCAGTTGGCTGGTTTGACTGTCACTCACAATCAGACTCCCCCTGTTGGTGCAAAAAGGCGCTGAAGTCCAAACTACAATTCCCAGAGGCATCTGCCATACAGTCCCATTGTGGCTGGCTCCAGAGGAGAGTCCAAGTTCTGATTCGCCCAGAGCAGACTCCATTTTAAAAGATCCCCCACAAGGATTGGTCCAATTCGGCAGTTCAGAGCCAACATGAGGGAGCTACTCTGCACTGTCCTTGCTATAAGAAAGCAGGTTAAAACAAACTGCATTTTCATTATTACTCTTAACAGGTTACAAGCAAACAATTACATCTTTGAAGAGTGCTCCTCCTGCCCACTTAGCAACGGCAGAAATGGAGTGACTTGGCAGTAGCTTGAGCAGGACTCGAGCAGGGAAACACACAGATCCCCATCCAAATTAATTATCTCTGCAGGCAGACAGCTCTTAAAGAGACAGTACCAGAGGCTCTAAAAGCACCCACAGATAAATGGCTTAGACGCCAAACACCTTCCAGGCTTGGAGCATTCAAGTAAGCTCCTGGAGACTTTTGGGAACCCCCATTTGCAGGGGGGTTACACAGACATACACAAAATCACATTTCGAGCAGTAAAAGATATAACAAAGAATTTTCCAAATTCAAAAAGTGGAAAAAAAAATTCATGCCACATTTCTTTTTTTTTTTTTTTTTTAAATTTTGCTGTTTATTTCCACGCCCCACGTCCTGATTCAGCCTGGTCATGGTGCTCCTGGGATCCCTGGCCACCGGATATTTACCGAATCCCCAGTCATCCCTGGCTTGCCCCCCAGAGAGTGGGGCCGCGGTTCCGACCCCCTATATCGGACCGCGGATCAAGTAACTGGTCAGGGAACGGTTCCTGGTAGCCAATTAGGGCATCCCGGAGCAAGCGTCATGTAGACACTTGGCGTGGCTTTTTACCCCATTGGCCCACACCCTGAGGGAGGCGGGGACATGCAATGACGCCACGCGTCTGCCCCGCCTCACTCCCCACCCCTGACGTAGGCACGGCCGCGTGAGGGCGATCCCTAGCCTCCGCTAGGGGTCTCCATTGCACGATTGCCGCCCCAACCCTCCCGGAGAAGGAGAGCAGTCCGTGGGGCCTTTCGATCCTTCTCCCCGAGTTAGCTTCTCCGACTAACTTTGAGTCCGTTCCAACCCGGTCGCCGTTGTCGCAATGCCACATTTCTTAAAATTAGCTGTCCATAAAACATAATTACTTGTCTTAAGCTCAGCAAATCTACTTGGTTGCAGAGCAGTTAAGAACTATAAGCAGTTCACAAATAACATTGCACAGCAGCTGTCTGTAACTCAATCAAGATGAAGCTGATAGAATAATTGGCACATGAACATTTCATAATTTTAAATAACAGCAATTCGATTTCAAGAATATTTGTGGGCAAAAGACCCTCATAAGATTAATATGCTTCATTATTAGCCCAGAAAGGATCCACATGTCCACACAAATCAACTTAGGGCCCAAATTTAACTGACCCACCCTGCAGCAGTATCCACAGACCCCATGCAAATTGCAAAATCAGTTCCAAGCAATAAGGCAAAAATCAAGAGGCTCCAGTTAAATACCAGAGTCCATCTTTTATATAATATTAATTTTGTTGTCACTAGGAAGTTCAGTTTAAACAGAGGATCCCTGATTTCATTCATAAATGTACTAGTGACAATGTCAGAAACGTTGATCCTTTAATAATGGAGTCCAGCTATTAACTAATAAAAATAATCATTATGCTGCTCCAGTGTGGTTCTTAAATGTACAAGCATATAAACTCAACACTTCATCTGCCTTATTAAAAAGGTGGTTTGACGGTCTGAATATCAAAGGCAACTTAGTTCTGAAGCATTGCGTGCCCAAACCACAAAAAAATTCCATAAACTGCGAATCCAACAGTGGTGTCTGAGTAAACATTTGTGAAAGGTTACAATGTTTTTTACCTGGTATAAGGAGATTAACAGGCAACTACCTTGAGTTCCTCTAGAATTTTGCACAGCTCTGTTACCAACAAGTGGAGTCACTTTTTTCTCTTAAGGACTGTGAAGCAACACTCCATTTTTCATGGAGTTCCTGTGTGACTATTAATTTAGACTATATGTTTTCCACAGATATCCTCATTAGACCTGACTGTAGTTGAGAACTCCATTCCTTCCTGGTCCCCTTCAGCCATTTTTGTGCCAGAGTCATCTGTGAAAAAAATAATAATAGCACGCTCCACTGAGCATAGTAAATTTCATAATTTCATACTGAAACAAGAGACCCCCAACCTTAGGCAACCATGGCATACCTTTTTAACGAGTTGTGGATGCATTTATACACACAAGCACACGGGCTTGTTACACCACAGGTATGGTCCAAGCAGAAGGAACCACAGCATCCGGTACTCAGTCCAGTTACTCAGCTTCGGTCCAACACTGTCCCTCCATATTGTAAGGTTTTTCTCAATGGCCAAAAGCTCTTGCTTTAAAAAGTGCTCCCTGACTATGTGAGCACACCGACGTACCTGAAACGCCAACACCACGCAAGAGCCAAAAACATTTCTGGAGTACATTGCTTCAAAATCTTAAAAGTGTCATTGTCTGGGAAATTAAATAGTTCTGCCATTCTAATAAAAAGCTCTGCCTTTAATCCAGAGCCCAAACACAGCGGCAGCATAGTTCGAAGAGAGGACTACACTCTTCCTTCCTTGCCTCTCTCCCTCTGATTCAACAAGTGTCTGACAAAATGCCAGAAACCAATGGGCAGCCAGGACAGCCGCTCAGGGACAAAAACTGCTCTGTGGCTTTCCAAACTACAAAGCGAAGCATATTTCCAGAGACTACAAGTTAAAACAAGATAGGTTTCATTCATAAAAACCCACTAAAAACCTTTTTAGTGATCGGTGAGCGAGGAGCAAAGACCATGTAGCAGGGAGAGGAGCAGCACTGCAGCCATCTTGCTGCTCTGCCCCTCCCCCGTGCCTCTGAGTATGAGGTACTTTCTGTGAGTGGGTCTGAGTGGGATGTGGAATTAGGCATCTTTAAGATCCGGTGACCCCAACCAGTCTCTCACCTGCAAAGATGGTATCACTGAGCCCAGTGTGACCATTTTGAACCTTTTCTCAGGTGTAAAATGGGTCACCACGCTCCATTTTTCTAATGAGTAAGGAAATATCTAGAAAAGAGGCCCTTGCCCCCATTGCGTGGCAGGCACTCATTGCACTGCTTGTGATTGTAGCAATTTCTTCCAGTTCCAACAGAATTTTTTCTGTTGGTGTGTGAGACTGAAAGACCTTTGGGTTCTGCAGTTTTGGGAACTTTCTGAACTGGAGGAGCAAACCATGGCTCACTACTTCCAAGGCCCATATGTCTGTGGTAATCTTTGACCACTTTTAGAAATAGTAAGTTAACCTCCCCACTGCAATGGATGGGTGACCTGGGCAGAGATGTCAGAGGTTTTGTTTTTGCTGAGGCTTAGGGGCTGAAGTTGCAGCTGTACACCTGGTACCCCTTCTCCCCCGACCCTATAGTAACTTCTTTGAGGTGGGTACTCATAGGAAACAAAAGGCTGATAGCAGACCCTATCACTGCCTCACCTTCCATAAAGCCTGTAGGAGGTGGAGGTCTTTTCTTTTTCATACTGTAGTTTTTAAGACAGCCAAGAAGGCAATAACCCATATAGGCTGTCCCCACAATTTCAGTGGAGGTAACAAGTGTCACCAACCATAAAGTAATGATCCAACCTTGCCTTAAATGTAAGAAAATTATCTGCCTGTACTACTTGCGCTAGTAATTTATTCCACAATTCAACTGCTCTACACTTATAGCTATTTTTCCTTACATCTATCCTACACCTTTCACCTACCAACTGCTGATCATTTCTTCTCAATGCATATGTACTCTCTTTATATAATATTCCTAATTCATTTCTTAAATTCTCCTGTTTCAATATCTTATACAGCAACAACGGATCCCCTCTAACTCGTCTATGTACTAATGACCACATTCCCAGTGTTCTTAGTCTATCTTCATATGTTTTCTCCCTATGCCCTGATATCATTCTAGTGAGGGATCTTTGTGGTCTCTCGACCAACAGTTTATCCTTCTTCAAATAAGGACTCCAGACAGTAGAACAATAGTCCAAGCTCGGCCTGACATATGAGTTAAACTGTGGATTCAGTACCCCCCCTCCGCTTCTTGAACGAAAACCCCTTCTTATACAAGACAAGGCCTAGCAGTCCTTATCTGCCAACAGTTTATATGTTTCTATGTTTCATAGCCTTATTTGCTGTAACTCTACTATGGGTCCCGCTTTTCATATCTTTTTGTATGTATATACCCAAGTCCTTTTCACTGTTGGAAGCTGTCAGCTTTGACCCCTGAATATAATAGTCCTGTTGTATATTCTCTCTTCCTATATGCATTATAGTGTATTTCTTTGTATTAAGGCTAATTTTATTATTTACTGCCCACTCCGAGATATACAACAAATCCTGCCCAAACCTTTATCTATCCTCAACGGTATCCACCACTCCGCCCAACTTAACGTCATTAGCAAATTTAACCAACTTGTTCTCACTTGGTATATTTAGGTCACTTATAAAAATACTGAACAACATTATTATTCTTATAGGTGATTTTTGTACTCATCCACTTTTTTCATGTATGCCTGTGTTTTGCCACCAAATAGGGAGTTTCCCTCAAGGGGGAATCCATAGCTTTTGCCTGTGTCCTGGGAGAGGTTCATGGTTCTCAGTCGGGCAAACATCCTTGTGACACTGCATGGGCCAGGACACTTGATGCAGTGTCATTTATTTCCACTGCCATATGGATCTAGCTGTATCAATTATATGTTTTGCTAAGTCATCAGTTGCTTTTTTGCTCAGTGCCATTATGGAGTTCCAGAGTGCTTTCTGGTACTGAGCTGTGTATGCTAGACAATCTTTCTGAGAAGCAGGGAAGCTGACATATACACTTTTTTTGCCATGCTATCCAGTTTCCTGGAAACTTTCTCTGGAGGCTGGGAGGAGAGGGGCATTTTGACCATGTCGCAGGTGGTAGCCTGGACCACCCCTCATAATCAGGGTGGGAGTACAGGTACTCAATCCCCTGTCTGTCCACCTGATATTTTTTCTCAACATTCTTATCAGTGCCAGCAGTTGAGATGGGTGCTGACATAACTTTGCTAATAGCTTTTCTGAGGGATTTGTGAATAGAAAGAAGCAACCTTCTTTTGGATGCTAGTCCCATCATATCCATGAGTTCCACTTCCTCGTCATCTTCCTTGGTTTCATGGGACGAAATGTTGAGGGTGTCTACCATCTGTCTTACAAAGGAATAATGAGATGTATAGTCCTCTGAAGGCCTAGGAGGAGAGCTAAATTCTTGCTCAGGAGAACCATCTAGTTCCAGGGGTTCTCCTTCCTTCTCATCTTCACAATACATTTCAACCTCCCCGGCATAGGGACTGGAACTGGAGCCTGGGGATTGGGGACAGGTATATTAAAGAGATTCCCCATAGCTTGGAAAGCACACCAGAATTGCCTTGCCTTTGCCTTGCTTTTGTCATGTCCTCTACTGAGAACGTTTCTTTTAAGTCAACAGCTGGCTCTTTTCCTTTTTTCAGGAGGAGGGACAGAGACATGTTTTTCTTTTTGTTTTTTCTTAGTAGGCAACGTTTACTGTGTCTGTTCAGAGACTCTTATTCTTGCTGGATTCAGGGTTCCCCATTTCAGATACCCTGGGTCCTGTACCATCTTTAGCAGCTTTATCTTTCTTTTCCGTCCCCTCTGACATGGACTGCTGCTTACTTTGATGCGCTGGACCTTCATCTGAGCCTTTTAGTGATGCAGAAGCAGACTGAAAAGCTAGATCTTATCTCTTTTCAGCTTTTTGGGGGCAAACCTTTTTAGAGAGATCACAACTTAGAAAATCGTGGTCTGGACCCAGGCACCATAAACGCAGCTCTTGACAGTCTGCTTTTGCCAGGAGCTCATAAATTCATACAATGTTTTTAAGCCTGTAGGTCTTGTCTTCTTTTTGGGTCTGTCAGTCATGCCAAATACTGAAGACTCTGAAAGAAAACATTATTGGTTCCTACAGATAAGTCAGATTTATCAAAAAAAAAAAGCTAGTTCAGTTCCTTAGACTGAACTGCTAATGTAACTTTTACCTCAGAAGAGGCAAATTTAGTGATCTTTACTTTTTTCTCCTTTAGATAATTCCCAATGGATAGGATCGAAATGTCGATTCTTGCTCTATTTTCTATTTTCAGCATGCATTTAATATTGTATTACCTTTTTGTTAAACTTAGTAATCGATGTCTCAGTTCCCTAAGAAAAAGGGTACTGAGCCCATACTAGTCAAAAAACGCAAAAGCGGTTACACAAAAAAAGTTTAAAATAGACAAATTATCATTCCCCCTGTATCTCTCAGCCCACCACCTGACTTTTCCTCCTCTCTCATCTGACCCTCCACCCCCATTTAGGACTCCCCCAAATCAAGGTGATCGTGCTTTCACCTGTGGCCTGTTTCTGTACCCCAGTTAGCACTGTGACCCTATTCAACAGTATTGTTTTTATGTACACTGGTCGACCATGAAAACAGGCCTTTGGCTCATGGACCTTCCAGTATAAATAAACAAAACAAGCAACAATCACTGTGCACTTTATAGTATTCTTGCATGTTTGCCAAAATGTATTGCATTATTCCATGCTGTTAATACTGATCTGATTCTCCACATTTACTCCTACACCTGTGATGTTTGCCTATGTAAACAAAAGAAAAAATTACTCACCTTAGTAATTGCTTTTCTTCTCATGGAGTCTTGCTATATTAGGACCATTGCAGTCATTCCCCACACTTGAACTGCCCCGGAGAGGAAACAGTTAACTCCAGAGTGATCTGGAGTTCCACAGCGCGAGGGCGCTGTTCAAAGCTCTATCTGGCTAGTTTCAAATGAAACTGTCAGGTTCTTTACGGAGCTAAACTAACATAGCAAGTCTGTGTGGAAAAGCTCTACACTAGCCATTGGCTACCTACCATTAGTAGAATAAGAACAATCACAGAATAATAACAATATTTATTGTTAGGCTCACCCCTTACAAGCACTAATAGGCCCCCTCTCCCCAAAAGACTCAAGTCCAGAGAGGGGACCATCTATCACTTAACAAAAAACAGAAATACCTAGTTCCCTAACCCAAAGGAAACGGGGGAACTAGAGAGACTAAAATGGCATGACACAGTGCTTGCACTAATTTGCCAACCCCATACCCAAGTAGGAGTTCTGAGAGGGGTAGGAGGGAGGGTTGTCCTAATATAGCAAGACTCCATGAGAAGAAAAGCAATTACTAAGGTGAGTAATTTTTCTTCAAACACCATGAAGTCTTGTATATTAGGACCATTGCAGATTACACAGCAGTACCTCCATGGAGGAGGGTCAGAACCTACTTAGGAAATAGGCTCTGAAGTACAGCTGTGCCAAATGAGATCTCTCCTGGACTGGACGTCCAGGGAATAATGCTTGGTAAAGGTGTGAACTGTTTTCCAGGTAGCAGCTTGACAAATTTCCAAAATGGAATATCTCTAGCAGCCGCTAGAGATGCAGCTGTACCTCAGGGAGTGAGCCCTCAGTCCTGAGGGGGGTTCCCTACCTAGTTTTTGGTAACAGAATTGGATACAAGAGACAATCCACCTTGCAATTGTCCTCTTAGTGGCAGGTCTCCCTTTGCCAACCTCTCCATAGGTAAGGAAGAGTTGGAGGGATTCGAACCTGTGACCCTTGGTACGTTCCACATAGTAGCTTAGGGCTCTTTTGACGTCCAAGCTGTGTAGTCTCCTTTCACCCGAGGAAGAATGCTCAGTGAAAAATACTGGGAGAGAAATGGACTGGTTCAGATGAAAATCTGAAACCACTTTGGGTAAAAACTTTCTGTTAGTCCTGAGGACTACCTTATCCCTGTGAAAAGAAATAAAATCCTTTTCCACTGAAAGGGCTTGCAATTCACTTATACGTCTGGCAGAAGTGATAGCCACTAGAAAAACAGTTTTCCATGTTAAATACTTGAGATCTGCAGAAGAAAGGGGCTCAAAGGGAGGTTGCATTAACTGAGCAATGCAAACATTCAGGTCCCAGGCAGGGGCTGGTTCCCGAAAGGGAGGGTTAGTGTGAAGTAACCCCTTAAAAAACTTGGAAAACACAGGGTGAGAGGAAAGAGAAACAGGCTTCCCTGTGGAAACAAAGGCAGAAACAGCTGCCAGATGAACCTTCAAGGTAGCTGGTCTAAGGCCTAGGGAATTTAGATGGGCCAAATAGTCCAGTAAAGTGGCCAAGTCAGCAGATTCTGGCACAATTTGTTTCTCCGAACACCAGAAGGAAAACCTCTTCCACTTAGAATGTAAGTGGCCTAGTGGAAGGCTTCCTAGAAGCCTTTAAAATATCCAGGACCCCTTGAGAAAGGTGCAAATCAGCAAATTCTAATTCCTCAAGAACCAAGCCTTGAGGTGGAGGGATTTGAGGTCCGGTACTACACTCTCCCTGTGCACAGGTCAGCAAGTCGTGGGTCCTGGGCAAGGTCAGAGGGTGGATTGTCAGGACAGGAGGAGAGGATACCAGGGCTGTCTGGCCCAGTCTGGAGCAATCAGAACCACTTTGCAGGGCTGAGTTCTGATTTTTACCAATACCCTGAAGAGGAGAGGGAAGGGGAAAAGCATATAGGAATTTCCTTCCAATCCAGCAGAAAGGCGTCCAGGGGACTGAGCCCAGCACTGGAGGCCTGCAACAAAATAGAGGAAGTTGATGGTTGTCTGGGGCTGCAAGAGATCTATCTGAGGGGTGCCCCATCTGGCAAAGACCGACCCCAATACCTGAGGATTCAGAGACCATCGTGATGGCCTGGGAAATCCTGCTGAGAGCATCCGCCAGGACATTGTCCTTTCCTGGAAGGTGAATGCGATCAGGGAGGTGTTTAGGGAGTAAGCCAGAGACCACAACTTCATTGCTTCGGTGCACAAGGCTGATGACCGAGTGCCCCCTTGCTTGTTGATGTACCACATTGTTGTGGTGTTGTCTGTCCTGATTTGAGCTACTTTGTTCTGGACAACAGTTGAAAAAGCCTGAAGAGCTAAAAGAACAGCTCTGAGTTCCAAAAGATTGATGTGGAGCAGAGATTCCTGGGGGGACCACACTCCTTGAGTGGAAAGGTCGCCCAAGTGAGCCCCCCACCCTAACAGGGAGGCATCCATGGTGAGGGTGAGGGAGTGTGAAACGGGTATAAAGGGAACCCCTTGAGTAAGATTGCTTTGATCCTGCCACCACTGAAGGGCCAGGATCAGGGTTTTGGTCACCGGGACTAATTTGGTAAGGGGGTCCCTCCTTTGAGACCAATAGGACCTCAAGTGGAACTGGATGTCCCTCATCTGAAATCTTGCTCCCTGCACGACAGCTGTGGAAGCAGCCATGTGCCCTAAGAGTTGCAGAAAGTGCCTTGCTGGTCGAGAGACCCGCAGGGTAAAGGAGGATGCCAGGGCAATGAGCTTGTCCACTCTTTCCGAGGGGAGAAATGCCCTGGCTAACTTTGTGTTCAATTCTGCACCTATGAAAGTTAGAACCTGAACAGGTTCCAGAACTGACTTTGGTAAGTTCAGCAGGAATCCCAGGGAAGTGAGAAGCTGCTGGGTGACTTGCAAGTGGGATTTATCTGATCTGGAGACTGACCCACTATGAGCCAGTCGTCCAGGTAGGGAAACACAGCAATCCTTGCCTTCTTAAATGAGCCACTACCACAGCTAGACATTTTGTGAATACCCTTGGAGCCGAGGTTAGGCGAAGGGCATTGCTCTGAACTGGTAGTGGCCAGAGAGCAGTTCGAACCTGAGGTACTTTCGGTGAGAAGGCCTGAGCATGACATTAGAAATAGGCGCCCCTGAGGTCCAGGGAAGCTAACCAGTCCTCTGGCCTCAGGGAAGGCAAAATCATTGCTAGAGTTAACATTTTGAACTTTGGTTTCAAAGATGTTTGTTCAGGTACCTTAAGTCTAAGATGGGCGCCATTCTCCTGTCTTTTGGGGTAAGAAAATATCTTGAGTACAGTCCCTTGCCCTGATGGTGGGGCACCTTTCCACTGCTTTGCAATCCAGAAGGGAAGAAACCTCTGCTTCCAAAGCAAGGGCTTCTGAAGAGTTTGCAGGTGGAAATTGCCTGGCTCTCATCTTTGGGAACTGTTTGAAGCTGAGAACCAGGCCCTGGCTTACTACTTCCAGAACCCACCTGTCCGAAGTTAGGGACAGCCAGTTCTGGCTGAAATAAGCCAACCTGCCCCCCACTGGTACAGGAGAATCGGCCCTGGGCACCCCATCAGGGTGCCTGCTTGGCAGCAGCTTTAGGCTGAGGGGAGGGCGACTGTCTACCTGTGCCCTGTCTACCTCTGCCTCTGAAAACCCTCTGTGAAAAAGCAGAGGAGGCTTGAGATTGGTAAAAGGCCTGTGGAAAGGCTCACCTTACCCTGGGGCATGCCTGTGGAGTGGCATGCCTCTCCTTAGCTTGGGCACTTTTGTAGGTAGTTCTATATTCATCCATCTTTTTCATATAATTTTCCGTTTGATCACCAAACAGAGAATTTCCCGTTACAGGAAAATCCATAGCCTTTGACTGAGTATCTTGGGACAGATTAGTGCATCTGAGCCATGCCAACCTACGGAAAGCTACAGAAGTGGCCATGACTCTAGAGGAAACATCAATAACATCAACAGCAGTATGAAATTGAACTTTAGAGGCTTCAATGCCATCAGCAGCCACTTGTTCCAGCTCACTAGCCAGCTGGCCCTGGGTCTGCTTGGCTAACTGCAATATAGTGTCCCATCTAGATTTCTGATATCTAGCCACATAAGCCATATAATTAGCCTGCCTGAGTCCCAAAGAAGCTGCCATATATTGTTTTTTCGCCATGGCATCAATCTTCCTGGAATCCTTATCAGGAGGATGTGAGGCCAGGGGAATATTAGCCTTGTCACAGGCTGCAGCTTGCACCACACCTACATGACTACACTGCTCAGAGAGGAAGTCTGTATCAGGGCCTGATAAGTATACCTTCTGTCCATTTTTATCTACAGGAGGGACAGAATGAGGATTTTTAAAATCTTTGTTGTTTGCTTCCTAAATGACTTATGCAAAGGAATAGACAACCTCCTAGACTCTGGAATATCCATCATTTCAACATAATCAGGCTCCTCTTGCTCATCCACAGCCTCTTCTAAAGGAAGCTGGAGGGTTTCTGCAACCTTTTGTAAAACATAAAAAGAAGGGGACTCAGACAGCATAGGGGAGATTCTAAAGGTCTATCTGGAGAAATGTCCGTCTAATGGGCACGCCCAGACCTTCCCAGTCACAAACATACTGATCAAATTCCTCCTCCCCTCATGTGGTTCATAAAAATCCTCAACATCATAATCCTGAACCACTGGGACTGAACGAGCCACCCTTTTCCCAGATGCAGGGGTTCGACAGATCCCTGAGACAAAGATTGGACAATCTGAATGGCTTTAGTTATCTCTGCAGCAGTTGGAGAGACAATTTTGTACTCCAGACCTGCTGATTTCTTTGTCTTTTTGCTGGGACTGGTTCCTCTGAACCAGCCTTCCTTTGCCCGAGGAAGTCTCGCCTGGTCAGAGGGCACTCCTCTGGTCCAGTGGGTACTGGACCGGCTGGCCATCCGGTCAGCGGACTTTTGGCCTCTCGTCCCTGAGCCGCCCAATCTCTTTCCAGGGTGGCTGCAGGGAAATTTTACACACCTGGCAGTCTGACGGGTGGTCCCAGCCCCCAGACAATAAACACAAGTGGTGTGTGGGTCAGCCTTGGCAAAGGCTTCCCCACAGACATCACAGTGTTGAAACCCATGGCCCGGTTTTTCTTTTGGGTTTGTCAGACATAATGCCAGCCTAACCAAAAACTTGCCCTTTAGATGGCAGTGCCAGGCAAGACACCCTTATCGGTTCCTAACTGCTGTCACGGTATTTGAAAAACCCCAAATAAAAAGTTAGGGTTTTTTAGAACGATAAGAACCGGAACCGCACTCTAAAAGCCCAACCAAACAGTTTGACACATATATTTTAACAAACCAATCGGTTCAAAACCGAACCGATAATGAATTTCCACACAGACTTAATTTCTGTACTTACGGTTTACCAGATAGAGCTTTTAATCAAATGCGTAAATAAATATTTTTGCCGGGTTCCAATGAATCAAAATACCGCTTGAACTTAGAAATGAACTGAAAGCTGAAGGAGCTAGATCTCCGGAGCGACTGTTCAGTGAAGTGGAGTAAAGAATCTGACAGTTTCATTTGAAACTAGCCAGATAGAGCTTTGAACAGCGCCCTCGCGCTGTGGAACTCCAGATCACTCTGGAGTTAACTGTTTCCTCTCCGGGGCAGTTCAAGTGTGGGGAATGACTGCAATGGTCCTAATATAGCAAGACTTCATGGTGTTTGAATCTGATATTTTGTACTTTTTATTCCATCTGTACTCCCATCCCCCTTCCCCCGGGGTCATGCCTGGAAATGAACCTTGACTCAGTGTGCCTTTCCCAGTTACCAATTTTTAAATAAATAAATAATCGTGGTTCCCTCAAGTCTGGAACTGCACTGAAAATCAGCTTTCTCTGGTTCCTGGGAACCAATCGGGAACCAGAGAAAGAAATGCTAAAACAATAACAATTCACAAATAACACTCGAACTAATGCAGAGTTATCAGGAAATAACTAATAATAAATCTGAGACTTTACAAAATTAAATAAACCTTAAACTGGCCAGAAGTGAGGAGATGATTTCAGGGCAACTGCTCTCTTCAGTGGAGAAATAAATCTGACGTTAGACAGCAAGGTGGAGTGTGACAACACAGCAGAGTTCGACTTAATTCTGAAGCTCCATAATTAGCATAAAGTTCCAAAGCTCCAGAGCTGCTCATCCCAGGGGAAAGACTGCATATTGTGAATATATACTGATGGATTACTGGGGTTAGAAACAGAGCTTCTGAATGAGTCTGGAAGAAACTAGTTTAAATAGTCTGGGAAGGGGAGGCTGCTTGCTCCTTCCCATAAAACCGCAGACGTAGCCTTTTAATTATTACAGCTCAATTTTTTACTCACTTTTTTTTTTAACCTTTTTTAGTGGTTTGATGGTTAATCAGATCTACAGCATAGGAAGGGATGAGACTTAAAACTTGCACCTTGGTAAATTTTTGGCCCAGCAGCTGGAGGCTAAGAATGCATCAAAATACACCATTTAAATCCCAAATTCTTAAAGGAGAACTCTGATTTTGCTAAACTCTCCACCACAAAGCCTCACTCCCGGTTAGGCTTTTTGCAATAAAAAAAATTGTAAGTGTCTGTGCTTACTTTATATTTTTTCGTACACTCCACTGTCAGGCAACATGGCGGGTGCTGCGCAGTGCCATCTTGTGTTAAAGTGTAGCACCACACCACTGTCTTGTATGCTTCTCACTACAAGTCAGCGGTGTGGCACTGCACTCTCACTACAAGTCAGCGGTGTGGCACTGCACTCTAGCATGAGATCCCACCACACCGCACCCACCATGTTGCCTGATGGCAGAGTTTACAAAAATAATAAAAAGTAAGTGCAGACACTTTTTTTAATTGCAAAAATCCTAACGGGGGGAGGCTTTGGGGTAGGGAGTTTAGTAAAATCAGTGTTCTCCTTTAAATGCTTCCAGGGGGATATGACCTATGACCCTCTAGATGTGTTTGAAACCCCCTAAATAATTCCTGGCTACTCCCATGATGTGCAGTAAGAATTTGCTACCTTGTGAAGATCTCTTTCCCCTTAGAGGAATGGAACCTTAAATTCAAACATGTAAAAAGCACATACTATCTATGTAAAATGTCAGCTTTTTTCCCAAAACCCTAAGGAGATGTTATACAGCTTGGAAAATCAAAACAAGAACAAGGTTGCAGCATTCAGGCTTGTCATTTGAGCTGCAAGTCTGGTGCATAAGCTCTGAGGAAGGCTTCACTGAAACATCAGCTCTATGTGCACGCGCAGGTTATGCACACATTGCGTTTGACTTCTGTTGGGTTCAAACCCCATGTGGTATTTATAGCATTAAAGTTTTGTATGGTTCTGCACCCTAGGACTTAATCTCCATCAGGTGACGCCTAAACAAATGGATGTGCAATAATGAATTGACCTACTGAGCAGTAGGCGCCTCTTGAATTATTTACCTGCCATCTGACAGTAATGGTTTTGTGCTGCCCTTTACTTCTGCATCACCGTGTGGCTTTTGTTTCCTTGTTATGCAGTTTGTTACTCTACATATATACAGTACATAGATGGTTAATGAGAAGTGACAAAGCTTTTAATCCATCTGTCCAGCCCCGGTTTCCTAACAATATTTTTTTGTTTGCTTATTTGTTGGGCTGTTTGTTTTGTTGACTGGGAAGGGAAGACTAGGAAATACTTCTTGTTTTCAGCCTCGTCCCAGAGGTGGGAAATACAGGAATTGCTTTATTTATTTACTTAGTTATTTATTTAATGAGGATTCAGAAAGACCTTTGAGTCAAGGACTCATTTACAAAGGTTCTACGTCAGACATATAGAATACAGAGACATCAGGACTGCAACTTAAAAACATTGGTAAAAGCATAGGAGAACAGTAAGTGGGTACAACCACATGGCATAACAGGAGCTTCAGTGCTTTGGTATAGCCTCAGTGTGGCAGCTGGTTCTGCAGTAGTCTGATGGTCAATGTTGGAGGTAGTTTCGGATGAGTGATATATTGAATCAGACTATGCTGTTGGTTTTGGTGGAAGTGGGGAAATGCGGTTAGGACATGTTGGAAATTCCTGTTTTTTGAAAAACTGCTATAGTATCTTTACATCAACCTGGAAGGCCACCAGAACAGGTAGACAGGATTTCAGCTGAATATCTCATCCACAAGAAAGCACCTCACAATAGCACAGTGTCCCCCTATCATTATGCTGGGGCATTGGTGTGGTTACTTACAACCAAGAGGATGGTGCCCTCTGCAGGGCTCCAAGCACCACTTCCTGCAGCACCTAGTTTTTGTTAGAGGTTTCTCATCTGTCAGCTGACCAGTACAACCCTGCTTAGCTTCTGTGATCTGATGGGATCAGGCTTTAAATTGATAAAGCTGCAGTCTGTAGTGGCACGCTCCTTTCTGCAGCCTCAGTCCACGTCTAATCTTGTTAGTCCCATATTATCCCTTTGTGTCTGCCTCATTGGATCTTAAAGTTTGGGATAGACCCTATTCCACTGGTTCACCACCCTCTCAGTATAGAAATACTTCCTCACGTCTTCGGAATGCTTCTCCTCTCAGTCTGAGATTGTACCCTTGGGCATTTGTCTGACCCTTTAGTAACTCACTGATGTCTACCCTATTATACCCCCTCGTGAATTTAAAGGTCTCTGTCATGTTCCAAACTGCATCCACAAATTGATTTCACAAAGCTTGCATTTCTGATGAACTTTGACAAAACTGGTGTTCAGATTCAGATATGGAAACATACTACAGTGTTACGTTTTGCAACTTGATGTAGTCAGATGCAAAATGTGGACTACCCATAGGTTTTAAAATAAGTAAATTACAAACATATAAGGTACCTGTAATAGTGCTTTACTACTTTGTAGGACAATTCAGCCAAATCAGACACCAGGGCACTACTAAGCTCTTTAACAAAGTAGTCAATTATTTATAGAATGGCAGATGGCTGCTTCCCTTGACAGTCGATCAGAGACACAGACTACCTGACAATATGATACATGACTTTATGTTGAAAGTTCTGAACCAAATTCTCTCGGTCTCACGTGGACAGAGTTTTGCTCCAAGTCAAGCAGAGGTCAAAGAAGAAACATGTAGTAACCAATTGCTCCATTTAACGGTGATAATTCTATGCATCATAAGACTTGTAAACCTAGCAGAATGTTGCCAGCATGACAGCAATGTTCTGATTGGTTAGATCCTAGGTTCTGTTTTCCAGGAATCGACTGACAGTGTAAACAAACACATTTCATCCCATGAAAAATATAACAAGTAGTTGATAAAAGGAATAATAACCTGCATTCTGATCTTTTGCAAGTTTGCCTTGGGCCTTTACCTTTTCTAGCCAGTCAGTAATTGCTCCTAAAGCATCATTATCCTGGTCAATATTTAAGTAATATTTACTCAGAAAGAGGGAAATATTTAAGCAAAATGCCCCAACACAGTGGGTACTATCATGGAATACGACTGGGTCTACTATACCAAACCAATCTGTTTTTCATAATGCTATCCAAGGCAAAGTGTTTTATTGCCATTAGATACTGATAAACGTTCACAATATGTATTTTTATATTTTTACTTTATGGTAACTAGATTTATGCTGTAGTACAATTTTAAAGGAATAAAAACTGGTTTCAGCCATTTATATTGCAAATTTACAGGCCTTAGGGTTCTAATATTGGATAGTGATTGTGGTCAAAACTATATAGCCTGAGTGAGGCAAGGTTAAATAACAGAAACCACAGTCATTTCCTGATCCTAATTTCAGCTCAAAAGAGAATTATCCCTAATATTAAATAGCATGCATTTCCAATTCGGAAAGAATTAGCACAAGTACCTCTTTTAGAAAAAAAAAGTGTTTTTTCTCTGCTGGTAGAAGATGGTTCTACAAACAGAAGAAATAACAGTAAGTATGTTTTTTAAATAAGAAGAGATTGTTCTGGCATTTTTATTAAGATACACTTTTACTTCTTCTGTGCAAATACTATAACTGTGTGTTATTAATATTGCAAATAATAACGTATCTATTATTAGACAGCGACCACTAAATTATTAAGCTTTTTGGTCTATGGTAGAAAAAAATGGCACATAAGGCAGCATTGTTTAGTGGTTAGATCACAAGACTGAACCAGGAGATCCAGGTTTTTTTACTGATCTTTTTTCTCAGCCTTCTGCGGTTCGATCGGCAGGGACATCCAGCTGCCGGCCCCCACTGCACAGGAGTCAGCAGGCTCACTCACATGATGGGGTCTGGAGTGGCCACACCTCAACCCACCGGGGGGCCCCCCCATGCCTCCTCGGGCTGGGCTGGGACCAGACCCCCAGCGCGATTCCATGACAGACCTCCCGGGCAATGTTGGGCACAGCCATCAAGCTGCATGATCATGCCCAGCCATTTTCCTGCCACATAGTGCCCCAACTGGAGTGTGGATGTGCAATGACGTCAGAGGCACTGCGTACCGACATCCGCCACACTCCACCCACAGTGTACCACCCCTGCAGAGCACCTGATCACCATTGGGGGCCACTGTAGAGTGGTAGGAACCCCAATCCCTCCCCAGGGATAGGACAGCAGTCCTCTAGACCCTCAATCCTATCCCTCCCCTGATGGCCCCAGCACATTCCCGAACCAGGGTTGCCAGCATGGAGTGAGGTGTGGCGTCCAGTGCCTCAACCCTTAGCGCCACCAGGCGATCCAGGTTTGAATCCCATCACTGTTACTTGGAAATAGATACATAGATGGTTAAGAACAGAAAAAGACTATGGGTCCATACAATCTATCCACCTCTATACACAAGATGGAGTGGAAAGGATGAGAAGGGAATTGGCAAGGTTGGAAGAATGGTCAAATGTATGGCAGCTCAGATTCAATGCAAAGAAGTGCAAGGTAATGCACCTGGGAAACAAAAACCCAGGGGAAGAGTACACAATGGGGGGTGAGATATTGACAACAGTAAAATTGGAAAGGGACTGGGAGTAATTATATCAGATGACCTAAAGGTGGGCAAGCAATGTGAGAAGACAGTAAGGAAGGCTGAGGGGATACTGGATGCAGAGGGAGAGGCATCAATAGTAGAAAACAGGAAGTTGTTATCCCTCTGTACAGACAGTTGGTGTGACCCCATCTGGAGAACTGTGTGCAGTTCTGGAGACCCAATCTCTGCAAAGACATGACAGAGTGGAGGCTGTTCAGAGGAGGGCAACCAAAATGGTGCAGGGTCTGCACCAGAAGACATACAAAGAAAGACTAAAGGAGCTTAATATATATACCCTTGAGGAAAGAAGGGAGAGAGGGGACATGATAGAAACTTTCAAGTACCCCAAGCGAATTAACAAAGTCCTAGGGAGCAGCATCTTTCAGAAAAAGAGATGTGCAAGAACAAGGGGACACAATTTGAAGACAGAGGGGGGACAGCTCAGAGATAATGTGAGGAAGAATTTTTTCATGGAGAGGGTTGTGGATGCATGGAACAGCCTCCCTGAGGAGGTTATGGAGTCAAGAACAGTGGGGGAATTCAAGAATGCATGGGACAGACATAAGGCAGTCCTGGTAGGGGGTAGGAGGAAGAAAAAAAAATACTCACCTTAGTAATGTTGTTTCTTTTAATGGAGTCTTGCTGTATTCTGACATATGCAGTTAGGTCCTACCTTTCACTGCCCCGGAGAACAAAGAGTTAAACTTTCCATGGCCAGCATGGAATGTTCACCACAAGCTCGGTTGAAGCCCCAGTCTGCTGTTGTTTAAACTGCAACCGTCAGATCTTTACGAGCAATACTCACTAGAAGTTCTGTGTGGAAACTGTAAAACTCATACTAGCCAACTGGCAACTATATCTATATAAAAGGGTTTTTGGTTTCAAAAGGAAGACTCAAGTCAGGAAACCCAAAAACAAAACACATCCAAAACACAACCACTCACCCAAACTAAAAGAGGGTGAAAAAAGGACACCCCTAGGGTGCCAACACTGCTCCTGCCCACCCACATCCCAAAATCTAGGTTCTGAGAGGGAGGGGGAATCAGAATACAGCATGACTCCATTAGAAGAAACAACATTACTAAGCTGAGTAATTTTTTCTTCAAACAACATGAAGTTTTGCTGTATTCTGACATATGCAGACTACTAAGCAGTACCTCCATAGAGGAGGGACAGAACCTACTTTGGAAACAGGTTCTGAAGTACTGCTGTGCCAAACCGAGCATCACTCCTAGCCTGGATATCCAGAGAGTAATGCTTAGTGAAAGTATGGACTGTTTTCCAGGTGGCTGTTTGACAGATTTCTAAGAGAGAAATATCCCTGGCAGCAGCCAGGGAAGCAGCTGTACCTCTAATGGAATGAGCCCTCAGGCCTGAGGGTGGAGTTCTACCCAGTTTTTCATAGCAGAATTGTATACAAGAAACAATCCACCTGGTGATAGATCTCTTAGTGGCAGGTTTGCCCTTACCAACTTCTCCATACGTAAGGAACAACTGGAGGGAGTCAAAGCTGTGACCCTTGGTACGCTCTATGTAGTAGCTAAGGGCTCTTTAAACATCCAAGCTGTGTAGCCTCCTCTCTCCAGAGGAGGAATGGTCAGTGAAGAAAACACAGAAAGATATAGATTGGTTGAGGTGGAAAACTGAGATTGAGAGACTGAAGATTCGGGTACCAAATCCTCCCCTGAGAGGATGTCAACAGGTTGTAATTCCTGGGAAGAGACAGGGGAAGGTGGACTACTAGGGACAGCAACAAGGGATACCAGGGCTATCTGGCCCAGTCTGGAGCAATCTGAATCACTTTGCATGGTTGTGACCTTATCTTGACTAACACTTTGAACAGGAGAGGGAAGGGGGGAAAAGCATACAGAAATTTCCCTTCCCAGTACAGAATCAGAGCATCCAGGGGGACTGAGCCCAAGACTGGGGGTCTGCAACAAAAGAGAGTTAGTTGATGATTGTCTGGGGCTGCAAAAATCTATCTCTGGAGTGCCCCATCTCGAGAAAATCACTTTAAAAACTAGAGGATCTAGGGTCCATTCGTGATGGCCCTGGGATATTCTGCTCAGAGCATCTGCTAGGACATTGTCCTTCCCTGGGAGGTGAACTGCTATCAGAAAGGTTTGCAGGGAATAGGCCAGGGACCACAAGTTCATTGCTTCTGTGCATAAGGCTGTAGACCGAGTGCCTCCCTGCGTGTTGATGTACCACATGGTGGTGGTGTTGTCTGTTCTGACCTGGACCACCTTGTTCTGTACAGATTTGGAAAAAGCTTGCAGTGCCAGAAACACTGCTCTGAGTTCCAAGAGACTGATGTGAAGCAGAGATTCCTGAGGTGACCACAGTCCTTGGGTGGTAAGATCCCCCAAATGGGTTCCCCAGCCCAGCAGGGAAGCATCTGTGGTGAGTATCACTGAATGAGACTGAGTGACAAAAGGAACCCCTTGTCTCAAATTGTCCTGATCCTGCCACCATTGCAAGGCTTGGATCAGGGTTTGAGTCACTGGGATTAGTTTGGTAAGGGAATCCTTTCTTTGGGACCAGAAGGCTCTTAAGTGGAACTGAATGTCCCTTATCTGGAATCTTGCTCCTTAGACCACTGCTGTGGAAGCTGCCATGTGGCCCAGAAGCTGAAGGAAATGCCTTGCTGGTCGAGACACCCGAAGGGTGAATGAAGAGGCCAGTTCCATGAGGATCCTTGCCCTTTCCAGGGGAAGGAAGGCTCTTGCCTTTACTGTATCCAGCTCTGCACCTATGAAGGTGAGGAGCTGTACTGGTTCGAGAACTGACATTGGAAGGCTGAGAAGGAATCCTAAGGAAGTGAGCACTTGCTGGGTCACTTATAAAATGTGACTTGACTTGGTCTGGAGACTGACCTACTATGAGCCAGTCGTCCAAGTATGGGAAGATGGAGATCGTTTTTCTCCTTAAGAAAGCAACCACTACTGCCAGGCACTTTGTGAAAACCCTTGGGGCTAATGTTAGGCCAAAGTGCATTGCTCTGAATTGATAGTGACCTGAGGGCAACTCGAACCTGAGGTACTTTCTGTGCGAGCACCTGATGGGAATGTGAAAGTAGGCATCTTTGAGGTCCAGGGAGGCTAGTCAGTCCCCTGGCCTTAGAGAGGGAAGGATAATTACCAGAGTCACCATTTTGAACTTTGGCTTTAAAAGGTGTTTGTTCAGATATCTTAGGTACAGGATGGGCCACCATTCTCCTGTCTCTTTGGGGGTTAGGAAGTACCTGGAGTACAATCCTTTGCCCTTGTGTAGGGTGGGAACCCTCTCTATAGCTCTGAGAGCTAGGATAGAAGAAACCTCTGCCTCTAAGGCAAGGGTCTCTGATAGAGTCACAGGTGGAAAGGATCAAGAGCTCGGTTGAAGCCCCTGTCTGTTGTTGTTCAAACTACAACCGTCAGATCTTTACCAGCAAAAACTCACTAGGTGTTCTGTGTGGAAACTGTAAACTTTTTACTAGCCAACCGGCAAATATATAATGTTTTTGGTTCTCAAGGAAGACTCAAGTCAGGAAACCCAAAAACAAAGACACATCCTAAACACAACATTCCACCCAAAGAAAAAGAGGGTGTAAAATGTACACTCCTAGGGTGCCAACACTGCTCCTGCCCACCCACATCCAAAAAACTAGGTTCTGAGAGGGGAGGCGGGGGGGAGGTCAGAATACAGCAAGACTCCACTAGAAGAAACATAATTACTAAGGTGAGTAATTTTTTCTTCAAACAACATGAAGTCTTGCTGTATTCTAACTACCTTCATGGAGGAGGGACAGAACCTACTTTGGAAATAGGCTCTGAAGTACTGCTGTGCCAAACCGAGCATCACTCCTAGCCTGGCTATCCAGAGAGTAATGCTTGGTGAAAGTATGGACTTTTTCACAGAGAGAGAGTGGTGGATACATGGAACAGCCTTCCTGAGGAGGTCGTTGGGTCTAAAACAGTGGGGGAATTCAGACATGCATGGGACAGACACAAGGCAATTATAGTGGGGGGTTGCAGGAAGTAGGCTGTTGGTTAACTAGAATCTGCAGTTTATCCAGTAGGTAGGGAAATGGGCAGACTGGGTGGGCCAAGTGGTCCTTATTTGCCGTCAAAGTCTATGTTTCTATGTTTTCCAGGTGGCTGCTTGACAAATTTCTAAGAGAGGAATATCCCTGGCAGCAGCCAGGGAAGCAACTGTACCTCTTGTGGAATGAGCCCTCAGGCCTGAGGGTGGAGTTATACCCAGTTTTTCATAGCAGAATTGTATACAAGAAACAATCCACCTGGCAACAGATCTCTTAGTGGCAGGTTTGCCCTTACCAACTTCTCCATAAGTGAGAAACAACTGGAGGGATTCAAACCTGTGACCCTCGGTACGCTCTATGTAGTAGCTAAGGGCTCTTTTAACATCCAAACTGTGTAGCCTCCTCTCTCCCGAGGAAGAATGGTCAGTGAAGAAAACAGGGAGAGATATAGACTGGTTGAGGTGGAAATCTGAAACCACTTTAGGCAAGAACTTTCTGTTAGTTCTAAGGACCACTTTATCTCTGTGAAAAGAGATAAAATCAGATTCCACTGACAGGGCTTGCAATTCACTGATACGTCTGGCAGATGTAATGGCTACCAAAAACACAGTTTTCCAAGTCAGGTACTTAAGCTCTGCTGAGGACAAAGGCTCAAAGAGGGGTTGCATAAGCTGAGCAATGCAAACATTAAGGTCTCAAATCGGAGCAGGATCCCTAAAGGGGGGATTGGTGTGAAACAATCCCTTGAAAAACTTGCAGAATACAGGTTGGGATGAAAGAGAGGAAGACGTGCCTACTGACAGGAAAGCAGAAACAGCTGCCAAGTGTACCTTGAGGGTAGCTGGTCTGAGACCTAGGCCATTAAGATGGACCATATAATCCAGAACTGTAGGCAATTCAGTGGAGTCTGGAGAAATATTCTTCTTAGAACACCAAATGCTGAATCTCTTCCATTTGGAGTTGTAAGTCTTTCTGGTGGAAGGCTTTCAAGAAGCCTTAAGGATATCCAGAACCCCTTGGGAAAGATGCAGATCTGCAAACTCTAACTCATCAAGAGCCAAGCCTTGAAATTGAGAGACTGAAGATTCAGGTACCAAATCCTCCCCTGAGAGGATGTTAACAGGTTGTAATTCCTGGGAAGAGACAGGGGAAGATGGACTGTTAGGGACAGCAACAGGGGATACCATGGCTGTCTGGCCCAGTCTGGAGCAATCAGAATCACTTTGCATGGTTGTGACCTTATCTTGACTAACACTCTGAACAGCAGAGGGAAGGGGGGAAGCATACAGAAATTTCCCTTCCCAGTTCAGAATCAGAGCATACAGGGGGACTTAACCCAAGACTGGGGGTCTGCAACAAAAGAGAGGAAGTTGGTGATTGTCTGGGGCTGCAAAAAGATCTATCTCTGGAGTGCCCCATCTTGAGAAAATCACTTTCAAAACCAGAGGATCTAGGGCCCATTCGTGATGGCCCTGGGATATTCTGCTCAGTGCATCTGCTAGGACATTGTCCTTCCCTGGGAGGTGAACTGCTATCAGACAGGTCTGCAGGGAATAGACAAGGGGCCACAACTTCATTGCTTCTGTGCACAAGGCTGTAGACTGAGTGCCTCCTTGCTTGTTGATGTACCACATGGTGGTGGTGGTGTCTGTTCTGACCTGAACCACCTTGTTCTGTACAGATTTGGAAAAAGCTTGCAGTGCCAGAAACACTGCCCTGAGTTCCAAGAGATTGATGTGAAGCAGAGATTCCTGAGGTGACCACAGTCCTTGGGTGGTAAGATCCCCCAAATAGGCTACTGAGTGACAAATGGAACCCCTTGTCTCAAATTGTCCTGATCCTGCCACCATTGCAAGGCTTGGATCAGGGTTCGAGTCACTGGGATTAGTTTGGTAAGGGAATCCTTTCTTTGGGACCAAAAGGCTCTTAAGAGGAACTGAATGTCCCTCATCTGGAATCTTGCTCCCTGGACCACTGCTGTGGAAGCTGCCATGTGGCCCAGTAGCTGAAGGAAATGCCTTGCTGGTTGAGACACCTGAAGGGTGAATGAAGAGGCCAGTTCCATAAGGGTCCTTGCCCTTTCCAGGGGAGGGAAGGCTCTTGCCTTTACTGTATCCAGTTCTTTACCTATGAAGGTGAGGAGCTGCACTGGTTCGAGAACTGACTTTGGTAGGTTAAGAAGGAATCCTAAAGAAGTGAGCACTTGCTGGGTCACTTGCAGATGTGACTTGACTTGATCTGGAGACTGACCTACTATGAGCCAGTCATCCAAGTATGGGAAAATAGAAATCTTTTGTCTTCTTAGGAAGGCAACAACTACTGCCAGGCACTTTGTGAAGACCCTTGGGACTGATGTTAGGCCAAAGGGCATTGCTCTGAATTGATAGTGGCCTGAGGGCAACTCAAACCTGAGGTACTTTCTGTGGGAGCACCTTATGAGAATGTGAAAGTAGGCATCTTTGAGGTCCAGGGAGGCTAGCCAGTCCCCTGGCCTTAGAGAGGGAAGGATAATTCTCAGAGTTACCATTCTGAATTTTGGCTTTAAAAGATGTTTGTTCAGATATCTTAGGTCCAGGATGGGTCGCCACTCTCCTGTCTTCTTGAGGGTTAGGAAGTACCTGGTGTACAATCCTTTGCCCCTGTGTAGGGTGGGAACTCTCTCTATAGCTCTGAGAGCTAGGATAGAAAAAACCTCTGCCTCTAGGGCAAGGGTCTCTGAGAGATTTGCAGGTGGAAAAGATCTGGCTCTCATCTTGGGAAATTTATTGAAGCTGAGAACCAGTCCCTGGCTTACTACTTCCAGGACCCACTTGTCTGATGTAAGAGACATCCAGTCCTGGACAAAGTAAGCCAGCCTGCCCCCTACTGGTATAGGAGAATTGACCTGGGCAGACCCATCAGGGTGTCTGCTTGGCAGGGGCTTTAGGCTGAGAGGTGGGTGCAGACCTGCTCATTCCCCTTCTGCCTCTTCCTCTAAAGAACCCCCTCTGTGAAAACGAAGAAGAGGAGGCCTGAGCTTGGTAAAAAGGCCTTTGGAAAGGCCTGCCCCTGCCCCTGGACTGCTGCCTTTGAGGTGTTGCTTGCCTTTATTTGGCCTGAGCACTCCTGTAAATGGTCCTGTATTCGTCCATTTTCTTCATGTAATTATCTGTCTGCTCCCCAAACAGAGAATTACCAACTACAGGAAAATCCATGGCCTTAGCCTGGGTATCCTGTGAGAGGCTAGTACACCTGAGCCAAGCCACTCTCCGAAGAGCCACAGATGTAGCCATGACTCTTGATGATACATCATTGGAGTCCACAGCAGCATTAAACTGTACTTTCAATGCTTCAATCCCCTCTGCAGCCACTTGCTCCAGCTCATTGTCAAGCTGGGTGGGAGCCTGTTTAGCCAGTGCCAGTACAGTGTCCCACCTGAACTTCTGGTACCTGGCTGTATAGGCCATATAGTTAGCCTGCCTGAGTCCCAAAGATGCTGCCATGTATTGTTTCTTTGCCATGGCATCAATCTTCCTGGAGTCCTTATCTGGGGGGTGTGATGCCAAGAGAATGTTTGCCTTATCACAGGCAGAAGCCTGTACAACCCCAACACGGCTGCATTGCTGAAAAAGGAACTCCATGTCTGAGCCTGAGAGAGTGTGCCTCTTGTCCATTCTTCTGTCCACAGGAGGTATAGAATTAGGAGACTTAAGAATTTTTTGTGTCTGTTTCCCAAACGATTTGTGGAGGGGAATAGACAGTCTCCTGGACTCTGGGATATCCATCATCTCAACATAATCAGGCTCTTCCTGATCCTCCACTGCTTCCTCCACAAGAAGCTGGAGGGTATCAGCCACCTTTCTGTAGAACATATAGTGTGAAGAGGACTCAAAAAGCCTAGGAGGAGAAACACCTGAAGGTCTGTCTGGGGAGATGTCCGGGTCAATAGGCACATCCAGACTTCCACCATCACCATAATCATCCTCATTCTCTCCCTCCTCCTCAAACTCCAGTTCACAAAATTCTTCCAAGGTATAATCCAGAGCCATGGGAACCGACCGAACCGAGCCCCAGCCAGATGGTGCCGGTTCGGTCGGAACCGAACTAAGCGATTGCACAATCCTAATCGCTTTGGCTATCTCATCGGCAGTCGGAGTATGAGATTCTGGGTCTGAACCGGTCGCTTTGTCTTTTCTTTTTCTTTTTGTTGGAACCGATTCCTCGGAATCAGCTCTCCTTTTGCCCAAAGAAGTATCGCCCTGGTCAGAGGGCACTCCTTCTGGTTCGGTCAGAACCAAACCGGGCTGGCCACCCGGTCAGCGGACTTCTCAGCCTCCCTTTCCCTCAGTCTACCTAATCTCTTTTCCAGGGTAGATTTGGGAAAATTCTTGCAAATTTGGCAGTCTGAATCAAGGTGGTCAAACCCCAGACAATAAACACAGGTGGTGTGGGGATCAGCCTTAGCAAAGACCTCCCCACACACACTGCAGTGTTGAAACCCAGTGGTCCTGGTTTTTTTCTTGGGTTTCTCAGACATGGCCAACCTAACCAAAACTTACCCTTTTTCGGCAATCCCCCCTATCGGTTCCTCACCGTGTCACGGGTCTTGGAAAAAAATGTACTTAAAACTCAGTTTTCTTAGAACCAATATGGACTGGTAACCACACACTAAAGTAAAGCACAAGTTTTTACCTCAAAATGATCGGTTCAGATGAACCGATCCACAGTTTACAAGTTCCACACAGAAAACAGAACAAAAACCTATCTAGTACTCACGGTACCACAGACAGAGACTTGAACCAACTATGCAGAGACAACAATTTGGTAGAAACCGACCGAAAACCGATACTTCAACCGACTTTTGAACCGAGCAGCAGGAGAAATCTCCGGAGCAACTGTTCAGTGAGGCGGAGTAAAGAATCTGACGGTTGTAGTTTGAACAACAACAGACAGGGGCTTCAACCGAGCTTGTGATGAACGTTCTATGCAAGGCATAGAAAAGTTAACCCTTTGTTCTCCGGGGCAGTTGAAAGGCAGAACCTAACTGCAATAGTCAGAATACAGCAACTCTTCATGTTGTTTGAAGCACTTGGGTCAAAAACTTAAGTCAAGAACCAAGAACAAAACCTTAAATATATGGTAATAGTGGTAATAATAATAGTAATAATAATAATAATAATAAAGCCAACAAACTCATCCCCACTTAGGATGAGACAGAGAAATACACCTTTGGGGAGCAGCACTGCACCTGCCAAACCCAACACTCAAAGTAAGGTTCTGAGAGGGGAGGCAGGGAGGGAGGTCAGAATACAGCAAGACTTCATTAGAAGAAACAAGATTACTATGGTATTGTTTTTCTTCAAACAACATGAAGTCTTGCTGTATTCTGACTATACGCAGAATACCAAGCAGTACCCCCTGGAGGAGGGATACACAGACCCTACTTTGGAAAGAGGCTCTGCAGTACTGCTGTGCCAAACCTAGCATCACTTCTGCCTTGAGTATCCCAACAGTAATGTTTGGTAAATGTGTGAACAGTCATCCAGGTGGCTCCTTTGCAGATTTCTAATAGGGCAATGTCCCTAGCTGCTGCCACAGAGACAGCTGTACCCCTGGTCGAGTGAACCCTCAGGCCTGAGGGGGACTCTTTGCCCAATTTTGTGTAACAGAACTGGATACAAGAGAAAATCCACCTGGCTATTGTCCTTTTGGTTGCAGAGTTTACCCTTGCCCACTTCTCCATAAGTGAGAAACAGCTGGGAACAATCATTTCTATGGGCCTTGGTATGGTCCACATAATAACTTAAAGCCCTTTTCACAACCAGACTGTGCAGTCTTCTCTCACCTGAGGAAGAATGATCAGTGAAAAAACACTGGTAGTGACACAGAATGGTTAAGGTGAAAACCTAAAACTACTTTGGGAAGAAATTTCCTATTTGTCCTAAGCACAACCTTGTCTCTGTGAAAGGCGATAAAGTCAGGCTCTATGGAAAGGGCCTGTAATTCACTGATCCTCCTGGCAGAAGTAATGGCCACCAGGAAAACAGTTTTCCAAGTCAAATACTTTAACTCAGCTGAAGACATAGGTTCAAAGTGGGGTGCATAAGCTGTGCAATGCAGATATTAAGATCCCATGCTGGAGTAGCTTCCTTCAAAGGAGGGTTAAGATGTAACAAACCTTTGAAGAATTTACTAAAAACAGGATGAGATGCTAAGGAAGATCCCTTCCCTGCAGACAGAAAAACAGACACAGCCACCAGGTGAACCTTAAGAGTGGCAGGCCTAAGGCCCAGACCATGCAAATAGACCAAATAGTCCAGAGTCGTAGACAGACCAGCTGAATTTGGCTATACATTCCTCTGAGAGCACCAAATGCTGAATCTCTTCCACTTAGAATTATAAGTCTTTCTGGTGGAAGGCTTCCTGGAGACCTTCAAAACATCCAGGACCCCTTGTAAGAGATGCAGGCCTGCATACTCTAACTCTTCAAGAGCCAGGCCTTGAGCCTGAGAGAGTTGAGATTGGGATACCAAATCCTCCCCTAAGAGGAGGTTAGGAGGTTGTGCCTCTTGGAAAGGCAGAGAGGAAGTGTCACTGACAGAGACATTATCAGGGGGTACCATGGTTGCCTGGCCCAATCCGGTGTTACCAATATCACTGTGCAGGACTGAGACCTGATTTTTATCAGCACCATGAAAAGAAAAGGAAGTGGTGGGAAGGCATACAGGAACCTGTCCCTCCAGTCCAGTAATAGAGCATCCAGAGGTACAGACCCCAGAAGTAGAGGTCTGCAGCAAAACAAGAGAAGCTGATAATTGTCTGGGGCTGCAAAGAGATCTATCTCTGGAGTGCCCCATCTCCTGAAAATTACGTGTAGGACTTGTTTGTCCAGGGACCACTCGTGGTGACCATGAGAGATTCTGCCGAGAGCATCTGCTAGCACACTGTCCTTCTCTGGAAGATGCACAGCTATGAGAGAGACTTGGAGGGAGTAAGCTAGATGCCAAACCTTCATGGCTTCCATGCACAAGGCTGTGGACCATGTGGCCCCCCTTGCTTGTTTATATAGTACATGGTGGTGGTGTTGCCTGTCCTGACCTGCACCACTTTTCCATGCACATTTTTTGAGAAAGCCTGAAGGGCCAGGAACACAGCCTTCAGTTCCAGAAGGTTGATGTGTAGAAGAGACTCCTGCTGTGACCATGTGCCTTGAGCAGTGAGGCTCCCTAACTGGGCTCCCCAACCCAGAAGGGAGGTGCCTATGGTGAGAATCACTGAGAGTGACTGCTGAGGAAAAGGAACCCCTTGCCTGAGATTGTCCTCTTCCAACCACCACTGGAGAGCCTGGACAAAAGTTTGAGTAACTGGAATCAGCTTGGTGAGAGGTTCCTTCTTCTGTGACCAAAACGACCTGAGGTTAACTGAATATCTCTCATTTGGAACCTAGTTCCCTGGACCACTGCAGTGGATGCTGCCATGTGGCCCAACAGCTGGAGAAAGTGCCTGGTTGGATGAGACACTTGAGGCCTGAAGGAGGCTGCCAGGTCTGATAGGGCCCTTACTCTTTGAAGAGGCAGGAAAGTCTTTGCCTGAATAGTATCCAACTCTGTCCCCATAAAGGTGAGAAGCTAGACTGGTTCCAGCACGGACTTGGAAAGACTGAGAAGGAATCCTAGGGAACCCAGAAGCCTCTGGGCAATGGCCAGAGCTGACCTTACCTGAGCTGCAGACTGGCCCACAATGAGCCAGTCGTCTAGGTAGGGCAATACAGAGATGCTCTGCCTGCTGAGGAAGGCTACCACCACTGTCAGGCATTTTGTAAAAACTCTGGGGGCAGAGGTGAAGCCGAAGGGCATGGCCCTGAACTGATAATGGCCTGAAGGCAACTGGAACCTGAGATACATTCTGTGGGATCATCTGACTGGTATGTGTGGAAATAGGCATCCTTGAGGTCCAGAGAGGCTAGCCAGTCTCCTGGCCTGAGAGAGGGAAGAATGATTCCCAGAGTCACCATTTTGAATTTTGATTTTGTAAGATGTCTGTTCAGATATCTGAGATCTAGGATGGGTCACCACTCCCCTGTCTTTTTTGGTGTAAGGAAGTACCTTGAGTACAACCCTTTCCTCCTGTGCACAAGAGGAACTTGTTCCACAGCTTTTTGGAGCAACAATGATGACACCTCTGCCTCTAAGGCAGCTATTTCCTGTGGGGTGGCAGGCTTGAAAGACCTTGCTCTGATTTTGAGAAATCTTTTGAAATTTAGAGCAAGTTCCTGGCTCACCAATTCCAGAACCCATCTGTCTGAGGTAACAGACTTTCAGGCCTGGAAGAAATGAGCCAGCCTGCCCCCTACTTGAATAAGGGGAGGTGACCCGAGCTGACACATCAGGGTGTCTATTTGGCAGGGGTTCTAGGCTGGGAGGTGGATGCAGCCCTGTTCGTACCTCTCCTGCCTCTCCCTCTGAAGAACCCTCTCTGCTGGAAAGTAGAGGAGGCCTGTGCTTGGTAGAAAGACCTCTGAAAAGGCCTATCCCTGCCAGCCCTAGACTGCTGCCTTTGAGGAGTAGCAGACCTTTCCTTGGCCACTGTACTCCTATAAGTAGTCCTGTACTCATCCATCTTCTTCATGTACATCTCTGTCTGCTCCCCACACAGAGAGTTCTGAAACACAGGAAAATCCATGGCCTTTGCCTGGGTATCCTGAGAAAGACTGGTACATCTGAGCCAAGCAAATCTATTCATGGAGACAGATGTAGCCATGACTCTAGAAGAGACATCATTAGAGTCTACAACAGCATGAAACTGAACTTTGAATGCCTCAATTCCATTTGCAGTCACCTGTTCCAGCTCCTTGGCCAGCTGGGGGGGGGGCATTCTTTGCTAGGTCCATGATAGACTACCACCTGGACTTCTGGTACCTAGCCACATAAGCCATACAGGAGGCCTGTCTGAGTCCTAAGGAGGATGTCAGGTACTACTTTATAGCCATAGCATCCACCTTCCTGAAGTCCTTATCTGGGGGATGTGAAGTCAAGGGAATATTATCCTTGTCACAGGCTGCAGTCTGCACTACCCCAACAAGACTGCAATGATTATATAGGGACTCCATCCCAGGACCTGATTGCATATACCTCTTATCCATCTTCCTATCCACAGGAGGTATGGAAGTAGGCAATTGCATGATTTTTTGTGTTTGTTTCCCCAATTATTTATGCAGGGGAATAGACCGTTTCTTGGACTCTGGGACATCCATCATCTCCACAAAGTCAGGTTCCTCCTCCTCCTCAGCTGCTTCCAAAGTAGGAAGCTGAAGAGTGTCTGCCACCTTTTTGTAGAACAAAAAGGTGGGAAGGGGACTCAGAAAGTTAGGGGGGGAACAGGAGAAGGCCTATCTGGGGAGATGTCAGGCTCCACTGGTTCACCTAGACCTCCTTCAAAATCATCTTTTTCTTCTTCTTCTTCTCCCTCCCACTCATAGAAGGCCTCCGTATCATATTCGGATTGAATCTGAACTGACTCAACTGACCACATGGAAGAAGTCATCGGCTCAGAAAGAACAGGTTGTAGCGACTGTACAATTTTAATCGCTTTCACAATTTCCTCGTCGGTTGGGATCTGCGGTTTTGGATCTGAACCAGCCAATTTTCTTTTCTTTTCTTTTTAGATGGTGCCAATCCCTCTGAATCAAATTTCCTTTTGCCCGAGGCAGTATCGCCCTGGTCAGAAGGCACCTCCTCAGGTTCAGTCGACACCGAACCGGACTGGCCATCCAGGTCAGCAGATTTCTCAGCCATTTTTTCCTTCAGCCTATTCAATCACTTATCCAGCATGGCTTTGGGAAAATTAGCACAAATTTGGCAGTCTGTTTTTAGGTGGTCAAACCCCAGACAATAGACACAGATGAGATGGGGATCAGCTTTAGCAAAAACCTCCCCACGCTCTGTGCAGTGCTGAAACCCAGTGGGACTGGTCTTCTTCTTGGGTTTCTCAGACATTGCACCCTTCTTGCCAAGTTACTCTGTGAAGGCGTTTAAGCCAAGTAACAAAAAACGTTCTGCCACCAACTGGTTCAAGGGCTGTGGAAAAACAAAACGTGTTTTTTTGTGACCGAAAGGAACTGGAACACACAGAAATACGAGAAAAAAACAAGCAAGTTTACAACAGTCAAAGTATCTGGTTCGACACTGGACTGACCAATGAAGAAGCAAAAGAAAAAATACCATTATCTATCTAACTACACTACCTGTACTGTAGACAGAGATTTGATGACCAAAAAAACAAGAAAATGGTTGGAAGAAACTGATCAAATTTACTACCAAACCAAAGCAGTGAGGAGAGATCTCTGGAGCGACTTCACAGTTAGGCGGAGCAAAGAATCGGATGGTTGCAAGAGAATGTACCCGGGACAGAGGTTTGAAAACCGAGCTTGAGTTCTATGTTCTATGCTTCTGCATAGAGTTAACCCTTTCATCTCCAGAGCAGTTCAAGTGCTTGGGCTAACTGCATATAGTCAGAATACAGGAAGACTTCATGTTGTTTGAATTAGATGATTTCTTTTTATTATCCATTGAATTGTTACTGTTTGTGATCTCTTCTCTACCTGTGATTTCTTCTCTGCCATGAAAGGATTCTTTAAGCTCAATTTACGGATGTATTCCTCCAGTTCACCACAAAACTGTATTCTGTCCAGTGGTTTTGTTGGGCAGAAAGTGAGTCCCTTAGAAAGTACTCTTAATTCCCTATTGTGTGGCTGGACAAATTAACCACTGAAAGGTGGCCATCTGTGTGACTATGTTGTTCAATCAGTCTATTCTGTTCTTCATGGTTGTTAGGAAGTATGGTACGTTGAAGGGTATCTAACTTCCTGTTTTTAATGAGCATGGCTTGTCTTAAGGTCCTTTGGTAGTTCATGTATATCTCATGCAGGGTGTCTGTAATAGGCTCACCAGACATCCTCTCCAGTGTGGTAACAATTCCATCAAACTGTTTCATCAAAAATGCTTTCTTGGCATATGATCTATGGAACCTGCGATTTCTCAATTTCTCAGAGGTCCTATGACAGAGTTGTTCAGCACACTTAGAATTATTAGTGTTCTTTAAAGAGCAACTGTGCACTTCAGCATGTGCTTTTGTAAATAAGATGTTTGAGTTATCACAATTTACTAGATAATACATTTTTTAATTTTCAATGTACCATTCCAAGATTTATAGCATATCTTGGTAGTCCATCTAAACAGTCTGTTAGAAAGCATTTTAAAACATTTGCCTCTCCCCTGTTAACCTTACAATGCCTTGGTTTTATGACATCATAGTGTTCACCATAACAACAGACTGTGATGTCACAAACAACAATTGTGTGGTTAGCATGGGAGAGTCAGACACATTTTGAAAAACTCAGTGAAATAATTGCTGCATTATCTACAATATTTAGTAGAACAGCAGCAGGGGGTAGTAAAATAAAATAACATATAACTAGAAAGCAATAACGTTAAAACATAACTGGTGTAAATCTAGTGTTTTTAAGGTTTTTATTATAACAGAGAGTTGCTCTTTAAAGGATTTCAAATAGTTAAACCTTTAGGGATAATGTTGTTCCTCTTGCACTGGGTTAAAAAACAGATATCACTGTCTAGATGAGCACATTTCTTCTTTATGTTGTGCAACTGCCATATTGTATGGCGAATTCTGATCTCTTCCATGATGACATACAGAAATAGATTAGTTGCCGTATTGGTCCTTGTAAGAACAGATCCAGAAGCAAATGGTTTGATACCTTTTATTGGACCAACATAGATGTTACAAAAAGAAAGCAATGTCTAAGCTTTTGGACCAACCAAGTCCTTCCTCAGAGACTTATGACAATTGTTCGGAGAGTCACAAACTATTAACACCTAGATCATACATAAAAAAAAAAAACAGAAAAAATTATCATTGGTTAGAAGTACCTATTTCAAAAATTCAAGCAAATTTAAATAGAATGAATAGCATCCTTTTAGCTTGCTATTACTGAGAATCTTTTCAAGATCAAACCCATAGATAAGCTGAACATTCAAGCAGGCAAAGTCTGTAACTGAAATTATTAATGAATGTGTATGTTAGGAGAATACATTCAAAATTAAAAGCAAGACCCTTAGATTTAATACCACAAATGTACAAGTTAAAACTTGACAGTATAGTATGACAAAAAAACTTTATAACAGAAATACAGTATGCACCAAGCAGGAAAGGGATCTTGGGGTTATCATCTCTGATGACCTCAAGGTAGGGAAACAGTGTGACAAGGCAGCAGGTAAAGCAAATAGGATGCTGGGATGCACAGGCAGGGGCATCACCAGCAGGAAAAGGGAGGTCATAATTCCACTATACAAGACACTAGTGAGGCCCCACCTGGCTTACGGTGTACAGTTCTGGAGACCTTACTTACGTAAGGACATAGACAGGGTAGAGAAGGTTCAGAGGAGGGCAACAAAGATGGTACATGGATTGCATCACAAGTCCTATGAGGACAGATTGAAGGAATTGAATATGTACTCCCTGGAGGAGAGGAGGGAGAGAGGGGATATGATAGAGACATACAAGTATCTTACAGGGAGGAACAGGGTGCAGGAAGACACTATTTTTAAGCGAATAAGATGTTCCAGGACTAGAGGGCATGGGATGAAGTTGCAAGGAGGACGATTCAGAGGAAATGTGAGGAAGAATTTCTTCATAGAACAGGTGGTGGACAAGTGGAACACCCTGCCAGAGGAAGTGGTGGGGGCTGAAACAATCACGGGATTTAAGAATGCATGGGATAGACGTAAAGGAATTCTGAAGGTCAGGGTTAAGGGGCAACAGACTTCTTGGAAAACATAAAGTAAACTTACAAGCTCAAATGGGCAGACTGAGTGGGCCATAGGCCCTTATCTGCCAACACTGTCTATGTATCTAAATATATGTATGGTAATAAGAGGGGAATAAGACAAATGTACCTTGTATGAAAAACTGTTTAAAACATTCATACAGAATTAAACTTATCTGGAGATATTTTCTACTCTATACTCTCAACCAGAACACACTCTATAAACATTTTATATTTAACAAGATAATATCAATTGTCAGTATTATTGCCGAATAAAAAATAAATCTCACAAGGACCACCTAGAAAATGAGTCCATGCATCGTTAAATGTTCAAAGTTCAATAATCAGTCAGTATATAATCAATTAATTATATGTGCAGAAACAGTCTTAAGAATCTATATAAAACCCCCATGGAATTAAACTACCCCCCCTGGGAAAAGATAACTAGAAAAGAAGTGTGTATTCACTATGTATGTGAGTCAACAGTCCTAACACCCTGTAGCATAATTATGACATGTACCTGAAAATAAGCCTCTTAAATATGTAAGCACAACCCCAATCCCTCCCCCCACAAACACATCACCCTCCACAAAAAAAACACCATCCTACAAACCCCTTAAAAAAACACACAGAAAATACCCCCCCATACACACTCACGCAACACAACCCTTAGCTAGGTAACAGTAACTAGTGGGCCTGGTTGGCTACAAGAAGGTGTAGTACTGCTTGCGGCCACTGGGCGTTATGTGATAACAAAGGTGGTGGAAGGGTGCACACTGGAAGGCTGAGTGGCCTAGAGGTTAGAGCAGTTGGCTATGGCAGAACTCAACCTCAAGAGACACAGGTTTGAAACCTCCACAGCGAGTGAGGAGAGGATGAAAGGTGAGTAATGGGGTGAAAGGAGGAGAATTTGACACAATTTAGCTTGTATAAATTAGAGGAGGGTGAATATAATGTTACAACACGTAGAGGGGTCCAGTAGTGACCTCTAGTGGTCAAGGCATATAGCAACCTACTGGAATCTTAGGGAGATAGTGTGTGGGGACACATGACAAGAACATGTGATGGTGGCTAGCTATATAGGAAATGCCCACCTAGGTGGGTTGGGCGGTGGGCAAGCACAGGTACACCTACTGAGAAGAATGCTCCAGAGTCCCAGTGTAGCCCGTACCTGTTGAATATCTTGCAGGCTCAGGGGGATAGTTAATCCGGAGGGTGTGAGGAGAGAGCCTCTGAGGTCAGCCCTCGCATTCCCATTCTGCCTGGTGAGAGAGACAAAGAGAGCTGGTAAAGTAAGTTGGGGGGATTAAGGAGTCAAACACAGAATAAAGGGAGCTCCAGAGGTCAACGTGGGAAATGGACTGGGGGGGTAATGGCGGGTAGACAACAGAGACCTGGGCAATATGGCATATGCAATATAAACTGCAGTAACTAACACAAATCTACCTCTAGAGAGGCAGTACAACATCAATTAAACAGGATAATGTACAGCATATGCTGTTTTGAATAGGAAAGAGGCTTATAAACTTGTTTATCATCATCCCGGTCCCTTGCCTCCTTTGAGTGCTCTACCATGAATTTACTTGTACAATATTCCATCTGCATGTTTTTGCTGCAATGTACATCACTTTACATTTTGGGGGATTGAACTTCAATTGCCAAAGTCTGGACTCCCTCTCCGGCTTTTCTACATCTCTTTTTATGCTGCTAATCCCTTCATCAATATTCATTCTTCCACAGAGTAGTGTGTCATCAGACAAACTTCTTTGACATTCCACTTATGACACTCCCCCACATCTGAAAATTTGCCATTTAGGACCATTCTCTGAGTACTGTCAACCACTTCCCAATACTCATATTTAGCTTTTTCCTTAGTGTGAAGTCTCACACCTTCTGTATAAGCTTCCTATGCAGCATTGAATCAAAGGCCTTTCTAAAGCCCAGTTACTGAAATAATTGTCTGGTCCCTATCTACCATCTGTGTGTCTGAGATTTAAAAAAAAAATCAGTCAGGGTTATTTGACATGACCAACCCCTCATGTGCCTATTTTGATTCCTGTCCATAGGGTTGTTTTCCTCTAGGAAATCCACCATCTGTTCCTTGACCACTACTGACAACAGGCTCACTGACCTCTGACCTTTGACTACCTAGGCTTTCCCTATTCCAAGTCTTGTGCAGGCAGACAACCTTCAGTATCCTTATGTCTAACTGCACTTTGTTCCTAGTAACTCACTTGAATTATTCTGAAAAGGTCCTGTCTTTGTCTTCTTTACTACTATCTGGTGTAGCCCATCTGACTTTGAAGACTTGTTTACATCCAGGTCCCAGAGACCATTTAAAACTATCTCCCTAGTTAACTGCATACAACAATCTGGCTATCATGACCCTTGCATCTGTTCTTGCCATCAAGAATTGGGCCTGAAACCTCCATTATGAATATAGAACAGAAGTGCTTATTTAGTACAGGCATGCTTGCCTTTCCTTCATTTTCTTCAATGCTCATTCCACCTCTCTTTATTCTTTCTATGCTATTCTTTGCCTGAGATTTGTCCCATATGTATCTAAATAAAGTTTTATCAATCACTGTGCTCACCTTTTTATACTGTTAAGGCTTTCCTTTTGTCCTGACTTGACTCTAACTTGCCTGTCTAGCCAAAGTGACTTTTTTTGTTTCTTGGTCTTAATAATATTTATGCAGTTTGGGTGGCTCCCCATACTTCCCCTTTAATTGCTACTCATGTATTCTCCATCCCACTATTTTGTGTTTGTCCTTCAGTTGATCTTTGATTTTTGTAGGCTTACTATGATTCAGTGAGGCAATGGACAATGTATGCCACACCCACCGAACAGTACTCAACCACGCATGCCACAGCATCTTTTGAACACTCATTTTGTTGCTTCACAACACAGCACCTGATCAACTGTGACTTCCCCAGTTCCTGATGCACCTCCACATCTTCCTTCACTGGCCTTCATTCTCTTTGTTGCCCCTACCTGTTTGTTGTCTAGCTATCTGTCAATTTCAGGGGCCCGCTATTCCCTCCCACAACCTACGTGTGGTGGTGCAGCTCTTGACTGGAGCTCAGACCCACACTACTTTTGGGTTCTTCTCAGTCACAATGCACTCCCACTCCTTCCTTTTTCAGTGCCTCCTCCTTCTGGCTCAGTTCCTAGCAGTCACATGTATACTGTCTCCATCCTCCCCAGTGCTGTGCACTCTACTACCCAGTGCTGCTTTGTTATTGCAGTCATAGATGAAGCTGCCCACGAATATGCAGAGTCATCCATCCTACATACCTGCATCAATGTGGCTTCCACAGCATCCTTCCCTGACCTTATAAGGCATTTACAAATTTTCCTGATGACACCTACACTCGTCGCATTTAAAAAATTCTGCCTGCTACCCTTTCTGTGGGCACTTTCTCCACAATGCAGAATAACCTTGCTGTTGTTTTCCTCCACACCTTCCTGCTTACCTTGGAGCTCCAAATCCTACTCAATTGGCTGTACAGACTCACCTGCAGATTTGGACCTATGCTGACCTTTTATGCTTGGACTGTCTTTATGCTACTTGTTAACTTATGCCCCCAGACTGCCCAGGCAGTTGTCTGGTCCTCTGCTCAGGTCTCAGCAATCATACTACCCACTCCACTATACTATCAATTCAGTCATACCTACCATTCCTATTTACCTACCATTCCATTTACTGTTAGATGAAGCCCAAACAACAACTGGATGCACACCTCGGTGACAACTAGGCATATACCAACCACTATTGGATGCATGCACGAATAGCTACTGGACTCTAATCTCACCTCCTCAGCCCCTAAAGGTCCCAGTACTCTTCACTCATCTATGTCTCTGTACTACACTACACCTTTCTTATATTCATGGGTCTTGTACCATAGCAGACAGAATATTGGCTACCATGTCTAAAGCAGCTGTGTTCTGCAACATTCACATTCCTTTAGCATGTGGTTTCAACCTACAGTGTGTGCACCTCTCAAGGGTGGCATCGCCACCGTCCACAATCAGGGACTCCTTTTTATTGCTGGGTAGCAATCTGTAGCACCTTGGTCAGGATGGAAGTCTTGATGAGGCTGGAGTGGACAACAGTCATCCAAGTTAAAGAACAGAGGCACCATAAGAGTTCATAATGGAAGGGTTGATGTATATCCTCATACACAACAAATATGTGGAATTTAGTGAGGGATTTTTTGTCCAGTAATGTTGTACAGCAGTGGGAGCCAAAATGGCCCACTCCAATGCCAACCTTTTCCTAGCAGAATGGGAAATGAAAATGGTATTCAATGAGAAAAATGTGTATACATACCTCATCATCAAATGGTGAAATTACATTGACAGTGTTGTTTGCATGTGCAACGGAGTTGCTGAAAGTGCACAGCAATTTATGAAATGACTGAATCTAAACACATGGAACCTGAAATTCAAAATCACAAAAAAGAGGTTTGCATATGGAGGGTTGGGGGGTGCAGGAATAAAGAAAAAGAAACAATCAAACTTTGAAAATTCTACACTCACCCCAACTCAAATAAAAAGACTGCTCAGCATACATAAAGTGCTCCATTTTAATAAAGTGCCAATGTGCACACAGACCTGACGCATTTCAGAATACTAATTCCTTTTTCAAAGAATCTGGAATTGCATCAGAAACACACAATTTATACCCCACTAATGATGATATCATCAGGCAACATCTTATAAACTTTTAAAGTGAACATACAGTACATAAAATGCTAGGTGATGAATAGCCAAACCATACATATACAGTGCTGTTTAAAAATGGATATTGTACTCCCATCAATTATACATTATTAAATGACAACCTGCACCATATTAAAAATCTCATGAAATATATAAACACACATATTTTAATGCATCTCTTATAAAAAACATTAAGTAATCCATATGGATATCCTGAAGGCAATATCCACCTGGCTATTTTGTATTTCATTGCTTCCTAATTCCACATGAAAAACAACAAACGAGAGGCCTTAATGAAAGATTGGATGTCACCCCCTATCTGAAGAAAAGAAAGTAATAGGTATCTGTCTTATCTTAGGGCACAACATATCTGGATATAGAAATGTTTTTTATAGATGATATAACAACAGTAGTACAAAATAAAATGTATAGGTGTATATGTAATAGATAACCCACTCTTAGGTGTGCAGTCATGCTCTGATATACGCACGCCTTTGTGTGCATTGTACACACGAGGCCAGTGCATCACAATTACCACGGCGTAGTATACTCGGAGGCCACCACACATCCTAGAGAGGGTTATCCATCTTATAACATGGCAAAATTGTTTTTTAGGTGGGGTAAAAGTGCAGGTGTGTGGTCGCACTCTGATATACGCACGGTCATGTGATGTGTTTTATACAATCAAAACACTGGATTTTGAGGATAATGTGCTCCTCATTTTTATATATATATCTACACACACACACACACACACACACTGGATATGAGAGGTGTTCTAGAAGGGGAGGAAGGGCGGGAGCTCAGAATACAGTAAGATTCCCTTGGAAGAAACAGGATTACTATGGTAAGTAATGTCTTCTTCTGACCCCAGGAAATCTTACTGTATTCTGACATATGCAGACTACCCAAGCAGTACCTTTGGAAGTGGGCACAGAACCTGTTTAGGAAACAGGGTCTGCAGTACTGCTGTGCCAAACTTAGCATCACTCGTGGTCTGTAAATCCAGGCTATAATGTTTGACAAATGTGTGAACAGTTTTCCAAGTAGCTGCTTTGCAAATATCCAATAAGGGTATATCCCTTGATGCTGCTATAGAAGTAGCAGTGCCCCTTGTAGAATGGGCTCGAAAGAGGCTCTTTACCAGCTTTGCTACAGCAAAACTTAATACAGGTCACAATCCAGTGAGCAATGGTCCTTTTTGAAGCTGGTTTGCCCTTTTCTACCTCTCCATAAGTGAAGAGCAACTGGGTTCTGTTTTCCCTATGACCCTTGGTGTGCTCTAGGTAGTAGCGATAGTTCTTTTTATATCCAGGCTATGCAATCTGTGTTTTCCTGAGCATGAATGATCAGTAAAAAAGACAGGCAGAGTAATAGACTGATTAAGGTGAAAATCAGACACCACCTTAGGAAGAAACTTCCTGTTTGTTCTCAGTACTATCTTATCCCTATGAAAGGAAATGTAGTCTCTATCTGTACACAGGGCCTGTAATTCACTGATCCTTCTGATGGTGTGATGGCTATTAAGAAGACGTTTTCCGAGAAGTAACATACTTGAGCTCTGCTGATGACACGGGCTCAAAGGGTGGCTGCATCAGCTGACCAATACAGATGTTAAGATCCCACCCTGGGGTGGGCTCTCTGAGGAGGATCCAGGTGCAGAAGCCCTTTAAAGAATTTCTTGAACACCTGCTCAGAAGCCAAGGAGGGCTTTCTGACAACCGAAAGGTAGGCCGAAACTGCTGCTAAGTGAACTTTTAATGAAGACAGCTTAAGACCAAGTGAATGGGGGTGTACCAAGTAATCCAGTACCAGGGGTACACCTGCCTGGCTACTAACCACATCTTGTTGCTGGCACCAGCAAGAAAATCTCTTCCACTTAGAGTAGTAGATTAACTGTGTGGAGGGTTTTCTGGAGCTCCTATGACTGAGGAAAATTTTTACAAATTTCACAATCTGTCTCTAAGTGGTGAAACCTGAAACAGAGAACACATTAAATGGGGATCAGCTTTAGCAAATGTTTCCCCGCACTCGGTACAGTGTTGGAAACCAGTTGGGCCAGTTCTTTTCTTAGGTGTCTGAGACATGGCCAACTACCCCAAAGGAAAAATTGATTTTCTCCTTTTTTTTTTTTGGGTCAGTTTAAGGACCAGAGAACAAATCGGGGTTTAGCCCAGTAACTTCCCCACAAAGAGAAATTTAAATCAAGAAAAATACTTACAAGAAAAAATAAGAAAATATATTGATTACTGACTGGAGAACCAGACAGAAACCGAGGACTTACCTAACTCTTTCTATTTATACTTGTTGACCTTGTGAACCAGGGACAGCGGTTTAAAAATTCAAACTAAAAGCGGTTGTAAAACTGAGAAAAATAAACATGATTTTGGAAAAGATGCAGAGGATTCTCTGAGGCGTCTGACTAGTCAAGTGGATTGAAGAATCTGACGGTTGATGGATTGTTTACCAGGGACAGTGGTTTGAAAACCGAGCTTGAGCCTAGCATTCTCTCATTTGCATAGGTTCTATTAACCTTTTCAGCTCTGGGGCAATACTATGGTGATACAATACTGCATATGTCAGAATACAGTAAAATTTCCTTGGGTTAGAAAATCACATTATTAGGCATAAAGGTCTCCCTTGCAATTGTTTTTATTCCAAGTTGCTGTGCTACGTGAGTGCCTGATTTTGCTGTTTCTTTATCCTACAGTAGCTGTGCAGTAGCACCTCATAAGTTTATCGGCATGCTTGGGTTTAACAGTATCATATTATGCCTGCAGGGATTAATTTAGTTTTTATTAACCAGGTACATGCACTCGAAATTTAAATGCTTATTTTCTGGCACAACTTGGGAGAATACAACAGCATCGGATGCTGGGATATATCGGGATAGGTATTGACTGCAGAAGAAAAGAGATAATACTTCCCTTCTACAAATCCCTGGTGATGCCGATCACCAGCCCAAATTTAAGGGGAGGAATCTCCCTGGTGTCTAATGGTGTCCCCCCCCCAGCTGATCACTGGCCAAATTGAAGAAAAATTCCACTTCCTGGTGTCTGGTGGACCCCCTACCCTGTCATCAGATAGCACCCACCCTGCTCCCCCCCAGTACCCCGATCTGGCCACCAGCACAGCCCTCCACTCACTCCATGGCTGGCAGCCCGACTGAGGACTTCAATGAATGAGCGTGTGTAAGCAATGAATGACAGTTCATTCATTAAGTGCGTACTATTTATAGTAGTATGCACTCATATGGAGCACAGTCATTGGCTGGCCATGGTGGTGAGAGGTGGGCTGTGCCAGTCGCCGGCTGGGGACAGGTGGGGGGGAAGCGGAGTGGTCTGACACTGCTGGGTGGAGGGCCACTAGACTACCAGGGATAACGGGGCTATGATTATCTATTTTTACATTTTACAGTACCGCAAAGACTTGGATTTGGGGGATCAGGGCTTGGGAGGGGTTAGCCCTGTGGGGCTTCTACTGTGGTGATTGGGCATGGTGGGATAGACAGCCCTGTGGGGCTTTTTTAATGACTGTTTGGGGATCAGGGCATGGGGGACTACACAGCCCTGCAGGGCATTTGTAATGAATGTTGGGAGGTATGGGCATGAGGGAATACATAGCCCTGTGGGAATTTTTTAATGCATTCTGGGGATCAGGGTGTGGGTGAGGGGCTACATATACTGGGGGCTGGGGAGGCGGGTACATTGGCGCAGCCCGGGAGGGCATATGTACAGTTACACCTGCTAAAAGCTGGATAACTGTACTTTGGCGGATGTCCTCTGGGGGTTGTTTGAGAATAGCGCCATGGGGACTTGGTTGCTGCCCTTCCAGAACAGGGTGCAACTGCTGCCATAAACCCCCTAGCACCATGTCACAGGGGGTTTAGGGCATAACTGGTGGCGTATGTCCACTTTGGTGCAAGCAGCCTGTGATTTGTCACAGGGTGCTCTGCAGAATACCATATGTCACAACTGCTGGCATAACTTGCTGCTTGCACCATTTATTTTGGTGCAAGTCAAGTTTCACCAGGCATAACCTTTCAGAATTGGGCCCATAGACTTTGACGGCAGATAAGGACCACTTGGCCCACCAAGTCTGCCCATTTCTCTACCTATTTGGATAAGCTGCAGATCCTAGTTAACCAACAGCCTGCTTCTTCCTGCACCCTACCCCCACACCAGAATTGCTTTATGTCTGTTCCTTGCATTCCTGAATTCCCCCACTGGCCAAGGCAAGTTTGGTACCCCCTGCTGCTAACACTTTTGTGCAGCAGGCCCATTCACCTTCCTATCAGTCACTCTCTCCTGACTCTTCCCTACTAAGGGGTGACTTATCCAGACCTCCAGTCTCTTCACCTCAAAGCTTGGCTCTTGAGCAGTTAGAGTTCCCTACTTCTCAGTATTCAGAACAGGTCCTTAAGATTCTGAGGATGGCTAACACAAAGAAGACTTATGCAGCCAAATGGAAGATATTTTCCAACTGGTGTAGAGGCAGGAAGATTAATCCCTTCTCAGCCTCTGACACCATCTTTTGGATTATATGGTTCATCTCCAGGCCTCAGACTAGATGGTTACCTCTGTCCACAGCACTAGCTAATGTTCAAAGTAAGGGATAGGAGGGCAGTAGTAGTGCTATGACCTTTATAGAACCCATGACGTGTAGGGGACAGGAGGTTGTAAGTAGTTCGATATTTAGCAAATTGGGAGGTCACAATTTTTTCCACAATTTTGTTTACTATTAGAAGAATAGCAACTGGTTTATAATTACTAATGAGCTAAACATCCCTTCTTTAGAAAATAGAATTAAGGTAAAACTGGGGATGTTTCCCTTCAAGGTTTCTAGGGGTCTTCTTCCTACTACTTTACTTACTCTAGTGCCCAGAATTTCTAATTCTTTTGGGACCAGGTCACAGGGTAAAACTATGTTTAAAATTCCACAAGTAAAAAAAAAACATGGACAGAAATCATTACAATTTAGAGTTACAGTTTTCTTTAATTTAATCCCCTCATCCCTTAGTAATTGTCTTTCTCCCTCCACTTTTAAAATGAGATTAACGTCATGGATGAATAGTTCCACTATATGCACATGTTTTAGAAGTAATACTAGGAAATAATTGTACTGTTAGTTATTGTATTTATTTTGTATGTGTGTTTTTTACTGTATGTGTATGTTTTTGTACTGTATGTGTATGTTTTTTACTGTATGTATGTTTTTGTACTGTATGTGTATGTTTTTTACTGTATGTTATTTCTGTAATTTTGCTCAGACTTGCCACTTGTGGAAACAGGCAGTAATGCTCATCAAGTTATTAAGTATAAAAATAAAAATGAAATGAAAATGACATTTCCTTCCTTAAATACCAGTGTGATATGAGATACCTTCCACAAATCAGGCACAACTCCAGACATCTGGGATAAGCTAATGATTTTCGTTACTGGCAGGTCAAGTTCCAAAGCAGCAGCCCTCAGATGTTTAGGCTCCATTCCATCAGAGCCCACAGATTTGAATATGGGGATCAGCTGAAAGTGTTTACAGATTTAGGAGAATTTGATAACCAGAGGTTTTGGATACCCAAAGGTTTCCTCCACAAGGTGTGTTTTCTTCTCTGTGCCAATGGTCTTAATATTGTAATATAATTACTGGTGACCCCCTTTATCAAACAGTTTTCAAGGCTCTTCAAAACGCCGTAATAACTCGAAAACGAGTTATTATGGCATTTGCGAAACTGCCCATCTCCTTTGTGTGTCACTCATCTGTATTCTGCCTTTTCATTGGCTCATGCTCTGTGCATGGGCAGGCTGAATAGCTTGAAAAAATATCGGCTCATTTTTCCGCTTGCCGACGAGCGGTTTTTATTTACCACCCTCCCCATCTTTATTTGATTTTGTATTGTTTTATCTAGTTGATCCCACCTTCCAAATACAAAATGACTATCTGGTTGATCCCGCCGTGTCTCCGGATCGGGAGATGCAGTCGCCAACTCCAAGCTGAATGCTGGACGGACCCCAGTACCAGTCCACAGCTGACAGTTTGAAAAAAAAAAAAGGTTAGTCTGACAGAGCAAGAGAGAAAGAGAAAGTGTGTGTGTGTGTGTGAAAGACAGTGTATGTGAGTAAGACAGTGTGTGTGTGTGAGACAGACAGTGTCTGTGAGACAGTGTGTGTGTGTTTGTAAATAGCAGATATACTAGAGACACTAAGCAAGCTGTACCAGTAATTATAAAAATAAAAAATAAGCAACTGTGTGTATGGATTTTTTTTACACCCTCACGGTGTGTGATGATCATAAACCTCTCGAGCTTGGTCTCGAGGTTTATGGGTCATCACACCTCGGGTGTGTAAAAAAAATCCATAACACACAGTTGCCTATCTAATATTCTCTATGCAATATATGGATATTGAAAATAATACCTTCAAAACCCATATAAAAAAATCCCTGTAATACACTACTCCCTTTTCAATAATAGTATAATTGCTCAAGTGATAATACCATTGTTCACTGCTAATAATACTATCATTCGAGCTCGAGCACTAAAACTAAACAGCGCAAGCTCCAGACTGTCCCATATGGTAGGCTTGTTGCTAAGATCCCCGCGGCAACCTCCTTTACACACAATGTGACATTCCTGAAAGTGAACCTCCTGATCGGCCACGGATTCTCTGTGGGTGGGCATAACATTTCAAAAAACATGGTGGCTGTCTCTCGCTTACCAAGAGAAAACTGTTGCTTTGTTTTTCTGCTGATCCTTTTGTTTTGTTTTTTCTATCTTTCCCAGCTCCACAGAAGTATCTGTTGAATCCTACAAACAGGACTAAATGGTATGAGACCCCAGCAAGCGAGGAAACGAGCGAGCGGGAGTGGGGGGGGTGTTCATGGAGAGAATCAGTGAGTCCTCACTGCAGCGGGTGCCCAGCCACACAGCACACCATAAACAAAACTGCACATAAAAAATAAAATTGGATCTATATATTACAAAAAATAAAAAAATAGGTTCCAGTTAATAACATGGCTGTAAATTCTATCTCGAGGTTCTGGCGACATGAGAACCTGTCAAGCTTCGCTCTCAAGGTTCTCTATATCCCCATAACCTCTCAATGGAAATACAGCCTTGTAGTTCACTGGAACATATCTATTATTCTATTTAACATAGATTCCATTGTTAGTAAGGTCTGGGTGGTTGCATCTCATTTTATGCAGCAGTACCCATTGAATCAGTTACTTTATTAAAGAGCTAGCATAGCCAAAATGGGCAGACAGGAAAATAATACAAATTTTAAGAAGTAGTCAGTTGTAACTTTTTATTTCTGAAGTAAGTTTCCTTTTCCTCTTGCTCATCAGAAAGTGTTCTACGTGATAATATTGTGCCGGATGTGTGGGACAGCTCTTAGCCTGGCAGCTGACATATCTAGCTCTACTGTCCCCCATTACATCATCAGCATTGTGATTTCACTGACAGTGACATCACAGGTGAATGACCTGACAGCTACTGAGTGGCTGTTCCTAAGCAGCAGTGATTTCACAGTGAGGTCACAATGCTGATGATGTAGTGGGGGACAGTAGAGCTAGATATGTCAGTTGCCAGGCTAAGTACTGTTCCACACATGACACCTACTAACATCAGGTGAACAATCTTCTAATTAAAGAAAGGGAAAAGAAAAAGTACCTTAGGTATAAAAGGTAATGGTTGGCTGCTTTTAAAATCTAATATTAGTTTTAAGTAGTACACTAGCTCTTTAAGACTACATCACTTTTTTCCTCAGGTTGTGTGTCTTCTCTCCTTGGTAGAGGGAAGCATTTCTGTGCATTCTGCTTCTAGATGTTTTGGTCCTTCCTGTCTAAGATACCTTTAGCCTTTAGCCTAAGGGGATTTTGTCTCTGCAGCTCCTCTAGAAGTGTAACCCTCCCCAAAAGGGTTCTTGCTGGCAGTAGTCCCTGTAACAGGGACAGAAACGGCATAACCCACAACTTCATTGCACAAACATTCAAACATAAGCTTCGCTGGCCCGGTGGCACTGAGGGCTGAGGCGCTGGATGCCCCAACTCGTGCCACACTGACTACCTGGGTTCAGGAACGGACCCAGGTGGTCGGGAGTCAGCAGGGGAGGAAGAGATTGAGCATCTGGAGGACTGCTCTCTCTTCCCCGGGGAGGGCTAGGGACACGACCGCTCAATGAGCAACCTCTGGCGGAGGCCGGGGGATAGCCGAAAGACTGCTGCAGCGTATGCCAGGTGGTGGAGCTACGGCATGCATTGCCTTGGCAGCCGGTCTCCACAGGGAATGCAACTAAAGAAAAAATACCTCCCTCCTCCCTCTGATAGGTGAAGGCGCCTCCCACCCAAGGACCACACTCCCAGTAGTCGTGCACGACTGTCTCCTTCCCCTGCCTCCTCCCGGTCCAGTTTCAACCCTATGAGAAACAGCACCCTGGGTGGGGGCGGCTCTTCCCCGGAGGGTAGACCCGGGGGATTCCTGGTGCAAGGGGGAGAGGAGATCAGTTTGAGTGTCGCACAGGGAGGTAGAGTCCTGGAATGGGCAGTCACCAGAGAGAGAGTTCAGTGGGGCTAAGTAGGGAAGGAAAAAATAGAGTTTGAAAAAAAAAAAACCATAAACTTCAACGTTCAATCACTCGAACTATGTTGTGGCCTCAGCACATTAAATAAGCATTCCTGCACAATTTGTCTTGTGGTCCCAGTGAATTTCTTTCATTTTGTCAAAGTTAGTGCTTCTAAACTCTGGGACCACAGTGCTGGATTTCACTTGGCAAGATTGCAGCACGATGTTGAATTTGATACTGTTGGGGTTGCCCTGTCCGACTGAATTTCAATTGAGATATCCCTAATAATGTGTTGGTTGGACATTACCTGGTCTAATATTGCTTTCCCACGGTTGCTTCTGTTACCTGTTCTGTGTGAGAAAGCAGTCCTGTGATACCCTATAAACTTCTGTAAAAATCTAACATTTTTGGTTTACCACCATCAGAATGTCCCAGTCTATATCTGGGAGATTGAAGTCACTCATGAGTATAGTTCTACCCTAACTAACTGCTTGTCTAGTTTCCCCTTCCAGCTCATTTTTGCCCACCCTCTAGTTTGGTGACCTACAGATCACACCTATCCTATCCCCCTCCCCCCGTTAGCTGTTATTTGGAGCCACAGTAACTCAAGTCACCTCAAAAAAGATATGGGGCTAGATTTACAAAAAGAGCACAAAAATCTGCATGTGCAGAAAAAAGTCTTGCAAAGCTCCAGAAACACAAATGCAGCATGTTCACAGTCAAAATTTCCACAGATGTAGAAAATCGCAAAACAGACGAGTTATGAAATTCTGCAAGTGCAGAAAATGTGCTTATGAAATTCCACAAGTGCAGAAAATACGCACATGTGGATCCACAGCTGTTATAAATGGCCTAGCAGATGGAACAACAGGTAATCCATATAAAATGGAGCATGAGACTGAGGGTTGGATTCACAAAATGCTCAGACTACCCGCAGCTGCGGAAAAATGCTGGCGCAAGTGGGTTGCCACTTGCAGGTCCGCAGGTTTCCCGCAGCTGTGGGTATTCACAAAGGTGGAGCTGGATCATGACCGGTTCCATGATTTATGGTGGTTTATGGGTGGTTTTGCTAGGGATATCTCCGCAACTGCAAAGATCTGTTACAGGCAGTGGGACCAGCCTTAACAACGCCCGCAAATGCTGCATCTGTGAATAGCGATCTCCGCAGCTGTGGAGATTTTGGTCCACAACTGGAGTTGCAGTGTGGGACTTAGTCCCAAATCCTTTTTTATAAATCCATCCCTGACAGTTTTACAAAAGTTGCAGCACAACCAGCCCTCCCAGCGAAGCCAGCGGCCAGTCCCACAACCGGGACCACAGTAGCACCACCTGTACCAGCAGAACCTTGCACCCAGTGGCAGTCTGTAACCATTGGTTGTGTCTCTCTCTTGAGGTTTTTTTTTTTGCCTGCATCTGTAGAACACACTTCTGACTGTTATCACCTCTGCCTGTTGGGCTCCTTTATGGGCTGCACTGGGTCATGTGGTTATGGTTTGTTGACTGTCAATAACCCGCCAATTAACAACAATGTGTGCTAAGTTTGTTGTAACACCTGACACTACTATACAGCCCACAGGTTTGCTATTGCTTGGTGCCTGAACCCCCATTATGATTGTTTCCCACTTGTTAGTAGAGGTTAAATTGGGCAGGAACTCATAGGAATTCAGTTCCACCTCTGACACCTTTCTCCACTAAATACTATTGGAGAGTTCAAATTCCTAAAGATGACAGTTCCACCTCCTTAAAATGCAGAGGTTACAGTTCCACCTCCTAAACATTTCCAGTTTAACCATTGCTAGTACACTGCCTTTTGCTCAGGGTGAGTTACATCTCACTCTCCTTGGTGCAGCATGTGAGCAACATTTTTTCCGCAACTGCGGGCAAACAGTACCTGAGAATAGCCTTCAAGGGGATATGTCATACTTTTCAATGGCATTTGTTATGCAGGAATTTCCACAGCTGCATTTTTCCACAGTCTGCAGTGTATTTTTCCCACAGCTACAGACGTTTTATGTATATGACGCAGTGTGATTACCCCTTTTTTCACAACTGAGCAAATTTTGGGGACTTGCAAATTTTTTTCACCTTTAAAGTATTTTGTGAATCCTGCCCATGGTCTCTGAGACCCTTAAGTCCTTCTTTACATACACTGCCACCCCTCACTTGTTGGCACTTACTTTCTTCTCTCTCCTTTTCTCTTGTTCTCTGTGCATAATCTCCTGCATTGCAACTGTCCATGTCTTGAAAAGCACTTTAGAATAGAGTGTAGCTGAAAGGTGGTATGTTACACCAATTCCTTTCCTCTCTTAAAATAGGCTTTTGTGGGAGTCGGAGATAGTTTGGTCTTGTGGTTAGAGCACAGAGCTGTGGAGCTGGAGACCTATGACTGAATGCCACAACTGTCAAGTACTGTATTTTGAGTATTATCCTCATTCAGTTATGATGCAAAAGACATTTTCATTGTTTCTTTTTTCCCCCCACATTTCAGGTACTAATGTTACATACAGTATTTAGGAGCATTGATAACAAGTAGGAATGCTTCACACATGGGGTTTATTAGCCTGGTAACCTTGATAGCATAAGCAATTATTTGTGTTCTCAAAGCCCCTACTGTAACTTTCAGTTCTCCCCATTCACCAATTGTAGCTTTGCTCAAGTAGCCCAGTAACCCAGACTATTAAAGGGGAACAGTTAGCACAAAGAGCCCCACACTCAAATGTGGGGCTGGTCCCAATGTTTATTTATTTATTTAGAAGATATTCACCAGGAAAAGCAACATGAACCGTGAAACAGCTCATTTCCAGAAGCGTCCTGGGGGGAGGGGATTTACATATGGAGGAGGCAGGAGTCCACATCTTTAGAATATTTGTACAGAATCATTACATTTTTCTAACAAAGAAGCATCAAAAAGAAATAATGGTCATAACATAATAACAATTAATTACAGTTGCAGCAGTGTACTGTGTGCTTACGAAGGAGGAGTGCAAGGGATTGGCGAGACTGGGCAGAGCGAATTTCGAGGGGGAGACAGTTCCAGGAGAGAGGGAAATTGTATGAGAATGTACAGTTTGTGTGCAAAAACATTTTAGTTTACTTACTGTTTGCTGTAGTATAGTAGATTGTGTTGAACTAACTTTGCTTTCTTCTAAGTTGACATCTTCTCTACCTACAAATCCCATAATCCCCTGCAGCTGATATCAGAGCAGTACTGCAAGAGTGGGAGATTCAATGGCCTGCAGTGCATGTTACAGCTTTTATAACTGAACAGATGTTTCTAGTTTTGTTTTTACCAGGGGCTAAGTACAGTCCTCTGTGACTCTACAAAGTCACAGGCGGACAGAAAGACCAGCAAGCAAAAGATCAAAGCTTATATAAACTAACATACACTGCAGGCTATTGAATCTCCACTCCTGCCATACAGGTCTGATGTCATCTGCAGGGGATTCTGGGATTTGTAGTTAAAGAAGATGTCAGCTTAAAAATAAGCAAAATTAGTCTGATACAATCTACTGTGCTACAGTAAACAGTAAGAAAACCACATTTTGCACACAAAGTGCAGACTGGGACCAGCCCCACACTTGAGTGTAGGGCCCTTGGTGCTGTTCCCCTTTAAATACTTTTGAGTTCATCCTGACCATAGGAACTTACCTTGGGCATCAGCAATCACACTGTTTACTGGGTGCCCCTACTCTTTGGAGGCCCCCAGCCACAGTTAGAGCACATTACTACTTTTTAAAGTAAATTTTTTATTTCTAATTTATTTCGCAAACTGTTTTCTGCTCAGCATTAAGAGACATTACCATGCTGAGCAACTATTCCATACTGTGATATTGGGATATCACGAAGTTACCAGCCAGGGCACATCCCAACTATGAAGAAGCAGACGTGCACACAGAGTAGGGTGGGCTAGTGTATCATCATTGGCTGTTTTTCAACGTCCACCATGCCCACAAAATTCAGAATTAAATCTAATACATACCAAGTGAGCTATGTATGTAGTCCTAAAATACAGAATTACAATTCTTACATTCTGCCTCATTTTGACTGTGCTGATATATCCACTTGTCCTAAAATCTTACTAAAACTATAGATTGTTTAAAACTGGGCAGCAGCCAGGATTATTCTCTTTTAACATCTCTTCCTGCGTAGTAGTTATTAATGCCACCTTCACTGTATTCCCCTGGAGTAACAACACTAAACCATATTTCCTGTGAAATTGTGTTTATTCTGTTTGTATTGGGTGTTCCTGTACTACATGTGTTCTTTCAAACCCAAAGAGATTACCCTGGATAAATATTCATAATAAATCTGGGCCTTGCTCTTTAGGACCACTGGTGTCTTCTAAGAGCTGTTTAAAACTAATGGATTTTCAGTCATTCTTGACTTGATTTAAAAAGGTGTGCTTATTTTACATCCGTGTAACAGAGACAACAATATTACTAGTTCTGCACTACCTTCCTTTCCACATAATAGTAGTTATAAATTAGAGGCACCCACAGCAGCAGTAACCTTTTCTGCATATCTTGAGGTATTGCCCTTTCATTGCTGCTTTGCTGACTGCCAAGTTTCCTGCATTAGATCTACACTCACTATAATACTGTTCTTCTCTCTGTTTTTTCTATCTGCTAGCCCAGTGTCACTTAGGAAGTGCTTCATTCCAAAGCAAGACATGTTCTCAAAGAAAAATGTATAACTATATATTATTTTTCTTTTTGAAAAGTAAAGTACAGTCTAGCATTCCACCCCCACCCCCACCACCATCTTAACATCTGTTTATCCCTCTGAGTGCAGCCCATTGTAGCCCCTATCAGACATATCTCTCAAAATCTAATTATTAATTATGAGGCCCACACGTGTTCCAATTGGCTGCTGCACCGAGATTTATTCCCTTAAAAAGGCCCAGTACAGCAAGCAGCGTGGCACATGCATGTGTATAGACTATCTTTTTTCTTTAAAAAAATTCTGTTTCCCCCCTGACATGATTAGACTTATAACTGCAATAATGCCTGTACAACTGGGCATCTCCTGGAGATTAATGCCTTTTGGAGGGGTATGGCCCTCAGCTGTGCCACAGACCATTAAAGATGCTCCCTGGTGTTCAAATTCCCATTTTTCGGATGCACCCAAAATGTTTTCAAGACTGTTTACTGGCACAAGTACATTCTTAAATATATGAAAGCATTATTAGAATAATGATTTATCCTATTATGTCATATACAGTTAATACTATTTATACAATAGGGGTGAGTGATAAATGAGTGAGATAAATTGTGTTATTCTCACTGGAGTGAGAATAAATGCTGCTGATGTCACCACAGTGAAAATATTTACATTTATTCAATGGCTCACACAAAACATCACCGTTAGCGTGAAATAGCGCAATTGACTAATACTGCACTATTTTGCGCTAATGACTGCATTTCTATTGTGCTATTTTCGCGATACAACCCAACAGTATGGGGCCCTAATGTATAAAGTGGATACATGATGTGCATTCATGTGACATGGAAAATATTTTCACTCCTACACAATGACCTCTGGATACTCACAAGCAGCTTTGCTACTCGTGAATATCCAGAGGGCACTCTAAAGGAGTGAACATATTTTCCTTCTCACACTCATGCCCATCATCTATCCCCTCTATGTAGGATGGCAGAGATGAAATTAGCTCCCACAGCTGCAGCTGTTGGCATTATTCAAAGTGTGTTACATACTGTACATGTCTGTCACTGGTTACTCTAGTTTATATTTATAGCTGGTTTTAGGCACCAACAAACCCTGGGGTCGCTGGGGGCCCCTGCTCATGAGGGGGGCCTCAACCAGAGCAGTTTACTTTATTGTTTTTTAAATATTTTTCATCTTCTTAAAACAGCAAAAATGAGCTGTGCAGCTTCGTCTGATGTGGCATCACGATGTCATGAAATGCCTCAACAAGCTGTGACCAAGTCAATAAGAGGCACACTGGCAGCAATGGATGGGATGGGGAGAACAGCCCCAAGGACTAACACTGCTGTCACCCCCTGACATTTTTAAATACAACACTGGTTATGCTGAAAATAAAATAAAATGATGCACGTATGATGTATGGGCTAGAGGCAAACTCATGGGGTTAAGGTGGGCCAAGTGGGGTGGGACAAGATTTCACTAATCCTGCTGGAGGCCCCTAAAACCCTAAAGCCAGCGCATTATAATAACAGTCTTGTCATTTTCATGTACTTTTAAACTGTTTGAAAAGCTTTTTGTCAAGTTTTATATTTTTTTACTGTGATTTTTCAGTTGTTGTTGACTGTTGTCCTGGACTGACCGTCTCTGAAACTGCAACTTTGAAAGCTGATAAAACTAAAAAAAGCATCAACCCCTGCATTTTTTTATTTTGTTATATTCACAACAATATTTTACATCCTATTGAAATTATTTATGAAAATGAAATGGGATTAAAATGGGTTTCTGCATAAAACATACAAATATTTCATCATTTTTAGGAATGTTATTTCAAGATAGTGTCACAGTATTGGTATTTTAATCTTAATGTAACCCCCCTTACAAATGGGGGTTCCTGAAAACTCTTCCTTGAGCTTGCCTAAATGCTCACTGCCAGGCTGGTGTCCTGCATTTTAACAGTTTAAACGTGATTGCTAGAGACTGCCTGTATAGCCTCTGTGTACTGTCTCTTTAAGAGCTGCCAGGATTGCAGTCATAAGTAATCTGAGAGGGAGCTCTGTTGAAAGATGTAACTAATTGCTGAAAATCCTTTAGAGTGATAATGATAATGTAGTTTGTCTAACCTGCCTTCTTTGTTGCAAGGACTGTTTTATTTATGTCCACTATCTTGATCCTGGACTGCGAATTTGACCAATCAGTTCTGGTGGGACCTAAAATGGAGCCGGACTACAAGAGCTGTCTGGAGTCAAAATCTGTAGGAATTGTATTTCTGGGCTTTTGGCACCTTTTTGTACCTGAAGGGGGAGCCTTTGTTGTGACTGACAGGCAGATCAGCTTTTGGATTCTGGGGAAAGTCCCTGATTTGCTGGCAGCTGAGTCAGATCTAAGTTGGGAGCTGAAGAAGCAACATGCTTGAGACGGTCAAGGGGAAAGGGAAAGGGGGGAAAGGGGAAATTGTTTAACCAGGAAAGGCACACTAAGCCGGAGATTGTTTCCAGGTATGACCTGGGAGCACAAGGAAGTTAAGTGACTTGCTCAGGGTTACACAGTATGCAAGTGGAAGCTGTGGGATTCAAACCCAGGTCTGGTCTGCTGGATGTCACCAGATTTGCAGCTCAGAGCCTTAGACCACTGCGCGATACTGCCTCCTCCTCCTAGTTTCGCACGGGAGAACTGTGGAAAGGCCTGAGTTGTGACCTGCATGTCTGCCTTCTGCCCCTGAGAGGGAGAGAAGAGAATTATTTTGGATTAAATCCAAGTTTGTGAGAACGAAGTACGCCACTGATTTTTTACCAGGCTCATACCTGAAGAAGAGTGAAGATTTTGCTGAATGTGATCGGCCTGTCAGGATTTCCAGCTGCTTTTGAATCCCCGGTTTGTACAGAGACTTTGTGATCGTGACCGGAGAGCGGTTTGCCTGGTACAGTAGAATTTTCTTACAGGTAAATGTGCTGTTTATTGAAAGTGGGTCGTGATTTGGTTCCCCACTGTGTGAAATGTGTTCTGCTTGCTGGTACAGTGGAATCCTTTACATGTAAATGTGCTGTGTATTGAAAGTGGGTCATGATTTGGTTCCCCACTGTGTGAACTGTGTTCTGCTTGCTCAAAGCTTTATCCAGCCTAATCAGACTTAATCCACATTCATCTCCATTCAGCCTGGGCCATGCCACACTGGCCCTGCCAGACTATCCCACTGCACAGAGAAAGCCACCGACGAGACACCTGCCTGGGGATCAGCCCCCTGCTCCACGCCTGAACAGAAACGACACCTCGGTGAATCATGTGGGCCCTGCTTCTCCTGGCACTCCAGATTAACCACCTGCAGTTTCAATTTTTGTCCAGCCTGTGTCCAGTCTTGGGTATCGCGAGTAATCATCAGGATAGCTCCCTGCAACAACAGCCTAATCTAAAAGTGTGTCATCTGATTGTCTTGTTGTTTTCTTGTCACGAACTAAGCCCTCTGACTCCGGATTACAAATAGTGTGTGTTGTGCATGTTGTTTTTTTCTTCCATCACAGGGCCCCAACCAGCTGCAACGTTCCTGGCTAGTCCACCATTCTCCATCTGGGTACCCAGGGTGTGTGACTGTTTATGGACCCTGAAGTGCATGCATAACTATTTGATACAGCCTTTAAGCAAATTAACCTGATTATGCCCCTCCCTTGTTCAAGTCCTTAGATAAATCAGTTATAACTCTGTTTTGCATTTACCCTGACTGTGGTTCCAGTTTGTGCAAGAGTACTGTACTGCTGTTATTTGCTGTGTATAACCTTGTTTGACCGGGAGCCCCCAGGGCCTAGCCAGAGGAAAGCCCTGGTGGTAAGTGCAAACAGCGTGGGTACTTATGTGGTGTATCAGGGGTACTGTGAATGTAATTATTGTGCAGTGTTTAGGCCACTAGCAGGGAAAGAGGGGGGTTACAGTGTCCTGGAGGGCTGTGCCCTGGTTAGCTTGACCACTACCAACCCTGACCTCCGGGTGGAGGCACCCGTTACAGAACCTAGGCCCCTTAACCTGCTACTAGCCAAGCAGGTAGGGGTAGTAGCCCTTGGGATAGTGCCACCTAGGAGTTACATTAATGTTTGCATTTTTAGAAAAAAATGAAGCAAACATCATAATAAATGATGCGTCTTTGTTTCACATATTCTTTTACACTCATGTTCACACCTAAAACACTTACGTTACAACTACATAAATGTTATAACTGCATAAAACAATTTAACCCCTTACATATTTTTTTCCCATAACAAGGGATTAAGTCACGCCACATAACTTAAAAACAAACTCTAGTCAGAGCTGATATGGCTGTGCCGAGCACTTACCTGTCCCGGTATGAAAGCGGCGGCAGCACGGCCTGTAGAGCACTGGCGGCAAGCACTGGAGCACCAACGGCAACATCAGAGCCAGTCACAGAGCAGCGGTGAGTGGTTGCCCTTCAAAACATGGCAGTGACACTGCACTTGTGTGATACTCGCACATGCACAGTGAATGCAGAAGTGTGCCTATGAAGTAGTGCACTATGGGGAGGAGTGAGCTCATTCTGTGGAGGGGAGCTCCATCGCAGAGGACAGCTGCTGTACAATCAGTGCTGTCATGATGTTGCCAAAGCACCACAAGGGAACACAGGGTCGCTTTCTGGAGCCGAACCCTTGTTCTCCTACGATGATGGCATAACGTCTACGGAGCTCTGCCCACGCAGCCATAACAAGCATAGCAACTCATGTTTTTTGTTGTAGATTTTAAATGTTTCGGTGACCATCATGTACTGGCAAAAAATTGTGAATTTGACATCAGGTTGGTGAAACACCAGGCATTATCTGTAACACCCCCAGCCAGGCGTTAATGTACAGGACATACACAGATGTTCAGCCATTATTGCTGAAGTGCTAATATGGAAGGGGGTCTGTTGAGCATGCAACAGTCACGCTGCATGTCTACCAGATCAGGTTTGGGGGTAGCACTAGACATTAATTACTGGAGTAGACCCTGTGAACAGGTAGGGGTTCACTGGACAGCATGGTTTAGGCCAACAGACCGGGAATAAAGAAAACCTGCAGGCCCAGAACAGGCCAAGGGTATGGGGGGAGCATCTGGGGGACACAGCTTAGTGGCACTATAAGACCTAACTGACTTGCAGCATGGCATGACACTATGCAGCTAGCACTATGACATGCTGTGCCAACATGTGGTTCCTGAACCAATATGTTACCAGGTGCAAACCTGTCCTCTCTCCCTTCTAGCACCTCATTAACTGTAAATTTGAGAACATATTGCCTTAATGACTGGTACTGCAAGTGGCACTGCTAATTGCCGCACTATGATCCTGGGGTGTATCCCTTCTGCCCCTTGGGAGTTACCTGGCAAGGCCTTTGCCAGAGAGTCAGCTACCAGGGAAAGGTGTGATGTCCAGTGGCTGCATTGTGGCTACCCCTGATGTTATGGGCCCTTACTGTGAGCCCTCTACCCCTACCAGGGACCCATTGGTGAACACTAAAGCAAAGATTTACCAATTATTTAAGCCATCGCCTCTGGCTGTCTCAATGGCCCATGACCATTTTCAAGTGCCCAATCCCCTCATTCTTCTAATATGTATTAAAAGAAAGCTTTGGTGTTTTTGGCAGGTCCTGCTGCTTCTTGTTTTTTTTTTTGCCTTCCTTGGGTATCTTAATCCTTTTTCTCAGTCTGTAAATGCTGCTCTATATTCCTCCCTGGCCTGTAAGCAACCCATCTCTTTCTGGCTATCACATACCGTTGTGTTATGAAGAATCAATTACCTTAGGACCTTGTCAAGCCAGGGAGCACTTTTTGGCACTTTTCCCCTATTGCATACAGGAATGCAGACCCCTACAGCTGCTTTGTGCACCATTTTCAACAAACACCACATGTGCTCTGCATTTCCAGGCTAATGCATTCACTCCAGACCCTTGAACATCAGGTCCTTGATAATGTCAAAGTCTGCTTTTCCAAAACAAATGCAATGTTTCAGGCTGCCTGATCCCATGCATAGTGAGGGGATGAAAGAAATATTGTGGTGGAGCATTTCTGATATACGTGAAAATGAATCAGAAGTTTAATTCCATGCTAGTGGTCCAGAGCACTAAGGGCTGCAGTGCAAAGGGTGTCTACTGTGGGTGTCAGCTGTGGGAGTTGGTCACTGGCCAGCCACACCGCCCCATCATAGACCCCCTCTCTGCTGCAGTTTCCACATTTGCTGCTGCTGCCCTGCCTCCGTCAGTCTGCATCAGTGCCAGTGCTGCTCCTGGACCACATCCATACCTCTGACAGTAAGTCACACTAAGCTGCCTATATGTAACTGCCGTATCTACTCCCATTGCCTTTAATGTCTCAAATCATGCTTGCTATACAAAACCAATTCTCTGTACCTTGTTCTCTCATATAATAGTCTGCACAGGAGATGGACTGACCGGAATGGTACTAGCTAACGTATTCATTTTCTTGCTATGATTTAATCTGAGCACTGGTAGGAACTGTTTCTGTTTGCCTGACTGCCTACCAATTTTGCCCTTTTTTCAGTCCATGCAGCTGTCCACTTAATACTACAATCAAGAATCCTAGCTGATAATTGCTTCTAATTTTTAGCCTCTCTCAATATATGTTTCTGCTTGGGTACCCAATATTTATCGCTTGCCCTTAGGGTTTGACAGTCTGTGAAGCTAATGTAATATTCCTCAGTGTAGCTCTAGATTCTAAATACAGGGGTTTGACTGTTTATTTCAGTTAGTTGCCAGCTAATACATATTTTGCTAGCTACGCTGCAAATCCTGCCCGCCTACGTGACAAAGGCAGCCCTAAAAAACTGCCTGCAGGGTCAGTTATCTTGAGTCTCCTCTCTCTGCTCAGGGCTCAAGTCTCTAGATTAGAGTCAGTGATACTAGGTGCATTGGCAGCACATTTATGTTTTTTTTTTTTCATGATACTGTCTATGCTCATTCCTTTTGTCTTTTATGCAGTTCCCTTTTGTGGTTACCACTAGCAGTATGTGGTCACTATGCTCTATCTTAATAACTGACATTGCTATTGCAGGTCTTCTGGTTGTTACTGACCACTTACTCCCTGTCCCCAGATCATGCCTATGCGCCCCTCTCAACTGTACCTCCAGACTTCAAATTCTCTAACATGTTGGTCAGCTCCTCCCCCTATAAATTCCCTAAGTGGGATCTCTAACCTAAATTACTAGGATTGATCCTATGTCACTTAAAGAAGTTAAAACTGTATTCCCCTCGCATGTACCTCTGGTTGGTGGCTTATTCTAGCTATGGCTCTTAACTCTTTCCCTAACCCTAACTAATGATACTGAGTCCAATCCTGGACTGCAGAGCAAGCCTGACCCCAGTAACCCCTCACCATATTTTAACCCCAAAGGTATTAGGAAAGCTCACACTAATATAAGGAGCCGGATGGTTAGCTTCACAAAATTTAAAGCCTGGGTTGCTCATTATGGACCAAATATCCTAGGAGTCACTGAAACCTGGCTAAAACCTTTTTATTAATTTTTTTATTTAGTGAGGCGTTTCACCAGGAAAAAACATACTGAGCACAAATAACTTGTTTCCAGATGTGTCATGGGGGAAAGGGGAGAGGAATAAATCTTAAGAACATACAAAAAATATATATATTTGCACAAATGTAAAATACAGAGAATAAATGAGTACACCAGTGGATACAATATACAGAATGCAACAGATATAGGTAGGTATAGAAACATAGAAACATAGATTTTGCCGGCAGATGAGGACCGCTTGGCCCACCCAGTCTGCCTATTTCCCTACCTAATGGATAAGCTGCAGATCCTAGTTAACCAGCAGCCTACTTCTTCCTACCCCAACCCCCTAGAATTGCCTTATGACTGTCCCATGCAACCTTGAATTCCACCACTGTTTTTGACTCCACAACCTCCTCCAGAAGGCCGTTCCATGCATCCACAACCCTCTCTGTGAAAAAATACTTCCTTAAATTACCTCTGAGCTGCCCCCCTTCTATCTTCAAATTGTGCCCCCTTGTTCTTGCACACCTCTTTTTTTGAAAGATGCTACCCTCTTGGCCTTTGTTGATTCCCTTGAGGTACTTGAAAGTTTCTATCATGTCCCTCTCTCCCTCCTTTCCTCAAGGTTATACATATTAAGCTCCTTAAGTCTCTCTTCATATGTCTTCCGGTGCAGACCCTGCACCATTTTAGTGCCCTCCTCTGGACAGCTTCCATCCCGTCTATGTCTTTTGCGGAGATTGGGTCTCCAGAACTGCCGCAGTACTCAGATGGGGTCTCACCAACTGTCTGTACAGAGGGATAATAACTTCCTGTTTTCTACTGGTGATGCCTCTCCCTATGCATCCCAGTATCCCCCCAGCCCTCCTTGCTGCCCTCTCACATTGCTTGCCCACCTTTAGGTCATCTGATATGACTACCCCCAGGTCCCTTTCCATTTTTGTTGTTAGTATCTCACCCCCATTGTGTACTCTTCCCCTGGGTTTCTGTTTCCCAGGTGCATTACCTTGCACTTCTTAGCATTGAATCTAAGCTGCCATACATTTGACCATTCCTCTAACCTTGCCAAGTCCCTTCTCATCCTTTCCACCCCACCTTGTGCATCAACTCTGTTGCAGATCTTTGTGTCATCTGCAAAGAGACATACTTTTCCTTCCAGTCCCTCTGCAATGTCGCTATAAAGACATTGAAGAGCACCGATCCTAATACTAGAACCCTCACGGTACCCACTAAATAACCCCCTTTCTTCAGAGTGGACTCCATTTACTATTACTCTCTGTGTCCTATTCTTCAGCCAATTCTTTACCCAGGCTGTCATCTTGGGACCCACTCCCAGGCTGGCTAACTTGTATATTAATCTTTTGTGTGGGACTGTGTCAAATGCCTTGCTAAAGTCTAGGTAGGCCATGTCCACAGCCCCTCCCTGATCTACTACTTTGGTCACCCAGTCAAAGAAATCTATCAGATTTGTCTGGCATGACCTTCCCGCTGTGAATCCATGCTGCCTTGGGTCCTGTGCCCCTCTGGCCTCTAGATACTCAACAATTCTTTCCTTCAGAAGTGATTTCATCATTTTCCCTACCACTGAGGTTAAACCAACAGGTCTGTAGTTTCCTGCTTCTGCCTTGCTCCCACTTTTGTGAAGGGGAATCACATCTGCCCTCCTCCAGTCCTCGGGTACCACCCCATCCTCCCATGATTTGTTAAAGAGGGTAGTCAGTGATGTCACTACTTCTACCCTTAGTTCTTTTAGAATTCTGGGATGAATCCCATCAGGTCCCATTGCTTTGTCCACCTTCAGTTTTAAGAGTTCTTTCAGAACCCTTTCTTCTGTAAATGGGCTGGTATCAACTTCTGTATCCAGAGTGTTTCTACTGTTTGTTTTAGGTACCTCCCTCTTCCTTTGTAAATACTGAGCAAAAATATTTGTTTAGTATCTCTGCCTTTTCACAGTCACCCTCTGCCCACCCTCCCTCCCTTTATTAGCCTCACTAACCCTCCCTTGGTCTTCCTTCGCTCCCTGATGTACCTATAAAAGGTTTTATCCCCCTTCTTAACTCAGTTGGCTATCTTTTCCTCAGTTTGGGCCTTTGCTGTTCTGACAGCCATCCCAGCTTCCTTTTGCTTTAACTGATACAGTTCTCTGTCCTGCTCCTTCTGTGATTCCTTGTACTTCCTGAATGCTTTCTTTTTCTCTTGAACCTTCACTGCCACTTCCTTTGAGAACCATAGTGGTTTCTTACATCGTTTCGTTTTGTTTATTTGCTTCACACAAAGGCTTGTTACCTCTGTGATGGCAGTTTTTATTATTCCCCATTGTTCTTCCACCCCTCCTTCCTGCCCATTTGCTAGTGCATTCCTCAGGCACTCACCCATTTTGGCAAAGTCAGCCCTCCTAAAGTCCAGTACTTTTGCCTTTGTATGGCTTGATTCTATTGCTGTGTTTATTGTGAACCATACTGTTTGATGGTCACTAGTTCTCAGATGGCTACCCACTTCTACATCTGTGATCCTCTCTTCATCTCCATTTGAGAGAACCAGGTCTAAGATTGCTCCCTCTCGAGTGGGCTCCAATACTAGTTGTCTAAGGCATGCCCCCTGTAGGGCATCTAGAATAACCCCACTCTTCGAAGTGGCTGCTGCAACTGCACTCCAGTTAACATCTGGCATATTCAGATCACCCATCAGCAATATCTCCCCTTTTTCTGCCATTCTAAGTATTCTTTCTATCATTTCCTTGTCCATTTCCTCCCCCTGAGAAGGGAGTCTGTATACAACCCCTATGCGGATTGTGGTGCCATTGCCGGTCTCCAAATTTACCCACAGTGCTTCTTCTCCTCCCTGTTTTCCCTTTTGTTCTGTTGCTTTGATTCCTTCCCTTATGTAAAGAGCTACACCTCCTCCTCTTTTACCCTCCCTGTCCCTCCTGTAGATAGTGTATCCTGGTATGTTTACGTCCCAGTCATGGTTTTGTGTGTACCATGTTTCTGTGACTGCCACGATATCCAGATGTTCCTCCTCCATCAAGACCACTAATTCAGGAAGCTTGTTACTCAGACTATGGACATTGGTACTCATTGCTCTCCATTTTTTGATGGCTTTACCTTCTTTTGCAGCATCCCCCACTGACCTTTCTACCTCGGTCTTTTTCTCATTTAGTACCCTGTTTTGTAGGGAGAGGCTGGGATTTTCCTGCTGCTTATCAGTGCCTCCCCCCTTGACTAGTTTAAAAGCTTGCCAATGAAGCATTTAAACCGATTGCTCAAGACTTGTTCCCTTCCTGGACAGATGCAGACCATCCTGACAGTATAGGCTGGTGTCTCTCCAGGTGGAACCCCAGTCCCCAATGAAGCCAAACCCTGTGCTCCACACCATTTTTCAACCATTCATTAAACTGCATGGTGCAAAGTACCCTCGCCTCACTCATGCCATTGACAGGCAGCACCTCAGAGAAGGATATTGTGTGTGCTACTTGTCTTAGGCCCTCCCAATTCTACAAAGTCCTTCTGCACTGCTCTAATCTCATGATGAGCCAAGTCATTTGTCCCTAGGTGGACAATGACGTCCAGCTCAGACTCCCGTGCAGCTGTTCTCGTGATCCTGAGGATGCGCTACCTGTCTCTCCAAGCCATGGCACCAGGCAGGCATCTTACTTCAGTTTTCCCTGCTCCCCCCAATTCTATCCCCCTAATAATTGAGTCCCCCACCAGGAGCTGCTTCCTTTCCTTGTGGTGTCCTCTGCCTCCTTCCTGTGGGCCTCCCTTGTGACAGTTGTCCTCAGCCTCCTTAGTCTCCTCTGCGGGTGCATCCATAGGGGAGCTATGCTCCTCCAGAATGGTGTATGGATTGTGGAGTGGAACAACTGACTGGGTGTGCCTCTGCTCCACCATCCTCACCCTCCCTGAGCCCACTGTGGTCCAACTGCTGTGCTTTCTTTGCAACCTCTGAGGTAGTGGTGGTGGCTCTGGTGCTCCCTGGATGGGGGAGGTTCCCTTCCTACCTTCCAGTGTGGCCTGGGGGAAGGTTCCCTTACTACTGTCCAGTGTGGCCTGAAGACGGGCAACTTCCTCCCTCAGGGCAGAGAGTTGCCTGCAAATAGGGCAGCATCTCAGCCTCCAGAAAGACTCCCAGAAGACTGCTGCCCCACAGCCATTACATTGCACTACTCCCCACATTTTTTGTGTGTGTGATTGGTTTGTTATATAGAAATATATATATTATACAATGTGTATGCTTATATTGTCAGTGCAGTGTGCTAGAGAGGATATGACAGTGATATGCACCTTGCACTCTTGAGGAAGTGATGTCAGAACCCCAGGTATAAAGGAACTATTTCCAGGGGTGGGTGGGGTGAGGGTGGGAAGGGGTTGGGCCTAAACTGTGCCCTCACAAAACAATCAGCTAAAGTTCTGACCCACCACTGCAATGAGTGCCTCCCTGTCAGCAAGATGCCCTACACAACAATTTGACAGAGAAAATACCCTGCTAATCAAACAGAGAAAATCCACATCCAAGTCAGACACAGGTAAACCTCCCAGCCCCAAAACAGGCCTGGTGGTTTGTGCTCTGAAAGAAGTCAGCCCCAAAATAAGTCAGCTGTGCTTTAAACTCTTCCTGCACTGAAAATCTTAAGAATTGTAACAAACAAACGTAAACCTAGATCCACCTCCCTCTGTTGCTTGAAAGACTGTCTTTCCCTGTTTCACACTGCAGGTTTTGCTATGACAACTCCTTAACCACAGTAACTTATTTAAAAATAGTTTAACTATCACAAACTCCTACGCACCAGTAAATTATTTAAAAATTGTTTCTGTCCCAAAATCCTAGTAGTCAATTCAGCTACCCCCAAGGAACAACCAAAATGCAGTATTCAAACACTTGTGAAGTTACTTCCAAGATAAGCAGAGTTTGCAAGCTCCTTTTTCAGTTCCTCAGCCACCTGTAATTTATTTAAAAATAGTTTAACTGTCAGAAAATCCTAGTAGACAATCTAGCTACCTCCAAGGGTCTACCCAAATGCAGTATTTAAATCCTTCTGAAGTTACTCACAAGATAAACAGAGTTTGCAAGCCCCTTCTTGGTTAAACACTAAATAAATATGTGAATAAAAAGCAATTACCAAGGGTAGTTAGTTTCACCTCCCACAGAATTAAGCAAAAGTGCACGTTGTTGCAGATATCAAGTGCAATATAGAATTTCTCACACAGCTCACAACTGAATAAAGAAGTAGTGTCCTTCCAGGTCAAGAAGATGTGCTTTGTGTCTCTAAATATTGCAGCCTCCAGTAACTTATAGTAATCTGATCTAGTCTGTATTCCCCTCGCATGTACCTCTGGTTGGTGGCTTATATACACAATAAGTGCAATATACATTGGCAGCAAGTAGGAACCTGGGTTCACACAATGTACAGGGAAGGTATAGACAAAAAGTGCAATATACAATGGCAGCAGTTAGGCACCTGGAGAACAAGAGAAGGGGCAGAATCTGCCTTACGTAAGGTGAAGGGTGATTATAAACTGATACAGGGTGTTTCAGGGGAATGGGAGCAGAAATAAAAGAGAATTTTATAGGCGATTAGAAGAAGGAGCAGGAAGTCAGAAGACATGACAGGTGAATAAAGAAAAAGAAGGAGGGGAGGAGAAAGATAACAAGGCCATGCACATTATGGACAGTGGCAGGAGGGAGAAGTGTGAGAGTGGACAAGAGAGATTAGGGAGGGTTTCGAGGAGGCAGGGCAGATGCCTAAAAGAAGAAAGTTCCAGAGTTTAGGAAAGCAGAAGGAGAAAGATGATTGACCAGTGAGAGTTTTATGGGAAGGGAGCTTGAGGGAGTGAAATCCAGAGTTTTGGAGGAAGTAGGAGGAATGGGTGGAGGGAGAGAGTAGGGAGTAGAGATAGAAGGGTAGGGAGGATAGCCAGAGTTTGGAGGTGAAGGAAGCACAGTGGGACTGTCAGTGATCCTCCAGGGAAGAGAGGGAGAGAGCAGAATATAGAGCACAGTGGTGGGTGTGGGTAGGGCAGTTAAGAGCAGAGCAGCAGAAGGAGTGGAAGAGGGGATCCAATCTAACCAGGATAGATTTAGGGGCAGCAACATAGACTATATCACTGTAGTCAAAGATGTGGAGAATCACCTTTGCAAGGATGTCTCGGCGGGCAGGGAAGGGGATGCAGCTTTTATTTTTAATTTTTTTTATTTATTTAATTCTTGGATTACAATTACCTATAAGTCAGAAGACTCTTTTGGCGTAGGTTCCGCATCATACAATGACAAGTAACAATACAAGCAAACAAATTACTAAAAACATCATCATATGGATAAATACAACTTCAGTACAGAGATTAATGTATCATAGTCAGACAGAGCAAAGGCTACTTGAGTAAACTGAATAGCAGAAACATATATTGCACATAATAGTTAAAAAAAAGATAATGTTGCCCCATATAGGAACGGCAAACAGCTGAAGGCAGACAGAAATGGCTTTGATGGTGTGAGCTAGTCCACCTAAAAATAAGGCTTTGTCCACAAGGTGTGGAGGGGGTGGGAGCTACCATAAATGGGGTTGGGGGAGAGTCAGAGGGTATATGGGGGCTAGGGGAGGGCAGTGACAGAGGCTGTGGGAGATGAGGTGCAATCTCAAGAGTTGTTTAAAGGGGGCCCAACATGGGTGAGTCAACTGTGCCTGCTAGAAGACCGTTCAGCCAACTGAGAGCCCTATAACTAAAGGACCATTGGGCCTGACTTATGCGACAAAAGAGGACCTGGTATGCAAGATTTGGTCCATTTCTTGTGGTACGAGAGCAGGCAAACCAGGTTAGCAAGTGCTGGGAGTTAGAGGGGCAAAGCCTAAGCTAATCTTTTTCCCATAAAGGCAAGTGTGATACTTTATCCTGTCACTAAGGTTGAGCAACTGAGTCATGCTGTAGAGGTGACATGTATGCGTCCTACTATGCGCGCCCGAGACCAGCCTGCAGGCTTTATTTAGGGTTAAGCGAATTCTTTGCAGTGCAGTGTCAGTAGCAGCACCATATATGGTAAGACCATATGTCTTTTATGTCTCTAGATGGCACCAAGTTTAGGGTGAAGCTGCTTATGAATGGTATCTATGTGCTGGGAGAAATGGAGGTGATGGTCAAGCCAGATGCCTAGGTACTTGAAGGCAGGCACATCATCTACTGGGGTGCCATTCAGGGTGTTGAAGGAAGGGAGGGACAGGAATTTAGAAAGCCTTGGTCTAGTGCCAAAGCACATAGAGACCATCTTTTTGGCATTTAGTAATAACTGATTTGACTGAAACCATTGCTGGACTGAGTCAAAGTCAGGTTGGAGCTTGGACATCAGTTCAGCTGGTGATGACCCAGAGATAAATAGGGCTGTGTCATCTGTGTACATGTGTATGGATGCAGATGAGCAGGCAGACGGAAGGTCATTTAGAAATATAGAGAATAAGAGTGGTCCTAGTATGGAGCCTTGTGAGAACCAGTGGTAATGGGGAGGGGAGGGGAGGGGATGTGTCGTGTGAGGTAGGAGATGAACTAATTAGTGGTGGAGATTGAAAGACCAGAGGATCTTAGTTTGTGTAGTAGGAGGGAGTGAGAGACGGTGTTGAATGCTTTTGCTAAATTGATGAAAATGGTGGTAGTGAGAAGGCCCTGGTCCATAGCTGTGTGGATAGAATCTGTTAATCAGAGGAGGGAGAAGGTGGTGGAGTAGAGTTTTTGAAAGCTGTACTAGAAAGGGGTGAAAAAGGAAGAGGAGTCAAGGAGAGGAGAGAGCTGTGATAGATCCTTGTGTTCCTGGAGTTTGGAGAGGGTGGGGAGGAGGGGTATACTACAGGTCAGAAGTTACCAGGACTGGAGGAGTCACCACCTTTGTGGAGGTGGATAACAGTAGTGTGCTTCCAATAACCTGGAATGGAGGCCAGAGAGAAGGAGAGATTTTAGCAAGGAGGCAATAGAAGAGGCAATGGCAGGGGCAGAGAGGAGTAGGAGCTTAGGGTCAAGCCTGTCAGGGCTACTGCTTTATAAGGGGTTGAGGGCTAGGAGGTCTTTCAGAGAGGAAGATGGGGAAACAGGTGAAAAGAAGAATGGAGGAGAAGAGGAGGGGAAGGGAGATGGGGAGGTGGAACAAAGGAGGAAAAGAGGACAGGAGGGTAGAGGCACAAGTGGTAAAATAAGTGTTGAAGGCAGTAGCCACAGAAGGAGGGTCAGAGGCTGTGAATTTAGTATTGGGGGTGGACTGGGTTGGGGTAGGAGAATAGGGCTTGAATAACTTTCCAGAACTTAGAGGGGTGACTTAAGTTCCTCTAGAAAGATGAAGAGAAAAATTCAGCTTTGGCTAACCTAGTGGCCCTGGTGCAAGAATTCCTCAGGCTGCAATACCTGTGAAAGTCTGCAGGGGAACCAGACACCTTACAGGATTTCCATGTCAGGTCATGAGCATGATGGCAAGCCAGTAGTTCTGCTGAGATCCAGGGGAGGCGGGAGCCTCTGACCCTGGTTTTGCATGGGGGCATGCTGATCCCATATCCGAATAAATGTGGAGTATAAGTAATCAAGGTCTGTGTTAATGTCAGTGGCATTGGAGACTGGGGACCAGTCAGTAGACTATAAATCAGCATGGTGGGAGGATAGGTCTAGAGACCGGAAAGAGTGGATGTGGATAACTTTAGGGCGGTGAATTTTGTGCATGCAGTAAACCATGTGGTGGTCATTGAGTGCATCTGGTAGGGTACTGGCATCCGTGATGCTGTGCAAATGATTAGTGAGGACCCAGTCCAGGAGAGAGTGGTTTTGAGGTTGTCGGATCGGGGTGGAGATGAGTTGGGTAAGACACAGGGATTTTACATTTTGGCAGAATTTTGAGTTCTGTGGTCAGAGCCAATTAATATTGAAGTCTCACAGGATGATAAGATCACTTGAAGGGATGAGGGCAGTCATGGTAGACAGGAGCTCAGAGGTTAGTGCGGCACATAAAGTTGGGCAGCAGTAGACACCCACCACGAAGATTGGGAGCGAGAGAAGAGGAGGGAGAGTTTGAGTACAAGGTGTTCATAGGCAGCAGGAGTGGACACAGATAGTACTGTGGAGAACTGGACAGAGAAGGAGAGGTAAATAGCAAATACCACCAGATTCAGAAAAAATCTCCGCACCTGGCTGGTGGTGCAGAGACAAAACTGAACAGTCAATTGCAGAAAAAGACTCGCACTCACCACCTCGTAGTAAAATTGCCCACACAGTCTATACGGTGCAAAATATCCTTTATTGGAGTGCAGTAAAAAAACACCACTCCTAACGCCTTGACACATTTCAGAACAAAGCCCTCTTTCAAAAAGCATAAGGATCTCAATGCATGATGCATCTTAAATACATCCACATGGCGTCATCAGTGAAGGACAAAGATTTACAAAAAATACACATATAGAAAGGCACATCTAACTATTAAAAACAATCTTATATATTATTAACAACCATTATTGCACCATTATATTGACTTTAAAATGCTGAGCACTCTCATTAATTTAGTAAGAAGCCACAATTATGCATCTATTATCTGGTCTTCTATAAATACAAAGGTCACACAGACCCTGGCTCAGTTCACAGATTTCTATTCTTATTTTCATTGTATCTTTATTTATTATTTCATATTTATTTTTTGTCCCTCTTAAATATTAGAGGCAGAGATCTATAAGAAACCAAGAAATATAAATCATTAAAAAATAAACAGAAAAAAATATATATATAAAAATTGTTATTTACTGTGAAAGAAGGTACCTTATAACCCCAACATAATTAATATGACGTATCCCTAACCAAGATATCTCTGGATACTCTGTACTTGTATTAAAGGTCCCAGACATTCATTTCTGTAGGTAAGGGGACAGATCAAATCTTTTGTTCAAACCAGGGTGCTGGAATGCTTTCAGCATATAAATCTAGTACCCTTCTCTCTTTAAAATCAAATTGTCATGGTCACCACCACGGGGCTGGGGACACACTTTCTCAATACCTATAAAGGTAAAATCATGTTCATTCTTGTTGTTGCTAAATTGCTGGATGTGCAATGCAGTAGTGTAAGTCACATCTTGATGATTAATAGCTCTCCTGTGTTCCCCAACCCATACTTTCAATTGTCTATTAGTTTTACCAATATAGAAAGCCCCACATTTACAGTTAGCTTGATAGATAACACCCACTGTATCACATGTAATAAGCTGTCGAAAATGTCTTTGTACATGTGGACTTGTAAAGTCCTTCTCCTGTTGGATGATTTTACAGTTAAGACAGTTTTGACATTTAAAACAACCTGTGTATTTACCAGTGAGCCATGTCTTTTGAGTGGGCTGAATCTGTCTACTGAGTACCAGCATATCCTTCAAGTTAGTGACTCTTCTGTATGTAAACCTAGGTGCCTGCTCAAGAAATGCCCTCAGACCTATGTCCCCTTTCAAAATATTCCAATTTTGCATGATGATCTGCCTCACTCTATGTGACTGTACATTGTATGTTGTAATGAAGTTCACCTGATTAGTGTTAGATGTCCGATTTCTCTGTTGTTGTCTCTGTAATGTTGTGTTTCTTTCTATTCTCTTGCTGCCTGAGCTGTTTCATTTATATGTGTTGTACTATACCCTCTCTCCTGAAATCTACTGCTGAGATCAATAGCAGCTTTGTCATAGCTCTCATCAGTGATGCAATTTCTTCTTAATCTCAGAAATTGTCCTTTCGGAATGTTCTGCACTACATGTCGAAGGTGGCAGCTAGAGGACATAAGCAGTGTGTTGCATTCACATTCCTTTCTATAAATATCTGTATGGATATTCCCATCTGCATATTTCTGTAAATGCAGGTCAAGATATTTAATCTCCCTCTGACTCACTGTGTAGGTAAAGCATAAACTCAGATTTGAGGCATGTAAATATTCAACAAACTGTTCAAACATCTCCAGTGAACTATTCCAAATTATTATGATGTCATCTACAAAGCGTCTGTGCAAATTAATAGATGAGAAAAAAGGATTGGTATCAGAATCTCGAATAACTTCATTTTCCCACCTCCCCACATAAAGATTTGCTATACTCGGTGCAAAGGTAGCACCCACTGCAGTTCCACAAATCTGCAGAAAAAAATCATTCAAAAGAGTGAAAAATTGCACTTAACTGCAAATTCTATCAATTTTAGCAGAAATTCTATTTTAGGTTCTGTCTCCTTCTCTCTAGCATTTAGAAAAAAATGCTAGACTATCCAAAGCATCATCATGTGGGATACTGGTATACAGGGACACTATATCCATGTTGATTAGATAGGAGTCCCTGTGTACCCGAATATCCTCCAATGTCTGTAAAATATCACTAGTGTCTTTAATGTATGACCCTAAACTCAAAACATATGGCATAATAAACCAATCCACATACTGTAATGGGGTTCCGTGAGGGACCCTATGCCACTGACAATAGGTCTACCTTGGGGGGAACTGAGGTGGAAAAATCTTTACAAATTTTAGGCAACGTATAGATTGTTGCTCTGATGGGAAAATTAACAGTTAAAAATTCTTTAGCATCACTATCTATCCAACCCTTCTGAAAACCTTCCCCAATATATTCATCAATACTGAATTTATACACAAGAGTTGGGTCTGATGTTAACTTTTGGTAAAATACTTCATTGTCAAGTTGCCCTTTAACTTCATTAATATAATCCTCAGTATTCAGGATTACAACAGCCCCCCTTTGTCAGCAGGTATGATCATTATGTCCCTATCATGCCTCAACTCTTCCAATGCTTTTCTTTCATCTCTAGACATATTGTCAAATTTCAGAGATGGCAAATCATTAAATAAAATCTCAAATTCATTCTCTCAGACTCATTGAAGGGTATTAATAGCTGCAGTTTCTGCTGGATAGAAATGGGATCTACCTCTGAATCTTTTGTTTATATCTAAACCTGCACATTCAAGGTTATTTACATCAGCGCTACCACCTGACATGCGTTCAATGTTAGTTCATTATTCAGATTCTTTTCTACAAACAAAAGATTTTAAACATAAATTCCTACAGAAACCCTGAAGGTCCACAAATGTTTCAAACTTGTTAAGTCCACTAGTAGGCACAAAAGAGAGGCCCTTGCTGAGTACTTCCATTTGAATCATGGTAAATGTCCTAGTAGATAAATTAATTACCTTGGAGGTCTTAAAGGAAGAGCCAGGTATCTCTAGCCCAATTCCAGTTGTTTCTGTCAGCACTATATTCTCGATACCTGGTTGGAGGGGGAGATTTTGCTGTACTTGTTGATCCTGTCTCAAGCTCAGTTTCAATTATTTGTGTCAGCGTTGCATTCTCGATGCCTGATGGGGGTACTGTGGTACTTGCTGATACTGTCCCACAGAAATGTCTTGATTTCCACCATCGCTTCTTCTTCCTGCCCCTTCTCCGTGTCTTCCTCCTCTGGGTCTGTCTCTCCCTCTGCCTCTGCCTCTCTGATAAGCCGGCTAAAAACCCTGATATATATTCTACCGGGGACTGTGCCCTGGTAACGGGTATTCTGGTACTGAAGTGCCATGCTCCTGATGTTCATCTCCCGAGGTGGCAGAATCTGTCCCACTCATGTCTGTATCAAAATTAAATGAGACTCACCTATCTTGTCTCAGAATACTCTTTGGGTATGTTGTCTTTTTACTCCAGTTGTAAATCCGTCCCAGGTGATAGTCATCATAGTCTCTTTTGAATTTTGTCAGTTTCCTGGATTTAAGTTAAGAGTCTAGTTTTTCTATATTTTCCTTCAGTTTAGTGTTACAAAGATCAAAGTCTGCTGGATTTCTGAATGTGACCACAACTTTTTCTTGTTCTCTAATTTCTTTTAGCAGCACTTCATTTACCTCCATCCCATAGCTAATAATGAGTTTCCTTAATTGGTTTGACACCTCATCCAGAACTGCATGCCATTTATTCATGAATTTTTCTACATCAATCCCAAAGGTGGTTTCTTAATTAATCTCAGTCCTCGAGGGATTCTCTGGACTTGCAAATAAGCATCTAAATTAGTTATATTCCAGTGTATTTTTCAAGTTTTGCTCAAAAATTTCTCCAGACATTTAAAAGCATCTAACAAATTAGTTGCTGTTTCTGTATTTGGACCCACTGGTGTAGCAAGATCTGCCAAAAATGGATTGTCCATGACTGCAGCTGCTAACAGTCCACTGACAAAGGAAAAAGGGTCCCTATCTTGCATCGGGACCTGAGCTGGTTTTGAGAAATGTGACTGTGGTGTGCATTCCAATGACATAATGCCCTTCCTGTGTTTTTTTTAACACTCCAATTTTTATTTGTAGGCTTACACAGAGACACATATATTATTCCTGGCCGTGGGCTTATCTTTGAGGTTTCATGCCATCTGTGTGTAAATGGCAACCAGTGCAGTTAATTAAATATGTTTGTATAGATTCAGAAAAAATCTCCACACCTAGCTGGTGGTGCAGATCCGAATTTATGCTTTACCTACACAGTGAGTCAGAGGGAGATTAAATATCTTGACCTGCATATACAGAAAGATGCAGATGAGACTATCCATACAGATATTTACAGAAAGGAATGTGAATGCAACACACTGCTCATGTCCGCTAGCTGCCACCCTCAACATGTAGTGCAGAACATTCCAAAAGGATAATTTCTGAGATTAAGAAGAAATTGCATCACTAATGAGAGCTATGGCAAAGCTGCTATTGATCTCAGCAGTAGATTTCAGGAGAGAGGGTATAGTGTAACATATATAAATGAAACAGCTCAGGCAGCAAGGAGAATAGAAAGAAACACAACATCACAGAGACAAGAACAGAGAAATCCGACATCTAACACTAATCAGGTGAACTTCATTACAACATACAATGTACAGTCACATAGAGTGAGGCAGATCATCATGCAAAATTGGAATATTTTGAAAGGGGACATAGGTCTGAAGGCATTTCATTAGCAGACACCTAGGTTTACATACAGAAGAGCTACTAATTTGAAGGATATGCTGGTACACAGTAGATAGATTCAACCCACACAAAAGGCATGGCTCACTGGTAAATACACAGGCTGTTTTAAATGTCAAAAATGTGTTAACTATAAAATCATCTGACAGAAGGACTTTACAAGTCCGCATGTACAAAGACATTTTCGTATTCAACAGCTTATTACATGTGATACAGTGGGTGTTATCTATCAAGCTAACTGTAAATGTGGGGTTTTCTATATTGGTAAAACTAATAGACAATTGAAAGTATGGGTTGGGGAACACAGAAGAGCTATTAATCATCAAGATGTGACTTATGCTACTGCATTGCACATCCAGCAATTTAGCAACAACAGGAATGAACATGATTTTACCTTTATAGGTATTGAGAAAGTTTGTCTCCAGCCCCATGGTGGTGACCATGACAATTTGATTTTAAAGAGAGAAGGGTACTGGATCTATAAGCTGAAAGCATTCCAGCACCCTGGTTTGAATGAAAGATTTGATATATCCCCTTACCTATAGAAAGGAATGTCTGGGACCTTTAATATAGATAGAGAGTATCCAGAGATATCTTAGATAGGGATACGTTATATTAATTATGTTGGGTTATAAGGTACCTTCTTTCACAGTAAATAACAATTTATATACTGTACATATTTTTTTTCTGTTTATTTTTTAATGATTTCTATTTCTTGGTTTCTTACAGATCTCTGCCTCTAATATTTAAGAGGGACAAAAAATAAATATGAAATAATAAATAAAGATACAATGAAAATAAGAATAGAAATCTGTGAACTGAGCCAGGGTCTATGTGACTTTTGTATTTATAGAAGACCAGATAATAGATGCATAATCGTGGCTTCTTACTAAATTAATGAGTGCTCAGCATTTTAAAGTCAATGTAATGGTGCAATAATGGTTGTTAATAATATATAAGACTGTTTTTAATAGTTAGATGTGCCTTAATAGATGTGTATTTTTTGCAAATCTTTGTCCTTCACTGATAACGTCATGTGGATGTATTTAAGACACAACATACACTAAGATCCAAATGCTTTTTGAAAAAGGGCTTTGCTTCAAAACGCATCAAGAGATTAGGAGTGGTGTTTTTATTGCACTCCAATAAAGGATATTTTGCACCATACAGACTGTGTGGGCGATTTTACTATGAGGTGGTGAGTGTGAGTCTTTTTCTGCAATTGACAGCAAATACCACCACCCTTTTTGGGGTGGTCTTGGTGGGTGAGAGTGAACCCAGGATTCAGAAACAATGAGGATATCTGCTAGGAGAGAAATGATGAGAGGTTGAAGCAGGTCAATTTTGGGAAGAAGATGGCAGATGTTGATATGGGCCATGTGGAGCCCTTTGGGAAGGTCGGTGGAAAAGGCCTTGAAAAGGTCCAGGGCTGAGCTCAGTGTCACCGGCCACAAAGAGAAGAAGGAGAAGTAAGTGCTTGATAGAGAGAATGGGGCACTGAAGGTGGCAAGGAGATATGAAGGGAGGGAGGGGTAGGCGGTGTGGACAAAGGAAGAGTCTGAAGTGCATAAAATGGAGTCATAAGGAGACAAATGGGAGATGAGAGGTGCCTGAGCACTAGGGGGAGTGGGAAAGGGGAGGGAGGCAGAAGATGAAGAGGGTAGAGGATGGAGATAGGGTGGTGGGTGAGGGTTGGATGGAGGGAGTAGTGGTGGGTTAAGATGGAGGCAGGAGGTAGTGGGGTATTAGGAAGCAGGAAATCAAAAGGCCAAATTGAAGGAGGTTGGAGAGATACATAGTGGAGGGTAGAGAGGAAGGTAGGATGAGGTAGGAACAGATGAGGTGAGAGGAATGTAATGGGCTGATGATAGTAGAGGTAAATTGGAGGAATGGGCTAGTGTTCAAAAACCTTCCATCCCCAATGCTGAGAGCTGACTGTCCTTCCTCTAAAAGGGGCAGAGGCATTGTCATCTACTACAAGTCCTACCTAAGCCTAACTGTGCTCCCTAATATCTCCCTTCCATCATGTGAAGTCCTTCACTCCCTTCTTGTTCTGGGGGATAGAAAGAAAATTCACATTGTCTGTGTATACAATCTTCCTAGAGGTGGTAGGGGCTGGACCAAGGGATCTACTGACTACCTGCCCTCCATTGTAGGGATATATGAAGTCATCATTATAGGCGATTTTAATCTGGGCTGACTTGGCACCAGCTCCAACTCATTTGAACCATTCCTCAGCAAAGCCCACCTCTCAGAACTAACTGTTGACCCCACCAGACTGTCTTGCAAAGGGAGTCATCGCTCTCTCATTGACTGGATAATGTCCAATAAGAAGGACAAGATCACAGCTGCTGGAACCCTTGCCGACACCATCAGTGAACACTCCTCAGTTTACTGCATTTGGAATGACCTCCCCTCCCAAGGAAATTACTTTTTGGGACTACTCTGCATGTGACCCTGGAGTCTTTCTTTTTTTTTTTATCATGTAATGCTTTTTTCCGCCTGCTGCGGCACACTACCAGCTTGAGGCATCCAGCCACTGGCTCCGCCCCTGCCCGGAGAACTGGGTAGATCAAACTGCACCCAGGAGGATCCGGGGTGCCCATCTTGCCATCCCGCTGAAGGGTTCCCCCTCTGCCACAGCCAGCCAGGACAGCCCCAGACCCTCCCCGACAGGACTCCACCAAAGTCCTCCAGGTGGCTCGGAGCACGGTCATCAAGCTGCACGTTCGCGCCCAGCCATTTTCCTCTGATTGGTCCCCTGGAACATGGATGTGCAATGATGTCTGGGCACAGCATGCTGACATCCGCCACGTTCCCCCTCCAGTATCGCCAGCACTAGTAGTGCCCCCGAGCATCCCCAGGGGCCGCTACAGCGTGGCGAGTTTCCCCAACCCACCCCAGGACCAGGAAAGCAGTCTACGGGTGCTCAATCCCAGTCCTCCCCTGCCAACCCCCGATGGCCCAGGCTTGTTCCCGAACCCGGGTCACCGGCATGGCGCAAGGTGTGGCATCCAGCGCCTCAACCATCTCCGCCACTGGGCCGGTGTCCCTGGAGTCTTTCTTGATGAGCTTAATCTCACAGACTGGTCTCTGCTTTACTATACAATGGACATGGATGAAGCCTTTTTCTTATTTTACTGCCATCCTACTATCCCTCCAAGATAAACATATTCCCATAATAAGGTGTAGGATGAGGGGAAAATCCACATGGTGGCTGCATAACTCTCTGCTATCTCAATTTAAGGAATAGGATAAATGTCGAGCAAAATTGAAACCTACATCACTTCTATTGGATTAGTTAGCCTATCAGGCTCTGAGAAATGTCAGCAAAAAGGAAATCTATATAGTCAAAAGCAAATACTGCAGTGAGCTCTTGCAGGCCTCTGCGAGAGACTCCAAGAGTTTCTGGACCCACATAAAGGGGCTCATGGGGAATTGTACTAGGCCAACTTCCCCAGAAATGACCATCAATAATACAAATTATAACAACCCAGAAACTATTGCAAATGTTTTTAACTCCCACTTCTCCAACCTAACCAGATTTGAGTCCCTCATGATGTTCCCATCCTTTGTACTTTCGCACAGTCTCCTGGAGTGAGGGACTGTGACTTCTAAAGTTCATCCCTGCTTGTGGCGGCATCAGCCCCAATGGGACTGAGCCAAACTTGCTTAGGTTGGCTGCCCCTCTTCTTATGTTCCCCATCACCAGAATATTCAATTTGTCCATCACCACAGCTACTGTCCCTAGTGACTGGAAAGTAGCTATTGTTCTAGTATCTAAAAAAGGTGACTCTAAAAGTATCAAGAACTTCCGACCAACTGCAATCCTGCCCACCTTTAGCAAATTATTGGAAAAACTAGTCACCCTTCATGTCATGGACCACCTCCATAAGCATAACCTATTATCCCATGTTCAACATGGTTTCAGGCGGGCCCACAGCACTTCCATTACTCTGATCCAGTTCACTAATTATGTGAAAACTGCACTGGATAAGGGCATGGTAATGGGTGCCATATTCATAGATCTCACAAAAGCATTTGACCTGGTGAATCACACCTGCTAAAGCTCAAAGTATCTTCCCTGGGAATCTCTCCCACTGCCATTAGATGGTTCTCATCTGAGCAACATTGCCTGGATCCGGAACTTGTTACCACCTGAGGACCTGACCTCACTGATACATGCTTTCATCATGTCCAGGCTGGGTTACTGTAATTCCCTGTACCTAGGGCTATCTGGAGGCAACCTCTGCCAGCTGCAGCTGGTGCACAATACAGCAGCAAGATTATTGACAAGTACACGAAGGTGTGATCATATTATGCCTGTCCTCCCTGACTGCCAGTTACAATAGTAGTCATAGACACTGCCAGCTATTTCCTGAAATTTCTGTGATACTTCCAGAAATATCTGATGCTTTTTGTAGGGGCAGCAGAGAGAAACTCTTCAGAAATTTCATGAGATATCTGGAAATAGCTGGCAATGTCTGTGGCTACCACTGTAGGTGGAGGATTGCCTTCAAGGTCAGATTACTGACCTATAAGGCCCTACATGAAAGGGGACCAGTCTACCTGCAAGATCTCCTTATGCCTCATCGACCATCCCAGACTCTCCATTCCACTGAGTGTTGCCTCCTTATTGTTCCCAGGGTTAGGTTGCAGCATTCTGGTGATCAAGTATTTTCAGTGGCCACACCTACCCTGTGGAACTCTTTGCCTAAACAACTGCGGAAGGCACCCTCAATGGAAACCTTTAAAAACAGACTAAAACCTTTTTTATTTAACAAGGCTTTTAATTGATAAATATTTTGATTATTGCTCACTGTATGGACAGATAGTTTTTATGCATATTGCTGCTTGCGCCAACTGGTTTGTTAATGTGTTTTAATTGTTGTATTGTGTTTTAATTGTGAATTGTGAAGCGTCTGAGTCTCTAGAATGGGGCGCTATAAAAATAAAGCATATATCAAGTTACCTCAGTAGTTGGAAACAATTCGTCAGGTTTGCATGGCAAACTCCTCTTTAAATACCATAGATACAGGAGTTCCCCAGGGTTTCATCCTGGGCCCATTACTCTTTTCCATCTTCATCAATGATATGCCCAGCATCACTGCTCACTGCAGCACTCTGCTATATGCAGATGACATGGTGCTCTACCAACGTTCCCAAGCACCTGAGTGACATCAACAGTAGACTAACTGCTGTCTTTGACATAGCTCAGCAACAGTTCCTTGAAAATCGACTTGTCCTGAATTCGAGTAAGACCTTGGCCATACTCTTTGGGTCCACCCACAAAATAAGGGCCTGCTCCACAAGTCTAGGTTTACGGTGCCAAGATGGCTTTCAGGTCTCCATGATTGACTTCCTTCACATGTTTAGGCATTACCTTTGACCCAGTCCTGGACTTCTTTCTGCACATTTCTAATGTATGCAAGTCTGTCAATGCCAAGCTTGGACTCGTCTATAGGGTTAGCTAAGCCTTACTCCTGCTGCAAGGGTTGTAATTTCCCAGGGAGACTTGCCCCCAGCCTTTCCCTACGAGCTCTCCTTTTCTTTAAGGTGAGTGCAGTCAACCTAACCAAATGGAACACTGTATACAATAGTATATGTAGATTTGCCTTATCAGCTCCTCGACTTACCCACCACTGCAAGTTGTACTCCAGTCTCAGCTGGCTATCCCCCTCTTCCCAGCAACTCTATACTCTATGGTGTGCCATTGATAATATCATCAAGATGCCCAAATCTACCAACTTGGCATTCGTGCTGATGCCCTACACTCTAATGAGCTGTCTCACCTGACTCTTCCAAAGTGCTCCTCTAGGATGGATGAGCAGGCATTTGCCTTATAAGCCCCGAGAGCTTGTAACTCCCTGTTACAATATAGCGCAGTGGTCTAAGGCTCTGAGCTGCAAATCTGGTGATATCCAGCAAACCAGACCTGGGTTTGAATCCCACAGCTTCCACTTGCATACTGTGTGACTCTCAGCAAGTCACTTAACTTCCTTGTGCTCCCAGGTTGCACCTGGAAACAAGCTCCGGCTTAGTGTGCCTTTCCTGGTTAAACAATTTTTCCCTTTCCCCTTCCTCCCTAGCTTCAAGTTTGCCTGTCCCACCCCATATTTAGCAGAACTTCGGATCTTTCTGATATCTAATGATGTATGCTATCCATGAACTGCACTGTTGTTGGCTGTCTTGTAAAGTTAAATTTATTATTGCTCTTATTATTCATTTGACACTACTTAGTCTCTTTGGAGTGTACAGCAACTTGAACTTTTTCCTTACCTGTTTTGTTTTTTTGAATGTTCTTGCTGGACTATATGACAATTTGCACTTTTCTCCACTTGTATAGCACTGTTGAATGTTACTTTCTCTCCACTCTCACGTAACTGTTATGACATTATCCATTTTTAATGTCTTTGTAATTCTCCCTGGTCGTGCCTGAAAAAAGGCATTATTACTGTCTAGTGCACCTACCAGATCAACAAAAAATTTAATAAAATAAATATGCTGTAAGTGTAGTATAAAACACATGTAAAGAGACAAAGGGGTGTCACAGTGCTTATATCAGTTTGTGTAAGTTAACATTCCTAAAAATACATTTTTATATTAATACTTCTAACTAATGTGAGCGATAATGTGTGACAGAATGGGTATAATTGTGATATTTCACTCACATCTTGACTCCACTTCACCTTGTGCAGTCAAACATGTGAGGATTGCACAAATATCATTAGTCTGCACAGCCTGTATTTTCTAGGTAAGAAATAACTTTCTGCAAAGTGTATATCTACAGTACAATAGCATGCTTTGAGAGGGTTGTTAGTCATGAGGCAAGATACAGTACTTTTAAACACACCCAAGAAGTGTAATTATTGTACCATAAATGCATACCCAGCAGTGTCTTACCATGCTAATAAAAGGATTTGTCAAATGTTTGCTTGCAAGTATATGCTGTGCAGGTGTTTGGTACTGATAGGCACTACACACAAACATTTCTAAACAATTTTTTTTTTTAATTTTGACCCCAACTTCTGAAGATACTTGTTTTAGGATTCGCTTTATTTATTTATTTGCTTTTGTTAACCGGGTAAGCACACTAGACAGCCATGTGCCTATTTTCAGGTGCGACCTGGGAGAGTTACAGGTAAGACTTCATACAGGAACAATTGAGGAAGCATTAGGAATACATAGGAAGGTAGTTACATATAAATACTTCGTACATAAACAACTGAGGGAGCATAAGGAATACATAGAAAGATAACAGGCAATTCAGTGCAGGCTCTAGAGCAAGGTAGGCATACACTGAGCGGTTGAGGAACAGAGAAGAGCATATAAGAAATACACAGGCAGTTACAGGGCTAGCTCTAGGGCAAAGTTGGCACAAAGTTCCTACATGTATGATTGAGGAGACAAGAAACAAAACTAAAATAACAGGCAGTTCAAGGCTGACTCCAGGACAAGGTTGGCATGGTGCATTAGAGTAGGATGGGACAGATGGGATAAATCTCGGTGGTGAACAGGGGGAACAAAGATAAAGGAAGGTGCCTGCAGAAAGGGGGGGTGCCTTAGGCAGGTGGTAAGTCCAGGAATCATGGCCAGTTCCAGAAGGAGAAGTGCAAGTCACACTGAGGCCCCCACCATCCATGGACAGGACATGTACCATTTATAGTATATAGAGGTGTAAAAACACATGTCATCTGGGATTTAAAAAATGACACACTTCACATTTATGAGGTGGTGTGGAAAAATGGCTATGTTGACAGTTTGGAGTCAAATATTAAAAATTAGTGAAGTTATGAATGAACGCTGAAATAGTGTAAAGTTCAGTCATAACCTAGGCATTTTACCGTATTTGTACACCAAATGTTCAGCATAGCCTTCTTATTACCCCACCTAATGAACACAGTAGGTGAAAATTTTAAAATCCCCACTGAAGTATCATTCGGCACCACAGGTACTAAAACACATTTTGGCCTGGATCTGAAAAATGACAGCTGTCACATTCATGAGGTGCTGTGAAGACATGGTAATGTTGAAAACATGGGGTAAATATTGAAAATGACCAAAGTTATGAGTCTGCACTTGAAAATTTCAATGTAGGCTCATAGTTTTGTTGTTTCCTAATATTTTTATGCCAACTTTTCAACATAGTATTTTTATGACCCCACCTCATGAACAAGGGCAGAGAAAATGTTTAACTCCTGCCTGAAAGGTGATTTTGTGCAGTGACCATGAAATCACCTTTCAGGACAGATTTGACTAATTTCACTGCCATTGTTCAAGAGGCGGGGTCCCAAAAAAGGCATGTTGAAAATTTGGGGCACAAATACTCAAAAATGGCAGAGTTATGCTACTAAGTTCAAAACCTCATTGAAATACATTGAACCAAATACCTGAAAGTGGGAGGGTCGGGTGAGGGGACTAACTGTGTAATAGACATCATTGGATTTTTTTTCTATTTTACAGGGTTTAAAAAGAACAATGAGGGATGGGGAGAAAGAAGCAGTAGTGGGGGTGGGTTTACATTTAAAAAAAAACATATGTGTATAAATATATACATATATAAGATTGGAAGTGTGGGCGGGCGAGTGATTGACCTGGAGGGGACAGGGAGAAAGAAAACAAAATATTTATAAAGATGGGAAGGGTGGGTGGATGAGTCACCTGGAGTGGATGGGGAGAAAGAAGCGGCAGACAGACAGGTTCCTGATGTTGAAAACCAATCAGCTGCTTGCCGACCAGCTTCATGCAAATGAAAGGACTGAAGCCCTCTCTGATTGGAGTGGTTTCAGTCCTTTTAAGTACACAAAGTTTCTGCCCAGCAAGCAGCGAGTGGCGTGATGACCACAGTGTGTGATCATTGGTCTGGACTGCCAAGCCCCTTCCAGTTTGAACTGCAATGGGCTCAATCCTGTTTAGTGAAACAAAACATTTCTTGTGCGTGTGCAAGCAAACATAAAAATGGATCCTAAATGCAGACACCCCCCACCCTGCCAAGTTTACATAAAGTTGCAATGTGTTAACTAGCTTATCAGTCAAACTGAGCTTTAAACCTGCTACTGCTTGAGATATCTCAAAAAATGAAAATTACGTACCTACCATAATTCGTCATCTTCTCTTGTATCTTCACCATTCATTACTGCTGGGTGTAAGCTGGATGTGCGCACCCACCACAGGAGTTTTTATTTTTTGAGGGAGGAGCTGGCACCAATGGTGCCACCCACATGAGCGACACACAGTGTGGTGCACGCGGGGTGGCCATTAGACACCACAAACTCCTCCTCCATCCCAGTTCTGTGCAGCCAGAGAGGCAGAAACAAAGGTTATGGAAAAGGGAGCGAGGCAAGAAAGCCAAGGGACAGGAAAAGGAAAAGATATAAACTGAAAAAGGTATAAGCCAAATAGGAGACAGATGAAAAGAACCCTACCCTAAGGGGTCTCAGGGCCTAAATCCTTGGGCAGTGAAAAGGAGAAAGGAATAATAGAAAAGAAAAGGAGAGACAGGAGAAAGAGTAGGGATAAAGGGGAAGGAATTAAAAAGACCTGCCAAGAAAAAATGAAAGACCACTGGCTTGGAAGTTTCAAATTCCAATGGGCTTTGAACACAAGAGATCAAGGACCCTGCCAGTTAGGGGCAAATTCCGAGAGGAATTGCCGGTCTTGGGAGGGTTAAAGGCAGGCTTCCCTTCTCACCCTCTTATCCAAAATAACAACAACCTAGAGCCTAGGGCTCAACAATAGTCCCCTCTGGAGGGAAGCGATTCCACTCAGAAGAGGAATAAGTCCTGACTTAGGAGTAGGGGAGAAGTATAAAACAGTGCATACACCGAGTACTGGCATAGTCCCCGCTTCAGGAGAAGAGGACCACGGGACAACCAGGAAAGGGAAGGAAAGGGAGGGAAACCCCCTCAGAATCTCTTAGGATTGCAAGAATAAAAACAGCTAAGAAAGGCAAGCCAGAAGGTTATACCAAACCCCAATGAGGGACACCAAAACATAAGAGAATCAGAGGAAGTTCCCTCAGAGGGTTCAGGGCAAAGACCCTACTTGCCATCCTCCAGGGTGAACGCTCTGTGACTTTACAGAAGGAACAGAGAACTCTGATGTACCAGGGGGACTCAGCCCCCAACTGGTCTCAAGGAGGGGGAGGGCGAGCAGGGTGAAGGAAATGCCCAAGAATTAAGGCCCCTGAGGGGAAGATGGGCAGAAATCAGTAATGAATGGTGAAGATAAAAGAGAAGATCAAGAATTACAGTAGGTACATCATTTTCATATCTTCTCTTGCCAGTCTTCATCATTCATTACTGCTGGGCGAGTACCAAGCCCCTCAAAGGGGACCCAGTACAGCACTGAAGGAACAGATCCCTCAACCTCCTACTGCTGAAAAGCAGGAGGGGGAGACCTTAGCCATACTAGACTAAGCAAGTCTAAGGCTGTGGAGAGCGAGGAGGTGTCCCCCGTGGACGGGGGGGGATAGAGGGCACCCCTGAAGAACCCTCCTTGCCCTAGGGTTAAAAAAGACAGGTCCCCTGGAAGATGGAGGAAGTCACCCTATGCCGGGCAACAGGTGACAATCTGGATAAACAAAGCCATGCCATCTGCCTAATGCAGATTGCTGTCCCCGCTAGTCTGGAAGCCACCTCATTGGCATCATAAGATGCCCTTGCTTGGTGCCTTGCCAGTTCCAGACCTTGAGCAGAGAGGGCAATGGCATGTCTAGATTGTTCCATATCAGGCAGCGATGCTAGGACCTGGGCAAGCATCGACCACAGATTCCTGTTTTAGGCAGCATGGTGTGCCTGATGCAAACTTATGCACATTAACGCATGAGCCAAAGAGAAAATTCTTCGTCCCCACTGGTCAAATTGTACAGAATCTGGATCCGGGGGTCGATTATGTGCCAGGTACCGAGGCCCAGAGGGAGTGTCTAGGGATGACAGGCCTGAAGGTGGGTGAGGTAGAGAACCTAGAGACTCCCGGGGACACAATACCATTTCCTGCATTATGCCGGGGCTGGAGAAGGGGCGGCAGGAGACTGCCATGTGCGGACAGATGTCTCCTGGAAGGGGATGGGCCAAGAAGGCACCACAAGGTAGTGAGCACTGAATTCATTGAGAAAAGCACATGTCTGCTGCTCGGTATTGTCCCTTTGAACAAAAGAAATATGGAGCGCCCTAACCAGCCTCGAAAGGAACCACTGATATTCAGTGAAATCAGCGTCAGAGGACAGGTGGACAGAAAGTTCTTCTTCCTCAGAAGAGGGAGACAAGAACAAAGTGGAGCTTGAATGTTCAGAAGACTCCTGTGGTTGGGGAGACAGGCGGGAGACCTGTTCGTCCATGGCCCTAATTTAGGAAGGAAAGGCCGCCGCAGTAGCCCTGAATGTTTCCCAGGTTAAGGGCCCCATAGGACCCACATGGCCTAGGAAAGGGGGAGGTGTCTGCAGAGGGATGGGTGATGGGCACCTAAGTGAAAGTGTCTGGCCTCTGCCAGGGCTCTGAGATCCAGGGGACAATGCCACTGTGACTGGGAGCCCTGAGATCGAACCAGGTTGCAAGGAAGAAGTCTGAGAAGGCAAACTCCGGAAGAGCCCAGAAGGGGAGTCTCCCCTGTGACGCATCTCGGGTTGCATGTGTCCAGAAGGGCAACCCTCTGCACTGCCACCCAAGGGTGCCCTCCAGGGAAAGGTGGGGCTCAGCATTGCAACTCCTCCACCTCCCCCCCGCAGGGTGGTGAGAAAGTGCTGCCACCCCTGGCCCCAGCTTCTCAACCCCTTAAACTCTGAGGCAGCCCTCTTCTTTGAGGCCAGCATAGGGGTCCCCAGTCCCGCAGAACCCCAGTGGGAGGCCGCAGAAGCAGGGGTCCCCACCCCCACCTGAGGGACCATAGCAGCATCAAAAATGGCAGCTGCCCCGGCCTCCACAGAAGAGGACACTCCATTCCAAGTCCCCGAGCCAACACCCTCGAGGAATCCAAGGCCACCCCCAGCTGAAGGATCCTCGCAGGCCACATACTCCGGGGACTCATGGATAGGGCCGCTGGGCCGCTTGATACCATGTCCCACTAAGCCCTCTGACTCTGAAGAGTCAGGCCACCAGTCTGGGACCAACTCCGAATTGCCCCCCTCCGAAGAGGAGGTGACCAGAAGGACCTCCAGGCTAGCAACCTCAGAAGAGCTCCTAGCAATGGTTCCAATGAATGGTACCACTACAGGACACAGTGCCGCCGACAGCATCACCCGAGTCACTGACGCCATGAACGGCTCCAGAACCCAGAGCGGCGCTGCCAATGGCATTGCCCAAGTCATCGGCACTGCAAATGGTGCTGAGACCCAGGGTGGTGTCACCCGCAGCATCGTCACGATCATCAGCGCCGTGAACGGCACCAGGATCCAGAACAGCACCGCTTGGCAGCACTGAGGATCTGCCAGTGCCAGGCCTAGCAACCGTAGGCCACGACACCGGGGGAGCCTGCACTTCTGAGGAGGTGACTGCCAGGGCAACACTAGTGGCGCAACTCTGGAAGGAATCACACCGCTCCTCCAGCACCACAGAACAAGCCCCCTCCTCAACAAGGCTGGAACTGGAGGAGGCCTCCTCCTCACCAGGCTGTACAGACCAGGGAGGGGACCCAGAGGAAGGGTCTAAAGTTCTGGCCTGGGAGGCCCACGGGCAACGATGTCCTCTGAAAATTGGCAGAGCCCTGCCGACTTTAAATGCGTGGATTTCCAAGATGCAATGGTCCACATTATGGTTGGGTCCCAGGCACCGAAGGCAAACATCATGCCAATCCATAACGGAGAAGTGCCGGCCACAGAGGCACCGACGCATGGGGGCACAGCCCGCTTTACGTTTGGCCCCGAACCGGACATGCTGCAAAGTTAAACAATGACAAGCAAAAGATCCTGGCGCCATCGAGAAATAACAAAGAACAGTCTTACTGGGTTCAACAGCATCAGGATGGAGAACTGGGATGAAGGAGCGGTGTCGAAAACTCAGTGTCGAAAAGTTGAAGGCCTAATAGCATAGCAAATAACTGTCATTCACACAGCAGGTGCGGCCTCGATGGCAGAAGAAACAGAACTTGGATGGAGGAGGAGTCTGCGGTACCTAATAGCCGCCCATACGCACCACGCAGTGCGCCGCTTCATGTGGGCAGCCATCGGCACCAGCCCTCCTCCAAAAAAAAAAAAGCTCCTGTGGCGGGTGTGCACATCCAGCTCTCACCCAGCAGTCATGAATGGTGAAGACTGACAAGGGAGGATGAGGGGGCTTAAGAGTGAGCGGCAGATGGTGTAAGAGCAGCCACTGGAGGGAATCAAGTGCCTGAAGCATTCATAATGGTCAGTCAGTGCAAGGGCAGACAATGGAGTCCAGGCATCAGCTGAAGTAAAAGCATATTTATCTAACCTACTTAACGCAGGTGAGTGATGACCAGCAAATTCTGTAGTGGCGCTTATTGGCTCAAGAAACTTAGTAATGCCCGAGGTAAGTGAAGTTTGCCAGGGAGGAGGCATACTTCAATCAATCAAAATCTTTATTTATCCAAGCCGGCACCATTGAGCTAGGCTCATCTGCAAGGTGGACCTGGTCATGAATACATCAAAGTACAGTACAGAAGCAGGTATACAAAAAGCAATAATATACAAGGAAGAAAAAGTATATACATTGTACACAGTACAGCACAAGGTTGAAATAAATAAAAAAAAATAGCATTATTTTACAATTGAAGAAGTCAGCAGATGCACATTCAACCATAGGCATACAGGGGTTATAAGCAGAGATCTTTTGAGTGAGGCAGCTGGAAACTACACATATAGGGGAAAGAGGCTGTGTATGGGGTGGCAGGTTAGAAAGGTAAAGAAGAGGAGGGATATATTACCGCCGACGGGGGGATAAATTGGGCTAAAACCACAGACAGTGATGATTGCTGTCGTGTACTTGTTTATTATGGTAATGACGGAGGAGGGGTACATAATTGGGACACTACTATGGATGGGGTGGGACTTTAGCCAGTCTGGAGCGGACAGGGAAGGGTGGGTGCAGCAGGAAGAGTTAATAGGGAAAGAGTGAGAGCCAGGGGTAGAAACATGGCGAGCGTCAGGATGGAAAGGGGGAGTTGCAGAATTAGTGGGCTAGCGGTAAGGAAAACATTTGCAAGCTGCTTTCATATAGCGATCGTAGACAGCCTTGAAGATATTCAGGCTAACAGGGCAGCTCAGCTTCAAGTTCCTTTGTAAACCGTTCCACAATGTGAGTAAAGAGAAGCTTAGAGTAGCTTTGCCGAAACGAGTTTTGATCCTTGGAACTTGGAGGGCAATTAGGGAATAGCTCCTTAGAGCGTAGGTGCCTAACACACTCCGGGGAATACAATCTGAGACATATGAGGGGAGTCTGTTGGTCACCGCTCTGAAGGCCCATAGGGCGGCATTTCTATTCCTTCTATAGTGAAGGGAAGTCCAGCCTAACGATGAGTACAGGAAGCAGTGGTGTGTGGAAAGTGGAAGGCCAGTAATGAACCTGATAGCTCTGTGGTAGAGGATGTCCAACTTAGCTAGTGCAGAGGCAGTGCAGTGGCTGTAGAGCAGGTCCGCGTAATCTATTAAAGATAGGAAGATAGCTTGAACCAGTTGAATCTTGGCCTCCTTTGTGAGCAGGTGGTAAATTCTGTAGAATAGTCCTAATCTTTGCTTAGTTTCTTCTGTAGTTCTTCGAGAAGGTCGTCGAAGAAAAGTTTATGATCGGGCCAAACTCCTAGATATTTGAATTTAGCTACATACTCTAGTGTTTCTCCAAGAACAGTGGTAATTTGTGGGATAGCACCCCCCCCCCAGCAGGAACAGCCGCATGCAAGGAGGGGGAGAAGAGCATGGATTTTGTCTTTTTCACATTGAGCAAAATATTTTTGTTCATGAGCTGGTATTGTAGAAGGTTAAATTCAGCTTGGAAGTCTTCACAGGCTGCTACCGGCATGGGACGACTCAAGTACAGTACAATGTCGTTCGCGAATAAGTGGATGTTGGCTTTTTTAATGGGGTCATTGATGTTGTTAATGTAGACTGCAAAGAGGAGGGGACCAAGGATAGAGCCCTGGGGCACGCCCCATAGCATAGGTTTTAATGAAGAAAGATCACCTTCAGCTTTAACCTGCTGTTTCCGTTCTCTGAGGTAGTCTGCAAACCAGCACACAGATTTATGGTCCAGACCTAAGGTGCTTAGGGAGGAAAGAAGCAGGCTGTGATCGACTGTGTCAAATGCCTTACTAAGATCCAAGAAAATGGCACAGACATGCTTCTTGTTGTCAAGGTCTAGGAGCCAATCATTGGTCACCTTAGCTAGGGCTGTTATGGTGCTGTGCTTTGCTCTGAATCCAGACTGAACCGAGTTTAATAGGTTTCTGGATTCTAAGTATACCCCTAGCTCGCCACACACTATTTTTTCTAGTAATTTAGACAGGATGGGGAGGGGGGAGATTGGTCAGTAATTATTTAGATCGCAAGGGGTCACCTGCTTTTAATAGAGGGATGACATGGGCTATTTTCCATTGAGGGGGGAGGCTACCCTGGGACAGTGACATGTTGAATAAGTAGGTGATTGGCACCACAAGCACATGGTAGGCACATTTCAGATAGTATGGCTCTATGAAGTCGGAACCTGCTCCCTTCCTGGTGTCCAGTTGCAGCAGGTCTTCCACCTCTTTTAGAGAGACAGGCAGGAGGGGCTTCTCTGTAGAGGGGGACTCATGGGTTGGTGGACCTGAGCTGTGCGGAGGTCACTGGCAGGAGAAGTATCAAATGCTAGCCCTGCCGTTGCAAAATGGTTATTGAGGGCTTCCAATGTCTCCAATCGGTTAACAATAACACTGCCACCAGACTTAATTTTTGCTGGAGTGGAATTACCAGGTGCATGTCCAGACATGTCTTTTAATGTTTTCCAGAGCTTTGTAGGATTTCTTGAGGCAGAGGCTAGCTCCGAACGACAGTAGGCGGCCTTGGCTGCTCTGACCAACTTGGTGCACTTGTTACATGCTCTCTTAAAAAGACACCAATCCGAGTCGTTCTTGCTTCTTCTGGCTTTTTTCCATAAAGTTTCCCTTTCTAACAGGGAAACTTAGAGCTCAGGCGAGAACCAATGGCAGGTGCTGCTCCTGACCTGCACCTTAACCAAGGGTGCATGCTTATTTAAAGTCTCACTTAAAATATTGTAAAAAATAGTATAAGCCCTGTTAACCGTTTTGGCTAGGAAGAATTCCTGCCATTGCGGTGAATGTTTCAAGTCGTGGACGTATGCAAACAAATCGAAGTTGCGTTTGCACCTCTTGATAGAGAACTTTGCCACAAATTGTGGGTTGTGCATGGATCTAATGGTGGTGATTATACAATGATCGCTAATGTCTGAGAAAAATGTTCCGACATGAGAGAACAGGTGTGGCTTGCTAACCAAAATGACATCTAAGAGGGAGCTCTTGTTAAGGTTCTTTTTATTTGGGCAAGTAGGCTCGCCAATGAGTTGCACCAGCCCTAGAGTGTCACAAAAGGATTTCAAGGGAGCTGATGCACTTGATAGCCAATCATAGTTCAGGTCACCAAGAATAATGGTTTCCAAGGAACTGAGCCCTAGTACGGAACTGAGGTGAGACAGGAGATGAGGCCCGGCAGAAGGGGACCTGTAGCAGCCTATTCCACAGAGTGCACTGGAAGGAGAAAGTTCAATCTTTAGGATCAAGCACTCGAATTCTTTGGGGGAGGATGATGCGTCTATGCATGTAGCTGAGTATTTGTCCCTTACATAAATTGCCACCCCACCTCCTCTTGACTGCCTATCCACTCAGAAGAGTAAATAATTTGGGATATTGATGTCATTGTCTGGGGTGGCTGGCCTAAGTCAGGTCTCAGTGATCACTAGGATGTCAGGTAGGGTGTAGCTCACCCAAGCCTGGATAAGGGTGAACTTTTTCAGCAAACTGCAGGCATTAAGATGCATAAAAGACATTCCTTTGATACCTGCCAGGCCTGATGGAGAAACATGGGTGTCTAATGATCCTGGATTGAGTTCGATATTGCCTGAGCACAATAGTAAAAGAAGCAGGATTCTTTTTAAGGCAGCGAACTGTAATTTGTAAACACTATTTTTGGGGCAATAGGGGAGGCGGTGTTGATGGGTAGGCTTGTACCCACTCCTGGTGTTATACTGGCCTAATGTTGCAGCCACTAGTGTCCTGGCAGGAATTTGCCATGAGTAGGAAGTCTCGAGTCTGCATACTTGTCAGACAACAACTCTCTGCCTGATGACAGAGTTCCATGGCAGAGAACTATGGAGGTGTCTGACTCCGAACCCTTGTTTCAGCTGCATTGTCATACTGCCAGTACAATGGACTGTAAACAAAGCTCACAAATTTGAACAAAAACTCTTGTGCGGACTTTTCTATCATTTTATGCAGCTGAATGTGTTGCTTTCTTACAAATAAAACAAACACAAGAGTTTTGTCCCAAAAGAGAGAAATTTACCAGCATTTGGGAGGGGGGAGAACTGATGGGAATATAGATTAAGACATGGAGCATTTTATTTTATTACGTATATTGCTCAGCAAGGCTGGGGGGGAGATAGCAGGGGAAGTGTTTGAAGCCTCGCCCTGGAACACGTAAGTGATCCTATTGCCAATGTGGAATCATCGCTCATCACAGGTTCTATGATTGATATGGGGAAGGTGTGGGATGGATGGATGTAGCTGGTGTGCTTAGTGACTGTTGTAAATTTCAACACTAGTGTGGAGTTTCAGGCATGTATCTTAGCCGACTTATGCCAAGCTCATGCCAGATGCCACTACCAGGTTGTCTAGGTACTTCACTTCTGCATGTCTGGTCTATTCCATTTCATCATGCTACATATTCCCAGCACCTCTCTCAACCATCACCCATCATAATTTGAGACACCTAAAGACTAGGCAACTGATCAACAGGGCCCATGCCACTCCCACTGTCACTGTTCAGTGTGCCACTCCCACAGTTCCACCAGTGTGGTGCTCCAGCTGTCACTGCTCAGTATGTCATTCTTGCTATGACCACTTGGCGTGAAGTAGCTGTTGCATATTCAGAGAATGTGTTTCCTAAACACAGGGACATCAAGTGATTTGTTATATATTTACAGAAATTGTCACCCATGCACAGTTACAAAACTTGACTCATACACATGGACATCATTTGGTGTTTGGCAGCATTTGAGTCCATTTTAATTCTGGACACCTGAAAGGTATTCTAGGAGAATTATTCTTAACTGCATTTTGTGAAGGTTTTGGTCTAGTGATAAACGGTTTTACAGTGATTTTTTTTTCTAATACTGTTATGCTTTATTTTAACCCAAATTAGTTAAGAAGCAGTCTACCGTGGCTATATTCCCTAAAGGAAGGGGTATGTAAGGGATAGCCTAATACAGCCAGCCTGAGGAAAAAAAATGTACAGTAACTCATTTTAAAGCTTTTTTTGAAGCCCAGAGCTATTGCAAAAGAGACTGTAAATTCCTATATCCTTGGGCTAAAGGGAAACACTTTAGAGATTACGTTCTTGTATTAATAGAAAGTGCTTTGGGATGGGTCTGCCAAGCATGTTTTTTTTCCAACTTAACATTTTGAGAAAGAATCAGACAGATAGAGACACAGGGGAAGATGGAGGAGGAGAGTTACTCTGGATGAAGTCAGACCTGCTCTACCAGAGTATAAACAGAAGGAAAGGTTGGCAAAAAGAACTGAAATAAGCTGGAGAACCAAGCAGCATTCAGAAAGGTGCAGTCTCCAGACCCAGAAGCTGTACATTAGACATAGAGGAGAAATGATAGAAGAAAATGACATCAAAGTTGGTAAACAGAGCTAAAATGAGATGTTTAAAACTGTATCCAATAGCATGTGATGCTGTCGTGTAAGGCCATTCCAGGTAGCAAAGAGCAGCCCATCCATAAAGCTTGTTGTAAGGGAGAATCACTTTAACAGTGCAAGCCCAGTACCAGCAGTACAGCCTGGGTACAAACTAACCAGACAGTCCTACCATATTCTTCTTACTAGCTAATTTAAACAAGAAAAGAACTGTATATTTCACTGTTTCTTGAACTGAAGGTGCAATAGGAACTTGACACAAGACAGCCAAGTTTGACAGAAAGTGTGACCTATAGCAGCAAGAATACTGATCACAGTGCAGTCTTACTAGCCAAAAGGTGACAGAGTAGACTACTACAGATGTGCAATGCTTCCAGGAGAGTGCTGATTCTTCAGGAAGCTTTAAACCCATTCTCTTCCACCATCTGGAACACACCTACAGTACTTACTAACCAGAAGCATGAAACCAGCAGAGTATTCTGTATAAAATAGAACAATCAAATGTATTAACACTAGGCTGCAGAACTGGTGTAAAAGGGATAGCATGTTATCTGTAAACACATGGCAGTCTTTCTATGGTACAAGGCAACTGTATGCCAAAGACGGGTTACAGCTAAGTAGAGCAGGAAGTTACACCTTAGGAAAATTATTAAATGACGATCTTCCAGGAGAAAGTTTAAACTAGTGGTGGTATGTGTGTGTCTGTGTGTGTGGGGGTGGGGGACTGGATGGACTACCACAGATAAAAACTCCTAGGAACAAATCCGTGCCCAAGGAGATTATATGTTACATGTGCAACATCAGAAGTCTCAATAGTAAAATAGTTGAATTGGAGACCATACTCAGAGCTGAGAAGAACATTGATATAGCCTTTATAACCAAGACATGGTGGTGTGAGGAAGACACTTGAGGTAAATCAGTACAAGTTTATCAATTATTTAGACTTGATAGAAAGACAGAAAAGGTTGGGGGAGTTGCTATCTATGTATCCAATCAAATATCAGCAGCAGATGTCCCTGAAAAAGTCAAATGGGCTGATAGCAAAACAAACATTATGGCTCAAAATAAAAAATGCTAACAAATGTATAATATTTGGACTGCTACAGACCTCCCGATGCTAGCAACCAGATTAGTGATAGCCTTAATCAGGAAATTGAAAGAGCGTGTGACCTTGGAGAGTTAGTTTTCTTAGGTGACAAACTATGAAGGCATTTTCTGGGAGACTAAACAAACCACTAGTTTAAATAACAAGGAATTCCTGAAGACCTAAGAGCAATTTAACTTAATTCAACATATAAGCACTTCAACATGAGGACCGAATATATTAGATATATTATTAAATTCCCCACATATTATCATATTAGACTGTGAGGCAGGAATATCTTTAGATTGTAGTGATTAAATTAGTGCTAGTTTTTTCAATGTCTGGAATCATATACTAAAGTAAGGGGAAGTAGGGAGATTTACTTGTACCACTCGGCTAATGTACAAACTATTCATGATGAACTAAATCATATTATTTGGGATAAGCAATCAGAAAATAAAACTGTAGAAGAAATGTGGGTCGAAATAAAGAATGCTATTTTTCTTGGTTTGTAATAAACTTATCAAGAAAATAAAAAATATAACATAATAATCATGGTATTAAACAAAGATGGCTTACTAAGTCAATTAAAAAATCAATAAAGAAAAAAACAAAGCTGTATAAGTATCTTAAAGATAGATCAGAAAGGTCCTGGAATTACTAAAACTTAGCACTGAGACAATGCAAAAATAATATACATAGGTCAAAAAGGAAATTTGAATTAAAAATAGTGAAAAAAACTACTAAACATAATCTTAAGGATTCATACAGTTGTTCATACAGTTATATAAACACCCTTTGGAATACAGATACTCTATAAAAGATAACGAAATCACAAGTGATGACTGTGATGCTCTGCCACCTGCTTGTTGTTATATGTATCATATTTGTATTTTTTTAAACAAAATGTGTATGTGTTTGGGACCGTCTGCTTGGCACACAAGTCAGCCAGTGTTTAAGAGGCTTGACCTTTGACCCCAGAGGTGACAGTGTGTTGAAGCAGCTGGCTGTTATAAAAGCTGGCTAGGGGAAAACTGATCAAAGGTTTCCTGTTCTGTTTTAACAGAGGGCTCTGGCCATCTTCCAGGAGATAGGATCTCATACAATTTTATGATTCCTGCAGAAATAGACAATTTGGTCACAGAACCTTGTTAAGTCATAAACTTAAGATCATTCTTGCAAAGCAGGAAACCAGCAGACAGATCAAAGAGAAATGTTTGAAAAGAGACTCGTACTTTAACAATTGCTGACTGTTGATTTCTACAGTAGAAATTAAGTCTATGGGAAGATCTAACTGTGACCGCACAAAGGGGCCAGGGAGATGGATTTTGAAATGGTCAGGCATCTGAGGGAAACATTGCTTTTAATTTTTGGATTCCACAGCTGTGAGACGTTTGTCTCTGAACTCAACACAGGCACTTCTGGTAACACCTAGCTAAGCAAGAACTTTTAAGTATTTGGTACGCGTCTTTTTGTTCTGTAATTCCCCATTTATTTTATCGACTGTAAGTTATTAATGTATTTGTTCTGTGATTAATATTTTACCTATTTTACAATTTTTAGTAAACAATATTTTCCTTGAAATTCTGCCTGTGTTTTCTCAGGGTTTTTTGCATCGGAATGCTGAACCAATGTTTAATTCTGACATCTGTTAAGAGTTCAACCAGGTGTGTTACTATCTGGCAAAAAGGTAAGAATATACCTAGGTCTCATACTGAGTCATAAGGGTACAATTGTGGGAATCTGGCTGGGTGCCAGGTGAGGCCAGAAACAGATGCACCTGGGCAATCAGGCAAGCCAAAGCTGTGTATTATAAACAATCTCTCACCTCCTCCTAGGGCTCAGGGAAAAATTTCTGGAGCGATATTAAGGAACTCTGTGGTAAAACTGTTTCACCTACCCCAGTCCAGCTTATAGTTGATGGGGTTATCACCCAGGACCCTATTGCTATCTCAGATGTCCTCAATACCTCTTTCTCCGATCTCTCTCATATTCTCCCATCTAACTTCTTTGACCCTACCATCCACCCCCCCCACCGACACATCGGCCACCACTAACACTACCCCCTTCATGCGAACAGTCATCTCTTGTAATTAGGCAAAATGCTATCTCACCAAAGCTCTAGCAAACTCTCATTATAGCAGTGACTCCCTGGATCTCAAACTCATTCGGCTTACACTGGATGTGACACTACCTCATCTCACCAAAATCATCAACCTGTCCTTATGCCTTAGCCAATTCTCCACAGCTTGGAAGAGAGCAATAATAACCCCTATCCTGAAGAATGGCGACCCCACCTCCATAAGCAATTATAGACCTATATCTATCCTACCTCCCCTCTAGAAGGCCCTCGAAAAAACAATATCTGATCAACTAACTGACTACCCATCCAAACACGACCTGCTCTGCCACGAGCAACACGGTTTCCGTAGGGGCCACAGCACCTCCACAGCCCTCATTGAACTCACTACTTTTATTCATGATGCACCAGAACAAGGCTCCTTGGCCAGGGCTCTCTACATGGATCTGACTAAGGCATTTGATATCGTGAGCCATGAGCTACTACTCCACACCCTCCCAGCCCTTAATTTTTCCTCAGAGGTTACCGCCTGGTTCAAAGATTATCTTCCGGTTCAGACACAAGTCAAAATAAATACAACTATCTCCACTAGCAAACCAGTTCTAACTGGTGTCCCACAAGGGTCAATACTTGGCCCCTTACTCTTCACCCTCTTCCTGAACTCCCTCCCAAAAGCCTGCAGTGGTCAGATGCTGCTTTATGCCGATGATGTGGTAGTCTTTTGGAAACACCCTCATCCAAATTCTCTTCAAAATGCTTTGCAGGGCTTCTTCAGGGAGATAGAAGCCTGGTTATCTGAACACCGTCCTATAATCAACTACAAGAAAACTAAGTTCATGATCTTTGCCCACTGCCAAAGCCCCCACTGTCACACTCCACTAGTTGTGATGGACACCCATGGCCGAACTCTGGAGCAGGTCTGATGCTTCAAACACCTTGGGAGTCACCTTAGACACCTCCCTCTCCTACCACTCTCACATACATAATGTCTCCTCCTCTATTAACACTACATTGGGGATCCTTTACAGGCACAAGCACTGTCTACCCCCCCCCCGGCCATGCATCTCACGGTGTCCTCATCTATCCTGTCCTTGGTGGTAGCAGAAAAGGTCAGAGCCAAAAGGCTGGCCTTCAGGAAATATAAGGGAACACAGCGGGATGAAGATAGGGAGGCATACCAAACTGCCCTAAGGGAAGCAGGGAAGGCAGTAAGGCAGGCAAAGTCCCAAACTGAGGAAACACTAGCACAAACAGTAAAAGAAGGTGACAAGACTTTCTATAGATATATTAGTGAAAGGAGAAAGTCCAGAGGGGGGTATTGCTAAGCTTAATGGAGAAAAGGGAGCATGTGAGGAGGAGGACCCTGTAAAGGCATCTATCCTAAACAGATACTTTTGCTCAGTATTTACTGAAGAGAAGATAGGGCAGGGCCCACAGCTCAGCATCATGGACACAGGTGGGAGGGAGGTGAGCACTACTCCCTTCACAAAAGAAAGGGTCCTACAAGAGCTTACTAAGCTCAGGGTGGATAAGGCAATGGGACCTGATGGCATATATCCCAGGGTACTTAAGGCGCTAAAGGTGGAACTAGCAGAGCCATTAGCAGAACTGTTTAGTGAATCTCTGAGCACAGGAGAGGTCCCAGAAGATTGGAGAAGGGTTCATGTGATCCCGCTCCACAAGAGTGGTAGCAGGGAGGAGGCGGGGAACTACAGACCAGTCAGTCTTACCTCAGTAGTGGGCAAGATTATGGAGGCACTCCTTAAGGAAAGGATAGTGCAACACCTGGAATCCATAGGGGCACAGGATCCAAGACAGCATGGGTTTACAAAGGAAGGTCATGTCAAACTAATCTCATAGATTTCTTTTTCGAATTGAACCAGAGTGGTGGACCAAGGGAGCAGTTGATGTCGCCTACCTTGACCCAGCAAAGCTTTTGACATTGTTCCACATAGAAGATTGATAAATAAGCTGGGTAGGCTCGAGTGGGTCAGAAGTTGGTCAACTGGGTGGAAAACTGGTTGACGGGCAGAAAACAGAGAGTGGTGGTAAATGGTATACAGTCAGAAGAGATGCAAGTCACAAGTGGGGTACCTCAGGGATCAGTCCTGGGGCCAGTCCTCTTCAACATCTTCATTAGTGACCTTGCAGATGGACTAGAGGGTAAGATTTGTCTGTTTGCAGATGACACCAAGATCTGCAACAGAGTAGATGATCCAGATGGGGTGGGCAGAATGAGAAGAGATCTGGATAAACTAGCAAAATGGTCAGAAGAGTGGCAACTGGGATTTAATGCAAAGAAGTGCAAAATCATGCACATAGGGAAGAGAAACCCTGAAGCCACCTATAGGCTGGGAGGGGAGTTGCTAGCAGTCACAAAGGAAGAAAGAGACTTGGGCATCATCATCACTGATGACCTGAAATCATCCAAGCAGAGCTCTAAAGCAGTAGGTAAGGCTAGGGGTGTTAGGGTGTATTAGTAGGGGTATCACAAGTCGTAAGAGGGAGGTAATAATCCCTCTTTACAAGACACTGGTTAGGCCCCATCTGGAGTACTCATGGCAGTATTGGAGGCCACACCTTCACAAGGACATTAATCAAATTGAGGCAGTCCAGAGAAGGGCAACCAAAATGGTGCAGGGACTGCATCAAAAGACATATGAGGACAGATTAACAGAGCTCAATATGTATACCCTTGAGCAAAGGAGGGAGAGAGGTGATATGATCGAGGCATTCAAACACCTTAAGGGCATTAACAAGGTGAAAGAGTCTAACATGTTTAAATATAAGAAAAATAGCAGGACAAGAGGACACAGCATGAGATTAGAGGAGGGCCGATTAAGGGGGAATGTGAGGAAATTCTTTTTCACAGAAAGGGTGGTGGATGCATGGAATGGCTTATCACAAGAAGTGGTGGCTATGAATACAGTGCAGGGCTTCAAACAGGCATGGGATAGGCATAAGGGAGCAATACGAATGACTATGAATAGATAGGCCACTGACAGAGCAAAGGCTAATGGCACATTTATAAGGTAGAAAAAGAAATGGGCAGACTGGATGGGCCTTGCGGTCCTTATCTGCCGTCAACGTCTATGTTTCTATGACTAATGAATAACTATTTATGGGTCAGCTGACCAAATTGCCCTATGCAGCATCAACCTCGCCCTCAACAAAGCTTGCCGACTAGACACAGGATGTGACAGGTTAACTCACACATGTGAGCTTTATAAACATACTGGCTGGCTAAATTTCCAAGGCAGGCTTAAGTACTATACCTGCCTCATAGCCAAAAAGATACAACTTAAGCAAGCCCCAATTGGCCTCCACCCGCTTATTCGCACAGCCCCCCATAGTAGGTCACAAAGGCACTCAGCTAACCCCACACTGTAGCACATCTCTTGGACAAAGATCCTTCCGCTATCATGCCCCACTGTGGCTAAACAGCCTCCCATCCTCCATCTCCTTGACCCAAAGTTTCAACCAATTTAAATCTGGTCTCAAAACCCTATTCCTAGACTCAACAAACTGTGACTGTAATTAACCCTCGCACACATTCGTCCCACACTCTCTGAACCACATACTGGAACTTATTCTACCCAGAAGCCTAATCCATGTCCCCCTTGAATCAATCCCCCTGGCTAGGTTCTACGACTCTGGATCCCTCAAGATCCTACGAAACTGTATCCTGTCTCAGCTCTGACCCGGGACCTTCATATATTCCAGCTGATGTAACCTGCAAACTACGCTTAAGCCAGGATTGTATGACCTTGTACTATTTCATTATTATTGAATGTGTATTATTATTTCATTCTTATTGAATGTACATCTTTATTTTCTATGTTTTCTTTGTACTTTTTACTTTTGCTTGACATGGAGCCTTTGCAAAACAGTCTACGATGCAAAGGATTGTAATTCTGATTCTATTCAATAAATAAAAATAAAAATAAATTTGACCCCCAGGACTCAAGGCTGGTAGGCGATTCGGACCGAAAACAGACAGGAGGGTTACCCTGTTTGTCTCCTGTTCACACTATTGCACTTCAAGTTTGGCACTGTGGGAGCAGAGGGCCTGACCTGCGGAGCGTGTTTGTGACAATGACCAGAATAAAATGGCATATATACTGTATTTAACATAGAGGATAATGTATGGTGTTTGGTTAATAACCATGCTGTAAACACTTCGAAAGGTTGCCATGACATCATAGTAAACGTTGAAAGCGCAGTAAGTACCTTCTTGACCTTCTGGTTGATCCTTTCCTCAGTTTGAGCCTTTGCTGTCCTTAGCCTCCTTCCTACCTTCCTTTGCTTCTCTAGATATACCTCTTTGTCCGTCTCTGTTTGGGTCTCCTTGTACTTTCTGAAAGCTGTTTTCTTCTCTTTTGCCACTTTAGCCACCTCCTTTGAGAACCACAGTGGCCTCTTTCTCCTCTTATGTTGCTTGTTACCTTTAGGTAGCTTGCCAGTACCTCAGTTATTCCCTTTTTTTATTCAACTCCATTGTGCGTCTACCCCCCAGCTATCCCACTCTTCAAGGTGTTTCTTAAGGCAGCCTCTCATTTCTCCAAAAGCTGCCCTCCTGAAGCCCAAGGCCATGGTGCCAGTGTGTTTTTTCCCCTGCCCAATCCATATGTCAAAGTACACTGTATGATAATCACCTGAACCCAGGGGGTTACCCACTGTGAGAGCTGCTATGTTGTCCCTGTTTCTAAGTACCAGGTCCAGCACTGCCTTATCTCTAGTGGGATCTGTAACCATCTGCCTGAGAAATGTTCCTTGCAGGGAGTTTAGGATGACCCTGCTCCTAGTTGCAGCTGTGGCCAGGATGTTCCAGCCCACATTTTGCAGATTAAAGTCACCCATAATTACTATTTCCCCCTTGCTTGCCATTTTGCCTGTGGCGTCCCTCACAAACCTGTCCAGTTCCTCCCCATGTTGGTAACCTGTACACCACCCCCACTCATATAAAGGCCCTGGATCCCATTTCTAAGCCAACCCAAAGAACTTCCAGCCCCTTCATTTCTCCACTCTGTCCTTGCATTTCTGTGGCCTTTATACCTTTCCTTACATATAAAACACCACCACCCCTTTCCTCCCTGCCCTATCCTTATGAAAAATGTTGTAATCTAGTATGGCCACCTCCCAGCTGTGGTTGTCATTGCATCATGATTCTGTTATGGTCACCAGATCTAGGTCCAACTCAGCAGCGGTAGCCTCATGGGATGAAATTTGTTTCTCAGATGCCTTGCATTGGAGCACATGTCTCTCCACTCCTTTCATCCCTCCTTGCCCCTATTTTGCCCTCCCTTCTCCAGTCTATCCTTCACCCTACCATTTTCACTGGTACTGTCCTTCTCCTTTTTATCCTCATTCTGCCCACCCTTTCTAGTGTTGTTCACAGCCTCAGTTCTACCCCTTGAACCTCTCATCCCTTCCCCTTCTTGCCCAGACTCCCATTACCACTGGGAAATTTATTTCCCTTGGCCTTTTCTTCACTTCTGCTCCATTATCTGGGGAGTGGGCATTCCCTGCCTCCCTCCTTTATTCTGCCTCCTCCCTTGACTAGTTTAAATGCCCATTGAAGTAGCATTTAAACCTTCCACCTAGGACTGCTGTTCCCCTCCTGAATGGATGGAGGCCATTCCAGTTGTACAGGCCTTTATTCCTTCAGTTAGGACCCCAGTCTCTGATGAAGCCAAACTCCTCCTCTCTGCACCATGCCCTCAACCAGTTGTTGAAGACCGTGGTGCAGTGTCTCCACACTTCCCTCCAGCCCTGCACAGGTAGCATCTCAGTGAAGACCACCATGCATGCTACCTGCTTCAGGCTCCCCCCAGCTCCCTAAATCTATCCTGCACTACTGTGGTTACATCCCCTGCTAGGTCACTTGTTCCCAGATGAACAATGACATCAATCTCTCCCTCCTACCCCACTGCTATAGTGGTCCTAAGGATTTGCTCCCCATCTCTCCATGCTGAGGTGCAGGATAGGCATCTCACTTCCCTCCTTCCCTCCTGTGGTGTTCCTAAATCTAACCCCCTGACATTTGAATCCCCTACCAGAAGTTGCTCTCTTCTGCTGTCTCTTTCCCACCTGGGGGCCTCCACTCTGAAGGACCCCCACATCTTCCCTTGCCACTTGCATGGGTGCCTCATCTTGGCAGTCCTGTTCTGCCAGAGTGGAGAAAGAGTTCTTTAGTGGCATTGGCTGAAGAATGTGTTTCCTTACCCCCACCCCCACCTTCCCAAAGCCCACCATAGCCCAGCTGGCCTTCTTTCTAGGACATAGTCCCCCTTCCAGCCATCTTTCACCTAATTACAATCTGACTCTTGGGCCCCCCCCCTTCCTTACCCACTGGCTCTCCCCGATACCATGGTGGGAAGAGACCCACAGGATAATAGCTCACAATAATGCAGGGGTGACATTAAACAGAGCAGGAGTTTACTGCTGTGCCCACTCCCACTGAAACCTGATGACTCACCCCACCCCCACCCCCATACTTCTGGAGTTCCTAGTGTGCCTTGGCACTTTCAAGACACATGGTTGTGCATTTCAGGGAAGGTATCCATGGATATCTTTAAGCAGTGTTGGAATTACAGCGGGGCTTGTCAGGGCTCAGCCCCCCAGCCCTGAAGTAAGCCATGGTGGCTCATGTATCACTGGCACTGACTTCTGTGGAAAGCAGAGCTCAATGTAAAGATAGAACCCTCACTGGTCCCCTAGCTCCCAAGGCTCATAAAGTGTAATTCCAACACTGCCTTTATGGGGTGTGAGAACAGCTGGTATAAGCCATGTCCAATCTTCAATTACTGGCACTTGGGCTGTTGATAGCAACCTGTGTATTTCTGATTGATGATTCCAATAATAATTGTTATTCTTTGTATAGCTTAATAGATGTGTTGTCTGCTAATGTTGATAGGGATGGAGAGGAGGGTGGGTTTGGGAGGAAGGGACTGTTAGAGCCCACTGGGCTCACAGTGCACTGGGGAAATGCTGTGTTTCTATGTAAACGTGTGCATGCATACTTGAAACTATTAACATCTTTACCCTAATCTTGATTTTATTTATTTTATTTTACAATTTTCTTTTGTCCAGGAAACACACACTAAACCAAGGCTTCTTTCCAGGAGTGTCTTGGGAGCACACAGAAGTCAAATGACTTGTCCATGGTTAAGCAGTATGCAAGCGGTGGATGTGGGATTCATACCCAGTTCTTCAGGTTTGCAGCACAGTGCTTTTAATCACTATGCTATACTGCATTGCCAACCTATCCCAAATCAACACCCCAAGACCCCTGCCCACCTTAGGTAGGGCTTATGAAGGTTTTGCAACACATTTGTCATCATCACCTCCTCAAGGACAGCTTATGGGTGACATCCAGGTAATTTCATGGAACGTCAAGGGGCTTAACTACCCCATCAAGAGGAAAAAGGTACTAGGCCATCTTAGGTAGCTCTACATTCAAACAGTCTTTCTCCAAAACACTAGACTTACAAGGTGTGACGCAGAGAAACTCAAAGAGAATAGGTGGTGGCCAAATCCCATAGCATTGTGACAGTAAAGAAGTGCGGAGTATTGATCCTTCTCCATAAGAAGCTGCCATGGACTCTGGGGTGGTCGGCTAGAGACAAGGAAGCCGGTGGTTACTACTGGAAGCCAGCACTACACAAGTTCCCCTAGTCCTTACCAATGTATATGCCCTAATAATAATCACCTGCATTTTCTTCACACCCTGCACCAGGTACTGACCCAATTTATGCATGAGCCCACTCCTATACTTACAGGTGGGGATTTTAACTTTGCCATGGAAGCATGTATTGACCGAAATGCAGGGAAGAAAAAATTACTCACCTTAGTAATGTTGTTTCTTCTAATGGAGTCTTGCTGTATTCTGACTATTGCAGTGATATCCAACCTTTGAACTGCCCCAGAGAGGAAAGAGTTAACTTTCCATGCAAGGCATGGAACGCTGAGCTCGAGCTCGGTTGAGACTCTGTCTGTTGTTGTTTGAACCCAAACCACCAGATCTTTATGAGCTAAACTCACTGGGCGTCCTGTTGGAAACTGTAAACCTACACTAGCCAACTGGCAACTAAATCTAATAAAAAGGTTTTTTGGTTCCAAGGCAAAGACACAAGTCAGGAAACCCAAAAAACAAAACACAACACATACCCAAAAATACGAGGGTGAGAAAGGGGGGGGGCACCTCTAGGGTGCCAACACTGTTCCTGCCCACCCACATCCCAAAACCCAGGTTCTGAGAGGGGAGGCGGGGAGGTCAGAATACAGCAAGACTCCATTAGAAGAAACAACATTACTAAGGTGAGTAATTTTTTCTTCAAACAACATGAAGTCTTGCTGTATTCTGACTATTGCAGACTACCAAGCAGTACCTCCATGGAGGAGGGACAGAACCTACTTGGGAACAGGATCTGAAGCACTGCTGTGCCAAACCGAGCATCACTCCTAGCCTGGATATCCAGAGAGTAATGCTTGGTGAAAGTATGTACTGTTTTCCAGGTGGCTTGCTTAACAAATCTCTAAGATAGGAATATCCTGGCAGCAGCCAGGGAAGCAGCTGTACCTCTGGTAGAGTGAGCCCTCAGGCCTGAGGGGTGGGATCCTACCTAATTTTCATAGCAAAATTGTATACAGAGGCAATCCACCTGGCAATAGATCTCTTAGTGGCAGGTTTTCCTTACCAACCTCACCATAAGTGAGGAACAGTTGAGGAAGTCAAACCTGTGATCCTTGGTGCGCTCTATGTAGTAGCTAAGGGCCCTTTTCACATCCAAGCTGTGCAGCCTCCTCTCACCAGAGGAGGAATGGTCAGTGAAGAAAACAGGAAGAGACATAGATTGGTTAAGGTGGAAATCTGAAACGACCTTAGGCAAAAACTTCCAGTTAGTCCTGAGGACCACCTTATCTCAATGGAAAGAGATAAAATCAGGCTCCACTGACAGGGCCTGTAACTCACATATGCATCTGGCAGAAGTAATGGCTACCAAGAACACAGTTTTCCAAGTCAAGTACTTAAGCTCTGCTGAGGACAAAGGCTCTAAAGGGGGCTGCATAAGCTGAGCAATGCAAACATTCAGGTCCCAAGCAGGGGTAGGGTCCCTGAAGGGAGGATTGGTATGCAGCAATCCCTTGAAGAATTTATAGAATACAGGATGAGCTGAAAGGGAAGAGTGCTTGCCTGCTGACAAGAAGGCAGAGACAGCTGCCAGATGCACTCTAAGTGTAGCTGGTCTGAGTCCCAAGCTATTGAGATGAACCATATAGTCAAGGACTGTAGGCAACCCAGCAGACTCTGGAGAAGTATGCTTCCCAGAGCACCAAATAGTAAACCTTTTCCATTTAGAGTTGTAAGTCTTTCTTGTGGAAGGCTTTTGAGAAGCCTTTAAAATATCCAGAACACCTTGAGAGAGATGCAAATCAGCAAACTCTAACTATTCAAGAGCCAGGCCTTGAGATTGAGAGATTTGAGATTCGGATACCAAACCCTCCCCTGAGAACATGTTAACAGGTTGTAATTCCTGGGAAGAGACAGGGGAAGGTGGACTGCTAAGGACAGCAAGAGAGGGTACCAGGGCTGTCTGGCCCAGTCTGGAGCAATCAGAATCACTTTGCAGGGTTGAGACCTGATTTTGACTAGTACCTTGAACAGGAGAGGGAAGGGGGGGGGAAGCATATAGGAACCTCCCTTCCCAATTGAGAACTAGGGCATCCAGGGGGACTGAGCCCAACACTGGGGGCCTGCAGCAAAAAAGAGGAAGTTTGTGATTGTCTGGGGCTGCAAAGAGATCTATCTGTGGGGTGCCCCATCTGGAGAAGATCGCCTTCAAAATCAGGGGATCTAGGGACCATTCGTGATGGCCCTGAGATATCCTGCTGAGAGCATCTGCCAGGACATTGTCCTTCCCTGGGAGGTGCACTGCTATCAGAGAGGTATTCAGGGAATAGGCCAGAGACCACAACTTCATTGCCTCTGTGCACAAGGCCGTAGACCAAGTGCCCCCCTGCTGCTTGTTGATGTACCACATTGTGGTGGTATTGTCTGTCCTGATCTGAACTACTTTGTTCTAAACAGACTTGGAAAAAACTTGAAGTGCTAGAGACACTGCTCTGAGTTCTAAGAGATTGATGTGAAGCAGAGATTCTTGAGGTGACCACAACCCTTGGGTGGTCAGATCCCCCAAGTGGGCTCCCCAGCCCAAGAGGGAGGCATCTGTGGTATGGATTAGAGAATGAGATTGAGTGACAATGGGAACTCCTTGCCTTAGGTTGTCCTGATCCTGCCACCATTGCAAAGCCTGGATCAGGGTTCAAGTCACTGGGATTAGCTTGGTCAGGGAATCCTTTCTCTGGGACCAGAAGGCTCTTAAGTGGAACTGAATGTCCCTCATCTGAAATCTTGCTCCTTGGACCACTGCTGTAGAGGCAGCCATGTGGCCCAGGAGCTGCAGAAAATGCCTTGCTGGTCGAGAAACCTGGAGGGTGAATGAAGAGGCCAGTGTAACAAGGGTCCTTGCCCTGTCCAGGGGAAGGAAGGCTCTTGCCTTTATTGTATCCAGCTCTGCCCCTATGAAGGTGAGGAGCTGCACTGGCTCTAGAACTGACTTTGAAAGATTCAGAAGGAATCCTAGAGAAGTGAGCAGTTGCTGAGTTATCTGTAGGTGTGACCTGACTTGGTCTGGAGACTGAACTACTATGAGCCAGTCATCCAGGTATGGAAAGATGGAGATCTTTTTTCTCCTTAGGAAAGCAACCACTACTGCGCGGCATTTTGTGAACACCCTTGGAGCTGATGTTAGGCCAAAGGGCATTGCTCTGAATTCATAGTGGCCTGAGGGCAACTCGAACCTGAGGTACTTTCTGTGGGAGCATCTGATGAGAATGTGGAAATAGGCATCCTTGAGGTCCAGGGAAACTAGCCAGTCCCCTGGCCTTAGAGAGGGTAGAATTATTCCCAGAGTCACCATTTTGAACTTTGGCTTTAAAGGTGCTTGTTTAAATATCTGAGATCCAGGATGGGCCACCATTCTCCTGTCTTTTGGGAGTTAGGAAGTACCTGAGTACAATCCTTTTCCCTTGTGTAGGGGTGGAACCCTTTCTATGGCTCTCAGAGCCAAGAGGAAGAGACTCTGCCTCTAGGGCAGAGGCCTCTGAAGGATTTGCAAGGGAGAAGGACCTGGTTCTCATCTTGGGAAATTGTTTGAAGCTGAGAACCAGTCCCTGGCTTACTACTTCCAGGACCCATTTGTCTGATGTTAAAGACATCCAGTCCTGGACAAAGAAAGCCAGCCTGCCCCCTACGGGTGGTGGAGAATCGGCCCGGGCAAACCCATCAGGGTGCCTGTTTGGCAGGGACTTTAGGCTGAGGGGTGGTAGCAGGCCTGCTTGTACCCCATCTGCCTCTCCCTCTGAAGAACCCCCTCTGGGCAAAGGTGGAAGAGGAGGCCTGGGCTTGGTAGAAAGGCCTATGAAAAGGCCTGCCCCTGCCCCTGGAATGCTGCCTCGGGGGAGTGGCTTGCCTTTCCTTGGCCTGAGCACTCCTATAGGTTGTCCCAGATCTATCCATTTTTCATGTGTTCTCTGTCTGCTCTCCAAACAGAGAATTACCAACAACAGGAAAATCCATGGCCTTAGTCTAGGTATCCTGAGACAGGCTAGTACATCTGAGCCAAGCCATCCTATGAAGGGCCACAGATGTAGCCATGACTCTAGATGAAACATCATTGGAGTCCACTGCAGCATGAAATTGCACCTTGGATGCCTCAGTACCATCTGCAGCCACCTGCTCCAGCTCCTTGGCAAGCTGGCCAGGGACCTGTTTAGCTAGAGCCATCACAGTGTCCCATCTAGACTTCTGGTATCTAGCTGTATAGGCCATATAATTAGCCTGCCTGAGTCCCAAAGATGCTGCCATGTACTGTTTCTTTGCCATGGAATCAATCCTCCCGGAGTCCTTGTCTGGGGTGTGTGAAGCCAAGGGTATATTTGCCTTATCACAGGCAGCAGCCTGCACTACCCCAACATGGCTGCATTGCTGGGAAAGGAACTCCGTATCTGAGCCTGAAAGAGTATAACTCTTGTCCATTCTTTTGTCCACAGGAAGTATAGAATTAGGAGTCTTTAAAATTTTAAATGTCTGTTTCCCAAAAGATTTATGGAGGGAAACAGACAGCCTCCTGGACTCTGGGATGTCCATCATCTCAACATAATCAGGCTCCTCCTGATCCTCTACTGCTTCCTCCATAGGAAGCTGAAGAGTTTCAGCCACTTTTTTGTAAAACATAAAGTGGGAAGGGGACTCAGAAAGCCTAGGAGGAGAAACCCTTGAAGGTCTGTCTGGGGAGATGTCGGGTCAATGGGCACATCCAGACTTTCATAATCACCATCACTATCCTCGTACTCTCCTTTCTGCCCCTCTGGTTCATAAAAATCCTCTAAGTTATAATCCAGAACCGGGGGAACCGACCGAACTGAGCCCCTAACCGATGGTGCCAGTTCGGTTGGAACCTGAGTTAGCAATTGAACAATCCTTATCGCTTTGGCTATTTCATCAGCGGTCAGAGAAAGAACTTGTGGATCCGAACCGGCTGACTTATCCCTTCTTTTTCTTTTAACCGGAACTGACTCCTCAGAGTCAGTTCTCCTTTTGCCCGAAGAAGTTTCGCCCTGGTCAGAGGGCACTCCTTCTGGTTCAGTTGGAACCGAACCGGCTGGCCATCTGGGTCAGCGGACTTTTGGCCTCCCTTTCCTCAGCCTACCTCTCTTTTCCAGGGTAGCTGTGGGAAAACTTTCACAAATCTGGCAGTCTGAATCGAGGTGTCAAACCCCAGCCAATAAACACGGGTGGTGTGGGGGTCAGCCTTAGCAAAGGTTTCCCCACACACACTACAGTGTTGAAACCCAGTGGGCCCGGTTTTCTCTTGGATTTTCAGACATGGCCAGTCCTAACCAAACTTACCCTTTTTTCGGCAATCCGCCAGGCAAGACAACCTTATCGGTTCCTGACCGTGTTATGGGTCGTGGAAAAAACTGTAATGAAATCCATTTTTTTTAGAACTGATAAGGACCGGTTACCACACTCTAAAAAGCAGAACAAACTTTTTAACAAACCTGATCGGTTCAAACCGAACCGATCCGACGTTTACAAGTTCCACACAGAAGCAAACAATAATAAACCTATCTAGTACTCACGGTACCACAGACAGAGACTGAACTGACAGGTTAGATGGAATAAATTCGGTTGAAACCGAGGGCAAAAACGACACTTTAACCGACTAAATTGAACCGAGCGAAGGAGAAATCTCCGGAGCGACTGTTCAGTGAGGCGGAGTAAAGAATCTGGCGGTTTGGGTTCAAACAACAACAGACAGAGTCTCTACCGAGCTCGAGCTCAGCGTTCCATGCCTTGCATGGAAAGTTAACTCTTTCCTCTCCGGGGCAGTTCAAAGGTTGGATATCACTGCAACAGTCAGAATACAGCAAGACTTCATGTTGTTTGAATGTGGAGCCACATGTAAAAGCCAGAGCAGCTCTGGGGAGCTCTTGCAAGATATAGCAGTTACATAAGAACTTACCATAACAGTAGATCTTTGACAGAGGTTCCTGCAGTAGGTCTTCACATATAGGACTGTGCCCCCTGGCATCAGGTCCACACGGCAAATTTGTAGCTAGCAATCATCAGCGGGGACCGGCCCCCATTGTCAGGTGATGCGATGTCAGCTCGACTATAAAAGGGGCGGTCCCGCACCTGCCCTCCAGTTCTTTTCCACCAGAGACCTAAGGAAGCAAGTAGAAAAACGGAGTAACAACTCCTGGGACCCTGTGCCCTGGTTGAGCCAGAGAACTAGACAGGAGAAAAGAAAAGAAACTCCAGGAGCTGGGAGAAGTTGGGTAGGAAACTAGAACTACTGCAGGAACCTCTCTTGAAGATCTACTGTTACAGTAAGTTCTTAGGTAACTTCTATATTTTACTTTGAGAGAGTTCCTGCAGTAGGTCTTCACATATAGGACTGAATACCAAGCAGTCTAACATAAATAAGGAGTCGGAGATGAGGTTCCGGGAGGAGGAAGATGTCTGCCAACTAAGGGTCTGTCTTAAGACAGAAGACCTTGCAAAACTGCAAGGCCAAAACCAGATCGACACCTAGAGGCAATGTCCAGACTGTAATGCTTAATGAAGGTGTGAACGGAAGACCAAGTGGCTGCGGCACAAATATTCGTAGTAGACACATTCCTGAAAAAGGCAGTAGAAGTGGCCACACTCCTGGTGGAGTGACCTTTGACTGCCCCCAGAAGGGGCTTCTCATACTTCTAGTAAGTGTATTGGATACAGTTAGCCAGCCACCTAGACAGAGTCTGTTTAGTGATGGCCTTGCCCTGGCACTGGGAGGCAAAGGCCAGAAAGAGCTGATTCGACTTTCGAACCTCTTTAGTCCGAGAGGTATAACACCTCATAATCCTGCGCACACCGAGGGTGTGCAGAAGATACTCCCCCCCATTGGAATGCTGTGGAAAAAATACCGGCAACTCGACACTCTGATTGAGAGTCATCTCCGAAACAACTTTCGGAAGAAAAGAAGGATTAGTCCGCAGGACCACCCAGTCCCTGTGGAAAAATAAATAAGACTCTCTACAAACTAGAGCCTGAAGCTCTGAAACCCTTCAAGCTGAAGTGACTGCGACCAAAAACAGCATCTTCCAAGCCAGGAAGCGCATATCACAACTTGCTGCTGGTTCAAAAGAGGGCAAAGTTAGTTTTTCTAACATAAAATTGAGATCCTAGGGGGGACAAGGGTTCCGGACTGGAGGTTTGATGTGAAGGATCCCCTTCAAAAAAGTCTTGGAAACCTCTAGCTAGGCTAGGGTTTTGCTCTCCACCGGATGATGGTAGGCTGACACTGCAGAGAGATGGACCTTAAGTGAGGAATAACTAAGGCCCAACTCTGAAAGATGTAACAGGTACTCCAACACCTGGGAGGCCGAGCAAGAAAAGGGGTCCAAGCATTTAGCTGTGGCCCAAATAGAAAATCTCTTCCATTTCATGGCATAGGTGGATCTGGTGGAGGGCTTCCTGGCCTTCACCAAGACCTGAGCTACCTGAGAAAAGACTCCATAGCAAGAAATCGCTTTGTCCACAGGTGCCACACATGAAGATGGAGAGACTTGAGACTCAGATGTATCAGGGTGCCCTGCTCCTGAGACAGAAGGTCAAGGGATAAAGGCAGAGGGACTGGTGGTTCTAGGGCTAGTTGTTGCAACAGCGGGAACCATATCTGCCAGGGCCACAGAGGGGCAATCAAGATCATGTGAGCCCCATCTGCCTGCAGTTTCAGAAGAACTTTCTGAATGAGAGGAAAGGGAGGAAAAGCGTACAGAAACCTCCTTGTCCAGGACAGAGACAGTGCATCTCGTCAAAAAGCACCATGCCCGAGAACGAGCGAGCAAAAGCTGGGTAGTTTTGCATTGGATGGGGACATGAACAGATCTAGGTCTGGTCAACCTCACAGAAGAAACAGGTCTTCTACTACCTCCTGCTTTAGTTCCCACTTGTGAGCCCAGGCAACTGATTGACTGAGACTGTCCGCCAGGGTGTTGTGAATGCCTGGCACGTGGACTGCTGTCAAGGTTAGGCCGTGCTGAATCGCCCAATACCATACCACATCACTTTTCTGCAGAGAGGATATGATCGGGTACCTCCCTGTTTGTTCAGATACCAGACAGTGGCCATGTTGTCTATCTGGAAGAGAAGTGTTCCCGAGGGAAGTAACAACTGGAAGGCCTAGAAAGCACAGAGGACTGCTCTTGTCTCCAGGATGTTGATGTGTAGATTCTCCTCCATGGTAGACCAAGAACCTTGCATTCTGTGATCCCCTAGATGCCCAACCTGTATTGGAAGCATCCGAGGTAAGGGTTTGGGAAGGAGCCTGAGAGTGGAAGGGGGCCCCCACCAACAAGTTGGCGAGATCCTGCCACCAGAGGAGATCTTTCTGAAGACTGTTGGAGATCATGACCATCTGGTCCGTATCATCCAATCACTGATCCCACTGGACTCAAAGAGACCATTGGGTTACCCTCATGTGCAGCCTGGCCAAGGGGACTGTTGGAATGGCAGCCGCCATAAGACCCAGAAGGTGAAGGACTAAATGAGCCAGGGTACACTGAGACGCAGCCACTAAGGTGGCTTGAGAGACAAGCGTCTCCAGTCGGTTGATTGGTAGGTAGGCCTTGCTCTGGACCGTACACAGCACCGCTCCAATAAATTGGAGGCACTGGGAGGGTACTAGCTGAGATTTGGGCAAGCTGACTGAAATTCCCAGGTTGGAAAATAGGTCCAGAGTGAAAGAGAGGGACTCCTTCAGGCTGTCCTGGTGAAGGGGCTGAAAAGAGCCAGTCGTCCAGGTGTGGGAACATGTATATGCCCTTGCGGTGGAGGAACGTTGCTACCACCACTAAGCACCTGGTGAAAACTCAAGGTGTTGAAGACAGGCCAAAGGGAAGAGCCTTGAACTGGAAATGGTTCTCCAGGAAGGAGAACCTGAGGAAGCGGCGGTAGGCCGGGAGGATAGGGATATGTAGGTAAGCATCCTGCATATCCAGGGAGCACAGCCAAGTGTTTGGCAGGAGCAGGGGCAGGAGTCCCTGGAGAGTCAGCATGTGGAACCTACTGTATTCCACGAAGAGGTTGAGCATGCTGAGATCCAGGATAGGTCTTAGATCCCCTGTCTTCTTTGGAACTAGGAAGAAATGGGAATGGAATCCCCCTTCCTATTTGTTCTGGTGGGATGGGCTGTATGGCTGCTTTTCACAGTAGAGCCTGAAATTCTTGGTTGACAATGGGGAACTGACCCGACAGGTAGAAAGGCCTTCCCGGAGGGTTTGCTGGATGCTTCTCCAGGAACTCGATCGAGTGACCTTTTTGTATGAGTTGCAAGACCCATACATCTGCGGTGACGGCCTTCCACCCTTCCAGGTGGAGGCCAAATCTCCCTCCAACCAGTTCCTCCAAGGGAGACGGAGGGAGCGGGAGGAGGGGAAATGAGTCAGGACGCAGAGGGGAGGGGAGCCTTAGCTCCTAAGGTGGCTTTTGCAAACATGGCCTGAGGAGTTTGGGTTCCTGAACCAGGGGGTCAATCTTAACATTGTTTTACTAGCCCAAACACTAGTGCAAATTGACCAAGGCTAGTGCAGCTAATGCTCTACTTGCCCGTCTTGACTAGTGCAGATTTTCATGGCTGTTACTGACATTAAAAAAGTCTCTACTTTAGCATTCTCTAATCCTCATGCTAATCTCTCTCAATGTTCCAGACGGCCAGGTGTGATTAACAGCTCATTAAGAGCTGCAATTATCTGGCAGTTCAAGAGAGGGATCCCACAAAAGACGCAATGTGAGTCATTACTCCACTGCTAAGACTTTAAGCTAGTGTCCAGGGTGTGATCAAGGGTAGAGTGCTGTTAAATCACTAGGTTCCAGTTTTCTGAATGTGTCTATAGACGCTTTTACACACACAGTCTTACAACGGAATAAACGTTACGGAAGGACCATACCGGTCCATCCCATTGTGTCTAAACACTTTCTGTTCCATTGTAAAATGAACGTTCGCCTGAACCGCATTCCCTGGCATGGGTGGTTTGTCCCCAAGTGTGCCATTGCAGCGCGCAGTGTAACGCGCCCATTCCGGCTCAAGAACTCCAGCTCTTCAGTTATCGCGTCATGTGGCCACTGTTCTACCCGGCAAGGAGTACTGCACCGATATGGAGGGCTGGGTGATGTTGTGGCGAAACAGAAGCTCGTCTAATCAGGACATGAAGCGCAACAGGCTGTATCGGCGCCAGACAGGTAATGCTGGTTTCGGTACGGTAGTACGTGTGTAAAAGCGCCTTATGTCTAACAATTTGTCCAATATTATTAAGACCAGTGCCCCTCATTTCTCTACATTTTGAGTGTTTGTATCCAACATTTCAGTGACAAAATGCAAAGAGGTATACAGGATCATCCCTGCAGGTGGGGGGGGGGGTTTATTCCAGCCTCACCATAACTTCCCTCTCCCCTCCAAATCTCTTAACTCTGTTAATTCCCTGGACACCACTGCAGACCAGACTCTGAAGTGACCATCCACAGATCCATAGCTTGCATTACTGGCAAATATAAGGGGTTCCCAGCTCTTCTAAATGGGCCATGCCCGTCATCACCATCCATACAATTCCACCCGTATCCCACTCAGCATGTCCTTTTAGCCTAAAAACAAAGCTTTGGATCATGTATGGTACAAAAATAAACCCTGATAAAATACATAATTTGAAACCTTGAAATAGGCATTCATGGGGTGCGTAGATCATCCTATACAGAAATAGAGATAGTATAGCATTATGCCCGTGTACTGTTTCCCCATGGCTGATGAAAGGACAATGTTAAAGAAAAATCTGTTATTGTTGGGGCACAGTATATTAAAATCAATGCTTTAACAACTAAAATGTCATTGTTTTCTATTTCCCAAGATCCTTAGCGTTGTCTAGCTCCCACCCCAAAGAAAACCTTAGATGTGCTCCTGGCTCACTTGAGACTGTACAAAAACTTTCAGAAGTGCAAGTCTCCAATTGACTATAGGGTGGGGGCTGAGAATGTCTTTCTCTGCCTGACTCTATTCATTGCCCTGTGGGTGGTGGTGACAGTGTGGTGAGGTGCATGATGATGTCAGCTACTGTGTGCACAGAGCTAGGACTGCTTGATTGAACATTTGCTGTTGTGATGTTCTCTCTCTCTTTGGTGTGGGGGGGCAGAAAGAGGAGGCCATGGTACAAAACAATTGGGGGGGCTCACTGTCTGTGATGGCATTGTAGTCTTTTTTTCTGCTGTGGAGTTGGAAGCAATGTGGGAGTAGGATAAATGTGCAATAATCAGAGTATTTCTTGGCTTTGCTTGCATTGTTTCCTGTATAAGTGTCAGTGGCTCAGTAGGTAGCACACCCGCCTCTGAGGCCGGGAGATCAGAGGACTGTGGGTTCAGTTCCCACATCTGGCACTTGGGTTAATATCCCAGTACTGACACTGTAGTGCAGCATGAGAGGGGTGCTGCACTTCTGAGGTGCCGTCTTTCGGATGAGACGTTAAACCAAGGTCCCATCTGCCTGGATTGGTGGTAGTTCAGGTGGATGTTAAAGATCCCATGGCACTTATCGAAAAGAGTAGGGGGAATTTCCCCGGTGTCCTGGCCAAATTTCCCTCATTCACTAAAAATACCACCAACAGCTTAATCTGGTTCAAGGTCAGTTGGCATTCATCTGTATCCCCCTCCCCCGGGTCGTGCCTGAAAATAGGCAGGATTTGTCTAGTGCACTCACCCGGTCAACAAAAACTAAAATAAAAAAAATTAGTGATAAAAATTTACCATTGTAATTAAGGGCTAGTGCAACCATCTGTGGGCTAGTGCAATTTTGAATCAACTTGCCCTGCTGGCTAGTGCAAAATAAGGTTAAGGTTGACCCCTGTCCTGAACCTGAGGCACGTCATTTATTTTGATGCTTGCCCTGGTTTTTGTTTCACTTCCTTTGGCAGTGAAAAGGCTGCTTCTTCTGGCCAGTGCGATACATACAGCGTGTGTCTCTAAGGGACCTACCGCTCTCCTGCAGCCCCGTAATTATATCTTTCGCATCACCGCCAAAGAGAACCGAACCCTAAACAGTGCATCCAGCAGGGACGATTGGACATCCTGTGCCAAACCCACCAGGTGCAGCCAGGCTAAGTGCCTAAGGAAGATTCCCAAGGCTGCAGCCCAAGCCACAGAGTCCACAGAATCATAAGTGACTCGGAGTGCATGATGGCAGGATGATTTGTTCATCCGCACTTTTTCCAGGAGTTTAGCCCTGAGCTGTTCATCGGGGATCTCCTGGAGATCCTTCTCAAGGTCCGAAAGTGAGGACTTCTGAAAGGCCACCATGTGCAAAACATAGTTTAAGGACCTGATGGTGCAGGTGGATGAGGCATAGATTTTTCTGCCATATTGATTCAGCTGTTTAGAGTCCTTGTCCAGAGGAGAAGAACTTAAGTGCTTGGGTTGTGCCGATCTGTCATGAGCAGCCATGATGACCATGGAGTCGGCTTTAGCTTGGGTGGTAAGGTGAGAGATCCCTTCCGGGGGGGAAGTAGGTTCTATCAGCTTTACAGGAAACAGCCAGAATAGAGGAGGGCTGTTGCCATATGGTGGACACAAGATCCTCATGTGGACTCATCAAAGGGGGAATGGGAAGGGGATCCACATTTGCAAGATCCAAATACTCAGCAAGCCTCTTGTGCTGAGAGTCCAACTCCTTGAACAGCCAGCCACATGCAATTTGAATGGTCCTCAATACCTCCCCAAAGGAAGAGTCCTCCGGGGGGCGATTTAGGGGACTCCTTAGGTAAGGGTTCAACCAGTGACCGGGGTTCAGACTGGCTGATATCTGACTCTTCATCAGATTCTGAAGACTCTGGCCTGCTAGGCAGAGAAGGGTCTACGCCAGTATCCCCAGCATGGAGAGTACCAGAGGCTTGGCCAGATGGTACCGGACTAAGGGGAGGTGCCCTCGGGAGAGAGGTGCCCCCTACCAGCTGGGTTTATTTCAGTTTAGAAAAGAGTTGTGTCCTGGCATCTTTCCACCATGCCAGGATGAACTCATGGTTGGGCGGTGGGGGCAGAGGCTGGTACCCAAGATACCCCGAGAAGGAGGGGTAACTGGGTGGGTGATGCCAGTATGGGTACTGGTACAGGCTCTGCCCAGAGAAACCCGGGGTAGGGTATCCTGGCATCAGGAATCCCAACGGTGGATAGCCTGACATCTGGTAGTCTGGTGTCGGGTAGCCCGGCATCAGGTAGCCTGCAGTAGGGTAGCCCAGCATCAGCGAGTAACCTGGTGCATGCAGGTACACGGCGTCAGCGGAACAAAGCCGGGTGTCAGAGGAATATTGTCTGGTGGTAGGCCTCCCAGCAGTGGAAAGTGGGGGTCTGGCCCTGGAAAACCACCCATGGGGCCCAAAGGAGGAGCTGACAGCCCCACCAGGGGAGGTGTCGAAGGGCCGCTAGGTAGCGTCAGCGGGTCAGGCGTAGGGCCCATGGGTCCTATGGGAGGAGGGTCCATGCCTGAATCGCCCAAGTCCAGCGATGGATCCCTAGGAAGGAAGGAATCTGGCGGAGAGGAATGGAGCCTGGCAAAAGGGGGAGATTCGGTAGGGACCCCAATGACAGGTCCAGAACTGTGCTGATGGGAGAGATACGTTGGTAACAGGTGGCGAATCCCTGGGAGTAGAGACCAGCAGGGATGAAGGTTCCCCCACGAGCACACTCGTCCCGGGGTTGGGGTCCTCAAGGGAGCCCGATGGGAGAGCAGATGTGTCTATGCGTAGGCGTGGCCGGGCTAACTGCAGTAGAAAGGCCGTGGTCAGGCTGATCAGCCAAGGCCAGCCGCCCGGTGGCAGAGCTGGAGGGTGACTTATCGGCAGTGCTACTAGTAGGAGACCTGACAGATACCTCAAGAGAGGCACCCCCAGCTGCCCTCTCACCTTGTCGGGAAGGGAGAAGGCATTTGGCCTGCGGGTGTGGACGAAGGCCCGGCAGGGGTGGTACTCACAGATGTTCAGGGTCCACCCTGGTTGTCAACAGAGGCCTGGCTGGTTTTCTCCTGTTGAGAAGGGCTTCGTTCCCGGTGTCACTCCTTGTCCTTTTTTGGTTTTTCAGGGGCCGGTGACAATGACCTCTCTCGCAGCTTCTGAAGCTCTTTTTCCATGGAGGCTAGCCTCTAGGACAGAAGGTAGGCCTCGAGGGTCCGCTTGCATCAGATTTGCATGGCCTGGTTGAACCCTTGGCAGATAGCACACCCAGCCAAGTTGTTTTTAGGCCCCAGGCAGAGGAGGCAATGGAAGTAGTCGTCCCCATGCGGAATTTGGGCACCGCACTTGAAGCACTTCTCTGGATGAGACGACATATCCAAAGTTACCTGCGAGTGTAAGTTTTGGGAAGAAAATTTGATGAAAAATGTCGAAAATAAGTGTCCGACTGATTGCTGTTCTACGTCTGTTGGAAGAACCGGTGCGACGGTGGGAAAGAACTGAAGGGCGGGCACAGGACCACCCCTTTTATAGTCGAGCTGATGTCACATCACCTGATGATGGGGGGGCCGGTCCCCACTGATGACTGCTAGCTACAAGTTTGCTGTGCAGACCTGACGCCAGAGAGCGCTGTCCTATACAGTATGTGAAGACCTACTGCAGGAACCCTCTCAAAGCAAGATCACAATCTTACAGATGCCTGGAGGCTGCTCCATTCCAGAGGCAGAGACTACACCTGCTTCTCTGAAGTTCATGTCACGTCAAGTCACACAGATATTGGTTCATGTCCCCACTTATCATGAATAACACGGTGACCACACCGATACTCCCAATAACAATTCTGATCATGTCCCACTGTCCATCACTTTGATATGGGGCCCACACCTCCACAGACTAGGACTTGGAGGCATGGCGCATTACTATTACGTGACCAACAATTTACCAAGTGGGCCAAAGAAGAAACATTAGCATACCTTGAGACCAACGATACAGGGGACACCTCTAAAGAAACAGTATGGAAGGCCTACAAAGCCATTATGTGCGGTAAGATAATCAGCTTCTCTGCTTATAGGCAGAGGTACAGACAAACAGAACTATGGGCACGTGAATCCATGCTGGTCTCTCTGAAGCATCTAAACAAACATCCATCCCCAAGCTGTTCAGTGTGTGGTTGTGTCTAAATAAGCTCCTTACAAGAAAGGCTGAACTGACCCTTTTTTATTTGAAGCATTCCCTTTGGAAGGGAGGGCACAATGTGGGCAAACTTTCGGCTTGTTGCATCAAAATTCGGCAAATAGAATGGCATATACAATACCTCAAAGATATGCAAGGAAAAGTACACTCTGAAGCCGAGGCCAGTAACTAGGTTATGCACTCCTCCTATGAACAGTTATATGCATCAGGAAGGGGAATAGGCAGCAGGAAAAGAGAGGTTGTGGTGCTGCTGTATAGATCACTGGTAAGGCCACACCTGAAGTACTGCATCCAGTTCTGGAGACCACATCTCAGAAAGGGCATACTGTAGATAGGCTAGAGACAGTACAAAGGAGAGCTACAAAGATGATACAGGGCCTGCAACAGAAATCATATGAAGAGAGACCTAGGGATCTCAACATGTATTCCTTGGAGCAACAGAGGGAGAGGGGTGACATGATTGAGACCTTCAAATATATGAAGGGACTAAATAAGGCAGAGGTCCAAGATGCCTTTTAGGTAAAAGTCACATGAGAACTAGGGGTCAAGATAAGAAACTGGGGGGGGGGGAGTTCAGGAGCAACACTCGTAAGTCTTTTTCACTGAGTGGGTGGTTGACACATGGAACAGCCTCTTCCAAGAAGTGATGGAGGCAGAGACGCTGGGGGCTTTCAAGAATGCTTGGGATAGGTACAAAGGCATCATAACACTGAGTAGCAGTTAAGAGTTGGGGGCAGGATCATGGGCAGACTAGACGGACCATTTGGTCCCCTTCTGCTGTCACTTTCTATGTTTCTAAAGCCAGTCTCATCTACAGTCGGCTGCATGTTGCTCAGCCAGACCAGCTGCTGCCCTCTAGGTGGGCATAGGAAGCTGAATTGTATGTCTTGATAAGTAAGGAGGAATTGGCTGCTTGCCTTCTCAGAGCCCACACTGCATACTGGGATGGACGCAGTTATCTCATCCAAAACAAAGTTTTACTCTGATGGTATTGCACCCCGGCTGTTCTTCTCAGAATCAGACTTTTTCCAGATGACAAATGCTGGAGGTAGCAGCAGGCAGGAGCCACCATCACACACAGTGTGTGGGACTGCCCTAACATCCTAACCTTATGGAAAGGCATAACAAAGGTCTGTCATATTATTGTAGGTGATGAAATTCAGATGGATGGCCCCCTCTTTTTTTCTGGGACTATCCAACCTTCCCTAACCCAAGCACTCCCCAGTATTATGCTGAATGGTAGCCATTAGTGTGGCAGCAAAGAGACTGCTTCTATGTAAATGGAGGTCACCAGAGATTCCCACAATAACAGTAACAGAATTGCTATTAGCCATAGGGCAACTCGCCACTCTGTAAAAACTTTCCCATGGAAATGTAGACAGTCTAACAACACATCATAAGATCTGGGGGCATACCTATCCTCCATGTACTACTGTAACCAGTAATTAGTATGCCCTGCCCCTCAAAAACAAACTCTTCCTCAGACTAAGGCTAAGGCAGGGACTGCATCACAGTGGTGTTTTAGGCTGCTAGATGGTTAATACACACTAGCTACATTTTACCTAGCACACCGTAATTCAGGGTTTCAGAAGGGAGGGGGGAGGGTCAGTAATAGTATCTGATTCCCTACATCTGCTTGATGTATTACTTATGTCCTCTCCCTCCTGTGTAGGGACTGTGCTTGTTTGTGTTTATATGCACAATGTATTCATGATTTTTCATGTCTGTGTTACTATTAAAATTGTTAATTTTATTTATTTAAAGTTTTACCAGGAAGAACATACTGAGCAGAAGCTGATTTCCAGATGTGTCCTGGGGGGAAGAGGAACAAAGATGGGAGTACAGACAATCATAGTGAATACAGCATTTTTAGAGGATAGAGAATACACAATAGAGATGCACAAGATGAACTGGAAAAAAGAAGTCCATTTATGCAATGGGCAAAAAATAACATTTTCCTCTAGTAGCTCCAAACTAGATAAGAATAACAAAGACAGTGAAGTCTGAAACTTGAACTATTCTTGTCAGAGAATGTTTTTAATAAAGAAGCATCCCTTGTAACAATTAGTGAGGTTAATGGTTTAATCATGTGGTGCTCAAACAAATTTACAAAGTGATATGAATATTACAAGTGTGCCGCTCTGGCTGTCACACCAGTGAGTCATATGGATTGTCACCATTTGTTGGGCCATGTCCAATGTCACTGCTCAGGGTTCTGTTCTCACTGTCACTATTCAGTGCCACACCCACTGTCACCTGTTAGTGTACTGCTCCAGCTGTCATTGCTCCCATTAAAATCACACAATATCATTCCTGCTGTCACCACTCACTGTGCCATTCTGGCAGTTACCATTCAGTGAGTCGCACCTGCTGCAACTGCTTTGTTCTGTTTGGACAGTCACCATTCAATGTGCCACTTCCACTATTACCAGTGTGTTGCTATAGTTGTCACCACTCCTACTGCCACCGCTTAGTGTGCTGTTCCTTCAGTCACCACTCAGTTTGTCACACCGGCTATCATCAGTAAGTGTGCCCCTTCAGCTGTCAGTACTCAGTGTATCATTCCTACCACCACACAATATGCCTCTCCAGCTTTCACCACTCAGTGTGCCTTTCCACTGACTGGGCAGCTGGAGAGACAGAAATCCAAAATCACACATACCCCATAGTGCAAAGCATCTTGGGATATATATGCAAAGCACCATGAAATTTAGGCTGGTTCTGCTTTAAGTAGCAATACATGGTGCAAAACAGCCTCTCACACAATCTGCAAAGGCTGAGAAGAGAAGACACAGACATGTGTTTTGTCCTACTCAGGACTCAGCAGTATGCCTCATCTGTACCTCACCCCAGGGGAAAAAGGAACCAGCACTTATATAGTCTTACAGATTTGGGGAAGAAAAATTTTCTTTTGGAGTGTGTAGAGAATGTACTAACCAAAAATGATTTCCTTTTCCAGGAACAGTTTTACCTTCAACTCAAGGGGACGGCAATGAAGGCTACTTTTGCCCCCAATTATGCCAACCTGTATCTAGGGCTATGGGAAAAAGAAACGGTCTATGACAACCAGATGAACCCTTTCTACAATAGGACTGACATCTAGCGTCATTATTTAGATGATATATTTATGGTGTGGTGAGGCAGCAAAGAGGAGTTACATGGATTTATTACGTATCTGAAGAACAGTAATTCCAATCTCAGATTTTCCATGCAGTGCGACCCTTGTTGCTTCTCCTTTCTGGACCTTATGATCCATAACAGTGAGGAGGCACCTTACATACAAATCTATTCAGGAAGGAGACAGACAGGAATTTGCTACTGCAGGCTTCTAGCTGCCACCTGCATTACATCATTCAGAATATCCCAAAGGCCCAGATTTTGAGGGTGAGAAGGAATTGCCGTGATGTTTGTGATTTCCTAGTGAATGGTATGGAGATGGCTGATAGATTTCAACAAAGGGATTATTCTACATCTGTGGTAAAAAGGCATTTAAAGGAGCATTAGATACTGAGAGAACTACACTACTAACTAAAAAGGTGACAGAAGCTGAAGAACTGAGATTTAAGTTTGCCACCAAGTTTTCTAGACATAGTAGGGCTATTGAGAAAATCATCCTGAATAAATGGTATATGTTGGAAGGGGAACCATTGCTTACAGAGGCCATACAGAATAGACCTAGGATGGTCTATAAGAAAGGAACCAGTATTAGAGATAGGTTGGTACACAGTTACCAACCTACTAGTATACAAAATGGCTTGGTCAGACAAACCTTACCACATGGTACATATTGTGTGGTAATTGTAAATGTTGCCCCTCCATTGTTAAGTGTAACACCTTTTCAAGTTGCAACAGTCAAAAAAGCTACGAGAATAGGGATTTTAGCAATTGTGTCTCAGACTATGTGATATACATGGCCACTTGCCAAGGTGGATCCTTTTATATGAGAAAAACAATGAGACCACTGAAAGTAAGGATGGATGAACACCTTAGATCTATTGAACATGATGACACTAGGAGTGCCCTGGCATTAACTGTAGAAACACTAAGTTAAGACATATCACACACACTTTTAAATTTTGTGAACTGGAGAGAGTGAAATTAGGACCTAGGGGAGGCAATCTGGATGACAAATTATCTGAAAGAGAATCATTTTGGATTTTTACACTTGGAGCCTTTAGCCCACCAGGACTAAATGACAAGATTGACCTCCTGCCCTGTATCAGAAAATAATTTGATTAGTATTTTAGTGACTGTTTTCCGAAGAAGTGTGCAGTTCAGTGCTCTAGGGACAGCTTTGCCAAATGTTGAATGCCTTTTTGATGATATATTACACTGGGTACTTATGATTTTTATTCTGTTTTTCCAGGACTGGATGGTGTTGCCATGCCAACCACCAGTATCCATTTAGGAAATTCCATGGACTAGTCGGAATAATTATTCCATTTTAGCCCTGTGTTTTATGCTGCTGTGATTACTAACTGTTTTTCTATATAATGTTTTCCTTTTGATACTAGGGACTTTGGCCCAGATATTCAAACTGCGCCATTTTGTGGCGCAAGCCCTGCGCAGCTCAAAATAGTTAGCAGGGGGTGTGCAGGCTGATGTTCAACGGAGTTCGCTATGATACAACTTCTTTGGAATATAGCCTATGGCCACACCACTGTCCATGCGCGCGGTGGAACTGCGCCAGCAGAAGTGGTCAGAATGGAGCACTGAGATGCGGTGCGACAAGTTCCACCACCGCCCCCCGTCAGCCAGCGGGCGGCAGCACCCCTGCCAGCCGCCCCGCCGCCGCCGACGACAGCTCGGTAGGGCTGCACCCATTGGTTCAGAGCATGAGCCAGTGGGCGTGCAGCCATACCATAAGTCAGTCAGATATGTGAATGAATGAATTCATTCACATATCTGGACTAACTCTGATATGGGCTACCGCCCATTGGCTCATGCTCTGAACCAATAGGCGTGCAGCCCTACCGAGCTGTCGTCGGCGGGCGGGCGGAGCAGCAGGTGGGGTGCTACCCCGACCGGCCCGGGAGGCGGGGTGGTGGGGCTCCATGGGCGGGTGGGGTGAGGCTACTAGATCACCAGGGATTTTGGATGTGGGTGGGTGAGGAATGCCACCCGTGATTGGCTACTCGCGGTCCACTGGACCACCAGGCATATTGGACTTTGGGGAGGTCCATGCCCACGATCAGGCTACTCGGGGGTGGTGGGCATACTGTTCTGCCTGATCGGGCCTACTCGGGGGTGGGGAATTGCCCTGCCCGCGATCGGGCCACTCGGGGTGGGGGAATACTGTTCTGCCCACGATCGGGCTACTCGGGGTGAGGATTACACTTCTGCCCATTACGGGCTACTCGGGGAATACTGTTATGCCAGCGATCGGACTACCGGGGGTTACACTTCTGCCTGCGATCGGGAACGCAGTCGCCTAGTTGCGCGGGAGCAATGGAGGGGCTACCCACAGGTGGCATCTGCTGTGTTGCGCCCTGCAATGCGGCAGCTCACCTGTGGGTGGCCCTCGACTTGTTCCTTTTTTTCTCGGCTCAACTTTGTGCAGGCGCAGGTAGGGGTTGCACCTGCATAACTCTGCACGGCCTGGGCTGAACATCGGGCTGTGCAGTTTATGCATGGGCACGCCCCCCCACCTGTGCCTGCATACATTACTGATGCGCCCTGGCGCATCGGGATTTGTGCAGGTGTACTTTTCCCTTTTAAATATCGCACCAGGGCGCATCAGTGGGTTGTGCATGGCGCAACACTGTTGCGCCATACTCAACCCTGTTGAATATCTGGGCCTTTGCATAAAACCTTTTTAATGTAGTATGCTGAACACTCTGTTTATAATGTACTTTAGTGAGATGTTTCTATATTTATAGCATGTTTAGCACGTTAATCAAACTGTGTACTGTCACTTTAAATTATACTCTATTTAATGGATGCCATTGTTTGAGGAAATTACCACCCCCTGAGGAAGTACTGGTGTACGAAACTGGTTGGGGTAACACAGTAATTCTAAAATGCCTTGGTGCAGTCTGATTTAACATTTGCTTTATATTAAATGAATATCAAGTTTACCAGACGAGGAGTGCTGTTTTTTTGCTTATACAGTCTTACAGATTTGGGTCATGGTGGGCCCAAAATAAGAAAGCAAGCTAAAAAGACAAATAACCTCAGTACAAAAGCACTGAGACAAGGATTACCCAAAAGGGCATTGGCAACAAAGCCAGGTTTTAAAGAAATTAGATGTCACATGTACCCCCCATAATGCAAAGCATCATGGGATGTATATGTACTTGGAGTCAGAGAGATAGGCAGACACTGCCTGTATGGGACACAGTCTGTATAAATTCAATGTTTTAGAACCAGTTTAGTAACGGTACAAAGCCCATCCACTGTGCTGTGCTGCTACCATGGTGGAAGACCCTGACTGAGATACGTTGAATAACAGTTTGAGCTGTTATTTATTTTTAATTTAGTTGTTTAACCAGGTATAGCACACTAAGCTGAAAGCTTTTTTACAGGAGCGACCTGGGAGCACAAGGAGGTTAAGTGACTTGCTCAGGGTCACACAGTATGCAAGTGGAAGCTGTGGGATTCAAACCCAGGTCTGGTCTGCTGGATATCACCAGATTTGCAGCTCAGAGCCTTAGACCACTGCTCTATACTGCCTCCTATTGTTTTTTAAGTCACAGAGACTGCAGTTTTCTGCTGATATCTGGTGACCAGTGAAGAAGAAAAGGTACCCTTTTTGCACAAATATTAAAAGAAACTGAGAAGAACAGAAAAAGGAATGGCAGAACTGAAGACTGAAAGTGAAGGAGACTTTTCTTTAAAGATAGAAGAATGTGTTGGAGACCTGAGTTATGTTAATGAAAAGGACAACTCATGAAAGTACCAGCTGCTAGACATCAGATAAGAGAGTAGGCAGAGAAGTAACCCAAGACTGAAGATAAGCTCGATGGCAAGTGTCACCACTGCAAACAAAAGGAAGTTCTCTTGGGTATTTTTGCATTTTCTTACATTTTAGTAGTCAGTAATTTTAACACAAATGTACTCTATCTTTTGTAGACATTTCACAATTTTCAACTGTTGCTAAGTTTATTGAATGCATTCAATTATATCAATGATCTGAACAGCACTTGAAGTACTAACAAGTTATGGAAATTTTTATTTTAAGGAAAAGTATTATTGTTGACATGTTGGTTGTACTATCAAAAATCTTTGTAGCTTAGTTATTGTAAAAATTCCTGCATTCAGAAAGGGGAAGTTGTTTATTACTACTAGGTAACATGCTAAGACTGGCACATGTGCTTCAGTCTGGCAGAGTTAATGTAAGTGGTAGTAGCTTCAATATAGTTTAGTCTAGAACAGTCAGATAGTTCAGTTAAGATCAATGAGTGAGACAGGTAAGACAGATGAGAATGATCTCCCAGAACCCACGTAGGGCCTACCCACTATTTCACAGTTTAAGTCCTCCCTGAAGAAAGAGCTCAAAAAGAAAGACTCCTGCTGTTGTTACACCTGAAGAACTTCACCTTAATACAAATGTTTGCCCCACTTTTGCCTGCAGCCCATTCACATATCTGCCACCCCTCAGCTGCACCCCCTAAACTGAATAGCCTAAAATCTTAAGGCTCCTTTGATAATTACTAAGCTCTATTTTGAGTTAGCACTGCTCGTATTCTTCTCTCCAAAGGTACAGGTCACCGGGCTTTATCCTAATGGCACCTTTGACTGAACCAGACCAGGCTCTATCCAGGCCTCTGCCGTTAATGTCCTTTCTTATTGAATGTATCGTTGACTAGGATTCTCATGAGCCAGACTATGTTCCCTACACGTACTGTAACCTCTAGTATTGTTACCTAAATTGACATGGAATCTTCGGAAAAGAGTACTTGTGCTCAAAGGTGTAATTCCAGAAATCTAATAAATAAATAAATAATAAATAAAAGGCCCCTAGGGTATGGGACCCTCAAGCCTGCAGATAGAAATTAATAACCAGTATTGCAAACAAATAGAATAAACTGTAGTGGGACTATGGGTGGATTCCTGCTGGCATGATAACAGTTCCCACAAAACTCAGAAGGAGACCTGGTAGGAGACATGGTTTTTCTGAGTGCCAAGATTGCATATGAAAAGCATAGAGTACCCAGTGGAAAACTGGCTGCATTAAGGTTGGAGATGCCCAGTCTCCACGGTGGTGAGACCCCTGGTTATGAAGCTGCCATGAGGTTTGTGGTGTGACAGGGTATACAAGCAAGTGGCCTGACCTGTCTGTATGGCACAAGAAAAAGTTGCATTCTAAGAAGCCTGTTGTTCTCGCCTTACAAAAGGAAACATCAGAGTCTGAAGAAATGATTTTGCCTTATCTTTGTTGACACTTCATGCTTTGATCCTAAAATGTGCCTGAGGAAAGCTAGGGGGAGGGACATCAGTGCTGGTGAGACATCGCAGTCCCCAAAAGCTTCACACCTTTATGTCAAACATAATGCAGTTCTGGCTTTAGCAGCCTTAAGCCCTGAGGGGATGCCTGAGAGACAAGCAGGTCTTTATAACTGGGATTTAAGTTGAGAGAAAACAGAGATATCCTGAGGGTCACTGGCAGAGTAACAATAATAACGTTGCTTGCCTGCTAGGATGTAGAAGAAGTGATGATATGTGAGGGTTCGAGGATGAGACAGGGTTATTATGCATTCTCATCCTTGGGCTTGGCCCAGTGACATGCCCTGAAGGTAAATATTTCCAGGGCATGAAGAGTCTAAAGCAAGGCTGCTGGAGCCTTTAATATGATGTAACCAGATACAGAACTGGTAGAACCACCCTCAGCAAACCAGATGTGTCATGGTGCTATTGTTGAACTGCCAAACAAACTGATTTTGGTCCCCAGATTTAGCTGTAAATATGGGGATAAATGTTCAAAGTTTCAGTAAAGTCCAATGTGTGCTGCATAACTGTGCCAAGTGTGATTTGTTTGGTGCCTAGTCACAGCTAGGTTGTTGACTGGTGCCTCTATGAGGGACCATGTCACTCCGGTTTTACACTCTCTGCACTGGCTGTCTGTGAGTGCAAGTATCACCTTCAAGATTGGCTTAACATACAAGTCCCTACATGGTTTGGGACCTAACTACCTAAAAGAGAGCCTGATTCTGTATTTCCCGGTCTTCCCCCTAGGCTCCCCAATGCTGACCTGCTGGTTGTTCCATCTTCACACTTAAGAATATCTGGTGATAGGGCCTTTGGAGTGGCTGCCCCTCTTCTTTGGAACTCCCTTCCTTTCCATATTAAGGAGGCCAGCTCGGTGGAGGCCTTCAAAGCCTTTCTTAAAACTTATCTGTTTGAGAAGTCTTTTAATTTAATCTGATTTTATGCTGAGCTTGTTTTAGTTATAGCTTTTTTACTTCATAGTTTTATGTAAAGTGCTCAGAACCTTTGGATAGGGCACTATATAAAATAAAGTTGCCTTGCCTTGCCAAGAAGCAGACATTCTAGCCCCACATTAAAGTTAGGCTTCAGGAAAAATATAAATGTTTTACTGTGAGGGATTCTTCTCATCCAGCACATCCCCAGGACAGGGAGGATCCCTGAGAATCACACATGGACCAATGATTACAGGATAGCTAGGGAATAGGGTGTAATGAGATGAAGGATCACATTATTAGTATAACTCAAATAAAACTTATTAACTAAGGGAACCCGTTCCTGTTAAGTAGAGGAAGCCACCAGAACTCCCCCCTTCATTCAGGCTAGCAGGTGACTTATTAAATACTAAATGTAATTATTTGGTAAGCTGATGTGTGTGGTTATTGTATGTCACAGACTGTTTCTCTCTCAGAACTCAGTCTGCATTGCTACCAGTTTTCACAACCCTTCAGATGCCTGAATGGTCACATTGGTATGCTGCCACCACCCAGCTTGACTCTCACTTGAGGACTCCTTGGTTTGAATCTCAACAGAGCCACTACTCGCACAGTACAGTGACCTTTCCCAAAAGGGCAAACGGCCGACCCCTTTTGTAACAGCTGAGAACACATTACTTTAGATAATGTAGCTTAGCAGTCTGTCTCTCTGGAAATGGATCATAGGCTTGCCAGTTACTCCAGTTTATCTATGCCTTAACAGAACGCATAGAGTATATAAAAATAACATTTAATATTCCATGGCATTTACATATGGTACAGGATTATACACACTAAAGACTATGTGGAATACAGGATACTACAGAAAATAAAAAAAAATTGAAAAGATGGAGCTCACACAGAAAAGCATCACTTAAAGATAACTAAATTTCTAAGCAGAAGAAATGCACCCCCAAACCGGCATCTTGAGAGTTATGGCAGACTTGAACATGTGATGCTACAAGTTTAATGTCCCAACACAACTGACTTGCTCAGAGAAACACAAGACAGAAATATCCCTGACAGGCCAGCCCCACCTGCTTGCATCCTTGGCCCTGCCTCTCTGACATTACACCCTGGTCATTACCTTTGAACTGTGAGGCTACCCTTTCCACAGAACTGGTCCCAACTGGTTGTGTGTATTCTGACTCTACTCTGTTGTTATCATGCCAGTCTGCACAGCAAGAATTGTCTTAAATTTGCTTGGCCAAAACACAAGTCTTTTGTAATGAAAGGAATTCTGTTATTCTAAAATAAAAAACTTTAGATCAAAATACTTCTATTACCCACATCAACTTGTTCTCCCAGCCAGCAGACTAGACTGAGTGTGATCTCAGTTCCCACCTACCTTCTACTTTAACTAAAATATTGTACAGACACAAAAACTTATGAAATAATAAAAACAAATTCTGCATGTTACCTCTGTAACAGTGTGGTTATTGTAATCCCATTTACAACTGCTCTCTGGACCAAGAACATCAGGAATGTACATGTTGCTGCTGTTGCAGAGAAAACAGGTATATGGAATAATCCCTTCAATCAAGCAGTTCTGAAGCTATCAGAACAACAGACATGAGTACTACAAATTGTGCAAGATCTATAGTGAACCTACAAAGATAAAGTGGAGTACTGTAACACTGTCACGCCAAAAACAGAGTAACCTGAGAAATTATTTGTCCATCAAGGCTGTGGAGAGTCTTGATATATTATTCAGAATTGCCCCTAAGAGGAAGTGCCCTAAACTGAGGAGGGTCTTGGAGAACAATCTGCCCTCAAGCTGATTCACCTGGTAGAAGGAGATAGCCGCCATAACAGGATTTGTAGTCTGGCCTCCTGTTTAGAGACAGATGGGGCAGGTACACACAAATAGCTCAAGCTCCAGCAATGTTTATACTGTCACTGTCACAAAAGAATTTGGAGACTGCGTTCTGAACAAGGTTACGTTGTGTGAAAGACAAGTGGACTGCTTCTTAGACTCTGGATTGGAAGTTACTTCAATGTCTGAAACTTTCTTCAAACAGAACCTACAGTCCAAAACCAAGATGCTCTGCTGCAAGTTGCATACAGGTTGTGACTTAGCATTGCCAGCAGCCTGGAAATTCTGCTTCTTGGATACATGGAAGCAGATTTTGAAATTTTGGAAAGAGTATTGTCCAGAAAAGACAGTAAGAACATAAATGACTCCTTTCAGGCTGTCCCTAGCATGGCAGGACACTTTGTATTGACTATTAGAATACTCAGTTTTCCATATTAAAGATTGTGTCCTGTGCCAGTATAGATAACAGGACTGTATTTGTATTACATTAATTTGTAGAAAATTCAAGTAATGTTTGAAGAGTTTGAAATTTTGTAATTATCTGTTTCATCTCTATTATGAAGTCACAACACTAGGGGTTATTTATGTGACAATGTAGCTGTCCTTGCCACACCCCTTGATGAAAGCTGTTTAGCCAAAGTACTGGGGTAGCTGGCTACAGCTCTAGCTCAGCTTAGCATAGCTTGAATAAATACAGTATTTTGCACGTCAGCTTCCTTGTAATAGTTTTCTGTGGCTGTGTTTCATTGCCAGAGACTAGTGATTTCTTGAGACTGTGTCCTTAGCATATTAGCAATGAATCTCTTTAAACAGTTCCAATAAGTACTGCTGCAACAAGCAATTAAGAGTGAGAATGCCATGCCTACACACCAAGTGGTCATCAGTAGGATAACTGTAAAATGTAGCTGGTGAGAAGAACTGGATCCCAAGTCAGGACACTTTGGATTTGTCAAACTGGCATCCCAACAAAAGATCGAGATTCAATCAATCAATCTTTATGTAGCCAGGCGAAACATTGTTGAGAAGAACTCATTTTCAAGATGGAACTGGGCATAATTACACTGATAGCAAAAGTGAAAACAAAGGATAAAATAAGGTGTACAGCATAATACTGCATAACATTCAGCATAGTTTACAGGTCAGTTCTTAGAGTAATGGTTACATTCAAGAGAACAATTTGATAACATCAGACAATGTGGTAATTTGAAGAGGGATGGCAACAAGAGGGGATTAGAGAAGAAAGGGTTGACAATATCATTTTAGGACACGCAGTTACAATTTTCTGTGACAGCCCGGGTGACCAAGGTTTTGAAAGTAGTTAATTTAAGAGGTATGGTTATTTGGAGGGTCTTTTGCAGGTTGTTCCACAAGGAAGGAAGGGAATAGCTTATGGCTAATTGGCCGAATCAAGTTCTAACTTTAGGAATGACTAGAGATATGTAGGAGAGGCTTCTCAGTGCATAGTTACCAGGAGAGCAAATAGGGAGGCACTCAGAGCTACTGTATATAGGGAAAGTTTTTTAATACGTGCTCAGTATGCCCAGTAGGCTTCATTTCTGTAATGTCTGAGGCTAAGGAAGGCCCACCCAACTAGAGCATATAAAGAACAGTGGCAAATAGAGTAGGGTGCTCCTGTAACTAGTCTTAGGGCTCGATGATGTAAGATGTCAAGCTTTTTTAATGCAGTGTTTGTCCCTTGACCATAGAGAATATCCCCGTAGTCAAGTAGTGGGAGGAAGGTTGCCTGGACAAGTCTAGTTTTCGCTTCCAATGTTAGAAAGTGCTTGATATGGAAAAATATGCCAAGCCTCTGAGTTTTTGGTTAATTCATCTATGTGATCGGTAAAGGTCAATTTATGGTTAATCCACATCCCCAAGTATTTGAATTTAGGCACACATTCAAGAGGTTCATCGAGGAGGGTGGTAATCTGAGGTGGCATGCCCAATAAGGTAGCGTGGGGTATCTTAGAGGAGGGTGAAAAAAGCATAGCCTTTGTTTTTTTCACATTAAAGAAGTAATTTTAGTTGTCATAGATTTTTCTGAAGATGGCTGAACTCAAGTTGAAGGTCAGAACACGTTTTGTCAGCAGAAGGTCCAGAGATATACAAGACGGTATCATCAGCGAACAGATGAATATTGGCTAGTTGGATACCAGTGTGGATATTATTGATATAAATTGAGAAGAGAAGGGGTTCAGAATTGAGCCTTGAGGTACACCTCTCAGTTGGGTTTTCAGAGGAGAGAGGTCTCCTTCAGCTTTGACCTGCTGGGAATGGCCTATAAGGTAACAGTCAAACCATTTAAGAGAGAGATGGTATTAAGACCAATATTGCGGAAGATGTTGAGGAGTAGAGCATGGTCCACTGTGTCGAGTGCCTTACTGAGATCCTAAAACAGTGCACACACATAGAGTTTGTTGTCCAAGGCATTCAACCAGTCATTAGAGACTTTCACGAGTGTGGAAAACATGCTATGGTGTGGTCTGAAGCCTGACTATATAGGAGTGAGCAGGTTATGTGAGTTTAAATGTTCTCTAATCTGCTGACTAATTTTTCTAGCAGGTTGGACAGGGTGGGAAGCAAGGAGATGGGCTTGTAATTGTTAAGGTTGGTGGGATCACCCGATTTGAACAGGAGGATGACATGGGCAGTTTTCTAAATCATGGGAAGGGTGCCTTGCCAGAGAGACAGATTAAAAAGGTGGGTAATGGGGACAGCTAAGATGTGGAAGCTTATTTTTAGGACGTACGGGTCTATAAGATCGGCACCGGTGCTCTTTCTGGTATCTAGCTTGAGAAGCAAATCTTCCACTTGCTTCAGTGATATTGGGCTAAAACAGAAGGGAGGTGCAACCACAGGAAGGGCGGGGAAGGCCATATCCTTCCCACATAACTGATTATGTAGGTTGTTGGCAGGAAAGGAACTGAAGGCCAGGTCTGCAGTGGCGAAATGGTTGTTTAACAAATTTAGGATGTCATATTTGTCTGTGTAAGTGTCATTGCCAGTAGTAATTTTGGAAGGGAGGGAGTTGGAAGACTTGCAACCTTCAACCTCCTTAAGAGTCTTCCAGACTATGGTAGAGCAGTGGGTAGATGGGTCTAGTTTATTATTAAAGTAAATAGATTTAGCAGCCTTCATTAACATTGTACACTGATTTCTGGCTGCTCTGAAGGCAGTCCAATTGACAAGAAGAAAAAATTACTCACCTTAGTAATGTTGTTTCTTCTAATGGAGTCTTGCTATATTATGACATATGCAGTGAGTCCCAACCTGCGAACTGCTCCGGAGGTGAAAGAGTTAACTTTCCATGCCAGGCATGGAACGCTGAGCTCGAGCTCGGTTGAAACTCTGTCTGTTGTTCTTCAAACTCAAACCGTCAGATCTTTTCGAGCTAAACTCACTGAGGTCCTGTGTGGAAGCTGTAAATCTACACTAGCCAACTGGCTGCTAAACATAAGAACACATTTTTTGGTCCCAAAACAAAGACTCAAGCCAGGAGAGCCAAAAAATTAAAAACACAACACCAAGTCACCCCAAGAAAGGAGGGGTGAAAAACAACAAGGTGGGCACCTACTAAGTGCCAACACTGCACTGCCCGCCCACATCCCAAAAACAAAGGTTCTCAGAGGGGTAGGCAGGGGGGAGGTCATAATATAGCAAGACTCCATTAGAAGAAACAACATTACTAAGGTGAGTAATTTTTTCTTCAAACAACATGAAGTCTTGCTATATTATGACATATGCAGACTACAAAGCAGTACCTCCATGGAGGTGGGACAGAACCTACTTAGGAAATAGGCTCTGAAGCACTGCTGTGCCAAACCGAGCATCACTCCTAGCCTGGATGTCCAGGGAGTAATGCTTGGTAAAAGTGTGAACTGTTTCCAGGTAGCTGCTTGACATATCTCTAGAATAGGGATGTCCCTGGCAGCAGCCAGGGAAGCAGCTGTACCTCTGGTAGAGTGAGCCCTCAGGCCTGAGGGAGGAACCTTGCCCAGTTTTTCATAGCAAAACTGGATACAAGAGACAATCCACCTGGCTATGGATCTTTTAGTGGCAGGTTTCCCCTTTACCAACCTCACCATAAGTGAGGAACAGTTGGAGGGGAGTCAAACCTGTGACCCTTGGTACGCTCTATGTAGTAACTAAGGGCTCTCTTCACATCTAAGCTGTGCAGCCTCCTCTCGCCAGAGGAGGAATGGTCAGTGAAGTACACTGGAAGAGATATAGATTGATTAAGGTGGAAATCTGAAACCACCTTAGGCAAGAACTTCCTGTTAGTCCTGAGGACCACCTTATCTCTATGAAAGGAGATAAAATCAGGCTCCACTGACAAAGCTTGTAATTCACTTATGCGTCTGGCAGAAGTGATGGCTACCAGAAACACAGTCTTCAAGTCAAGTACTTAAGCTCTGCTGAAGACAAAGGCTCAAGGGGTTGCATAAGCTGAGCAATGCAAACATTAAGATCCCAGGCAGGGGCAGGGTCCCTGAATGGAGGGTTGGTGTGAAGCAATCCCTTGAAAACTTGGAGAATACAGGATGAGCTGAAAGAGAAGAGGGCTTACCTGCTGAAATAAAAGCAGACACAGCTGCCAGATGCACTTTTAGGGTAGCTGGTCTCAGCCCCAAGGTATTTAAGTGGACCATATAATCAAGGACTGTGGGTAAATCAGCAGATTCTGGGGAAATATGCTTTCCAGAGCACCATATGGAAAACCTCTTCCATTTGGAATTATAAATAGTCCTGGTGGAAGGTTTCCTAGAAGCCTTCAGGATATCCATTACACCTTGGGAGAGGTGTAGATCAGCAAACTCTAACTCTTCAAGAGCCAGGCCTTGAGATTGAGAGATTTGAGGTTTGGGTACCAAACCCTCCCCTGAGCACAGGTTAACAGGTTGTGATTCCTGGAAAGACACAGGGGAAGATGGACTGCTAAGGACAGTAGGAGTGGATACCAGGGTTGTCTGGCCCAATCTGGAGCAATCAGGATCATCTTGCAGGGTTGAGATCTGATTTTGACTAGCACTTTGAACAGGAGAAGGAAGGGGGGAGCATAGAGAAACTTCCCTTCCCAGTTGAGAACTAAGGCATCCAGAGGGACTGAGCCCAACACTGGGGGCCTGCAGCAAAAAAGGGGAAGTTGGTGATTGTCTGGGGCTGCAAAAAGATCTATCTGCGCGGTGCCCCATCTGGCAAATATTACCTCCAAGACCAGGGGGTCCAGTGACCATTCGTGATGACCCTGGGAAATCCTGCTGAGAGCATCTGCCAGGACATTGTCCTTGCCTGGGAGGTGATCTGCCGTAAGGGAGGTGTTCAGGGAGTAAGCCAGAGACCACAACTTCATTGCTTCGGTGCACAAGGCCATAGACCGAGTGCCCCCTTGCTTGTTGATGTACCACATTGTGGTGGTGTTGTCTGTTCTGACCTGTACAACTTTGTTCTGAACAGATTTGGAAAAAGCTTGAAGTGCTAGAAAAACTGCTCTGAGTTCCAACAGATTGATGTGGAGCAGAGATTCCTGAGGGGACCACAACCCCTGGGTAGTCAGGTTGCCCATGTGAGCTCCCCACCCCAAGAGGGATGCATCTGTAGTAAGGATTAAGGAGTGAGACTGAGTGACAAAAGGAACCCCTTGTCTCAGATTGCTCTGATCCTGCCACCACTGTAGGGCCTGGATCAGGGTTCGAGTCACTGGGATCAATTTGGTTAGAGGGTCTTTCCTTTGAGACCAAAAGGCTCTCAAATGGAACTGGATGTCCCTCATCTGAAATCTTGCTCCCTGCACTACTGCTGTAGAAGCAGCCATGTGCCCCAGGAGCTGTAGAAAATGCCTTGTTGGTCGAGAGACTTGCAGGGTGAATGAGGAGGCCAGAGAGACCAGGGTCCTTGCCTTGTCCAAAGGAAGGAAGGCTCTGGCTTTCTCTGTGTTCAGCTCTGCGCCTATGAAGGTGAGGAGCTGGACAGGCTCTAGAACTGACTTTGAAGAATTCAGAAGGAAACCTAGAGAGGTGAGCAGTTCCTGAGTTATCTGTAGGTGTAACTTGACTTGGTCTGGGGACTGGCCTGCTATGAGCCAGTCGTCCAGGTAAGGGAAGATGGCAATTTTTTGCCTTCTTAGGGAAGCAACTGCTACTGCCAGGCATTTTGTGAATACCCTTGGAGCAGAGGTGAGGCCAAAGGGCATTGCTCTGAACTGGTAATGGCCTGAGGGCAGCTCGAACCTGAGGTACTTTCGATGGGAGCGTCTTATGAGAATATGGAGTAGGCATCCTTGAGGTCCAGGGACGCTAGCCAGTCCCCTGGCCTTAGAGAGGGTAGAATAATTCCCAGAGTCACCATTTTGAAGTTTGGTTTTAAAAGGTGCTTGTTTAAGTATCTGAGATCCGGGATGGGCCGCCATTCTCCTGTCTTTTTTGGAGGTAAGGAAGTACCTGGAGTACAACCCTTTGCCCTGGTGTAGGGGTGGAACCCTTTCCACAGCTCTGAGAGCCAGGAGGGAAAAGACCTCTGCCTCTAGGGCAAGTGCCTCTGGTGGATTTGCAGGTGGCAAGGATCTGGTTCTCATCTTTGGAAACTTTTTGAAGCTGAGAACCAGTCCCTGGCTTACTACTTCCAGGACCCACTTGTCTGATGTCAGAGACTCCCAGGCCTGCCCCCTACAGGTAGCTGAGAATTGGCCCTGGCAACCCCATCAGGGTGTCTGCTTGGCAGGGGCTTTGGGCTGAGGGGTGGAAGCAGGCCTGCTTGTACCCCGTCTGCCTCTCCCTCTAAAGAACCCCCTCTGGGCATAAGCAGAAGAGGAGGCCTGGGCTTGGTAAAAGGCCTATGAAAAGGCCTGCCCTGCCCCTGGGAAGCTGCCTTTGAGGTGGCCTGCCTTTCCTTGGCCTGTGCACTCCTATGGTGGTCCTATACTCATCCATTTTTCTTCATGTAATTCTCTGTCTGCTCCCCAAACAAGAATTACCCACAACAGAAAAATCCATGGCCTTAGTCTGGGTATCCTGTGACAGGCCAGTACATCTGAGCCAAGCCATTCTGAAGTGTCACAGATGTAGCCATGACTCTTGATGACATCATTTGAGTCCACTGCAGCATGGAACTGCACCTTGGATGCCTCAATACCATCAGCAGCCACCTGCTCCAGCTCCTTGGCAAGCCCAGCCAGGGACCTGTTTTGCTAGAGCCATAACAGTATCCCATCTAGTTTCTGATATCTAGCAACATAAGCCATATAATTTGCCTGTCTGAGGCCCAAGGATGATGCCATGTACTGTTTCTTTGCCATGGCATCAATCCTCCTGAGTCCTTGTCCGGGGTGTGAAGCCAAGGAATATTTGCCTTGTCACAGGCTGCAGCCTGCACTACTAACATGGCTGCATTGTTGTGTAAGGAACTCCATATCAGAGCCTGACAATGTGTACCTCTTGTCCATTCTCTTATCCACAGGAGGTATAGTGTGAGGAGTTTTAGAATTTTAAATGTCTGTTTCCCAAAGATTTATGCAAGAGAATAGACAGTCTCCTAGACTCTGGGATATCCATCATTTCCACAAAGTCAGGCTCCTCTTGATCATCCACAGCTTCCTCCATAGGGAGCTGGAGGTTTCAGCCACTTTTATAAAACATAAAATAAGAAGGGACTCAGAAAGCCTAGGAGGAGACACTCCTGAAGGTCTGTCTGGGGAGATGTCCGGGTCAATGGGCACATCAGACTTTCAAATCCACATTCACTCTCCTCATACTCCTCTTCCCCTCCTCAGGTTCATAACATTCCTCTAAATCATACTCTTGAACCCGGTGGAACGCTTGAACAGACGGCTTACCTGATAGTGCCGGTTCGGTCAGAACTGGGAAAGCGACTGGACAATTTTAATCACTTTGGCTATTTCTTCAGCAGTTGGAGAGGAAAGTTTTGGCTCCACACCAGCTGATTTCCTAGTCCTTTTTGCTGGAACCGATTCCTCAGAGTTGGATCTCCTTTTGCCCGAAGAAGTCTCGCCCTGGTCAGAGGGCACTCCCTCTGGTTCGGTTGGAACCGAACTGGGCTGGCCATCCGGTTCAGTGGACTTTTTGGCCTCCCTTTCCCTGAGCCTACCAACTCTCTTTTCCAGGGTAGCTGCAGGAAAATTTTTACAAATCTGGCAGTCTGCATTGAGGTGGTCAAACCCCAGACAATAAACACAGGTGGTGTGGGGGTCAGCCTTGGCAAAGACTTCCCCACACACACTGCAGTGTTGAAACCCAGTGGGCCGGTTTTCTTTTGGGTTTCTCAGACATAGTGCCAGTCCTAACCAAACTTACCCGTTTATGGCAATCCGCGGTGAGACCCTCTTATCGGTTCCCAACCGTGTCACGGGTCGTGGAAAAAACCGTAATAAAATCCGTTTTTTTTAGAACCGATAAGGACCGGTAACCACACTCTAAATCACAGATTAAGATATTTTAAACAACCTGATCGGTTCAAACCGAACCGATAAACCATTTAACAAGTTCCACACAGAAGAGAATTAATATAAAACCTATCTAGTACTCACAAATACCACAGACAGAGCCTGAACCGACCGGTTGCGGTTTAAATTCGGTCGAAAACTGAGAAAAACAATACTTTAACCGACAAAATGAACCGAGCAGAAGGAGAAATCTCCGGGCGACTGTTCGAGAGGTAGATAAAGAATCTGACGGTTTGAGTTTGAAGAACAACAGACAGAGTTTCAACCGAGCTCGAGCTCAGCGTTCCATGCCTGGCATGGAAAGTTAACTCTTTCACCTCCAGAGCAGTTCGAAGGTTGGGACTCCCTGCATATGTCATAATACAGCAAGACTTCATGTTGTTTGAAATTTAGTCTTCCATGCCTTTTTCTACAAGACATCCCTATTGAGTACAGCCGACTTTAGACTGGCTGAAAACCATGGGCAAGAGGTTTTCTTTGTACGAATTTTCACAGGTGGAGCATGCCGGTTAATTACATCTGTAAGAATCTTATGGAATACGTCAAAGGCTTCGTGGACAGAGAGGACAAGATAAAAGTCTTGCCAATTTGCATATTGAAGATCTGATAGGTAGGCAGAAGTGTCAAGATTGTGGTGGCTCCTTTTGAAGATGTACCTGGAGATGGAGATAGGTTTTGGTGAGGACCTTATGCACGCAATAGTACAGTGATCACTGAAGAAGACACCCACATGGGAGAACAGCTGCGGTTTGTTTACAAGTATGATATCAAGCAGTGTACTGCTGGCAGGATTTTTTGTATTTGGTTGAGTGGGTTCTGTCATAAGTTGGTGGAGCCCGAAGGCATCACACAATTCCTTAAGGGGTTTCAAGCAAGGAGAGAGCCAATCCAAATTTAGGTCACCCATGACTATAATCTCGGAGGCTGAGGAGTCAAGTAAGGTGCTCAGGTGATTAACCATCTTGAGGCTGGCTGATGGAGGCCTGTAGCACCCTATAACAACAAGAGATTGGGCTGGGGAAAGTTGCATCTTGATAGTAAGGCTCTCAAACTCCTACGATTCAGAGGTAGAGTTTATAACAGAGGCAGTATATCTATTCTGTAGGTAGATGTTTACTCCACACCCTTTGGCCTGCCTATTCATTCTGAAGACCTTGTAGGAAGGGAAATTTATTTTGGAATCCTGGGTTAAAGGTTGAAGCCATGACTCAGTGATTACAAGTACATCTGGGGAGGAGTGGTTTAGCAAGGTTTGAATGGAATCCAATTTTTTCTAAGGCTACAGGCATTAATATGGAGGAGTCTCATCCCCTCTAGATTAGCCAGCACTGACACCCGGGCTTTGAAGGAGAGAGAATTCTGAGCAAAGGGTGCAGATTAGGGTGGCAGAAAACGTTCCAAAAAGGGTAGCATGAAATGCATGTAACTGCAAGACAGGTTTAGGTAGAGAGGAGGAGTGGGGTGGCACCAGTGGATGCCAGGTCTAGCAGTTTGCTCGAAAATGGTGCTACAGTTAAGAATTAGGAGGGACAGGCCAGCTAGGTGGCAGTAAAGGAGGATGAATTGCTTCATAATGACTCGGCAGAAGACCTTACACTCTAGGTCTGTGTAGATCCTGTATGATCATCAGATGGCTGTATTGTTCACCCTAGGGTATCCACCAATCAGGAAGCCCCTATTAAGAGGAGAGCAGGGTGAAGGTGTATTCAATAAAGGAACGAGGTGGGGGAGGGCCAATTTCTTGAGTTACATGAGCAAGCAAGGGAGCAAGCAAAGATTACCAGGGTAGAGAAAGAAATCGGCCACAAAATTCAGTCCCGGAGGGCTTTGGAGCCAGATTCGGTCTGTGGCCAATCAGAGCTGGAGTCTGAAGGAAAGCGACCAATAGCAGCTGCCTCAGGTTGCTCTGTGGCCAATAGGTATGCTGATTTTTCAGATCAGGGAAAGTCATGCCTTGTTCCGAGGGCTGCTGGTGCTGGCTTCATGAGTGTCAAGGGAAGCAGGAGGTGCATCTGGTGAGCAGCTCTGGCCACGGACAGTTGCCAAGGAGGCACTTCAGGAGCCCATTCAGGGCAGTGCCTAGGGAAGGAAGACAACAGCAGGATTCAGAGGGTTTTCGGACAGGAGAAACAAAAGCGGCAGAATTGGAGGGTGGGGAAAAAAGCAATTTGCTGAATGCAGGTATTTAGCTGGGAATAGTAGGGTGGGGGTGAGAGGGCAAGTTGACAAAGGAGTTAAAATATGCAGAAGTTAAGGCCAGACAGTTTGGTGAAGGGTCATTAGATGAGGCGTCAGCAGAACCTGTTCAAATTTCGGATTTTAGGCGCCAATGGTAACAGCCGTGAAGCCAGCTGGGGAGCAAAGAGAAGGAGGAAATAAGCACAAGGAAAAGAGAGGACAGATAGGTCTAGGTAAGGGTGGGCTGTGCAACAGAAGAACGGAACACTAAACACAGAACAGTGTAATCACTTACTTGAAAAATCTAACAGTATCAGCAGCACATACACCTACTCTGGCTAACTAGGAAGGCAGCACAGTTTAAACGCAGTATAAATGCTAATAAAAATTACAGCTATGAGGCTTACAATAGTTTGGCACAATTTCTTGAGTTACGGGAGCAAGCAAAGATTAGCAGGGTAGAGAAAAGAATCGGCCGCAAAAGCCATAAAATTCAATCCTGGAGGGCATTAGAGCAGGATTCAGTCTGTGGCCAATCAGAGCTGGAGCCTGAAGGAAAGCGACCAATAGCGGCTGCTTCAGGTTGCTCTGCAGACCAACTGAAATGCTGATTTTTCAGATCGGGGAAAGCCGTACCTTGTCCTGAGGGCTGCCAGTGCAGGCTTCACAAGTGTCCGGGAGGCAGGAGGTGCTGCTGGTGAGCAGCTCCGGTCATGGATGGTCCCTCCCTGCTTCCTTCTGCCTTAACTGGTACAGTTCTCTGTCCTGCTCTTTCTGTGTTTCCTTATACTTCCTAAATGTTATCTTTTTCTCCCTAACCTTCACCTCCACCTCTTTTGAGAACCATAGTGGCTTTTTCTTTCATTTTGATTTATTTGCTTCACACAAAGGCTTGTTGCCTCTGTGATGGCAGTTTTGATATTTCCCCATTGTTGCTCCACTCCTCCTTCTAGCCTGTTTGCTAGTGCTTTTCTAAGGCACTCTCCCATCTTGCCAAAGTCAGCCCTCCTGAAGTCCAGAACCCTCACTTTTGTATGGCTTGACTCTGTAGCCGAGTTTATCGTGAACCACACTGTTTGGGGGTCACTTGTTCCCAAATGGCTACCCACTTCTAGATCTGAGATCCTCTCACTGTTCCCATTTGAGAGTACGAGGTCTAAGATTGTTCCCTCATGAGTAGGTTCCAAAACTAGCTGTCTGAGGCATGCCACCTGAAGGGCATCAAGAATGGCCCTGCTTTTGGATTTGGCGACAGCAAAGGTGCTCCAGTTAACATCTGGCATATTAAGGTCCCCCATCAACAGTATCTCCCCTTTCTCTGCCATTCTAAGTATGCCTTCTATCATATCCTTGTCCATTCCCTCCCCCTGACATGGGGGTCTGTATACAACCCCTGTGCAGATTGTGATGCCATTTCCAGTCTCTAAGGTGACCCACAGTGCCTTCTCTCCTCCCTGTTTACTCTTTTGTTCAGTTGCTTTTATCCCTTCCTTACATGAGAGCTACCCCCCACCTTCTGCCCTTCATGTCTCTCCTGTAGGTTGTGTACCCTGGTATGTTAACATCCCAGTCATGGTTCTCTGTGTACCATGTTTCTGTGACAGCTACGATATCCAGGCATCCCTCTTCCACCAAGGCCACCAGTTCAGGGAGCCTGTTGCTCAGACTACGGCGTTGGTACTCATTACCCTCCATTTCTTGATGGCCTCACCCCTTTTTGCCGCATCACTGTCCTTACTGCATTTGTCACTTTCTCCATTTACCCCTGCGCTTCTCCCTATCGACATCTCTATGTTGGTGTCTACCTCACTTAGTACCCTGATTTTTTTGGGGGGGTTGGATTTCCCTGCTCCCTTCCAGTGCCTCCCTCCTTGGCTAGTTTAAATGCTTGCCAATGAAGTATTTAAACCTATCACCTAGGATCCTGGTTCCCCTCCTGGACAGATGCAGACCATCACAACAGTATAGGCCTGCATCCCTCCAGGTGGACCCCCAGTCCCCAATGAAGCCAAATCCCTGAGCTCTGCACCAGTTTTTCAACCACTGACTGAATTCCATGGTGTGGAGCATCCTAGCCTCACCCATGCCATAGACAGGCAGCACCTCCGAGAAGGTTACCGTGTTTGCTATTTGTCTAACACCCCTCCCCATCTCCACAAACGCTTCTTGCACTGCTCTGATCCCTTTCTTAGCCAGGTCATTTGTCCCTAGGTAGACAATGACATCCAGCTCCCTCCCCTGTGCAACTGCTCCTGCACAGGGGAGGGAGAAAAAGAGAGAGAGAAAAAAATTGAGAATTCGCTCCCTGTCCCTCCAAGCCATGGCACCAGGCAGGCCCCTTACCTCCCCCTCCCTCTCCCCTTCCTCCCCCAGTTCTACCTTCCTAACAATGGAGTCCCCCACCAGGAGTTGTTTCCTTCCCCTGTGGGGTCCCATGCCACCCTCCTGTGGGTCTCCTTTGTGGAGGTTCCCAGCATCCTCCTTGGTCTCCACTCTGGGTGCCTCCATAGAGGAACCACACTTTTCCAGAACGGCATAGAAATTGTGGAGAGGTACAACTGGAGGGATGTGCCTCTGTTCCACCACTCTCACCCTCCCTGAGCCCACTGTGATCCAACCGCTCCTCTTTCTTGGCAACCTCTGAGGCAATGACAGTAACCCTGGTGGTCCCAGAGTGGGAGAGGAGGTCCCACAAATCCTGGCCAACTCAGCCTGGAGATGAGCAACCTCCTTCCTCAGCCCAGAGAGGTGCCTGCAGATGGGACAACACTGCATCCCCAGAACGTCTCCCGGAAGACTGCTGCTCCACAGCCACTGCACTGCACCACTCCTATCATGTCTTTTTTCTTGCCCCCTACTTACTCTTTCCTGTTTATTTTTTTTTCTCTCTCTTTTTCTCTCTCCCTACTTACTTACTGCTTCTGTGCTCTTTTAGCTCCTGATCTTCCTGTTTTGAGACAAGAAGTTCCTATATTTCTCAGTAGTCTCCTTACTTGCTCAGAGTCAGACCTCCACAGCTGGGGGGGACGGAGAGCTAATCTTGGCCTTCTAGGATGGTGAGTCTTAGGGGGCTCTGTGATCACTCACTTCCTGCTCCCAAACAGGAAGTTCCTGTTGTCAGTTAAATCCTGTGTCTACAAAAGTAGAACTGGTTTAGGGTGGAGGGGAGGGAAGAAGGGCAATATAGTCCCAGTAGAGAAGTTTTAGTTATACCAGTAGCTCCTTCCTCCTGGTGTTCTGTCTGTTCTCTGGCAGAAGCTATCTAGGGCAGTGTTTAAATCTGGTTTTAACCTGGCTCCTTCTAGCTAAGCCACTCCCCCTACTTTGCAAATCTTTCTACACTTAGTTCATTTCACAGATAACAATTCCCTTCTGACACCTGTGACACGCACCTAGATAAGTACACAGATAACAGATAACAATTTACTTCAACTACCTCTGACAAACACACTTAACTCTTTTTTTTTACCCTAAATTGAAGGTCCCAAACCTACCTCCTGGGCTCCATGGAGCTGCAGCTTGCCCACCCCTGAGCGGGGATGAGGTGGGGCACCAGACACCTCGTACTTCTTCATCTTGTCGGTCCAGAGGTGGCTGGGTGAGTGAGGGCACACTGGATGCACACTCCAGGCAGTCCGTCTTCTCGGAACCGGCAGGCATTTTTCTCGTTTTCTCCCCCACATGCAGTGTGTGCCCCTGACGTCATGGCACTACACGCCGATGTCCACTGTGTCTCTTGGCTGCCCTTCCCTACAAATGGGGCTTGCTGTGCCCCGAGCCTCCGCTCAGGGTCAGGCAAGTTGCGGGCATTGGCCCCCACCCTCCCCCCAGAGAAGGCAAGCTGTCGTGGGACGCTCAAGCCATTCCCCCCTGGCCGGCCCACCAGCGACCGGAGTCTGCCCCTGAACCAGGGTCGCTGGTGTCGCAAGCGGAAATCCAACTGTTGCATCAACGGGCCAGCTAAGAGAGAATGTTTTTCATGTCAGAAGCCAGCAGATTGTAATCTCTACAGAAAAGATGTCACAAAGAGAGGAAGATAAAACTCTACTAGTTTCAGTGGATGTGGACATCATCAATTAACACCATGGTACATTTGTGTTCTTCAGGAACTGTTAAGAAAACACAAGGGTGGATACTCTACTGATGAAGATGACACTGGATTTACCTACACATTTCTTACCATGGCACTCTTACAGGGTGTGCATTGTGAATCAAGCAAATTTATAGGCCTGTTTCCCCTTATGTCTATCAAGAAGTCAGAAACTATGCAAAGACATTTGCAGAACAAAACATTCTCAAAGAGAACCACAGTCCATGAGCTTCACCTGCTGTCTTCATAGTCAAGAAAGACAATTCTGTTAGATTCTGCTGTGACAACAGGTAGATGAACAATGTAACTCAAAAAGATACCTACCCATTGCCCAGAATAGATGAATCACTGGATTCCCTGTGAAAATCAAAAAGCCTCTGTTTGCAACCTCTGAGTATTTCCAAGTAGTAATGAGTCCTACAGATCAGGTAAAGACTGATGTTACCACCCCTTTTGGCCTTTCTGAATTGACCTATATACCATTTGAGCTGTGTAATGCACCCGTAACATTTCAGAGACTTATGAAGAATGTGCTGGGCAAATATATCTCAATATTTTTCTAATACAGTATATTTGGATGGTATCATCTTCTCTGCAGATCTAGACCGTCACTTCCAGCAAATGGATCAAGTATTCACCAAACTGTGTAAACATGAGCAGAAGCTGAAATTCTCCAAATGTCATATTCTGACAGAACAAATTAAGTTTCTGGGACATGAAATTTCACTGAAGGGATCAAGACTGACACAGACAAAAACAAGGTGCTGAAGGACTGGCCTAGTCCTAAGGACATCAAAGAGGTTCAGCAGGTGATAAGATTAATGAGTTACTACCAGTAGTTCGTGCAGAAGAAGTTCTCACATGTTGCCGTCCCACTTTATTTGGTTAAAAATCCAAAAGAGAAGAAAGAAAAGTCATCACCATTTATTTGGGACCAGTCTTGCCAGGAGGCCTATGATAAACTGAAAGAAGTGATGATCACTGCACTCATCACAGTTTACCCAGATTTCTTTTTATTCTCAACACCAATTCTAGTCTACATAGCCTTGGGGCACAGCTGAGTCAGGAGCAAGATGGATGTAAGGGGTTTATTGCTTATGCTAGTCCTGGACTGAGACCATCCAAGTAAAATAACCAACATTAGAGTGCGTTCAATCTGGAGCTATTGGCATTAAAGTGGGTAGTGTCCAAAAAAAATCAGACACTACCTGTTTTATTTCAGTTACCTCATGTACACCAATCATAACCCAGCTGAGGAATTTAAACACTGCAGACCTTGGGCCACTGAACAACACTGGGTGGCACAACTTGCAGAATGCAACTTTGAAGTCTGGAACAAATCCAGGTATAAGAACATGAATGCAAACATACTATCCAGATTGCCTATTGCAATGGATCCTTAACGGAACAATCAGGAGAAGGACTTTCTGATGATCAGTGAAATAGAAACGTGTGCAAGTATATGGTCTGGAAATAAAGAATCAATGGTTCAGGAAGAAAAAAGCTGTCTACCTTATCGAAGGTAGTCTGAGAACTGATTGTATCATAGGTAGAGAGATGCTGATTCCATTAGACAGTGAGTTGCAGTTACAATATGTCACACTGGGGAATGTCATATATCTGCTACAGGATAAGGAAGGCTGACTATTACTCTATAAAAAGGAAGAACCACTAGAACTGCAAAGATAGTGGAGAAAAGAGACAGTCTGAAAATTCCCAACAGACTACTGTATCAGACAATCACAGATGGAAATCAAACCAATTTAGCTAGTTCTCTGTCACTCTCAAAAAGAAGCATTTAAAAAAGCCAAATAGAAACATGGTTGTCATTTTAAGGAGAAAAAGGCTCTATAGTCCTTGAGAAGAGATTATGATTGGCTTGAAATGATCACAGATGTGGTGAAGTGACTCAAGCAGTGTCACAGATGTGCTTTGGCCAGAGACGTGATTCCTCACACTAAACTACCCCGGACTTATGAATATGGACCCACCCTTAAAGGTCAAACCGCACATACCAAAGCTAAGGGGTTTTATGTGTTAAGGGTGAGTCCCTTACCGCGCCATGCATTAGAGTGAGAAAATAATTGCCCACATCAAAAGAGCGACTTCCCTTTAGAGAGACCGCTGCAAACAGCGACAGTCCTCTAAAAACATCCACTATGTCTTCTTTTGCGGGGGACAAGTCCCCCACACACAGCCAGCTCAGCAGGGCTTGGCCAAATTTGTTCTTTTATCCTCTCTCTCTCACGAGTGTAGCACGTATCCCTCAGCACTACACTTGTTATAGCAATACAGGCTATTTCCCCCTACTCCCACGTTACATACAAGTGGTATTTTAGTCACTCATATTGTAGTGCTCAATAATACATGCGCACATGTGGTGCTATCCAGCTAAGGCTCTGACGAGTCTTTTTTTTTTTTTAAATATAAATACTTGTGGTATAAATACTGTTCTTTATTCATTTATTTTTTATTATTTATGCATGTCTGACAAAAGGAAATGATATAATTTACATGATATATGACTAATGACATGTATATAAGGAGGGGTCTTACCCCTTACAGGGACACACCCCCTGAGGAAGCCCTTGAGTGGTTGAAGCGCTGGGGATATCAGTGTGCCTCCATGTAGTGGTAACATTGGAATAAAAAGTTTGAAAAGCTTTCCTAAATGTTGAGCATTGGTGATTGTTCCTTGAGTGCAGCTGCATCTACCTTGTTCTAATTCAAGGTAAGCTGCCCCTTGTACTGCACCGGCCAACGTTTGGCCTGAGTGCACCCCTTTGCTCTTTCGTTCTGAGGTGTTTCCTTACACCAAGTCATTCCAGACTTATGAATATGCACCCACCCCTAAAGGTCAAACCACACATACCACAGCTAAGGCTCTGTCGAGTCACTATTTTTTGCATTATGAGTATCCATTCTTTTAATGGCAGGAAGGGAACCCTGATTGCCCATGGATGTCATTATAAACAAACCTCAAAAGGAGAATGACTGTTACGTACTGGATGAAACGGTACAGGATCACCATGAAAAGCTATAGGCAGCATGTGACAAAACGCAAGGATTAGACCAGAAGAATGCTGACACCCGGAAGAGGAAGCTATCAGAAACTCTAATCTGGCCCAGTGAGTGTGTACTTTTTTCATAAGCACAAACCATTGTGTTGAAACAAAATATTAAATTTTTGGAAAGCATCTCCTTCATTTATTTTTGAAGGAATTCTTACTGAAATTCCTGTTTACAGTATTTACAGTATCTAGAAATTGTAGTCCATTGAAAGTTGTGCACCTAGACCAATTAAAAGTGTGCATTTTTCCTCTTGTGTGATGCAGTACCATGTAATCAGATAAAACACGAGTAAAAGTAAAAACTGTGAACCACTTCATGATTCTGAAGCAAGCAGTAGAATGACAGATAGACCGTAGGTATGATAACCAGAATAGGTAATGGAAAATATTTGTGATACTACTGATACTAAATCAAATTTTGTTGTTTAGCATTCTGGTGAGATTATTTATGCTGGACAATTGCACAGTTGTATAGTAGATGGTGCTCCTTAGCCAGAAACAGAAAAGTCATTACCCCTCTAAAGTGCACACCATCCTAATAAAGGCATACCTGCTGCAATGGGGCTATCCCTGGACACAATAACCACCCAAGTTTCAGAAGAGAACTATCCAAAAGATGTACAGTTGTGACTGGCATGAAATCTTATGGCTCAAACTGGACAGTTAGTATTATTGCTCTATGGACTAAATGAGTAACATAGTAATAATAACAAAAGCTGTGGATAAAGGCGATTGTGTAATTATGGCCAATTTTAATTACCCAAACATCATCTGGGATGGCATGGCTATAAATCATTCCACTGGCAGTGTATTCATAAATATTCTTTTAGACAACAACCTGTCACAACTGATCAAAGAACCTACAAAAGGAAAACATTTACAGGTCCTGGTTATAATGAATATTCCATCTGAACTTAATGATTGCATAGTTAAAGGGGAAACATGACCATAACATGGTATAATACAAACTGACTAGAGACTATACCAAACTAGCAGGGAAAACAGAATTATATAATTACACCACAGCTCTTTTTGACGCTACTAAATGAGAATTGCGTGAAATAAATTAAGATGTCGAACCTGACAGCAAGACTGCAAGCCAACAATGGAAAGCAAATCCAAAAATAAGACATTGGATCTTGTATCTATGTACATTCAAAAAAAAAAAAAACAACCTTCTAGTAAAACAAGAAAGGCACAAAAGAAAAAATTACTCACCTTAGTAATTGTGGTTCTTCTAATGGAGTCTTGCTGTATTCTGACAGTTGCAGTTAGCTCCAGCCTTTGAACTGCCCTGGAGAGTATAGGGTTAAATTTCTATGCAGGGCATAGAACGTTGAGCTCAAGCTCAGTTGAAGACTCTGTCTGCAGTGCTCTGAAGGGGAGAGTGGTGTGAAGCAATCCCTTGAAGAACTTACAAAACACAGGATGGGCTGACAGAGGAGAGGGCTTGTCTACTGACAAGAAGGCAGAAACAGCTGCCAGATGTACTTTAAGTGTAGCTGGCCTAAGTCCTAAGCCATTAAGATGGACCATATAGCCCAGAACTGTAGGCAACCCAGCAGATTCTGGAGAAATATGCTTATTAGAGCACCAAATAGTGAACCTTTTCCATTTGGAGTTGTAAGTCTTTCTGGTGGAAGGCTTTGGAGAAGCCTTAAGGATATCCAGAACCCCTTGAGAAAGGTGCAGATCAGCGAACTCCAACTCTTCAAGAGCCATGCCTTGAGATTGAGAGATTTGAGGTTTGGATACCAAACCTTCCCCTGAGAGAATGTCAACAGGTTGTAATTCCTGGGAAGAGACAGGGGAAGGTGGACTGCTAAGGACAGCAACAGTGGGTACCAGAGCTGTCTGGCCCAGTCTGGAGCAATCAGAATCACTTTGCATGGTTGAGACCTGATCTTGACTAACACTTTAAACAGGAGAGGGAAGGGGGGAAAAGCATACAGAAATTTCCCTTCCCAATTCAGAATCAGAGCATCCAGGGGGACTGAGCCCAAGACTGGGGGTCTGCAACAAAAGAGAGGAAGTTGGTGATTGTCTGGGGCTGCAAAATGATCTATCTGTGGAGTGCCCCATCTCGAGAAAATCACCTTCAAAACTAGGGGATCTAGGGTCCATTCGTGATGGCCCTGGGATGTCCTGCTGAGAGCATCTGCTAGGACATTGTCCTTCCCTGGGAGGTGAAATGCTATCAGAGAGGTTTGCAGGGAATAGGCCAGGGACCACAACTTCATTGCCTCTGTGCACAAGGCCATAGACCGAATGCCTCCTTGCTTGTTGATGTACCACATGGTGGTGGTGGTGTTGTCTGTTCTGAGCTGGACCACCTTGTTCTGTACAGATTTGGAAAAGGCTTGCAGTGCCAGAAACACTGCTCTGAGTTCCAAGAGATTGATGTGAAGTAGAGATTCTTGAGTTGACCACAGTCCCTGGGTGGTAAGATCCCCCAGGTGGGCTCCCCAGCCCAGCAGGGAAGCATCTGTGGTGAGTATCACTGAATGAGACTGAGTGACAAAAGGAACTCCTTGTTTCAAATTGTCCTGATTCTGCCACCATTGCAAAGCCTGGATCAGGGTTCGGGTCACTGGGACTAGTTTGGTAAGGGAATCCTTTCTTTGAGACCAGAAGGCTCTTAAATGGAACTGAATGTCCCTCATCTGGAATCTTGCTCCCTGGACCACTGCTGTGGAAGCTGCCATGTGGCCCAGAAGCTGAAGGAAATGCCTTGCTGGTCGAGACACCTGTAGGGTGAATGAAGAGGCCAGTTCCATAAGGGTCCTTGCCCTGTCCAGGGGAAGGAAGGCTCTTGCCCTTACTGTATCCAGTTCCGCCCCTATGAAGGTGAGGAGCTGTACTGGCTCGAGAACTGACTTTGGAAGGTTGAGGAGGAATCCTAAGGAAGTGAGCACTTGCTGAGCTACTTGCAGATGTGACTGACTTGGTCTAGAGACTGAACCACTATGAGCCAGTCGTCCAGATATGGAATGATGGAAATCTTTTTTCTCCTTGGGAAAGCAACCACTACTGCCAGCCACTTTGTGAACACCCTTGGGGCTGATGTTAGGCCAAAGGGCATTGCTCTGAATTGATAGTGGCCTGAGGGCAACTCAGACCTTAGGTACTTTCTGTGGAAGCACCTGATGGGAATGTGAAAGTAGGCATCTTTGAGGTCCACGGAGGCTAGCCAGTCCCCTGGCCTTAGAGAGGGGAGAATTATTCCCAGAGTCACCATTTTGAACTTTGGTTTTAAAAGGTGCTTGCTCAGATATCTTAGATCCAGGATGGGCTGCCATTCTCCTGTTTTCTTGGGGGTTAGGAAGTACCTGGAGTACAATCCTTTGCCCTTGTGTAAGGTAGGAACCCTTTCTATGGCTCTGAGAGCCAGGAGGGAAGAAACCTCTGCCTCTAGAGCAAGGGTCTCTGATGGATTTGCAGGTGGAAAGGATCTGGTTCTCATCTTGGGAAATTTTTTGAAGCTGAGAACCAGTCCCTGGCTTACTACTTCCAGGACCCACTTGTCTGACGTCAGAGAATTCCAGTCCTGGACAAAGTAAGCCAGTCTGCCCCCTACAGGTATTGGAGAATCGGCCCGGGCAGACCCGTCAGGGTGTCTGCTTGGCAGGGGCTTTAGGCTGAGGGGTGGAAGCAGGCCTGCTCATTCCCCGTCTGCCTCTCCCTCTAAAGAAACCCCTCTGAGCATAAGCAGAAAAGGAGGCCTGGGCTTGGTAAAAAGGCCTTTGAAAGGGCCTGCCCCTGGAGTGCTGTCTTTGAGGAGTGGCTTGCCCTTGTTTGGCCTGAGCACTCCTGTAGGTGGTCCTGTACTCATCCATCTTTTTCATGTAGTTCTCTGTCTGCTCCCCAAACAGAGAATTACCAATGACAGGGAAATCCATGGCCTTAGCCTGGGTATCCTGTGATAGGCTAGTACATCTGAGCCAAGCCATCTTCCGAAGGGCCACAGATGTAGCCATGACTCTAGATGAAACATCACTGGAGTCCACAGCAGCATGACATTGCACCTTGAATGCCTCAATCTCATCCGCAGCCACCTGCTCCAGCTCCTTGGCAAGCTGGTCAGGGGCCTGTTCAGCCAGAGCCAGCACAGTGTCCCACCTGGACTTCTGGTATCTAGCTGTGTAGGCCATATAGTTAGCCTGCCTGAGTCCCAAAGATGCTGTCATGTACTGCTTCTTTGCCATGGCATCAATCCTCCTGAAGTCCTTATCTGGGGGGTGTGATGCCAAGGGAGTGTTTGCCTTATCACAGGCAGCAAACTGCACTACCCCAACATGGCTGCATTGCTGAGAAAGGAACTCCGTGTCCGAGCCGGAAAGGGTATACCTCTTGTCCATTCGTCTGTCCACAGGAGGTATAGAGTTAGGAGTCTTTAGAATTTTAAATGTCTGTTTCCCAAAAGATTTATGGAGGGGAACAGACAACCTCCTGGACTCTGGGATGTCCATCATTTCAACAAAATCAGGCTCCTCCTGATCCTCTACTGCTTCTTCCATTGGAAGCTGGAGGGTTTCAGCCACTTTCTTGTAAAACATAAAGTGGGAAGGGGACTCAGAAAGCCTAGGCAGGAGAAACACCTGAAGGTCTGTCTGGGGAGATGTCCAGGTCAATAGGCACATCCAGACTTTCATAATCACTATCATCATCATCATCATACTCTTCCTCCTCCTCCTCCAGTTCATAAAATTCTTCTAAAGTATAATCCGGAACGGGGGGAACCAACCGAACCGAGCCCCTGCCAGATGGAGCCGGTTCGGCTGGAACCGAAGTTAGCGATTGAACTATCCTTATCGCTTTGGCTATTTCATCAGTGGTCGGAGAAAGGACTTGTGGATCCAAAGCGGCTGATTTTTCTCTTCTCTTTCTTTTAACTGGAACCGACTCCTCAGAATCGGCTCTCCTTTTGCCTGAAGAAGTTTCACCCTGGTCAGACGGCACTCCTTCTGGTTCGGTCGGAACCGAACTGGGCTGGCCATCCAGGTCAGTGGACTTCTCGACCTCCCTTTCCCTCAGTCTACTACTCTCTTATCCAGGGTAGCTTTGCGAAAACTCTTATAAATTTGGCAGTCTGAATCAAGGTGGTCAAACCCCTGACAATAAACACAGGTGGTGTGGGGATCAGCCTTAGCAAAGGCTTCCCCACACACACTGCAGTGTTGAAACCCAGTGGGCCCGGTTTTTTTCTTGGGTTTCTCAGACATGGCCAATCCTATCCAAAACGTACTCTTTTTTCGGCAATCCGCCAGGCGAGACTCCCCTATCGGTTCCTGACCATGTTACAGGTCTTGGAAAAAAACGTAATTAAATCCGTTTTTTTTAGAACCGATACGGACCAGTTACCACACTCTAAACAAATTCAAAACTTTTTAAGACTAAACTGATCGGTTCAAACCGAACCGATCTGAAATTTTCAAGTTCCACACAGAAACTAAATGTAAAACCTATCTAGTACTCACGGTACCACAGACAGAGACTTAAACCAACAGATTCAGTAGCAGAAATTCGGTAGAAACCGAGCGAAAAATGACACTTTAACCAACTTTTTTGAACTGAGCAAAGGAGAAATCTCCGGAGCGACTGTTCAGTGAGTCGGAGTAAAGAATCTGATGGTTGGAGTTTAAACAACAGCAGACAGGGGCTTCAACGAGTCGGCTGAATGTTCCATGCTGGCCATGGAAAGTTAACTCTTTGTTCTCCGGGGCAGTTGAAAGGCAGGACCTAACTGCAATAGTCAGAATACAGCAAAACTTCATGTTGTTTGAAACACAGTTTTCCAAGTCAAGTACTTGAGCTCTGCTGAGGACATAGGCTCAAAAGGGGGTTGCATAAGCTGAGCAATGCAGACATTCAAATCCCAGGCAGGAGCAAGATCCCTACAAGGAGGATTGGTATGAAGCAATCCTTTGAAAAATTTACAGAATACAGGATGAGATGACAGAGAGTAAGGCTTTCCCACTGACAGAAGAAAAAATTACTCACCTTAGTAATGTTGTTTCTTCTAATGGAGTCTTGCTGTATTCTGACATACGCAGTTAGGTCCTGCCTTTCAACTGCCACGGAGAACAAAGAGTTAAACTTTCCATGGCCAGCATGGAATGTTCACCACAAGCTCGGTTGAAGCCCCTGTCTGTTGTTGTTGTTTAAACTGCAACCGTCAGATCTTTTCGAGCAATATTCACTAGAAGTTCAGTGTGGAAACTGTAAAACTCATACTAGCCAACTGGCAACTATATCTATATAAAAGGGTTTTTGGTTTCAAAAGGAAGACTCAAGTCAGGAAACCCAAAAACAAAACACATCCAAAACACAACCACTCACCCAAACTAAAAGAGGGTGAAAAAAGGACACCCCTAGGGTGCCAACACTGCTCCTGCCCACCCACATCCCAAAATTTAGGTTCTGAGAGTGGAGGCGGGGGAGGTCAGAATACAGCAAGACTCCATTAGAAGAAACAACATTACTAAGGTGAGTAATTTTCTTCAAACAACATGAAGTCTTGCTGTATTCTATTCATATCTGAACTACAAGCAAGTACCTCCATGGAGGAGGACAGAACCTACTTTGGAAACAGGCTCTGAAGTACTGCTGTGCCAAACCGAGCATCCTCCTAGCCTGGATATCCAGAGAGTAATGCTTGGTGAAAGTATACTGTTTTCAGGTGGCTGCTTGACAGATTTCTAAGATAGGAATATCCTGGCAGCAGCGAGGAAAGCAGCTGTACCTCTAGTGGAATGAGCCCTCAGGCCTGAGGGTGGAGCTCTACCCAGTTTTTCATAGCAGGATTGTATACAAGAGACAATCCCCCTGGCAACAGATCTCTTAGTGGCAGGTTTGCCCTTACCAACTTCTCCATACGTAAGGAACAACTGGAGGGAGTCAACCCTGTGACCCTTGGTACGCTCTATGTAGTAGCTAAGGGCCCTTTTAACATCCAAGCTGTGTAGCCTCCTCTCTCCAGAGGAGGAATGGACAGTGAAGAAAACAGGGAGAGATATAAACTGGTTGAGGTGGAAATCTGAAACCACTTTAGGTAAAAACGTTCTGTTAGTTCTTAGGACCACTTTATCTCTATGGAAAAGAGATGAAATCACATTCCACTGACAGGGCTTGCAATTCACTGATACACCTGGCAGAAGTAATGGCTACCAAAAACACAGTTTTCCAAGTCAAGTACTTAAGCTCTACTGAACACATAGGCTCAAAGGGGGGGTTGCATAAGTTGAGCAATGCAAACATTCAGATCCCAGGCAGGGGCAGGGTCTCTAAAAGGAGAATTGGTGTGAAGTAATCCTTTAAAAAATGTACAGAACACAGGATGGGAAGATAGTGAGGAAGACTTCCCCACAGATAAAAACGCAGAAACAGCTGACAAGTGTACTTTGAGAGTAGCTGGTCTGAGGCCTAGGCCGTTAAGATGGACCATATAATCCAGAACCGTAGGCAATCCAGCAGTGTCTGGAGAAATATGCTTCTTAGAACACCAAATGCTGAATCTTTTCCATTTGGAGTTGTAAGTCTTTCTGGTGGAGGGCTTTCGAGAAGCCTTGAGGATATCCAGAACCCCCTTGGCAAAGATGCAGATCTGCAAACTTTTAACTCAAGAGCCATGCTTTGAGATTGAGAGACTGAAGATTGGGGTACCAAATCCATCCCTGAGAGGATGTTAACAGGTTGTAATTCCTGGGAAGAGACAGGGGAAGATGGACTGCTAGGGACAGCAACAGGGGTTACCAGGGCTGTCTGGCCCAATCTGGAGCAATCAGAATCACCTTGCAACGTTGAGATCTTATTTTTACCAAAATTTTGAACAGGAGTGGGGGAAGGGCATACAGAAACTTCCTTCCCAATTCAGGATCAGGGCATCCAGAGGGACTGAGTCCAAGACTGGAGGTCTGCACCAAAAGAGAGGGAGTTGGTGATTGTCTGGGGTTGCAAAGAGGTCTGTCTTTGGAGTGCCCCACCTTGAAAAAATCACTTTCAACACCTGAAGGTCCAGGGACCATTCATGATGGCCCTGAGAGATCCTGCTCAGTGCATCTGCTAGCACATTGTCCTTGCCAGGAAGGTGAACTGCAACAAGAAAGGTTTGCAGGGAATAAGCCATGGACCACAACTTCATGCATTCTGTGCACAAGGCCATGGACTGAGTGCCTCCCTGCTTGTTGATGTACCACATGATGGTGGTGTTGTCTGTTCTGACTTGAACCATCTTGTTCTGTACTGACTGAGAGAAAGCTTTTAGGGCCAGAAAAACTGCCCTGAGCTCTAGGAGATTGATGTGGAGAAGGGATTCTTGGGGGTACCACAGCCCCAGGGCAGTGAGGGACCCCAGATTGTCTCTCAAGCCCAGGAGAGAAGCATCTGTGGTAAGGACCACTGAACAAGGCTGAGTAACAAAAGGAACACCTTGTCTTAAATTGTCCTGATCCTGCCACCATTGGAGGGCTTGGATCAAGGTCAGAGTCAATGGGATCAGTTGGGAGCTGGAGGAAATGCCTTGCTGGTCGAGATACCCGAAGGCCGAAAGAAGAAGCTAGTTCCATAAGAACCCTTGCCCTTTCTAGCGGAAGAAAGGCTCTTGCTCTGAGTGTGTTCAGTTCTGCCCCTATAAAGGTAAGAAGCTGGACTGGTTTGAAAACTGACTTGGGAAATCCTAGAGAAGTGAGCACTTGCTGGGTCACTTGCAGGTGAGACTTGACTTGGTCTGGAGACTGACCCACTATTAGCCAATAGTCCAGATATGGAAAAATGGAAATCTTTTGCCTTCTTAGAAAGGCAACTATTACTGCCAGGCACTTTGTGAAAACCCTTGGGGCTGAGGTTAAGCCAAAGGGCATTGCTCTGAACGGATAATGGCCTGGGGGCAACTTGAACCTGAGGTACTTTCTGTGGGAGCACCTGATGGGAATGTGAAAGTAGGCATCTTTGAGGTCCAGGGAGGCTAGTCAGTCCCCTGGCCTTAGAGAGGGGAGGATTATTCCCAGAGTTACCATCTTGAACTTTGGTTTTAAGAGATGTTTGTTTAGATATCTTAGGTCTAGGATGGGTCGCCACTCCTGTCTTTTTGGGGGTCAGGAAGTACCTGGAGTACAGTCCTTTGCCCCAGTGTAGGGTAGGTACTCTCTCTATGGCTCTTAAAGCTAGGAGAGAAGAAACCTCTGCCTCTAGGGCAGGTGGAAAAGATCTGGCTCTCATCTTTGGAAATTTTCTGAAGCTGAGAACCAGTCCCTGGCTTACTACTTCCAGGACCCACTTGTCTGATGTAACAGACATCCAGTCCTGGACAAAGTAAGTCAGCCTGCCCCCTACTGGAATAGGAGAGTTGACCCAGGCAGGCCCATCAGGGTGTCTGCTTGGCAGGGGCTTTAGGCTGAGGAGTGGATGCAGCCCTGCTCATCCCTCTTCTGCCTCTCCCTCTGAAGAACCCCCTCTGAGAAAAGGAAGAGGAGGCCTGTGCTTGGTAAAAAGGCCTTTGAAAAGGCCTGCCCCTGCCCCTAGACTGCTGCCTTTGAGGAGTTGCCTGCCTTTCCTTGGCATGAGCACTCCTGTAAGTGGTCCTGTACTCATCCATTTTCTTCATGTAATTCTCTGTCTGCTCCCCAAACAGAGAATTACCCACTACAGGAAAATCCATGGCCTTAGCCTGGGTGTCCTGTGAGAGGCTAGTACATCTGAGCCAAGCCATCCTCCAAAGAGCCACAGATGTAGCCATGACTTTTGGTGACACATCATCAGAATCCACAGCAGCATGAAACTGAATCTTAGATGCCTCAATCCCATCTGCAGCCACTGCCTCCAGCTCCTTGGCTAGCTGGGGGGAGGCCTGTTTAGCCAGTACCAGTACAGTGTCCCACCTGGGCTTCTGGTACCTGGCTGTATAGGCCATGTAATTCGCCTGCCTGCGTCCCAAAGAAGATGCCATGTACTGCTTCTTTGCCATGGCATCAATCTTCCTGGAGTCCTTGTCAGGGGGGTGTGAAGCCAAGGGAATATTTGCCTTGTCACAGGCAGCAGCCTGCACTACCCCAACATGGCTGCATTGCTGATATAAGAACTCCGTGTCTGAGCCTGAAAGTGTATACCTCTTGTCCATTCTTCTATCCACAGGAGGTACAGTGTTAGGAGACTTTAGGATTTTTTGTGTCTGTTTCCCAAAAGATTTGTGGAGGGGAGTAGACAGTCTCCTGGACTCTGGGATGTCCATCATCGCCACATAATCAGGCTCCTCTTGATCTTCCACAGCCTCCTCCATAGGAAGCTGGAGGGTTTCATCCACCTTTCTGTAAAACAAAGTGAGAAGGGGACTCAGAAAGCCTAGGAAGGGAAACACCTGAAGGTCTGTCTGGGGAGATGTCTGGTTCCACGTCACATCCAGACCCTCACTTACATCATTATCATCAAATTCCCCTTCCTCTTCAAATTCCAGTTCTTAAAAATCTTCAAGGGTATAATCTTGAACCTGGGGAATCAACCGAACTGAACCCCTGCCAGAAGGAGCCGGATCAGTCGGAACCAGACGGAGCGATTCCACAATCTGAATCGCTCTGGCTATCTCTTTGGCGGTCGGAACATGAACCTCTGGATCCGAACCGGTCAATTTGTCCTAGCGTTTTCTTTTTGTTGGAACCAATCCCTCGGAATCGGCTCTCCTTTTGCCTGAAGAAGTATCGCCCTGGTCAGAGGGCACTCCTTCTGGTTCAGTCGAACCCGAACCGGGCTGGCCATCCAGGTCAACGGACTTCTCGGCCTCCTTTTCCCTCAGTCTACCTAATCTCTTCTCAAGGGTAGATTTGGGAAAGCTTTTACATATTTTGCAGTCTGAATCGAGGTGATCAAACCCCAGACAATAAACACAGCTGGTGTGGGGATCGGCCTTAGCAAAGACCTCCCCACACTCATTGCAGTGTTGAAACCCAGTGGACCCCGTTTTTTTCTTGTGTTTCTCAGACATGGCCAACCTAACCAAACTTACCCTTTTTTCAGCAACCTCCAGGCAAGACTCCCTTATCGGTTCCTAACCGTGTCACGGGTGTTGGAAAAAGTTTCAAAACACAGTTTTTTTAGAACCGATAAGAACCGGTAACCACACACTAAGTAAAACACTCAAATTTCACTATCAAATGGCCAGTTCAGCTGAACCGAGCCACACTTTTACAAGTTCCACACAGAAAAAAAACAGAACAATTCCTATCTAGTACTCACGGCACCACAGACAGAGACTGAACTGACTATGCGGATACTTTTTCGGTTTAAAAACTGACGAAAACTGAAACTTTAACAGACTTTCGAACCGAGCTGAAGGAGAAATCTCCGGAGCGACCATTCAGTGGAGGCGGAGTAAAGAATCTGACAGTTTAGGTTTGAAACACTCCAGACAGAGACTTCAACCAAGCTCGAGCTCAGCATTCTATGCCCTGCATAGAAAGTTAACTCTTTGTTCTCCGGGGCAGTTCAAAGGTTGGGAATCACTGCAATGGTCAGAATGCAGCAAGACTTCATGTTGTTTGAATATATTTTTTTTTAACCCTCTATTTATGCTCCTCCTGCCCTCTTCTCTCCACTCTCTCATGCCACCTCAACCTGTGTTACCTCCCTCACCTAGGTCTGCTCCTAGAGTAAGTGGTCCACTAACCTAGGTGCCCGGATAACCCCCGGGTAGGGTGAGGAGGCACTCCCCTCTTACCTCCTGTGAACCATGCTTGCTGCGACGTGGACCGGTACAGCGGAGTCTGCCCGACGAACCTGAGGACACAGCGAGGAGTCGTCGCCTAGGAGGGACGAGGGTGATTTTCCCGGGTTCGTTCCCCGATGCCGGTGTGCAATGAGGGCAATGAGCATGGAGGCACGCTGAGACGTGCCTTCTGCTCCGTTCCTCTGCTGACATCAGCCCTATTCCTGTGCTGCTACTCCCTCCTACTGCACCTTCCACCCGGACTCCCCTAGGTGGTGGTATTGCAGCAGGAGTGTGCAGGTAACTCCCCCCCGGAGAAGGAGAGCAGCCGTTGGGCGCTCAATCCTTCTCCTCCCCAGCCGACCCCCGACAGCCCGTGCACATTCCTGAACCTGGGTTGCCGGCGTGGTATGAGCAAAGGCATCCAAGCGCCTCAGCCCTCAGTGCCACCAGGCTGGCTACGGGAATATGTTTGAGAGGAATATATATATATATATATATATATATATATAAATAAGAGAGGCCAGATCCAGATAATGAGAGAAGCAAAGTGTTTTGTCCAATTGTACCCACAGCATATGTTCCTGTCCATGCCGAAGCAGATAGGGATAACCAATGGCAGATCACAGAACAATTACTGGATAGATAATAAAGGAAGAAGTTAGGTAACTGCATGCCCCCGCTAGGTTTCGTGTGTAGCAACTTGGAGAATGCTCTCCGGGGGGGAGGGGAATTTACCCAGCCAAATGAAATTGGAGGTGATACTGTGTACCTGAGAGAACCAAGCTTTTGGGAGAAAGTAACTGTACATTTGGAGGGGATATAGAAGGCGGGGAAGAACATTCATTATCACCACACTTATTCTCCCCCAGAGAGAAAGAGAGAGTAAAGCCTAGCAATTTAGATCAACTCTGTAATGGGCGAGGGACCCATCCAGATTATACCGTTTCATTTTAGCACCTGACCAGGAAAGATAAATACCCAAATACTTCATTTTATCCCTTATCCATGTGAGTCCTAAATGCTGAATATCAGAATGCATCCACCTTCAGCTTTGTGAGATCCTCCAGGACTCTCTCCACTGTGAATGGACTGGTGTCTACTCCACCCCCCCCTCACACTCGTGTCTGATTTTTAGCTGTGGTCCCTGACCCTCCCCTCCTTAGCGAATACCGAACAGAAGTATTTGTTCAGTATTTCAGCCTTTTCCAGGTGTCCCTCCTTACACTCCCATGTATCCCCTATGATCCTTACAATCCCCCCCCCCTCCGGTTTTCCCTCTTTCGCTGATGTACCTATAGAATGTTGTCTCCTTTCTTCACTGTCTGTGCTCGTCTTTCCTCTGCACCTTTGCACTCCTTACAGCTTTTACTGGTTACCCAGTATTTTGATGGAGGTTTTTTTTTTTTTTTTTATCTTTTTTGTTAAATTATAAATCCCTGATTCATCGGTGACCCTCTCTGGATATAATGTTTTCCGGGCTGATCACCAGGGAAAGCGGGGAGGTGTCTGTGCCATTTACACTAAGGACACTTTGACTGTTCAACTGCTCCCCCCCCCCATCTCACACTTGGACCCCAGGCCCTCTCACTCAAACTTACCCTTGGACGATCCCTTACCCCCCCTGTTCGTCACCGCTATCTACGTTCCCCACAGGGACCAGAAAGCAGCCTTCCACTCTATCATGTCCTACCTTAACACCTTGCCAGCTCATATGGAAAAAATTTTCTTGGGGACTTCAATATCAACTTGAAATGTAACCTCACCACCCCATTCATCAACGAAGCCTCAGCCCATGACCTAACACAAATAGTCACCTCACCCACCCATCTGCACCAGCGCACAGGGTCCTCTTCCCTCCTGGACCTAGTGTTCACAAACTGCCCCCACAAAATCATTAGCACTACTGTACTCCCAGATGCAATTAGTGACCACTCTCCTGTCCTCTGTGCCTGGACCAGTAAGGCCCCAAAGTCCCCTCCAAAAATGATCCTACAATGTAAACTTGGTCCTGGTAAACTTACGCTCCTAAAAGCCCACCTCAACACGCTCAACTGGTTATTCATAACAAACACCCTTGATCCAGACAGAGCCCTAGATCTCTTCATCCATTCCTTTAACTCTGTCTGCGACATGTTCGCCCCTCTTACCAAAAAAAGATGGTCAAAGACAACCCAGCGCCCTGGATCTCCGACCACCTACTGGCCCCTCATGCGGTCCCGAAATTCCCTATGGCACCTCACTAATGAGACTGGCCTACCCATGGACAGACAAAAGTACAGGGAGGCCCAGAACCAATGCACATGGCCCCTACGCAAAGCCAAGGCAGAGTATTACAAATCTGCCCTAACCTCTTCCTGGGGTTCAGGACGCAAATTCTGGAACAATATTAAGGACATGTGTGGCAAAGCCCCCAACCCTGCCCCCACACAAATCTTGGTTGAAGGGGGGCCTGACCTCTGATCCCACTTGGATAGCCACCGCATTTAACCACACCTTCTCCGATCTCAGCCACATCGTCCCTTGCCACTTCTCCGATCCACCGCCTGTCTCTGACACCACCTCACACCCAGCACACCCTCCATTTCACCTACAATGCATCTCCCCCAGGACTGCTGAGCCTTACCTCAAAAAGGCCATAAGCCACTCCCAATACAGTAGTGACTCCTTAGACCTGAGACTGCTCCGACTCACTCTTCACAAGGTGCTAACCCCTCTCACCCACATTATAAACCAGTCTTTATGTCCTGGGAAACTCTCCTTGCACTGGAAATCTGCCTCTATTACCCCGATATTTAAAAGAGGGGACCCTACCTCCACCAACAAATACTGTTCCATCATAAGTCTTGCTCCCTTATCTAAGGCACTTGAGTGTATCGTCGCTGATCAGCTCACTGACCACCTCAACAAACACAATATACTTTGCAGCCAGCAACACGGCTTCTGCAAAAGACATAGTACAACTACCACCCTACTTGAATTCACCACCTACCTACACACCGCCCTCAACAGTGGTCATTTCTCTGGTGTGGTCTTCATCGACCTCAATAAAGCGTTTGACACTGTCAATCACCCTCTCCTTCTAGCTACACTATCCAAACTTGGTCTCTCTCAAGATGCCCTCGGCTGGTTCACTGACTACCTGGCTGATCGCTTCCAGCAAGTCAAAATTGGTACTACCTTTTCCAGTAGGCTGCCTGTCCTCTCCGGTGCCCCACAGGGTCCATTCTTGGACCTTTATTATTCAGTCTCTTCCTTAACTCTCCCCTTGATCCTTTGACTAAGGTCTCTGGCTGCCCCCACCACAACCTGAAAATCTCAGAACTAGCTCCTTGGAGCTTTTGTACGTATTTTGTTCTTTAGGCTCATGCATGCATGAATCTGCTATCTATCTAAATGTTAATCATTTTACCATATTTCTTGTATTCTGTTCTTTAGTCTCATGCATGAATCTGCTATCTATCTTAATGTTAATCAATTTGCAGTATTTCTTGTATCATGAATGAATGCTTGTGTTCCATCTCTGCGTTGCTCTGTACCATGTTTTGCCTGTATTGACATGGAACCTTTGAAAAGGAGTCTTTGACTCAAAGGTACTTTCAGAATCCTCAATAAATAAATAAATAAACAAAAATAAATAATTTTGTTGCCTTTGTAACTACCCTGAATACCTCTCTCTTCTCAGCAGTTGCTGCTCTCTCTTTTCATACTGTCTGAACAGTCTATGACATCAGAAATTCCCATTCCACGCTATTCAGATGAAAAGCATGGAATGTGAATTTCTGATATCATAGAATGTCTTAGAAATATGAAAATCAAGTGCAGTAGCTGGTGAGGAGAGTGGGACTCTCTGTAGATCTGAGGGTTCCCCAAAGCTATCAAAAAAATCATCAAAGCATATCAGAATACACAACTTGCATGAAAAGGAAGACGGAAGGGCAGTTAACTATATAAAAATAATTTCTTATCACCTTTAAAATGTATTATGTAAATACCATTAGGAGATGGGCAACATATGCAGATTTTTCAGGGGCACAGATCTTATGCGGCATGCATTCAGAGTGAGGTAGCATACCACACTGGGGTGTATTAACACTGAGGGAGAGGTACAGTCTCCTGACAGCACCCCTATGGTGACTCCCTTCAAGGACTCCCACTCCTGCTGTGCCACTCATACCGAGACTGCCGCATACCGGGACTGCTGGGAGAATGTGACAGTTTAAAGAGCACAAGTGCCATGCTGGGAATATTGCCCCTGACAACCTGCAAGTAGCAAGATTTTTTTTTTTTTTTTTTAGGGAACAATCTGCTAGCAGACTGATCAGGCAACCGGGGGGATAAACTGGCACTGCCTGCTTGGGACATATTTTGTATATATTTAAAATTTAAAACCAGTTTTGAACTAGGACAAAACCCCCCATCCACTGAGACTCTGCTGCTTCCTTGGTAGCAGGCTCTGACTGAGGCACAAAATTCACTGAGACTTTATTTTCCTGGCTGTTGATAACTGGTTGATAACTGGTGGCCAGTGGAGAAGGACACAGAGGCAATAAAAGAAGCTGAGAAGAACAGAAAAGGGGTGACAGAACTGAAGGCTGAAAGAAAAAAAAGTTATTTTTCTTAAAAGCAGAGGAAGGTGTTGGAGATCTGAGTTTCTATTAGTCAAAAGGACAGCTCTTGAAAGGTGCCAGCTGCTAGACATCAGGTCTGAGAATAGCAATAGAAGTATTCCTAAACCGAAGTCAAGACTGACAGCAACTATTACCACAAAAAACAGACGATGGGAAGTTCTCTTACTTTTTCTTATTATGTCACCATTTTTAAGTATTGTTACCAAAAATGTGCTGTTTATCTTCTTAAACATTTAGCAGTTTTCCAGTCACTAAGTTTATTGAATGCATTACATTTTATTAATGATCCAAGTACATAGATACATAGACAGTGTTGGCAGATAAGGGCCTATGGCCAACCCAGTCTGCCCATTTGAGCTTGTACGTTCAGTTTATGTTTTCCTAGAAGTCTGTTCTGTGTCACAACCACACTCAGCAGGTCAGGTCCTCTGCTTCCACAGTGCCAACCTCCGAGCGCAGTATTGTGGATAGTCAACAGAACAGGGTAAACTTCCTGTCTGTTTTGTGGGTCCGAATCACATTTGGTCTCAAGTTCTGGAGGGATTCAAACTGTGAACCTTACGCTAGCGTACCCAAATGTACAGGCTCAGATAATTCTGCTCTTCGGGGAAACGCCAGATATCTTTTGCCTACAGGCACCTAACCAGGTATACAAAATGAACCCTAAAAACTCTATGAAAGACCCTAGGAAAATTCTTACCTTTTCCCAGTTTGGTATTACCAGGAAGCTTATGAACAGTGTCAACTTTAACCCTCTGTACTTCACCTGTAAAAGAAAGAATTTCAAAGGCACACCAGGTAGTCTCTTTTAAAATAAGAGGTTTACTAAGAAAATGGATAAAATATGTAAAATGTAAATACAGAACAATATATCACAAAGCATACAATCACTTAAAAGAACAAGATTTAAAGTGCAATTTCCTACCAACATACAGTTAGACTTTTTTATCTAATTTATACCTTCTTACAGTGCTTTAGGTAAAGTACAGTTACGTAAGAACTTACCGTAACAGTAGATCTTCGAGAGAGGCTCTTGCAGTAGGTAATTACATATAGGACTGACGTCGGCAGGTGGCAGGACCCCACGGAAAAATTTCTAGCTAGCAGTCCCTGGTGAGGGACCGCCCCCACGTCAGGTGACTGGCATCATACGACGTCGGTATAAAGGGGCAGTCCCGGGCGCCTGCCTTCAGTTCTTTCCATACAGGGCGGAAGCCCGAGACAAGAAGAAAGCAGATATTTCCCTCAATGGAAAAGGAGCTGAAAAGCCTAGGGGATGGAGGCGGAAGGTATTACCTACTGCAAGAGCCTCTCTCGAAGATCTACTGTTACGGTAAGTTCTTACGTAACTGTACTATCTTACTTCGAGAGGGCTCTTGCAGTAGGTAATTACATATAGGACAGAATCCCAAGCAGTCTGGAACAAATGAAAGGCACCGGGAGGAGGAACTACTCCAAGAAGTAGCAAAAGCCTTGCAAACCTCAAGACAGGAGGCCTTGCAAGACCGCTAGCCCGAAGCCTGCTCTACGGCGAGAGGCAATGTCCAAACTGTAATGTTTCGTAAAGGTATGGACAGAAGTCCAGGTGGCAGCAGCACAGATGTCTGCTGCAGACACATTCTTGAAACAAGCAGCAGAGGCTGCTACTCCACGAGTGGAGTGACCTCTGACTTGACCCGGAAGGGTCTTGTTGTACTTGTCATAACAGAAATGATGCAATGAGCCAACCACTTCAGCAGGCATTGCTTGGAAACAGCATTGCCTTCCCTTTTGTGAGCAAAAGAGACGAACAACTGATCAGTCTTTCTGAGATCCTTTGTCCTATCGGTGTAGTATCTCAGAATCCTGTGAACATCCATGGTATGGAGCAAATATTCTCCCTGGTTGGAGTACTGCGTGAAAAAGGCAGGTAACTCTATAGACTAATTTAAGGTAGACTCCGCTACCACTTTAGGTAGAAACTTAGGGTTCGTGCGAAGAGCTACTCGTTCCTTGTGAAAAATCAAATAGGGGATTTTACACATCAGGGCCTGGAGCTCGGAAATTCTTCGAGCAGAAGTAATGGCCACCTGTCAGTCGAAAGGGACATGGTAGGCTGAAATAGCCGCCACATGGACTTTCAAAGAGGAGTGACTGAGACCCAGGTCAAAAAGATGACGCATGTACTCAAGCAGAACAGCCACAGGAGGAGGAAGGCTCCACATTTCAGGGCAGCCCAAATAGAAATCTCTTCCATTTCATGGCATAAGTGGACCTAGTGGAGGTTTTCTAGCCTCCACCAGAATCTCGGCCACCTTTGGAGAGACACCAAAGCGAGATTGGGCTAGGTCTGCAGGAGCCATGCATGAAGTTGCAGGGACTTGAGTCCCGGATGGACCAGGGTCCCCTAATCCTAGGTCAGCAATCCTTGAGATAAAGGAAGAGGAAGAGGAGGAACCTCTGAGTATTGTTGGAGAAGAGAGAACCAGATTTGCCTGGGCCAGAAAGGCGATCAGTCATTCTGCTCCTTCCGTTGTTAGTTTCTGCAGTACCCGAGGGACCAGAGGAATTGGGGGAAAAGCATAGACGAATCTGCCCTTCCAGATTAGAGACAGAGCATCGCTCCAGAAAGCGCCTCGCTCTGAAGCAAGCGAGCAAAAGGTGGGAAGTTTTGCGTTTTGCGAAGAGGCGAACAGGTCTACCTGTGGAGTCCCCCAAAGCTGGAAGATGTCGTCTAGAACCTTTTGGTCCAACTCCCACTCGTGTGGTAGAGCAGAGGAGCGACTTAGCTTGTCTGCCAGGGTATTGTCGACTCCTGGAACATGGACTGCCGTGAGGTGAAGGTTGTGAAGCGCTGCCCAATCCCAAACCCTCATCACTTCCCTGCACAGCAGGTAGGATCGAGTCCCTCCCTGCTTGTTGATGTACCAGACTACACACATGTTGTCCGTCTGGACAGCCAGGTGACCGGGAAGGATGTATTGGTGAAGGGCTTGGAGAGCATATAGTACTGCTCGTAGCTCGAGCACATTGATGTAGAGAGCTAGCTCCAATCTGGACCATAAACCCTGGGTTCGGTGAGGACCCAGATAGGCTCCCCAACCTTCGCCTGATGCGTCCGTGGTCAGAGTCTGGGAGGGGGGAGGATGACAGAAGGGGATCCCCCGAAACAGGTTCTCTTGAACCATCCACCATTGCAAGTCTCTTGTCATCGGCGAGGAGATCAGCACCAGATGATCTAGGTCATCTACGAGTTGATCCCACTGAGAGCGGAGAGTCCACTGAGAAATCCTCATGTGGAGCTGCATGCGGGGAACCTTCAGGATGGCGGCCGCCAAGAGCCCCAAGAGACGGAGAACCAACCTCGCCGGAACCTTCCTGCATTCTGATAGCAGGGAAATCTGTGACTGGAGGGAGGCCGCTCTGTTCGGAGGCAGGAAGGCCTTGCTCACTGTCATATCGAGGATAGCCCCGATGAACTGCAGTCTCTGGGAGGGGTCCAGATGAGACTAGGAATGGTTGATGGTGATACCCAGGCAAGTGAAAACCTGCTGGGTGAGGGAGAGAAAATGCAGGAGCTCCTCCCTGGACGAGGCCGCCAGGAGCCAGTCGTCAGGTAAGACACCTGAACTCCCATAGTATGCGGGTGGGCGCTACCACGGCCAGGCATTTGGTAAAACCGGGAGCCGAGGAAAGACCAAATGGAGTGCCGGATTGGTAATGGTCCCCCTGGAAAGCAAACCGGAGGTACTTGCGATGCGAGGGACGAATGGGGATGTGCAGATATGCGTCCTGCATATCCAGCGCACAAAGCCATTGATCCGGCCGAAGCAGGGGCAGAAGGGTTTCAAGGGAGAGCATCCTGAACTTTTTGTATTCCACGTAAAAGTTCAGGGAGCTGAGATCAGAATGGGTCTGAGATCTCCCGTCTTCTTTGGGACCAGGAAGAAATGGGAATAGTAACCCGTCCCCTGAAGGTGAGGAGGAACGGGTTCTATGGCCTGCTTCGAGAAGACGAATATTTCTTCCTGACCAAGGAAGATGGTCCCTTGCGTAAGAGGACTTCAGAGTGGGGTGGCGTGGAGGTTTCTGTAGAAACTCTATGGAGTGCCCCTCCGCGATAATCTGAAGCACCCATGAATCCGATGTTATCCTCTCCCAACCCGGAAGGTGGAGAGAGAATCTCCCTTCTACCGGTTCTTCCGGAGGTGGTGGGAGAGGGAAGGAGTCAGGTGGTGTGGGGCAGTGCCGCAGCTGGGGCACCCGCTGCTTTTTTGGGCGGCAGGGGCCTGCAGCTGTGGGGGCCTGGTGTTTAGTGGCCCGCCTTCCTTGGGGTTTCGCTTGAGGCCGGCTGCGTCTGCGAAAAGGACAGCGCTGCGGGGGATGGGGACGGTACAAAAAATCCACAGATTTCAGAGCTGTCCCCTTCTCCTGCAAATCGGTGATGATGTCCTTGACATCACTGCCGAAAAGCACTGAACCCCTGAAAGGTGCTTCCTGGATTGCTGATTGCACCTCTGGGATCAAACCTGACATGCGGAGCCAGGCGTGACGCCGAAGACTTTCGGCGAACACGGAGCTCCGCCCGGCAGTGTCCACTGCATCGTAGGTCGTCCTCAGGATGTGACGACTGGCTGAACGAGCAGAACGGACTAGGTCAGCTAACTCCTGCTCGACTTGGGAGTCAAGTAAAGGAGTCAATCTTAGATTCCACCTGGGTAAGGATAGCCTTCTGGTAATCCCCATATGTGCTACATAATTCAGGGCGAATACCCAGTGTGGAAGAAGCGTATATTTTTCTTCCGTACTGGTCAGGATGAGATTCCTTATCCGGAGGAGGCGAGCTTAAATGTTTGGGATGTGCTGACCAGCCGTGGAGCGCTAATCACGACCGAGTCTGCCGGGGTGAATCCAAAATCTAAACCCTCCGGGCCTGGTATAGCCTGTTGGACTCCCTAGGAAGCGGGGCTAAAGCCGCGGTTGTTTCAAATAGTGGAAACAAGGTGGGCGTGAAGCTCGATCAGGAGTGACACTAAGGTAGGAGCCATAAGGGGCAGGTCCAGATGTTTAGCGAGTTTGACCCGCTGAGGATCTGGTTCCAGAAGGCCACTGATGTACTTCCTGGATCTTCCTGAGCAACTCCGTGAAGGAAGGATCCTCCGGAGGAGACTTCGGAGGAGTCCTTGGCCGGGGCTTGGACGGAGAGTGAGGCTCGTCATCTCTCTCGGAGCATCCGTCGGAGGAATCTGATGAATCCGAGAGCGAGAAAGAAGAAGAATTAGAAGCACAGAAAGACTCCCTGACCCGTTTAGGGGGAGGAACGGGTTCCTTGGGGGGATCACTGGACGCGTGTCCTGCCCCTCTCTGGATCCAGAGGGGAGAGCTCTGGAATCCGGGCGGAGGGAGTGTGCCGTCTGGGCGTGTGGGGCCGGGGTGGCACCGTCGCCCGTGGCGGCTCTCGACCTCCAGGTGAGCTGAGTCTTGGCCTCAGCCCACCAGGAAGCCAGAGTCTCCTGGAGATCCACTGGCAGCCTAGGGCGGTGGAGGAGGAGGAGGGGATAACTGTGGGATTATATCCATACGGCGGTATCCGTAACCCGGCTGCGGGAAAACCGGTGCCGGGTATTGCGGCGTCGGGTACTGCGGCATCGGTGGAGCCGGCGTCGGGTACTGCGGCGCTGGATACTGCGGACCCGGGTAAGACGGCATCAGATAGGACAGCAGATACCCAGGTACCGGAGGAGCTGCCGGAGCAGACGGCCCAGTAGGAGGCCCCATGGGCGGGTCGACATTGAGAGGCCCGTGGGGGGGTCGGGCCCGATGGAGGGGGGATATCCCCGCCGGCGTCGGTGGGGCGGCGTCGGAACAGCGTCGGCGGGGCCAGTGTCGGGGCGCGTCGGTGGGGCGGCGTCCGGCATCAGATCCAGTTCTGTAGGGAGGGTCTGACGGTGGAGGAATATCCCAAGATTGTCCCAGGCGGAGAAAAAGTCCAGGGTAAGGCTGGGCGACTCGGGCTCCCGGACGGCAGCGAAGGCTGCGGGGAACCTGGGATGACAGATGATGGAGGGTCTGTCGTGAGGTTCCAGCGCCCGAGCGCATGTCGGAGGACCGGCGTGTGACTTAGGGGCTGGATCAGTGGGCGCCAGAGGGGCGATTGTCCGGCTTATGGGGTCCCTCGTCGGGAGGCGGGCCGGTGGAAGCAGCCAAGTCCGAGGGGACGCGACCGTGCGCCACCCGAGGTGAGGCGTCTTATCGGTCTTCTCCAGGCGGACGTCGGAGCCGGCGTCCGACTTATGGGAGGTGCCCGTGCCAGTAGGCGCAAGCCTGCGGCGGTACTGGGGCGCAGAGGCCTCTTCAGCCCGGGCGCACCTGCAGGACCAGGCGCGAGCCAGCGGGCAGGCCGGCGCCTCCTCAAAACCTTGGAGGCTGCCGTGGACGATCCCCAGAGGGGCGTTACCTGAACCGCAACTCTGGCGAGTGCAGGCGAGGCCTTCTCCTGTGCCTTTCCTTTGTCCGCTTCTTGTGGGTGTCCTTCAGGAGAGGTCGGCGCCTGCCTGAGCTTCTTCAATTCCTTCTCCATTGAAGACATCTTCTTTTTGAGCAGATGGGCTTCCAGGGACTGTTGGCACCGTCTGCGGGTAGCCGCGTTGAACTGCAGGCAATGCGGGCACTTGTCGACCGCGTGGTCGGGGCCTAGACAAAAAAGGCAGAGAGAGTGGCCGTCCTTGTGTGGCAGTTGGGCGCCGCATGAGTCGCATTTATTTTTGGAAGGGGACGACATACACCGACATTAACCTGATGATATGAATGAAAATACTGAACAGTATTTGGAAAAACCGACGAAAGAACAGGGCTTTACTAAGCCGCAGACCTTACCAGCGCTGCGAGCTAACGGTGAAAAGAACTGGAAAGGCGGGTCCAGGACCGCCCCTTTATACCGACGTCGTATGACGCCAGTCACCTGACATGGGGGCGGTCCCTCGCCAGGGACTGCTAGCTAGAAATTTTTCCGTGGGGTCCTGCTGCCTGCCAACGTCAGTCCTATATGTAATTACCTACTGCAAGAGCCCTCAGAGCCCTCTCGAAGTAAGATCTGTTGTTTCAAGAGAGTACAAACAGGAATGTGAGTAAGTGGAAGTACAGAACACAGTTTAAACCCTGTGTCTCCACCCCTTCTATGACACCACCTAACTCTTCCTTTTAAAATATTAAAAATTATACAACCAGAATGTCTTATCACGAGGTAAATTAAATAAGGTGACATCAAATGACTTATTTGATCTTGAGTGGTTTCCTGCGTTTTCAAAGACATCAGAGAACTTTTACAACTCCGCAGTTTTCTCACTTAGCTGTCATATAGTTTTCTAACACCAGATGAAATTAATTGTTCTTCCTCTAAAATGTCATAAATGTTTATGATCTCTATTCTGACAGCTGGTCAGCTACAATTAAGTCAGATAAACAGGAGACCCTTAATTATGTCTCTCTAGTCTTTAATTATCTCCTGGCTTTCAGGTTAACATCTTGTAGCTGAAACCTTTTGGGGGGGGGGGTCATCCCACAGGCTGTCTCATGAGAGACACTCAATAACACATTTTTATATTACAAAAATCATACAGCGATCAGAACCAGCTGGTCAAGCGTCACACCGAGTAGCACTTGAAATACTGTCAAATTACAGAAATATTAGCATTTTAAGTAAAGGTTTTATAGCTTTCATAACAACACAGAAAATAATGGCAGAAGAAGGCCACAAGTTCTATCTAGTCTGCCCAGGAGGCTGTATATGCCCCCTTGAGGCTCATGACTGACTTCCCATCCTCTCCCTGGTCCCTTGATCAACCCTATATGTCTATTCTGGCCCTTTTTTGCAGCTTTCCACTGTCCAGTGTTTCTTGTAGCTCGTTCCTCCCTAACACTTTCCCAGCCCTCTCTATGAAATAGTATTTCCTCACATCCCTTCTACATCTCCCCCCCTCCCCCCACCAGTTTTATAATATTCCCACTTGTATTTGTATTGCCTCTGGTTATGAACAGTCCTCTGGAGTCCACTTTGTTAATACCCTGCATCATGTCCACCCCTTCCCTTCTGGCCTCTAATAAGTAAATGTTGAGGCACTCCAAACTGTTCATATTTCCTTCTGTATTGACCCCTGAATCATTCTGATCACTCACCTCTGCAATGTCTCCTGCCTGTTGATGTCCATTTTTTGAGGTGAGGGTTCCAGAACTGCACACAGTACTCAAGGGGCGGTCTCACCAGAGTCCTGCACAGCGGCAATATAACCTCCTTCTTTCTGCTCCTGAGACCCCATACTAATAAGACCCAGCATCCTGTTTGCCTTACCTATTGCCCTATCACACTGTGCTGATGATTTGTGGCTTTTAGAGATCACCACCCGCAGATCCCTTTTATCCTGAATCACAGTAAATGACATCCGACTCTCCCAATCTGAATTCTGTCCCTGGATTCTTGCTTCCCATGTGCATTACTTGCATGTTTTGGCATTGAAGCCCAGCTGCCAGATTTCTGACCACCTCTAGAGCCTTTCCAGGCCCACCCTTAACTCACTGATACATTCCTCAGAATCATCTCTGCCAAAGTGCTGGTGTCATCCACAGTTAGGCAGATCTTTCCTCTGATGCCTTCATATGTGTTAATAATAACATTGCTGGGATGTCCTGATGCATCAGTTGGATATGGGAATATCCTAGTCTGAAATTGAACATGCAGCACTTAATTGTACGATCCCTAATGCCCCCAGCATGTACAACCTACCCTAAAATGAGAAATAACCTCCTGCCAAACCACCCTCTAACTCTCTGTCAGCCAATCAGGTAGTACTATTGCAGGACTTCATCATTCAGAAGTAAAAATTACTCACCGCAGTAATGTTTCTTCTCAATGATCTCTCATTATGATTTACACAAGCATCATCTTTTCGGCAGAGACTGATGCCCAGAGACAGAATGCTATGCAAACGATGGTAGTAAGAACTAAGGTTCACACTGTGCACTATGCTCATGATCCACTCTATCCCCTAATGTCAGATGTGTTTCTGTAGCTGGAGGGAGTTGTAACTACTAAACTGGTTATATGGCTACCAAAAATGTCTAAAATGTTGAAATAGAATTTTTTTAAACCATCAAACAAATTTAAGGCAGATAATGTGGAAAAACATTCATAATTAGTTAAAAGTACTTAAAGCAGCAGTATTTGTTTGTAAAAAATTATATAATATAGTTTTTGGCAAAAATGTATTTCTGACATCCCTAGATTCATACACAGTTTATTTTTAGTTTTCTTGGATATTGTTACAACAGCTTTTACTGTTAATTCTGTAATTAATGACTCGTCATTAAAGATGGCCGCCACCAACAATTTTTAAATATCTCTTCTGGTGAAGATATCTATTGAATATACATGCTAGATTCATGATGTGGATATATTAGGATGGTACTACCACATGTTCTTGATAGTAAGCAACGCAACTCTGAACCAAGATATTTAATTTTTTCATGGTGGGCAATGCTCGAGAGTGAGGACTTTTAAAAATGTCAAAATCCTGCATCTTGGTTCAGCAATGAAAGAAAACGAAAAGAAAAAACGTGTATCTAGATACTTTTACCAGACAAACATTACTGCTGAAAAAAACTATATAGTCACTAGCAAATATTAATGCTTTAACGGACCACATTTTACAGTTATCATGAAACTGCAGAACTAATGCTCAACCAACCTTAATGAAAAGAACTGATTCTTGTGTGAACCTATTTTCTGGTTCTGGAAAGGAAGGCAGGGTTATAGAGTATAAATCACGGCGAGGGATTCCTAAGAAGAAACAACATTACTACTCTGGATATTTTTGTTTCTTCTAACCCCAGGAGCCCATCACTGATGCTTCATACAAGCAGACTCTTCAGCAGTACCTTGGGAGGCTGGGTCCAGAACCTACTTAGAAAAAAGATTCTGCAAGACAGCAGCTCCAAAGTTGGCATCCCTTCTGGACTGTGTGTCCAGACAACAGTGCTTCGTAAAAGTGTGCACCGTTTTCTAAGTAGCTGCTTTGCAAATTTCCAGTAGTGGGATGTGCTTTGGGAATGCCACAGAAGCAGAGGTACTCCTTGTGGAATGTGCCCTTAGGCCTCTGGGATTTTACCCAGCTTTTTCATAACAGAACTGTATGCAAGAGACTATTCAGTGAGAAACAGTTCTCTTGGTTGCTGGTTTACCTTTGCCTACATCACCATAGCTAACAACAAGCTGAGTGCCCTGGGACCTGACATCCTTAATCTGGTCCAGGCAGAGGCCAAATATTCACTTCAGATCTAGGCTGTGCAATTTCTGCTCACCTGGGCTGGCATGCTCAGGGTACAGCACAGGACTGACTGCTTTAGCTGGAATTCCAATGCTACCTTAGGTAGGAATGTCCTATTGGTTCTAGGGACTACCTTGTTCATGTGGAAAATTATGCAGTCTGGTTCTGTGCAGAGGGCATTCAGTGTGCTTACCCTCCTAGCAGATGTCATGGCAATCAAGAAAATGGTTTTCCACATAGTTTAAATCAGCAGTAGCCAAAGGCTCAAAGGGGACCTTCATCAGCTGTGCAAGACACATGTGCAGGTCCCATGGAGGGAATAGGTTCCTCACAGTTGGATGCAGGTGATTTATGTCTTTAAAGAACCTTTTAAAAATAGGTTGAGAGGCCAGTGACTTACCCTTACCTCCTGATGTGTAGGCCAACACTGTTGCCAGATGTACCTTTAGTGTGATGGCCTCAGACCTAAAGACTACAAGTGTATCAGGTATTCAAGGGCTATAGGCAACCATGCCTGCATTGGGATTATCCTTCTGGGATCACAACAGTATGAGAATCTCTTCCACTTAAGAGTATGCTTTCCTGGTTGCTGTTTCCTGGAAACTTTAAGCACCCTCAGGACCTCTTCTGATAGATTCAACCCAGAAGACTCTAGCTCTTCAAGAACCAAGCCCTCAGGTCTAATGTCCTGGGGTCTGGAAATTATATTCTGCCCTGAGATAGGGCCAGTATGTTGTAACTCAGTGGCAGGCTCACCGGATTCTTGCTGTACAGGGTCAGGAGCACTGAGTACCGGGCCTGCCTGGCCCAGTCTGGGGCTATTAGGATCATTGTTGCTGGTGCTCTCCTGAGCTTTAGGAACATTCTCCGTATGAGTGGAAATGGGGGAGGCATACATAAACCTCCCTGCCCACTTCAAGGATAGGGCATCCTGTGGGCCTTTGCACTTTGCTGGTAGCTTGTGACAAAACTTTGAGGACTGGTTGTTCTCCCAGGAAGCAAACAAATCTATTTCTGGAGTGCCCCATCTTCTGAAAATTATGGCCATGCCCTTTTGGTTCAGGGTCCATTTGTGGTTTCCCTGCCTGATTCTGCACAGGGAGTCTGCCAGGATATTGTCATTGCCTGGCAAGTATACTGCAGAGATTTTTGTATCTAGATAGTAAGCCAGGTCCCAGATCCTCACTGTCTCTGTGCACAATCTTGAGGATCTTGTCACTCTTTGCTTGTTTATGTAATACATTGTTGTGGAGTTGTCTGTTCTGATTTGGACAGATTGACCCTACAGCTAGGAGGAAAATGACTGCATTACCAGAAATACTGCCCAGGGTTTCAGGAGACTGATGTGTTCCTGGGTCTCCTGCAGGCTCCAAATACCAGTTACTGTGAAGTCTTCCAGATGGGCACCCCACCATAGGAGTGAAGCATCTGTTATGAGGATACTTGTTGAGGGTTGCTGGAGGAAGGAAGTGCCCTGTGTGAGGTTTATTTTGTCCTTCCACCACTCTAGCGCCCATATCAATGCTTTTGTAACTGCACAGTTTAGAGATAGAGTCTCATCGTTGAGGCCAGTGGTCTCTTAAGTGGCACTGAATGTCCTTCGTCTGAAACCTGGTCCCTGGAACCACTACTATGGATGCAGCCATGTGGCCTAGTTGCTGCAGAAAATCCCTTGCAGGCCTTGACTGGCCACTGTCACTTTTAATTTACTTACTGTCAAGGGTTTTGCTGTGGCAATCAAATTTCCTACCCTCCCCTGAGGGAGGAAAGCTTTCCCCAGCAGGGTAGCTAGTTCTGAACCTATGATGTCCAGCACCTGAACAAGTTCTGTTTGGGACTTCTGCAGATTTATCAGAAACCACAGGCTGACTATTCTGCTTTTCACCTTCTGGATAGAGCTTCTTGTCTCTTGTTCTATTTTTCCTGAGACTAGCCAGTAATCCAAGTAGGGAAAAATTACTACACCTTGTCTTCTCAGGTGTGCTGCCACCATGGTTAAGCATTCTGTAAAGACTCTTGGTGCTGAAGTGAGACCAAAGGGAAGGGCTACAAACTGGTACTGGCAGTTTTCTAGCCTGAACCTCAGGTATTTTCTGTAGGAAAGTCTGACTGGTATGCGATAATAGGCATCTTTCAGATCCAGTCACCCAAGCCAATACCCTGATTGTAAGGAAGGTCTCACTGTGCCCAGTGTAAGCACCTTGAACCTTTCTTTTTTGATGTGCTTGTTCAGATATCTTAGGTCTAAAATGGGTCACCACACCCCATTTTTACGGCTGAATAGCAAAAGCTATGCATGACGTATTGCTACTACATAGTAGGAGAAGGGAATGGGCTCTGGAAGCACATGACTGGATACCTAGAGTATCTCCTTCCACAGTGGAGTTGAAGCACATGCGGTTCTCTCTATTCACCACAATGCTGTTCCTCTATGTCTCTCCCTCCCCTCCGCTGCCATACTATTTTATTGCTCCGGCTCGCTCAACAGTGCTGTTCCTGTGTCTCTCTCACCATTTAAATTCAACCAATCAGGTTTTAATAGGAGCAAAGACATCACTATTCATTAATTCACGCCTTTATCAGACAGGGATGCTGGACTCAGAGGCTCTGCACAGAAAAGAACAGATGCTCTTCTGCATTTAATTCATGATTTTTCTGGGTGCTGATGTGAGGAGAAGAGTGTTGGAGACCAGAGGAGAGTTGGCCGGGGTTCTGGGACACCCAGACGTGGGATTTAAAGATAAAAAAAAAAGATAGTGTGGGATTTGGGAAGCGTGTATTTGGCACACGTGCGGGGGGGGGAGGAAAGGGACTGACTTAAGCTCCCAGTCTGTCAACTGCACCAGCGTGACGTTGGGAGGTGAGGGAGTTGTACAATAATTAAATATGTGTTATGCACGGTACTGAGGATCCATGATGACCGACACCACGCTATAGTGGAGTCTGAATCATCTCAGTGCTTGTCTCAAAAAACCTTGCTGGTGCTACAAAATACTTGGAAAAAGACTAGAATTGACAGACTATACCTCGTGGAACGAACAAGAATGTCTAAAGGTTTTGGAAAGCAAAAGATATCTTGGAATTTTTAAACCTTGAAAAATTCCAATCTGTTACCAAAATAACAACGCGTTAAACACTACTGATACAAAATGATTCTTTGACTGTAGAATCGGTCATTGGATGAGCAGCTGCAACCGAGAGCTTGACAACCTCAATGGTAGAGGAAAAAAACAAACAAAGGGAAAATACCTATGCCTGTTGAAGCATGTGCCTCTGTTCTTGGACTCTCTGCAGGGGCCTTGGCTGTTTCCTTGGTAAACGGGGCAGTGACAGCAACTTCATCTCCCATGCAGCTTACTGAAATGCCTGATCCTTTTATAAAAATTCTGTAAGGGACTATGGAACCGGACCTGGAAGACATGGAGGTTAGTACTATGCCTGACGTAGAGTCGGAATCAATGCCTGTCTGGGCTGATGCCTATCCCGAGCTAGTGACTGCTGCCGCATTCGGGGACTGCACCTTGAACATGGATAAACTCTATGTCTGAGGGGACTGCTGGGCACAGTTTTCTGTTACTGGAATATTACCAGCCGATTCCCCGAATACTCAGAACTCTGATTCTTCTATTACAAAAATCAACTCTGCACAAATGAGTAATCAAAAGATGACAACAGCCTTTCCAATCATGAACTATGGGCAGAAGCAGCAATTAACCAAGCAATATGAGGGCAATGTAGCACCAGCACTCCCTGAAGCTCCAATGCTACCTGAAACCCCCAAAAAATGGAACTCCATCAACAACCTCGATACAAAACTGTCCTGCCAAACAACTGCTCAATCTAATGTTCAAAATCTCAGAAATGATATCACCCATCCCAGAGATTAATAAAGGGAATTCATTGAATGAAAGTAATAATCAGATATACCAATCTGACAAGGATATAGGACTATTAAATCAGAATAACCCTGTCACAAAAGGAGTAAATCATGAACATAAAACCAATATCCCACACTGGGCTCAGGGCTTAAGAGATGATATTTTCACTTTTAAAACTGACACGCAGGCTGGACTTAATAACATCACTCAATCGCTCCAATCCCTTACACAAGCCCTTTCTCAAATAAATATCAGGTTGGGGGCAATTTCAGAAAGAACCACAGTTCTAGAATCAAGGATGGAAACAACTGATTCAACAGTAGTCCCACTAGCTGATACAAGAGCCACACATACAGAACAACTGAAATCTCTTATGAATAAAGTGCAGGACCAGGAAGACAGAGCCTGGAGAGACAATTTAAAACTAATTCAGATTTCTGAAGGGTTGGAAGGGACAAGGGACCCTACCCTGTTCTTTGAAAAACTCATTACTGTTGCCATGGGTAGAAAATACGCTCAATAGGTAATTTCCCCAGAGAAAGCTCACCGGGCAGCTCCAAAAAAATGTCTGAATCCACAAGTGAAGAATTTCAAACCTCCCTGTGTGGCGGTTATTAAACTGAATAGTTATCGAGACCGTGAGGCAATATTGCAGAAAGCAACGATGGAAAGTGATCTTTTGTATGAGGGAAGCAGATTTTTGGTCTATCCGGACTTAAGTCAAGCTATGATGAATCAAAGAAGATGGTTCAATCAAGTTATGGCCATTTTATGAAAAAATGGAATAAAGTATAGTTTATTACCTCCAGTCAAACTACGATTTTATATACATGGCAGGATGAGATACTTCACCTCTCCACAAGATGCTATTAAAGTGATAGAGTAAACAGACAATGCACCCACAAGAACTTCGAGAGGCTGCTTTTCAGAAGGGCTTGCAACAGGCCCCATCAGACAACCAAATCTCCCTGGCCAACAGATATGAGATTTTGGAATTAAATCAGGACCTTCGACAAAAGATACCAGAGCCCAATTTGAATCCATCCTCTCACATGACATATTGGGACAAAGGGACCAATTTAAAAAACCTGAACAACAAAGAAAACTGCTACATGATATGGGTGAACTGAATAATGGATGAATGCGACAAAATCAATTAAAGTTTTAAGGATTTGTACATGAAAATAGGAGAAGATTAACAAGAGGCAGTAAGGAAAATCTGTTTCCAGTATTAAAGAGGGAATCTGGCCAAAAATGCTACATTGCAGAATTAGAATAAGCATGCCCCCAATAAAGCTCATACCAAATATTGGATTTCTATGTTACTTTATTTTAAAGTTATGAACTATTTTGTAACCCTGATTTCACTACCTGTTCAAAAAAGCCAGTGAAGAGCTGTTGATGATGTCATCTCCTGAACTCACAGGCTAGTCCTCCCTGTCAGCAAGCTTATAGAACCTGTTTCTCTAATGGTTAAAGATCATTGTGCAATGGTTTTCACAAGTAAAACAAGCAGCACCATTCTAAAAACATTGCCATAAAATCTGTTTCAGGTTTTGTAACACAGTTGACAAATATGTATTTTTAATGCTTTTTTGGTGTGGTTCATTCCTCCAGAGTTGCAGAATGCTGAGTCAACATGCCTCCAGGCTGCTGACACCATTTGTGGTGTTACTCTACAGTGCTTGCTAGGAAGTTGTATTGCTATAAGTGTTGTAATGTTGGTAACTTCATTGCTGTTTGTCAGTGTCTGCTTTACAATAAGTTTTAATAGGGGCCTTATATGTGTTAATTCCTACTAGGGGTGAAAGTGTTAGTCCTGGTAAAACAATCATTGTAATGTGAAGTACAACACAGATGAGCCTGAATGCAGGTCAAGTAACAGCCTGCCAGGGAGAAAACAGAAAATGAGCTCTGCTCAACTGAGTATCCCATTCATTCATACTTTGATGATGAATAAAACAGTGATTTAAGCAATTTATCCCTCCAGGGTGTGGGTATACTGGAGGATTTACCATGGCTGGTGTGATTCGCGCCTCGTGACCGAACCACACCAGTCCTGTTAAGTCCTCCAGTATACTCACACCCTGGAGGGATAAATTTATATTATACATTGGCAAATGTTGTTTTATTTAATTTTTTTTTAGATATTTTGTACGTAACTGAGGTCTGTACGGTTGGAAGGAGGATGTCATTTTTTAAATATTTACCGCTGTGTTTTAGCGAAGTGCCGATAGGACAAATGGCTGCAGTTTTGATTAAAGTGAAAGCGACCGGACTGTCATGAGATGAGGTTGTCTGGCACTTTTTCCTGTGGGTACACTGGAGGATTTACCACGCTGGGAAAGGTACCAGCCAACCAATCAAGATGCAGCATTTGCCACATTCGATTTACTCCATTGTATAATGATCGATTGAACATTGAGCTGACTACTGCATAGACACCCAAAGTTAGGCTTCAAAACAGCATTACCTCTCCCACCAGTTACAGGGTGATGGAATAATTGTTTTAAAGGGCCATCCTGAGAAATCACCTCAGTTGAATGATGTGTGAATGATCACAGCCTTTCGCCACATCACAGATATCCAGTCTGCAAATCTTATATCAGTGTGCTATGACTCAGCACCCAGCAACCCTAGAGAAAAGGACCACAACAAAAAAGTACCAAAAGCAAACAAACAAAAAAATACAAATTTGCCAACTTTGTTACAAAACCGGAAACACACATAGTTTTTGAAGCAATGTTTATTGAATGGTCCTGCCTGTTTTACTGGTGAAAACCATTACATATAATCTTTAAACTTTGGAGAAACGGGTCCTATAAGCTTGCTGACAGGGAGGACTAGACTGTGGGTTCAGGAGATGACATCATCAGCAACTCTTCACCAAACCTAGCTTTTTTGAACAGGCAGTGAATTTAGGGTTGTAAAATGATTTGTAACTTTAAAACAAAGTAACTTAGAGATCTCAGTTTTGGCATGAGGCTGATTGGGGCTATGTTGATCCATATTCTGAATTTATTAATGCCAGTAATTTTTACCATAGTCCCTCTTTAAGAAGCAGAAGAAAACAATCAACAAAAATTAAACTTAAATTAAGGAACTATTGAAAAGTAAGGGGCATTTCAGTATAAAAATTGATCCTGTGGGAAGGGGGGATGATGATGATGAGATTTCAGTTTATTCTTTCTTTTCCTCTCTACACTTGTTTCTTTCCCTCTCCTCTTGCCTTTGCTTTACCTAGTTCATTTTATTCCTCCTTCTCCTTTTCTTCTTTCTATTCTTTTACAAAATGTAACCTGACTTCACATTAATCTCGTTCAAGAATTTACTAATATATATATATATATTATATATATATACACACACATACATATAGAAAATATATATATGTCTGTGTATGTACATATATATGCATACAGTATATACACACACTTACTACTATTTTCTTTTTTAGCTGATTGGGATAAAGAAATGGCACCTACCACATAGATATAATTGTAGATTACCGAACAGCACTCAGGTGACTCATGCACTCTATGCACTGGTGAGTATATGGTGCTTTCCCATTTCTCAGGGCTGTCTTTGTTAATATGTGGAGGGAGGGTTAGATCAGGGTTGGGGAGGAATTGGGAGAGTTAGAATCTTTGTCTGGGAACTTCTCTTGAGGTTATTTAAAGCTATCTTTGCTATTTTTAGAAAGTAAGGAGTTAACGGTATAGTGGGGGAAATTGGGGGGCAATGGTTAAAACATGTTTTCTCTAGAGTTTAAATAGTGGTAAATACAGCAATACAAGATTAAGTACAAATACTTTCTATTTTAATAAAGGTACTTTAGATGTTAATAAAGACAATAGTTGAATTAAAGGTGTTAAAGATCAATGACAACAATTTTACATAGTGTTTAAAAAAAGCCTTAAAACATCTGAATTCAAGTCCCTGTGTTAAGAGTAGTGTTTTCTGAAAATGTCATGCTATTTGGTTTTGTGGTTTTCTTTAAATCAGCACTTGTTAATTTGTTGTGCCCTAACTGAAAACAGTCAGGCTGTTTCTGTCCCTCTGACTGAGCCTGGGAGAGTAATGACATCGTATGGGACTAGGCTACAGCTTCAGCAGTGTAAGTACCAGCTTGACTGACGAGCTGTTAACTTCCCAGTTAGAACAATCTGTGAGGTAATTGTTTGCTGTCCAGGGTTTTTACAAACTCAGTCTCTGGGGTTTGGACAGATGAATTAGCTGAAAATTCACATTTTGTTCTTCTAAACGCAGATCATTTGAATTTCAGTGCTGAATTGAAGTGGTATGCATTTGAGAAATCAGCTTATCTGTATCACAGCTGCTGCCAGTTCTTTCTGATCAAAACTCTGTTTTTCTCTCGCTATAACACTGGGTTGTTTATTTAATGGATATAAAATAAGTCAAACGTTTATTAGTTCATACAAGTAGTTTGTCTTTTTAACATAGTCTCAATAAATAGGTTCATGTAAGATCATTATTTTCCTCTCAGATTGACAGACAGGTGCCTGCCACACTTTGCTATTTCAGGCACATGTACTATATGGACTTGCAAATTTCAGTTCTTTGATGGTTTATGAGTGAAAATACATCATGAATATGTATAACTAGAAACACTACATGGCATCCTGATGCCCCCATCTCCTACTTACAGTTGAGGCTGCAGCACTCTGCTGTCCCATGTCACCTGCCCCACAAGCACCCTGTCTCCTGCCACAAATTTGAGGATGTTGCACCCTGCTGCCCACTCTCCTGTCCCATAGAATCAGGGCTGCTGCACCCTGTTGCCCCATGTCCTGCCTGAACAATAAGGGCCTCAGCATCCTGCTGCCCCCTGCCTGAACAGTTGAGGTTACTGGACCCTACTGTGGCCCTTTGTCCCCCATCCCCTCAATCACAGCCTCTGCACCCTGTTCCGCCTGTTACTGTCACCACAGTCGGGGCTGCTGTGCACTTCTATACCCTAGAATCCCATGCCGCCTGCTTCCACATTTGGGGCTGCTGCACCATGATGCCCATGCACCAGAGGTGGGGCTTTTACTCTATCCTGCTACCTACATCCATTTTCCCAAATGGGTAGGGTTGCTGCACCATGCACATCCCATCCCACAGTCGGGGCTGCTGTGCCCTTCTGCCCCCCCCCCCGTGTTCTGCTCCACAATCAAGGTTTCTTTACCATGCTGTATTCTGTCTCCTGCCACCATAGCCAGAGCTGATGCACCCTGTTCCTGTCTACACAGTCAGGGCTGATGTACCCTCTTGTACCCTACAACCCAATTCCTCCACAGCCCCACGACTCCGCAGCTAGGGTTGCTGCACCATGCTGCCCCCTGCCACCAAAATCAGATTTGTTTGCTGCATTGCCCAAAAGGAAAAAAAACAGAAAAATGCTTTCATCTTGTATTATGGGGGCGAAGGACAGAGGGCATTAGGGTGCAGAAGTCCCAACTGTTTGGTCAGGAGACAAGGATGGCATTGGGGTACAGCAGCCCAAGCTGTGGGACTGGATGCAGCAGCCACGCCTGGGCGGAACTGACATCACTATGGGGGCACAGGACAGGGGGCAGCAAATGCCCTAACCCTTGTGGCAAGTGGCAACATGGTGAACCAGCCCTAACTGTAGAGGCAAGGGTCTCTAGGCAAGGCAGGCCACAGCAGCCCTGCCTGAGTAGTTCAGAGCAGGGTGCAACAGCCCTGGCTATGGCAGTAGGGGACTGTGGACAGCATGGTGCAGAAGTCTTGACTGTGGGGCAGGACACAGGGGGCATCAGGGTACAGCAGCCCTGACTGTGGGATGGGGTGCTCATGGTGCAGCAGCCCGGCTCATTTGAGACACTGGATGTGGATAGCGGGGTGAAGAAAAAGTCCCACCTCTGGTGGCATGGGGCAGCATAGTGCAGCTGCCCCAACTGTAAAGGCAAGATACAATGGACCCTAGGGTGTAGCAGAGCTCAGCAGCCCCGACTATGGAGACAGGAACAGGGAGCAGTGGGGTGCAATGTCCCCAACTGTGGGTTTGGGGGACAGTGGATAGCAGGTTGCAACAACCCCAAATGTTCTGGCGTGGGGAAGCATGGTACAGCAGCCCTGAATGTTCAGGCAGATGGTGGGCAATAAGGTGCAGCAACCCCAACTGTGGGGCAGAAGACAGTGGGCAGCAGGGTGAAGTGGCCTCAAATGTGGGGCAAGAGACAAAGGGCTTGTGGGGGCAGAGGACAGGGCATCAGATTGCAGCTGCCTCAACTATGGTACAGGAGACAAGGGGCAACAGGATGCTATACACTGTTTCTCGTTATACATTATGTATTTTCACACAGAAACTATCAAAGAACAGAAAGTTGTGATTTCATATTGGACATGTGCCTGAAATAGGGTGTGGAAGGCAACTGTCTGTCAATCTGAGAGGAAAAAAAATTGTTCTTACATGTACCTATTTATTGAGGCTACATCAAACTACTTGTATGAATTAACACACTTTAGATTTATCTTATATCCATGAAATGAACAACCCAATATTACATAGCTAGAAAAACGGAGTTTTAATGAGAAAGAACTGGCAGCAGCTGTGATACAGATAAGCTGATTTCTCAAACGCATCACTTCAGTTCAGCACTGAAACTCAAATGATCATCTCTTCAGAAGGACAAAATGTGGATTTTCAGGTAATTCATCTGTCCAAACCCCAGAGACTAAGTTTGTAAAAACCCTAGACAGCAAACAATTACCTCACAGATTGTTCTAATTGGGAAGTTAACACCTCGTCAGTCAAGCAGGTACTTACACTGCTGAAGCTGTAGCCTAGTCCCATATGATGTCATCACTCTCCCACGCTCAGTCAGAGGGACAGAAACAGCCTGACTGTTTTCAGTTAGTGCAGAACAGGATATTAAATGCTGATTTAAAGAAAACCACAAAACCAAATAGCATTAAATTTTCAGGAAACACTACTCATAACACAGGGACTTGAATATAAACGTTTTTCGGCTTTTTTTAAAACAATGTGTAAAATGGTCGCCATTGATCTTTAAGTTGGAATGGTAAGGGGTTGGGTAACTGGATTAAATTAGGTGAGGTTCTGAATTATATAGACAGAAAACAGGTACACATTTTACTTTTGCAGGAAACCCATTTTGACACCAACGATTTGAATTTTTTTGACTACAAAATGGGGAGAGAGATCCGGATTTTTCCATAAAAAGAATTCAAGAGGCGTTGCCACATTGATAAAAAGAAATGCTTTAATTAAATTTGGTAACTCCTTCTCGGAACCATCTGGTTGTTACGTCATTATGGAAATACTAACATCAGGTCTTAGATTCTCTCTATTAAATGTATATGGCCCTAATGAGAATGATTCTCAATTATTTATCAATTTGTTCCTAGAATTATCAACTTTTCCCCACTCCATGTTTTGAGAGGTGACTTTAACATTACTTTAAACAACATGCTGGATAGAAATCCACCTAACTCTTTTTACTCTCAGGTTTATAACAGTTACTCGAGGATAGATTTTTTTTTTAATATCACAAACATTAATGAATTCAGTAATAAATATACAATATCATAGTAATCTAATTTCCAACCATGCTCCAATCCTACTGAATATAAATGTGCCATTTATAAAAAATCGAAATTTAAATACCTGTAAATGTTCTTTCTCCGACGGCTGGTCTTCCTTACGCCTGGGCTGTACCTCCTGATGCTGATCCATAGGCAGGAATCAGATCTCTACAGCAGTGGACATCCAGCCCTCCACTTCCTGTTCTCTTCAGTTCTTCCTAAAGCAGTCCAGTGTGGCAATACTACAAGAACTTGGGAACAAAAAACAAGAATTTTAAGGCATATAAGGCCGTGAGGCCAGCCAAGTATATACATTCTGGGAGGGAATCTGAAGCCCGGAGACCAGCCATCAGAGAAAGAAAATTTACAGGTATTTAAATTTCGATTTCTCTCTCATAAGCTGGTCTCCGGGCTTCCTTACGCCTGGGATATACAAAAGCAGTACGTCCCCAGATGTTCCGGGTGGGAAGAATGTCAAGAGCCCTTAAGGGTTCACCACCGCTGAAACACTCTGCGGCCAAAGGATGCCTCTGCCAAGGACATCACCTCCAGTGAGAACCCTCTTTTTTTTTTTTTTTTTAAGAGATTGTGAATGGAGATCAAAAGGCCACTCAGTGTGAGTGTGCTGTTGATGCTTCTCTGAATTATGCCCATGAAGGGGGCCATGGACTCTCACTGGGCCAGTCAAGTTACTCTGGCCTGAGCATATGCCGTAGAGGTGACGGATAGAATCCGTTTGGCTATAGAGCCTAATGAGTCCTCGCTGCCCCAAATGTATTATTAAGCTGGTATGAACACAGTTGAAGTTTTGCAAATAGCTTCCTCTCTCTTAATGTCCATTTTCCTCCCTCTTCCCAGGTCTAGTGTATGACATTTTCCATCCTTGTTGCTTTTAGAGAGTGGGCAGAAGGAAGGAAGGAAGAATGAACCCTTGATTGTAATAGAGGGAAGACATAACTTTGGCAAACAAAAACTGGAACTGTTCTAGCCTGATGAACGAGTTTACAGCTCTTGGGCCAGCAGTGCTGTTAGTTTGTGGAAACTCCTAGCGGGAGTAATAGCTCTGAGAAAAAAGGGGCGACCTTTATATTGAGAAGCATGATGGATGGCTTGAGAGGCTCTAAGGGGGCCTTGATCACGGCCTTGAGAACCATATTAAGGCTCTAAGGTGATAGCTTTGGTGGACTGAAGATGTTTTAATGCTGCTGCCTGAAGGAGTACCAGACATGGGGATATGAACCCAACAATTCCCCACGGTCTGTCAAGAGTGCCCCCAGTGCTGAAACTCTAATTTATAAGGTGGCTGGATGCAGTCCTTTATCCATCTGTCTGAAAGGAACTGCAGTAGTACAGGCGATTATATTGTGTCATTCTGTATGTGTCTGGAATGACGTCAGAACCAAGATTTCCTCCGGATTATATAATGTACTTTGGAGGAAGAAGAGACATACGAGTTCCCCATCATGTCAATAACAGGAGCTGTACCGCATAGCTCCTTGAAAGATTTTCAACTCACTTTCCGAGACTAGAGAGAGACCAGTTGTTAAAATGGGGTGCAGAACTGGACCTTGATGGAGAATTCCCATGGCTGAATCTGAATGCTCGAGGTGGTCGCCCTGACCAATGAATGAGAAACAATTAACCGTGGAAAAACCATAAGGGACAGACTAGAATCATGACTGTCCTGTCCAATTCCACTTTGTGGAGGACTCTTGATAGAGGCGGTATTGCAAGAAGGAATACAAGAGACCGAACAGATCCCAGCTTATGGGGAAAAGGTGTCCTGAGCCACCGCTGGTTCGTCCTTGGCCAGGGACCAGAACTGCTTTACTTTGGAGTTCTGCAATTGCTTTACTTTGGAGTTCTGTCAGAAAGGCATACAGGAGACCGAACAGATCCCAGTTTAAGGGGAAAAGGTGTCCTGAGCCACCACTGGTTTGTCCTTGGCCAGGGAACAGAATTGCTTTACCCTGGAGTTCTGCCTGCATGTGAAAGTCTGTTTGAGTATTGCCCCACTATTCTGTCTGAATGTGGGAGGCACTGTCCTTCAGCTGCAATCCCTTGGTCGACCCACTGTGCGACTGAATCATTCTGCTATGACATTTCCCTGTCCCGATATAAACATTGTTCAGTGGAGCTCAACCCACTTGGAAAAGAAGGGATTCCTTTAGCATCTTTGAGCTTCTCATTTCGCCCTGATGGTCGGTGTATGTCAGCGTTGCCAGATTATCAGTTGGAATCAGGCTAGCCGATTGAGGAATTGCTGTTCAGCATGTCTCTGGGCATGGCCCACTGTTCCCCTCTCAGAAACACTTATACTATACCTTGTGTCCAACAGCGATCCCCTTCCTGGTGCCAACAGCTGATGCAAGTGAGTCCTTCCCAGCTCCTGAGACTTGCATTGGTTGCGATTCCAACTTAGTGCGGATGGCCTAACTTGTGGCCTGTCATGACCTCTGACCTCTGGGACCATCCCCGGAGGAAGGGCTTAATCCATCTTAATGAGCTGTGTGAAAAAATAAGCAGAAAGCTGAGGAGCTTGCAAAACTCCTTGATGAGCAATTACATATCCCAAAGGCTAGGATTTGGGGAGAAATCTTACGTCATGATGAGAATCCCCCCAGAGGATCAAGGTCTGGTTTGGAATTAGGAAGCTCTTTGTCCAGCTGATGGGAAAAACATGTGCCACAGGGTACCTGACTACCTCTGCCACTGCCTGTAATGCCTGGTTGAGCTGTGAGAAGACTGCAATGGTAGAGTTTGAATTGGAAGTACTGCGCAATGGTGGAGTTTGAATTGGAAGTACTGCTCTCCCACTCTGAATCTGGGATAGTGCGTGCACCATTACGGCATGGGAAAATGCCAATAGGCCTCTTGCAGATTTATGGGTGTCGGAAAATCTCCTTTTTGCGACTCCCTGATTACTCGTGACAAGGTTTCCACCTTGAAGGGTCTGCTGCGAACAAAACTGCCAAGGCAGATTTAGTTTGTCTTCCGAATATGCATGGGCTTGAATACTCTGACTGGATCTCTACGTCCACGGTCTGTAGGTGCTCCTAAATTGTGGTAGCTAAGTTTGTCCTCTCTGGAATCTTTTACCACCTCCTTTAAAGACTATCCATACGAGCTCTCCTTGTCGGGGGCATACGCCAAGTGAGCTTTGGCGACCTGTCCGCCTGTCATGCCTGCAGCCTTAAGTATGTCGAGGAGAGGTGAGTTAAAGCATGGCCCTTGCTGTGCCACTGGCAGCCTCCACTGAGATGACTGGCAGCCTCCTTTGATATATCTGCTGAAAATGCCTAGAATAGTCCTGCTCTGAGGCTGTTGCAGGGTGGGCTTATCTACATTTGGCTCGTCAGCACACTGGAATACCAGGATAGTGGCCCAAGGTATTGCAGCTCCTGTGGGAAAACAGGATGGCTGGGCTTGCTTATATGTGGCTCAACAGCATGCTGGAATGCCACATCAGTGGTGTTGAGAACAGGTTGTTCGCAGCTGCTTTAAGGGAGGTGTGGAAGACTAAAAGCGTCTCTTTGAGGGAGGGCGTCTCCATTCCCGTCAGATGACCATCTCAGAGGGTAACCTTTATGATAGTTTAACCATTTTTCCGGTTGCGTTGATCTAAGCCTGAAAAGCTTAAGATCTGCCGGGGCACTAAGCCTGAAAGCTTAAGACTTGCTGGGGCACTGGATAGGGCAGAAGCCTAGAGAGCTGTCGCTGCTCCTTCAGCCATTTCCCTTATGACAGGAGGAGAGGGAAAAGCTGTTGCCAGCATGGGAGTACATTCCCGGCGAGAAACCTGCTTCTGTTAGATGGGAGCCGCCAGGTGAGATCCAAGGGGATTTTGACTGTGACGCCTTGGACAAGGTCTTGCCCATTTGCTTCCCCTCCGTAAGAGGATAAACTGGAGCTTAGGAGTCCAAGAAGCGCACCCTGCAACGCTTTAGCTTTCCTTCTATGAGTTATCTTCCTGCTATTCATATCTGGGGATCCCACGATGTCAGTCAATGCATGCTGGATCCAAGCGAGTCCCTATTTCAGCATTTTATGAGGTCTGGTTACAGAGGGGCTGTGGACTGCTGGGTCCCTCAGGTGGCCGCTGCTTATTTTGACCTGTGGGCTATCAGAAAGAGCCGAGGAGGGTCTGCTTCCATAACGTCTTCCCCATTCCCAGTCAATGCCGTACATTTTAGGTGCAGTGATCCAGTCAAAGGGAATTAGCAGTAGGGGACTAGCAGCTGATCTTTTCTGCCCCTGTAAGGCTTGTGTGAGGAAAACACCACAAAACTGAAGCAGAGATTAACGTGCTGGCCCTTTAACAATTGTGCCAGTCCAAATTCCAGACTTTTATTTTACTCCTAGTAGCCTAAACAGGGATCTAGGATCTAGCCTCTGGGGAGCCTACGTAGATAACCCTCTGGACATCCATCCTTTCATGACAGATTGGGGGGGGGGAGAACAGAACGCTGAGCAAGGCTGCTGGAATAGCTCTCTTCCCGCGCTATAGCGCTTGTCCCTGGAATTCCCTGAACTAGGATGAACCGCTAAGCCACGTTGCAGATCTCTTGTCAATGAGCGGCTAAGGTAAACAGATTGCCAGCCGTTGTCGAGTTGCCTCTGATTCGACAAGGGGTGTAGCGCCGCTCGGCCTGGGCCAAAATGAAGCCCACTGTTGCTGTGGAGTGCTCTGCTGTTGTGAAGCGCTACCTCTGCAAGATCATTTGTCCGATCGATGGCGAATCACAGTAGCACGGCTCTTCCTGAGCCAAAATGGAGCCGTCTACGGGAAAACCCCTCTGCTTGTGCTCTAGCCAAAATGCAGCCCCTGCAAGTGTTGAGCACTCCCAGCGATGAGGAGATGTAACGCGGCTCTTGCTAAGCCAAAAAAAAGAGTCGTTGTCTAGGGGAAAATGCTTCAGCTTGCCCGCTTCTACTTGCACTTGAGGAGCTGTGGCGCGGCTCCTCCTGAGCCAAAACGAAGCGCCACCTGTAGCGTGGCTCCTCCTGAGCTGAAATAAAGCGCCACCGCTCCTGTTGGTGTCCTCCAGCTGAAAAGAAGCACCAGGACCAGGTTGCTGCAGCGCGGCTCATGCGGTGATGACTCCTGCTGCCCGCGTAGCATTATGGCGGCTTCCCAGTCAACGAGCCTGCAGGTCAGGGGCTCGATGGATGGAGCGCAGTACCCACGACCTGGGCAGCGGCTGCCTAGGAGACGAAAAACAACTGCGCTCTGAAACTCCTGCCATGGGTGTTCTAGCAACCTCCCCCTATAAGGCTCCTGCTGCCCCGGGTGTTCTAGTGGCTTCCCCCTGGTAGCGTGAGGGCCTGCCCGAGAAATTACCATGGGGGGGGCGGGAGAATGCGTGCCTCCAAGTACGGGAAAAAACAGGCGAGCAGAGGTCCAGTCTGTGCAGCATGCAAGGCTGAGACTGGGGCTCCTAGATAATTGTGAGGCAATGCTGGAGCTCCTGCTCCTATGAAGTTTCTCCCTTGCAAAATCCTCTTCTATTGAGAAAAATAACTGCACTTACAGTTTGACGTCTTCAACTCTGCCACCACAGTGGCAGAGCCCCTGCAGAGAACCTGCCTCATGGCAAGCAGGAAGTAAACTGAGGAGAACAGGAAGTGGAGGGCTGGATGTCCACTGCTGCAGAGATCTGATTCCTGCCTGTGGCTCAGCATCAGGAGGTACTGCCCAGGCGTAAGGAAGCCCCGGAGACCAGCTTAGGAGGGAGAACAGTAAGACCTTGGCGTCTTCCTCCGGTTTTAATTAATGATGGAAAATTGATTGAAAAATTGACATTAGAGATACCCTTTTATTTATCTGCCAATCAAACTCAGTCACTTCCATGCTAAACCATTTGGAACTGCTTCAAAGCATAAACCCGAGGTATATACATCGCCCACTCTGCTAACAAACACAATAAAATAAATATAGAATTGAACAAATTAGAAAAAAAAAACATCAAAAGTCTGGAGACACAATCTAAAACCTACCTTACTGAAACTAATATACAGGTATCTCTTCTCAATCAAATAAAATTAGATTATAACAATACAGTGTATGGTAAAATGCGGTTGTGTATGAAAATCCATACACTGCAAAAAGTTGTTCTGCTGCAGTAGTGACGTCCTCACTAACGCTGAACGACTTTTTGTTCTGCGTTAGTTAGGACGTCATAATACAAGGGGCTACAGCAGACGTCCTGATTCGTCCCTTGCTGTGTGAGAGGGGCGCGTGAGTGTTCTGGGCAGTGGCAGTTGTGAATCGAGGGCCTCGGCAGAACCGAGTGAAAATATGGAAAAGGGAGTCTCTTTTTGTCTTTTTTTCGGGCACCGTACAATATAAAGAACAGTGTGTGGTTACCCAAACACTACTCGGCTATTCTTTCTCCTCGTAGATACAATGCTGACTTGGAGACCTCTCGAGCTTCGCTCTCGAGGTCATCAGTCGGCATTGTATCCACTCGGTGGAAGAACAGTCTTGTAGTGTATGGGTAACCATACACTATCCTATGTTTATTAACTATAAAAGTGGGAAACTTGATTCTGAAAACAAAATCTACTTACAATTCATATAGCGACAAACCCAATAAATTATTAGCCCTACAGCTGAAGTGACAGCTCGCTACTAGTTGTAAAAATTCGATTTGGGATGCAAATGGACAAGTACTGAATCAACCAAAACAAATTAACAATAGATTTTATCAATTTGTTTTCAGAACTATACACTTCTGAATGCGTCACATACCCAAAAGCAGTTGAAGATTTTCTTAAGAATAATATGCCTCAACTCTCTATACAACCTATCACAAAGCTTGAAAAAGATATCACTTTGGAAGAGATAAAAATGGCTATCCAAAAACTACCTAAAGGTAAAGCTCTAGGGCCGGACGGCATACCAATAGACTTTTATAAGAACTATGAAGATCTTCTATCCCATCAGCTGCTATAAACATTCTATGAGGTCTTTACTTCACAAAAATTACCTCAAACCTTTTATGAGGCTAATATTCATTCATTCCTTCAAAAAGACAAAAATCCAAACTTATGCACATCATACAGACCAATTTCTCTTCTTAATGGTGACTACAAAATTCTGGCAAAAATACTAGCTAATCGATTGAAGACCATTTTACCATCCATCATACACCAGTACCAGACCGGTTTTATAAAAGGTAGATTCCTGGCCAATAACATCAGGCGGGCGATTAATTATATAGATTCCAATCAACATTCCAACTCTATTGTTATAACCTTAGACGCAGAAAAGGCACTCAATCACCTGGAATGGTATTATATACATATATTACTCAAAAAATTACAGTTTGGGAATAACTTTAGACAATGAATTAATATAAGGTACTATGCTCCAATTGAATATGTTAAGACCAATATGGTTCTTTCTCCAAAGTTTAAACTGCATAGGGGAATCAGACAAGGATGCCGCCATCCCTTCTCATCTTTGCCCTAGCCATTGAGCCTTTGGCTCAAACTTTAAGGTCAACACCAAATACCCAAATCAATTTATACGTGGACGATATTCTACATTTAATTTCTGACCCAGAAAAAACACTACCATTGGTTCATGAAATTATTAACAAATACGGAGCAGCATCTGGCTATAAAATTAAATGGCAGAAAACTGAACACATCTCACTAGGAATTAATCCAAAAATACACTTAACTCAGTACCATACAAACAACCAATGAAATAAAATACCTTGGGGTACCATTCCAAAAGATACACACAGACTTTAGCTATTGAATTTTGCTTCATCAGTTAATAAAATTAAACAAGATCTTATAAAATGGATCCCACTACCCTCGACACTAACTGGAAGAGTAAATTTAATTAAAATGGTGATCCTACCCAAGCTATTATTTTTTTTTCAAAACATACCAATTAAATTACCCCAGGATTTGTTTGATATATTAATTTTATTTATTGAAATGTTTCACCAGAAAGGCACACTGAGCAACAAGTTACTCGTCTCCTGGTGCAACCTGGGGGGGGGGAGGGGTACAACTGGAATGAGACATTAAACATTCAAGTCACAAGATCAACATTAACATACAGTTGTAAGGCAGGTTACAGTGTTACAACAGTGTTGTGCATAACATGTAGAAAGAATGGACAATAATAAGTGCTTGGCGAATAAGTAAACAAGTGTTTACATAAAAGAAAAGGGGGAAAGGGGAGGGAGAGAGAGGGGGAAGAGTCGTGTCCCGGAGACCCCTTCAGGATGCGAGGAACCCTGCAAGGGGACTGGGGGACCAGAGAGAAAGGGATAAGGCAGTGTCCCAGAAAGACCCCTTTAAGATGGTGGGGAAAGGGAGTAGATGAGAGATACAAGACCCTTGGGGGGTAGGAGAGGGACCCACAGAGAGCATTTGGGGTCCTTTACATTCTGTGAGAGATCACGGGAGGCCAGTAAAGGGGAGAAATTTGGAGGAGGGCTAGAGATTTAGGAGGGTGGGTGTGCACAGGTTAAAATGAAGGTGAGGGTAGAGGGGTAGGGTTTGTCCAGGGCTTAGAGGAGGGAATTAGGCAGGGACATGGCAGGAGCAACTAGGTGCAAGGTAATTATTGAGGGCAGAGCTGATGGAGTAGGCAGAGGATCAGTGCCGGATTTGAGGGGGGGAGGGAATTCCCAATTTTTGGGAGGCAGTGAGAGTAACTGGATTAGCCGATTTAGGTGGATCTTCGGGGGACAACCAGCGACAGGAGTTGGTTGATCTAAGGAATAGGAGGGTGGGGTGTTATAAAGGAGGAGGTGAGATAGGAAGGGAGCTCATCCGGCCAGTGCTTGGAGGTAAATTTAGCACAGTGGGAGAGTCACCTATTTGTAAGAGAAGGGAAGGATAGGGCACGATAAAGATTGCAGTGATGAGTGCAGGGGGCATCCAGGTCAAAGCGGTAGAAGGAATTGAAGAGGGTGTTCAGTCTGGCCAGGGAGGACTTAGTGGCAGCACCACAGACTACGTCACAGTAGTCAAAAATGGGCAGTATCATCTTCTGAACAAGTTCATGCCTAGCCATAGGAGGGATGCAAACTACGGTTCCTGAACAGTGCACCAAGATTGGGGCACAGTTTTCTCTGGATGGTGTCAATATGTCTGTTTTACATAAAACTATCAATAAATTTTTGTGGAAAGAAAAAGAAAAACAGAATCGCATCTACCAAATTGAAATTACCAAAACATAAAGTGGGACTAAGACTTCCAGATTTTAAATTGTACTATCATTCTGGGCAATTAAAGGCAAATGTCCATGGCAAAATGGGCCACGCCTCGGTATGAGGAAGGGCCCGATTAGCACTATTAGAAAAAAGTATATTTTTTTTACCTTCTATATGTTTTAATTATTTAATAATTTACCTGGTTGATCCTGCCTCTGTCTCCACCAGCATTTCATAAAGTAACTCACCGAATAGCACGTCTACAACCACCCTCGGCTGCCCCAAAAATGACGTATCATACAGGGAACAGCCGCAGGTCTGTCCATTAGGTTACTGTATTGTTGGAGCTTCTAATAGCACTGGTTTGGATGGTACCTGTCTCCATGCTATCCCAAGACCAGGTATAGGCTGATAGCCCACTGGCAGTCTGTACCTGGTCTCAGGAAAGCAAGGAAACAGGTACCTTCTAAACTGGAGCTATCAGAAGCTCCAACAATACAGTAACTTAATGGACAGACCCGCGGCTGCTCCCTGCATGATACATCATTTTCAGGACAGCCGTGGGTTGTTGTGGGTGCGCCGGCTAAGGAGTTGATTTACGATATGTCGGCAGAGACAGAGGCAGGCTCAACCAGATAAATAATTAAAATACCAAGGCACTGGAAAAGAGCAGGGAAATCCTAGCCCCCCCCAAAAAAAAAATCAGGGTACTAAGTGAGGTAGACACCAACATAGAGATGTCAATAGGGAGAAGCGCTGGGGTAAATGGAGAAAGTGACAAATGCAATAAGGACAGGGATGGGGCAAAAGGGTAAGGCCATCAAGAAATGGAGGGTAATGAGTACCAATGCCCGTAGTCTGGGCAACAAGCTCCCTGAACTGGTGGCCTTCATGGAAGAGGGATGCCTGGATATTGTAGCAGTCACAGAAACATGGTACACAGAGAACCATGACTGGGATGTTAACATACCAGGGTACACAACCTACAGGAGAGACAGGGAGGGCAGGGGGGGTAGCTCTCTATGTAAGGGAAGGGATAAAAGCAACTGAACAAAAGAGTAAACAGGGAGGAGAGGAGGCACTGTGGGTCACCTTAGAGACTGGAAATGGCACCACAATCCGCACAGGGGTTGTATACAGACCCCATTGTCAGGGGAAGGGAATGGACAAGGATATGATAGAAGGCATACTTAGAATGGCAGAGAAAGGGGAGATAATGTTGATGGGGGACCTTAATATGCCAGATGTTAACTGGAGCACCTTTGCTACAGCCACATCCAAAAGCAGGGCCATTCTTGACGCCCTTCAGGTGGCATGCCTCAGACAGATAGTTTTGGAACCTACTCGTGAGGGAACAATCATAGACCTCGTACTCTCAAATGGGGACAGCGAGAGGATCTCAGATCTAGAAGTGGGTAGCCATTTGGGAACAAGTGACCACCAAACAGTGTGGTTCACGATAAGCTCAGCTACAGAGTCAAGCCATACAAAAGTGAGGGTTCTGGACTTCAGGAGGGCTGACTTTGGCAAGATGGGAGAGTGCCTTAGAAAAGCACTAGCAAACAGGCTAGAAGGAGGGGTGGAGCAACAATGGGGAAATATCAAAACTGCCATCACAGAGGCAACAAGCCTTTGTGTGAAGCAAATCAACAAATCAAAGTGAAAGAAAAAGCCACTATGGTTCTCAAAAGAAGTGGCGGTGAAGGTTAGGGAGAAAAAGATAGCATTTAGGAAGTATAAGGAAACACAGAAGGAGCAGGACAGAGAACTGTACCAGTTAAGGCAGAAGGAAGCAGGGAGGGTAGTCAGAATAGCAAAGGCACAAACTGAGGAAAAGATAGCCAACTTGGTTAAGAAGGGGGATAAAACCTTTTATAGGTATATCAGGGAGCGTAGAAAGACAAAGGGAGGGATAGTGAGGCTGAACAGAATGGATGGTGGGTGGGCAGAGAGTGACAGTGAAAAAGCAGGGACACTGAATGAATACAAAAAGAAGTGGGGGAGGTGCGTAATCCAATAACAGGAGCACTCTGGAGAGGGGGGTCGATCCCAGTCCTTTCACAGAAGAAAGGGTTTTGCAAGAACTCCTAAAACTGAAGGTGGACAATGCAATGGGGCCAGATGGAATTCACCCCAGAATTCTAAAAGAATTAAGCAGAGAACTAGTGACACCACTGATTACCCTTTTTAACAAATCATGGGAGGATGGTGTGGTACCTGAGGACTGGAAGAAGGTGGATGTGATTCCCTTCACAAAGTGGGACCAAGACAGAGGCAGGAAACTACAGACCTGTCAGTTTGACCTCTGTGGTAGGGAAAGTGATGGAATCACTCTGAAGGAAAGAACTGTTGAGTACCTAGAGGCCACTGGGGCACAGGACCCAAGGCAGCATGAGTTCACAGCGGGGAGGTCATGTCAGATGAATCTAATTGATTTCTTGACTGGGTGACCAAAGTAGTAGACCAGGGAGGGGCTGTGGACATGGCCTCCCTAGACTTTAGCAAGGCATTTGACACAGCCCCACACAAGACATCAGTAGTCAAATTAACCAGCCTGGGAGTGGGTCCCAGGGTGGTAGCCTGGGTAAAACATTGGCTGAACAACAGGACACAGAAGGTAATTGTAAATGGAGTCCACTCTGAAGAAAGAGGGGTTACTAGTGGGGTACTGCAGGGTTCAATATTGGGTCCAGTTCTTTTTAATGTCTTTATAAGTGACATTGCAGAGGGACTGGAAGGAAAAGTATGCCTCTTTGAAGATAACACAAAGATCTGCAACAGGGCTGATACACAAGGAGGCGTGGAAAAGATGAGAAGGGACTTGGCAAGGTTGGCGGAATGGTCAGAAGTATGGCAGCTTGGATTCAATGTAAAGAAGCACAAAGTAATGCACCTGGGAAACAAAAACCTACGGGAAGATTACACAATGGGGGGGGGATAGTAACAACAACAAAAATGGAAAGGGACCTGGGGTAATCATATCAGATGACCTTAAGGTTGGCAAGCAATGTGAGAAGGCGGTAGGGAGGGCTGGGGGGATACTGGGATGTATACGGACAGGCATCACCAGCAGAAAACAGGAAATTGTTATCCCCCTATACAGACAGTTGGTGAGACCCCATCTGGAGTACTGCGTCCAGTTCTGGAGACCCCATCTCCGCAAGGACATAGACAGGATGGAGGCAGTTCAGAGGAGGGCAGCTAAAATGGTGCAGAGTCTGCGAGAGAAGCCATATGAGGACAGACTAAAGGAGCTTAATATGTATACCCTTGAGGAAAGGAGGGACATGATAGAAACGTTTAAGTACTTCAGTGGAATCAACAAAGTCCAAGAGGGTAGCAGAAAAAGAGATGTGCAAGAACAAGGGGACACAATTTGAAGGTGGAGGGGGGGATGGCTCAGGGGCAATATGAGGAAGTATTTTTTCACAGAGAGGGTGGTGGACGCATGGAACAGCCTTTCTGAGGAGGTTGTGGGGTCTAAAACTGTGGGAGAATTCAAGAATGCATGGGACAGACATAAGGCAATTTTTGTCGGGGGTAGGAAAAAATAGGCTGTTGGTTAAACAGAATCTGCAGCTTATCCTCTAGGTAGGGAAATGGGCAAACTAGGTGGGCCAAGCGGTCCTTATCAGCCGTCAAAGTCTATGTTTCTATGTTTCAAGGAGGAACAAAATATATACTTCTTTCTAATAGTGTTAATCGGGCCCTTCCTCACAGCGAGGGGCCAGTTTTGTCGTGGACATTTCCCTTTAAGCTAGTTGCAATGCCGGTTCAGAGGCTCTACAATGGCTTGTTGCCAAATTGAATTGGATAAGATTAACTATGTAGAACTCTCTCATGTTCTTTTTGCTGCCCTACCAACACAACAATATTCAACACTATTATCTTCCACAAGTGCTTCTTCATGAATTTGGAAAGAGACCTATAAATTAATAAAATGGGAAAATAAGTTATTGCTATACTCACCCTTGGCAGGTAATTATAACCTAGGCCCTGTAATGAACACCCTTGAACTTCTCAGTTGGAAAACTTTAGATCTGACATATCTTGAAAAATGTTTTGATTGTGAAAGTTTTATGTCTTTTGTAACTATTCAACAAAAAAATAAAATACCCAACAGCATTTTTTTTAAGTATTTTCACCTCAGAAACTTAATCATAAAAATTAATACAAATTTGATGGTACCACATAACTCACCTATTTCAAATCTTTTGATCCCTAGTGCACCTACCAAGAAGTCAATATTTAGGCTCTACTCAACTCTTTTCTTCTATATAGAAAGAACACTTGCACTATTAAAATCCAAATGGAATCAGTACTTATATAATGAAATTCTGGATGAACGTTGGCAAGAGATACTAGAGTCCCTGTTTAAACACCTTATCTCTACCAAGTAAGCAATAAGCCACGACGAAGGTGGCATCTAATGCTGGATTAACATATGGTTGGGAACAACCGCCCAGCCATGCATTAATCACATTAGATGCCACCTCCGGAGTGGCTTAATGCGCTTGTAACATGGGCTGCACGACGATACAGTCGCCAGGAGCCTGCCTCTTGTGCACTGAACAACATAACACAGGGAGTCGGAGCTGTGAGGAAACATTTTTACTGCACTTTGAAATCTTGTTACAAACGAGCATTAACATGCTGATGTGGTGAACATAATCAGTACGTGTAAGTAAAGAACATAGTGCGGCTCACATCCCAGTCCGGAAATTCTGCCTATCTGCGTGGGTATTTGATTCATGCCAGGCGCTGGAGGTCTCCGGTGAACTGCTCACTCGCCGCGGTGTGCAACCGCATGCAAATTTTACATGGAGCATGGGTCACTTCCCCTTACCTCTCGCAGAGTCGTCAGACGTCAGCGCCTGTGTCCTCTGCTGCGTGTGCTGGTGGTGCCTCTCCGGTGTGCTCCCTTCCTGTGTCCAGGTATTTTGCGTCTAGCTGGTCTCCCTGTGGCTGTGCCAGTCTTGCCCCTCTAACACTCGCTCCCTACCTGTGCCCAGTGCTGCTAAGCTAGCTGTCTGGCTGACATTGGTACTACCATTTTGAACACGGCATCTATTGTGGATTAATACCTGCTCCAAGTTAGACCCCGTGATGCCGTTTGATCAATCGCGGGTGCCCATTCCAGCATTCACATTATTACCATGTTACAATCTCCAATAAATACAACATACTCCATTGCACATACTACACTCCACCTAAATTAAATAAAACGAACCCTAACATTGCAGACATTTAGAAACATAACACAGAAACATAGACTTTGACAGCAGATAAGGACTGCTAGGCCCACCCAGTCTGCCCATTTCCCTACCTACTGAATAAGCTGCAGATTCTAGTTAACCAACAGTCTACTTTCTCCTACCCCCCACTATAATTGCCTTATGTCTGTCCCATGCATTCTTGAATTCCCCCACTGTTTTTGACCACACAACCTCTTCTGGGTGGCTGTTCCATGTGTCCATCACCCTCTATGTGAAAAACTACTTCCCCACATTGTCCCTGAGCCGTTCCCCCTCAATCTTCAAATTGTGCTCCCTTGTTCTTGCACATCTCTTTTTCTGAAAGATGCTACCCTCTTGGACTTTGTTGATTCCCTTGAGGTACTTGAAAGTTTCTACCATGTCCCCCCTCTCCCTTATTTCCTCGAGGGTATAAATATTAAGCTTCTTTAGTCGCTAATCGTATGGTTACTGGTGCAGACCCTGCACCATTTTAGTTGCCCTCCTCTGGACTGCCTCCATCCTATCTATGTCCTTGCGGAGATGGGGTCTCCAGAACTGCATGCAGTACTCCAGATGGGGTCTCAACAACTGTCTGTACAGAGAGATGACAACTGCCTGTTTTCTACTGGTGATGCCTCTCCTTATGCATCCCAGAATCCCACCAGCCCTCCTTACTGCCGTCTCACACTGCCTGACTACCTTAGGTTGTCTGATATAACTACCCCCAGGTCCCTTTCCATTTTTGTTGTTATTAGTACCTCCGCCCAATTGTGTACTCTTCCCCTGGGTTTTTGTTTCCCAGGTGCATTACTTTGCACTTCTTTGCATTGAATCTAAGCTGCCATACTTTTGACCAGTCCTTCAACCTTGCCAAGTACCTTCTCATCCTTTTCACCCCCACCTTGTGTATCAACCCTGTTGCAGACCTTTGTATCACCTGCAAAGAGGCACTTTTCTTTACAGTTCCTCTGCAATGTCACTTATAAAGATATTAAAGAGGGCCGGCCCCAGTACTGAACCCTGCAGTACCCTGCTAGTAACTTTCTTCAGAGTGGACTCTGTTTACCATTACCCTCTGCATCCTGTTGTCCAGACAATCTTTTACCCAGGCTACCACCCTGAGATCCACTCCCAGGCTGGCAAACTTATTTATTAATCTTTTGTGTGGGACTGTGTCTAATGCCTTGTTAAAGTATTGGTAGATAAGCAGTCCACTCACCAAATGTAGTGCTTGTCTTATAGAGGAAGCAGGAGGTCATGCACCACGCCAGCAGCACTCTCTAAATCCAGGTTGTGGAGAAAAACATGTTTATATAAGAAAACTGGATTCATTACCTAAAACAAAAGGAGTTAAAATATGCTTTAAAAAAGATGCTGCATACACAAGCTGGTGATGATTCTTTTTGATATGGTGTGGTACAGACAATCACTGATGAAAGAGTCTGATCCAAAACGTCTGCATTATTTGACTGTATCACCTATTTAAATATACAATATATACATTTTTTGAAATAAAAAACAATTTATATTACATACATACATTTGGTAAGTGGGCTGCTTATTTACCAATCTGTGCATATTGATCTTTTTAGTTATGATTGGTAGTGGCTCCTCCCTTATTTAACCTTTTTCTATGTACTGAGGTTGGCAGGACTGGACTTTCTCCAGATAAAGTCTAGGTAGGCCATGTCCACAGCCCCTCCTTGGTCTACTACTTTGGTCACCCAAAGAAATCTATTAGATTTGTCTGACATAACCTTCCAGCTGTGACTTCATGCTGCCTTGGGTCATGTGCCCTGCTGGGCTCTAGGTACTCAACTGTTCTTTCTTTCAGAAGTGATTCCAACATTTTCCCTACCACTGAGGTCAGACTAACAGGCCTTAGTTTACTGCCTCTGCCTTGCTCCCACTTTTGTAAAGGGGAATCACATCTGCCCTCCTCCAGTCCTCAGGTACCATGCCCTCCTCCCGGGATTTGTTAAAATGGGTAGTCAGTGGTTCCACTAGCTCTCCCTTAGTTCTTTTAGAATTCTGGGCTGAATCCCATCAGGCCCCACTGCCTTGTCTACCTTGAGTTTTAGGAGTTCTTTCAGGACCCTTTCTTCTGTGAATGGACTGGTATTGACCCCCCTCCCATCCAGAGTGCTTCTATTGTTTGGTTTAGGTACGTTCCCCTCGTCTTTTGAGAATACTGAACAAAAGTATTCATTCAGTATCTCTGCCTTTTCACTATCACCCTCTGCCCACCTCCCCCCTTCCCTTTATTAAGCCTCAATATCCCTCCCTTGGTCTTTCTTTGCTCACTAATGTACCTATAAAAGGTTTTATCTCCCTTCTTAACCAAGTTGACTGTCTTCTCCTTGATTTGGGCCTTTGCTACTCTGCCATCCCTGCTTCCTTCTGCTTTAACTGATACAGTTCTCTGTCCTGCTCCTTCTGTGATTCCTTATACTTTCTGAATGCTATCTTTTTCTCCCTAACCTTCCCTGCCACCTGTTTTGAGAACCATGGTGTTTTTTTTTCTTTGTTTTGTTTATTTGCTTCACACAAAGGCTTGCTGCCTCTGTGATGGCAGTTTTGATTTTTCCCCATTACTCCTCCACCCCTCCTTCCTGTCCTTTTGCTAGTGCATTCCTTAGGCACTCACCCATTCTGCCAAAATCAGCCCTCCGAAAGTCCTGTATGTAACCCCCTTGTTACCCGGGGTTACTAGAATCCCAGTAAGACCTAGTGGTAGGCAGGGAAGGCAGCTTGTGAAACTCCAGTTAAATGGATTTCACACTGTCTCACTCTGTTCTCAGTCTCAGCTGAGACTGAGGGATGACATCACCACAGAACTGTTGCAGCTGCATAGGCCACAATGGAATCTGCAGCAGGGAGTTGGAGTAGAATGTTGGGAGGTGTGAACAGTAGTTTGTAGGTCAGTTGGAGTTTGGAACTTGCTGAGAGAGCGGCACAGCAGCTCTGCTTAGGCTCATGGAGCCTCAGCCCTGACATAGGGCTACATTTAGTAAAAAAGGTGTGTGTTTCCACCAAAAGAGAGACACAGAAGATAGTTTTTAAAGTGGTGGAGACCGCTGATTCGGGTCTCAGTGCCCCCCCCTCCGGGGATGGGGGCAGGAAAGATTGTCCTGCATATTTCAGGGGCAACCCCGTTTTTTTCTGCTAGTGGAGAAGTTGCCTTATTTGTTCAAGAGTTTTTGGGAAACAAGAAGATTTGTGAATCGCCTGTGGGGCACCTGCAACCGAAGGGTGAGTTTCTGCTCTTTCTAAAAGGCCTATGTCTTCACCCTGGGACTTGTGTGATAGTGGGGATTGGACTACTGAAGTAGTGGGAGGCCTAGAGTAATAGGCTTAGCCAAAAGTAAAAGTTTGTTCAAGTCCAGCACTTATGGGAAGTCAAGACATGTAGAGGAGATGTGACATACATCTACCCAGTAATCTACATTGCCAAGCTTTCAGAAAAGAGTTGTTTAGTTTCCAGAGGAATGGCCGGGTATGGATTGTGGGAGCTGGAGGTGGGAGACCCCCCATCTTTAGTGACCAGGTCCACCTCTATGGATTTGCTCTGTGGATTTCTACTTTGCCTCATGCACTTGGCCAGTGATGAGGGGAGTACCCAGACGTGGGATTGGAAGAAAATTCCTCTAGGAGTCGAAGGCTCTAAGGTGGTTTGGGGAGCCACAACAGGAAAACTGGTTCATTTCCTAAAATGGACCGTGGATCAAGTGGCCGGAGGGGGAGCCAGGCCCGTGGGGAAAACCCAAGTAGTGTACAAGTCGGGCTGTGTACCCAAAGCTGCGTGCAATTCCGGGCTGTGTGCCTGGTGGGTTCAGAGCCTGAGGGCTGGAAAATGTGAAGAAGTATTCTGTTGTCTCTAATCTGCATTACCAGGAATGTAGCCCCATGGGGGTCCGTCTATGCTTTGTTTGTTCAGCTTGGATGTGAATAAAAGCCACACTGTAGAATCCCATTCCTGGTTTTGGACATTACAGTTATTGCTTCCTGTGTTTGGATTTACTTGGGTGCCCCTGTGCAGAGTAGCTAAACCTAGGCCCCCTGTGCCGAGTATCCTCATCCTCCCCGAACCCAGTCCCCACCAGGTACTGCTGTCAGCTTCAACAGCATGCCACCTGTCGTTTTGCAAAAAGGCAGGGGTGAGGGGTCACAAAAATGGAGGCACCGCTTTGGATTTAATTCTGGGAGGAAGGTGCTTTGGCAAGGGGGATAGCGTTTTGGCTATCTGGCAGCGGGTAGCCCAAAAGCTGAAGCAATTTACCTAGTGTGTTGCTGTGTGCTGTGGATCTTATGCTGCTGTTTAAAATGTCAACTGTTTTCCAAGGAGCAGTAAAGCCAAAGAGTGTGCCCTTGTCCTGCATCAATTGTTTACGTTTTTGCCTGCTTTTAAAATGAACTATGGTAAAAAAGTGTGGAAGACTAGGGATAGCAACAGGAAGATTGTGCCCTGGACGTTGGAAATGCTTTTTGAATGAACTGAGAGACTTGCAGTGTGAATGGCTATGTTAAATGGCTGAAATGGGCTCCTGCCGTGGAGTCAGTTAAGAAAAAGAAAAAAAAAAGCTTTCTGCAGTTTAAATTTGCCTGCTCGACGATCGCCGTGAGGAGAAGAGCACTCGCGAGGGAAGAAGAGGCTCATTTGCATGGCGTTGTGTGATTGGTGAGGCTGCAATCAGTCCCGCCCCTCAGCCAGCTCTACAGTGACTGCCCCAGCATTCGAGAGGGAGTGTGAGTGGAGTGCATGTACTGGCTTGTGGAGGAGCGTCACGGAGTTTTAAAAGCGCTGAAAACGTTTAAAAATAAACTTGCTTGTTTAAAATCGGGCTCAACCCTCTAATCGATCGTCTAAATTGCGAGTGTGGTGGTTGAGGAGACGATCGGCAGGACTGCCCACCTGTTTCTGTTCTGAGGCTTCCAAGAACTGGCTGCAGGCTGTTTTTTCCCCATCGCAGCAAACAGCTACTGATAACAGTAAGTACTAACATTGAAATTGCTCAAATAGTGATTTTCTGCTAAAAGCCAGCCAAATATGTGTGCAGCAGTGTAGTCGCTTTGCAAGTAACGACTGTGGCAAGTCCTGCCAGCAAGTGCAAGTCTGTTAAGCCATTGACTGTGTGCATAGTAATGAGTTCAGAATCAGTTTAAAGTTTAAAGCCAGAGAGACAGAGACTGTGAGTTGTAGCCAAAAGTGCAGCACTAGTTTTACAGGCAATCCTGTGCTTAAAAACCTGAAGCTTTAAGGGACTGTGAGTTAAAGAAATGTTTCCAGCATGTGAAAAGTCCGTGGAAAATCATGTAAGTGTGTTTAGAACAAGAACAGTGCAAGTTTGTGCAGTTTGAGCAAAAGTTATCAGTAGTGTGTGTAAATCGGGTGCACAGTGGCTTGACCCAATTTCTGAATGTTGATGCACAGGAGTGCTGCCTTCGCCATTACAAGGTGGGGTAGTAAAGTAAACACAGCAGCAAAGGAGCCATTTTAAAAACAAAGAAGGTGTTCAATAAAGTGGGACTTTCAGTTACAGTGAAGTTTTGTTTGTTTTTCTACAGTTATGGCCTCAGGACCAGCTCGCTATCCGGATCATGCCCTGGTTGCAGTAACAGCAGCAGTGAATAGACTGAGGGATATTGAAAAGTGGTGATATGGAGGACAACTGCCTCATGTGGCGATTCCTGGTTTTCCAGTGCATGTGTGTCAAATATGCTTGAGAGCTAGAAGGGACGTCTTCATGATTCCTCACTGTGCTGGATGCCTAGAAAAATATGGCTTGTATAAAGCGCCTCAAATTCATTTAGCTCCCACATGGACAAAGGTTCAGGAATCTGCAGTTGGCAGCACACAGCCCCAGGCAGAGCCTGTGGAGGAAGGCCCCTCGGGGGAGTGTGGCACAAAGCTAGAGGGTGCAGAGTTAAAGACAGAACCAGAAGTTGAAGTTTCGGATGCTGGATCCCAGAAGGAAAGTTCGGATAAAGCCCAAGTCTCATAGGAGAAGATGAGATGCGGGAGGCCTTTGAGTGGGAGGCGTCGACCTCCGCGCCTAGTGATAAGTGGATAGTCTCAGGAGTGAGAACGACTGCTCACTCCTGGGCTCAGATCCTCAGTGAAGAGGAAGATGAGGGGGAACCTATGTGGCCTTGTGAAAAAGGAACGGGTACACAGCCTCAAGATCTTGCCTCGGAGGAATGCATGGAAGAGAGTGGTGATGCCACTGCCCTGGCTATGCAGAAAGAAGTCAGGGATCCGTTTTTAATTTCGTTAAGGATGCGTAGCTGGCAGAACCAGGACTGGCTGCCCCCAAGCCAGGCCAGTGGTCTCAGGTTGACCAAAGCTAGTAAAGAGGAGCGACTGGTTTGTAAGAAGGCAAATGAGATCTATGGGATGACCTTTCCTACCTTTCCTCGGAAAGTCTGGGAGGAGATCGAGAACAGCAGGAAATCCTGGATCTGGGCCAAAGCAATGAAAGGTGTGCATCCTGGGGCAAACAAGCATATAAAGAACAGACTGTTTCATGAGAAATATACCCAGTGGAAGAGAGACAGGACACTGTTTATGGACAGAATGCGAATAGTGGATGGAGAGGGACGTGAAATCTCCCACTGTGTGAATTATGTGCGCCCAGACGGGTAATAATTCAAGCTCCTGACCCCCGGTACTATTGGCTTCAATGCAAGGACCTCCCAGCAAATGTGCCCATGCCTACTAAATGGAAAGCCGAGCAGTGGTAGTCAATACTGCCACACCAGCCTGTGAAGTGCCTTTATTGATCCACCAGTATGGACATCCAGGACTCAGGTGCCCCACATTCATCAGTTCCACAGTGTACTGGCCTTTCCAGAATCCATCGACTGGCCCACCAGATGACTTCAGATCCAGAGAGGACACCATCCCAGCTGTATCCTGCTTCATCGCCTGGTAATCGGATGACGTCGGACCAGCTGTTTTCTTTTTGTTCCTGTTCTAAGGTTCCATCTCCAGAAATGACATCAGCCCAGCAGTTCCCAGATATGCCCTCCTGTGGTTCCCAGAAGATGTCTGCCCAGCTGTATCGGAAGAAATGCTGCCAGAGAGAGTCTTCGTCAGAGGTACAGGTTGGTTCAGAATTTTCCATTCTACAAGGGGCTGGTAAGTCCAAACTTTTCTATCTTTATGACACTGCAGTACACACCCTACACTAGCAGACTCCAAAATGTGTGAACTGTCCTCAAAGACTCTCCCCTTCGGGACTTTGGCCTGTTAGAACTGTGCTTCACCAGGCTCCGGCCCAGGAGAGACTCTTTAATGGACTAGCCTTCGGGCACTGTGGTCACTAGTTGGGACTTTTAGGACACTCCATCCCCCCGATGTGTATTGTAAATAATGTCACTGTTTTCTCAAGTATATACTGTTTTCTACCTTTAAAAAAAAAAAAAATCTTTTTGGGATTCTTCAGCGTTTTGATGGTAGAGGTTTAGGTAGACTGTATATGCAGATTTGGAGTGTGTTGTCTTTCTTTTTCTTGCAGGTGTTCCTGGAGAAGATAGAAGAGAAGACAAGAAGAGGAGGAGGGCTCATCGGAGTTCCTCACTAGTACTTTAGTGTGTAGTGATTTAAAGTACTGTGGTGTTATTGTTGTTGTTACTGTATTAACCCTTTTCCTTTCACAGGTGTGATTGTGGGGGTAGGAAGGAGACAGTAAAGTGATATAATAATGTGGTATTATTTTCTTGGTGTGTGATTGCAGGTTGCCCAAGGTCGGGGAGGTCCCTGGGTTGTTTTTGTTTTTGGGGTATTAATTTAGAGGCATATAGGTTTTCCCTAGAGGGCTAGGGGGGATAGACAGGCTGTGGCCCTGACCTGCAGTAGGGGGTGCAGTGCTGAGCTATTAGGGCTATGCTCTGGACAGTTCTACCAGAGCCACTAGGCGTCTCTAGTAAGTGGGTAGAGTAGAGGCTATGTCAGCTAAAGGCCCCTAGGCCCTTAGTGTTGCCTGCCTGTGCTTGCACATGGTAGGAGGGGGCCTGATCACCCCCCTCCGCAGGTAGCACATAGGGTGGGATGGCCTAAAGCCGGGTAAACAATGACTGCGGACAGTCATTTTCCTGGTCAAGGGCGAGAGTAACCCCCTTGTTACCCAGAGTTACTAGAATCCCAGTAAGACCTAGTGGTAGGCAAGAAAGGCAGCTTATGAAACTCCAGTTAAATGGATTTCACACTGTCTCACTCTGTTCTCAGTCTCAGCTGAGACTGAGAGATGACATCACCATAGAACTGTCGCAGCTGCATGAGCCACAATGGAATCTGCAGCAGGGAGTTGGAGTAGAATGTTGGGAGGTTTGAACAGTAGTTTGTAGGTCAGTTGGAGTTTGGAGCTTGCTGAGAGAGCAGCACAGCAGCTCTGGTTAGGCTCGTGGAGCCTCAGCCCTGACATAGGGCTACATTTAGTAAAAAAGGTGTGTGTTTCCACCAAAAGAGAGACACAGAAGATAGTTTTTAAAGTGGTGGAGACCGCTGATTTGGGTCTCAGTGCCCCCTCCCTCCGGGGATGGGGGCAGGAAAGACTGTCCTGCATATTCCAGGGGCAACCCCCTGTTTTTTTCTGCTAGTGGAGAAGTTGCCTTATTTGTTCAAGAGTTTTTGGGAAACAAGAAGATTTGTGAATCGCCTGTGGGGCACCTGCAACTGGAGGGTGAGTTTCTGCTCTTTCTAAAGGGCCTATGTTTTCACCCTGGGACTTGTGTGATAATGGGGATTGGACTACTGAAGTAGTGGGAGGCCTAGAGTAATAGGCTTACCCAAAAGTAAAAGTATGTTCAAGTCCAGCACTTATGGGAAGTCAAGACACTTAAATGACACAGGGATCAGTGCTGGGACCGGTACTATTCAATATCTTCATCAGTGATATTGCGCAGGACCTAGAAGGCAGAATTTCACTGTTCGCTGATGACACAAAGCTCTGTAACAGAGTAGACACACCAGAGGGTGTAGACAGAATGAGAAGGGACCTGCAGAAACTTGAAGAATGGTCAGGGGTTTGGCAGTTGAAATTCAATGCAAGGAAGTGCAAGATAATGCATATGGGGCACAAAAACCCTGGCACAATATATCAGTTGGGGGTGAGGATATAGCATGCACCAAGCAGGAAAGGGATCTTGGAGCTATCATCTCTGATGACCTCAAGGCAGGGAAACAGTGCGACAAGGCAGCAGGTAAAGCAAATAGGATGCTGGGATGCATAGGCAGGGGCATCACCAGCAGGAAAAGGGAGGTCATAATTCCACTATACAAGACACTAGTGAGGCCGCACCTGGAGTACACTGTGCAGTTCTGGAGACCTTACCTACGTAAGGACATAGACAGGTAGAGAAGGTTCAGAGGAGGGCAACAAAGATGGTGCATGGATTGCATCACAAGTCCTATGAGGACAGGTTGAAGGCACTGAACATGTACTCCCTGGAGGAGAGGAGGGAGAGGGGATATGATAGAGACATACAAGTATCTTACAGGGAGGAACAGGGTGCAGGAATGCACTATTTTTAAGCGAAAAAGATGTTCCAGGACTAGAGGGCATGGGATGAAGTTGGAGGGAGGACGATTCAGAAGAAACGTGAGGAAGAATTTCTTCACAGAACGGGTGGTGGACAAGTGGAACACCCTGCCAGAGGAAGTGGTGGGGGCTGAAACAATCACGGGATTTAAGAATGCATGGGATAGACATAAAGGAATTCTGGAGGTCAGGGGTAAGGGGCAACAGACTTCCTGGAAAACATAAACTGAACTTACAAACTTAAATGGGCAGACTGGGTGGGCCATAGGCCCTTATCTGCCGACACTGTCTATGTATATATGTATGTATGTATGTAAGACATGTAGAGGAGATGTGACATACGTCTACCCAGTAATCTACATTGCCAAGCTTTCAGAAAAGAGTTGTTTAGTTTCCAGAGAAATGGCCGGGTATGGATTGTGGGAGCTGGAGGTGGGAGACCCCCCATCTTTAGTGACCAGGTCCACCTCTATGGATTTGCTCTGTGGATTTCTACTTTGCCTCATGCACTTGGCTAGTGATGAGGGGAGTACCCAGACATGGGATTGGAAGGAAAATTCCCTCTAGGAGTCGAAGGCTCTAAGGTGGTTTGGGGAGCCACAACAGGAAAACTGGTTCATTTCCCAAAATGGACCATGGATCAAGTGGCCCGTGGGGAAAACCCAAGTAGTGTACAAGTCGGGCTGTGTACCCAAAGCTGTGTGCAATTCCGGGCTGTGTGCCTGGTGGGTTCAGAGCCTGAGGGCTGGAAAATGTGAAGAAGTGTTCTGTTGTCTCTAATCTGCATTACCAGGAATGTAGCCCCATGGGGGGTCCGTCTATGCTTTGTTTGTTCAGCTTGGATGTGAATAAAAGCCACACTGTAGAATCCCATTCCTGGTTTTGGACATTACAGTTATTGCTTCCTGTGTTCGGATTTACTTGGGTGCCCCTGTGCAGAGTAGCCAAACCTAGGCCCCCTGGGCCGAGTATCCTCATCCTCCCTGAACCCAGTCCCCACCAGGTACTGTTGTCAGCTTCAACAACATGCCACCTGTCATTTTGCAAAAAGGCAGGGGTGAGGGGTTACACATACCCTTGCTTTTGTATGGCTTGACTCTATGGCTGTTTATTGTGAACCACAAGGTCTGGTGGTCACTTGTTCCCCTGATGGCTACCTACTTCTAAATCCGAGATTTTCTCACCTTCCCCATTTGAGAGTACCAGGTCTAAGACTGCTCACTCCCAAGTGGGTTCGAACACTAGCTGCCTGAGGCATGCCCGGTGCAGGGCATCGAGAATGACTCTGCTCTTGGATGTGGCTGCAGCAAATGTACTCTAGATGCCCAGGAGGTAAACAAACTCCTGCGACTCTTCTTCACGTTTGTAAATTGTTCCACCTTATATCTCTGTGAAATCAATAATAAAAAAAAAAGAAATTTGTGTTATGCTCAGAGAGGTATGTTTAAGAGCACAGTGGATGGCTTGAACTTTTTCCACCCTTACAAAATTTTGGCAAATATATTATTTCTTTACTTAAATCCTGGATTAAAACCTTTGAGCTATAAGCTCTTTAAATAGGTTCCACCTCATGGGATACAAGGTAGATAGTACAGGATTAACAAGGTCATAAAGCAATAGTACATGCGGGTAGAGTAACACTAACAGAGAAGTACGTATAAAAGTTATATTCCCCTATACCAACAAAAATGTGTTTATTTTGTCCTTATCACAGCAAATACATTAATGAACTGGAGGAATCCTAGTGCCCCTGAGATTCACCAATGGATTAATATTATGGTAACTCTCTCCAAAATTGAACAAATCCACTACAATAAAGAGAATAACTGATAGGTTAGTGTGAGTTTCTGGGGAGTAATACCATCGAGAGGTTCTGGATACATAGGCGCACGAGAGGGTCTAGTGTGTCCAGAACCTCGAGATGGTAGGACTCCCCAGTAACTCACACTAACTTATCAGTTATTTTTTTTTTTAATATATGGATCCTATTTTGACCATTTTTAAGCGGCGGTCAGCCACTGCAGTGAAGGACTCTCTCAGTCCTGACCAACCACTGCACTGTCTCGCTTCTCCCTGCTCGTCCCCGAAACCCGTAAGTTTAGTAGGCAGTCCTACCTTTGTCTGTGTTTGGGAAAGCTGCGTGAGGCACATATTTTAATGTTTCTTGAACTGTGCCCTCAAAACGATCTGTGGAGCAAAGAAAAATGCTGGTCATATGCGAGTTCTCTCCATAGCGACAGAGCGAGCCACCATGTTTTGAAGTTGAACTGCCCACCCACTCTGGAAAAGCGGCCAACTGGAAGGCACGCTTAGGAAAACGTAGGGGGCTAACTTGCAGTTGCTCAGTTGAGCTTTACTGATAATAGTATCATTCAGGTACGGAACGATGGTATTACCATCTCTGAACGATACTATTATCAGTTGTAAAGTGTAGTATTATTGCTTTCGGAGCGATGGTATTACCGGAAAAAAAAATCACTGCTTTACTACCCTATTAAATGGCATATCCATATATTAAATTAGAAATAAACAACAACTGTCTGGAAAAATCTGGTCACTCTTTGAAAAATTATATGTTAAAAAAAACCCGGAATTATCAGAACTACATAAAAAAAAATTATTACTTGTGTTTTCTACCGAACTCCAAATATTCTGTTTGATTTAAACTGTAGTTGTAAAGCATTTTGATTTTTATATTTTTTATCTCTGTGAAATAAATTTAAAAACAAATTTGTGTTATGCGCGGAGAGGCTTATTTAAGAGCACAGTGAGTGGCAGGAAATTTTTTTAAGTTGCAAATATTTACCTGCAAAGTTGGCCATCCTAGCCGGCCTGGTGGCGCTGAGGGATGAGGCGCTGGACGCCACACCGGCGACCTGGGTTCGGGAGCTAGCTCGGGTGCCAGGGGTCGGCAGGGAAGGGATTGGATCGCGCGCCTGCTGGGCTGCTCTCCGCTCCTGGGGGGAGGGTACTGGGATGTCCGGGGCTCCAGTGGTCCCTGGTGGAGACCAGGGGTGTTGCAGAATGCCTGACCGCACGTAGACAGCATGGCCCGATGTAGGCAGGGTTGCCATGCGCCGCAATGTCAGGACGTGCACCATGCATGGGGGAGGGGGAAGGCGGACATACAAGGGGAAAAGGCCCCTCCTGCTGGATAGGCAATGGCTCCTCCAGTGCTGCCGCCACACACCCAATGCTGGTTCTCTGTCACTACCCCTTTGATCTCCCCGGGACTGAAGCCGCCCGTGTTCCTGGGGAGTCATAATGACTTTGAAGATGGTGGGGAACATTGTGGATGGTTTAGTGGTTCATGCTAGTGTGGCAGCCTGAGAGAGTTCCAGTCTGGAGGAGAGAAACAGACTTGACAAAAAATAAATTGCCCATCCTGCCTCCTAATTTGGGATTTTTTTCACAAATGCGAATAGGGCAGATTCAAGCCAGCTTTGCTGGCAGATAAATAATTCACATCTCTACTCAAAAGTGCTATATCCTTCCTCCATCCCTCGTGGACAAGGAGATGCTGCTCATTTAGAGAATGTGCTTTAAATTCAGAGTCTAAATCAGAGATTCATAATATTCTAAGATGCTAAATCAAACTTTGTACAAGTAAACACCGTTGTTTCCATAGTGCTCCGAGCGTGCATTGCATCTCCAGGAGGATGTGTTCCTCATTATGGGAGTCAGTGCACCTATTTCAGAAGCAAACGGTTGAGAGGTAGGGCACGGACCGGGTGCATCATACGAAGCTCTGTGAACTGCATAGCAGTTAGATAGCTAGGGAGCTAGCACAGATAGAAAATCTATTCCTCCGTTTCAGTTCCAGGCAGAATGTTTTTGATAACAGCTCCCTCAGCCATAAGCATCCCTCTCTCGTATTCTCATCTGTTGACTTCCTGTTGTGTTGACAGAAGCCTCTCCCAACACCGCTCGGCTCATACCACAACCACGGCAACGGACCACTGCAACCGCTCAAAAGGAAACCTCCGCGTGCTCAGCGAATCGCGCCCACTGTTCCCTTTGAAGAGTGAAGCGCGAGCACGAGGTGACGCGCGTGCGTCTGGTAGAGCGGCGTGACACAGGCAGTAGCTGCTGCTGCAGGGGGGATGTGAGCGCGGTTAGTTGGATGTGAGGGGAGTGACAGGCGTGGCACGCAGTGAGGGCCCGGGTGAGTGACTCTGTCTGTGTGACCGTGTGAGAAGGACCAGGCCGGCCAGGATATGCGAGAGACAGCTTCCTGACACGGGAGCAGTGCAGCAGATGAACACCGGCTTGGCAGCTCCTCACATGCTGAGACGCCGGACGGAGGGGGGGAAGACGGAACTTGGAACCGAGTGAGCCGTTTACATAGGAGCCTTAACAGTACTGGACAGGGAGACAGCAGCTCGGGGGTGTGCAGTGCCCTGTGTTCATGTTGGAAAGACAATAAAGGCAGAAACGGGAGAGAAAATTACAGCGGTGGCAAAAAGGTAGGATAGTGGTATACATTACACTTATCCATGTTATTAGATTTCTTTTTGTGTGAGTATAACAAGACATAGACCCCCAGCAAGTTCGCTGCAGTGTGAGATTGCCTGAGGCTGTCTTGTATGTAATTAACCAGTGACAGTCGTATGGCTTCAGTCAGCCAGTGGATCATTAGGATGTTCGCACAACAGCCCTCGAATGTGCAGCAGCCCAAATAAATATTTATAATTTATGGAGGCGTCCATTCTTATGGTTTAGAGAATGAAACAAACACTGTCGGGTCTCTTATAGTGTTGTCTGCCAGGTACAGTAAGTACAATGAACTCTAGACATGCCTCAGGCTTAGTACTTTCGTGCTGTTGTTACACTCTCTTACCTTTTTGTTTCCAAGTCAGTGTACCAGTTAGTATTTTCTGGAGTGATTATTTAGAGCATAAACTATATTTCAGAAACAGTCTGTCTTAATGCTAGTGTTCATGTGACCTGTAATTTTACTGATTTAATGTTTTATAGGAAATTGGTTTCGGTGTAACAAAAATTGAATATTTCCTACACTTTTCACTCAGAATCCTAAAAAATATGTGTGAATCCTGCTGTGATCTTACACCTGAGCTGGGCTATCCAGATAAAACAATTTGAAATGCATTATTAACTCTATTGCACATGTTCTGTGTTCTTATTGTAATTAGATTCGTTTTGTATTTTGGTATAAAACATTCCCTATGCTGAAAAAGCAGATGACTGTATTGGTCTAATGTAAGTGTGTGGTATTCATGGGTTTAGAAGTGGCTCATAGTACTCCCAAGAGAAAGCTATTCAGTCTGTTTGATGTGGCTGCATAATGCCTCACATGTATTACATGCATCTAGCACATCTGATTTCAGGAATTGAGTAATTCTGGTTAGTCCTTTATTCTGTGTAGCTACTCATTCCAGTAAAACTCAAGTTTTAGATCTTGGCATCCTGAGCTGAAACACCAGGTATTGACTGGTGTCCCACACTATTTACTTTTTGATGTATACTGTATGGAACACAAAGCAGTTGTGCCTGTAACTGACCCTATGAGGAAAAAAAACTGGTACTCTCTGCCTCGTTCCATCTTCATGTGATTAATTTCCAGTGACACATTGTAGTGGAGTAATTTGTGACTTGCTGTCCTGTTTCCCAGGAAGGGTTAGTTATCTTGCAAAATGCAGCAACATCATCTGAAAGGAGAGAAAATTAAAAACAAGGTATTATAAACAACTATAAATATAACAATGTTAAAAAAAAAAAAAGTGAGTTTTAATTCTTGGTGCTGAAAGACTGGAAGGCATATTCAGTGTTCCCTTTTAATCTCCCGGTCCAGAGACAAAGTCATTATTTATTCATGATAGTTATGTGTTTATATTTATCAAGTGGTTTGTTTTTATTTGCAGACATACTGACCTTTTGCAACATTTCTTTTTGTTGAAGCAATATTGTGTCATGGGCTATTTTAAAGGGCTTGTAATAACAAGCACACTAAGTGTAGTAAAAATAAGCAGCAGAATCATTTTGAGCTGGTTTAAAATACAGTTAACGGTGCAGATTCTGTAGTAGCAGTATTAGGTGTTTTCTGTAGACCAGTTTTAATTTCGGAGTGAGTGATTGGGAGAAATGTCAGAGTTTTTAATTTTTACCCACCTTTTCTTCTCCCATGGGGACAATGTGGCTTACTGTTAACAGTTTTACATTGCTGCTTTGAGAGACTGGGCTCGGTTGACCAATATGACCCATTGTTTTTTCATTTAACCTCTGCTATGTATACCCAATGGATCCGTGTCCCATGTAGGCAGATATCTGAAATTAACCCTGGCAAACTCCTCTCTGCATTCTAGTAAAAAGCAAAAATATCCACGCAACAAGGAGACCTTGGGGAGTTAAAATATTTGTATTATAAATTTTCTTTGCTTCAATTGTACATATTTTCATATTACAGATTGTTTTCTGTGATTCAACCAGTAAGTGCTAATGATCGCTGTGCACATGAGGCTCTCTTATATCCGTAATTGGACCTCTTGCACAACACTTTAAAAAGTGGAACATTGATGGAAACAAAGAATTTGTCATAAGGACCACTTAGGCCACCTACCCTGCCCAAATGTTCCCTGCCTAATATGCCTCCTCAGACCCTATCTTGTTTCCAGTGACCCTGCCTCCTCCCCACCTATTTTTATGTTTGCTTGTGTACATGCTAGAAGCAAACACATTGTTGCTGCAGTGTAGGGGGTTGTGTACGTGTGTACTGTATAAGCTAATGGATATAGAAATGTAGGAGGCTTGCCTTTCAAGGGCCACTGCTGAAAAGACTGATGACAGTGTTTAGCTGACTGATGGGTATAAACTTCTTGTAGTTCAAAGGAGAAAGCCCTGGAAATCAAACTGGTTTTCTGCCCATCAGCCAGTTAGTAGACATCATCAGACTTTGAAAGTAAACATCAAACCTCACACCTAGTTACAGACAGGACGCGTCTATTTGAAAGCACTAAACAGACTTGTGTAAAACACAGCATGCAGAATGCAAATATAATGGCTTCAGATATGTTAACAGACGTCAATACTCAACAGAAAAGACCAGCAATAGTAGATTTATGTTACATATTGTTTATGTTGCCCACTCTTGGTACCTTCAAATGGAACCTTAAGCTACAAACAGTGCTTTGCTCCCACTGTGACTGCCTACTTTAATCCACAACCTCGTTCCCCCCATCTGCCTCTCCCTATGGTCCTACCCACGTCTCTTCCCTCTGCCTTCCCCTTTTTTCATTCCCCACCTCCTTGCCCCACCCCTGCCCTTTGATCTCTCCCTCTCCTGCTTCTTTGGACCTACTCTCCAAACAGTTACCTCCCCTTGTTGTTCCCCTAATGGACTAGGCCTCTTGGCTGCGCACCTTCTCTGCCCACTCACTGCACTATGGACTATGTCCCACTAAAGCACTTAGTAACCTGTCTTAAGCTTTCACTGCCATTTCCTCCTCACCTGTTGTTCTTATGGTTTGATGTTATGCCACCCGACTTACTGATTAAGCTCCGTTATCAATGTTAATGCTACCCATACTATGTATATGTTCAAGTTTTTTGTTTTATTATTGTCCTGTCAACTGTTTGTAATGTACTCGTCTGACGTGGAACCTATGTAACGAGCTTTTAGCTCAAAGGTGTTAATCCTAGATCATAATAAATAAAAATAAAGAGCCCCCGATACCAGTTGGGTAACTTTGAAAAATGTGAGAGAGGCACAAATCAGTTTATTGTTCAAATATTTTTGCAATCCTTTTTTATTTTGTGTGTGTGTGTGTGTGTATGTATGTATGTATGTATATATATATATATATATATATATATATATATATATATATATGTGTGTGTGTGTTTATATATAGACTTTATCCTCCTGCCCCTCCCTAAAAGCTCCATTCTGCTGTTGACCCCCAACCCCTTCACGCCACCTGCAGTACTTAACCCATATACTGTACTTCTTACCTGTTGTGTGAGTGGGTGCCATGGATGGTGGTGGTGGTGCGGTTCCTTTGGGGTCGCAGTATCCATTTACAGACAGGGGTTCTTTTCCTTCCATTACTTCTCTTGAGTCAGAGGCGGCAGCGTGCAGGCGCGCACACGTAGACAGTGCACCCTTTCAACACCCGCTCCAACTTTCAATTCCGTGACTGCTGCTGTGCCACCAAGCCTCCATTAGGTGGCAGCCAGCAGCAATCCACACTGTCCCCCACCCTGAAGGAGGTGATCCTTTGATGGACGTAAACTCCTCCCCACCCCCCGCCAGCCACCCCTGAGTGACCTTGGTCCATTCCGGAACCCGGGTTGCTGGAGTGGAGGTAGCTGAGATGTCCAGTGCCTCAGCCCTCCACACCATTGACTTGGGTACAAGTTTACTGTAGCTCAGATTTCTGTAGACTATATATTGGTTTTGGCCCTGACAGGCTGAACCTGAAGCTTACTATTTTGCAGTTCTTTGTATTCAGCCAAAACTACATGTTTGCAGTTCTTTCCCCATTTTCTTTACTGATGAGGAAGGTGACATGAAAACAATATTACTGTCCCTTGAACTTTATTAGCTTTGCCTGCTTGTCTACACATGATGTAGAAACATAGAATTTGACGGCAGATAAGGACCTACCAGCCCATCTAGTCTGTCCTGTATCCTACCTAGTGAGAATGGCATAAATCCTACTTAATCTCTGTCTTCAACTTTTCTGAACTGCTGTGGCACCCCTATGTCTATCCCGTGCAGTTTTGAATCCCCACACCATCTTTGCCCCCACCACCTCTGCCGTCGGGTTGTTCCATGCCTCCACCACCCTCTCTGTGAAGAAGTACTTGGCCTCAGTCTACCCTCTTCCAGTCTCATGTTATGCCCTGTTGTCGTTCTAGAGCATTTTCTCTTTTGGAAGATACTGTTCTCCTGTACCTTATTTACTCCCTTTAGATACTTGAAGGTCTCTGTCATGTCCCCACTCTCCGTCCTGTCCTCCAAGATATACATATAGAGTTCCTCTAATCTTTCCTCATATAACCTTTCGTGCAGGCCCTGCACCAATATTTTTTTTTTTTTTTTTTTTTTTTTGTACTTCTTTGAACTGACTCCACCATGTCTATGTCCTTTTGGAGATGCGACCACTAGAACTGGACACAGTACTCCAAGTGAGGTCTCACAAATGTCCTGTACAGTGGCATTATGACCTCTTTTTTTTCTTCTGCTGGTGATATCTCTCTCTATACATCCCAGCACTGCACTGGCTTTCCCCACCACCATGGCACATTGATTGGCCACCTTAAGGTCACCAGATATCTTTCCTGTTTTGTGGTCTCTAGTATCATCCCACCCATCATGTACTTCTCCCATGGGTTCCTGCGCCCCAAGTGCATGATTTTGCACTTTTTTGCATTGAATCCCAGCTGCCACACTCAGGATCATTCCTTCAGCCTAGCTAGGTCCCTCCTCGCTGTTATCACCCCTACTGGACTGTCTACCCTATTGCAGATCTTGATGTCATCCACAAAGAGGCATACCTTCCCCTCTAGCCCCCCCACAATGTTGTTGATGTAGATATTAAACAGCAGTGACCCTAGAATGGATCCCTGTGGCACCCCACTGGTCACCCTCCCTACTTCGGATTTAGCCCCGTTAACCACCGACCTTTGTGTTCTATTCCTTAGCCAATTTCCTACCCAGTTTACCACCTTTTGTCCTAATCCCAGGCTGCCCAGCTTGTTCACAAGTCTCCTGTGTAGAACGTCGTCAAATGTCTTATTGAAGTCAAGGTAGATCGCATCCACCGCTCCCCGATCCACCTCCCTGGTGACCCAGTCAAAAAAATCAGTTTTATCTGGCATGACTTTCCTGATGTGACTCCGTGTTGCCTCGGCTCTTATGCTCCACTTGATTCAAGGTGCTCCACTATCCTTTCCTTTAAAAGAGATTCCATAATCTTCCCCACTACAGAGGTCAGGCTGATGGGTCTATAGTTTCCAGCCTCCTCCCTGCTCCCACTTTTGTGGAGAGGGACTACATCAGCCCCTGTCCAGTCCTCTGGAACCACTCCTGTTTCCAGTGACTCACTGAATAGGGCTGCCAGAGGTAACTCCCCTAGCTCCTGTAATATTCTAGGGCGTATCCCGTGTGGTCCTATTGCCTTGTTCACCTTCAGTTTTGTAAGTTCTTTTAGGACTCTCTCCTCTTTGAATGACCTGTTGTCCATCTCCCTTCCCGTCCTGATTTTAAGCTGGGGTCCCTCCCCTGCCCCTTTCTCCATGAGAACTGAACAGAAATATTTGTTCAGTATTGATGCTTTATCCTGGTCCCCTTCCACTTCCACTCCCCCCTTCAGCCTTACTATCCCCCGTCTTTCTCCTTTCGCTGATGTATCTATAGAAAGTCTTATCCCCTTTCTTAACTCCTTGTGCTGTAGTCTCCTTTGCGACCATGATTGCCCACTCTGCCTCCCTCTGTTTTTCTAGACACTCTGCCCTGTGCCTTTCCTTTTGTTTGTTTCTCCTTATACTGTATTTCCTTAAGGTCAGCTTTTTTGCCCTTACCTTCCTGGCCACTTCCTACGTGAACCATAGTGGTTTTCTTTTCCTTTTGTTCTTGTCTATATGCCGAATACATAGGTGAGTTGCCTCCACTATGGCTCCTTTTTAGATGGGCCCATTGTGCTTCAACCCCCGCCTTCTTTTGGTCACTGCTAGGGCCTCCCAGAGACAAACCCTCATCTTATTGAAGTCTGCCATCCTCTAGTCCACAAGCATCGCCTTTGTGTGGTATGTCCCTGTTGTTGTTTCCACACTGAATCATACTGTGCGATGGTCACTGGACCCCAGGTGTTCTCCCACCCTGACATCCATAATTCTGTCCCCATTGGTCATCACCAGGTCCAAAATTGCTCCTTCCCTGGTAGGCTAAAGCACCAGCTGCTTGAGGCCTGCTCCTTGCAGGGATTCCAGGATGTCTCTGCCCCAGGCTGTTGTAGCCGCTGGATTGTTCCAGCTGACTTCTGGCAAGTTAAAGTCAATGGTCAGACTGGTTTAGCACATCATTTCACCAGAACCTGGAATTCCCTCCCCACGAAATACGACACTCCTCCTCCAACTACTCCCTTACCTCTGCCCTACACAATTACCTTTCCCTCAGCTGTTCCTGCTTTAACCCACCTTAACACCTATCCCCAGTTTCTGCCTTCTACCATGACCCGCCCCGGCAGGAGTTCTAAAACATCCTGAAGAAATCAGGAAATGGCTACCCTTCTTCTCATATTCAGTTCTTGCCTCTCCCCTCTCTTCTCCACCTGCCCTTCTGGGTCATCAGTGTGCACAACCTAACTCCATCCAACAGCACTTGCTTACTGCCTCGAGCTTGCTTCTGGTACACTCATGCACTATAAATGGTTCTATTGTATTATTACTGTTTTGTATGTTTATATGTTCTTTTGTATGATTTTGGTTATGTATTGCAATTTACCCAATGTTCCACTACTGTTTATTGTACAATATCTTTTGTTCCTACTGTTGCGCAATCTTACAATGTTGTATTGTTTGTACTACCCACATATTATTGTAACTGTTCATCCTTCATGACCTTATGTAACCCCTCCCCCCTGGTCACTCCGTGAGACAAGCAACTTGTTGATCAGTGTGCCCTCCTGGTGAAACATTTCAATAAATAAATAAATAATTTAAAGTCACCCATAATTAACTCTTCTCCATTAGCTGGCTTCCAGTAGATCCCTGACATCATAATTATCTCCACAGTAACAGATTGGGGTGTCATAAACAGAACTGTAACTGCAGAAGTAGATAAGCAGACAGTCACAAATAGGTCAGTTTCCATGCAAATGGCCTTAGTAATAAAGGATGAAATGCATTAAGCTAAATTGTATTTAAATAGTATGCTTTTCAGAGCTGTCCCAACAACATCAGGGACTCTTTTTTTTTTTTTTTTTAAAAGCTCTGTTACACTGCAAGCAAACATTTTGCATCGACAAATGCTTGTTTAATATACTCCTATGTCTATCCCATGCATGTTTGAAGCCCTCCCACTCTTTTCACCTTCACCACTTCTGCTGGCAGTCTGTTCCAAGTGTCTATCACTCTTTCAGTGGGGAAAAAAAAAAGTTCCTCACATCTCTCTTAATTCCCTCCCCCCAGCCTCATTGCATGCCCCCTCTTTCTGGTGCTTATTTTCATTTGAAAGAGACTCCCCTCCTGCACATCGTTTGCTCCTGTTAGGTATTTGTAGGTCTCTAGCATTTCACCTCTCGTTGTCCTTTCTTGCAGGGTGTACATGTTGAAATCCCTTATTCTCTCCTCGTAGGGCTTCTTGTGCAACCCTACACCATTTTATTTGCTGTTCCCTGGACTGCCTCCACCTGTCTATGACTTTTCTGAGGTGAGGCCTCCAAAACTGGACACAGTATACCAGATGGGTCTCACCCGAGAGTGATGCAGTAGCAACACGACTTCTCTCCTCCTGCTGGAGATAGCCCCTCTTATGCACCCCAGCATTCCATTAGCCCTCCCCACTGCCTTGTCACACCACCCTGCCACTTTTGAGGTGATAACCTCATGGTCTTTTTCCTGTTTAGTGACTGTCAGTACCTCCTCTCCTCCATTCTGTACTCAGCTCCTGGGTTCCTATGCCATAGGTACATGATTTTGCACGTATTGACATTGAACCCCAACTGCCGTTCCCTTGAGTTTTCCAAGATCTCTGTGCATTCTCTCTACCTACTCCTTGGTGTGTACCCGATTGCAGATTTTGATAGCTGTAAAAAAGCATATCTTCCCTTCCAGTTCTTCTGCAGTGTTACTTATGGAGGCATTGAAGAGAGCCAGTCCAAGCACTGAGCCCTGTGACAACCCTGTGGTCACTCTCCTATTGTTGGAGTATGTGCCTTTCACCACCACCCTCTGTCATCTATTCATTAACCAGTTTCTAACCCGGTTCACCACTTTGGATCCCACTCCTAGGCTTCTCAGTTTCTTTATCAGCTTCCTGTGCAGCACAGTGTCAAAGACCTTGCTGAAGTCCAGATAGACCATATCCACTACCCACCCCAATCAATTTTCCTGGTTACCAAGTCAAAGAAATCTAACAGGCTTGTTTGGCATGCCCTCACTCCCTGATAATTCATGCTGCCTGTGGTCTTACAGCCCACTGGATTCAAGATACTCTACCAATCGTTCCTTTTGCAGGGTTCTGGCAATTTCCACACCCCTGAAGTAAGATTGACTGACCTTTGGTTGCTAGCCTCCTCTCTGCTTCTGCTGTTATGTAATGGGACCACATCAGCTCTCGTGCATTCATCCTTCTGGAACCATGCCTTTTTTCCAGTGAGTTGTTGAATAAGGATGTCATTGGAGCAGCTAGCATCTCCCTGAGTTCTTTTAGAACTCTTGGGTGTATTTTTTTAATTTATTTAGTTTTTTTTTTTTTTGACCGGATAAGTGCGCTAGACAAATCCTGCCTATTTTTAGGCATGACACAGGGAAGGGGGAGACAGATGAATGCCAACTGACCTTGAACCAGATTAAGCTGTTGGTGGTATTTTTAGTGAATCTGTTAGATAAAGAAACAGTATCATTTGGGCTTATCTGATGACTCACAACATGGTTTCAAAAGTGGCTATTCTCGCACCACCAATGTCATCACTTTCTACAACTATATCAGCAAGGGAGTAGACCAGGGCATACCTATGGATGTAATTCTACATGATTTTAGCCGTATATTCGATAAAGTGTCACATCACATCTTGATCAACAAACTGTATAAATGGGGATTTACAATAAATTTAGTAAGCTGGATAAATAAATGGCTTTCGAATAGATCACTAAGGGTCAGATTCAGTGGTACTCTATCCCACAATGGATCAGTCAGTAGCGGGGTACCACATGGTTCGGTCCTGGGATCTGCCCTATTTGGAATATTTATAAGTGACATGAAAATTAAGTGGCAACAATATGTTATCAGAGTTCGCTGATGACACAAAACTTGGGGGCAGAGCAGATGCATCAGATGTGAACCCATCAGTAAAGTACAATTTACAAGAAATAGAAACCTGGGCAAAAGACAAACATATGGAGTTTAACATTGATAAGCGCTCCGTCATAAAACATAAGGAGTAAAAACAATCAAAACAAGTACTACTTAAATGATCGAGAACTAAGGATGTCCTCAAGTGAAAGGAACTTGGGTATAGTGATCAATTACAAACTAACTGCAACAGATCATTGTGTCAAAATAACACATGTAGCAAATTACTTGTTAAAACAAATAAAACAGACTTTTGTAACTTCTGTAACCAGAACAGAAGAATGCATCATCCCCTTATATCGAGTGTGTGTGTGTGTGTGTGTGTGTGTGTGTGTGTATATATATGTATACACACATACATACACGCACTATATACACACACACATATATATTTATACATACACGTGTTTGTGTATATGTGTGTGTATGTGTGTGTGTGTATATATATGTGTATATGTATATGTATATATATATATATATATGTAGTATGTGTGTGTGTATATATATTGTGTGTGTGTATGTGTGTATATATATATATATATATATATATGATATATATAGATATATATATATATATATATATATATATATATATATATATATATATGTATATGTGTGTATGTGTGTGTGTGTGTGTGTATATATGTATGATATATATATATATATATGTAGTATGTGTGTATATAGTAGTGTGTGTGTGTGTATATGTGTATGTGTGTGTGTATATATGTGTGTGTGTGTGTATATATATATATATATATATATATATATATATATATATATATATATATATATATATATATATATATATATATATATATATATATATATATATATATACATGTATTGTGTGTGTGTATATTAGACCACACCTCAATTATGGCTTACCATTTTGGAGCCCTTATCTCAAAAAGAACATTGACCTACTGGAGAGAACCCAGAGAAGGGCTACCAAACTGGTACCCAAACTATCATCTATGAACTACAAAAATAGACTTAGGAAAACTGAGCTATTCTCACTTGAAACAAGAAGGTACAGAGGTGACCTTCTTCTCATTTATAAAATATTAAACACAGACAGCTTAATGGAACAATGTGGCCTAGAGTACACAAACAGGTGACATGTTCCTAGACTCCATCAACAACAGCTAGTCGTTGATTGGGCTAACACTGCCAAAAGAGATTCCTTCTTCTCAATTAGAGCAGCAAAAGCATGGAATAGTCTCCTGAACGAGATTATCGAATCCAACTCCTTTGACACATTTAAAGCCAGATTAGATCATTGGCTCAAAACTACCAACATTTAGTTTAAGGGGGACAATTATGATGGGCAGATGCCTTCTTTTGTCCAGACATACTAAGTAAGAGCTGCAAACTTCTTTCCAAACTCTTTTCTTTGAAAATGGACTTGTGTCCACCTCGCCCTTTACCTGCCACTCTCTTGTTGTCCATCTCCCCCCCCCTTTCTCCACTGTGACGACTGAGCAGAAATATCAAGTTAGGATGGCAGCTTTTTCTTGGTCCACTTCCGTGCAGTCTCCCTCCTCTGCCTTTTTAATCCTCACTGTCCCTCCCCTTGCTTTCTTCTTCTCACTTATGTATCTGAAGAAAGTCGAGACCCCTTTGACAATTCTTTCTTCTGTGTGCGTCTTTGCTCCCCTTACTGCCTTATCTGCTTTCCTCTGCTTTACTTGGTACTAGGTACTTTGTCCTCCCTCTTTGTTTCTTTATACTGTCTGAAAGACACCCATTTTTCTTCCACCACTTTACCACTTCCTTAGAGAACCATAATAGTCTCTTTTTTTTTTCCCTTTACTTTCACTTGCTTCCTTCATGCAGAGGTTATTGCTTTACATATACTCTCTCTTATTTTTTCCCCCACTGTGCCTCTACCCCAACCTGTCAGCCCCCAGCCTGAAGGCAGTTTCTAAGGCAGTTCCCTGATTTCCTTAAAATCCACTCTCCCAAAGTCCAGGATCATCATCCTTGTGTGGTTAGCCTCTGTTCCTGTCTTAATGTTAAACCACACTGTACGGTAATCGCTGGTACCCAGGGGACTGCCCACTGTGACGTCTGCAACACTGTTCTGTTTGTAAGCACCTGGTCCAGAACTGCTCTGTCCCCAGTGAGTTATTTGACTTCTACATACAGAATGAGGTAATTATTATTATTTTATTTTTATTTTTTTATTAAAAAAAGTTTTTGAAATCTAATTCTTTTTTTCTAAAGATTATAAAAATTGCTATGCAAACTAGTTTATTTCTGAGGACTATAGCTAGACTATGTATTTTTGCACTTGTCAGTAATGTGTGTGTTGTTGACATGGAACCTTTATAAATAAGTTATCTTGCTCGAAGGTGATTATTCAAATAAATAAAGATTCTTAGGTTTTATATTATATTAAGGAGCTCAGGGTCGCACTGTTATAGTTGTGTCTTCTCTTGCATCCTGTAGGGTGATATGAATCACCATAACAATACATGAGGAAACACATATACAGCTATAAGCATGTTTATGTTATTAATATATTTGAAAATTAGTAACCGGGGAGGGCACACTGAGCCAAGGCTCATTTCCTGGTGCATCCCAAGGGATAAGGAACGGGAACTACACTAATAACATCACACACAGTGTAACGATTGGTACAAAGTAAAGTGTGAAAACTAGTATAAAATTCTGGCTGGTATAGCAGTAGTGTATGTTGACATACTATAAGAAAAATCCTCTTGCGATATGTATTGTACAAAACAGCGTTTTTTTGCTAAAGTCAGTAAATTAATACAGCAGCATCCTAATCTCCACAAATGCCAATGTTTCACATTTATACTAACCGTTTTTCAAGACGTCTTGAAAAAGCGTTAGTATAACGTGAAATGTTGGTGTTTGTTGGGATCAGGATGCTGCTGTATTAATTTATTAGTTTTAGCAAATAAATACTGTTTTGAACGATACCTACAATATCTCAAGAGATTTCTTATAGTATGTCAGTATACCATGATGCCCGACTTTTACACTGGTGTCTTCATGTTTTTTTACGGTATAGCTCCGGTTATGTTTTAAGTGGCTACCTTCTTGACTGACAAAGTAAAGTACAACCAGATTACAATTTAGCATAGTATAAGTGCAGGTAAACAGAGTTAAATAAAGGTACAGTGAGCTGCTTTCATGTACAAAGAGACCAAAGCAGTTGGCATTAAAGGCAGTGCAGGTTCTCTGAAAGTGTGAAGTCTCATACATATAATTAGCACTTTGGATAATGTCATAGGCTGTGGGTGTAATGATGGACACTGACACAAAAAGGTAATGTGGCAAGGCTAAAAAAAAGTGCTAAGCCTAAAGCTTTATTAAAGTAACAGCAAAAAAAAAAAAAAAAAAATAAAACTATTAACTTTGCAGGAATACAGAAAGAAACATAAAAGGTACAAAAATAAATGAATGTTTCCACAGGCAATATCAGCAAACGAAAAGGCCTCCTGGGATTTCAGTTATCTTAGTCTGAAAGTGCAGACTCCAAATTGATCAGTACTGGCTGATCCCAAACGAATCTGAAGGTATCACAAGAATGAGTCTCCTTTATCCTAGGGAATCATCAGGTGATCACTCCAGACTCCGCCCCTATACTCTTCAATACAAATTTTCATTTATAAAACATTTTATTTCATTCTAAGCCAAGGGACATTCGATAAATCTTTATTACAAAACATTGACATCCCTGAAATGAAATATAATACAGGTTTAACTAAAACAGTACTCTTACCAAGTTTAGCCCTCCTCAACCTATCCACAGTATAACTATAGTGAGAATGGGCAAGGTTGCCCTAGGAAACAGCAAGACAACAAGTGCAAATGGCTGCAAGGACTACCTCTGGCTAAAGGCCTGAATATCCATTATGTGGTAAGCTTTCTCTAATATTAACAGGAGCCAGACTGCTATGAAAAGGAGTAAAACTGAAAAGAGACCATTATTTATTTTACAGTATCTGAAATACTGCATATTTTTGTTTAGGGTTTCTTTTGGGAGTGTTAAACACATTGCAGCACAAGCAAACAAAAGCAGTCCCTTTAATTTCAAATCTGCTTATGTTTAAAACCATTTGTGCTGCTGGCATTTTGCCTTTCCATGTCACCTTACCAAAATAATAAAGTTAAACAGTAAGGAAAAGTAAACTGTTTTGGGGTCAAAATAGTGTTGCTAAGGCATATCTAGGGAACCTTACAACAACACACTAAGGGATTGGGTGACCAGCAGGCAGACTCTGAATCCTTTTACTATCTTTATTTTTCTCTGCCTAAATAGACTAAGTGCTTGTACTGTGAGGAGAATTCCCCTATATTTGGCATTCACATTTGTTTCCTGGGCATTGCTTAAACATGAAGAGGAACTACTAGCCCAAATATGCTAAACCCCAGGTCTATACACTGTAGCCTATCATTGGGGGTGGTACTGAAGCTCCATACCTGTCTTTTTAATGAAATGAAAGTGATAGAAAGGGCCTCTTATCCAGGTGGCCTGCCTGGAAAAAGGGAATTAAAAGGGGAAAGTAAAGGAAAGGACAGTAAGATAATCAGAGAGTGCTACTGCAGACTTGTGAAACAGAATTAGACAGGTATTTGGAGATTTAACAGCACACTTTCACATTTCCTCCCACTTAAGAGGAAACTATAGGGGTACATTATCTACTTCTGTCCCTAGTTTCAGAACTACTAAGTCTTATGCAAAATTAACAGATCTCTCGCTCTTAGAAAGGGAGAGATGGAGCTTTAGCCCACCCACTCCAAAGCTCCACCTCGGGACCCTTATTAAATAATACATACATGAAAGGTTATTCCTAATTCTTCTTACTGCTTTCAAATTCCCGAGGTCTGCATATGTATTTTGTTCTGCCCATATCGACATAAAATCAGCATTCTTATTTGCTGCCCCAGGTCGGTGGTGTACTGTGAACCTATAAAGCTGTAAGGCCAAGTACCACCGCATTATTCTGGGTTTTATCCTTCATATTATGAAGCCAACAAAGGGGTTGTGGTCAGTTAAACCTCAAATTCTGAGCCCCACAGGTAAAACTTGAGGGCTTCAATGGCCCACTTGATAGCCAGACATTCCTTTTCTATGGCTGAATATCTTGTCTCTCTCTCATGCAGCTTACGGCTCAGGTATATCACTGGATGTTCTTCTCCATTTACTATTTGAGACAGAACAGCTCCTATGCCGGAGTCCGAAGCATCCGTTTGCAGCAAAAAAGGAAGGGTGAAGTCGGGGCTTCTGAGTACTGGTGCTGCACAAAGATGTGCCTTAATGGTGCAAAAGGCTTTTTCGCACTCTGGTGTCCATTTCACAGCATTGGGGTGTCGTCTTTGTCAGGTTAGTAAGGGTGTAGCTAAGGTGGCAAAATTAGCACAAACCTCCTGTAATAACCTGCCAGTCCCAAGAAAGATCGAACTTGTTTTTTTATTTAATGGTCTGGGACATTGGGCCACAGCATCAATTTTACTTATTTCAGGTTTAACTTTCCCATTACCTATTAGGAACCCCAGATATCTAGTCTCTTGCATAGCTATACTACATTTCGTGGATTTATAGTTAACCCTGCTGTTGTAAGAGAACGGAGGACAGCATCTAGATGTTGTAAATGGCTGCCCAAGTGGGCTGTACACTATCACATCATCCAAATATGCAGCGCAATAGGACTCATGACGCTGTAAAGTTCGGTCCATTAGGCGCTGGAACGGCTGGTGCACCATGTAGGTCAAGGGCATAGTGACAAAATGGTACAACCCAATAGGCGTGGTGAATGCTGTTTTTCTTTTGAAGTCTGATCCAAAGGGATCTGCCAGTAACCCTTGTCAGGTCAAAGGTGGTAATGTATTTTGCATTGCCAAGTCTATCCATGATGTCATCAATCCTTGGCATAGGGTACGATCAAATTTGAAACAGCATTTAGACGCCTGAAATCCAGACAGAGGCGATACCACCTTCTTTTTACTCACTAAAACTATGGGAAATGCCCAATCACTATTTGATGGTTCAATTACCCCCAACTCATGCATCTTCCTTACTTCTTTATTACTTCATCCCTGGTCCTCTCAGGTAACCGGTATGGTTTTTGTCGGATAGGCTAGGGAATTAACTTCAATTCGGTGTTCAAACCATGTACCAACCCAGGTTTAGAGGTGAATGACTGGGAATACTTACTAAGAAGGTGATCTAACTCTCTCCTCTGCTCTGTCATCAGCATGGGATTAATTGTAAGATCACTCATTTCTCCATCATTCTCTAGCCGTCTATAGGCTACTTCCATTTCATTGGTATCACTCTCTTGGCAAATAAAACACCCTGGGGTTGGTCTTTTAACCCATTCTTTTAACAAGTTTACATGGTAAATCCCCTTTTTCTGACGCCTGTCTGGTAGTTCAAGTTCATATGTAACAGGGCCTGTTTGTCTTAAGATAGTATAGGGGCCCTGCCATTTCATCAGTAACTTGTCAGAGGAGGAGGGCAACAACAACAGTACCTTATCCCCTTCTTGGAATGACTTAGTTCCCACACCCTGGTCATAATACTCTTTCTGCACTGCCTGTTTGCATAGATTGTGCTGATGAGCCATCTGTGTGTATCTGACCAGTTTGGAACGCAAGTTCATTAAATATTTGAGGGTGGTACTGGTGTGTTCCTTTTTGTCTTCCCATTCCTCCTTGACAACATCTAAGGGTCCCCTGGGGTTCCTCCCATAAAGTAACTCAAAGGGGGCAAACCCTGTAGAAGCCTGTGGGACCTCCCTATATGCAAACAATAGGAGTGGAAGGTAAATATCCCATTTTTTTCCTCATCTTCCACATTTTCTTCAACATTTTTCAAGGTCTGGTTGAATCGCTCAACCAGACCGTCTGTTTGAGGATGGTATGGGGTGGTGTGGATAGCCTCACTCCTAAAGTTGCGTACAGTCGTGCTAGCATCTGTGAACAAAAATTGCTCCCCCTATCTGTTAGGATTTCCCTTGGTATCCCCACCCGACTGAATACTTTAAGTAATTCATCTGCTACTTTTTCTGCAGTTACAGTGCGGAGTGGGATAGCCTCAGGATACTTGATGCAGTAGTCACAGATTACCATTATAAATCGGTTTCCCTTGTACCTGTAAAGTTAAGTCAGTCATAGGATACTGATGGATGTCCCCATGAATGCAGATCACTGTTGTTTTTGTCCCCCCTTTTTGTGTTCTGTGGCTGAACCAAATCAGTTCTCACTAACGTTTGTTTGCTGCCAGAATCTATCAACCCAGTAACCTCCCTGTTGCCAATTTTCACTGGTGTGACATACTGTCCCCAATTTGCTAGGGCCAACTGGGCAACTGTGGATTTCCTCTGGGGCAATATCGGGCTATATGCCCCTTTCTGGCACTCCTACATATGATGTTGGGGTTAAATGGTCTATTAAATGGAACAGTCTTGGAGTCCCCACTACCAGTACCAGATGGGGAAGAAGAAGAAGAAGTAGTAGGTCTTACCGTGGGCAGAGTCAGACCAGCACCAGGTTGTCCTCGTTGTCGGTTGGGACGGGCCATTAGATAGTCCTCAGCCAGTGTGATGGCTTTTTCCGAGGTGTCTGGCCGTGTTCCCTCACCCACACCTGTACATCTGAGGGTAGTATACGAATGAACTGTTCCATTATTACCATCTCCAAAATTTGTTCTATCGTTTTTACCCCTGGTTGCAACCACTTCTGGCATAAGTCCTTCAATTTGGTATATGTTTCTCTGGGAGTGTCTGTGTTATGAAATCTGCATGTCCGAAAACGTTGCCGGTATGTTTCAGGGCTGATATCATACCTTTGCAGGATTGCCTGCTTAACAGCATCATAGTTCTCAGCCTGGGTGTTGTCCATATGGCTGTAGGCCAGCGCTGTGCCTTTCCCGGATAGGTATGGTACTAAGCGTATAACCCATTGGGTCCTAGGCCACCCACATGCCTGAGCTATTCGCTGAAATGTAGTCATGTATGCTTCAATGTCATCAGTGGCACCTAATTTGGTCAGTTTTATGTCCTTAGGTCCATCTACAGGGAGGATTACGTCCCAAGGTCTCTGATGGCCCTTAATGTATCATTCCACCTGACTCAGCTCTCTGAAGATCCATTTCCTTTGTTTATCCATGGCAAGTTGCTTAACACACAACCAGCATAATAGGCTATGTATGTCCTCTGGAGGTTCATCAGCAATTTGTTCTGTAGTGGTCCCATCCTCACCTTCCTCTCTCAGCACCTCCTCTTTCTCCTCTTTGGCTGCTTTTCGCCGGACATCTGGCCCCAACCCTGGCAAAGGGGTCTCTCCATACTTGGCAGCCATGGTTCGTGTGAGGACACTGCTGGGCTTGTCAAGGACCTGCTCTTCCTTCTTCTCCTGCATTCAATGTCCAGTTACTGGGAAGCACCAGTATCATCAAAACATCCCACCACTGCCACCAGTGTCATAGGCTGTGGGTGTAATGATGGACACTGACACAAAAAGGTAATGTGGCAAGGCTAAAAAAAAGTGCCAAGCCTAAAGCTTTATTAAAGTAACAGCAAAAAAAAAAAAAAAGAAAATATAAAACTATTAACTTTGCAGGAATACAGAAAGAAACATAAAAGGTACAAAAATAAATGAATGTTTCACAGGCAATATCAGCAAACAAAAGGTCACTTGGATTTCAGTTATCTTAGTCTGAAAGTGCAGACTTCAAATGGATCAGTACTGGCTGATCCCAAAACGAATCTGAAGGTATCACAAGAATGAGTCTCCTTTTATCCTAGGGAATCATCAGGTGATCACTCCAGACTCCGCCCCCTATACTCTTCAATACAAATTTTCATTTATAAAACATTTTTATTTCATTCTAAGCCAAGGGACATTCAATAAATCTTTATTACAAAACATTGACATCCCTGAAATGAAATATAATACAGGTTTAACTAAAAACAGTACTCTTACCAAGTTTAGCCCCTCCCTCAACCTATCCACAGTATAACTATAGTGAGAAATGGGCCGGCTGCCTCCTAGGGAAACAGCAAGAGCAACAAGTGCAAATGGCTGCAAGGACTACCTCTGGCTAAAGGCCTGAATATCCATTATGTGGTAAGCTTTACTCTAATATTAACAGGCTGCTATGAAAAGGATAAAACTGAAAAGAGACCATTATTTATTTTACAGTATCTGAAATACTGCATATTTTGTTTAGGAGTTTCTTTGGGAGTGCTAAACACATTGCAGCACAAGCAAACAAAAGCAGTCCCTTTAATTTCAAATCTGCTTATGTTTAAAACCATTTGTGCTGCTGGCATTTTGCCTTTCCATGTCACCTTACCAAAAATAATAAAGTTAAACAGTAAGGAAAAGTAAACTGTTTTGGGGTCAAAATAGTGTTGCTAAGGCATATCTAGGGAACCTTACAACAACACACTAAGGGATTGGGTGACCAGCAGGCAGACTCTGAATCCTTTTACTATCTTTATTTTTCTCTGCCTAAATAAACTAAGTGCTTGTACTGTGAGGAGAATTCCCCTATATTTGGCATTCACATTTGTTTCCTGGGCATTGCTTAAACATGAAGAGGAACTACTAGCCCAAATATGCTAAACCCCAGGTCTATACACTGTAGCCTATCATTGGGGGGGTACTGAAGCTCCATACCTGTCTTTTTAATGAAATGAAAGTGATAGAAAGGGCCTCTTATCCAGGTGGCCTGCCTGGAAAAAGGGAATTAAAAGGGAAAGTAAAGGAAAGGACAGTAAAGATAATCAGAGAGTGCTACTGCAGTAGACTTGTGAAACAGAATTAGACAGGTATTTGGAGATTTAACAGCACACTTTCACAGATAATATAACTGCTCGGTATATTTTCCCATTTATGGAGTACTCCTGCATTTTCTGGATGTTAACAGCTATATGGTACGCAAAATGTTGGAAGGGACCCAAATATTTGCAGACAGAAACCAGAAAATTAGAAACTGTCAGTATACAGAGGGCCTGATTATTTGTGGTGCAAAATTAGCATTCTCTCTCCTAAAGCTGGTCTCCGGGCTCATCACTTCTGGGAGGTCCTTCCTGGAACCACTTGACAGGCAGGGAGTATACATACTTCTGCATGATGGCTATACCCTCCCGCTTGTTTCCTCTAGACGTCGATTTACTTCCTGCCTGTCTAGTGGCAGGAGCTCTGCTGAACCTCTTTCACAGGAGTGACAGAATCCGAAGACTGCTTCAGTGAGTGAAATTTATTTCTATTTTTTTACTTAATAGCGCTGTTGAGCACTAGCACAGGGACCCCTGGGTCAGCCTTGCAAGCTGCACAGATGGGCTCCCTGCTCACTGTTTCACCCGTGCTCCACAGCTTCTTCCCGCGCTATGAGCCCCCTCTCCTCCCAGAGCGCCGAGGAGGCAGTCATGACCTGACTGCAGCCGACAAACTTTTGGGGCCAGCAGATCAGTGAAGCAGCCGCCTCGCTGACGAGCACACAAGGGATTTAGGCTCGTCGACAGGTGCCTGGAACTTCTCTGCCATCGGTCATGAAAGGCTTAGACCGTCGACGCGCCTGCCAGTCAGAGAGCCTCATGGGCGTATCGGGATCTCTGACGCTGGGTAAATAAGCGTGAGCTTTCGCACTCTTTAGGCAGGTGGGAGACAGCCCATTAGGAGGGAAAAAGAGGGCGCAACATTAATATCATCGAGCATCACCCGAGTAGCTCATCAGCAGATCCACTTGGGGGACACCTGAGCTTGAAAGGGACTGGACAATATGACGGCAGGATTCAAATCTTATAAAACAGATTCACCTGGGGGACACCTAAGCCTGAAAGGGGCTGGACTAAACGACAGCAGGATTCCAATCATGTATATGTGTATGTATGTAATGTACGTATGTGTACACGTGTGTGTGTGTGTGTGTGTTTATATACGTACATATATATTGTAGCATGGCCTCAGCAAAAGCGGATAGACCCCCTGGAGGCAGAAAGTGTGCCACAAGTGCAGAACACCCATGCTGGCCACATTCACAGGGTCTCTGTGTGTCAAATGAGACAGTACAGCGTCACCAGCCCAGGACGAGGCAGACGAGGCGTCCGCCTCCAAATCTCAGGATCGCCGAGACCACCTCAGGGGCAGGGGCAGTCTCCCACCTTAGTGGGGCATCACCACTCGGCTGGGGCTTTAACCCCGGATCTAATAGAGAAACTGAATAGGGCCTTCACCCTCAACCCCTTGTATTTCGACATCCTTCAGCAGTCCCTGGAGCCCAGGACCCATAGGAAAGCCCCCTGCAAGCTCACTCCCTCCCCATCCTCGAATGAGGACACCCCCTGCTCCTCACGACATGATAGGAGGAGGAGGAGGAGGAGGAAGAGGCCCAGATCCAGGATTAGAGCCAGGGACACAACCCATGGGAAGCACAGACTGGACAGGTCACCTTCAGGGTCCGGCTGATCATCCCTAGAAGAGGGGTTACTCCCAAACTCTGATTCTGACTCGGACTCCTCGCCAGCCAGAAACTTTGATTTGGAAGATCTAGATTTTTTCATTAAAAAGGTGTCAGATGAATCCACCTGAGTTTATCTTCTCCAGAGCCCAAGCGAGCGAAGCCAGCAGTCTGGCTTGTGTCGGCTTCAAAGCCAGCGACTGCTTTTCCCATCCCTCCAGCCATAGAGAACCTCCTTAAAGGAAGAATGGCAGGGACCACAGCATTCTTTTCCTGTCCCTCACTGCCTAACCAAACTACTGAAATTTGACAAGAAACCTTCGGAGAAATGGCTCGACTGTCCCAGGATAGACCCTCTTATCTCAAACCTCACGAAAGAGATGGTTATTCCAGTAGAGGGTGGAGCCACCCTGCGGGATAGGAAAGTGGACACCTCTCTGAAGAAGAAAACTTTTTTCAGTCCACCGCAGCCTCCCTCAAGGTGGCTATGTCTAACCTCTACTCGGCTTGGGCTGCGCTCTCCTGGGCCACTGATCTGGCATTCCAGCTCGCTGATGAGCCAGAGAAGAATCAATACATTTTACAGCAACTGCAACTCATGGGGCTAGCCTCGGCCTATTTGGCTGATGTGTTGGAGGAGGCAGTCAGGTGTGCAGCATGGGCTATATTTTACCAGACCTCAGCTCGGCGCAACTTATGGCTACGGTCTTGGCAGGTGGATGCCTCCTTGAAGATGCACTTGGTAAATGCCCCTTTATGAAGGAGGCATACTTTTTGGCTCGGCTTTAGAGGCAGGCAAGGAATCTGGAGAAACGGTGAAAGTGTGAATGCCACAATCCCGGGGAAGAAAAAAACCCTGGGCTTCGAGATCCAGACAGAATTTTCATGCCCAGAATTATTCCAGGGGTCAGAACAAGTCAACTCCAGGCAGACGATCCTGGTTCACCTCGCGCAACCAACGTAGCTTCTGGGGTGGCAGGGGAGGTGCCCAAGATGCCGAGGGTGACTCAAAAAAATCACGAGGACTCACGGCCCCATCCTCGCATTGGGGGCAGGCTTTCCAGCTTTTATGAGGAATGGGTTCACACTACCATGAACAAGCGGGTGTTAGACGTAATTCGCGAGCGTTACTTCGAGTTCGACTCCTGCCCCCCCCCGCCTCACATAGTGCCCTCACCAGTTTCAAGCAACCCAGTAAAAAGAGCAGCGATCCTGCAAGCGATTACAGATCTCATACAGGCAGCAGCAATCGAACAAGTTCCCACTCCTGAAAGGAACAGAGGAGTGTATTCCTTATTCACACAACAGCTTAATCTGGTTCAAGGTCAGTTGGCATTCATTTGTATCCCCCTCCCCCGGGTCGTGCCTGAAAATAGGCAGGATTTGTCTAGTGCACTTACCCGGTCAACAAAAACTAAAATAAAAAAAAAAATAAAAAAAATTGTGCCAAAACGTTCAGGGGGCTTCCACCCAGTGTTAGATTTCAAGTTTCTAAATGACTTTGTTCATCACAGAACGTTCAAGATAGAGACCTTGTCCTCCATCTTCCAAAAAATCCATCAGGGGGACTTTTTGGCCTCAGTTGATTTACAATATGCTTATCTACACATTCCCACCCGGAAAGCACACCATCAGTTCCTCAGATTCAGAGTGGAAGGTCACCATTTTCGATTCACATTGCTGCCAGAGCCACAGCCCGCAGAGTCTTCTCCAAAGTCCTGATGAAAGTGGTCGCTTGCCTCCAAATGCAAGGGATCCAGCTCTTCAAACAACATGAAGTCTTGCTGTATTCTGACATATTGCAGTGATTCCCAACCATTGAACTGCTCCAGAGAACAAAGAGTTAACTTTCTATGCAGGGCATAGAATGCTGAGCTCGAGCTCGGTTGAAGACTTTGTCTGGAGTGTTTCAAACTTAAACCGTCAGATTCTTTACTCAGCCTCACTGAACGGTCGCTCCGGAGATTTCTCCTTCAGCTCTGTTCAAAAGTCGGTTAAAGTTTCATTTTTCGTCGTTTTTTTTTAAACTGAAAAGTTAATCCGCATAGTCGGTTCAGTCTCTGTTTGTGGTGCCATGAGTACTAGATAGGAATTTTTCTGTTTTTCTGTGTGGAACTTGTAAAAGTGCGGCTCGGTTCAGCTGAACCGGCCATTTGATAGTGAAATCTTGTGTTTTGTGTGTTACTTAGTGTGTGGTTACCGGTTCTTATCGGTTCTAAAAAAAAACCCCAAAAAACGTGTTTTAGTATGTTTGTTTTTCCAATACCCGTGACACGATTAGGAACCGAAAAGGGAATCTTGCCTGGCGGTTGCCATAAAAAGGGTAAGTTGGTTAGGTTGACCATGTCTGAGAAACCCAAGACAAAAAACGGGCCCACTGGGTTTCAACACTGCAGTGAGTGTGGGGAGGTCTTTGCTAAGTCCGATCCCCACACCACCTATGTTTATTGTCTGGGGTTTGACCACCTCGATTCAGACTGCCAAATATGTAAAAACTTTCCCAAATCTACCCTTGAGAAGAGATTAGGTAGACTGAGGGAAAAGGAGGCAGAGAAGTCTGCTGACCCGGATGACCAGCCCGGTTCGGTTCCGACCGAACCAGAAGGAGTGCCCTCTGACCGCCCTGATACTACTTCGGGCAAAAGGAGAGTTGATTTCGAGGGATCGGTTCTGACAAAAAGAAAGTGCAAAGACAAATCGACCGTTTCGGATCCAGAGGTTCATGTTCCGACCGCCGAAGAGATAGCCAGAGTGATTCAGATTGTGGAATCGCTCCGTCTGGTTCCTACCGATCCGGCTCCTTGTGGCAGGGGTTCGGTTCGGTTGGTTCCCCCGGTTCAAGATTATACCCTCGAAGATTTTTATGAACCGGAATTTGAAGAGGAAGGGGAATTTGAGGATGATGATGATGGTGAAAGTGAGGGTCTGGATGTGCCTGTGGAACTGGACATCTCCCCAGACAGACCTTCAGGTGTCTTCCCCCCTAGGCTGAGTCCCCTTTTCACTTTATGTTCTACAGAAAAGTGGCTGAAACCCTCCAGCTTCCTATGGAGGAGGCTGTGGAAGATCAAGAGGAGCCTGATTATGTAGAAATGATGGCCATCCCAGAGTCCAGGAGAGTGTCTATTCCCCTCCACAAATCTTTTGGGAAACAGACACAAAAAATCCTAAAGTCTTCTAACACTATATTTCCTGTCGATAGAAGAATGGACAAGAGGTATACACTTTCAGGCTCAGACATGGAGTTCTTATATCAACAATGCAGCCATGTTGGGGTAGTGCAGGCTGCTGCCTGTGAAAAGGCAAGTATTCCCTTGGCTTCACACACACCCAGACAAGGACTCCAGGAAGATTGATGCCATGGCAAAGAAACAGTACATGGCATCTTCCTTGGGACTCAGGCAGGCGAATTATATGGCTTATACAGCCAGGTACCAGAAGTCCAGGTGGGACACTGTACTGGCACTGGCTAAACAGGCCTCCCCCCAGCTAGCCAAGGAGCTGGAGGCGGTGGCTGCAGATGGAATTGAGGCATCTAAGGTTCAGTTTCATCAGAGGATGGCTTGGCTCAGATGTACTAGCCTCTCGTAGAACACCCAGGCTAAGGCCATAGATTTTACTGTAGTGGGTAATTCTCTGTTTGGGGAGCAGACAGAGAATTACATGAAGAAAATGGATGAGTACAGGACCACTTACAGGAGTGCTAAGGCCAAGGAGAGGCAGGCAACTCCTCAAAGGCAGCAGTCTAGGGGCAGGGGCAGGCCTTTTTACCAAGCACAGGCCTCTTCTTCCTTTTCTCAGAGGGGGTTCTTCAGAGGGAGAGGCAGAAGGGGGATGAGCAGGGCTGCATCCACTCCTCAGCCTAAAGCCCCTGCCAAGCAGACACCCTGATGGGCCTGCCCGCGTCGACTCTCCTATTCCAGAAGGGGGCAGGCTGGCTTACTTTGTCTAGGACTGGATGTCTATTACATCAGACTAGTGGGTCCTGGAAGTAGTAAGCCAGGGACTGGTTCTCAGCTTCAGAAAATTTCCAAAGATGAGAGCCAGATCTTTTCCACTTGCAAATCTCTCGGAAACCCTTGCCCTAGAGGCAGAGGTTTCTTCTCTTCTAGCCTTAAGAGCTATAGAGAGAGTACCTACCTTACACTGGGGCAAAGGACTGTACTCCAGGTACTTCCTGACCCCAAAAAAGACAGGGGAGTGGCTACCCATCCTAGACCTAAGATGTCTAAACAAACCTCTTTTAAAACCAAAGTTCAAGATGGTAACTCTTGGAATAATCCTTCCTCTCTAAGGCCAGGGGACTGGCTAGCCTCCCTGGACCTCAAAGATGCCTACTTTCACATTCCCATCAAGTGCTCCCACAGAAAGTACATCAGGTTCGAGTTGCCTTCAGGCCGCTATCAATTCAGAGCTATGCCCTTTGGCCTAACATCAGCCCCAAGGGTTTTCACAAAGTGCCTGGCAGTAGTAGCCTTCCTAAGAAGGCAAAAGATCTCCATCTTCCCATACTTGGACGACTGGCTCATAGTAGGTCAGTCTCCAGACCAAGTCAAGTCACATCTGCAAGTGACCCAGCAAGTGCTCACTTCCTTAGGATTCCTTCTCAACCTACCGAAGTCAGTTCTCGAACCAGTACAGCTCCTCACCTTCATAGGTGCAGAACTGGATACAGGAAAGGCAAGAGCCTTCCTTTCCCTGGAAAGGGCGAGGACCCTTACGGAACTGGCCTCTTCATTCACCCTTCAGGTGTCTCGACCAGCAAGGCATTTCCTTCAGCTACTGGGCCACATGGCAGCTTCCACAGCAGTGGTCCAGGGAGCCAGATTCCAAATGAGGGACATTCAGTTCCATTTAAGAGCCTTTTGGTCCCAAAGAAAGGATTCCCTTACCAAACTAATCCCGGTAACTCAAGCCCTGATCCAGGCCTTGCAGTGGTGGCAGGATCAGGACAATTTGAGACAAGGGGTTCCATTTGTCACTCCGTCTCATTCACTGAAACTCACCACAGATGCTTTCCTGCTGGGCTGGGGAGCCCATTTGGGGGATCTTACCACCCAAGGACTGTGGTCACCTCAGGAATCTCTGCTTCACATCAATCTCTTCGAACTCAGAGCAGTGTTTCTGGCACTGCAAGCTTTTTCCAAATCTGTAGAGAACAAGGTGGTTCAGGTCAGATCAGACACCACCACCACCATGTGGTACATCAACAAGCAGGGAGGCACTCGGTCTACGGCCCTGTGCACAGAAGCAATGAAGTTGTGGTCCCTGGCCTATTCCCTGCAGATCTCTCTGAATGCAGTTCACCTCCCAGGGAAGGACAAAGTCCTAGCAGATGCACTGAGCAGAATATCCCAGGGCCATCACGAATGGGCCCTAGATCCTCTAGTTTTGAAAGTGATTTTTCTCGAGATGGGGCACACCAGAGAGAGATCTTTTTGCAGCCCCAGACAATCACCAACTTCCTCTCTTTTGTTGCAGACCCCCAGTCTTGGGCTCAGTCCCCCTGGATGCTCTGATTCTGAGCTGGGAAGGGACATTTCTGTATGCTTTTCCCCCCTTCCCTTTCTTGTTCAGGGTGCTAGTCAAGATAAGGTCACAACCATGCAAGGTGATTCTGATTGCTCCAGACTGGGCCAGACAGCCATGGTATCCGTTGTTGCTGTCCCTAACAGTTCACCTTCCCCTGTCTCTTCCCAGGAATTACAACCTGTTAACATCCTCTTAGGGGAGGATTTGGTACCCGAATCTTCAGTCTCTCAATCTCAAGGCCTGGCTCTTGAAGAGTTAGAGTTTGCAGATCTGCAACTTTCCCAAGGGGTTCTGGATATCCTTAAGGCTTCTCGAAAGCCTTCCACCAAGAAGACTTACAACTCCAAATGGAAAAGATTCAGCATTTGGTGTTCTAAGAAGAATATTTCTCCAGACACTGCTGAATTGCCTACGGTTCTGGATTATATGGTCCATCTTAATGGCCTAGGTCTCAGACCAGTTACCCTCAAGGTACACTTGGCAGCTGTTTCTGCTTTCCTGTCAGTAGGCAAGTCTTCCTCTCTGTCATCCAATCCTGTATTCTGTAAGTTTTTCAAGGAATTGCTTCACACCAATCCCCCCTTTAGAGATCTTGCTCCTGCTTGAGACCTTAATGTTTGCATTGGTCAGCTTATGCAACCCCCCCTTTGAGCCTTTGTCCTCAGTGGAGCTCAAGTACTTGACTTGGAAAACTGTGTTTTTGGTAGCCATTACTTCTGCCGGACATATCCGTGAATTGCAAGTCCTATCAGTGGAATCTGATTTCATCTCTTTTCACAGAGATAAAGTGGTCCTTAGAACTAACAGAAAGTTCTTACCTAAAGTGGTTTCAGATTTCCACCTCAACCAGTCTATTTCTCTCCCTGTTTTTCTCTGACCATTCCTCCTCAGGGGAGAGGAGGCTTCACAGCTTGGATGTTAAAAGAGCCCTTAGCTACTACATTGAGTGTACCAAGGGTCACAGGTTTGAATTTCTCCAGTTGTTCCTTACCTATGGAGAAGTTGGTAAAAGGCAAACCTGCCACTAAGAGATCTATTGCCAGGTGGATTGTTTCTTGTATACAATTCTGCTATGAAAACTGGTAGAACTCCACCCTCAGGCCTGAGGGCTCATTCCACTAGAGGTTAGCTCTTCCCTGGCTGCTGCCAGGATATTCCTCTCTTAGAAATTTGTCAAGCAGCCACCTGGAAAACAGTCCATACTTTCACCAAGCATTACTCTCTGTATATCCAGGCTAGGAGTGATGCTCGGTTTGGCACAGCAGTACTTCAGAGCCTGTTCCCAAAGTAGGTTCTGTCTTTCCTCCCATGGAGGTACTGCTTGGTAGTTTGCATATGTCAGAATACAGCAAGACTTCATGTTGTTTGAAAAAAAAATTACTCACTTTAGTAATATTGTTTCTTCTAATGGAGTCTTGCTGTATTCTGACCTCCCCGCCTTCCTCTCAGAGCCTAAATTTTGGGATGTGGGTGGGCAGGAGCAGTGTTGGCACCCTAGGGGTGTCCTTTTTACACCCTCTTTTGGGTTTGGGTGAGAGGTTGTGTTTTGGATGTGTTTTGTTTTTGGGTTTCCTGACTTGAGTCTTCCTTTGAAATCCCCAAATTTTTTATATATTTGCCAGTTGGCTAGTAAGAATTTTACAGTTTCCACACACAATACCTAGTGAGTCTTTGCTCGTAAAGATCTGACGGTTGCAGTTTAAACAACAGCGGACAGGGTCTTCAGCCGAGCTCGTGGTGAACATTCTATGCTAGTCATAGAAAGTTTAACTCTTTGTTCTCCGGGGCAGTTGAAAGGCAGGACCTAACTGCATATGTCAGAATACAGCAAGACTCCATTAGAAGAAACGACATTACTAAGGTGAGTAATTTTTTTTTTTTATGGTTTGAACAATGGTCTGTAGGAAACTATGAGTACTTAGGAAATCAGAAGTTATACCAACGTATCTCAGAGAAACTTTCCTACGGATAAAGCAATGTTATTTATCTACTGATAATTTAGTAACATTCCAAAGAAAACAACTATATACTTACTTATTGCAGTCTATATACCATGTGGATAAAGTTTTTGAGAAATGTCTTGATAGCAGACTACCTGCTCTAAAAAGAAAAATTACTGACAAACAAAAGGATTGCGGAAAAAATGTGGGATATACATTGGCTGGCATGTCACGAGAAAATAAATGTTGGGGCAAATCATAAACATGAACAGCATATTGAAAGGTTGTGTAGTACAGTGGAATGTATTAGGAAGAAACTATAGCACGTTTGTTGTTTGAGTGCTCTTTCATTAAGGATTTCTGGGACTTTGTTGCTCAAAAGTGGGGGGAGAAACTATTTTCTAAAATGTCTTATGGAAATATTATGTACGGGGCCTTTTCTCCTGAATGGCGAAAGTGGCATATCAGTACCTAAGGGTTATAATAACTAGTTTTAAATGGCAAATCTGGCTAAACAGATGTGGTTATACATTACATCAAAAGGAGGGGACATATGTGGGAATACTACAAACAGTAGAACTTGATTTAAAGAAATTCTATTTGAAGGAAAAGGCCTTATTTTCTAGAGAGAAATTACTGGAGTTATGGAATAGTCTTCCATGGATCAGTAATAATGATACACCAATTACCTGAAATGTTTATAAAAAGAAAGGAAATTGCTATGAGGTGCCAGACCATGTCTGATTAAAATTAATTTCCTTATACAGTAGATAGTTTGTAAAATTTTTAGTTCAGCATATCGGGGTAACGTTGTGCAAGTGTTCTGGTGGTGAAAGCAGGGGACAGTCTTTCATTTTTAAAGTTAAGTCCACCTAGTGACGTGGCAGTAGTTCTCTCTCTCTCTCTCTCTCTCTCAGCTGGTCTCCGGGCTTCCTTACTCCTGGGCTGTATCGTCTGATACTGATAGGTAGGCAGGAATCGGACCTCTGCAGCAGGGGACATCCAGACCTCCACTTCCTGTCTCCCTCTGTTTACTTCCTGCCTTCAGTGAAGCAGGTACTCTGCAACAGAGCCCTGTCACACGTGGCAGGGCTGATGAGATTATAAGTTATAAATTTTAATTCTACATGGGCAGCAAGTGTATTTCTTGGATTACTAGGACTTGGAGCGATTTGGAAATGCTCCATGGAGGAACCCAGTCTCAGCCCTGCAAGCTGCACAGACTGGCCCCACCTATCAGTGGCTCACTAGATTTCCCACGATTTTAAGCTCCCCTACAATGAACGTTTATAAGCTCTCAAGGCTAGGGGGGCCCCTAATTTAAGCACTGGAGTGCTTTCTGGGGACAAGTGCCTGTCTAGTGTTGAGCGGCTTGGGGAAAATATCAGCCGCTCATCGATGTGCAGCTCCTCATCGCGGATTCAGGCAGTGCATCACAAGGCTAGGGGGACCTCTAATTTAAGCACGGGAGTGCTTTCTGGGGACAAGTGCTTGTCTAGAGACCAACGGCCCGGGAAAATATCAGCCATTTGTGAATGTGCAGCTCCTCGGCCTTGAATTCAGGCAGTCGTCAGTTGCTCATGGCGGTGGCAGCTTTCTCGTGCAGGCGCTTGAGACCTCGTTACCGTGACAAGCACTGGAGGAGAGCACCAGGCTGTAGCACAATGACGGCGCTGAGGGAGCACCAGGCCGCTTGCCGACGAGTCAGCAGTGGTCCCGTCGTTGATCAGGTCGTAGCGCTGGAAGGATTCCTCTCGTGGAGCCTGAGGATAGCCAGTAGCACTGTAGGGGCATCCCTGCAGAACCCGGAGCACAGCGCTTGGGGATACAAAATGAGTAGGCATCCTTACTGAATGAAGGGCGCAGCACTTGGGGATCCCCCCCTTTACAGGAACAAATGGAGCTCAGGACCCCCCAAACAACATCAAGGGACAAAATGGATCTTATTCAGTAAAAGTACTGCTTAGCAGCAATCCATGCAGCTCAGGGTTTTGCCCTTAAAGGGCCAGCAGCAATTCATGCTGCTTCAGCAGCATAACGAGGACACCTCCGGGGAGGGGGTACGCTGTTTAAAAGGAGAACAGGTCTGTCAAACCTTCCAGGGGCAAAAACTGCCAGCGCGGATTTGTCCCCACTTCTAATCTTTTCGCTGGGTCACTTTGCCTAATATGTGAGAAGGCAGCGTCTGCGAATGTCGAGGTCTCAAAGGAGGTGGCCCATTCCTCGACTCCGACTGATAGCTGACAGACAGGGTTGAACGAGCAGCAACCACCAGGTCTGAGAGAGCAGCAGCCACCGGGAGACCCGGCAGTCCACAGCCCCTCTCTGGCACCAGGTCTCTTTGACAGGTAAATCAGTGCCTTTGCTCTGGACCCAGCATTCCTCATGGGCAACTTCCAGGGTCAGAAGATGGGAGACAGCATAAGAAGGCAAAAGAAAGCCCCGTCCTCATTCGAAGAGGAGCAGTAGCCCTCTTGTTAGTGTCACAAGGAACGTCCACGGACTTCTCAGTCTTCAGTTCATGGGGCTTATCATCAGAAACTATCGAGGAGAAAGAGTTCCTTAATTCTAGCTGCTCAGAATCTTTGACCTGGAGGACTTCGGTCTTTTTTTTTTCTTTTTTTCCAAAAAAGTTGTAGCTGGGATTCACATCGGACCTTCCTTGGAGGCTCCCACCCAGCCAAAACAGGCTTTCACCTTACAGCGGCAAATAAACTGGCCTCAGCCTTCCATATTCCCCCAACCAGTGGGGACTTGCTATGGAGGAATGGCAGAGTCCAGAATGCACCTACACGGTGGCCTGGCGGATCTCTAAACTTCTTAAGTCTGACAAGAAGCAGTCTAAAAATTGGTTAGACTGCCCCAGCATCGACCCTCTAATTTCAAACCTGAACAAGAAGTCGGTCATCCCAGCCAATGGAGGGGCTTCTCTCAGAGACCCAGTGCATAAGGATGTGGATGCCTCGCTCAGCTGGGTCCTCCAAACATCAACAACGTCTCAGGGCGACAACCAGAGGAAGAGTTCCCTAACCAATCCTTTTTTGGCCTGAAATGCTCTGTCTGGGGTCCCAATGTTAGCCTTTTATTTTTCTGTAAGTGAGCCAGAGAGGAACAGACCTATTCCTCATCAGCCACTATTCTTGGGGAGGCGGTCAGGTGCGCCGCTCAGGCCATGTATCCAACCTCGGCTCGCTGCAGCCCCTGGCTTCGGGTCTGGCAAGCAATCGCCTCTACAAGAGCCAGTCAGTTAACTCACCTAATGTAGGTAATCTCCTGTTTGGCTCAGCCCTGAAGGAGGTAGTGAGGGATTACGAGGAGATGACAAGGTGCACATCCCACATCAAGAGGCAGGGGCCAGTCTTCATCCTTAGGCCCCAGATGCTTTGTGCATTACCTAGGTTACAGTAAGGGTCAAAATACTAATTTCTCCGGGAAAAAGAACATGCTATCCAGGCACATCCCCCAGTAGGGGGCCAGTTTCTAAAAATTCTCGAGGAATGGGTCCAAACTAAGTCAGACAGAGGAGTCATAGACATTACCATCACCTAACACAAGCCCCTACTACCTCATGTGGTGCCCTCCCCCATCACTGGCAACCCATCTGAAAGACGGGCAACGCTACAGGCCATTATGGGATTACTACAGATGGGCTAGTTTCCCATTCTTCATCGTGCCAAAACAGATGGGGGTTCAGGACAGTCCTAGTTCTCGAATTCTTGAATAGTTTTGTCTGCAGCGACCCTATAATCAATCGGGGAATCACAAAAAGGGGATTTTTCCGGCATCCATAGATCTGCAAGATGCCCATTTACATTTCCCACTCAGTAACGTCACACGCACAATCTCAGGTTTAGAGTGGCATAACAGTACTTCAATTTAGACTCTGCCATTGGGGTCTTCCTCAGACCCACGGACAGAAGTAAAGGTGCCAGTAGCGGTCATAGTCCAAGTAAAAGCCCCACAGCTCAACCAAACATTAGAAGCAGTGGCAGAGGTGGTCTGGTACCCACCGGCACACGGTTTTCTCATCAACTGGAGAAAGAATTCCCTAATTCCAAACCAGACCTTGATCCTTCTGGGGGTAGACGACATGACACGAGGTTTTCCCCCCTGAAAACTACATTTTGGATTCTGCTAAAGCTCATCAAGGAGTTTCATGTAACTCCTCAGCTGGCTGCTTATTTTTTCATACAGCTCGTTGAGACAGAGTAAACCCTTCCTCCAGTGACAGTCTCGGAGGACGAGGTCATGAAGGGTCGCAAGTTAGGCCATCCTCACTAAATCCGAATTACGACCGATGCAAGCCTCAGGAGCTGGGGAGTGCTCACCTACATCAGCTGTTGGCCCCAGGCAGGTGGTTGCTGTTAGAGACACACGGTACAGCATAAACGTTCTCGACATGTGAACAGTAGGCCATGCTCTGAGGCACTCTGAATAGCAATTCCCCAATTAGGATAGTCTGGTTCCAGCCGACAATCTGTCAACGTTGGCATACACCAACCACCAAAGCGGCACAAGAAGCTCAAAATGCTAAGGGACTCCCTTGTCTTTCAGTGGGCTGAGCACCACTGAGCAATGTGTATACCAGGACAGGTAAATGTTACAGCAGACTGGCTTAGTCACACGGTTGGTCGACCAGGGGAATGGGAGCTAAGGATCGTGCCTCCTACATCTTGACAGAACAGTGGGGCAATCCTCAGACAGATCTTTTCGCCTGCTAGCGGAACTCCAAGGTAAAGCAATTCTGCTCCCTGGCCAAGGATGAACCAGCAGTTGCTCAGGACACCTTTTCCCCTAAACTGGGATGAGTTTGGTCTCCTGTATGCCTTTCCTCCAGTACTGCTTCTATCAAGAGTCCTTCACAAAGTGGTTCGGGACAGGACAGTCATAATTCTAGTCTGCCCCTTATGGCTTTTCGGCACATAGCTCCCGATTATCATTCGTCTGTCAAGGTGACCACGTCTAACATTCAAGTTCAGCCTGGACATTCTCCATTAAGGTCCGGCTCAGGATCCCATTTAAACAACTTGTCTCTCTAGGCCTGTAAATTAAGCAGAAAAACTTTCAAGGAGCTAGGCTACACAGCTCCTGTTATTGATATGAAGGGGACTCATGTTTTCTCTTCTTCCTCCAAAGTGTATTATTGAATCTGGAGAAAATTTTGGTTCTGGCTTTATTCAAAACACATATAGAACTGTCCAATATAATCACCTGTTCTACTGCAGTTCTTTCAGATGGATGGACAAAGGACTGCAACCAGCCACCTTACAAGTTCAGGTTTTTGCACTGGGGGCACTCTTGTTGACGGATTCAGGGGAATCGACGGATTCATGTACCCATGTCTGTAGGTTTCTAAAGACAGCAACATAAGATGCCTTCCAACCCACCAAAGCTACCACCTTGGAGTCTTAATTTGGTTCTCAAGGCTGTGGCCAAGGTCCCCTTTAGAGCATATCAAGGAGATATCCATCACGTGTCTCAAAATAAAGGTCACCTTTTTCTCATAGCATTTGCTTCAGTCAGGAGAGTCAGCAAACTAAACGCATTACTTACCCAAGAGCCATACACTGTTTTTCATCAGGCTCGAACAGTTCCAGGTTTTTTGCCAAAGTTATGCCTCCCTTCCATTACAGTCAAGGGTTCATTCTTCCTTCCTTCTGCCCACTCTCCAAAAGCAATAAGGAAGAGGAATTGCGTCCACTAGAGCTGGGAGGTGTGATAGAAACATAGCGACATGGAGGTTGAGGGCAGATGGGGACCGCGAGGCCCATCCAGCCTGCCCCCTAATGAAAATGTATATTAAGATAGAGGAAGCTATTTGCAAAACTTAAAGTTTGTTCACGTCAGCTGCAGGTCAGAATTATGGGTAACAAAGATTCAAAAGGCTCTATAGCCAGGCAGATTCTATCAGCCACTTCCATGGCTTGTGATCAGGCGGGAGTAACTTGCCTGACCCAGGGAGAGCCCATTCCACCAGAGCTATGGCCCCTTCGTGGGCGTACTTCAGAGAAGCATCGACAGCACACTTATGCAGAGCGGCTACTTGATAATCCATTCACACATTTTCAAAATTTTATTCACTGGACGTGATGCCTTTGGAGGAGGCATCCTTTTTCCGCAGAGTGCTTCAAGTGGTGGTGGATCCTTAAGGGCTCCTGACATTCTTCCCACCTGGTACATCTGGGGACGTACTGCTTTTGTATATCCCAGGAGTAAGGAAGCCCAGAGACCAGCTTGGGAGAGAGAAATCGAAATTAAAATACCTGTAAATTTTCTTTCTCTGATGGCTGGTGTCTGGGCTTTGGATTCCCTCACTGACATATATGCCTTAAAATTCTTGTTTTTCTGTTTCTAAGTTCTTGTTGTATTGCCTCATTGGACTGCTTTAGGAAGAACTGAGGGAGACAGGAAGTGCAGGGCTGGATGTCCCCTGCTGCAGAGGTCTGATTCCTGCCTACCTATCAGTATCAGGAGGTATAGACCAGGAGTAAAGAAGCCCGGAGACCAACTGTCGGAGAAAGAAAATTTATAGGTACAGTGCAGTCCCGTTTATCTGACCCGACATGGCGACAGTTAATGAGGTCGGATAAACGGGAGTTCGTATATGCAGGGTTAAGTGTTTTGAAGCTGTTTTATTGTAGTGTATCACTGTTAGTAGTTCTGTGCTTTTAAACTTTTTTTTGTTTCTTTTGTTATGCTTGTGCAGTATTTGTGCTTAAGTGCTTATTGCGCTTTAGTGCCTTTTTATTTATACATTTATTTTCATTTAAAGAAGTCCTTCACACTCTTCTGTTGCAGTGCTCCAATTCATTTCCGTGCTGCTTGTGATCTTAGTTTGCACACTAGCATTACATTTATAGGATCGCAATCAGCCTGACTTTCCATCCAGAGCAGGCACTGATCAAAATGTTCTACTGCCTCTGAATGCGATGGGATGTGAATGGAATCTTCTTCTTCCTCCTCCTCGCCGGTTTCGCCTGTATCTTCATTTAGCTGTGCTGAGGGTCCAGGACAAACTTAAGTGATGCTCTCCTTTTCTTCCATGAATGCGTGCCCGTCATCAGCGCTATCACACTGCACCCACTCCTCCAGTTCCTGTGGTGTAAGCTCAATCTGAAGCCATTCACTCATGTTCAACGCAAGAGTCGAAATGGCATCATTAAGATCTGGTTCGAAGACTGGCTGTACCTCTGGCATAGTGTCCATGTCTGTTTCTGCCACTAGGTTTCCTGACACAGCCCCCGTAATCCCCGACTTGACCCATGATTTGGCAATTGTCAGCTCTCACATTATCCCATGCCTCCCCTGCTATGTAAATCACGTCCTTTAGATTTATGGCCCTGATGATTTCTTAAAGAGACCAATTTTCATGTGTGTCCGATGTGACGGTATGCAGCAAGCGCTTTCGATAATGTCTTTTGAAGATTTCCATTATGTCCTGATCACAGGGCTGGATCTTAGAAGTGGTGTTTGAGGGGAGAAAAAAACATTTAATGCTGCCGTCGTTTGTGGTGACGGGGGTATGTCCGGATGAGCCGGAGCATTGTCCAGCAAGAGAACTGCTTTTAGAGGAAGATTTTTTTCTTAGGAGAAATCTCTTCACTTCGGGGACAAAATTGACCTTAAACCATTTGGTGAACAGTGAGCTGTCCATCCATGCATTCCTCTGGTTGGTGTACAAAAGAGGGAGCGTTGCCATGTTAACGTGGCGGAAACATCTGGGCTCCTTTGATTTTCCGATGATGAGGGGGCGCAATTTATGTTCACCAGAAGTGTTAACACATGCTAGGATGGTGGCACGATCTTTGGCTTTTTTAAAGCCAGGGGCATCTTTTTCATTGCCATGAGCAAGAGTTTTATCAGGTAAACAACGCCGATAGAGACTGGTCTCATCTGCGCTGTAGACCTGATCCAGTGTCAAACCTTCAGCCGTGATTAGAGCACTCAATTGCTGAATGAAAGGAGCCACCCCTTCCTCAGCAGCACTCAGTCGTTCACCGCATAGTCACAGCTGGCGGATGCCGTGGTGCTTTTTCTATCGAGTCAGCCATCGCTTGCAGCGAAAGTGCCACGGTTGCCACCCAGCAACTCATGGAACTGTAGAGCCTTTCCTTTCAGGAGAGGGTCTGAGATGGGAGTTCCCTTCTCCCTCTCCTGACAGAACCAGAGATAGATGGCGTCATCCCTGGCATCATTGTCACAGGTTTGCATGTTTTTTCCTTTTTTCTAGCCCTGACGCACCCTCCACGGAGACAGTGAAGTTTCTTAACTTCTCCTTAGCCTCCTTGATGTCTTGCACTGTTGACATTCCAACGCCATATTTGGCAGCAAGTGCCACTGCACGCTCACCATTCTCCAAGTGCTCCAGTATCCAGAGCTTCTGTTACAAAATGAGTGCAATCGTTTTCGGTTGGTACTCATAATGGGTAATGAACGCAGTCGATACACAGTGCAGCACTGTAGTTCAGTATCTAACCACTTGCATGATGTGCTATTCTACACTAAGACTTAAGTGGGTGACAAACGGAAGTTTGGATGATGGGGAGTTCCGGATCGGCGGGGTTTGGATTTTTGGGACTGCACTGTATTAAAATTTATTTATTTATTTATTTTTTTAACAGCACAGTTGAATACTGGAGGTTTCGGGGGACAGGAAGTGACCCGGAGATGCTTCCTGCCCACCCGGTACAAAGCAGGAGCTCCACATGAGCATGCGCGAGTGGGGCGAGCGCGTGGCTCCGCGCACGGAGACGCATGCGTCGCGTGTCTGCTGTGTCCACTGTGGACACTGGTGGACAGGTGGGGAATATGTATCCAGTGTGTCTAGCACGAGGAAGAAGTACGAAGCCAAGGGCCACAGGGACAATAAGGTGCAGCCAGTAACTAGAATGGCACAAGGTAAAACAAAAAGGGGAAGGGCAAGAAGGCATATAGTGTGTGTAAAATGTATATAGAGGATGCTGTGTGCAGCGAGTTTACGTGCGATAAGTGTCTCTTTGGTTGTCACGCTGCAAGGAGAAAATCAGCAGCTTATGCAAAGACTAGAAACTCATAAAGAAATTGTAAAGTTGGAAAGCTTTATAGATGAGGCAGCCTGTAACATCAGTTGTACTGGGAATAAGGCTCGGAAGACTGAGGATAGTGTTCCCAGTTGTAGTAATGATACAAAGGACGAGGTAGTAGTATCTGAGGAAACCAGCACAAGTTTGCAGAAGAACCCCAAACTGGGCCCCTTACTAACAACGCCACTTCTTTTGTCTAATAGATATGAAGGTCTAAACATGGATGATGAGGGATTGGGGGGGGGTGCTCAAGTAGTACAACCTGAGGTTATAGCTCCTTTCCTGGCTGAGGCTGCACAGGACCAGACTAATGGGGAAACACCCTATTCAGGAAGGAACTGCAGACAGAGATGTAGTAGTGATAGGGGACTCCATTATAAGAGAGATAGATACTGCAGTATGTTGGGGGTGAAAAGAACATACCACAGTCAGCACATTACCTGGAGCTAGGCTACATGATGTTTCCATCTTATTGGACGGGCTACTGGAAAATAAAGTTAGTCCACTGTTGATTTTACATATAGGTATTAATGATGTAGCCAGAAGTAGGATGGAGAACATCCAAGTAGAATTTAGAGATAAAACAACAAGGATCAGGAACTGAACAGAAATGGGGAGATCATAATATCTGTGATTTTACCCACTAATGGCTTTCAGTCAAGAAAAAATGGGTTTACTTTACAAATCAACAGGAGGTTAAGACAACTCTGCAAGGAGGAAAATTGTGGTTTTATGGATAATCCCGTAACATTTAATAGAGCAAGTTTTTTTAAAGCTGATGGCTTGCATTTAAACCCTTCAGGTACTATGATTCTGGGTAAAAAAAAATTTGGAAGTGATCAGATTTCATTTAAACTGGAAAAAGGGGGGAGGGGGGCTTGGAAAATGACTTAAACAGTGGTACTAATACTACTGCAGCTCCCAAAGAAACCCCTGAATGGAAGGCAGGTCTCATTAATGCTAGAAGTTTGGTTAATAAACATAATAAATTTAAACTGCTATTACACTCCCAGAATATCCACTTGGCACTAGTTACAGAAACATGGTGGGATGAAAATGACTTATGGGGAAAAAAAGTGCCAGGTTACAATTTATTTTCTAAATCTAGAGTCCATAGGAAAGGGGAGGAATAGCCATGTATGTGCATGAATATATCCATTGTGAAGAGCTACAGTGGGATAAGGGAGCTATAGAACTATTATGGGTAAAGCTACTCCCTCAGAAAGGTACCAGGATCATTGTGGGACTACTATATAGGTCTCCTTCGATGTCACCCGAAGATGATGAAGCACATTTAAAGAGAATAGGTGATTTAAACACAGCAGACAGAATATTGCTAATGGGGGACTTTAACCTACCTAGTATAGATTGGGTAAAGGGACGAAGAGGTAGTAACGTAGACAAGAAGTACTTGGATATCTTCGACCAGGTGGGACTGGAACAACTAGTCCTAGGTAGCACCAGAGGAACTAGAATTCTAGATCTAGTGCTTACCAATACGGGCAATACAGTAAATAAAGTCCAGGTAAATAGCCCTTTGTGTAGCAGTGACCATTGCTCAGTCCACTTTAGTATTAGGGAGTCTGCATTTAACAAGAATTCAGGTACCACGACTAAACTAAATTTTCGGAGAGCAGATTTCTCAAGCATCAGGTCTCAAATTTTGCTATGGGACTGGAAAAATGAGTTCAAGGGGCTATCTGTACAGGATATGTGGAAACGGCTGTTAGCTACAGTAACAAGTCTCGTTAAAACCTATATACCAAGTGTGCCAAAATACGACACTAGTATCAAAAAGAAAAAAATCTGCCTGGCTGAACGCACCCATTAAAAAAAAAAAAAAATGATAAACAGGAAGAACAGAATGCATAAAAAATTTAAACTCAGCAGATCTACTGGGGCTAATCGGGCCTATAGGGAATGTGTCAGGAACATCAAAGCAAAAATTAAAAAAGCAAAACCGCAGTTTGAGGTGGATTTAGCAAACGGGGTGAATGATAACAAGAAATCTTTCTTCTCCTACATTAATGGTATGAAAGGAGACCATAGTATGATAGGACCATTTTTGAATGACCATGGGCAGACAGCTACAACCTCTGAAATGGCAGATATCCAGAATAGATATTTTTGTTCAGTCTATAATCATAGTAATTTAGTAACACAGGTTGTTAAGGAAACATCCATCCCTGGGAAAATTGTTATTAACCCCAAGGATGTACTTGTTAGGCTTACAAAGATTTGTCAATAAATCACCTGGCCCAGAGGAATTACATCCTAGGGTCCTACGCAAACTAGCTGATGTGTTAGCATTGCCAGTTTCTTGCATCTTTCAGGCCTATCTAGACACAGGCTCTGTACCTCTTGATTGGAAAACTGCTATAGTAGTCCCCATTTAAAAAAAAAAAAAAGCCCAAGTCCAAACCCGAAACCTTTAGGCCGGTAAATCGAACCTCTCTGTTAGAGAAGATTATGAGGGGTTGGTCAAGGATTTAATCTCTGGCTTCCTATTGACTCATGGACTGGCTGACCCAGTATAACACGGTTTACAAAATCTAGATCTTGCCAAACGAATCTTTTGGCTTTCTGCGAGAATGTCAGTAGGGAGCTGGACCTTGGAAATTCAATGGATGTGGTTTATATGGACTTTGCAAAAGCTTTTTACAAGTTACCCCACATGGAACTATTAAAAATGTTGGAGGATATTAATATAAGCAGTAATATTTGTACTGGGTCTCGGCATGGCTGCAGGGTGGCAAAGGGTCTCCATTAATGGAGTGCTTTCTGACTGGGCACCAGTCACTAGCGGGGTTCCCCAGGGCTCAGTCCTGGGACCTAGTCTCTTTAGTATTTAAATATCTTCCCTCAAAATAAGTAATCCTTAACTCTGGTTATGTAAATTTGCAGATGACTGCAGACTTGGGACAGTGGTGAACAAGCAAGAAGATATTGCATCCCTACAGAATGCTATTAATGTGATCTTGGAGTGGACTGTGTCAAATAAACTAGTCCTGAATACAGACAAATGCAGGGTTATGCATTTTGGCAGATATAATGGTAGGGGCTGTTATAATCTCGATGATACGCTCAGTCACTTATGAGGAAAGAGACTTGGGGATTCGAGTCACAGCTGATTTCAAGTTTGGGTCCCATTGTAGGGCACAGGTGAAAAAAGCAAATCAGAATTTAAACTGCATCCTTGGGCGTATATCTAGCAGGGATGAAAAGGTACTTATGTCATTGTATGCAGCTTTGGTGAGGCTCCATCTGGAGTACTGTGCCCAGGTGTGGTCCCCACAGAACAGAGAAGACAATAACAGACTGGAGGGAGTTAAGAGAAGATTTACTAGATCTATAAAGGGATTAAAGAGTATACCATATCAAGCAAGATTGTCATCCTTCAATCTGTATTCCCTTCATTACAGAAGGTTAAAGGGGGACCTGTGTTTATTATACAGAATTATGGGAGACCACAATCTTTGGACAGAGGTTGGAATCCAGCCCAAGTCCAGTTGGTGTAGTAGTAGGAGGCATGGCAGTCAACTTGTCCGTTTTAAATGGAACCAGAACCTTCGTAAAACCTGGTTCAGTCAAAGGATTGTGGTACCCTTGAATGAACTTCCATCAGGGGTTGTGGAGTGCCCTAGTATGAATAACTTTAAAACCAACCTTGATCGACACTACAGTATGATAACTACTCGATTCTAAAATTTTTTGGATATGGCAAGCAAATATGGACGCAAGTCTGCTAGCTTGAACCTACCTATGATAAGGGTTTTGTTTTCTTTTGTTGGGAAGAGGGATTAATTTTCCTACTGGATTCACAATATTGTATTGTTTCTTATTTGTTGTCTCTTTTGTTTGAATTACTGTTTTTGATTTGTACTTTATTTTTCAAATGAAAAATTCCCCTACTCTTTTTGAGAAGTGCCATGGGATCTTTAACGTCCACCTGAACAACCACCAGAACAGGCAGACGGGACCTCGGTTTAATGTCTCGTCTGAAAGACAGCACCTCCGGAGAGTGCAACATCCCTCTCATGATGCACTACAGTGTCAGTATTGGGATTTACCACAAGTGCCTGGTGTGGGGCAGGAACCCACAACCTTCCAGCCTCAGAGGCGAATGTGCAACCTGCTGAGTCACTGACAGTGATTGACACCACCGACACTGATTTTAAATTACCAGTGTAGATCTTAGCTGGTGCTGGTGGGGATAGCGCCTGTTAACAGCAACTGGTCACAGACCGCACTAACTGGGTCAATGCTTTCAGTGCTTGTCACCATGCTGCAGTGGGACAGAGTCACACACCTCTCTTTCTGTTGCCTGGTTTAGTGACACTCAGTTATGCACCATGTTCCAAGCACTTTCTGGTGTCCAGTCCCCCCCCCCCCAATCACCAAGTGCCACCTCTGGACCACACTGTATTATCCCCCATTCTCCTGAAGCAGTGCCTCTGATTACTCATTGCAGTTTAAGAACCACCCTATGCTCATCCCTCTTCTTAATCTTAATACTCCTAGAGTTATCCCTAATTATACAATGGGGTCCAAAAATTTCAGCCTCTGTTTGGTCAGCTAGCACCTTTTGCCTGTTGTAAATCCTCAACAGTACCAACGGGAAGAGGTGCCAGCCGCCAGCGAGCCACATTAACAGCTCTCTCGAAATCATGCCGACGATGAACACAGGACTGGCAAACATGGTGGAACCCTCGCAAAAGCACCACAGCAACGGTCACCATTTCTGGCTACCCTAATAGTACTAAAACTTTTCAAAAGCTGCAGAAAGTAAACAAGTCATACGTAATAGTAAGTAGTAGTAAAGAAATTCACTTAAACAGTCATCAGAGTCCTCGGTGCAGCACACTTACTCCCCACTAAAAGTAACACACTTGTCGACTCCTTACTATTGCACACTTGCTCCCTGCTAAACAGTGCACAAAAACACGGCAGCCTCCACCGACAGAATCCACAGCATTAAAAGGAAACCCATCAGATGAGTCAAAACTCTGAACATCCTCCCGAAATGCAAAATCCAAACACAGAACCACTAAACTAAAAGCAACCCTGGAAGTACATAATGGCAAGCTCCCATATTGGACGACGCTCTGTTAAAAACAAACATATGGTAAAAATGATTAGGCTCCCTGTTTAAAAAAAAAAAAATAAAATAAAAATAAATAAATAAATAAATAAATCAACAAACCACTGTCTGTCTTCTTGTAAACACTGACTCAGTTGCGGGAGGGTCAGAACAACTGAAGCCTGGCATTCTCTGTGTTCGTATAACCATAAGAGTGAGGGATTTTTCTACTAGCAGAAGGGAACTGCTTTTTCTGGTGGAACAATAATTTAAAGAAAAATTATTTTACACTAGTAAATAAACAGTAGTTTTCTTTAATTGTTTGTAATAAAAAGTGAAGGTGACCATTGTATAATCGCAATATACCACTCCAGGGTGTGGGTAATGCTAGGATTTGCCCACACCTGGTGTGTTTTGCTCACTCAGCCTGGCCTTGTGACAAACAACACACCAGGTGTGGTAAATCCTAGCATATCTACGCTGTCACATGTCATGTGCTTAAATATTACCCTGGCCATTTGCTGTGCCTTTTCCACTGGCCCCTCCCACCCCACCCACAAATGGGTGCACGCTCTGTTAGTAATACCTTACTAAAGGCCATCTCTGTACCAGATATTACGGGTCTTCTTAATTTTAAAACGTACTACTTACGAAGTGCTGAATAAATATCTTGCCAAGATCCAGGATTGGATGAACTCTAATTGGCTGAGACTTAACGCTGATGAGACGGAGGTACTAGTGATTTGAGCTGGGTCACGGATGTGATAGGAACACCTCCCGGATGACAACAGGTTTGGTCCTGGGGTCGACACCATTGATGGCTTCCTCTAGGGTGAGAAATCTTAGCGTGGTCTTCGACTACAAGCGAACATTTCAAGCTCAGGTGTCAGCTGTCGTCAAAAGTGGCTTTTACCATCTGAGGAACATCACCCGGATTAAACCACTAATTTCACCCGAAGAACTGCCGTCACTGGTGCATGCCTTTGTGACATCAAGACTCTACTATTGTAATGCTCTGTACCGCCAGGTCAGTGGAGTGAACCTCTGCTGGCTGCAGCTAGTGCAGAATGCAGTGGCCAGGCTGCTGACAGGACTGTTCAGGTCCTGTTATTTAACTGTGGTCCTGCGGGGTCTGCACTGGCTGCCATTCAGGTGGCGGGTTCTCTTCAGGGTGGGCTTGCTCACCTATAAGGCTCTATAGAGATTGGGCCCTGGCTACCTGTCAGACCTCCTTACTCCTGCCATCCCGACTCTCTCCCTTTGTTCCTCCACCCAGGGCCTCCTGGTGGTTCCAAGGACCTGTCTGTAAACCTCGGGTGATAGTTAATTTGGAGTGGCTGGCCCGGTCATCTGGAACTCGCTGCCAAGACCTTTGAGGGAGGCCCCTACAGTGAAGATGTTCAATAAGGGCCTCAAGACCTTTCTTTTTAGCCTAGCCTATCCTACAGACGTCTTTTAAACTGTTTTTAAAAAAAACATCATGTCATAATTTATATAACCTTATTTTCTGCTGGTTGTTTTAATTATGATGTCTTTATTACCTTGTCAAATTTGTTTTTTGCTGTACGGCGCCCAGAGCCCCTGGGATTGTGCGCCTAACTAAATAAATTGTTACTTGCTTACATCTAGTACCCCACATGCGGTGCAGCAGTATAATGTGTTCTGTCCAATCCCAAGTGCCCTACTGGGCTTTTCACTCTCTTTAGGCTCGTTTACACAGCAAAATCTGATCCTGTTCTGAAGGTGTACCTCACTGGGATTTCTGCATTATGTCCTGTCTGAATGCTGGTTTTGTTTTGTTTTCCATGACGTAGTGATGTGAACACGATCCTCGTTTTCCTGGGATTGCATTGTGGTTTAGGTGGTGTCACTAGCTGTCTGACTGCCCGGCAAACACTGTACCACTCTCCATGCTATACCCAGCCTGCAGAGTGACAATGCCGGGACAGAATTGTGCACCTTCAACATCGGAGCATAAGGCTACCGTCTCTACGGGGGGCGGTCAGCGTTTCCGTCCCAGAAGAAACAAGGGCTTCATGTGCAGCCCTGCCATGTGAATGAGCCTACCGTGTAACATCAGTCTCTCTTCATTCTTTGTGTAACATCAAATGGCATTGAATGTAATCCTAACCCTGGGCCCACTCAAGTCACTTCCCTCTCCCAACAGTCGCTGCTGCTTCTCTTTTCATAGGCTTAACATTGTTCATATGACTGTAGCAGGTTTGTGATGTGCTCGGAAAATCTAGTACATTTTTTTTTTTTTTTTAGTAATACCCAGGGCTCCAGATAAGGGGAGTACTGATCTATTTTATTCACCTCCTTTTAGGAAATACTCTTAAGAAATTTTTTTTAATGAGTACTGATATTCACCCAACATTTGTAAAAACTTCACACTCCAAATAATAGTGCTTCATAACATAACTGGTAATTGAGAAGGAGCATTTTTTCCTGATTTATAGCTTGTATTCATCCCAGTTTTGTTTTACTCACTGTATTTTAAAACTGGTGAGTAAATTACTCCTACCTGCCAATATTATCTGCATTATTTTTGGCACCTGATCAATTCTTATCTAGAAAAAAAAACGACATTGTTTTTGAAAATGTACTAGTCAACCCACTCCATCCAGACATTTGTAGGCATCTGAATTTAGTTTTACTCACCTCGCTTTCAAAATGAAAAGTACAGTACTCATCACAAAAATTCGTATCTGGAGCCCTGGTAATACCTTTTTTCTTACGTGCCTAACCACATAATTTGTACATAAGCTTTCGAAACCTCCCAGATCCCTCAGGTGCAGAGAAAACTAACCAGCATTTCAGAATATATACAGGAGTTTGTGGATCCTAGAGTAACAAAGGAGAAGGTGTAAAGGAAGCAGTTTAATATAGTACAGATGACTACCTTGGAGACAGGCCTCATGTCATTAAAAGGTGTGAGATGAGATATGCAGATGGTGAGCTACATCAAAGTAGTACCATAAGAAAAGGATCAGCTGCTGAAAAAGAAAGTTCTATTAAGTATCCAGAATGTGTAGTGTTGCCAGTTCAGAAGGTTAATTAAGCTGTGTCTTAATAGGTGGCTCCTTTAAGTCAACTACGTCCCAGCAACAGAGGAAGATCTAAACAAATAAAAATTCCAAATGGTAGGGCCCAGAGCTGCAGCAGAAACTGTAAAAACTCAGTTTGGGATTTGGTAATGTGTGAAGAAGCCTAAACTTTTGTTCGGCCTATGTATATCTGTTCCAGCAAGCCTCGTGAATTTTGCTTCCCAGAGAAGTCTTGCATAAATGTCTTTGAGGTTTCCCCTCAAAACTGCCACTTTTAAAGAGGAACAGTCGCCATCAGGGACGCTCACACTCAAGTTTGGGGCTGGTCTGTGTGCATTCTGTGTGCAAAAACATTTTGGTTTTACTTACTGTTTAGTATAGTAGACTAATTTTGCTTAGTTTTAGACTGACAGCTTCAGTTACTACAAATCCCAGAACTCCCTGCAGCTGTCATCAGAGCAGTAGGCAACAGTGTGAGATTCAATGGCTTGTAATGCATGTTAGAGTTTATGTAAGCTCTGATCTTTTGTTCGTTACTCCTGCTATCCTCCATGGGCTATGTACAGTCACAGGGGACTGTACTTAGCCCCTGGAGAAAAGCAGTCTCAGAAAACTAATCAGAGATTATAAAAGCTCTGTTTGTGTTTTTTTTTGTATATGTGTATTGTATAAAAGTATTCAATAAAAAATGTAATGTTAAAATAAAAGATCTAACATGCACTGCAGGCCATTGACTCCCACGGCTACCTACTGCTCTGATGTCAGCTGCAGGGGATTCTGGGATTTATAGCAACAGGAGATGTTGGCCTACAACTAAGCAAAATGTGTCTGATATAATCTGCTATACCACAGTAAACAGTAAGTAAAACAAAATGTTTTTGGATACAAAGTGCACATTTGGACCAGCTCTGCACTTGAGTGTGGGGTCCGTTATGCTGTTACCCTTTATGATCCTTCAGAGAATGGTTGTTCCAGGAGAAGTGCATCACCGCTGGTGTCTGGTTGTCTGACTGTTTGATAGTGATTTGTGTTCATTCATGGGTTTATCTCATTTCACCCACGTGGACATTTGTGGCATCTTATTCAATAAATCATACTGTTGGTGGTGTATGAGAAGAACCCTTTTATTTTGAGTTCCTATTTGGTAAATGGAGAGTAGACAGAGTTACATGTATCATTCATGCTGCATGTCTTGCATCTGGGCCTGTTGCACGTTCATATGACTGTACATAGTCTTTTGGAAAGCAAGACCGAGTTAGAAGCGTGGATTAGTGTATATAGCCCGAATGTCTTGTATCTCCCACAGAGACATGGCTAAAACCATCAAGACCTGACCCTGCCTGCTCCATCCTAGGCTGTACTTACATCCGGAAAGACAGAGCCTTACCTAAGAGGGATATGATTTCTAATCTACTTCAAAACCCGCATAGTACTCTTCAGCCATATTTGTCTTCCAGCTACCCCATCTCAGTATGAGTTCATCTGTTCTGTGCTGCTACTGGGCAGTGCTAAAAAGTTGCACCTGGGACTGTATTTTCAAAGGATAAAGCAGAGCTTGTGTCCAGCCCTGTGCCACAACACTTTGAATCTGGCGATGTGCCAAACACTTTTGCCGCAACTGCATCTGATTTTAGTAGGTTAGACACAGTTGTGACAGTTTACCTGATTTAGGGAAGCTTGTACCATTTTTCTGGCACAGGCACTGTAAAAACGGTCCCCAGTATTGACGCAAGCTAGTCCACAAAAAGTTGGTCTAACTTGCAGCATTGCCACACATGATAGAAAATCCGTTAGATTGCCACAAGCCTGGTAAGCTGTCTGTGAATTGCGCAGGGCTTCGCGACGGTCTAACCAACACTAGAATCCAGCCCTAGTATGTGTTTTCCCCCACCCCAAAAAAAAAAAGTCTGGTTGGCTTGTCTGCACTGGTTGAACATTTCACCGGAGTCTTTTGTTCCCATTAACTAATATTCTGCGATGAGATTAGCCTAGATTGTTCTTCCACTAATTTGAAACCCCTTGTTCCTCTCATCAAAAGATTCAACCTCTCTTAGCTTTTTGGATCCACTAGGAACTCCTCTAGGAGTTTTCTAGGAGCATTTCTTTTGGATTGAATTCTCACAAATAGGCTTGCTCATATAATTGTGACTGCCACTCTCCCTGGCTCCATAAGTGACCACTGTCCTGTTTTTGTAGTTTGGAATGCCTGTCTCTCAAAATGTCCCCTTGGCGTGGTTTGCTGTAGGGATATATCTGGGCTGCATAATTAAAACATTTTCTTGTAGATCTCGTTAATGCTGATTGGCACCAGATATACTCCCAGTCCTTTGTTAAAGCAGGGTTTGACTGCTTCCTTAGTGTTTCAATAGCTTACAAATTAAGCACACCCCTGTAACCAAGTGAAGGGGTTGTGGCTCTACTACCATGTGGCTCACAGGTGACTTACTTCCACTAATCAGGACCAGAGATAAGTGCTGGCTGTGGTTTAAATGCTCTGGGAGGTGATCAGACTAGGCTGAATATAGGAACTGCCGTAACATTGGCAAAGCTGTGGTCACTGTAGGCACAAAGGAGCGCTTTCTGTAAAGGGTAGTTTGCCAGTTCATGTGAAAATCCTTGCAGTTTCTGAGCAGTTTTAAAGGTCTAATTGGCATAAAAAAATCCCACTCCATTTCTGGTGTTCACCTGGATGGGGTAAATTGTAACAACCCTGAAACTATTGCCAGTACAGTAGAAGCCGCTTAATCAGGATGTCCCAGTGGCGTATCTGTCGTCCCTATTAAGGGGCCATCCCTATTAAGAGAAGTGCAGTTTACTGGTTCTAAACATCGGCTCTAACCCCTTCCACCAGTACAGCACAAAACATATACTCTTGCCATCAGTTTCTAAGCTCTGGAAACGGTACCATAAATTACCTGCTCTTATACTGTGCAAGGTCACCGGGCTGAGTGCAGTCAAAAAGACTGTAAGGGGAGAGAGAGCAAAGTCACCGTGGTCTCAGGAGACTGATCGCATTGGGGGGGGGGGGGTGAAGCAAGTGGTGAGGTAAGAAGGCAGAGGCTTAGGAAGTGGCTGATGAGTGGGTGTGTGAGATGCATCAAGAAGTTGTCACATTGCAGTTCACACCAACTCATCAGTTTTATTTTGCTGTGAGGGTTTGAATTGCATTGCTCCAGGTAATTGTGCTTCTAATTAGGTGAGAACAGGTGCTAACTGAAGCGTAATCACTAGTGGAGTCAGCAGTGTAAGGCCTGAATCGTCCCACTTAACTGAAAATCCTCAGTATAGGTGTCTGTTTTAACTTGTGAGAACAGTGCATTAAATTTAACAAAAAAAATCTGTTCCTTAAAGGACGGCCCGCTTATGCGGCTGTCCCGCTTAAGCACATCTCACTTATTTTGCTTGCACTTTTTTTTTATATTAAATTCACTGACCTTTCTGCTTTTTACCAATGGTCCCAATAATTCTATCCTGCAGCCACTGCCACGCTTCATGTTGGCTACTTGCCCTGAAGCCATGTTATACTAACCAGCTGGTTATTATAGCATTTCAAAGTGCTGCCAACCCAGTTATTAAATAACATACCCAGTACTGTAATTGTAACAGTGTAATTTATTACTGTCTTTGCACATATTGCTGTTAATGACTTGATTTCTTACTCTGTCCGCTATGTTATTATTTCGTTCTGACAGCATAACACCAAGAATGCTCATTGCACATATTGTTGCCGATTAACCTGATACCTTGCACTGTTTTGTTAGAGCTGTGCTTTTGTACCTTTATTTTTTACTGTTTTCTCATACCTGTGTTGTCTTATACCATCCTCATATTGTAATGCCAAGCAGTCTAGGCTATGTAAGCTATCCTGCTTGCTGGTAGCATACTGTATTTTTGTTGGGCTTTTTTTTTTTTTTGTATTGTTATTCATTCTGTATTACAATACCTTGGTGTTTTGCTATCTAACTCACCCAGGCTGTGCCTGAACGTTCGGTTTGCCTAGTGTACTTACCTAGTAACAGACACAAATAAATAAGTGCTGTCCCTAATCACCTACTGCCATCCCCTGGTTTCCTGATGCACTGTCCATCACACATGGCTGGGGATTTGATGCTACATGAATTTCCCTGTATGCCACTAGCTATGTGGCCTTCAGCCCACCTCAGGCAGTTATAAATTACTTTGCAGGTGTCCAGCAAAAGTTTGTGACCGTGTGAGTATAACATTTGGGTTGAAGGCAGGGCAGAGGTGCAGTGCAACCATATTGTGCCTGTGCTTGTTGCAGAAGATTAGGTGGAGAATTATTTTCCTCCTCTGTGCCAACTGACTGTGAATCCGGATAGGGGTAAGGAAGGACTTAAGAATCAGCTCATCAAAACGCTCCTAAAACCCACCCAGCAAAAGTTTAGAAATCATTTACTGTTGGGCTTTGGCCATCATAAAGTTCTACTATGGTTCAGCTGGCATAACATCATTTCTCATCCTGCTGCACCCTGATCCCTGTTAATCAGGTTTTGACTGCTTGACTGTGATGTGGCCTCTAGATACTAAATCACAATGTTGTAAGGAAAGCTGCTGCCTTTGTGACTATTTCAGCTCTTTTCTGTGTAACCCCTAGGTGGTGCTATCCCAAGGACTACTACCCCTGCCTGCGCGACTAGTAGCAGGTTAAGAGGGCCTGAGTTCTGAAACAGGTGCCTCCACCCGGAGGTCAGGGTTGGTAGTGGTCAAACTAACCTGGGCACAGCCCTTCGGTACACTGTAGCCCCCCCCCTTTCCCTTCTAGTGGCCTGAGCAATACACGATAATCACTTTCACAGTACCCCTTGTACACCATACCAGTACCCACACTGTTTGCACTTACCACCAGGGCTGGTTCCTCTGGCTCGACCCTGGGGACCCCTTGTAAAACAAGGTTATGCACAGTAAATAGCAACAGTTCAGTACTCTTGGCACAAACTGGAACCACAGTCAGGTTAAATGCAGCAAAAAAGTTAGATTGGATATATTCAGGGGACTTGAACAAGAAAAGGGCATAATCAGGTTGATTAGCTTAAAGGCTATATTATTCAAATAGTTATGCATGCACTTTAAGCGCAGTCACACACTCTGGGTACCCAGGTAGGAAAATGGTGGGCTAGCCAGGAATGTTGCAGCTGGTTGGGGCCCTATGATGGAAGAAAGCAACGTGCACAACACACACTACTTGTAATCTGGAGCCGGAGGGCTCAGTTCATGAAAGAAAAAGCAACAAGACAATCAGATGACAACACTTTAGATTTAGCTGTTGTTGCAGGGAGCTACCCTGATGTTTACTCACGATACCCAATACTGGACACAGGCAGGACGAAATTGAGACTGCAGGTTGCTGAGCTGGAGTGCCTGGAGAAGCGATGCCCACGCGAATCACCGAGGCATCGTTCCTGTTCAAGTATTGAGCAGGGGGGCTGATCCCCAGGCAGGTCTCTCGTTGATGGCTTTCTCCGTGCAGCAGATAGTCGGGATGGGCCAGTGTGGCAAGGCCCAGGCCCAATGGAGATAATTTTGGATTCAGTCTGTGGGGCTGGATGCGGCTTCCAGCAAGCAGAATACAGTTCAAACCACAGTGGGGAACCAAATTGTGATGCACTAGCAGCACACAGCACATTTACACGTAAGGAAATTCTAATGCAGCTTCTAGCAAGCAGAATATAATTCAAACCACAGTAGGAAAACAAATCACGACCCACTATAAGCACACAACACATTTACATGTATGGAAATTCCACTGTACCAGGCAAAAGGCTCTCCGGTCACAATTACAGAGTCTCTGCACAATTCGGGAGTTCAGAAGTGGCTGGAAGTTTAGACAGGCCAATTGAATTGAGCAAATCTTCAGTCTTCCTCTCAGGTAGGAGCCTGGTCACAATTCAGTGGCTTTCTTAGCTCTCCAAGTTTGGATTCAGTCCGAGAAAGGCACAAGTTTCCTCTCAGGGGCAGCAGGCAGGCATGCAGGCCAAAACTCAGGCCTTTCCACAGTTCTCCCACGTGAATCCACTATGGATTGCTGCTCAAACTACCTCGAACTGTTACTTCTTCACTTCCAAGCTTAGATCTAACTGAAACTGCAAGCAGTTTGGGACTTGACCCAAAATCCAAAAGGTTCAGTTGGCAGATCTGTCTGTCTCTCAGTCAGAACAAGGGCTCCCCCTCCAGGTTATTTTAGGCGCAAAGAGACCAAAACTAGAATTCCTACAAGTTTTGACCCCACTAAGCCCCTGTAGGCAGGCTCCATTTTCAAGTCCCAAATGTACTGATTGGCCCATTTCAGCAGTCCGGGACCAAGATGATGGAAACAAACAGAACTGTCCATTCTGCAAAGAAGGCAGATTAGAACAAACTGCAATATTATTACTACTATAACAAATGATCAGCAAACAAGCACATCTTCTAACAGAGCTCCCTTTTAATTATGACTGAAATCCAGGCAGCTCTTAAAGAGACAGTACATAGAGCCCATATAGGCACTCTCTGGCAATCACAATTAAACTGCAAAAACGCAGGACACCAGCCTGGCAGTGAGCATTTTAGACAAGCTCAAGGAAGACTTTTCAGGAACCCCCATTTGTAGGGGGGTTACATCCTTCCCTGCCTAGAGAAAACTTGTCGTCTGTGTCAAGTCTGTACCATCACAATATCAAAACTTCAATATAAACGAGATATATTTATATATATATATATATATATATATATATATAATCATTAGCTTTTGCATTTTTGCATTACTGTACTTTTCAATATACTTCACATTACTACATCCATATTGACAATACTTATGCATGTTTCATACAAGTAGTACTGATTCATTTAATATCTTCTTGTTCATTAAACAATGTAGGAGGGGGCCCTTCGCTATCAGCTAACTTGGGGCTGGATGGGGCAGGGGCACCATGGTGAGAGGGAAGAGAAAGTAACCTGGAGTTGGCCGTCAAACTCGATTTGGGCAGTGAGCTTGGTGAAACATAAACTCCTGTGTGAACCACATTGAGAAGCAAATCCACTGGCCTCCCAGGGGAATCATAACTAAAGCGTAGCACTGGCTTGACAGCTCGACCAGTCTTTCTGGGGGGGAGCGGCCACAGTCTCTGTACTTTCAGCACTAACTTTGGAGCTTCTGTCACTTGTAAGGGGTGCCTCTGCATGGATGGGAATGTCCAAACTTGGAGCACTGTCAGCTCCTTGCTCTGTAGGCTCTGTTTCCACAACACTTTGCTCATTATCTTCTGACGGAGACCCAGGTTGCTCATTTTTGAGGAGGCTCTGGCAGAGTTAGGCTTTACGGCACTGAAGGGGGCTGTCAACACTCTCACATTGTTCTTCAAGTTCTGGTGTGTCACCAGAGCGACTCAGACCGTCGGCCCCTTCTTTGGGCAATTCACACAGTTCTACAACGCAAGAGAATCTGCAGCCTCAGACGTAATATTTTGCACTTCACTTTCAGGGAGCATTGGCTCCAAGGATGAAGCTGGGGGGTTAGGCAGTCCAGAAGGCCCAGCTTCATCCCCACAGTTAGTCTTAGGGTTACCTTGAAACAGCTGACTCAATTCATAGGAGTGATAATGGGTATTGTCACATTCACTTTCGTCAGAGGTGGACTGACAGTCACTGTCATTCTGGGCCTGCTGCGGGGGAAACCTTAAATCTGTAACTACTGGGGTAGGTTAACTCTGTCTCTTTTTTTGCAGCAGCATGAGTCACTGGCCCAGGGGAATCAATCTCTGATGGTTCAGCCTCAATTATGACTCAGTCGATAGATAGCAAGTGGTTACAGTGCGTGGTCTTGATAGCTTTGGAGTTATTCTCTGGGCGCACCTTGTACACTGGTAAATCATTCAATTTTCCAACTACTACATGGGGAAGATGGTACCACCTATCAGCAATTTTGTGTTTGCCATGCAGTCCCAAATTGCGTAACAACACACGGTCTCCAGGCCGAAGCTCTTAAGCCTTTGCTTTTTTATCATGCCTCTCTTTATTGGCGAGATTTCTTTGGCAACCATTGTCTGGGCCAGTTGATAGGCATGGCTCAATTGAGCTTTCAGTTTCTGTACATAGTGTAGGTAATTTTCGTCTCGGACCCCATCTGGAGACACCTCAAAGCAGACATCAACGGGCAGTCGGGCCTCCCTCCCGAACATGAGGCAGTAGGGGAAGAACCCAGTAGCGTAATTTTTTTGTGCAATTGTATGTGTGGACCAAGGTGCTAATCTGCTGGCTCCACTTATGCTTGTCTTTGGGATGGAGGGTGCCCAGCATGTCTAGAAGGGTGCGGTTAAAATGTTCTGGTTGAGGGTCCCCCTGTGGGTGATAAGGGGTGGTTCTTGACTTCCGCACCCCCCCCATAGAGAGAGCATTTCTTTGATTAGCCAACTTTCAAAACCTCTGCCTTGGTCAGACTGGATCCGCTGAGGGGCACCATAGGGAACAAAGAAATTTTCCACTAGCACCTTGGCCATGGTAGAGGCCTTTTGATCTTTAGTTGGAAAAGCTTACGCATACCGTGTGAAATGATCCGTAACCACTAACACATTGCCAGTATTCCGCTGATCAGGTTCTAAACACAGAGTCTATGCAAACCAGTTCCGTGGGGGTGCTTGTAGTAATATTAACGAGGGGGGGCAGCTCTCTGAGGCAGGGCTTTCCTTTGCAGGCAACGACTGCAGGTCTTTACATGGTACTCAACACTGGCCCACATCTTGGGCCAGTAGAATCAAGATCGTACCAAGTCGAGAGTTCTATAAATACCAAGGTGCCCCATGTGATTGTGGAGGGACCTCAGTTCCAAATCTTTAAAGGTCATGGGCATGACCAGTTGCTGCCTGTCTACTTGACCGCCATGATCCACTGTCTCTCTGTACAACAGCTGTTTGAGTAGCTTCAACCTGGGGCCTTCTTTAAACAATAGAGCAGTTCACAAGTAAGGGAAACGCAACTTGGACACATCTTTCCCCGCACGCAAGGCATGGCGTGGGCTGAATCATAGGATCTTGGAACTGAGCCCGCTAAATGCTGTCATTGTCAAATTGAGGTAGTGCACTAATATCTAGAATAGTGGCAATAGACAGGCGGTATGCAGGTATCAGGAGGGCCCAAGCAATTTACTAAACAGTCCACTGTGTCTGCAGATATCTGTTCATCTTGGTCAAACTTTTGGCACAGGGCTCGGATGTCAGGTTCAGACAGCCTGATCCAATCACTCTTGTAAACTGGCCTTCGTGACAAGGCGACTGCATCAGTATGGTTCAGTCCTGGCCTGTATTCAACAGCAGAATCATAGGTTGATAAGGCAGAAAGCCACCGGTGCCCAGTGGCGTCTAACTTAGCTGAAGTCTGTACATAGGTTAACGGGTTATTCAAACAACATGAAGTCTTGCTTTTTTCTGACATTATGCAGTTAGCCCCAGCACTTGAACTGCTCCAGAGAGGAAAGAGTTAACTGTATGCCAGAGCATAGAATGTTGAGCTTGAGCTCAGTTCAGACCTCTGTCTGCTGCACTCTGAAGTGTAACCGTCAAGTTCTTTACTCTTCCTAACTGAACAGTCGCTCTGGAGATTTCTCCATCGCTTTTGGTTCGGTACAGTAAAAACATTGGCTTTAAACTGCTATTTTCTTATTTTACTTCAGTTCAGATCCTTGTCTGCGGTACAGTAAGTGCTTAGGTAGTGGACTGAGTGTGATTTTGTGTGTAGAAATTGCAAAAAGGTTTTTTCAATCGGTTCAGCTTGTCTGGTTTACTTCTATCTAAGTTTTTCTTTGCTGTTTTAGTGTGAGGTACCGGTCCTTATCGGTTCTAAAAAAAAAAAAAAAAAGTATTTCAGATGTTCTTTTCAAATACCCATAACACGGTTAGGAACCGATAAGGGGGTTTTGCCTGGCTTTTGCCGAGTAAAGGATAAGTGTTAGGATGGCTACGTCTGAGAAACCCCAAAGAAAAACCAGTCCCACTGGGTTTCAACACTGCAGTGAGTGTGGGGAGGCCTTTGCTAAGGCTGATCCTCACACCACCTATGTTTACTGTCTGGGTTTTGACCACCTTGATTCAGACTGCCAAATTTGTAAACATTTTCCTGAGGCCACCTTAGATAAAAGATTGGGCAGGCTTAGGGAAAAGAAGGCCGAGAAGTCCGCTGACCCGGATGGCGAGCCCAGTTCGGTTCCAACCGAACCTGAGGGAGTGCCCACTGACCCTGGGTGAGACTCCCTCAGGTAAAAGGAGAGCCGATCCTGAGGGGTCGGTTCCGGCTATGAAAAAGAGAAAGGAGAAATCGGCCAGTTCGGGTCCAGAACTGCATCGTCCAACCTCCGAAGAAATTGCCAGGGCAATTAGTATTGTTGAATCCCTCTGTCTGGTTCCGACTGATCCGACGCCTCTCGGTAGGTGCTCGGTTCGGTCGGCTCCTCTTGTTCTGGATTATTCCCCAGAGAGTATTATGAACCGGATCTGGAGGGGGATGAAGACGATGATGACGATGGTGATGGCAGAAACCCTCCAGCTCCCTCTGGCTGAAGCTGCTGAGGAACAAGAGGAGCCTGACTTCATGGAAATGATGAACATCCCAGAGTCAAAAAGATTGTCTATTCCCCTCCATAAATCTCTGGGGAAACGGACACAAAGACTGCTTAAAATACCAAATTCTTTACCTCCTGTGGACAGACGAATGGACAAGAGGTACATGCTGTCAGGCTCAGGTACGGAGTTATTGTACCAGCAGTGCAGCCATGTTGGGGTTGTGCAGGCTGCAGCCTGTGATAAGGATAACATACCCTTGCCTTCACACCCCCTAGATAAAGCTGGATGCCATGGCTGAAAAACAGTACATGGCATCCTCCTTGGGACTCTGGCAGGCTAACTACATGGCCTACACAGCCATATACCAGAAGTCCAGATGGGATACTGTTCTGGAACTGGCTAAACAGGCTTCCCCTCAGCTAGCCAAAGAGCTGGAGAAGGTGGCTGCTGATGGGACAGAGGCATCTAAGATCTAGTTTCATGCTGCTGTAGACTCTAATGATGTATCATCACAAGTCATGGCTACATCTGTGTCTCTTCGGAGACTGGCTTGACTCAGCTCTACTAGCCTCTCACAGGACACCCAGGCTAAGGCCATGGATTTCCCTGTGGTGGATAATTCTCTGTTTGGGGAGCAGACGGCGAATTATGTGAAGAAAATGGATGAATACAGGACTACTTACAGGAGTGCACAGGCCAAGGAAAGGCAGGCAACTCCTCAAAAGCAGCAATCTAGGGCAGGGGCAGGCCTTTTCACAGGCCTTTCTACCAGGTACAGGCCTCCTGTCCTCTTCCTCAGAGGGGGTTCTTCAGAGGGAGAGGCAGAAGGGGGATGAGCAGGGCTGCATGCTCCTCTCAGTCCAAGGCTTCTGCCAAGCAGACAACCTGATGTGTCAGCCTGGGTCGACTCCCCCTTTCCAGCAGGAGGCAGGCTGGCTTACTGCTTCCAGTCCTGGAAGTCTGTTACCTCAGACAAGTGGGCCCTGGAGGTAGTAAGTCAGGGACTGGCCCTCAGCTTCAAAAAATTTCCAAAGCTGAGGGTCAGGTCTTTTCCACCTGCAAACATCTCTGAAACCATTGCCCTAGAGGCAGAGGTTTCCTCTCTGCTGGCTCTCAGAGCCATAGAGAGAGTTCCTACTACACAAAGGGGCAAAGGTCTGTACTCCAAATACTTCCTTACCCCAAAAAAGACTGGGGAGTGTCAGCCCATCCTAGATCTAAGATACTTAAACAAGCACCTAGTAAAGCCAAAATTCAAAATGGTGACTCTTGGAATAATTCTTCCCTCTCTAAGGTCAGGGGATTGACTAGCCTCCCTGGACCTCAAGGATGCCTATTTTCACACTCCCATCAGGTGCTCCTACAGAAAGTACCTCAGGTTCGAACTGCCTTCAGGCCATTATCAGTTCAGAGCAGTGCCCTTCGGCCTAACATCAGCACCAAGGGTGTTCACAAGATGCCTAGCAGTAGTAGTGACCTTTCTAAGGAGACAAAACATTTCCATATTTCCATACCTGGACGATTGGCTCATTGTGGGGCAGTCTCCAGACCAAGTCAAGTCAAACCTGCAAGTGATCCAGCAGTTGCTCACTTCTCTAGGATTCCTCCTCAATCTTCCAAAGTCAGTTTTCGAACCAGTGCAACTCTTGACCTTCATAGGGGTAGAGTTGGATACTGTCAAAGCAAAAGCCTTTCTCCCCCTGACTTCTTCCTTTCGCCTCCTGGTGTCTCGACCAGCAAGGCATTTTCTTCAATTCCTGGGCCACATGGCAGCTTCCACTGCAGTGGTACAAGGGGCCAGATTTCAGATGAGGGACATCCAGTTCCACTTGAGGGCTTTTTGGTCTCAGAAAACAGATTCTCTAACCAAATTAGTTCCAGTGACTCAGACTCTGATCCAGGCTCTCCAATGGTGGTTTGATCAGGACAACCTCAGACAAGGATTCCTATTCATCACTCAGTCTCATTCTGTGCTTCTAACCACAGATGCTTCTCTCCTGGGGTGGGGAGCTCACTTGGGGGTCCTCACAGCGCAGGGAGTGTGGTCCCCTCAGGAGTCTGTACTGCACATCAGTCTTCTGGAGCTCAGGGCAGTGTACCCGGCTCTGCAAGCTTTCTTGGACTCCGTACAGAACAAGGTGGTTCAGGTCAGGACAGACAACACCACCACCACATGGTACATTAACAAGCAGGGAGGCACTCGGTCTACGGCCTTGTGCACTGAAGCTATGAAATGATGGTTCCTGGCTTATTCCCTACAGGCATGTCTGGTAGCAGTCCACCTTCCGGGGAAGGACAATGTGCTAGCAGATGCATTGAGCAGGATTTCTCAGGGCCATCACGAATGGTCCCTGGATCCCCTAGTGTTAAAGATGATTTTTTTCGAGGTTGGGCACTCCAGAGGTAGATCTCTTTGCAGCCCCATGCAATCACCAACTTCCTGTCTTCTGTTGCAGACCCCCAGTCTTGGGCTCAGTCCCCCTGGATGCTCTACTTCTGGATTGGGAGGGGAAATTTCTGTATGCCTTTTCCCCCACTTTCCTCTATTATTCAAGGTTCTGGTCAAGATAAGCTCATGATCTTTCAAAGTGATTCTGATTGCTCCAGACTGGGCCAGGCAGCTTTGGTATCCTCTATTGCTGTCCCTAGCAGTACCATCTTCCCCTGTCTCTTCTCAAGAATCACAATCTGTTACCCTCCTCTCAGGGGAGGATTTGGTACCCCAACCTTCGGTCTCTCAATCTCAAGGCATGGCTCTTGAAGAGCTACAGTATGCAAGCCTGCATCTGTCTCAGGGGGTTCTGGACATTCTCAAAGCCTCTCGAAAACCTGCCACCAGAAAAACTTATAACTCCAAATGGAAAAGATTCAGCATTTGGTGTTCCAGTAAGCACATATTCCCAAATTCTGCTGATGTGGCTACATTTCTGGATGATATGGTTCATCTTAATGGCTTAGGCCTCAGACCAGCTACCCTGAAAGTACATTTGTCAGCTGTTTCTGCATTCCTGTCAGTGGGAATGGCTTCCTCACTGGCATCTCATCCTGTTTTCTGTAAATACTTTAAAGGATTGCTCCATACCAATCCTTCTTTTAAGGATCCTACTCCTGTTTGGGATCTTATTGTTTGCATTGCTCAGCTTATGCAACCACCCTTTGAGCCCTTGGCCTCAGCAGAACTTAAGTACTTGACTTGGAAAACTGTGTTCCTGGTGGCTATTAACTCTGCCAGGCATATCAGTGAATTACAAGCTCTGTCAGTGGAGCCTAATTTTATCTCATTCCATAGAGATAAGGTGGTCCTTGGAACCAACAGGAGGTTCTTACCCAAAGTGGTTTCAGATTTTCATCTGAACCAGTCCATGTCTCTTCCTGTGTTCTTCACTAATCATTCTTCTTCTTCAGGAGAGAGAAAATTACACAGTTTGGATGTTAAGAGGGCACTTAGCTGCTACATTGAGCGTACTAAGGCACTTAGGTTTGACTGTCCTTGGTTGTTTCTCACTTATGGTGAAATGGGGACGGGTAAACCTGCTACTAAGAGAACTATTGCCAGGTGGATTGTCTCTTGTATAAAATTCTGCTATGAAAAGCTAGGCAAAATACTCCCTCAGGTCTGAGGGCTCATTTGACTAGAGGTACAGCTGCTTCTCTGGCTGCTACCAGAGATATACCCTTATTAGAGATATGCAAAGCAGCCACCTGGAAAACAGTCCATACATTCACCAAGCATTACTCTCTGGATATCCAGGCTAGGAGTGATGCTAGGTTTGGTACAGCAGTACTGCAGAGCCTATTCCCAAAATAGGTTCGGTACCCTCCTCCATGGAGGTACTGCTTGGTAGTCTGCATAATGTCAGAATACAGCAAGACTTCATGTTGTTTGAAAAAAAAAAAAAAAGAATTACTCACCTTAGTAATTGTGTTTCTTCTAATGGAGTCTTGCTGTATTCTGACCTCCCTCCCTGCCTCCCCTCTCAGAACCTGTTTTTTGGGAAGTGGGCTGGCAGGTGCAGTGTTTGCATCTCAGGGGTGCACTTGGCACTCTCCCCATATAGAGAGGGGGAGTGCATCAGGTTATATATTTTTCTATAGTTATGTTTTGTTCACTACCTAGTTTTTGTTTTGGAGTTCTCAACTTGAGTCTTTTGGGGACCCAAACTATTGGTTGCCTTTGGCTAGTAGATTTTACAATTTCTACTTAGCAGGTGTAGTTAGTATTAACTCGTAAGAATCTGATGGTTACACTTCAAAGTGCAGCAGACAGAGGTTTGAACCGAGCTCGAGCTCAACGTTCTATACTCTGGCATAGAGTTAACTCTTTCCTCTTCAGAGCAGTTCAAGTGCTGGGGCTAACTGCATAATGTCAGAATATAGCAAGACTCCATTAGGAGAAACACAATTACTGAGGTGAGTGATTTTTTTCTTGTCGGTCTTCACCAATATGTTTTCCCCATAGAGGTATTCATGAGACTGGTCGATGATGGGCCATTTCAGCGCAAGGAACTCCAGCTTGTGCACAGGGTAGTTTCACTCCGGGGTGAAGCTCCTACTGGTGAAGGCCACTGGTTTCAAACCATCCTCATGGGCTTGATACAGCACAGCTCCTAGACCCTGCAGACTGGTGTCCGTATGCAGCACGGAGGGCTTGGTGGGGTCAGCATAGGTGAGGATGGGGGCATGCGTGAGCTGGTATATGACTTCGTGAAAGGCTGCTTCCCATTTGGGTGTCCCACGGGGCCCAAAAAGTTCACCAGTGCAGAAGTACACTTTCTCTGGTTCTTTGACGGACCCTTTTTTATATTTATGGTTGGTAGGAGGGTAACCCTGGGTAAGATTCAAGAGCTGGCTAATCACCTTTGAATAGTGTTTTATGAATCTGCATTAGTAGCCACAGAACCGCAGGAAACATTGTAGTTCTTTCAAATTATGGGGCTGGGGCTAAGTAGTCAGTGATCCAACCTTACTCGGATCAGGCCCTATCCCTTCTGCAGATACTATGTGCCCTACATACTTCACGGAAGTTTGAAAAAACTGGCACTTGTCAATGGACAGCTTGAGGCTGAAGTCTTCCAATCAGTCTAGGACTTTACACAGTCAGTTCTCATGCTCCTCTAATGTGTGCTCAAACACAGTGACATTGTCTAGGTACACTAGACATTCCAGCAAGTTCATATCTCCCACCGCATGTTCCATCAGTCGCTGAAAGCAGGCTGGGGAACCTGAAATCCCCTGTGGCATTCTCAGGAATTCGTAGAACCCCAAAGGACAGATGAAGGCTGTTTTCTCACGGTCCTCCGGGGCCATCAGGATCTGGTAGTATCCGTTGCGAAGATCCAATACCGAAAACCATTTGTTCCCATTCAAACAATCCAGGGCATCTTGTATACGGGGCATGGTGTATTGATCAGGGATAGTCCGCTGGTTCAGGGTTCGATAATCAACACACATCCTTACCAACCCATTCTTCTTATGCACAACCACAATGGGAGAGGCATGTGGGTGCCTGGATTCTTGTATCACACTAGCAGCGAGCATTTCCTGCAGGTGTCTCCTTACATCATCTGTGTCTGCTGGGGCGAGACGTCGGGATCTCTCTCGAAATGGCCGGTCATCATGCAGGCGTATGTAATGCTCTGTACCCTGGACACACCCCACATCCCATTCTTTTAATGAAAACACTTGGTCCCTCTGAGCGAGTTTCTTGCCAATTCTAGCCTTCCATTCAACTGGCAACGGGAAGTCACCAAAGTCAAATAATTTCGTGGTCACTCTCTCCTTCTCGCCAGAGCACTTGTTGCTGGGCAATACGGCAGTGTCGACGCAGTGTACTGTAGCTAGGGTGCACCCTCTGTTTACCCGAATCTCCCGATCTGACACATTCTGAATCTGGACCATCACTTGTACATAGGCATGGGCACGAGCAGGCAAGATGCTGGGTTTGACTAATAATCCCTCTGGCAACTTTCCACCTCCTGGTGCATCCAACATTAATATTTTGTTCTTTACATTTCTCGTTAGGCGGACTTCTCTAGGGATTATGCACTGGGCGTTGGGAGCCAACACCAAGTAATCAGGTTCCTTTTTCTACACTATCCCCACTGTCTCATCTGGGTCCACTTCATTGGGTCTCTGTTGCCAGTCATAAGCCCTTTTTACTAAGGCTGGAATTCTTAGGGCCCGTCCAGTCAGCTGCTCTCGTTTCTCATGGCAGAGTTGTGCTAGTCTCCCAAACATGTGGGCGTTTGTTCCAATTAACAGGGGAACTCCATCATACAGTCCGGTGGGGGGGATGCACTAGGGCCAGTGTCTCTACTTGCTCCTCTACGCCAGTGACAGTTGCAGGAAAAGACAACCAGAGGTGGGCATATCCTTGAAATGGATAAGATTTGTCGCTCTGCCCCACACTTGTAGGCCTTCCAAGGATTGTAAGGGCACATCAGATAAGTGTTTGTCATACCAGTCCTGAAACACAATGGTCACTAGCGACCCACTGTCAAGCACAGCCCGAGTAGGAATACCATTCACAGCCACATTAGTCTCCATTGAAGGGCCCACTATCTTGGACCAGTCTGGAAGGACAGTAGCAGGGGCCGGTACAGATGACTTACCCACAAAGAAGTTGGAGTTGGGATTTTCTGAGCCTTCACTGCGGTAGTTTCCAGCGCCCCTTGGCCATGGTTTTGCTTTCCAGAGCTCCCCTTGAAGTCTGTATACAACCGTATCTAATTCATATGCCCCTCCTCCCCACAGTTATGACAGAGTATGCTTTCTAGAGTCTGGCATGGCCGAGGCATCACACTGGAGGTGATGTGGGGTACCACCAACAGAAAATCGAGATTCAACCTCTGTCTGGTGTGTGGTGAGCATGGGGAGACACCTCAGTAATTCCCTCACTTCCACAGTCAATTCATCAATCTTTGAGCTGCTGTCAGCAGGGGATGCCTGGGAGTGCACCCCAACCCCCCATAGTGGAGATGCTCTGAGAGGGGTTTGGGCCCATTGCATCTCTGGAATGGGCTTGTAGGGAAACAGTAGCCCTCATTTCTTGGACCTCTCGCCCCAGGGCGGAGTGTCCTTGCTAGCCTGCCAGTGTTCAACTGGCACTGTATTTCTCCCCTGAGCATCACTCACATGTGCATCCTTGGTCATCTGGGCAGCAGCAACAGCAGATACAGGAGGGGCCCCCCACGTAGCTGCCTCCTCTCAATCCACTGAATTTTCTTCATTAGTCCATCATAGGTAGGAGGCGCATCCAACCAAATAGCAAGGTGTAGTTGGAGCAGCAACAATTTAGAGAATGGGGCTGACTTGAGAAGTTGTTCCAACCTATTCCGATCTAACTTAGCTGGGGCTATGCCACCTTTCTTTAGGCATTCCTGTAGTACCGCTTCGAGTCGAGGCACATACATGGATAAGGGCTCCCCTGGGTATTGCTGAGTGTTTTTGACCCTACCCCACAGGTCCTCATCCTATTCGGGACTCCCATACACATTTTCCAATGCATTCAAAAAATCTTGAACAGTTGCTTCTGGATTACTAGCCCGTGTAGAGTGGATAGTAAGTTGGGCAGGGCCTCTGAGACTTTCAACCACCCTTCTCCTCTTCTCTGGTTCGGGGCATTGCCGTTCTCGGATTTGAGGGGCAACATAGTCTGTCCAAGTCTCCCAATTGTCCTCCCCCTGGGGTGTGGGGAGGGTGCCTGAAAACATCCTCAGCTGGTGATACGAGTCATGACTAATGGCGGGTACAGATATAGGGGCCAGCATTGGCACAGGCACAGAAGGCGGGGCAGTAACAGTTGCTGGAGTGGGAGGGGTTTTTGGGGAAGGAACATCCCCAGGTGGCAGGAATAGTTTCTTAAAGTCCTCTGCGGTTTTCCCTTCCTCCAGCAACAACTTAGCAAATTTCTCCTCAAAAGTCTCAGATAATGGTGGGAGCTCATCTTCCCCAGGGTCTTTACTGTCTTTTGTTATCACTCTCCAGGTGGCTAGGACCCCTTCTGAGGCAATAGTCTGTGACACTTTACAGCTGTCCACTAGGTCACTACACTCTACCATTGCTATGAAAATTTGGGTGATCAAATCAGCCTGCCGACCCACCACCACAGGGTTTTTTAAACATTCAACTTTGGAGAGTGCTCCCTCTACAGTGTCCTTACTGGCACCCAGGGGAATATCCAGTATAAGCAGAGCATTTTGGGGGTTGATCTCCTGCCCAGTACACTACCCCACCAACTGGTGTACAGCCATTTCTACTGCGGTAGCAATTAATCTTTAACTGTAATTCATAATTTTTGGCCACTAGAAGGCACAAAATCCAAGCGGTGAGCCTCCAAGATGTAACCCCTAGGTGGTGCTATCACAAGGGCTACTACCCCTGCCTGCGTGGCTAGTAGCAGGTTAAGGGGCCTGAGTTCTGAAACGGGTGCCTCCACCCGGAGGTCAGGGTTGGTAGTGGTCAAACTTACCTGGGCACAGCCCTCCGGGACACTGTAACCCCCCCTTCCCTTCTAGTGGCCTGAGCAATATACAGTAATCACTTTCACAGTACCCCTTGTACACCATACCAGTATCCACACTGTTTGCACTTACCACCAGGGCTGGTTCCTCTGGCTCGACCCTGGGGACCCCCTGTAAAACAAGATTATGCACAGTAAATAGCAACAGTACAGTACTCTAGGCACAAATTGGAACCACAGTCAGGTTAAATGCAGCAAAAAAGTCAGATTGGATTTATTCTGGGGACTTGAACAACGAAGGGGCGTAATCAGGTTGATTAGTTTAAAGGCATATCAATCAAACAGTTACGCTTGCGCTTTAAGTCCCCACACATTCACACACTGTGGGTACCCAGGTAGGAAAATGGTGGGCTAGCCAGGAACGTTGTAGCTGGTTGGGGCCCTGTGATGGAAGAAAGCAACATGCACAACACACACTACTTGTAATCCGAAGCCGGAGGGCTCAGTTCATGAAAGAAAAAGCAACAAGATAATCAGATGACAGCACTTTAGATTTAGCTGTTTTTGTAGGGAGCTATCCTGATGTTTACTTACGATACCCATTACTGGACATAGGCAGTACAAAATCAAGACTGCAGGTTGTTGAGCTGGAGTGCCCGGAGAAGCGGGTCCCACAGGAATCACCGCTGCATCGTTCCTGTTCAGGTGTTGAGCAGGGGGGCTGATCCCCAGGCAGGTCTCTCGTCGATGGCTTTCTCAGTGCAGCGGGTAGTCAGGCTGGGCCAGTGTGGCAAGGCCCAGGCCCAATGGAGATGATTTTGGATTCAGTCCGTGGGGCTGGGTGCGGCTTCCAGCAAGCAGAATACATTTCAAACCACAGTGGGGAATCAAATCATGATGCACTAGCAGCACACAGCACATTTACACGTAAGGAAATTCTAATGCTGCTTCTAGCAAGCAGAATACAATTCAAACCACAGTGGGGAAACAAATCACGGCCCACTATAAGCACACAACACAGTCACATGTAAGGAAATTCCACTGTACCAGGCAAGAGGCTCTCCGGTCGCAAATTAGTCTCTCTGCACAATCTAGGATTTCAGAGGTGGCTGGAAGTCCAGACAGGCAGCTCGCATTCAGCAAATCTTTGGTCTTCTTCAGGTAGGAGCCTGGTCACAATTCAGTGGCTTACTTCGCTCTCCAACTACGGATTCAGTCCGAAAAAGGCACAAGTTTCCTCTCGGGGACAGCAGGCAGGCATGCAGGCCAAAATTCAGGCCTTTCCACAGTTCTCCCATGCGAATCCACTATGGATTGCTGCTCGAACTGTTACTTCTTCACTTCCCAACTTAGATCTAACTGAAACTGCAAGCAGTTTGGGACTTTCACCCAAATCCAAAAGGTTCGGTTGGCTGATCTGTCTGTCAGTCACAACAAGGGCTCCCCCTCCAGGTTATTTTAGGTGCAAAAAGCCCCAATCTACAATTCCTAGAAGTTTTTTGACCCCACCAAGCCCCTGTAGATAGGCTCCATTTTAGAGTCCCAAATGTACTGATTGGCCCATTTCAGCAGTCCGGGACCAAGATGATGGAAACAGACAGAACTGTTCATGCTGCAAAGAAGGCAGGCTTGAACAAACTGCAGTATTATTACTACTGTAACAAATAATCATTAAGCGCGCACATCTTCTCTAATAGAGCTCCCTTTAATTACGACTGCAATCCAGGCAGCTCTTAAAGAGACAGTACACAGAGGCTATATAGGCACTCTCTGGCAATTGCATTTAAACTGCAAAAATGCAGGACACCAGCCTGGCAGTGAACATTTAGACAAGCTCAAGGAAGACTTTTCGGGAACCCCCATTTGTAGGGGGTTACACCTGCTCTGTTCCTCATTGATACAAGCTAAAGGTACCCAATACATATTTCCTAATACGGTTAATGACAGAGCAAAATCATTGTTTTATGTTTTCTGCATTAAATTTGTTCTTGAGCAGTTCTCTTGAAATACAGATTGTGTGTGTGTGTGTGTGTGTGTGTGTGTGTGCGCTTAGTGGTGTGTAATTATGTGGGAGACTGGCGCTGTGTCAGGCATGCTCAGAATAACATCTGATCTTTCCCTGGAACATCATTGGGGAAGGAGAATGTGTAGTGCAGATTGCACAATTGATTGAGCTTGTCCAGTGGCACAGCACCACCTGAGAGACAAGGATTCACTGGGGCTCACTGGGGACAAGACAAGGCGTGGCAAGGATGTGAGACAATCAGCTCCCAGGGAGGAAGCCTGCGAGTCCCACCCTAGCATTCTCATACCCCTCCCAGGTAGATTGAAGGCTGCAGCCAAGTCCACACCCATTTTCATGGTGGGGCAGAATGTGTACCAAGGGGGAAAAACATTAAAGAAAAAACAGATTTGGTACCAGAAAGAAGAACATGAAGTATTGACTCTTCGTTCTTATACCTCACTAGGAGAGGATTGAGCATTTTCAGCTTGACTCTATTAGGCCCTGTCCACACTACACCGCTCCGACCCGGTAACAGTTACAAACCTTTGCGGCCGGTGAGCGGTACGGTGTGTCCACACTGCGGCAGTGTCTGGTACGGGACCGGTACCGCCGGTCCACAGTGCGGGTGCCGGGTGACTGTTACGGCAGCACCCGATCCCACAATGCAGCTAACGTTACACTATGGGCACTGCTGAGGACCACTCTCCGCATGCACACTACAACCGGGTAATGGTACAGCGTGAATCCGGTTCCGTAACGTTGTTGAAACCACCTCGCAGAGTGGTTCGCACAATGGTTGTGAAACGCCTCCTGTAACATTGCAGGTGTGAAACAAAACCGCTGTGGTAACTGTTTGGACCCCCGGTAACGTTACAGCGGGGTGGATCCAGTGTAGTGTGGACAGGGCCTTAGCAACAATGATGGAAATAACTGGAGTTAGGCCCTCAAGCCTGAGCATGGACTTAAATATAATTCATTTTAGAAATGGAAAAATAGTATAAAAAAGAACCCTCTAAAACTCTGCCATTTTTATAAAATATTTGCTTCAAAGGGTCAAGGTAAGGGGTGCGCTCTGATTGCGGTTCTGCAATACAATTTGTAATCATTTTGTGAGCTCTGTGTACATTTTGGTATTAACTTGATTTCTTACTTATGTCTCCTAGAGTGCGGTCACCCTGTGTTCATGTGCTTGCTACTTGTTCAGCTGGTACCCACTTTTGCCCTCCTTATTTTTTATTAGTTTTTTTTTAACCAGGAGTAGCACACTAAGCTGAAAGCTTTTTTACAGGAGCAGAGCACAGGGAAGTTAAGTGACTTGCTCAGGGACACACAGTATGTAAGTGGATGCTGTGGGATTCAAACCCAGGTCTGGTCTGCTGGATGTCACCAGATTTGAAGCTCAGAGCCTTAAACCACTGCGTTATACTGCCTCCAGGCATCCAGATCATTTCTAAAATTTATCTCACTAAAATGTATCTCATTTTGTCCTTTGTAAAGCATTTTGTGAAACACACTATAAATAGAACTATATAAGGTTCAAGGTCCAATTTTATTGTACAGTATGTATAAAAAGTCACATACAAGCACATTGATAACATTTCTAAAAATAACACTACGTAAAATTAAATTGAAGAGATTCCCCAAGAACTCATTTTCTAAAATTGACCACTAAAATTTACTGTATCTCACTTTGCCCATTGCAAACTGTTACATGAAACACTGTATAAAACAGGCTATATAAAACTGCATTGAAAAGCCTTCTAGAACTGTGCCATTTCTGAAATTTAGAACAGAAACTTAGCACTCCTAATGAAACCATTTGAATAGCAAATCTGTAATCAACAGGTAATCAGCATATAATTAATATGTGAATGTATGTATGCAGCTGGGGTTGAAAACAAGAACCTTTTAGAACTAGTTTGGGTTCTAATTAAAACCAGAAAAGGTTCCTCATCTTTAGGTTCTCTATAATTTACCACCCTCCCCAGCAATATGTCATAAGCTTTTGCGTAATGGCTGGCTCCTGTTTATCTGGTACTTGGCCCTTCTTAGCACTGCTGCCTTCATTGTGATCATGATTCCTGCTGCTGTTGTGATACAAGTCTTTGATCCTAGAATGAGACCTCTGTGTGGATTTCGAGAAGTTAATGATAGCTGGGCCAGTTTGAGAGCTGGCCTAAGAGACTAATGACTGTAACAAACGAAGCAGCTAAAATGGCATCAGAGAAATGGCACAAGACCCTGACATAAAGAATGTTTCAGAGGCAGGCCACTGTGCCACACCTTATGTTGCATTGTGAAGGTGGGAGTGGTGTGTGTGTGTGTGTGTGTGTGTGTGTGTGTGTGTGTGTGTGTCGGGGAGGCAGGAAAAAAAAATTCCTCTCCAGTCTTGCGGTGACTGCTGTACAAAATGCATTTTATGTAGCACATACTAAAAATATGGACCAAGAAGACTCTTAAAATGTTTGGCTGACTGAAAATGATGGATTAATGTGATCAGACGTCAAACAATTGCTGTCTCAGCCACACTGTAGAACACTGGTGGGTCATAAGGCTTTTTCTAATAGTGGATCCAACAGGGAAACATTTATTAAACATTTGTGTCTGCAGTTGTTATGACACAAAATCCAACTGAAGTAGTAGTAGGACAATTATGTGCAGCATTTTGCATGCAAGCTTGTCAGAAGCAACTGTACAATACAGTCACTTTTGGCTGAAATAGACTGTGTTGCAAGTGATTGCTATACATAATTTTCTTTTGGGGTTGATAACAGTTGTGTAGTTTTTTTGCCAGACAGTACCAGGTAAAATGTTTCCTGGGTGTGTGTGTGTGTGTGTGTGTGTGTGTGTGTGTGTGTGTGTTGTGTGTAGGGGCTTATACGGAACCGTTATTCAGGGCCAAAAAAGACTGTCTCAGGCATGACCAGAACAGTGGAAGGGGGGAGGGGGTTGTCCAGTCATAGAAGTGCATTACACCAGGCAAATCCTGGTATACACAGGCCAAAGCTTGTAGAGTTGAGATGCAAAAGTTTTACTAGACATTTTTAATGAGAAGTTATGTAGTCAGCTTCATCTTCTCTGTTAAGGCCCCTATTTTTGGATGCACTGCTCTCAGTGGCAGAAGGGAAGGCATCTTGAGACTTTGATGCACACCATCATTTCTTATTTGTTGAATTGTAGGCTGAAAGTGTGTACACATGCTCAGTTTAGCTGTGAAATGAAAAGGAGGTTAAGCTGTAAAATCTTAATTTATTGTAAATACTTTATAAATTTTGTCCATAACACATAGTACTAAATAAAACTGTATTATTTTTTTAATAAATGCATATTATGCAAGTATACCATTCTAGAGACAACCATTCCCATGCAACATGATCAGTAACTGATCGTGACAGTTCTTCTGCAACAACTTGTCTCAAGTCTAGCCCTACAGATGTTTCCAAAATATTTAGTAAGTACATTTTTATTTCTAAAGCACCCATTCCCGGAGGCTCTGGGGGTGCTGTACAATATAAAAATGTTTATAAACTGAATACAAAAGACATAGTGTGACATATAAACCAAATCACCACAGGAAAAAAATGACTGGGAACAAGTAGATTGATAAATAGTCGATAGGCAATTGTTTTAACTTTAGTTTATCTTGGTAAAATAAAAATTAAATGTTGAAATTTTTGTGAGGCAGACATTTCTAACTACGTGCCTGGAGGCATTAATGCAAACTCTTCCGTTTTTTGTAATGGCCCATGGGGCTAGGAAATCGGTAAGTTTACACTAAATTATTGAATTACTCCACTATACATTAGGATTTCTGATTCATAGCTCATTTAAACAGGTCTACCCTTTTCAGCATACAAATAACCACACTATCAGAAACCTCTGCAAAAATTTCTCCCTGCTTCTAAACACATGAGGTGAGGCAGTGATGCCTCAACCCTCCATGCCATTGGGTCGGTTGCCTGTTTTCAGTTTTAATTGTAAAACTTAAACTTGTGGGAAAGCTTACTGTTTCATGATTTGATAAAAATGTACAGTGATGAAAAAGGCATATTACTTATAGGAGCATAGAGATGGTTTGAAAATAGAGATCAGATTAGTCCCGGCTGTACAGCAATGTCCTGGACACACCGGACACTAATTGATTTTACAGTATGTACAACACGTACCCCATTGTTTAACTAGTATCAGTTGTGAAAATTATCTGTTTTACGGTTTCCCATATATATAAAATATATTGTCTTTGCAAATATGTCCTTCACTGTAGTGTTTGCACATGATGGGGTATATACTGTGTATCTCAATTTCTCAGTACATGTGGATACCATTCTCAAGAAGTTTCATCCTAGACTTTGTGCAGTTTACAGGAATAAAGGGTGTATCCCGCTTCCTGTCCACTGAGAGAGTCTCAAAAATGATACTCCCCATCTTTGGCTATGGTGATATAGTATACAGTGCTGCTTCCAAGTTCATCCCGGTGAGATTGTATCCCCTCTTTCACTCCTTTTGCTGCTTTGCCCTTGACTGTGTCCCTCTGCACCCACCACTGCTCCCTGTCCTTCTCCTTCTCCCTATTCTCCTCCCTTTTCTCTCTCTCATTTCCCTCCCATGAGGCCAGATGCCTTACCCATTGTGCTTCCTTCGTCTCTAAATACCGGCCTGGCTCCTCCCCTCCTACCTTACTTCCCTTCCAAACCACTTCTTACCTGTATGCAGCTCTGGCTGTCACTCTCTCTCTCTCCCTCCCCAAGAAAAAAACACCGTTGGTCAAGCTGTCTTCTTCTGATTCCCCAAACTATGAGGTTCTCTTTCCCCTTACTATCTGCACTGCTGCCTTTTCCTACCACTTGCTCTCCTTTCTCCTTTGTGACTTTACTACTCATTCTGCTGTTGCGCCTTGTACAGGTTTCTTGGCTGCTGACCTCCACCCTCCTACCTCTGTTTCCCAATCACTGGCCTTTGCTCCCACCATGAACTCAGTATTGCAGCCTCTGTGCATTTCAAAGCTGTTATTCCCCAGCACTTAGCGTATTGTTATGTAGGTTACTTCATGCAGACTTTGGCTTTGGTCATTATGTTCGCTTGCGTGCATGCGCAAGGAATGTCTTGCAACAGTATGACTTTTGGAGGTGTGTGACCCTCCTCCCCAATGCAGTGCTCAGTGTAGCAGGTGCGACCCTACCGGACCAATGTATGCCGAGCTGTGTATGACAGCAGTTCAGCTGTGTTGGTCTTCACTTCTAAGAAAAGGTCTGCTGCAATCAGCATTGGTAGCATGTATGCAATTAGTATACCGATGTCAGCGACCTGCTGTCATGCGCAGCATGGCATCAAATCTCTCTTGCTTCCTCCCTCTGCTAATGTCCTCCCCGTCCCTCCTTACTGTTCTCTCCGGCCCCCACCTAGTGTGCCGAGGGGGGTGCCCAATCCCCCTTGGCTAATGAACCCCCCCCCCCAGCATACTGTGTGGCCGACAGTTGTGCCCGATTTCCCGTCGGCTACAGCCTCCCCAAAAACAACCAGTTGCCACGCTGGGAGGTGGGAGCCCACCCCAGCATGCTCATGCCCCCACACACACACACACACACTATGGCTGGCTCAATCCCCCAAACACGTGGGTGGCACGCTGGGAGCACACCCCAGTGTACCAGCAGCATCTGCTTTTTTCTTTTAAATCTTGTGAAACAAAGCGGTCCCTCGGTGAGTCCCTTGCCCCCCCACCAGCCCGCCCACCCTCTGTGCTACATCCCCCCACCCTCACCTGGGTGGCAAGCTGGGAGCCCACCCCAGCATACCAAAAGTGTCCTTTTTTTTTTTAATTCCTGTGAAACAGAAAAGGTCCATGGTGAATCTCTGGCCCCCCACCGCCAGCCCACCCTCTGCACCTACCTCTCCACCCCCCTCACCCCATACTTACCTCTGGAGCCGGCGTGATGATCTTCGGTGGACCGGGAACACGTCTGCACTCTTTTTAAAGTTGACCGCCAACTGAGGAAATGCCAGTAAGCTGTATAATGGCATAAATAGGGTTTTTCCAACTTGGGTGGGCATCTCGCCCATTTTTTTGAGTTTTGGCACCAAATTTTAAACATGCGGTTCTTGACACCCCTTCTAATGAATTCAGTCACTGTCATGGCGTTATTCGGTCCGGAAAGGTGATTTCACGGTCACAGCGCAGAATCACCTTTCGGGACCGATTAACGAAACAACAGTGTTGGTGTTCATGAGGTGGGCTCTCAAAAAGCCTATGTTGCAGTTTCCACGCATACTCGTAAGTTCGCGAATCTGTAATATTTTCACTCCAGATTTTCAACATAGGCATATTTCCACACCTCCTTATGAACAGTGCAGCTGTCATTTTTCACATCCTGGACGAAACGTGTTTTTGCGCTTCCGGCGCAGAACAGCGCGGTTGCTGTTCAAAATCAGTGTTCACTACAGAGTAAGACAATCACAGTGACGCCATTCATGAGCAGAGGTCCTAAAATGCGTATGTTGAAAATTTGGTGACAAAAGTCCCGTAAAATGGCTGGCTGTGTTACAAGCATGCGTTGCACAGTTTGCACACGTTCTCACAACTTCGCAAATTTGTCATATTTTCACTACAGATTTTCAGCATTTGCATTTTCCCACACCTCCTTATGAACAGTACAGCTATCATTTTTCACATCCTGGCTGAAATGTGTTTTCACACTTCCAGCGCAGAATAGTGTGGTCGCTGTGGCAAGTCGGTATTCAGCACACAGTAAGAAAATCATAGTGATAGTGTTCATGACCAGAGGTAACAAAAATGCCTATGTTGAAAATTTATTGAAATAATTCCACTGAATATCTGTGTTACAAGCGTGGGTTGCGCATTTTCCACACAGGCTCGTACCCTTGAGCACGCCCAGGGTGTTAGGGTTCCTAAGACAGGCACTTAAGAAGTATGAGGGTGAAATGTTGATCAGATGGAAGAGGAGTTGCAGAGAGATACTCTGCTGGGATATGGATGCTAAAGGGACATGGATACAACTGGGGGGGGGGCCTGCATAAGTGTCAAACACCAATACAAATACCTGCAAGCGAACGTTTGCCATTGACAAATGCTTATTTGTTATTTACCTATTTATTGTATTATTTGTTCTTAGTGTTCCTCATTGTCCTCCCTCCTCCCCAACCCCCCAGGGCACATCTGGAAATGAGATGTTACCATCTCAGTATGTTCTTCCAGGTGAAACTTTTTTGAAATAGATAAATAAAAAATCTTGTTTCAGATGTACTGCTTTTTATTATGTGACTGCTGGTTTATCCATGTGTAGTAAGAATTACACCATCAATGATTTAAGTATTATATTACTTTCTCTATTTGAAAAGATTTCTAATGATGTTAACATAATTTGAAATTGAGTTTTGCAGCCACTGTGGAAATCTCTCTGAACCCACAGAAATTCTACTGGCCTTAACTGGTGCACTTATTGAAATGGTATTTTCTCTCTCCTAAGCTGGTCTCCAGGCTTCATTCACCAGGGCTCCACCTCCTGATGACATCTGTAGGCAGGACTAACGTTGTGCAGTGGGGGGGGGATAAGGAGCCCTCCACATCCGGTCGTTGCCAGTTTACTTCCTGCCTTCACTGAAGCAGGCAATGTGCAGCAGAAGCCCTGTCACTCGTGGCAGGGCTGAAGAGACCGTAAGTTTTTCTTGAGACATTATCCTTGAGTATCGGTGGTTCCGATCGTAATCTTCAGTGGTGGGATCCAGTCTCAGCCGTGCAAGCTGCAAAGACTGGCCCCACCTCACAGAAGCACCTCATGGCCTTTCTCTCTCCTAAGCTGGTCTCCAGGCTTCCTTACTTCTGGGCTGTACTTCCTGATGCTGATAGGTAGGCAGGAATCAGACCTCTGCAGCAGAGGACATCCAGCCCTCCACTTCTTGTCTTCCCCAGTTTACTTCCTGCCTGCAATGAAGCAGGTACTCTGCAGCAGAGCCCTGTCACAGGAGGCAGGGCTGAAGAGACTGTGAGTTACAAAATCCTTATTTTACAGAAGCAGGTGTATTCTTTTTTGGATTACAAGAAATGCTCTACAAAATGCTCTAGCAATGGGAGCGGCATTCAAACGCTCCAAAGTGGGCTCCAGTCTCAGCCTTGTAAGCTGCACAGGCTGGCCCCACCTCTTACTGGCTTATTTTTTCCCCGGGGTTGGTGACTAAAAGCGTTCGTCATAGGTGCATCTCGTCGGGCTAATTTGCCCTCTCATCCCCAGGGGATTCTCAGGAGTTTTGCAAAACGTTTATCGAAGCACTGGAGTGCTTCCAAAAAGCTAGGCATGCATCTCTCATCCCAAGGGGATTCTCAAGAGTTTGGACCCTGGCAAAACCTTTATCGAAGCACCGGAGTGCTTCCCAAGAGCTAGGCATGCACTGCGTGGCTTCTGATCAAGCAGCGGAGTGCTCCAAAGAGCTAGGCATGCACTGCATGGCGTCCGATTGACGAACGGCCATTTGGGAAAGCTTCAGCTGTTCGTCGTCGGTGTAACTAGACAGCGCTCATCTGGGAAGGTGCTGGGCCGCTCAATAAGTGTATTTAAGCACCGGAGTGCTCCAAGGGGTTAGGCAAATACTGGATGGACTTCCAGTAGACTTTTCGAGATAGCTGCAGCCATTCATTGTCGGTAGCACTAGTCCGTGCGCATTTAAAAAAGCGCTCCAAGCCGCTCTCGGTCTGCCTTCATGTTGAGCAGTGCTGAGGAGCCTAACAAGGGTGCCCTGACAGGGGAAATGAGTTCAGCACCTGCGGGCCCCTTCCAGCCAATCTCCCTCATCAAATGCAGGGACTTACTTTACCAAGGCCTTTGCCCTCAAAGGGCCACCACTGCATTGACAGCAAAACTTCAGTATTTTGCCCTTAAAGGGCCAGCACAATGTGTCGGTTCATAACTGCTTTAACAGCGCTAAGCGCAGCTTTTTGCCCTGAAAGGGCCAGCAGCCAGCACAATGTGTCAGTTCATAGCTGCTTTAACAGTGCAAAACTCAGCTTTTTGCCCTGAAAGGGCCAGCGCTTTTCATTACAGCTTCAGCATGGAACCAGGAAACCTCCGCAGGGGGGCGTCAAAGAGGGGTATGCCCTTTTTAGTAACACCGGGGCTGCTTGCCCCCACTACTAATCACCAAGATGGTCTGCCTGGCCTAACATGTGAGAGGACCACGCTTCTAATTTTTCTTGCTTCCCCACTTCTAGTCACCTCGATGGTCCACAAACGTCTTGGCTCAGTATTATTATTATTAATTGCCACTACGGACTGTCACTAACGGACACAGGACTAGCGGTACCACTGCAGGCCGCCCAGACACCAGTTTTACGAGCACCCAGAGACACAATGCTTGTTGACGAAGGCTGCGAGCACCCAGAGACACAGTGCTCACCAACAAAGGCTGCTATCCATCCAGCCTGAACCCAGACGCTTCCTTAGGGTGCCTTCTCTGTTGTCCAGTGCCTCCGAGGGTTAGCTCGTTCCCGAAGGATGAGTATGGCACAACTGGCCAGGTGGCAAATTACTTAGGCTGTCGACGACCTCCTTGGGCTCTTAGCTCGTCGAAGGAAGCCTTCTGGAACTTGCAGCTCTGTGAGCAGGCACCCAGGTTCACAGTTTGTTGCTGAGCAACTTAAGGTGTCACAGTAGTTAGTTGCCGAGCAACTCAAGGGGTCACAGTGCTAGTAGTCGAGGGTCACTACTGCTCCTGGAGGCGACCGCCGGAGGCTCTGGAGGCGTCCGGGAGAGGCTTCCTACAGCCAGTTTAATGGAAGGCACTCCCTGCATTTTCTTCAGCAGTTCTCTTCTCTCCCCCCCCCCCCCGAAGGATCAGCCATTTCAGGCAATGAGGCTTAGTCAAGCTAGGAACTGGGAGCCAGGGGTCCTTGGACATGGGGAGCCTTTTCTTTTTCTTAAAAGAGGCCATAGTCAGGATTCGCCTCGGATCTCCCTCATAAGCTCTCGCCCAAACGATACAGGCTTTTTCATCGGTCAGGTGCCACCAGATCAACCTCAGCCTTCCTCATTCCTCCAGCCATAGGGAACTTTTAAAGGAGGAATGGCAAGGTCCAGGACGCACCTATCCAGTGGATCTCCAAGTTTTCTAAGGGTTTGGCAAGAAACAATCGGAAATGTGGTCAGACCACCCTAGAATCGATCCTCCAATTTTTAAACCTAACCAAGCAGTCGATCACCCCGGCTGAAGGAGGGACTTCTCTCCGGGTCCCAGGGCAGTGAAAAGCAGGTGCCTCGCTCAGCATCAACAATGTCTCAAGGGGGCATCTGCCAACCCTCTCTCCCTAAGCCTCTCTATGAGGGGCCCCAGTTTGTGGTCTGACTTCGGCTTATGTAGTAGATGCATAAACGAAGGCGGTCAGATGCGCAGGTCGCACCATGTTTCTTCTCACCTCGGCTTGCTGCAACCTCTGGATTCCAGCCTGGCAAGCAGTTTCCTTTGTAAGAGCCAGCTGGTTATTGTACCCAATAAAGGTAATCTCCTTTTTGGCCCAGTCATGAGGGAGGCAGTGAGGGATTCAAGGGAAATGACCAAGGTTTACAGGGTTCCCCACTCTCTGAAAATATAGGGCGGGGGCAGTGGTGATCGGGTCAAATGGTGCGTTATTTTTCGGGACCTCCTGTATGCACTGTACATGTGCATAAGTAGCTTTTAAGTAACATATAGTGTGCTGGTATTAAATGGGTAGTATTGCAATAAAGGATGTCAATAAAAGACAGTTTTGGAGGATTTTATAAAAAAATGGATAAAAATATAGGGTGGTGGTAAAAAAATATAGGGTGGTGGCCCACCGCCCTAAAACAATGAATGGGGAACACTGGTTCACATGCCTCTTCAGAGGGATTCCGGGGAGCTGGCCAAAGGTGCACATGCCATTTCAAGAGGCGGGGACCAATCTTCAGTCCCCAGATGACTTCTTCATTACCAACATCACCCTAAGGGTTAAAATACTAATGTCTTGGAGGGGAAGCAAGAACACGCTATTCACACTTCCTCCATTAGTGGGCAGGTTTTCAATAAACTCTCCATGAATGGGTCCAAACCGAGTTGGATAGAGGGGTCACAGACATTACAAGCATGAGTTACCTAACCCAAATTACCACTATGGGTTACCTAATCCAAGCCCCCCACCTTCGTTGGCAACCCATCTGAAAGACAGACAATCGCACAAGGGGGATTTTTACAGTCCACTACAGATTTTCAGCGACTGGAGGTTTTTTCTTCCCTTCCATATGCCAAAATGAATGGGGGAGGGGGGGATGGGACTCAGGCCAGTCCTGGATCTCATGTTCGTGAACGGTTTGTTCACAACAGAACCTTCAAGGTGGAAGCCTTGTCATCAGTCATCAGGGAATCGCAAAAGGGAGATTTTTTTTTTTTTCCGGCTCCAATAATTCTGCAAGATTCCTATTTGCATATCCCCACCCAGTAATGTCACACATTCTATCCCAAGTGTAGAGTGGGAGAGCAGTACTTCCATTTCAGACTCCGATATCGTGGCCTTCCTCAGACTCACGATCAATATGTAAGGACAATCAACTCAACCAAGCATGACAAGCAGTGGCAGAGGGAGTCGGGTGCCAGTCGGCCTGGGGGGGGGCACACATCAGGACACAAGGCTTCTTCCCCAAAAATGAAATTTTGGTTATCTGCTAAAACTCATCAAGGAGTTTCACAGGCTGCTCAGCCAACTGCTTATTTTTTCACACCGCTCATTGAGACAGATTAAACCCTCTCTCCAGTGACAGTCTCAGTGGTCAGACATCATGACGGGACGCAAGTGGGGCCATCCACACAATGTAAAATTCCCTGAGTGGCGAACAATAGGCCATACCCAGAGGCACTCTGAGCAGCAATTCCTCAATCAGGATAGCTTGCTTCCAACTGACAATCTGTAAACGCTGACATACACCGAACTTCAGGGCGGCACAGGAAGCCTAAAGATGCTAAAGGAATACCCTTTTCAGTGGCTTGAGCACCACTGACCAATGTGCATACCAGGACAGGAAAATGCCACAGCAGAATGTCCCGGTCACAAGGTTGGCCGGCCAAGTGAATAGCAGCTGAAGGGCAGTGCCTCCCACATCCGGACAGAGCAGTGGAGCAATACTCAAACAGATCTTTTCTCTAATTTGCAGAACTCCAAGACTAAGCAGTTCTGTTCCCTGGTCCCGGGTGAACCAGAGGGGGCTCAGGGCACTTTTTCCCCATAATCTGGGATTTGTTCAGTCTCCTGTAAGCCTTTCCTCCAATACCGCCTCTATCAAGAGTTCTACACAGAGCGACTTTGGGGAGGTCAGTTATGATTCTATTCTGTCCCTTATATCTTGCCCACACTTAATAGGTTATCATTCTCTGGTCAAGGCGACCACCTCTAACATTCAGGTTCAGTCCAGACATTCTCCTTCAAAGTCCGGTTCTGTATCCCATGCCAACAACTTGTCTTTCTAGGCCCGGAGCTGGAGTGAAAAAACTTCAAAGAGCTATGCTACAGGGCTGCTGTTATTAACATGATGGGGGACTCGTGTATCTCTTTTTCCTCCGAAAGTGTATTTTAGAACCCAGGGAGGACTTTGGTTCTGGCTTCATTCCAGTCACTTATAGAGTATCCCAACATATTGGCCTTTACTCCTGCAGTTCCTTTACGATAGAGGGATGAAGGACTGCAACCAGCCACTTTTCCAGTGGAGTTTTTTCTACACGGGGGGCACTCTTCACGGTCTCTGGGGAATGGTTGGGTTTATATCCCCATGTCTGGTGTTTCCAAAAGCAGCAACATTAAAACGTATTCCTTTACACCAAAACTACCGCCTTGGAGTAGTAGTAGTAATATGGTTCTCAAGGCCGCGACCAGGGTCCCCTTCACAGCCTTTTAAGGTGTCCATCTCCATCTCAAATAAAGGTCGTCCTCTTTCCCAAAGCTATTGCTTCAGCCAGGAGGACCAGCAAACTAAGATTATTGCTTTCCCAAGAGCTGTACTCTTGTTCCTCAGGCTAGAACAGTTCCAGCTTTTGTTTGCCAAAAGTTATGTCTCCTCTCCATTACAATCAAGGGTTCATCCTTCTTTTCTTATGCCCACTCTCTAAAAGCAGTAAGAAAAATTTCATACACTAGACCTGGGAAGAGGGAGGTTAACATGCATTAAGAGAGGGGGGAAGCTATTAGCAAAACCTCAAGTTTATTCATGCTAGCTATGGGCAAACCTTTTGAGTAACAGGGATTTGTCGAGCTTATAGCCAGTCGGATTCTATTAGTCACCTCCAAGGCTTATGATCAGGCCGGAGTAACTTGTCTAGCCCAGTGAGAACATTTGGCCCCTTTGTGGTCGTAATTAGCGGCCATCTGATCATCCATTCACACATTTTATTTAAAAAAAAAAAATAATAATAATTTTCACTAGAGGTGATGTCATTGGGGAAGACTTCCTTGGCAGCAAAGTGCTTCAGTGGTGGTTCTTCCCACCCGGGACATCTGGGAACGTACTGCTTTCGTATATCCCAGGAGTAAGGAAGCCCGGAGACCAGCTTAGGAGAGAGAAATTGAAATTTAAATACCTGTAAATTTTCTTTCTCCGATGGCTGGTCTCCGGGCTTTGGATTCCCTCCCAGAATGTATATAGTTGGCTGGCCTCAGGGCCATATATGCCTTAAAATTCTTGTTTTCTGTTTCCAAGTTCCTGTAGTATTGCCACATTGGTCTGCTTTAGGAAGAACTGAGGGGAGACAGGAAGTGGAGGGCTGGATGTCCCCTGCTGCAGAGGTCTGATTCCTGCCTGCCTGTCAGCATCAGGAGTTACAGCCCAGAAGTAAGGAAGCCCGGAGACCAGCCGTCGGAGAAAGAAAATTTACAGGTATTTAAATTTAAATTTTTCCTGCGCATGAGGCCCCGCTTTCAAGGGCTATATCTAGCGGCTACATATAGCGACTGGCCAGAGGGAATTGGAGCTTCAGGGCTACATCTAGCGGCTACATATAGCGACTGGCCAGAGAGAATTGGAGTGTTTCCGACAGTCGCTTAAGTGCTTTTCTTTCGGTGCCAACGAGCGGTCATTCAGAAAGCTTTAGACCGCTTATCACAGCTTTCCTGAGCAGCGCGATTCTTCGCGCGGGAAGGCATAGGTGACACCTCAGCACGCCAGTCTGCTTCTCGCCTCATTGTACCTCGTTGAAAAGGCGAGAGGGGCTTGTCCTCTACAGCGGCAGCGCTGGGCTGGCTTGGGGCCCCCCCCCCCCCATCGTAAGCCAAGGAGGCTTAGAGTCAAAGGGCAGTTCTCTCTGCCAGGTTTCTGTTGGTGGCCAGGAAGCAGTGCTTCACGAGGATCAGGATAACCAATGCTAAGGGGTTAGCACTCTCTGACTAGGTGGCGGGTGGGGATATCATATTGTCTGGAGAAGCAAGGCAGTGGCCTCAGAAAAATAAAGTAGGGGAAAAAAATGTCAGCGCTGTAAGTCCCCACTATTAATCACTTTTGCTGGCTCTCTGTCTTACGTGTGAAAATGCAGCGGCCACTAGTAGGGAGGGCTCAGTGGACGCAGCCTCTCTCTCGTCACAGGCAAATATCCAAGAGAGGTCTGACTGGACGGCTACTTCCAGGTTGGAGCAAGCACAGTCAAAAGTTCCAGAAAGATCTGAACAACTGGCTGCCTCTAGGGGAATAGCAACGTCCAGAGATACCCCCACCCTAGACCCCTAACTGATAGACAGTCTGAATAGGGCCTTTGCTGTGGACTCTTCTTCCTTTGAATGGCAGCCTCCAGGATCACCAGACAGGAGACCCCACAAAAAGGCTAAAAGAAAAAAGACCCCCTCCCCATCCTCTTCTGACGAGGGGGGGGGCTATCCTCTCATCGCTTCCACAAGAAAAAGAAATCCAGAGAAGGTGGAAGAAAAGGTCTCATTCACTAAGTGGACCTATGGGCTTGCACAAGGGCAAACGCCACAGGGGTTATTCCCCCAAATCCTCGGTCACCAGTTCCTCCACTGAGGAGGGGGAGATAGTGGACTCATCATCAGACTCAGATGACTCCCCAGCCAGAAATTTTGACCCGGAGGACCTCGACTTTTTCATCAAAAAAGTCATTTCCGATATTTACCTCGACTCTTCTCCTCCTGTTACCTCTCAACTGAAATGGGCTTTTCGCATGGCATCTGCCTCCAGACCAGCGACAGCCTTCCCTATACCTCCTGCCATTGAGGATCTGCTCAAAGAAGAATGGCAAGGTCCAGAACGTGCTTATCTGGTTCCCCGACGGATCTCCAAACTTCTGAAGTTTGACAAGAAACAGTCCGAAAAGTGGTTAGACTGCCCCAGAATCAACCCCTTAATATCTAACCTCACCAAGAAAACTGTCATACCAGCTGAAGGAGGGGCTTCTCTAAGGGACCCAGTAGACAGAAAGGTGGACTCCTCCCTCAAAAAAGCCTTTCAAGCCTCGGCAACTTCCCTCAAGGCAGCCACCACGAACCTATTCTCCACCAGAGCCGCCCTATCCTGGGCATCGGATTTAGCCTTTCAATTCGCGGAAGACCCAGAAAAGAACTCCCCAATTATCCATCGGCTGCAATTAATGGGGTTGGCCTCGGCCTATGCAGCGGATGTGTCAGAGGAGGCGGACAGGTGTGCTGCGCGGACCATGTTTTATCAAACCTCAGCTCGCCGCAATCTGTGGCTTTGGGCATGGCAAGCAGATGCATCCTCAAAGAGCCATGTGATGAATGCACCCTATGAAGGCAACCTCCTGTTCGGGTCGGCACTGAAGGAGGCGGTGAAGGAATTCGGGGAAACAGCGAAGGTGCTTATGCCCCAGTCCAGGGGTTGGGCCAAAGCGTGGTCTTCAGGTGCAAGGTGCAATTTTCGTGACAGAGGTTACAACAAGGGGCAGAGCTCCAGCTTTTCAGGGAAAAGAACATGGTTCTCCCGGAACCAGCAGAGTTTCAGAGGAGGCGGTTCCGGCGGAGGTGGAGGCTCCAGAGACACCAGGAATAACACCAAAAAATCACAATGAGGCCATGTGGGCCAGTCCTCGAGTAGGGGGCAGGCTTTCAGAATTTTTTGAGGAATGGGCCTGGACCACATCGGACAGAAGGGTGCTAGACGTTATCAGCAAAGATTACCTGATAGAGTTAGAGTCCAAGCCCCCATTACCTCATGTGGTGCCCTCTCCCATCTCAAGCAACTCGTTCAAAAGACAAGTGACATGGCAGGCTATCATGGACCTTCTGCTAGAAGGGGATATCGAACGGGCACCCCCCCAAGAGGCCAGTCGGTGGGTATACTCCCTATTTTTCCTTGTACCCAAACATACAGGAGGTCACAGACCTGTCTTAGACCTCAAATTCCTAAATCGTTTTGTACGCAGCAGACCATTCAAAATGGAAACTCTGTCATCAATTGTCAAGGAAGGGCTGCAAGGAGATTTTCTGACATCCATCGACTTGCAGGATGCCTACCTCCATATTCCTATTCACAATCTGCACAGGCAGTATCTGAGATTCAAGGTAGGGAACCATCACTTCCAAATCAAGACTCTTCCTTTCGGCCTTTCATCAGCCCCAAGAACCTTCTCAAAGGTGCTAGTAGCAATGGTAGCCCACCTTCGGAACCGAGGGATCCAGCTGTTCCCTTATCTGGACGATATCCTCATCAAAGTTCCGCAGCTCAGCCAAGCGGTTCAGGCAGTGACGGACGTGGTCCAGTGTCTCACGGCACATGGTTTTGTCATCAACTGGACGAAGAGTTCACTAATCCCAAGCCAGAGCTTGAACCACTTGGGGGCAGCATTCAGCAGACGTGACAACAAGGTTTTTCCCCCAGAGTCTTAATTCAGGGACCTGATGGAGCTCATCAACAAATTCCAAAGCTCCGCTCATCTGCCAGCACGGTCCTTTATGCAGCTGATCGGGACGTTGGTGTCACTGCAGACTCAGTCCCATGGGCTCTAGTGCACATGCGTCCAATTCAAGCTCTTCTGCTCAAGCTGTGGTCCCAGTCCAGGCACAGTCAGCACCAGCTCATTTCAGTTCCTCAGCAGATAAAAACCTCTCTCGCATGGTGGTCTCGGAGGGAAAATTTGATGAGGGGGCAAAAGCTAGGTCATCCGCTCCAAACAAGAATCACAACAGATGCAAGCCTCAGGGGTTGGGGGGCTCACCTGGACCGAATGTCGGCCCAGGGCAAGTGGTCCCTGACGAAATCAAGGCACAGCATAAACATCCTAGAGATGAGGGCAGTTCTGCTAGCCCTGATACACTTCCGTCAACATGTGTGCAACCGGGATGTGTTGATTCTGACAGACAGTCGAACAGCTATGGCCTACATCAACCATCAGGGTGGCACAAAAAGTTCAAAAATGCTCCGGGAGTCTCTTCTCCTCTTCCATTGGGCAGAAAAATACCTGGCAAGTATAAGGGCCGTGTACATACTGGGACAGGAAAATGTCATAGCAGACTGGATAAGCCACCAAGACATCCTCCCGGGAGAATGGGAGCTGAAGGATACTGCATTCCAGCTTCTAACAGAGAGGTGGGCCAAACCACAGGTAGATCTGTTTGCACGTCAACAAAATGCCAAGACGCAGCAGTTTTGCTCCCTGGCAAGAGACAATCTAGCACTAGCTCAGGGTGCCTTCTCCCTAAACTGGGGTTGCCTCGGCCTCCTGTATGCTTTTCCCCCAATTCCGCTGTTATCCAGGGTCCTACATAGGGTGGCCAGGGACAGGGCGGAAATGATTCTAGTCTGCACCAGGTGGCCTCGCCGCCCTTGGTTCCCACTCCTCATTCAGCTGTCAGAGGAATCACCCTTTATTTTCCAGCTCAGCTCAGACCTCTCATCAGGGTCCGGTGCTGCACCACAATCTGAGCAATCCGTCCCGCTCGGCTTGGAGATTGAGCAGGAAACTTTCAAAGAGTTAGGCTACACAGCTCCAGTCATTGAAATGATGGTAAACTCCAGACGCCCATCCTCTTCCTCTAAAGTATATTATAGAATCTGGAGAAAATTCTTGTTCTGTCTCCAATCTAAGGCTATACAGAATCATCCAATATCCCTCCCGGTCCTTTTGCAGTTTCTTCAGGAGGGTTTTGACAAAGGTCTGCAGCCGGCCACCTTATGAGTTCAAGTTTCTGCATTAGGGGCGCTCTTGTTGGCAGATTCAGGAGACGTTCTGGGATCTCACCCTCAAGTCAGGAGGTTTCTAAGAGCAGCAACATTAAAACGCCCCCCAATTAAGCCAAACGTACCACCTTGGAGACTTAATCTGGTTCTCAAGGCCCTAACAAAAGCACCCTTTGAGCCTCTGAAAGAGGCTTCTCTTATGCATCTCACAATGAAGATGGTCTTTCTGGTAGTTGTTACGTCAGCCAGGAGAATCAGCGAACTGGGGGCGCTCTCAACCAAAGAGCCCTACACTGTTTTTCATCAGGACTCTGTGGTACTCCGGACGGATCCAGGGTTTTTACCGAAGGTTACGTCTCTCTTCCACTGTAACCAGGAGCTAATCCTTCCTTCCTTCTGTCCTCACCCGAAAAACAAAAAGGAAAGAGAGTTTCATACTCTAGATCCGAGGAGAGCAATCATATTATATATTAAGAGAACTGACGCTATTCGCAAAACATCAGGCTTGTTCATTTTAACTGCAGGCCAAGATGTGGGTAAACAAGCTTCAAAAGTCTCTATAGCCAGATGGATTAGATCAGTAATCACTGTGGCGTATGATCAGGCGGGAGTAGTCCTGCCTGGTCCAGTGAGAGCTCATTCCACCAGGGCTATGGCCACTTCATGGGCGAACTTCAGAGAAGCATCCCCAACAGATTTATGCAGAGCGGCCACCTGGTCATCCATTCACACATTTACAAAGTTCTACAAACTGGATGTGATGTCCTCAGTGGACGCTTCCTTTGGTTGCCGAGTGCTCTAGGCGTTGGTGCACCCCTAAGAACACTTGGCATTCTTCCCACCTGGCACTCTAGGGCTGCAGGGCTTTTGGATATCCCAGGCGTAATGAAGCCTAGAGACCAGCTTAGGAGAGAGAAATAGAAATTTGGGTGCCTGTAAATTTTCTTTCTCCGTAGGCTGGTCTCCGGGCTTAGGATTCCCCTCCCAGAATGTATATAGTTGGCTGGCCTCAGGGCCACTTAGACCATAACTGTTGTGTTTTTGGCCTCTGGGCCAATTATGCCGTAAAGGTTGTGTTTTTTGTTTCCAAGTTCTTATAGTACTGCCTCAGGGGGACTACGTGAAGAATGACTGGCAATTCCGGATGTGGAGGGCTCCTTATCCTCCCCCGCTGCACAACGTTAGTCCTGCCTACAGATGTCATCAGGAGGTGAACCCCAGGCATAATGAAGCCCGGAGACCAACTGTCGGAGAAAGAAAATTTACAGGTACCCAAATTTTGATTTATTTAGCACAAGCTAGCAAGGGTAGTTAAGAGATTTTCGTGGTCAGTTCGTTTGTGTAACCAGTGTGGAGCCGCTTGTCATGCAGATGACCTGCTTCTCCCTTGGCACCTAGGTTGTTGCTCTGGGACACTAGAGTGATGAATTTACATGTGCCTGGACACTCTGAACCTCTGGGGAGGAGGTGGGTAGGTGGATCTGGTGTGTAATTGTTACTTGCTGATCCAGATGGAGCATGGTCATAGCACTTTGGATAGGATGCGGGCAAAACGATGAGCTCTGTGTTTGCACAATACAGTGGGCACTAGTTGTTGGTCATACAGTAACATCGGGAAGGGGGAGGGACCGATGGATTTGTGTGGCCTGCACTGCACAAATAGTGTCAGGCCCAGCACCCTGCCTGGCTGCACCAGATGAGGACTCTGAAGTGAGGCAAGCCATGGAAGCTAACTGCACAGGTAGTGGCTGATGGAGTTGGGATGATGCTTGGAGACTGGAGGGAGATGGCTGCTGCGAGGTAGGAGTAAAAAGACCTTGATTAAATTCAGTCTTAGGCAGCCATTTTGCTTTAAGGTTAAGCAATGGAATCTGTGGACTTCTAACAACAGCACTGTTGGAGGTGGAGGTTAAAAGAATCATTTTACTCACCTGATGCCAAATCTACCTGCATTTGGCCAATTTTAAAGCTTGGTTTAAGTTTTAAAAATAATACGATGACATATTTTTTTCTTTTCAAATAAAAAATTGTATATTATTTCAACAGTAGCCACTGTGGCAGAGATTTATCTAAGATAACTTGCACCTGCACTATGTTCCCAGCCTTTAGAAGAGCCTATTTGCTGCTGGCAGAATTCCACTTTTTTTTTTTTTTTGATATGTGAGAAGCAATGGCTGTACTGCATAACTCTTTTGTATATGGTCACCCTGCACAGCCTTTAAATGAAACTCTTATTAACCTTTTATATAGACCATACAGAAACCAAAATATTATACTGGGCGTGTTACAAAGTATTTTATTTGAAGATGGGGCTTAGAGACCTTTGCTTCAAACTCCTGTGGCATTCAGGGGGTAAGTTCCTCCTGTTCGGTTGGTGCTGGTGGCATGCAACACTAAGGAGTGATCCCAGGGAGTAATCTTAGTTTAAAAAGTCAGTATTACCCTGCCAGCCTGCTGCAGCACTGTACTTATAGCGGCTAGTTTGGCATGCATCCCATGGATGAGGGTGATCACTCTATGAGGATGACTGAGTCCCTGAAAACTGGGAACATTTGCATAGATGACTGAGCTCTGAACATGATGGATTGCCTCATACTAATGTCTGTACTGCTGCATAGTAAAAGTCCCTTTGAAATGCTGTTCTATTTCAAGAATATCTGCAATGATAACTGGTGTGCTGGTAATTCCTCTTATCAAATGGGTAACAAAAATCCAATGATCTGATCGGTCAATTGTTGTCCATACCTGTGGGATAATTGACCAATCATTGCACAGGTCTGGAAAGTGCCTTGCAAGTCTTGGAACTTGTTTTCTAGGAAGGTCTAACTGCATAGAGCTATCACAACACTACATCAGAATTCTCTTAGCATGTGACAGATGGGAAAAACAAAAAAAGATTCAACAACATGTCTTGCCTACCAGCCAGTTAGACCTCTTTGGTGTTTGTTGTGGAAACCGATTTATCAATGGTGAAGATTTATTCAGTCTTTTTGTTTTAGTTTGGTGCCATTTTATAAATAGAATGACACACTCCAGGGCTTGTGGTTATGGGGTAATTATCTCCCCCCCAGTAGTTGAAGGGCACTTGGCTAACACTCCGTGTGGGGGATGGTAATTACCCAGTAACTGCACACCCTGTCATGTGTTATTGCTTACTTGAACAAATACTTGTGTCAAGAGTAGTAAGTGCAAGATGATGAGCCAGTTACTGTGAGCTCATCACAGGAATTTGTTAGCATACTTTCTTGTAATTTCTCATGCGAGAGACTATCAGAAGCCAACAGAAAGGATGCTAGAAAATGAAATGCCACAGTCTACATGCATTGTGACTAGTCAGTCATGTTCAGTTGTTTTTAAATTGGGTCAGCAGATTAGATTCAATAAAACAGTCAACTGTCACAGAAGCTTCCATTGTTGGAATTCAGCCAGCACAAAAAAAAACATTTTAGACATATTGGCATACTTTGTAAAGATACCCTTTAAGTGCATCCTGTAATATCAAAACAATTGGGAACCTTTTTCATTAAAGTTACACAATATTGATGGATGGAATATCATTGTCTGCACAGCACGCACATTTACTTTTCATCCGATGCTCCCTTCACAAAACTGAAGTTGGAAAACATGCCTAATGTGACATGCTGAGTTATCCCTGCATGATTCACAAGGACAATGTGAAAATAGCTCAAACTGACACATATTCTTACGTTTATACTTTTTGATCTGTTACCACGTTGTAATCCGAATTTACAAGTACTGTATTTTACATTTTTTTTGTCTCTTGTTTTGTCATTCATTCATATAAAAACATTTATCATTCTGCCAAGGTCCAATGGGAAAGAAGGAATGTTTGATATGGTGCATTCAGTACAAAAAGCACAGTAGTCCAGGAGAGGATGTTGCAGCCATTTCAGGTGGACAGTGAGATTTAAAGGGGAACAGTCAACACTGAGTGACTCATACCCATGTGTGGGGCTGGTCCCAATTTACAGTTTGTGTGCAAAATATTTTTATATATTTACTGTTTACTGCAGAAAAGTAGATTTATCAGTATTACTCTGCTGGCATGCAAGCTGACATTTGTTGCAACCAGAAATCTCAGAATCCCTCACAGCTGATGTCAGAGCAGGGCTGCAGCACTGGGAGATTTAATAGCCTGCAGTGCATGTTAGACTTTTTACGAGCTCTGATCTTTTGCCGGTATCCTCCTAGCATACCTCTCAACCGTCCCTGATTTTCAGGGATGTCCCTGATTTTGCCTCAAAATTTTCCTCTGTCCCTCGTAAAATTTGTGTTTTTGTGGCAGAAGAGTGGGGATTAAAATAACAAAATAATGTCAAACATTAAAGATTCAGACTTGTTTTTCTTCAGAAAATGCATCTTAACACAAATCCTCTTATTCTATCTGCATTCTGAATGAACTGAGTCAATTCTTAAGATGTGTCCCTGATTTTGGGTCTTTGTCCCTGATTTTTTTAAGCCTTGTCCCTGATTCAGGAGACAAGAGGTTGAGAGGTATGAATCCTAGGGCTAAGTACAGTCACAGAGGTGGGACTGGGAAACATCTGACCTTATAAAAGTTCTAACAAGTACTGCAGGCTATCGAATCTCCCAGTGCTGCAGCCCTGTGCCGACATAAGATGCAAGAAATTCTGGGATTTCTGGTTACAGCAAATGTCAATTTGCAGGTCAGCAGAGTCAGCCTGATGCAATCTACTACACTGCAGTAATCAGTAAGTATATGAAATGTTTCTGCACACAAAGTGCGTACTGGGGTCAGTCCCAAAGTAAGGTGTGTGGACTGTTCCCCTTTTAATGAGGTCAGATGAGAGACTGAGAGATGATAAGCACATGGAGATTAAGGGAATTGTTCAAGGTCACACGGTAAATAAGTGACATATTTGGGGTTCAAATGCAGACCTCCAGATTCTTAGCTCTCCCCTCTAACCACTAGACCAAATAGCCTGTTGTGACATTGCAGATATACACATTACCTACATTGCTCTTAACTGATATACCTTTTTTTTTTTAAATCATCACAAATTTTACATACTCATGTTTCTGTATTAGAACTGCAAAACAAATTTGGCTAGACTCTCGCATTGTTAGCATATGTAGAGAGTTCACGAAAGTCCTGGTTTTCACTAAAATGTTTCTGTTATACAATTTTTTGTTTTCCATCTTCTGTTTATTCCCTGTGCATCCGCAGGCAGGGCAGTCCATCCCTACCAGCCACCTAGGACCATCAGCCTGTCCCCTGAGGCACCCCTGAGCCCCATTCCCCCAGAGATTTCCCCCTGGGGCGAGAAGGGCGAGGGCCATCCTCTTCCCCCATCCAGGACATAATCCAGATTGAGGCAGTTACGGGTGGTCCAGTGGTGAAGCGGGACACTGGTCATCTGGCAGGGCTTCATGGAGCCTGTGGTCACCCTTCCTTTTTCTGCTTTCCGTCCCTTCTCCCTCATGGCCATGAATGCGCATGTGTGGAGGCACAGGCATGTCACATAGCCACGCTGTTGCCTCCCTAACTCCAACGTTGCCACCCGGCCTCCACCAGGCGGCAGCCAAGGAGTGGGACGGCACCCCCCCATCCCCAGGAAAGGAGAACTGTCATCGGGTGCTTGATCCTCTCCTTCCCCTGATAACCCCTGGCAACCGGAGCTCATTCCTGATCCCAGGTCTCCAGCGTGGCATGAGATGTGGCATTCAGCGCCTCAACCCCCAGTGCGATTGGGCTATTATACAGTTGTTGTTTTTTTTTTTTTAATCATAAGGATTTGTTTTCCATTGAGTGTAAATAGTTAAGAATTTATAATATTGTATTTGTCATTGGTATTGTATTCTTGAGCACTACGTATTCCTTTAAAGACAAGGGTGGGGAGGCAATTTCCCAAGAGATCCATCTAGGAGTTGCCCATCACTCTTTTCAGTAGCAGACTTCAATCTGCACGTGTTGGAACTATTAGATTATTTGCTATTTTGCCTAACTTTTTCCATGCATCTGTCTGAATTTCTAACTTATTTGCATCCAAAAAAGCCACATTTGCGACAAAAAAATTAGGTACATTTAATTTGCATTGTTTTAACACAAATTGCTGCAGAAAGTGACTTTTTGTTGTAAATAGATAGATCTTTTTGAAAATGGCAGGAACTGTGGTCGTCGCAAGCAGATGGATGGAGACACCACAGGAGAAGCATGCATTTCCTTCTGCACCCACCTGCTTTGAAACCCTAGCGCATTATCACTTTAAAACAATGAATAAATAAATCCTGAATCCTGGTGCTCAAAAGTGCATGGTTATAAGTGCAGTATACAGAAACCTATTATTTTCTGAGCAGTGTTGGAAAAATAGAGACCGTATCTAAAACTAAGCCCCAACCCTCGACTTTGAGGACTTACTGTGAACACTCCTAAGAAAAGATTTACTACTCCACACTGTCACTGATTATCAAAAATGTATTTCAGTTTTACCAGCATGTTCAATGACCAGAGAAGCCAGTAGACAAGGAGCACTCAAAAGACCTTCATTCATCTGCTTGAATTTATTGATACATTATTTTAATTTTTTAAGTTAGTTCGATAGCAGACAAAATAGCTGAAGACCAGGAGCAGGAACCCCAGTGTTTCGGGGCTAGACACAGCCTCTTCATCAGGGTCGGGTTCAGTACAAGCCAGCAGGACTAGTTAAAAGAAAAGTTTACTATTCTGATACAAAATCTGTCAGCATTTGTCTAGTGGGCCAGTCCCAGTTTGTCCCATGAGATTTTTTTTTTATATATAGCATTTTGTCTCCATCCATACTCTGTTGTAGGGATATACCCTGGTCTCGGGGTATATTCTGCCTTAATCTGGCCACTACCCTCTTGCTCCCACTGTGTCCTAGGCTAGAGGACTAGGCGAGGAGGTGTGTAGTCGTTCTATGTTTGAAGGATGGCATAGAGGCTATGGAGGACAGACAAATCAGGGGAAGCAAAAGGGAAACAAAGTTGCTGTGGGTTCACTTTGTGACACCCACAGGCAAAAAAGACACAGGTGGGGGTAATCTGTAGACCACTAGGACAAGGGGTAGAGAGAGATGGGGAGCTCAGGGAAGAGCTGACAAGGGACGTGATGAAGGGCTAGTGGTGGGTGATCTGAAACTGCTGGATTTGGACATTCCAGCAGCCAGTTGCACCAGAAGTCAGACCCTGTTAGCTACATTTCAGGACTGCCTGCTGGTGCAGCTGGTTAAGGACCCAATAGACAGGCGGCCATTGTCAATTCGGTGCTCACCAGCTCTGAGATGGCTGGAGTGAGGGTATGGGGAGCCACTGGGGTCCATAACTCCATTTGGTTTGGGCTGGTCCTTGGAACAAGAATGCTCCTTTTAAGAACTCAAGTGCTAGATTTCAGAAGAGCAGGCTTCATCTGGATCAGGAAGCTGGTCCGAATCAAATTGACCAGGTTGGTCAGCATTGGAGGTGTAGAGGAAAGATGGGTGGCAATAAGAGGAACCATTCTTGAGGCAACAAAGTCATTCACAGCAGTTGTTGCAAAATGAAACAGGTACACGGGACCAATTTGGTTCTTAGAAAGGGTCGGAGAAGCAGTGAGGGCCAAGAAGAAGGCTGTCACTAAGTATAGGAAAAGCAGGGGCTGGAGGAATGGGGAGAGTAACAAAAACTTGGGAAGCAAAGAGGATGGTTAGGGAGGCAAAGGCCGACACAGAGCTGCATATCACAGATATCACAGAGGGAGTCAAGGGTGGGGGAGAAAACTTTTCTTTAGATATATTAAGGAAAAAAGGAAGACAAAAGTGGATATTGTTAGGATACAAGGGAGGAAGCGTACTAGAGGAAGATGAACAAAAAGTAGCCATCCTTAATGATCACTTCTGCTGTGTCTTCACAAGGGTACATAGCAGGCCGCCAGTGTGAAAGTGGCATCGAGACAGCTGTCAGGGGCATTCTTGAAATGAGGCAGCCAGTATTTACCATAGAAAGGGTCCAGAAGGGGCTTTGAAGCCCTAATGATAGATAATGCCCGGGACCAGATGGGATGCACCTAAGGGTGCTCAAGGAATTGGCTGCAAAACTGGCTGAACCCCTAGCAGAGCTATTCAGTAGCTCAGTTCAGACAGGGGTGGTTCTGAAACACTGGAGAGTAGCGGATGTAGTCCTGCTACATGGGGGTTGGGGGGCAAGGAGCAACCTAAGAATTAAAGACCTGTCAGCCTTACCTGTGTAGAGGGTAAACGTATGGAGTCGCTGATCAAAGAAAACCTTGTGGACTACCTAGAGAGCAATGGTCTGCAGGATAGTAAACAGCATGGATCTGTGGCACAGAGATCTTATCAGATCAAGCTGTTAGTTTTCTATGACTGGGTGATGAGGTAGTTAAGGACCATGCTCTGGATTTGCTGTACTTAGATTTCAGCAAGGTTTTTGACTTGGTGCCACACAGAAGATTGCTTAAGAGGCTGGAGGATCTGGGTGTGGCTTGGGACATAGATTGAAAAAAAACTGGTTGAAGGAGAAACAACAGAGGGTGGTGGTAAATGGGGTCAAATTGGAAGAGAGGGATGTCTCGAGTGGGGTGCCGCAGGGATCTGTCCTGGGTCCTATCCTCTTCAATATGTTCATCAGAGATATTTGAGGGGGCATCTGGGGTAAGTTGCTTCTCGTCGCAGATGACCCGAAGCTCTGTGATAGGGTAGATTTTGATGAAGGGAGAGGGATCAACAAAGGGTAGAGAGGTGGTCTTAAGTTCTGTTAGTTGAAATTCGATGCCAAAAAATGCAAGGTTATGTACCTGGGGGAGAAAAACCAGGACAGAGTACTGGGTAGGGGTGGGGCATTACACTGAGCACTAAAGCAGAGGAAAGGGACCTGGGATCCATCATTAGTGACTCCTTCAAACAATCAAGCCAGTGTAACAAGGCCTACGCGATACTCATGAGCAGACTCAGTAGACCAATTTGGTCTTCTTCTGCTGGCTTTTTCGTATGTTCATAAGGTTAATAAGATGTTGGGGTGTATTGGAAGAGGGTTTTGGCAGCAGGAAAAAGTAGGTACTACTACAACTATATAGATCACTGGTGGGGCTGCACCTGAAATATTTTGCTCAGTTCAGAGGTCCTTTCCTAAGGAAGGACAGGGCAGGCTAGAGATGATGCAACACAGGGTGACCAAGGTGATTCAGGGCAAAACAGGGCAGTTCTTACACAGATTGTCTCAAGGCACTGAACATGTACGTGCTGGAGACAAGGCAAGAGAGGGGGGGATATGATAGAGTGCCTGAAGGGAACGAACAAGGTGAACTCTGGGGAACTATTTAGCATGAGTATAGAGCCAAGAACCTGAGGAAACGAGTGGAAACCAGTTGATGGGAAGGTTTAAGAAGGATTTGAGGAGTTTTTTTTTTTTTTTTTTTTTTTAAAGGTGTGGTGGAGCCATGGAGCAGTCTGCCGGGGAGGTGGTGGGTGCCAAGACCATAAATGGTTTCAAGCACGGCTAGAACAGAGTGAAGGGTTTGGTGGTTGCTCAGGTTGGTAGCAGTAGGGAGATGAGCAGGGTGGTGGACCAGGAGGGATGAAACTGAAACCTTGCATGGACAATAGGTCCTAGGACAGATAAGGAACTATGGGCAGACAAGATGGACTTGTGGTCTTTTTCGGACATCATTGTCTATGTTTCTATTTAGGTTGTATGCTCGCAGCACACATTCTGTGTAATCCGAGTTAGTTGTTAAGAATGGCAGTAGTGACGGAGCAAATAAATGCTGTGCTATAATGGATTAGTTTTTTTGGAATTCATACCTTGGAAGCATGTAATGATTACTGTAATGAGCCATCATTAAAAAATGGGTCAAAGATTTTGTAGTGATTCAAACAACATACAGGCTGATAACATTGGTAGGCATGGTATAATCTCTTATGGCTGCACAGCCGATCTCATTGGCCTCAACACATCTTGAGAATCACTTTTAGGTTACTGTTTGGCAGTCATTTTATCCCACCACTCAGCTCAGCACAAACTTTTAACTGTTACTAACCCCCCAAAAAAACTAGTATATTCCCCCAGCTCACAAAAATTATTTGCCCTCTTTCCACCACCTTCCACCACAGTGCAATAAAAATAACATTCCCTCTACCCGGACCAACCAGTTTGCATAATCCCTTTCTCCCACTGAGCTCATTAAAAAGTAGTCACTGCTCACCTCTTTATTTGGCTAACATGCTTCCCTAACCAATTAGGAAACCATAACGTGTCATGTTTCTTTAACACTCCCCTTGGCCAGGCCAGCAGTGCAGCAGCAGGGGTGCCGCTCACATCACCGATGACCAGGGTTCAGGAGCAAGCCTAAGATGTCGGGGCGAACCAGGGGGAGGAGGATAGAATATTCAAGAGATGGCTATCCTCTTGCACTGTGGAATGGTGCAAGTGTTTGCTGCTTTACTTCCACTTGGGTGACCACAGATTTTAGTGCAGCTGGAACTTGTGAGAGGAAGTGACGATGCCAACAGACTCTGACACGCAAGGCATGCTTTGCATGCATGCTTGCGTGCCACATGAAGTAAACATCCTGAGGGCAAGGTAGAAATTGGGGAAATCCTATAGGATGCAGTAGCATAACACTGGCACTCTGGGACCTCATACAACATACAACAGGCTGCCAACTCCACCACCCAGAATCTGCTTATTCTGTGGTGGTGGGATGGCCCCTCAGTGGCCCCATCACATATGGGGAAGTCTGTGGTTAGAGGTGGTGGGGTAAGTGATAGAGAGGGCAAAAGGGAGCTGGGAGGCTGCCTGACCAAGAAGGGCCTTGTAAAAGATAATAGATCTGTTTGAAAAGTTTAAACTTTACTTAGCATGGAACTTAGCAAAGTAACCCTTGGCATAGTTTTTCTCTTGGCAGAGTGCCCACTTTGCCAGGCAAAGACTATGCTTAGAGTCAGTTCACTGGTGCAGATGCCACTATGGGTAGTTCCTAACAGGCAGAACTTTGTGTAGTGTCAACTTCCCCAGGGAAGTGCCAGTACAATGGTTCTTTTTCTTTTGTTTCTTGCGTTAAAAAACAAACAGAAAAAAAACACCCCACCCACATATAACATATCTAACACCCCCTCCAACTACACCCGATGAAAAATACTGTTTCCCCAATCCCCCACTCTCGTAGTACCACCTCCTTCCTACCTCCAGTGTCCCAGTGAAGTGTCTACAATTAATAATGTATAACCCTTCCCCTACCCCAATCACAGCATCACAGCAATAATGCCCCCTTACCCGATTCCAACCCTGTCAAATAAATAACGTTTCAAATCCACAAGTTTGCAGTTCTGCTTACTGGGAACTCCTAGGTGGTGCAGTTACGGGGCCAGCTAACCCTTGGTTGCCACCAACAAAACTTAAACTAGGTAAATTGCACACTCTGCTCCCTGACAGTGCTCTTTTAGGACGAAGCACTGGGGCATTGGACTTCCTGTTAGTGACTGGAAGTCTGCCCACTTTGTTTATATTCTTGTTGTATGCAACTGAAATGGTTGTATTCGTATGACTGAGTCAGATCTCAGCGTGAAATAAACGGTCAGCAAAAAGAAAATAAGCCAGTTTTGTATCAGAGTGCAGTATACCTTGTTCAAGTTTCATCAAATAAATGAGTACCCCCTCCCACTAACTGGCAACCAGCCCTCTTTCCCAGTTATGACCAAAAAGACATGCTGAGATAAAGAGTCAGATGATGCAAGTGCCTGTAAAATGGAAAAACGTCTCCCGCAGCAGCAAGCAGCCTCTCTGTTCAAATCAACAACGTTTAATTCGCTGCAGTAAGGGAATTGGCGATGACATGCAAGTAGTAACAGCTGATCTTACTTCAAGGGAGGCTCTTGCAGCAGGCCAGCACTGGTAGGACTAAGCTGCCAGGCACCAGGACCACATGGAAACTTTCTAGCTAGCAGTGTACCATAGGGGAACGCCCACTGCCAACGTCACCCTCTGATGTCTGCCTATCCTATAAAGGCAGGTAGTCCCCCACACCCTCGTCAGTTCTTTCCCACCGTCGACCCACTCACGTTGGACCACTGAAACCGCTGCAGCTAGTTGACTGCCTTTTCCCATGCCTTCCCCCCTTTTTTATTTTTACCTTTTCTTTAGTTTTCACATTGAGTTTTTGGTGTTACCAGATTCAGGTTTGTCTTCTCAACTTGCCTCGTCTTCCGACCGCTCCATAAAGTGTGTCTGTGGCAAACAAATTCCAGAAAAGGATGGACATTCTGCTTACATCCTATGCCTAGGCTCCAGCCACGAAGCTGAAACCTGCCAGAAATTTAACCAGAACACTTGGAGACGTCTCCTTAAAATCTGGAGAGCCATCTGATCAAGCAGAAGTTTGTCGCTATGGAACAGGAGCTGCAGGCCAGGAGCTCTTCTGCTTCACCAGCCCAGTCCTCTAGGGCTTCTTATTCTTCTCAGTCCCTGGAAGAGTCTAGCGGGAAGCACAAGCACTGGGACAAAGACTGGGAACAGGCTTGGTCTGCTTCCTGCTCCCGGTCTACTCAAAAATCTTCGACCACGTCTGGGTCTTCCTCCCACAGGAGGGCAGCCTCCTCAGCCCCATCAGCCCTTACTCCCGCAGGGCTACTAGTGGCTCCACTGCCTGCCCTTATCCCTGTGGTGGGCTGTGGCTCTTCAGGGCTGGGGACTCTGTCTCCTGCTTCCCAGCCCCTGATTCTCAGGCCCCTGTCTTCTGTGGGCTCTCAGCCAGGAGGCTTGGCTAGTATGAGTGCGACAGGCGCCGGCTCTTTTACCGTCATCCCCCGGACCCGGTGCTGCCTGCTTCAGTCCCCCCCTACGGGGGGCCATTGCCAATCCTTCTAGGCAGCACCTGCTGCAGGCTGCCGGTGTCTGGCTGCATCCAGTCTCACCTCCGCCTTTGCCAGGGAGGCCTCTGTCCCCTCCAGCACCAGTCTGTTCTCTCCCCACGCCAGTGGCTACTCCTCCCAGGCTTCCTCAGTGGCGCCCGCTGGGCCAGTGCCTGTTAGGCCTCAGCCGCTACCTGCCGAGCCACTGCTGGGATACTCAATGCTGGCCCTGCCTGGCCCAATGCTGCCCTTTCCATACTCGGCGCCAGTTTACCCCTATCTTCCGATCTAGAACTACCCTCTGCTGGTGGATCACAATGCTCTTTCAGCCTCTTGGTGGTCTTTCATACAAAAGCAAAATCCCACCCCTATGGGCCCAGCCCTGGCGTCTCCTCGGTGTCGCCCTCGGGTTCACCCTCTCCCGGACCCAGTCTGGCCCAGTCTTAGTGATCCTCCCACTCCAGGGAACAAGCCAGATGCTGGTTCCGGCGGTCATCTGGACCAAGGCCTGACAGCCGAAAGCGAACCTGATGAGGAGGATGAAGATGACTTGGATTACACAGAGTCTTCCTCCCTTCATGGGGTCTCATCTGAGGGCGAGGAGCCCACTAAGGTGGTCCCCAAGTCCCCTCCTGATGGTCCCTCTTTTGTGGACATCATGAGGCACATTCAGGCCACCATGGGCTGAAAGACAAGAGGAACAGGACCTGGAGCGACGTCGGTTGGCTGTCTATGTGCGGCAGCCCGATGCTGTCCCCTTGGTGGGTCCACCTTTCATTGACTGTGATGAGGATGTCACCAGGGCAGCTTGGAATTGCCCTTCTTCAATCTCAGCTGAGCCTAAGAAGGTTGAATGGCTTTACCACGCCCCCACTGGTAAGCCTTTTTTTACAGGGACAACCTAAAGCTGACTCTGTGGTCATTAATGCGGCACATGACCGCACCCAAAAAACCTAAACACATCGACTCCCTTCCCTGTGACAGGGAACCTAGGTAGCTGGATCACCTGGGCAGGCAGGTCTTTGCCTCTTCCACCCTGGCCTTCCGGGCCGTAAATTATTTGGCCCACATGGTATAGTACCAGAATGTCCTTTGGGACCAGGCCAGGGAGCTGGTTCAGGCTTTGCCAGAGGACCCATCTAAGAAACAGCTGGCCCTGGTTGTCAAGGTGGGCTCAGATGTCAGGACCCATGTCCTTTAGGCTGCCTATGATGCATTCAATGCCTTGGGCAGAGGAGCAGCAGCTAACATCTGTCTCTGGTGCTACTCTTGGCTCTGGGTGTCTGGATTTGCTTCTGATGTGCAGTCCAGCATGTTTGACGTCCCTTTTTGGGGTTCTGTCCTTTATAAGGGAGATGTCCAGGATTTGATCTTCTCCCTTTGGGGGTTGGGCTGGGCTCTCTGGTCTGTCCACTCCTTGTAACATCCTCAGCCTAAGTCTAGTCAGTGGCTGCTCTGTCACTGCTCCTCTCAAAGGTCAGGGCAAACGAAAGGCAGCATCAGCCCCTGCCACAGCCACCTCCAGGGCTCTTCGAGCCGCTGCCCTCCCAGTGCCTGTTCTTACGTCCTGACTCCTTGCAGGACCCTCCCCCTCTCCAGAAGAGACTGTAATGGAGGTGGTTGGGGGTCAGTTCTCTCTCCACCTCAAAGGCTGCAGAGGGATTACCTCAGACAATTGGGTACTACAGCTCATAGAACACAGCCACACTCTGGAACTCCTAGAATGGTCCCTCCAAAATCCTCTGGGCAACTCCATTTACCCCAAGCTCATGTGCATCTCGTTTGTGAGGAAATTCAGGTCCTTCTACAAAAAAGAGCCCTATAGCCCATCCCTCCAGCTGAGTGGGGCAGGGGGTTCTATTCCCACTTCTTCCTGGTCCCCAAGAAGACAGGGGATCTCTGGCCCATCTTGGACGTGAGTGACCTGAATCTGTTTATAGAGTATAAGCACTTCAGGATGGTCACCCTTCAAGGTCTGTCACCCCTCCTACACTGGAGGGACTGGTTCTGTTCCTTGGATATGCAGGATGCGTCGTATTTGCATATCAAAATTTTCCCTTCTCACCTGCGCTTCCTCTGCTTCCATTTCCGGGGTGCCGATTACCAGTTCTAGGCTCTCCCCTTTGGCCTGTCCTCAGCTCCTAGGATTTTCACCAAGTGCCTGGCATTGGTAGCGGCTGCCTTGAGGCACCAGGGCTTTTATATGCTTCCCTACCTGGACGGTTGGCTCCTGGCGGTCCCATCCCAGTAACAACTTGTCCAGACTCTGGATCATACCTTCAGCTTTTTCCAGACCTTGGGTATCACAATCAACTAGTCAAAGTCCTGCTTGACTCCCTGCCAGCACCTCTAGTACATAGTAGCAGTCCTAGACACGGCCCAGGACATGGCCTTCTTGCCCTTTCGACAGAGCGGAGCATCTGATGGACCAGGCTCACCTGGTTTCCTCCAGCCGACAGGTCCCTGTCAGGGTGTTCCTGTGCCTCCTGGGCCACATGGCAGAGGCCATTGCCACGGTCCCCTTCACCTGGCTGCACATGTAGATACCTTAATGGACACTGAGGGTCTAGTGGGACCAACACACGGATGACCTCGACCAGCTGGTCATGGTCTTTGATCTGGTCAAGAGAGTCCTGTTGGGGTGGCTGGAGCCAGCCAACCTTCGGGGGGGGTTCCCTTTGCTATCCTGGCCCCTCGGCGGATCCTTACGACTGATGCTTCCAGTCTGGACTGGGAAGCTCACTTGGACACTCACCAGACTCGAGGCACTTGGAGAGATGTGGAACAGGGCCTCCACATCAGTGTCCTGGAGATGTGAGCGGTTCTGTACGCTTTGCAGGCCTTTGGACTCAACTCCTCCCTGGTCCCGCTCTTGGTTCAGATGGACACTATGTGCATGGTTTATTACATAAACAAGCCAGCAGGGACCCACTCCTACTCCCCTGTGGAAGGAGGCGATGAGGGTTTGGTGTTGGGCCATCGAGCATATTCTGGAGCTTTCCATTGTCCATGTGCCAGGCATCCAGAACATCCTGGTAGACGGTCTAAGCCACTCCTGGGGCTCCAGGGCTCATGAGTGGGAGCTTCTGACCCCGGTGGTCAAAGACCTGTTCAACAGATGGGGTTGGCTAGAGTTGGACCTTTGTGTCCCCACTCAATGCACAACTGATGCTTTTTTGCTCACTCGATCCTGGGCCTGGAGTTTTCTGCCGAGATGCATTGTCTCTCCTGCAAGGGGAGATTTCTGTACACCTTCCCTCCCTTCTTGCTCCTCCAGTGGTTGCTGCTCAAACTTCAGATGGAGGGAGCAGAGATGCCCCTCATTGCTGCCTTCTGGCCTTGTCAGATCTGGTTCCCCTTGCTGCAGCAGCTGCTGATGGAATCTGATTGTTTTCTGGATGATGGCTCTACGAGCTGGTAGTGGGATATAATCATGGTTCCTTTACAAAGCCCCTAATTTAGGGTACAGTTTTTCTGGATGGCATCCACATGACCAGAAAAGTTGAGGTGACGAGTAAGCCAGACCCCGAGGGATTTAAAAGAGGGCACATCATCGAGCTAAGACCCATCAAGGGTGTTGAAGGATGGGAAGGCAGCAAGCCAGGAGAGCTTCTGCGTCGAGGCAAAGGTCATGGAGACCATTTTTGTGGTGTTGACGGACAGTTGATTTGAATAGAACCATCGTTGGATGTTGTCAAAATCCAGCTGGAGCTTGGCCATCATATCAGAGAGGGTGGAATCCGAGGTAAAAATAACTGTATTGTCTGTGTACATATGAATGGACACAGACGTACAGGCAGCGGAGAGGTCATTTAGGAAAATAGAGAAGAGTATGGGGCCAAGGACGGAGCCTTTCGGGACATTAGTTCAGATGGGGAGAAGAGTTGGTATGGAATCACCCATTCTAACCGACTGAGTCCTACCCACAAGGTAGGAGTGGAACCAGTTGATGGCAGAGATTGAAAGGTCCACTGTTTTAAGTTTGTCAATTAGAAGCGGGTGGGCTACAGTGTCAAAGACTTTGGCCAAGTCGACAAAGATGGCAGAGGTGATAAGGCCCTGATCCATGCCTGAGAAAATGAAGTCAGTAAGCTTAAGTAGGGAGGAAGAGGTGGAATGGGATTTACAGAACACAGACTGGAAGGGGGTGAAGAAGGTGGTTGAGTCAAGGAAGGGGGAAGCTGAGAGAATACTAGGTGCTCCTGCATTTTGGCAAAGGTGAGAAGTAAGGAGATAGGGCAGTAATAGCTAGGACAGGAGGGGCTGGACACAGTATACAGGCAGATAATAAGGGTAACACAAAATAAAGATGAAACACAATGCATTAAGGTGCAAGTGCAATACAATACTGTGAGCTCATGTCAGATAAGGAGCAGATTGCTACCATCCAGACTACAAAGGTGCAAGAGTTATTAATGCCAGTGCAGTAAGATAGGTACCTGAGCAAAACCTTTATCAGATGAGAATAACTGATAAGCTGCAGTTTAAGTCAAACACACTGGGTGCCAAGGATGGGTAGTAAGTTGCTCACAGTGGGGAGGGGGCATCAACAGAACATGGAGAGGCAAACACAGGGATTAGGTACAGTTGCAGGAGGGGGTAGGAAAGTCACGAAAAAGGGTCTTGAGGTTGAAGAAGGATGAGGCTGAGCGTATATAGAGAGAGGAAGAGAGGACTGGAGCGTAGGAAAACAATATGAGAAGGCAGCTTGTTCCACAGAGGTTTTCCTGGAGGGGAGGGAGAGAAATGGGAAGCAGTGTTCTGGAAGGGCAGGGCAGGGAAGGGGGGGGGATAGGAGGACAGAAAGGTAGGGAGGGAGAGAGCCAAACCAGAATTTGGAGGTGAAGGAGACACAGTGGATGAAGCATCTGGCATCAAGGAAGGGGAATAAGAGGGAGGAGTGAAGAGAGTAGTAGTGTGTACGAGGTGGGCAGTCCAAGGCAAAACAGCAGAATGAATGAAAGAGGGGGTTCAGTCTGGAAAGGGTGGATTTGGGAGCTGTGCTGTTGACAGTGTTACCATGGTCGAAGATTGGGTGTATCATCTTTGTGACAAGTTGTTGGTGGACAGGGAGTGGGATACTGGCTTTGAGCACACCCAGCTTAGAGTGAAGCTTGAGGTGGATGGCATCAGTGTGCAACGAGAAGTCAAGCCGGTGTCTAGCCAGACCCCAAGGTACTTAAAGGAGGAGATATCCTTAATTGCAGTATCAAGGGTGTGGAAGTTTCTGACTAAGGAGGGAGTCAGTGCATTTGGGCAGAAGTTTGACGTCTTTGCAGAATATTTAAACTAGCAAATGGGGAGGGGGTGCAGCACCTGATACGTCGAATGGGAAGAACACCTCCCCCCAGCCAGTGATCAAACAGGAGTTCAGCATGTTTGTAGTTCATTTGCATCACCAGGTAAGGAAAAGGTTCCGGCTCCCCATACAACACGCAGGGGAAATGCCAGACCTCGCCCAACAACTAATGCACCGAAATCTTGCCAATGGAAAATCATGTACACAAGTGTCTGCAGTCTGGGAAACAAGATCCCAGACCTGCAGACTACAATGACAGAGGCTTAACTGGACATAGTAGCCATTTGCGAGACATGATTCACCAGCAACCACACTTGGGAGACTTCAGTACCCGGCTATGTACTGTTCAGAAGAGACCGAGCTGCAAAAGGAGGGGGTGGAGTGGCCCTTTATGTCAATGAGAATATCAAAGCTACAGAAATTCAGAATACACATGAGCCAGAAGAACAGTGGGTCACCCTGGAAACAGGAAATGGGACAGCCATACGAATTGGGGTTGTCTACAGGCCTCCAGACTAGGGGACTGACATTACTGTTAGAAGATATACAAAACATGACTGCTAAAGGGGAGGCTCTGATAATGGGAGACTTCAACATGATAGATACAGATTTGTCATTACCAACAGGAACATCCGCCAGAACTAGACACATAGTGGATTCCCTGGAGGGGAGGGCCTCAAACAACTGGTACAACAACCCACAAGAGACAGGGCTATCCTAGATCTAGTACTGACTAATGGGGAAAGGATCACAGATCTCCAGGTAGAAAGTCACCTCGGGACCAGTGATCATCACATGGTATGGTTCAATTTGGCCACTAGAACTAAGTCATCCCATTCCAAGGCAAAAATATGGGACTTCAAAGGAGCAGACTTTGATATGATGGCCAACAGAGTTAAGCTAGCCCTGACGAGAAGAAATACAGGTGAAGGGGTACAGGCAAAGTGGGCAAGCATTAAGGATGCAGTACTTGAAGCAACATCCCATTGTGTTGGGGAGAAAAGCAAGAGTAAAAGGAGGAGGAAATCACTTTGATTCTCAAAAACAGCAGCAGAAAAGGTCAGAGCCAAAAGGTTGGCCTTCAGGAAATATAAGGGAATGCAGTGGGACGAAAATAGGGAGGCATACCAAACTTTCCTGAGGGAAGCCGGGAAGGCAGTAAGGCAAGCAAAGGCCCAAACCGAGGAAACACTAGCACGAACAGTAAAAGAAGAGGACAAAGAGTTTCTGTAGATACATTAGTGAAAGGAGAAAGTCCAGAGGGGGTATTGCTAAGATCAAAGGGGATAAGGGGGAGTGTGTGGAGGAGGACCAAGGAAAGGCATCTATCCTAAATAGATACTTCTGCTCAGTATTTACTGAGGAGAAGGTAGGGCAGAGCCCACAACTCAGCACCGTGGACATGGGGGGGGGGAGGTGTACACAAGTCCCTTCACAAAAGAAAGGGTCTTACAAGAGCTTTCTAAGCTTGGGGTGGACAGTGCAATAGGACCTGTTGGCATACATCCCAGGGTACTAAAGGAGCTAAGGGTGGAACTAGCAGAGCCATTATCAGATCTGTTTAATGAGTCTCTGAGCACAGGAGAGGTCCCAGAAGACTGAAGAAGGGCTCCTGTGATCCCGCTCCACAAGAGTGGTAGCAGGGAGGAGGCAGGGAACTACAGACCAGTCAGTCTTACCTCAGTAGTGGGCAAGATTATGGAGGCACTCCTTAAGGAAAGGATAGCGCAACACCTGGAATCCATAGGAGCAGAGGATCCAAGACAGCATGGGTTTACAACAGGAAGGTCCTGTCAGACTAATCTCATAGATTTCTTTGAGTGGTGGGCCAAGGCGTTGCAGCTGATGTCGCCTACGTTGACTTCAGCAAAGCTTTCGATACTGTTCCACATAGAAGATTGATTAATAAGCTGAGTAGGCTCGGGGTGGGTCAGAAGTTGGTCAGCTGGGTGGCAAACTGGTTGGCGGGCAGAAAACACAGAGTGATGGTAAATGTTCTACAATCAGAAGAGATGCAAGTCACAAGTGGGGTACCTCAGGGATCAGCCTGGGGCCAGTCCTCTTCAGTATCTTCATCAGTGACATTGCAGATGAACTGGACGGTAAAGTTTGTCTGTTTGCAGACGACACCGAGATCTGCAACAGAGTAGATGATCCAGATGGGGTGGGCAGAATGAGAAGAGATCTGGTTAAACTGGCAAAATGGTCGGCAGAGTGCCAACTGGGGTTTAACGCAAAGAAATGCAAGATCGTGCACATAGCGAAGAGAAACCCTGAAGCCACCTACAGGTTGGGAGGGAAGTTGCTGGCAATCACAAGGGAAGAAGGAGACTTGGGCATCATCACAGAACACCTGAAATCATCCAAGCAGACCACTAATGCAGTAGGTAAGGCTAGAGGGATTTTGGGCTGTATTAGTAGGGGTATCACAAGTTGTAAGAGGAAGGTAACAATCTATCTTTACAAGACACTGGTTAGGCCCCATCTGGAGTACTGCGTGCAGTACTGGAGGCCGCACCTGCACAAGGACATTAACAAAATGGAGGCAGTCCAGAGAAGGGCAACCAAAATAGTCCAGGGACTGCATGAGCAAACGTATGAGGACAGATTAACAGAGCTCAATATGTATACCCTAGAGCAAGGAGAGAGAGAGAGAGAGAGAGAGAGAGACAGAGGTGATATGATTGAAACATTTAAACATCTTAAGGGCATTAACAAGGTGAAAGAGTATAACATGTTTCAATATAAGAAAAATAGCAGGACAAGAAGACACAGCATGAGATTAGAGGGAGGCCGATTAAGAAGTAATATGAGGAAGTTCATTTTCACAGAAAGGGTGGTGGATGCATGGAAAGTCCTACCTCAGGAGGTGGTGGATATGAATACCGTGCAGGGCTTCAAACAGGCATGGGATAGGCATAAGGGAGCAATACAGATGAGTATGAATAGATAGGCCATTGACAGAGTAAAGACCTGTGTCACATTCATAAGGTAGAAAAAAATGGGCAGACTGGATGGGCCTTGTGGTCCTTACCTGCCGTCAGCTTCTATGTTTGTATGAGTTAAGGGGAGAGAGGTCTGGCAAGCCTTTGCTAGGACCCAGAGTTCAAGAAGACCGTTGTCATGACATTGAGGGACAGCAGGCTGGAACGGAACCAACAGTGAACACTGTTGAAATCCTGTTGGAGATGGACAGCAAGGTCAGCAGCAGAGGAAAAAAAGAGGTAAACAGCATCAGTACAGTGTCATGCGCAGACATGTGGATGGACACAGAGGAACAGGACGAAAGCTTTGGTCAAGTCAATAAAGATGGCAGAAGTGAACTGGACCATCTCCATGCCGGACAGGATAGAGTCAGTGAGCTGGAGGAGGGAGGTGGATGTGGGGTGGTATTTTCTGAAGCCAGAGTAGAAAAGAGGGAAAAAAGAGGAGGAGTCAAAGAAGGGTGGGAGTTGTGGGAGGACAAGATGTTCCTTGACCTTTGTCTGGGTGGGGAGAAGAAAGATAGGATGATAGTTTCCAGGAGAGGAAATGTCACCCTATCTTATGGCTGGGGAAGACAGTGGCCCATTTCCAGGCATCCAGGACAGAGGTAGAGGAGAAGAGGTTGAGGAGGAGGGTGATAGGGATGGCAGTGGCTGGCATAGAGAGACTTAGAAGCTTAGAGTCAAGGTCGTCAGGGCTCATACCCCTGTGAGTGTTTAGAGCTAAAAGGGCCTTAAGCGAAGCAAAGGGAATGGTAGAGAGAAGGAATGCAAGGGAAGGGGGTAGTGTAAAGGGTAGGGGGAGAGAGTGGGGAGATGACAGGGAAGGGCACAGTTGGTGAAGAAGGAGTTTGTTGGTACAGCTCCCTATTGGACAACGGGAATTCCACTCAGCGGAGGAGGCTAGGGAGGAACTTCTCAAGACGGGGCTCCAGATTAAGAAGAGAGTTGAGCAAGGGCCTACACCATCTTCAATACCCTCCAGATGGCAAATCGTGACTGCACATAGCGGCAACCGAAGGGGAAGAGACCTGGGCCCGGGCAGCCTTACAAGTCGTCTTGCAGCTTTCCGTTGGCCTGCACGGGGAAGAATCTGAAGGAACTACATGAGCTGAACTATTTGGAGATCCTGCTTCTGATATCTGAGATCTGTATTCCTTTCTGGTTGTTCTGCTACAGAGAACTAACATCAGGGGGATTACTTAAAATCTTGGAACTCTGCTATGGACATTCAGGCTTGTGTAATTAGTCTAATTTTGAGTTCTTTAAATCTAAATGTATACAGGCGCAGTGGGAGTTTGTACTCATTAAAGTTTATGGCAGAATGTTTGGTAGGGTGGGTGCTGATATAGAGAAAGGAGAAGGGCTCATTATAATAAATCTGGGGGTGATTTACATAACAGTCTAATAGTCATTAAGTAGAGCATTATATTAAAGCGAGGGGGGAGTCTGCCACTGCTGTTTGGTCTGCAGGCTCATGTTAGACACGAGGGCAGAAAAGTTTTTTTTTTTTTTTTTTTCCATGCGATTTTAATTTTTTACTTTCTTCTAGGATACTGTGCAACCTGCCCATGTCATATTTTTTTTATTAGAGGGTATTTACACTGTCTGGGGGCCCGAGAGCTTTATGTACCCAGATTACCCCCTGTTCCTCCAGATGTTTTGGGGGCACACATAGGGAGCACTTTTCTAATCTCCCCTACATTGGAAGTCACTACTAGTGTACAACGTTTGTCTATTGAGGGTTTGTTTTTACCGGAATTACAGTTACAACAGTTTAAGATAACTAGAAAGTTATTTACAAAGTTGACATTCTATTGTTATGATAAAAAGATAGTTGCATTGATTTTCCAATCTTATTTACAGCTACAGCAGGAGGGTACAGTCGCTATTAAAGACAAGGATAGAGGTCACCAGAGTGGTAAGGGGCGCCAAGGCAGGGATGGAGAAAAATCTGGCTAGGGATATCCGGTGTGTGTGTGTGTGGGGGGGTATTCTATAGATACATAAGAGAGAAGAGATAAGAGAGGACACAGATCAACAGGATTAAGATTGTTGGGGGATGGGCTCAGGAAGCAGGGGAACAGGCAGAGGTGCTAAATGAGTACTTTGCCTCCATTTGTACAGAGGGTGACAAGGGAACCATACAGCCTAATGGGAGGAATGAGGAGATAGCAAAAGTGAGAGGCCAGGCTCAGTTTGAGACCAATGGATGGAAAGAGGCAAGGATATAGGCTGGACTAGACCTAGAAGGAGTAGGAAAGGTACATAAGGGAGTGGATTGGGGGGGAAAAATTGTAGTGGATAGGGTGAGGGAGGCCCTTAGGAAGCTAAAAACTGATAAGGCGCCGGGGCTGGATGGACTACATCCGAGGGTAATGAAGGAATTGGCGGAGGAGCTGGCAGCCCCACTGGCTGCACTCTTTAACATCTCCCTGCAGATGGGTTGGGTGCCACAGGATTGGAGGGTGGCTTATGTACTGCCTATACATAAGGGGGGGGTCTAGGGAGGAGATTGGGAATTCTAGGCCTGTCAGTCTGATGTCTCTGGTAGGCAAAGTAATGGAGGGCTTTATTAAGGAGAGGCTTGGAAGGCATTTGGAAAGGTTAGGACACCAGGATGATAATCAGTATGGCTTTGTCCCGGGGAGATTGTGTCAGTCCAACCTCGTAGAGTTTTATGACTGGGTGACGGGGGCCTTGGATAGACATAGGCCGGTGGATGTCATATACCTAGATTTCAGCAAGGCGTTCGATTCAGTGCCCAATAATGGACTGATAGCAAAAATGGGGGAGATGGGGGTGGGAGGGCAGGAGCTAATTTGGGTTGAAAAATTGGCTTTCGGTGCGTTTACAGAGGGTAATGGTGGGTGGGATACTCTTCTCCTCCCCCAGGAAGGTAATCAGCGGGGTCCCTCAGGGTTCAGTATTGGGTCCAGTCTTGTTCAATGCCTACGTCTCGGATATTGGGATAGGGGTTAGGAATAGGTTGAGTCCCTTTGCGGATAATTCAAAACTGGGAGCACTGGTGGATTGTGAAGAAGTGAGGGAGCCAGTCCAGGGGAACCTGGATATTCTGGAGGGGTGGTCAAAGAGATGGGGACTGAAATTTAATACTGGGAAATGTAAGGTACTTCATTTGGAGTCAATAATCCGGGCCTTATTTACACCTTGGGGTGGGGGGGGTAACACCGTAAGCCACATTGGGTGAAAGGGATTTGGGGTGGTGGTAGATGTCAAAATGAATAACTCTGAAAATTGTAGAAGAACTGCAGCCAAAGCAAACAGGATATTGGGCTGCATAGCCAGGGGAATTACATCCAGAAGGAGGGAGGTGATCCTCCTCCTATATAATGCTATGGTCAGGCCGCAGTTTGAGTACTGTGTACAGTTCTGGAGACCCCATCTGAAGAGGGACATAGCGCTGCTGGAGAGGGTTCAGAGGAGAGCAACCAGGATGATTCAAGGCATGGAGGGGAGGACATATGAAGAGAGATTGGAAGAGCTTGGGCTTCACTCACTGGAAGAGAGGAGGGATAGGGGAGATATGATAGAGGTTTTCAAGTCTGTAAAAGGAATAACCAGGAGTGGAACCAAGAAGCTGTTTAGGCTAAAATTGGGGGAATAACCAGGGGCCATGAGTGGAAATTGGAGGGGGGAAAGTATAGGGGGGAGCGTAGGAGGCATTTCTTCACTGAGAGGGTGGTGGAGCCATGGAATGCGCTGCCCAGGAGGCTGTTGGAGGAGGGCACAGTGGAGGGCTTCAGGAAGGGGTGGGACAGGTACAAGGGGAAATTGAATCCAGAGCGGACCCTCTTGGGGATGGGGGGGGCGGTAAGGCAAGCAGCCACTAGGTTGCTGGCTTTCTAGCAGACATTGAGAGACCTTTTGGCCTATTCTGCTGGCATTTAATGTGTTAGTATGTTAGATGTTCGAATGTGTACTCAAAGTTGGGGCAGAGGAATTTCAGAGATTCAGATAATTATAAATGGTTTAACAAGGGAAGAACAGCATGTTTGGAGCCAGTATCAAGAGGGGTGGAGCCTGATCTGTTTACCTGTTTGTTGTGGTGGGGCTGGGTGCCTGGGAGAGGCCCATAGACCTAGCAGTTAATAATGGCGATCCAAGTAGTTAGGGCCTTGTCCCTTAATGTAAATTGGCTGAACAATCCGATTAAAAGAGCCAGACTCTTTCAATATTTGCAGAAACATCCGAATGATGTTATATATTTACAGGAAACCCATCTGACAGATTAAGAACATGCTAAATTAGCTTGGGGAGGACAATATCAGATTTATGCATCATCATTTCCTAAGGGAAAACGTTGTGGGGTGGTTGTGATGATCCCTCGGGCCTCTCCTTTCCACCTATCTTCACAGTATATTGATTCTCAGGGATGATATGTTATATTAATGGGGACATTGCATGGGAAACAAGTTACACTAGTAAATGTGTATTTTCCACCAATGACGTCATCTACTGTTCTGAAAAGATTTTTTGATAAGCTTATAGATAATATGCAGGGATGTTTGTTGATAGGTAGAGATGTTAGTCTAACCTTGAACCCATATTTTGATTCATCCTCTCCACTCAAACACCGGACTTCTTCCGCACAGAAACTTTCTTGTGCCAATTTGGAAGCTTTAGGTTTGGCAGATGTTTGGAGACACTTTTATCCCACTTCAAGGGGATATACATTTTACTGTCCCAGACACAACTCTCATTCTAAATTAGATTATTTTTTTATTTCAAGGGAACATGTAAACTGTCTACATGATTTGACTATTGGTCCTAGATTTGTTTCAGATCATTCTCCTCTATTTTTAAAACTAGATTTTAAAGTACCTAGGAAAACCACAGGATGGCGCTTGAACACATCATTCTTAAGAGATAAGGCCTTTAGAGAGAGTTTTAGTGCTAAAATTACCCAGGTGATCTCGGATAACAATGTCCCCGAGGTCTCCACATCTATTCTGTGGGACACCGTAAAAGTGATGATCCATTGGGGGATTATAGCCTATGCGGCTGCAAGGAAAAAAAAGTGGGAACAGCAATATGTTTAGTTACAAGGAGAGTTTATAAAACTGCAACAGGCACACATTCCTGTAACTGAACAGATTAGGAGACAGATTAATCATACAAAAGCCAGCTTGCATAAGTTGTTAGATGAGAAAACACAACAGACTTTGTTTTATTTGAAAGCTTATAGGTATGAAGGAGGCCCAAAGGGGGTGCAAAATCTAGCCAGACGACTGAGAGGACAGAGGACTACCACATACATCTCACATTTAGTGGATCCCGCACTTAGTCATCGAGTTATAAATACAGAACAAATAATGGAATGCTTTAAGAAATATTATACTCCGTTATATGCGGCCCCTTCATCCCCAGACTCTTTTAAAGTGGAGGAATTCTTTCATTCCCTTGCCCTCCCTTGACTTGACGAGGGAACGTCGGAGAAACTGAAGACCCCATTCAGACTAGAGGAACTTAAAAGGGTAGTCTTAGGTTCGGGTTTCTAGAAGAGTTTGTTTCCCTTCTTCAGTGGATATATGCTGCCCTGAGGGTATGTATCAAGGTAAATGGTCAGCTTTCTGACAGGATTCCCATCGGGAGGGGGATGAGGCAGGATTGCCCATTATCGCCCCTCTTATTTGCCTTATATATCGAGCTGCTGGCAGCAGCAATTAGAATTCTGATATTCAAGGCACTCTTGGGAGAAAATTTGTCTCTCATTATATGCAGATGATATTTTATTAACTTTATTAGATCCAGAGGTTTCAGTTCCTGCCACGTTAAAGGTGATAGAGAGGTTCTCAGATATTGCAGGATATAAAATGTATATCCAAGAGACAGAAATCCTGCCCCTAAATTTTATCCCCTCTCAAGGTTTGAGAATGCAGCTTCCTGCTAGGTGGAGAAACAATAGGGTTAAATATTTGGGAGTTTTTATTCCTCAGAACCTGGAACTTCTGGAACTCCTTAATTTGGAACCCCTGACATTAGACATAGACATAGAACAGTCCTTTGGGAAATGGACACACCTTTCTTTGTCATTCCACCAACGCATACAGACTATATGAGTGCCAGTGTTCCCTAAAATTCAGTATTTTTTTCAAACTCTCCCCTTAGTTCCCTCACGATTTTATTTTTGTTTCTGGGACAGAATATTTTCTAGGTTTTTGTGGGCTTGGAAACATCTGAGAATAAGGTGTCCACTATTGCAATTACCTATTGCTAAAGGAGGTCTTAATCTCCCTAATCTAAAAGAATATCATGGAGCCGCTACATGCAAGATAATCTTGATGTGGTTTAACAGACAAGTAATGCCACCATGGAAATTTATATAATTTATATTAAATTACCTTTATGACATTCTCCCAGTTTTATTTGCTCCACTCGACTCCAAGCCATGTTTCGGGGATTTCACTTGGGGTACCCGTAACACATTAAAAGTTCGGTATGAGGTGAGATCAAGGCAGGAACTCGCAGAGATTTTTTACTATTTCAGATCTTTGATTAAGGAAAGAGAATTTTCTGCACTCCGATTGGATCATGTATATAAGGAATGGCATAGAACAGGTTTATCTATGATTTACCAATATTTACGTATGCGGGGGGTGATTCCCTTTGCTACCTTGCAGTCTAAATTTGGCCTCCCTTTCACACACCATTTTAGATATTTGCAGGTTCGATCATTTTTATTTATTTTTTTGTTACCCCTTGTGCTACCAGTCTGCCTACCTCATCACGTCAGGCATCCTCCTCAGGTCTCAGGCCGCCATCTCCAGGGATTCTCCTCGGCTCCTAGTCGGGTCCTGCAGCTACCCCCGTGGCTTGCCCCCCCCCCGTGGCAGGGTGGAGGGGAGCTCTCCCCCTAGTTCTACCCCCGAGACGGCCATCATGCCACTGCGACTGGTGCCCTATTTTCCACTTTCCTCCCCTGACGTCTGTGGCATGCAATGATGCCTAAGGTCCAGAGAGCGCACACTTCCACACGCTCTCTGATCCAGGCGTCAGCCCCAGTCTGTCCCCATAGGTCTTGCCAGTGCTGTGGAGATCACCCCCAAGGGCCACCAGAGTACTGGTGACAGCCCTCTCCCCTCCCCGGAGAAGGAGAGCAGTCCTACAGATGCTCAATCCTTCCCCTTCCTTGCTGACCCAGGCTCTTTCCCAAACCCGGGTCGCCGGCGTGGAGCGAGGTGTGGTGTCCAGCGCCTCCACCCTCGGTGCCACCGGCTGGCTAGGTTCGATTATTTTTAGCGGGCACGTACAGACTTCACCCAAATGACCTTGCCTAGTCCGACCCCTATGTTTATGAGTCTGATTATCAAGGCAATTGATGGAAGGCACCACATACATTTAATTGGCTTGCTGTATAGGTCTCTTAGGGAATATTGGAAGGAGTCGACCAAACACATTTTAGCTAAGTGGAATAAAGAACTAAATATTCAAATTACATATGACAAATAGTTAGAACCAATTATTCATTCCATGAAAGCCTCACAGGCTCCATACTGGCTTGAATATATTTGGAAATGCCGTACGCAGTTTTTTATTTCCCTGGATAAATTAGTCAAATTCCTACCGGAAAGTTATGGTACGTGCTGGAGGGAATGTGGGCAAACTAGGGCAAATATTTTCCATATTTTTTGTATCTGCAGAAAAATATCTCAATGTAACCCCTATATAGCGCTATCCCAGGGGCTACTACCCCTGCCTGATTTGCCACTAACAGGTTGAGGGGCCTGGATTCAATGGCGGGTGCCTCCACCCAGAGGTCAGGGTTTGCAATAGTTAAACTTACTTGGTCACAGCCCTCTGGGACACTGCAACCCCCCTTTCTTCCCACTAGTGGCCCACACAATATATCAGAATTACCTTCACAGTATACACTTACCCCCAGGACTAGTTCCGGCACTGGGACCCCCTGTGAAATAAGATACAGTGCAACAATCACAGTACAGTACTTTAACATAGACAAATACCTCAGGCAGTATAACTTTGCTGAAACAAGCAGCTCTGATTTATTTAGGGGGATATAACAAGGACAGGGGGAAATCAGGTTAATTAGCTTATCACTCTAATCATCTACCTATGGCTCTGTGCACAGGCCTATCCCTATCAGTTACTGTCCCTGGGTACCCAAGCCCTAGTGGCTAGTCCAAACCCGTGGCAGCTGGTAGGGGCCCTTTCACACAGAGAAAAGGAAAATTAAACAGTCAGCAGTACAGTAATTCCATTTGGATTTAATGTGGCAATTCAACAGGGCGACCCTGAATTAGTACTCGACCTCCAAACAAGATAGGGTCCTTCAGCGTCAGCAGGGCTACTCTTGAGCTCCACGAAACTCTTCACACATTTATATGGTAAAAAAAGAAAGTACTATACCAGGTAGGCTGCTTCTCTATCCCGATCGCAATTACTGCACAATACCCGGGAGATCACACAGCAGATTCAGTTCCTGACAGACCGAGTGCAATTCGACAATTTCTCCAGTCTTCTACAGGGTGAGCCTGGTTTCTACTCTTCAGAGATCCTTTGATTCTTTTCACAGGATGGATTCAGTCCTAACAAGCAGTTACACAAGCTGCAGACCGGAACTCTGGGCCTTACACACGTTTTTTGACTGAAACTGTGCACTGAAAAAGCACAGGGCTCCTTCCTTCTTCACTGCCAAAGCTCAACTGAAACTCCAACCGACAAAACCGGCACTTCCTTTGAGTTCCTCCCAGTTCTTGACTGGATTGGCTGTCACTCACAATAGACTGCTGCTGTTGGTCCAAAAGGCGCTGAAGTCTAAACTACATCTCCCAGAGTCACTGCCCATACAATCCTCTTGTGGCTGGCTCAGATTATGAGTCCAAGTTCTGATTCGTCCAAGGCACCATTTTAGAGTTAGCTTACCCCACACTGATTGGTCCAGTTCAGCAGTTCAAAACTAGAATGGGGAACTAGGCAGACACTGTTCTGACTGCAAAAGAAAGCAGGTTAGACAAACTGTAATTTCATTATCACTCTAAATGGTTTCTGGCAAACAGTTACATCTTTCAGATAGGTTCCCTTTGCACTCCTAGTGACTGCAAAAATGGAGTGAATTGGCAGCAGCTTGAGTGGTACTCAATCAAAGAAACACACAGTCCCCCATACAAACTAATTATGTCTGCAAGCAGACAGCTCTTAAAGAGACAGTACCAGAGGTTCTAAAAACACTCACTGATAAATGGCTTAAACGCCAAACACCATTCAGGCTTGGAGCATTCAAGCAAGCTCCTGGAAGTCTTTTGGGAACCCCCATTTGCAGGGGGGTTACATCAATATTGGAAGGATGTTACTAAAATCCTGCAACTTTTTATTGACCTGGTTTTTATTTTAACAAATCAAATGATTCTTCTGTATATTGGATGGCTCGGTCCCTCAGAATAAGAATAGGTTATACCTTTTATCTGGCCGCAGCAAAAAAGGTGATAACCCGCCTTTGACGGACTACCACAGTCCCAACTTTAACCCATTGGCACTCTATGATGTCTGAGATTGACTACTTAGAGTGCTTTGTTGCAACTACAATGGACCGCTCTACTGAATTTGAATTGACATTGACGTGGAGACCATGGGTATTATATATCTCTCCCTTGGATGATTCTTTTATCCCTTGAATGGGTTGCGGTTTTTCTTTTAGAAGTAGTTATTTAAATATTGAAAGTTGTTATCTTTTGGTAAGAGACAATCCTAAAGAGTGGTTACAGTGAAGTCTGATATCTCTGTATGTACTCCAACTAACGATGGATTTTATGTGCAGTGTAATGACTATACAAGTGCATTCCTGCTGTAATGAAATGGAAAAAAAATAAAGAATATAAAAAAAAAATGAGGGGGTAGTAGGTGGAAGAAAGGGAGAAGCAGGAACAGAGATGGGGAAGGAGAACAGAGAAGTGGAGCAGCGTGGTCTATGAGCTTACCAGTGGAGAAACACCCAGAGGGCTATGAGGAGGGTGGCAAGGGAGAGCAGAGACCTAACTCAGATAGGAAGGCAGAGGGGAGTGTAGACCTAACTTTGGTAGGGAGGCTAGGGGGAGTGTAGGCCTCACCCAGATAGGGAGGGTGGGGGAGTGGACTTCAGTTAGGGAGGTTAGGAGGAGCAGAGGCCTGACCCAGATAAGGAGGCTAGGGGGAGCAGAGGCCTGACCCAGATAGGGAAGCTAGGAGGAGAGGAGGCCTGACCCAGATGGGGAGGCTAGGGGGTGCGGAGGCCTGACCCAGATAAGGAGGCTAGGGGGAGTGGAGGCCTGACCCAGACAGGGAGGCTGGGGGAGAGGAGGCAGAGTCAGATAGGGAGGCTAGAGGGAGCGGAGGCCTGACCCAGTTAGGGAGGCAAGGGGGAGTACTCCTGGGCTATAGTATCCCACAGTAGAAGGACACCGTATAGCAGACAGTAAGCAAGCCATAGCAATATTAAAGTAAAGAAGCCCTTGAAATAAAAGGCTGTACTGAGTTGCAGTATCTACTTAACACTACGCAGTAATGAGCAATACATTACATGACACCTGTGATTCTACCAAGAACAAACTAAATACTGGAAAGGAACCCAATTACACCTTAAGTGAACACAACAAATGAGGATAGGCAGAGTTGAGATAACTTATGAAGTGCTGAGTTGAAACTGGGCAGTGTCTCTTGGCATCTCCTTTTGGTGAATCCCCTTGAGAACTCCCACGCCTGCTGTGCCACTCACACTAAGACTACTCAAGCGAGACCGCTAGTGAAAGCAGTGAAGAAGAAAGGCTGGTTCTGCCTACTAAACAGCACTCCGACTGCTGATTGTTGCAGAGTTTAGGGACAAGTTAGCAGCAGATGGTGCCAGAAAGAATGGTGTCCGGTTGCTGTCCTAGGGATCCACACAGTAGGATTTGCGAACCCAATCCCAAGATTGTGGCACAGGCCACGAGGAGAGCTTGTTACTTGCTGGCTTATTCAAGCAAACTGTTTGGTAGGTGTGGCATGGAGCAAGAGCAGGGATGTGCAACCTCCTAAACAGCGTTCCAACTGCTGATTGGTCCAAAGTGCTGGAGCAAGTTAACAGCTGCTGCTGCTGCTAAAAGGAATGGTGTCCTGTTTCTGTCCTGGGGAGCCCACACAACAGAGCTCACGACCCCTGTAAAATTGTGTTCTAGTCTACCATACTGTTCATTTGGAAGTTCAGTCTTGTAGTATAGCATAGTGATTAGAGCAATGAGCTGTGAATCTGGAGACCCATTATTGAATCTCACAGCCATCACTTACTGTGTTACCCAGAGCAAGTCCCTTAACCTGCCTGAGCTTAATTCTTTCCCTTTCTCTGCATCTGTATCAGTGCAAACCTAGTAGCTGCTGCCAACTGTTTATGCACTGGAAAGCACTTTGAGATGCATTATGTATGAAAGGCACTATATTAAACAAAATTGCATTCCTTTTGTTTTACAGATTTTTTAATTTTTTTAATAGAAGCATAGACGTTATCGGCAGACAAGGACCACTTGGCCCACCTAGTCTGCCCTAAATTCCCTACCTATAGTGCCACCAGAGACCATACTTGGACTTTGGCTTACACCCCCTCTTGCTTCTAAGACTCCCTTGTGTCTGTCCCATGCATTCTTAAATCCTGTGAGCGTTCTAGCTGCCACCACTTCCTCTGGGAGTCTGTTTCAAGTGTCCACCACCCTCTCCATGAAGAAGTACTTCCTCATGTTTCCTCTAAGCCTCCTCTGAGCCTCCCCTCTTCCAGCTTCATATTGTGACCCCTTGTCCTTGAGCATCTTTTTTGGGGGAATGCTACCTTCCTGTACCTTGTTTATTCCTTTGAGGTATTTGAATGTCTTTATCATATCCCCCTGTTCCCTCTTGCCTTCTAGGGAGTACATATTTAAATCCTTAAGCCTTTCTTCGTAGGGCTTCTGATGCAGGTCCTGCATAATTTTGGTTGCTGTCCTTTGCACCACCTCCACCCTGTCTATGTCCTTTTGGAGATGGGGCTTCCAGAACTGTACACAGTACTCAAGGTGGGGTCTCACCAGTGATCTATACATGGGTATTATTACTTCCCTCTTTCTGCTGGTGATACCCCTCCCTATGCATCTGAGCATTCTGTTAGCCTTTCCCACTGCCTTGTAACACTATTTAGTTACTGTCGGATCATCAGAAATGATAACCCCTAGGTCTCTTTCCTGTTTTGGGCCTGCTAATTAACTTCCTCCCGCCCCTGGGTTTTCGTGCCCTAAGTGCATGGTTTTGCACTTGTTTTGCATTGAATCATAGCTGCCAAACTCGTGACCATTCTTCTGACTTCTTTAGCTCAGATCTTTTGGAACAGAGTACTATTTAAGTAATGTAATTATTATGGTGCAAAAGTTTTACCCTTCATACAAATAGATTTTTTAATATCCTTTCAGTTTTAATACTTAAAAAGGCTACAGTCATAGTACAGCTGACTGCTGTTAGATCTGCTTTCCTATTCATGTTGCCATAACCGGCTATTAATTGGCTTGCCAACATTGTATTAATTTGCCTAAGATAAAGATCATCATATCAAAACCTAACACAGCTGCTTCTTTGTGCTTGAACATATAAAGAGTCTGTGTTTTATCTTGCACATCCTGTGACTAAAATTACTGTTTTTATATGTGCTTTTTCAAGTGCTTTAGGAGCAACCTTTCTGTGCTGTGTCATGTTCTGAAATGAGTTTTAGAGAACACTGTTTCTTGCAGCAATATGTAGATGTTTTATGGCTTACCTGGAGAATTCTGCAAGATGTGACTGTTACAGTACAGAACACATTCACTGTTAACTTGCACTATTAGATGCATTGCATGTACTTTTATTTGCCTGTTTGGAATAACACTGCCAGGGCAGACTTTTCTGCTCTAAAGGAATATGATGAGCCTTTAATTTTAGTTAAGAAATTAAGATAGAACTGCTAAGCCTATCACTCCAGTCTTATTAAAAAGGGTAGTAAAGCATAAAGTAGTTTATTCAGTATAGCTTATTTAGAAATTTGAAGTAAACATCCCTCATAGTAGTTCTAAAAAAAGACTGATCTGACGCAGGCAATCGGGGAAATTCCCAAGGTGTTTCAACATTTTTCCTTCTCCAGTAATCACAACAGGAAACAAGAGTTTACTCATTTAAACAACAGTATTAACAATTTTATGTTCGGTGTATTTTGAATACTAAAGCCCTTCTGGCTCCCTGCAAGAAATTTAGGTAGAACTAGACTTTTGTTTTCAAATAGTGGGTTTTGTGTTTTAGGTAACTGTGGTTGAAACGGGGACAAGACATGTCAAGGTTAGCTAGCAAGCAGCAGTCTTTTATCATGGCTATGTTAGCATGTTCTATAGCATGTGCAGAAAGAAAGATGCTGTTACATAGAAACAGAGAATTTTATGGCAGATCAGAACTGCTTGGCCCACCCAGTCTCCCATTTTTCCCTATCTACATTATTACCCAGACAGTACTTGATCTGCAGCTTGTACTCCTTCCCTTCCTTTCCACTATGATTCTCTTGTGCCCATCTCATGCATTCTGGAACCCTACCACTGTTTTCACCCCCCACAACCTCCATTGGAAGGCTGTTCCAGGAATCCACCACTCTTTCTGTGAAGAAAAACTTCCTCACATCTCTTCAGAATCTACCCCCCTTCAGCTTCATAGCATATCACCTTGTTGTTGAGCACCTTTTTTCTGAAACATACTCCCCTCTTGTACCTTATTTACCCCCGTGAGGTATTTAAAGGTCTTTATCATATCCCCCTCTCCCTCCTCTGTTCCAGGGTGTACATATTGTGGTCCTTAACCCTCTCGTCATAAGGCTTCCATGCTGTCTATGTCCTTGTTGTTATGCAGCACCATGTTTGCTGTTATTGGGACAAATGATGAGGGAGCAAACGAAGAAATATTCGGAGCTGTGTTTCTGTTTTATGTGTTGTATGTAGTAACTTTAAAATGATAAGGGATCTGAGTGGAAAATTAGTGACAGGCAGTAGCCAACCTCAGCAGCGCTTGGTGCTTTACATGGAAAGTTGATAACTGATAAACCACCTAAACTAGAACAGCACCTTTGAGGTGATTTTTTTTTTCTCATTTGGTTTACTCAGGCTATCCCATTGGACATGCAACATCTCACTGCAGTGGGGTCTCCACATTTTATTGCTGGAGGGCCTGAAGACCAGGGAGGTCAAGTGACTTGCTCAAGGTCACGCAGTGAAGTAGTGGCTATAGTGGGATTAGAACCAGTGTGCTTCTGTTTCATTATTCAGTGTTCTGACAACACTGACTTCCTGGGTTAGTAAACTAGGGATTGATTAGACCCTTGGCTGACATTGAGTGGCTACTAACAAAAGTATCTATTTGGCTTTGGGTTTCATCCTAGCAGTAGGCAGACAGTGGCTAGAGGTGCGGAACAGAATAGGGGTCTACATACATTAACACTTGTCATGCACAAAGTGTCTCAGTGCACTTTACATACAAATGGGTTGCATAGTGGTAGTGTAGTTAATGTAGAAAGTCTACCATTGCAGTCAGTAAGTGCTCAGCAACATCAGTACACAGTCGAACACAGTTGCGGAATGGACTTTATTAAGACAGGGGTAATTCAGACTGGAACATTAAAGGGGAACAGTCATCACAAAAGTCCCCCATGCTGATGTGTGGGGCTGGGCTTAATGGGCACTTCGTGTGCAAAAACATTTGGGTTTACTTAGTATCATAGATTGTATCAGACTAATTTTGCTTAGTTCTAGACTGACATCTTCTGTTACTGCACATTCCAGAATCCCCTGCAGCTGACACTGCAGCGGTAGGCAGCAGTAGGAGAGTCAGTAGCCTGGGTTTTCTGGGTCTGCTTTTCTCCAGGGGTTAAGTACAGCTTAGGCTGCACTAACTGTGACTGATGGGCTCAATAGGAAGTTAGAATGGCAGCTGCCATATTGAAAGGCACAATTACTGTATCCCAAAGGTGTTATCTTTTTAAAAGTGCTAGTGCACTCCAGGACTGCATACCAGTGAAAAGTGGAGGCATACCTCTCAACCTCCTGCCTCCTAAATCGGGGACAAGGCTTAAAAAAATCAGGGACAAAGGATCAAAATCAGGGACACATCTTCAAAATTAGAGATATCCACTCAGAAAGCTGGTAGAATATGGGGCTTGGGGCAAAATGCATTTTCTAAAGAAGAATAAGTCTGTAACTTTAATGCTTGACATTGTTTTGTGCTTTCAGTCCCCTTTGTTTAGCCATAAAAACACAAATTTTAGGAGGGACAGAGTAAAATTTTGAGGCAAAATCAGGGACACTTGAGAGGTATGAGTGGAGGCATGCGTATAGGGTGGACACTTCCTGGAAGTGCTAACAGTTTGCGCAGCAATAGTTAATGCTTTCAAAAAGCTTGTTGTAACAACATGCATGTTAATCACCCCCTCTCAGTCCCCTGGCATGTTATCTCTGGTGACCAGTGGCACCGCTGTCCCGTAAACCTATCCCTGGTATCTGATGGCACCCTGCTTCTTATTCCCATTAGGTATATCTGTGGTGTCTGGTGGCACCCCTGTCCTGTTCCCTGTACCTGTTAAACATATCCTGGTGTCCGGTGGCACCCCCTTCCTCTTACCAGTGAGTGGCAGGTGTGTGCTATCTACCACTGCAGGTCCAGGGTGGGGGTGCCCTGGGTTGGGGGGGGGGGTCCACAGGACACCAGGGATATAGTTAATAGGAATTCACAGTCTAAAATAAAAGTGGCATCTGACGCTTTAAGGTTGTTTAATTCCAAACTGGGAAAAGGTACAGTTAAGGGAATTCTTAGGGTTCTTGATGCTAAATTGAAGGCTAGTATTTTGTATGCTTCAGAAGCATGAGGTGATTTAAATCTAAAATATCTTATTTATTTATTTGGATCTAGGATTACAAATACCAAAAGATCTTGAGTGCATCATTAACAGATCATATTGTTATATTGTGATGGCACCACAATAAATTCCTGCAGAAGATCTCAGGATGGAACTTGGACAATTTTCTGTGGAAATTATGGTAATAGAAAAACGAATATTGTTTATGCTGGGACTTTTTCATCTCGCAGAGACCAGGATGTGTAGATAGTGTCGGGAAGAAAAAAATTACTTATGCAAATTTGGACCCCAAAAAAAAAAATATTAAACTGATTCAAAAAGAACTTTACCCAATGGGACTAGGTCACCTTCTCTATGAAATTTACCTAAGACCAAAAGAAGAAATTTCCTCAATAGTACAATTGAGGGTTAGGGATTTAGCAATTGCAAAAGATCTAAGAAGAATCCAAACTCCAAAATTGTACAGATGGTATAAAGAAATTAAAGTAGTACATCAATTAGAACCATATTTGGTGGGCCCAGTGGCACTGAGGTTTGAGGCGCTGGATGCCACACCTCGCACCATGCTGGTGACCACGTTCGGGAATGGACTCTGGACACTGGGGGCTGGCAGGGGAGGGAGAGGACTGTTCTCCTCTCCTGGGCTGGGTTGTGGGATGATGTCATTCTGCAGTGGCCTCTGGTGGAGACCGGGAGCATTGCAGAAGCGGCGTAAGGGGGAACAGGACAGAAAACGGAAATCCGCTGCATGGCCAGGCAGATGACGGCTGCCGATCCTCCACTGCCATTGATGCCCTGAAAGAGCCCTTTCGACTCAGCAGCAGCCTAGGGTCAAGTACTCGCTAGTTGCCTTCCCTGGTGCCTTCCATCTTGGAGGAGGGGGACCCGCCCAGCGAGGGGTTATGCTGGGTTACCCTGGGGGTGGCTGCTATATGAGTTGGAGGGTTCAGTAGGGGGCAGATGGAGCAGCAAGGACCATGGTGACCTGAAGGAGTGGCGGACCTCATGGCACAAAGGGGATAAAAGAAATAATACAAAAAAAAAGAACCATATTTGCTTAACATTTCAAACCCTCAAAATAGGCAGTTAATCATGAGGTTGCGACTAGAGCTTTATGCAGCTAAATATATGCAGTTTAGACAAAAGAGGAAAGAGGTAATGGAGTAGAGGATGACTTAAAACATGTTATTTTACTCTGCCATATCCACGCAAAAAGCTAGAAAGACGTGGCATGGAGAAATTGTAAAGTTTTTCACCTTCCTCCCAATCTTATTCTAAGTTCTCTCTTTGCTACTGTTAATGTTGATATATTAAACAAACTTGTAGGATATTTGTCAGCAATACATTTGTAAATATTTAAGGAATAGAAGGAAAACTGATGACTGGAAATAATTTTAGTAATGAGAAATTTTATATTGAGTATAGGAAATGGATCTATTCATATTTTGCAACATTTATTACAAATAAATTGTAAATGTCAAACCAATTGATGTGACTTGTATATTTTAATGAGATCTGTATTGAATTGTTGTATGTTTGTATGTTTTGTAAAGGCTTTTTACCGATCTAATAAACTCTTTATGGCTTGACTGCTTAATAGGAATGTGGAGTGGAGGGGCAGCGTAGTTTGAATCATACCCTTTATAGATAGGACAAGCATTATATCGCAGTCCATGGCCTTCATCAAGTGTGTGGAGTAATGTGCCTTATTAATGAGTATGTATGGGATGGTAAGCATACAGTGAATCGGTGGTAGCACCATGTATGTTGAGTCGTGTTACTAGCATTTTGTGTATCAATATTCGGTTCAGTTCTCAGTGCTAAAATGTTCATACCTTGTGAACTATCCAGTGTGCTCAGTGTGAAGGGTTGCTTAGCACGTATGGTCACACCTTGGTTAGGGCTCATGAAGGGCTTTGCTCCAGAGCGTAAATGCAAGCTTTCTCATCTCTTTTTTGTGATGTATGCGAAGTAGAGCAAGTAGGGTGGGACAAATAGGGTCACTAGATCGCCAAATGCGACCTGTCTCAACATTCTGGCCACTTAATTTTAAGTAAAAGTCGCCATTCTGGCGAGTAACACTTATTGAAGCAGCATGCATGTGCTGGAGTTAAGCCTTCCCCCCCCTCCATTCATTCCCAAGTGCAGCCAGCCTTGCACATGTGCGGCATCCTCTTTTTTTTTTTTTTCTGCACTGTGCATGTGCAGATTCATCCACAGCCACGCGAACGCGAACCCGATTGGCACCATAGTGGTTCCCCAACAGCTCACCCAGCAGCTAGCATGCCTAGGAGGAATACCATTCGCAACCGCAAGTCACACATGGAGTTTGCGCATGTCAGTCCAGGTCAAGAGAGGATGGAGTGCCCAAACCACGAGGTAAGATATTGTAGATGCCAGGCATTCACGTGGGTACTTCAGTATAAATGCCTGAATGAAATCTGCAGCCCAGCATTTCATTGAGTGTTTGTGAGGGAGAGCATTGAATTCTCTGTGCACTGCAGTTCATTGCATCTGAGAGAATTTAAATCAAAAGCCCTTTTAAGCGCTTGAAAACGTCTACAGAATTGTTCATTGTTCACTGGGGAAGGGGGCTGATATTTACAGTACTGGTCCAAAGGGGAAAAAAAATTAATATTGGCAATTTAAAACTGATTACTATGATGACATGCTGAAGAAGTGGAGGGGAGCTTGCTTTGCGTTCTGTTGGGGGGACTGTCTGCAGTCAAAGTCTGAGGGGAAAATTAAAAAAAAAAAATCCATGTTTCAGTGTAGAGTTCTGGGCAAAAAAACTGGAAAAAAACTGTTCTGTGTGTTGCTGACTCGAGAAGTGTTCAGTGCATACTGAGTCGATACTGCTGTTTTAAAGAACCACATTACTCCAGGCATAGGGGCAAGAAAACAGTATTTAGCACACTTGATGTGGCAAAATTAACTGAAAGTAGTAGATGACTGCGTGCTGACTGCAGAAGGGGAAGGGGAGCTTCTTTGATAGTCCGGTTGGGGGGTAGCTGCTGTCTACTTATGCCTGTTCCAGCTACCATCCAATTCTGATTGAAATGAGCTTAAAAAAATGTGTGTGTATATAATATGCTACTTCTGTTTGGAGGCTTGATTTAAAAACAAAATGTGCGTGTGCAAGCAAAAATTTACTAACAGTGACTTAGCCTCCTTAGCTAGGAGTCAGAGGGCCAAAAATACAGGTTACTCACCTGTAACAGGAGTTCTAGGAATGGTATATGTTGTTCATCCACTCTGTCTGGCAGGTATCCTTGCCGCTTTAAATCTTGCTGGAAGGTCTTCAAGCTGGCTCCTCCCACCCACCTGGGTGGTAAAACTCTCGGCTCCGCCCCATGACGCCAGATCTGGCCTGCTGGAAACTCAAGTTGTGTTGATAGCAGGAGGTCAGGTGGGTCGTGTGGATGAACAACATATACCTTCTAGAACTCCTGTTACAGGTGAGTAACCTGTATTTCTAGGGACATGGATATGTTGTTCATCCACACTGTCTGGCAGACTCCTAGCAGTTCTCCGGGAGGAGGGAGGCAAGGCGCACACCCCCTACTTAGGGAATAGAGACTGGAGAACCGAGGCCCCAAAACCAGCATCCCGGCGTGACTCAAGGTCGATGTGGTAATGGGTAATAAAGGTGTGTGCTGACTTCCAGGTAGCAGCCCTGCAGATTTCCTGGATAGGGACATCCCTGGAAGCAGCCACCGATGCAGCAGTATGACGGGTAGAATGAGCTCTTATCCCTCTGGGAGGCTCCATGCCCGCCAACTTATAGCAGAGATCTATGCAGGAGGTGACCCACCTGCTTATCGTCCGCTTGGCTGCAGGTCTGCCAGGTGCGGCTTCAGCGTAGGTGACAAACAGCTGGCGAACCTCTCCCAATTTCAGCCCGTGCGCTCCTTATAATAGCGGCGCCCTTCTAGGTCAAGTATGGAGCCTGTATTGACCTCGAGGTGTGATTGGGGTAGAACACCGGCAGAGTCAACACCTGGTTACAGTGAAACTCCACACCACCTTCCGAAGGAATTTCGGTGGGGGCAAGAGGACAACCTTGTCCCTGTGGAAGACCAGGTAAGGAGACTCAATGCAGAGCCTGGAGTTCTCCCATCCTTCTGGCTGACGTGTCCGCCACCAAGAAGGCGGTCTTCCACGACAGGTGAGAGAGATCACACCTGTGCATTGGTTCGAATGGCTTGCCCATGAGCTTTGCCAGTACCAGCAGTAAATCCCACGGAGGTGGAGGTTCTCGCACCGGAGGGGAAATGTGATCAAGGCCTTTGAAAAAGCGCCAGACCACCTTCTCCTGCGCCACCGACTGCTCCCCGGCCCGCGCCCGCTAAGCAGAGATGGCTGCCAGGTGCACCTTTAGGGTCGTCGACCTAAGCCCTTGACTAGAAAGGGACCATAAATAGTCCAAAATGCTTGCCACAGAACAGGAGGAAGGGTCCAAGCCCTTGCCCTGACACCAAATGGAAAATCTCTTCCATTTGAAGGCGTAGCATTTTCTGGTCGACTCCTTACGGGACGCCTCAACAACATTGAGGACCTCGTCGGAAAGACCCAAGGCCTGGAACTCTAGCCGCTCAGGAACCAGGCCGTCAGTTGCAGGGATTGAAGGTCCGGATGGAACACCTTCCCCTGATTGACTGAGAGCAGGTCCGGGCGAGCTGGAAGCTGCCTCGGGAGCCTGGAGCTGAGGCTGAGGAGATCTGGGTACCAGAACTGGCGGGGCCAGTCTGGGGCTATCAGAATCACCTGCGCCTTGTCCCTCCTTGCCTTGAGAAGCACCTTGTGAATCAAGGGAAATGGGGAAAGCGTAAAAGAGGCCCGGGGTCCAGAGCCTCGAGAAGGCATCCCCCTGCAGCGAGCCCTGCTGAGGGGGGCGGGCATGAAACAGCCTCAGCTTCGCATTCCCTGGAGGCAAACAGGTCCACCTGAGGTGTGCCCCAGTGGGAGAACAGATCTTGTACTACCTCCGGCAGGAGAGACCACTCGTGAGATGCAGCCCCTATCCGGCTCAGGGCATCGGCCAGGGTGTTGGAGGCTCCTGCCACATGAATGGCTAGGAGATCCGCCTCCAGGCTGCGCCACAGTGACCAAATGCGGAGAGCTTCTTGCATAGAAGTATGGAGCGCATCCGCCCCTGGCGGTTCAGGTAGTACATGGTCGCGTGGTATTGTCCGCCTGGACTCAGACCACTTGACCCCGGAGAAATGGAGCAAAGGCGGTGAGAGCTAGGCGGACCGCTCGGAGCTCCAGCAGGTTGATGTGGCATTGGGACTCCCGCGGGGACCAGAGGCCGTGCACTCGGTGTTCCCCCAGATGGGCACCCCAACCCATCAGAGAGGCATCGGTCGATAGAGAGACTGTCAGCTGGGGGTGGACAAACGGGATGCCCTCCTGCAGATGAGATGGAACGGTCCACCACTGGAGAGCGCTCCACATCTCCTGGGTCACTATCACTAGCTGGTCCAGTGGATCGCAGCATTGTGACCACTGGCTGGCCAGTCCCCACTGAAGGGGGCGCTTGTGCCAGCGTGCTCAACGGACCACGCTGGTACAGGCCGCCATGAGACCCAGGAGGCGCAGGAAGTCCCGGGCAGGTCGCGATTGCCCAACCAGAAATGATTGGGCAAAGGAGGTAAGAACCTCGGCCCTGTCCGCCGGGAGCCGTGCTCTGGCTCAAAGAGAGTCGAGCTCTGCCCCGATGAACAGGATCACCTGCTTCGGCTCGAGTTCCGACTTGGCCTCGTTGATGAGAAGGCTGACTTGAGAGCAAACCTGGAGGGCCAGATCTCTGGACCACTCCACCTCCTGTCTGGAGGAGCTGCTATCAGCCAATCATCCAGGTAAGGGTACACCCGGACCCCTCGGCGCCGCAGGAATGCTGTCACCACTGCCATGCATTTGGTGAAGACCCTGGGAGCTGGAGATAAGCCGAAGGGCATGGCTTGGAACTCGAAGAGGGATCCCTCCACTTGAAAGCGAAGGAATCTCCGATGTGACGGACGGATAGGGACATGAAAGAACGCGTCCTGTAGGTCCAGAGAGCAGAACCACACGCCGTGTTCCAGAGATGGTATTATCTGCGCCAGAGTGACCATCCTGAAGGTTCGAGACCTTAGGAACTTGTTCAGGTCGTGCAGGTTGAGAATGGGGCGCCAGCCCCCCGTCCGCTTCGGAACCAGGAAATACCTGGACATGAACCCCAGGTCTGAGGGGTCCTCCACTCCTGATCACCTCCTTTTGGAGGAGGAGGCGATGTCGACGGCAGGCCGCCAATGAACTCACGGACCCCGGTGCGGCGGCTCTGAAGAAGTGAGCCTGCTGGTCTAGAGGCAGGCCTTTTCCACCACCTTCAGAACCCACCTGTCCATGGTAACAGCGGACCAGGCGGAAAGAAGTGTCGGAGCCGTCCCCCAACGGGGGGAACCAGGGGCAAGGTGACGGGGATGGGGGCGACACCCTCAGCCCGTCACTGGGCAGGCTTGGAGGAGGGACGGGCCGAGGGACCTCCTGGGCCTTTTCCTCCCTGCTTCCTGTTGGAGGAAGCCGACGGTTTGGGTTTGGGATGCCAAGCTCGAGCCTGCTGACCCTGACGTTGCTGGGCCTGGCGCGCCGCGGGCGCAGAAGGACGAAAGGGCTTAGGCTGTGGCTTATGCCTTTGTCCTTCTGAGTGGAAGAGACCGAGTCCAAGGTAGCATTGGACTTTCGATCCTCTGCAGGTGACCTTCCACCCCAGGGCAAGAGGTCAGTCCCCAAAAGGGAACATCTGCCAACTTGTGCTGGGTATCCGAGGTAAAGGTGGATATCCTCAGCCAAGCCCGATGACGCATGGCCACCGCGGCCGCCACCGACCTGGCACATGAGTCCCGATGTTAAAGCAGTCTGGAGCTGCTGTTTGGCCACTGTCCTGCCCTGGTCCCGCACCTGCCTGACCGTAGTCTGCAGATCCGCGGGAAGATGAGGGACGACCTCATCCAGGGAGCCCAACAGGGCATGAGAAAAATGTGCCATGAGGATGGCTGAACTGGCCTGGACGAAGGCGAGGAGGACGTAGCATAGACTTTCGCCCGGCATAATCCAATTTCTTGGATTCCTTGTCGGAGGTTTGTCCATATCCTGGCGTTCGGCGCCGAAAACGCTGTCGGTAACCAACCCTCAGCAGAGGGTGTTCCAAAACGGACAGGGAACCGGTAGGACCTGATACTTCCTGGCCATTCTGGCCGGCGCAGGGCAGGAAGCAGAGCGCTGCCAAAGCTCCAAGGCTGGACCCACTATGGCCTCGGCCACCGGAAAGGCCTCCGTAGGAGAATCCCCTCGGTCCAGAATCTCCGTGAGGGGATACCTGGCCCGTTTAGAAACGGGTTCGAGCTTCATCCCGGTGGACTCCGAGATGAGCCGAAGCAACCCTAAGAAGGACGAAGGGCTATCGTCCACTGACTGTCCTCCAGAGGACTCCAAGTCCATGCGCTTGGAGAAAAGGGAGGAATCATCCTCGGACTCGGAAGAGTCCTCAAAGAGCTGCCTCGGGCCTGAGCCACCCTCCACCTGCCGAGGTTTATCGGGAGTGAGGGTGACAGACAGCCTATGGGGCAAACCCTTAGCGACCGAGAATTTTTGGTCGGAGCCCCAACTAACGGCTGTGGAGGCGGAGGTTCCACCAGAATTGGTGGGGCAGCTGGAATTGGCTGAACAACCGGCCTGGGAACAGGCTCCTCGGCTACAACGAGGGGTTGTTTCGGCCGCTCCGGTGACAGCCACTTAATGCCCGGGGAAGACGACTGGGTTGGCTTATTCCCGGTCAAAAGGAGCTGTTGCCATACGAGTTCTCATACCTCCGGTCGCACTCTCCGCCGAAGCCTCCCCTCGTCCAAGGAGGAGGAAGAGCGGTGGCGCCACTTGCCACGGTGCCGAGACCGAGACTGCCTATGACGGCGGGATCGGCTGGACCGCGAGGATGACAGAGACCGAGAGTCTCGGCTAGGCAGAGGACGGCAAGGGGAAGTGTCGGGAATCGGCACTCCCTTCGGCTTGGACGATTCCACTGAAGGCTCCGGAACCGGAGGCACGGACGAGCCGACGGGATCCTCAACTCCCACCGGGGGAACCGGGGAGAGGGGATTCTCAGCTTCTCCAGCCGACAACCCGTCTAACGGGTCGAGAAAAATCTCGACCGCGTCGACGGGAGTCTCGGTCAACTGGCCTGACGGGGACACCGCGAAGCCAGTGGCCGAAGCTGAGGGGTCGACCGAAGTCGACTGTCGACAAGAAGGGGGGATCTTTCCCGCTCCCAAGAGCGTCGACGGAGAGACTTACTTTTGCTCTTTTTGGACCTGGAAAAGGGTCCAGAAGAAGTTGGACCCTCACCTTCGGAGAGAGGGTCAGACAGAGCTCCTTAAAGGAAGCAGAGTACGAAGCACCTAGAGAGAGCAGGACAAATGCCGCAGCCGAGGTAGAAGTGGCCCGCGCCGCCTCCTCTTCAAGGGCGATCATCTGCTCGAGCTGATCCGCCGAGCCCGCCGCCACGGACACCGCCAACCGGCCTCTTTAGATTTAACCGAGAATTCTTTTCGGGCGCCCAGTTGTAATCGGGCAGCACGGTCTTCGCGACGTAGGCCAAAAAGGAAGAGCATGTCGCAGTCCTGGGCGGGTCGTGCTCAAGGCCCAAGCAGTAGGATGACGGAGTGCGGATCCGCCCTAGACATCTTCTGCCCGCAAGGGCACCTCCGGAAACCGGGAGTCGATTTGTCCATCGCAGCCGCGAGGGAAAGAAGACTGAAGTCTTTTTAGCAAAAAATTTTTGATTTCGAACTTTTGAAGAATTAGGAGCCAGTCTTATACGCAGAGCGTTAAGGAGGGAACCTGAGCTTCCAAGCGGTAAGGAAGATCTGACGTCATGGGGCGGAGCCGAGAGTTTTACCACCCGGGTGGGTGGGAGGAGCCAGCTTGAAGACCTTCCGGCAAGGTTTAAAGCGGCAAGGATACCTGCCAGACAGTGTGGATGAACAACATATCCATGTCCCTAGAAACAAAAGGCATACAGTACTCTGCTAATTGTGTCACAGCCAAGGACTAGTATAGTTTAACCAAAAAAAAAACAGACAGACATTTAGTGCAGTTATCAGCCTGGCACTGTTAATCACATAAAATCCACTGTCATTACAGGGAAGAGGAGTGTGTGACTACTACTGTGTTTGTGTGCCTAGCTAGAAAGTGACTTGTGACTGAGGTCCATCTCGTCCTCGCTCAGAGTTGATTGAAACAAGTCCATAGCAGGACTACTTGGTTGACCTGTGTAACTATTACTGTTTAATGTGGCAGTCTGCCTGTCTTAGTGTCTTGTCCTGTGCTTGTGTGTGTTAGTGTGTGCGTGTGTCCCTCTTGTTTGTTTGAGAAAATAAATATTTAAAGAGCTTGCTAAAAGTCTGTAGGACTATCTGTGTGCCGCGTCGCCTGTTAGTGACACAGTCCATTTGGGCGTCTTGTCCTGTGGTTTTGTCAGGCTTTTTAGGTGGGACAGAGGCCACTGACTGAACAAAAAAAAAAAAAATACAAGCTTGCTACAGTAATTAAAAGTCCAGACTCTACTGCCTGTGTGCATATTGTTGGCAACGTCTGTTGTATTTGACAGTCCACCTGTCTCATCCTTGTCCAGTCCTGTAGTGGTGGTTGTGTCAGGCTACTGGGATCAGTCCAGAAATAAAAAAGAAAAATACAAGCTTGCTACAGTAATTAAAAGTCCAACTCCATACTACTACCTATGTGCATATTATTGGCAAAGTCTGTGTTTTGACAGCCCACCTGCCTTATTGTCCAGTCCTGTAGTGGTTGTGTCAGGCTTTTTTGGGTGCGACAAGAACAAAAAAAAAAAACATACAAGCTTGCCACAATTAATGAAAAGTCCATAGTACTACCTATGTGCATATTATTGACTGTTTCTCTTGTTGTTTGACCGTCCATCTGTCTCGTCCAGTCATCTTTAGGTTATGTTAGGCTTTTTTTGGGGCCAAACAAAAAAAAATAAATAAAGCTTGCCACAGTTAATTAAAAGTCCATAGTACTATATTAGTGACAGCATTTCAGTCTGGTTGTGTACAAACATCAGTCCATCAGTCTCATCCAGTCCTCCTGTGATTGTGTCAGGCTTTCTTGGTGTGGAGGGGAAGGATAGCCAAAAACGTTCTGCTGTTGTGCTGCCATCACCAACCACTCATTCTTCTTTATATTGTTTTGGGATTGGAATAATAAAAAATGTCTGGAAAGAAACAAAAACAACAACCAAATTTGTTTTCCTTTGGCTTTATTAAACCCAGTCCATCTGCTGTGGAAAATTACGTAACAAAACCATCCAAGTCAGTGACACTGACAGTAACATTGTTGATGTTGCTGATGATGCACAGCATGTGACTGTAAATCCTCCTGTTGCTAACCCTGCTGCTGTTGCTTCTTCTTTTTCTATTTGGGGGGGGCAGGGTGATGGTTATGACCATATTGACAGATCATCAGTATTGGTTACTGACGTTCAGGTTCATGGTGTTTCCGCTACTTCCAGTAGTGTTTCTGTTGCAGGTACTTCATCTTCCTCCAGCTCTCTGCCCAGAGTAAATCCTACCAACAGGAAAAAAAGATTCAGTGAAACACAAATTCAGGGTTGAATGGTAAAGGGAATTTGACTGGCTTCAGTATGAGAAGCAAAGCAATACTATGAGTTGCAAGGTATGTAGGAAGCAACCCCGTCTGGCAGATCATACATCTGTGTTTTTTGTTGGCAGCAGTACTTTTAAAATGGAGTCTATAAAAATTAATGATGCAGGCAGTTCCCATGTAAAATGTATTCTGGCTGAAACGGCTCAAAGGGCACCTGAATCCACACCTATGGCCTTTTGTTTTCAAAAGATGAGTGCTGCAATGCGGGAATTCATGCGGTGTGTTTTTAATATTGCCTACTTTTGGCATAAAGGGATAAGCCATTCTGGGACTTTCCATTTCATACCTCACTGTTATGCCAGCGTAATATAAAAGTGATTGAACAATACACAAATCAAAAAGGTACTGCAAGTTTGTGCATCACATTGCAGCAGTAATACACACAAACAGAACTGAAGCAATGACTACTCAGTGCAATGAAAACTACCCGCTATCAATATGTGATTAGGCTGGTGCACCTCTTGAACATGTTCATCACTTCAGATATCTCAGAATCACTCTTGACAGCTCGCTCTCCTATGCCCTCCACATAGACATCACAGCTAAAGCAATCAACAAACGCTTAGGGCTACTTTGTCACCATAGGCAGAGCCTGACCCCTGAAGCTCTCATCATAGCGGTCCATAGTTCAGTGGGTTCCCTAGTGGACTACGGACTGCCAATATATGGCTCTGCCACAGATACTGCCCTCTGACGTATAAAAACTGCCCTTAACAATGCCTGCAGGCTCACCTTAGGGGCACACCGACTAACCCACACCTGCGATCTCTATGTAAAGGCTCACTGGCTAATGCTCTTTGGTTGCTTAAAATATCAATCCTGCCTCCTGGCCAAACAGATCTGCCTTGGTCAGCTCCCGACTGGGGTCCAACAACTCTTAGTTCCCAGCACTAATCCCAGGCCAACCCAAAATTCTGAACTGCAGTCCTTCCTGATTCCAAAATGTCGGACATCTCAAGGACAAAGGTCCTTTGCCTATTGGGCACCGTTGTGGTTCAGCTTCCTCCATGAGAGTAATATTATCCTGCCCACTCTGTGGACCTTCAAAAAGAACCTAAAGAACCATTTAATACAGGAATCTCAATGTGTCTGCCATCGCTAGCGCCTATCAAAGGCATCTCCTACCATTTGCCCTTCTGCCAAACAGATATCTCTCTCTCTCTCTCTCTCTCTCTCTCTCTCTCTCTCTCTCAGACACCCTGAACTTGGGGCTGAACCCCGCCACCCCATCTCTCCAGCATTTCTATGCGCTAACCCCCACGTGTTGCTGACAACTAACAGGCTCCCTGTTGGACACAGTTATTTAGTCTGTTCCTGTATGTATCTGACTGTGTTTACTTATTCCAGTTCTAGTTTTCACTGTACTTTTTGCATTCCTTTGTTTAAAGACCAAATGTACCTAAATATTCTCATTCTAATTTTATTACCTTGTTTGTCTCAGTCCTCTGTATAATCACCTACTTGTTCTAAATGTACTAACGTGGAACCTATGCAAAGAGCTCTGAGCTCAAATGGTTAATCCGAGATCAGAAATAAATAAATGAAACAATCTCTAACTGTTGGGCTGTTAATAATATACAGAAGCACTGACAAAAGTGTAAGGGAATTTGTGAATGTGTTTATCAGTTTTATATTGGTGATGATGATACTCCAAATACTTCCTTTATTGGTACCGAGCTATTCAGGAAAGCGATGCCAATGGATACATTGCATCATTAGATTTACTCTTTAACAAACTTAACATCCCTTTGTGGAAAAATCTTCCATGGTTTTCTGGGATGGCCACTGATGGTGCATCGGTCATGCGAGGACAACGTGGCGGAGTCACAGCCCAGCTACAAAGCAGTGGCCTGCCTTGGTTAATTGCAACCCAATGCATCATGCATCTTTTACAGCTTGCCATTATAGATGCCCAAAAACATATGCCAGAAGTTCAAGAAAACAAAAATGGCTTGAGGGCCCTATATTCATTTTATAATTCTTCTCACCGAAGAATGAGAGCCTTGGAGGAGGCCGCTAACACCCTTTTCATTGAGTTGAAACAACTGGTCAACATTTTCAGAGCGTGCTGAATCAGTTCGCACCACAGTGCTGTGTCAGCTCTTCTCCACAACCTGCTGGCAATAATTGCACACTTAGAGAATACTGCATCACAGCACAGTGGGAGTCCTGATGCAGACAGTGCTAAAGGACACTTGAACTTTGTTTAAAAAAAAAAAAAAAAAATTGTGGTTCTTGGTCTTTCAATAAGATTATCTGTCTGTTCTTGGAAGGGTTTCTCAAAATGTCCAAAAAGAAGGTCTGCTTCTTACTCAGGTACAGCCACGAGTGGAGAACTGCATTTTGGAGCTCAACAAGCTGAAGACCAGTGCAGGCCCTGCTGAGGTACAGTTTTTAGAGTGTGCAAGTTCAGAGGGCAGGCTTCTTACTGGTAGTATGGATGGCAGCACTCCTGTAGCTCCTCCACCAGGCATGACTGAAAATGATAGCGATGTAGATAAAAATAGGAATAAAAGGCGAAAAAGGACCAGACAGGCCACTGCTTCAGACCAAACAGCCGAGGCGATTTCCAGTGAAAATGCCCGCAAACTGATCAAGGAGAAAGTATGCAACAGTGTGGTTGGATTCTTACATAACAGATTTGAGCCCATGTGGCAGTCAGAAGACTACAAACAATTTTCAGTATTTGGCACAACTGTTTGACCTTCTCCTGATGACCCTCTCTTTCTAAATTTTTGTCAAGAATCCATCACGGGGCTTTGCCAGAGGTACATACCATTCCTGAAAAAGCAATACGGTTCAGGGCAACTATTGTCTGAAGCAGAACTGGATGCCGAACTTGAAAGAGAAATTTTGGAACAACTTTTGGAAGAGTGGCAAGATTTCAACAACGCTGTAAAAAATCAAAATACAGAACGTGCATTGAGAAAGGTTCAACAAAATATAGAGATTTGGTCTGTTACGGTTGTTAGTTACAATTTTTCAGATAATGCCAGTGAGCACAGCTGCTTGCGAAAGTGGATTTAATGCTCATAATAGGATTAAAACAATATCTCGTAGCAGTCTTATTGATAGAACTATGGATGATCTGCTAATGAACAGTTTAAAATGGACCCACAATTGAGGATTTTAATCCAGACCCATCAGTTGATCACTGGTACTCATCAACACCTGGATATTGGCATCTTTCTGGGCATAAAGTTACACATCCAGATGTAATGGATTTGGAAGCAGAAACAGATGAGGAGTTGGAGGTGAGCTGAAAGTGGAGACCGAGACAGTGTGGTTGGAGTGGAAGGGGGACTGATTTGGAAGAACGCAGCAATAGAAATACTGTTAGCAATCTGTCAGCCATAGTTTGAGGAATCATTTAAAATTTATTTTCTACCCTTGCCTTCACAAATTTAATTTAAGTTACCCTACAGCTGTGGTAACAGCACAGCAGCAGTGTGGGCCTGGTCATGTCACGAAAGCAAAATAAGTCTCAAAAAAGTAACCCCGCCCCCCCAAAAAAAACACACACAACACAGTAAGAGAACCACAACATCTGAAAGTTTTATTTAAAAATTAAAAAATAAAACAGTGTACACTTAAAGGACTTGTTTCCACTTGTAAATCAGCATGATCTAGTCAAGTCCGGCTCCAGTCACGGTGTTTCTCCAACGGTTTCATCTTCAGTAGTTATCCTCATGATTTTCATCTCATTTTCTCACAGTTGTGAACTTGTGCCTTCCCTTTTCGGATTAGATAGGCAGAACTTTCAGTTTGTACTTTATAAATTCTCCCTTCTGTGTAATACTTGATGCTGTTCTGGCAGGCTACTTCTCATCAGGATTTCTGGTAAAGACTTTCCCAAATGTAGGTTATGGACAATTCCTCGACTGAAAGGCATGTTCAAAAAATGGCCACCAGATTTTATAATCTAGTGGCCATAAAAAATTGGTCACATAAAATTTTTTTTGTCCACCAGGTTTTGAGGTATAGTGGCCAAACAGGCCACCAGATCAAAAGTAATTATCTCTCCTAAGCTGGTCTCCGGGCTTCCTTACTCCTGGGCTCCACCTCCTGTCACTGACAGACAGGCAGGAATCAGACCTCTGTAGCAGGGGACATCCAGCCCTCCACTTCCTGTCTCCCTCAGTTTACTTCCTGCCTTCAGTAAAGCAGGTATTCTGCAGCAGAGCTCTGCCACAGGGGCAGGGCTGAAGAGACTGTAAGTGATTAAATTCTTTGTTTACTTGTGGAGCAACTATAGGATGGCTGGAAGAATCGCCCCTTGGTGGGACCCAGTCTCAGCCTTGCAAGCTGCACAGACTGGCCCCACTCTGAGAGAATCCCCATTTTTTTCCCACCATTTTGGGCTCCCTACAGTGGTCGTCTGGAAGCCATCGGGGCGACGGGGACTCCTTATTTAAGCACCGGAGTGCTTCTTGGGACAAGGACTGTTCTGTTGATGACTGGCTGGGCAGCAAATTTAAGCCTCTCGTCGATGGAGATGCAGGCAGTGTGCGGAGGAGAGCGCCTGGCCCCTCTGTTCAGGTCTCCCCCACAGTGAGCACCTAATGGTTGTCTGGAAGCCATCGGGGCGACAGGGATTCCTTAGTTAGGGACTGGAGTGCTTCTGGGGACAAGGGCGGTTCTGTCGACGACTGGACGCGGAGGAGAGCACCAGGCAGCTCTGTTTCGGTCTCCCCCCACAATGAGCACCTGCAAGGACGTTTTTCATGTTAGCAGCCCTCAAGGCTAGAGGAGCTTCATATCCCAGCAATGCAGTGCGTCTGGGGACAAATACGAGTGACTTCTTCGAGTGGCCTTGGAGAAAATGTCAGCCGCTCGTTGATGGGCAACTCGTCGGTGGGGTTTTTCAAGCATACGCTGAGGTGAGCGCGGGAGAGTGCTAGGCCTCTCGGCAACAAGTGCTGAGGAGAGCGCCAGGTCACTCGTTGCTGTCAGGGGTGGCGGTCTTAGATTGGATCTTTCCTTTTAACTGTAGCGCTGGAAGATAACCCTTCATTTGGAACGCTGGGGACACCCAGCAGCACTGCAAGGTTCCCACAAAGCAAATGGGTATCCCTGCACAACGAGGTGCACAGCTCTGGGGTATTCAGCAGTACAGGTTCCCCTGCAGGATTCGAGCGCAGTACTTTGGGGCCCAAATGGGACCAATGGAACTCCCTCTCAGCATGACAGACTCCTCTGAATAGCATCAAGGACAAGGTGGATCTTATTCATTAAGTTTTATGTCTACAGCACACAAAGTAGGGGGGCAGCTTACTTTTTTGCCCTTAAGGGGCTAGCAGCAATTCGGCAGCTTCAGCAGCATAGCTTGAAAACCTCCAGGGGAAGGGGGTGTGTTGATTAAAAGGGGAACAGGACCATTTAGGGCATGGCCTCAGGTAAACTTTCCAGGAGCAGAAAATGCCAGAATGGATTTGTCCCCGCCTTTAATCATTTTCGCTGGATCACCTTGCCTAATTGGTGAGAAGGCAGTGTCCGCCAATGGTGAAGTCAGAGTAGGCAGTCCCTTCCTCGACTGAGACTGATAGTCAACAGACAAGATGGGTCTGAACAAGTAGCCTGGACCCAGTATGCCGCTCGGGGGGGGGACCCCCCCATCTCCAGATGAGGGCCCACGCAACACAAAATAAAGCCCCGCCTTCATGCGAAATGGAGCGGCAGCCCTCTTTGTGTGTGAAGAAGGAAGGAGAGAGAAAAAATTAAATAAAATAAAAGGTTTTAGCCGGGATTCTCCTCTGACCTTCCACGGAGGCTTCCACCCAGCCGAAACAGGTTTTCACCTTACAACTGCAACCAAATCTGCCTCAGCCTTCCATATTCCCCAGCTGTTGAGGGACTCACTATTTAGGAATGGCAAAGTCCAGGATGCACATTTCCGATGGCCTGGCAGATCCCTAGGATTCCCAAGTCTGACAAGAAGCAATCTAACAAGTGGATCCTCTGCCCCCGCATCGCCCTACAATTCAAACCGGACCAAGAGGTCGGTCATCCTAGCCGAAGGAGGGGCTTCTCTCAGAAACCCAACGTATAAGGACATGGATGCCTCACTCAACTGGGTCCTCCAAGCATCGACAGCATCTCAGGGTGACAACTAGAGAAAGAGTTCCCTAACCAATCCTGTGTTGGCCTAAAATGCTCTGTCTGGGGGTCCCACTTTTAGTCTTTTATTTTCCGGTAACTGATCCAGAGAGGAACATAACTGTTCCTTATCAGCTACGGTCCTTGGGGAGGCGGTCAGGTGTGCCGCTTGGAGCAGGTATCCAGCCTTGACTGGTTGGAGCCCCTGGCTTCGGGTCTGGCATGCAGTTGCCTCTACAAGAGGCAGTTGGTCAACTCTCCCATGTAGGTAATCTTGGCTAAGCTCCGAAGGAGTGTGAGGGATTATGAAGAGAGGCCAAGACACACAACCCACATCATGAGGCAGGGGACAGTCTTCATCTCTGGCCCCAGAAGATTTTTTGCATCAGCCAGCCTTCAATAAGGGTCAAAATGCTATTCTAATTTTGCCGGAAAAAATCATGCTATCCAGGTTCATCCCCCAGCAGGAGGCAGGTTTGAAAAAAAAAAAAAGTTCTCCATCCAGAGACCCAAACTAAGTCAGACAGAGGGGTCATAGACATTACCAGTGCCTAATACATGCCCACACTGCCTCATGTGGTGCCTTCCTCCATCCAGGCAACCCATATAAAAGGCAATGCTACGGGACATTACGGGATTATTGCAGATGGGCTCGTTCTCATTCTTTCTCATACCAGAACGCATGGGGGATTCAGGCCAGTCCTAGTTCTCGAATTCTGGCATAGTTCAGTCCACAGCTGGCCCTACAAGATGGAAACCTTGTCATAAATCATCTTGACTAGTTGGGTCCACAGAATACCCAACAAGGCGGAAACCTGATTATCAATCAGGGAATCGCAAAAAGGTTTTTTTCTGGCATCGATAAATCTGCAAGATGCCTATTTACATTTCCCACTCAGTAACGTCACGTGCACGATCTCAGGTTCAGATTGGCAGAATAGTGCTTCAGTTCAGACCCTGCCATTGGGGTCTTCCTCAGGCCCATGGACAGGATTAAGGTGCTGGTCGTGGTTATAGTACACATTAAGACCCCACAGCTCAACCAAACATTACAAGCAGTGGCAGAGGTGGTCTGGTACCTGCCGGCACACGGTTTTCTCATCATCTGGAGAAAGACTTCCTTAATTCCAAACCAGACCTTGAGCCTCCTGGGGGCAGACATCATGACACAAGTTTTTCTCCTCCCGAATACTAAATTTCAGATTCTGCCAAAGCTCATCAAGAAGTTTAAGGTATCTCCTCAGCTGTCTGCTTATTTTTTCATACAGTTCATTGAGACAGAATAGACCCTTCCACCAGTGACGGTCGTGGGGGACAGAGGTCATAAAGGGTTGCAAGTTAGGCCATCTTCACCAAAACCGAATTGCAACCGATGCCAGCCTTGGGAGCTGGGGAGAGCTCGCCTACATCAGCTGTTGGCATCGGGCTGGTGGTCACTGTTAGAAACACAAGGTAAGCATAAACGTTCCCGACAGGAGAACAGTAGGCCATGCCCCGAGACACTCTGAACAGCTATTCCCTAATCAGGATAGTCTGGTTCCAACCAACAATACATCATTGTTGGCATACACCAACCATCAAGATGGCACAAGAAGCTCAAAAAGCTAAGAGAAGCCCTTTTTCTCGGTGAGCTGAGCACCACTGAGCAAGGTATATCCCAGCACAGGTAAATGTTACAGCAGACTGACTTAGTGCTCAGGCTGGTCGACCAGGGGAATGGGCGCTAAAGGATAGTGCCTCTGACATATTGACAGAACAGTGGGCAATCCTCAGACAGATTATTTCGCCTGCGGGCGGAACTCCAAGGTAAATTTTTGCTGCTTCCAGGCCAAGGGTGAACCAGCGGGAGTTCAGGACACCTTTTCCCCTAAACTGGGATGAGTTTGGTCTCCTGTATACCTTTCCTCCAATACCGTTTCTATCGAGAGTCCTTCACAAAGTGGTTCAGGACAGGACAGTCATGTTTCTAGTCTGCCCTTTATGGCCTTTCCACACATAGTTCCTCATTATCTTTTGTCCGTCAAGGTGACCACGTCTAACATTCAAGTTCAGCCTGAACATTCTCCATCAGGGTCCGGCTCGGCATCCCACTTATACAACTTGTCTCCAGGCCCAGGCATGGAGTGAAAAGACCTTAAAGGAGCTAGACTGCTCAGCTTCTCTTATTGACGTGATGTGGAACTCATGTCTTTCTTCTTCCTCCAAAGGGTATTGTCGAGTCTGAAGAAAATTTTGGTTCTGGCTTCATTCAAAACACATATGGAACTTCCAATATAATCGCCTGTTCTACTGCAGTTCCTGTCAGATGAATGGTCTAAGGTCTGCAACCAGCCTTCTTACAGTTTCAGGTTTTTTGCACAGGAGGTACGCTGGTAGTATTGCACAAATACCCTGGTAGCTGGTAGCCCCCCTCTCTGCCTCACCTCCACTCAATCCTGCCACTGCCACACCACCACGGCTTCCTACCTACAGTATCTACCCCCCCCCCATGGTGATTAGCACAGACCCTCCTCTCATCTCTCTGGATGGCTGCCGACTGACCGTTCATGATCACACTGCCTAATGTAAAAACAGCTTACAGTATGTAGTGCGATCGCGAACTGTCAAGCTGGCGTCTGACTGCAGGGGTGTACAGAGGGTCTGTGCCACTTTCTTTCTGGAGACATGTGTGTGTGTGTATATGTGTAGATTATACAACTGTATATCCTATATATATCTGTATTATTTATATCTTTATCTGTATCTGTTTACTGTAGGTGGGGGGGTGGTCATAGTGGCAGGACTAACTGGGCGGTTGAGGTGGAGGCATTCCAGCGTGCAGTGGGGGACCATTAGCCACCAGGGCAGTTTTGCACTATTACTGCCAGAAAGAACAGGGGGCAGGGCTAGTACTACTGGACACCAGGGAATATTTTTCTAAAGGTCACTGGGGAGATCAGGTGGCAGGGGACCCATAAGTCACCAGGGCAGTTGTACACTACTACTACTACTAGTGGGGAGATTGGTGGGCAGAGGGGACCTCTAGACACCAGGAAAAATTTGTATCAAGTTTGGTGGGGTGTTTGTGGGAAGGGGGACCACTGGACACCGGGGAAATTTGTGATCTTATGCAGTGTGGTGTTTGAGGGGGCACTAGACCTCCAGTACAGGCAGCTCTGACAGGTGCAGGGATGGGAGGTTCATAAATGCTGTTTGCTCCTGGCCTGTAATTAGGCCCTGCTGAGGTGCAAATGACGCCATAGCACTTTGCTAGTGCTATGGGGTCATTTGCATCTTAATTTACACTATAGCAGATTGCTGCAGAGGAGCAGTGGCTATTATTAGGCCCCAATAGCTCAATTACAATCCCCACAGCACCTTATTGGCCACATACCTCCTGTGGCCAGTAGGGTCTGGGATTTGCGATTGCAGTCTGGTTATTACCTGGCTGGTATATTGGAACATGCCATTAGTGATCACAAAGTGCCCTGGCATGTTCCAATATACCTGTGTTTTGCTTCAGGCGTTAATTTGCTCCTAGAGCAAACATTTAGTAGGCCCAAACCACAAGAGCTATGAATATATTGGCCCAGTCATTATGTTGTCTCAGTTCCCTGTTTTTTGCCTAGTACCAGAAGGCTTCTGCCTGTGGTTCCCCCATCCTTATTGGATATATTCATACTTCACATGAAGGAAATCCCTACTTGTTCAACTTCTGTTAATACTTTTCAGGTTCCTAGAATGTACACTACTCATGGTTAAATGTCCTTACTAATTGGGGCCCCCAAATTTCTTTAATTCACTCCCTGTGTTGTTTCATAGTCTTCAATTCAATGTTTAGATCTTATACAGTATGTCAGACAATCACTGTGTTTGTTTTTATTGTTTCTGTGGATAGTATTAATGTTGTTCCTGATGTTTAAATTTGTATTGATTGTATGTATCTGGTTGTTTATGAAAATGTTTTTTTTTTTATCTCATGGACTTATTAGGTTTATCAAAAAAAGAAATCAAATCAAAATGTTCTACTTTTATCCTATTTATCTTGTACTCCATGTGTGGATTCCTATGGGTTAAACCTCCCAATCTGTGTGCTCCTCCTAGAAAGATGAGGGTCATATTGCTGTTATAAACTTTTTTTTAAAGTGGTCTAAAACTATTAAAATTGTTTTAGATGTTTCTGTATTCTCTGTAGTGCTTCTGTCAACTGACAAAATAATCTTACTGGAACAATTCTCCAGGCATTTACTTGCCAATAATGCATGCTTACTTGAGCATTCGCCATACAACTTTTAGCAGATGACACTGACAAAAATGTTTATAATAAAAGACAAAGTTAGAACAGAAAAAAATAGATATTTGAAAATTCCACAGTTGCTATTTTATTGCTCACCTTTTGCTCTGGATAGTCTCCCATTTTTTCCAGGACCCCCCCCCCCCCACACACACACACAAACACACCGGATGCTAGTCACGATTTATAAATGTAAACAGAGCAGGTACAATTAAAATTCATGAAAATTTCACATCATTTGATATAAAGAGGATACTGTATATAGAATCCCAGGATTTAAAGCAGCAGTTCATCTCTTTTTATTCTATTTTAGATTGCCCTATTTCTTCTGCATTGTAAGATGCCCTTGTCCTGTTTTGTGTCTGCTGTAGCATTTTTTAGACTTGAAATAACTACTGGTGGGCATCATTATGTATGGTTGATAGAAGGTTTTCATCAGTATTCTCAGTTAGATTTAAATGCCTGCGGCTGGAGTTCCAGCTACCATGAGTTAAAGACTTTTGGCACAGTTGTGCCGCATCCCTAATGCTTGTAACGAAAGGTGAGCCAATGTATGTGCACAAATGTCATGAATTATGGCATTTTTGGTGACTTATGCGTCACATTTGAGGCAAGCTGCTGTAGAATGACAGAAGTGTTGCAGATCTGGCATTTTGTTTGAAAAAATGATGTGGAAACGCGCGCATGTAAAGTGCTGCAGGAGCAGCTGAAATGCAGCTGCAAGTCCTGCGGTGCATTATTTGAAAATTCAGTCTCCACAGTTTAACATTACTTTTCTTGTGATGAAGATTCAACATGCACTGCATGCAACTGGCACATCTCCTTAACTTCATGGGACACAGAAGACATCATGGCAAAATCCAGGCCACAAAATATAGGTTCTAACATGATGAATACAATATTTAGTGCAGTACCAAATAAACAGTGGGAATGTATTGTCTTATATCAGGCTATACCTTTTAACATATGAACAATGTATTAAGTGGCTTTTAATGTTTTCTTTTTATATATATGTACTATGTTTTGTATGTATTGTTCTTTTTTTTTTTTTTTTAAAGAGAACGTTTAAAGGGGGGAGTTCACTTCCCTTATAAATAAAGTTTAAAAAAGAGAGTACTTTATTAAGAGAAATCGACTGCAGAGAATTATTCTAATATGCAACACTGACAGAACATAACTTATGGGTTAATAATATTAGGTGGTGAAACTTTGTTTCCAGATTTGAAAATCTTTTTTTGTTAAACTTTACATGGTATTACCACGGGGGAGGGGCTGTTGGTGTGGAGCGAGAGTGTCATCTCATAGAAACATAGACTTTGATGGCAGATAAGGACCGGTTGGCCTACCGGGCTTCCTTATGCCTGGGAAGGACCAAAACTGTGCAGCAGGGGGATAAGGAGCCCTCCACATCCAGTTGTCTCCAGTTTACTTCCTGCCTTCAGTCTGGCAGGTACTCTGCAAGCATGTGGCAGAGCTGAAGACAGCAGACTGTAAGTTAAGCAATTATTTTTCAATGAGGAGATTGGAAATCACTGCTGTATTTTGGAATCCATTTGTGGGTGCCAGTCTCAGCCTTGCAGGCTGCACAGTCTGGCCCCATTTCACTGTGTTGTTTTTTTCCCTGCATTTTCTGCACTCGGCCTGAAATGCTACCTAGTGCAGTGAAAAGTGTGTTTTCAGAGAATCAAAATGGGCACTGGACTGATTAGAGTTTCAGGGCATCAGAATGGACCCGGAGCGCTCAGAAACTCGCAGTGTCTATTTCAGGGGGTCAGAACAGCACTGCAGTGCTCCTGAACTTAAGGAGGTCAGGCCCCATCTCTTTGTGATGCTGTTTTCCCGTGCTCTCTGACCCATTCTCTGCAAGAGTAAATGGCACAAGGATTTAGGGAGCCCGCATTTCCCCTCAGCGGGCAGCCCCATATTTTTTTTTTTTTTTTTTAAGGTTCTAGTCGGAAAGGTGTGTTTTCGTTCTCCCGCGTTTCTGTCTGTGAAGGATCTATCCCCCAAGTCATTCGGATGTATGCGCAAGGGAACAAACGGCACAAGGACATAGCGAGACTACATCTCCCTTCAGTTGGCAGCCCCATATTTTTTTTTCCCCATCGACGGCATTCCAATTGAGCTACTCGTCGATGGTGGGCCAGCAGCTTGTCAGGGGCAACTCATCGACGAAGCGCTGCAGGGCATGAAGAACTCCAGCGTGCACAGAAAGGGGCATAAACTTTCAATTAAGAGGCAACCGTCGACTGCTGGCAATCAGATTACCTCAGCTGTGCATCGACGACGGAACAGCAGCGTGGCTTAGCGGCTTATCCTTGTTCACCGACTCCATGGACGAGCACTACAGCGCAGGAGGAGAGTCTTTGCTTACCGTGCTGCTCCCCCTCCAACTGTCAAGAGGTGAGCCAAGCTGCATAGGACTTACAGATCCCAGCATATTCAAGTGGGAGTAAAATAAAAACCCTTGGAAAAAGGACTACAGCACATGGGCAGCTCTGATAGCCTTTACAGGACTGGCACAGTTCTTAAAGGGCCAGCACATTTAATACTTGCTTCAGCAGCATGGCATCAGGAAGTGGGGAGTAAGCTGAATTGAAGAGAAGTAGGGCCACTTGTGGTATTATGGTCTCACACAGGCCTTTCCGGGGCAGAAAAGGGCAGCGCTGCTAGTAGCCCGTTGCTAATTACCTTGACTGGGTAGCTTCTCCTGTAATGTCCAGAGGGCAGCGTTTGACAAAATGAGTGGGGAAGATGTGATGGAAGAAGACCCTCCTTGGCTCAGTCTCATAGCCCATGGGTCATATTAAGCGACAGCTTCCAGAGGGACCCAGCAGTCCGCACCACCCTCTGATAAGAGACCTCATAAAACAGTTAAATAGGACCTCATTCTGGATCAAGTATGCTTCAACGGATACCCTGGGTGCACCAGATATGAGACCTCTCTAGAGGATACAAGAAAAAGAACCATCCATATTCAGATAAGATATAGATCATACCCTAAAGCGTTGCAGGGAGCATTTCTGGCACTCATAGGACCCCAGTTTATCATATTCTGGAGGGGGAGCAAGTGGCCAAATTTCTGTCCAAATAGGGGTCACTGTCGAGATTTCCCTTGGTTCTCATCCTGCGGCTCCCAGCCAACAGGAACAGGTTTTCCTCACCTGTCCTCTGCTTTCAAACTGGCTGCAGTTTTCCTTCTCCTCCTCCATCAAGGAAATGGCCGAAGGAAGAGTGGCAGCTGTCTAAGCTTCCTCCCCTATACAGTGCCTCAGCAGATCTTAAGTGTTTCAGGCTCGGAAAGCAGAAACAGGAAAAATGGCTAAAACTGCCGTAGAAGCAACCCTCTTATTTCTGACTGAACCAAACAGTGAGAAATTGGACAGGACTGTAGAGGCCTTGCTTATGCAACAAACCGGTCAGAAGAGGTTGCACGGGGTGATACTCAATCCCTGGCTTGCCACAACCCCTGGCTTTGGCCCTAGCAGGCAGGGTCTTCTACCAGGAGGTGTTTGGTAATGCATGTCACAGTCCAGGGCAAGGGCAATTCAGAGTCCAGAGACCCCAGATGCAAAATTCATAGCCAGGCTTATAACTAGGATCAAACTCAGCTTCGAGGAAAAATGAGTACGGGTCTCCTTACATAGTCAATGTAACCTGAGAGGGTGACAGGGATCAACAACAGGTAGTCACAAGCTAGCTGGGCCCATCCTCGAGTAGGGGGCAGACCTTCATATTTTCTCGAGCAAAGGGTCCAAGCCAAGTCGGTCAGGTGGGTCCTATACATCACCAACAAGCCCCCGCTTCATGTCGTGCCCTCCCCTCTCTACGGTGGCTCATCCAAAAACACAAACCCTCTACAGTCCGAGGATATTGTGCGAAGTGCACCCTTGAGCAAAGTGCAGTGGCTCATCCAAAAACACAAACCCTCTACAGTCCGAGGATATTGTGCGAAGTGCACCCTTGAGCAAAGTGCGGTCACAGAGATCAACTAAGGGGTTGCTCTCTATTCTTCATGGCGCAGAAATATATAGGGGGTTCAGGCCCCTCCTACATCTCAAAGGCATGAACAAGCAAGAGGCCCATCGGCAGGTTCATATTCAGGAACTACACAAGCACCTGCATTCAAGATGGGGGAGCAGTTCTTCAATCCAAAATTCTGACATCTGAGTAATCCCTTGACGTCATTAACGATGCCAGCAGTGGACACGGTCCACTTAAAGGCCCCACAGCTCACCAACAGTACATACAGGGACAGAGATAGCCACGGGCCCTTTGGCACGTGGATCTCTCATTTATTGGAGATTGATTTCTCCAACTTCAGGTCGGACCAAAATCCTCCTGGGGCCAGACATCAGGACACCAAAAGGTTTTTCTCCCCTGGTATCTAAGTGGAAGGATCGACTTAAGCACATCAAGGATCTTCACACAGCTCCTCAGCTGCCTGCTTATGTTTACACGCAGCTAACTGGGACAGATTAAACCCTCCCTCCAGTGACAGTCTCAGAGGACAGAGGTTATGACGGGTTGCAAGTCGGGCCATCTGCACCAAACCTGAATCACTACCGATGCAAGCCTCAGGAGCTGGGGAGCTCTCCTGCATCAACTGTCAGCACAGCAGGTGATCGCTGTTGGATACAGGGTACAGCATAAACATTCTCATGATAAGCGCATTATGCCTTGTTCTGAGGCACTCTGATCAGCAATTCCTCAATCAGGATGGACTGATTTCAACTGACAATAGGACAACGTGGGCATACAGTAGCCATCAGGGTGGTGCAAGAAGAGCAAAAATGCTAAAGGACTCCCTCCTTCTCTTTCAGTGGGCTGAGCATCACAGAGCAGTGTATATTCAAGGACAGGAAAACGTCACATCAGACTGCCTCCGTTGCAGAGAGCTGAAGGACGATATCTTCCACATCCTAACAGAACAGTGGGACAATCCTTAGATAGATCTTTTCGCCTGCTGGCGGAAGTCCAGGGTAAAGCAGTTCTGCTCTGTGGCCAGGAACGAATCAGCGGTGGCTCAGGACACCTTTTCCCTAGACTGGGGTCAGTTCGGTCTCCTGTATGCCTTATCTCCAATACCGCTTCTATCAAGAGTTCTCCACGAAATTGCTCTGGACAGGGCAAACATGATGGTAGTCTGTTCCTAATGTTTTTTCCGCACAGGGTTCCCTCTCTTTCATATGTCAAGGTGACCACCTCTTAACCTTCAAGTTCAGCATGGACCTTATCCTTCAAGGTCTGGTTTGGCATCCCAGTTTGAATAACTTGTTGATCTAGGCTGGAGTTTGAGCTGGAAAACTCCTAGGCGCTAGGCTACACAGCTGTTGTTATTGAAATGAGGGGGACTCTTGTGGCCCTCTTTCCTCTAAGGTGTATTGTGAAATCTGGAGGAGATTCCAGTTCTGGCTTCATTCCAATCACATACAGAACCATACAATATAATCACCTGTACTACTGCAGATCCTTTAAGATGGGTTGGAAAAAGGTCTGCAGCTAGCCACCTTAAGAGTTCAGGTTTCTGCACTGTGGGCACTCTTGTTGGTGGATTCAGGGAAATCATTGGGTATAAATCCCCTGGTAAGGAGGTTTCTAAAGGCAGCAGCATTAAAACACCCTCCAGTCAACCAACACTACCACCTCAAAGTCCTAGTCTAATTCCCAAGACTGGGGCCAAAGCTCTTTTAGAACCTCTCCAGGAGACATCCCTCAGGCATCTCAGGATGAAGGTCGCTTTTTTCTGACAGCTGTTATTTCAGCCAGGAGATTCAGCGGCCTAAGAGCATTGTTCACCCAAGAGCTGTACGCGGTCTTTTATCAGGCTCTGTGGTACTCCGAACAGATCCAGATTTTTTTTCTTTCTGGCCGAAAGCCAGGTCTCCTTCCATTATATCTGAGGGTTCATCATTCCTTCCTTCTGTCCACTTCCCCTCACAAAAAAAGTTTTAAGGAAGGGGAATTTTCATCCCCTAGACCTGAGGCACGTGTTGAAAATGTGTATTAGGAGGAAGGAGGCTTTCGCAAAACTTCACGTTGTCCATTTCAACTATTGGACAAAATTAAGAGTTTCAAAAAGCTCTATAGCTAGACGGATCCTATGCATCACCTCCCAAGGCTTATGATAAGACCAGAATAACCTTGCTTGGTCCAGTGAAAGCCATTCCATCAGAACTATGGCCCCTTCATAGATGTACTTCCTATAAGCATCTCCAGCAGACTTATACGAGCGACCGATTAGTCATTCATTCCAATGATTACAAAATTTTATAATCTGGATGTGATAGTCGGTGGATGCATCCTTGTGCTTCAGACAGTGGTGGGCACTGGTATGGGCACTTGACATTCTTCCAACCCGGGACATTTTGGGATGCACTGCTTTTGGATATCCCAGGCGTAGGGAAGCCCGGAGACCAGCTTAGGAGAGAGAAATCAAAATTTAAATGCCTGTAAATTTTCTTTCTCTGACGGCTGGTCTCCGTGCTTCGGATTCCCTCCCAGAATGTATATAGTTGGCTGGCCTCCGGGCCAATTATGCCGTAACTTCCTTGTGTTTTTGTTTCCAAGTGCTCGTAGTATTGCCTTAGGTGGACTGCGTAGGAACAACTGGAGACAACCGGATGTGGAGGGCTCCTTATCCCCCTGCTGCAGAGTTCTGGTCCTGCCTACTGCTAGCATCAGGAGGTGCAGCCCAGGTGTAAGGAAGCCCGGAGACCAGCCGTCGAAGGAAGAAAATTTACAGGTATTTAAATTTCGATTTTCTTCCTACCCCCTCACAAGAATTGCCTTATGTCTGTCCCATGCAGTCTTGAATTCTCCCACAGTTTTAGACCCCACAACCTCCTCAGGAAGGCTGTTCCATGTATCCACCACCCTCTCTGTAAAAAAATACTTGCTCACATTGCCCCTGAGCCGTCCCCCCTCTATCTTCAAAGTGTGTCCCCTTGTTCTTGCACATCTCTTTTTCTGAAAGATGCTACCCTCTTGGACTTTGTTGATTCCACTGAGGTACTTAAAAGTTTCTATCATGCCCCCCCCTCCCTCTTTTCCTTAAGGGTAAACATATTAACACTGCAGTCTGACATCTTTCTTTCATACCACTCAATAGGGCTACCAGCCATTTGGCGTTTTCCCGCAACATTGTTTGTTTGCAGTGGCAGTGTTACAGTACTCCTAGGTCGCCCTTGAAAACAGGCACTTGTGCCTAGTGGGTCTTACCCGGTTACCAAAGATTAAAATAAAAAAAAAAAAAAAAAAACATCACATTGTGATGTGTTCACCTCTGCTACCCTACATTATACAGTACATTTTTCATATGTGCTGTAAATTTGTAGAAACCACATATTTTGTAGCAATTACAAGGAGACGTCAATATGTTTTAACTCCTTAGGTTTTGTTAAAAAAAAAAAAAAAAAATTCTATAGTGGAATCTCCACTGGCGGGGGTGAACCGCCGATAGTCTGGAATAGGACTAAGACACTGCAGCCTAACATCAATCCTTATTGCTGTCCCTCAAGGCCTTCAACTGCTTTTGCGGTACTCAGCTACATTTGCTTGCAGTAGCATTGGAATGACCTTGTGACATCATCACCCCACCCTGTGACGGTATTTATTATTTTTTTTTTTATTAAAACAACTTTATTGTTTTCACCATAGTCTCACCAAAAACATAACCTAGTAGGCAGAGTTAAAGGTACCAATTGTCGTAACAGTTAACAGCTAAATTTTAACTCGCACATTAAATTCACAAGTTAAACCCTCCTCCCCCCCCTCCCAAGGGTACACACATAGACAGACCCTAATTTGTCGTCCCTGAGGCAGTCTGATCGTCAGGTTTCCACGCCATTGGGAGCGCTTCTAATGAACTCCAAAGTGATGTATATATTTTCAGTCTGCCTCGCATACAGGCAATATGCCTTTCTAGCTGCAGTGCCAGAATGCACTCTCTATACCACTCCATCAAGGAAGGGGATTTGTCACTAGCCCAATGCCTCAAAATTGTCAATTTAGTAACCGCTGATATGAGTGACATTTGGGCCTTTTTAATCTTAGTGACACCTACTGGGAGAAGACTCAACAGACATACCTCAGGGGTGAACAGGTTTCTAAGCCAAGGATAGGGTCTAATAGGTTATTAATGGACCGCCAGAAGGCCTGTGTGGAGGGGCATAACTAGACCTATATGGTACAAGGTACCATCGCCTTTCCTGCATTTGCCACAAAGGCGATCTCTTAATTCCCCATATTTACGTAACTCAGTTGGAGTTAGTACATATTATGCATTATATTAAAATGTACCATTCTCAGCCTATCTTGCTTTATGAATTTATACATTGTGAGCCAAAGCTTCTTCCAAAGACTAGGTACCTCCGGTATTCCCAACTCCCTCGTCCAGTAAAAAAACACCCCTGACGGCAGTCTAAAGTCCCACTCCTGGAGTGTTTTGTATAATTTGGAGACTGGACGCGGCTGAGAAGCTATACATAAAAGTGTATTAAGATCTCTTTCCCCGGGGTCGAAGGGTGCAACCCGAGAAAAGAAGGAGGTTAGGGCCTTGCTGACTTGCAACCACTTAAATAATTCCTGATGTGTAACTCCTAAAGATCTCATCAGCTGATCAAAGGGTAGAAGCTTCCATTCACCCAAAGGTCCGAGACCCTAAGATGACTTACCGGGCCAAAAAGCAGGGGACAGTGTCACACCCCAACCTTAATATGTGGGTTACCAAAATGGGTTGGTCGAATTTAATGGTACCATTTACTGTAAGATATTTTTGTAGCTGATGAAAGGCTTTTAATGACCATCCCATAGGATTGCTTTTAAAGGACTTAGATAGCCGATCGGGAGACATATAGCAGGGCCCGCAGCGAGCATTTCGCCTCTCTTCGCCAGATGTTGCTCTATGTCTACCCACAAAGGTAAGTAAGTCAGTTGACTGTTCCTCCACTCCAATAACCCAGCTTGCTTATGTGCTAGCAGTATAATACAGGAAAGGGAGGGAGCGGCTAATCCTCCTTTTAATTTCGGCTGTCAATTTAATGTAAGATCTACTATCCTTTTTCCGTTCCATATAAATAAGTTAAATGCCCTTTGTAAATTGGAAAACCACCCTTTCAAGAGATATACACCATCATACCCAGAGGATATAATAACCTTGGCAATATATTCATTTTAAGAATACTCAGCCTTCCCCAAAGTGAAAAAGAGAGCAGTCGCCACCTCTCCATATCCCCATTATTGTTTTAACTAAACTGCCCAGGTTATCCTTAATCATGGAGTTCAGTTCTGTACAGATATTGATTCCTAGGTACATAAGGACTTTGCTTCCCAACAAAGGCCAAACGACAACAAGTCAGACTTAGTAACTTTGTTATTTAAGGAAGGGATCTTCGTCTTCGCCTCGATTTAACTTGTAGTAAGATATTTTAGAGAAGGAGTCAATTTCTGCCAAGATAGCAGGGATTGAGACCTCAGGGTCTTCAATATGTAGTAATATATCATCTGCATATACCGAATACGCATACCTGGCCTCCCCCACTTGTATACCATTAATGAGAATATTCCCTGCCAGTCTATGCAATAATGGCTCTAAATATAAATTGAATAGTAAAGGGGACAAGGGACATCGTTGCCTCGTGCCCCGCTCCAACTGTATTACCGGGGACAATATCCCATTGCACTTTACCCTGGCAGAAGGAAAGGAGTATAAAATTTGTACCCATCTCTGGAAATCATTAGGCAGGCCAAAGGCGGACAGGGTGGCAAATAGGTAGTCCCAAGATACCCTATCGAATGCCTTTTCGCATCCAGTGATATGAGTATTGCTGGAGTATTGGCGTCCTTGCAATTGTAATGAGATGTAATATTTCTCATGTGATCTTGGGTGACCTCCCATCATAAATCCCACTTGTTCTCGACTGATAAGATTACCTATAACTTTGGATAGCCTATTTGCCAGGACTTTGGCTAGGATTTTAATATCTGTGTTCAATAGGGAGATAGGGCGGTAACTATCCATACTAAAAGGATCTTTCCCTTGCTTTAGGATTAAAGAGACTGTCGCTTCTTGAAAGCTAGGATCCGATAATCCATTATCAAACCAATACTGAAAGACCTCTTTTAAAACTGGGGTTATTAACGAATGACAGACCTTGTAAAAGTTACTGGGGAACCTGTCTGGTCCAGGAGACCTGTCTAGGAGCATTTGTTGAATGGCCTGCTGGATTTCTAGAATCGATATTGGAGCATTCAAGTAAGCCGCTTCTTCTCTATCTGTCACCTTTGGTAAATCCACTGAGCTAAGAAATAGAATGATGTCATCCACAGTGGGTTTTGTCTTTGGATCTACCGCATATAATTCCTGGAAATAGGATCCAAAGGCCTTCGCCATTTCCCCTGGGTCCGTGCATACTTGCTCACCCTGTCCCTTGCGAATTCCAGTGATAAATTGGGTTGAGTCTAAGTGACGAATACGCATGGCGAGTAATTTACTCGCTCTCTCCCCTGTATCTAAATATTGGAGCCTGGTCCTCAAAAGGGCCAGTTCCGCTTTCTGTGACATCAGGCCTGAGTATTGGGCCTGCAACTGGTAGAGTCTGGCCCAACTTCCCACCGTCGAGATACGGGATAGATTGTGTTCTATACTCCTAATGGAATCAAGCAACGAGTCTAATTGTGCCTTTTGCGCCCGCTTCTTTTTGGAGGCCATCTTTATCAATTCTCCCCTTAGGGAGCATTTTAAGGCAGCCCAAATTAGGTCCTTTTTAGCCACTGAGCCTTGATTGTCTTCAGAAAACCCGTGATAAAATCCACTATGTGCCTCAGTGAAGATTCATCTTTCAGTATCTGGCAATTTAATCTCCATTGTGGAGACCGTCTCACCCACCACAGTTAGCCAAAATTCCAGACTAACGTGCATGGTCAGATATCATCCTGGCAGATATATCTGCCTGTATTACCCTGACATTGCAAATGAACTAATTAACACATAGTCGATTCGTGAGTATGTCTTGTGTGCTGCAGAGAAAAAAGTATATTGCCGTGCAGTTGGATTGATTACACGCCAAACATCAACCAGGGCGGCCTCACTAATGAGATCTTTCAGTGCTCTTTGTGCTGGCGATAGTCCTCGTCTCTCCCTACCTGATCTATCCAAGTCATTTTGAACTACTAGATTCCAGTCCCCACCTAATACTGTGAGCTTCCCAGGATTAGACACAACCATATTCAATAATCTCACAAAGAAGGCTGGGGAATCGCATTTGGGGCCATATATTGAGCCCAGTAATATCGGGTGTGATTCTAGCAAGCCATGTACTATAATGTATCGACCTTCCGGATCCCAAATTTCTTCCACCATTTTAAAAGGAATGCTCCTTGCTATGAGGATGGCTACCCCTCCCCTATTCGTGGATGTCCCTGCCCGAAAACTTGTCCTACCACTCTCTGAAGTAATGGATATCACTTCTCCTTAGGTACGTCTCTTGCAGAAAGGCGAATTGTACTCCCAGTTGTCGTAGGTGTCTTAATATAATTTGTCTCTTAACCCTATCCTTGGCTCCTTTAACATTCCAGCTGACAAATTTATATTGGTTACTCATGTTTCCCAACAATTAATCTTAAACACAAATGCATAAAAGATATATCGGTGGATTGTACCGCAGTTCTATTAAAGTAATTACAGACCCCCTGACTTAAAAGATCCTTAAAGAACCCTGACGATGTGCAGCCTTGGTCCCCCCCCACTCCATAATTCCCAACCTCCCCCTTCCATCCCACAACACTCCAACACCTCTGCCCTATTATCACCAAACTATAACCCCCCTGCCCCAATGCACCAAACATGCCCCAGTTCAAATAAACTGCACTCCTATTCACTTTATGCCACGTGATTTATCTCCAAGCAGCCCAAACTACTCAGCCCTCCCCCAGAGCCCTCTCACTAATAAACTATGGTAAATCTATATATTAACAACATCGAACCATGTTAGCGGATCTTAACTCTAACAGTTAAGGAGCTGCTCACTCCTATAAGCTTAAACAGACTGTCTCCCATGAGGTGTCTTAAATCATCCATTAAAATGCTTTAATGTACCAGTGTAGCGGTCAATAGCCCCCACAACAAATCGCTGACTCTAAAAAAAAAAAAAAAAAACAGAGGAAAGCATCCTTCGTAATCAGTTCTTGTATGCAAGTCTGATGCACATTACATGTCCCAGGCCATAGATTCTACTTGATCATTCCAGGACAGATCCCCGAAGGTCTCCGTTCGGCATCCACCGTCTTGACTATTCACTCTCCTACTGCCATCACCCTTCCGACTTGCGAGGCCGGTGCTCCCAGGTTATACCATAGACCAAGGGAAAGAGCGACTACACATCGTTTCCTCATCCTAGACAAGTCATTCCTCGTAGATCGCACAGGTCCACGCCACCAAGCCGTGCAAATCAAATTTACATTGTGCTCACAGATCGAGTGAAACAGGGTGAGGAATCATATTCATATCGGAGTTTCAGAATGCATGTAGCTTACTTCCATGTGAGGATTAACTACTTTGATCAGCTCCGATCCACCCGATGACTCAGTTACGGGCAGCCCTGTTCTATTCTGCATTACCTAAGACCACCAGCAGGGATCTATCGTTAAACGCCAAATCGCCAAGAAGAGTCAGTATTAATATTCGCCTGTTACTTTTCGCTGAGAAATTTGTCCACATATAAATATTACCAGCTGGACCTCAATTCACATTATAGTTTCGAGTTTACAGTGTCCTTGTTAAAGGACCTTCCTTCTACTGATCATTTGTAGAGATCTGGAAAGATGTTTTCAACTCCTGTATACTTGTGAGGGACTCAAATGACAGCCATTTGTCCTCGTATTTACCATCAATGCGGCAGGGTACTTAACCCTGAATGGTTTAGAAGCCGCCACTAACTTGGACACAATCGGGTGAAGCTCTTGCCTCCGTACCCTCACCGAGTGGGGCAAGTCCTGAGTGATACATATCTTCTTGCCCTCCCATGTCAGCTCGCTAACATCTCTAGCCTTGGAAAGTACATGTTGTTTGTCCAGGTAATTCAAAAATTTGAAAATTATTGGTCTAGGTGGCTGACTCTGGGTTGGCGGCGGGCGCAGCGCTCGGTGGGCTCTCTCAATTACGTACTCTCCGCCCCCTGGAGGAGCGCCAGCTATTTTGCTGCAGAATTTCTGCAAAAAAGTTATTATAGCACTCCCCTCTTCTTTTTCTGGCAGCCCGATTATTATCAAGTTATTCCTCCTACTGCGACCTTCTAAGTCCTCCAGCTTGTCTTCTAACTTCTTCATTCTACGTTCGCATTAATTAACTCTCTCTCACTCCTCTCTTGCTTTCTCTCCAACGATGTGATCCTAGACTCCGAGTCCCCGACCCTTCTAGTCAGCGCGTCCACTGCACCTTTAATCTCCTGCAAATCCTCTGAAATTGAGGTGATAGCAGTCTGTAGTGGTTGCATGATCTCCATAAACCTGCTTTCAGACAGGGCAGCTTCTGATGTGGGCATCTTGGGTACGCTAGCGGCCTGTTGCTTAGACCGTTTTGCGGCCTTTTCTTTCTCCGGCGTTCGTGGAGGAGAATGCCTCGGGGGCGCCTTCTTCATGTACACTTCCATTAAACAGTCGAGTTCTAGCGTTGGAGGTAAATCCGCAGTTGCTCACACTTATTAGAGTCGATTTTTATACGTAGGTACCGCTATATAAAGTATTAATCAGGAGACTGAAAGCGGAGCTCGGGAAAGAAACTGTCTTCGCTCAGGCTGCCATCACGTGACCCTGTGACGGTATTTAAACCGAGCCAGCAGAGACGTAGGCGGATCACACTATATAGGAGATACTCCGCGTGTCATGCTACTGAAGTTTATCTCTCAGGTCTGGCTATTAAGGTAGGCAGTCACATTTACTTGGATAGTACAGGAAAAATTTTAAACTATGTTTGACTTAGCAAGTCAGAAAGTTAACTTGTGAATGTTAAAAGGAGATTTTGTTTTGGTATTTTGTAGCCTATAACAAACAGAGTTACAGAGAACCACAGACATTGTCCTGTGAGTATGTACTATACAAGGTATAACTAAACTTCACTATGAGTTTTATTTCAAATAAACTAGGGAAATGATGTCCCAAAATATTTCCTTAATAATAATAATGTTAGTTTTTTATGCCCATAGCAGATGTCTTAATACTATGTTATGGTAACATAGAAACATAGAAGTTGATGGCAGATAAGGACCGCAAGGCTCATCCAGTCTGCCCATTTGTTTCTACCTTATGAATGTGCCATAGGCCTTTACTCTGTCAATGGCCTATCTATTTATACTCATCTGTATTGCTCCCTTCAAACAACATGAAGTCTTGCTGTATTCTGACAAGTGCAGTTAGCCCCAGCCTTTAAACTGCCCCGGAGAACAATGGGTTAACCTTTCTATGCATGGCATAGAATGTTCATCTCGAGCTCGGTCGATGTCTCTGCCTGTTGTTATTCGAACTGCAACCGTCAGATTCTTTACTCCGCCTCACTGAACAGTCGCTCTGGAGATTTCTCCTGCTGCTCGGTTCAAAGTCGGTTGAAGTGTCGGTTTTCGGTCGGTTTTCTACCGAAATTTTGTTTCCGTAAAGTCCGTTCAAGTCTCTGTCTGTGGTGCCGTGAGTACTAGATAGGTTTTGTTCTGTTTTCTGTGTGGAACTTGTAAAAAGTGTGGATCGGTTCGGCTGAACCGATCATTCAAATAAATTTTGTACTTTACTTTAGTGTGTCGTTGCAGTCCATTATCGGTTTAAAAAAAAAAAAAAAAGCAGGTTTTAGTATGTTTTTCAAGACCCATTGACTGCGGTCATGGAACCGATAGTAGTCTTGCCTGGCGGTTGTCAAAAAGGGTAAGTTTGGTTAGGTTGGCCATGTCTGAGAAACCCAAGAAAAAAACCGGGCCCACTGGGTTTCAACACTGTAGTGTGTGTGTGGGGAGGTCTTTGCTAAGGCCGATCCCCACACCACCTGTGTTTATTGTCTGGGGTTTGACCACCTCAATTCAGACTGCCAAATTTGTAAATATTTTCCCAAATCTACTCTGGAAAAGAGATTAGGTAGACTGAGGGAAAGGGAGGCCGAGAAGTCCGCTGGCCCGGATGGCCAGCCCGGTTCGATTCCGACTGAACCAGAAGGAGTGCCCTCTGACCGGCGATACTTCTTCGGGCAAAAGGATAGCCGATTCCAAGGAATCGGTTCCGACAGAAAGAAAATGCAAAGACAGATCGACTGGTTCGGATCCAGAATCTCATGCTCTGACTGCCAAAGAAATAGCCAAAGCGATTCGTATTGTGGAATCGCTTCACCTGGTTCCAACTGATCCGGCACCTTTTGGCAGGGACTCGGTTTGGTCGGTTCCCCCGGTTCAAGATTATACCCTGGAAGAATTTTATGAACCGGAGTTTGAGGAGGAAGGAGAGTTGGAAAATGATTATGGTGATGGTGAAAGTCTGGATGTGCCTATTGACCCGGACATCTCCCCAGACAGGCCTTCAGGTGTTTCTCCTCCTAGGCTTTCTGAGTCCCCTTCGCACTTCATGTTTTACAGAAAGGTGGCTGATACCCTCCAGCTTCTGTGGAGGAGGCAGTGGAGGATCAGGAGGAGCCTGACTATGTAGAGATGATGGACATCCCAGAGTCCAGGAGACTGTCTATTCCCCTCCACAAATCTTTTGGGAAACAGACCAAAAAAATTCTTAAGTCTCCCAATTCCATACCTCCTGTGGATAGAAGAATGGACAAGAGGTTTACTCTTTCAGGCTCAGATACGGAGTTACTTTATCAGCAATGCAGCCATGTTGGGGTTGTACAGGCTGCTGCCTGTGATAAGACAAGCATTCCCTTGGCATCACACCCCCCAGACAAGGACTCCAGGAAGATTGATGCCATGGCAAAGAAGCAGTACATGGCATCTTCCTTGGGACTCAGGCAGGCAAATTATATGGCCTATGCAGCCAGGTACCAGAAGTCCAGGTGGGACACTGTACTGGCACTGGCTAAACAGGCTTCCCCCCAGCTTGCCAAGGAGCTGGAGGAAGTGGCTGCAGATGGGAATGAGGCATCAGAAGTTCAGTTTCATGCTGCTGTGGACTCCAATGATGTATCATCAAGAGTCATGGCTACATCTGTGGCTCTTCGGAGAATGGCTTGGCTCAGATGTACTAGCCTCTCACAGGATACCCAGGCTAAGGCCATGGATTTTTCTGTGGTGGGTAATTCTCTGTTTGGGGAGCAGACAGAGAATTACATGAAGAAAATGGACTAATACAGGACCACTTACAGGAGTGCTCAGGCCAAGGAAAGGCAGGCAACTTCTCAAAGGCAGCAGTAAAGGGGCAGGGGCATGCTTTTCCAAAGGCTCTTTTAACAAGCACAGTCCTCTTCTTCCTTTTCACAGAGGGGGTTCTTTAGAGGGAGAGGCAGAAGGGGGATGAGCAGGCCTGCATCCACCCCTCAGCCTAAAGCCCCTGCCAAGCAGACACCCTGATTTGTCTGCCTGGGTCGATTCTCCTATCCCAGTAGGGGGCAGGCTGGCTTACTTTGTCCAGGACTGGATGTCTGCTACATCAGACAAGTGGGTCCTGGAAGTAGTAAGCCAGGGACTGGTTCTCAGCTTCAAAAAATGTCCTAAGATGAGAGCCTGATCTTTTCCACCTGCAAATCTCTCAGAGACCCTTGCCCTAGAGGCAGAGGTTTCTTCTCTCCTAGCTCTAAGAGCTATAGAGAGAGTACCTACTCTACACTGGGGCAAAGGACTGTACTTCAGGTACTTCCTAACCCCCAAAAAGACAGGAGAGAGGCGACCCATCCTGGACTTAAGATACCGGAACAAACATCTTTTAAAGCCAAAGTTCAAGATGATAACACTGGGAATTTTATTTATTTATTTATTTATTTATTTTCATTTCGTTTCTGTTGACCAGGTAAGTGCACTAGACAAGTCCTGTCTATTTTCAGGTACGACCCGAGGAAGGGGGATACAGATGAATGGCAACTGATCTTGAACCAGATTAAGCTGTTGGTGGTATTTTTAGTGAATGTGGGAAATTTGGCCAGGACACCGGCCTACTCTTTTCGATAAGTGCCATGGGATCTTTAACATCTACCTGAACTACCACCAATCCAGGCAGATGGGACCTCGGTTTAATGTCTCATCCGAAAGACGGCACCTCAGAAGTGCATCACCCCTCTCATGCTGCACTACAGTGTCAGTACTGGGATATTAACCCAAGTGCCAGATGTGGGAACTGAACCCACAGCCCTCTGATCTCCCGGCCTCAGAGGTGAGTGTGCTGCCTACTGAGCCACTGACACTGCATTATCCTTCCCTCTCTAAGGCCAGGAGACTGGCTAGCCTCCCTGGACCTCAAAGATGCCTACTTTCACATTCCCATCAGGTGCTCCCACTGAAAGTACCTCAGGTTCAAGTTGCCCTCTGGCCACTGTCAGTTCAGAGCAATGCCCTTTGGCCTAACCTCAGCTCCAAGGATCTTCACGAAGTGTCTGGCAGTAGTTGTTGCCTTCCTAAGAAGACAAAAGATTTCCATTTTTCCATATTTGGACGACTGGCTCATAGTGGGCCAGTCCCCAGATCAAATCAAGTCACACCTGCAAGTGACCCAGCAAGTGCTCACTTCTTTAGGATTTCTTCTCAACCTACCAAAGTCAGTTCTCAAACCAGTGCAGCTTCTCACCTTCATAGGGGCAGAGCTGGATACGGTAAAAGCAAGAGCCTTCCTTCCCCTGGAAAGGGCAAGAGCTCTCATGGAACTGGCATCTTTATTCAGCCTTCAGGTGTCTCGACCAGCAAGGCATTTCTTTCAGCTCTTGGGCCACATGGCAGCGTCTACAGCAGTGGTCCAAGGCGCAAGGTTCCAGATGAGGGACATTCAATTCCACTTTAGAGCTTTTTGGTCCCAAAGAAAGGATTCCCTTACCAAACTAATCCCAGTGACTCGAACTCTGATCCAAGCCCTGCAATGGTGGCAGGATCAGGACAATTTGAGGCAAGGGGTTCCATTTGCCACTCAGTCTCATTCAGTGGTCCTTACCACAGATGCTTCCCTGCTGGGCTGGGGAGCCCATCTGGGGGACCTCACCACCCAGGGACTGTGGTCGCCTCAGGAGTCTCTTCTACACATCAATCTCTTGGAACTCAGGGCAGTGTTTCTGGCACTGCAAGCTTTTTCCAAATCAGTACAGAACAAGGTGGTTCAGGTCAGAACAGACAACACCACCACCATGTGGTACATCAGCAAGCAAGGAGGCGCTCGGTCTATGGCCTTGTGCACAGAAGCAATGAAGTTGTGGTCCCTGGCTTATTCCCTGCAAACCTCTCTGATAGCAGTTCACCTTCCAGGGAAGGACAATGTTCTAGCAGATGCACTGAGCAGAATATCTCGGGGCCATCACGAATGGGCCCTGGATCCTCTGGTGTTGAAGGTCATTTTCTCAAGATGGGGCACTCCAGAGATGGATCTTTTTGCAGCCCCAGACAATCACCAACTTCCTCTCTTTTGTTGCAGACCCCCAGTCTTGGGCTCAGTCCCCCTGGATGCTCTGATTCTGAATTGGGAAGGGAAATTTCTGTATGCTTTTCCCCCCGTCCCTCTCCTGTTCAAGGTGTTAGTCAAGACAAGGTCACAACCATGCAGAGTGATTCTGATTGCTCCAGACTGGGCCAGGAAGCCATGGTATCCCTTGTTGCTGTCTCTAGTAGTCCATCTTCCCCTGTCTCTTCCCAGGAATTACAACCTGTTGACATCCTCTCAGGGGAGGATTTGGTACCCCAGTCTTCAGTCTCTCAATCTCAAGGCATGGCTCTTGAAGAGTTAGAGTTTGCAGATCTGCATCTTTCCCAAGGGGTTCTGGATATCCTCAAGGCTTTTCGAAAGCGCTCCACCAGCAAGACTTACAACTCCAAATGGAAAAGATTCAGCATTTGGTGTTCTAAGAAGAATATTTCTCCAGACACTGCTGAATTGCCTACAGTTCTGGATTATGTGGTCCATCTCAATGGCCTAGGTCTCAGACCAGCTACTCTCAAGGTACGCTTGTCAGCTGTTTCTGCTTTCCTGTCAGTAGGCAAGTCTTCCTCACTGTCATCCCACCCTGTATTCTGTAAGTTTTTCAAGGGATTGCTTCACACCAATCTCCCCTTTAGGGAGCCTGCTCCTGTTTGGGATCTTAATGTTTGCATTGCTCAGCTTATGCAACCCCCTTTTGAACCCTTGCCTCAGCAGAGCTTAAGTACTTGACTTGGAAAACTATGTTTTTGGTAGCCATTTCTTCTGCTAGACGTATCAGTGAATTGTAAGCCCTGTCAGTGGAACCTGATTTCATCTCTTTTCACAGAGATAAAGTAGTCCTTAGAACTAACAGAAAGTTCTTGCCTAAAGTGGTTTCAGATTTCCACCTGAATCAGTCTGTATCTCTCCCTGTTTTCTTCACTGATCATTCTTCCTCGGTAGAAAGGAGGCTACACAGTTTGGATGTTAAAAGAGCCCTTAGCTACTACATAGAGCGTACCAAGGGTCACAGCTTTGACTCCCTCCAGTTGTTCCTTACTTATGGAGAAGTTGAAGGGCAAACCTGCCACCAAGAGATCTGTTGCCAGGTGGATTGTGTCTTGTATACAATTCTGCTATGAAAACTGGGTAAACTCCACCCTCAGGCCTGAGGGCTCATTCCACAAGAGGTGCAGCTGCTTCCCTGGCTGCTGCCAGGATATCCCTCTTTTAGAAATTTGTCAAGCAGCCACCTGGAAAACAGTCCATACTTTTACCAAGCATTACTCTCTGGATATCCAGCCTAGGAGTGATGCTCGGTTTGGCACAGCAGTACTTCAGAGCCCATTCTCAAAGTAGGTTCTGTCCTTCCTCCATGGAGGTACTGCTTGGTAGTCTGCACTTATCAGAATACAGCAAGACTTCATGTTGTTTGAAGAAAAAATTACTCACCTTAGTAATTATGTTTCTTCTAGTGGAATTTTGCTGTATTCTGACCTCCCCCCCTTACCTCCCCTCTCAGAACCTAGATTTTTGGGATGTGGGTGGGCAGGCGCAGTGTTGGCACCCTAGGGGTGCCCCCTTTACGCCCTCTGTTCTCATGGGGTGAGATGTTATTTCGTTTGATTGGTTTTTGTGTTTGGGTTTCCTGACTTGAGTCTTCCTTTGAGAACCCAAAACATTATTTTTCTGCCAGTTGGCTAGTTAGAAATTTTACAGTTTCCACACAGAACACCTAGTGAGTTTTGCTCGTAAAGACTGACGGTAGCAGTTCGAATAACAACAGGCAGAGATATCAATGGAGCTCGAGATGAACATTCTATGCCATGCATAGAAAAGTTAACCCATTGTTCTCCGGGGCAGTTTAAAGGCTGGGGCTAACTGCACTTGTCAGAATACAGCAAGACTCCACTAGAAGAAACGTAATTACTAAGGTGAGTAATTTTTTCTTTTGCTTATCCCATGTATGTTTGAAGCCCTGAACTGTATTCATATCCATCACTTCCTGAGATAGGCCGTTCCATGCATCCACTACCCTTTCTGCGAAAAAGTACTTCCTCACATTACCCCTTAAACAGCCTCCATCTGCTGTCATGATGTGTCCTTTTGTCCTGCTATTTTTCTTGTATTGAAGCATGTTAGACCCTTTCACCTTGTTAATGCTCTTAAGATGTTTGAATGTTTCCATCATATAACCTCTCTCCCTACTTTGCTCTAGGGTATCCATATTGAGCTCCGTTAATCTGTCCTCATATGTTTTCGGATGCAATCTCTGCATCATTTTGGTTGCCCTTCTCTGGACTGCCTCCATTTTGTTACTGTCCTTGCGCAGGTACAGCCTCCAGTACTGCATGCAGTACTCCAGATGGGGCCTAACCAGTGTCTTGTAAAGAGAGATTATTACCTCCCTCTTACGACTTGTGATACCCCTACTAATATATCCCAACACCCTCCTAGCCTTGCATACTGCTTTAGTGGTCTGCTTGGATGATTTCAGGTAATCAGTGATGATGATGATGATGCCCAAGTCTTTCTTCCCTTGTGCTTGCCAGCAACTCCCCTCCCAACCTATAGGTGGCTTCAGGGTTTCTCTTCCCCTATGTGCTTGATCTTGCACTTCTTTGCATTAAACCCCAGTTGCCACTCTTCCGACCATTTTGCCAGTTTATCCAGATCTCTTCTCATTCTGCCCACCTCATCTGGATAATCTGTTCTGTTGCAGATCTTGGTGTCATCTGCAAACAGACAAACCATACCCTCCATTCCATCTGCAGTGTCACTGATGAAGATATTGAAGAGGACTGGCCCCAGGACTGATCCCTGAGGTACCCCACTTGTGACTTGCATCTCTTCTGACTGTATACCGTTTACCACCACTCTCTGTTTTCTGCCTGCCAACCAGTTCGCCACCCAGTTGACCAACTTCTGACCCCCCGAGCCTACCCAGCTTATTAATCAGCCTTCTGTGTGGAATGGTATCGAAAGCTTTGCTGAAGTCATGGTAGGCGACATCAGCTGCACCTCCTTGGTCCACCACTCTGGTTACCCAGTCAAAGAAATATATGAGTTTAGTTTGACAGGACCTTCCTGTTGTAAACCCATGCTGTCTTGGATCCTGTGCTCCTATGATTCCAGGTGTTGCACTATCCTTTCCTTAAGGAGTGCCTCTGTAATCTTGCCCACTACTGAGGTAAGACTGACTGGTCTGTAGTTCCCTGCCTCCTCCCTGCTACCACTCTTGTGGAGCAGGATCACATGAGCCGTTCTCCAGTCTTGTGGGGCCTCTCCAGTGCTCAGAGACTCACTAAACAGTTCTGATAATGGCTCTGCTAGTTCTACCCTTAGCTCCTTTAGTACCCTGGGATGTATGCCATCAGGTCCCATTGCCTTGTCCACCCCAAGCTTAGCGAGCTCTTATAGGACCCTTTCTTTTGTGAAGGGACTTGTGCACACCTTCCTCCGCCCTGTGTCCATGGTGCTGAGCTATGGGCCCTGCCCTGCCTTCTCAGTAAATACTGAACAGAAGTATCTATTTAGGATAGATGCTTTTCCTTGGTCCTCCGCCACACACACTCCCTTATCTCCTTTGATCTTAGCAATACCCCCTCTGGTCTTTCTCCTTTCACTAATGTATCTATAGAAAGTGTTGCCCCCTTTTTTTTACTGTTTGTGCTGGTGTTTCCTCGGTTTGGGCCTTTGCCTGCCTTACTGCCTTCCCTGCTTTGATTAAGGAAGTTTGGTATGCCTCCCTATCTTCGTCCCGCTGCATTCCCTTATATTTCCCGAAGACCAGCCTTTTGGCTCTGACCTTTTCTGCTACTGTTTTTGAGAACCAAAGTGGTTTCCATCTTCTTTTGCTCTTGCTTTTCTGTCTAACACAATGGGATGTTTCTTCAAGTATTGCATCCTTAATGCTTACCCACTTTGCCTGTACCCCCTCACCTTTATTTCTTCTTGCCAGGGCTAACTTAACTCTGTTGGCCATCTTATCAAAGTCAGCTCCTCTGAAGTCCCATAATTTTGCCTTGGAATGGGATGATTTAGTTCTAGTGGCCAAATTGAACCATACCATGTGATGGTCACTGGCCCCAGGTGACCTTCTACCTGGAGATCTGTGATCCTTTCCCCGTTAGTCAGTACTAGATCTAGGATAGCTCTGTCTCTTGTGGGTTGTTATACCAGTTGTTTAAGGCCTTCCCCTGCAGGGAATCCACTATATGTCTTGTTCTGGCAGATGTTCCTGCTGGTATTGACCAATCTGTATCTGGCATGTTGAAGTCTTCCCTTATCAGAACCTCCCTTTTAGTTGTCATGTTTTGTATATCTTCTAACAGTAATGTGTGTCCTCCCCCTGGTCTGGAGACAACCCCAGTTCATATGGCTGTCCCATTTCCTGTTTCTGGGGTGACCCACAGTTCTTCTGGCTCCTTGTGTGTATTCTGAATTTCTGTAGCTCTGGTATTTTCATTGGCATAAAGGGCTGCTCCCCTACCCCCCTTTTGCACCTCTGTCTCTTCTGAACAGTACATAGCCGGGTTCTGAAGTCTCCCAAGTGTGGTTACTTGTGAGCCATGTTCTGCTAAAGGCTACTATGTCCAGTTTAGCTCTGTCATAGTTGCCTGCAGGTCTGAATCTTGTTTCCCGATCATGGTATTTGTGCACATGATTTTCTATTGGCCAGATTTCGGTGCGTTAGTTGTTGGGTGAGGTCTCGCGTTTCCCCAGCACGTTGTACTGGGAGCTGGACCTTTTTCCTTACCTGGTGATGCAAATGAACTACAAACCACTGTGGAGATCCCCTCACTCCCTGCAAATATAGACTCCTCACTAATTAAAATCTCACTTCCTTATACCTCACCCATTTATGTGGCAAGTACATACTGCTCTCCATGCACACCCAATGAGGATATCCCTTCCATCTAACTTCGCTCCAGTCCCTAGCCAAAGGAGGTGAATTCCATGCCACAGGGGATTATAATGCCAACTGGCTAGGAGCTGAAAAAACTCTCCTGAAGGCAAAAATAAAGGCCCAAAACCTCACGCAACTTATAAAGGAGCCTACCAGACTTAACCTAAGTCAAACAACCACTCCCTACTGGACTGGGCCCTCACCTCGCACCCACATAGAATCCTTAAAGCAGGACTACTTCCTGACTCTATTAGCGACCACCACATGGTTTACCTGATCAGGAAGGTTCATAGCCCCTCCCCCAAAGACACTGCGCACCAGGTCTTACAACTCCCTAGACTTAGCATCTCTCCTGGCGGACCAGGGAAGGGTAAACTGGTCCTGCATCACCGAGGCTGGCAATGCTTTTAAAATCAGATTCCTAAAAGTTTGGCACAAGCACGCTCCTTTGCGCACAAAATGAGTTAGAGGAGCACATCTCCCCTGGATCACGGCTGACATAATTAGAGATTGCCGTACCAGAGACCATGCCTGGAAAGCTTTTAAGAAACTGGGATCCCAGGCCTCCCTCAATACCTATAGAGCCCTCTGAAATGCATGCACAAATAGTATTCGCAAGCAAAAGTCCTACTTCCTAGCTACCTTCAGTAAAATTCTAACCACCCTATGGACTTCTGGAAATCCCTCAAATCCTTGCTCTCTCCCCCGACCCAACCACCTCTCCCCTCAATTCTAATAAATGGCACTCTTATCTCCGACCCCATCTATGTCACGGAAGCATTCAACACCCATTTCTCCAGCTGCGCCAACACCCTTCTATCCCCCCTCCAGAATACTCACGCCCCGGTCTACCCACACAGCACCCACACCCCTCAATCCCACCTTTCGTGTTCCAACCAATTTCCCCCACAGAAGTCCTCCACTCCCTACGGACGTTGAACCCAAATAAAGGCAAATGCCCATTGTCTCTGGACGCCAAGATGCTATTCTTGTCAGCCCCTGCCATAGCCACTCCACTGGCCGCACTCTTCAACCTCTCCTTCTCTCTGGGCAAGGTTCCAACATCTTGGAAACTGGCCACTGTCATACCCCTTCCTAAAGGCGGTGACCCCTCCTCCCCAGGCAACTATAGACCTATCTCCCTACTCCCGATCCTGGCCAAACTTCAGGAGCGTCTGGTCCTGTCCCAACTCTCCCAGTTCCTGGATGCCTCCTCCTCCTTTTCTGCCTTCCAATCTGGCTTCCGCAAATCCCATTCTACCATCACTTCCCTACTACGTGTCACCGGAGACATCCTCACAGGTATCAACAAAGGGCACATCACCTCAGCCATATTTATTGATCTAGCCAAAGCTTTCGATACCATCTCACATCCCCTTCTCATCTCAAAACTTAAGGACGCAGGTCTAGCTCACTCATCTGTAGACTGGTTCCAAGACTATCTTGCGGGTAGGACGCAAGCGGTCAGACTGGCCTCGCATACATCAGTCCCCCCTACCAGTCAAATCTGGGGTCCCTCAAGGATCAGTCCTAGGTCCAATACTCTTCTCCATTTTTCTTAATGGCCTCCCCGCTGCATGCTCCTACTCTTCCATTCAAATGTATGCAGATGATACAGTTCTGTATACATCCGGCCCCTCCACAAGCAGCGTAGCACCTCTCCTACAGGAGGACTTCACAACCATCCAGCACTGGTTCAGGAAGAACCAGTTATCTCTAAACCTTAAAAAAATGGTGTCGCTTACGCTTGGCTCCCAACAGAGACTCTCCCGCCAAACCCTGTGTCCTCCTTTCTCAACCCTGGAAGGAGCACCCCTTGAGCAACGCACTAGCTGTAGATACCTAGGCGTATGGCTCGACCAACACCTCGACTTTGCCTCTCACATAGATTCACTGCATAAGAGGCTGCTACCCAAATTGGGGGCACTCTTCCGAAATAAAATCTGTCTCCCCAAGGAAACGAGGCTCACCATAGTCCAAAAAATGATACTCCCTGTACTGGATTATGGTGACATAGTTTACTCTATCGCCCCTGCATCCACCTTAGCTAGCCTAGACACTCTATTCCACTCCTTTTGTCGTTTCATCCTCGACTCCCCACAGTCCACACACCATTGTACTTTATATAACTCTCTAGCCCTACCATCTCTCCATGACCGCAGATTAATAAATTGCGCTTAGTTTGCCGCTAAATTCTGGACCCGCCTCCTCCCCCTATCTTGAATCTACCCTATCCCAACACCCTCCCCACACTCCCTAAGAGGCACAGATCCCAGACTCCTACATATCCCATTTATGCGCACCACCAAAGGCCAGTCAGCTTTTAAATTCAGAATCCCACAGATCTGGAACGCCCTCCTCGCCCCTATCAGACACGCACATAATCCTGGTCTCCGCTCCAGTCTTCTCCAGGCACACTTCTCCTCCAGCTGCTCCTGCTAATGCTGCAAGTTCAGCCCTCTAATTAAATAAATAATGTACAGTAATCATTCCTGTTATGTGCATATCTGTCTGTAATCTACTGTACTACTATACCTGGAGTACATGTTACACTGTATTATATTTGTACAAATCATATGCTATTGTTTCTTTATTACAATCTCTGTACTTGTACTTGTTTCTAATATTTGCCATGTACTGGGTCTAGGCCCCCAGGTCGCATCTGGAATCGAGCATGTTGCTCAGTATGCCTTCCTGGTAAATCTCGTAAATAAATAAATAAATAATGCTGAATTCCTGTTTGATCACTAGCTGAGAGGGCAAGGTGTTCTTCCCGTTCACCGTATCGGGTGCTGCACCCCTCTCCCCGTTGGGTAGTTTAAATATTCTGCAAAGACGTCAGACTTCTGCCCCAGTGCACTGACTGTCTCCTTAGTCAGATGCAGTCCATCAAATTTAAAGAACTTTCGCTCCCAAAGCTGTTGCCAGTTACCTACAAATCTGTGTCCTTTTTCCTGGCACCAGCCGTTGAGCTACATGTTTAGCTCCAACTATCTCCCCTTCTCTGACCTTCCGTCCGTCTGCTCCCCCTGTCCCAGACTGGCAGGATCTCAGAGAAGGAGATGCCAGAAGAAATGGATGACAATTTGTTACCCAGCCTGGTCAGGTGTTCCTTGGTCTCCATACTTGACCGGCTGGCAAGATCGTTAGTCCCTATGTGTACCAGGACATCTGTGTTTTCTCCTGCTTCCTGCACGATTTTAGCAGTGCGGTCAGTGTCTCTCCACGCTGATGTACCTGGGAGACATCTGACCATTACTCCTGGCTGGAGGTAGATATCAACTCCCCGAATCATGGAGTCTCCTGTGATTAGAAGTGTTTTGGATTTCCTTTTTGCTTTTTTTTTTTTTTTTTGGTCCCTGTTTTGAGTGAGTTTTGTAGCACTAACTCCTGTGCAGCAGTGTCCTACTCTGCAGTGTCCTCTACCCCTTTGTTTGATTTTGGAGATAGAGGCTGATAGCTGTTTGTAGTTTTTTTTATGGTTTGTGGAGGTGATATGTTGGAGAGCACTGAGTGATGGTGCACCCAATTTGCCCCTCCTAACCACCTGCCAACCTCCCGGACCAACTACCCTTTGCGATCAATGTGCTTCAGTTGGATGTTGGGGAAATGGCAGGCGGGTCTTATAAAATGGTAACAGAATACTGCCAAGAGCTTGAATTTGGTATGTACCAGACTAAGTTCATTTTACCATAATTATTAAAAACTGAATTTTTTGGAGAAGGCAGGATACAAGACAAGATTTTTCTTTACATGTTACTTATAGGAAATATGACCCTGAAAGTAAGGATGAAGGAGAAGTAAACTCCGTTCATGTGATTTTATGCTACATATAACGAGGTACTAACCATTTAAAGGAAAGCTCCATGTTAAAATCAGAAAAATATATGTTGTAGTCTTTTTTTCTGTGTTCTAACCAGTTCCCAGTGTTTTCTTTTCCTCTGGCTGTGAGAAATGTTTTTTCTAACTTTCCCTAACTGTTTTACTGCCCTTGGATGATGCCATTCTGATTTCTTTTATGGCCTGTAGTCTTCCCAGAGTGCCCTTTGGTGTGATGTCTAATTGCCCCTGCAGGAAGCCAGTGTCTTGTTACAGGGTCTGTCACAGCTCAGCCACAGAGAAAATACTTCTTCCAGAGAAGACACACTGCTAGATTTTGGGTGAGTGTAATCATTATTATTTTTTGATATCAGTACCTTGTCCTGCTATGTTCTGCTCTGTGTGTGTGTGTGTGTGTGTGTGTGTGTGTGTGTGTGTGTGTGTGTGTGTTTGGATCATGTCACTGTTTACTCTATTCCTCTCAGTCACTTTCAGTTTTTGCACCAGTACTAAGTAGCAAAAATTGAACATCACCTTATAGGTTGTAACATAGCAGGACAAGGTACTAATATCAAAAAAATAAAAATGATTACACTCACTCAAAATCTAGTAGTGTGACTTCTCTGGAAGAAGTATTATCTATGTGGCTGAGCTGTGACAGACCCTGCTAAATCTAAGGGCATGGCTACATCACTGTCACATAAGCCGGGGTGCATCGTAGGAGAAAGAAAGCCAATAAACCTATTTGTGATGGAGATCCCCAGGGGTCATAAAACTACCATACAGCTAGCAGGCTAATTTAGAAAAAACTCCCAATAGCAGACAGAGGGAAGGACACACTAGGGCTTAACATACATATAAAAACACTTTACATAACATGTTTTTGCACATTCTGGGTGGACTTCTCCTTTAATGTACTGCCACAAAGTGGTGAAATATTACAAGTGAACTTCATATTTGAGAGCATATTACTTGTTTAGACTTTTGGATTAAGAATAGAGGGCTTGGAACAGATATTTTCTTTAAAAAAAAAAATAAATAATAAAATGACAATGAATTGCTTGGAGCCATGAGCAGCTAATGTGGTTGAGTCTTTATAAACTATAATTATTCAAGTAATGCCTGCAATGTCCTCCGGCTCTGGCCCAGACAGGCTACACAGATATATTTAACATCATTTGATTAAGATGATAATTTCTGCCGAAGAATGTTGGTACTTTCTTTGGGGAAGGGGAAATAGATTGTGGTACAAGCAGTTGTAGTTGTGGTTTGAAGGGAAGTTATGTATTCCTGTAATATACTAAGTACTAAAAGTTCTAGTTTTGTATTATTCGATAGATTTTGGAACACTGTAGGCCTGAGGAAGTGGCTGTCACCACGAAACGTAGCTGTTGGAAGGTGTCTGACACATTGATGATAAACTTTGAAGATTTGTGTCTTGTGGAGTTCATCCTAATTTTATCTCTTGAATGGATTCAGCTGGTCACTGTAGGACGACCCAAGCTTAAATACATTGGAGCTCATTTAAGAGCAGGGCATCCTGAACTGACATTCTCTGTTTTTTTTCCCCCATGCCTATTCCATGCATTCTTTTAAATCCTGTAATCGTTTATGCCCCCACCACCTCCTCTTGCAGGCTGTTCCATCTGTCTACCACCCTCTGTGAAGAAGTACTTCCTCACATTCCCTGTGAACCTTCCTCCCTCCAGTTTTATCCTATGTCCCCTTGTCCTGGTGCATCTTTTTCTTTGAAAAATTGTATTTCCCATGCATCTTGTTCTTCCTTGTGAGGTACTTAAATGTCTCAGTCATATCACCCCTTTCCTCCCTCCTCTCCTCCAGGGAGTACATATTTAGGTCCTTCAGCCTAACTTCGTAGGATTTGTAATGTAATCCTTGCAGCATCTTGATTGCTCTCCTCTGGACTGCCTCCACCCTGTCTGTGTCCTTACATAGGTAATGCCCCCAGAACTGGACTGAGGTGTGGCCTCACTAATGTTCTGTGTAGTTGAATTATGACCTCCTTTTTCCTGCTGGTGATACCCCTGCCTATGCATCCCAGCATCCTGTTTGTTTTACCTGCTGCCTTATCGTACTGACTTCCTACCTAGAGGTCATCAGAGATGATCACCCCTAGGTCCCTTTCATGCTGGGAGCATGGTATATCTTACCCAACCCCCAGCTGATAAGTTGTTCCTGGGTTTTTGTGCCCCATGTTCATTATCTTAGACTTTTTTTTGCATTAAAGAGTAGGTTTTTAGTTGTACAGTTCTGTTACCCCAAACATGTACTGCAGCTTACATGTTTAGAAAAGGTTTAGTACATAAATTGCAATTTTTTCATACCTTAATTTAGAGTAATGACACTCGTTAATATGCTCCTTTGTGCCCGCAGCTAAAATGCTCTGATTTCCTGACTGGGAGACACACCCCCACGCTGGCACATTTTGTGATATCAGTACAGGATGAGTCCGGGGGGGGGGGGTGCTCCATAGACTTTAATGGGGGCAGTTTTCAGAGGATTTTTTTAAATACTTTTGCATGCCGATTGACAAAAGAAGGTTAATTGGCATGCAAAGTATTTAAAAAAATCCTTTGAAAACTGCCCCCATTAAAGTCTAGAGAGCATGCCCCTGCGCTTGTTTTGTACTGACATCACAAAATGTGCCAGCGTGGGGGTGTGTGTCCCTGTCAGGAAATCAGAACATTTCATCTGCGGGCACTAAGGAGCATATTTATGATAATGAGTGTTATTACTTGAAATCAAGGTATGAAAAAATTGCAATTTATGTACCAACACTTTCCTAAACATGTAAGCTGCAGTACTTGTTTGGGGAGAGAGAGAATTATATAACTAAAAACCTGCTCTTTAAATCTCAACTGCCAATCCCTTGACCAGTCCTCAAGCTTCGGTAGATCTTTCCTCATTATTTTTTTTTTATTTTTTTTAACTCCGCTTTATTCATGTGTAATGAAGCATTCAATAAAATGTTCAGCATTGGTCCTACAACAGCTTGAGCAATTATCTTATATATGTAGCAGTATAGTACATTTTACATCTGTGTTTTTAAAGTTCAAGTAAATACTTCTCAGACCCATGCAGTATGATTTTAAATCGTAACTCTGCTGTATTGTAAGTGCACATATAAACTCTTCAGGACTATTTGCAACTGTCAGCTTGTTACCATATTTTAGAGTCACTGACAATTGTATTACAACTTGCAGTCAAGAACAAACTTGTAACTTGTAGTTAACAAAACTAATGAGTGGACTCTGGTGGCTGTCTGTCCCCTATAGATCCTTATCAAGAAGAGCACTCCTGCTCACTGACCCTACCTGGGGGCGGGTAGGCGAGCAAGCATGGTGAAAAAATTACTACATGTAACCCTGCCTGGTAGGGAAGGACCAGAAGAACCTGTCTTTAAATCTTGAGATGGAGACCACCTAGTTGCAATGTCTATTGCTCAGCCCTCCCATTTGTCCTCACTCTGAACCAGTCTTCTAAGGCCTCCGTCTTTGACCACCAAGGTTAACCAGTTTTAGATACCACGTATCATTACTGTCTGTCCTGGTCCACAATTTTACCCTCTGCCACCTGTGCAACTATGCCAACCATGCAGGCATTTTCTCCGCTGTTCTTTCCTTTCAACCTCCTTGCTGTGCTCCCCCATTCTCCCTCCCTTGCCCCAGCCATCCCTACCTCCTCCCCCACACCACCACCATCTACTTAGGTATTACCTGCAACTCCCAGGGAACCCTCCACTACTCACCCAGACCTCTGCATGGACCACCTCTCGGAAGTACCTGGATGCTTTTCAATTCTGCTAAATCTCACATGTGGGACTGTTTACCCACACTGTATCACTTAGTACCTCATTGGGGCTGCCGCCGCTTGGAACTTGCCTACCACCCCTCCTGGAAACAACGACCTAAATTTCTCTCAAGGAATTACTCTTATGCTGTATAAAACTCCTCCTCCTCCTCCTCCTTCTACTACTGATCTTGGGAAATGTCCACCCAAATCCTGGCCCAAGCAGCTCATGCCCCACGAACACTGCAGGGGCTCTTATTCTCGCAACCCTTAACATCTGCAGCCTACTGCCAAAGCTTGACGCTCTTCAGTTTTTCATATGCCAACACAACCCTGACATCCTTGCTGGTGTTGAAACCTGGCTGATGCCAAAAGTTCCTGATCTGGCATTAATCTTACAGGACTACAGTGTTCACAGACTGGACCGGGTCTCTAAAAAAGGCGGTGGCTGTGCCATCTATATCAAAGACACTCTTATGTGGCACCCCATAGCAACTCCCTCGCCTGCTGCCTCGGCCCAGATCCTGCCTATAAAAATTCTCTTAGGACCAAATCATAAAGCTCTTACTATTGTCTCCATATACATTCCACCCAGGGATCAAAGACATGGTCTCAATGATGTTCTTAACTTCATCAACTCCCAACCTCCTGACTCTGAACTTATTCTACTAGGAGATTTCAGCATTAACTGGCTAGCGTCGGATGCAAGTGCTGATAAAGATTCCATGGCAGCTGCCAACCTCACACAGATGGTTACCTCCCCTACCAGGACAAACTACAAAACTGGCACCAGTACCCTCCTGCACTGGGTTCTCACCAGCCACCCCACCAGGATCTCTCGTACCACCATTCTTCCTGACTTTCTCAGTTACCACTCCCCAGTCATTTGTGAATGGTCTAAGAAATTCCTCAAGCCCCCTCCCAAAATCATCTCCAGCAGGGTCCTCCCTCATAGACAACTTTCCCATCTCAAACACTACCTGAAACTGCAAGACTGGCTACCTATTTACAAGGTGACGGATGTTAACTTGGCTCTTGACTGTTTCATCACTACTTTCAACAGGGCTTGTGACCTCTTTGCCCCTGTTAAAAAACACAAAGCTAAAACTCTCTGTAACCCCTGGATCACTGCGGTACTTCTTACTCAGCTGAAATTGAGGGACCATCTCTGGGTGGTAGCTAAAGTTACCAGCAATCAATCTGACATCCAAAAATACAACCAATCCCGAAATGCCTACACAAAATCCAGCTGGCTTATGAAAAATTCCTATTACAAGGATACTCTCACCAACACCTGGGGAAATGGACAAGCTTTATGGGATAATACTAACATACATACTAACATACTAAAATGCCAGCAGAATAGGCCTAACGGTCTTTCGTGTCTGCTCGTTTGGTCAGCCCCCACCCTGGGAGCTGACCTTGCTGCCCCCTCTCCCTCTCTGGCTTCTCCCTTCCCAGTCCCTAATATTCTCGCTACACTGGATTTTGCTTCCAGAACCCTTCCCCTGTACCTGTCCCACCCCCTCTTGAACCCCTCCACCAACCTCCTGGGCAGCGCATTCCATGGCTCCACCACCCTCTCAGTGAAGTAGCACTTCCTCCTTTCTCCCCTGAATCTCCCCAGTTTCCACCCATGCCCTCTAGTTGCTCCCCTCCTTCCTTCAGAGCACCCTGACTGCTCCCTCCCTATTTACCCCTTCATGTACCTGAAGACCTCTATCATGTCCCCCCGGTCCCTTCTCTCTTCCAATGTGTACATATTTAGCTCTTCGAGCCTCTCCTCATAGGTCCTATCCCGAAGCTCCAAATCATTTTGGTTGCCCTCCTCTGGACCCTATCCAGGAGTTCAATGTCCCTCTTTAAATATCAAGGAAATATCATAATATCAATGAAATTATGGGGAAGCAGCCAAAAACCTCTCCGGCCATGCTAATAGTTGATGGATCCACTACCCTTGACCCAATGGTCATTGCAAACACCTTTAACAGACCTCATTGCTGTTCTCCGTCCTGACCTTTTCAAAAAAAGCGCCACCTCCTCTAGCCCCCCTCGTGCCCAGTCAAACAACCCCCTTTTCTACTTTAGGGAGGTCAGGTTGAATGAAGCATGCCGCTATATTGCCAATACTATCTCTAAATCCAGAACTAGTGGTGACACCCTGGACCTTAAGCTACTGTCACTTACCCTCGATGATGTCCTTTGTCCCTTAAAAAAAAATTCTGAACCTCTCTCTCAGCTGCGGTCAATTCCCGGAGAGATGGAAAACTGCTATTGTGATCCCTGTCCACAAAAATGGTGACAAGACCAGTCACTGTGGCAGACCAACTCACTGACCACCTGGATAAATACAATATACTATGTGCACAAGAACACGGCTTCCGGAAAGGACACAGTACCAGCACAGCCCTTCTCGATTTCATTGGAGCAGTACATAGCTCTCCCGGCAATGGCCTACTCACTGGGGCTGTCTTTATCGACCTCTCCAAGGCATTTGATACTGTCCACCATGGGATGCTTATTGACCAACTACTGAATGCCGGTCTTTCACCTGACTCTGCACTATGGTTTAAAAGCTACCTAAAAAAAGGTTGCAAAGAGTAAAAATTGCCAATCCTTTTTCAGATACCTTGCTTGTTCGCTCTGGTATCCCCCAGGGGTCCATTTTGGACCCCCTCCTGTTCAGCCTCTTCATAAACTGCCTACCTCAATCCTGTTCTGAACAAATCATACTGTATGTTGATGATGCAGTTGTTTTTTCCTCACACAAAGACCCCTGTTGCACTTTTCCTTTCTTTCCCATTTCCACTTCACATCTCCTACCTGCTCTACCTCCTGTCTGTCCTATCCCCTGCCCCCCGATAACAGCACTTCTCAACAAATTCTTTGTCTGACAAATGCCTCTGGCTGCTTTGTTTTTCATTTATTCCCAATGTCTCAGTACACAAACTGTCTGTAATCTTCACATTGTTGTTTGTTCTTTGACTTGCTGTTTCCTCAATCTGTATTTTCTGACATGGAACCTTGGTAAATTGTAATCCTAGACCTAAATAAATAAATAAAATAAATAAATTAAAATAAAAAAGATGATTCAGACCCTCCAGTGTCCTTCTCCCTCCCATATCTTAGACATCCCAGATGTCCCACAACTCTTGAGTGATGCACAGGGTTGCAGTGATACGCTACATTGTCTGAAGCTTTCTCACCTTCACCCGCCACTCCTCAATTGTTGGCAGTCTGTCATTGAGCCAATGTGACATTATCCCCTTCACGGCCACTAAGCAGAGGGTTCTGAAGAGCATTTCTTGTGCAAGACGGCCCATGCCTGAGACCCTCTTTCCCAGGAACAAGTGCTCAAAGTTATGTGTGGTGTGTGCCTGTGCTCTCATAGTTGCGCCAACACAACTCTGAGCCTCCCGTTCGAAAGTGCTTAGTGACGGTGGGTGTATGGAAGTATCTAATGAGACACTTCCATCGAAATTCATGCCATGTGGGAGAGGCAGTAGTGTGGCAACCAATTTTCCATATGTATTCCCAGTCTTCTCTACTTAATGTTATTTAGGCCTCCCTTTCCCATGCCTCCCTCACCTCCTGGAGTTCTGGGTGGTCTGCGCCCTGGAGCATCTTGTAGACCATAACTGTATTTCCTCGCCTTCCCACCAGCTTAACAGCCCAATATTGTATAAGAATTGCTCCAGTCTCTTAAGCTCCCTGTCAATCAAAGCAAATCTCCCTTGAGTTTGCATATGGTGATGAACGTGGAGGATATGATAGAAGTCCTGGCGGGGCAGATTAAACCGTTGTTGTAGGTCAGTGAAGGATAGGCAAGTCCCATTTTGGATAAACTGCTGGAACTGTATGAGGGTGGTATGATTCCACTGCCTAAATCCCTTATCCTCAACTGGGGGAGTGAAGTCCAGGTCCCCAGTTATGGCTGTTTGTGGGCCAATATCATTGGGCATACCCGAGATCAACCTTGCCCTCAGGAGCATGCAGAGAGAGTGTCTCATAAGGGGATTTCTGATGGATGCCAACAAAGTCGGAGTTATACGGATGTGAAGCATCATGAATAGGGGCACTGGGAGTCCCTCCTCGGCCTCCAGGTCGAGTCATCCTGACGTTGATTTCATATAACCCATGTCAGTATTGGTGAAAGTTGTGCCGCTAAATAGTATAGTCGTAGATCTGGCAGTGCCAACCCTCCACTCTTCCTTGTAAGAGAGCACTCTTTTCCGGTCTCTGTGCCTTTGGCCAGCCCCAACAAAAGACAGTATAGTCTTCTGCAATATTTTCCAGAAAGCCTCTGGGGTCTTTGTAGACAAGGCCTGGAATAAGAAGAGGTAGCTGGGCAAAATATTCATTTTGATAGCGGCCCAGGGATGGCATTAAGGTTTTGGCATGGTGTGCTCCTTCAAAAATTAGGAGCACACATTGGCAAAACTAAGACCAAAAATAGGTGCTCCTGCCTGTCGAATCTGTGCTCCCACACACTTAATGTTATTTTCTAAAGGCAAAGCCCACCGCACGCACCAGTCACTGTCATGGTAAGACTAAGATCCCCGGCCCGCTCCAGACCTCCCCCGGCCCCCTCCCCCACCCATCATTCTCTAAAAGTTTTTCCTCGCTCACTGCTCCTCCCTGTCCCTCCCTTAGTCCCTTATTGTGCATGCAGAGTGGTGGTGGCTGACTCAGTCAGGAGGATTTCACAATTCATTTCATTCACATTCAAAACTGTGTGTAAATAAATCAATCAAACTAAATTCTAGCCTTAACCTACTGTGTTCTAATTGTCTGTCATGACTCGTGATTCAGGCTTCAGCTTTTTACTCAGCCAGCCTGAGCTTACCACATTCAAAAAATTCCATCCAAATTCATACTAATGATGCTAGTTGCTTTAAAAGCTTAGTTAACTGAAGTTAACAATGACTAGTTTGTTAATATCATAGTACGGCTATGTATATATTTAATGCTTAAATATTTGCAGCCTTAACACCCTCCCTTGTCAACGTTCAGTCATGACTTCACCCTCCGTGCTTCTTGTATACAGTAGGAGCACAGAGCGCAAGGGAAATGGCTTTGAAAACATGCTCCTCAAAGTGCAAAACGTGCTCTGAGAACGGAGCACACCCTTAACGCGACCCCTGTAGCGGCCACTTGCCCCACCACTCCCAAAGGGAGGAGGTTCCATGTAGCTATGTCTGCCCCAGCTTCTCCCTCTAATTTCCTATAATTTCATTTAAAATGGGAGCTTAGTCGGGCTGGGATCCGAATGCCCAGGTACGCACCCCCGCTGAAAGGGGAAGTCCTACCTCAGTCTAGGAGGAGCAACTCCACTCAGCCAGACAGCCTCAGATTTGGAGAAGTTTATGTTGTATCCAGATATCTCCCCAAATGTCTTGAGCTCTGCAAGCAGCTCTGGCGCTGATTCCTGAGGCTGGTTGAGAAAGAACGAGGGATCATCTGGATATAGTGAAATCTTGTGCTCCCTCTCCCGACCCGGTATCCCTGCAATCTTTGGATTTGCTCGGACAGCCTGCGCTAAGGGTTCTATACACACAGCAAAAAGCAGAGGTGACAGTGGACAGCCCTGTCTAGTACCTCTGGTCAGAAAAAATCTATCAGATGTCATCCCATTAACACTGACTGTAGCCTGATGGGAGGTGTATAGTCCTGTCACACTTGAGAGAAATGCGCCCCCAAGTCCCATCTCCTCCAGGGTTCTATACAGAAATCCCCAATTCACCCGGTCGAATACCTTCTCAGCATTTAGGAAAATTGCCAGGGCCAACTCCTCACCTTGTTGTGCCCGGACTGTAACATTAAGTTAATGTTCTGATGTATCAGCCTACTGTTAATAAAGCCCATCTGATCTGGGGAATCGGGAAAGTCGCACAACTCTGCAATCTTAATGCCAATATGGACGCAAATATCTTCAAGTCAGAGCTGAGGAATGAGATGGGGTGGTAGGAACTACACAGGGTAGCATCTTTCCCCGGTTTCGGGAACACTAATTTGAGCATATTACCATGAGGGTAGAACCATCTCCCCCTCCTGTATCCCCTGATAGACCTCCAGCAGCAACAGGGCCAGTTTCTCTTGACATTTTTTACAGAATTCGGGTCCTATGCCATCCGGGCCAGGTACTTTGCCATTCTTTAGGTTGGTTATCACTCCCAGAATCTCTGGCAGAGTCACGGGAGCTGAAATGGATTCTGTCTGTAACTCTGAGGGTTTTGGCAGCTGGCCCCTATGAAAATAGTCATCCAACTCCCCAAGGTCTGGGACTGATTCTTGTCTGTACAGTTCCTTGCAGAAACCCGCGAAATGTTGCAAGACAGCAGAGGGATCCATATCACACTGCTGTCTGCTTGGTCTGCGTATACGTAGTACAGGACAGCTTGCTGCCTCTCTACGGAGCTGCCAGGCCAATAGGCGCCCTGCCTGCTGGCCTGCTTTGTAGAATCTTTGCCTTGAATATCTGAGGTCACCGTCTGTTTTAGCTTCAAATAGCCGGCCTAGCCACTCTCTACATCTGTCCAACCTTAACCTCACCTCAGAGTTTTAGGATGATTTTGTGTTCCTTAAGGTCCATTTTGCCTTAAGCCTGCCTTTTTCTTTCTGGATACATAACTGATGATGTGGCCTGTGAGGGCTGCCTTGAGGCCATCCCACCTAGTCACCCCTGTTGGGAGTCCTTTGAGGTTCATAGCCTCATAATTCCTTGTCTCTTGTTCAGTCATTTGCCGAAAGTCAGCTTGATTAAGGAGGATTACATTCAGTCACCAGCTACTAGATCTCACCTTTGGAGTGATCTGTAGCTCCAAGTTCACTGGGACATGATCCGACAGAGTGGTGGGTTCTATATTGTACCGTTCTGCTGAGTGGACCCATTTGGCAGAAATCAAGAAAAAGTCTATTTGAGAGTAGACTTTGTGCAGGTGTGACCAGAATGTGTAGTCTCTAGTCTTGGGGTGTAGCAGTCTCCACACCTCTACCAGCCCCAGTTCTTGGGACAGTCCCTTAATGCACTGACCAGCCTAGTCTGCACATGGGCAGAGCCTCCTGACTTGTACAGCTGGGGTTTCAACACCTCATTGAAGTCACCCCCATCAGGTATAACGTACCTGGATACGGCGCACAAGAGAGCAGTGTCTCCTTTAAAAAGGACACGTAGGCTGGCCCAGTGGTGCTGAGGGCTGAGGCGCTGGACACCTTAACTTGCACTTCGCCGGCGACCCGTGTTCGGGAACGAGCACGGGCCGCTGGGGTTGGCAGGGTTGGAGGAGGATTGAGCGTCCAAGGGATTGCTCTCCTCCTCTTGGGTGGGAGTGGAGACCAGTGGTCGTTGCTCAGCTGGTCCCTAGCGGAGGCTTGGGGCAGTGCATCGACACTGCAGAAGAGGGGCGGAGACAGGGCAGACACCTGGAGGAGTGCGTTCGGATGCATATATGCTCACTTTGCCTGCATTACTGCACACCCCATTCTGCACAGGGGAGAAAAACAGAAAAATGGGAGTCCTCACCATGGATGACGATTGTGCCCTTGCAGGGCCGCCGGGGGGGGCATCTACCCTGAACTGGATCTGGTCTGGTGGGTTGAGGGTCCCCCCCACCTCCTGCCACAATCGGTAAGTCGTGGGGGCTACAGGGGAGAGGGTCTCATACCCGGTTGGCACGGGGGGGGGGGGGCATCAGATGGCAGGTGGGGACTCCAGGCAGAGAAATAATACCTAAATAAATAAATAAAAGGACACGTTCTCCCTTTCTTGGCTCGGTGCATATAGCAAGGCAAAGTTTATTTCTGGGCGCCTCACATAAAAACATTTAAGGGAGTAGATGCCATACCTGCCATTGATGCATCCGCACTTACTTGGGCTACTTCTAATGGGCAGTTTTTATGTATTAATATGGCTACTTCCATTTGTGAGAATGAGCCATGTAGGACGCTGCGTGTACCTGCCCCACCCATGACCTCTTGAGCTTTGAGTGTTTAAGTTCTTGCAAAAGATGGGTCCTCTTGATAGGACTATTCAGTCCCTTAACATTTTAGGTTATTATCGCACCTACCATGGCTACCCATTATCCCCCCCCCACCACCATGTCCCAGCAGTACAGACAACCACCACAGCGCCACTTGGTCCAGCCAACATAACTGAGTCCAATATTAAACTTTGAAACTGTGAAAAACAAAAACTGAGGCCTATCACTAGGCTGAATGACTTCAGTGGCTGAGGAGTAACGCCCTGTACAATTCCGGGTACCATCCCCCAGCATGGCTGCACCTGTGTTTGTAATTTGCCACAGCGCTGAACACAATGTGTTCCTCAAGTCACTTAACTCCCTAATCTCTCCAGTGACTCTGTTGTCACCTGTCAGACTTAAAGGAATGACCAAAGTCCCCCCGCCACTGCTGCCTCCAGGGACCAAGCCTGTTTAACCACAGGTTATTTTGTCCCTTGCATATTCATGATCCTGCTGATGGGACCTCTTCTCTCCCCCCACTTCCCGCAGCTCCCCTGGCTGCTTCATCCTGTCAGCCTAAAGCAAGAGTGAGTTGTACCTGGGTTGATGCCCCCCAGCCATTGCAACGACTATTGCAACCAGGTGAAGGGCCATCGCCCCTCGGATACATTGCCCCCACCCAGTTCAGAGATTCCAGAGCAATCTCCGCTCATTCTTACATACTGTGAGCTCTTTCCACGTATCACAGAGCGTTAAATGGCAGGGTCCTCTGCCCCTGTGGCACCACTCCAGCCGCATGACCAGCCCCAGCTGCATGCGTGGGAGGTGGTATCTCTGCACTTGGGCTCGTCGAGGCCACCTCCCCAATCCATTCACCCTTGAAACTGAGCTCGACGACCGTACCTCCACTTACTGGGGGTGGCAGGAAACCAAACCAGGACATTTCTGACCAGCAAACCCCGCTTCAGAGGTTGGTCCCAGTGTGATGATTGGGCAGCATCAGGGAGCAGATCCAGTGCACCGTTATGCCAGGGCCCTATCCCCAAAGGTGGCTCTAGGGGAACCATTGGTGCTTTGTTGCCCTTCCCTCGCAACATTTAACTCCTGTCATTTGTAAGGGTGAAGGTTCCACTAGGCACGACCCTGTTTAACACAGTCTTTTCACCTCAATATCAACCCATGATCCCCAAATCATTAACAGTGCATCTTAGCCTCCTGTCCTGTGAGCAGCATGGTAGGCTCTTATTGACCCTTATCTACAGGATATCAGTACCAGCCACCTCCATCTCATCTAAAGCCAAGTTCTGGAACAGTGCATCATGACTTTTAGCCCTTCCAATGAAAAGTAGACACAGCCCCCCCCCAGCGTGTCAGTGTGTTATCATGAAGGGAGGGGGTTTGCTTCCTCTCCTACCCTAACCCCACGCAGTATCCCATCCCCCCCATATCATTGTGTAGCCCTCTACTTAGTATGGTGTGCTGAACTCTTTCCCCCCGTCCCATCGGTGGAGGACTCCCCAATTACAGCCTCCTGGTGCTACTGCTAGAAGAGGACTCGGCCAGTGCAGCATGCCACCATTTCCATTGCCCGCTGTTCCCCCAACAGTGTACCACATCATAAACATTTGTGATCCTATCCAGTGGTCTAGGCTTTGCCTGCTTCACCATACAACCTGTGGCATTAGTAGTTTTTCCTCCCCATTCATCACCTTGGGGCAGCTTTGTTCGTTCCTCTGCTTATTGTGAACTTTTCTTATGGTATGCAGGAGTCATGCAGTCTGCCCTCAGGGTCAGCCCACCCAATTCACCTTTGTGGCTTTTCCCCAAACTCCACAACAGCCACAGATGGGGAGCAGTTCAGCACACAGCCCAAAGGATACATACTGTAAAACTAAAGAATTGAGACCTAATGCACATTTTAACCCAGGTTCACATCAAGTTTACACCCCTCTTCCGAGCCCCATGCCAGCTAGTCACAGCTGCGCCTTCTTCACATCCAGAGTCAGGTACTCTGCCCCCAAAGTCAACCCACCCCATTCACCTCCGTGGATTTTCTCTGAACCCCCACCAACAGCCATAGAAGAGGAGCCAGTCGGCATATCCCCATGAATACTTCATACTGCAGTAACCTTGTTTTCAGACATAATGCATACTTTTAAAACCCGGGTTTGCCTTTTTCATCACGAGTCCCACGTTGGCTGACCATAGCTAAATCTTAATAGCATCAACCCTCCACCCGCTCCCTTCCCCTCCCCTCCTTCCTCTCCATACCGCTCTCCCCTCAAGCCCTAGTTGACGGTCTCACTGTTAAAGTCTGAGGTTGCTTCCCACCTTACCCCAACTCCAGCTGCCGTTTTGAGATGCCGTGCCGAAACCTCTCCCACAGTTGGTCACTTATAACAAATTACTGCTGCTCCACATTTTCTCCCTCTTTTTCATCATTAAAACAAGGAGAAAAGAGCTGGGGGCTCCCCAGGTTACTTACCAGGCTCCAGTGCATAGGTCCACCCTCTTCCACTACGCATCTGGGAGTTCAGTGTGAAAGAAGCTCAGCCTCCACCACGAGGAGGGAGAGCATCTGCATAAAATAGAAAAACCAAAGATATGTCCCCGATTAACCCAAATGCGACACCAATTTGAAGGCCCCCCCATTACTCGCAACGTTCTTCAATCCAACCCATTGATTTCCCCCTCTAACCTAAACTAATGCCTAAGTTCCCACTTCCTTCCTGAAAGACCCACCAACCACCAGATTCAGTTATTTAAGGCCCTCTACACAGTAAACAACCAGGCCAATCCCAAAACAGAACCTAGATAGACAAGAAAATTATTGGTGAAAAGTCCTCATTATTTTTTGTTTTCCATTTCCAGCAATCAGTTCAGGTCAGATTGGAGCCCAAAGAGAAGGTGGATCCCTGCTGGGTGCTTTTCTTCTCCAGAGTTATCATGTGGCCTGCATCTCTTTCAGTCCCCGATGTTGCTGGCTTGCCGTGTCTCCTTCCTGCTTGCTCTCAAGGTACATAGTCCGGGAGAAATGGTGTCGCCATGACTGGAGATGAATGGGGTTCCACTGGCACCCTGAGTTGCTGCAGTAAAGGTTTGTCCTCCGCCAATGTGCGGAAAAACTTAGGGCTGTTATCTGTATGGATCTTGAACTGAGCAGGGGCAAATAGCTGCATTTTTATGTTTTTACCCGCAAGGTGGTGCCTTCTGATAGCCAGGAGCATTTTACACTTCAGTAGGTTGAGCAGTGTAAAGTTATGTTCGAAGTATAGCCTGGCATCACCAAAACCCAGATCTTTTTTGCCCCATGCCTTGTATAGTATCGTTGTTTTAACTTGGTAGTCCAGGATGCGTGTTATTATGGAGCATGGTTGGACCCTGGGATCCGTCGGTTTAGGCACCAAGGCCTGGTGTGCCCGTTCGATTTGCAAGGGATCCTCCTTTGGCCACTGTAATAGTTTCCAGAGAAAGGACTCCATGTATTCCTCCATCCCACCAGACTCGGTCCCCTCCGGTAGTCCACGAGAAAGCACGGGGTTTGGCTCGAAAACATTTGGCTGTTTGGTGTACCTGGCATTTTGGTGTGTAGTAAAAGTAATTTTATGCATATTATTCTGCGAATGATCTGCATTTTTTCCAGCAGTGAGGTGTAGCCATGCTGCCGTCTGCTCTGAGTGAGTACACATGTATTTTTTTGGCTCCTGTTTTGCTTAGTAGCCGCCTGTTTCTGGTGGTCATGTATATGAATATTATTTCATTGGGAGCAGAGCTCTAGATCTCTTAATTTCTCAGTGATCTCCTGCTCCCGGCGGTGCAGGTACATGAAAGATTTGTGTTTCTTGTCTAGTGTGCTGGCTGCAGTGGTAAGGCCTTCCTCGATGTCCGTAGTCCTGTGTACCAGGTCTTGTAGTCCTTTGGTTGTTTTGGTAAGTGCTTCTTCCGTGCGCTCTGCCATAGCGCTGATCTTTTGCAGCTGGTAGAAGAGTTTTTTAGATGTAATGGTTAATTGCCTTTCTCCCACTTCTTCCTTGCTGAGGCCGCTTGCCGATTCCGATCTCTCAGATTGGGATTTACTGTTTCGGTATCGTTCTTTTAGTGCCATGTTTCTTTTGTCATCCTTAAAGTCTTTATTTCATTGTCTGGCTGCCATATCAGTTACCCTCCGATTATACTCCAGGTGCTTTAGCAGTCCCACTATGATCCAAGATAGCCGCTTTCACAGTTTGTAAGGTAATATTGTTGTTTTATAATGATTTGGATCCCTGGGGGCCGGGAGCCGATGTCACCTATGTGTGCATAGAGCTCAGGTGGAACTGGAAGTCGGTCTTTCCTTATTCTGTCCACACCTCCTGGCATGTCCCCAGTTCTGCCTAGTCTTGTTTTAAATGTATTATAAGTTTTGTATTCTTTTGCATCTTGGCACTTTATGTAACTGAAAATTCTTCACAGGGCGACTTTGTAAAATAGGGCACCTTGAGTCCTAATAGTCAAATCCTGTTTAAAAAATAAAGATTTTTATCTGTCTATCTGTTAAGCCCAGATGTTTTAGAAACGAACACTGTAACACTGGAATTATTATGTTTATTATTAGTGAGGAAGATGGCACAACAAATACACCGTTGCTCATTTTTAATGGTGCCCTGAGAGTATATAAAATTATGTGTCCACATAATGCATTACCACATAGTACGAAAGTAAAAGGCCTCCCATACAATTTAAACATAGCATTTATGTTACAAAACCCCAGTTATTTCCCTTTGCCCCAGAATACTCCTTAAACCCATTTTTAAACATAAGCATGATTAATAAATTACCACAGGCAGGTCACCACCGAGAGGGAATAGAATTCCAAACTGATGGCCTAGTAAAAGAGAAAGTCCAGTGTTCAACTGAGGACTTTGGTCTGGGGAGGTCAGATTTAAGTCCAAATGAAGCTCTTAAACCAGAGTGAATATTCAGAACCTGTAAAAGATCTGTGAAATGCATAGAGACTTTACTGGGCAACACAAGATACATAAATTTAAGCAGATGAAATTTCCACCTATCTACAAGAGACAGCTAACCTAAGACTTACTTAAAGAGATAGTTTCTTGAGTGTTCAGACTGTGTTTCTAGCTATTTGCATCTTTTGGTGCTCTGGTTGTATTTACATACCTGCATATTGCAAGATTATTTGTCTACGTGTATGTTTGTATACTTATTTTGTGTGTTTACCATCGGTACTGGCACTTCTGTAATGTGGCTCTTGGTTGCTCCTGAAAATGGCCTTTGGCTCAGTGTGTGCTTATCTAGTTAAATAAAATAAATAAGCTTTTTAGTAAAACAGGGCACAGCTTGTCACTGGGAACAGTCAAGATTAGTCTAGCCAATCTACGATGAAGAACATCCAGATTATCTAACAATAGTCTGAAGCACATCCATAAACACAATCCTCATCATCTAGAATCAGGATAAGCATAGTAATTTGAGGACAGAAGGGACCCTTGGTCCATTTTGACACCCTCCCCAACACACGTTTTATAAGCAGAATGAATGCGTATATTGTGCAGACATATGCTGATATGCAGTGTGTATGTGTGTGGGGGGGTGGAGAGAGAGAAGGGGGGAGACTGAAAAGCCTTGATAAGCACACCACTACAACCCTCTATAGTAAGTGATCCATCTTCACAAAAGAAATGAGAGCAGGGTGAGTATAGCATAAGGGTTTTTTACAGAACCAGCCCCCTACATGGTACACAGGGCCCCCCAGACACAGAATCCCAGGACCCACCGAACCCCCACTTCCATCTAAGGCTCGTGAGTGCCAAGGAAATGCTACCCCTCTTATAATCCTTAAAACCCACTGGTTCTCCAGGACCAGATAGACTGGACCCTAGGCTACTCAAGGCTGCCGCCCCCGGCAATAGCCCTGCCTATTGCTCTGCTCATAAACAGATCCCTGCGGGATGGAGTTGTCCCCAAAATATGGAAACCGGCCCATGTAGTCCCAATCCACAAGGGTGAAGCTAGGGATACAATAGGCCACTACAGACCCATCTCTATCTTATGCCACCTGGCAAAGATCCAGGAGTGGCTAGTGTATTCTCAACTAAGTAACTACTTGGAAGCTAACAGGCTCCTGGCCCCCTTGCATCATGGGTTTCAGCAAAAGCACGGGACCGACACTGCCTTCATTCGATTCACCACTGACGTCCTAGCTGCCTTGGACAAGGGTACCTCTACTGGGGCTGTCTTCATTAACCTTACCAAGGCCTTTTACCTGGTAGATCACCCACTTCTACTAACTAAGCTAAGCCAATTTGGGCTTGACCAACACTCCCTGAGCTGGTTCCGCAATTACCTGAGTGGCCGCTCTTAGCAGGTCAAGTGGAGTGGGACCAACTCCGAACCCCTACCTTTAACCGAGGTGGTCCCACAGGGCCTCTATCTTGGGTCCCCTCTTGTTCTCTCTATTTATCAATTACCTCCATTGCCACTGTGGGAGCAGCTCCATGGTACAGTACGCTGATGATGCAGTACTATGTAGAACAGTACCGCTTCTGGACGATCTAGGGCCCCTGCTCCAGGCAGACTTCACTAAGGCAGAAACATGGCTAGTTGAGAACCGCCTGGTTCTCAACCCCAATAAGACAAAGGCGCTACTGTTTGGGCCAAAATCCCTGGGTCCCTCTCGGGCTCATTTTCTCCCTCTTGCTACTGTATCTGGCTCTACAATCGAGGTGGTACAATCCTTCAAATACCTAGGCCTCACACTAGATCAAGGGCTTATACTGAAGCTGCATGTGGACCTAGTAATAAAAAACATACACCAACAGCTGGGCCTACTCCATCGTCTAAGTGATAACATGATACCGGAGACAAGGCTGGCAATTACACAGAGCATCCTCCTCCCCACCCTAACCTATGCTGCCTCAACCCTACTCGGCATAGCAAAACTTGACCACAGCAGACTGCAAACACTGTACCACAAAATAGCACGCTTTGCCACAAAAACCCACCCGAGGACCCACCACTGTGAAGCCCTCTCCTCTCTCAACTGGCCTACCCTGAACAACAGGCTCCAGTACCCCCTACTATGCTGGACCTACAAGCTCTTAGACGCCCAACCTCCGGATGGGTTAATTGGGCTTCTTGCCCCAAAGCGGACTAGCAGGCTACTCCACACCTCAGGCAAAAAACTCCTGGAAATCCCTAGGGCATGCTTGGGAGCTGGCAGTAAGTCCTTTGCCCACACAGCCCCCACACTGTGGAATAATCTCCCTAGCCACATTCCGGAAGGTACTACGCACTCACCTCCCTAACCCTAGTTCCTGCTCCTGTACCGATGGATAAAAACCATCAATGATTAACTGTGTCAATGTGTTGTGCAAAGGGAGACTGTAACCCTGTACCCTATTCTACACTGCATCACTTGTATGCACTCAATACGGCTCCTGTCCTAAATCTAACACTGTTGTACTCTGCAAATGTGATGTGCTCAATTGCCCTCCTCCATGAAAACTGTATACTATCATTGTAATTCTTGTATGATATCTCCTACTTTGTATCACCGGGCTTGTATGTGAAAACTGTATGTGACTAACTCCGGGCCACCTCTGAAAAAGGGACCTTCGGGGCCCAGTGGGCTTACTCGGTTAACAAAATTTAATAAATAAATAAATATGAGTCCCTTATCGTGCCGCTTAACAGAGCGAAGAAAGAATCGCCCGTGACAAAAGGGCGACTTCCCAAAATATGGATTCTGAACTCCCAGGGGAGCAGACTTAGAAATTAATAGAAACTCCCCCCTGGAAGCAAAAACAGTATCCGCACCAGGATCCAAACCCAGATCCTCAGGCTCCAGGGTCAGTGGCTCAACCACTGCACCACATGGCCAGCTCGGCAAGCTTTGGCCAAATAATCCTTTTATCCTCATTGCTCGTGAGTGTAGTGCATATCCCTGAACTCTACACTCGCTTTCAGTATGAATAGCTCCTTTTCACTACTCGCTCTACATGAGAGCAGTATTATTGAGTCGCTCACATTGATGTGCTCAATAATACAAGCTTTTATGTGGTGCTACCTAGCAGAAGCAGAGCAGAATTTATGTGCTACAGCAGAGGGAGTAATTCACTTCTAATGGTAGTGGCCAATTTTCCCCACATTTTACATCTTGCCTGCTGAAGAGTTGCTGACTCGTATTTTTCATTCCGAGCAGGCAGCTCATGACAAGAAGCTGCCTGCCCCAGGACCTAACTGAGCCCTCAAAATAATGTTTTTGGCCAGGCATTATTTCTGTTTTTACCTCAGAAGAACCACAGTCTCAGTTCCACATTGAAAGCCAACTGCCGAGTGCCGCAGCCCTGCCCAGAAAACCACGTTTTGATGATGCAAAGTGGGGAAAGGGCTGTAAGGCTATAGATAGCATTATAATGCTGTTGGGGGCAGTGGTGGCCTTTATGTGTAACTTTTACTTGTTACAGTCACTTACACATGTTATGGGAGGAGTGCTCCTCCTTAAAATGTGCAAGTGCCTGTAATAAGTAAAAGTTGCACGTAAAGGTCGCTGCTGCTTCGATAGCATTATATTGCTATCTATAGCCTTACAGCCCCTTCCCTACTTTGTGGCGGTAGGCTTTCAGTGCGGAACTGAGATTGCGGTTCTTCTAAGGTAAAAAAAAAAAAAATAATGCCTGGCTAAAACAAAACTATTTTGTAGGCTTAGTTGGGTTCTGGGGCAGGCAGCTCCTTGCCATGAGTTGCCTGCCCCTAAGGTGTCAGCTACTCTCTATGAAGGCAATCTAAAATAAAGTTTAATAGCCATGTTGTTTCTCATATACTAATCTGCTGCATTTAAGTTGTATGCAAACTTAAGGTTGCAATGGGTTGTATCCAGAGTGCCCTACAATTTCATGGAAGATAGCTGTTAAAGTTAACCTTTAAACACAGACAAGTCGATACAATCAAATCTGTAAGGCTATAAAAGCAATATTTTGTTAATCAGCACCTCCTGGTCTCATCACAGTAGTTTTGGGCACGAGTCTGAGTCTTCCCTTTGGTCCCCTTTAAGCTGCCTGGTAAGTATTTCCAGTGTAATGATTGTAAAACACTGGTCAACTTACAAGATAATATCTAAACAGTGTTATAACTTGTTTTTTGTCAAATTGCATTACATTCTTTTTTTAATTATCACAGGTTGTCTTCACTGTGTAAGCGGTGGGCAAGCATAATCCATGTAGGAGGTTAGTGATAGTTAGAAACACAAAGAGCTTAAGAGCTCCTCTCAGTGTGTCCAAGCACTAGTACAAAAAATGGCTAGACTATCTGAAACTAAGTTCAGGCACCCCCAGTAGAAAATGGAGTCAACTAAAAAATATTACACTTCTAAACAAGTAAACTTTATTACAAAAATAGAATAAAAGCAACTTACAGACTTTGGTTTGGCTGCATGCACCCCAGACCACTGCCTGTGACGTTTCATGCCTAAACTAGTGCTTTTTCAAAGAGTGTTTGCAGCAATAACCATCCCTCCTTTTATGTTGACTGACCGACCGCCAGTCGGATAATAACCACCAGGTGCATTGCTTTGAACCAGTATGTGAAGACAGCGTATAGATAAGAACATACATGAATGCATCACTTACATTAAAGGAAAGTTGTCAAAAACTGACCCCCCCCTCCAAAAAAAAAAGCCAAAGCTTTGCCCCACAATCAGGCTTTTGCAAGCCAAAAGCAATTTTTTAATGGGTTTGACTTACTTTATTGTGGTAAACTCTGTGATGAGACAACATGGTGGATGCTGTGCGGTACCATTTCATGTGACAGTGCAGCGTCAGATGGTTCTAGGAAAAAATGGCTCTGGGAAAAACGTCGCTGGAAAAAATGGCATCTGGGAAAAAAAGGCACCAAATGCAGAAGCGGAAACAGTGGCACCCACACAAAGCAATACTCGTAAGTGTTCAACAGATACCTACAAGTAAACATATCTAGAAACAAACACTCTCAGTAAAAATCACCAGCTGACTATACTCTTTGTGGCTCACAAAATATAGTGGGCAACATTTGAGATGTATTTTGCACCCCCCCATAATAAATATCCCCCGAAATGGAACAATACATGATAGTAAAGAATATTTCACCATCTGGCAAGAGTGACACCCAGAATATTACTGAAAGAAAGACACAGGACAAGTGCATTGAAGCCTTTTTCTCGCCTAATGAGACCAGTTCACCTGCCACGCTTCACAGGACATCGGAGCCTTTTTTTCCTCAAGTCCTTCACTCCATATGCCATACTTACCATGTGCCTTTCTTTCCGATGACCTTTTTTCCTGAACCTTTTTTCTCAGTTTAATGGGAGTTCTGAGATTCTCAAGTGCTAACAAGTGTTTTTTAATATATTATTGATTTGCACCAGCAAAGTTCTTTGTGTTTTTATATTATTCATCTTAGACATAGAAACATAGACTTTGACAGCAGATAAGGACTGCTTGGCCCATCTAGTCTGCCCATTTCCCTACCTACAGGATAGGCCGCAGATCCTAGTTGACTAACAGCCTATTTCTTCCTTCCCCCCCCCACAAGAATTGCCTTATGTCTGTCCCATGCATTCTTGAATTCTCCCACAGTTTTAGACCCACAACCTCCTCAGGAAGGCTGTTCCATGCATCCACTACCCTCTCTGTGAAATAATACTTCCCTCACATTGCCCTGAACACGCCCCCTCTATCTTTAAATTGTGTCCCCTTGTTCTTTGCGTCTCTTTTCTGAAAGATGCTACCCTCTTGGACTTTGTTGATTCCACTGAGGTACTTAAAAGTTTCTATCATGTCCCCTCTCCCTTCTCTTTCCTCAAGGGTATACATATTAAGCTCCTTTCTCTCCTCCCTCCCACTGCTTCTCTTGCAGACCCTGCACCATTTTAGTTGCCCTCCTCTGGACTGCCTCTATCCTGTCTATGTCCTTGCGGAGATGGGGTCTCCAGAACTGGACGCAGTACTCCAGATGGGGTCTCACCAACTGTCTGTACAGAGGGATAACAGCTTCCTGTTTTCTGCTGCTGATGCCTCTCCCTATACATCCCAGTATACCCCCAGCCCTCCCTACTGCCTTCTCACATTGCTTGCTAACCTTAAGGTCATCTGATATGATTACCCCCAGGTCCCTTTCCTTTTTTGTTGTTGTTATTACCTCCCCCCCATTGTGTATTCTTCCCCTGGGTTCTTGTTTCCCAGGTGCATTATTTTGCACTTCTTTGCATTGAATCCTAGCTGCCATACTTCTGACCATTCCTCCAACCTTGCCAAGTCCCTTCTCATCCTTTCCACGCCTCCTTGTGTATCAACCCTGTTGCAGATCTTTGTGTCATCTGCAAAGAGGCATACTTTTCCTTCCAGTCCCTCTGCAATGTCACTTATGAAGACATTAAAAAGGACTGGACCCAATACTGAACCCTGCGGTACCCCACTAGTAACCCCTCTTTCTTCAGAGTGGACTCCATTTACAATTACCTTCATGTCCTGTTGTCCAGCCAATGTTTTACCCAGGCTACCACCCTGGGACCCCTCCCAGGCTGGTTAATTTGACTATTAATCTTTTGTGTGGGACTGTGTCAAATGCCTTGCTAAAGTCTAGGTAGGCCATGTCCACAGCCCCTCCCTGGTCTACTACTTTGGTCACCCAGTCAAAGAAATTCATTAGATTCGTCTGACATGACCTTCCCGCTGTGAACCCATGCTGCCTTGGGTCCTGTGCCCACTGGCCTCTAGGTACTCAACAATTCTTTCCTTCAGAAGTGACTCCATCACTTTCCCTACCACAGAGGTCAAACTGACAGGTCTGTAGTTTCCTGCCTCTGTCTTGGTCCCACTTTTGTGAAGGGAATCACATCCGCCTTCTTCCAGTCCTCGGGTACCACACTGTCCTCCATGATTTATTAAAAGAGTAGCCAGTGGTTTCACTAGTTCCCCCCTAATTCTTTTTTAGAATTCTGGGGTGAATTCCATCAGGCCCCATTGCTTTGTCCACCTTCAGTTTTAGGGTTCTTGCAGAACCCTTTCTTCTTATGAAAGGACTGGGATCGACCCCCATCAAGTGCTTCTGTTAATTGGATTAGGCACTTCCTCTCCTCTTTTTGTGAATACTGAGCAGAACTATTCATTCAGTATCTTTGCTTTTCACTGTCCCCTCTGCCCACCCACACGTTCATTCTATTCAGCCTCACTATCCCTCCTTTGTCTTTCTCCACCTGCTGATGTACCTATAAAGGTTTTAACCCCTTCTTAACTGAGTTGGCTATCTTTTCCTCAGTTTGGGCCTTTGCTATTCTGACTTCCCTCCTGCTTCCTTCTGCCTTAACTGGTACAGCTCTCTGTCCTGCTCCTTCTGTGTTTCCTTATACTTGGAATGCTATCTTTTCTTCCTGACTTTCACAGCCACCTCTTTTGGGAACCATAGTGGCTTTTTCTTTCATTTTGATTTGTTTATTGCTTCACACAAGGCTTGTTGCCTCTGTGATGGCAGTTTGATGATTCCCCATTGTTGCTCCACACCTCCTTCTAGCCTGTTTGTTAGTGCTTTTCTGAGGCACTCCCGTCTTATAAAAATCAGCCCTCTTGAAGTCCAGTACCCTCACTTTTGTGGCTTGGCTCTGTAGCTGAGTTTAACGTGAACCACACTGTTTGATGGTCACTTGTTCCCAGATGGCAACCCACTTGTAGATCTGAGATCCTCTCACTGCCCCCGTTTGAGAGTACGAGGTCTAAGATTGCTCCCTCATGAGTGGGTTCCGAAACTAGCTGTCTGAGGCCTGACACCTGTAGGGCATCAAGAATGGCCCTACTCTTGGATGTGGCTGCAGCAAATGTGCTCCAGTTAACATCTGGCATAGTCAGGTCTCCCATCAACAGTATCTCCCCTTTCTCTGCCATTCTAAGAATGCCTTCTATCATATCCTTTTCCATTCCCTCCCCCTGACATGGGGGTCTGTACACAACCCCTGTGCGGATTGTGGTGCCCTTTCCAGTCTCCAAGGTGACCCACAGTGCCTCCTCTCCTCCCTGTTTACTCTTTTTGTTCAGTTGCTTCTATCCCTTCCTTTACATAGAGCTACTCCCCCCTCTTCTCCCCTGCCTGTCTCCTGTAGGTTATGTACCCTGGTATGTTAACATCCCAGTCATGGTTCTCTGTGTACCATGTTTCTTCTGTGACTGCTACAATATCCAGGCATCCCTCTTCCATCAAGGCCACCAGCTCAGGGAGTTTGTTGCCCAGACTACGGGAATTGGTACTCATTACCTTCCATTTCCTGATGGCCTTACTCCTTTTTGCCCCATCCCTGTCCTTCCTGCCTTTGTCACTTTCTCCATTTACCCCTGCTCTTCTCCCTATCAACACCTCTATGTTGGTGTTTACCGCACTTACTACCGTGATTTTTTTTGGGGATAAGATTTTCCTGCTCCTTTCCAGTGCCTCCCCCCTTGGCTAGTTTAAATGCTTGCCAATGAAGCATTTAAACCTATCACCTAGGATCCTGGTTTCCCTCCTGGACAGATGCAGCCAATCATGCCAGTATAGGCTTGCATCACTCCAGGCGGACCCCCAGTCCCCAATGAAGCCAAATCCCTGAGCTCCACACCAGTTTTTCAACCACTGATTGAATCCCATGGTGCGGAACCCCTAGCCTCTCCTACACCATAGATGGGCAGCACCTCCGAGAAGGTTACCGTGTGTGCTACTTGTCTAAGGCCCCTCCCTAATTCCAGAAACACTTCCTGCACTTCTCTAATCCCTTTCTTAGCCAGGTCATTTGTCCCTAGGTGGACAATGACATCCAGCTCCCTCCCCTGTGCAGCTGCTCCGGCAATCCTGAGGATTCGCTCCCTGTCCCTCCAAGCCATGGCGCCAGGCAGGCACCTTACCTCCCTCTCCCCTTCCTCCCCCAGTTCTACCTTCCTAACAATGGAGTCCCTCACCAGGAGTTGTTTCCTTCCCCTGCGGGGTCCCATGCCACCCTCCTGTGGGTCTTCTTTGTGGAGGTTCCCAGCATCCTCCTTGGTCTCCACTGCGGGTGCCTCCATGGAGGAACCACACTTTGCCAGAATGGCATAGGAATTGTGGAGAGGTACAGCTGGAGGGATGCGCCTCTGTTCCACCACCCCTCACCCTCCCTGAGCCCACTGTGGTCCAACCGCTCCTCTTTCTTGGCAACCTCTGAGGCAATGGCAGTGGCACTGGTGGTCTCTGGATGGAAGAGGAGGTCCCACAAATCCTGGCCAACTCAGCCTGGAGATGAGCAACCTCCTCCCTCAGCCCAGAGGGGTGCCTGCAGATGGGACAACACCGCATCCTCCAGAACGTCTCCCGGAAGACTGTTGCTCCACAGCCACTGCACTGCACTGCACCACTCCCATCATGTCTTATTTCTGTCCCCTTAACTGTTTGCAATCCTTATTCTTTCCTTATCTTTAGTAGTTTTTCCCATTAGCCGAGTGTGTGATCTAACAGCTTCAGATGATTAAAACTCTTGTGACTATTAAAGGCGAAAGAGAGCTAAATGAGCACTTTCACGCTTAAAAGTGCCCATGCAGTAGACAGTGCCAAGAAAATCACCATTTCTCTCTCCTAAGCTGGTCTCTGGGCTTCCATACAAATGGGCTGTACCTCCTGATGCAGATATGCAGGCAGGAACTAAGCCCTGCAGCTGGGGATATCCAGCCTTCCACTTCCTGTTTCCACCAGTTTACTTCCTGCCTTCCAGCTTGCAGGTACTCAGCAGCAGAGCTCTGTCACCGTGCGGCAGGGCTGAAGACATCAGATTGTAAGTCACAAAATTTAATTTCTTATTGAGATTGCTGAAGAAATGCAGCACTTTAGAGCACTCCTGCGTGGGTCCCAGTCTCAGCCTTGCAAGCTGCGCAGACTGGCCCCTCTTTACCACAGAGGTTTTCCCCGTGATTATGGGTTCAACCCAGAGTTCATTTTAGCCTTGGAGTTCATCGTCTGGTGGGTTTCGTTGACAGGTGCCATTTTGTTGGCGATTGGACATTAATAGCACCTCAGTGCTCTGAGAGGATTCTCTCCCCTCATTGCGGCAGTGCTGTTTTTCTCCCATCGACAGACGGCTCCCTTACTCTTTCAGCAGCTCATTGACGGTGGGTCTGCAGCTCTAATTCAGCTGCTCGTCGACGTTCCAGTGCTCTCTCATCGATGAACACAGCAGTTCACAAGGAGTGCTGCGCAGGATATAACAGCTTCGCGTTGCAGGCCACCTCCGGGGCCTGCACGTGAGAAGCCTGCTATATCCTAAGAAAGTATCCTAAGAAAGTAAGTAAGGGAGCAAGAAAGTATTAGCTAATCAGGACCAAGGCAGTAGTTTAAACAGCTCAGCTTTTTGCCCTTAAAGGGCCAGCAGCAGTGTTCCATCTGAGCTTCGGCATTCTTCCAGACAGCCTCCAGTTTTATCAGGAAATTGGGGGGGGGGCCTGGGTTGTGCTGCGTCCTTATCTCCTATGTTTTGTGATATCAAGAGTGCAACCCCAGTGTCCCACATGTGTCCTGCTGCCTCTCCCTTCTTAGGTTTTGTGATACTGGTAGCTCATCTAAATGACACACAGCATCACCCTTCCCACCTCATCACTGCTTCAACACCAGAAGTCCATCTCTGGTGTTGGATGAAATGTACAGAAAGAAAAACACAGTTTTAACACACCCCTTCCGCACCCCTGCAGTGGCTGAGGAGGTGAGTGATAGGGCTGTGCCAGTCACTGTCTAGGGTGAGGGGCCACTAGACACCAGTGTCTATTTGGCACAGGGGTGGGAGAGGGAGAGGGGTGTCACTTAACACCCAGGGCTGCTTGGCACAGATATATGGGAGAGAGGGGGTGCTACTGGATGCCAGAGACTGTTTGGCACAGGGGTGGTGTGAGGGTGGGAGTGCCACTGGATAGGGAATGGAAGTGAAGGGAAGTGCCACTGGAGGCCAGGTACTGCGTGACATGGGGATGGGTGCCACTGGATGCCACAGACTCCTTGGCACAGGGATGGGGTTATGATGAGGTTAAGGGGCAAGGGATGCCTCTGGACCCCAGGGACTGCTTGGCTTGGGGTGGGGTGTGGGAGTGGGGTGCCAGTGGTTGCCATGGACTGCTTGACGTGGGATGGAGTTTGGGAGTGGAGTACCAGTGGATGCCGAGGAGTGCTTGTCATTGGAGCCTAGTGTTGAAGAGGGTGCCACTGGAATCCAGGGTATGTGTGGCATTGGGGCAGGGTGAGTGAGGGAATCCTGTGGACACCAGGGTTTAATGGCATGGGGCAGGGTAAGTGAGGAGATGTTACTGGATACCAGAAATTGCTTGGTATGGGTCAGGTAAGTAAGGAAGTGCCAGCTGGCTCCAGACACTGCTTGGTAGTAAAAGTACTGACAAATTTAGTATGCATCTGTTTTAAAAAAGAACGGAAATTCATCACAAAACTAGGTTTAATATCCGTTAGGGTTGAAGCACAAAGTTATAAATGTAGAACAATGTGAACTGTAGTAAAGGTCTGCTGAATCTACAGGACTATGCAGTGTAATGTTCCTTGGTGTTTGAATGATTAGTCAGAGCAGAACTGACATTACCTTAACTTTGGCACCATCCCTCTAACACTATCACAAGCAAATGATCAACCCCTTAGGAACACCACACCACATAATTGCAAAGTTCCAGGTGACTTTTTATTGTTGCGTTGCATTTCCTTTCTTGTGTGGCTTTGTGCTTCTACCATAACTGATGCCTTAATGTAGTTTTTTGGCATGAATTATTTTATTTAGTTTTTGTTTACCGGATAGGGTACACTAGGTAAGGAAATGCCTATTTTTAAGTACGACCTGGGAGAATACAACAGTGTGAACAATAAACACAAGATACTACGTAGTATAGAAAAACAGCCTGGGACCAGGTAAACAGTGGAAACTGGCTGTGGTCACTCCCATCCCCAAGAGTGGTGACAGAACCTCATATGGAAACTATTGCCCGATTTCTGTTCTTCCCCTCATCTCCAAAGCCCTTGAAAAAATTGTCTTAGATCAACTCTCAGAATATCTGATAAACCATAATTTACAATGTCCCCAGCAACATGGATTTTGGAAGGCCATAGCACCTCCACGGCCCTTCTGGAATTCATGGGACTGCATCCAGAAAGCACTTGACCGAGGTCACTTAGTCGGGTCTGTTTACATAGACCTGACTAAAGTGTTTGACACTGTCAAGTCACGCCCTTTTCATGGAGTCCCTCCTGTCCATGGACTTATCGTCCAAAGCCACCTCAGGGTCGCCAGCTACTTGAATGGGAGATCTCAACAAGTTAAAATCGACAATACCCTCTCTACCTGTCTTCCTGTCAGGTCGGGAGTTCCACAGGGCTCAATCCCAGCCTGCTTCTCTTCAATCTGTTTCTGAACACTCTCCCTTCTGCCTGATCTGGAAAGATGCTTTTATATGCTGATGATGTGGTAATTTTCTCCAGTCACCCGGATCCCGCCCTCCTATAGAAAGATCTCCAAAGGTTTTTTTTTTTTTTTTACTGAGTCCGAACTGTGGTTCTCTAGACATAAGCTCATCCTCAACTATCAAAAAACAAAAGCAATGTTGTTTGCTCAACCACAGAACAAACATAAAGATTCCCCCCTTAATATATTTAATTGTCAGCTCACCCTACCTGGAACAAGTCCACAAGTTTAAATATCCTGACGTCACTCTTGACACTTCGCTCTCCTTTCATGATCACATTAACGTAGTTTGCACCGCTGTCAATAGGAGAATTGGCCTACTCTATAGACACAAATCTTGCCTGCCCCCTATTTCCCTCCACCTAGCTGTAACCATCTTCGGTCCTCTCTTTAGTTGATTATGGCATAATTATCTATGGGTCTGCAGCTAACACTACTCTAAACAGGATAAAGGTAGCACTAAACAAGGCCTGTCGGCTTGTGGCTGGGTGTGGTAGGCTTACACACACTTGTGATCTCTACACGCTGACAAATTGGTTGAACTTCCAGGGACAGCTCAAATATCAGACATGCCTCTTTGCAAGAAGATTGCCTTGGGTTTCTATCTCCCTTCCCTCAGTCATCTTGTCTCACAGGCATCCCCAGCTAGGGCTACCATAAGTGCTGCTAAGTCTCCCCTTGCAAGTACCCCGTTGTAGAACCTCTCTTGGCCAGAGAGCATTCATGTACAGCTCCCCCCCCCCCCGTGGTTGAATGGTGTGCCTGGAGAGAAATCTGCCTTAGCCAAATTGGAGCAATTTAAACCTAGTCTCCATCAGCTTCTCCTGGCCTCAGGATGCTGTGGCTGTCCCTAACCTACTTTCACCTCCTGGTCTCATGTCCACTGTCCCCCTTCTTGCTGATATGACAAAGTCTGTCTCTGACTGCTCTCTAAACTCCTTCGCTATTGAGTGATTTCTCTCTGCCTACTATAGTACCTGATGAACATGCATGTAATTTACAAACTGTTTTTTTTTACTCAGTTTGTATCATTATGTTATTATGTATTGAAATCTATGTAATTTGTTGTATCTCAACTTGTCTGTAACCATTTATTGTCTGACGGGCATTTGTAAAGGAGTCTCTGACTCAAAGGTTCGTAATTCTGAGAATTCAGATAAACAACGTACAGCAGAGAGAAGCAATGAGCAGTTAAAGAAATGTACATACTAGGTTTACAAATATAAATAGCTATTTGGTTATACACTGTACAGGCATAGGGTAGCTTACAGTAGCATACAGTAGCTGGGGGGGATGACCCAGGACATGAGGGACAGCAAAATAACTAACAAAGTTCGGGAACAACATTGAGAGCTAGTCGGTACAGCGGCATGAAATCGACCCCATCAGATGCCTGAAGAGTGCACCTTTGAAGAGCCTGTGCGAGGGAAGATTGCGAATTTCTGTTGGAAGGGAGTTCCAAACTTTCAGTGCAAAGACTGTGACAGCTTGTTTCCCCCCATCTTTGATGAGCATTTGGGAACATGGATGAGGGCAGTGTCGGTGGATGTGAGTAAGTAGGCTTGAAATGGCATGGGAGGAGACGTGTAGGAGGTGCTGGAGGTCTTAGTTGTTATTTATTTAGCTTTGTTGACCAGGTAAGTACACTAGACAAGACATTTGCCTATTTTCAGGTACGACCTGGGAGAGTACAATGAAATACAAGTTCATACAGAGGACAACAGGATACAAGTTAGGCATTACACAGAATCAGGTAGAACCAGATAAACATAACACAAGCAGTCAGTAAACACAGAATAGGAACACAATATAGACATAGAGTCACCAAGACTACGAACAGTGCATTATACAATTCTATACAGCTCAGAGCCCCAAAAGCAGAGCCGCAGTCAAAGCATCATCTGAAACAGAGAGTAATTACATTATATACAGAGCAGAACCCAAGCAGGCAGTATGAATCAGCAGGACCTGCCCAAGGGTACCAAAAGAAGGACATGTATTCAATAAAGCACCTTAGGGAGTAGGATTGGGCCACAGAGGGAGAGAACCATCCCAGGGAGGCATACAGAGCACAGTGATGCTGAATCGCGAGGAGGACAGGGAGAAGCGACAGATGTTATTGTATTGTACACCTCACACTTGCTTAGAGCTGTTTTGGAGGTGTGGGAATAAATAAGCTGTCCATATTGAAGACAAGGAGTCGAAAACCCTGTGTGATGGCAAGCTTGGTCTTGGGTATGAGGGAGTGTTTTGTCACAATAAGCTAGGCCAAGTCTTGATTTAACTGCCTTGTTGTCAGCAAGGGAGATATGGAGGGAGAAACCTAGGACAGGGTCTGTCACTATGTACATGTACACCTGTGCTGACAGTGGATAGAAAGGGGTACGATACAGGATTGGATTCTAGCCAGAGACCTAAATAGCATAACTTGGGTAATAGAGAAGTTTGGGATCAGTTTGCTTTTGATGACCAGGGCATGGAGCAGTGAAAAGTCTGCCTGTAGCTGGGAATTAATGATGGCGATGGAGAGAGAGCTGAAGTACAAAACAGTATCATCTGCATACATAATCAATGAGCAGTGTCATGATTCTGAGGGAAGGTCATTTATTAAATGGAGAAGAGTATGGTACTCTGAGGGACATTTAAAATTTATTGGGGCAAGGGAATATACAGTTTCATTTCATTTCATTTTTATTTTTTATCCTCTTAAGTCTGATGAGCATGACTGCCCATTTTCACAGACAAGCATTACAAAAAACCTTACATACAGACTTCGTATGATGACAAAACAATACAAAATTCATACATTTAACAATTTAGAATCAACATGTACAGTCCTGAGAAAGATTTAAATGCTTTTTCAAACTTGTTTTAAAATACAATAATGTATTGCAATTTACCACATCCTGAGGGAGTAAATTAAAAAAGTGTGGACCCTTATATAATAGTGAGTGTTGGCCTAAGGCTTTCTTAAAGAAAGGTAAGCCAATTGTGAACAGTGACTGGGATCTAGTACCTTTACGATTTAGATTTTTGGGAAAAAGTACACTTATTGATTTAGGCAAAAAAACAGCTCTGATTTTAAGCAGAAAAGTACTCATTTTAAAATATATCCTATTGATAAGAGAGAGGCAATTAGTATATTCTCTCTCCTAAAGCTGGTCTCTGCGCTCACCACTTTTGGGAGGTCCTTCCTGGAACCACGTGACAGGTAGGGAGTATACAGACTTCTGCAGGACGGATACACCTTCCTGCTCATTTCCTGCAGATGTTCGTTTAGTTCCTGCCTGTCTGGTGGCAGGAGCTCTGCAGGACCTCTGTCACAGGAGTGACAGAACTGAAGACTGCTTCAGTGAGTGAACTTTATTTCTATTTTTTTGACTTAATAGCGCTGTTGATCACTAGTACAGGGACCCCTGTCTCAGCCTTGCAAGCTGCACAGATGGGCTCCCTGCTCAGTCTCTCACCCCGGCTCCACGGCTTCTTCCAGCGCTATGAGCCCCTCCCCTCCTCGCGAAGCTCCGAGGAGGCAGTCATGACCTGACTGGGGCCATCGGATCCACGTAGCAGCTGCCTCATCGATGAGTACCTGACAAACCTTTGGGGCCAACGGATCAGCACAGCAGCCGTCTCGTTGATGAGCATACGAGGGATTTAGTCTCGTTGATGGGTGCCCAGAGCTTCTCTGCCGTCAATGGTCATGAAAGGCTTAGACCGTCGATGCACCTTCCAGTCAGAGAGCCGCATGGACGTATAGGGCTTTCTGACGCTCGGTAAATAAACGGGAGCTTTCGCGCTCTTTAGGCAGGTGGGACACAGACCATTAGGAGGGCAAAAGAGGGTGCATCATTACTCTATCATTGGCGAGCATCAGCCGATTAGCTTGTCGACAGATTCACTTGGGGGACACCTAAGCCTGAAAGGAACCGGGCGAAATGACAGCAGGATTCAAATCTTATAAAACAGCTCCACTTGGGGGAGACCTAAGCCTGAAAGGGGCTGGACTAAATGACAACAGGATTCAAATCTTATAATAAAAAAGAAAAAAATTGTTGCATGGCCTCAGCAAAATCGAACAGACCCCCCCCCAGAGGCAGAAAGTGCCACAAGTGCAGAACACCCATGCTGGCCACATCTGCAGGGTCTCTCTGTGTCAAATGTGACTGTGCAGTGTCACCAGCCCAGGATGAGGCAGACGAGGCATCTGCCTCCGAATCTCAGGATCACCGAGACCAGCTCGGGGGCAAGGTCAGTCTCCCACCTTAGAGGAGTGTTGCCACTCGACTGGGGCTCTAGCCCCAGATCTAATAAGAAACTGAATAGGGCCTTTGCCCTCAACCCCTCATATTTCAACATCCTTCAGCAGTCCCTGGAGCCCAGGACCCAAAAGAAAGCCCCCTCAAGCACATTCCCTCCCCATCCTCGGATGAGGACACCCCCTGCTCCTCACGATATGATAGGAGGAGGAGGAAGAGGCCCAGATTCAAGAGTAGTTCCAGAGTTGGGGACACAACCCATGGGAAGCACAGACGGGACAGGTTAACTTCAGGGTCCGGCTGTTCATCCCTAGAAGAGGGGGAACTCACAAACTCTGATTCCACCTCGGACTCCTCGCCAACCAGAAACTTTGATTTGGAAGATCTAGGTTTTTTCATTAAAAAGGTGTCAGATGAGATCCATCTGAGCCCATCTTCTCCAGAGCCCAAGTGAGTGAAGCCAGCATTCCGGCTTGTGTCAGCTTCAAAGCCAGTGACTGCTTTTCCCATCCTCCAGCCATAGAGGACCTCTTAAAGGAAGAATGGCAGGGACCAGAGCATTCTTTCCCCATCCATCGCTGCCTAACTAAACTACTGAAATTTGACAAGAAACCTTCAGAGAAATGGCACGACTGTCCCAGGATAGACCCTCTTATCTCAAACTTCACTAAAAAGATGGTTATTCCAGCAGAGGGTGGAGCATTCCTGTGGGACCCAGTGGACAGGAAAGTGGACACCTCTTTAAAGAAAGCTTTTCAGTCCACCACAGCCTCCCTCAAGGCAGCTACAGCTAACCTCTGCTCAGCTCAGGCTGCGCTCTCCTGGGCCACTGATCTGGCATTCCAGCTTGCTGATGAGCCAGAGAAGAATCCATCCATTTTTACAGCAACTGCAACTCATGGGGCTAGCGTCGTCCTATTTGGCTGACGTATCTGAGGTGGCAGACAGGTGTGCAGCAAGGGCTATGATTTACCAGCCCTCAGCTCGGCGCAACTTATTACTATGGGCTTGGCAGGTGGATGCCTCCTCGAAGATGTATTTGGTAAATGCCCCCTATGAAGGAGGCCTTCTTTTCAGCTCAGCTCTAAAGGAGGTGGTCAAGAAATCTGGAGAAATGGCGAAAATGTGAATGCCACAATTCTGGGGAAGAAACAAGCTCTGGGCTTCAGGATCCAGACAGAATTTTTGTGCCCAAAATTATTCCAGGAGTCAGAAAAAGTCGACTCCAGGCAGACGATCCTGGTTCACCTTGCGCAACCAGCGTAGCTTCCAGGGTGGCAGGGAAGGTGCCCAAGATGCAGAGGGCAACTCCAAAAATAAATCACAGTGAGTACTCACGGACCCATCATCGCGTCAGGGGAATGCTTTCCAGCTTTTACGAGGAATGGGTCCACACCATCACGGACAAGTGGACGTTAGACGTAATTCGCGAGGGTTACTTCATCGAGTTCGACTCCCGGCCCCCCTGCCCCACATAGTACCCTCGCCAGTCTCGAGCAACCCAGTAAAAAGAGCACCGACCCTGCAAGCGATTACAGATCTCATACAGGCAGCAGCGATCAAACAAGTCCCCGCTCCAGAAAGGAACAGAACGCTCAGAGGGCTTCCGGCCTGTTAGATCTCAAGTTTCTAAATGGCTTTGTTCGTCACAGAACATTCAAGAAGGAGACCCTGTTCTTCATCATCCGAGAAATCCATCAGGGGGACTTTTTTCCTCCGTAGATTTACAAGATGCTTATCTACATATTCCCATCTGGAAAGCACACCGTCAATTCCTCAGATTCAAAGTGGGGGTCACCATTTTCAATTCACGACGCTGCCCTTCGGCCTGTCCACAGCCCCCAGAGTCTTCTCCAAAGTTCTGGTGACAGTGGTTGCTCGCCTCCGAATGCAAGGGATCCAGCTCTTCCCATACCTGGATGACATTCTCATCAAAGCCCCAGGGTACGATCAAGCAGTCTAAGCAGTGACAGAGGTCACCCAGTGTTTTTCCTCTCTGGGGTTCGTAATCAGTCAGAAGAAGAGCTCCCTGCGACCGTCACAGTCTCTGAGCTAACTGGGGGTGAATATCAACACGATTCAAAACAAAATTTTCCCCACAGAGTCCAAATTCAAAGAACTGAGGACTCTCATCTACAAATTTCAAGCAGTTCAATCTCTGCCAGCCCGCTCCTTCATGCAACTCATAGGGACGATGGTCTCCCTGGCAGACTCAGTCCCCTGGGCACTACTCCACATGCAACCTCTCCAGTCAGGTCTCCTCCAGCAATGGTTCCAATCAAGGGGCACAATGGACCAGAGGATCCAGGTATTCTGCCAGGTGAAGGACTCCCTGATATGGTGGACTCAGCAGAGCAATGTCATGAGGGGTCGCAATCTGGGACACCCTCACCAGATAAGAGTCACCACCGATGCCAGCCCCCGGGGCTAGGGGGTGCATTTAGAACAGATCTCGACACAGGGCAAGTGGTCTTTGGTGGAGTCTCACTACAGCATCAGTGTACTGGAGATGCAGGCAGTCTGCCTGGCACTGCAGCAGTTCAAGTCACAGCTTTCACACCGGGATGGCCTCATCCTCCTGGACAATCTGATGAAAATGGCCTACATCAACCACCAAGGAGGCACAAAGAGCTCTCGGATATTGCAGGAGGCTCTTCTTCTCTTTCATTGGGCGGAAGACAACCTGGGAAGTCAATCTGGGAAGTCTTAAGAGCTGCATATATCCCAGACCAGGAAAATGTCATAGCAGATTGGCTAAGCCGAAAGGACGTCCTTCCAGAAGAGTGGGAGCCCAAGAACAGCACCTTCCAGCTCATCATGGCACGGTGGGACTACCCTCAGGTAGATCTTTTTGCCTGCCGAAAAAATTGCAAAGTTCTATGGTTCTCCTCTCTCATCAAGGATGAGAAGGCCATGGCACAGGACGCCTTCTCCATCAACTGGGGTCAGTTCGATCTCATGTATGTTTTCCTCCAATCCCAGTCTTATCAAGGGTACTGTACAAGATTGCCCAAGATCAAACAGACATGATTCTGGTTTGCCCACGCTAGCCCCGCAGACTGTGGTTTCCCTGATTAGTCCAAATGTCTCTTCATTCTCCTCTGATGTTCCAAGTAAGCCCAGACCTACTACATCAGGGACCGGTGCTGCACCCCAGTCCTCACAATCTGTCTCTCTCGGTGTGGAGATTAAGCGGGAAACTCTCAAGGAGTTGTGCTTCTCTGCACCTGTCATAGAAACGATGATTCAATCGAGGCGGGCCTCATCCTCCAGGGTTTATTATAGGATCTGGAGAAAATTCCTGTTCTGGTTACAAGACACCTCTCTACCGGATGACTCTGTGTCTCTGCCTACCATCCTTTAGTCCCTTCAGGAGGGTTTCGACAAGCACCTCTAACCGGCTACCTTAAGAGTCCAAGTGTCTGCTTTAGAAGTGCTCCTGTTGGCGAACTCAGGTGAATCTTTAGGAGCTCTTCCTCATGTTCAACGATTTCTGAGAACAGCAACGTTGACGTGTCCTCCAATAAAACTCGTAGTACCACCTTGGAGGCTCAACCTAGTACTCAAAGCACTCACCAAGTCCCCTTTTGAGCCCTTAAAGGAGGCATCTTTACTTCATCTCACTATGAAGGCCGTCTTTCTTATTGCAATTACCTCAGTCCGACGCATCAGTGAGATAGGAGCCCTGTCATCCAAAGAACCTTACACTATATTTCATCAAGACTTAGTAGTTATGCGGACAGATCTGGCCTTTTTGCCAAAGGTGATGTCTCCTTTTCACTGCAACCAAGTCTTGAACATTCCCTCATTCTGTCCTCACCCCAAGAATGAGAAGGAGAGAGAATTTCACACGCTTGATCCAAGCAGAGCTCTCAAAATTTTACATCATGAGATCTGACTCAGTCCATTAGACTTCACGTCTATTCTTCCTTACATCAGGCATGAAAATGGGTAAGAAGGCATCAAAGGACTCTATTGCTAGGTGGATTCGTTCCACCATCGCCATGGCCTACCAAAAGGCTGGGATTGACCTGCTGGGCCCAGCACGGTCGCTCTCAACTCAAGCGATGGCTACGTCCTGGGCGGACTTCAGAGAGGCTTCTCCTACAGACTTATGTAGAGCGGCTACGTGATCATCCAGCCATACCTTCGCAAAGTTCTACAAGTTGGATGTTGCCGCCTCGACTGAGGCGTCCTTTGGCCGCAGGGTCCTCTAGGCAGTTGTGAACCCATAAGGGACTATGAACATTCTTCCCACCCAGGAAGTGGAGGGATATACTGCCTTAGTATATCCCAGAAGTGATGAGCCCGGAGACCAGCTTTAGGAGAGAGAAATAGAAATTTAAATACATGTAAATTTTGTTTCTCCGACTGCTGGTCTCTGGGCTCCGTCCCTCCCAGAATGCTGAAAGTCGGCCTCCGGCCACAAGTTACGATAACCTTTCTTTTGTTTGTTTCCAAGTTATGTGTTTCCTCAGAGGACAAAGGCTGTGGAAGTACTGACGTCTGGAGGAAACGAGTGGGAGGGTATAGCCATCCTGCAGAAGTCTGTATACTCCCTGCCTGTCACGTGATTCCAGGAAGAACCTCCCAGAAGTGATGAGCCCAGAGACCAGCAGTTGGAGAAAGAAAATTTACAGGTATTTAAATTTCTTTCTTCAGTAGAAGATCTGTTCTAGCAGATATACTGATCATAAATCTCAGAATAGAGTTATAAGTAACACTCAATCTGTCTAGGGAATTATAATTCATTTATTTTTTATTTATTTGTTTGATAACTGGGTAGGTGCACTAGACACAGACGTGACCATTTTCAGGCATGACCCGGGAGGTCACAGCACTAAGAGATACAGGTACATGGCAAACAGTATCAAGAAATATACAATACATCACATATCAAAAGTGAAACGAGATTTAGACAATAGTGGGACCAAGGCACGTAGTGTGTATTATACAGATAGAAGTTAAGTGCCCGTGGGTAACAATTATGGTAATATCACATTTAATATCACATTTAAAGTGCAGAAATGTCACAGGGTAACATAATGGTGTAATAGTATTATACAATCAGCTGACAGAAAAAAAGTTATTTTGGGAGGGGTTAGGGAGAAAGGTAAGTGAGAGAGGGGAGGAGAGGGGGAAAGGGGAATGGGAAGAAGGGGGTAGGCTAGAAATTGCGGGGGGAAAAACGGAGAGGGGCAGGGTGCCAGCTCACATCACAGAAAACGGAGGGTAAGTTACGAGGCAGCACAGGCAGACTAGTCAAGATCTATGGAAGGTTGAAATGGGTGCACTGAGCATGTGCAGCAAGGAGGGCACGGTGCCTCTTCTTAAATGAAGCATGACTTGGGGCCAGGCATACATCAAGGGGGAGGGAATTCCAGTATGTGGAAGCTACGTGAGAGAAACCTAATTTTCCTTTGATAGTTCTACATCTGGGAATGCTAAGCAAGGAAAGGTTTGAAGATCAGAGGCCGTATGAGATGGGTTGGTGGTAGATAGGCATACGGGACTGCATTATACTGTCCAGTAGGTTCCCAAGAGAGAGGAGCCAGTGTGCAATAGGGGAGGGCCAATTTAGGTCTGAGTACAGTAGGCAGTGATGTCAACCTGGAGGATGCAGAGGCGTAATGGCATATATTGTTATAAGTTGTGTCCCACCTCTGGAGAGTAGCCTTAGACGCATTAGCATAGATAACGGATCCATATGAGAGTGACGGTAGTAGGATACCTCTAGAAATGGCCAACCTTGCAGAAGAGGTTAGATTACGGCTTGTTTTGTAGGCTAAGCCCAGTTTGGCATTTACAGCCTTGCATGTTGTGGTTATATGGGTGTCGTAAGTGAGGGATTCATCAAGCCAGACACCCAGGTGTTTAAATGAAGTTACCATCTCCAGTGGGGAACTATCAACCCAGGAGACCCGGAAAAAGTCTCTGCTCTGTTTTAGTTTAGTGGAAGACCCAAAGAGCATGGCCTGTGTCTTGCTGACATTGAGAACGAGCTTATTTGTGGTGATACAGGACTGAATATTTAGTAGGTCCGTAGAGAGCTTATGGTTAATAGACTGAACACTGTTTTGAGCTGGTGTAAAGAACAAGGTCATTGGCGTATAGCAATGATGAACAGGAGGATATGTTTTGTGTTGCATTATTAATGAAGATTGAGAAGAGAAGGGGTCCAAGGACAGATCCCTGTGGTACCCCAACATTGATGATTGCTTTTTCGGAGATGACCGAGTTGAATTTTACTGTTTGAGTTCAGTTCGATAGGTAGCTGCGAAGCCAGGTTACAATGCCAGTTGAGAAACCCAGGGTTTGGAGATTTGCAAGCAGGAGAGGGTGGTTAACAAGATGGAAAGCTTTTGTCAGATCGATAAATACTGCACCAGTTTGAAGACCCTGATCCACGGCCTGAAGAACATCATTTGTTAGCTGTAGTAAAGCAGTTTGAGTACTATGGCCTTTTCTGAAGCCATGCCTTTTGTGTCCAGGAGGTTATACTTGGAGAGATGTTCGGAGATCTGTGCAGTGACGAGCTTTTCAAGGACTTTCTTTAACACTGACAGTATAGCTATTGGCCTATAGTTAGCTACAGTATATCTTTTTTGTCGCCTTTTTTAAAAACTGGTGTGACTCTGGCTAATTCCATATATCGGGCACTACTCCTTTGCACAGGGACAAATTGAGTATTCTGGATAGCGGACCTGCAATGAACGGGGCCGCTAGCTTTAGGAGTTTTGGTTCAAGCAAGTCAGACCCAACAGTAGTACTGTCTGATATAGAATTGAGATGTTTAAGGACATCCTTCTTTGAGATAGCTTTAAAGTGGAATGTAGGCATCGTTTTCGTGCTCTCCCAAGTGGGGGATCCAGAGAGTAAGTTATCAGGAGAGAGAGCAGTGGTATATCCGGAGAGGTCAGAGAAGTGAGTATTGAATGCATTGGCAATTGTGCATAAGTCATTACAGTGAACTCCTTTCAGTATCATGTCACTATCGTGGTGAGTTTGTTTAGAACCGAGGAAGGTTTTGATATGAGACCAAAATTTCTTTGGGTCACCAGCCGCATCTATCAGAAGGCCCTTACAGTATTGGCTTTTTGTGTGTTTAATTTGTGTTTTGCACTTCGATCGCTGCTTGCTGTAGATGTTAGTCAGCTTTGAGACCAGAGATTTTAAACTTTCTCCAGCATCTGTCCCGATTTTTGAGTGATGCAAGGAGGTCTTTATGCAGCCATCTGGTTTGTTTACCACGAATTCGCTGAGTGATGACCGGAGTATGTTTATCTTGAAGGGGCACGAATCTTCTCAGGAAGGCATGGAGGGCAGCATATGTGTTTGGTGATTGGTAGACAGGGGACCAGTCAGTGTGAGACACATCATAGAGAAAATGAGCCTGGTTTAAGTTGGCGTAATTCCTGAAGCATATAGAGTGTTGAGGGGATGTAGAGATTTTAGATGGACTCCATATATAGAAGACGGGGAATGATCACTGATGGCGTCCGGTAATGTACCTGTTCCTGCAGTTCTATCCAAGCAATTCGTTAAGACCCAGGCGATAAGGGTGCTGGAATCAGCAGTAACAGATACCCTTGTAGGATCAGTAATGATTTGGTGTAAGTTGTAGCTCTGCACCAGGGATTGTAGAGTATCTTGGGATTTGCTAAGCCAGTTTAAATTTAAGTCTCCAAGAATGACAAGTTCATTTTTCCCTACATATGCGGCCGTATGATACAGTAACTCCAGTAGGCCATTTAGACCACCTTTGGGAGGGTTATAGGCACAGACAATGTGAAGTTTCTTAGCTCCTAGTCATCGTATAGCATAGGTGTATTCGCACAAGGAGTTTTGCTTGTCAGTTATCATAGTGAGGTTTAGATTATTTTTGTAATAGATAGCGACATCCCCACCACGCTTAGGAGGTGGCCTGTAGCACCTAAGAAGGTTGTAGTTTGGGAGTATGCAGTAGGTATCAGGGATAGAGGGTTTTAACCACGTCCCGGATATACAGAGCATGTCAGGGTGGTAGTTGACCACCCAGGCTTCAAGCCCCGCATGATTGTGGAGAAGACTCCTGACATTAAGATGGGTCATGTGTACACCTTTGATATCATAGCTGGTATAATTTAGGGGTAATTGACTCAGCATTGGTCCAGGGTTCAATTCAGTGTCTCCAGACAATAATAGGATCAGTAATAAAATCAGTACCTTAACTTGTTTAGCGCAATTTGAGGGATTTCACAGCTATAGATACACCACCATTTAGTAACAGAGGTGGTAGCGTAGTAGATGAGTAGTCTAGGAAGGAGGGCAGGGATCACATCAAGGCCTCTGTCTGACAGGATTAAGATGTTAGAGTAGGTGAAATCATTTGTGTCTATGTCCCCACTGTGGGAGTGATTTTCGGGATCGATAGCTCTAAAGATATTCACTAGTGTCAGAAACAGGATAAGGGAGGGTACTAACAGCGATTTCCAGGCCATTCTATACCCTAAATAGGGCTATGGACGTAAAAGATGAGAGCAGTCTCTAGGCTAGAAAGATTGCTGCACTATACAGCAATTTGAAATAGTCAGTGTGGTCAAGAGAAAAACGGGGACAAGTTGAGGGTGCCCACCAGCGGCTGAAAGGTATAACGAGCCAATGGAAAAATGAGGACTTAGTCTTTTTCTTGCATTTGTCACAAGACACTCTATAAGTAAAATGTTTGGTCACAAAACACTATATAAGTAAATGCCAAGATAGGAAGTGGTGGTGGGGAAGACCCACAGGCGTAGGGGATTGCAGCTCTTACGATATGGAGAGCCTGGGTAGGGGTGCTCCGGTTTCCAGCTTTCAAAAAACAAGCCGAGAAAGAAAAACAGCCACAGAGCAGGTGACTACAACGGTACACTCAGCCCAGCAGACAAGCTGTGCACTGTATGGACCCCAAAGGTGAGGAGAAATCAAAGAATAGCCCTAAAGTTAATTTCTTTACTTCTGCTCCAGCTACTTGGTAGCGCTAAGATGCAGGATCTGCCAGAAAAGGCGCCAGGTTTTAAAATCACAACTGAATCTGGCTGGGCAAGCGTACCTTCGGTGTTTGTGCAGGCGGCGTCTGGGAAGCATCTCTGATCGGGCAGCTAGGGGAGAGAGAAGAGAAGAGTTTCAATTCATAACTGAGTATACTATAAGTCCGTAGTCCAGGACACTAAATAGAAAACTGAACCAGGAGCTTTCTTGACTCGTTCAAGAAAGGCTTAATTCTGTTTAAACACCCAAGTCTTTGATGGATTTGTTTCATAATGTACGAGATATAGGATTCAAAAGTGAGGTTTGTATCGAGTACCAGACCCAGATATTTAAATGTATCTACCAGTTCAGTGGTATTTCCCATTGCATTACAGACAAGAGCCAGGTCAAGCATGCTGGTTTTTTTTGTTAGAAAGCAGCATAATTTTAGTTTTAACAGAATTAAGTACTATGAATTAGAGGTCAACCAATTCTGAAATGAATCAGAGTTCATCTGGATTTTGTGAAGGGCATCATTAGGTATTTGACTAGATTCATAAATGACTGTGTCATCTGCATACATTGTGATGGAGCTTGAGGTACATGAGGTTGGAGCAGTGTTCATGTATAAAGAAAAAAAATGAGCGGCCCCAGGATGGATCCCTGGGGGATGCCACATTTAATTAACTTGGGGGAAGAATAATGACCATCTATACTGGTTGCATGCATCCTGTCTGTGAGTTACTGGAAAAACCATTTTGTGGCTTCAGAAGACACCTGCAATTTATCCAGGATATCAGGGAGCAAATTGTGCTTTACAAGATCAAAGGCCTTGGTGAGGTCCACGAAGAGTGCTGCTACAGAGTGACCTTTGTCTAGTGGACTCTCTGTTTCTCCAGTGAACCTCACCAAGGCCGTTTCGGTATTATGCCCCACTTTAAAACCATGTTGACAATATGTTAAGTTGTATCTGGTTAAATGATCAGCAGTCTGGTCTAAAATAATTCTTTCCAAAATCTTTGACAGTGGAGGAAGAAGAGAAATCGGACAGTGATTGGAAACAGGGGCTTGGTTACCACTTTTATGAATAGGTCAGATAACAAAATATTTCCAAGACTTTGGGAATTCCCCATGAAAAACTGAAAATAATTGAGATGTAGTAGGCAAAAGTGTCTATACCTAATTTCACACTCCGGAAGTCAAAACCATGAGACATCAGGTAAAGTTTGGGATCATTACTGAATAAATATTCTTTGACTATATCAGGAGTTGCTGAATGAAATTTAAGTTTAATATGTTTTTCAGATTCAAAATGAGAAGAGTTGTGAGTAATATAGTGCCATTGAAATGAACATGCTGCTGTAGCCTCCCAGAGAGATGACTCTTGAACCATGAGGCTGCGTGGAGGAAGAAGCCCACATAAATTAATTTGGAGTGGAGCAGCATGTGATCGATGGTGTCACAACCCTTGGAGAGGTCAATATAAATGGCTTCAGTAAGCGAGCTGCCATCCATGGTGGATTTGATGTTGTTTGTAAGACAGGTCAGGGCAGTGGTGGTGCTGTGTTCTTTTATAAACAATGCTGATTGGGTATGAGATGGTTATGTGACTGGAGAAAATCAGTCACTTGGGAAACTACAACCATTTCAGGCAGTTTACTGAGTATTAGGAGTAGCACAATATATCTGTAGTTGTTTAGGAGCCTGGGATCCCCCTTTTTTAGAACCAGAGTAATTTTTGAGTTTTCCAATCATCATTGACTATGCCAGAAGAGAGGGATAATGTGAAAATGTGCATAATGGGGAAGGCTAGCATAGGAGCACTCAGGCATGATAGCCTTTTCAGGATCCAGTTGGTCCCAGCTGCCCCCATTGGGAATGGGCCTTAACAACCTGAAGACATCACCAGGGGACTCCAGCTTAAAAGAAAAGGATATAATTTGGATGGATAGGTGGTGAAGGGGGGCTGGGAGGGGTTGATCATCGTGATGGGTGAGTGATCCACAAAGTGAGAGTTAAAGGTGTTGGCAGTGGTTTATTTTTTCAGTCTCGGATTACAATACCTTTGAGCGCAAGGTGCTCATTTACAAAGGTTCCATGTCAGAGGGGAGGGGTGAACAAACATACAGAGGTGGTAATACAAAGACCAGATTTAAAAAACTGTAAAGTACATACTTTCATTTTCTAGAATTAATAACTTTAGTAATGGAGAAGAGAGGAGCGGGGGGGTTAAGAGGAGAGAAGAAGAGGGGTAAGCAGCCAGAAGGTCTTGTCAGTAGGGGTAGAAGAGTGGCTGGTTGGGTAGTGGAAGGTAGGAGGGGAGGTGGTGGGGGTGGGAGAGTGGGGGGAGGGTAGGAGGATATAGCAAGGGTTAGAAAGGTAAGGCTTTGGGGTGGAGAAGAGGGAACTGGAGTGCGCACAGTCGGTAGTATCATTAGGTGAAGCAGTTGCAGGAACTGCTCGTTGTAAGATGCTGACTGAGCCTGTGCTTGAAAAGACCTAATTTTGGTATGGATAGGATTTTGTTGAGAAGTGCATTGAACCCAAGTGGGGCTCTGTAAGCAAATGACCACTGCCCTTGAGATGTCCCACACCTAGGAATCTTCAGAGATTGATGGACTGAGCTTTGAGGGTGCTGAGAGCTGGAGTGAGGGCTAAGGAGCTTCACAGTTCCGGGAGCAAAATGCCGAGAAGTGCTTCTTTTTTTATTTACTATACTTTTTTTTTGGCTGCAGGGGGCGCTGACATCTGCCTTGGTCACGGACCTCCAACGCCTACCTCTGTCATCATCTTACTCTCACGGCACCCTGACACCCCCAGAGGGTGGGGTTGCAGCACCCACTCCCCTTAGGTGCCGCAAGTCTAGTATCTATTGGGGAGAGCGAGCCACAGGAGGCTAATTGAAGCTGAAGGTAAGGCTTCATAGAGGCGGCCCTGCAGGATTTTTCTTCCTATAGGCAGGGGCGGGGCCGTGCAATGACTGCCAGCATCCGCCCCATCCCTGAGAGCTGTACTGCGTCAGTGCGTTGCGACAGCCCAGCCTCCGCCGGGTGCAGCTGTTGCACTGGGCCGCGATGTCACCCCCCTCCCGGAGAAGGAGAGTAGTCCGAGGCGCTCGATCCCCCGGCTGGCCCTCCGACCCGAGTCCATTCCGAACCTGGGTCACTGGCATTGCAAGCTGAATTCCAACCGCTGCACCGGCGGGCCGGCCCATGAGAAGTGCTTTTGTAGCTAACAGGTATGTTTGGTACTGTATCCTTCCACTTAGTTAAAGCCACCCAGATTGGGCGTATAGGTCGTATGTGTGGGTAAGGCGTGCAGCACCAGTGAGGAGTCTGCACACCTTATTTAGTGCATTGGATATTCTATGGAGTGAAGAAGTAGTAGTGGCACCATAGATAACCAAGCCATAGTCGACAGTAGGTAAGACAGAGCTGATAGTTGCAGTTTTGAGGGTTTTGGGTGTCAAGCAGTGTTTATGTCTGTAGAGGAGACCAATCTTGATGGTGACAGCCTGGACAATGTTGTCGATGTGCTGAGCATAAGAAAGTGAGCTGTCCAGGGTTACTCCCAGATACTTATAGTGTAGGATTTGTTCCAGAGGTACTCCCATGCAATTTCAGATTGTAAATGGTTGAGAATTGTGCCTGCTATGGGTGCCACTGAACAGCATAACTTTGTAGTTCTGGATCAATTTGTGAGTGTTGAACCAGTCTGGGTTCGGGGTCATTACGATGGACCCCATCACTTAGCTAGTTATTTGCATGACTCTTAGATGGGCACCCCAGGAGGCCTTTGATGTGCCCTGAGAAAGCCTGAGAATTCCTAGTTGAGGCAAGTAATTGTTCACGGCAGTATTGATTCTTATCAAGATGAGTGGCCCTTTTAGATAGGTTGCATGGATGTCTATAGGCAAGCCAGTCTTCTGGATTGGCAGAGGCTTTAAGAACCAACCAGTTTTTGAACTGGTAGGTGAAGTCCCTGTGAAGCCATCTGGTAGGGATCCCTCTAACCCTTCTCTTGGTGAGTGGAGCTGGTTTATCCTGTGTTTTGGACAGGAGGGAATGGAGGAGACTAAAGGTAGAGTTAGCATCACTGGGGAAAGGGATTGGATGCCAGTTGATGAGTGACTGTTCTTGGATGAGTGAGGGGGATTCAAGGCGAGAGGGGCCATGCAGTGAGAGAATTAAGGAGGCGCTTTGGGGTTTCTGGCTTTCCATTTGCAGCAGGTGGGACTTGGGATAGTGGTCATTCATTGCAATAGGCATTACCCCTGCTGATAGAATTCTGTTAGGTTTATTAGAGAGCATCCAATCACAGTAGGTGATAGAGTGGTGGTTCAGTGCATGAGGCATTACCCACACTGATAGAATTCTGTTATATTTATTAGAGAGCATCTAATCCAGGAGGGTATGCCTTTCATTTTTGGGTGAGAAGGGGGTTGGAGATAAGCTGTTTGAGATCATACAGTAGTGAATGTGTCGTAGGATTTATTTTGGGGGCCTAGCCAGTCAAGATTAAAGTGACCTGTGGCTGTAACCTTGTTATGCCTGATCTTGGTGGAGATGATGCTGGAGAGGGCAGTTAGGTTGGAGGTCCCATTTTGAGTGGAGTTGTAGACACAAATTTTTCTTTTTCTTTTTTTCTTTTAGTCTTTGGTAACTGGGTAAGGCCCACTAAGCACAAGTGCCTGTTTTCAGGGGTGACTTGGGAGCACTGGGCGGTTAAGTGACTTGCTCAGAGTCACACAGTGTGCAAGTGGAGGTTGTGAGAATCAAACTCGGGTCTGGTCTGCTGGATGTACTAAGCTTGTTCACACCTCGTTCTTCTAACCTCTAGGCTATATTGCCAGCTCAAATAAGATATAGTTGTTTGACCTTCCCCAAAAGAAGTGGGCAGTGGAAAATTTCACATGGGAACACTAGGGCAGGTGTAGGGTTGGCTGTAACATTAAGATGGTTCCTGTAGTTGTTAAGATCCAATTATTATTTTTTTTTATAAGTGTAGTCTGTTTCCTTTTTACAGCTACATAGCAATGGCTATGCATAACGTTATGCGATTTAGAAGAGAAGGGGATAGCAGGCTAAAGAGGAACCAGTTCAGATTACCTTCTGTATCTGCAGTACAATCTCATCACCTTATTGGTATTCATGAGATCGCTGCACTTCTTCTCTTTCTCTTTTCTTTTCTTTTTCTCTCTATTTCTCCCCCTCAAGCTCTCCCTGTCTTACTTCCTCTCCCCCCTTTCCAGACCTACTTTTTTGCCAGTTGCCTAGCTTTTTTTGTTTTGTGCAGTCCAGTGCTTCACACTGGACCAGCCACCTCACTCACTGCTAATCTTTACTATATTCTTTGTTGTTCCTACTATTACTTCATTATAGTGACCTACACTGGGACTGTCTTCTTGTCTCTCTCTGTCTGTCTCACACTCTTTGGAAATGAGATCCCGAATAGTCCGGCATGGGAGAAAACTAGACTGGGTGAGCCCACCATGACACAGACTGACAGGAAAGTAGACCTGGCCAGCCCTGACATGGCACAACACAGGCTGGTGAGAAGGAAGACCCAGTAAGTTCGGCTCAGCACAGCAAAACCTGGCAGGAAAGAGCTCCACTAGTCTGGCACAAGGCACAAGCGAGTGAGCTATACATGACAGGCAGGGGCAGCTGAGATCAGTTCGATTCACTCCCAGATCCTTCCTAACGTGTTCACCCAACAGCTCAGCCAACTGAACGATCAGGCATCCAAACAGTATCTTCAACTTTCAAGTGCCAGACAGCCTGTAGTATAGTGAAGGAGGCAAGATAAAGTCATAAAATCCAATCTGTTTGTCTGTCCGTCTACCTGCCTTCCTGCTTGCATATCTACCTACTCTTCTTTCTCTCAAATCATGTGTGACAGATAACAGCAGCGGGGGTCGATGAAGTTGGATGCTGGAGCCAGGCACTTACAATGGGAAGAGAGATCCGGAACAGGCCTGGCACAGCAGGAAACTAGACACTGACAGGCCAGCATTTTACAGCCTGACAGGAAGGTAGACCTGGACAGCACGACATGGCATGACACAGCCAGGCAGGAAGGAAACCATAAGAACATAAGAATTTGACGGCAAATGGGGACTGAATGGCCTATCTAGTCTGCTTATGAACCTAACCCCCTCTCCTAATATTGCAGTTTTTGTTTATACCATAGTGCCAGTCCCATGCGTGTTTTAAATGCATTCACCTTCTTTGCTGCAACCACTTCTGGGTGCAGGCTGTTTCATGTGTCTATTACCCTGTCCGTAAACAAAGTACTTCCTGATATTGCCTTTGAGCCTTCCTCCTCTCAGGCGTAGGTTGTGCCCTCTTGAATGCGCCTCTCCGTTTGCATGGAAAAGTTTGTGTACCTGAACAGTGTTTATACTGTTGATGAATTTGAACATTTCTGTCATATCCCCTCTGTCTCTTCTCTGTTCAAGGGAGTACAAGTTTAGGTCTTGGAGTCTAGACTCATATGGCTTGTGATGGAGGCCCTGCACCATCTTTGTGGCCCTTCTCTGAATTTATTCCAAATGCTCTATGTCCTTCTTCAGGTGGGGCCTCCAGAACTGGACGCAGTACTCTAGGTTTGGCCTCACCAGGGATCTGTAGAGTGGAATGATCACTTCTTGTTTCCTGCTAATTATTGCCCTGCTTATGCATCTGAGGATGATGCTTGCTTTTCGTGCTGCTTTTTTGCATTGATTCCCTGTTTTAAGGTTGTCCGATATGATTACACCCAAGTCCCGTTCAGTCCTGGTTTCGTCCAGTCGATGCCCATCTAGAAGTATTGAGTTCTTGGGTTCTGTTTTTCCAGGTGCATCACTTTGAATTATTGAGCATTAACTCTAAGTTGCCAGTCGTTGGACCACTGTTCGTTTCTTGAGATCCTCCTTCATACTGGAGGCACCCTCTGGATGGAACAACAGAGACCATGCTGAGTTTTAAAAAGCAGTTTAAGCCAATGGGATTTTAAAAATTTTTTATCTGTTTTTTATGTATGATCTGGAGTTTAAGAAAGTTTACTCTTTCAAACCAACTGTTATTTTTCTGATGGAGAATTCTATGTAATTCGAAAGTTCAAGCTCTTGTTTTCTTTTGTAACATTTATGTTGGTACAATAAAAGTTAACAAATCATCTCTCTATTTTCTGGATCTTTTGTCACAAGGACCAATACGGCAATATAACTGTTTGTCAGTGCTCTTGGGTCATCCCTGAAAACAGACACTTGTGCTTAGTAGGCCTACCCGATTACCAGATAATAAACAAGCAAACAAAAAAGTAGTGTTGATAAAAAGAGAAGGCATTGGAAACTGGTGTCCCTGGTTTATCCACAAGACCAGTAAAGTACTGAATGAGTAGTTGCGGTACGATGCAGGTATCCCCATACTGATGTGTTTAGTGTTGGTCAAAGGTGAGAGACTGATGGCCCTGGAGACTGAAGCCCTGTATATCCATAGCACAGGTAGCACTGTTTAAGCATGGTACTGATTCTGCCCTTTCCTGGTTTGGAAGTTATCTTGAAAATCATTCACAAATGGTATCCTTCTGCAAAGCCCTGTCTTCCCCTGCCCCAATCTCTTTTGGTTTCCTCAGGCCTAATTTTTGGCCCCTTTGCTCTTCTCCCTGTTCATCAATGATATGCCTACCAGTCTCCCGCACTGTAGCTCCTTAATGTATGCTGATGACCTGGTGCTCTATGCCTCCTTTAGATCCATTGATAATCGGAATAGTCATCTATCTTCTGCGTTCCAGCTTATTCATTCTTGGCTTACCTCTAACTGTTTAATCCTCAACCTAGCCAAGACACAGACCATGCTGTTCGGGTCCTCTAGAAAAGTCTGTGCTGATTACCCCAAGCTACGTGTCCTCTGTAGTGATGGCTCTGTTATCTCCATCTCCGAATCCTTCAAATACCTAGGCATGACGCTTGACCCGGTATTAGACTTTTCCTCGCACACTACTGAGGTTTGCAAATCTGTCAATAAAAACATTGGTGCTGCCTATAGGGTTCATCACTCCCTCACTCCTGCTGCCCGAATCTCTGTCGCTAAGGGTTTCCTGTTCCCAAGACTCTTATATGCCCTCCCTATACTCTCAAAGGCCAACAACAGTCTACTTTGTAAGTGGGACATAACATATAACAACATTTACAGGTTTGCCGTGTCTGTTCCTCGCCTAACCCACCACTGCCTGCTATTGGTTACCCCTGATGCCCTTTGGCCTATACACTGGGTTGTTTTATTGATTCCATTACCAGACATCCCCACCCTGCCTCTCTTAGTGCTATGCTTAACCCAGTCCTTCACTCTCGCTCTCTCAGATCCTCAGCCTCTTCACCACTCTGTCCACACTGCACCACTAAAATGGATGAGCAAGCATTCGCCCATTTCACTCCTAAATTCTGGAATTCCGTGCCTTTCCATATAAAGCATTCACAATCCCGCTCCACCTTTAAAGGCTCACTGTCAGCTTTGATTGTCCGTTTTTGTGTATACACAAGTAGTGTGCCTCCTAGCACACAAGTATTAAAGACTGAATCTACTATTCCCTGATACATCACAAACTGATGAAATTTTTCCAGTTATGCTTATTTTTTAAAGATTTGCTTGCCTGTCGCACCGATATAAACTCACCCACCACCTGGAAGCACGTGGTGCATGAGCTCGAGCATCTGGAACAAACGCGGTCCCGAAGTGCAGTTTTTGGGCATGCAGCATGGAAAATTACGTTTCTTAGCAGCATCACGATCTTCTAAGGTTCTGGTGGTGTGCGTAAATAAAAACCGGGCACCGAGAGTCAAGTAATTAACTTTTTTAAAACTGGGCCGAAATCCCGCACATGCGCAAGTGCGGCATGAATATAGATCTCGCACATGTGCAAGAGCATGCTGCCCTTGCGCATGCGTGGGATTTCGGACCCATTTTAAAATCAAATCAAATCAAACTTTATTTTTAAAAAGGTGCTTTTCTTAAAACCAAAGCGCCTGTACAATTTCATAGAACAATAAATAACAAAATCTAAAACTATTATAAATCAATAAAAGCTATGTTAAAAAGGTGGGTCTTCAAGGCTCCTTTAAAACTCAGGACAGTTGGACTATTTCGCACCTGACGAGGTAGAGAATTCCACAGGGTCGGGCCATAAAACTAAATGATCTAGCCCCTGAAGTCTTCAACGGGACCCTGGGAATTCCAGCAATCCCTCGCCAGTGGACTGAGGGGGCGGAGGGACAGTAGGGCAAAGGAGCTTCTTCAGGTAAGTAGGTCCCTGGTCATGTAGGGCTTTATAGGTCAGCAAACCGACCTTGAAGGTGATTCGCCAAAATACTGGCAGCCAGTGCAGTCCGTGGAGCACAGGCATTATATGGCTGGATCTAGAAGAACCAGTCAATAACCTGGCCGCCGCATTCTGCACTAGCTGCAGACGGCGAAGCTCAACCCCCGATAGCCCTAGGTACAGGGAGTTGCAATAGTCAAGGCGGGAGGTAATGAAGGCGTGGATCAATGTTGGAAGATCTTCTGGAGGAACCAGGTGCTTCACCCTGGCGATATTCCTCAGATGGAAAAAGGAAGTTTTGACCACCGCTGACACCTGAGCTTTAAGTGTCAAGTGGTCGTCAATTATTACGCCAAGATTCCGCACCTGATCTGAGGTCGTCAGCGGAACGCCTGCAAGCCTTAAGCCTGAGTGCGATCCAGCCGGCAAACCCGCCTCACAGCGACCTTTGTCCACAACCAGCACCTCAGTTTTCTCCGGGTTTAACCTCAACCAACTCCCATTCATCCAATCTTGGATTTCTGCAAGGCAGTTATTAAATACCGACAAGGCAGCATCCTGGCCGGGCACAAAAGACATATACAGCTGGGTATCATCGGCATAGCAATGAAACCCAGACCGTATCGTCTTATAATCGCTCCCAATGGCAGCATATACACCGCAAATAACATGGGCGCTAGAATAGAGCTCTTCGGTACCCCACAAGATAGGGAGACTGATGCCGAGGAAAAAATTTCCGACACCACCCTCTGAGTCCTACCTTCGAGGTAAGATCTAAACCACCCAAGGACCATACCAGATAATCCACAGATGGACCGCAGACACTCTAACAGCACACCATGATCAACAGTGTCAAATGCTGCTGAGAGATCAAGAAGTACCAAGATAGAACAGGTCCTATGATCTCTCGCTATTAGGAGGTCATTTAGTACCCGAACAAGTGCTGTCTCGGTACTATGCCTCTTCCTAAATCTAGATTGGAGAGAATCGTAGATATTGTTGTTGGTCAGATGATCCTCCAATTGCCTTGCGACCACCTTCTCAATAACCTTACCCACAAAGGGTAGGTTCGAGACTGGTCTGTAATTTGCTAGACAATCTGGGTCTAAGGAGGATTTCTATGGCCTCTTTAAGGGGATCTGGAAAGATCCCCCTCTCCAAAGACTTCCAGACTATCAAAGCCAGGACTAGGCCGATTTTATTCACACATTCCACTAAAAGGCGTGTGGGGCCAGGGTCCAAATCACAGCTGGTTGGTTGCAATGCTCAGATGACCATCACAATATCATCAATTTTGGGGAGGCTGAAGTCAGACCATACCAACTGGGTGTTCAACATCTCCAGTCGACCATCACCGCTCCCATTGGAGAGGGAAGAATGGACGTCTGATCTGATTTTGGCCACCTTATCTGCAAAGAAGAGAGCAAACTCCTCACACCGTTCTGTGGAAAAGGCTCTTCTGGGCTGAAGACAGACTGGACTGCACAGTCTGTCCACAGTCCGAAAGAGCTGAGCTGGTCTATTCTGTGCAGCCGCTATCTCCCTGGACAGGAACTCTGCCTTCTTACGAGAGATTGCGGATTGATAAACCATATAATGGTCCATCAAACTAAGTCTGTCATCATCCAGACCAGACTTCCGCCAACACCTCTCCAGCCTTCGTCCAACCCTCCTCAACTCCCTCATGGTCTCATCAAACCATGGAGACCTGGGGCGAAGAGTGAGAGGACGAACACGAACAGGTGCAATAGAATCCAAGGCCCCCGTAACCGCCCTATTATAGGCCTGTACTAGGTCACCAGGATCCAAGCAATCTGTCAGAAGGTCCGATAGGTCCAGCACCGCCATCAGGTCATCCGGGGACACACCCCTTAATGGGTGATACCGGACCATCTCCAAAGGGGCTGACCTAATAGGGGCGACTTCAAAATTGAACCTGATGGAGTGATGGTCAGACCATCCGACCGGTTCCACCACCAAGTCAGATATCCCCATCCCCAGAAGGAACACCAGATCCAATGAGTGCCCACCAATATGGGTTGAGGAGGAAACTACCTGTGTGAAGCCCAGTGATAATGAGAATGCTTAACTGGAGGAAGTCTTGACCAAAGCGTGAGAGTTCATCATCGACCCAAGCATTGAAGTCCCCCAGAACCAACCATCTGGGGGACCCCAATGTCAGGTCGACAATGAAATCTGCGACTTCCTGCAGGAAAGCATTCTCGTCACCTGGTGGACGGTATACAAGAAGTATCCTGCACCCCACACCCTCGCCTAGAACACACTCAAAGGATCTGGTGACTCCCACGGTACCTCCACCAGCCCAATTCTGATTTAAAACAAATGGCAACACCCCGCCCTCTGATCCTACCTCGGTGGTGTATCCCCGAGTACCCGGCCGGAACTGCTGCGGCTAAAATTGGCCCAGCATTTCCATCCAGCCAGGTCCCGGTGATGCATGCTAGATCAGTCGACCCAACAAGATCGGCTATAATGGCCGTCTTGTTTTTAATAGACCTAGCATTGCACAACACCACCCGAGCAGGATGAACCTCCGATGATGACCGCCTTACCTGCTGATAACCAGAACCCTTGGGTATTATTGGGTTAATTGGGTAAAAAAGTGAATTACTTCACTCTTGGTGCTCGGTTTTTATTCACGCACACCACTAGAACCTTAGAAGATCCCGATGCTGCTGAGAAACTTAATTTTCCATGCTGCATGTCCAAAAACTGCACCTCGGGGCCGCGCTTGTTCCAGATGCTGGGGTTCACGCAGCATGTGCTTCCGGGTGGTGGGTGAGTTTATGTTGGCCTGACCGGCAAGCAAATCTTTAAAAAATAAGCAAAACTGGAAAAATTTCTTCAGTTTGTGATGTATCAGGGAATAATAGATTCAGTCTTTAATACTTGTGTGCTAAGAGGCACACTACTTATGTATACAGAAAAACGGATGACCAAAGCTGACAGTGCCCCTTTAAGAAGGCTCTTTCATTTCATCTCCTTGCACTTTGCACTTGTGACTGTGCCTACTAATTGTTTGTTTCCTATTTACTTTGACCATCTTGCCTACTTGATGTTCTGCTGTGTATGTTGAAATATCTGCCTTGTTCTTTGTTTATTTGTTGGACCTCCCTGCATCCCTGCATGGATGACTGTACCTTTCTTGAATTTTTCCCTGTATATCCCTACATGGATAATTTGATGCACTTGTACTTGAATTGTGACTGTCTGATTCCCTTGCGTTGGTGTTTAGTATTATCTTGTACTTTCCCGGGTCATGCCTGAAAATAGGCAGGCTTATTGCCTAGTGCAGTTACCCGGTCACCAAAAGCTAATAAATAAACAAACAGTGTGGGTGACCCCACACTAATGTGTTTGGTGTTGGTGAAAGGTGAGAGACTGGTAGCACTGGATACTGAAGCCTTGTATATCCATAGCACAGGTAGCACTGTTTAAGCATGGAACAGTGCGGGTGATCCCACACTGATGTGTTTAGTTGTGGTGAAAGGTGAGAGACTGACAGCACTGGAGAATGAAGCCCTGTACAGTATAACCTCAGTTATCTGGACCTCGATTATCCGGATCTGTTTTTATCAGAACCAACTACCTGTCCCCTGAGTTTGTGCCCTCTTTTCCCATTTTAACATGCTGTGCCAGTAACGGTCAATTAGCATCCGCTTACTGTTAGCTGTTCTGGTAGTGCAAACAGTGCAATCAAAGGATCAGTACTTAAGTACTTAAGGCAGGTTAGAGTAAGGCAGTGCTGTTTGAAGTCGCTTGTCATAGCAGTGGCTGAGCGGGGCAGCAAACGCAAATGCTGTGTACTGGATATCAGGCAGAAGATACAAATCCTGGAGTGCCTTGAACAAGGGCAGAAAGTGGTAGAGATTGTACAGATGTTTGGTTTCAGCAAGTCAACCATGCCAGACATCAGCAAGGCAAAAGATAAGCTCAGACAGTATGCTCTTGCAATGGACCAAAGTCAAGCCATGGAGCAATGGAAAACGATGAAATGCAAAGATGAGCAACTTGACTGAGCCTTGTATTTTTGGTTCATGCAGAATTGGGTCCGGGGGACACTTACCTCCAGCCCGATAATAAAACAAAAGGCTCTTCAGTTTCACGGAGACATAAACTGGCATGATGACAGCTTTACTGCCAGTGAGGGCTGGCTTCAGCAATTTAAAGCAAGGCATGGCATACGGCAATTGACTTTGTCTGGTGAGCTGCTCTCAAATGGCAGCTCCTCAATTGCCCCTTTCCGAGACAGACTGTGCTCACTCATGTCAGAAGAAGGGCATTCTCCAGAGGCAATTTTATAATGCCGATGAAATCAGTGTTTTTTTGGAAAATGCTGCCCAAAAAACCCCTTGCCAATGCCTCTGAAAAGTTTGCCCCAGGTCACAAAAAAACAAAACATAGAAAGGCTGATGATTTTGGGGTGTACAAATGCCACGGGCTCCCATAAACTGAAACTGCTGGTCATCGGCAAATCGTTGCGACCTCGGTGCTTTAAGCACTGCAACCTAGACAACTTGCCAGTGTTATACAGTGCACAAAACAGTGCTTAAATGTGTGCTGGCATCTTTAAAGCCTGTTTTTTTCAAGACTTTGTCCCCTCTATAAAATCACACCTTCGTGCTTCAGACCCCCCCCCCCCCCAAGCCATCTTGCTCCTCGGGTAATGCTGGTGCCCATCCCAGTGCAGACTGTTTAAAAACTGAAGATGACTCAGTGCGGTGTTTTTTTCTGCCACCTAACACAACCGCTAAGTTGCAACCAGTGGACCAAGGTGTCCTAGCCACCCTAAAGAGAATCTACAGGGGCAAATTGCTGAGCCAGATCTTGGCTGATGAAAATCAGGAAAATACACTCACTGACAGCATAAAGAAACTGAATGTCAAAGATGCATGTTAACTGCTAGGAGAGTCGTGGACTGCTGTCAGGAGTGACACAATTGAGAAATGCTGGCAGCAGTCACAAATCCTCTCACCTGCCACTGACACTCTGTAAGTCCAGCAAGAAGCCGAGACCACCAATTCGCTACAGCAGCTAGCTGCAACCCTTGACCTCGGACCAGAGGTTCTCAATGATTCGCTGCAGTCAGGCGAGAACGATGAAGACTCCAGCGATCTAATTGACACCGAGATTGGAGTTATTGCTACGGAAGACAGTGCAGCAGATAAGGGGGGCCAGGGCAAAAGCAATGAAGAGTGTGACTCTGCAACTCCACTTCTGACAGCAGGAGAAGCTGTAGTCTCTTCTGACACTTGCATTCAGTGGCTGGAGAGTCAGGTAGGTGTCGATTACCTCCATACAGTGCTGCTCCAAAGGCCCTTAGCAAACTAAATGAGTGCTCAATACAAAAAGCTATAACTTACTTTTTTAAAATGTTTAGTACAGTACATTGCTACTTTGGAAAATACATTTTTTAAAAACATTTATTTACTCAAAGCTTTGCAGCATTAAATAAATCACTGCACTCCTTGGTTTTTTTCCTGCGGTGCTGTCTTATTGGTAGTGCACAGTGTAGCACTGAAATCTATGTAACCTCGATTATCCAAACCTCTCGATTTTACGAATGATTCAGATGTCTCCCAGGTAGTTCGGATAATCGAGGTTACACTGTATATCCATAGCACAGGTAGCACTGTTTAAGCATGGAACAGTGCGGGATGTGTTTAGTTTTGGTGACAGGTGAGAGACCAATCATATTAAAGAGTGAGGCTCCTCTATTTATCCACACAACAGATAGGGTACTGTATGAATAAGTACAGTTCAGGTGTCCCAAGACCATAATGTGTTTACTGTTGGTAAATTTGAGAAACTGACAGCCCTTTTATTGAAGTTTTTTTGCTTTTCCACATGGTCAAGTGTAGTGGGATCAAGTACAGTGCAGGCTTATGTTGGTAAAAGGAGAGAAACTGGCAGCATAGGAGACTGAGACAGTTCTGTTTATTTATCCACAGGGCCAGATTCAGTGCAGCCTTAATGTAAGGATTAACCCACGACAGAGTGTGGGTCTACTGGGTATTAATGTATGGGGGGGGGGGGGTTGGACCGTGAGGCCGAAGGCCGAGCAGTTCCTACCACACATTAATCCCAATAGACCCACGCTCTGGAGTGGGTTAATTTACTTGTAACATGAGAAAGAGAAAAGGATGAGCACTCTTTTTTATGTTTCTCTTCCCCATGTTACATTTGCATGAAAGTAATTTTAAACTGCAAAATTACAAAGGTTCCAGGAAGATATTAAGGTTCCTACCATGGGGAAGAGAAAGGGGGTTGTACCTGACTGGAGAAATACATGCTGAAAAGGTTAATTTCTTTTTAATATTGTGGTGAAGTCATTGAATTACTGATAACATGCAGATGTGATCAACATTTCAGAATATTTGCTCATTTTGGCTGGCTGACTTTTGTGAACTGTGGAATTATCTCTTTTTCTGCTGTTTGTTGTTTTGGATTTGGCTGCTGTGCATTATGGATAATGCATATATTCAAGTGCACAGGAGATTTAACATCTGGTAGTTGTTCCTGCAATTCTTTGGAAGACCAACAGATGGCAGTGAAACTTCTGGTAGTTGTTTTTACATAGCACAATACTCAACTATATGCTATCATTCTGTAGTTCACATGATAATCCATACTCTGCTGGTGAAATTCTGCCAGTTCTTTTTCTGATAGAATTACAAGGAAGAAGTTGGAATTTTCAGAAATTCCACAGAATTCTATCTCAGTGAAATATGAAAGTTCCAAACAGCACTAGGTAGGGAACAGGAGGGAACAACACAGAAAAAAATGGAGAATAAGAATAGAAAAATTCTTGCAGCAAATAGAATTTCTGGCTTACTACCTCTCACTTTAAGTCAGTTGTGTAATATAGTAGTTGCTCCCAGGGGTAGGAAAACCTAAAAAGAAGGGAGGTAGTAGTACATTTGAGCTGTTTCATACTGCTGGAATCACAGTGTGTGTGTGTGTGTCGCTAACAGCATAATCCATCACTGTTCAGCTGCTCTGCAACAGAAACCAGCTAGATGAAAATAAACCACAGGTAATTGTAGCCTACATCTCATAACTATCCAGCAGGTTGCCACCTTATAAAGATGGGATTGCTCAGCCAAACCACAGATTCCTTGACCTAGTAAAAGCCCCCTGCCATGCTGAGGCTTTTTTCCTGAAACCAAATGACATTCGGCCCGCTACTTTTTGATCATTTTGGCTGGCTTAGTTTTGTAAACTGTGAAATCGTCTCCGTTTTTCTGCTGTGTTTGATGTATTAGAAATAGGCTGCTATAGTATGTAGTTACTTTTTAAACAGTCTGGTGTGCTTGCATTACTCTTTTTGGCTGCGCTAACAAAGTGTATGGAAGTTGGAAATCTTTGTAACTCTTGATACCAATGTTACATGTATCATGCAATCTTAGCCTTACAATAATTGTAACCCTGTAGCAATTACCATGTATTTTTGACTTATTCTGTGAACCCTGTACCTTTCACCCTGTCTAATTATACCATGTTGTTCCGTGTTTTCCTCTATTCTGTGATGTGAAGCCTTTGTAATTGAGCCTCTGGCTCAAAGGTTGTAATTCCAAGAATTAAATAAATAAAAAATTAGTTGCTTTTCAGTCCTCTTTTTAGAAACAGGCTGCTATAGTATATGGTGGTTTAAACAGTCTTAGCCTGCAATTCATGGTCAACCAACACGTGGCTATCAAACAAGAATAGATGTGAGGGCAAAGGTGGAAGAGAATAGCTGCAGATTCGGCCATACATTAATTCTCAAACAACTGTGCATTACTTGAGAATTAATGTATGGTCACCTGATGATGCTCAGCCAATCCAGAGCAAGCCTTTCTCTTCCCCATGTTACAACAGACAATGATGAATTTAGTGCTGGTGAAAAGGACGGCGCTCATACTACTTAATACTGGGTCCGCTGGCCTGATTTTCATCCACAACATAGGTACAGTATATGCTGGCACAGTGTAACTTCCCCATGTTGTTATGAGTGCTATTGAAAGGTGAAGGGCTGATCACATTGGAGACTGAATACTTCTATTTACCAACAGCACAGCTACAATGAGGGCTGGCAGAGTGCATGCTTCCCCATACTGTGATGACTTTAGTGCTGTTGGAAGAAGAGGGACTGACAGCACTGGCGACTGAAGCCCTCTGTTTATTCACAGGTCAGGTACAGAGCAGGCATCCTCATGCTGTGATGTATTTACTGCTGGTGAAAGGTGAGGGGTTGACACCACGGGAGGATGATGCCCTCTGTTTATCCACAAGACAGGTGGAGTGTAGGCTTCCCAACACTCTGAAGAGTTTAGCACTGGTGAAACAGGATGGAGTGACAGCACTGAGGAACAGAGCCCTCTGTTTATCTACAGGTCAAATATAGTGGAGATTTCCCCACATGGATGTGTTTAGCATTGGCGAAAGGTGAAAGATTAACAGCCCTGTACACTAAGATGTTCTGTCTATCCACATGGTGAGGTAAACTATTAGTACTGTAACACCAGATAAAATGCAGGGTTCCCCACGCTGTGATGAGTTTAGTGCTGGTGTAAGGTGAAGAACTGGCAACACTGGAGACAGAAATGTTCTGTTTATCCACTGGGCTTGTTTCAATGGGCCAGATAAAGTGCAGGCTTCACCACAGTGATTGATTTTGTGCTGCTAAATAGTGAGGGACTGACTGCTGGAGACTGGAGTTCTCTGTTTTTCCACAGGACATGTAGTGTGGGATGGCACAGTACTGTACATGGCTTCCTACATTGTGACAGATTTATTACTAGTGAATGGTAAGTGACTGACAGCGCTTGAACCTGAAGCCCTGTTTACTCACCGGTCGGTTACAGTGTGGGCAGGGACAGTGCTGGCTTCTTCATGTTCATGTATTATAAATGCTGGTGAAAGGTGAGGAACTAACAACAGTTCAGAACACCAAAAAAAAGTGGCTAAGGGAGTCCATGTTCGGTGACCTTGTGAAAAATCAAGAGACAAAAACTGCACAGAATGGGGCCACTCAAACTCTGGTCAGTAAGCAATAAGACATGACAGGGTGTTGGCTGTTCTATGATGACCATATGCTTAGGTGCATGATAAGGCCAAGTGTCCTTCTGCACCTAGGTGTGCAGTTATCACATAACAACCAACACCCTGGAGTGTCTTATTGTGCTTATAAAATGGGTTATGATTAGGAAAATTGACACCAAGTAGTTTGCATTTTTAAAGTTTTGTAACATTTATTTAAATAACGACTAGAGAATTTCTTTAAAAAGGGAGAAAAATAGTTCCTGACTACACTGTTTAGGATGGTCAAAATAAATCTCTTCGAACTGCGTGATGCAGTACTTTTTGTTGTCGGTCAAAATAACAGAAAAAAACTTCCCACATGGTGGAACATTTTAGGTTTATTTGTTGAAATTGCTGACTTGCACTTTACCATGGAATACAGGGTTTATGAGCTTGAAAATAATTTTTTCCAGCACTGTATTTCCTCTTGATGGTATTTCCTGCTCATTGTTGGTGAACTCATTTTCAGGTAAGCTAACTTCTGATCTGTGCCCCGGGACTGCCATAATTTCTCATGCTTACAGTCTGGCAGTAGATAGTAGATGCACAGCTGTGGCTCCAGTATACTACCCTGAGCTGGCTCACCAGCAGTGGCCCTGGACCTTCTCCTGGCCGGCTGCACCTACATTGAGGACCTGCCTGCCCTGCGCTCCAGGAACCGGCTGAAGACCCTGCCTGTAGCCCAATACTGGGTGCAGAACTACCGACTTTTCTTGCCACGCTCCTCAATTGAAGCAGCCTGCTCTCCCAAGCCAAACATCACCAATATACTGCCCTGAGTGGGCTCAATGGCCGTGGCAGTGGCTCCGGACCTTCTCCCGGCCAGCCACACCTGCATCGACGACCCACCTGCCCTCCACTCCAGGAACCGGCTGGAGACCCTGCCTGTAGCCCAACACTGGGCGCAGAACTACTGGCTTTTCTTGTCGCGCCCTCCACTGAAGCCACCCACCCTCCCAAGTCAAGCATCACCAGGTACGCTGTCCAGAGTTCATTGGAGCTTGAACAACTTGAAAGCTGCATTCTCAATTGGACGATTAGTGTTGCAGCAGGCCACCTATTGGCTGCTGTAGTGCCTTTCAGTTTTACTGAACTTTGGCGCCCACTGCTCCTCGGTGACATTACCTCCCTGCATTTTTTTTTTGTTGGGGATCCTAATTGTTTTTACTGTCATTACTTAGAGTTGTGTTCAAGTTTTCCATCAGAGTCAGAAAAGTATAATTGTGAAACAACTTAAATTAGCATTTAGAGCAACCTAACAGCCTGCACGATTGCATTTTTTGGTTGAGGCTTCTAATTGTCTTTACCGTTATTACTTACAACAGTGTCTTAAGTTTTCCATCACAGTCAGATAAGTAAAATATGTAACAACTTAACTTAGCATTTAGAGCGGCCTGCACAATTGCTGTGTACTTTGCTATTTTTCGTGCCCTAATATTTGTTTCTTTCCTTTTTAACCTGTAACACTCCCTTGCTTTCTCTCCTACCTGCCCTCCACCTGTCCCTGTGTTGCCTTTGTCTCTGTCCATTGCCCACTCCTGCCTCGACTGCTGCATGGCCCTTTTGTTTTGCTAATTTAGCAACTGGCACCAGGGTTTCATCCACCCCAACCCCTCACTCTGCATATCCTGCCATACCCTTGTTAGCACCTCTTCTAAGCCCAATTAACTCCTCCTTGTCTCCAGTCTGCCCGCCCCATTTTTCCTGCCTCCTTTGTCCTTCCTGACTATTAATTTCCCTTCTCCCCCCTTCCCTTCCCTTCCAGTATACTGCCCTGAGCAGGCTCAATGGCAGCGGCCCCGGACCTTCTCCCGGCCAGCTACACCTACATTGAGGACCCGATTGCCCTCCACTCCTGGAACCAGCTAAAGACCCTGCCTGTAACCCAACACTGGGCGCAGAACTACCGGCTTTTCTTGCCGCACTCCTCCACTGAAGCCGCTTGAGCTCCCAAGCCAGGCACTACTAGGTACACTCTCCAGAGTTCATTGGCACTTGAACAGCTTGAAAGCTGCGTTCTCAATTGGACGATTAGCGCTACAGCATGCTGCCTATTGGCTACTGTAGTGCATTTCAGTTTTACTGAACTTTGGTGCCCGCTGCTCCTCAGTGGCATTACCTCCCTGCATTTTTGCCCACCCTGCCCCGACCTCTATTAAATGCTCAATCTTAGCATGGAACCTCCTCCCCCCACTCACTATTGGTGTGCCCGGAGATCCTTTCTGGCTCTCTGTCTCCCCTTAAAGGGCTGCTCTGCCTTTGTTTCACTTTCTAGCTGTACCAGAACTATGTCTCCACTGGGTGCACTGCTTTTGAGAGGTGTTCTTATTACCCTCCTTAGCCAGTTCACGGGCAGACTCATGTTCCAGACCTGCTTACTGGCAAAAAAGTGAGTGTGGGCCTGTTGCTTGCTGGTGTTCAGCAGCTCCTTGCCCCCCACGAAAGTAGCCATCCCACCAGAAGCTCAGGGAGCATGGTCTTCAAGATTCCTAGATGTCGTACCTCTCTAGGAAAAAGAGCTTTTGCCCGCCAGGCACCCAAATGGAGTAACAGTCTGCCTCCTAACATCTCCTCTAAAACAACGATAGGCCCCTTTAAATATGAGCTCCTTAATCATCTTGTTGCTAATGCCAGTTGTAACTGTTTCCATTAGTGCCTCCTTGATACTCGTTGTGCGTCCTGCCAGTGCTCCACCTGGCCTCCTATTATTTCTACCACTGCTTCTCTCCTTACCCTTACCCGAATGTTAGCTAGTGTTCCTGCCTATCCTCCTCCCTTCCCACCCTCCTCCCTCCTCCTTTCATCCTACATTCTATCTGCCCTTATCTCATCGCCACTTGAGCTGTAATGTGCTACTTTGTACTGGTCTCGCTCTCCCCCCAATGCAATTGGCAAGGTCCGCTGGACTGATGTTTTCTCTACCTCTGTGTGCTTACAACCACTACTAACAAGGCCTATTAGGGCTGATTTATTCTACTACTCTAGGCGCTCGCTACCCCTAGTGTATTCTCTATGTAGATTGTGCTGTCTGTCTGCTGCCTCCTTCAGCCTGTGTTGTCCTCTCTCCCTGTGTTACCCTCCACCATCCTCTCTTATTCTCCTGGAGTTTATTTGTACACAGTGTATAAAGTGTTATTGCCTAGTTACAATTTTTGTACATAGCTATGACCATTGATGTTCTTTCTGTATCTCGCTGCTTAAGTGTAATTTGTTTTTTGATTCATCGTTTGTATAACTCTGACATGGAACCTGTGTAACGAGCTTGTTCTCAAAGATGTTGATCCGAGATCTAAATAAAAAATAAATAAATAAAAATAATAGAGTGGTTCTTGTACCTTTTGCTGAGGTTACACTCCTTGCTCAACAGGTTGACTGTTCCCTGTTGGAACAAATTAATATTTTTTCACCAAACCAATGAAAGGTACAGTACATCTGTGGGTCATACTCTTTCTACCCTGAAAATTTCAGACCAAAATCCCAAACCATCTGGGCGCTAGACAATGACAAAAAAACAGCAAAAAATGGCAGTTTTTAAACTTTTTTCACTATCTGGATCTCAGAAGCCACACATCTGACTGTACCGAAGCTTGGCATGTCAAGAGATTTTACCCCTTCCCCCCATACCATGCTCGCAACATTTTGTGCAAATCTGTTAAACGGTTGCAAAGATTTTAAAGTGCAAAGTAACCAAGAAGGTGATTTAAGATACTTGTTTTGGGTTTGAATTCAAGAGATGGAGTGTTTACTATGTGTGGAATACAAGAATTCTGTGCTCAGTTCTATTGGCAGAATGTTCACCCCGCTATCATACAACAGGAGGCCTCAGATGGAACCAGGGCTTTTGTTTTATTTGTAGCAGGTTAAACAGCACAGGTTTCCTCAGTAAGCAGGTGAGGATAGGAGGGGGATTTTTCATTGACAGCAAAGAAACACCATAAATTAAAAGTGTAGGTACTATAGCACTTTATTTTTTAAGGGGTGTGTGTGTAAGATGAGGATTATGGGGGCAAATAACATTTAATTATTATGTTTTTAAATTTCAGGCAGTTTTATTTTTAGGTCCTAGCTGAAGGTTTTTAGTGAGTAAAGGTGACAGCCACATTTGTGATGGCAGTCAGGGATGTGTGGTAGCATTGATTTCATTGTGAAGAGGTTGCTGGATCTTCTTCCAGTGTGGTTATGCTGGGATATCAGCACTGGGTTCTGAGCTCCTTAGCCAATCAGATTTCTGCATTTTTTTACACTCCTTTTATAAAGTTAAACCATGGCTTGGTGTAAAGTTTAAACAAAGTATTTTTTTTTAAGTTAAAAGCGGCAATCTCACACTCACCCCCACCGGTGTCCACCTCCAACGTTTCATGCAACACTATGTGCGCTTTTTCAAGGAAATGTGAGATTGCTGCTTTTAACTTAATAAAATACTTTATTTAAACTGAGTCATGGTTTAAATTACATGACCAGCATTTGAGTGGCCCTGTTCTGTGCAGTTTCTGAACTGACAACAGTGAAGATTAAAGCCTTCTGTTTATCCCCATGGACAGTATAGTGTAAGCAGGGCAGGTATAGTACAAGCTTGCCACAGGGTGATGTGATTAGTGCTAGTGAGTGGTGCAGTGTAGGCAACCTTGGAGACAAAGCCTTCTGTTTATCCACAGGGGGACAGATAAAGTACCGGCTGCCTCCAACACTGAAGAATTTAGAGCTGATGAGAGGTGACTGATATCATCTGTTTTAACACAGAGGCACTGTGTCTGCTTCCACAACGTGATGGATTTAGTGCTTTGAAAAGTGAGGGAGTGACAGCACTGAAAACTGAAATCCTCTGTTTATCCAGAGATAAGGGAAGGTGCAGGCTTCTTCATACTGATGAGTTTAGTGCTGGCCACAGGCATGAGAACCAGCACATTTACTGCTGCATTTTTTGGAGAAGCGGTACACTGGGATAACCTACAGAACTGGTATACAGCAATATATGTGAAACTAAGGTGTGAGTTGAGAGAAAATACATCCAGTATTTAGCACATAAAAATATTTAAAACAGGATAAAAGAGAACAGTGCAGTGTCCAGCCAAAACTGGTGTCTAATATTTGTTGATCTTTGGCAGTTTGTTGTATTTTTGCACTTATGTATGTTTTAATATATAGTAGCATCTTAAGCTTATTTGACAACCAAATAGCAGCACAATACACTAAATACACAGATACATAGACAGTGACAGTAGAAAAAGGCCCGTCAGCCCATCAAGTTTGCCCACCCTACCTAACTACTCTGAGTTAGTCCTGGTTTGCCATCCCTCCCTATGTTTCTGCCCACCTAGCTAATCCCGTATGCCTGTCCCCACCCTGCTTGAAACTGATCAGTGATTTGGCCTGTAGCACTTTCTCTGGCAGCTTGTTCCAGGCTGAATGGACTAGTGACCTTTTTCTGCTGTCATTGTTTGTATTTCTTTATTTCCTCTTGTCTACCATTCTTTCTGTGAAAACATGCTTACAGATGTCTCTTTTTAACACCTGAGAATGAAAGTGGCTGTACATGTTCAAGTCCTGCAGGCTTTCCACGTGTGTCTTGCTCCCTAGTCCATGGAACATCTTGGTTGCCAAGTCTTGTACTGCTTCCACCTTGTCGCAGTCTCCTCTCAGGTGGGGACTCCAGTACCTTGCACAGTATGCTAGGTGTGGTCGCACCAGTGATCTATGCAATGGGAGGATAACCTTCTGACTTCTACAGTTTATCTCCTTCCCTGTGTAACCCAGCATCAGCATCCTGTTTCCATTGCCCACAGCTCTGTTACAGTGTGTTGCTGTTTTTAGGCTCTCCGATATTATGACCCTTAGGTCCTTTTCCTCCGAGGTGCTTTCCAGCATCATGCCTCACATTTCATATTACACTCATAGGTTCCTCTTCCCAGTGTGCATCACTTTACATTTTTACGCATTGAAGCCCAGCTGCCAAATCTTTCAGCAGCTCTCCAACCTGCCCAGATCCTCTCTGAGTTCCCTTATCCCTTCCTCAGTGTCTACCATTGTACAGATCTTTGTGTCATCTGTGCAGAGGCAGATCTTGCCCTTGATGCCTTTCCCTAGATCACAAATGAATACACTGAAAAGGACCAAGCCCAGCACTGATCCCTGAGGGTACTACACTTGGTACTTCTTTTACCTCTGGAAACACCCCATTAACTACTACCCTTTATGTTCTCCATGTTCCCCACCAAGCCAGTTTTCCATAATTTATTTATTTGAAAACGTTTCACCAGGAAGGACATACAGAGCTGCAATAGCTAATTTCCAGATGCATCCTGGGGGGAGGGGGATACATTGACGAAAACATATACAATTATTTTACAGACAGCAAAATCACATAAACAGGTACAAAGTGAGGTATACATATCCAGATACACAGTTACAAAAAATTTGCATTATATATATTCATTGTTTTACAGAGGAACTAAGGCATAAAACACACAAAGTGCTTGCTATACATTATCATGACAGGAACTTGGCAGGGAAAGTGCTAGAACCAACCAGATTATGTAGTCTGTACAGTCACTAGGGCATGAGTAGGGATCTGCTAGGTAGAGTAGGGGTAGGAGGGAGATGGGTCAGCCTAAGGCGTTCACCCCTTCAGGATGTGGAAAACCCTGCAAGGGGTAGGCAGGGCAAATAGGCATCAGAGATTAGATTAAGCCAAAATTGGTTGGACATTATTGGGGGCAGAGGGAAGAGCAAAGAGGGGGAGAGGTGGTTAGGTGCATTTGCAAGAGAGAGCTATGTGATGACGGAGAAGGAGTAATTGAGAGCGGGAGGACTGAATGGAGAGGATATTTAATGGGAGGGTGTTCCAGATACTTGGGAAGTGGTAAGAGAAGGCAGCACACCCTGAAGTGTTACGCTGGGGGGTGGCCCTGTGGGTGGAGTTACAGAGGGCATAGAGGGGGTGGGTGACTCAGAGATGAGGGAGTATAGGTAAAATACTTCCCAATTAAAAGAGGCGCTATGGGCAAGGTATCTGGCACGGAAGGATGGGAATAATAACGATGAGTAAAGGTCACAGTGGTGGGTACGAGGTGGGCAGCTAAGAGGGAAGCGGCAGAAGGAGGGAAAAACAGTATCCAGTCTTTAAAGGGTGGATTTGGGGGCAGAGTTGTAGACTGTGTGTCCGAAATCAAAGATAGGGAGAATCGTCTTTTGGACTGTCTCTCTCCAGGCTTGCGGTGGAAGGCAGCTGTGGTGTCTGTACAGAGCATCGAGTTTGGGGAGAAGCTTTTTGTGGATGGCATCCATGTGCACCGCAGAATTGAGGTTCTTGTCGAGCCATAGCCTGAGGTATTTGAAAGAGGAGGCATCTTCCAGTATGGAACCATCGAATTTGAAAGGAGGGAGTGGCATCGAGCCTGGCTAGCTTCTACCTGGCGCCAAAGGTCATGGAGACTGTTTTTGGTTTTTTTGCATTTATGGAAAGTTGGTTTGTGCGAAACCAGTGCTGGACGTTGTTGAAGTCCATCTGAAGGCTGTTTGCCACTGCGAGGGGGAAGGACCGGAGGTAAATAAAACTGTATCATCTGCATACATGTGGATTTTTTTTGAGTGATATATTTTTCCGCCCCCGTGCTTGCTGGTCCTCCACTCCTTCGGGCTCTTTCAAGTTCTCTGACCCTTCTGTCTTTCCCGGCCCTCCTCAGACCCCTAGATTGTAGCCAACCCCTGGGATATCCTGGTGTATCCCTTCACTGGAGGTCCCTCTTCTCTGAGGGGAAGGCACCGGGGGAGCAGCGCAGCACTTTCTAGGCCCGGGATGCTGCTGGGGAACAGGAGGCACCGGAAGGCACTGGAGGCCCCTTGGGAACAGAGAACTGTCATCCAGAGGCCAGCGAGCGATTTTCCGTTTTTTCTTAAGGTGCGTGATGTCCTGGCATCAAGGCAAGAGCCGGCGTCTGTCACGCACCACCTCTAATGACCCCGATGTGCTTCACTACCACCGGCCTCCATTAGTGGTCACTTCGGCACCGGGTCGCGATCCCTTCCCTCCCTGGAGACAGCGGACAGTCGTGGGACGCTCAAGCTGCCTCCCCCCGCCGGCCCTCCAGTGACCCGAGCTTGTTCCCGAACCCGGGTTGCTGGCGTCGCAAGCGGAAATCCAACTGCTGTGCCGATGTGCCAGCTACATATGGATTTTAACAGATGAGCAGGCATCGGGTGGATAGTTTCGGAATATAGAAAACAGTATGTGACCAAGTACCTTGCCTTGGGGGGACGCCAGTATTGACTGATTGGGAGAGGGGTGGAGAGGGAGCTGCTGACCCGGACAGACTGGGAACTGCCCATGAGATAGGACTGGAACTAGCTTGTTGCAGATCCGGAGAGGCCAGTCGCAGTCAGCGTGCTGGGGAGAAGGGGGTGGGCAACAGTAATGAAGGCTTTAGGCAGATTGATAAAGATGGCAGAGGTGATGCATCCCTGATCCATGCCTGAGAGAATGGAGTCAGTAAGCCGGAGAAGGGAGGAGGTGGTGGAATGTGCCTTATGAAACCTAGACTGGAAGGGGTAAAGAAGGAAGAAGAGTCAAGGAAAGGGGTGAGTTTAGCCAGGATTGGGAGCAGCAGTATAGGATGGAAGTTACCCGGGTTAGAGGGATCACCACCCTTTGGAAGGGGGACAATAGTGGCAACCTTCCAGACAGCAGGTACGGTGGCAAGCGTAAAAGATAGGTTCAGGAGACTTGGTAAGGGAGGGGCTATGGCGTAAGCTGAAAGGTGAAGCAGTTTGGGGTCGATGCCATCTGGGCTTTTACCCTTGTGGGGAATTAGGGCTAACGATGCCATCCATCCTATATAGCAAGTGCAGCGAGTGCAGGCACTAACCACAGTGGTAGGTGGGGATTACTTGGACCCTGAGCTCAGCTTTGAGAGAATTTCTTAAGGTGGCTGAATGCACCTCAACAGGTTGGTTATTACAAAGATTTGGAAATCTATACGAGAACCCGGCTCAGCCTAATTTCATTTGGGGTTTGGATAGAGTGGCAGAACAGACTCTTGAGGGCATAAGTGGGTAAAACAAGAGGCAAATGAATAAACAGTTTATTGTAATCTTTATTCACAAATCCGTAAAATAGCAGCAGCAGTGTGTGGTGACGAGAGCTCCCCTGACCGGTTTCACTCAAAGTTTCCTTGTGGGGAGGTGGGGGTGTCTACCCACTGCTGGTGTTCCATTTAAATAAGGCAATGTATTAAAGTGACAGTACACTGCCGGAATATCTACTATTGCACACAGTTCATTAAATAACATACATCAAAAAATCATAGAAATTGCCAGCGGTGGAGCTACCGCTTGCGGCCAGCGACACGGGTCGGGAACGGACTCGGGTGGTTGGAGGGCTGGCGGGGAGGAGGACTGCACCCAGAGGTTGCTGTCCTCCTCGGGGATTGCGTCCCACTGCTCTTCCACCACCTGGGTGACCACAGATGGATGTGCCGAGAGCTAGCACGAGAGGGAGGGAGGGCGCCAGCCAAGAGCTGGAGCATCTGCATGCCACTGCGTGCTCCACCCCTAGGCTCTCAGAGAGTGCCGACGTTGAAGGAGCCGAGAAAACCAGAAAAAGGACCTTGTCACGGGGGATGGAGACGGGACCCGACTGCCCCAGACAACCCATAACCGGGCTACCGATGGATGCTGCAGATGGACCTCCTGACACACGCTAATGGACTGGAGGGGGTAAAGGGGTTCCCCCCTCCTCCCCGCCCGGGGGGGGGCAGGCCGAGGCAGAATGGAGAGAGGTCCAAGCGTCACCACGGGAGGTAACCGGTGAGGGACTAGGGGACCACAGTCTAGGGCTCCCTGAGGAAGTTCGACTGTGGCAGAGAGAGGGGTTAAAAAAAGAAAATCATAGAAATCTATCCCAGTTTCTTTTGAATTTGTCTACTGTATCCACCACCACCACCCATTCTGGCAGTCTGTTCTATGACTGCATCACCTCCTCAGTAAAGAACTTACCCCTGATGTCCCCTCTGAATCTTCCCCCCTATAAGTTTGTAGGTATGCCCTCTAGTGGATTTGTTCTTACTAATTCTGAAGATGCTCATACCCTTCAAGTACTTGAATGTCTCCACCATATCCCCCCTCTCCTCCAGCGTGTACAGGCGCAGCTCCCCCAGTCTCTCCTCATATGACTGCCCCTGCAGTCCCTTCACCATTTTGGTTGCTCTTCTCTGGACCCTTTCCAGTTTGTCCTAGTTCCCTTCCAGGTATGGCCTCCAGAACTGGACCCCATATACTGTGTGTGGTCTGACCATGGTTTTGTATAGTGGCATGATCACTTCCCGCCTCCTGCTTGTACATCCCATCCCTGTGCATGCCAGCATTCTGAGTGCCTTCCCTGCCGCCCTGTCGCACTGACTCCGGACTTTCAGGTTGTCAGAAATAGTGATGCCCAGGTCTCTTTCCTATTCTGTTACCCCTGTTCTTTTCCCTCAAGCCAGTATTTTGGCTTTGGGTTATTACGCCCTACATGCATAATTCTGCACTTCTGTCTCCTAAGCTGGTCTCCGGGCTTCCTTACTCCTGGGCTCCACCTCCTGATACTGACAGACAGGCAGGAGTCAGACCTCCGCAGCAGGGGATATCCAGCCCTCCACTTCCTGTCTCCCTCAGTTTACTTCCTGCCTTCAGTGGAGCAGGTACTCTGCAGCAGAGCTCTGCCACGGGGCAGGGCTGAAGAGACTGTAAGTTATAAAATTCTTTGTTTACTTGTGGAGCAACTATATGATGGCTAGAAGCAATTGAGACTCGCCCCTTGGTGGGACCCAGTCTCAGCCTTGCAAGCTGCACAGACTGGCCCCACTCTGAGCGGGGCGACAGGGACTCCTTATATAAGCACTGGAGTGCTTCTGGGGACAAGGGCTGTTCTGTTGACGACTGGCTTGGTGGAAAATGTAAGCCTCTCGTCGATGGAGATGCAGGCAGTACGTGGAGGAGAGCGCCAGGCCACTCTGTTTCGGTCTCCCCCATGACGAGCACCTGTAAGCCCTCAAGGCAAGGGAGACTTTTTCATTTTAGCAGCCCTCAAGGCTAGAGGAGCTCCGTATTCCAGCAATGCAGTGCTTCTGGGGACAAGTACGAGTGCCTTCTTCAATGAGCGGCCTTGGAGAAAATGTCAGCCGCTTGTTGATGGGCAACTCGTCGATGGGGTTCCAAGCAGCATGCTGAGGTGAGCTCGGGAGAGCGCTAGGCCTCTCGGCGATGACAAGCGCTGAGGAGAGCGCCAGGTCGCTCGTTGCCGTTGGGAACAGCATCATAGTGGTGGTCCCAGATCAGATCTTTCATTTAACGGTAGCGCTGGAAGATACCCTTCATTTGGAATGTTGAGGACACCCAGCAGCACTGTAGGGTTCCCACAAAGCAAACGGGTATTCCTGCACAATGGGGTGCACAGCGCTGGGGTATTCAGCATTACAGGTTCCCCTACAGGATTTGAGCGTAGTGCTTGGGGCCCTTCCCCCCAAATGGGACCAGTGGAACTCCCTCTCAGCATGACAGCCCCCCCCCCCCCCAAATAGCATCAAGGGACAAGATGGATGTTATTCATTACATTTTCTGTTTACAGCACACAAAGGATGGGAGTAGCTTACTTTTTGGCCCTTAAGGGGCTAGCAGCAATTCATGCAACTTGGCAGCAATTCAGCAGCTTCAGCAGCATAACTCGAAAACCTCCAGGGGGAGGGGGTGCGTGGATTAAAAGGGGAACAGGACCATTTAGGGCATGGCCTCAGGCAAACTTTCCAGGGGCAAAAGACGCCAGTGTGAATTTGTCCCCGTTTCTAATCATTTTCGGCGGATCACCTTGCCTAATTGGTGAGAAGGCAGTATCCGCCAATGTCGAAGTCAAAGGAGGCAGCCCCTTCCTTGACTCAGACTGATAGTCAACAGACAAGATGGGTCTGAACAAGTAACAACCACCATTCTGAGACAGCAGCGCCCACCGGGAGACCCATCAGTCCACAGCCCCCTCACTGGCTATAGGTCTCCCAGTCAGGTAAAATTGGACCTTGGCCCTGGACCCAGTATGCCTCTCAGGGCCCCCTGTATCTCCAGATGGGGGCCCACACAACACAAAATAAAGCCCCGTTTTCATGCGACGTGGAGCAGTAGTCCTCACAGCGGTGTGAGGGCAGTCCTCTTCGTGTGTGAAGAAGGAAGGAGAGAGAAGGGAAAAAAAAAAAAGGAGGGTTTAGCCGGGATTCTCCTCTAACCGTCCACGGAAGCCTCCACCCAGCCGAAACAGACTTTCACCTTACAACTGCAACTAAATCTGCTTCAGCCTTCCATATTCCCCAGCTACTGGGGGACTTGCTATTTAGGAATGGCAAAGTCCAGGATGTACCTATCCGATGGCCTGGCAGATCTCTAAGATTCCCAAGTCTGACAAGAAGCAATCTAGCAAGTGGTTCCTATGCCCTGACATCGACCCTTCAATTCAAACCGGACCAAGAAGTTGGTCATCCCAGCCGAAGGAGGGACTTCTCTCAGAAACCCAGTGTATAAGGACGTGGATGCCTCACTCAACTGGGTCCTCCAAGCATCAACATCGTCTCAGGGTAACAACTAGAGAAAGAGTTCCCTAACCAATCCTGTGTTAGCCTAAAATGCTCTGTCTGGGGTCCCACTTTTAGTCTTTTATTTTCCGGTAACTGATCCAGAGAGGAACAGAATTATTCCTCATCGGCTACAGTTCTTGGGGAGGTGGTCAGATGTGCCGCTTGGAGCAGGTATCCAACCTCGACTTGTGCACCCCCTGGCTTCGGGTCTGGCAAGCAATTGCCTCTACAGGAGTCAGTCGGTCAACTTGCCCAATGTAGGTAATCTCCTGTTTGGCTAAGCTCCAAAGGAGATAGTGAGGGATTATGAAGAGAGGCCAAGGCACACATCCCACATCAAGAGGCAGGGGCTAGTCTTCATCTCAGGCCCCAGAAGATTTTTTGCATCAGCTAGCCTTCAATAAGGGTCAAAATACTATACTAATTTTGCTGGAAAAAGATCATGCTATCCAGGCTCATCCCCCAGCAGTGGGCAGGTTTTTAAAAAAATTCTCTGGCCATGGGCCTAAACTAAGTCAGACAGAGGGGTCATAGACATTACCAGTGCCCAATACACGCCCACACTACCTCATGTGGTGCCCTCCCCATCCTGGCAACCCATATAAAAGGCAACGCTACGGGCCATTATGGGATTATGGCAAATGGGCTAGTTTCCCATTCTTTATCATGCCAAAACGCATGGGGGATTCAGGCCAGTCCTTGTTCTTGAATTCTGGCATAGTTTTGTCCACAGCAGGCCCTACAAGATGGAAACCTTGTCATAAATCATCTTTTTTTTTTTTTTCCAACTCTTTGTCCCTCTTGACACAGCTCAGGAGAACTCTCTCGGGCATCCTCTCCGTTCTGCCTGCCTGCCTGAGATCCGCTGCAGTCTAGTGCCCTTCTCTCCCCCGCTGCCAGTACCCCCGATTTAACCCGCCTGGGGAAGATAGCCCGACCACTGAGTTGGGCTCCTTATGAAGACAGACCCTGGAAGACGGGCGGGGCCCGGGTGGAGGAGTGATGAGGCATGGCCCAGTCAGATCCAGAGCTGGGCATGGTGGAGATGTGCCATCACCTATCTCCATGAGTTGTTTTTTTCTGTTTTCTGTCCTGTTTCGTTGCCCTCCCTTGCATGTGCACTCCCCGATGCTCAGCTCATGGCAACTCTGCCACGCTGTAATGTGCTGCCCCGAGCTACTGCGGCTTTCCTCCCGGTCTCCACCAGAGGTTGCCGGAGCTCCGGACATCCAAGAACCCTCCCCCTGGGATAGGAGAGCAGCCCAGCGGGCGCTCAATCCGATCCCTCCCCTGCCGACGCCCGAGCTCACTTCCGAACTCTGGTCACTGGCGTGGTGTGAAGTGTGGCGTCCAGCGTCTCAACCCTCAGTGCCACTGGGCCGGCCGTCATAAATCATCTTGAATAGTTGGGTCCACAGCATACCCTACAAGGCGGAAACCTGGTTATCAATCTGGGAATCGCAAAAAGGTTTTTTCTGGCATCCATAGATCTGCAAGATGCCTATTACATTTCCCACTCAGTAACGTCACATGCACAATCTCGGGTTCAGATTGGCAGAACAATACTTCAGTTCAGACCCTGCCATTGGGGTCTTCCTCAGACCCATGGACAAGATTAAGGTGCTGGTAGTGGTCATAGCACACATCAAGGCCCCGCAGCTCAACCAAACATTACAAGCAGTGGCAGAGGTGGTCTGGTACCTGCTGGCACACAGTTTTCTCATCATCTGGAGAAAGATGTCCATAATTCCAAACCAGACCTTGAGCCTCTTGGGGGCAGACATCATGACACAAGTTTTTCTCTCCCCCCCAGAATACTAAATCTCAGATTCTGCCGAAGCTCATCAAGGAGTTTCAGGTAACTCCTCAGCTGTCTGCTTATTTTTTCATACAGTTCATTGTGACAGAATAGACCTTTCCTACAGTGATGGTCGTGGGGGACAGAGGTCATGAAGGGTTAGGCCATCCTCACCAAAACCGAATTGCAAACGATGCAAGCCTCGGGAGCTGGGGAGAGCTCGCCTACATCAGCTGTTGGCACCCGGCAGGATCAGCTGTTGGCACCGGGCAGGTGGTCACTGTTAGAGACACAAGGTAAGCATAAACGTTTCCGACAGGAGAACAGTAGGCCATGTCCCGAGACGCTCTGAACAGCTATTCCCTAATCAGGATAGTCTGGTTCCAACCAACAATACATCAGTGTTGGCATACACCAACCATCAAGATTACACAAGAAGCTCAAAAGGCTAAGGGAAGCCCTTTTTCTCTCGGTGAGCTGAGCACCACTGACCGAGGTATATCCCAGCACAGGTAAATGTCACAGCAGACTGACTTAGTGGTAAGGCTGGTCGACCAGGGAAATGGGGAGCTAAAGGATAGTCCCTCCGACATATTGACAGAACAGTGAGGCAATCCTCAGACAGATTTTTTTGCCTGCTGGCGGAACTCCAAGGTAAAGCTTTTCTGCTCCCTGGCCAAGGATGAACCAGCGGGGGTTCAGGACACCTTTTCCCCTAAACTGGGATGAGTTTGGTCTCCTGTATACCTTTCCTCCGATACCGCTTCTATCGAGAGTCCTTCACAAAGGGGTTCGGGACAGGGCAGTCATGTTTTTAGTCTACCCCTTATGGCATTTCTGCACATAGTTCCTGATTGTCATTTGTCCATCAAGGTGACCACGTCTAACATTCAAGATCAGCCTGAACATTCTCCATCAGGGTTTGGCTCAGCATCCCACTTATACAACTTGTCTCTAGGCCCAGGCATGGAGTGAAAAGACCTTCAAGGAGCTAGGCTACTCAGCTCCTCTTATTGACACAATGTGGAACTCATGTCTTTCTTCTTCCTCCAAAGGGTATTGTCGAATCTGGAGAAAATTTTGGTTTTGGCTTCATTCAAAACACATATAGAACTTCCAATATAATCGCCTGTTCTACTGCAGTTCCTGTCAGAATGGTCTAAGGTCTGCAGCCCGCCTCCTTACAGTTTCAAGTTTTTGCACGGGAGGCACTCTTGATGACGGATCCACGGGAATCGTTGGATTCATGTCCCCGTGTCTGTAGTTTCTAAAGAAAGCAACATTAAAATGACTTCCAACTCTCCAAAGCAGCCACTTTGGAGTCTTAAACTGGTTCTCAAGGCTGTGTCCAATGCCCCTTTAGAACTTATCGAGGAAATATCCATCACGTGTCTCCAAATAAAGGCAAACTTCTCTCTCTCATAGCTATTGCTTCGTCCAGGAGGATCAGCAAACTAAAAGCATTGCTTATACAAGAGCTATACACTGCTGTTCATACAGCTCGAACAGTTCTAGGTTATTTGCCAAAGCTATGCCTCCATTCCATTACAATTAAGGGTTCATTCTTCCTTCCTTCTGCCCACTCTACAAAGCAATAAGGAAAGGGAATTGCCTCCACTAGAGCTGGGAGGTGTGATAAAAACATAGAGGCCTGCAGGTTCAGGGCAGACTGGGGCCTCAAGGCTGATTCAGTCTGCCCCGGATGAAAGTGTATATTGATAGAGTAAGCTATTCGCAAAACTTCCAAGTTTGTTCATGTCAGCTACGGGCCAAAATTATGGGTAACAAGGATTCAAAAGGCACTATAGCCAGACTTCCATGGCTTGTGATTAGGACGGGGTAACTTCCCTGGCCCAGGGAGAGCCCTTTTCACCACAGCTATGGCCTCTTTGCTGGTGTACTTCAGAGAAGCATCGACAGCATACTTATGCAGAGATGCCACTTGATAATCCATTCACACATTTTTAACATTTTATTCGCTGGAAGTGATGCCCTCGGAGGAGGCATCCTTGGCCGTGGAAATGCTTCAGTCGGTGGTGGATCCCTATGGGCTCCTGACCTTCTTCCCACCCGGGACATCTGGGGACATACTGCTTTTGTATATCCCAGGAGTAAGGAAGTCCGGAGACCAGCTTAGGAGAGAGAAATCGAAATTTAAATACCTGTAAATTTTCTTTCTCCGACTGCTGGTCTCCGGGCATCGGATTCCCTCCCAGAATGTATATACTTGACTGACCTCATGGCCATATACGCCTTAAAATTCTTCTTTTCTGTTTCCAAGTTCTTGTAGTGTTGCCACATTGGACTGCTTTAGGAAGAACTGAGGGAGACAGGAAGTGGAGGGCTGGATGTCCCCTGCTGCAGAGGTCTGGTTTCTGCCTGTCTGTCAGTATCAGGAGGTGGAACCCAGGAGTAAGGAAGCCTGGAGACCAGCCGTCGGAGAAAGAAAATTTACAGGTATTTAAATTTTAGATTTTTTTGTATTGAACTGCAGCTGCCACCTTTCTGACCACTCCTCCAGCCTAACCAGATCCTCCCTCATACCGGCCACCCTCCTTCCGCTGTATCAACCCTGTTACTACAGATCTTCATGTTGTCTGCAAATAGACACACCTTCCCCCGTAGACCCTCTGTGATGTCCCCTGTGTGGATGATGAAAAGTATGGCTCTCAACACAGACCCATGGGAACCCCACTCATCACCTTTTCTTCCTTTGAGTGCACCCCATTCACCACAACCCTCTGTGTCCTCCCCTCCAACCAATATTCTACCCAGTTTGTGAGCTTGCTGCCCACTCCCAAGCTGCCTACCTTGCCTATCAGCCTCCTGTGGGAGACGGTGTCAAAGGCCTTCCTGAAGTCCAGGTAGACCACGTCCACTGCCCCACCCTGGTCTCATATCTCTGTCACTTTGTCAAAGAATTCAATCAGGTTGGTCTGGCAGGACCTCCACAACCTTTAAATCCATGTTGATTGACATTTAGGGAGGCCCTCCCACTTTAGATATTTTATCAGCCTTTCCTTAATAAGTGCCTCCATTAGTTTACCAACCACGGAGATAAGGCTAACTGGGCGGTAGTTTCTCGACTTCTCCCTTGCACCCCTTTTATGTAGTGGCACTACCTCAGCTCTTTTCCCGTCCCCAGGAACCTTTCCCTTGTGCAGTGAGTGACAGGTTAAGTAACCTCGTGAGCGGTGCTGCCAACTCCTGTTTTCATTCTTTGAGTACCCTTGGGTGAGTCCCGTCCGGACCCATCGCCTTATCTGTCCGCAGCTTTCCTATTTCTTCCAATATCCTAGCCTCCATGAAGGGACTTGAGTCCATCTCACTACCCATCCTTCCCCTGTTTTCCAACTTTGGCCGTTATAAAAAATGTCTTATAAGAAATGTGATAAAAACACAAGTTACAAATACAAAAACTCGAGCTACACTGGGGGCACATAAGTAAAAACAGCAGAAAAACTGTTATTAAATGAAGAGAAAAGTGAGTGTCCCATGGAAACTCCAAAATTCTTCTTCACGTAATTTTTTAATAATAAATAGTTTCTGCGTATCCATGTGGCATCCTTGTGTATATGTGAAAACCTAAAAAGCTAAAGGATAGAAAAGAAGAGAGAGGAGAGTCCATTAGTTACAATATACTGGCCAAGATTCTAAAAGAGCTCATTTCTTTCTTCTACTTTGGTTAATAGTAGTAGATCCAATTCTGTAATTGAGCCCAGGTTTAAACAGGGCTCTCAACTGTACAATCCACAAGGCTTCATGATTCAATGTGAGATTGTTGCGATTCCCACCCCTTCACCCTAATCTAACCCTTTCAATCCCACAGAAAGTAAATACGTGGGATCCCTGATTCTCTTGAGAGCAAATATGTTGGGCCAAAGCATTTGAACAATCTTTCCCCTCAGTTCTACGGAGGAGCTCCCCCCACCACATGCACCTTAAAAGAACGTGATGTCATTCTCACATAAAATGCTGAGCAAGTACATGTTGCTAAATAGATTGTTTTCTGTGTCACAATTAATGAATGATCTTATTTCAAAAGTCTTTGTGGCATTTGTACTAGTAAAGAAAGATGTTTTGGTTATATTTTGACAAAATTTACATCAGCCACACTTAAAAGTACATTTGTACAAAGGAGGTAACCATCTCGTCACTGGTGGTTCAGGATTGCACACTGATTGTAAACTGTGTACCAGTCTATCCTGTAGATTTGTCCCTCGTTTATATACAATTCTCAGTGTATTCTCTGTGTATTCCTAAGTATTGGATCTGATCTCAATACATTCTAATTCTTATGTATAAGGTTTCTTACCTTACTGCTTTGTCTGCAGTAGGTAGTGATGAAACTGAATTGGTGTGGTCGATTGGCTACACTATCTGAGGGGGCCCTAGGATGTAGAAGTGTAGCCCTGTCTGTATCTCTAGCAGTGTTCATTGCTTTAAATCCAAGATATGTGGCCTATAACCTCTATCTTTAAACCTGCTGTACAGTTCACTACTTTTGCATTCAAAGTCAGAGGGCATAAATAGATTGGGTAACTGGAGAGAGGAGAAAAAAGAGATAACGAGGGGTTTGAGGGTCCAGCTTTTGAACAAGAAAGTGCCCCATGCATTAGCCAGCACCCTTCCAGCGATTGCCTGTTGAGGGCAATATACAGAGAACAGTGACAGGTGTGAGAAGGCAGTCAAGGGCAAAAAGGCAAAAGAGGTGAAAAGAGTGTCCAGCTTGGCAAAGGAAGACTTTTGTGGGTGCACTGTAGACTAGGTCATCATAGTTGATGACAGGTTAAATAATTTTCAAGACTATTTTAGATCTGGCCACCTAAGGGAGACAAGCTTTATGACAATACCAAAGTACCAAGACGTGAAAGGAGTTTGGAGTTAAAGACCCGAGTATGGTGAGGGAAATCCAATTTGTTTGTTTAGTCAGAGTTGCCTAGGTATGTGAACCTGTCAGCCTATAACATAGGGGAGCCATCCATGGCAGCAAGTTTATAGGGCAGTGGTAAATTTGACTTTGTGTTTTGTACCAGAAGTTATGTAAATAGTTATGTGGTTATTTTAGTTTTTGTTAACCAGGTAGATACACTAGGCAGAACCTGGCTGTTTTCAGGTACGACCCAGGAGAGTTACAACAAGGGTGATGCAACACCAGACATTTTGCAAAGGGGAGACAACTGCACTGGGGCCAGTGCTGGACTGCACCAAACTCTGGTATCTAAGCCCTTTTGTATACCGATTTATATGAGAATAGGATGGATGCATTAGGTTTAGGGATGAAATGACTTGTGTCATCAGCATATGTGTGCATGAATGATAAGAGACAGACAGTGCAAGCTCATTTAAGAATCTGGAGAAGAAAGTAGTGCCACAGATTGAGCTGTGGTGGACCCCAGTGTCAGTAGGTAGTGGAAAGGAAATTTTAATCTCCAGTATACCTAGATTGGAGGTGATCTGTGAGGTTGAACTGAACCAGTCTACTACTTGGGGAGATAATTGCCGTGTATAGCTTTTGCAAGAGAAGCGAGTGAGCCCCTGTGTCAAAAGATGTAGCCAAATCGATAAAAATGGTAGCCTTTTGGATTATAATTAGTGAAATTCAGAACAATGTGACGGTTGAATGATTTTCACTAAAGCCTGACTGAAAAGGGCTGGGGAAATTTTAAGTCTAAACAAGTTCAAAAGCTGAGCTTGAACACCATGTTCCAGTAATTTGGCTCGGATAGAAGCAGGGTGATAGGTCTGTGGCTTCCAGGATGCATGTCATCCTCCCTTTTGTGATGGGATACTACATCAGTAAATTTCCAGGAAGTCAATACTGTGCTGCTGCAGAGTGAAAGGGTATAATGAGTTTACTGATTTCCAACTGGATTTGGAAACACCCAAGACCTTGGTTGAGGCGTTTATCATTTCCAGAATCAATTACTGGAATGTGTTTATTATCCAGGCTTCCATAAATTTAAGAGAATTTTAAACTCAGTTACCATAATATTGGCAAAATAAAAATCTTTGGTGCATATCATGCCATTCTTACTCTTTATGTAGTGCACACTTTGCCATGTGTAATTTCTTACTTTATCACTAGGTGGCAGGGAACAAGCAAAACTTTTTTTGCAGCCACCTCAGTCTGGCAGATTCAGTGAACCTGGGAGTGATGATCACTAGTGACCCGAAGCACTCCACGCAGTGCAAGAAAGCAGCAGCAAGGGCAAACAAGATGCTGGGATGCATAACTAGCGGGATCAGCAGTAGGAGAGAGGAGGTTACTGTTGAGGCTACATCTAGAGTATGGAGTTCAGTACTGGTGCCCACACCTCAAAAATGACATTAACCTGCTGGAGAAGGCTCAGAGGAGGACTACAAAGATAACTGATCAGCAGGGTAGGGCATACGAGGAGAGGTTGAGGATACTGAACATGTACTCCCTGGAGGACAGGAGAGTGAGAGGGGGTTCATGATTGGGACCTTCAAGTACTTGAAAGGGATAAATAAGGTGGATAAGGAGAGTCTCTTTAAGCTGAGTGACAACCATAACACGAGGGGGCACAGTCTTAAGCTGGAGGGGGGAGGTTTAGAAGGAATTCCAAGAAGCACTTCTTCATGGAGAGGGTGGTGAACATTTGGAATGCACTGCCAGAAGAGGTGGTTTCGTTGAAGACCATGGGCAGCTTCAAGAGAGGCTGGGATAGGCAAAGGGGGAAAGTAAAGATCATGGGTAGGGAGGATGGGAGGAGTGGGGAGAGGGCAGAGACAGTAGCTCAAGCTGTGGACCCTGCAGTAGGAGCAGACTAGATAGACCAAATGGCCGCTTTCTGCTGGCTTCTTCTTGTGTTTATATGTGTCTCCTCGCAGATCTATATGTGTGTGGATGACACTTTAGTTTTTGCATCCTGTTCCTTGGACAGCAGATAGCGACTTGCCAGGCTCCTCTGCACCTCGTTGCTCAAGACACTCTCTGCCCCCCCCTCAACGGCATCCTATCTGTACATACCTTGGAGTTCGGGGGGATCGAAGCCTCCATTTCTCCGACCACATCAATGCAATCCACTAAAAGCTCCTTCGCAAGCTAGATGCACTGTATCACAGCAAATCTTGCGTCCCTTCACCCATCTGCCATGAGATCATCCTCAAGATGATCCTTTTGGTGTTTCAGTTTGTCTATGTGGATATAATTTATTGTAATGCGCCTTGGTTTTAAGAAAGGCGTAGACAAATAAAGTTTATTATTATTATAATTACTGGCCACAATTTTTTAACACGGGCACAGCGAGTTATAATTTGCCGTTATAACTACCTCGGCTAGTTATAACGGCAAACACGAGCTACTCTGCTCTAGAGCACAGCGAGACATAAGGAAGTAACCGACTTGTGGTCTCGCAGCTCGCTGCGCTCCTGTCAGATCTACCGTCTGAAACAAAACAAATACGGACCACTTTTAAAAAACGGATGTAAAATAGCGACAGCAACAGCACAAGATTCTTAAGAAATGGAGACAAGATTTTAAATCGTAGACTCCCTATAACAGAACAATTTACAGTAGAGCAGCATAATCTAAATACCAAAAAGAAAACAGACAGTGACCTCCGTCTCAATTTTTTAGCAATAATCTATTGAATTTGCAAATAAATGAATAAGGCAGTTGAAGAAACACGTTTTTAAAATAATTAAAAACTGCAATGTTGTACAACCACCACAAATAAATTCTTCATTATACCACAACTGCCTTATTCATTTATTTGCAAATTCAATAGATTAATGCTAAAAAATTGTGACCAGCAATTATAAAAATAAGTAATAAGCAGGTGGAATGTTTATGAGACACCGGTGTGGATGCCAGAGAACCGGCTCACCTGGGTTTATGGGCATCCCACACCTCAGGTGTGTGTAAAATTCTCATAATAACCACCTGCCTATACATTATTCTCTATATTATAATCTACAGTGCCACCCACACATCTACCATAGCCAGGCTGAGGCCCCTTTTTCTGTCCTCTTGTCATATTAATTTGAACTGCCACCCCCCTTCCTCATCACTGATTTCAGCACCAAACCTTTCCTTCCCTTGCTCAAAGTTAGGTGCCTATCCCACTATGCTACATTTCTCTCTCCAGAATCGGGTTCAGCTGTCTTTCCAGCTATTGTCTCCCTTCACTCTTCTGCCCTACCTGCTTAATACCACCTCAGATTTTGTGATTCATGTTCCTTCCCAAGCCCCTTATCTAAAATCACTGCTGGGCAGGCTGTCTTCTTCCTCTGAAATAGCCTCCCTCCTTCCTCTGATTCACTTCCTCCTTTTCCTTCATGTCCCTGCTCTGAGAACACTTCCACTCATGTTCCTCCTGCTACTAGCCTTCCATTCTCCCTTCCCCCTCATTTTTCCTGTGTTTCTCCCACAGCATTTATAGTTCATATAACTTTCTGCTACCAACTTATATTATTGTTGCTTTCCATTTGCTTCTTCTGGCTGCATTCAGTCTTACCTTCATTCAACAGCAGTATATTGTATCTGATCAAAAATCATTAAAAATGTGCAAAAAATAAAGCTAGAACAAGGTTAGATGTACAAAGATGTGATATCTGAAAGAGGAAAAGATCCAAGTTACAAGAAATGGACTACATGTGATCTGTTAATAGAAGCATGGAAACCATTTAGCTTACTTTTTATCCCTCCTGAACTCCTTCAGTGTTCCACTCCTTCAGGCATTGCTCATGCCCCCGCTGAATCTCCTGACACACGGTGTCTGCCCCCTAGGGTGCTCCGATTACTCCCTATCTCCTCTTTCTGCCTCCTTGGAGCACCTGCACAGCGGGGCTCTGCCCGTGGGACCTGGACTTGGATGGCGTAGAGCGGCTGTCATCTAGGCCCATTGAGGGCTTTTTCTTGTGGTTCTCTATCCCAGCCCCTTGAGGCGCCGACGGGGATGCTCGTCCAGAGGTGGCGTGCTGTGCTTACGTCTCCTCCCAAGTCGCCTAGCGTTCCCCCCCCCCCGACTCCGGTGAATGGAGCCTCCAGAACCCTTGAGAGCCCGTGCTTCCACCAGCTCTCTGGGGATGTTGGGTACACTTAGGCACCCCTGGTATCCCTCCCCAGAGGGAGGAGAGAATCCATTGGGACGCTCAATCCTCCCTCTCCCCGCCGACCCCAGTCCGTTCCCGAACCTGGGTCACCGGCGCAGCACGAGGTGTGGCGTCCACTGCCTCAACCCTCAGCGCCACCGGGCCCTTGGAAACCATTTAGGATGGGAGAAACTTAGACGGCCCATCATGGCCTGCTCCTTCCAAAGCCATTGTGCATTTTCTCTGCATGAGTGAGATAAATGGCTAAGAACTATCTCCTCTGTCTCTGTGTGCTTACCTGGTAAAACAATTTAAAATAATAGATAAACTCTTTTGTGCAAAATCAAAAATAAATTGTAGTGGTGCAATAACATAGAAGTGCAGGTACCTCAAAATGCCATCAACACACATTTCCAAAAATGACACACACAGCTGGGGGATCAGGAAATGTTCATTATGATTTACTGGCAGCACAGTATTATAATCTGTTTCCCCTCAGTGATGTCATTTATTGTGTTACTGATTGAGAAAATTGATGCTTGTAGCTGTAATGAGAAGGAGATTGAAATGTGAGTTATATTCCTGCCCCTGCAAGAGCTACAGGTTTGGCCAGTGGCTAATTTTAAACAGATTTTCCTGGCTAAAGCATAGGGACACCTTCCTTGGAGGCAGTATAGTGTGGTGGTTAAGGACACTGAGCTACAAACCTGGAGACCTGGGTTTGAATCCCACAGCTCCCACTTGCATACTGTGTGACCTTGAGCAAGTCCGTTAACTTCCTTGTGCTTCCACGTCGCACCAGGAAACGAGCTTTGGCTTAGTGTGCCTTTCCTGGTTAAACAGTTTCCTCTTCCCTTCTCTTCCTTGTAGGTGGACATTCCACTTTAAGTGATAAACTCACAGTCTAATAGTCTTTAACTTCCTGTGGGGTCTTTTGGTATTTCTGTTTCAGGGCAGTACAAAAAGAAGAGATAATTAGGAACTATTACCGTAATTATTTATGTGTTGGTATTCTTACCAATGCATTCTTAACAGCAACACTTTCATACCATCACAGTAATACCATTAGAGTTGACCCTCCCAAGCAAGATGACTTGTACTGAGAGTTCATCTAATGTATTAGCAAATATCCTCCCACCCTTGGAACATCAATCCAGGCACTGAAAGCTCATCCCCAGTGCAGGAAAAGACTCCACCACCACCCCTCCTGAAACATGAAAGCCAATACTGGGATCTCATCCTCAGACTGTGACAAGACCCCTCAGTGCCAACCCATTTAGAATTCCACTATGAATCCGTCCCTGGTGCTGGAAAAGTCCCCCAACCCTGAACATCATGACAGGGATTGGGGGACCCCGTTTACCTCACCGGGGGGCGCAAGCCCTGGGTTTATCAACTGTCAGGTAAGTTCAGTAGATAGTCCAAAATAAAGTTTAAAATGACTAGATTAGCGAGGTGCTCTTCAGGGTTGCTAACCTCAATTACATGCAAAAAGAGACAAAAGGAGCACTCAAACGAAAAATAAATAAGTGCTAAAATATTTTATTTACTCCTGAGCAAATGAACCAGGAACCCCATGCTGCTGTCAGGCTTCAAAGGGGGTATGGCTAGCTGGAGATACAAAGACTCTTAAATACAACCGCTGACATCATCAAATTGAGACATCAACAACCAAATTGCTACACCTGTGCCTAAGTGTGCTAGTAAACAAAAGATAGTGAAACCTAATTGCTATTATAACATATACATAGTAAAAAAAAATTTTTTTTATCTGTTTCTTTTGTACACAAAGTCAAAGAAATAGAGAAGCTGAATATCATACCAGTTAATTAAACATATTCTTGTTGTCTATCAGTATATAGTCATTCTCTATCTTTATGGTTAAAAGAACACCAGTAATAAACGTGTTCCTACAATAGATTAAGGTCATATTTCCATTAATAATTTTATACCTTTAATACAGATCATATCTTTAAAGTTAAAACGGTGTATTATAACCACAATGAGTCATTGTCACAGAAACATACAAAGGAATACAAGGCTTAAGACAATCAAACTTAACAGTTCAAATTATAACACAGACATACAGAACAGAATGCCAAGGAGGAAAGAAATTGGGGGTGAGGAAGGGGATAAAAAAGGAAGAAGGAAAGAGAAAAAGAAAAGAACGGGGAAGAAAAAGTAAAGGAAGATATGAAAAACAGTTTAGGAAAAATAAAAATAGGTAAAATGAGAAGGGACACAAAGGAAAAAGTATATGTATGAGAAAAGAGCGGACTGGGAAGATGTCCCAATGTGATCACCCTTACACAACTTTCATCCAAAGAATGGGAGAAGGGCCTTCCATTTTAGGTGGGGATCTACAGGCACACATTCTCTAATGGTCCTATATGGGAGAAAAAAACAGAAAAAAGACAGTGACAAGACAGTTAACATATAAGCAACTGCTATCATAAATTTATTTCCACATTTTCTTTTTGTCTTTTAAAAATGGCTTTAAGTCCCATTGGTCATTGAGTCCATCTGGTTTAACTGTGCCTAATCTGTAAATCCATCTACTTTCTTGTTTCAGTAGTTCATTGGTTCTATTACCTCCAAATTTAAGGGGCTGTTGCCAATCAATTCCCATAAACTTCATATGTTTAGGATCTGAATTATGTTTCTGAAAAAAATGTAATCCAACTGGAGTATCAGTCTTAACATTAGTTATATTTCTTACATGTTCCTGTAGTCTGTCTCTTCTTTAATGCTCTAGTAGTTCTACCTATATAAAGCTGGTCACAAATTCACACCACAAAGCATAAATCACAAAAGTGGTGTCACAATTTACAAAATCTTTCATTGTATAACTGTGTCCTGTTACAGGATGTATAAATTCAGACCCTGTTTTGCAGTAACTGCAAATGTTACATCTTTAGCATTTATAGCTCCCTATGGGTTTATCACCCAACCAGTTGCTCTTTTTTGGTTTGGTGAGTCTGCTATGGATCAACCTGTCTTTCAAATTCTGTCCCCTTGAAAAGGTGTTGCGAGGTGTTTCCCCTATTGCAACACCTAGATTTTTGTCTGCATGCAATATGTGCCAGTTCCTATACATAACATTTCCTATCCGGCCTGACCAATTGTTAAACTCTGTAACAAAAGTCACACATTTAGTAGAACCTGATAGTTTTTTGGGGCGCTTCCCTTAATATTTATTCTCTTTGCAAGGTGTAGGTTTTGTTCATGGCCTGTGTCAAGATATCATTTCTATAACCTCTTAAAGTAAATCTGCCTTTTAATTCTTCAGCCTGAGTGAAGAAGTCCTGATCCTCAGTGCAATTCCTGCGTAGACAAAGGAACAGCCCATAAGGGATGGAATCCTTCAAACTTTTGGGATGTGCACTATCTGCCCAAAGCAGATTGTTTGTTGCTGTAGGTTTTCTGTAGTTATTTGTAATGATATCCCCTCTAGATGTTTCAAGCCTTCTAATAGTAAGATCTAAGAATTCTATACTAGCAGAATCTGTTCTATATGCAAATTTCATATTGATATTATTGTCATTCGGCCATTCTATAAATGCTGCCACCTCTACTTGGTCACCATCCCAGATACACAGAATATCGTCAATAAAGCGGGTCCAAAAAACTATCTTTCCCAAGTATGGATTAGTGTTTTGAAATACACATAGTACTTCCCATTTTCCAAGAAAAAGATTGGCATAGGAAGGTGCCATACATGCCTCCATAGCTGTCCCACATATTTGTCTGTAGTTTTCTCCCAAAAATTCAGAATGATTATGGGTCAGTATAAACTGTACAGCTGACAAAATAAAGTCTACAGGTATATCTTCTACTACATTTCCTTTCTCTAGATAATATCTATATGCGCTGACACCTTGTTCATGTCTTATACGTCTGTATAGTGATTCAGCATCAATGGTTATCCATAATATGTTTTCTGTCCATTTTATATTTTTTAATTTATCACCTGTGTTGTATCCTTTGTATATGAAGTCAATTTAACTACTACTTCTTGTAGAAAAAAAAAACTACAAAACAACCCGGTTTCTCTGTGACTGATCCAATGGCAGAGATGATTGGTCTCCCTGGGGGATCCATCATATTTTTGTGTATTTTTGGTAATATATAGTAGCAAGGTAATACAGGGCTCTCACTCCACATGAATTTCAGTTCTCTTTCTGTTATGCACCCCCTTGATACTGCTTCCTGTAGGAGACTATTCACTTCTACCCTATACTGACTCATAGGATTCTAAGTTTTTCATAACTAGACACATCCCTTAGTAAATTCTCTACAGTATTTACATAGTGTTCTCTATCCATCACCACTATATTTCCACACTTATCCGCAGGTTTTATCTCTATTCCCTCCATATAATAGCAATTAGGTTTCACTATCTTTTGTTTACTAGCGTACACAGGCACAGGTGTAGTAATTTGGTTATGGATGTCTCAATTTGATTATGTCAGAGGTTGTATTTAAGCGTCTAAGTCCCAGTGGATGTCTGGGTGACAGGGCTGGCATGGCCAGGGCAGAGTGGGGCCATCCGGTAGAGAAGGTGGGAAAAACAGCGCATAAAAAAAAAAAAATTAAAATTAAAAGGACTGCACTGAGAGGTCATACCCAGTGCAGCCAGTCACCCCATACCCCCTAACTTTAAGGGTGGCACAAGGAGCCTATTCCTCTTTGCCAGTAAAGTAATCAACCTCCCCCCCACTGAGCTTCAAGGGTAGTACCAGTTGCCCATTTCTAGTGCCACCAACTACACCATCTGCCTTAAACTTTCAAGGATGGCCCTGGGAGCCCATGCCCAGGGCTGCTAATCACCCCCACCCAGGTCCCGTGCCTTTTCCCTGATATCTGTTAGCCCCTTTTTCCTGTTTCTCCCACCCTCTTCCCTAGATGGAAGCCAGCATAACTATCCTGTCATCTCCACACCCAGATGTCACCCAATTAAAGTAAATGTGTGATTTAAAAAAAAAAAAACACTTTGGGCTTCCTAGCCCACTACCCCAGGGCGGCTCTCTGTGTAAAAATGATAATCTTTTACTCGCTCATTAAAGTATGGGAAGGGATTGTAATTCAGTCCTAACTGTGAGCCAGCCAGTCCCTTCCTACTTCCTAGTCTGCCTGCCCCACGCTTCTCTGTTTTGTGACGTGGTACCAGGGAGAGTGCAGGAACGCACCCCATACAAGCCTATTGGGTTCATTTTTAAAACTGTTTTACTAAACTTTTAACAAACATTTGATAAAAATGAAAGCCACGACTCAACTAATAGGGCCCCTATTAGTTGAGCCGTGGCTTTCTTTTTTATCAAATGTTATATTAATTGAGCTGTAACTTTCATTTTTATCAAATTTTAGTTTAAAGTTTAGTAAAATCATTTTAAAAATGAGCTCCATAGACCCGTATGGGGCGTGGCCCCACGCTCTCCCTGGTACCACGTCACAAAATAGGGGAGTGTGGGGGTGGAGCTGGCAGACTCGGAAGTGGGAAGGGATTGGCTGGCTCGCAGTTTGGACTGAATTACGATCCCTTCTGACACTTTGATGAGTGAGTACAACATTATAATTTTTGCATAGAGGGGCTGTCGCCACTCTGGGGTAGTGGGCTATGAAGCCCAAAATCTTAGGTCACACAATCTCTTTAAAAATAGCGTTAAATTGCTATTATACTGATTGGCCCACCCCTAATTAAAAATGAACTTTTTATGCTTGCAAAAGTGTTATCGTTTAAAGCAAATTATGTGGCATGGGGTAGATTATAGTTCTTGATTTGCTTAATCTTATCTAGTAATGTTAGTGAAGGAGATTGTCTTGGGACAGTGTTTATTGGTTAGAATTTTCTAAGTCTTTCTGTTATCGCCCTTAAATGATTCAGAAATGGTATCTAATATATATTCTGAAGCTCATTACAGTGATGTTTCTTGTATTGGTTAGGCATGTAGTATTCTGGAGTTCATTGCTGAGACTTCTGTTTTTGTCTTTGTCTATAAATGATTTTCTTGAGACATGTAATAATTTCCTTATGAGGGAAGTGTGTAGGCCATATTGTTATGTAAGAGGACACACAATGATATGGCCCCAGCTGTAAAATTGGGTAAAAAAGGAGTTCACACCAGGAGGTGGGATTTGTAACCTAGCATAGTCTGCAGTTTGTTGTTTATTTCTTATCCATGCTGCTGAAGTGAATTGAAATCTACTTCTAAAACCTAGTTTCAGCAATTTTATCTACTTTTCTATCAATCTATTTGTTGTTATTGTTTATACAGGAAACATCTATTGAGATTGCATATAATCTTACGTAACTCTGGACCTCCATTGGTGGCTAGGTGTTTAAACGTTCAGCTGTTGTTGACCATTTTCTACTGTGGTTATATGCTGTGCAATAAAGGAAAGAAACAACATGCTTGCCAGGAATAAGAAATGGCAGGATGGGCTTTAGGCTAAGATAAATGCATGCACAAGGGTGCAGTGAGGCCCAGTGCCACCTTTACAGCTTCTGGAAGTGAGCTTATCCCAGCCTAAACCCACCCTGAAGTGCCTTATTGCACTTGTAGAATGGAAACTGTGTATTCTCTCTCCTAAGCTGGTCTCTGGGCTTCCATACAGATGGGCTGTATCTCCTGATGTAGATATGCAGGCAGGAACTAAGCTCTGCAGCTGGGGATATCCAGCCCTCCATTTCCTGTTTCTATCAGTTTACTTCCTGCCTTCCAACTAGCAGGCACTCTGCGGCAGAGCTCTGTCACCATGTGGCAGGGCTGAAGACATCAGACTGTTAGTCACAAAAATCAAATCTTATTGGATTTGCTGAAGAATCTCAGCACTTTAGAGCACTGAAGACTTAATTGGATTTACTGATAATCTTAGCACTTTAGAGCAGTTCTGCGTGGGCCCCAGTCTCAGCCTTGCAAGATGCACAGACTGAGCCCACTTTACCGCAGAGGTTTTTCTCATGATTCTGGGCCCAACCCAGTGTTGATTGTAGCCTTGGAGTTCGTCTACTAGTGGATTTCGTCGATGGATGCCGTTTTTACGGTGACCGGACAGTATTAGCACCTAAGTGCTCTGAGAGGATTCTCTCCTCGTCAATGGCAGGGCCATTTTTCACCCATCAATGGCTGGCTTCCCAATTCTTTCAGCTGCTCGTTGACGGTGGGCCTGCAGCTGAACAGCTCTAATTCAGCCACTCGTCGACGTACCAGTGCTCTCTCAAGGATGAGCACTGCATTTTACAAGGAGTGCTGCTTAGGAATAAACAGAGTTTCTTGCGCATACTGCAGGCCTCTCTCCCCCAGCACTAAGGGAGCAATAAAATATTAACCAATCAACCAACAGTTTAAACAGCTCAGCTTTTTGCCCTTAAAGGGCCAGCAGCAGTTTTCCATCGGAGCTTCAGCATTCTTCCAGACAGCACCCCCATATTACCAGGAATCCTCCGGGGCGTGGAATCAAAGGGAATTAGAGACATTTTCAGTCATGGCCTCACACAAGCCTACCAGGGGCAGAAAATGCCAGCATTGCAAATCCCCTCTTCTAATCACCTTCGCAGGTTTGCTTTGCCTAAAATGTGAGAAGGCAGCATCTGCAACTGGGGAGAACATGACGGAGACCTCCCTTTCCTTGGCTCAGACAGACAGGTCTGGGCGAGCAGCAGCCATCAGGTCTGAGAGTGCAGCAGCACCCTCTCTGGCCCCAGATCTCATAGACAAGCTAAATAGGGCCTTCACTCTGGACCCTACATGCTTCAACTGGAAACCTCTGGGATCACCAGATGTGAGGCCTCACAAGAAGGCAAAAAGAAAGAGGACCCTGTTCCTGTCCTCATCCGAAGGGGGGCAGTTGTCCCTCACATCACTATGATAAAAAGAAAAAAAATCCCAATGCAGGAGCAGATCCTTGGACTAGGAGGATCAGCATTCCTCACGCCACAAGAGACAGAGAAGTTCTCATTCTTGGAGCAGATCTAGGGGCACCCATAAGGGGAAGCGTCATAGGGACCGTTCCCCAGACTCCTCAGACTCCATTTCCTCTTCTCTAGAAGAGGAGGAGGAACTAGGGGACTCATCCTCAGACTATGATGACTCCCCATCCACAAACTGTGACCTGGTGGACCTAGATTTTTTCATCAAGAAGGTCATAGCTGAAATTCATCTCGATTCTTCCCCAATGGCTCCAGCACAGCCGAAATGGGCCTTTCGCCTGGCATGTGCCACCAAACTGGCTACAGCCTTCCCTATTCCTCCAGCCATAGAGGATTTGCTAAAAGAGGAATGGCAAGGTCCAGAACACACCTATCCAGTGCCCTGGTGGATCTCTAAGCTCCTCAAATTTGACAAGAAACAATCTGAAAAGTGACTAGACTGCCTCAGAATCAACCCTCTGATTTTGAACCTCATCAAGAAGACAGTCATCCCAGCCAAGGGAGGAGCATCACTCAGGGATCCAGTGGACAGGAAAGTGGATGCCTCCCTCAAGAAGGCCTTCCAAGCATCAGCAACGTGTCTCAAGGCGGTAACTACCAATCTTTTTTTGGCCAGAGCTGTCCTGTCCTGGTCCTCAGAATTAGCTTTTCAATTCTCTCTGGACCCAGAAAAGAACAAGAATATTATTCATCAGCTGCAATTAATGGGTTTGGCATCAGCTTGTGCAGCAGACGTATCAGAGGAGGCAGTCAGGTGCGCTGCTCAGACCATGTTTTGTCAAACTTGGCTCGCTCAACATCTGGCTTTGGGCCTGGCAAGCAGACGTCTCTTCAAAGAGCCATTTAGTAAACGCTCCCTATGAAGGTACTCTGTTTGGCTCAGCTCTGAAGGAAGCAGTGAAGGAATCTTGGGGGACAGCTAAAGTGCATATGCCCCATTCAAGAGGCAGGGGAAAATCATGGTCCTCAGGCCCCAGACGCAGTGAAGCTATCTGGTCCCATCCTCGAGTAGGGCGCAGACTTTTGAAATTTCTCAAGGAATGGGTCCAAACCATGTCGGAGAGATGGGTCCTAGACATCATCAGCATGGGTTACCTAAAAGAATTTGAATCCAAGCCCCCACTACTTCATGTGGTGCCCTCCCTTATCTCGGGCAACCCGTGCAAGAGACGGGTGATTTTTATAGGCCATTACAGACCGTCTTCAAGCAGGGGCTATAGAGCAAGTTCCCCCCACAGAGATCAGTTGGGGGGGGTCTATTCCCTATTCTTCGTGCCAAAACGCACAGGGGGATTCATGCAAGTCCTAGACCTCAAATTCCTGAATCATTTTGTCCGTAGAAGACCCTTCAAGATGGAAACCTTGTCATTAATCATCAAGGAGTTGCAATAAGGGGACTTTCTGGCATCCATCAATCTGCAAGATGCCTATTTGCATATTCCCATTCAGGGACTACACAGGCAGTATCTCAGGTTCAAGGTGGGGGAGCAGCGCTTCCAATTCAAAACATTGTCATTTGGGCTTTCTTCAACCCCAAGGATATTCTCCAAGGTGCTAGTAGCGGTCATAGCTCACCTTCGGAAACAAGGGATACAACTTTTCCCTTACTTGGATAATATTCTCATCAAGGCCCTGCAGCTTGACCAAGCAGTAGAAGCAGTGGCGGAGGTAGTCTGGTGCCTGTTGGCCCACGGTTTCGTCATCAACTGTGGAAGAAGTTCCCCAACTCCAAGCCAGACCTTGAACCACCTGGGGGAAGACTTCATGACACAAGCCAACAAGTTCTTTTCCCCGGAAGCAAAATTCAGGGACCTGCTAAAGCTCGAGAAGTTTCACACAGCTCCTCAGCTGCTGGATCACTCCTTCATGCAGCTAATTGGGACTGTAGTATCGCTGGTGGATTCAATCCCTTGGGCTGTAGTCCACATGAGGCCCATTCAGGCACACTTGCTCAAGCTGTGGTCCCAGTCCAGACACAGCCAGCACCAAATGATCCCAGTTTCTCAACAGATAAAAACTTCCCTCCAGTGGTGGACTCTGAGGACAAATGTCATGAGGGGTCATAAGTTGGGCCACCCACACCAAATCCGAATCACTACCGATGCCAGCCTCAGGGGCTGGGGGGGTTCACCTGCATCAGCTGTCAGCTCAGGGCAAGTGGTCGCTGTTAGAAACGAGGTACAGCATAAACGTCCTTGAGATGAGAGCAGTATGCCTAGCCCTGATACACTTCAAACAGCAAGTCCTCAATCAGGACGTTCTGATTATAACAGATAATCGGACAACAATGGCATACATCAACCATCAGGGCGGAACAAGAAGCTCAAAAATGCTATGGGAGCCTCTGCTTCTCTTTCAATGGGCCAAGCACCACCTGGCAAGCATAAAGGCAGTGTACATTCCAGGCAGGAAAACGTCCCAGCAGACTGGCTCAGTCACAAAAATGTTCTAACAGGGGAATGGGAGCTGAAGGACAGTGCCTTCCACATCCTAATAGAACGGTGGTGCAATCCACCAATACATCTTTTCACCTGCCGGCAAAACTCTAAGGTAAAGCAATTCTGCTCCCTGGGCAAGGATGAACTAGCGGTAGCTCAGGATGCCTTTTCCCTAGACTGCGGTCAGTTCGGTTTCCTGTATGCCTTTCCTCCAATACCGCTTGTATCCAGAGTCCTCCACAAAGTGGCTCTGGACTGGGCAGAACTGAATCTAGTCTGTCCCCGATGGCCTCGTCGCCCATGGTTCCCACATCTCATTCATCTTTCAAGGCGACCACCTCTAACCTTCCAGATCAGCCTGGACCTTCTCCATCAGGTCTGGTACTGCACCCCAATCTGAGCAACCTTCCCCTCTTGGCCTGGAGATTGAGTGGGAAACTTTCAAAAGAGGTATGCTACACAGCTCCTGTTATTGAAATGATAGTGAACTCATGTCACCACTCTTCCTCTAAAGTATGTTACAGAATTTGGAGGAAATCTTGTTCTGGCTTCAGTCCAAACACATACAGAACCAGCCAATATCATTGCCTGTACTACTGCAGTTCCTTCAAGATGGGTTTGACAAAGGTCTGCAGGCAGCCACCTTAAGGGTTCAGGTTTCTGTGCTGGGGGCACTCTTGTTGGTGGATTCAGGTGAATCATTGGGTTCACGTCCCCATGTCAGGAGGTTTCTAAGGGCAGCAACATTAAAATGCCCTCCAATCAAGCCAACAGTACCACCTTGGAGACTTAATCTGGTTCTCAAAGCTTTGACCAAGGCTCCTTTTGAGCCTCTCAAGGAGACATCCCTCATGCATCTCACAATTTCTCATAGCTGCTATTTCAGCCAGGAGAATCAGTGCTTTAGGAGCCTTGTCCACCAAAGAGCTGTATACTGTGTTTCATCAGGACTCTGTGGTGCTCTGAACAGATCCAGGTTTTTTACCTAAAGTTATGTCTCCTTTCCATTGCAACCAAGAGTTGATTCTGCCTTCCTTCTGCCCACACCCAAGAAAGGAAAAGAAAAGGGAATTTCACACACTAGATCCAAGATGAGCGGTGAAAATGTATATCAAAAGAAAAGATTCTATTCAAAAAACTTCCAGTTCATTCTAACTACAGGTCAAAATATGGGTAAAAAAAGCTTCAAAGGACTCTATAGCCAGATGGATCTGTTCTGTCATCACTACTGCTTATGATCAGGCTGGAGTAAACTTGCCTGGCCCAGTGAGAGCCCATTCTACCCGGGCTATGGGCACCTCGTGGGCGGACTTCAGAGAAGCATATCCAGCAGACCTATGCAGGGTGGCCACATGGTCATCCATTCACATGTTCACAAAAGTTTACAAACTGGATGTGACAACCTTGGCGGAGGCATCCTTTGGCTGCCAAGTTCTTCAGGCAGTGGTGGACCCGTAAGGGCAGTTACATTTTTCCCACCCGGGATATCTGCGAATGTACTGCTTTTGTATATCCCATCTGTATGGAAGCCCAGAGACCAGCTTAGAAGGGAGAAAACTAAATTTAAGTACCTGTAAATTTTCTTTCTCCGACAGCTGGTCTCTGGGCATCTGCTTCCCTCCCAGAATGTACAAAGTTGGCAATCGGCTGTGTATGGCTTAATTTTCTTGTTTTCGTTTCCAATTTCAGATAGTATTGCCACATTTGGACTGCTTTTGGAAGAACTGGTGGAAACAGGAAATGGAGGGCTGGATATCCCTGGCTGCAGAGCTTAGTTCCTGCCTGCATTTCTGCATCAGAAGGTACAGCCCATCTGTATGGAAGCCCGGAGACCAGCTGTCGGAGAAAGAAAATTTAAAGGTATTTAAATTTAGTTTTTTCTGAAAGAAAAAAAATGACTAAACTTAAGAAAAGAAAATGAAATAGAATTATATAAAATAGTTTCTTAACAGATTAATGCCACTAGGTGGAGCTGGGCAGTTAGGTGATACTTTTCTGCTGTTAAACCTTCTATTCTTATTGTTTTTAATTGTTTGGTTTATCCCTTTTATTTTCCCCGATATTTTAGAAACTTTATCCCTCATTATGGCTTCTGGCCATTTTATTTTGCAGTTTCCTGCTGCCTGTTCTGGGGACTGGAAGTGATTGTCAGTTTTTGTGTTGTGGTACTATTTCCTAGCCCCCTCTGCCTGCTCCTAGGACTGGATGTAATTGTGTATTCACATTGTGGTACTGTTTACTGGTCCCCACTGCATGTTCTGAGGACCAGGAGTGATTGTTTTAACAGCTGCTTGGGGTGGTGGCTTGTTTGATGGCAGCTGTTGGCATCTTTTTTTTTTTTAACAAATTTTATTACATTTTTGCAAGAAAAACAGACTGTAGAGAAAATGTTTTTTTTTTTTTTAACCAGGACTAGCACACTCAGGTACGACCTGGGAGCACAGGGAATTTCACAGTCTGCAAGTGGAAGCTGTGGGATTCAAACCCAGGTCTGGTCTGCTGGATGTCACCAGATTTGCAGCTCAGAGCCTTAAACCACTGCACTATACTGCCTCCATACTAAACAGTGGTTGAAATTAACACTGGCACACTAGCCAAATGCTGGTAGATTTTGTATCGAGCTAATAAGTTTTTCCTTTCATTAGCCATGTGGGCTTATACTGAAGAAGGTAGCATTTCAGTAAGTGCATGAACTGGGCCATTAGAAATGTTTGCATGGCTAGTGGGTTTCCCCAGTCACTAGCCCTGCTGGCTATAGGTTGCAAAACTTAATTTCGACCCTTGCTTCACTTACAAATCTGCATAGGTGTGTACAATCAGTATACTTAGCCAAACAGAGCTGAAAGGAATGTAATCAAGATCTATATGCTGAACAAAAAGAAAAAAAAACGTTTTGGGTCATGTCAGTTGGTTTCTTCTACTGTATATACCTTCACCAGTGGGGTGTACTGTCCCCCTCCCTAAGGGAGCATGGACCCCATTCAGATTTGTTAATCAGAGATTAAACAGTAGCAGTTTTACTGGAATGAAGGACTGAAAAGGATATTCACATCTTGAGCATGTAAACTCTGCACCTATAATACTTTGTGTTCACCCCTATGTTCTCTGAAGGACTGGAAAAGAGAGAAAAACTGTACAAGCTGGTGAACAGTAACAGTTGTAGAAAGGGAAACTGTCTTACAGTTAACATTACCAGCTTTTAAGGTATTTGTGGGGGGCACCAGGGGTGTACCTAGACTGAATAAGAGCTGTTCTTATTTCTGTTACGAATTGTGGTATGAGTCCCATGTCAATTGTCCAGAAGGATTTTACCCTTTTTGGGCAATGGCCACTAAAAAACTGGTTTGGCTACCAGATTTTGAAATGTACTGGCCAACTGCATACCTGCCGAAAAAGTGGTTTTTGACCCTTTAAAATGATTGCCACTAAAAATATTGATTTGGATACTAGAGTTGGAAAGCTAGTGGCCAAACTAACCACCAGCTCACTAACTGATTTTTCCCACCTTGGTTTTGAAAGACCATCAAGGGACAAACTCTGTATCTGTTTCCAGGCCATACTGTACCCAATATGTCCATATAGCCTCAAAGATAAGGAAATTCTGAAACTTCCTAAAGGTAATTCCTTTCCATGCTATATAACTCAAGGACCAGCATGTGCCAGTCGGACACAGATAGAATTTGCTGGATAAGCTAATTCCTGGTTACGGATTTTCGAATGGCAGACAGTAAAACTAGAAACAGCTTTCTCTTTTTCATGTCCTTCAGAGATGTGGGAGTCAGGCCTGAATAAGCATGGTAGGACTTCATTGGGATTGACAGGCCCATCACTTTACCAGTTCCCTCTAAACACTGTTACCAGCAATCCAAGATTTTCGGACAGGACCACATTACGTGTGTGTGGTCTGGCCTCTTTTCCCCACAATCCGTCCTGCATATTCTGTGCCTGCCTGTCATAAACTTAGACTGTATTACAGGCAGGGCTTGAGAAATTTTAAAATTAGGTACTTGTCCACAGACAAGAGGCTTGTCCAAATGTACTGTAGTTGTTCATTACATCGAGAACTGCTAACTCCAGTTTATGGGCAATGCATGGGTATTACAGTGGGGACATGTTCTCGGATTTTTGCTATGGTGCCACCTGTATGGCCCATCATCACACTGGCACCATCAAAGTTGGCACATACGAGAACTGGTCCAGGTCTGCTCACATCGTTAAGGTCCGCAAAGGAAAGATCAACAGATTCAAGTGCGGAGGTTATTGCTTTGAAAACTCCATCTGCGTGAGTATGTTCAAGAGGTACAGCTTTAATTAACACAGTTGTAACTTTTTTTTCTGCACCATCAACAAAACAAAGGAAGACATTTTCCCACTCTACAGTGCTTGCATCTGTACTGCCATCTGCAAGAACGGTAACGAATTTTGTATTTTTGACAGTCTAGATCTGTGTTTTAGACATGACAGCTGATATTGCGTTACAGAAATCTCTGGCCCGTTTACCATTTGCGTAATTGCTGCCAAGTTTTACCCCATTTTTTTCTTGCAATGTGCAAAGCCACTCCATATCTGAGAAAGGACGTAAATTTTTAGCCAAGGAATATGCGGTGTTAAATAAACGCCTCATTTTATTTTTGGTGACTTCCTCCAGCTGAGAAAATGTGTGATATACTGCAGTTTCAGATATGTTAAAATTGACTGCATGTTCACCAGTTTCGTGACTATGCTGGTCTGCACAAATTATATGTGGATTTGATTTCTCAAGGGCTCTCACGGACTCAATTCTGAAATTATTTGAACCAGTGGCAAACACGTTAGATTTTTTGAATAAGCAGGGGTTGCAAGAGTGGGATATTTCTCACAGGCAGAGCAGTACATGACGTATTTTTGGTCATCATACCTTAACCAGGTAAACTGATTTAGCCAGTGATGCTGAAATGTTCGAGCCCTTTTTTCAACATCATATTTTTTATCTTTACTTCTTTTCTCATCGGACTTTAAGTTTGTTGTTTCATGTTCCTCATCTAAAATCAAAGGTATCTTTCTGCTGCTGCTATAATTTTTCTCACTCATTTCAGAAATTGGTATGATCAAGTCAGATTGATCACCTGTTATGTCTACAAATACTCTATAGACCCAGACTGAGAATCATTGTTTTGGTCATTTTCCTGACTAGGGTGGTGAGGACTTGGAGGGGGGCTGGTTGGGACTAGCTTGACTGTGAGGAAGAAGGCTCCGAGTCTGCATCTTTACTTTTTGTTCCTGAAGAAGATGAGATGGAAGATTGTTTCCCAGTCCAAAGGGAAACTAAAGTAGTTTGCTTTGGCTTATTTTTTTGCATTTTTTACCTTCTAATGCAATTGTAAAAAATATTGAAATATTGTTGTACACAATAAAATTGTATTTTATATTTGTGTGTGTTGTGTAATATTTTACCAGAAGCTGTTGTGCTTAGAAGTTAGTGCTTATGCCTAGAGCACTAGTACAAAAGGACCTGTGGGCAGGACAACAGAGTAGGTGGGAGTAGGAGTGAGAGGGAGGTAGAGGTGGTGCTGGTGGCCAAGTACTACTCCTCCGCAGTTGTTCACCCCAAGTTCCTATACCGTCCTTCAGGAGAAGGTTAGGTCTCTCACAGCCACTTACGCACACCTCCACCAAAGAAGAGTTTATTTTTGTTTACCAACAAATGTTTTTCCCCTTAGTTTGTATTAATTGCTTATTTCTAAGAAGTCTGCAGTTGTTCCCCAAGTTCCTTCCTCTACCCTCTAGTGGAGCAGGTTTTATTTGTCTCACACACCTTCGCCAAAGTAAGTAATAGGCAGGTAGCTACACTAGGTGGTTTATTTTTTTTTCCTGTATAGCACAAAATGGACCAAAAGTCTGCAGTTGAAGTTCCTCGAGGCTCTACCCTCCCAGAGCAGCAGCATTCAGGTTGGTTAGGTCTCACACACACACACACACCCACCCACCCACGCATTAGTCTCACACACCGTCCTTCAGCAAAGTAGGTAATATAGGTAGCTAGGCTAAGGCTAGGTTTATTTATTTTTTCTGTGCATCACAAAAAATGTTTTCCCCTTCAGTATAGTTTATATCTAATAAGTCTGCAGGCGGGCACAATTCCACAAGTTCCTCTACCTCTCAGCCTGGGGGGCGCAGGGTATTAGGTCTCACAGCCACAGTGTCTCGCACACCTTCACCAAAGTAATAGTAATATATATAGGACAGGTAGGTAGCTACACTACAGGTGGTTTATTTTTTCCTCGACCTCTACCCTCCCAGGGCAGCAGCACTCAGGTTGGTTAGGTCTCACACACCGTCCTTCAGCAAAGTAGGTACTATAGGTAGCTAGGCTAGGTTTATTTATTTTTTAGCATGTATCACAAAAAAAAAATGTTTTCCCCTTCAGTATATACGCAGGTGCAGTTGTTCCCCAAGTTCTTCTAAGTTCTACCTCTCAGCCTGGGGCGCACCAGCGCAGGGTATTATTAGGTCTCACAGCCACACAGTGTCTCGCACACCTTCACCAAAATAATAATAATATATATAGGACAGGTAGGTAGCTACACTAGGTGGTTTATTTTTTTTTCTGTGTAGCACAAAATGGACCGAAAGTCCACAGTTAGTTGTTGAAGTTCCTCGAGGCTCTACCCTCCCACTCCAGGGCAGCAGCACTCAGGTTAGTTAGGTCTCACACACACACAGCCACACAATGTCTCATACACCGTCCTTCAGCAAAGTAGGTAATATAGGTAGCTAGGCTAAGGCTAGGTTTATTTATTTTTTCTGTGTATCACAAAAAATGTTTTCCCCTTCAGTATAGTTTTATATCTAATGAGTCCCCAGGCAGTTCCCCAAGTTCCTCTACCTCTCAGCCTGGGGGGCGCAGGGTATTAGGTCTCACAGCCACAGTGTCTCGCACACCTTCACCAAAGTAATAGTAACATATATAGAACAGGTAGGTAGCTACACTACAGGTGGTTTATTTTTTCATCGACCTCTACCCTCCCAGGGCAGCAGACTAGCAGCACTCAGGTTGGTTAGGTCTCACACACCGTTCTTCAGCAAAGTAGGTAATTTAAATATAGGTAACTAGGCTAGGTTTATTTATTTTTTAGTATGTATCACAAAAAAAATGTATATACGCAGGCACAGTTGTTCCCCAAGTTCTTCTACCTCTCAGCCTGGGGCGCACCAGCGCAGGGTATCAGGTCTCACAGCCACACAGTGTCTCACACACCTTCACGAAAGTAATAATAATAATATAGGTAGGTAACTACACTGGGTTTATTTTTTTGTGTAGCACAACAGAGATTTTCTCCTCCTTCCTATAGTTTATTTCTGTTAATCTGCAGTTCTTCCCCAAGTCCCTCCTCTACCCTGGCTCTCAGGGCAGCAGGTTGCACCTTCACCAAAGTAAGTAGCAGGTAGGGGTTAAGGGGTATAGGTAGCAGATGCCAGATCAGCAGCAGTAGCAGGCAGTTGGGTTGGTTTTTTGTAGCTAGCAAAAAAAGTTCCCAAGTTCCTGTACCTCTCAGCCTGAGGGCAGGTTATTAGGTCTCACAGCCCCAGCTACACACAAACACAGCAGAAGTGGGGTACTAGCTAGATTTTTCTTCAGGTGCTTATAAGTGCACTAGTTATTAGTCGCACCCCCCCCCCAGTTCAGTAGTAGTAGAGTAAGTTAAGTTTAGTTGACTCTCAGACACAAACACATACAGCCATCTGATTCACTACTGCAGTGCTGCTGCCTGCTTGCCAAATAAAATGCCCGTTATTATTTTTATTTATCTTCTCCTCTCCACTGTTTCTTAATTTTCCCTTCTCTCAGCACTCCCTGAGTCGCTATCCCCTCAGTGCCCTCTCAACAACTGGTTTTATTTTTTTTCTGAAGGCAGGATAGTTGTTTAGCCAGGTAGCAATTACATTATATTAGTTCATTTAGTTGTAGTATTTAGTGTGCGGCCCCTCGGGCAGTCGTTTCTCTCTCTCTCCACCACGCAGCCACCCACCACAAGCTAGTAGCAAATGCCTGTGCTCTCTGCAAGTGTCGGTAGCGAAATGGCGCATTTTCCATCCCGTGCCAGCTACCGACACTCCCAGCTCCTCCTCAAGATGCGTCTCCTCCAGTAGCAAGGGACGGTCACGGCAAGCCTAGTATCAGTTCCAGTCTGTGTTCTGCCGCTCCTGTAGTCCCGCCCGACCTGTCTTCACACTCCACCAGCGCTCCCGCCCCCGCTCCCCACCCCAAGATAGAGAAAGTGCCATGGCGCCTGTTACAGGCGGCATTCCAGACCAGTGCTACATGACTACAGTTGTGGCAATCAGGTGACTGAGCCTCTGAGGGGGGTTTGTTGTGCTGCTGAGAATGTCGCCGCTGCGCTGCTGCCACCTAGTGGCTGGGAAAAAAGCTGCAAAATGAAACAAAGCAAAAAAAAAAAAAATAGATTTGGTAGTCCGTGGGACAATCAGTGCACAGGAAACTGCTTGTCCCTGGTTAAAAAAATAGGTGTCCAGGACGTCGGGCTATGGGATTTGTCAAGCCCTGCCAACAACAAATCATCAGTGTATTGATGAAAAATATCTGTTAGCATTTAATGATCAAAAGGATCTTTTTCTGGGTCTAGCACAAAATGTTTCTCCCAGTAAGCCAAGTAAATATTGCCATAATTGATGTGAAGGAGGCCCCCACTGCTGTACCTTTTATCTGCAAGTAAAACTGATCCATGAACGTAAGAGTGTTGCAAGTCAGCAGAGTATAAGGAGACTCTCTCAAAGCCTCTATCCCCTCATCATGTGGTATGTTGGTATATTTATGTATTTTTATTTATTGAAATATTTCACCAGGAGGGCACACTGAACAGCAAGTTGCTCGTCTCACGGTGCGACCTGGGGGAAGGGGTTACATAGGGTTGTGAAGGATGATCAGTTACAATAGTATGTGGGTAGTACAAACAATACAACATTGTAAGATTGTGAAACAGTTGGAACACAAGGTATTGTACAATAATGTAGGTATATAATGCGGTAATATCCATGGTTACCAGCCATCACTCTGAATCAGTATACAGATTTTGAAGAATCTGCAAGATATGCATGGCATCCTTAGTATGAGTAGGGGAAAAGGCTACTGGTGGTTTAATAAACTCATCAACAAATTGAGCCAGGGGCTCGGTCAGAGACCCAATACCTGATACAGTCGGTCTAGCCGGGGGATTAAGAGTCTATATGTATTTTAGGAAGACTATACAAACATGCATTTACAGGATTCTCAACAATTATATAAAGCTCTGTTGTTGTTTGCTTTGTCTAATGGACAGGTAAGTAAACAGCTGTATTATTTTCTAATTGTTGAGAATTCTGTACGAGCTTGTTTGTATTGTCTTCCTAAAATACATAAAGACTCTCTTAATCCCTGGCTGGACAGATTGTATCTAGTATTGGGTCTCTGATAAAGGCCCTGGCTCAATTTGTTAAGGAGTTTATTAAACTACTGGTGGCCTTTCCCCTACTCATATTAAGGAAACCATGCATATCATGCAGATTCTTCAAAATCTGCATATTGGGCTGTAGTCATGAAAGCGTGGGTTGTATGTGCGATTCGCGTGTACAGAGCACACACAGCTCCGCACCCCGGAACAGGCATGCACCAGCCAGTATTCACCATTGCTGCCCCTCCCCCTGCATGCAGCTGCATTGGGGGTGGAGCGCAGCTTTGCAGGAGTGGATTGCTGCACTCAGGCGGGCATCCATTTAGATGCCTGTCCTGGGTACCAGAGTGAATCCTCTGCTGTGCACATGCATGCTGGATCCTGGGATGGTATGACCCTGGAGATCTGACATCGACAGGTGAATGGCCAAATGGTTGCCCCCAGCCCTCCCTGGCAGCCCGGCGGACTAGGGCAGCAGTGTGGATGAGGTTCCTGTTGCCACCGCAGTCAGTGGGTATCCGTTGGGAGCACATAAAAGTTACAGGCTGGATCCCCACTCATGTAGCTTGGGCCCCCAGGCACGACACTTCTTACCTTAGTGAATGGCATGGAGTGCAGGCACGCCCTTGGACCACCCATGGCATGTAGCTGCATGGGCAGCCAGAGGACCTGGTGTGCAGGGAGCTAGCGTGCCAGTAGTGAATGCTGCCGGGGGTCTGCTTGACCCCAGCAGCGCAGAATTCCCACTTAGGGTTGCCTATGCACCTCAGATACATGGCACTTAGGTAATCCAACCCGTTCATAAATAGGGCACAGTGATTCAGAGTGGTGACTGGTAACTATGGACATTGCCACCTTATTACCAACATACCACATGATGAGGGGACAGAGGCTTTGAGAAAGTCTCTTCGTACTCTGTCTGGTTACACTACTGACTTCATCGAGTTCATTCCTATCACAGAAAAAGTTTTAAATTGCAACACTTTTATGCTCATGGATCTGATTTACTTGCAAAGAAAAGGTGCTGCAGTGGGGGCCTCCTTCACACCAAATCATGCCAGTATTTACTCGGCTAACTGGGAGAAACATTTTGTGCTGGATCTAGAAAAAAATCCTTTCTGTCATCAAATAGGTATTTTTCATTGTTTCATTAATGATTTGTTTTTGTTGTGGAGGGGGCCCCCAGAGAAACTTTCAGAATTTGCTAGCTACCTAGAATAAAATAATAAAAACTTGAAATTTACAGTACATTGTGACAAACAGATGGTGAACTTTTCGGATTTATGCATAAAAACCGGGAGGGAAGGGGGTCAGTACTTCTGTGTACAGAAAACTGATAGAAACTCCGTACTAGAGTACACAAGCTGCCATCCTAGACACGTGGTACAAAATATACCAAAGGGGCAGCTTATGAGACTAAAAAGAAATACTAGTGAATATACAGAATATCAGTAGGGTGTAGAAATATTTAAACAGAGATTTGCATTTCGTGGTTGTAACCAAAACTGTGTCACGAGGGCAGTTGATCAAGTGGAACAGATGAACAGGGAACAGCTACTGCAACAGAGACTAAAATTGTAATAATAATCATACATACCAACTTAATTTTATCACTGCCTTCTCTCCGCACAGTCAATTGATGTGTGAGGTGTTAATGACAAACTGATGCATATTATAGTCTGAGGAGAAACTTCAATCTCTGACACAAGAGCCCCCCTGTATGTTTTTTTTGCTGCGGGAAAAACATTCTAGACACAGTAATGAACAGCTGCCACAGTGGTGGGACTCGAACATAAACCCTCCTCTACCGAATGGAACATACAGGTGTGGTAAATTGTGCTTTTTATAACTGTATACAGGTTGGTGATGTCTTTTGTCAACAGCACAATAGTCACCACTACAGGATCAAGAATTTTATGAACTGTAATAACATCAAACTCATTTACATTGCCAAATACAACTACCAAGCCCTTTTTTTTTTTTTTTTTTCATACGTAATTTGTGCTTTTTCCCGGTTTTCTCCCCACCTGGGACCCTGGCAGACACGCGTGTGCATGCGCATGGAAGTGCACACCCATGCTGGAGTACCAATCTACCTTCTGCCCCACCCTGCCTATGCCTGCCGCCCCCTCCACCTACACTTCCCATCTGGCCTCCACCCGATGGGAGTGGAACTCCGGGGGGGGGGGCAAGTACTCATCTCTTCCCGGGAGAGGAGAGCCACCTCGTGGCAGCTCAGTCATGCTCCTCGCCCTCCCCCTTGCCGACCCCTGACAACCCGGGTTTGTTCCTAAACCTGGGTCACCAGCGTGGTGCGAGGTATGGCATACAGCGCCTCTACCCTCAGCGTCACCAGGCCAACAACTGCTGAGCCTTTTATATAGGCAAAGCACAGGTAGTTATTAAAATTAGGATATGAGAACACCTAAGAAGCATAGGAAAGAAAGATGCTAATAACGCACTGACAGTGCACATTATTAAATCTGGTCATGGACATTCTTTTAAATTTCAGGCATTGAATTGGTGTGTCCAAATGTAAGAGGAGGGGACTTTGAAAACACATTTCTAAAACAGGAGGAGTTCTGGCAGTACCAGCTGAAGGCACATTGTCCTGCTGGACTAAACAACATATTTAGCCTACTACCATTTTTAAAATTATACTTTCTTCTCAAATAAGTTTGTTTTGTAAATATATGTGCCAGTTTGAATGGTCATTATTTTGATTTTAACGTGTATATATATCTATAGTTTAAGTATTATATAATGTCCCTCTGTATATTTTTATATTATTGGCGGTTTGTTAAGCTATTTTTATGTGTGTGTATATATATATATATATATATATATATATTCTGTATTTTATGGTGCTATTATTGCTTGTATGTGATCTATTACTGTGCATTTAGAGTGCATGAATATGTATTTGCTTGATATCATGGTATACTTTTACACTGTTCCTTTTAAGTTTTTAACACAGCTAATGTGTTTTAATTAGCTGATCTATTTAAGGAGTATGGATGTGTAAGATAGCCAAGCCTTGAAAAAGCACAAGTGGTAAAGTGCGAAACGTTGGCTCGCTTGGCAGGGTGAGTGCCGCTGTATATTTTAATGGCGTGATAAATTTGCTTTTTTTTTTAACCTTGACTACTTCTATAATCTTTTTTGGGGGGCAGTTAGCGCTCTCAGCTCAATTTCTTGTTCGTTGAGACTTTTATGTTGTATTTAGGTACTGTGTGTATCACTGAAGCAGAATTAACCATACCATGGATATCTGCTTATTATGCTGTGTGGGTTGGTTGAAGTTTGGAAAAACACACACTAACTTGAAAGGGACCTAAAAATCACCGTTTTCAGTGTATAAGAACTATGCCAGAGCAGTGGTTAAATTACAAATGTTTGGATAGGGGGAGCTTTCATTCTTTAGATTATCTTTAGGTGGTAGAACTCCCATATAGTGCTCCTTTTTTTTTATCCTCTGAGCAACCCAGGTCATTATTTTCTATTTGTTCAGTAATTCCACAGTGCTCCCAGATCTACGGAGATTTCTGTATTTTATGGGATTTTGGTGGCCGAAAATGGGATACAGGAAGGAAACTTTAATTTTGTAAAATATACGAGGAAATGGCGCAAAGATTTTAAACCAGAGCAAATATGGCCACCAGGATTCTCGCAGGATACGAGATTTCACTCAGGCTGAGCCTAATTGGTTGCTAGACCCAGCCATGCTCCAGTCACGTGTTCACTGTGGTCCGTCATTGGCTGGCTTTCATTCCTTGGATGGTACTGGGAATAAACTGTCCCCTGCTTCTTGGTCTTTTTCACGCGCTGTTGTGCGATTCTGGATTACGAGGATACCTGCTGCCAGCCTGGAAGACAAGCGGAGCCATGCCGCCACATGTTTTCGGCATTTTCCATCTGTTGGCTTGCTGGTTTAGTGCTTCTTCCATGACCAGATCAGCCGAGACTGGGACTTGCGAGCTTGAGTGCAGCTGCAAGACCAAACCTGTCTGGCAAAAGTGCAAAAGATCAAGGCTCCACGCCTTCACAGCTTTAAAAGACTTGGATCAGGTAAGCCAACTCATAATGGACAGACACACAGCTTTGTAATCAATGCCCGGGAATTGTGCTCCTTGCAGGAAGACCTTGGTGGACAATTTAATTGTATTCTGTGCATTCTTGGGAAATCGCCTTTTGGATTAGACTAACTAGAGAATGGTTCCTTAAGTGCAGGACATTTCTTTAGCCAAAATTTTAATCTTAGCTGTAGGGTGACTAGTACTGCTCATTACTGGTGTGTGTAGTTCAGACTGAGCCACAGAACTGATAACCTAGTGCAGACTCTGTTATATGGGGTAATCTGTGTGAGACTTTGAGCAAAGGAGACGAAGGAGGCCGGCATCGGAGGTAAAGAACCTTGAGTGCTGACGTGCCTGACACTAAATCATATAAGATATGCCACACACTGTTGCCTGAGCACTGAAGGCCTTTCTTTAATTTAATTGTAAATGGTATAACACTCAGAGGAGCGGTCTTTTTTTTTTATTTTTTTTTTTTATGTGAAGCATGGTCCCAAAAAGAAGGGTATTCTGTGCTAGAAGTGACAAACCTAAATTTAGAGAGCATGAGAGGCCGGGGGATAGTTTGTGCAAACCGACAGCTTTATGTACGTATCTCTTAATGTGATCTTAGTTGCCTCTCAAGGAGCGGACAGAAAAAAGACCGAGTCAAGGAGTGTTATCAGCTTCATCAGGCTAGGAGCATGGTTCCTAAGGTTGATTTGTCCCAGATTCCTTTTGAAAGCTGAATATGGCTGTGGCTGTGAAACTTGCCACACCAGGTGAGAAAGACCCTCTGATTTGGTGGAGGATGACTCATATTTAAAATTAAAAATTGCCAAGGCTTGGTTAAAGAGTTTCTTGAAAAATACCGTCCTTTCTCCTGGCGTTTTTGTACAGGAACCCAGAGAGAACAAAAATTGTTCTGAAACTGACTGCAGACTACTGGGCCTTCTTTGTTCCGTTTCTAGAAAATGAGATATTGGTGTCAATTGCGAGTAATGTCTTCAAGGCTGTATGTAGCGTGTATGACCTGTTACATATGCTAAAGTGGCTTTAACCTTGAAGTCAACTAATCTGTTTGTAACATTTTACTTTTATATGTGTGCCATGACAAACTATGCTGTGTTCCTTAGTCAGTGAAAATGTTATATCATGTTGATTTCTGTTATTTTTGAGTGTACAGAGGAGCTTTTAATGTAACTTCCCCTATGTAAGGCACAATATTAGTATGAGGGCTTAGTACAGTATCTAATAAGTGGTGGTGTGGATATCATTAGCCCATAAATTATGACTTAACTAAAAATCACAAAATAATAGAGATGAAATGAGGCACAATTCTGGGGGTGAATAATGCACTTTATTTTTTGTACATTCTGGAATTCAAGAAATAATCCTATAGGTCTATGTCATGCAAATGTGGGTGTAGTATTGTCTGTTTTCAACACAAAGTTGTCTCTTTGTGGAATTTGATGAGCTCCTCTTTCCTGGCTTTTCATGTAGTTTTGTTACTTGTAAAGATCTTATAGTCGTAGAGTATTTATGTTGCATGCTTTAGGTGATTTTTAACTTGTAAAATAAAAAAGAACACTTAAAAGACAGCCTTAATATTTAATAGTGATTTTATTGACAGCTATAATGAAGCCAATTGCATACTTAAATTGGTTTGTGCATACAGGAAAATCTACAGGAATTTTATCCCAGTTTTACAGGGAAAATGATGGCACAGTACAGGAAAATGCTTTTCCCTATCTGGGAGCACTGATTCCAGAAGTATGAGGAAGTCTAACAGTTTGGGGCCAGATTCACAAAACTTTGCTCTGGCACAAACCCAGTTTGCACCATGTAAACTGAGTTTCGTGCTATAGTGGTATTCACAAAGCCCACTTTGTACCCGCAAACTGGGTTTGTGCTGGGGCAAATTTGTGAAGGGGGCTGCAGTGCAAATGAGGGGAAGGGGACCTCCATATCCCTGCAGTCCCATTCACAAAGATTTTTTCCCATGCAAGGACCTTTTGCAAAGGCCCTTGCATGGAGAAAATACTTCCGACTGAGACCTGGCAGTATTCCATGCAACCCTAGTGGTTGGCGGAGGTATGGGGTTCCCCCACTCCCCCTCCTTGATCTCTAATCACCGTCCTGTAATAAAACAAATGTAATCCCTGGCAGTCCAGTGGTGCCGTCCCTGATCTCTGATCGCCATGCCGAAATAAAAATAATGTAATCCCTGGCAGTCCAGTGGTGCCCTCCCTGATCTCCGATCGCCATGCCGGAATAAAAATAATGTAATCCCTGGCAGTCCAGTGGTGCCGTCCCTGATCTCTGATCGCCATGCCGAAATAAAAATAATGTAATCCCTGGCAGTCCAGTGGTGCCCTCCCTGATCTCCGATCGCCATGCCGGAATAAAAATAATGTAATCCCTGGCAGTCCAGTGGTGCCGTCCCTGATCTCCGATCGCCATGCGAAATAAAATAATGTAATCCCTGGCAGTCCAGTGGTGCCCTCCTGATCTCCGATCGCCATGCCGAAATAAAAATAATGTAATCCCTGGCAGTCCAGTGGTGCCCTCCCTGATCTCCGATCGCCATGCCGAATAAAAATAATTTAATTCCTGGCAGTCCAGTGGTGCCCTCCCTGATCTCCGATCGCCATGCCGAAATAAAAATAATGTAATCCCTGGCAGTCCAGTGGTGCCCTCCCTGATCTCCGATCGCCATGCCGAAATAAAAATAATGTAATCCCTGGCAGTCCAGTGGTGCCGTCCCTGATCTCCGATCGCCATGCCGAAATAAAAATAATGTAATCCCTGGCAGTCCAGTGGTGCCCTCCCTGATCTCCGATCGCCATGCCGGAATAAAAATAATTTAATTCCTGGCAGTCCAGTGGTGCCGTCCCTGATCTCCGATTGCCATCCCATAATAAAAAAATGTAATCCCTGGTAATCCAGGACACCCCACCCCCCATGTTCTGATTGCCATCCCTGCATAATCATCAGAACATCGTGTAGTGTAGTGGTCCCTCCTCCCACCCACCCAGTACACAATAGAAAGAGACCCTGGTGTCTGGTGTACCCGCCTCCCATTCCAACTCCTGTAGTCGTATGGGGCAAAAGGAGTAACCCACCATCCCACTCCCCCTGAACCGACCAGCTGCCAGTGACCAGCACTGTCCTCCTCGCAACACCATGGCAGGCCACTGACTGAGCTCACAGTGAGCGCATACTGTATACAGTACTCGCTCATTGACAGTGATTGACAACATCACTGTCCGTGAGTGGGTACTGTCAGTGGCGCAAGTGGTAGACAAGAAGTACAGGAACTCAGGTACTGTCAAATATGAAATGCAGAATGAAGATCTTCAATCTGAATGATAGCTTTGTGAAGACACGTCTATCTGTTTAGACACTAGTAGATTCAGTTAGAGATATTGAAGTATTTCTAGCAAAATTGCACTGTTGTACAAGTCAAATGTTGTTATGGAAACCCTAATTTTAGGTCACAGGGCCAGAAACTGTCATTATGTTGTTGGTTTAAGAATTTCAGTTCCAGTGTCATTGGGAAGAAGTACAGGAACTCCATTCCTGCTACAAAAAAGGTACAGGAACAGAGTTCCTGTACGTTCCTGTTCACTTTCATCACTGGGTACTGTATATAGTATGCGCTCATTGCGAGCTCACTTGGCAGCCAATCATGGTGGTGGTGTGAGGAGGGCTGTGCTGGTTGTCGGCCGGGGTCAGTTTGTGGGGAACGGGGTAGTGGGCCACTCCATTTCCGGGTGGGGGGGCCACTAGACCACCAGGGTATTATGTCCCATACATCTACAGGGGTCAGGATAGGGGGCAGGTACACCAGACACCGGGGTCTCTTTCTGTTGTGTATTGAGTGTATTGGGAGGAGGAACCACTACACTACAGGATGTTCTGCTGATTATATGGGGATGGTGATTGGAACATAGGGGAGGAGGGACCACTGGAGTACCAGGGAGGGTTTCCTGTTGTAACGGGATGGTGATTGGTATATCAGGGGAGGGCCACTAGAGTACCAGGGACATTTTTGATACCAGAACGGCGATCGGAACATCAGGGTTGAGGGGGCACTAGACTATGAGGAACCTTTGTTGTTTTATAATGGGATGGCGATCAGGGAATGGGGGAGGGCCACTGCACTACCAGGGAAATATATTTTGACAACGGGGACAGCGATCAGGGAAAGGGGAGAGAGGAGGGCACCACTAGACTACCAGTGTGTATTGTTGTATTGATGAGGCCAGCGATTGGGGGCGGGGAGAGCACTGGCCCACTATGGACTGTGGCTGCATGGAGCATGGGCGGAGGGGCACGCTAAACCACCCACAGGCCATGCAGATGAGCCCATAATGGGCATGCAAATGGCCCCCTAGCACCTTGCACACCCATTGGGCTCATTTGCATGGCCCCTTTCGTGAATAGGGCTGTAGCACATCTGTGCTATTGGTTGCAGGCCATTCTCCTGGCTGGCTGTGGGAAGAGTGCTAATGGGGTTCCCGGTTCATTTTCTGGTTAGCGCCGTCCCTGTCTGCCCCTATTCACAGTCGGATAGCACGATGCGCTATCCGACTTTGAATAGCAGAATTTCCCACCTGTGCAACCGCAAGGCACAGCGCAAACGTTTGCACGCCACCTTGCGCTTTATTGTGAATCCTGACCCTAAATTCTGATATAATTGCAGATGCTGATGAAATTGGAATGACATTTCTAATGTCTATTAACTGGTCGGGCCATGTATACACCCGGGGGGGGGGGGATCACACTGCAAGTCACATTGGGTGAGCGGGAGCTAGGGGTGGTGGTAGACGTCAAACTGAATAACTCCGAAAATTGTAGAAGAATCGCAGCCAAAGCAAGCAGGATACTGGGCTGCATAGCCATGGGAATTACATCCAGAAGGAGGGAGGATCACCCTCCTTCTATGGTCAGGCCGCAACTCGAGTACTGTGTACAGTTCTGGAGACCTCATCTGAAGAAGGACATAGCACTGCTGGAGAGGGTCCAGAGGAGAGCAACAAGGATGATTCAGGGCATGAAGGGGAGGCCCTGTGAGGAGAGACTGAAAGAGCTTGGGTTGTACACACTGGAGGAGAGAAGGGACAGGGGAGACATGATAGGGGTCTTCAGGTACGTAAAAGGAATAACTAAGAATGGAACCAAGGAGCTGTGCAGGCTAAAGAAGGGGGGAACAACCAGGGCATGAGTGGAAGCTGGAGGGGGGAAATTACAGGGGGTGGTCATAGGAAACATTATTTCACTGAGAGGGTGGTGGAGCCGTGGAATGCGCTGCCCGGGAGGCGTGGGGAAGGACACAGTGGAGGGCTTCAAGAAGGGGTGGGACAGGTACAAGGGGAAACTGAAGCCAAAGACCCTCTTGGGGGCTGGGGCATGCGGGAAGGCAGGCACCCAATTGGTGGCTGGCTACTGAGCAGACACGACAGACCATTAGGCCTATTCTGTTGGCTTTTAGTATGTTAGTATGTATGTTAATATTTTCTTTGCCACTAGTGAGTTACCTTTTATGTTGAAAACTTTAATAGTTTTCCGTTTTCAAATCTGGATACAAGACTGAATTCTCCAGTTACATTATAGAGCCATATCCATCTTATCTGTACTTGCCAAACAAAGAAATGCCTGCCATGTAGTCAATTAACTTGGTACTTAATGAATGTATTATGTGATTGATAACGCAGCTTATGTGAGGGCCACACCACAACTCATACTAGTCTGAATTTTACAAATTATAATAATTAATGCCACTTAAATCAAACAGATGGTAGAGCTATGTTTATGAACCTTTCACAAGCATTCAGTCTTGTGGACAATTCATCACTAAGAGAAACCAAAGTCTGTTGGACTTGATGCTAGTTGGTTGTGATGGTTCTCTGATTATTCACAGGATGGAAGCAAATGGTCAAGATAGGAAATGGAAACCCCAGTCCTGCTCATTCTTTAGTAAAATCTGGGGTACATCATGGATCAATCCTGGGCTCACAGTTTTTTATTTTTACCAATTATATCCTCTTAGCAGTTTGGAATGTTCGTTCCAGTTATATGCTGGCAACACTGTGGTACACTTAAAGGGACAAACACTACTTGATGTTGGATCCAAACTCCAGGAAGATGCTCTTAAATTCTATTATTTCCTTATAATAACTGGGGAGCAATTTCTCCCGTAGGAAAACCTGGTCATATAATTCATTGTTATAATGGTGAACACACACTGGGTTTCCGTCATTGTGCGCATGCGCATACTGCTTCCCCAGACTAAATAACCTTCCTTGAAGTAACTGTTGTTGGAGACACTCACTCACCGCTGCCTACCTGATACAGAGCAGTGATCGAGGACTTTTGTTGCAATATTTACTATTTTGCAGTTGCCATTGTTATCCTTCACTGAGTGAGGACAAAATCACCACAGACTGGGGGTGGGTGGCGATTGCTGCCGTTGCATGGACTCTGCCTTCTAATCCCTGCTGCTGCTCAGATATCTACCTCGGGGATGCTCTTGGGACTAAAACCTGCTATGTTTGTGTATGTTGGGGTGGGTAACTCTTAAAAACAAAAAGGAGATGAAAGTAAAAGTTAAAGAGCTGCTGACCCCATCTAGCTAAACGTGCTACATTGCAGAATTAGAATAAGCATATCCACAGTAAATCTCATACCAAAAAGTAAATTTCTGTGTTACTTCATTGTAAAGTTATTAGACATTTTGTAACCTTGATTTCACTACCTGTTCAAAGAAAGCCTGTTCCAGTGAAGAGCTGCTGCTGATGTCATCTAGGGGCCTTACAGTTTATTCTTCCATGTCAGCAAGCTTATAGAACCTGTTTCTCTAAAGCTGTAAAGATCATGTCGTCTAACATATGTGCGATAGAGGGTCATAAGTATTTCTGTGTCTTTAGATGATATAGTGTGTCTTATTGCCCACTACGTTCTATTTGCTTTGTTTATGGTGTTTGTAATGTGAATATCGAAGTCTAAGTTAGACTCAGCTATGATGCCTAAATCTCTTTCATGACCCTTACTAATTATTGGTTCCTTATAAAGATAGTACTGAGTATTAGGACTGTTTTTTTTTTTTTTCCAATATGAAGAAATATACATTTTGAGGTGTTAAACCACAGATTTCATTTTTTTTTACCAGGTTTCTAACACTAGTAAGTTCCTTTGAATGGTTTCACAGTCCTCTGTGGTCTTAGCTATGTTAACCAGTTTACAGTCATCAGCATATTTGGTGAATTTGCTGAGAATATTATATGATAAGTCAGAAATAAATATTTGAAATATTAATGGTGCGAGAACAGATCCCTGAGTGACCCCACTCATGACTGACTTCCAGGTTGATTTATGACCATCAATGACTACCCTTTGTTTTCTATCTTGGAGACAGTCAGTGATCCAGTTCACAAACAATGGATTAATTTTATGAAAATGCAGTTTTTGAATAAGTACCACATGTGGCACTGAATCAAAGGCCTTTTTAAAGTCCAGTAGGACCACATCACAAGGAATTTTTTATCAGCTAGATCACTAACATAGTCATAGAACCCTATCAAATTAGTATTAACAGAACGTCCCTTAACAAAACCATATTGAGTGGAATCAAGGGCAGTTATTAATGGTGTAATCTGATCTTTAATGATTTTTTCCCAATATTTTACATATAATAGATGTAAGACTTATAGGACGATAGTTTTCTGGAGAATTCTTATTACCTTTCTTTAATGGTGGTGTTCTGTTAGCATCCTTCAATTCTGAAGGAACTATACCAGAATTTAAACTATTTTCAAATAAGATTTTTTAAAGGAGCACGTAGATGTTCTTTCATTAAGTTGATCATGTCTCCAGAGATTCCATCTGGTCCAGGAGAAGACCCTTTCTTTATTGTATCTACCTTTTCTTTAAAGACTTCCTTGGAAATTTCCATTTGACTCAGCCTTGTACTTTGACTAGGTGCTGTATTTGAGCTTGAGGTACTAAAAGATTTGCAAAAGTTTAAATTTAATATATCCGCCATCTGTTTTTGATTAGAAATTACTGTTCCATTGATAGATAATGGTCCCACCTTACATTCTTGTTTCTTCATGGAGTTAATTTAACTAAACATTAATTTGTTGTTTCCCTTCTGTGCCTGTGAGGCAATATATTTTTCCATCCCTACTTTTGACTTTTTAATTTCCTTTTTACATTTTTTTTGAATAGCTTTAAATGCTGAAAAAGGTTTCCACACTTACTTTCAGAATATCTTTTAAATAGTCTTTTTTTTTTTTTTTTTATAATTTTCAGTAGTTTCTTCAAGATCCATTTAGGGCATAAATGGGGCTTCCTTTTTTTAAATTTTTGGAATGAATTTGTTATCTTCTAAAATGATATGTTTAAAATAGGACCATACAACGTCTATGTTGTCAGCTTTTAGTTGTTCATTCCAGTTGATGGCAGCTAAAAAAGAATTAAGTGCTTTTACGTTGGCTTCATTATAGGCAAATACTTCTGTTGTTTTTTTCTGATTCACTAATCTCTAAATCTAAAGAAAAGGCAACTGAATTGTGATCGCTGTTACCTATTGGGGCTAAAACTAAACAATTTGAAACTTTTAAGGGTTTACTGCATATAACTATGTCAAGAATATGTGCACCTCGCGTTGGAGATTATACATACTGTTTCAGGTTTAATTCTTCACACTGTTCCAAGAATTCCCTAGTGTAAGGCTATGTTCACCCAATTTATATCACCTAAATTCAGGTCACCTATTAATATGATGTTACTGAAATCTGCTTCTTTCCCCATCGCAATCGTTATTTCATTAAGAACTTATTTTTGTGAGTTTGGTGCTCTATAACATAGGCCTAATATAATATTTCTATTTTCTAAGTTTTTAATCTTCACCCAAAGTGATTTAGTGAGATGTGATGTAGATTTTTGAAATGTCATTTACTATTAAATTAGAGTTTACAAAAAGTGCAATTCCTCCACCTCTTCGGTTTTCCCCTACCTAAATGAAACACAGTATATCCTGCAATGGATTTCACCCAAGCTGGCTCTTTTGGCCACCAGGTTTCTGTGATGCCTATTACATCCGGTAAAGCAAGGCAAGGCAAAATTTATTTAAAAGACCCCCAATCCCGGAGACTCTGGGCGCCACACAAATTTTTTGAACAGCATTTAAAACCAAAAACACAGAACAACACAACATTTTTATACAAAATAAGAATAAATAAATCCAATAAAATCTCAAACTCTGCTATAAATACTAATCTAAACATCAAAGGCTTGGGGGAAAAAGGAGTGTCTTCAATCGGGCCTTGAAAATATCCACAGTGGGGGCTTCCCTGACCTGAGCTGGCAAAGAATTCCACAGAACGGGAGCCGCAACACTAAAGTCTCTATCACCAGCTGATTTAAGCCTTGTTCTGGGAATGGTCAGGAAGCCACCACTACAAGATCGAAGAGGGCTGGTAGGGAGGGCAGGTAACAGAAGGTCCAACAGATAACCAGGGCCCTGCCCATGTAGGGCCTTAGAGGTGAGAAGACCCACCTTAAAGAGGATTCTTTACCTGACTGGCAGCCAGTGCAATTCGCATAATACCGGTGTAACATGGCAACATTTTTGCTGCCCAGTCAATAACCGGACAGCTGCATTTTGCACCAACTGCAGTCTGTGGAGAGATCCCCCTGTGACCCCGAGATAGAGCGCATTACAGTAGTCAAGCCTAGATGGGACTAAGGCATGTATCAAGGTAGGGAGGTCTAGAGGCAGAACAAGGGGCTTAATCCTGGCAATATTTCTGAGATGGAATTTTTTGGATATTTGAGCCTCCATGGTTAAGTTCCTGTCCAGAATCACTCCCAAGATTTCACACCCAAGAGGAGGCCTTCAATGACACAGCTCCAAGAACAAGTCCAGTTTCTGAGTCAGAGGCCATCCTATCACAAACTCTGATTTTATTCTTAGTATTAGTTTGTCAAATTTATTGCCTAAGCTACTAGCATTTAGAAGTTGTATGTTAACATTATTCCTCTTTATCAGACCAGTATGATGATAAGAGCTGACTATAATTTCCCCCCTACTACCAGTTTAAAGCAACTGATGGAACTTGTAGTTGAAATTGTCTGCAGAGTTCATTTACACCTCTATGGTTTAGGTGCAAACCGTCTTTGGCAAACAACTTATCATTCTTATTAAAGATTCTCCAATTATTAAAAAAATGTGATGTCTTCAGAAAAACACCAGTTCGATAATCTTGCGTTAATTCGTTCTATGGTGGTTTTTTTTAACCTGTCTGGCTCAAGGAATCGGAAGAATTCCAGATACAAAGACATTATAGTTTTTTACTTTAATGGTTTTTCCCAAAGTGATAATGTCAGCACAGATGTCTTTTTCGTGGGAATACTCCACGTTATTGGTTCCTATATGTAAAATGACATTTGCTGGTTGGGTGATTAGTTGATCAATTCTTAATGAAATATTATTGGTTCCTATATGTAAAATGACATTTGCTGGTTGGGTGATTAGTTGATCAATTCTTAATGAAATATCATCAATTCGTGCACCTGGAAAACAATGAACTGATGTTTCATTGTTACTTACTTGTGAGTCAACATATTTAATGATGGAATCTCCTATAATTAATGTGGGTAGAGTAGAGTTGTTACCATCATTGATAAGTCCAGAATCTGATTCCATTGTGGCAAGTGGGGAGAAACTATTACTCATCTCAAAAGGATTATTTTCAACAGTGTTGGGTGTAGAATAGTTGCTAATATTACTATTTATAAAGCCTGCTCTACTTCCCTTTTTGAATTTTCGTTTGGGAACTGATTCCCAACTTTCTTCACCTCCTGTGGGTGACACTCTGTTTCTTTTATTAGTTATAACAGGATTCTGAGTGTTAAGGCTCAATAGCTTTGATGGAGAAAGGGGAGTCGTGGTATCAACATGTAGTTGGGATGTTTGAACATGTAGGACTTCATTTCCCAGACTGTGCTGGCTCATGATGTTCTGCATGGGTGTAATTTCTACTGCATCCTTTTCAGTATTCATGGGGGCAGGGAGACCTCTAACCATATTATCTACGAAGTGCTCGAGCTCTCTCAATTCTCGAGTACCCTGTAGTTCTGAATGTAACGTTGAAATGGTGTCCTTTGTAGTTTTTAGTTCTAAACAGTTGGGACAATGTCTGTCGGAATGACTGTTCACAGTGTCAAACATGTGCTTACATTTGCCACAGATTATTAACACCTGTACTGTATTCAGCATTAAAGTAAGCCTATCTGCTGTCTCATTAGCCATTCTTATAAAAACAAAGTTTGCACTTACTGCCAAATTTATTCAAACATGGGATTCACTGCCTATTTTCCGACCAGCTGACTTGTTTTTCCGCAGCTCCGCTGACTGCACTGGACACATTTGACGTGCACAGAGACATGCGTGTCTTCTGCAGCATTTCGCCCACACCGCATCCGCCGGCTTGCAGTGGGTAGTTTTATACTGAGACCCGAAGTCATGTCACATGACCAATTTCAGGCGTCTCAAGTATAGCGCTAAGGCACAATAATTTACTTTGTAAACCCCCTTCTGAATTAAAGCTCTAAGGGCCATGATGAGCTACGTTTTGTATCAATATCCTTCTAGCACTTCTGTGCAATTCAAGTTCTGTAGTCCTAACAAGGACTCTTGCTCACTATTTAAAAGGTAAATGAACAGCAGTTCCCTTGCTTGCTCAATAAACGGACAGGATTTTGAAGCAACTAGCGGTTCAAGCCTGGACTGCAGCCTGTCCCACAGCTTTTGGCCGTCACACAGGTCAGTCCTGCTTGCTCCACTTACTGCAGTCTGCAGTTTCGGCTACCAAATAGTTCAGCAGCTCGCAGTGTGGGCAAGTTTTATACTTGGGACCCAGAAGTCACATCACGTGATCAATTTCGGGTGTCTCGAGTATAGCACTAAGGCACAATAATTTACTTTGTAAACCCCCTTCTGAATTAAAGCCCTAAGGGCTATGAGCTATGTTTTGTATCAATATCCCTCTAACACTTCTTTGCAACTCAAGTTCTGTAGTCCTAACAAGGACCCTTGCTCACTATTTAAAAGGTGAATGAACAGCAGTTCCCTTGCTTGCTCAATAAACAGACAGGATTTTTAAGCAACTAGCAGTTCAAGCCTGTACTGGAGCCTGTCGGACAGCTTTTGGCCGTCACACAGGTCAGTCCTGCTTGCTCTGCTTACTGCATTCTACAGTTTCAGCTACCAGATAGTGTTGTGACAGAAGGGACTTTGGGTCCATCTGCCTCTCCTAGCTCACTGCACTGACTATACTAGATTTCACAGCAGATGTCCCCTAAACATAAACTGTGAAGGAGGCAGTCTGTTGTTGGTGCCAGGATCTACATCTGATCAGACATCCTTCTATTCTGTATTTATATGTTGGGCCTTTTCTACTTGCATTATATCAATCATTATTTGAAGTCATTGTGTTAATACAGGGGAGCTGCTTATCCTTTCAGTTTAAAATTATGTAATTTTTGGTCATGATAAGTCCCAGATCTAATAATGCTTTATCACCCCAATAAGCGTTGCTGCTGAATTTCTGCCCTGTTTGTACAATCCAATATCTGGATCAAAAAGTAAGTTAACATAGAGAGCCTGGCTCAAAAAAACTAATGCATCTTGCTTAAAGGTGTTCAAGGAACTGACATGTAATAAACATGCAGAAGCAATACCGCTCTCATTCAGATAACGAGGACAGTAAGTTGACAGTGTGTAGCTGAATTTAATTAAGCCATCTGGGGTATAATAGGTCCTGTGGAGAACATTGTAATATATTTCCTGAAACGTACCATTTGCAGCTGCCTGCTGAGTTAATAAAACCGTGTGATACCATTATTGGTTGGTTATCAGATGACTGGATCTGTTTCCATTTTTCACTGAGGGAGGAAAGATCACATGTTCAAACCAAAGCAGACTCTACTCATTGTGTAAACTTGAGCAAGTCACTTAACTGCCCAGTGCTCCAGTCCAACCAGCTGTAGGAATGTGTAGCAGCAGGACCCCACTGGAAAGTAGATGTTTTATTTCAGCTGGTCTACCTTGTGTGAATAAATTGAAAAATAAAATAAAAAAATCATTCCTTGTTCAAACTGGAAGTCTGAAACCTTGTAGCATTTTGGCTAGCTGTCAGCTGAATATTTTTTGCCAAAAGGCAACTCTCCTAGCCAGACATTAAATATTGATCTACAAGCTTGTGGAACTGCAGTAGCAATTTGGCTACTTGAACAACAGTCTATGTAGCTGAGGTCAGTCCTTGTACATCTAGTGAACTATCTCTCCTATCCGTCCCTACATACTCCACAAATATGTACGAGTGTGCATTTTCCAGTATTGCCCCGCAATTCTGAAACTCCCTTCCAGTTACCCTTAGGCTCTCTCATCCCACATACACTTTAAAAGGGAGCTGCTTAAGATAATTGCATCTGTACATGAAGCACTGCCATTTTCATTAGTGTGACACCCTTTGCATCATATGTAATTGTGTGTATTTTACTTGTACTATATCATACTGCCTGTCTTTTGTAGCAATATATTTGATATCTATTTTATTCCCTCTTTTTCAGCCATGCCCCCTTTGTGCCGGCCTCTCCAGGCCCATCGCCTGACTTCTTGTGAACTTACCTTCCAACTCCATCCTCCAAAGTCATTTCCTTCCCCCTGCACAGGTTGTGGGGCAAGCCATCTTGCTGCTGGACCAGGCCAGATTGGAGGAGGGCCAAGTCAAAGTGTAGGGCTCGTGGGAGGCTGGATAGTCATCCTGCCTGTGCCGGTGCATTTCCACCTATTTTTGTCCCAACCCTCAGGATGTAGACAGCATATGTGTGCATGCGCACGCCTGCAAGTCTTCATAGCACAGCACCACTCTGTGTCCTCCCTCCCACAAGCTGCTTCAACTGCACTGCCACCTGTGTCTCCTAGGTGACAATATAACAGTGGAGCTGGCTGCCCTCCCTCCCTCCTCCCGAGGAGGAGAGCATCCTCTGCTGCTCGATCCTCTTCCCCTGGCTGCCCTCAACGATCACGATTTGCTTCTGAACCCTGGTTGCTGGCATCATGAATGGTAGCACCTGAAGAGACTTTCAGAGAGGGTCTGGGGAAGCCCCGAATGCCAGCCAAGCCATAGGGGATGTAGAACGAGGTTGGTGATGGGGCTGGGGTGGGAAACCAGATGGGGACAATCAGAGAAAAGAGAATAAACACGAATAAAAAAAATTGGGGAACAGAAGAAACCAAGATTACAGGAAGGAAGAAAAAAATACAGAGAGGCATCATTCACTTGATATTTAGTAAAGAAAAGGTGTTAGCCTAAGGAATTATAGATTTAAATCAGTACAGTAGCTCTTGATGAAATGCTCCCATAATTGTTAAAAGAACAAGCACCGGGGTTAGCAGAGCAATTGACAGAAGTCATCAGAAATGTTTTTGCAGAGGGTTTTGTGATGGGACTGGAGGGATCCTTGCTGGTTCCATTATACAAAAATGGTAATAGGAGTGAAGTGCCCCATTAAAGACTAGTCGTTTTTGACATCAGTAGTTTGCACAGTGAAGGAATCGTTTTAAGGGGACAAAAGTGAATTCTAGCTATGTGGACTTAGATATGTAAGTCCCCCCCCCTCCCCACCTTCTGGTAGGGCTTACTTTTTTTTTTTTTGGTAAACTTTATTTATTCAGAATTTGTTAAAGTTACAAAAAAATGTCAGCACAGAAAGACATGTCTTTTACAAGTTTGGGACAGTGTGAAACATAATTCATGCTATAAACATAACACAGTACACCTGTGTATCAAGGAGCTTGTCCCAAATAAAGGTAATATCATCTTCCCGATATAGCGTCCAGTTTAAAAGGTAGAATAGTTAAACTGTCTCATAACAGTTTTTTTTCTTTTTATTAAAAATAAGTCATAAAAATAAAAAACATAAGTCCAGCCCTAGAATTTTGCATTTTGTAATGTCCACAGCCATCTGTTTTGAGCCAGTTCAGAGAGGCACCTAATTTCTAAAAGACATGGAAACCATGTATCAGCTATCTCTTCCTCCAGTGGGTCCCAGTGCATCTGGTATTTCTCTAATTGATCCATAGCCCTATATTGAACGTGTTCCAGTTTCATACACTGCAACAAGTCTTGATCCAATTAGCCACTGTGGGTATAGTATCTGTGGGAGGACACTATAGTGACCATTTCCTCCCGTTTTCCTTTTATGGCCTGCCAGGTGAAATCTCTGCCAACAAGCTGAGTTAGGGGGCTGGCCTTTAGGGTATATTAAGCTCTGATTTCAGTTGGAGAGGGGGAGACCAACCAGGAGATTGTAGTTCACACAGTGGGCTGGGGTTCGAATCCTGGACGTGGGATTCGGGCCTTTGCGACTCAGTGCAGAAGAATAATCTGGTTGGGATAAAGAGGAAGATGGTAGGCTCTGCGGCAGTGGGACTGGGTCCATTTGTGGGAGCTGTGGACTGTGGGAGTTATTTCAGTGGAAAGGCTCACCTTGTGCTCTGCAGTACCAGGGTGGGCCAGGGCCTGGTCCTTGAAGGTAGCTGGTGAAGCGGTGGGGACGTCATGGTGGTGGCAGCCCGTGGCGTGGGACCCAGAGGTGGTGGCAGCCCTCTATCCTGTTACCCGGTGTGGCATACTGCTTCATGTGGGACAGCTTGTGGGGAGAGGGATGAGGTCTGTATGTACCCTGCCATGGCCCATGTTGAGCCTGCTCCGGGATGCCAGGGAATTTTAGGCCAAAAGCCCTATGTTGCAAGTAGTGAGAGAAATGGAATGTAGCTGTTGGTGCCCTCCGCTACGGTGTCCAGTCGAGTGGTTATAGAGAGTTTGTGCTGCTGAGGCTGGTGTGGGCAGGGTTGCATTTTGGTGTCATTGGGTTTTGCTGCCGACATAGAGTTTCTGCTGCCCATGAGAAAGCCCTCCCACCCCCGGCTCTGTAGGAACTCAGTCTGTAAGCATTCTCGGCCTTAAGTTTATATGCTGTGGCTTTTGCCACTGTTATTGCTGCCTCCTCCCAGAATGTGCCTCCAGCCACCAAGAGCTGCATTTAAATTTAAAAAATGAATTAATTTGTGTTTCATTTTATTTGAAGAGTGTCCTGCCTCTAATTGTATGAGTTTGGGCTGCCAGCTAACAGCTTACCCCCACAGGTTCCGGGTTCGAATCTACGGTCCCTCTTTCTGGTCTGCAGCAGGTAGTGCCAGCTATCGACCCTGCAGTGAACTTGAATCTCACCTTGAAGGAATATTCCAGCTTTACAATGTGTCTGGATGACTGCTGTGCTTGGGGGTGGGGCCCCTCCTCCCCTCCTCTGGTTCGTTTTCCATCAGGCCCCTAGACATGGATGGAGGGTGGGTTACAGGTATAATTGCTAAGACACAGCATGGGCAGCAATTTGCACAGTGAAGGAATCATTTTAAGGGGATAAAACTGAATTCCAGTATGTGACTTGGGTATAAATGCTGAGATACAGCATGGGTTTATTAAAGAAAGCTCATGTATGGACTACCTCACTCAGTTTTTGTGAGACAGTTTTATAAATCCGTACAATGTCAGCTACCAGTAAACATAGTATTCCTAGATTTTGGAAAAGCTGAGTAATAATGAGGTAAATGATCTCAGTTAGGACCTTGATTGGGTGGTAAGTTAGGCAGAAAAGTGTGGATATGAAATTCTGTGTGCGGAGGGGGAGTCCTCAGTCATGACGTGTGTAGGAGAGATTGAGGGAAACTTGAGGAAGTAAGGGACATGAGAGTAATAATAACCAAAGATCTCACCTGGCAGTGACCCCTCTCAGGTTATTCCCGTGCGACAGCTCCGACGGTCAGACCGCAGGGATGTACCTGTCAAAGGCTACAATTTTTGCACTACAGTGCGATTCAGCTATCAGACGAGCGGTAGGAGTAGATTTAAGAGACTGCTCATCATAGTTCGCACCTAGCGTGATTCTGGCGCCAAAAGTACCAGGGCAGCAAGCAGAGATAGCGCTTCCATGTGCCATGCTGATTTCGCTGGAGGGGCATTGCTGAGGAAGCGCTGCCATGCTACTGTGCATTCAAGGGGTTACTAAGCCAGGGCTATCGAGCAGCCCCCCCCCCAGCCAAACAAGCAATTGAAGACCAGCCAAACAAGCAATTGGACAGAGTATCTAGCAGTGCTTAAGGGGCATACAGGGATTACTGTACAATATCAGGCAGTGCTTAAAGGGGCCATTACAGCAGGGCTCCCAGGCCTGGTTTTCAGTTTTTCATCCTCTCTCTCTGACTCCACAACAAGGGGGGATTATAGGATTATGGCCTCAGAAAAATCAAGCAAAGGTAAAAAAATGCCTGTGCTGCAAGTCCCCTCTCCTGATCACCTTCGCTGGCTCACTCTGCCTCACATGTGAGAAGGCAGTGGCAGCTAGTGGGGACAGCACAGTGGACACCACTTCCATCTTGTCTCAAGCAAATGGCCAAGAGAGGTCCGAACGGGCGCAGTCAAGTATTCCGGAAAGGTCCGAGTGACTAGCTGCCTCGAGGTCTGAGTGAGAAGTAGTGTCCAGGGATCCTCCCTTGACCCCGAGCTCATAGACAGGTTGAACAGAAACTTTGCTGTGGACCTCTCTTCCTTTGAATGGCACCCTCCTGGATCACCAGATGGGGGAACCACACAAGAAAGCCAGGAGAAAAAGGCCCCCCTCCCCGTCCTCTTCCGATGAAGGGGGGCTATCCTTGCATTGCTCCCGCTCCAAGAAAAAATTTAGAGACTGGGGCAGATCTTCAGAGGAGGACGGCCACCATTATGCTAGCCAGAGGTGGAGAAAAAGGTCTCGTTCATGGAGTGGACCAAGGGGCGGGTACAAGGGCAAACGTCACAGGGGATATTCCCCGGGCTCCTCAGTCGCCAGCTCTTCCACTGAGGATGGAGAGATAGTAGATTCCTTGTCAGATCCTGACGACTCCCCGACCAGAAATTTCGACCTAGAGGACCTAGACTTCTTTATCAAAAAGATCATATCTGAGATTCACCTTGGCTCCCCCCCACCTGTCACCACACAACCAAAACAGGGTTTTCACTTGGCGTCTGCCTCTAGACCTGCTACAGCTTTCCCCATACCACCCACCATTGAGGACTTGCTCAAAGAAGAATGGCAGGGTCCGGAGCGTGTGTATCCTATTCCCCGATGGATCTCCAAACTTCTCAAGTTTGACAAAAAAAATCCGAAAAGTGGTTAGACTGACCCAGAATCGATCCCTTGATTTCTAACTTGACCAAGAAAACTGTCATCCCAGCCAAGGGAGGGCCTTTGCTAAGGGACCCAGTAGACAGAAAGGTGGACTCATCGTTCAAAAAAGCCTTTCAAGCCTCGGCAACCTCCCTTAAGGCCGCCACAGCAAACCTGTTCTCCGCCAGAGCCGCCTTATCCTGGGCATTGGATTTAGCCTTTCAATTCGCAGAGGATCCAGAAAAGAACTCCCCCATTATCCACCAGCTACAGTTAATGGGGTTGGCCTCCGCCTATGCAGCGGATGTATCAGAAGAGGCTGTCCGATGTGCTGCAGGGACCATGTTCTACCAAACCTCTGCTCGACACAACCTATGGCTCCGGGCATGGCAGGCGGATGCTTCCTCAAAGAGCAACCTCCTGTTCGGGTCTGCGCTGAAGGAGGCAGTGAAGGAATCAGGTGAAACAGCGAAGGTGCATATGCCTTAGTCCAGGAGCCGGGGCAAAGCCTGGCCTTTAGGCACAAGGTGCAATTTTCATGACAGAGGTTACAACAGGGACAGAATTCCAATTTTTCAGGAAAAAGGCCATAGTTCTCCTGACACCAGCGGAATTTTAGGGGAGGTGGATCAGGTGGAGGGGGAAATCCCAGAGACACAGGAAATGGCAACAAGAAAGCACAGTGAGGAAATGCGGGCTCATCCTCGAGTAGGGGGCAAACTTTCAGATTTTCTCGAGGAATGGGCCCGGACGACGTCGGACAGATGGGTTTTAGACATTATCCACCAGGGATACCTAATAGAATTCGAATCCAAGCCCCCATTACCTCACGTTGTGCCCTCTCCTATTTCAAACAACTCGTCCAAAAGACAAGCCATACTGCAGGCTGTCATGGATCTTCTGCAAGCTGGGGTTATCGAACAGGTTCCCCCCACAGAGGTCAATCAGGGGTCTACTCCCTATTTTTCATTGTGCCCAAGCGCACCGGAGGTCACAGACCAGTCCTAGACCTAAAATTTCTAAACCGCTTTATGCGCAGCAGACCATTCAAAATGGAAACACTGGCCTCAATTGCCAAGGAAGTACTGCAAGGAGACTTTCTAGCATCCATCGACCTGCAAGATGCCTATCTACATATTCCTATTCATAACTTGCACAGGCAATATCTGAGGTTCAAGCTGGGGAACCATCACTTCCAATTCAAGACTCTCCCAGTCAGACTGTCATCAGCCCCAAGAACCTTCTCGAAGGTTCTGGTAGCAGTGATAGCCCACCTGTGGAAATGGGGGATCCAGCTTTTCCCTTATCTGGACGATATCCTCATCAAGGCTCCGCAGCTCGACCAAGCGGTATAGGCAGTGGTGGATGTAGTCCAGTGCCTCACAGCTCACGGTTTTCTCACCAACCGGAAGAAGAGTTCCCTAATTCCGAGCCAGAGCCTGAACCACCTGGGAGCGGAATTCTGGATGCAGGACAACGAGGTCCCCCAGCCCCCGAGTCAAAGTTCAGGGACCTGTTAAAACTCATCAGCAAATTCCAAAGGAACACTCAACTGCTGGCTCAGTCCTTTTTGCAACTAATTGGGATGTTAGTGTCGCTGACAGACTTGGTCCCATGGGCTGTAGTGCACATGCGGCCCATTCAGATGCATCTGCTTTTAAGCTGTAGTCCCAGTCCAAGCACAGTCAGAACCAGTTCATCCCAGTTTCACAGCAGGTAAAAAGCACTCTTGCATGATGGTCTCGGAGGGAAAATGTGATGAGAGGTTGAGGACTAGGCCATTCCCATCAAACAAGAATCGCAACAGATGCAAGACTCAGGGTGGGGGGCTCACCTAGAACAGATGTCAACCCAAAGCAAGTGGTCCCTGCTGGAATCGAAGTACAGCATAAACGTCCTAGAGATGAGGGCAGTTTGTCTAGCCCTGATGCGCTTCCATCAGCAGGTGCGCAACAGGGATGTGTTGGTTCTAACAGACAATCGAACAGCAATGGCCTACATCAACCATCAGGGTGGCACAAGAAGCTCAAAAATGCTTCAGGAATCTCTTCTCCTCTTTCACTGGGCAGAGAAGCACCTGGCAAGCATAAGAGCAGTGCACATACTAGGACAGGAAAATGTCACAGCAGATTGGTTGTCACAAGGGCTGCTTCTTCCCGGGAGAATGGGAGCTGAAGGACGCTGCCTCCAACTCCTCATACAGAGGTGGGCAGTCCACTTAGTAGATCTGTTTGCATGCTGACAAAACACCAAGACTCAGCAGTTCTGCTCCCTGGCCAGAGATGATCTAGCATTAGCTCAGGACGCCTTCTCCCTAAATTGGGGTCGCCTCGGCCTCCTGTACGCTTTTCCTCAGATCCCACTGCTATCCAGGATTCTACACAAGGTGGCCCGAGACAGGGCGGAGATGATTCTAGTCTGTCCCAGGTGTCCACGCCGCCCCTGGTTCCCACTACTCATACAGCTGTCAAAGGCACAGCCTTTCGTTTTCCAGCTCACCTCAGACCTTCTTCATCAGGGTCCGGTCTTGCACCACAATCTGAGCAAGCTATCTCTCTTGGCTTGGAGATTGACCGGGAAACTTTCAAAGAGTTAGGATACACTGCTCCAGTTATTGAAATGATGGTCAGCTCTCGACACCCCTCATCCTCTAAGGTGTATTATAGGATCTGGAGAAGATTTTTATTCTGGCTCCATTCCAAAACCATACAGGATCATCCAATATCCCTCCCGGTGCTTTTACAATTTCTCCATGAGGGATTCGACAAGGGGTTGCAGCCAGCCACCTTACGAGTTCCAAGTTTCTGCACTGGGAGCTCGTTTGTTCGCCAACCCGGGGGGATATGCTGGGATCTCACCCTCATGTCAGGAGGTTTTTAAGAGCAGCAGTGTTAAAACACCCCCCAATTAAGCCCATTGTACCACCTTGGAGATTTAATCTTGTCCTCAAGGCCTTAACAAAAGCGCTGTTTGAGCCTTTGAAGGAAGCATCAGTCATGCATCTTACAATGAAGGTGGTTTTTCTGATGGCCATTACGTCAGCCAGGAGAATCAGCGAACTGGGGGCGCTGTCAACCAAAGAGCCCTACACCATTTTTCATCCGGATTCGGTGGTACTCAGGACGGATCCAGGTTTCTTACTGAAGGTTATGTCTCTCTTCCACTGTAACCAAGAGCTCATACTTCCTTGTTTCTGTCTTCACCCGAAAAATGAAAAGGAAAGAGAGTTTCACACTCTAGATCCAAGGAGAGCAATCAGAATCTATATTAAGAGAACGGATGCTTTTCGTAAAACATCAAGCTTGTTTATTTTGACTGCAGGCCAAAATGCGGCTAAAAAAGTGTCAAAAGACTCTATAGACAGATGGATTAGATCAGTAATCACCATGGCGTATGATCAGGTGGGAGTAGCTCTGCATGGTCCAGTGAGAGCCCATTCCACCAGAGCAATGGCCACGTCATGGGCAAACTTCAGAGAGGCATTTCCAGCAGACTTATGCAGAGCAGCCATGTGGTCATCCATTCATACATTTACAGAATTCTACAAACTGGATGTGATGTCCTCGTCGGAAGCATCCTTTGGCCGCCGAGCGCTTCAGACAGTGGTGGAACCCTAAGAGCACTTGACATTCTTCCCACCCGGGACATCTAGGGATGCACTGCTTTTGGATATCCCAGGAGTAAGGAAGCCCGGAGACCAGCTCAGGAGAGAGATATAGAAATTTGGGTACCTGTAAATTTTCTTTCTCCGACGGCTGGTCTCCGGGCTTCAGATGCCCTCCCAGAATATATATAGTTTGCTGGCCTCAGGCCACTTATGCCGTAACTGTTTGTGTTTTTGTTTCCAAGTTCTCGTGAGTATTGCCTCAGGGGACTGCATTGGGAACGACTGAGGTCACCGGATGTGGAGGGCTTGTTGTCCCTCGGCTGTACAGCTGGTTCTGCCTAACACTGACATCAGGAGGTGCAGCCCAGGAGTAAGGAAGCCTAGAGACCAGCCGCCTGAGGAAGAAAATTTACAGGTACCCAATTTTCTATTTAGGCTGTATTAGTTGAAATTGTAGTTGATCAAAGGATGTTGTTACCCCATTTTACAGAGCTAAAAGCAGTTGGAGTATTGCTGTCAGTTCTGAAAACCTTATCTGAAGAAAGACTTTAAGAGAATTTATATATTTATTTTGTAATTTTTCATCAGGAAAGGCACACTGAGCTGTGGCAACTCATTTCCAGGTGCATCCTGGAATTGGGTGGCATGGGCCTTTTTTATTGAGTGTGGGAATGTTGGCCATGAAATCAAGTAAATGCACTTACGCTTCTGTGCTCCATGTAACCTACAGCAAAAGCATACTTTGTATTAGGATTTGGTGAAATTTATAGTCTTTACTTAAGAATATTTATTTCAAGGAGAGTCATTCTCTGCCATGGTATCTTTGTTCCTCCATTCGGATTAGCATGTATGCAAATAGGCATTTCTCTGTCTAGTGGGCTTACCCGGTCAACAAAAACAAATAAAGACATGAAATTGTACTTGGTTGTTTAAAATGAATTGGGGAAAAAGCAAGCTTGAACAAACACATTGTACTCTGTATTTTTTTGTATGACTTGACTTGTTTTTATTTTCTCTCACCTAGGCTGGTCTCTGGGCTTCCTTACTCATGGGGCTGTACCTCCTGATGCTGATAGGTAGGCAGGAATCAGACCTCTGCAGCAGGGGACATCCAGCCCTCCACTTCCTGTCTCCCTCAGTTTGCTTCCTGCCTTCAAAACAGCAGGTACTCTGCAAGCAGAGCTCTGTCAGCACACTGAATGTCAAATTATGTCATTATGCATCTGGATTTCTTTTTTTAACACATCAGTTTTTCTCCTCTGCGGAGTGGATCTCCTTGATCTCCTGGCCGCTGGCACCCGCACCCCCTGAGTCCGGTCTGGCACCCCCCCACAGACCCGGCCATTAATCTCTCACATTGCTCTGAATGCAGGGTCCTCTTGGGTACCGGAGGGCGCTGGGCGTGGCCGTCAGCCACCGAGATCACGCCCCACCATTTTCCACCTGTATTTTTTTTCCTTGCCCCAGAGAGCCGGATGTGCAATGGTGTGCAAGCACATACCTGCTGACGACCACCGTTCTCTCCCCCCACTCTACTGCTCGCTGCTGTAGTGCTACTGGCCTCCGCCAGTCGCTGCAACAGTGTGCTGCAGTGCCCCAGCCCTCCCCAGAGGAAGGAGAGCAGTCGTGGGACGCTCGATCCTTCCTCTCCCCTGCCAACCCCCGGCGGCTCGAGTCTGTTCCCAAACCTGTGTCGCTGGTGTGGCGCCCAGCGCCTCAACCGTCAGTGCCACCGGCCCAGCATGCATCTGGATTTCTGAATAGTAGAAGCTGTATTACAGCGCTCCTGGCTGGGTTCCAGTCTCAGCCTTGCAAGCTGTACAGACTGGCCCCACTTCACAACAGTGTTTTTTCCCGCGATTTTCTGACAAGCGGGGTGGAACATCTGACAAGAATCCCTCTTTCAGTACCGTTTTCCAGTGAGTGGGGGAAGAAAACCAGCACTGGAGTGCTTCATTGAAGCTATCCCCTCACTGATGGCAGCTCCGTAGGTGTTCCGTCAATGGCTGGTTTTTACTCTCACAACCTCTTGTTGTCGGCGCTGCTCGTTAACTGTGGGCCCACAGTACTCGCACAGCCGCTCGTCAACATTCAGTCTCTGTCGTCGAGTGCTGCAGGACAAAAGGAGCGCTAATTTGGACCATCGCGTCCACCTCAGCGTGTGCAGGCCCCCCTCCCCAGCAGCAACTAAAGGCAAAAGAAATGAAGGGGAATTTACAGAATTTGAATAATTTATTAAAGAAATCACTGTTTGCAAAGGGCAGCTAAGTAATTTGCTCTTAAGGGGCCAGCACTAGCAATTCACCGCAGCATCAACAGCATATGATTTGAAACCTCCAGAGGAGGGTACGTGGAATAAAAGAGAAAAAGAACCTCATTGGGGTCCTTGCCTCAGACAAACCTCCCATGGACAGAAAACGTAAAGCAAAGGAACAGCTCAGTATTTTGCCCTTAAAGGGCCAACAGCAAGTCATGCAACTTCAACTGCATAGCCAGCAAACCTGGGGAAGGGGGTACGCTGAATAAAAGGAGAATAGGACCATTTGGGGCTTGCCCTCAGGCAAATCTTCCAGGGCCAAAAAATGTCAGCTCCACAGGGGATTCATCCCTGCTTCTAATCTCTTTCACTGGGTCGCTTTGCCTATTATGTGAGCAGGCAGCATCTGTGAATGTCGAGGACTAGAAGGATGCAGCCCCTTCCTCATCTTAGACTGATAGCCAACAGACAGACAGGTCAGAGCGAGCAGCAACCACCAGGTCTGAGAGAGAGCAGCGGCCACCGGGAGACCCAGCAGTCCACAACTCCCTCTCTGGCTCCAGGTCTCATCAACAGGTAAAAGGGGGCCCTTGCTCTGGACCCTGCATGCTTCATGAGTAACCTCCAGGGTCACCAGATAGGAGACCATACAAGAAGGCAAAAGAAGAGGACCCCATCTCCGTCCTCATCCGAAGATGAGCAGTTGTCCTCACATCACTATGATAACATTTCCTTACACCACAGGAGAAAGAGGAGATCTCAGCCTCAAAATAGATGTAGGCATCTTCCCGGGAGCTAGGGGGCTTATCATCAGACTCTGCCAACTCACTGTCCACAATCTTGGACCTGCAGTGCCTAGTCTTTTTCAAAGGCATAGCAGAAATTCACCTTGAATCTTCCCTGGAGGCTCCCACCCAGCCAAACAGGTTTTTCACCTGGCAGCTGCCGACAAACCGGCCTCAGCCTGTTCCTCCAGCCATAGGAGACTTCCTATAGGAGGAATGGCAAGGGTCCCGAATGCACCTGTCCAGTGGCCCGGTGGATCTCTAAGTTCTCAAGTTTGACAAGCAGCAATCTAAAAAGTGGTTAGACTACCACAGAATCAACCCTCTGATTTCAAACCTAACCAAGAAGTCGGTCATCCCAGCCGAAGGAGGGGCTTCTCTCAGGTACCTGGTGGATAGGAAAGTGGATGCCGTCAACTAGGCCATCCAAGCATCAGCAACGTCTCAAGGCGGCAACCACCAATCCTTTATCAGCCTAAGCCGCTGTGTCCTGGGCCCCGGTTTTAGCCTTTTACTTCACTGTGGACCCAGAGAAGAACAGGCCTATTTTTCATCAGCTTCATTTCATGTGTTTGTCTTAGGTTTATGCAGCAGTCGTGTAGGAGGAGACGATCAGGTATGCCGCTCGGACCATGTTTTATCATACCTTGGCTCACTGGAACCTTTGGCTTAGGGTCTGGCAAGCAGTCGCCTCTTCAAAGAGCCAGTTGGTTATCGCACCCTATGAAGGTAATCTCCTGTTTGGTTCAGCCTTGAAGGAGGCAGTGAAGGTCTCCGGGGAGATGGCCAAGGTGCATATGCCACAATCAAGAGGCAGGGGCCAGTCCTGGTCCTCAGACCCCAGACGCATTTTTGGTAAACAGCATGCTATCCGGGCCCATCCTTGAGTAGGGGCAGACATTTAAAATGTTCTCAAAGAATGGGTCCAAACCAAGTCAGACAGATGGGTCCTAGACATCATCAGCAAGCCCCCATTACCTCGTGTGGTGCCCTCCTGTACCTCTGGAAACTAATCCAAAAGACAGGCGATGTTACAGACCATTACAATCCTTCTGCAAGCAGGGAATATTGAGCAAGTTTCCACCACAGAGATCAATTGGGCGGTTTACTCCCCATTCTTTATCGTGCCAAATCGCACAGGGGGATTCAGGCCAGTCCTAGATCTTGAATTCTTGAATAGTTTTGTTCATAGCAGACTCTTACAGGTGGAAGCCTTGTCATCAGTCATCAGGGAGTCTCAAAAAGGGGGTTCAGACAACATGAAGTCTTGCTGTATTCTGACATATGCAGTTAGCCCCAGCACTTGAACTGCCCCAGAGATGAAAGAATTAACTCTATGCAGAAGCATAGAACATTGAGCTCGAGCTTGGATTTCAGACATCTGTCTGTGGTGCTTCAGAGTGTAACTGTCAGATTCTTTACTCCGCCTAACTGTGAAGTCGCCGTGGAGATTGCTTGGTTCGGTAAAGTTTCCTGAAAGTGTCGGTTTTCACTGATTTATTATTTTTTTTTATTTTCAGGTCTCTGTCTATGGTACAGTAAGTGGATAGATAGGTAGCGAACTGTTTTGTTAAGTTATTCTAGTCAAGATCAGGTCACAACCCTGCACAGTGATTCTAATGTCTCCAGACTGGGCCAGGCAACCTTGGTATCCTCTGTTATTGTCCTTAGCAGTCTCACTCCCCCTGCCTCTTCCCAAGAGACACATCTCTTAACCTCCTCTCAGGGGAGGATCTGGTACCCCAATCTCCAGTCTCTCAATCTCAAGGCCTGGCTCTTGAAGAGTTAGAGTATGCAGACCTGCACCTCTCTCAGGGAGTTTGACATCCTCAAGGGTTCTTGGAAACCTTCTACCAGGAAAACCTATAACTCCAAATGTAAAAGATTCAGCATTTGGTGCTCACACAGGGCTATCCTGCCAGATGCTGCAGATATTGCCACAGTCTTAGATTATCTGGTTTGCCTTAATGGCTTAGGCCTTAGGCCAGCCACTTTAAAAGTTCATCTAGCAGCTGTTTCTGCATTCCTGTCAGCAGGGAAGGGCTCTTCTCTGGCATCCCACCCTGTCTTTGGAAAGTTCTTTAAAGGTCTGATCCATATCAATCCTCCTTTTAGAGAGCATACCCTGGCTTGGGATCTCAATATCTGCATTGCTCAGTTTATACAGCCACCCTTTGAACCTTTGGCTTCAACCGAACTTAAGTACTTGACCTGAAAAACTGTGTTCCTGGTAGCCGTCACATCTGCCAGGCAAATTAGTGAATTACAGGCCCCGTCAGTTGAACCTGATTTTATCTCATTCCATAGAGATAAGGTGGTCCTCAGAACCAATAGGAGGTTCTTACCCAAAGTGGTCTCAGATTTCCATCTGAACCAGTCCATGTCCCTTCCTGTGTTTTTCACTGATCATTCCTCTTCAGGAGAAAGAAGGTTACCCAGTTTGGATGTTAAAAGGGCACTTAGCTATTAGATAGAGCATACTAAGGCACAGAGGAATGACTGTCTTCAATTGTTTCTCACTTATGGTGAAGTGGGAAAGGGTAGGCCAGCTACTGAAGAACTATTGCCTGGTGGATTGTAGCCTGTATACAATTCTGTTATACCAAGCTAGATAAAACACCTCTCTCAGGCCTGAGGGCCCACTCGACTAGGGGTACAGCAGCTTCTTTGGCTACTGCCAGAGATATACCTTTACTAGAGATATGCACAGCAGCCACCTGGAAAACAGTCCATACATTCACCAAGCATTACTCTCTAGATATCCAGGCAGGAGTGATGCTAGGTTTGGTACAGCAGTACTGCAGAGCCTATTCCCAAAATAGGTTTGGTACCCTCCTCCATGGAGGTACTGCTTGGTAGTTTGCATATGTCCGAATACAGCAAGACTTCATGTTGTTTGAAGAAAAAAATACTCACCTTAGTAATTGTTTCTTCTAATGGAGTCTTGCTGTATTCTCCGAACCTAGTTTTTGGGATGTGGGCTGGAGTACAGTGTTGTACTGCAACTAATTTACACCCTTTCTCTTAGGGAGGGATTGTTGTTGTTCTGTGTTTATTTATATATTACTGTATATTGTTTACTACCTGTTTTTTTTTTTATCTTGGGTTCTCGACTTGAGTCTTTTGGGACCCACATTTTTTACCTGTTAGTTTATTATTTACAATTTCCACACTAGAAGTGTAGTTAGTTAGTTGCTCGTAAGAATCTGACGGTTACACTCAGAAGCACCACAGACAGAGGTCTGAAATACGAACTCGAGCTCAACGTTCTATACTTCTGCATAGAGTTAACTCTTTCATCTCTGGGGCAGTTCAAGTGCTGGGGCTAACTGCATATATCAGAATACAGCAAGACTCCATTAGAAGAAACACAATTACTAAGGTGAGTAATTTTTTCTTTTCTGGCATCCATGGATCTGCAGGATGCCTGTTTGCATATTCCTCTCCCCCCTCACTCATTGGAACTACACAGGCTCTATCTCAGATTCAAAGTGGGAGAGCAGTACCTCCAATTCCAGACCAATTCCAACTCCAGACCCAGAAGGAGTAGGAAGGTTGCATGAGGGAGAGGACTGGGGTGGGGGGGGATCACAGTGGATAGGGTGCGGGAGGCCCTTCAGAAGCTAAAAACTGATAAGGGGCTGGACTGACCATATCCGAAGGGTATGAAGGAACTGGCGAAGGAGCTGGCAGCTCCACTGGCTGCTCTCTTTAACACCTCCCTGCAGATGGGATGGGTGCCACAGGACTGGAGGGTGGCTTATGTAGTGCCTATACATAAAGGGGGGGGGTCTAGGGAGGAGATGGGGAATTATAGGCCTGTCAGTCTGACGTCTGTGGTAGGCAAAGTAATGGAGGGCTTTATCAAGGAGAGGCTTGGGAGGCAGTTGGAAAGGTTAGGACACCAGGATGATAAACAGTATGGCTTTGTCCTGGGGCGATCGTGTCAGCCCAACCTTGTAGAGTTTTATGACTGGGTGACGGAGGCCTTGGATAAACATAGGCAGGCAGATGTCCTGTACCTAGATTTCAGCAAGACGTTTGATTCAGTGCCCCATAATGGACTGATAGCAGAGATGGGAGTGCGAGGACAGGAGCTCAATTGGGTCAAAAATTGGCTTTCGGGGCATTTACAAAGGGTAGTGGTGGGTGGGATACTCTCTTTCCCCAGGAAGGTAATCAATGGGGTCCCTCAAGGTTCAGTATTGGGGCCACTCTTGTTCAATGCCTACGTCTTGGATATAGGGAGGGGGGTTAGGAATAGGTTGAGTCTCTTTGCAGACGATTCAAAACTGGGAGCACTGGTGGATTGGGAAGAAGTGAGGGAGACAGTCCAGGGGGATCTGGATACCTTGGAGGGGTGGTCAAGGTGGTGGGGACTGAAATTTAATGCTGGGAAATGTAAGGTACTTCATTTGGGGGTCGGAAACACAGGCCATGTATACACCCGGGGGGGGGGGGTCACACTGCGAGCCACATTGGGAGAAAGGGATTTAGGAGTGGTGGTACACGTCAAAATGAATAACTCTGAAAATTGTAGAAGAACTGCAGTCAAAGCAAACAGGATACTGGGCTGCATAGTCAAGCATTATGTCCAGAAGGAGGGAGGTGATCCTCCCTCTATATAATGCCTTTTCAGGCCGCAGCTCGAGTACTGTGTACAGTTCTGGAGACTTCATCTGAAGAAGGACATAGCGCTGCTGGAGAGAGTCCAGAGGAGAGCGACCAGGATGATTCAGGGCATGGAGGGGAGGCCTTATGAGGAGAGACTGGAAGAGCTTGGGCTTTACACACTGCAGGAGAGGAGGGACAGGGAAGACATGATAAAGGTTTTCAAGTATATAAAAGGAATAACCAGGAGTGGAACCAAGGAGCTGTTTAGGCTAAAGAAGGGGGGAACAGCCAGGGGCCATGAGTGGAAGCTGGAGGGGGGAAATTACAGGGGGAGCGAAGGAAGTATTATTTCACTGAGAGGGTGGTGGAGCCATGGAATGCACTGCCTGGGAGGCTGGTGGAGGAGGGCACAGTGGAGGACTTCAAGAAGGTGGGACAGGTACTTAGGGAAACTGAAACCAAGGAAGACCTTCTCGGGGCTGGGAGTGGGAAGGTGAGCAGCCACTAGGTTGCTGGGTTTCGAGCAGACAAGACAGACCATTTGGCCTATTCTGCTGTCTTTTAGTATGTTAATTCAAAATTCTGCTATTGGGGTCTTCCTCCGGCCAACGGACATTATTAAGGGTGCTGATAATGGTCACAGTCCACATAAAGGCCCCACAGCTCAACCAAGCAATAAAAGCAGTGGCGGAGGTAGTCTGGTGCCCGTCCGTACATGGTTTACTCATCAACTGGAGAAAGAGTTCCTAGCCTAACCAGCCCTTGATCCTCCTGGGGGCAGACATCATGACACAAGCCAACAAGGTCTTTCCCCTGGAAACTAAATTTAGGGATCTGCTAAAGCTCATGAAGGAGTTTCACATAACTCCTCAGCTGCTTGCTTATTTTTTCATACAGCTCACTGAGACAGGTTAAACCCTTCCTCCAGTAAGGGTGTCATAGGACAGAGGTCATGAAGGGTCATAAGTTGTGCCATCCACACCAAATCCAAATCATGACCGTTGCAAGCCTCAGGAGCAGAGGGGCTCACCTGCATCAGCTGTTGGCACTGGGCAGGTGGTCGCTGTTCGTAACAAGGTACAGCAAAACGTTCTCGAGATGTGAGCAGCATGCCTTGCCCTGAGGTACTCTGAACAGCAATTCCTCCATCAGGATAGACCGATCCCAACTGACAATCTGACAGTGTTGGCATACATCAACCATCAGGGTGGCACAAGAAGCTAAAAAATGCCAAAGGAGTCCCTTTTTCTCTTTCATTGGGCTGGGCGATATATATATATATATATGCCAGGACAGGAAAATGTCACAGCACACTTGTCTCAGTTGCAAGGTTGTTCTACCAGGGGAATGGGAGCTGAAGGACAGTGCCTCCCACATCCTAACAGAACAGTGGGGCAATCCTCAGATAGATCTTTTTGCCTGCTGGTGGAACTCCAAGGTAAAGCAATTCTGCTCCCTGGCCAAGGACACACACCAGCGGTGGCTCAGGATGCCTTTTCCCTAGACTAGGGTCAATTCGATCTCCTGTATACCTTTCTTCCAATACCCCTTCTATCCAGAGTCCTCCACAAAGTGGCTCTGGACTGGGCAGAACTGATTCTAGTCTGTCCCTTATGGCTTTTCCGCCGGTGGTTCCTGCTTCTCATTCATCTGTCAAGGCAACCACCTCTCACCTTGAAGTTCAGCCCGGACCTTCTCCATCAGGTCCAGGTCTGCATCGCAGTTTGAACAATCTGTCTCTCGGCCTGGAGATTGAGCGGGAATACTTCAAGGAGCTAGGCTGCACAGCTCGTGTTATTGAAATGATGGGAAACTCATGTAGCACTTCTTCCTCTAAAGTGTATTATAGAATTTGGAGGAAATTCTTGTTCTGGCTTCATTTCAAACACATACAGAACTATCCAATACAATTGTTTGTACTACTGCAGTTCCTTTAAGATGGGCTGGACAAGGGACTGCAACCAGTCACCTTATGAGTTCAGTTTTCGATGCTGGGGGCACTCTTGTTGATGGATTCAGGGGAATAGTTGGGCTTGCATCCCTATGTCTGGAAGTTTCTAAAGGCGGCAACATTCAAACACCTTCCAATCAACCCAAGGTACCATCTTGGAGGCTTAATCTGGTTCTCAAGGCTCTGACCAAGGCCCCCATTAGAGCCTCTCAAGGAGACATCCCTTATGTATCTCAAAATGAAGGTCACCTTTTTCTCATAGCTATTACTTCAGCCAGGAGAATCGGCGAACTAGGAGCATTGTTTACCCAAGAGCCATACACTGTCTTTCACAGGCTAGAACAGCTCCAGGTTTTTTGCCAGAAATTATGTCTCCCTTCCATTACAATCAAGGGTTCATTCTTCCTTCCTTTTGCCTACTTCCTAAAAGCAATAAGGAAAGAAAATTTCATCCACTAGACCTGAGAAGGGTGATTAAAATATATACTAAGATAATGGAAGCAATTTGCAATACTTCAAGTTTGTTCATGTCAACTATGGGCCAAAATTGTGGGTAACAAGGATTTAAAAGTCTCTATAGCCAGACCGATTCTATCCGTCACCTCCACGGCTTATGATCAGGCTGGAGTAACTTTGCCTGGCCCAGTGAGAGCCCTTTCTACCACAGCTATGGTCCCTTCGGGGGCACACTTCAGAGAAGCATCTCCAGCAGACTTATGCAGAATGGCCACTTGATTGTCCAGTCACACATTTACAAAATTTTATTCACTGGAGGTGATGTCCTCGGCTGAGGCATCCTCGGCTATGGAGTGCTTCAGGTGGTGGTGGACCCTTAAGGGCACTTCACATTCTTCCCACCCGGGACATCTGGGAATGCACTGCTTTTATATATCCCATGAGTAAGGAAGCCTGGAGACCAGTTTGGAGAGGGAAATAGAAATTTAAATACCTGTAAATTTTCCTTCTCCGATGGCTGGTCTCTGGGCTTCGGATTCCTTCCCTGAATGTATATAGTTGGCTGGCCTCACAGCCATATATGCCTTAAAATTCTTGTTTTTTGTGTCCAAGTTCTTGTAGTATTGCCACATTGTACTGCTTTTGGAAGAACTGAGGGAAACAGGAAGTGGAGGGCTGGATGACCCCTGCTGCAGAGGTCTGATTCCTGTCTGCCTGTCAGCATCAGGAGGTACAGACCCATGTGCAAGGAAGCCCGGAGACCAGCCATCTGAGAAAGAAAATTTACAGGTATTTAAATTTCAACGTTTTCTTCATATAGCTGTTTATGCACCTTGTGGCCAGAACAGGCTGGGCTCCCTTCTGCTCTGCTCCACTGACCTCCATCATCCTGCATCTCCCCAGGACTTAACTGGGTACCAGATTCCCCCCGACCGTGGTAGGGTCAGGAGGGAGGGCCATCCTCCACCCCGATGCACAAATCTAGCTTTCCGGACCCTGGTGATGTGGGGGTGGTGGATTGGCAGGCAGGTGTCATATATTCCTGTCACCTATTTTCCTTCCTTCCTTCCTTCCCCATGCTGTGGTGTGCGCGTCAACGTATGCGTATGGAGGCATGTGTACGTTGTGGAGTCCTGCAGCACCTCCCTACTTCTACTGCTTCCAGCCCACACTACCGCCAGGCCACTACCTGGTGGCAGTCATTCAGCAGATTATGTAGTCCTCCCTTCCCCACACCTGGGAAAGGAGAGCAGTCCTTCGAATGCTGAATCCTCTCCTCTCTGGCCAGCCCCTGTCAACCCATGTTCATTTGCGAACATGGATCGCCAGTGTGTAGCGAGGTGTGGCATCAGGTGCCTCAACCCGCAGTGCCACCAGGCTGGCCTGACTTGTTTCTATTTTTTCTGTTTCAAGTCTGTTTTCATTTGTAAATTGGGGGGAATAATAGTCTTTATCGGGTTTTTTTTTTTTCTATATTGCATTTGTTTCTTTTTGTTTTGAACTGCTTTTGTAATGTTTTACAAAATTCCTCTACTCTTTTTCGATAAGTGCCATGGGATCTTTAACTTCCACCTGGACAGTGACCAGAAATGGGCAAAGTGGACCTATTTTTAACATCTTATCCAAAGGATGGCACCTCACAGACTTGAGAGGTTGAGTAGGTTCTGTTTGGTAAGGAAGAGAATAAGAGGAGGCCTGTTAACAGTATGTAGGTTATTCCTGATCATGAGATACCCCTTAGGTTAGAGATTACAATTTAAAGTGGGGAAGTTCTAACTGAGGGTCATGGCCTAACGATTTAGAGGGGCCAGTTTACAGGGGATCAGAGACAATATTCTTACACACGAAGAATAATGGGGATATGGAATAGACTTCCAGAAGCCACAGTTACATAGGGAGTTTGCAGGCGTTTAATGCTAGTTTAGACAAGCACATGCGGGAGAGTAATCTATACAGTATTACTTCCGAGTTGTTGAGGACAGTCTTGAGAGGCACACATCCATCCCAGTTTCCATCTGATATTCTTATGCTGTTTTTTTAATTACAGCTATCTATTTAGTTTGGTATCTGTGCGTCTCTAAGCCACACTCATTAATTCTAAATTCTCCAACCCCATGCAGAGCATCAGAAGTATGCAAATCAATAGTGATAAGTATATAAAAACTAGAAGGGATATCACATGGAAAAACAGAGGTGCCACCATATGCAGGTGATCTACACTACGTCTATGGGGCTATCATGCAAATGATCGGGGGCCACATGATGACCCCTCTAGTTTTTATATATACGATCTCTAAGTGCAAATCCTTGTGTAAGTCAGGCTGAAATGGCTTTACCAGAACAAAAGTTGCTTGTTGATTTAAACAGGCTTTTACATTTTCTCCACTTCAGATTGAGAATGCCAAACCTAAAGCATGCCTTACTTTTGTTATCTTTAATATTTTCTTTACAAGTAGTCAGGATCTGTGTACCTGTTTCTCTGAAAGTAAGTGAGATCATGGACATCTCCCTCTGTTGACTTAGGCCACATCATGGAACTGTAAGCCATTGGCATCAGGATCACTCGGAAGGTTTTCCTAGCTGTGACCGCTCATGTCAGCATGCCTCATCATTGCCTGTATAACATTGATGTCCCCAGCATGCCTGAGTTCTTTCTCCTGCCGTCAACTGTTCATTGGTTCACCGCTGCCAAAGAACGCTGTTGAACTCTGCAAGTATTGCTAATGCTGCTATGTCTTGGTTTGTTATTTTCAATCTTTAAGCTGCTGCCGAAAGAAAAGTAATTGTTCTGAAATTGTCATTATGGCAACATGAAGATCTAGAAAGATGAAAATCACTCCCTGTACATTGGCTGCCTAGGCCTCGCTCACAATGTTAAGGCTTGCAGCATTTGCCAGGGCTTTAACCAGGCCTCTAGAAGACTTTGCAAGAAAGCCTTAGAGTTATACTTAAAAATCAAGCCTATGGAGGAAAAGCAAAGTGCGCCACAGGCGGCTTTGCTGTCTTGAGCTGCTATTATGTTCTTGGTTCACCATCAACCCACTGTTCTCTGTGGTCGATGACGTATGTTGCCGATTCAGCCAAAAAGGACAAGTCTGCTAAATCATCATACAAATACCACCACACAGACAAGGACAAATGACACAGAGAAAAGACTACCTCTCCTGAAAGATCTCAGTCTCTCCTGCAAAGTGGTTAGTCACTTGAAAAAGACAGGACCCAGGCCAGGGCCTCCGGTTCTGTTTGTGACATCCATCTGGGCCTCTTCAGGACGGAGGGTCAAGGGTCCTCCTTGGATATGGTTCTGCACAGCAGTACTCTGGAGATGAGAGCGGTTCTACTTGGCCTACAGGCTTTCGTCACCCTCCTTCTGGGTCCTCATCTGTTAATCCATGCAAGCAACATTTTGGTGACATATTACATCAACTGTCAGAGTGGAGTCCACTCATATCCTGTCTGCAGAGAGGCAGTGAAAGTCTGGTACTGGGCTGTGGAACACTACATGTTTTTCTTAGCCATTTTCCTACCTAGTACTCTCAACACCCTTGTGGAGCATCTCAGTCTGTCCTGGGTGCTGTGCCACGAATGGGAGCCCTTGGACTCCATCATTGACGACCTATCTCTAAAATGGGGGTCTCCTGGACATAGATCTTTCTGCATCTCCATGCAGTGCAAAACTGTCACGTTTCTATTCGCTTATTTCAGTGCCTGGAGCTTTCTGGTGAAATGCATTCTCCCTCTCTTGTAAAGGGAGGTTCATGCATATCTTTCCCATATTCCCTCTCATGCAGAGGGTTCTGGTCAAGTTGAGGGCTGACTCAGCCACCCTGAATCTAGTGGCCTCATATTGGCCCAGATATTTTGGTTTCCCTCTGCTGCAGCAATTGACAATGGAACCCCCTGTCTCACTCTCTTTATGAGCAGGACTTCTTTCATGGGGGGAGGGTGCCGTAGTGCACCCAGGTGTTTGATCCCTGTACCTCTATGCCTGGCTTCTCAGGACATAGATCTCTCTTGCTTTGGGGTTTCCCAGGCAGTTGCAGCTCTTCTACTGGTGACTTGGAAGTTGTCTGCATGGTGCACCTACTCGCAAGAATGGAAATATTTTGTCAGTTTGGTGTAGTGCCTGTCAACTGGACCCTTTTACATGTCCGGTCAGTCTAGTAGTGGATTCTCTCTTGTCCCTTGCAGACTCGGGCCTCTGGTATACCTCCATTAAGGTCCACTTGGCCATGGTGTCTGCTTTTTGTACCCTTACCAATGGCAAGATGGTGGCCATGGCCCAACTTGAGGTTTCCTCAGGCTCTTAAGAGGTATTCTACTTCTCCACCCCTTGGTCTATGATCCATTTCCTGGGTGGGACTTTAATTTGGTTCTAGAGACCCTTACTGTGCCTCTCTTCAAACCTGCTGCTACTTGTGAGTTGTGCATCCTGTCTTGGATGACACTGTTCCCAGTGGCTATGATGACTGCTAAACACATTTCTGAATTGTTGGCTCTGGTTATAGATCCTCCTTTTATTATTTTTCACAGTGATAGGGTTACCTTGTGTACCAGTCCTCATTTTCTACCCGAAGGTCTTGTATGAGCAAACACTGAATCAGACCGTTGACCTTTCTGTTCATTTCTCGACTCCCACAGATAGTGGAGGATGTTGCTTACATACGCTTGATGTCCGCAGGATGCTGTGTTGGTACTTGAACAGTACAAAGGATTGTAGAAAATCCTCTCAACTGTTTGTCGCTTTCACCCCTAGAATGGTGGGCTCCCCCATTACAAAGTAGGGCCTTTCCAAATGGATAGCCTGCTGTATTTCTTTCCATTACTGGAAGTGTGGTAAGCAGCTTCCTGCTCCTGTCTGTGCTCACTTCACACGTGGGGTGGCCCCCTCTATTGCCTGTTGTCACAGCGTGTCTACTGCTGACATATGTGTTGCTGCCACTTGGAGTACTGTTCTTACATTTTCTAAACATTACAGTCTGGACATTGTTTCTTGCAGATGTGCTAGGTTTGGCCTTACTGTTCTGCAAGGCCTTCTTAGTCAGGGTCCTTAGATCCTTCCTTCCTCCCTCAGTGGTTTGGTACTGCTTGGGAATTGTTCCATGATGTGGCTCAGTGGTGTGAGGTGTTCTCGAAAAAGATTAAATCTTCAGTGAAGAGCGGCTAGATGAGCTCAACCTGTACTTGCTGGAGGAGAGGAGGAACAGAGGGGGATATAATAAAGGTCTTCAGGTACCTCAAGGGAATAAACAGTGTCAACCTTGAGGGGGTGCTGCAGCTGAGGAAGATAGGGGCCACCGGGGGCACTCGATGAGGCTGGTCAGTGGGAGACTAAGAGGGGAGACAAGGAGGCACTACTTTACAGAGAGGGTTGTGGAGATCTGGAATGCACTGCCTGCGGAACTGGTGGGAGGGTGCATCCCAGAACCTCGCCGGGGGGGGGACATTGTAGGGAGTCGGCTTATAACAGTGCCTTGGGTGGGCACTGATCCACGAGCAGACTCGATAGACTGATGTGCCTAATCTGCTGGCTTTTTAGTATGTTGTTAAGAGAATCTCTTTCATTGAGCCACAGCTCTTGCTCCCTCCTCCCTACCCTTGATGGGTGATGGTGATTATACTGCCTGCTCTTGCATGCTAGTTCTCCTCTTATGCCTAAATTCGGCATGTTTACTGAGGTCTTGTATCCTGTACTGATCATGTGATCCTCCAAGCTTGTTTGAAGCGGGGAACTAAGGCATGCTGGGGATGCCCATGTTATGTAGACGACGATGAAACATGGCAATGTAGGCGACCCCAGCTAGCAAAAATTTCTGGTAGGTCCTGATGCTGATGGCTTACAGTTCCATGATGTGGCTCCATGGAAAAGATTCTCCCGAAGATCTACTGTTACAGTAAGTAACTATTCTTTTCAGACACAGGGTAATTTAAGAAACTGTAATGTGTTGCCACAAAATGTGGAGAGACAGAGAGATACTCTTAGTGTAATATTTATCATTAAGAATGTGATCTTTTTCATTTGTTTATTCATTTGCAGTGTGCAGTGCACACAAGAACAATAAATTGCATTAAGAAATATAATGACAGGATTCAGTATTCTTTATCCAGTGTTACCTCAAAATGACGGTTCAAACAACATGAAGTCTTGCTGTATTCTGACTATTCTGACTATTGCAGTTAGGTCCTGCCTTTCAACTGCCCCGGAGAACAAAGAGTTAACTGTCCATGGCCAGCATGGAACGTTCAGCGCAAGCTCAGTTGAAGCCCCTGTCTGCTGTTGTTTAAATTCCAACCATCAGGTTCTTTGCTCCGGCTCACTGAACAGTCACTCCGGAGATTTCTCCTTTGTTCGGTTCAAAAAAGTCGGTTAAAGTGTCGTTTTTCACTCGATTTCTACCGAATTTCTGCTACTGAATCTGTCGGTTTAAGTCTCTGTCTGTGGTACCATGAGTACTAGATAGGTTTTACATTTAGTTTCTGTGTGGAACTTGTAAATTTCGGATCGGTTCGGCTGAACCGATCAGTTTAGTTAAAAAGTTTGTGAATTTACTTAGAGTGTGGTAACTGGTCCGTATTGGTTCTAAAAAACCCGGATTTTATTACGTTTTTTTCCAAGACCCGTAACACGGTCAGGAACCGATAGGGGAGTCTTGCCTGGCGGATTGCTCGAAAAAGGTAAGTTTTGGATAGGATTGGCTATGTCTGAGAAACCCAAGAAAAAACCGTTCCCACTGGGTTTCAACACTGCGGTGTGTGGGAAGCCTTTGCTAAGACTGATCCCACACCACCTGTGTTTATTGTCTGGGGTTTGACCACCTCATTCAGACTGCCAAATTTATAAGAATTTTCCCAAAGCTACCCTGGATAAGAGAGTAGGTAGACTGAGGGAAAGGGCGGCGGAGAAGTCCGCTGACCTGGATGGCCAGCACGGTTCGGTTCTGACCGAACCAGAAGGAGTGCCCTCTGACCAAGGCGAAACTTCTTTGGGCAAAAGGAGAGCCGATTCTGAGGAGTCAGTTCCGGTTAAAAGGAAGAGAAAAGATAAATCATCTGGTTCGGATCCAGAAATTCATACTCCGACCGCTGATGAGATAGCCAAAACGATAAGAATAGTGCAATCGCTAACTTCGGTTTCGGCTGAACCGGCACCATCTGGCAGGGGCTCGGTTCAGTCGGTTCCCCCGGTTCCGGATTACACTTCAGAAGAATTTTATGAACCGGAGGAGGAGGAGGAGGGAGAGTATGAGCATGATGATGGTGACTATGAAAGTCTGGATGTGCCTATTGACCCGGACATCTCCCCAGACAGACCTTCGGGTGTTTCTCCTCCTAGGCTTTCTGAGTCCCCTTCCCACTTTATGTTTTACAAAAAAGTGGCTGAAACCCTCCAGCTTCCAGTGGAAGAAGCAGTAGAGGATCAGGAGGAGCCTGATTTTGTTGAAATGATTGACATCCCAGAGTCCAGGAGACTGTCTGTTCCCCTCCATAAATCTTTTGGGAAACAGACAAATAAAATTCTTAAGACTCCTAACTCCATACCTCCTGTGGACAGACGAATGGACAAGAGGTACACCCTTTCAGGCTCGGACATGGAGTTCCTTTCTCAGTAATGCAGCCATGTTGGGGTAGTGCAGGCTGCTGCCTGTGATAAGGCAAATATTCCCTTGGCATCACACCCCCCAGATAAGGACTCCAGGAGGATTGATGCCATGGCAAAAAGCAGTACATGGCAGCATCTTTGGGACTCAGGCAGGCTAACTATATGGCCTACACAGCTAGATACCAGAAGTCCAGATGGGACACTGTGCTGGCTCTGGCTAAACAGGCCCCTGACCAGCTTGCCAAGGAGCTGGAGCAGGTGGCTGCAGATGGGACTGAGGCATCCAAGGTGCAGTTTCATGCTGCTGTGGACTCCAGTGATGTTTCATCAAGAGTCATGGCTACATCTGTGACTCTTCGGAGGATGGCTTGGCTCAGATGTACTAGCCTGTCACAGGATACCCAGGCTAGGGCCATGGATTTCCTTGTCACTGGTAATTCTCTGTTTGGGGAGCAGACAGAGAATTACATGAAAAAGATGGATGAGTACAGGACCACCTACAGGAGTGCTCAGGCCAAAGAAATGCAAGCCACTCCTCAAAGGCAGCAGTCCAGGGGCAGGGGCAGGCCTTTTCAAAGGCCTTTTTACTAAGCCCAGGCCTCCTCTTCTGCTTATGCTCAGAGGGGGTTCTTCAGAGGGAGAGGCAGACGGGGAATGAGCAGGCCTGCTTCCAGCCCTCAGCCTAAAGCCCCTGCCAAGCAGACACCCTGATGGGTCTGCCCGGGCCGATTCTCCAATACCTGTAGGGGGCAGGCTGGCTTACTTTGTCCAGGACTGGAAGTCTCTGACATCAGACACGTGGGTCCTGGAAGTAGTAAGCCAGGGACTGGTTCTCAGCTTCAAAAAATTTCCCAAGATGAGAACCAGATCCTTTCCACCTGCAAATCCATCACAGACCTTTGCCCTAGAGGCAGAGGTTTCTTCCCTTATGGCTCTCAGAGCCATAGAGAGGGTTCCTACCCTATACAAGGGCAAAGGACTGTACTCCAGATACTTCCTAACCCCCCAAAAAACAGGAGAATGGTGGCCCATCCTGGATCTAAGATATCTGAACAAGCACCTTTTAAAACCAAAGTTCAAAATGGAGACTCTGGGAATAATTCTGCCCTCTCTAAGGCCAGGGGACTGGCTAGCCTCCCTGGACCTCAAAGATGCCTATTTTCACATTCCCATCAGGTGCTCCCACAGAAAGTACCTCAGGTTCGAGGTGCCCTCAGGCCACTATCAGTTCAGAGCAATGCCCAAGGATGTTCACAAAGTGCCTGGCAATAGTGGTTGCTTTCCTAAGGAGAAAAAACATCTCCATCTTTCCATGCTTGGATGACTGGCTCATAGTGGGTCAGTCTCCAGACCAAGTCAAGTGACATCTGCAAATAACTCAGCAAGTGCTCACTTCCTTAGGATTCCTCCTCAACCTTCCAAAGTCGGTTCCTGAGCCAGTACAGCTCCTCACCTTCATAGGGGCGGAGCTGGATACAATAAGGGCAAGAACCTTCCTTCCCCGGACAGGGTAAGGACCCTTATGGAACTGGCCTCTTCATTCACCCTTCAGGTGCCTCGACCAGTAAGGCATTTCCTGCAGCTTCTGGGCCACATGGCAGCCTCTACAGCAGTGGTCCAGGGAGCAGGATTTCAGATGAGGGACATTCAGTTCCACTTAAGAGCCTTCTGGTCCCAAAGAAAGGATTCCCTTACCAAACTAGTCCCAGTGACTCGAACCCTGATCCAGGCTTTACAATGGTGGCAGGATCAGGACAATTTGAGACAAGGAGTTCCTTTTGTCACTCAGTCTCATTCAGTGATACTCACCACAGATGCCTTCCTGCTGGGCTGGGAAGCCCACCTAGGGGATCTTACCACCCAAGGGCTGTGGTCACCTCAAGAATCTCTGCTTCACATCAGTCTCTTGGAACTCATAGCAGTGTTTCTGGCACTGCAAGCCTTTTCCAAATCTGTACAGAACAAGGTGGTCCAGTTCAGAACAGACAATACCACCACAATGTGGTACATCAACAAGCAAGGAGGCACTCGGTCTACGGCCTTGTGCACAGAAGCAATGAAGTTGTGGTCCCTGGCTTATTCCCTGCAAACCTCTCTGATAGCAGTTCACCTCCCAGGGAAGGACAATGTCCTAGCAGATGCTCTCAGCAGGATATCCCAGGGCCATCACGAATGGACCCTAGATCCCCTAGTTTTGAAAATGATTTTCTCGAGATGGGGCACTCCACAGATGGATCTTTTTGCAGCCCCAGACAATCACCAACTTCCTCTCTTTTGTTGCAGACCCCCAGTCTTGGGCTCAGTCCCCCTGGATGCTCTGGTTCTGAATTGGGAAGGGAAATTTCTGTATGCTTTCCCCCCTTCCCTCTCCTGTTCAAAGTGTTAGTCAAGATCAGGTCACAACCATGCAAAGTGATTCTGATTGCTCCAGACTGGGCCAGACAGCTCTGGTACCCCCTGTTGCTGTCATTAGCAGTCCACCTTCCCCTGTCTCTTCCCAGGAATTACAACCTGTTGACATCCTCTCAGGGGAGGATTTGGTATCCGAACCTCAAGTCTCTCAATCTCAAGGCATGGCTCTTGAAGAGTTAGAGTTTGCTGATCTTCACCTTTCTCAAGGGGTTCTGGATATCCTTAAGGCTTCTTGAAAGCCTTCCACCAGAAAGACTTGCAGCTCCAAATGGAAAAAGTTCACTATTTGGTGCTCTAATAAGCATATTTCTCCAGAATCTGCTGGATTGCCTACAGTTCTGGACTATATGGTCCATCTTAATGGCTTAGGACTTAGGCCAGCTACACTTAATGTGCATTTGGCAGCTGTTTCTGCCTTCTTGTCAGTAGGCAAGCCCTCTCCTCTGTCAGCCCATCCTGTGTTCTGTAAGTTCTTCAAGGGATTGCTGCACACCAGTCCCCTTTAGGGACCCTGCTCCTGCTTGGGACCTTAATGTTTGTATTGCTCAGCTTATGCAACCACCCTTTGAGCCTTTGTCCTCTGCAGAGCTTAAGTACTTGACTTAGAAAACTGTGTTTTGGTAGCCATTACCTCTGCCAGGCGTATCAGTGAATTGCAAGCCCTGTCAGTGGAGCCTGATTTCATCTCTTTCCATAGAGATAAAGTGGTCCTAAGAACTAACAGGAAGTTTTTGCCTAAGGTGGTTTCAGATTTCCACCTTAACCAGTTTATGTCTCTCCCTGTTTTCTTCACTGACCATTCCTCCTCTGGAGAGAGGAGGCTGCACAGCTTGGATGTTAAAAGGGCCCTCAGCTACTACATAGAGCGCACCAAGGGTCACAGGTTTGTGTCCCCCAGTTGTTCCTCACATATGGAGAGGTCGGTAAGGGCAAACCTGCCACTAAGAGATCTATTGCCAGGTGGATTGTCTCTTGTATACAATTCTGCTATGCAAAACTGGGTAGAACTCCACCCTCAGGCCTGAGGGCTCACTCTACTAGAGGTACAGCTGCTTCCCTGGCTGCTGCCAGGGATATTCCTATCTTAGAAATTTGTCAAGCAGCCACATGGAAAACAGTCCATACATTCACCAAGCATTACTCTCTGGATATCCAGGCTAGGAGTGATGCTCGGTTTGGCACAGCAGTACTTCAGAGCCTATTCCCAAAGTTGGTTCTGTCCCTCCTCCATGGCGGTACTGCTTGGTAGTCTGCAATAGTCAGAATACAGCAAGACTTCATGTTGTTTGAAGAAAAAATTACTCACCTTAGTAATATTGTTTCTTCTAATGGAGTCTTGCTGTATTCTGACTCCCCCCCCGCCTCCCCTCTCAGAACCTAATTTTTGGGATGTGGGTGGGCAGGAGCAGTGTTGGCACCCTATGGGTGCCCCTTTTTCACCCTCCTTTACTTTGGGTGTGCGTTGTGTTTTGTTTTTTGGGTTTCCTGACTTGAGTCTTTGCTTTGAAACTAAAAAACCCTTTTTATTAAATTTAGTTGCCAGTTGGCTAGTGTGAGTTTTACAGTTTCCACACAGAACTTCTAGTGAGTATTGCTCATAAAGATCTGACGGTTGGAGTTTAAACAACAGCAGACAGGGGCTTCAACCGAGCTCGCGCTGAACGTTCCATGCTGGCCATGGAAAGTTAATTCTTTGTTCTCCGGGGCAGTTGAAAGGCAGGACCTAACTGCAGTAGAATACAGCAATAGTTAGAATAGTCAGAATACAGCAAGACTCCATTAGAAGAAACAACATTACTAAGGTGAGTAATTTTTTCTTAGTGTCCACAAAAGTCCATCAGAAGCAAATCCAGTATAATAGTCTTTGCGGCATGCTCATGGATTGGAACGGATAAGTCTGTAAGGAATATTCTGCCAGGTAAGAATGCCTTCTGAGGTTTTCTCAGAAGAAGCCAGAAGGGGAAGGAAACATGTTCATATCAGTGCTTTACAGTAACGGGTAATTGCTATTTTTGTTATTAAACTTAGATTGTGGGCTTTTAGTGACACTGTAATTTCTTTGCTGTCTTTACTTAGAATTGTTTTTGGGCTGTTGAAATTTTAAAACGTAGTGGTGGTGTATTTCTTTGCTGTCTTTAATTGCTGCAAATTTAGTCTTGGCTTGTCTGACTTGCCCTGTAGTCTGAGTGAGGGGTGCTAATTGTCTGGCCTCTGACCTCAGCTACGTGATAACTGGAGGTGGGGCTTAGTCAGAGTTGAGGTAGCAGGTGATTTTTGTTTTCTCAGAAGAAGCCAGAAGGTGAAGGAAACGTATTCATATCAGTGCTTTACAGTAACTGGTAACTGCTGTTTTTGTTATTAAACTTAGATTGTGGGTTTTTAGTGACACTGTAATTTCTTTGCTGTCTTTAGTTAGAATTTTTTTTGGGCTGTTGAAAATTTAAAACGTAGTGGTGTTGTATTTCTTTGCTGTCTTTAATTGCTGCAAATTTAGTTGTAACCCCAACCCCCATCATTTTGCAAACGACAGGTGGTATGCTGTTTAAATCTGACAGCCGTACCAGGTGGGGACTGGGTTCGGGGAGGAATGGGTCACTCGGCACAAAGGCTAGGTTTGGCTACTCTGCACAGGGGCACCCAAGTAACCCTGAACACAGGAAGCAATAACTGTAATGTCCAATGCCAGGAATGGGATTCTAAAGTGAGGCTTTATTCACATCCAAACAGAACAACAAAGCATAGATGGACCCCCAAGGGGCGACATTCCTGGTAATGCAGACTAAAAGAATCAAGAACACTTCTTCAACACTTCATCCCTCAGGCTCTGAACCCACCGGGCACACAGCCCGGACTTGCACGCTGCTTTGGGTACACAGCCCGAACTTGTACACTGGTCTGGGTTTTCCCTGGCTCGGCTCCCTTGCCGGCCATTCGGACACCTTCCATATGTCATGGAAACATTTGCTGGTGGCTCCCTAAACCACCTAAGAGCACCTCAGCTGTATCAGGGAATTTTCATTTTAATTCCACATCTGGGTACTTTCCTCAGGCACTGGCCAAGTACCTGAGAGAAAGTAAAGGTGCCACAGAGCAAATCTGTAGAGGTGAATTTGGTTACTACTGATGGGGGTCTCCCACCTCTCGCTTCCACAATTCATACCCGGCCATTTCTCTGGACAGTAAACACCTCATACTGTAAAGCTTGGCAATGTAGATTAAGGCTAAATGTATGTCACATTTCCTCTACTTGTCTTGCTTTCCCTTTGTGCTGGACTTGAACATACTTTTACTTGGCATAGCCCATTGCTCTAGGCCCCCCACTGATTAAGCAGCCCAATCCCCACTTTACTTCACTATTTGTGCTGGACTTGAACCTACCTGAGTGAACCGGCAATGTCTATTACACTAGACCTCCTACAGATTAAGTAGTCCAATCCCCACATTCCAACAGTTCAGGTGAAAAATATTGGCCCTCTGTCAGAGCGAACTCACCCTTTGGTTGCAGGTGCTCCACAGGCGATTCCTCTACAGGAATTTCTCTCTGAGCTTCTGGTGCCACAGCACAACTTGAAATAGGCAGCTTCTTCCCTTAGCCGGAACCAGGAGGGTTGCCCCTGGAAGACAGGCAAAACCTTCCCCCCCCAATCCCCTCAGGGAGGGGGCACTTGGACCAGTAACAGCGGTCTCCACCACTTCAGCAATAAGTTTCTGTGTCCCTCTTACGGTAGAAACACACACCTTCTTAACAGTAGCTCTAAAACAGAACTTAAAGCTGTGAGAGCCTGCACACAGACTGCTGTGCTATTGTCTCTCACCAAGACTGCACACAGACTCTGTTCAAAATCCCCAACATTCTATCCTAACTTCCAACTGCAGCACTCCAGTGTGGCTCATGCAGCTGCGAGAGTTCTATGGTAATGTCATCCCTCAGTCTCAGCTGAGACTGAGAACAGAGTGAGACAGTGTGAAATCCATTTAACTGGAGTTTCACAAGCTGCCTTCACTGCCTACCACTAGATCTTACTGGGATTCTAGTAACCCCGGGTAACAGGGAGGGTTACATAGTCTTGGCTTGTCTGACTTGCCCTGTAGTCTGAGTGAGAGGTGCTAATTGTCTGGCCTCTGACCTCAGCTACGTGATAACTGGAGGTGGGGCTTAGTCAGAGTTGAGGTAGCAAGTGATTTTTGTTTTCTCAGAAGAAGCCAGAAGGAGAAGGAAACATATTCATATCAGTGCTTTACAGTAACTGGTAATTGCTACTTTTGTTATTAAACTTAGATTGTGGACTTTTAGTGACACTGTAATTTCTTTGCTGTCTTTACTTAGAATTGTTTTGGGGCTGTTGAAAATTTAAAATGTAGTGGTGGTGTATTTCTTTGCTGTCTTTAATTGCTGCAAATTTTCCCCCTCCCTCCCCCTTCCCCCAACTCTTAATTATATGCCCTGTTAAATCTGATTGACAGGAGCTAAACACAGGGGATAGTAGGGGGTGTGGAGTAGGAGGGGCATAAGGGGAAGAAGCCCACCCTCAGCATGACAAGTGTTTTGACTCATTTATTTATTTATTTATTTTCTTTTTTTAAAAGAAAAGTATCTGAGGATCAGTGGCAGGATTTTTAGGACAGTAAATTAATAAAAAGGGAACTAGGAGAGCTTCAGTAACAAACAAGTAGTGGAATAGCAGTATAATTGCAGTGCAATGTAGTAGCTGCGAGGCAGCCATATTCAGGCAGACCTTCTGGACACTGAGGTGCTGCCCTATCTGCATGCATCTCTCTCGACTACGGGATGAGGTAGCCAGACTCAGGGCGGAAATAAACTGGGTTAGGAGTACCATCTCCCCTATCCAGAGCCCACCCAGTCCAATGCCGCTGCCTCAAAGGATGCCGAGAACGAGGAGCACTTGGATGACAGTGGGCTCAGGAGGTTAAGACGGTCAGGCAGAGGCACATCCCAGATCCTATTTCACTCAAGAACTCATATGCCACACTGGCAAATGGGGCAACCAAATAGAGTACCCAGAGAAGTGGAAGGAAAGGATGTGGAGGTTAGCCAAGGAGGTGACCTCAGTGGGGAGAGCAGTGGACCTCAGAGGAGGAGGAATCGAATCCTGGTGGGGGACTCCATCATAAGAGGGATCCAGCTAGGAACACAGGAGGGGGAGGGGGTGGACCGGGAGGTGAGGTGCTTACCAGGTGCCACGTCACAGAGGGATGGAAGGAAGATCCTGGGGATCGCTGGGAAGGCAAGATGGGAGGGTGAGCTGGATGTCATTATCCACGTAGGTACTAATGACTTGGCAAATGGGGAGCCAAAGGAAGTTCAGGAAGAGTTTAGGAAATTGGGGAGGGGTCTCAAGCAAGTAGCTACTTCTGTCACCTTCTCAGAAGTACTACCTGCGAGAGGCATGGGAGAGCATAGGGGTGCATGCACCAGGAACCTTAACTCATGGTTGAAGAACTGGTGCTGTGAGGAAGGGTTTGGATTCATTGGTGACTGGGGACCCACCTGGAGGGATGGAGGTTTGTTCAAGCCTGACGGCCTGCATCCATCATGGAGGGGAATCCAAGCACTCAATGATTAGTTTAAATGCTACATTGACAAGCATTTAAACTAGCCAAAGGGGGTGGCAGGCCAGCAAGGAGCGTACCTGCTTGCTCACCTCCCACAGCTAGCAGTGGAACCAGTGAACCGGAGGAGTGGACATCTCAACAAAGCAGTATGCAAAAGATGGAGATTAGCGCCCAAGAGGTGGATAGGCAGAAAAGGGGCACAAATCAGCAGAAGGGCAGACAGCAAGGAGAACCAGGGATAAAGGACAACCAGGGAAGGGGCTGGAGTAGAACAGCTAAACAGTCTAGGGAGGTCAAATCATGGAAAGCCATGTATGCCAGTGCCAGGAGCCTTAGCAACAAGATGGTAGATCTGGAGGCTGTCATGGTGCAGTCAGACCTGGACATTGTGGCCATCACAGAAACCTGGTATAATGATAACCATGACTGGGAGATGGCCATTCCTGGCTACAACATATTCAGAAGAGACCGGGCAGGTAGGAAAAGAGGAGGAGGTGGCACTGTATGTGAAAAATGACATAAGGGCCACAGAGATCCAGGAGGAACAAAATGGAGGAGAGCTACTGTGGGTTAAGCTGGAAAGGAAAATGAGGCCAGCCATCCGCACAGGTGTGGTCTGTAGACCACCAGCCCAGGAGGAAGAAACAGATAGAGAGCTGATGCTAGCCATCCAAAGGATGGCAGACAAGGGTGAGGTAGTACTGGTTGGAGACTTCAATATTCCAGACGTGGACTGGAGCATGCCAGCAGCAGCATCAACTAGGAGCAGATTTATCCTGGACTTCCTTCAGGGTGCCTTCCTCAAGCAACTGGTCATGGAACCAACTCGGCAGAAGGCAATACTGGACCTTGTGCTCACAAACAGGGACAGTGTGATGGGGGTAACAGTGGGGGGAGCACCTGGGGAACAGTGACCACCATTCATTGTGGTTTGAAATCACAGAAGGAGCAGAACCAAACCACACAAAAACATGTGTCCTGGATTTTGGGGGGGCAGACTTTGGGAAAATGGGGAGATACTTGAAAGAGGTATTAAGGGGAATGGGGCAGGAATCAGGGGCTGAGGAACAGTGGGCAGTATTTAAAATGGGGATTACAAGAGCAACAGAATTATGCATTAAGCAGGTTAGCAAGAGGAAAAGGAAGAGGAGGCCATTATGGTTTTCCAAAGAGGTAGCAAAGAAAGTGAAAGCCAAAAAGATTGCATTCAGGCAATACAAAAAGACACAGGCAGAAGGGAATAGGGAGAAGTATCAGAAGAAGCAAAGGGAGGCATGGAGGTCAGTAAGGGAAGCCAAAGCTCAGACAGAAGAGCACGTTGCAAAATCAGTGGGTAGAGGGGACAAAACCTTTTACAGGTACATAAGTGAAAAAAGAAAGGCAAAGGGAGGGATAGTGAGACTGAAGGAGGAGGATGGGGGCCACGTGGAGGATGACAACAGTAAAGCTGACATACTGAACAGGTATTTCTGCTCAGTCTTTACTGAGGAAGAGGGAGGGTAATGGGTCTGAAGGAGTACAAGGGTGAGAATGGTGCAGAATGGACACAAGTCCCTTTACACGAGAAAGGGTCCTGAAGGAACTGGAAGTAAAAGAGTTGATAAAGCAATGGGGCCAGATGGGTACCCAGGGTCCTTAAAGAACTAAGAGAGGTGGTGGCTGAACCTCTGGCTATCCTGTTTATCTGATCACTGGAAACAGGGGAGGTACCCAAAGACTGGAGGACAGCAGATGTAGTCCCCTTATACAGAAGTGGGAACAAAGAGGAAGTGGGGAACTACAGACCAGTCAGCCTCACCTCGGTAGTGGGGAAGATCATGGCAGCACTACTGGGAGAGATTGGTGGAACATGTGGTTGCCAATGGACTGCAGGATCCAAGGCAGCATGGTTTCACCAGGGGGAGGTCATGTCAGACCAACCTCGTTGAATTTTTTGACTGGGTGACTAGGGAGGTGGATCAGGGGAGGGCAGTGGACATGGCCTGTCTGGACTTCAGCAAGGCCTTTGACACTGTTCCACATAAAAGACTATTACACAAACTAGGGAATATGGGTGTGGGCAGGACAGTAGTGTGGTGGGTAGGTAACTGGCTTGGCGGCAGGACACAGAGGGTGGTGGTAAATGGCTGTCACTCCACAGAGGGAAGAGTGACCAGTGAGGTACCACAGGGATCAGTGCTGGGACTGGTCCTATTAAACATCTTCATCAGTGACATTGCACAGGACCTAGAAGACAGAATTTCACTGTTCGCTGATGACACAAAGCTCTGTAACAGAGTAGACACACCAGTGGGTGTAGACAGAATGAGAAGGGACCTGCAGAAACTCGAAGAATGGTCAGGGGTTTGGCAGTTGAAATTCAATGCAAAGAAGTGCAAGATAATGCATATGAATCACAAAAACCCTGGCACAATATATCAGTTGGGGGGGTGAGGATATAGCATGCACCAAGCAGGAAAGGGATCTTGGGGTTATCATCTCTGATGACCTCAAGGTAGGGAAACAGTGTGACAAGACAGCAGATAAAGCAAATAGTATGCTGGGATGCATAGGCAGGGGCATCACCAGCAGGAAGAGGGAGGTCATGATTCTACTATACAAGATACTAGTGAGGCCCCACCTGGAGTACAGTGTACAGTTCTGGAGACCTTACCTATGTAAGGACGTAGACAGGGTAGAGAAGGTTCAGAGGAGGGCAGCAAAGATGGTGCATGGATTACATCACAAGTCCTATGAGGACAGGTTGAAGGACTTGAATATGTACTCCCTGGAGGAGAGGAGGGAGAGAGGGGACATGATAGAGACATACAAGTATCTTACAGGGAGGAACAGGGTGCAAGAATACACTATTTTTAAGCGAAAAAGATGTTTCAGGACTGGAGGGCATGGGATGAAGTTGGAGGGAGGATGATTCAGAGGAAATGTGAGGAAGAATTTCTTCACAGAACGGGTGGTGGACAAGTGGAACACCCTGCCTTAGGAAGTGGTGGGGGCTGAAACAATCACGGGATTTAAGAATGCATGGGATAGACATAAAGGAATTCTGGAGGTCAGGGGTAAGGGGCAACAGAGTTCCAGGAGAACATAAACTGAAATTACAACTCAAATGGGCAGACTGGGTGGGCCATAGGCCCTTATCTGCCGACACTGTCTATGTATCTATGTATCTAATTAGGCATTTCATAGTCCATGTAAACCTACATACGATAATCGAGTAATATTAAAACTGAGCATGCAAAAGAGTAGTGACCTGTTTGGTCAGAAAACCCTAACCACTTAAATCTAAGTATCAGACTTTACCAAACACTTCAATATATATATGTGTATATTATAAATGTGTGTGTGTGTATATATATATATATATATATATATATATATATAATCAGGGTCGAAATAACCACCTGTCTGCCTGTCCCAGACACCCAGTTTTCTCCAGGGACAGCTGGTTTCATTTCTCTGCCTGTTCCTGGGACAGGTACCAAGTGAAAAAGCATTAACAGGTACTAGGACCCAGGAGATGTTGCCACCTGTAAGGTTGGGCTGTAGATGTCCCGACATCCTGGTGTCAAATGTTGAGAGATGTCCATTCAACCCAACATCCAATGTGGTCAGCAATTTTGTCAAGTAGCAGAAATGAAAACGATGCCGTTGCAGGACTGGACTGTGCATGTGTTCAATGTTATCATGCATATGCAGTTGCCTGCTTTCCTTTTGCTTTCTGTGTGGCATACTTCATTTCTCTGTGTGTTGCACTTACAGTACAAGCCAAGGGCAAACTTTTGTTCACAGGTAGCAGACTTTTGAGGAAACAAGTTAGAAACCCTTTTCCAGCCGGCTCACTGGCAGAACAGTAGCCCTGCAGTTTGTGGCGTCATCGACCCCGGGAACTGGAGGGTCAGCCGGGGAGAGGAGGATTGAGCATCCTTGGGACTGCTCACCTCCTCGGGGGGAGTGAGGAAGACTGCTGCACTAATGGCTCCTGGCAGCTGGTACATAAGTGGAGGTCATGACATGGGGTTGTCACGGGCAGGCGTCAAGCGTGCAGTGCCGCCCAGAGATGCAGGCACCGTCCCGTCATTGCACACCTGCACCATGGGGATACAGGGAAAAAACACATCCTCCGGTGTCCATGAAGCCCTACCCTTCCGGTGGCACACCGGTTGCACACAGGCTGCTTCCACCAAGTCTGGCCTTTCAGGTCTCCGCAGCTTGTGGGTAAGTACCCATTGTGATGTGACCTGAGAGTGAGTGGAGGAGGGGGTAGAGCACAGGCGCTAGCGGAGGTGTGTGGATAAGGGGCACCATATGATCACCCCTAGCTGAAGAGGTAAAAACACATAACTAAAAAAAAAAAAAAAATGATAAAAACCCTTTTCAGATCTGTCTGCTAAGGGAAGCCTGGGTTACGGTAATTAAAAGCCATTGTAAGGGCTAGAAAATCTTATTTGAAAACCCTTTACAGGGTAGACCATCATGGCAGAAAATGGGGGAAGACTCTGTATTGAGAGATTAGGAGATGAACGTAAAGGGCTGAGACAGCCACTTAAAACACCCTATCAGGGCAGGAATGGCTCCACAGACAGGAGATCAGGAGGCTGATTAAAAGCCCTTGTCTTGGTTACTAAGTACAGAGAGAGAGAGACATTTAGTGTCTGCATTACACACAGGAGCAGAGGAAGCTGATCGTTTGTCAGGGGAGAGCAGAAGGGAATTAAGGCCCCTATCAGGGTCATGAACTGGGGGCACACTTAAGTCCTTTTCAGGGCCATATACCAGCCAGTGGGTAATAGTAGCCCTTTTTAGTGCACCTTACAATGGGCAGCATTAATAATTAAGCCCTTTTTGGGGCACTGTACCAGCCAGGAGCACACTAGTTATCATTAGCTCATGTTCAGAAACAGAAATGTAAACTTAGTAAACAAAAATTAACAGGACAGGTACAAATTCTGTGGGACAGTCAAAATGAATATTACACCTGTCCCTTAGACAGCCATCCTCAAAAAATTATTTCTAGCCCTGTATATAATTTTTATTTTTTTTCGTCTTTGGCAACCAGGTTAGGCCCACTAGGCACAAGTGCCTATTTTCAGAGGTGACCTGGGAGCACTGGGGGGTTAAGTGACTTGCTCAGAGTCGCACAGTACACAAGTGGAAGTTGTGGGAATCGAACTCTGGTCTACTGGATGTACCAAACTCATTCACAGCTCATTACTCTAACCTCTAGGCTGTACTGCAGGGCCTTTTTTTAGGAAGAATATCCCCAAACTTCAAACAGATGTGTAAGAAAGTATTTTCCTGCATAATCAATTCTAAGAGGAGCTAGTTGTTGTAGGGCAAGTGTAATACCCAGGGCTTGCAACCTGGCTTGGACCAAGTCAAGCTTTTGCAGTGCTGACAGGTTGCAAAGCTCAAATTAGGGAAAATGTAGACATGTGTCTCAGCCTGTTGTTTATGTGGGCATTTTGATTTTGTAGCTTGCAAAATGTTCTTGTGGACATGTGGTCAGCGTGTTATCATAATGGTCCTTAGCTGATTCTCTGCAGGTTTTTTCTGTGGTGTGAGCTCATAGGTTTTAAAAATAAAACCCTGCAAATCCAGGTCTAGGCATTGCTTTAGCAGATTCAGGATAAATGCAAACAGATCAATCCCCTCTGACTTCTCAGGTACTCCCAGTAGGTGCACATTGTTGGCTCTGTTCTCAAGAATCTCAAGACAGTCTTAAAAGCTTGTTTTGGACATTATGTCTGCTATAGCTGTGCCAGTTTATTGGCTAACTCTGTCGCTAACTTGGTGCCCGTGGTAAATGTTTCCATGTTCGTCTCCATGTTGGTGAATATTGTACCCATTGTCTCCACCTTTTCTATTTAAGTCCCTGATAACCTGAAGCAGGGTGTTGTTGGCAGGGTCAGGTGACCCGCTGGCTTCAGCGTCTATCCCATGATCATGGGGTTGATCATGTGAGAGTGGTTGTTTCCCCTTGGTGGATTCTGCTTGTGTTGTTTGTCTAGGTTTACCCATCGCCTATCTGTGTAAAAACTTCAATCTAGAGGTAGTTTCACTAGCTTTATTAATTTCTAACAAAATAAATTTTTTTTTTTTGCTCCCTGTGCCGACTGGCCCTCGTTCACCAGTCTCCGAGCCCTGTCACCCTGGCGTTCTCTTGGACTTACCTCATCCGGCTTCTCCCCAGGGCTTGCCCCATCCCATAAGCCCCACCGGGAACAGGATCCGGTTTGCGTGGACATGGCCCAGGTAGCCGAGTGCAGGGCCTGCAGGAGACCGGCGTCACCCTACCAGTCAACATCTTTTTCTCTGTTTCTCCCCCAGTGCATTGGAAGTGGCATGCGGTGATGCCAGTACTGTGCATGTTCCTGTATTCCTTATGACGGGAATCTGCCCCCACCTCTTACCACCCCCCCGTTTATACAGTGTCAGCATGTCAACCCGCAACCACTTCTAGGGGCCAGGCTAGTTCTGGGCACTGGTCCCACTCCTCCCTTCTGGCCGACCCTCCAACTCCCGAGGTCGCTCCCGACACTGTGTTGTTAGCGCCGCCATTGGCCAGTGGGCCGGCATAACAAAACCAGTTTTATTAAATATCGAGAAAAGCACCTAGCACTTTAGAGATGTTTGTGTAACAATCAGGAGCTCCTGTTTAACATGTCTGTGCTGGCTACTGTCCACACACCCCAGAATGTGATCATTTTAAAGCAGAAAATGTATGGTATTATAATTTCATCTGGAGATTTTGGAATAAATAATATTTGAATAGCATTAGTTTAAGTAACATTTAAAAAAATGATGGTACATCATGTTACAGAGGAATGGTAGGTCCTGTTCCCAGGCAGGATGTTTTTGTTTTATTTTTTCATGGTCCTCATCAACTTCTTCATCTTTTAGTGGTTCCCTCAGACTCGTCCCCTCTCCCCTTATTCTCTGTAACACTTTATTCTGCTGCCACCACCTCCTTCTGTATTAATAATGCTGTGGGGAATGGGGAATGCTGGAGTTTATTCTGGATACCTTCTTTGCCTACATTCATAGCAGCCAAGTCAGCTACTTCTACCTTTTTTTGGTTTGCCCAGATGATCAGTAACTATCTGCCACATCTGGGGATATATTTTCCTTAACCTCGTTGTGTCAGTCCTCCCCACCAGCCCTGACCTTTTTGACAATTTTATCCTTTTTTTGCTCGTTAATCATACCACTAACCGACAAGCACGCAGCACTAATTTTGTGAAAGCAAATATGTGCTCAATCACCTTTAACAAAAACTATCTATTTCTTCTATGATTTATTATTGTTGGACATTATTTATTCTGAACAAAGATCTGAGAACAGTCTAAGCTGCAGAGTGTGGCTGGTGCTGCCACACACTTACAAACTGACAAATGCTGTTCTTGTAAACCAAAAAAATTAGGGTTGCACAGATGCATCTTTTCTTTTTTAGCTTTTTTTGGTATTGAGAATTTTACATGTATAGTTACATATAGTGATTTAGAGCAGGTAAAGGCCTGATGGCTCACCAAGTCTGCCAAATTCTACCTATTTTGTGAAATGTAGCCTACTGGAAAGAAGACTCTTTGCCCTGTTCAGAGCCAGGGGGATGAGGATGAGTACAATTCTGATCTCCTTCCTCCTGATGAGGAGGATGAGGACGGGGGTCCTAGGAATCCTTCATGTACCTCTGCTGTTTCTTCAGGGGATGAGGACTCCACTAAATATACCCCAAGGTCCCGTCCCCCGATGACCTCTCCTTCATCTCAGTGATAAGGCAGCTGCAAGCAACTATGGGGTTTGAAGCCGAGGAGCAGGACCAGGGCTAGAAATAATTTTTTTGAGATGCCTGTCCGAGGGACAGGTGGAATGTAAATGTTGCCTGTCCGGACAAAGTTTTACCTGTCCACATTTTTGTGAGGTGAATTTTAAACTTAAAACATAAAATGCACTGTAAAGTGGAAATAGAGAAAACTGTTGCTTTTTGGGGGGGTTATTTTTCAAGGTAAAACACTGATTGAGTCTAGTCTGTTTCTGAATCAGAACTTGAATCTAGTCTGCAGCCATATGGTCTCACATGAGGTCTTCTCTTTTGTTTTCCAGATTTGAACCATAGTGTTATGGCATCCTGCAGGTCAAATGTAGCAACGCTAGCATCTGACAGCTTGACATGCATTAGTTCAGATGTAGTCATAGGAGACAGACAGGACCGCCAGTCAGACTTCACTCTGCCCATCAAGCTGAATCCTCTCTCAACTACTGCAGTTTGGGTTGGGATCAGTAGAGCTATTGTGACTAAGACCAGAATATCAGGGAATCGCTGTTCATGTGCATCATTATGGAGAATTTTTTGCCAGAAATCCAAATAGTGAAATTTGGACAGCTCATTCAGTGATTTTTTTCATAAGTGGTTTCAGCTCTAACCATTGCGCTTCAATCAAGTTTACATTATTATTGTGTTTCTTCAGTAGGTCACTGTAGTGCTCTGTGAGGGTTCTGACTTCCTCATTGCCATAAAGGGCTAGTTGGTCACTATCTGGTGGTAACTGTAATGGGTTAAATATACTGAATGACCGTGGGACTTTGTCTGTTTTAAAATTGGAAAATCGTGAGTTAATACTTTCAATTGATGATGAAAGAAGGCTTGTAACATCACTAACACTGCCTGTTTGGTTCTATCTATAGAATATCCCCTTTCTAAGTTAAGGAAGATATCAGATCCACGGAACTGAACCTGAGTAGTGGCTGAGCCTGTCAGTCGACTTGTGCTAGTGTCACTGTCAGCTGTGTCAGAGTCAGGGAGCAACAGCAATTCGTTACAGACTTTGTTAAGTTTATCCTGCGCAGGGTAGTTCTCTAGCCAGAGCACCGTGCTTTCAACCTTGCTGACTATTGTTTCTACTGTTGAGCTGTCTCCCTGTAGAGTTAGACTGAAGGCCATCATGACAGAAAGGTATTTGAGCCAGAAACTGAGAAAAGAGGACAATCTCACAGTACTTATTGTTTTGAACAACCCACTGGCCTGATCTTTTGTTTGCCCTGGTGTGGAAGCAATGTGCTGTAAATGTACAACTAAGGCCTTGTAGCTGGACAGAATAACAGACAGAGCCCTTTCTCTGTGTGCAACCCACCGGGTCCCTGACACGTTAACTGGTTTGTGAATGGTGTACCTCATATTACTGGCTAACTCTTTGAGACCGGCCCAGTTTTTGGGAGACTTATGGTATATTTTATAGATACCCATTAAGACTTCATCTGTTGTTTTCATGTATGGAATAGATGTTGCTGATTGCTTTATAGCTAGCTCAACTTGTGGGCACTGCACTGAATCCCTAACAAATGAGGTACATCTTTCAAAAATCCTGCCAAACACCCAGTCACTTCACCCAACATGACGGGTGCCCATCAGATCCAAAAGCAACAATTTTTCTTTCCAGTCTTTACAGTCCAAGGTGAATTCTAAGGCATCACCTATTGAGTTATAAATGCTTTCACCATTTGGAATAGAGACTGGCTGAAGGAAACAAATTTGTTAACTGGACGGAAATTTTCCATTGTCCTAATATAGACTGCCTCCTCTTCTATTACTGAGGCATCAGTGCTCGAGTCACATAGGACAGAGATGAAAGTGTTACTGTTAACCAGTTTTGCATCTTTTATCCTTATTGATTCTGAAATAAAATGTGTGACGCTGCTGCCTGTTTGTCACTTCTATAACTGACTCCGACATTTGCACCATTTACATGTTGTAATTCTAAGATGCCAGGAAATCTGTGATGGCATGTCTGAATTAATCAAATAAAGAGTTGTTCTAAACAAATGTTCCACTTGTGTCGCCTCATTTTTTCCATTTGTATTATTCCTCGTTCTATTGCTAAGTTGGAAGGGTCTGTGTTAGACACAGTATTTTTTCATTGGCTAATTTATGAGGTTTGGAGAGTTCATGAGTTTCGTACATTTTCAAGTCTCATGCTCTTACAGCCACTCATGAAAGTGTTTGTCTCCTTTAAGTATTTTTTGCAGTATGAGCAGGTCATGCCACATCAGGCTCATATAGTAGCCACTCCTATTTTCTTCCAGGTCTCCTGGAACCCCTTTTCTTTTGCCCCAGGACTCCGCCACTTTCAACAGTAGTCAGAGTTGCTGGCATATCAGCACCTGCTCTACAAGTTGTCACATCTGTGGCCACAATGGTGGGGTGAGTAGTTAGGCCACTGAGTCTATCAGTAATGGAGAAGCAATACATAGAAGAACCCGAGCTTCTCCTCCTCTTGGCTTGAAACTGAAGGCTTTCCTGTAATTTTTTAAAGCCAAACTTTAACAAAGACATTTTTTTCCCCTTTTGGTTTACTTAGCTAGTACGAATTTAAAGTACAGTAAGCACTCTGAAGACAGTGGACACTACAGTAAAGTGATGATCAGAGATATTAGAAGACATGAACAGTCTGTTTAGTTTTCTTTCCCTCCCTGTAAAACCCCGGACAAAGGAGTTTAATATTTATATTTTCCTCCCGCTCAGATTTCACAACTAAAACCTGAGGGGTATCCTGCTGTCAACCTGTTTTGTAATTTAATCCCCTCCTCTCCCTTTGACACTGCCTTCTTGTCACAGTGTCACTCAATTTTACTTTTATTCAGTTAGTCCAGTGGCAGAGCACAACAGCAGGCTGACAGGGGCTAGTTTAAATTAGTAGTAGTACTAGTAGTAGTACAGTAAGTCCGTCAGTATCTATCTTCAAGGTTCAAGCTCTGGAGGGCTTTACACAGGCTGAGTGAACAATAAGCTTTAATAGAGCCTTGCCTTCACCTCTCTGCACACTCAAGATGTATTTTTTTATTCAGAGTCGGAGATGATGAGACTTGCAGATCACAAGGTCTCTTTTGGCTTTGAGAGAGTTTTGGTGTGTACAGGTACAGTGTCTGACTGCTTTGAGACTTGACTTGCACTAAATAAATCCCTTGTTCACCTCCCTCTCCTCCTCAAGTACCAGCAGGACTGATTCACACAAACTGAGCCCCAAATGCTAGAGCCCTGAGAAGGGCTGTTGAGAATTGCAGAAGTCTTTTTTTCACTTTTGAGACTAACTAAATAAATCCTTGTTCACCTCCCTCTCCTCCTCCAAGTACCAGCAGGACTGATTCACACAAACTGAGCCCCCAAATGCTAGAGCCCTGAGAAGGGCTGTTGAGAATTTGCAGAAGTCTTTTTTCACTTTTGAGACTAACTAAATAAATCCCTTGTTCACCTCCCCTCTCCTCCTCCAAGTACCAGCAGGACTGATTCACACAAACTGAGCCCCCAAATGCTAGAGCCCTGAGAAGGGCTGTTGAGAATTTGCAGAAGTCTTTTTTTTTTTCACTTTTGAGACTAACTAAATAAATCCCTTGTTCACCCCCCTCCTCCTCCAAGTACCAGCAGGACTGATTCACACAAACTGAGCCCAAAATGCTAGAGCCCTGAGAAGGGCTGTTGAGAATTTGCAGAAGTCTTTTTCACTTTTGAGTCCTAACTAAATAAATCCCTTGTTCACCTCCCTCTCCTCCTCCAAGTACCAGCAGGACTGATTCACACAAACTGAGCCAAGAATGCTAGAGCCCTGAGAAGGGCTGTTTAGAATTGCAGAAGTCTTTTCACTTTTGAGACTAACTAAATAAATCCTTGTTCACCTCTCCTCCTCCAAGTACCAGCAGGACTGATTCACACAAACTGAGCCCCAAATGCTAGAGCCCTGAGAGGGCTGTTTAGAATTACAGAAGTCTTTTTTTCACTTTCTAAATAAATCCCTTGTTCACCTCCCTCTCCTCCTCCAAGTACCAGCAGCCCCCAAATGCTAGAGCCCTGAGAAGGGCTGTTGAGAAAGTACTGATTTTTTTTCACTTCGCTCGCTCGCTCTCCTCACTCTGCGCTCCTCACCTATAGCCAGACTGGTGAGGTGAGGGCCATTGGTCAGCATGATCAGTTTTCCCTCGCTGAGAGGTCAGGTGACGCTAGTAGCTGCAGTCACTTGACCCTCAGTCAGTGGGAATGGGCGAGCGGAGCTGCACTTTTCGGTGGGCGGAGCTAGGTGTCATGACGTCGATGCCGTCCGGAAACCTCCCGTCTGCCGCTGGGTCCTAGTGCCCAGCTCAATACTCTGGCTGCAAATGGAAATTTAAACCGCCTGTCCCGGACTTCAAAAAACGGCTGTCCCAGGTGGAAACCGGCTGTCCGGGACGGGTGGACAGCCGGTTATTTCGAGCCCTGAGCAGGACGTTCCCTGGAGAAATCTGACAGAATACCTGGAATTGCCAGATTCTTCCCCCGATCGTTCCTTCTCTGATGGCTGCATTTAAGGATGCCACTATGGCTGCCTGGTACATGCCACATATGATTCCTGCGATGCCCAGAAAGGCAGACAAATTGTACCAGGCTCCCTAAGGAAAGCCTTTCTTTGCAGAGCAACCAAGGGTAGATTCATTAATAATAAACACTGCCCATGATAGTTCCAAGAAACCTCTGCACTTTTGTAATTAAAAAAAAAAAAGAAACCTCTGCACTTCCGCTCTATCCCCTGGCTAAGGAGTCCCGAAAGCTGGACCTTATGGGCAGGAGGGCCTATGCCTCTTCCACATTGGCCAGCAGGGTTGTTAACTACATTGCCCGAATGGTGAAGTTTCAAAATACCATCTGGAAGAAGGGCAAGGATGTGGCTCAGGCCCTTCCTGAGGGCCCCCAAAGACAAGAGCTGCTTAAAGCCCTCCAGTCTGGTGCTGATGCAGGCAAGCACCTCTTGAGGGCTACCTGTGATGTTGCGGATGCCTCTGCTAGAGCAGCTGCAGTTGGCATGTGTCTCAGATGACATTCTTGGCTCAGGAGGTCTGGTTTTGGTGTCCAGTCAATTCAGCCCATTGAATTCAGCACCATGGCAATTCAGCCAGAGTCAGTTCAGCTCCTATGTCAATTCAGCCCCAGTCACTTCAGCTCCATGTCAGTTCAGCCCCAGTCAATTCAGCTCCACGTCAAATCAGACCCTATGTCAATTCAGCCCTTATGTAAATTCAGCTCCTTTTGGTTCTGCACTAGAATAAACATAACAAACAACATATGTAAACATATTTAAGCTTTATTGAAAGCTTTAAAACATATTTTTTTGCAATTAAGTACACTTTATTGAAAATGTTAATTTGAACATACAGTACACGCAGCAAACGCCAATCATACACACCAGGCAGAAAAACAAAAGAATAGAACACAAATAAGCCTAAACATAACCTTCTAACCCACACAACACCCAAATCACCCCAGCTAACCCACCCTGACCCTCATTCCAACAGCTCCAGGTGTGAATACTAGACTAGACAGTGACTAAGGCAATTACTGCCATTTGGGTTTTTTGCTTAATGGTGGGAAGGGTGGAGTACTCTCCCAACGGACAAATGTCGTCTGTAAAAAAAAAAAAGGAGGAAAGGCTGAAGAGTGGAACATTAAAACATACTGAGATAATTGTAAGCATCCATTAAGTTGATGTCTTACTTTTGCTGCCCATATCGATAACACTGCAAAAACAGTGCACCAACGCATTGGAATTTTGTACCGGAACCGTCAATTTTTAAACCAAGCTGCCTTGAGGATTGCTGTTCAAATCTCCATCATCTCAATCATAGACTATGGTCTAATTGTCTATGGCTCAGCTACTACCACTGCACTAAAGCGCATCTCAACAGCACTAAACAAAACCTGTCGACTCCTCACTGGAGCACAGAGATGGACCCACACTTGTGACCTCTACACGGAAACCGGTTGGTTGCATCTTTTCAATCGCCTCATGTATCTCACCTGCGTGATGGCAAAAAAATCAATCTTGGGACTCACTCCTCCATGTATCCGGGACCTGCTCTGCCTGAACAATGGCACTCGTGCCACCAGAAGATCTGACCACCAACCTTTCCTTGTCCTAGATGCCGGACTGCTCAGGGACAAAGATCTTTTACATACCGTGCCCTACCTGGTACAATGCCCTTAACCTGCCCTCCCTATCCTCCACGACATTGGAGCTTTCAAATCCATACTTACGCTCACCTCACAGCCTCCAGCTCCTGTGACTGCTTTGACTAAAGTCTCATCCTACTGAGTGCACTTACATTTGTTTCACTCAACCACCATGGTCTCCTCTTTGACAAAGACAACCTGAGTACCACTAACCTGGTTCTGTCTGCTCCTAAACTTCTTATTTCTCCCTCTCTTCCCTCTCAAGCTCTCCAATCCTTATTCCTTGCCCTTGACACTGCCTCTGAGTTCCATTTTCTTTTCTGTACATAAATGTTACTGTTTAAGTTGTGGCCTTGTTAAACGGCTAACTGATTGTTTGTAACACTGTCTACTATGTTTTTGTACTTAATGACGTGGAACCTTTGTAAAAGAGCCTTGGCTCAAAGGTATTAATTCCTAGAACAATAAACTTCAAACTCTTCAAACTTTAAGTTAAAACATGAAATTGTGTGCAAGTCCTCTCAGGTACTCCACTATTTCCCTTGCATGGTATTCTCTGACAATGAGCTGAATTCTTTCAGCAGAGTCCTTGTGCACTTTCTTAGGTTCTTATGGTGGGCAGCCAGCAATGCACTGCTCCATTATTGCCTCTGTCAGGCTCTGTTCTTTTTTCATAGCATTGATTAGTTTCCATATTGTGGGGTGATCCGCACTTAGGAGGCTCGCAAAACTGTTGTGCCATCCTTCAAAGGCATTGTTTGTCCTTGGGATGCCTTGGTTAGTTGCATAATAGCAGTTCCACTAGTGGTGAAGAAATCTGGGCAGTCATCGCTTTTGTCCTCTGTCCATCCTCTCCAACCAAACTTCTTCAAAATAGTCCTAGGATGTAGCAAATCCTCAAGCTCACCGTAATATGCAGTGTCCATTAAAGCCTCGAACAGTTTCACTACATCGTGTACAGGCACGAATGCCAGTGCAGCCAACATTCTCATATTCAGTGAGACAAAGATCATGCTCTTTGCCCATCATCAGAACAAGTCCAAGGATGCGCAGCTAGCAATCCTTTCCCACTCTCTCCTTCTACTAGAGCAGGTCCCTACGTATAAATACCTGGGACTAACCTTTGACTCCTGCCTCTTTCCTGTCACACATTAACACTATCCACAGCCATAAACACTTGTATAAGACTACTGTATAGGCACAAGAATTGCCTACCACCTGAAGCCCTCAACCTGGCCATCACCTTCTCGGTCCTCTCTCTAGTTGATTATGGGCTCACTATCTACTCAGCCGCCGATCCTACGGCTCTGAACAAAATCCAACTGGCCATCAACAAAGCGTGCAGACTCTTCTCCAGGGCGGATAAGCGTGCCCATACTTGTACCCTATATACCTTGTCAAATCTGCTTACCCTGGACCAAAGACTACGTTACCAAGCATGTCTCCTCACTAAAAAAATTCACATGTGGCTAACCCCCTTGGAGGTGTCTGCCTCTCTTCAATCCCCTCACACCTCAGTGAACACCCGCACCGCCAACAAACAGGTGTGGTCTATACCGAGGGTCAAAACCTCATTAGCTCAAAGGTCTTTCCTTTACAGAGCTCCAGTATGGTACAATGAACTCCCTGATGTCTCCTCCATCTCCAATTTAGGTCACTTTAAGATAGCTCTCAAAGAACATATACTTGCCTCACAGTGCTTCCAATGTACCACCTAGTCTAGGATCCTACCATGTTTCACCCTGCTGCTGAGCTTCCACCGACTGGCACTGCTCCTGTCCCTGTGGCAGCTCTCGCCGTGTCAATGCCATTGCCGGATTGCTCTCAGGCCATATTATATCCTCTGTACTCTTTATGCTACTCTAGGCCCCCTAGTGATGCTACCTGCTGCAGATATTTACCTACTCTGCATGTCTAGTATTCCTTAGCTACTAAATTAACCCTCCTAACAATGCCTCTTTTGGCTGCACACGCTTGTTACCTATGCTAGTTTCTCCACTCCTATGTTTAATCATAGAAATATAGACTTTGATGGCAGATAAGGACCACTTGGCGCACCCAGTCTGCCCATTTCCCTACCTATTGGATAAACTGCAGGTTCTAGTTAACTAACAGCCTACTTCCTGCAAACCCCCACTATAATTGCCTTATGTCTGTCCCATGCATGTTTGCATTCCCCCACTGTTTTAGACCCCACAACCTCCACAGGAAGGCTGTTCCATGCGTCCATCACTCTCTCCGTGAAAAAGAATTTCCTCACATTACCCCTGAGTTGTCCCCCCTGTATCTTTAAATTGTGTCCCCTTGTTCTTGCACATCTCTTTTTCTGAAAGATGCTACCCTCCTGGACTTTGTTGATTCCCTTGAGGTACTTGAAAGTTTCTATCATGTCCCCCCGTCCCTCCTTTCATTAAGGGTATGCATGTTAAGCTCTCTCAGTCTCTCTTCATATGGTTTCTTTTGCAGACCCTGCACCATTTTAGTTGCCCTCCTTTGGACTGCTTCCATCCTGTCTATGTCCTTGCGTAGATGGGGTCTCCAAAACTGCACGCAGTACTCCAGATGGGGTCTCACCAACTGTCTGTACAGAGGGATAACCACTTCCCTATTTCTACTTGTGATGCCCCTCCCTATGCATCCCGGTATCCCCCCAGCTCTTCTTACTGGCTTTTCACATTGCTTACCCACCTTTAGGTCATCTGATATGACTACCCCCAGGTCCCTTTCCATTATTGTTGTTGTCAGTACCTCCCCTGCCATTGTGTACTCTTCTCCTGGGTTTTTGTTTCCCAGGTGCATAACTTTGCACTTCCTTGCACTGAATCTAAGTTGCCATACGTCTGACCATTCCTCCAACTTTGCCAAGTCCCTTCTCATCCTTTCTACCCCCCTTGTGTATCAACTCTGTTACAGATCTTTGTGTCATCTGCAAAGAAGCATACCTTTCCTTCCAGACCTTCTGCAGTGTCACCTATAAAGACGTTAGAGGACTGGACCCAGTACTGAGCCCTGAGGTACTCCACTAGTAACCCCCCTTTCTTCGCAATGAGTTCCATTCACTGTTGCCTTCTGTGTCCTGTTGTGCAGCTAGTTTTCTACCCAGGCTAAAACCCTGGGACCCACTCCCAGGCTGGCTAACTTGATTATTAAGCTTTTGTGCAGTACTGTGTCAAATGCCTTGCTAAACTCCAGGTAGGCCATATCTACAGCCCCTCCCTGGTCTATTACTTTGGTCACTGGGTTAAAGAAATCAATTAGATTCATCTGACATGACCTTCCTGCTGTGAATCCATGCTGCTTTGGGTCCTGTGCCCCGCTGGCCTCTAGGTACTCAACAATTCTTTCTTTCAGAAGTGATTCCATCATTTCCCTACCACTGAGGTCAAACTAACAGGTCTGTAGTTTCCTGCTTCTGCCTTGCTCCCACTTTTGTGAAGGAATCACATCTGCCCTCCTCCAGTCCTCAGGTACCACCCCATCCTCCCATGATTTGTTAAAAGTGTGGTCAGTGGTGTCACTAGGTCCTCCTTAGTTCTTTTAGGATTCTGGGGTGAATCCGTCAGGCTCCATTGCTTTGTCCACTTTGAGTTTTAGGAGTTCTTTCAGAACTCTTTCTTCTGTAAATGGACTGGTGTCAACCCCCCTACCCAGAGTGCGTCTATTGTTTGGTTTAGGTAACTCCTCCTCTTCTTCTTTTGTGAATACTGAGCAAAAGTATTCATTCAGTATCTCTGCCTTTTCACTGTCTCCCTCTGCCCACCTCCTCTCTCCTTTATTAATCGTCACTATCTCTCCCTTAACCTTTCTATGCTCCCTAATGTACCTATAAATGGTTTTATCCCCCTTCTTAACTGAGTTGGCTATCTTTTCCTCAGTTTGGGCCTTTTTCTGTTCTAACTGCCTTCCCCACTTTCTGCTTTAATTGATACAGTTCCCTGTTGTGCTCCTTCTGTGATTCCTTATACTTTTTGAATGCAGCCTTTTTCTCCTTAACCTTCCCTGCCACCTCTTTTGAGAACCATAATGTTTGTTTGCTCAGTTTTGTTTTCTTTATTTGTTTCACACAAAGGCTTGTTGCCTCCATGATGGCAGTTTTGATTTTTCCCCGTTGTTCTTCCACCCCTCCTTCCTGCCCATTTGTTAGTGCATTCCTTAGGCACTCGCCCATTTTTCCAAAGTCATTCCTTGTAAAGTCCAATATCCTTGTTTTTGTGTGGCTTGTCTCCATGGTTGTGCTTATTGTGAACCACACTGTGTGGTGGTCACTTGTTCCCAGATGGCTACTGACTTCTAAATCTGTGATCCTCTCTCCATTTGAGAGTACCAGGTCTAATATTGCTCCCTCCCGAGTGGGTTCCAACACTAGCTGTCTAAGGCATGCCCCTATAGGACATCGAGAATAACCCTGCTCTTGGATGTGGCTGCAGTACATGTTGTCCAGTTAACATCTGGCATATTCAGGTCCCCCATCAACAGTATCTCCCCTTTTTCAGCCATTTTGAGAATGTCCTCTATCATTTTCTTGTCCGTTTCCTTCCCTTGAGACGGGGGTCTGTATACAACCCTCTGCGGCCCTGGTATGTTGACATCCCAGTCATGGTTCTCCGTGTACCATGTTTCCGTGACTGCCACAATATCCAAGTGTTCCTCTTCCATCAGGGCTACTAGCTCAAGAAGCTTGTTTCCCAGACTACGGGCATTGGTACTCATTACCCTTCATTTAATGTTGGTTTATCCTTCCCCCCCCCCATCCCTGCTCTTATAGCCTTTGTCTATTTCTCCATTTACCCCTGTCCAGCCCTCTGTCAACCTCTGTACCTCAGTGTTTACCTTACTACCTGCCGTGTTTTGTGGGGGGGAGGCTTGAAATTTCCTGCTTCCTATCAGCACCTCCCCCCCCTTGGCTAGTTTAAAAGCTTGCCAAGGAAGCATTTAAACCTATCACCTAGGAGCTTGGTTCCCTTCTTGGATAGATGCAGACCATCATACCAGTATAGACCTTTATCTCTCCATATGGACCCCAAGTCCCCAATGAAGACAAAGCCCTGTGCTCTGCACCAGTTTTGCAACCATTCATTAAACTGCATGGTGTGCAGTACCCTAGCCTCACCCCTGCCATAGACTGGCAGCACCTCTGAGAAGGTTACCATGCTTGCTACCTGCCTGAGGCCCCTCCCCAACTCCACAAAGTCATCCTGCACTGCACTGATCTCATGCCTAGCTAGGTCATTTGTCCCAAGGTGGGCAATGATATCTAGTTCCCTTTTTTGTGTTGCTTCTGCAATCCTGAGGATTCGCTTCCTGTCCCTCCAAGCCATGGCACCAGGCAGGCAACTTACTTTCCTCTCCTCTCCCTTTTCCAGTTCTACCCCCCCAACAACTGAGTCCCCTACCAGAAGCTGTTTCCTTCCCCTGTGGTGTCCCTTGCCACCCTTTTGTGGGTCTCCCTTGTGGATGTCCCCAGCATTCTTCTTGGTCTCCACTGAGGGTGTCATCATAGAGGAACCTTGCTCTGCCATACTGGCAAATGATTTGTGAAGAGGTACAGCTAGAGGGATTCGTCTCTGTTCCACCAGCCTCACCCTCCCAGAACCCACTGTGGTCCAACTGCTCCTCATACTTTGCAACCTCTGAGGCAGTGGTTGTGGCACTGGTGCTCTTTGGGTGGGGGAGACCTCCATAGTCCTTGCCAGTTGAGCCTGGAGATGGGCAGCCTCCTCCCTCAGAGCTGATAGTTGCCTGCAAATAGGGCAGCAACACAGTTTCCAGAAGGTTTCCCGGAAAACTGGTGCGCTACAGCCAGTGCATTGCACCACTCCCCGCATGTCTCTCTCTCTTACAATATGTAATATATAATTTTTTTTCTTTTCTTTTTTTGGTGTGTACTTACCTCCTTTAGTGAACCTGTGTGTTATTGTCAAACTGAAAACTGTAGATTCTTTGCTGAATGTACTATACAGCCTATAGCTGTAATACTGTAATCCTGTAAAACTGTAAGCTGTTTCTGCTTTTTTTTTGCCATTAAGTCTTTATTTCAGTTTTCTTTTACAGAGAATGCATACAAGAAACAATTATAAACCAAAACATAAAGGGCTCCATTAGTGCATATTACAGTTACTGACGAAGTCATTCTCTACGATACCCCCAATGAAAACCAAAACCAAAAAGTAATTGAGTATAAAACCCCAAAAGAACACAATTCCCTCACCCCGCCCTCATTCCACCCCACTCCTTCCCCACACAAGACCTTTTAAACTGTTTACAACTAAAGGGGTACCCATATCTCTTACAGTGAGTAAATAGTATAAAGGGCCCCCATATCTTATCAAACCTGGGAATCTTATTTTGGAGGCCGGCTATCATCCTCTCAATCCTCAGGCTAGAAGTTCCTCCAGCCATTCAGAGTAGCTAATCACTAGAATCCTTCCAATGTCTGAGGACCACTTTTTTCAGGGTGTCGAGATCAGGGCCATATAGAACTTCCTATTCTTAACTGTATCGGGACATATCTCCCAGCAGACATATTTGAGAGTAAAAGGTCTTCCAAGCCCAGCAAGTAATCTACCTTGTTTTTAATATCTGTCCAAAGCGGGATTATTTTCGGGCAATTCCAGAAGATATGCATCAGGTCCCCTTTTCCCGCATGACAACTGTTACATGTGGGATCTGCTACCAATTTTAGGCTCGCAAGTTTTTGAGGAGTAATAAATGTTGTGGAGAATTTTAAACTGTATAAGTCTTAGCTGGTCCTGCCAGATGAATTTATAGCAACCTTGCCAGAGGGCGACCAATTCAGATCTTCATCGGAAACACTGTGACCCAATATGAGCATGGAGCAAGGTTTTGGGAGTAGGCCCAATTAAATAATACAGTGTATACTTTGGAAATTACTGTGAGAGGCCCACCAGAGGTCCCAAGGACACATGAAAGTCCACATGCGGAGCCTGGACTGGACTCCTACCTATTTTGTTGAGTAAAAGGTGTCGAAGCTGATATACTTTAAAGATCACCTTGGAGGGCAGATTGAATTTGTGCAGAATCTCCAATGAGGAACATACGTTTCCCTCTTCGTTGAGGAAATCTTTCAAGCAACATTTATCTGGCAGGGTCTACCAAGCTGTTTCTGCCTTGTAACTCTTTACATGCTGTGACTGTGTATATTCAGTGATTCTAATGTCTATCTATGTCCTGTAACAATTTGTACCATGTGTGGCAGTATCTCTGCCCTTATACAAGCGTCATTATGCTGTTTTTTACTGTATCATTCTGTTTCGCCAATGTTGCCATGTATGTATACTGTATGTTTTGTGCTCTCCCGGGTCGTTCCTGAAAATAGGCATACTACTTGTCTAGTGTACTTACCCGGTAAACAAAAGCTAAATAAATAAATATTGTATGTCTCTCATCAGGTGTGTGTTTATGGTCAGTACTGCACTTACATAGGGGATGAACTGACATAGGGTCTGAATTGATGTGGGGCTGAATTGAGTCGGGCTAAATTGACTGCGGCTGAATTGACCTAGGAGCTGAATTGACTGGGGCTGAATTGCCATAGGAGCTGAATTGACTTGGGCTGAATTTACCGGGCTGAATTGACAGGTGTTCCTGGTTTTGCCACTGATGTACATTAGTCCATCTTTTTTTTTTTGGTCAACTTCATTTCTTCACTGGCGACCTGTGAACTCTCTCAGGCTAACGCCACACACCACCGCTGCTCTACCACCCACCTGAAGCCCACCCTTCGGGAAATCGGGGACAAACCCCACACCTACCTCAGACTGACAGACCCCCCCCCCGGCTCGAGCCCCGCGAGGTAGGGCCACCTCCACTCAGGCACTGTATCTAGAATCCGGTGTATTGGACAATGCAAGCTGGGGGTTGGGAGGCAGAGAGACGAGCCCGGTATTGGGTGTGTAGCAGCGGGGCACTGGAGGCAGCCGTCGCCTATCCCAGGGCCAGGGCTCTTCCTAGCGTGAGTTTCTCCATGGAGCGCGGACCTGCACTGACGTCTGGGCAGGCATGCTACTGACGTCCGCCGCCACTCCACCTCTGTACAGTGTCAGCACCTGTAGTGCCCCTGATCTCTATCAGAGGTCACTAAAGTACTGAGTAAGCCCCAAAACCCTCCCCGGGAGAGGAGAGCAGTCCTACAGATGCTCAATGGTCTCCCTCCCCTGCCGACCCCAGGTGCCAGAGTCCATTCCCGAACCCGGGTCGATGGCATGGCGTAAGGTGTGGTGTCCAGCGCCTCCACCCTCAGCGCCACCGGGCCGGCCACAATAGTCCATCTTGAATGCCCCCTTCAGAAGCTACATGCTCTTGGGGGCGGATATATGGGACATCCTTTCTGACCTACAGGCATCTAGGAGAACCCTGCATTTGGTTCACTCCCTTTACAATACACAGCCAAGAGGTGGCCAGAAGGTGCCTTTTCGTTGGGCCTCCCACAGACCCAAGCCAGGTGCCCGACAGCCAGCCAAGCACTGAGCAGCCACAGCCCAGCCCACCCCTACTTCTACCACCAGGAAGGCTCCTAAAGGTGGAAGTGCGGCCCGACCACTGGCCGTACCTCAGCATGACTCCTGGTCAGACCCCACCCTCCAGCAATGCAGGAGGCAGTGATAGGGGGACGCTTCTCCCTCCATCTAGACAGGTGGAGGGAGATCACAGCAGATGTTTGGGTCTTGCAGCTCCTAGAGCAAGGCCACACTCTAGAACTCCTGGAGTGGCCTCCAGATCTTCCTCATGTTCATTCAAGGTGCCCTCCAGATCACATTCTACTGTTGCTGGAGGAAATTAGCACACTGCTGCAGAGAAGGGCCATGCAACCAGTTCTAGAGGATCAGAAGAACAGAGGGTTGTATTCCCACATCTTTCTAGTCCCCAAATCCACGGGGGATTTGCTACCCATCCTGGATCTAAGAAACCTGAATTTCTATGTCCAGTATAAGAAGTTCAGCATGGTAACCTTCCAAGGCCTGCTGCCTCTACTGCACAAGGGAGACTGGATATGCTCCCTGGACATGCAAGATGCATACCTGCACACAAAGATTTTTGCTCCCCACAGGCAGTACCTCAGGTTCGTCTTCCTGGAGGAGCACTATCTGTTCAAGACATTGCACTTTGGTTTATCCTGTGCTCCACAAGTATTTACCAAATGCTTGGTGTTGGTGTCGGCGGACTGTATGTTTTCCCCTACCTGGATGACTGGTTGCTCAAAGCTCAGTCCAAGAAGCAACTCCCTCACACCTTAGTGCATACCACATAGCTGTTCCACCCCCTGGGGATTATGGTCAACCTGTCTAACCCTGTCAACGGCTTCAGTATGTAGGGGATGTACTGGATATGGCCCAGGCTGCAGACTTCCTTCCCCAGGACATGGCAGGACGACTAATAGAACAGGCCAGGTTCCTTTACAACAAGCAGTATGTCACAGCCAGGACATTCTTGCGGCTGCTGGGCCTCATGGATGCAGCCACTGTCATGGTTCCTCTGGTGAGGCTGCACATATGGATTCCCCACTAAGAGTCCAGTGAGATCAGTGCATGGACGATCTAGAACAGAAGGTTCTAATCACTTCGCTGGTAAAGAAAGTGCTGCAGTGGTGGATGGAACCTGGCAATCTTCTCGGGGGGTTCCTTTCCTGATTTCCTCCTCTCATCAGATCCTCACCATGGACGCTTCAGGGATGGCTGGCGCGCACACCTGGGCCTTCATCAGCACCAGGGAACTTGGACTGCAGTGGAGAGTTCCCTCCGCATAAATGTCCTAGAGATGAGGGCCATCTGGTATGGCCGCCAAGCCTTTCATAACTACCTGTCCCCGTGCCTTCTGCTGGTGCAGATGAACAACATCAGCATAGTGCACTACATCAACAAGCAAGGGGGGTACTCATTCATACCCATTCATACCCCCTGTGCAGGGAAGCAATGAAGGTCTGATACTGGGCTCTACAACACTGTCTAAATTGTCGGCAGTCCATGTTACAGGCACCCAAAACGTTGTGGCAGACAGACTAAGCCAGTTGCAGTCTAGGATGCACGAGTGGGAGCTGCTGACCTCAGTCATAGAAGACCTGCTCGACAGGTAGGGTCATCCAGAGTTGGAGATTTTTGTGTCTCCACTCAACGCAAAACTGCCGCTTTTCTGCTAACTCACTCCAGAACCTGGAGTTTTCTGGCAAGACCCATTGTCTCTCTCTTGGAAAGGGAGGTTTCTCTATGCCTTCCCTTCCTTCTCACTACTTCAGAGGGTGCTGATCAAGCTACAGGTGGATGGAGCAACAATGATCCTTGTGGCTCCCTTCTGGCCTTGTCATATATGGTTCCCTTTACTGCAGCACTTGGCAGCATAGCCTCCAGTACCCCTGCCCCTGTGCAAAGGCTTGCTCTCCCAGGAGCAGGGCACACTAGTCCATCCGGACCTCAGGTTCCTACACCTCCATCGCTGGCTCTTGGAGACATAGCCCTGGCTAGGTTTGAGGTATCCCAAAACATGTCTAATGTCCTTTTGACTGCTAGGAAGCCCTCCACCAGGGCCACTTACACCATGAAGTGGAAGCACTTTGTTGTGTGGGCGGCTTCCCATCATTTGGATCTGTTCACTTGTCCAGTGAATCAGATTCTGGAGTACTTGCTGTCCCTCTCAGATTCTGGTCTGCAGTACTCCTCCATTAAGGTGCACTTGGCCACTATCTCAGCCTTCCACGTGCCTGTTGGTGGCCATACAGTGGTACAACTGGAGGTGTCCCATACATTTTTGAGAGGCATTCATGACCTGAAGCCTCCCATCTGCAATTCAGTCCTGCCTTGGGACTTAAATTTCATGTTAGAGAAACTTGCTTTGGCTCCTTTTGAGACGGCCGTGACACGTGAGCTACACTTTCTGTCATGGAAACTGTTATTTGTAGTTGCTATTACTTCTTCTCAGAGGATTTCTGAGCTTCAGGCTGTGATGTGCGAGTCTCCTTAATTGGTTTTTCACAAAGACAGGGTGCCTTTGTGTACCAATCCTAAGTTTTTCCAAAGGTGGTGTCTGAGTTTACCCTGAATCAAGCCATCCTCCTGATGATGATGATAATGATTTTATTTTTATACAGGAAACAAGCTTTAGGGACAAAGTCCCTGTTTACAAAGAATGCCCTGTACATATTACATAAAGTGTAAACAGTACTACATGTATACATAGTCAGCAACTCACAAGTACATGAATTATATATACAATATACCAGAAGACTACAGATAAAATCAACTACGGTGTAATACGGAATTTACAACCAGCTTGACTGCAATTACATCTAGGATGAAACATAGCAATTGCATCTTATATGGTAATTATTTCTCATCGCAATCTGGAACTTTTGGACCATTTTTTCCAATTTAATGTGATTGGGTATAGCATTCCATGTACGGTTACAGCAGTGTATTATCCAGCGCATACCAATCCAGGAGAAGCATTACTCCATACTTTAGATGTACATAGAATACTTAGATATTATATTCATTGCATGAAGGACTGCAGGAAGTCCTCACAACTGTTTTTGTTTCTTTTGCCCCTGGGAAAGAGGGCATACCGGTTTCTAAACAGTACCTGTCCAAATGGTTGGCCAACTGTATTATTTTCTGTTATTGGAAGTACAGTAAGGAACTTCCTGGTGTGGTCCATGGCCACTCTGCCAGAGACATGGCCACTTCTGTTCTCTGTTTCAGTAATGTGTCAGCCGCTGACCTCTGTCGCGTGGAGTATTGTCCACACTTTCACTAAACACTACATTCTGGACATTGCCTCTAGAAGAAGGGCAGGCTTCAGCCCAGCTGTGCTTCAAGGCCTTCTTTTCTTGGCCTGTTGCCTCCAGCCACCCAGACTGTCTCGATGTTAGAACTGCCATAGGTGTGGCTTGCTGCAAGAGATTTCCTCGAAGAAGATAGTACAGTTATGTAAGAACTTAATGTGACAGTAGATCTTCGAGAGAATCTCTTGCAGCAAACCATGCCGTCCCAACCCCCATCACCCGTTGTTTCTCTGTTCCTCTCTCTCTCTCTCTCTAGGACAGTCTGTCTTCAGTGTCATATTTCATAGTGACGGGAACCCCTGACCCTCCATTGGTTCCCCGGGAGGAGGTCCTCTGTATATACTATCTGACAGGGGAATGAAGGAGAGTGCGGGGTCACCCACGTTTATATGGGAAGGATGATGTCAGCGGATATCATTGTAGTGGGCAGCCACTAGTAGACTGCTAGCTAGAAAGTTTTCTGTGCAGTTCTAGTGCCTGACGGCTATAGTTCTATAGGTGTGGCTTGCTGCAAGAGAGATTTCTGACCATAACCCCCACTTGATGATGACCTTTCAACTGGTGCGATCTTTATAGACCTCACCAAGGCATTTGACTTGGTAAATCATTAGCAACTTATCACTAAACTAACATCTCTTGGTCTTGATCATCTGTCTACTCAAGTGGTTCACAGACTATCTTAATGGCAGATCACAAATTGTCAAATGGCATGGCGCTACTTCCAACAGATGCCCTATCACAGATGGCGTGCCCCAGGGTTCAATACTGGGACCTCTCCTGTTTTCCCTATTTATTAATGATTTGCCTTAGTCTGATTGTGATTGTCTTGTGTATAACAGTACTTCTACTCATATTGATATTGATTGCAATTAACCTGTTATTGTATCCTTGACTGGGTCAGTATGTCTATATTGACTGTTAATTGTGAAATGACATGTATGTATTTTGTTATGTTTATAGATGTATGTAATTAATTTCGTGTCGCCCCTGAAAGAGGGACTTTCTGTCTCAGTGGGTTTATCCGGTCACCAAAATTTAAATAAAATAAAATTAATGTGCCTGGAGAGTCTCTGCACCAGTAATCCCTCTGAAGATCATTTTACTCAGCGGTCTGTCCAAGTCTGACTCTGGCTCTTCCACAGTGACTTTGCACTAACTGACTGATCTCCTGTATTGCTCGCTGCTGATGTCTTAATTGTCCTGTCTAAGTTCATTACCATTTTTAGTTTGCTGCAGAATAAGCATGCCTCATTCATCAAAAGGAGAGATGGGGTACTGTTGCTACAGTATATGACTTCATAGTGACCTGTTAACGCTCATGAAATCCAGAGATAAGTGTTGAGTAGAGTTTAATATCACTCAAGCACCGTCTGATCTTTGTGAGTAGAGGTGTTTCAGAAGTGTGTCTAAGAAAGCCATTCGCTCAGCCAAGAGCGAATTCTGTGTATCCTCATTATTGGCATCTGCTATAGACCTGAGGAGTTTTTCTTTCATTAAAATACAAAATGTAATTGGCGGTTCTGTTAATTACCAACTGAGTGGTATGCTCATTGATGGGGTTAATTGTAATAACCCTAGTACAATAGTGAATATTTTCAATGAACAGTTCTCTTGACTTGTCTGCCCTCACCTCCTTATTCTCGGGTCCTCCATCTCTGGATGAGATAGTGCCACCCCCTGTCCCATGGTCACCCCACTCCACCTTCTACCTTAATAGTGTTATGGCAGGTGAGATTGGAAGGTTGTTTGCTTGTCTCTCTCTGTACACCAGCTCTGGTCGTGACAATATGGACCGAAAACTCCCCATCTCAGCGCCTCATTTTTGGCCTTACCTATTTTAAACACATCTCTGCTTACTGGTATTGTGCCTGATGTATAGAATGTAGCTCAGGTTGCTCCCCTTTTTCAGCAAGGGGACCCAAAATGCACTGAAACCTATCACCCCATAGCCATTCTGTGTGCCTCAGCAAGCTTTTGGTGAAAATTGTTGCTTCCCAACTAACTAAATACCTTTACAAACATGATATGCTGTCCCCTGCACAACACAGATTCCAGAGGGGGCATAGCATCTGTACGGCCCTTACTAAAGAAAGTCACCTCTGAGATCAGGGGGGCCATGGATCAGAGTGAGTTAACTGGAGCTGTCTTTGTTGATATTTCCAAAGCTTTTGATTTGGTGGACCATAAACTTCTGTGCACCAAGTTGCATACCTTTGGGCTGTCTGACCATATACTTGCCTGGTTTGCTAACTGTCTACATGGTGAATAGCAGATGGTCAGGTATAACAGAACCCTCTCAGAATTTACTCCTGTCTCAGTTGGTGGCCCCAGGTCTCAGTTCTGGTCCCATCCTATTTTCATTGTTTATTAATGACCACTCTGGAATAGCTGGCCATTGCAGTTCCACCCTTTATGCAAATGATCTGGTGCTCTTGGCTAGCTCCCAGGACATCAAGGTCATAAACTCCCAACTAAATGAGGACTTGTATCAAATTCAGTCCTGTCTCTATGCAAACAGGTTAGTCCTCAACCTAAATAAAATGTAGAATCATGCTTTTTGTCTCTTGGGCTAAAACCAGATCTTGCCCTGAGCTTCTGGTTGTGACGAGTGTAGATGATTTGCCTAACTATTGCCTGCTCCTTTTTAAGTACCTTGGAGTTGCCCTTGATCCCCAACTGGATCTCTCATTGCATATATCTAATGTGTTTAGGGGCCAGTAACAGTAAGATTAGTATGGATTACAGGGCCAAACACTTCCTCACTCCTGCGGATCATCCTGATCTTGCTGAGGGAGTACTTCTACTCTCCCTAAATTAATGTGCTGTTTACCTACACCAGTGTTGGTAAGTCCCACTTGTCCTAATGAGATGTAGTTTTAAAATAACGTGCCATTTTGCCCTCTCAGCGGCCCATCTGACAAACTTGGATGGCTACCCCCCCAAATAGTCATGTTTTCGCCCTGGGGTGTTAAGTTGACAATGTGCTCGGGACTGCCACCACTCCTATTCTGGCTGAGCAGCTAAGGACTGCTAACCTTGATTACCCTTTAAGATCCAATAACATGTTCCTGCTTACTGTCCCAAAAAGTCACACTGCAATGGGTGATCAGGCCTTTGACAAATGTGCACCTTGGCTCTGGAACTCCTTCCCGCTATCTGTTTGTGTACCTTCATCTCACTACTTTTTTAGAAGGTAATTTATTTATTTGTGTTTATTTTATATTTAGTTTTTGTTGACGGGTAAGTTCACTAGACACATTCTGCCTATTTTGAGAGCCACGACCGGGGGGGGGATACAGATGAATACCAACTGACCCTGAACCAGATTAAGCTATGCAGATGCTGTCGGGGCTGCTGGCAGGCATCCTGCTGAGGGTGGCCGGCTTAACGCCCTCAATTTAACTGCTACACAAGGAGAAAAAAACGAAACTTTGAAAATCGTTTCTGATAAAGAAGGAAACATGGTAAACCCTACAGAAGACTCTGGTGAAGCAGACTTAGCCTCCCAGGAAAAACGCTAACTGAGGAAAAACAAAAGAAAACAGAGAAACTTTTTGCACAAATAAGTGCCATTGAACAGGCTTACCTGACTAAGAAATTATATTTGGAGGAAGAAAGGAAATGGAAAAGACAGATTGAAACCTCTCCGGAATCGAACTCTAGTAAAGTGGCAAAAGTAAAAAATGTTGTTTCTGGGGCCATGCCCATCCCTGATGCAGCTGTACAACATCCACATCCTGGCACCTCGGCAGCTGCCACGATGGATGACTGGACTCCAGATTTGGCACTTGCAAATGCAAACTGGACTAGAACTCAGACAGGGACCTGGATTCTAGATCCAGTGATCCCCCTCCTGGGCTCCAGTAAACCAGACTCTGAGGAACTGCAGCCTACAACACAGGACTCAATAAAGAACACAGCAGTGGTACCACACAATGAAATGCTGAAACCAGACACTCAAGAAGCAGGTATTTCTTTTTCTCCTGCTACAACAGGTAGAGAAATATTTTTTTAAGCGCTTACTGAGGTGGCACCACCAGAAATAACTACAGACGATACTCACACCATCAACTCTGATCAAACTGATGTTGATAATGATAATAATGTAACATTACAGGACAATTCTGCTCCAGCAGTGACTTATGCCAGCCTTCTCCAAAAATCACTGGAGCAGGCTAAAAGATGGTATGCAATAAGATTAAGGTATTTGGAAGGTTTAGAACAACCCACAGACAGGTTTTATGTGGGGAAATGTTTATTGAAACAGGATTTTATTTTTTTCACTCAGTGAAGTATATGCCCTGATACATGCCCCGGGTGAAACAACATTTGATGTCAGGTTTAGAAATGCTGATTTATTAGATAGGTTTTGGACCTTGTACTCTTCTTGCAAAACCACCTCCTTATGGTTCTCCTTTCAGGTTATTCCATTAACAAAACTCAGTTTCAAGATGGTAAACATTTTATTTAGAAATGAAGGGGTTAACATAGCTGATGTGGTCTTTTGGTTTGAGAAGAAATGTGATATCCAAACACACCGGATCCCATTGTAGATGTAGAAGGGTTTTGGACAGGGGGATGGAAAGTGCAAGTAAAACTTAAACAGAAAGACTCGGGCATAACACACCTCCCCAACTGCTTCTATCTAGGAAGAGAGAAGGGCATATTGTTCTGTTAGGGACAGCCACGCTCTTGCCACAAGTGCGGTTCTCACCGCCACGTTAGTAATAATTGTGAAGTACTGAAATACTTACTATGTGGATCCACAGGACACTCAGGTTTTCATTGCACCCAAACACCAAGATGTCACCTCTGTGATGAAGAGGGACATTCCTTTAGAATATGCTGCAGGGCATCTCACAGTGATCAGGCAGATTATGCAGAACAGGATTTTTGCATCAGTAAAACTACAAGACTCTCAAAAACAAGTCTCCCCCACCCCACTCACTAGGACTAGACCTATCCATATCGCAGGGAATCAGAGACACCGACACCCACCTCGAACAACTATAGTGAATGACATTGCAGACAAACAACCACAACAGACTCTGGGAACCATTTCAGTTCCACCAGCCCAAGAAGAAAGGCCTGCAGACATAAGTGAGGAAGTAGAGATTTCAATGCCCCTTCCCCCTCCACCAGAAGATGAAGCCTTCCAACAAGTTGCACAAGGAAATAAGAAAGGAACAGAAATCAGAGTTGAGGTAGAGGAGGGTATTCCCTTACATAACACCTATTCAGTCCTGCAGTGGGGGACACAGAAATGGAGGTAGACGCCGATGCTTACTCAGAATCCTCTTCACTGATGGAGGAAGTATCAGGTACAGAAGAGCAAGTAACATCACCCAAAGGAAAGTCCAAAAAGAAAAGAATGGGGATTAGATACAGCCTTCGAAAGAAAAAAGCTCCTGACTAACTATTTAAAATAAATTTAAAATAGAATGTGACATTTCTCTGGCGTTACTCAATGCAAACAGTCTAAAGTCAGAAAAGAAAAGGATAGCAACATTTTCTTATTTTAATACACATCACTACAATGTAGTATTTTTTCAAGATACAAGACTGTCTACATTGAGTGACTTTCAAAAAGCCAGTGCATCCTGGCTAGGGGGCACAACACACTGGTCAATTGGGAAAGACTCTTGTAGTAGGCTAGGGATTTGCCTTAATAACCCTCTACTGAAAATGACAAGGGTTCTAGACATTTTTCCAGGGTGAGGTATGCTCTTAGACGCCTCCCTTCACAACCAAGAATTTTTATTTTTAAATATCTATGCCCCCCAGGATAAGGCACGGAGGGTACAATTGTTCACCATCCTCCAACCCTATTTACTTACAGCCAGAGCAGTCCTCCTAGGTGGAGATTTTAACTGTAGTAGGCTTAAAGGAGACCGAGGCCTTCAAACTAATAAAATCTACTGTGATGCGGCATTCTTGAATAGGATGTTTACACAAACAAAACTGAAAGATGTATTTCACGAAAGGCACAAAACCACCCAGTACACTTACTTTAGGGGAAACCTGAAAACAAGAATTGTTTACTGGTTCATCTCCCCATACCTACCTGTAGTAAAATCAGTGATTATACCAATAGCAACATCAGACCATGCCCTTTTGGAAATTAAAATCTCACACTCCCCAGAAGCGTCTATAGGAAAATGTTATTGGAGGCTGGATAACATGTTACTGGAAGATAGTACCATATGGCAAGGTATACTTGATATCATTACGGCACAGAAATCAGTATACCCTCTTTATGATACTCCCCCTTTATGATACTCCCATAGAATGGTGAAAACAAAGCAAGAGTGACTTTTCAGATTTCCTCAGATTAATAAGGAGACTTTCAAGAAGTTTCAAAAATGCAAAATATACAGAACTCCATCACCAACTCTATAAATTATTTTCAGCATAAAATAAGACATATCAAGATTTTTCAGCTCAAATTAAATAGGAAATACAGTCATATCAATATGATAGAGGGAAATCCTTGGAATTTGAACAACGTTTTGCAACTAAAGGGAACTGATATCAAGCCATCCCCTTTGAAAGATGTATAGCACAAACTAAGAAAAAAATCATACGTTCCTTAATCATCATAAGTTCCTTAAATGAAGTCATCACAGGATCCATCGGAATACTAAAAGCTGTAGAACAACACATCTCATCCACATTTAGCAAAACACAATCAGCTCTACCAAGAATGCATGCCTGGTTACAGGGCTGTCACCTACCACAACTCCCACCATCAGACATCCCCACCTTAATAGCCCCTATTACAACCAAAAAACTGAGCAAGATTGTAGCCCGACTTAATGTAGGGACAGCATCAAGTCCAGATAGACTCACACACATCTTTTATAAAAAAAAAAAAAAAATTGCTCCCTGCATCTAACAGAATTGACAGCATTACACAATTACATGTTATCTCAGGATCACATATTAGACGATATATATAGAGGTCTACTTATCTTGATACACAAAAAAGGTAGCATGGAAGATTTGAACAACTGGAGACCGATCTCCTTATTGAACACAGATTTAAAAAAATTTTAACTAAACTACTGAGTATTAGATCAATATCAGTATTAGAGTCATTAATACACCTACCCAATCATGCTCCCTTCCTGGAAGGCAAATATCGGACACCTTAATTCTACTCGGGGAATTATTGGAGAAAGGCAGAAATGGGGAAATCACTGGACTTCTGTTAAATATAGACCAGTCCAAAGCCTTCGACAGGTTTTCACACAAATATTTATGGGGCTGTCTTTCAGCATATGGTTTGCCTCAACAATTTATTAAATGGATCCAATTGTGTTATAAATCAGCAACCAACATGCCCTATGTGAATGCGTGGATAGGGCTACCATGTAAAATAAACAGCAGAGTCCACCAAGGATGTCCACTCAGCCCTATCCTATATCTGCTCACACTGGACCCCCTTATTCAAAGAATCAATACACAGCCAGAGATATAAGGCCTTTCAATAGGTAGCAAAGATAAAGAAAATAAAAGCGATGGCATACGCAGATGACCTCTGCATAGTCTTAGCAGACCTTCTCTCCAATGCTCTAGTTCAACATATTTTAGAAGATTTTTCAGAGGTATCTGTGTCACAGATTATCTGTAGAAAAGTACCTGTATTGTGATTGGTGAGACACCACCGGCAGTTACAGAATTTTTAGGCATCCCACTTAATAAAACAGGCAGCAAGATTTTAGGGATACATTTTGGATACCCTGACTCAGCATATTTTAATTGGCAGCATTTTATTACTATAGACTTGGACAGAATAGCACTATGGAACAGATGGAAGATGAATAAAAAGAAACGGCTCTACATGATTAATAACTTTCTACTCCCAATGTTCCTGTACCTCAGTTATGTATTTCCCTCTCCTGAAGAACTGGAAATGCACCTACTCATTTGCTTCTTTCAGTGTACATTGGGAAGTAGACTCAACCCCATAAAAAGAGGGATACTGTATTTAGACATAGCTTCAGTGTAATAGGTGGCGTGTAACCTTACATTTTCTTTTTCGGTTTCAAGTCTGTTGCAACAGCATTTCTCCCTATGCTATTCTTTTGTACCTTCCTTTCTGTGTTCTCTGCTCCAAGCTTAATTTCCCCAGTCTCCAGTAGGCCACCGGCAACTGTTCTCTCTGTCCTTTGTCTCTTTTTCCTGTAAGGTTGCACATTTTACCCTGTTGAATTTGTAAGCATAACACTTCTCTTGGAAATAAACAGATACACTTTGTGCTGCACTAGAATGAGGACCTCTTGCCTTTTTGGAAGTAAAATAAAAATACAAGGGCTTGGTTTCTCTGCAGCCACTTGTTCCTGTTCTCAGCTGCAAAAGTATAGCAACTCACTGTAAGAAGCTGAGTCAGGGACTCCAGCTTACTTTTTCATCCCTGCTTTGTTTTTTTTTAAACAGGGTGCTAATGTTAAGAAAAAGCTTTACTTTAATGAAAATGTATTAGAGAATACAAAAGAGTCTGAAAGAAAGAGAATGTGTTTGTTTAAAAGTAGGCTTGTTTTTGAAGCAGAGAAAAACCCTAGAGTAAAAGAAAGCAAAAGGAGTTTCTTGCCTGCATTACAATGTTGCAACGCTTGTTGCAGCCTCTGTAGTTTGTGCTCTGGACACACCCTCTGGTCTGGAAAGCTCCTTAGAACCGGCCAGCCATAATCTTAATACTCTGATAAGAGATCTGGATAAACTAGCAAAATGGTCAGAAGAGTGGCAACTGGGATTTAATGCAAAGAAGTGCAAGATCATGCACATAGGGAAGAGAAACCCTGAAGCCACCTATAGGCTGGGAGGGGAGTTGCTAGCAGTCACAAAGGAAGAAAGAGACTTGGGCATCATCATCACTGATGACCTGAAATCATCCAAGCAGACCTCTAAAGCAGTAGGTAAGGCTAGGGGGGTGTTAGAGTGTATTAGTAGGGGTATCACAAGTCGTAAGAGGGAGGTAATAATCCCTCTTTACAAGACACTGGTTAGGCCCCATCTGGAGTACTGCGTGCATTATTGGAGGCCACACCTTCACAAGGTCATTAACCAAATTGAGGCAGTCAGAGAAGGGCAACAAAATGGTGCAGGGACTGCATCAGAAGACACATGAGGACAGATTAACAGAGCTCAATATGTATACCCTTGAGCAAAGGAGGGAGAGAGGTGATATGATTGAGGCATTCAAACACCTTAAGGGTATTAACAAGGTGAAAGAGTCTAACATATTTAAATATAAGAAAAATAGCAGGACAAGAGGACACAGCATGAGATTAGAGGGGGGCCGATTAAGGGGGAATGTGAGGAAATTCTTTTTCACAGAAAGGGTGGTGAGTGCTTGGAATGGCTTACCTCAAGAAGTGGTGGCTATGAATACAGTGCAGGGCTTCAAACAGGCATGGGATAGGCATAAAGGAGCAATACAAATGAGTATGAATAGATAGGCCACTGACAGAGCAAAGGCCAATGGCACATTTATAAAGTAGAAAAAGAAATGGGCAGACTGGATGGGCCTTGCGGTCCTTATCTGCCATCAACTTCTATGTATGTTTCTATGTTTCTATCTTGCTACCCTTATGCAGCAGACCAGGAGGTGTGGCCACTTGCTGTGGTTTCCTTGATGAAACTTTGTTTAACTGCAATATTATTGTATTAGAATGTATTAGGGATATTTTGAATGTAACTGAATTATGGATTGAATGTATTAAGAATTGTTTTAAGGGGAATAAAACATTTTGCACTTGTACTAAGAGAAAGGGGTGGAGCTATGCACATCACATGACACCTGGTCTGTATATAAAAAGAGCACTTTCTCAAAGCTTAGTTAGTTCGTGCTGGGGTGCTGACCCTAGCTGTGTCCTAGAGAGCCTACTAGGATTTCTACCCTGTGATGTAACTGTGGAGAATTTTGTTTTGCTTTGATTCTATTTTATTTTTGTTTTGTTGTTTGAAGCCCGTTTTTGTTTATTCCACTGCAATAAAGTTCTTGTTTTGGAGACACTGCGTATCTTGTAGACATTCCGTCCTTATCCCACATCCTCACAGACTGAAAATGATAAACCCAGTAGTCTTCTATCACAGCATTTTTATGTATGCCAACGTACGGCCTCTCCTTCAAGGGGCTACTCAACTTTAGTCCCTTTGGGTGAAGGATGTTTTAGCCACACTACTAGAATCGTGGAGTCGCACGGTACATCCCTGGACAGACTAGAATGGATGGTTTCCCTAAATACATAGGAGGTTGTATTGGGAAACTCAAAACTCGGAAAATGCCCATAACACTACTAGAGACATATACAAGGAAACAATTTTACTCCCATATTCAGACAGAATACTTCCTACTCCTCCCCCCGAGTTATAGTATTACAGTATAAGGCCCCAAAAAGACCTTCAAGCCATTTCAAATCTCCTCACTGAAAAAAGTATCCCCCCATAAATGTGGGATACTACTTGGCTTAGTGTACATGGGAAATTACCTGTTAAAGATAATCATAAACATAAGGGGGAAAAAAGAATGTTACTGCCCCAGAGGATTATGTATAGAACAGTTGGAAACCATGAACCACCTCTTTTTTTGAATGTCCTTTTGCACAGCATTTTTGATCACTGCTAAAAACTAAATGGAAACCTTTTCCAAGATTTTTAATCACACCTATGGTTCTATATTGGGGTCGCTTCCTACCTACTTTCTATCAAGATGACAAGGGTACACTGAGAGTAATTAGCACCCGTGTCAAATACTGGTTATGGATTGCTAGGTGCAAACTGGCCCTGCAACAATCAGAATGGACACCTGAACAGGTTTTTGCAATCTTGTTTACAGTCCATAAAAAAACAACAAAAATCCATCGCCTCAAAAACCTTTGGAGACAGATGGATTTCTCTCACTTGGATATAAAGATTGAAACTAAAGGAGTATTCATGTATTATCTTTTGACTGACCCAATAATTGAATTTCGTAAACTCCACTTAAGAGGATGAAATAAAAATAAGGGTGTACCGGATTGTGAAATGAACAAACTGTGTTTTCTTGTACAAAAAACAGAAACAGTCAATACTTTTTTGTTGTCATCCAATTTTTATATAATTTACAACAATGTTTAAATAATTGTACCAATGTTTACTATTTGGAATACTACTTAACTGTATTATATGTTTCTAATGGTTGGAATATTTTGTATAAATTTGAATATTTTCTGTTATGTTCAAATCGACTTCTAATAAAAAACACCCCTACTCTTTTTGAGAAGTGCCATGGGATCTTTAATATCCACCTGAACTACCACCAGAACAGGCAGATGGGACCACCGTTTAATGTCTCATCTGAAAGACGGCACCTCAGGAGTGCAGCACCCTCCTCATGCTGCACTACAGTGTCAGTATTGGGATTTAACCCAGGTGCCTGGTGTGGGGATAGAACCCACAGCCTTCTGATCTCCCAGCCTCAGAGGTGAGTGTAGTACCTGCTGAGCCACTGACATTGCAGCTGGAACCACGTGAAAGATGCTGTTGCCTGCACTTGCATGGGGTGACTGGTTTTTCCCTTAACTAGCGTCTGTGGGTCTAAGTATTTCCCCTGGCTACCCTATGGGCCTAGCTGAGCCCCTTGTGCTCTATGCAACTACTTTTACTGTAGATTTTGTGCTTTTGCTATCTGCTGTTTACACGTCAAATTATTTTGCTTGCTTCTTCAGACTACAGTTTTGTTTTATGTACCTTGATGTTACCTCTTTTGTATCCAACTATGCTCCTGTTGTCATATTGCGTATTGTATTCACTTGATTGTACTATACTTATTGTAACCTCCTGGGCCGTACCTGAAAATAGGCATTTAATTGTGTAATGTGCTTACCTGGTCAATAAAATCTAACTGAAAAAATATAACAACTGTTAAAAACGAAATTGGGATACCTTGGCTTTGGAGCAGAGGTGCCCCAACCTTAGCTCACTTCTTAAATTACTAACGCAGAAATAATAAAAAAGAAAGCTATTTAAACTGCCAAAATTAAATTTAAAAAAAGTTGTTTTTTAAAGCAATTAAATTGAGAGCAGTCTCAGTTGTGGAGCACAGGGGCCCCTCCAGTCTCGGTTCACAGATTTGAGACTCAGAGTAAGCACAGTAAAAGCTGCAAAAATGTGTATGCTAAAACATGTTTCTATAAAACACAGATCCCTTCAAATCACACATAGAAACACTCTGCACACAAACTGACCAAACATATCTGCACTAAATGCAATTTTTTTCTCAACATATTTCTGACGGATTATCTTCAGAGCATAAATGGACAGATCCTGCACCTTCTGTTAACACTGTGACTGCATGCTGCATGTGGGGTCATGTGATTAACTTTCTGAAGCAGTGTACTGTAGTATGTTATCTACCTTTTGCACAGTTATGTGATCTGCTCACCCGCAGGCACTTTGTGAAGTATCCTGGATTTCTCCGGTGAAGTATTGCTTTCACAATGCTTTGTGTAGTCCCAATCGTTTTCACTTCACAAAGTTTTGCAGACTGCATCCGCCAGTAGTCCTCACCCTTAGTTGCTTACAGAAAGGCATTAATGTATCTTAAAATGTCACTGTATAAGATATTACATACTAAAATGCTAGCAGAGAAGACCTAATGGTCTTTCGTGTCTGCTCGATAGTCAGCCCCCATACTGGGCACCAGCGTTGCCCCCCCCCACCCCCTTGGGTTTCTCTGTCTCCAGCCCAAGATGTTCCCCTTGTATTGGACTTTGTCAGCTTCGCCCTCCCCCTATACCTGTCCCAGCCCCTCTTAAACCACTCCACAGTCTCTGCCTCCACCAGTACCTTGGGCAGCGCTTTCCATGGTCTCGCCACCCTCGAAGTGAAGTAACACCTCCTCCCCTCTCCCCTGAGTCTCCCCCAAAGCTTACACCCATGTCCTCTAGTTGCCCCCCCTTCCTTTGGAGCACCCCAACTGAGCCTCCCTTATTTATCCCCTTTATGTACTTGAAGATCTCTATCATGTCCCCCTGTTCCTCCTCTCTTCCAGGGTGTACATGTTGAGCTTCTCGAGCCTCTCCCTGTAGGTCCTTTCCCCCAAGCCCCAGATCATTTTGGTTGCCCTCCTTTGTACCCTCTCCAGGAGTGTGATGTCCCTTTTTAAGTGCGGTCTCCAAAACTGTACACAGTACTCGAGGTGTGGCCTAACCAAGTAGTTATACAGAAGGAGAATCACTCTTCCCCCCTTCTGGAGGTTATCTCTCTTGCGATGCATCCCAGCATCCTATTGGCTTTTGCTCTTGCCCTTCGAGACTTGTAGTGTGTCGCCCCCCAGGGTATACCCTTGGCCCAGATTTCTGGCCCCCAGATGCAGAACCATGCATTTCACTGCATTGAACTTCAGTTTCCACTTTCTCGTCCACCTTTTCAGAGCCTCCAGGTCCTCCTGCAGGGCTATTCTCCCGTCCTCTCCATCCACCACTGCTCCCAGCTTCGAGTCATCCTCAAAGAGACTGATTTCACTCCTGATACCCTTCCTTATGTCAGAGACATAGGTGTTAAACAGGAGGGGCCCTAGCATTGATCCCTGGGTAACCCCACTAATGACTCTCCTTGGAGATGAGACTAGCCCCCCAACTACCACCCTCTGAGAATGCTCCGAGAGCCAATTTCCTATCCATCTGATCATCTACATCCCCCCATCCCCATTTCCCCCAGCTTAGCCAGCAGGCCACTGTGGGGTAACGAATCAAACACCTTGCTGAAGTCTAGAAAGAGGATGTCCACTGGACTGCCTTGGTCCAGGGCACTCGTCACCCAGTCATAGAACTCTACAAGGTTTGTCTGACACGATCTTCCCGGGATGAAGCCATACTGTCTATCGTCCAGGTACCCCATTTGCTCCAGAACCTCCATAGCCTATCCTTGACAATACCCTCTTATCACCTTGCCCCACCAACGACGTTAGGCTAACGGGCCTGTAGTTCCCTGCCTCCTCTCTTGATTCTCCCTTGTGGATAGGCACAATATGGGCCAACCTCCAGTCTTGGGGTACCCACCCCGTCCTCAGATGTTGAAGAGCTTCACGAGAGGGGTCGCCAGGACATCCGCCAGTTCCCTCAGCACCCTGGGATGTATTTCATCCGGCCCTAGTGCCTTCTATATCCGAAGGGACCAGAGTGCTTCCCTCACTTTCTCTACCGGGATTTCAGCCTCCATGTCCTCCGCCTTTGCTCCCTGTACTGCCCTCCCCCCACCTGATGGTGCTGGGCCTTCTCTCTCCCTTGACACGTCAGGACTCCTGATCTCTAAGGGTCCCACCCCTCCCACCGGTTTACTCTCTCCCCCCCTCGCAAAGACGTAGCCCCCCCTCATCCTCCTTGGTAAAAACTGAGGCAAAGTACTCATTTAGTACCTCGGCCTGCTCTCCTGCATCCTGCATCCTGTGCCCATCCCTCCCCAATCTAATCCTGCTGATCTGCCCCCACCTTCCTTTTTTCCCCAGTGTATCTAAAGGACCCCTTGTTCTCCCTCCTGATCCCCCTGGCCAAGCTCTGCTCCTTCCTCACCTTAGCCGCTCTCACCACCCTGGTGATCCTTCTGGCCATCAGTTCATACTCCCCTGATCCCTTTTCGGTCCTTGAGTGCTTGAAGTGCCTATAGGCTGCCTTCTTTTCCCTCTCTGCTTCCTGAACTTCCTGGGTCCACCAACACGGTTTTCTGGCCTTACTGAATTTGTGCCTCTCTCTTGCACAGGACCTGGTAGCCTCCTGTACCCTCCCCCCCAATGATCTCCCACCTACTGTCGGCATCCATGTCTGGCCTTATCCCATCCAAATGACCCTTAAGGATCCTTCCCATCCCCTTGAAATCTGCACCCCTAAAGTCAGTTACCACTGTCTTTGTGTGGTTTTCCTCCCCAGGTCCAGGAAAACCCAGACTGTGGCATGGTCACTCCCTGCCAATGGGTCCCTCACCTTCAGGCCCCTAATCTGGTCACTGTCTGCCAGGACTACATCTAGTGTCCTGGACTCCCTAGTAGGCTCCCCCACCTGCAGGGTCAGGAACGCATCCTGGAAGACATCCAACAACCTCTGCTTTTTGGCCACTGGGGACGTCATAGCCCCCCAGTCTTTTCCTGGCATGTTTAGGTCCCCCATCACCACTACTCTTCCCTTGCCCAATCTACAGTGACCCTCAATATTAGCCACTAAACTGTCTTCCATAGCCTCTGCCAGTGCGGGGGGTCTGTATACCACCCCTATTTTTACTCTCTTACCCCCCTGCATTGTCAGGGTGACCCAAAGCACCTCCACGCTCCCTTCCGCCTCCTCCACCCCTCCTATACCGATGCCATTTTTGACTATCAGTGCTACCCCTTCCCTTCCCCGTCCTTCCCGAACATAGTGTAGCCCTTCATGTTTAGGTCCCATTTGTGCCCTTGGGTGGCCCAGGTCTTGTGACAGCTGCCACATCAACTGCCCCCTCAATTAGCATCGCCTGGAGCTCAGGCATCTTATTTCCTAAGCTTCTGGCATTTATCACCACTCTCCATCCCTCTCCTCTCCTCCCATTTCTCCCCTTGTGCTCCCATTTGGCCGCATGCTCCCCCTCCCCTCCCCTGCACCCAACCTGTTGACCTATTTCCGTATCCCTCCAGCCCCTTAGGGGAGTGGAGACAGTGTCCCTATTTTATCGTACCCCCTGCAACAACCCCTTCTTTGATCCCTCCCCCTTCACAAGTTTAAACCCCACCTTTCACTGATGAACTCAGCTAGTTTCAGCTTTTGTATTTCCCTCCCCTCCAAATTGAGGTGGAGCCTGTCCCTAGCGTACAGCTCCTTATCCTCCCAGTTTGCCCCCCTGTCCCCCAACAAGGCCATACCTCCTAGCCTCACACCACTCCCTGAGCCACTGAAAAAACACCCTAATTTTCTGCTTGTTCTCCCCACTAGCCCTTGGCACCAGCTGGAATTCCAAGAAGGAGATATATATGTATATGTATATTGCTGTACTGCTGTTTTAAAGAGCTTGTGTTTAGGGTTGTCATGATATGAAAATGTTCATGGTATAATGACCTTAAAACAGTTATCATGATTATTGTATTGTTATGATATTATGGTGTTTGGTTTGGTTTTGTGGGCCATAGTCTGCATCCTAAATTTATTTGGCGGGGGAACAGGATAGTAGACTAAGAAATTGAATTTCTCATACTTTATCACAATATATCAGGGTAGATTGTGAAAAACAGTTATTGCAATACAGGAAAACAGATACAATATCAGTATCGTCAATGAAAATTATTGTGGTCATCATGAAACACAATTATCATGACATCCCTACTTGTGGTGTTCTGATAATCAGGTTGATAGAAAACAACTTGATACTTTTCAGCCTAAGGGAACTATCAGCACAATGTTTTACAAAACAGAGTTGGATCTGCTTTAATTATTGACAATGGGCCAATTTAATTAGGTGTATTACTTATTTTTATTTATTTATTCTAGGATTACAAGTACCTTTGAGCCAAGGCTCTTTTACAAAGGTTCCACGTCAGAAATAACAAACAAAAAGGAAGCAACAGTGAAATAACAGTGAACAGTTCATGTACAACAGTGCTATTGAAATGGGTCAATTATAGGAAGAGTAAGGTGTAGAGCAGGAGAAGAAGTGTAGGTAGTTAACGGAGGCAGCTATAGTAAGATGGTGAACACAGCTAGGACGCATATGCCCACAAGGAATGGGTAGGGTCAGGCTCCCAGGAGTGGCAGAGAAACAGGGATGAGAGGAGAGGGGGAGGATGAAGATGCAGCCAGAGGCATTTGTCAAAAAATAAATGGGAAGGAGTGATAGAAGAGAAAAAGGGGTCAGGGTGGAGGGGGCGATAAGTGCTGTAGTGGGGCAAGGAGAGACTAATGAGGTGGTATGAAGACCGGAGATTTGAAGTGGCGCCTCAGGAGCTGGGGGGAGGGGGACTGGGGGGCCTGGGGTTAAGCAGTATATAAGTTAGGATTAAAGCTGTGTAGGTCATCATCTAGGAGAGGCAGTCAAAGGAGCTAGAGGCAGTGAGATGGGCCCGGAGCCTGGTTTTGAACAGACCTAGTGTTGAGGCAGAGGAGATGGTGTGGCTGAGATCATTCATCCACAGAGGAGCCCTATAGGCAAAGGAGCGTTGGCCCTGTGTAGTTCGACAGTGAGGAACTTGTAGAATCTGGGTTGTCGAGCTCCTGGTGTTCTGTCGGTTGATGTTTTGTTGTAACAAGGCAGTAACACCAGGGTGTGTGAGGCCAAGGTTGATTTTTTCCCGCCATAGCACATGTGAGATACTTTATATGGTTGGAGAGTTGGAGCCATCCAGATTGTTCATAAAGGGCACAGTGTGGGTGAGGCGGTGGGCACCAGTTGTGAGTCGGCATGCTTTGTTAAGAGCAGTTGTTATATGTCGGAGAGCGGACGTCATGGCGGAGCCATAGATAATGAGGCCATAATCAATAATTGACGCCATAGAGCTGTGGATGGCAATCTTCAGGGCCTCTGGGGTGAGGTGCTACCTGTGCTTGTAGAGTAATCTAAGGCGTGTGCTGGCAGCTTTTGCCACGCTGTCAATGTGAGCCATATAGGAGAAATTGGGGTCAAGCAGAATCCCTAGGTATTTGAAAGAGTAAACTTGTTTGAGGACAGTCCCCTGCTTGGTGGAGATGGCAAGAGGGTGTTGCTTGTAATGGTTATGTGAACTGCAGAATAGCAATGACTTGGTTTTCTTGTGATTGAAGACTAGTTTATGATTGGAGAACCATGTTTCAGCAGCACTGAATCCGAGTTGGAGGCTGTGTTGTAGTGGTGAAAGGTCCTTGTGTGTAGAAAAGACAGCAGCATCATCCACATACAGGATGATCTGGTCTGAGCAGGATTGTGGTAGGGAGTTTAAAAAGAGGCTGAAAAGGAGAGGGCCCAGTATGGACCCTTGGGTACTCCAGAGCAGACAGGCAAGGTGTCCGTGATAGCATTGGCAATTTTTACTCTTTGAAAGCAGTTGTCAAGGTAGCTTCTGAACCAGTGGGCTGAGTCTGGTTGCGAGGCCAGCAAGGAGTAGTTGGTCATACGGCAGCCGATGATGGACTGTGTCAAATGCCTTCGAGAGGTCGATGAAGACAGCCCCTGTAAGAAGTCCTTTATCAAGGGAACTATGCACTGCATCAGTAAATTCAAGCAGGACAGTGGTGGTACTATGTCCTTTTCTAAAACTGTGCTGTTGTGTGCACAGAGTATTATATTTGCCCAAATAATCAGTGAGCTGGTCCGCAACAGTACGCTCTAGGGCCTTGGATAGTGGTGGCAATATGGAGATTGGGCGGTAGTTAGAGTGGCAGGTCTTATCCCCAGTTTTGTGGACCGGGGTCACAGTGGCAGTTTTCCATATCTCAGGGAATGTACTGGTGTGGGGAAAGAGGTTAAGAATTTTTGTTAGGGGACTGAGGACCTCGTCAAGTGTAAGTGATAGCAGCTTAAGGTCCAGGGTGTCACTGCTGATTCTGGAAGTGGAGATGGCTGTGGCGATGTGATGGCGAGCTTCATTCATCTTAATTAATCTCCCTGAAGTAGAAATGAGGGTGGTTTGACAGAGTACAGGGTGTGTTAGAGGGGGTGTGACTGACTGTGAAGAAATCAGGTGGTAGAACAGTACTAAGGTCAGTAAAAGCTGTGTTAAAGGTATTTGCAATGACCATGGGATCAAGGGTAGTGGACCCTTCAACAATTAACATGGCCGGAGGGGACTTCGATTGTTTCCCAGTAATGTCCTTGATATTGTCCCAGAAAGCATGACCATTTCTCCAGATGTTGGTGAGGACGTCCTTATAATATGAGCTTTTTGTGAGACGAATGGATTTTGTGCAGGCATTATGGGTATGTTTGCATTTTTGGATGTCAGATTGTTTGCCTGTGGCTTTAGCCACTGCCCACAGGTGGTCCCTAGATTTCAGTTAGGAAAGGAGCTCCGCAGTTATCCAAGGGTTACAGAGGGCTTTTGTTTTCTGTTTTTTTGAAGGAGCAAAGAGGTCATAGGCCTTATTGAAGGTGGTAATGAAGTAGCCGAGGGCAAGGTTAACATCCGTCGCCTTGTAGATGGGCAGCCAGTCTTGCAAGAATAGGTACTGTTTGAGATGGGTAAGTTGACCACGGGGGAGGACTCTGCTGGTAATGATTATAGGGGGTGGCTTTAGAAATTTATTAGACCATTCACATATAACCGGGGAGTGGTCACTGAGAGAGTCTGGGAGAACGGAGGTATGAGAGATCCTGGTAGGGTGATTGGTGAGAACCCAGTCAAGCAGGGTACTGGTGCCAGTTTTGTAATTTATCCGAGTTGGTGTGGTGACCAATTGTGAGAGGTTGGCAACTGCAAGGGCATCCTTATGAGTGTAGACATCAGATGCGAGCCAGTTTATATTGAATCACCAAGCAGAATGTGTTCAGAGCCAGGAGGTTGGGAGCTGACGAAGTTCAGAACTTCTTTGATGCCAAGGTCTTGATCTCGAGTTGGAATATATACAGAGACGATGGTGAGGGCTTTTTGATTGGGACCTAGAAGAATTTTAATCGGTAGAAGCTGGGCCGAGGAGGCAGGGATGGGGGTTGGAACAAGGTGCCCCAGGAGATTATCCTTAATGTAAATATCACAGCCCCTTCCCCTTTTAGAGACACGGTCCAGTCTGAAAACATTGTAGCCCTGTAAGGTAATTGCCAGATCAGGAACTTTTGGTGTCAGCCATGTTTCAGCTACAGCAAGGATGTCAGGATTATGTTGGCTGATAAAGGCTTGAAGTGCATCAAGCTTTGGTAACAGGCTGCAGATGTTAATGGTTGCGATGGTGAGGGCTCCTGCCTTTTTCAGAAGGCTTGAACAGCCCGGGCCAGGGTTTGGATGGACATTGCCCGAGATCAGTAGGAGAAGTAGGAGGAGCTTCATTGAACAGAGGCGCAGGTCCAATAGTGATAATTTGTGTTTCCTTTTAGCGTATAGGCAGTAGGTAGAGTCCATATGACAGTCCCGATGATATGCAATGTGGTACAGTAGGGATAGGCTGGCTTTAAGACCAATCTTAGTGTGTTAAGAAGCAGCCAGGTATTTCCAAGTGGAGACCCATGGGGAGGACTGGTCAAGAAGTGGAGTGTTCCCAAGGTACTGCTGATATTGATTAAGTAGATAGTGGAGTACGGGGTGGGGTGGCAGGGGCCTGGGGGAGGGAACAAGGGAGGAAGGACAAGGAGGGAGAGAAGGGGAAGGAGCAGGTGGGGGAGGGAACTCATAGCTGGTGTAGGGCAAGAAAGAGAAAATTTCGGCAAAATAGGATTTCGTAGGGAGGCAGTACAAAGAAGGTATATAGCAAGTAAAGCAGCTGTGACTTTAAGAGGGTAGACTTTTTTTTTAAATGCAAGAACAAGATCCCTCTAGTGGCAGATCTGTATAACCTGCTAATGGAAAACTAGCCACTAAAGAAAAACTTCTATTAGACACTTGAATTTTGCTTAGTTGCAGCTAAATCTATTTGTAAAAAGTGCCAGGTAGCAAAAGCAGGGGAAAAGTCCTGGCCAGTCGAAGTGGGTTTGCTGGAAGTGCCTGTGTTCCGATTGACTGCGCTGTCGCCGTACCTTCCAAGGAGCTGCAGGCGGGTGTCCTGGTCTCGGTCGGTGGCTGGCTGGGTGCCGACCGACCGTGGGGGAGCTGAAGCAGCCCTGTTCAAGGGCAGGCAGCTGGAGAGAAGAAAAATAGCAGGGTTTAAATAGTGTAGAGGCAGGACAGGTTTAGATTGAGCAATTTAACAAGACAAAGGAGAGTTGGACTTTTCGGTGCCAAGGCAGAGTGCTTGGATGGGGGGGGGAGGTGCAGGAGCAAGGAAACAACAGAAGAACTGTAAGCACTTTAAAACAGTAGTAGAAATTACAATCCAGCTAATATAGTTGAAATCCTTCTATTAGACACTTGAATTTTGCTTAGTTGCAGCTAAGTATACTGATTGCACTAAGCTTGGATAAAACGTGAAATAATTGTTGGGGCCGAAGTTGGACACCTGTTTCCATACTGTGTTTGAGTTTATTATAGGTAAGGGTGTAAAGAGGGACAGTTATTTTGTTTATATTTTCGATTTCATACTGTCTAGAATGGAGATTTCTGTTTAGTCCATGACACTAATGGTATGGACTGGGCCACTTTTTTACATTGCTTAAAATCCAGGAGTCCCATTCCTCTCCCCTGTTTTCTCCAGCTGAAGTAAGACTTTTAATAACACAAATCCTTTTTTACAGCTTAAAATTTTAAAATGAGTCTAGTGTTTTCCAGAATTGTTCCGGGTTCGAGATGGGCAGAGTCTGAAATAGAAATAAGAATATGGGCAACACATTAATTTGTAAGAAATTAAATTTACCTCTGGCGAGGAAGGTCGAATCTTCCACCTGGCTAAATCCTTAGATACCTCTTCATAAGGCTTGTCATAGTTGAGCTGAAACAATTTGGAAACCATGGTCGTCACCTTTAGTCACAAGTACTGGATAGCATTACGAGGGTCCATTTAAAGGAGATGGTAACTAAACCCCCGTGGCATATACTGCTAAGTTGTATGGCTTTAAATATTGTTTAATTTATCTTATACCCCTAAATCCCCACCAGTGCTTGTAATTCCTGTTGCAGTGCTGTTATAGAAGTCTCAGGTGAGCTGACAAAAATAACAGTCATCAGTATATAAATAAATCTTATGCTGTGTCCCCTCTATGATAATATCCTAATACCCCCATATTCAGCCACAGCTGTTTGCGTCATGCTAAAAATATTGCCATGCAGAACATAGCATGTGGCTTTCAAGAAGTCATATTCCCACAGGCATCCCAGTATGGCATGGGCTGCCTGTAAGAATATTGGGCTGTGGTAGCACTGCACAAAGTGTGTATGCATGGCACTACCACAGCTGTCTGCTGGCAGTAGACATCCAAGAGCAAAGGGGGGATAATGCAACCCAAACGGGTAGGCACCTTTGATTCTGGGTGCCATGATATTCACAGGCTGGCGTGCTAATGACCACATATAGTGTGCAAGGTACTAATGGTCCTTACATTCCATTATGTGGCCATTAGCAACTCTAACCAATGCTTCTGCACAGTTTTATGCACAAAGGCATTGTAAAAAGCTTTTGCTGTCGGCCCCACCCTCACCTGTTTCCTATACCCTAACAAAGAAATCCCTGGCAGTCTAGAGGCACTGCCCCTCGCACCTTGTTCACTGTTGTATAATGAATTAACTCCATTAGTCCAGTGTACCCTCCTACCACCCCAATCTCCATAATATCATGTTTTAACTCTGTGGTAGTCCATTGGTAACCCCACTACCTCGCTCCCTGTTGTGAAACTAAGCCCCCACTCTGATCCACCCACTCAGCACCCACTGTACCCTACCTAACCTGTCGGACACCTCACCCACTTGAGGCACTATCAACAGGCAGAGCAGTGAACGGTAGTCGGCACAGACCCTCCTGTCACCAACATGGCTGACTACTATCTGAATGACAAGGAGTAAGCGTGCACACATACTGTAGAAATAGCTATTTCTACAATATGTGCACGTTTGATCCCTTCCTGTCTTTCATATGGAGACTGGCTGAGGTGATGAGAGAAGGGTCTGTGGCAGTCGACTTCCACCAATCTGTCTGTCGATGGCAGTGGGATTATTTATGTGGGTCAGAAGTGGTGGATGGTGCTGAGAGGATGGGCCAGGGAGGTGGGCCTTGTTTTCAAACGTGATCGGGGCAGGAATAGGGTACCACTGAACTACCAAGGAGTTAAAACATTACACAGCAGGGATCAGGGTGGCAGGGTAGTACCACTGGACTACCAGGGATGTAACTCATTATACAGCAAGGTATCAAGTTGGGAAGGAGGTAGTACTAGACAACCAGTGAATTCATTCTTTGCACTGTGGGGACTGGAGTGGGAATGGTGGAGGCTGTCTAATGCCTGGCACCAGTGCTGCTTGGTAAGAGTAGAGTTTTGGAAGTAGTAAACATCACTGCCATGGCAGCCGTTTAGTGCTTCTAAAATCCTCACACTATACCACTGCACCCTATATGCAAGAGGGTTCCCTCATTTGCATGGGTGCAGTGTTGTATTTAGCACAATTGTGCTATCTACTGTAAACCCTGCTACTAGACTGTTGAATATGGCCCCCACCCCAGTCAGATACACTTTGTCCAGTTATTGTGGGACTCTTCCAGTTAGCACCACACTAACCTTCTGTATATGGGAGCCTTAATAGTTTGATTACCCCGTGCTGCAACCCCAAGTGCCTCTATACTTACAGCAAACAGGAGAGGAGAACATGGCACCCTTACCTCTTACGCTGGGCCAGGCAAAATCTAGATGACTTAACCTCATTTACCTTAACTGTGACCTCTGGTTTAGAATATAAAGCATTGATACTATTTAAAAAGCCAAGGCCAAACTCCATAGTCTTCGGTGTATGTTTGGGGAAAATCCCAATTCACCCAAGCAAATGTTTTTTTATGCATCCATTGAGATAACCAGTTTAAAATGTGGAGATGAGCTTTGAACAATGAAAATATTAAACTTCTAATATTGTCATACAAATTCCTGTCCTTTATGAAAGAAACCGGTTTGATCAGGGTGGATCAAGCCCCATATGCAATTCTCTGCAAGCAATGTGCCAATCTAGAGGCAAAATGAGAATGCAGGGAGTGCAATGATGTTAAAGTTTCAAGAATGGGAGGTTGTGCCAACCCGCCAGTGCAGCGGTAGCATTACCGCGTGGAATGCTGACAACCCAGGTTCGGAAATGAGCCTGGGCTGTCAGAGGGTCGTCGGGGGGCTTAAATGAGAGTACTATGTACTGCTCTTCATCTCTGGGGGGAGGGGGTTGGTGGCACCCAGCACTTTGGTGACACCTAGCAGAGGCTGGGTTTACACCTTGCCACGATCGCACAAGTTACAGTGATCGCAGTAGTAGATGTCTGTGGAGCATGTGTGGGAGCACGCATGCCTTCGTGTGACATCATTGCATGTCCCTGCCAAGATGGAACTGGCACAAGGTAAAACCCTGTGTGGCAACACTTCATGACGGCCCTTGTCCTTCGCCAAGTGATACAACAAAGCACAAGTCTCAGGTGGACAACAGCTGGATCATGGTCTCTCTCCCCTCTGAGCCCCGTCGTCGGGGCAAGCTACAGGACCTTCGACCCAGGCAGCTAAGTGGGGGATGCTGGCAAGAAGAGTGAGCAGACAGAGATGGGGTAAAATACCCAGCCTGCAGCCAGAAAATAAACAGAATCTAAAAAAAAAAAAATGGGAGGTTGCAGTTGGTCGGTGTGAAAATTGAACTTAGTTTAGTTTTGGTTTTTTTTAATGTTTTTATCATTTGTTGCAACTGCAGTTGGTAATCTGGGTAAGTGAGATGTGCATCTCATGTAAATCATACGATGGAGACCGCTTTAACTGTATAGAGCTATGAGGGAGATCTAGGAATGGTGAAAACAAAGGCTAGGAACTATGTGCACTGTGTGTGGCAGGCTGAAACCCCTTTTACAGGACATGCTCTGCACCGCAGCCAGTGGTGCAGAGTAACTGGAATGTTGCCAGTTTTGTTGTGTAGAGGCAAACTACAATGCGTCAGAGACAAACGTTCACTGGACTGGTGTTCCCAACTTTTCTTGATTCACCATTGCATTGCATTTTACTGTTGTGAGCCACCTGTTTAAATGGACAGCAACTTTCACATCGATCCTGGAGAGAGTCTCGCGAGACCCTCCGGGATCCTGTGTTTCATGTGCTGCACGTTCCTATGGTGGTTCCAGAGGCTGGTTCGTGGCATGTTCGACCCAGGTTCAGCTACATATATTTTCAGATACACAAAGAAAAGCTGAACTTGGGGAAAGTAGTTACTTTTAAGAATCAGGGGCTAGAAAGTATTTTAAAAGCTATCTGAAAGTTGAGCCATAATACTGGGCATGCGCTAATGCATATTCATATATGAATATGCACAGAGGCATGCCAAGTATCATGGCTTCACTTTCCGAGCGCTTATAAAGTACTTTATAGCTGGGGCCGGCCCAGTGGCGCTGAGGGATGAGGCACACTACAGCTTACCTTGCACTAAGCCGGTGACCCGGGTTCGGGAACGGACTCTGGTCATCGGGGTGCCAGCATGGGAGAGGGGGAGGGTCGGAGCAGGATTGAACAAACCAGACTGCACCTCTCCTTTCTTGGGGTGGTTGTCGCCTCCCCGTAGTCCTGCTGCCACTGGGCGAAGGTCTGGTGGTTGGCGTAGGCAGTGGGGGTGACAGGAAGGGAGGGCACCTTGAGACGCGGCATGCTCATGCCTGCACATGCACGTGCGCATCCAAGGTAGGGGGCCAGGATCGGGGAGAAAAGACAAAAAAATCCCATAAAAATCTATAGGGGAAAAAAAACACTTTATCGCCCCCGATCTTTAAAAGTATCGACTTTCCCTGAGTTCAGCTTTTCTTCGTGTATCTGAAAATATATGAAGCTGAACTCTGGATAAATATGCCATGTGCCGAAATCTTGAGCTCTATTGGCTAGCTGGAAACACGACTAAAACACCAGAAGTGCCAAGAGAATGATGTAGACGTCTGTGTGTAAATCCAGGCGGGAGTGCAGCATAGGGAGCAGAATGAAATGCTGCAGTGACCGTAACGTTTCAGGTAGGTGCTGTGTAAAAGCGGCTTGAGACACTGGAGCAGCAGGAGGGCGAGAGCCACCAGCTCTGTCTTACTGCCAGAACAAGGCAAACTCTTGGGAGCAGCAGCACATGTATTATTTAAAACAAAACAAACAAACAGAAAAACAGGCAGGGTGAGAGACTGTTGTTTTCAAATGGTGTAACCTTATTTGAATAGTTGGTATTAAAGCAGGGCGTGTAGGAGGGTACATAGATTCTACTGCTGTTTGTGTAGGGGTGCACTGATATTTAATGAGCTTCTGCATGTGCAGAGTCTGGGGCCAGATATTCAAAACTTTGCACCGGGCAAAAAACGTTTGCAGGTGTTGCGCGGGATTAGTGCGGGTTTGCTGTATTCAAAAGGCCAAACAGCGCAGGCAAACTGCATTAGTGCCGGGCAGTGTCATAATGTATGCAAGGGGCAAACTGACATGAATACAGGCGCAATGCTATATTCAGCGACTAGTGCCACGCAAAGTGGTTTTGCGCAACTTAGCGTGACACTTAGTGTGGTGCACATTACCGTCCAGGAGAAGCTTGTCTTAACCTTGGGCAATCAGCTTTGCGTGACACGATGGCTTTGTGCGGTGTTTGCGCGGGTTTTGCATGACCCTAGCAAATAAATATGACACGTAGACAAAGCCAAACATAGAGGAAACATGCTGCTAACTGATGGCATCACAATGCTGCCATCATCTGCCACCAGTCCCAGCCATGCCAGGCAGTAGGTAGTGACCCTGCCGCTAGTGGACAGCATGGCAGTGTGGCCATACAGCACACTTCTGTGGACACCAACAGATGCCAGCACACACATGCAGTACTGTGGGCATGGAGGATGTTGAGGGGAGAGTGTATGGGTGGCCAGGCTGTGCCACAGACCAGGTGTGGCCGCAAGGCTGGGACACATCATGCAGTGCACATGGGCCAGTATTGGGAATACCCCAACACCAGTATGCCTTTCGGATGATATATGCCCCCCCCGGCCACATACCGCACAGCTGTACAACTGCCACAGCACACAAAGCCAGACTTGTATATGTCACTGTGAGCATCCCATGCCAGAGATGCAGCATCTGTGGGTCACACAACAGTGTAACAGTAATGTCCACTGTCAGTAAACACCTGCAGGTTGGGCCTCTCACTGTGTGTAGTGCAATCATCACCACTGCCCTACACACCGTAGGCACTGCTGTGTCTACACACTACTGGCCCCCTTGCTACTGTAGTGTCTGCTGTGCACTGTAGCATGAACTACAGTGTGACAGTTGCATGCAGCACCACCACCATCTGTGCCTATTGTGTGTTGTCCCAGTACAGCTGCAGGCAGTAGTGCATGTGGAAGTAGTGTTCAGAACTGTATAATATTCCCCAAGCTGTTTGCGCAGCGCTAACACGTTTGCGTGGGTTTAGCGCAGGGCTAAACAGTTAGCCTGGAGCAAACTGCATGCAAATCAGGGCATAATGAGATGCTAATCTGGATGTTTGCTCACAGACTACCTAAGTAGGCTCATTTGCATGTCACTTTTGAATATGGCAAAGTTTAGCACCGGGCAAACATGTTTGCACCGGGCTAACTGTTTAGCCCTGCGCTAAACCCGCACAAACGTGTTAGCACTGCGCAAGCAGTTCGGGGAATATTTTACAGTTTTGCACACTGTACTTTCACATACGCTGCTGCCTGCTGCTGTACTGGGTCCACATATTTGCTGGTGCACACATTGGCCACATAGTTCAACTCTGCCTACCTTCACATTGCTGTTGTGGTTTCTACTTCCTGGTTGCCATATTCAGAGCTGTCTTATTCCAGGGCTAAGTTTGCCCTGCATTTCCAGCCCAGTTTGCCCGGCCTCATTCCCATGCTATATTTAGAGGCTGTTTGCCCTGGGCTATTCCTTTTGAATATGGCTTGCATTGTTCTCCGGGCTAAGTTTGCCCACTGGGCAGTGCTAATTTAGCCCCGGGGCAAAGTTTTGAATATCTGGCCCTTGCAGTGTGAAAGAAGTACAGGCATGTAATTATGCCCAGATAATTACACTCTTGTACTACAGTTGTAGCCAGTGGGATAGCCTGATTTTTTTTCTTACTCATTTTATTTTAGCTCTTTAACATTCCTGAGCTCTCCTGTGCCTTTCTCAGGTATATCTTTCTGTGTGTGCCTAATGACTGTAGCCAGCTGTCCATGTCAAGCATGTTTTGATATAGTGTGTGTGTGTGTGTGTGTGTGTGTATATATATTCACAATATACCTGAAATTAGATGGTGATAGCAACCTTTCCCCCAAGACAACCCTATGTTTAGCCTGGGATACGTTTCAGACTAATTAGATGTTTTTGAGATTTTACTTTTATTGTGTCTGGTGAAAGTCATTTTGATTTCTCATGTTTCACAAATAATACGTTTTCATTCACACTGAAAGAGAACGTGTAGGAACAATCATAAATCATGTCTGAACAATATTAGCCTATTTTAAGGTAATAAAAAACAGGGACTCTTGGGTGAAGAACCAGTGGAAAGCCTCTATAAATTCGAGTGATAGTTATTAAGTAAAAATATATTTTTATGTTTTAGAAGAGCTGATTTAAATAAATCAGACTGATGTTTACTCTTTTCACATTAACAATTAGCCTGATTTACAGAGCGGTTCCACTCGCACTAAAGTGATATGAATTTTACAGATCCCAATTCAGATATTGTACTGTGTTCAGTAATCACTACTGTATGCCTGCTGTCTGCAGTTTCTGCAAACAATGCCTCGAGTAATATAAAATAATGTAATAAAATGATGTAAGGACAAAGGAAAATTACATACTAGTGATGCAGTTGTCCCCAGCCAGGTTAACAATTCATCTGCTAGTTAACCAGTGTCAAATTGTGTCAAGCTGACAGAAATAATTTCAGACATATTTTGGACAATATGACACACTAAGTGCCTCTGTGCAGTAGAGCTTGTTCAACTCAGAAAGAATGAAGCAGCAGTAGTGTTAATAAAACAAGAACATAGTATATATGTATTTTTTTTTTGTGAAGTCTATTTTTGCTCCTCCTCTGCCCGAGCATCCTTCCGGGGTGCTCACTCAACTGGAGCCTCTTCTCCTTGTCTGAACCCTACAATCCTCGGCTGGACTCCCCTGGCCACCCAGGCAGGCCTAGCCCCCTGGATTACCCCCCGGGGCAGGTCCGTATTCCCCCGACAGCGTATCTGAGATTAGAGAGGCCTTACCTGGACGCCAGGTTGGGCGTGGAGTCCCCCAAGGAATCGGGCCGACGTGGGATGTGGGCTGCGTCCCTGAAACCCCCTTCATCTCTGCAAGCTGAGGTGGGGATTTCCTTGTTTCATTCCTTGTCCCACCCCCACCCCAGAGGTCGGTTTTGCAATGGTGTCTCGAGACGTCTGCCACAACTCCACCCCTCTACTTTGTGCCCAGATGTGCGTACATCCCTCCAGCTTCCATTGGGGGCTGTGGTTGCACCGGGCATTCCCCGGATCCCTCCCCAGAAAGAGGAGAGCAGTCTCCTCCCTCTCCCCTGCCGACCCCCGACGACCCGGGCTGGTTCCTGAACCTGGGTCGCTGACATAGTGTGAGGTGTGGCGTCCAGCGCCTCAACCGTCCCTGCCACTGGGCCATGAACATAGTTTAAAGGGCATAGTTAGTATCATATTTATTGTGTATTTTACACAGCTGCAACATAAGTTTTGTCATTTTCTCAGCATAATTACATAACGTGGTCCAAGTAAAATACTTAACAGGGAGGACTGGCACTTGGGAAAAAAAAAAAAAAAAAAAAATACATTCTGCTTATTATTCAGTAGGTTAAAACATTCTTATGGGACTTGGCCCATCATTCTTGGTGAATTTATTGGATTTGTAAATGTATCTCATTATTCATAGTGATCATTTTTTTTTTATCTTGTATGTAGGGAATTTCCTGCATATTGATTGGCTGAGAAGGCTCCAAAGCCATGTGGTTTAGGAAAAAGCCTAAAGCTTTGCTCTTCCTCTGGCAACCAGAATGGAGTACACTAAAGTTAATGCCTGCCAGAAATTTCTGTCAGTCATCTTGGTGCTCTATAAATACCCATCCCACTCAATTGTCTTTAACAAAACAAAACAAATCATCTTTGTACAGCCACTCACCAACCCCCACCTTACACAACAAACTTAATAAAATAGAAAGGTAAACCCTTTCAATTCAATTTTTATTTTACCAGGAAGGTTGCCATTGAGAAACTCATTTACAAGGTGGTCCTGGGCGGACTTGAACAAGGAGAGTCGAGGGTAACAAATAACAGTATAAGTATAGAATATACAGCAAAGCAATGTACAATATTAACCCTATTACCAAACCAACAGTTTTTCCATTTTTGTTTATTAGTATAGATAGTGGCCTGAACAACCCCGGCACTGATTTCTCATAACTGCTCACAGTATCATTCCCACTTCACACAAGTAACTGATGCCGGCAGAACTATTCAGTTTTCATTTTCACTGTCACACTCCCTCCTAATAAATTGTGCGGTCCTGCCGGGCCTTCAGTTTTCAACATTACGGTTTACAGTCCCACTCCTTTGCATAGGAACAAACTACCATGCTGAACTGTCTGCTTCTATGGTGTCAATCTCTCTCTGTCTCAGAATGGAGCTGAAAGTCCGACAGACCACTATCTTTTTTTAGCAGTGACGTCCCACTCAATCAGATGGGATGGGAGCAGACGTACCCACAAGAACATTGTTTTATTTATGGTTACAATTCCAGTCTTTCTCACAAGACGGACAAGCCCACCTTATAATTAAAAATATTTGTAGATGACATCCTGCTCTTCCTCATCCAGCCAGACCGGTCTGTACCAGCCCTCTTAGCCATAGTAAATGACTTTGCCAGATTTTCAGGATATAAATTAAACCTAAACAAATCAGAAATTATGTACCTGAAAGAGGGAAGAAACCACTTGGGGATTAAAAAGGGAACAAAGGGCGTTCTTATACTTAGGCATCAAGGTGACAAGTGAATTAGGGAGGGTGTATGACCTGAACTATAAGCCCCTGGTAGAAATGGTCCTGAAAGACTTGCAGAAATGGAGAGCCCTACCAATATCCTGGATTGGTAGGATAAATGTTTTAAAAATGAACATACCACCCAGGATATTATACCTCTTACAAATGATGCCCATACCTCTCAACCTGTAAACCTGCCAATGTGGAACAGAGACCATGGCAATATGTGACAAATGACACAAATGTGGAACACCCTATTTTTCGTAGCTCGCGAGTAGCGTGGCCATCTGATTTTGCACCAATAAAGTTATTTTAACCATGTGTGGTGGTGAGTGTTTTTGTAATAAAAACTTACTATACTAATCTGTTGTCTGTACTTTATTTTAATGCTGCACTCATGAATAACACAATACACACAAGATTAGATTAACTCAACACAATGCAGTCACACTCTGATCAAAGGTAATCTATGTCCAACATTGATCATCAGCCTCACTCCAGGCCAGCTCCTAGAGACATAAATACACCAGGGTTCAGCTCTGTAACTAAACAGTTGTTAGCCATTCCCTGCACAAAGAAAAGATTTAGGAAAGTAACAAGTTTCACCAAACCTTCTCTCAAGAAATACACAGTCAGCAACTCAGCAAATCCCATGCTGCTCTTAGTTACAGAGAAACACAACTGCCACCTCACATGGGAAGCACTAGCAGCAACAAGCTGTATGGTTAAACCCAAACTAATGATATATCTACTAAACTACCTTAACTCATAGGGATTGCCTCTTGGTTCCTGTGTCACAATTAGCAGCATACAATATATTAAAGTTCTGAAGCTACAAAAAAAAAAAAACTACAAAAACAAGCTTCTAATAAGAGCAAACTACACACACACACTGGCCCCTTCCTAGCAGCAGAGCAGTCTCTTCTGCTACAAGTCACCACCAGTGAGTTGACTTGACTGACTCCCGTCTCCCGGCCTGGTCACTGCCGCTGTGGCCAGGGTGAGGGGACCCGCAGACGTCCTTCAGGCCCAGCTACCAAACCCCCTGCACACTGAGAAAATTGCTTTCTCAATCTCACCTTGTGTGGCACTGGTGACTGGCAGGCAGCAGCATGTCTTCTCAGGCTGTTTTCTTCTTGCTAAGTTGCTCCCCAGTCCAGAGTGTGACTCCTATGTAGTGCGGTGGCTAACAGGCTGCTCAAATTTGTCCCACTGGTCTTCTCTGCTTGCTAGCGCTCACCTCTCACAGTGACGCCGCCACTGCTGTTGCTGTTCCTGACTGTCTCCTCTTGAATCTCGCCAGTGTGTCCTACTCCTGACTGACTCCTCCCGTCCTCCATGGAAAATGTTCACCTAACCTATGGTTCCCTCCTCCAGCCACCTAGCTGCTTTATTGTAGGGCAGCAGACCTGAGGGGGGCCAGTCAGTCAACAGTTAATCTGGGCTGGGGTGGGCACTCCTAAAGGAGGCTGATAGAATGATGGGAACCTTGAAAGGACATTCCTATTAGTCAGCGAAGGGTATGTCGTCGAACAAAGGGAACCAGGAAGTATTTCAGCGTTCAAGCTAGAAACAATGGTGAGCGCGTGTTTTTGGCATTTGGGCAGCAGTCGGTCGGAAATAAACCGTGAAATGCGGGGCGGCGGAACAGGCTCATCGGGACAGGCTGAAAACGGGACATCACGCCAAATCCGGAGCAGTTGAGAGGTATGATGATGCCAATGGGACTTAGGAAAAAGGATATTAATGTATTAGAGAAAGAGTTTAGCAATTTCATATGGCAGGGGAAAAAGCCACAAGTCAATTTAAAGAAGCTAAAAGCCCTGCACGAGAAAGGGGGCCTTAATCTGCCAGATATAAAAGGGTACTATCTAGCCACTCAGTACAGGTATATACACAATTGCATTAACAGAGGGGAACCCCTTGGGACAGATGCAAATCTGCATACTCTAACTCTTCAAGAGCCATGCCTTGAGATTGAGAGATTGAAGATTGGGGTACCAAATCCTCCCCTGAGAGGAGGTTAACAGATTGTAATTCCTGGGAAGAGACAGGGGAAGATGGACTGCTAGGGATAGCAACATGGGGGTACCAAGGCTGCCTGGCCCAGTCTGGAGCAATCAGAATCACTTTTCAAGGTTGTGACCTTACCTTGACCAGAACCTTGAACAGTAGAGGAAAGGCATATAGAAATTTTCCTTCCCAGTTCAAAATGAGAGCATCCAGGGGGACTGAGCCCAAGACTGGGGTTCTGTAACAAAACAGAGGAAGTTGGTGATTGTCTGGGGCTGCAAAGAGATCCATCTCTGGAGTGCCCCACCTTGAAAAAATCACTTTCAACACCAGAGGGTGCAGGGACCATTCGTGATGGCACTGGGAGATCCTGCTCAAGGCATCTGCTAGCACATTGTCCTTCCCTGGAAGGTGGACTGCTATCCGAGAGGTGCGCAGAGAATAAGCTAGTGATCACAATTTCATGGCTTCCGTGCACAAGGCTGTGGACTGAGTGCCTCCCTGCCTGTTGATGTACCACGTAGTGGTGGTGTTGTCTGTTCTGACCTGAACCACCTTGTTCTGCACTGACTGAAAGAAAGCTTGCAGGGCCAGAAAGACCGCCCTGAGTTCCAAGAGATTGATATGAAGAAGGGATTCCTGAGGGGACCACAGTCCCTGGGCTGTGAGAGCCCCCAGATGGGCTTCCCACCCCAATAGAGAAGTATCCGTGGTTAGGACCACAGAGTGAGGCTGAGTGATAAATGGGATTCTTTGCCTAAGGTTGCCCTGATCCTGTCACCATTGGAGAGCCTGGATCAGAGTCTGGGTCACTGGAACTAGTTTGGTTAGAGAATCTTTCTTCTGAGACCAAAAGGCCCTCAGGTGAAACTGAATGTCCCTCATCTGAAATTTGGCCCCTTGGACCACTGCTGTAGAAGCTGCCATGTGGACCAGAAGTTGAAGGAAGTGCCTTGCTGGCCGAGAGACCAGAAGGTGGAGTGAAGAGGCCAGCTCTACAATAGCCCTTGCCCTTTCCAGGTGAAGAAAAGCTCTTGCTTTGACTGTATCCAACTCTGCCCCTATGAAGGTGAGGAGCTATACAGCTAGAGAACTGACTTGAGAAGATTGAGAAGGAATCTTAGGGAAGTGAACATTTGCTGAGTCACTTGAAGGTCTGACTTGACTTGGCCTGGGGACTGACCCACAATGAGCCAGTCGTCCAGGTATGGAAATATTTCTCCTTCTTAGAAAAGACACTACTACTGCTAGGCATTTTGTGAATACCCTTGGAGCTGATGTCTGGCTGAAGGGCATAGCTTTGAACTGATAATGGCCTGAAGGAAATTCGAACCTGATGTACTTTCTGTGGGAGCACCTGATGGGAATGTGAAAGTAGGCATCGTTTAAGTCCAGGGAGGCTAGCCAGTCCCCTGGCCTTAGAGAGGAAAGGATTATTCCCAGAGTCACCATTTTGAATTTTGGTTTTAAAAGATGTTTGTTCAGGAATCTTAAGTCTAGGATGGGTCACCACTCCACTGTCTTTTTTGGGGTAAAGAAGTACCCGGAGTACAGACCATTGCCCCATGCAATGTAGGCACTCTCTTTACAGCCTTTAGAGCCAGTAAAGATGAAATCTCTGCCTTTAGGGCAATGGTTTCAGAGATGCTTGCAGGTGGAAAAGATATGGCCCTCAGCTTTGGAAATTTCTTGAAGCTGAGAACCAGCCCCTGGCTTACCACCTCCAGGACCCACTTGTCTGAGGTAACAGACATCCAGTCCTGGACGAAGTAAGCCAGCCTGCCTCCTACAGGAATAGGGGAGTCGACCCGGGCTGACACATCAGGGTGTCTGCTTGGCAGGAGCCTTAGGTTGAGGGATGGATGCAGCCCTGCTCATCCTACTTCTGCCTCACCCTCTGAAGAACCCACCTCTCAGGAAAGGGAGAAGAGGCCTGTGCTTGATAGAAAGGCCTGTGAAAAGGCCTGCCCGGCCCCTAGCCTGCTGCTTTTGAGGAGTTGTCTGCCTTTCCTTGGCCTGTGCACTCCTATAGGTGGTCCTATACTCATCCATCTTTTTTTCTCTGTCTGCTCCCCAAACAGAGAATTACCCACCACAGGGAAATCCACGGCCTTAGCCTGGGTGTCCTGTGAGAGACTAGTACATCTGAGCCAAGCCATTCTCCGAAGAGCCACAGATGTAGCCATGACTCTAGAGAACACATCATTGGAGTCCACAGCTGCATGGAACTGTACCTTAGATGCCTCAGTCCCATCAGCAGCCACCTCCTCCAGCTCTGAGGCTAGCTGGGGGGAGGCCTGCTTAGCCAGTGCCAGTACAGTGTCCCACCTGGACTTCTGGTACCTGGCTGCATAGGCCATATAATTAGCCTGCCTGAGTCCCAAGTCAGATGCCATGTACTGTTTCTTTGCCATGGCATCCAGCTTCCTAGAGTCTTTATCTGGGGGGTGTGAAGCCAAGGGTATATTAGCCTTATCACAGGCTGCAGCCTGCACAACCCCAACATGGCTGCATTGTTGATACAAGTACTCTGTATCTGAACCTGATAAGGTGTACCTTTTGTCCATCCTTTTGTCGACAGGAGGTACAGAATTTGGAGTTTTTAAAATCTTTTGTGTCTGTTTCCCAAAAGACTTATGAAGGGGAATAGACAGTCTCGTGGACTCTGGGATGTCCATTATCTCCACATAATCAGGTTTCTCTTGTTCCTCTACAGCTTCTTCCACAGGAAGCTGGAGGATTTCTGCCACTTTCCTGTAAAACATGTAGTGGGAAGGGGACTCAGAAAGCCTAGGAGAGGAAACACCAGAAGACCTGTCTGGGGAGATGTCCGGTTCAGTGGGCTGAACCAGACCTCCCACACCATCGTCATCGTCATCATCATCATAATCTTTTTTTTTTTTAATATTCTTTATTTTTTATTGTTTTTTATATAGTTATATACCGCAGGAGTTCATCTGTACAGTATTGCTCTTTTGTCTTACAATACATGGAATGTTCTTCGGGTTGGCAATTCATGTTTCTATAACATTCTGTTATATATCAAATGACACTTGATCAGAATTCATATCTTACAAAAATTGGTCACTTTCAAATGGCTCTATCAGGGAACAAATGTTTCATCTAGAGGTGAGATATAGAAAACCCATGGTCTCCATTGGAGCTCAAATCGTGGCATCCTTCCAGCTCTAGAAGCTGCTATTCTGTCTAGATAATATATCTCAGTCATCAATGAATGCCAATCAGAGAGGGTGGGTACTTTAGCCGTTCGCCATAGGCGAGTTATAACCTTTTTAGCTGCTGCCAGGTACAGGTATAACTTATTTCCACCTGGTGGAACTTTTCCGTCTTCCCCAATATAAAGCAAAATCATCTGATTGGATAAATTAATTTCTGGTCCCTCAATATTTTGTATACTGTTCTCTATAACTAGCCAGTATTGAGTACCTTTCGGACAGGTACAAAAAATATGTGTTATATTTGCCATTTTTTCTCCACATTAGCTCCAACAAAGGCCATACCTCATAGATACAAATTTAGCAATTTTGTCTGGGTTATACAAATATCTACTACGACATTTCCATATATATTCTGACCAGTATGATGACTGTGATACTTTCATCGAGTGAGGAATAGGTTCCAACCATTTCTCATAAGTTATCCGAGTCCCTAATTCTCTATTCCATCTCCCTAAGATACCTTCAGTGGGTTCCTTCTAAAAATCTCTTATTGCTTTATTTATTTGTCCAATTAAATGAATTTGTTCCCTGCCTTCTATAGTGTCCCTTAAAAGGGACATCAACATAGGTATGAGAGAGGGCAGAGTAGTTAATGCTAATTCTTTCTGTATAAATGATCGAATCTGTAAATATCTATAATGGTGTGTATGGGGAAGTTTATATTTTGCCTGTAGTGTGGCAAAAGGCAATACTCCATTTACATCTAGGTACTGATATAACAAAAGCAGGCCTTTTTTCTGCCATTCTTGATGGACCCAAACAACTCCTATCTCCGAAGATACACTTTCTGTACCTATTAGTTTAAAATAACCAAAAACTTCAGTTAATGTAATAGACGCCTTTAGCTCAGACCAAGCCTTTAACGTATAACGGGTTCCAAATGTACAGTTTTGTAACTGTGGATAAGTGTCTTGGGGGGGCAAATATAATAGGGATAATATTTACTAAATCATTTAGTATAAATTCAATAAATTTCCATGGTTTTTCTACCTGAGGATTCCACCATGTCATCACTATTTTACATGTTACTGCCTTATGGTAATCTCTAAGGTTTGGAAGATTACAACCTCCCTTTGCCACTGGTAACTGTAACAGAGACCATCTGTCCCTAGGCTGCTGTCCTTCCCACACAAATCTCGAAAAGATTCTAGCCCAGGATGCAAAGTAGAATTGTGATGGAATAATCGGCAAAGTCTGGAAATAATATAATATATTGGGAAATTAGGTAATCCGAATAGCTTGTATTCGAGCTGAAAAAGAGAATACCTGATGTGTCCAATTCCTGACTAAATTCTCTATCTCTATCGATAGGGGCTCTAAATTAAACAGTTCCAAATGTTTCAATTTCTGGGGAATATTTACACCTAAAATATTTAATCTTATTATGTCTCCATTTCAGAGGGATCTGGTTCTTCAGAGACTGAGAGGGGATGAAATTTAAAGATAATAACTCTGTTTTTTGTATATTTATTTTGTATCTGGCTATCTCTGAGAACTTATCTATCACTTGTAAAGTAGCAGGAATGGACTTTTCTGTTTGTAGGAGTGTTAATAATATATCATATATCATCAGCATCAGCATATAATGATATAGTAAAATCCCTCCCTCCTAAAGGGACCCCCTGAATATTAGGATGTTGCCTTATGCTTCAGCCCTGCCTAGTTCCCCTTCCCAGCTGTATCATTGAAGATAACTGTCCATTCACTTTAACATATGCCTTCGGAGAGGTATAGATTCTCTGTATCATGCTAGAGAATTCACCAGGAAATCCAAACTTGCACAAAGTTTCCCAGAAAAAAGGCCAACTGACGCAATCAAAAGCTTTGTCTGCGTCAAAGCTGAACAACACTGCCTGTATCTGTCTCTGATTTAAGTGGTCCAACAAATGGATCATTCTACGTATATTATCTGTGGTTTCTCTGGCTCGAATGAACCCAGATTGATCTGAATTAATCAAATAGGGTAACAATTCCTCCAGTCTGTGTGCCCATATGGACATAAATAACTTGTAGTCCATGTTTAATATAGATATTGGCCTATATGAAGTGGGCAGATCTGCTGGTTTGCCCTCTTTTAATGTAAGTGAAATATTAATGTAATCCCATGAAGGAGGAGGAGGTGGACTCTCATGTTGAATTTCTGAAAAGGCCTTTAGTAGTAAGGGGGTCAGTTGTTTACTAAAAGTCTTGTACCACTCGGACAGAAATCCGTCTGGGCCAGGGGTTTTTAATGATTTACTTTCCTTTACAGCACCTCTGACTTCCTCTGATCTGATAGGGGCTTTTAATCTGATTTCCATTTCCCTAGTTAGCTTTCTTAATGTAAGGGAATTCCTCAATTTTGTTAAATTCTGGATCTTGTGGTTTCTCATATAGCTGCCTATAATATTTCTGGAACAATTGCATTATCTGCTGTGAATTAAAAGCTCTTGTTTTTTCTCTCAGGATCCACTAAATGTGTTATGATTGTGGCTGTCCTATGTTCCCTAAGCCTCCGGGCTAAATTTCTTGCCCCTTTTGGCCCTCCCTCATACCTATATGTTTTCAAGTAAAAAAGTGCCTCTTGTGTTTTTTCATCTAAAAGTTTCTGGAGCTCAGCCTTTGTCTGATTAATTTGGGTTTGGGCCTCTGTAGTAATGGGGTAAACTTTGTTTGTATTTCCCTTAATTTCTCATGTAATTCACCAATATCTCTTCTTGTATGCTGAACACGCAATTATCTACCCCCTGATTACAACCGTCAGAGTATCCCAAACAATTGTATTGGATGTCTCCTGGGACAAATTTTCTGTAATAACCTGAGCTATTTTTGAGTTAAAGCTGTCCCTTAAAGCTTTATCCTTTAGAAAGGATGTATTCAGGCGCCACCCAGTGGATTTTCTTGGTATTTTAAAATCTAGCCTCAAAAATAAAGGAGAATGATCAGAAAGAAATCTAGGTCTTGTAGTTAAATCTTGTGAACAGTCCAAATGTTCTTTTGAAATGAAAAACTAGTCCAATCTTGAGTAAGAATTGTGTCTAGGGGAGAAAAACGTACAGTATATCCCCCAGAAAGAGAATAAAAATGTCTCCATACATCGGTTAGACCCAATGCCCTAAGTTGAGAGATAAATAATCTTTGAGCTGATGTTAGCCTATATTTGGAAGGTGCAGAGGGATCCAGCCGAGGTGTCAAAGTTAAATTGATATCTCCCCCTATTATAAGACAGCCGTGCATAATGTCTAGAATCTTTGCAAAAAATCTTTTAAGAAGACAAACTGATGTAAGAGGGGGAAAATACACGTTCACTAACGTGACCTTTGTCCCATAAAGGGATCTTTTACATACCTTCCCTCTGAGTCTACGCACTGTTTCTAAATGAAAAGGAGAGGTCCTACGTATTAAAATGGCTACTCCTCGTCATTTCCCTTTAGGGAAGGACGATGCATATACCCAAAACCTGCCCCCCAATTCAATTTTGCATGTTCGGTATCTGTTCAGTGTGTTTCCTGGAGGTAATAAAAATCACTGGGGTGTTTCTTAATATACTGGAACAGTCTGGCCCTTTTGATGGGGTTGTTAAGCCCATTCGTATTAAGCGAGAGTGCTTTTACTATCTGAGTAGCCATCTTATTACTTTATGGAAACATATTCTCTCCTGTTGTCCCCATCTTAATAATCCAGTTCCTGAAGGATCACCATACTGATGTCCCCCCCCCCCCCGAGTCATCTTTCTGAACATCACTTTTTTTTTTTAAACATTTTATGCCTTTCCCGTCTAGATTATTCTTAAACATCTTGTGCTGCGATCTTATCAAACTTTTTGAAATCTGAAGCAAATTATCAGTATATGTCTGACCTTTTTCTTGAAAACTACGTACATACACTGTGTTGCAAATAATATTGACTTCCAAAGGTAGAGGAGTCTAAAAACGTACTCCCTAAGTGTGCCTCCTGATAATCTGAGGTCACCGGAGGATATCTGGTAACACCAAATGCCCAGGCTCCTGGGAATATACTACTTCCCTAATAAAAATAAAAGGAAATGTGCAGACAAGCTAAATAAAAATCAAACTGTTAACTCAAAATATCCTGCCTGTCTGTCTGATTTGAAATGGGCTTCCCTGTTAGGTCTGCAGATGCTTCCTAGATCTAGTACTGACTAACAGGGATGGGATCACAGATCTCCAGGTAGAAGGTCACCTGGGGGCTAGTGACCATCACATGGTATGGTTCAGTTTGGCCACTACATCTAAATCATCCTATTCCAAGGCAAAAATATGGGACTTCAGAGGAGCTGACTTTGATAAGATGGCCAACAGAGTTAAGCTAGCCCTGGCAAAAAGAAACACAGGGGAGGGGGTACAGGCAAAGTGGCAAGCATTAAGGATGCAGTACTTGAAGCAACATCCCATTAGACAGAAAAGGAAGTGCAAAAGAAGAAGGAAACCACTTTGGTTCTCAAATACAGTAGCAGAAAAGGTCAGAGTCAAAAGGCTGGTCTTCAGGAAATATAAGGGAACACAGCGGGATAAAGATAGGGAGGCATACCAAACTGCCCTAGGGAAGCTGGGAGGCAATAAGGCAGGCAAAGTCCCAAACTGAGGAAACACTAGCACGAACAGTAAAAGAAGGTGACAAGACTGTCTATAGATAAATTAGTGAAAGGAGAAAGTCCAGAGGGGGTATTGCTAAGCTCAAAGGAGAAAAGGGGGCATGTGAGGAGGAGGACCCTGTAAAAGCATCTATCCTAAATAGATACTGTCGCTCAGTATTTACTGAAGAGAAGGTAGGGCAGGGCCCACAGCTCATCACCATGGACACAGGGAGGTGGGAGGGAGGTAAGCACTACTCCCTTCACAAAAGAAAGGGTCCTACAAGAGCTCGCTAAGCTCAGGGTGGACAAGGCAATGGGACCTGATGGTATACGTCACAGGGTATAAGGAGCTAAGGGTGGAACTAGCAGAGCCATTAGCAGAACTGTTTAGTGAGTCTCTGAGCACAGGAGAGGTCCCAGAAGACTGGAGAAGGGCTCCTGTGATCCCGCTCCACAAGAGTGGTAGCAAGGAGGGGGCAGGGAACTACAGACCAGTCAGTCTTACCTCAGTAGTGGGCAAGATTATGGAGGCACTCCTTAAGGAAAGGATAGTGCAACACCTAGAATCCATAGGGGCACAGGATCCAAGACAGCATGGGTTTACAAAAGGAAGGTCATGTCAAACTAATCTCATAGATTTCTTTGACTGGGTAACCAGAGTGGTGGGCTAAGGGGGAGCAGTTGATGTCGCCTACCTTAACGTCAGCAAAGCTTTCGACACTGTTCCACATAGAAGATTGATAAATAAGCTGGGTAGGCTTGGGGTGGGTCAGATGTTGGTCAACTGGGTGGCAAACTGGTTGACGGGCAGAAAACAGAGAGTGGTGGTAAATGGTATACAGTCAGAAGAGATGCAAGTCACAAGTGGGATACCTCAGGGATCAGTCCTGGGGCCAGTCCTCTTCAATATCTTCATTAGTGACATTGCAGATGGACTAGAGGGTAAGGCTTGTCTGTTTGCAGATGACACCAAGATATGCAACAGAGTAGATAATCCAGATGGGGTGGGCAGAATGAGAAGAGATCTGGACAAACTAGCAAAATTGTCAGAAGAGTGGCAACTGGGATTTAATGCAAAGAAGTGCAAGATCATGCACATAGGGAAGAGAAACCCTGAAGCCACCTATAGGCTGGGAGGGGAGTCACAAAGGAAGAAAGAGACTTGGGCATCATCATCACCGATGACCTGAAATCATCCAAGCAGACCTGTAAAGCAGTAGCTAAAGCTAGGGGGATGTTACGGTGTATTAGTAGGGGTATCACAAGTCGTAAGAGGGAGGTAATAATCCCTCTTTACAAGACGCTGGTTAGGCCCCATCTGGAGTATTGGGTGCAGTACTGGAGGCCACACCTTCAGAAGGACATTAACCAAATTGAGGCAGTCCAGAGAAGGGCAACAAAAATGGTGCAGGGACTGCATTAGAAGACATATGAGGACAGATTAACGGAGCTCAGTATGTATACCCTAGAGCAAAGGAGAGAAGAGAGGTGATATGATCGAAACATTCGAACACCTTAAGGGCATTAACAAGGTGAAAGAGTCTAACATGTTTAAATATAAGAAAAATAGCAGGACAAGAGGACACAGCACGAGACTAGAGGGAGGCTGATTAAGGGGGAATGTGAGGAAATTATTTTTCACAGAAAGGATGGTGGATGCATGGAACGGCCTACCTCAGGAAGTGGTGGCTATGAATACAGTGCAGGGCTTCAAACAGGCATGGGATAGGCATAAGGGAGCAATACAGATGAGTATGAGTAGATAGGCCACTGACAGAGTAAAGGCCTATGGCACATTTATAAGGTAGAAAAAGAAATGGGCAGACTGGATGGGCCTTTCGGTCCTTATCTGCTGTCATCTTCTATGTTTCTATGCCCCCCCCCCCGCAAAGTAAATTGTTTGTTTTATTGTTAACTAAATTCTGTAGTATACAACTAGGGCAGCTTTTCTTAGGCCCTTACATCAATTTAGCCCTGAAAACAAATCAAACAGCCCTCAATAATCAGGTCTTTAAAGTTAAATCCGTTGCTTCCTTCAGAGCAATCGTCAGGGCCAGTTCGAACAGCAAGATCAAAAGTTTTACTTGTTTCTTTGTTATGGCAGAGTTTTCTGCAGGTAAACTTAAGCATTCCTTTTCTCTGTCCAACCTCATGTGAGAGAGTTGTCATCTAATAAAGATTCCAGTTCAGATAACTGAATTCCCAGTCCCTCTCATCAGTCATGCTCTTTCAGAGACCTCTATCCAGAGGACCCTCGAGAAATCTCAAGCCAATCTTCATCTTCTATCAGTCAGGTTCTTCCCCTTGCCAATCGGCGAAAATTTGTGAGGCGATTGGAAATGTTCACCCTCTTTGCTATCTCTCCACCATTCCGTGCTATGCCCAAATTCACCGTTTGCCAGCACAGTGGGTCAGTTCTCTGCAGTCCCAACGTGGGTTTTGTTTTTATTTGCATTCCCGCTTTAAGGAGCTCCTCTCTGGCCTCCTCCGCAGTATGAAATTCCTTCCTTCCCGATGGCAGTTGCAGCACAAGTCTGGCTGGGTACGGTGTTGTAAATATGATGGCTGCCTCCTTCAAAGCTGGTAAGATGTCTACATATGCTCTGCGATTACGCATAGTTTGTGGAGCGTAGTCATTATCTACATAGAAACGGGTTTGTCCATAAAAGACCTTGCCTTTTCGCCATGCTGCTGTTAATACTGTCTTCTTGACTGTGTAGCTTAGAAAGCACATAATAATAGATTGAGGCCTAGCATTCGGATCTGTAGGCCATGGGCCCAGTGTACGGTGAACTCTCTCTAATGATAATTTAATCTCAGAGGGCAATTCAGGAGCTGTTTTGAGCAAAGTAATAGTAAACTCAGTACTGTACTGACCTTCAGAGCCTTCAGTAATGCAATATAATCTTATTTATTTATTGAATTTTGTTGACCAGGTGCCGCTGGGCCCCGGAGGTCCCTTTTTCAGGGGCAACCCGGAGGAAAAGTTACATACATGTAAACGGAACAGTACAAATTGAAAAGTGACATGAGGTTAGACAGATCAGTTCTTTCTGCGAGCTCTGTTTTCTAGATCTTGTTTTTGTTGCAGTTGTACACATTGATCTTGTAAGAGTTGAATTGTATTCTCCATGTCATCTACTCTGTTCTCTACTGCTGTTATCTGTCTTTCTGATGCATCAGCTCGTTGCTCCAGGCTCACTACGTCTCTGCGAAGCTGTCTGTAAAGATCTTTAATTTTTGCATGAAATGATAATAGCTCCTTGTATATAGTATCTAACTTTATTTTTGTGTCTCGCTTTATTATTTGGTATGGTCGTCTGGTCCTGCCGTTCTGCTGGCGCTTCCGAGTTTTCGGAATCAGAGGGCTCCTGGGCCGACATTGCTGCTCGATTTAATTCTGCTCACTGCTGCCCGTAGTTGTACTGTTTCTTTTATTTTTCTTCTTTAAGTTGCTTCTTACATATGTCCCCGATGTCTGGATCTTGTTTATTATAATTTGTTTGTTGTTAAGAACGTCAAATCGGGAAGATTAGCGGGGGTGTAGTGGAGCTCTGTGTTTACACCGCCATGCTGCTTGGAAGCCTAACTGGAAGTCGATCATCTTCATCCCCCTCCAAATCCGGTTCATAGAAGTCTTCAGGGGCATAATCTTGAACCGGAGGAACCAACCGAACCGAGCGCCTGCCAGAAGGCACCAGGTAAGACGGAACCGGACGAAGCAATTCTACAATCCTTACTGCATTGGCAATCTCTTCGGCGGTGGGAAACTAGTTCTCTGGATCTGAACTGGACGATTTTTCTTTTCTTTTTCTTTTTGTAGGAACTGATCCTTCAGGATCGGCTCTCCTCTTGCCCGAAGAAGTGTCGCCCTGGCCAGAGGGCACTCCCTCAGGTTCGGTCGGAACAGAACTGGGCTGACCATCCGGGTCAGCGGACTTCACGGCCTCCTTATCCCTGAGCCTACCTAATCTTTTTTCCTGGGTATGCGTAGGGAAATTTTTACAGATTTGGCAGTCTGAATTGAGGTGGTTAAACCCCAGACAATAAACACAGGTGGTGTGGGGATCAGCCATCGCAAAGACCTCCCAACACACACTGCAGTGTTGAAACCCAGTGGGCACGGTTTTTCTTTTGGGTTTCTCAGACGTAGCCATCCTAACCACAAACTTACCCTTTTATGGCAACAACCAGGCATGACACCCTTTATCGTGTTTCTAACCGTGTTGCGGGTATTGGGGGACACAAGAAAATGCAGTTTTTTTTAAACCGATATGGACCGGTAACTACACTCTAAGTTTAAAAACAAAGACAGAATATATAAATCACTAAACGGCCAGTTCAGGTGAACCAGTCGAAAAATCTATTTTTACAATTTCACTATGTCTGGTTCACTACCTAGTACTTACTGTACCACAGACAGAGATCTGAACCGAAACTTGCGAAAAATAATCGGAAAGACCGAGGACTTTAACCGATTTTCGAACCGTGAACAATGGAGAAATCTCCAGAGCGACCGTTCAGTTAGGCGGAGTGAAGAATCTGACAGTTGCGCTTCAGAGTGCAGCAGACAGAGGTTTGAACTGAGCTCAAGCTCAACGTCCTATGCTCTGCAATCTGCATAGAAATTAACCCTCTACTCTCTGGGGCAGTTTGAGTGCTGGGGCTAACTGCAATAGTCAGAATGCAACAATACTTCATGTTGTTTGAATAAGAAGAGAAGAGGGGCTACCCAGGAACACACAATACTGGTACCAGTTGCAGACAACCCAGACTTCTTACCAGGGCTGGGGGATGAAGGATTTAAATGTAGCAGGATAACGGCATAAGATGTATAGGGGATCTGACCTCAATAACAAAAATGCACTATTTTCCTGATTTACAAATGGGCTTGGGACTACCAGCCTCACACCTCTTCAAATTTTTTCAGGTACGGAAATATTGGCAAAGTCTCAACAGAACTGCAGGTGACAAGTCCACCCTCGCAGAAGTGGAAAGAGAGATTCTAGGGGCAAAAACACAGGAAAAGGGATTGGTTGGCCAAGCGGCTAGACTTGGTAGGGTATACTTCCAAGGAGAAGCCCACAGAGTGAAACAGAGATGGGAAAAAGACCTTAATATAATAATTGAGGATAACAACTGGGAATTGCTGCTAACCTCACATATGGGCTTATTACTATGCAACAAGTATAAAGAAATGCAATACAGTTCTTACACCGACTGTATTATCCGCCATCTAGTGTGCATCAGTTCTACCCAGATGCCTCACCTACATGTGGGAAATGTGGAGGGGCCAGGGGTACCTGGATGCACTATTAGTGGGAATGACCAGGAGTGCAGGCATACTGAAGAGGAGTGGGCAATGAATTGAATAAAATAGCAGGATAACCCCTGGAAGTGATCCCAAGGTCTCTACTGCTGGGCGTGGCTGGGCAAGTTGATGGAGACTGGGAACGTCATTCTAGATAGCTTAGAATCCTCCTGGTGGTGGCTAGGCAGGGGATACAAAAGCTGTGGGTAACTAAGAATGTCCCCACAGTGGAACAATGGAAGAATATCACTCTCCATGCACTGTCAGTGGACAGACTGACATATGCACTAAAGGGAGATGAAGAGAGGTTTGTCACTGTATGGGCATCATTCCTGGCTACACTGTCCCTGGGAGAGGCCAGCCTCTTACGGGAGGTTTGGGTATCCTAAATCTGTCCACCTGATCCTGAAAAGGAAAAGTGAGAAGGTGGTTACCAAACAATATAAACTATAAATGGCAACACTTAAGGAGTTTTTACTCTGCATGATAATCAAATAATATGAAGTATAAATAGTTAAATGAATGTATTAGAACTAAGGCAAAGCTTATTTATTTACTTATGTTCCACAGTTTGTACTGTCTGTTACAGTTTGTAATGTTAGTTAGTTCTCTGTCCTACTCTTGAGGACATAGTTTACCTCTCTTTTCTCCTGATCTTAAGGAGTCATACTGGTATCTCATACGATATGCCACCTATAAATGCAGTTATGAATGGGTTTCTGTAACTCCTCATTGTAAAGGGGTGATGTGAATTAAAGAGCTAGTGTACTGCTTGGAATTAATAGTAATTTTCAGATGCAGTCAACTATCACCTCCAATATCTGAAGTATTTTTTATTTTCTGTTTGCTAAATTAAAAGATTTTCCACCTGGCAGTACTGGGGTGATGTGTTGAGCAGCCATCTGTCTGGAGGAAAAAAAGTCAGTTCTGTTCCTCCCACTACAATCATCAGAAATGAGACAAAACACCTTGAAGACACCACAGTCCTTGCAGCCTGAGCAGTGACTTTCACAAGCTACCAATCAAAATGCAGGAAACTGTGACACTGCTAGTAACCAGGGAGAGTCAGGCCCTGATGCTTCATGTGAAAGTGAAACCTGGCAGTGAGAAATGGTTCTCATTGGTTACTAGTGATGCCATTGTCAGTGTGGTCTCAGTGTTGATGTAGTGGGAGGGACAGAACTGACTTTTTTTTTCCCTCCAGACAGAGTGCAGCTCCATACATCACCCCGGTACTGCTAGGTGGAAAATCTTCTAATTAGCAAACAGAAAAGAAAAAAATACTTGAGATATAAGAAATGAGAGCTGACTACATCTGAAAATTACACTTATTTGCAGGCAGTTTCCAGGCAATGCACTAGCTCTTTAATGGTGTTATAACAAAAAATATATGAATGTACTTGTATGACATCTGCAAAATTTTAATGTAAATACGATACAGAAAAAAATATTTGTAAATGGCTCTGCTCCAGTAGTTCTCAACGGGCCTGACAGATGCATTTAAAGAACAAAACACAAGCCAAACTATAATTAAAAACCATAAACCTTCCTCATTCTGGCTAAGGAGGTCACAGTAGCAGCTGGGTATCAGCTCTTGCAGACCTTTACAAAGCCCACCTTACTAAACTAAGGCTCTTTCTGGTGGCCTACTAATACTTAGTTTCAACAAGGACTGCCCTTTTTTTGTTAACTTTTCTTAAGTTTTACTTTTTACAATTGGTTTTAAAATTCCTAACACTTCAGGGTGTTGGTTATTGTTCATAAACTGCACTTCCAGGTGACTGAAGCAATTAGCACTTCACAACGCATCTGTGTGTGTATGATTTACAAACAGAAACAAATACTGTAGAGGACATGTATTTCACTGGGACAAAATGTTCACTATGCTCGCTATTTTCAAAGTTCAGCGAACATTTTGTCTCAGTGAAATTTACGGTCCAATACAGAGTTGCATAATGTGTTTGCTATGCTCGCTTTAGGGGTGGTTTTCTTAATAATACAGTACTTTAGTTACAGTTTACCATGTTTCATGTTCTCTGATTCCCATAAATCTCATTTGCTTCTAAAATGTAGTAGTACTTATTTCACTTACTGGATCGCTCGTCACACATCGCTAGTCGATAAGCGATAGTCTGAAGCGGGTACTTGATCGAGCAAAGAGACAGAGTCATTGTGGATTCCAAATGAACTAGCATTTATTAATACAATACACAATACAAACAATTCAGAATCTGACATGTGAGCTGTCTGTTCACTTTACTCCGCCACATCCTCATTCTTAGCTGCATGGTCCAGGTTGGCATCTGACATCACAACCTCACTCGACTCATCCTGAAACACAAAAGAGAGGCTGCAGTTTTTGAGGAGGAGGAAAATGGCAGAAAACGATACAAAGTACAGTGAAGTAAGGTACCAGAGGTCACTTCATGTGGGGGAGCAGAGGCAAGTTCACTGGTGACAGCTGCAGCAACTGGTGCATCAACACCAGATGAATGAGCCAGTTTAGCGGGATTGATGTCAGTAATATCTTCCGGGTACTCCTGCTCCTGCTTTACAGGCTTGCTTTTCAACCGCGAAATCAAAGACATGCGCACAGAACTCCTCACTGGCATACAGAATTCCTAATGAGGAAAGATGAGCACTATGATGTTGTGCCAGTTAAGTACCACTGATTTCCAGCTGTTGGACTATTACGCTTGCGCCAGTATATTGACCCGCGAACCTCTCTGACCAGCTGACATCGCGAAAATTAGTGGACGTGAAATTAATGTCCTCTACAGTAACTTGTCATGTCTTATTGCTTACTTATGAAATGGGGATTGAAATTAAGTATTCTCATTGGCCACTGACTGTGTGCTAAAGTGTCTAACAACACAGGAATAATTCCAGGCAATATCCACTGGGCATTGATATGGGTGATGCTGCCCACAAAGAATGTTCAGAAATCAAAAAGCCACTATCTTGTTTTGTGCCACAAGCGATGCCACCCTTACTGTGATATTCTACCAGGAACTGTAAATAAACTCATGAGTAGCAGGCTGGCAACGACACCCAAGCAGCATTGCCGGTTCTAACAGTGTCATCCTGTGAAAAATGAAAGCTTACAACTACTACTACGATCTAGGCTGTAAATCTCAAGCTGTCCCCTGCCCAGCACTCACAGCTATGCTAAACTGCTCCTCCTCCTCTCACTGCAGCAGCTCCCTGACAGCCGTGAATCTGAACACGGAAGGGACTGTGCACCGCACTTTACTGTCACTCTCCAGTACTCCATTGTCCCCGGGACTGTGCGCCGTGCTTTACCATCACTCTCCACTACTCCATTGTCCCCAACTCGCTGCATCACCTGGCAGTAGCTTCTTCTCCACCCCGCTCATTATAGTACTCAGTGCAGTGCCATACACCAGGACATGCACACTCCCAATCGCCTGACGTCCAAATAAAAGTTGAGCACCGGCTCTTTACCCGTAAAACTATTGCTAGTTTGGGGGGGTGCCATGACAACTCCAGAAAGACAAGTAAGGAAGCCTTAACAGCTCAAAAGTCCAAGTAAACAAAACCAAAAAAAACAACAAAAAAAACAGGCGGAGGAACTATTTTATTAAACATTAACATAAACATTTAACTATTTTACTATTAAATAATATATATTTCAGCTGTCACATACATCTGTATTTTTGATAGCCATTTCATAAGTGCAATATGCCACTCCATGGTCTGTGTGTTAGACACTTTAACACACGGCTAGGAAGCTGAACGCACTCGGCTGGTGGCCTTGTGCCTCACTACGTCTCTTAGTCATGTGTTAAAGTGTCTTAACACACACCCTGTCGTGTCTTATTGCTAACATATCTTTTTTAATGCTGCTTACCTGGCTCTGTTTTGGCACTATAATGGCCCCATCCTCTGCCTCTGGAGGGCTCAGAATTTGCCCCCAGGAACTAATGCCGGATTGTCTGGGGTCACTCTTTAAAGATATGCAATACTTTTCAAATTTAAACCAGGATGCAGCATCAAAAAGTTTTGTTAGAAAAACAATGTATGGGCCATTTCTTTTTTTTTTTGAGGATTTAAGACTTTTAAGTGGCTTTGAGTTGTGCTTTGTCCCTGATAGCTGAAACCTGAAAAAAGCAGCTCACTGCAGTGCTTAGCATGTCTCTGGCCCAATGATGTCATTAGATGTTCCTTTGTAATCTACAGTGGTTACTTACTGTGTATTGCGCGGGTAGTGTGTTGACGTTGTAACTTAGCACATGTGTTTGATTTCTGGACACAGTTGTAAAAGAGAGTTACATCATCAATCTGTCTTTCAAGTGATAAATTACAAAATAATTGAAGCTAATGCTCCTACTGTTCTAATTCATTGTACCCAAAAGTCTGTCATGGTTGCTGGGTATTTTCAGTCTTGAATTGTATATATCTTGATTCAACGAAACATTTTGTTAAGTTTTAAATGCATTTTTAGTTGATCCTTTTTGCCTGTGTAGAAGTCAAGGAAAGGTTAACAATGTGGAGGTCTGCAGAGTGCCATCTTTCTCTGTGACAAGTGTGACTTTTGCTTAGGTCTGCCAGTTGTTTTTTGGGTCCATGACAAATAAATCTGATAAAAAATGTAATCCTTCTTTTTGTCTCAATGCTATTATCTAAAGCTACTTAAATATGAAAGAAGTACACGTCCTTTAAAATTCCCTAGTGACTGGTGGCAAGAGCCCAAATTGGGCATTTTTCAGATGGTCCGCCAGGGGTGACTTGTGGCAAGATCCCCAATCGGGCATTTCTCTGGTGCTGCCAGTGGTGACTGGTGGGAGGACCCCAAATTGGGCATTTCACTGGTGCCATCAGCCATCAGTTTGCACGCTATTTTTATTGTTACGGTCTAGATATTTTTATTGAGAAAAGGTGGTATCCATGTTTGTAATAGCAATCAAGAATTTTTGGAAAAAAGCATTAGCGTGGTATTGCCCTAGTGCATAGGCTATGACCAGTTGGGGAGCAATATTTCCTCTATTCAGGTTTTTTTTTTTTTTTTCCGGTTATTTATGCTCTGCCAATGAACTGATCCCCAGTGGCCCTACTTTACGCCCAGCCCCATCATCCATTGTCTCCCTGGACTTACCCTACCAGGTGTTCTCCCCCTGGCTTTCCCCCCAGGGTGGGGCCTCCGGGAGGGGGCCCTTCCTCCTGGTGGATGACCAAACTCGGTTTTCGAGGGTGCCAGAGGTCAGTGCTGTGGCATGAGGCAGCTGACATCCTGCCCAGCCCACGTTTTCCACTTATTCTTCCCTGGGAGGTGGGATGTGTAATGACATCAGGGTGCACATGCCAATGTTTGCCCTGCCTCCAGTAGATGCTAGCTTCAACTTTCCGGGGTCAGGCTAGTGCTGGGAGCTACCCCCACCCTCCCCCTGGAGGAGGAGACCCCCGGCCAGCCCTATGATGCCCAGACTTGCTTCTGAGCCCGGGTCATCAGCCTCACAAGCAGTTGCACTACCACTGTGCCGGCAGGCCAGCTCTTCCTCTGTTCATTTTATGTTAAGGACTCAGTCTCAGCCTAGCTTGACTGGTATCCAAATACCATTACTTCAGGTTTAATTCCATTTTCATGTTTGTTAAAATAAATAAATAAAAAACCCTGAAAACTTCTGGCTTATTTGCTGGCCTGGTGGTGCTTATGTGCTGGACGCCTTACCTCATGCTACGCCAATGACCCAGGTTGAGAATGACCTTGGAGTCGTCGGAGTGCTGGCATGGGGGAGGTGGGGAGCAGGATCAAGCATTGGCTCTCCTCCTGAGTGGGTGGGTGGGTTTGCCCGTGGTTCCGCCCGTCACCAAATGGAGGTTCGGTGACAGGCGCAGGTGGCAACGGAGTGACAAGTAGGGTGGAGCATCCCATAGGGTGTGACATGCGCATGCCTCCACACGCATGGATCACGTCAGGGACGCGAGGGCTCAGGGACTGGGGAGCAAAACAAAAAAAAAGTATAAATTAACTATGAAAAAAAGAAAATGCTCTTATTTCACAGCACACATCAGTAAGCCTTAAGGTGCCTCCTATACTGGGTTGCAGACAAGATGAACAGTTGTCCAACTCGGGCAGCCCGTGGCCACATGGCTACACTGTTACTCAGTCAGCTTGTCTCACATGCCTGCCCAGTATTGCTGTTATCAAATTGGGGTAGAGGTTCAGATCAGTACATTCTTGTAACCATCAGCATGGACGAGAGATGACTCAGACACAGCCCAGGTCACTGTCAGTCCATCAGGGATCTTTAGCCCAACTCAGTGGTTGTGCACTGCCATTTGATGGACCCAGGTTTGCGGTTTGAGACAAACTCCACCATCAAGCTTGTAGAATCTTGGGGGTGGGAACTACTAAGATTGCCAGCTCCAACTCCAAATGGATGGTTTAGGCAGTACCTGCCAATTCGGCACATCCTACAGTGACTGGCTAAATTCAGGAAAGATAGGGGAGTGGGAAGAGGGGGTGTTGCGCTGATGGTCAGAAATGACATAATGGTTAGTGGAGTGGAGGAGGCTGGAGGGGAGGGTGGAGGCGATTTGGGTAACCCTGCAAACGAGGGGAGGGAAGAAATTGAAGATGGGGGTGGTATACAGGCCCCCTGCAATAGAGGAGGCTCTGGAGGATAAGTTGGTTGAGAACATCAAGGGTCACTGTGACCTTGGAAAAGGTAGGGTGGTGGTCATGGGTGATCTTAATATGCTGGGGGCGGACTGGGACACCAAGAGATCCTCTGTAACCAGGGAACAGAGACCGATGGATGTCTTTCAGGATGTCTTCCTGGTCTAACAGGTGGGGAATCTACTAGAGAGGTGGATATTGGATGTTCTGCTAGCGGACAATGAACAAATAAGGGACCTGGAGTGTGCAGTCCACTGGTGGGTGGTGACCATGCCACAGTTTGGTTCCTGCTGTATCTGGGGGAGAAAACTGCACTCATACAGTAGTCGTCGATTTCAGGGGAGCGGATTACATGGGTATGGGTAGGATTCTAAGGGAGAGGTTGGACATGATTAGGCCAGATATGGATGCTGGAAGCCTGTGGGAGACCATTAAAGAAGGGGTGCAGGAGGCTACTAGGTCCTGTACTAAAGTAAGGCGTAAGCATGGTGGAACCAGCAAGCCATGTTGGTGGACCAGGGAGGTACAGGAGGCGGTGAGGGATAAAAAGGCTGCCTACGCATGTTTCAAACATTATAGGGGGGATAAGGAGCGAGGGGAGGATGAACTATTGGCCAGGAAGGTCAACAGAGTGGTGAGGGGCGCCAAGGCAGGGATGGAGAAAACCTGGCTAGGGATATCTGGGGGATTCTATAGGATACATAAGAGAGAAGAGAAAAGAGAGGACACAGATCAACAGGATTAAGATTGTGGGGGGATGGGCTCAGGAAGCAGGGGAAGAGGCAGAGGTGCTAAACGAATACTTTGCCTCAGTCTTTGCAGAGGGTGACAAGGGATCCTTACAGCTTGATGGGAGAGATGAGGAACCAGCAAAAGTGAGAGGTCAGTCTAAGTCTGAGACCAGAGGTGAAAAGAGGCTAGGGTACAGGCTGGGCCAGACCAAGAAGGAGTAGGAAGGTTGCATGAGGGAGTGGATTTGGGGGGGGGATCACAGTGAATAGGGTGAGGAAGGCCCTTCGGAAACTAAAAACTGATAATGCGCCGGGGCCGGATGGACTACATCCGAGGGTTATAAAGGAACTGGTGGAGGTGCTGGCAGCTCCACTGGCTGCACTCTTTAACACCTCTCTGCAGACAGGATGGGTGCCACAGGACTGGAGGGTGGCTTATGTAGTGCCTGTATATAAAGGGGGGGTCTAGGGAGGAGATGGAGAATTATAGGCCTGTCAGTCTAATGTCTGTGGTAGGCAAGGTGATGGAGGGCTTTATCAAGGAGAGGCTTGGGAGGCAGTTGGAACGGTTAGGACACCAGGATGATAAACAGTATGACTTCGTCCTGGGGAGATTGTGTCAGACCAACCTTGGGGCCTTGGATAGACATAGGCCGGTGGATGTCCTATACCTAGATTTCAGCAAGACATTTAATTCAGTGCCACATAATGGACTGATAGCAAAAATGGGGGAGATGGGGGTGGGAAGACAGGAGCTAAATTGTGTTGAAAATTGGCTTTCGAGGCGTTTATAGAGGGTAATGGTGGGTGGGATACTATCCTCCCACAGAAAGGTAATCAGTGGGGTTCCTCAAGGTTCAGTATTGGGGCCACTCTTGTTTAATGCCTACGTCTCGGATATAGGGAGGGAGGTTAGGAAGAGGTTGAGTCTCTTTGCGGATTATTCAAAACTGGGAGCACTGGTGGATTGTGAAGAAGCAAGAGAGACAGAGACTCTCCTGATCTACCCTGTATCTCATGTTTTGAATTGCAATGTAATCCCTCGTTATCTACTAATCCTGTACTGACATTCTTTGTTTTATCAATTGTTTGTATTGTCCCTTAATGTATGACGTGGAGCCTTTGTAAATGAGTCTTCTGACTCAAAGGTCCTTCTGAATATTTCACAATAAACAATAAACAAAACAATCTGGATACCCTGGAGGGGTGGTCAAGGAGGTGGGGACTGAAATTTAATGCTGGGAAATGTAAGGTACTTCATTTGGGGTCAAAAACCAGGCCATGTATACACCTGGGGTCACACTGCATGCCACATTGGGAGAAAGGGATTTAGGGGTGGTGGCAGACATCAAAATGAATAACTCTGAAAATTGCAGAAGAATAGCAGCCAAAGCAAACAGGATATTGGGTTGCATAGCCTGGGGAATTACATCCAGAAGGAGGGAGGTGATCCTCCCTCTATATAATGCTTTGGTCAGGCCGCAGCTCGAGTACTGTGTACAGTTCTGCAGACCTCATCTGAAGAAGGACATAGCACTGCTGGAGAGGGTCCAGAGGAGAGTGACCAGGATGATTTAGGGCATGGAGGGGCGGCCTTATGAGCAGAAACTGTAAGAGCTTGGGCTTTATTTACTGGTGGAGAGGAGGGATAGGGGAGACATGATAGAGATTTTCAAGTGTGTATAGGGAGTAACCAGGAGTGGAACCAAGGAGCTGTTTAGGCTAAAGAAGGGGGAACAACCAGGGGCCATGAGTGGAAGCTGGAGTGGGGAAATTACAGGGGGGAGCATAGGAAGCATTTTTTTCACTGAGAGGGTGGTGGAGCCATGGAATACACTGCCTGGGAGGCTGGTGGAGGAGGGCACAGTGGAGGGCTTCAATAAGGGGTGGGATAGGTACAAGGGGAAACTGAACCTAGAGAAGACCCTCTTGGGGGCTGGGGGTGGTGGTGAAGCGAGCAGCCACTAGGTTGTTGGCTTTCGAGCAGACAAGACAGACCATTTGGCCTATTCTGCTGGCTTTTTAGTATGTTAAATGTCATTACTTTGTAGGTGACCACAAAACGTTGGCCCAAGGCTGAACCTACAGAGTATGGTACAATAAACAATGCTTACCTGGTGTGTTTTGAGGTGGTGCTGCACCATGCAGTTTTAACGAATAAACATGGTATTTGAATCAGACAGCCAAACTATTGGTTTTATTCCTGAGTGTTGCCTTAGTGTGAACTCCTTTTGGTATATTACCTGGGGAAAATCCCACCTGCCTGGTTATAGCTCTCATGTCTTCCAGTCACCACCTGGTAAATCTCTTGATTCCCCCTGCACCTGCAGAAGCCCCCCACAAAGTGGTGTATACCAGATACACAGGCCAGTTGAGCTCCTGATGGTGTCTAGAAAGCAGATGAATGAGGCCCATACAGTGTTCTTGACAAGTAGAAGAGCCATTGGTATGTCCGAAGGCGTGAGGGGTATGATGGCAGGGGTGTGTTTGTTAAAAAAATGAGGATACTGTATGGCAAAGGGAATGCTGGGCACCCAGGAATCCCCACCTCCAGAGATATGCACATGTGTACTGGAATATAGGGCAATCAGGGCTCCAAATAATGATGGCATGCAAGAGTAATGTACTCAACATTTTTGACATTAGGGCCCAGATATTCAAAAGGGTTGCTCCATGCGCAACAGGGTTGCGCATGCGCAAGTCCTACATTGCGCCATTCTGCGATATTCAGCAGGAGGCAGTTGCGCCACTGACAACAGGTTGCGCAAAAGAGCAATGCAAATGAATGCATGCTCAACAGGAGGGGGAGGAACCATGCATAAACTGCACAACCCGATATTCAGTCGGGTTGTGCAGATTGTCTGGCGCAACCCCAACCTGCACCTGCACAACTTTGAGCCAAAAAAAAGGATCAAGTTGAGGGCCACCCACAGGTGAGCTGCTGTACTGCAGGCGCAACACAGCAGCTGCCACCCTCAGTGGCCTCAACTCGGTCCCTGTGCCCCCACCAGCCCGATCGCAGGCAATACAGTTACATGACCCCCCGCCCACACATCTCCCACAGCCCGATCAAGGGCAATACAGTTACATGAACCTCCCCCGCCCACAATCTCCCACAGCCCGATCGCGGGCAATATAGTCATGAACCCCCGCCCACATCTCCCACAGCCCGATCGCGGGCAGAGCGTGTATCAACCCCCAGTGCCCGATCGCGGGCAGAATGTAACCCCCAACCCAAATATCTCCCTGGTGGTCCAGTGGACCGTAAAGCCCGATCGCGGGCAGAATGTCAAATTACAACCCCCAAACATCTCCCTGTTGTCTAGTGTCCCCCACCCACCCGAAGCCCCTCACCCCGCTCCCCGCGGCGGCGGCAGCATCCACCCGCCTGCCACCCGCGCCAGCCGACTGACTGTCGGTGAGGGCTGCCGCCCATTGGTGCAGAGCTACAGCCAATGGTGCAGCCCGCCGCGCTCATGTGACAGTCAGATTTGTGAATGATGTTCATTCACAAATCTGACTGTCATCTCTGGATATAACTACGCAGCCCATTAGCTGTACTCGCAATGCTGTCTGTACGGACAATCAGTCGGCGAGCGGCGACAGCGAGTGGATGCTACCGGCTCGCGAGGAGCGAGGTTACATTCTGCCAGCGATCGGGCACTGGGGGTTGATACACGCTCTGCCCGCGATCGGGCTGTGGGAGATGTGGGCGGGGTTCATGTAACTGTATTGCCCACGATCGGGCTTCAGGAGATGTGTGTGTGTGGGGAAAAGACTTACAGAGATACTGCCCGCGATCGAAGGTAGGGTGCGCTGGTCTCGATGGCTGCTGCCCGCAGGGCGGCCAGGCTGCCAGTCCTCGGGGATCGGCGCACCTACATGCTAATGGCATGCAAATGGGGCCATAAATAGATGCAAATGGCCCCCTGTGCCTTGCATAAATTATGGCCCCATTTGCGTGTCACCTTTTGAATATCGGAAATTTGAGCATGGCGCAATGGTACTTGCACCACCGCAAGTTTAATGCTCAACTCTGGCAACTTGCAGTGGCGCAAGTTCCACTGCGCCATGCGCAAGTGCTGTGGCTGGGGGGTGATATTCAGAGGAGTTGCTCAATAGCGCAACTCCTTTGAATATCACCCCGGCCACCCCTCTGCGCAACTATTTTGAGCAGCGCAGGGGCTTGCGCCTCAGAATGGCGCAGTTTGAATATCTGGGCCTAGATGAGTAAAATATAATTTGCATGAGTAAAGTGCTTTAAATTTTGGAAAAACAGTGCCTTTTTAAGCATCTGTGGAGCATTCCAAGGGTCGAGATGAGTATCGGTACTAATAAAAAAAATTGTCATAGGAGTATTTTGTAAAATATGGTAAGTAAAATAGGTCAGTACTCTCTGTATCTGCAACTCTGAGGGTGATTATGCGCAAGTCCCAGTACAATAACTTATCCATCTTATAAGAGGGCATGAATTGCTTTTTTTAGGTTTCTGCCATTTGTACTGTGCTAGCATGAATTCCTCACATGAAAGTTGACCCTCCCAAGAATTCATCTCCTACATTATCTGCCAGTTCACACTAGGAGCAATATAGGTACAAACATTTCCAGCCAAGATTTCTAAGACAAATAACGGTGTATGTTATGCTTACCCTATAGGAATATATATTTTTCTTAGTGGTGTCCTGATTTCTTTTTCCTGAACTACAGTACCATGCCTCTATCAGATTTTCCTAAAACAGCCAAGGACCCGATGTTGAAAATGGACTGTTCCATGGACCCTAGCATGGAAGTGGCCTGAAATTTTACTCTCCTGACTGCATTCCTGTCTGACAGCATTTTCAGTATAACAATATATGAATAGTTGGAGGAGTAGTGCTAAAGATGGAGCAAAGCTTAATTGCATACAAATGTACAAACAAAGTCAGAAAAGTTCTGAACAGTTCAGCCAGTCTATCTCAATATTCCCTAACTTGGAATTTCTCTAGCATCAGTTATTCTCTTCTAGTCACTGCTTCACCTTCCCATAGTATTCTTTCTGATAACTCCCTTAAGTGCATCACATTTTTTCTTAAACCTGCTAGTGTCTTTCAAACCCTTGTACGGAAGTTTATTCTACTAATCTGCCACCCTTTCAGTAAAGTAGTACTGTACTTCCTATGTCTTTTTATAACTCTTCCCTTTCCAACGGAAATGCATGGCCCCTGGAGGACATGCTTTTTCTCAGATTAAATAAACTTGTGTCCATGTTATTGAATCATTTATGAACTTGAAAATCATACCCCTCATCCCGTCTGTCTTCCAGTGAGTACGTGTTAAGACTTTTTTTTAAACGTGTTTGAAGTTTTCTGCTGAGTCCCAGGTAAGAAAATGTACCGGTGACAGCCTGCCCCGTGACAACAAATATCACTGTGCCAGTTTAGAATTTTGTCTGTGGTGTCAGATCTCACTATGCCCCTTGGCAGATGGTTATCTCAGTATAAGGCTCGCCCTCTCTTGTCTTATTGCTTGCTTAGTCTTTTCTTGTATACTTTTCTCTCTTGTCCTTTGTATCATCTTTATCGATCAAGCTTCTTAAAGTGGATCACTTACACAAACAGTGTTATCCTGTTTGCACACTTTACTGGGGCTTCTGAGATATGGGAGGTGTGTAATGTTAAACCTACCTTCTAGCAAGAATGATGTTGACATGCCACAGAAGGTCCTCCGCAGTCCTTTAGTGCTTTTGAGAATGGGGTAATAGTGTATATAAGGATGCTGCATCCCCATTTTAGCTCACCAAAGCCTATGTAACAGAGCTTTGGAATTTGCCTATGCCATCTGTGAAGACCAGTTGTAAAACAGCTAAAAAGTATTGATTTTTTTTCTGCCTTAGAAATACATACATTTTTGAATATATGTTTTATTTTTATTTTTATTGTAAAGGGATAGATCCATTGAGCAAGCTCATTTGCAAGGAGGTTCCTTGTAAAACATTCACTAAAGCAACGTACATCAAAATCAGAACATCAGGTTATACATACTAATACATCAGTTGATTTCAAACATACATAAAAAAGCAAAGCATCAAATGATACATAGAACTACATCAGTTGATTACATTACAACATCCACAAGTGGTAAAATACAGATGACAATGGCAGTAAAACAAGGAGTAAAACATTATTAGCACTTAGGTAAAACTGTGTCATGATGATAACCATGTCAACCAACCTCATTGAATTTTTTGACTGGGTGACTAGGGAGGTGGATCAGGGGAGAGCAGTGGACATGGCCTATCTGGACTTCAGCAAGGCCTTTGACACTGTGCCACATAGAAGACTATTGCACAAACTGGGGAATATGGGTGTGGGCTGGACAGTAGTGCGGTGGGTAGGTAACTGGCTGGGCAGCAGGACACAGAGGGTGGTGGTAAATGGCTGTCACTCCACAGAGGGAAGAGTGACCAGTGGGGTACCACAGGGATCAGTGCTGGGACCGGTACTATTCAATATCTTCATCAGTGACATTGCACAGGACCTAGAAGGCAGAATTTCACTGTTCGCTGATGACACAAAGCTCTGTAACAGAGTAGACACACCAGAGGGTGTAGACAGAATGAGAAGGGACCTGCAGAAACTTGAAGAATGGTCAGGGGTTTGGCAGTTGAAATTCAATGCAAGGAAGTGCAAGATAATACATATGGGCACAAAACCCTGGCACAACATATCAGTTGTGGGGTGAGGATATAGCATGCACCAAGCAGGAAAGGGATCTTGGGTTATCATCTCTGATGACCTCAAGGCAGAGACAGTGTGACAAGGCAGCAGGTAAAGCAAATAGGATGCTGGGATGCATAGGCAGGGGCATCACCAGCAGGAAAAGGGAGGTCATAATTCCACTATACAAGACACTAGTGAGGCCGCACCTGGAGTACACTGTGCAGTTCTGGAGACCTTACCTACGTAAGAACATAGACAAGGTAGAGAAGGTTCAGAGGAGGGCAACAAAGATGGTGCATGGATTGCATCACAAGTCCTATGAGGACAGGTTAAAGGCACTGAACCTGTACTCCCTGGAGGAGAGGAGGGAGAGAGGGATATGATAGAGACATACAAGTATCTTACAGGGAGGAACAGGGTGCAGGAATGCACTATTTTAGCGAAAAGATGTTCCAGGACTAGAGGGCATGGGATGAAGTTGGAGGGAGAACGATTCAGAGGAAACGTGAGGAAGAATTTCTTCACAGAACGGGTGGTGGACAAGTGGAACACCCTGCCAGAGGAAGTGGTGGGGGCTGAAACAATCACGGGCTTTAGAATGCATGGGATAGACATAAAGGAATTCTGGAGGTCAGGGGTAAGGGGCAACAGACTTCTTGGAAAACATAAACTGAACTTACAAACTTAAATGGGCAGACTGGGTGGGCCATAGGCCCTTATCTGCCGACACTGTCTATGCATCTATATCTATGTATCTATGTCTGTAACTGCCAAGTAAGCCTGTATAATCTTGTAACCAAATGTTTTTCTACTGTGTCAAAACATGTATTGTTATCCCGGGTCGCCCCTGAAAAAGGGACCTTCGGGGCTCAGTGGGCCTGTCCGGTCACCAAAATTTAATAAATAAATAAATAACCATGTAGTGTCCACTATAGGTAAGTAAGTGTGCCAGAGACATCAAATTCCTTAGGATAGTTCGGTAGAGCAGACAGCAAGGCAGGATACAGGAGGAGGGTTGAGTTATAGGCATTTGCATGTGTCAGGTAAAACATTAGCTAAGATCCTCTTAAAAGCATTAAGAGGGATTTATTAGTAGGGCTTGTAGTTTTATCTTAGATTGAAGTTTATTCCAGGAGGTCGGAAGGACGTAGGACGTGGCATTCAAACCATAGTGGGTGCAACATTTTGGCATGTCTAAAGAAATGTATGAACATTTCCTAAGTGCATGTGAGCTATGCAATCTATGTATGGTGGAAGTAATATATATTGGAAGTTTAACTAGCAGAGCTTTATACACCCAAACGTGTAAGTGATAAAGTCTTCATTTTGATAGAGATGACCAGTTTAATTCCTTATACAGAGTGCAGTGATGTGTTCTGGTTTTAGCATTCGTTATAAATCGAATTGCTTGGTGGTTGAGGGTGTCTAACTTTCGAAGGTTTGTTATTGAGCAATAATTAATGGCTTCCATTTTTTTCAATGGCAAAAACCGTGTGTTAAATACCGTAACACCTGAGCAGGTGTTACGGCATTCACGCGCTACATTCCCATTCAAATCCGCTGGAGACAACACAGAAAGACAACTCGAGTTCACCTCACAAACCACTGACCATACAAATTCACCTCCTCACTGGTGCTCGCTCCTTACAAAACATTCTCCGGTAGCCTCGCACTACCTAAGTAAAATTTAAATTAAAAAAATGCTCAGCCAATTTCAAACTGCGGAACAAACGGTTCCTCCAAGGCTTCTCACCCACAGCAAGACTCATCTCCACAGCTCACTACCCGGCATGATGAAATGCCTTCCGGTAACATGCAGGCTGTGTTTGGGAGCGCCTGCATTTTCCACAGCCCCATCACAGTCAACGTCTATAACTCCAACCAACAACCGCAAAAAAAGAACAAAAACCCGAATCATCGAGAACTCAGACATCTTGAATAATGTGTTCTAACCAAAACAAAACGAGGACACTTTCATTTACTTCAAATATCTTACGTTTAACTGTAAGACCAGATTGGTACAGTCCACACTTTCACCACGGTCCCTAACTACTCTCCTTTTCAACCGTCACCTTTCCTTTGCAGGTCAAACGATGACACCACATAAAAACAAATGTGCCAACCTGAAAAAAACAACCATCTACATATTTAGTTATTTGTTTTCTTTTTTAATACTTAAAAGTACAGTTTAAGTGTTCGACCTGCAGCTCTCTGTGTCATAAATGAAAGTGTTTCATTACCACAAGGTAGACTCCACTTTCATCTTTTTATTTCAAATCTCTTTAGGAAACGGAACCCTTCAATTATTAAACAAAATATGGTGCAGTGTGTTTCACTCAATTTAACACACCTCGTTGTTGGATGGCTATCATAAACCCCTCGGGCTTCGCCTTCGGGGTTTATGTGCCATCCAACAACTCGTGTGTGTGTGTGTGTGTGTGTGTGTTAAATTCTCGTAATACACTGCACCCCATACTTTATCCTATATGTTATTGTAAATTATATCAGCGTAATCAGAGAAGCGCATAAAGGCAGCCTGAACTAGTCTTATTCTGGAGTCCCCGGGAGAACAATGATTTATTTCTGAAGAAAAATCCTAGCCTCATCTGTAACTTTTTTGCCAGTGCCTCAGTGTGAAGAGTGATGGATAGATGGGAGTCAAGCAAGAACCCCAGATATTTAAATTTCTATACTACCTCGAGCGTGAGGAGAGGATAGATGGGAGTCAAGCAAGAACCCCAGGTATTTAAATTTCTCTGCTACCTCGAGCATGTCACCCGATAGCGTAGAACTTGGCGGAGGTAAGTTAGAATTGATGCCAGTCGGAGCAGAATTTGATGGGTAGAAGAACAGAATCTTTATTTTTTTAGCATTCAGTAAGAATTTCGAATATATTAGATTATGCTGTAAATAGATTGAAGTGTTGAGCAAATTTGCATAAAAGAGGGTTTTGAAATCTAAAGGACAGTGCCGTCCGCGAATAAATGAATCTTAGAGTGTTCAATACTTCTGCTTGTTTACATAAATCAAGAAAAGGAGGAGTATCATTGGCTAGCATTTTGGTTCAGTTGTTCAATGGGGAAAGGCTCTCAGCTGTTTTGTTGATTACATAAGACCATCATCAAGTTATAGCATGAGATCCGAAATGGCTAGGAATCTTGTAATTCAGTAAATTAAAAGCTGGTATAGCTGTGACGTGAGCGTGGCTAGCACTTGGAGTAATATTCCATTAGCAGTCAAATATGTCATATACCTTTCAATTAAAATTCAGTTTATTTTTTCAGTAAAAACCATTACAAAATACAAAATTTACAATAAAAAAGTCATAAGACATTGTGTGCAAGACAACAGAATACAACGTGCACAACTTACATTTCATACAAAGGATTCATTTCAGAGAATACCGAAAACAAATACAGTTGAGCAAATGGAATCAAAATACGTTTGAGGAAGCACTTAAAACAGCTACTACTGTAGCACCAAACCATAGCAGGCAGAATATATTACTGATTTTAAAAGTGCTTGTTACTTTCTATTTATAAAGTAAATTTTCTTTGCTCCATTTGCTTATTAGAAGGTTTTCTACGTGATAGTATCAGGTGTGATGTAAAGAAGTTTTTTGTTGTTGTTGTTTAACCAGGAGTAGCACACTAAGTTGAAACCTTTTTTCACAGGTGTGACCTGGGAGCACAGGGAAGTTAAGTGACTTGCTCAGGGTCACACAGTATGCAAGTGGAAGCTGTGGTATTCAAACCCTGGTCTGGTCTGCTGGATGTCACCAGATTTGCAGCTCAGAGCCTTAAACCACTGCGCTATACTGCCTGCCAGTTCTTTAGCTGGAGACTGATGTATTTAGATCTCGTCATCTTCATACTTCGTTAGTATTGTTATCTCACTTATTGTGGCATACAGTGATCTATGAACAGGTGATTGACTTCTCTTTGTCTGTTGTGATGTCATAGACAGTGAGGTTGAAATGTCACATACAGTGAGGTCATAGGGCTGACGATGTATGTGGAGGTATATAAGTAGTTATGCCAGCCTCCTGGTAAAGTACTATTCCACACATCACATCAAGTAGTATTAGGCAGAAAATGTTCTAATTAGCAAACCACAAAATAAAAACACTTTGCAAATAAGAAGTAATATTTCATTACTTTGGAGAACTACATAATGTTATATTGGACACTGGGGACTAGATTTACAAAGAGAGCAAACCTGCATGTGTGGAAAAAAGGCTTGCAAAACTGCAGAAATGCAAGTGCAACATATTCACTGTCAAAATTTCCGCAGGTGTGGAAAATCACAAAAACAGCGAATTACGAAATTCCGCAATTGCAGGAAGTGCGTACGTACAGATCTGTAGCTGTTATAAACGGCCCAGCAGACAGAACAACTGGTGAGCCATATCAAATGGAACAGGAGACTTTGACAGTCTTGCAAAAGTTGCAGCAGAACCAGCATTCCCAGTGAAGCCAGCAGCCAGTCCCACAACTGGGACCACAGTAGCACCACCTGTGCCAGTAGGACCTTGCACCCAGTGGCAGTTTGCAACTGTTGGTTGTGTTTCTTTCTGAGTTTTTTCTTTTACTAACATACTAAAATGCCAGCAGAATAGGCCTAACGGTCTTTCGTGTCTGCTCGTTTGGTCAGCCCTCACCCTGGGTGCTGACCTTGCTGCCCCCCTCGCCTTCTCTGGCTTCTCCCTTCCTAGTTCCGGATATTCCTGCTGCATTGGATTTTGCTTCCAGAACCCTTCCCCTGTACCTGTCCCACCCCCTCTTGAACCCCTCCACTGTCTCTGCCTCCATCAGCCCCCTAGGCAGTGCATTCCATGGCTCCACCACCCTCTCAGTGAAGTAGCACCTCCTCCTTTCTCCCCTGAATCTTCCCCCCTCCAGCTTCCACCCATGCCCTCTAGTGGCCCCTCCTCCTTCCTTCGAAGCACCCTGACTGTTCCTCCCCTATTTACCCTCTTCATGTACCTGAAGACCTCTATTATGTACCCCCCCCCGGTCCCTTCTCTCTTCCAATGTGTACATATTTAGCTCTTCGAGCCTCTCCTCATAGGTCCTGTCCCCCAAGCCCCAAATCATTTTGGTTGCCCTCCTCTGGACCCTCTCCAGGAGGTTAATGTCCCTCTTTAAGTGTGGCCTCCAAAACTTTTGCCTGAATCTGTAGCACACACTTCTGGCTGTTGGTACCTCTGCTTCTGCTGCCTGTTGGGTTCCTTTGTGGGCTGCACTGGGTCATGTGGTTGTGGTTTGTTGACTGTCAGTTGCAATGTGTGCTATTTTGTTGCAACAACTGACACTGCTATACACCTCACAGGTTTGCTGTTGCTTTGTGCCTGAACCCCCACCATGATTGTTTCCCAGTTGTTTGTACACTGCCTTTTGTTCAGGGCAAGTTACACCTCACTCTCCTTGGTTTAGCATGTGCTCAACATTTTTTCTACAACTGTGGGAAACCAGTGGCTGAAAATGGCCTTTAAGGGGATATACTATGCTTTTCAATGGCTTTGTTTTGCACAGGGAACTTTGGCAGCTGTGTTTTTTCCACAGTCTGTAGTGTATTTTTTCTGCAGTTGCAGATGTTTTGTGTGTATGACACAGCACAGTTACCCATTTGTTTCCACAGCTGCGCAGATTTTAGGGACTTGCACATTTTTTGCACCTTCAAAGTGTTTTGAAAATCCTGCCCTGGGTCTTTAAGGAATATCTAAAGGTACAGTAGTGTGTAACCGTGCTTGACTCTCATGTGACCAGTATTAAAGCAGTTGTATATTTTTATTTGTGAAACTGTCAGGGCACGTTTGGAAATATAATGTGTTCTCATAAAGTCTTTTGTTGTGAATAGACAGAAGAAAGTTGCAATGTTCCTTTTTAAACTTTGTGTGTTTTTCCCTGTGCCAGCCAGGACCATGTCAGGTCCATCTCCCTTTGCTTGGCTGGTCATTGCATGAGGGTTGGGTGGGTTGTATGTCTTGGGATACAAGATAGTGACGCACACTTACTGTGAGATCTAGGGTGTTGTCTAGTACACAGCCCTGGCTGCCACCATTTTGTCTTGTATTTTTTGCCCTAGTTCCCTCCTGTCTTAGAGCATGCATAGTAACTTAGTAATTTAAGGTCAGGATGGACTCTATGCCCCCTTCATAAGCAGGGATAGAATGAATATGCTGTGCCACACCCATAATCCAGTATTTGGAGGACATGATGTCCACTGCATACAAGTCTATTTTATGAATGCCATGGCGCTTCATGGAGGTGCTGGTGCAGTGTCACCTTCTCCAAACTCTCACCAGAACCTATACATGTGCACTTGGAGCTGACTGCCGTCTGAAAGGGGACTGTGGGGTCAGGAATCAGTTCCTGATCTTCACAAGGAAGCTCACTTGGCTCCAAGCTGCACCACGGGTCTGACACATCTTTCCTTTTTAATTGATCTCTTTTAAAAACTGTTAAAAGCTTGGCTAATCATTCTTAATTTTGGTTAGTGATGATTTAATGAATTAGTCAAACAACTGCCCTATTACTCTGGTTACAGGAAACATTGTGATGCAACATTCTGAAAGGTCAGCATGGAGGATTCCCATCCATCCTGTTTCAGCCATGCCAGTGCTGAGTCAAGTACTGTACATACAGTACAGTACTCACTGACCAAACTATCAGGGCATTGAGGGATGGATGGTAAGTTGTAGCTTGTTAGGAAGGTGTTACACAGAATCAAAATAAATATGCCAGAATTTTCTTAGTTAACATTTTATTTAACTGCAGGCTTCAGTGTGAACTACAAAATTATTACATAGTGCTTGTCATAACATATGCAGGAAACTAATCTGGCAATAACACGTGATGATGTATTATTAGCATTTATAAAATGGGTAAAACAAAACCTGCATCCTGACTGGCTAATAGGTACTAGTAGCCGTGTCCTGATCAGCTGATACACCTGGCAACTGGTACTTGTTATGCCAAGCAAGACACAGTGCAGCCAGAGATCCATGCGTGCCACTTTACAAAAAGTATTTTGCACAGTAGTACTGAACTCCCGTTGTGCACCCGCCTTGTCACAACACTGAAGTCGTCGGTCAAAACCACCACATCTGCCTGTTCATGAACTAAAATGCAAGACTCGTCAGAAAACACCAACCTCCGCTGCACAAAACAGCTTCAGTGCAGACAAGTTCATCGAGAGCCATCCCGCTGATTTTTCTTCTATACAGCAGTTTTCTCCCATCCTTCTCGATGACTGTGACGTAGACCCCCCTGACGCTGACATTCATATATCCACATATAAAAAAAGTTCCTAAAATGCATAGTCACCCCACAAAAAATATTCCAGTCCCTCTCACGTGGTAAAAAAAATAAAAACCACACACGTCCAACGGAAAACTGTCCTCAGTAAACAGTGACACATTCGTTCCCTCACAAACCGTTATTCACAATTAAAAAAAAAAATAAAATAAATAAAACACATTTTGAAGCTCAGCATGTATGTGGCTCGGCGATTGCGGGGAGGGGGGAGGGATCTGAAACAGTTTACAGTCTCACAGCAAATGTCACCAAAGGCAGGTCTTTCTGTGTCACTGATTAACTGCTGGTAACCTGAGCAGTATGTAAGTAGAGCACTCTAGTGGTCACAAAGAGAAATGAACTCTTATACTTTTATACAGTGCAAAAACATAGGAACTATTTATAGTCTTGTAACTAAAAACTCAATTTCCCCCTTATTTTATTTATATTTTTACACCTTTTTTATTTCTACATGAGACCCAATTTATAAGTGCAATAACACACTCCGGTGTGGGTTGTTCGCCTGATAAAACATGCCCAGGCGCCAGGCGCGATGGCGCAAGCGCCTCATGTGGTACCCTGGTTTCATCAGGCGATAACCCACATCTCGTCGTGTGGTATTGCTTTCTAAAAAGATACTTTGCATATGAAACGTGGGTACCCTAGATATTAAAGTTATTTTTTAAATGCATGTGGAACTTAGATTTGTACTGAAAAAGCAAAAAGCAGAGCACATGTGTCTCCCTATGGTGCTGCTGTATAATGTAAACTGAAACAGAAATGGAACAACACACACAACACCGAAACTGAAGAAAATAAATGTATTGGTGCGTAGGAGTGTAGGCAAACAACCTATTTGTACAACCGCATATTTGTAGCAGTAATCAGAATCAGAAGGTTCTCTCTGAAGCTGAAGAGTTGAATAGCAGCTGTATGAAATTAAAACTTTAGTTTAATCACATTTGATGCATTTAATGGTTAAACTAAATACTGTAGTACATCACAGCAATAGTGCTAGATTATAGCTATGACACAAAAACTAAAGAGGAATGTAGATCAGGAAACACCTTCCCCCACCTTGCCAAAGCTGTGCTTCTTCTCAGTAGGACTGCATGGCAACAGGATTGGTAAACAGAAAAACAGAGCTGCAGCTCTGATTATCAGCAGGGGCTGATTAGATCTCATGCATCTGATCTCTGACTGTGATGTCAGCTGCGGGGGATTCTGGGATGTGCCCTCAGTGGCCCTGGGTATAAAACGTCAGGTAGGAAAGATGGCTGGATCAGTCGGATAACACAGAATATTTTAAACACCAGATAAGGAAAAATTTTGTTAGTTAGTAAAACTGCAAGTCAGGGCAGCCCCACACTATGATGTAGAGCTTTACAAGATGAACATTCACCTTTAATAGTATAACTTCCACAGAATGTAAACTTGTGGAGAATATATACTATCTAAGAATGCAGAGAATATATACTATCAAACTTTTAAGTACCTCAGTAGACTCAACAAAGTCCAAGAGTGTAGCATCTTTCAGAAAAAGAGACGTGCAAGAACAAGGGGACACAATTTAAAGATGGGGGGGGGGGAGGTTCAGGGGCAATGCGAGGAAGTATTATTTCACAGAGAGGGTAGTGGATGCATGGAACAGCTTTCCTGAGGAGGTTGTGGGGTCTAAAACTATGGAAGAATTCAAGAATGCATGGGACAGACATAAGGCAATTCTTGTGGGGGGTAGGAAGAAATAGGCTGTTGGTTAACTAGGATCTGCGGCCTATCCGGTAGGTAGGGAAATGGGCAGACTAGATGGGCCAAGTGGTCCTTATCTGCCGTCAAAGTCTATGTTTCTGTGTTTCTATACCTAATGCATCCTTTATTGTATACGTGTGACAGAAACAGGAAAATAAGCTTCACTTCTGTTACGCAAAGTTATGGTGATGTGAAAGCATTCCATGTTGGATTGACTTATTTTCAGCATCTATTAACATGAGTAGCATGCTTGCAAAGAAAACGTGCAGTTTAAAAATATTTCTGCATATAGCATGTATGTAAGTAACATTGTAGAAACTCCTATAATCCAAGCCTTCAGAATTCTGTGGTTCTGTGGCTGCAGAACTGGCCACAAAACTGGGCTCTTATAGGTGGTGCCACTAAAATCTCCATTTTGTGAGGAATTTTCATTTAAAAATACTAGGTTTCCACACTTCCGGGCTAATTTCCCCTCTGCATCTGTCCTGAAGCCACTCCCATGCTCAAGGTATGATGTCATCAATGACATCACCTGGTATATTAAGAAATGGCTGAACACAAAACTACCGCAGAAGTAAATAATCCCTGTTGCAGAAGTAAAATAAACATGTCACAGCCACAGATCCTAGGTGAAGTGCCGCAGAAAACTGAGGGTCCTGATTATAATATTGTATATTAAAATTCCAGTTAAAGAGCTAGTGTACTACCTGGAATTAATAGATCTCACTTCAAGGGGGAGCTGTTGCAGCGGGTAATACCATTAGGACTAAGGCTGTCAGGCGTTAGGACCTCACAGAAAAATATTTTAGCTAGCAGTCTCCTGGCACCACCTCAGTTCTTCTTTTTTCGCTGTTGACCCGTGAACATCGGATCTTTTCCTCAACAGTTTTTTCATCAGTTTAATGTCTTCATCGAATAAGCGGCGAAAAATCAATGTATGCATGTGGGAAGCAGATCCCGGTGAAGGACGGGCATTCTGCCTGCCTGATCTGCCTAGGCCCAGACCACCAGCCGGATGATTGCCTGCACTGCCTCAAATTCAAGAACAAGACCAGGATTTGCTGTGCCAACACCTTCAAGGCCTATCTTCTTGAGCAGCAAGTAGTCGCCATGCAGAAGGCTCCATCAAGACACAGTTCATGCTCTTCAACCAGGGAGTCTTCCCCCCCAAGGAGAAGAGATCAGGAGGGAAACGCCACCACTGAGGGAAGGAGAGGGCCAGATCGGAGTCCCGCCCAAAGTTGCCTCACTGGGCGTCTACTACTTCCACCTCCGGAGGGAGGTTGGAATCGGTTCCCCCAGGTACCAAAGCAGCTTCTGGGGGCACCCACAGGAAGTTGACCGCCTCTACACAGGTGAAAGGTGGGGAGTCTTCTTCTCAGGGACAGCCGTCCACCAAGATCCCCTTGGACCACCGACCCCACAAACATGGGTCAACCCATGAGGGACAGGAATTGGCTTTGGCCAAATCCACAGAGTCCAGTGCCCGAAAGCCTTCTGGGACATTCAAAAAACACAAGAAGCCGGATGAACCAGCAAAACTCCGGGAGGTCATCCGGTACTAGATAACTCCCCCACCCGAACACCGGGCATTGTCTGCCTCCCAGATGACTGGACGCTCCGACTCTGCATTGGAAAAGGAGCAAGCACCTCTGGCAAAAGAAAGGCCGTTGGCCCCTAAGGACCGACTGTCAGCCCGGAAGGATCGGTCGTCGGCCCTGGCGACCGATTCCGCAGACACGTGGGTGCCGGATGCCCAGCAGCCTCCATCAAAAGAACCAGACATCAGGCCACCAGACACCAAGGATCTGACGCCCAGCGTACCTGTTGACAAAGTGCCCAAGAACTGGTTGCCACCACCTCCGGACCAGATCCCCCGGACCCTAGGGCACTTCGAACCAGACGTCCCCACCGCCAGTCATTCCACTAGCTGAGGTGGGAACACTATTTAGTGCATGGTGGAATACCATCAAAGGGGATCTTCTCCCCAAACCCAGGGATCCATCCTCAGTACATCCTCCACCTAGAGACCTCACTTCTGAATGGCCTTTACCACCAAAGGGGCTCCAGCTGCAAGATAAAGAAGACAAGTGGACGCCTGGGTCAGGTAGCCGCAAAAGGCATCCATCATCCATCCCATCCTCCAGCAGACGTCCCACGTCATCTTCAACGGACATGCAGGGGACTAGTCTTCGGACTGTTCCTCAGAGGACAAGCTTCCCATTCCATCTCCAAATCAGAGGGACTCGCCGAGGTCACCCCCAGATGACCCATCCTTTCTGGACATTATGTGTCATATTCAAGCACAGTACCAATGGGACTTAGACCCAGAACGGCGTAGATTGGCCAAATTCTTGGGAGCCACAGACCCTAAGCCATTGGTCATCCCCCCTTTGGTGGAACCTTGTCAAGATGTGACCAGGTCCACATTGAGGCACCCAGCCACCATGACCGTAGTACCTTGTAAGGCCGATAGACTTTACAAAACACCAAAAGATTAGTCTTTTCTGGGTGAACACCCAAAGGCAGACTTGATGGTCCTGACAGCTGCCCATGGCAGGACACAACAAACACACCACATGAGTGCCCAGCCACCAGACCCAGAATCTAAAAACTTGGACCAGATGGGATGCAAGGTGTACTCCTCGGCAACTTGCACCATTAGGTCACTCATCTTCCTGGCCCACATGGTCACTTACCAAAAATCCCTGTGGGCAAAGGCAATGGACCTGTCCAAGGCACAGCCAGATTCAGAGGGTAAGGCGGAACTCCTTGCTGTCATTAAGTTTGGCATGGATGTGGATAAGCACATCCTAAGGAGTTCTTATAACTCCGCGGATACATCAGCAAGAGCAGCGACCACTGGCATTTGCATGCGGAGGCGAGTTTTGGCTCAGGGTTTCAGGCTTCCGACAGGATCTTCAGGATGCTATCCTGGATGCTCCTTTCCAAGGACCAGTCCTGTTTGGGCAGGACGCTGAAAAAATGATTACCAGAATTCAAGATTCAGATAAAGCTGTATCTGAAGTCCAAACAATGTACTGGTCGGAGCCACAATCCACACGCTGCCGTCCCTTTCGGAAAAATCGGGGACAGCGAGGAAGGTGCCAGACACAACATAAGAGAGGCTTCAAAAGAAAAGGCCACCCTGTCCCTTCAGGTGCCCAGAGCCCCAAAAACCACAAGGTGCCAAGACCTCCCCTGCCTACACCCTCCAACACAGCATGACTCCCTACCGACCCTCCCTCCACCAAAGCCAGTGCAGTGGGAGGCGGTAGAAGGGAGATTCTTCCTCTACCTATCCGGATGGTCCAGCGTAACATCGGACTAATGGGTTCTTTGGATAGTAGAAAGGGTATACTCCCTAGAGTTCACCCACTTTCCACCGGACAACCCACCAGTCCCCTACCACTGCTCACCCTCCCATGCACTCCTCCTGAGGGCAAAGATACAGGCCTTACTGGACAAAAGAGCCATACAGGAGGTACCTTTTGCTCGAAGGAGAAAGAGATTTTATTCCCATTTCTTCCTTGTCCCAAAAGATGGGAGACCTCCATCCCTTTCTGCACCCAAGTCATCTGAAAACCTTTATCGAATACAAATGGTTCAGAATGGTGACCCTGGCGAGCCTGTTACCAATGCTCCATCAAGGAGACTGGCTTTGCTCACTAGACATGCAGGATGCCTACATGCACTCCAAGATTCTGCCATCCCACTGAAAGTATTTACGTTATACCTTCCAAAGAGGACACTACCAGTTCAGGGTGCTGCCATTCTGCCTGTCCTCGGCACCAAGGGGTTTTATCAAGTGCCTAGCAGTAGTAGCGGCGGCCATCAGGAGAGGGGGGTCACTTTGTATATCCATACCTGGACGATTGGCTTCTTACTGCACCAACAGAATACCATTTTTATCAAGTGCCTAGCAGTGGTAGTGGCGGCCCTCAGGAGAGGGGGTCACTTTGTATACCCCTACCTGGTTGATTGGCTTCTTACTGCTCCAACAGAAGACCAATTGAACAGGACCTTGGAGGAGACATTCACCCTGTTCAAACAACATGAAGTCTTGCTGTATTCTGACAATAGCAGTGAGTACCAACCTTCGAACTGCCCCGGAGATGAAAGAGTTAACTTTCCATGCCAGGCATGGAATGCTGAGCTCGAGCTCGGTTGAGACTCTGTCTGTTGCTGTTTGAAATCAAACCGTCAGATTCTTTACTCCGCCTCACTGAACAGTCGCTCCGGAGATTTCTCCTTTGCTTGCTTCAATTTGTCGGTTAAAGTACGGTTTTCTCGGTTTTCAACCGAATTTAAACCGCAGCCTATCGGTTCAGTCTCTGTCTGTGGTATTCGTGAGTACTAGATAGGTTTATATTGTTTTTCTTTTCTGTGTGGAACTTGTAAATGGTTCATTGGTTCAGTTTGAACCGATCAGGTTGTTTAAAAATCTTTATTTCTACTTTTAGAGTGTGATTACTGGTTCTTATCGGTTCTAAAAAAGTTTTACTACGTTTTTTCCCGACCCGTAACACGGTCAGGAACTGATAAGAGTGTCTTTTGCCTGTGGATTGCCATTAAAAGGTAAGTTTTGTTAGGACTGGCACTATGTCTGAGAAACCCAAAAGAAAAACCGGGCCCACTGGGTTTCAGCACTGTAGTGTGTGTGTGGGGAAGTCTTTGCTAAGGCTGATCCCCACACCACCTGTGTTTATTGTCTGGGGTTTGACCACCTCGATTCAGACTGCCAGATTTGAAAAAATTTCCTGCAGCTACCCTAGAAAAGAGAGTTGGTAGGCTCAGGGAAAGGGAGGCCAAAAAGTCCGCTGACCCGGATGGCCAGCCTGGTTCGGTTCAAACTGAACCAGGAGTGCCCTCTGACCAGGGCAAAACTTCTTCGGGCCAAAGGAGAACCGATTCTGAGGAGTCGGTTCCGGTTAAGAGAACAAGAAGGGATAAATCAGCTGGTGTGGATCCAAAAGTTTCTTCTCCAACCGCTGATGAAATAGCCAAAGCAATAAAAATTGTTCAGTCGCTATCCCCGGTTCCGACCGAACCGGCACCATCAGGAAGGCGCTCGATTTGGCCGATTCCGGATTATGATTTGGAGGAATTTTATGAACTGGAGGAGGAGGAGGAAGGAGACTATGAGGAAAGTGAATGTGATTATGAAAGTCTGGATGTGCCCATTGACCCGGACATCTCCCCAGACAAAACTTCAGGAGTGTCTCCTCCTAGGCTTTCTGAGTCCCCTTCCCATTTCATGTTTTACAAGAAAGTGGCCAAAACCCTTCAGCTTCCTATGGAAGAAGCTGTGGATGACCAGGAGGAGCATGACTATGTGGAAATGATGGATATCCCAGAGTCCAGGAGGCTATCTGTTCCCCTACACAAGTCTTTTGGGAAACAGACATTTAAGATTTTAAAGACTCCTAATTCTATACCTCCTGTGGATAAAAGAATGGACAAGAGGTATACTTTGTCAGGCTCAGATACGGAGTTCCTTACCCAGCAATGTAGCCATGTTGGGGTAGTGCAGGCTGCAGACTGTGATAAGGCTAATATATCCTTGGCTTCACACCCCCTAGATAAGGACTCCAGGAGGATTGATGCCATGGCAAAGAAACAGTACATGGCAGCATCCTTGGGACTCAGGCAGGCCAATTATATGGCCTATACAGCTAGATATCAGAAATCTAGATGGGACACTGTCATGGCTTTAGCTAAACAGGTCCCTGGCCAGCTTGCCAAGGAGCTGGAGCAGGTGGCTGCAGATGGTATTGAGGCATCCAAGGTGCAATTCCATGCTGCAGTGGACTCCAATGATGTTTCATCTAGAGTCATGGCTACATCTGTGGCTTGGCTCAGATGTACTAGCCTGTCTCAGGATACCCAGACTAAGGCCATGGATTTTCCTGTTGTGGGTAATTCTCTGTTTGGGGAGCAAACAGAGAACTACATGAAGAAAATGGATGAATACAGGACCACCTATAGGAGTGCCCAGGCCAAGGAAAGGCAAGCCACTCCTCAGAGGCAGCATCCCAGGGGCAGGGGCAGGCCTTTTCATAGGCCTTTCTACCAAGCCCAGGCCTCCTCTTCTGCCTATGCTCAGAGGGGTTTCTTTAGAGGGAGAGGCAGAAAGGGTACAAGCAGGCCTGCTTCCACCCCTCAGCCTAAACCCCCTGCCAAACTGGCACCCTGATGGGTTTACCAGGGCCGATTCTCCACCACCTGTAGGGGGCAGGCTGGCTTACTTTGTCCAGGACTGGAAGTCTTTAACATCAGACAAATGGGTCCTGGAAGTAGTAAGCCAGGGACTGGTTCTCAGCTTCAAAAAATTTCCAAAGATGAGAACCAGATCCTTTCCACCTGCAAATCCTTCAGAGGCACTTGCCCTAGAGGCAGAGGTCTCTTCCCTCTTGGCTCTCAGAGCTGTAGAACGAGTTCCACCCCTACACAAAGGGAAAGGATTGTACTCCAGGTACTTCCTCACCCCCAAAAAGACAGGAGAATGGCGGCCCATCCTGGATCTCAGATATTTAAACAAGCACCTTTTAAAGCCAAAGTTCAAAATGGTGACTCTGGGAATAATTCTACCCTCTCTAAGGCCAGGGGACTGGCTAGTCTCCCTGGACCTCAAGGATGCCTATTTCCATATTCTCATCAGAAGCTCCCATCGAAAATACCTCAGGTTCGAGCTGCCCTCAGGCCATTACCAATTCAGAGCAATGCCCTTTGGCTCAACCTCTGCTCCAAGGGTGTTCACAAAATGCCTGGCAGTAGTAGTTGCTTCCTTAAGAAGGCAAAAGATTGCCATCTTCCCATACCTGGACGACTGGCTCATAGTAGGCCAGTCCCCAGACCAAGTCAAGTTACACCTACAGATAACTCAGCAACTGCTCACCTCTCTAGGTTTCCTTCCGAATCTTTCAAAGTCAGTTATAGAGCCTGTTCAGCTCCTCACCTTCATAGGTGCAGAGCTAGATACAAAAAAGGCAAGAGCCTTCCTTCCCCTGGACAGGGCAAGGACCCTTATCACACTGGCCTCTTCATTCACCCTACAGGTGTCTCGACCAGCAAGGCATTTTCTGCAGCTCCTGGGACACATGGCTGCTTCCACAGCAGTGGTGCAGGGAGCGAGATTTCAGATGAGGGACATTCAGTTCCACTTGAGAGCCTTTTGGTCTCAGAAAAAGGACCCTTTGACCAAACTGATACCAGTGACTCGAACCCTGATCCAGGCTTTGCAGTGGTGGCAGGATCAGGACAATCTAAGACAGGGAGTTCCTTTTGTCACTCAGTCTCACTCTCTAATCCTTACTACAGATGCCTCCCTCTTGGAGTGGGGGGCCCACGTGGGAGACCTGACCAACCAAGGGGTGTGGTCTCCTCAGGAATCTCTGCTTTACATCAATCTGTTGGAACTCAGAGCAGTGTTTCTTGCACTTCAAGCTTTTTCCAAGTCTGTTCAAAACAAGGTTGTTCAGATCAGGACAGACAATACCACCACAATGTGGTATATCAACAAGCAAGGGGGCACTTGGTCTACGGCCTTGTGCAGAGAAGCAATGAAGTTGTGGTCTCTGGCTTTTTCCCTAAACACCTCCCTTACAGCAGTACACCTCCCAGGCAAGGTCAATGTCCTGGCAGATGCTCTCAGCAGGATATCCCAGGGCCATCACGAATGGTCACTGGATCCCCTGGTTTTGGAGGTGATCTTCTCCAGATGGGGCACCCCACAGATAGATCTTTTTGCAGCCCCAGATAATCACCAACTTCCCCTTTTTTGCTGCAGGCCCCCAGTGTTGGGCTCAGTCCCCCTGGATGCCCTGGTTCTCAATTGGGAAGGGAAGTTCCTGTATGCTTTTCCCCCCTTCCCTCTCCTGTTCAAGGTGCTAGTAAAAATCAGGTCTCAATCCTGCAAGGTGATTCTGATTGCTCCAGACTGGGCCAGACAGCCCTGGTACCCTCTCCTGTTGTCCTTAGCAGTCCACCTTCTCTTGTCTCTTCCCAGGAATTACAACCTGTTAACCTGTGCTCAGGGGAGGGTTTGGTACCCGAATCTCAAATCTCTCGATCTCAAGGCCTGGCTCTTGAAGAGTTAGAGTTTGCTGATTTCCACCTTTCTCAAGGTGTTATGGATATTCTCAAGGCTTCTAGGAAGCCTTCCACCAGAAGTGCCTATAATTCTAAATGGAAAAGATTCTCCATATGGTGCTCTGGGAAGCATATTTCCCCAGAGTCTGCTGACCTGCCCACAGTCTTTGACTATATGGTTCATCTGAATAGCTTGGGACTCAGACCAGCTACACTAAGAGTGCACCTGGCAGCTGTCTCTGCTTTTCTTTCAACAGGTAAGCCTTCTTTTCTTTCAGCTCACCCTGTATTCTCCAAGTTTTTCAAGGGATTGCTTCATTCCAATCCGCCATTCAGGGACCCTGCCCCTGCTTGGGACCTTAATGTTTGCATTGCTCAGCTTATGCAACCCCCTTTTGAGCCTTTGTTCTCAGCAGAGCTTAAGTACTTGACTTGGAAAACTGTTTTCTTAGTGGCCATCACTTCTGCAGTAGGCTAAGCGAGTTACAAGCCCTGTCAGTGGAGCCTGATTTTATCTCTTTCCATAGAGATAAGGTGGTCCTCAGGACTAACAGGAAGTTTTTACCTAAGGTGGTTTCAGACTTCCACCTTAGCCAATCTATGTCTCTTCCTGTGTTCTTCACTGACCATTCCTCCTCTGGTGAGAGGAGGTTGCACAGTCTGGATGTGAAAAGAGCCCTTAGCTACTACATAGAGCATTACCAAGGGTCACAGGTTTGACTCCCTCAACTGTTCCTCACTTATGGTGAGGTTGGTAAGGAAAACCTGCCACTGAAGATCCATTGCCAGGTGGATTGTCTCTTGCATTCAATTTTGCTATGAAAAACTAGGTAGGATTCCACCCTCAGGCCTGAGGGCTCACTCTACCAGAGGTACAGCTGCTTCCTGGCTGCTGCCAGGGATATTCTATCTTAGAGATATGTCAAGCAGCTACCTGGAAAACAGTTCACACTTTTGCAAACATTACTCTCTCTGGATATCAAGGCTAGGAGTGATGCTTGGTTTGTCATATCAGTGCTTCAGAGCCTATTCCTAAGTAGGTTCTGTCCCTCCTCCATGGAGGTACTGCTTAGTAGTCTGTTATTGTCAGAATACAGCAAGACTTCATGTTGTTTGAAGAAAAATTACTCACCTTAGTAATGTTGTTTCTTCTAATGGAGTCTTGCTGTATTCATTATATTCCCTCTCAGAACCTTTTTTTTTTTTTTTTGGGATGTGGGTGGGCAGTAGCAGTGTTGGCACTCAGGAGGTGCCCCACCTTGTTTATTATCACCCTCTTTTCTTTGGGTGAGTGGGTGTTGTGTTTATTTCATTTTTTGGGTTTCCTGACTTGAGTCTTTCTTTTGGGACCAAAAAATCTTTTTATTATATTTAGTAGCCTGTTGGCTAATGTAGGTTTACAGCTTCCACACAGGACCCTCAGTGAGTTTAGCTCGTAAAAATCTGACGGTTTGATTTCAAACAGCAACAGACAGAGTCTCAACCGAGCTCGAGCTCAGCGTTCCATGCCTGGCATGGAAAGTTAACTCTTTCATCTCCAGGGCAGTTCGAAGGTTCGGACTCACTGCTATTGTCAGAATACAGCAAGACTCCATTAGAAGAAACAACATTACTAAGGTGAGTAATTTTTTCTTCCAGACTCTGGGCATCACCCTATACCTGCCCAAGTCACAACCGTGGCTAGCTCAAAGGCTGCAATACATAGGATCAGTCCTGGACACAGTCCATGGGATAGCTTTTCTGCTTACAGACAGAGCAGCAAGGCTAAGGGAAGTCACTCGCAGGGTACAGGACTCAGACTTGGTTCCAGCAAGAGTGGTTCTATAACTGCAAGGTCACATGATAGCAGCTATTGTTACAGTTCCACTCACGCGTCTGAACATGAGGATCCTGCAGTGGCACCTCAGGGTTCAGTGGGATCAAGGTACAGACGAGCTAGAAGAGCCCATTCGGATCTCAAACGCAGTCTGACAGTCCATGACCTGGTGGCTCACCCCGGCCCATCTGAGCATAGTGGTCCCCTTTCAGTGACCCAGTCCATAGCCGACTCTCACCAGTGACGCATCAGGACTGGGATGGGGAGAACATCTTGCTTCTCATCAGACAAGGGGCTCCTGGAACTCAACGGAACAAGTTCTTCACATAAACATTTTGGAGATGAGAGCCTTCCTCTATGCCCTTCAAGCCTTCCAAGGGGTACTCCTTCCCGGACTTCTACTGGTCCAGTCGGACAATACCCTGGTAGTCTTCCATTTTAACAAGCAAGGGAGTACACATTCATATCCCCTATGCAGAGAGGAGATGAGAGTTTGGTCCTGGGCGGTGGATCACAAGCTGGACATCACGATAGTCCATGTTCCGGGCATCCTCAACGTCCTTGCAGACAGCCTAAATCACTCTCGGTCGCAGACCCATGAGTGGGAACTACAGCAAGAAGTTGTAGACAATCTCTTCAATAGATGGCGTCAGCAAAAAACAGACCTCTTTGTGTCCCCACACGGCATCAAACTGCCCAATTTCTGCTCACTAGATCTAGGACCTGGTGTTTTCTGGTGAGACGCATAGTCCCTCTCTTGGACAGGGATGTTTCTGTATGCTTTCCTTCCCTTCCCTCTTCTTCAGAGGGTCCTGCTCAAGTTGCAGGCTGAAGAGGCCAGGATGATACTGGTAGCTCCATTCTGGCCTCGACAGATTTGGTTCCTGCTGTTGCAACAGCTGGCATCGGAACCGCCAGTTCCATTGCCCCTCTCCACTCACTTGCTCTGCAAGAACAAGGGACGTTGGTCCATCTGGCCCTCCGGTGCCTGCATCTGCATGCTTGGCTGCTACGGACTTAGCTAGGGAAAGATTTGGAGTATCCCTCAGAGTGGCAGTGGTGCTCATGGCAGCGAGAAAACCCTCTACCAGGGCGACCTGCAGCATGAAATGGAAGCTTTTCTACTTATGGGTGATTCCCCTTTCTCTGGATCCCCTAGGTTGTCTGGTGGAATCTGTGCTGGAGTATCTTGTACACCTGTCGGACTTAGGTCCCAGTTACTCGTCCATAAAGATGCATCTCTGTGCTCTGTCAGCTTACCATGCACCAATAGACGGGAAGACTCTGGCACAGCTGGACATCTGCAAGACCTTCCTGAGTGGTATCTTGCATATTAAACCCCCAGGAGAGATCCAGTACCATCCTGGGATCTCCTGTTTGTGTTAGAAAAGCTCACCTTGCCACCTTTTGAACCAGCTGCAATCTGTGAGCTCCTCTTTCTTTCTTGTAAATGTAACCCATATGTCCATTTTTGCAACATGGATATACATATGGTATTAACGGGTTCGGGGAAGGATGAGGTTACCTGGCACAAGAGATGTAGGTTTGGCTACTCTGCACAGGGGCACCCAAGTAAATCCAACTACAGGAAGCAATAACTGTAATGTCCAGAACCAGAATTGGGATTTTTCAGTGTGGCTTTATTTATTAACTCACTGAACATAAACAAAGCACTGCATGGTCCCCCCAAAGGGCTACGTAACTGTAATGCAGATTAGAGGTTAAACACAGCGGTCCAATTGAGGAATGAACACAATACAACAGTTGTCTGGCTTTGGACCCACCAGGCACTCAGCCCGGACTTTGCATGTGCATTGGATACATAGCCCGACTGGCCCGGCTCCCCTGCTGGCCACTCGACTGACGGTCCACTTGGCGAATGAACCCAAACTCTACTTGGAAAGACATCCCATCAAACAAGGAGGCTCCCAAACTGTGGCTCCCCACACCACTTGAAGTCTGCGACTCCTAGAGAGATTTTGTTTTCGTACCTCCAATTCGAAACTCCCATCAAACAGGGAGACTCCCATCCAACAAGGAGTAATTTTCCTATCCTGTGGCTCCTCCACCACTTAAGTCTCTGCGACTGCTAGAGAGATTTTCAAGTTGGAACCCACGTCTAGGTACCCACCCCATCACTGGCCAAGCATGAGGCAAGTATCAAAACACAGAAGAAATCCGTAGAGGTGGACCTGGTTACTAAAAGATGGGGGTTTTCCACCTCCAGCTCCCACAGCCCATACCTGGCCATTTCTCTGGACACACAGAACTTTAGACTTAAAATGTAGATTGACGATGGATGACCTGAAGCACCCCTCTACAATGAACTTTAATCCATTAACACTTTAAACAGATGACTGCTCTATTTGTTTGTCCTAGTTGACATAGTCCTCCCAAATAGCAGTCCCCGATACTTGAAATCCAACTGAAGAAAAGAAGTTGTTTGCCCCTTCCAATGGGGCCAAACACTCACCTATTCGTTGCAGGTGCCCCACAGGTGAAAAACTGTAACCTTTGCTGTTATACATGAACAGACTGAACTTAAATTGAAACAGGCAGCTTTCTTCCCAAGGTGGGAGAAGGGGATTGCCCCTGGAACCCACAAAGAACTTTTCCTTACCCTTCCCCCAGAGGAAGGGGGGTAAACAGACAACTACTGGTGTCCTTCTTGTTTGCTTAAGGACAAACTGAAGACTCACTTTGAATTCCCAAGATTCTAAACTTACTCTGAGCTGAAGATTCCAAATGTGGCTCATGCAGCTGTGACAGTTCTATTATGATGTCATCCCTCTAGTCTCAGCTGTGACTGAGGACAGAGTGAGACAGTGTGAAACCCATTTAACTGGAGTTTCTAGCTGCCTTCCCTGCCTACCACTAGGTCTTACTGGGATTCTAGTAACCCGGGTTACAGGGTTACACTTGCCTTGACCAGGAAAATGACTGTCCCCAGTCATTATGCATCCGGCCTTAGTCATCCCATTCCCCTATGTGCTACCCATGGAGGGGGTGATCAGGCCTCTCCCACCGCAAAGGAAAGCACAGGTAGGCAACACTAAGGGCCTAGAGGCCTATAGCTGACATATCAGCCTCTACTCTATCCACTTACAATGGACACCTAGTGGCTCTGGTAGAACCGTCCAGAGCATAGCCCTGATAGATCAGCACTGCAGTCCCTATGGCCACTGAGGACCACAGCCTGTCTATCCCCCCTAACCCTCTAGGGAAAACCTATCTGCCTCTTACATAACATCCCAAACAAAAACAAAACCCGAGGACCTCCCCGACCTTGGGCAGCCTGCAACTACAACCATTAGAACACAAACAGTACTTTAATTTTTACACAAGCACTGAACGAGGAACTCCGATGAGCCCCTCCTCCTCTTCTTGTCTTCTCTTCTGTCTTCTAGGAACACCTGTAGAAAAGACAAAAACAAAAAACACACCCTAATCTGCATTTACGATCTACCTAAACAACAACAGTGACAACAACAACAACCCTTACCATACAGGAAAAACAGAACACTAAACAATCCCAAAAGAAAAAATTTTTTTTTTTTTTTAGAAAAGTAGAAAAGACAGTATATACATTAAGTACAGAAATGACATTGATAACAATACACTTCTTTGGGGATGGAATGCCCTAAATGTCCCACTAGTGACTACAAGGCCGAAGGCCAGTCCGATGAAGTCCTCTCCTGGGCAGACCCGTGAGCACAGTTCTTTGAGCAATAATCCCGAAGAGAGGTCTTCTTGGACAGTTCACACACTGTTTGAAGTCTGTAGTGTAGGGTGTGTTGCAATGTCATAAAGATAGAATAAAAGAATTTTCTGACTCACCAGCCTCTTGAAGTATTCGACGTCACAAACCTGGTCCCTGCGAAGACTCTCCTGGCAGCATTTCTTCTGATACAGCTGGGCGGACATCTTCCAGGAACCCACAGGAGTGCACATCTGGAAACAGCTGGGCTGATGTCATAACTGGAGAAGGAACCTTAGAACAGGAACAAAAAGAGAAACAGCTGGTCCGGCATCATCCGATTACCAGGCGATGAACAGGAAAACAGCTGGGCTGGTGTCCTCTCTGGATCTGAAGTCATCTGGTGGTACCAGTAGATGGTTGCTGAATAGGGCAGTACACTGTGGACTGAAGAGTATGGGGCACCTGAGTTTTTGTTTATTCATATTGGCAGTTCAATAAGATTACTTCACAGTGTAGATGTGGCAGTATTGACTACAACTGCTCGGCTCTCCATTTTGTAGGCACGAGCTTAATTACTGGGAGGTCCTTGCACTGAGGCCAATAGTAGAGGAGGTCAGGGGCTTGAATTATTACTCCATCTGGACGCACATAATTCACACAGTGGGAGACTTCACATCTCTCTCCATCCACTATTCTCACTCTGTCCATAAACAGTGTCCTGCCTCTTCCACTGTGTATACTTTCGTGGAACAGTCTATTCTTTACATGCTGGTTAGCCCCAGGATGCACATGTTTCATTGCTTCATCCCAGATCCAGGATTTCCTGCAGTTCTCAATCTCCTCCCAGACTCTCCGAGGAAAGGTAGGAAAGGTCATACCAAGATTTCATTGGCCTTTCTACGAACCAGTCTCTCCTCTTTACTTGCTTTGGTCAATCTGAGACCGCTGGCCTGGCTTGGGGTGGCCAGTCCTGGTTCTGCCAGCCATCCTCAATGAAATTAAAACGGATCCCTGACTACTTCTTCTTCTTCTGGTGAAGCCAGGGCAGTGGCATCACCACCTTCTTGAACACATTCCTCCGAGGCAAGATCTTGAGGCTGTGTACCCATTCCTTTCTCACAAGGCCACATAGGTTCCCCCTCATCTTCCTCTTCACTGAGGATCTGAGCCCAGGAGTGAGCAGTAGTTCTCACCCCCGAGACTATCCATTCATCACTGGGAGCGAAGGTCAACACCTCCCATTCAAAGGCCTCCCGCATCTCATCTTCACCTTCGAGACTTGGGCTAGGCCCCCCCACCCAGGGGACTATTGATGCTTTATCTGAACTTGCTTTCTGAGATCCAGCATCCAACACTTCAATTTCAGCTTCAGTCTCTAATTCTGCACTTTCTAACTTTATGCCACACTCCCCCGGGGGACCTTCCTCCACAGGCTCCGCCTGATGCTGTGTGCTGCCAACTGCAGATTCTTAAAGTTGTGTCCATGTGGGAGCCAAACGAATTTGAGGCACTTTATACAAGCCATATTTTTGTAGACAACCAGCACAGTGAGGAATCATGAAGACATCCCTTCCAGCACTCAAGCACATCTGGCATACACGCACTGGATAATTAGGAATTGCCACATCAGGAGGGAGTTGCTCTCTATAGCACCAATTTTCAATGTCTCTCAATCTATTTACTGCTGCTGTTACTGCAACCTGGGCATGATCCGATAGCGAGCTGGTCCTGAGGCCATAACTGCAGAAAAACAAACAAAGTTCACTGTAACTGAAAGTCCCACTTTAAATGAACACACTCTGTAGCTTTAAAATGGTTCCTCTGCTGCTGTGTTTACTTTACTACCCCACCCTGTAATGGCGGCGGCAGCACTCCTGTGCATCAACATTCAGACTCTGGGTCAAGCCACTGCACACCCGATTTACATCAGCTACTAATAACTTTTATTTAAACTGCACAACTTGCTCTGTTCTGGCTGTTCTCACATTTACAGGATTTTCCTTGGACTTTTCACATGCTGGCAACATTTATTCAGTCACAGTCCCTTTTAAAACTTCAGGTTTCAGCACAGGATTGCCTGCTTTTACTAGTGTTGCACTTATTTTACAACCCACAGTCTCTTTCTGGCTGCAAACTTTAAACTGAGGCTACTTTCATTGCTATGCACACATTTAATGGATTTACAGACTTGCACTTGCCAGCAGGACATCACACAATCGCTACTTGCAAAGCGACTATATCACACACATTTTATGTGGCATTATCTGAAAATCACTGATTGGAGCAGTTTTAAATCGTTTACTCACTGTTATGGTAGCAGATTGCTGCGATGTAGCCCTGTGTTGTGTACAAACCCAAAGTTTTTACCAAAGGTAGTGTCTGAGTTCATGTTGAACCAGGACATCCAACTACCAGTTTATTACCCAGAGTACTCAAACAAAGGGGAGACATTGTTACACACTCTGGATATACATCGAATTTTGCGTTACTGTCTGGCCAGGACTAGTTCCACCAGGAAGACAGACCACTTGTTTGTCTCCTTTGCCCACAGGAAACTTGGAGCACCAGTCACAAAACAAACTTTAACTAAGTGGCTTGTGCATTGTATCACTTTTTGCTACCTGCACCACAACAAACCCCTACCGGAACCGCTGAGGGGTCACTTGACCAGTGGAGTGGTGACATCTTTCGCTTCCCTTCTAAATGTATCTTCAGCGGACCTCTGTGCGGCTGCTACTTGGAGTTCAGCGCATACTTTTGTGAGGCACTAGTCTGGACATTGCTTCCAGGAGGAGAGCAGATTTCGGCCTAGCAGTCCTTCAGGGACTTCTCTCCTAATTTCTCACAGTTTTTATTGTCTTCCACCCTTTCAATCTGGGTCTCTTCTTGGGCATTACTTGGGACTCAGTCCTAATAGTATTACCTGCTACAAGAGCTCCCCCTCAAATGAGATAGTACAGTTATGTAAGAACTTACCCTAACAGTAGACCTTCGAGAGGAGCTCTTGCAGCAGGTGGCCTTCCCACCCACCTGCCCCCAGGGACACATTACATCTTCTCTTTGGGGTGGAAGATCCTCCTCGGTTCTCCATCTGTTTTTTCTGCCGGGTCTTCACTCCGGCGGGAGAACTGAGGTGGTGCCCTGCCACGGACTGCTAGCTAGAACATTTTTCTGTACTTTAGAACTTTAGAACATTAACTGTACTTTATTCTCTCTCCTAAAGCTGGTCTCTGGGCTCATTACTGATGGGATGTCCTTCCTGGTACCACGTGACAGACAGGATGCAGAGCACTGCAGGGCGTGGATATCCTCCCTTCCCCTCCATTTCCTGTAGCCACCAGTTTACTTCCTGCCTTTCAAGAGGCAGGTACTCTGCAGGGGCTCTGTCCCTGGAAAGACAGAGCTGAAGACTTCAAACTGTAAGTATGGAAAGTTTTCTTTGAGGAATACCCTAGAGAGCAGGGATTTTTTGTTCCGACACTCTTTCCAGCTCTCTTTGTTATCGGGGGTTGCACGCTGAACAGACTGGCCTTCAGCCTTTCCATGCTTTAGAAGGGGTATAGCAACGCTGCATTTTCAGCTCCTCCCCCATCGGACAATTCAGTGAAAATGTGCTTTACTGGGGCTATTTAACTTTCCTTGGGGGCATTTTCTTTTCTGTGGGAGTCTCCCGTACAACTGAGGAGCCTCACCCATACAGCTTAAGAGCCGCTCCCGACGGCCACTTCAGCCCAGGCCATCAACGACTCTCCTCATCGATGAGCTCCAGATCCTTCCCGCTGCTCGTCGATGGGTGCACAGTTTACTGCATGAAGAGTGGACTGTGGAGGCAGTAAAGTGCGATAGCGCTCCACATGCTATTGGTTCCACCAATAAGCACTTCCAGTTCTCAGCTCGTCACCAGAGATCAGCCGTCGGCTCTGCTCGCCACAAGGATAGCACACGTAGACCGTCGACAGGCATCACAGGCTCCTTGCTTGTCAACGGAGGACTCCTTATCAGGCGGCACAAGCTAAAGAGGTTGTCGACGAGCGCTTCAGTCTTGCTGACTGATGGGGGACTCTGGCAACAATAAAAGAGGTTGTCAACAAGCGCTTCAGTCTTGTCAGCTCGTCGATGGAGACTAGCAGATCGTTTGGAGCAACTCAAGTTTTACATCATCAATGGAGTCCCGCCAGCACTCCTAGGCTGCTTCTGCCCACATGGTTGGAGTCCAGCACCCTCTGCAGGATTGTTCCTTGGGGACCACCTCTCCAACACATATTTTTCGGCCAGCAACTAGAAGAGGCTGTCAAATCTCCTTCCAGCACTCAAGAGGAGGATTTGGGGAATAAGGCAGCACTAGAACGGGGGGCTCCAGTTCCTACAATCTTCAGAATGTCTTCTGACAAGCCCTCCGAGGGCAGAAAATGCCACAAATGCAGATCCCCCCTGTTGGCCACCTTTGCAGGCTCTCTCTGCTTAAAGTGTGAGAAAACAGTGGCCACAAGGTAAGAGGATGCCATGGAGACGTCCATTTCAGAGTCCCAGAAAAGCGGCACCTGACTGTGAGGTTGAAGGAGGCCTCAGTCTTGGTTGGGGGGGGGGCATAATTCATCATCCAGGTCTCTGGCACCAGATCTTATAGAAAAGTTAAACAGGGCTTATGTGCTCAACCTGTCAAGCTTCAGTATCCTACTGCCCCAGAACGACGGTCTCACAAGAAGGCTCCGAAAGTGAACCCCATCTCCGTCCTCCGAAGTGGAGGAGCGACTTTCATCTCATCACGACAAAAGGAGAAAGAGGACCCAATCCAGGAGCAGGTCTCTGGACACCCACAAGGGGAAACACTGATGAAACAGGTTCCCGGCCCCCTTGGAGTCCAGTACCTCCTCCCCAGAAGAAGGGGAACTCCCGGATGACTGCTCAGATTCAGACGCTTCGCCATCCAGGAACTTTGACTTGGATGACCTCAACTTCTTCATCAGACAGGTGATGGACAACATTCACTTGGGTCCTTCGCCAGCCCCTAAACAGTCAACCAGCTTTCAGACTTGCGTCTTCCTCCAAACCAACCACAGCATTCCCTATCCCTCTGGCTATAGACTTACTAAAAGAAGAGTGGCAAGGACCAGAATGCACCTATCTGATCCCACGCTGCCTCGCCAGGTTGCTAAAATTCAACAGGAGGCATAGGGAGAAATGGCTAGACTGCCCCCAGGATCGTTCCACTAATCTCCAATCTCACCAAAAAGACAGTTATCCCAGCAGAAGGCGGGGCCTCCCTGTGGGACCCTGTGGATAGGAAATTGGATGCATCCCTCAGAAAAGCTATTCAGACGTCCTCAACCTCACTCAAAGCAGCTATGGCTGACCTGTTCTCTGCACGAGCCGCACTCTCCTGGGCCACTGACCTGGCTTTTCAGCTTGCTGACAAGCCAGAGAAAAACAAGCTTGCTATACAGCAACTACAACTCATGGAATTGGCCTCCGCCTACTCAGTGGACATGTCTGAGGAAGCAGTCAGGTGTGCAGCAAGGTCCATATTTTACCAGACCTCGGCACGGCGCAACCTATGGCTGCGGGCATGGCATGCGGATGCCTCTTCAAAGGTGCACTTGGTGAATGCCCCATATGAAGGAAGTCTCCTCTTTGGCTCAGCTCTTAAAGAAGTGGTTAGAGAATCTGGGGAAACAGCAAAGGTACACATGCCACAAGCAAGGGGCAGGGACAGATCCTGGTCATCGGGCTCCAGATGGAATTTTGAGACCCAGAACTATTCAAAAGGGCAAAATAAGAGCTTTTCAGGCAGACAAACACGGTTCTCTTCTCGCTGTAAGCGTGGCACCAGAGGAGGAAGAGGTGGCACCCGTGATGCCAGGGGCGACAACAAAAAACCACAGTGAGAACCTCTGGACCCATCCTCAAGTAGGGGGCAGACTTTCCAGTTTTTTTCGAGGAATGGGTCCACACCACCACAGAGAGTTGGGTTCTGGACATAGTACGTGATGGTTACTTGATCGAGTTCGACTCAAAGCCCCAGTTGCCCCATGTGATTCCTTAGCCCATTTCCAACAACCAAGTAAGGAAAGTGGTGATGTTTCAAGCGATTACAGACCTTCTTCAGGCACGGACGATTGAACAAGTTCACCCTACAGAATGGAACTGGGGCATTTACTCACTTTTCTTCATAGTATCCAAACATTCCGGGGGATTCAGACCCATCCTAGACCTAACATTTCTGAACAGTTTTGTGTGCAACAAAACATTCAAGATGGAAACCCTTTCATCCACCATCAGGGAAATCCATTAGGGGGATTCTTTGGCCTTGATAGATTTGCAAGATGCCTATCTGCATATCCCCATCCGAGAGTCACTCAGACAACATCTCAGGTTCAAGGTGGGGGAACGTCACTTCCATCTCACACTGCATACCTTCGGTCTTTCAACAGCCCCCCGAGTCGTCTCCAAGGTCCTAGTGACTGTGATTGCTAGTCTCAGTCAACAAGGGATCCAGCTCTTCCCCTGTCTGGACAAAAAATAAAATAAAAGCCCCGCAGTTCAATCAGGTAACCGAAGCAGTGGCAGAGGTCATACAGTGCCTCTCCTCACTCGGTTTTGTCACCAACCGGAAGAAGAGTTATTTAATCTCGTCCCAGGCCTTGAGTCATCTTGGAGCAGACTTCAAAACTTGAGAGACAAGGTTTCCCCCACAGAATCAAAGTTCAACGACCCTCGGGACTCTCATCAGCAGATTCCAGTCAGCAAAACACTTGCTGGCTCACTGCTTCATGCAGCTCATAGGGACCACGATCTCCCTGGCAGACTCAGTCCCCAGGGCACTGATTCACATGCAACCCATCCAGGCGAGCCTCCTCAAACAGTGGTCTGAGTCCAGAGACAGTCAGGGGTAATAGATCCAAATTCCTTACCAGGTGAAAGCCTCCCTTCATTGGTGGACTCTGCGATCCAATATTATGAGACGTCGCAAGTTGGGCCATCCTCGCCAGGTGAAGATCACGACCGACGCCAGCCTTCGGGGCTCACCTAAGATAGCTTTTGGCACAAGGCAAGTTGTCTCTGATGGAAGCCTGGTGCAGCATCAGCGTTCTGGAAATGAGAGCAGTACTCCCAGCACTCCAAATGGTTCAAAGATCAGATCTCCAACCTGGACATTCTGATCCTAACAGACAGTCGAACAATGATGACTTACATCAATCACCAGGGAGGCACAAGGAGCTCTCGGATGCTGAGAGAAACCCTTCTGCTTTTTCAGTGGGAAGACTATCACCTTGCAAGCGTGATGGCCATCTACATCCCAGGTCAGGAAAACATCACGGTAGATTGGTTAAGTCAAAAGAATGTCCTGCCAGGGGATTTTGGGAGCTGAAGTGCCGTGCCTTCCATATTCTCACTGTTCGGTGGGGCCTTCCGCAGGCAGATCTTTTTGCCTGCTGACAAAACTCCAAAGTCCAGGAGTTCTGCTCCCTAATCAAGGACGAGCTCGCAGTAGCTCAGGATGCTGTCTCCATAAACTGGGGTCAGTATGATCTCCTGTATGCTTTTCCCCCAGTTCCGCTACTCTCTAGGGTCTTGCACACAAAGTCACTATGGCTCAGGCAGAACTGATTCTAGTCTGGCTGCACTGGCTCCACCGTCCATGGTTCCACGTCTGGTTCACATGTCAGTCCAACCTCCACTGATTTTTCAGATCGGCCCGGACTTCTTTATCTGGGTCTGGTGCTGCACCCCAATCTGTGCAACCTGTCCCTCTTGGCAAGGAGATTGAGCAGGAGACTCTCAAGGAGCTAGGTTATACTCCCCCTGTCATTGAAATGATGGTTCACTCAAGGCGGCCCTCTTCCTCTAAGGTCTATTACAAAGTATGGTGAAGGTTTCTCTTCTGGCTGCAATCAATACATATGTCAGTGTGGTGTCTCTCCCCACCATTCTTCAAGTCCTGCAAGAAGGCTTTGAAAAAGGTCTCCAACCGGCAACCTTGCGGGTCCAAGTTTCTGCCTTGGGAGCACTTCTGCTAGCTGATTCAGGTGAGTCCCTGGGTGCTCGTCCCCATTTGAGAAGATTCTTGAGAGCAGTGACTCTAAAACGTTCTCCAGTCAAGCCTATCGTTCTGCCTTAGAGACTCAACTTTGTCCTCAAGGCCCTAATCAAGGCTCCCTTTGTACCTCTCAAAGAGGCATCACTCATCTTTCTGTTGATGAAGGTCACTTTTCTTATAGCAATCCCTTCAGCCCGATGCATCAGCGAGATAGGAACCCTTTCGACCAAAGAACCTTACACTGTGTTTCATCAGGACTCTGTGGTCCTGCAAACAAATCCATGTTTTTTACCAAAGGTGATGTCTCCCTTCCATTGTAACCAAGAATTGAATCTTCCTTCCTTCTGTCTCTCTCCCAAGAATGATAAAGAGAGGAATTTACACGCTGGATCATAGAAGAGCGTCAAGCTGTACGTTAAAATAACTGATTCAATATGCAAGAATTTCAAGCTTGTTCATTCTCACTTTGGGACAGAACATGGGCAAAAAAGCCTCAAAAGACTCTGTTGCAAGGTGGATTCTTTCCACCATAACCATCGCCTACCAGAAAGCGGGAGTGCCTCTACCAAGTCCAGTTGGGGCCCATTCAACAGATCAGTGGCAGCATCATGGGCAGACTTCAGAGAAGCCTCTATGGCAGACTTATGCAGAGCGGCTATTTGATCATCCATCCATACCTTTGCAAAATTTTACAGATTGGATGGTATCGCCTTCGCTGAGGCATTGATTGGCCGCTGGGTCCTCCAGGCAGTGGTGGACCCTTAAAAGAACATTTACATTCTTCCTACCCAGGAAGCAAGGGGATGTACTGCTTTAGTATATCCCATCAGTGATGAGCCTGGAGACCAGCTTTAGGGGAGAGAAATCGAAATTTAAGTATCTGTAAATTTTCTTTCTCTAACTGCTTGTCTCCAGGCTCCTTCCCTCCCAGAATGTTTAAAGTTGGCCCGTTGGCTGCATGTTCAGGTTAACGTTTCTTCTTTTTGTTTCCAAGTTTATGTAGTACTACCAGGATGCAACTGCTTTAGGAAGAACTGGTGGCTCGGGAAGGGGAGAGGAGGATATCCACACCCTGCAGAGCTCTGTATCCTGCCTGTCACATGGTACCAGGAAGGATATCCCATCAGTGATGAGCCAGGAAACCAGCAGTTGGAGGAAGAAAATTTACAGTTACTTAATTTTCAATTTTTCAGATGTAGTCAGCTATCACTTCTTGTATCTGTAGTATTTTTTCTTTTCTGTTTGTTAATGAGAAGATTTTTCACCTGGCAGTACTGGGCTGATGTGTAAAGCAGCACTCTGGAGGCTAAAAAAAAAGTTAAGTTTTGTTCTTCCCACTAAATCATAGGGTAGGGTAGTGTAGTCCCTGCACCTAGCCAGGTAGGACTACAGCAGAGCACCTTTGGGGTTTTCTTTTTAGTGTTTTAGTTTCATTCAATGAACTATTTCTGCTGAGTGTCATTCTGCCTAGTAGGTGACACTGGGCTTATTTTAGTAGTTTTTGCTTTGTGGCTGTCTGGAACAGGTGACTTTTGAGTCTCCTTAACTTTGGCTGAGAGTGAGCGGACTCATGCTTAGCTAGTGACTGGGTGTATAATGTATAAATGCTGCTTCACATTGGAGCAGTATGTGATTATTAGCTGATACTATTCGTTTGATCGTGCTGTGATATCTTAACTCCATAATTTTGCATGGGCGATCACCATAATAATAATTAAAAAATATAATTTATAGTCATTCTGGTATCTTGTGGTAAGTGTGTAAGCTTCACCCTATCAGTCTATTTAAAAGAGTTTATGTGATTGGATGAAAACTATTGATTACAACATAAACACAAAAAATAAACCTTGGGAGGTGCCTCAGTGTTGCCTAGTTATAACACCTAGAGACTTTCTGAGAATTGCAGGTACCTGAGGTGACTACTGGGATCCTTGTGAAATGGGGACCCCTCATAGTATCTAGTAAATTGGTACAGTAGGTGACATCAATACATTATTAATGCTAGATGGTGACTTAGTAGTCCAGTGCAAGGAATGTAAGATGCATCTACTAGTGGAACCCCACATAAGAAAAACAATTCTATGCGACAAATGTACAGTTGATAGAGAGTTCTGCTGGAAGAAATGCAGGAAGTACAAATGAGACTAGAAAAAGTCAAGACAAGCTTAGACAAATTTGAATTGGAGATGAATACTGGAAAATCGATAGTGTCAAAGGATAAAGAGAATTATAACATTCACAATGCTAATATTGAAAATATGACAGAAATAGACAGCCAGGGTAAAAGGAAACAGACAGAAAAGGGCAAAGAAAATGAGCATCACTGGTGCTTGGTAAGAGGCACCAAAAGATCAAAGAGAGGACGGCTAGCAGATGCTCATCTCAAAAGTTTTGAAGACGAAAAAAGATGCAGTACAGAATGAGGTAGAGAATGCAACTACTGATATAACACCGGTAGTGCACGAGGAAACAGGAACTGGAGAAAAGGAAACTAATACTACAGAAACAATAATAGTAGGAGACTCTATTTTGAGATTTTCGGATAGCATAATATGTGAAGAAAACAAGGAGCATATCCAAGTCACTTGTCTCCCAGGGGCCATAACTAAGGATATAAGGCAATGGTTGAAAAACCTTCTGGAACCACAAAAGACACCTCCGCTAATGATAAATCATCTGGGACCAAGTGATACAAAAAAGAAAAAACTGATGCATGAGATACAAAAAGAATTTATAGAAATAGGAAAGTTGCTTAAAGAATACAAATGTTTAGCAATATTTTCAGTAATACTACCCGTGCCACGAGTAAGAAAAGAGCAAACGGATAAAATAAGATCAGTAAACTATTGGCTAAGAACATAGGCAACAAAGGAAAATTTAAATCCGTCTGACATTGGGAAACTTTTGCCAACAGACAGGGTCTATTCTTTATAGAGACTGGCTCCATTTAAATAAAAAAGGGGTGGTGTTATTAGGAAAAAGGATTAAAGCAGCAATCAATTTAAATTTAAACTAAAAAGTGTGTGTGTGTGTGTGCATAATACACTAAACATTCCCCTAAATACAAGCTCATCCATAGAAGCACTTACAGAAGGGTCAAGAAACGACAGGATCCCTAACAGCAAATACAATATAAGATCTCTAAAAATTTTGTATCTGAATGCTAGATCCTTGAATAACAAACATGATGATTTAAAAGTAGTAATAGCAAATAAATATGATGTCATATCTGGTGTCAAGACATGGTGGAATGATAGAAACATAGAAGTTAATGGCAGATGAGGACTGCAAGGCCCATCCAGTCTGCCCACTTCTTTTTCTATCTTATAAATGTGCAATTGGCCTTTGCTCTGTCAATGGCCTATCTATTCATACCCATCTGTATTGCTCCCTTATGTCTATCCCATGCCTGTTTGAAGCTCTGCACTGTATTCATATCCACCACTTCCTGAGGTAGGCCATTCCATGCATCCACCACCCTTTCTGTGAAAAAGAATTTCCTCACATTACCCCTTAATTGGCCTCCCTCTAATCTCATGCTGTGTCTTCTTGTCCTGCTATTTTTCTTATATTGAAACATGTTAGACTCTTTTACCTTGCTAATGCCCTTAAGGTGTTAGAATGTTTCAGTCATATCACCTCTCTCCCTCCTTTGCTCTAGGGTATACATATTGAGCTCTGTTAATCTGTCATATGTTTTCTGATGCAGTCTCTGCACCATTTTGGTTGCCCTTCTCTGGACTGCCTCAATTTGGTTAATGTCCTTGTGAAGGTGTGACCTCCAGTACTCCAGATGGGGCCTAACCAGTGTCTTGTAAAGAAGGATTATTATCTCCCTCTTCTGACTTGTGATACCCCTACTAATACACCTTAACATCCCCCTAGCCTTACCTCCTGCTTTAGTGGTCTGCTTGGATGATTTCAGGTCATCGGTGATGATGATGCCCAAGTCTCTTTCTTCCCTTGTGACTGCCAGCAACTCCCCTCCCAGCCTATAGGTGGCTTCAGGGTTTCTCTTCCCTATGTGCATGATCTTGCACTTCTTTGCATTAAATCCCAGTTGCCACTCTTCCGACCATTTTGCTAGTTTATCCAGATCTCTTCTCATTCTGCCCATCCCATCTGGATCATCTACTCTGTTGCAGATCTTGGTGTCATCTGCAAACAGACAAACCTTACCCTCCAGTCCATCTGCAATGTCACTGATGAAGATATTGAAGACGACTGATCCCTGAGGTACCCCACTTGTGACTTGCATCTCTTCTGACAGTATACCGTTTACCACCACTCTCTGTTTTCTGCCTGTCAACCAGTTTGCCACCCAGTTGACCAACTTCTGATGATGCAAACTGGGGTCAGGAACTCTAGGGGTACACATTGTACAAAAATAACAGGAAGAATAAGATGGGAGGAGGTGAGGCATTATATGGCAACAATTGGCTGAAAAGTCAACAGGTCATGGGGACTTTTAACTTCCACCGAAGACAAAATGGAAACACTTTGGGTAGATATCATAGCTAAACATAAAACACTAACAGTAGGTGCATGTTATAGACCACCGAACAGTAATAAAGATTACAATGAGGCCCTATTACATGAGATTAGAGAAAAACAAGCATATTCTTATTATGGTTGATTTTAATTTTGGCCATATAGATTGGACAACTGATGCAACAAATGGTAGATTGGAGAATGAGTTGATAGATATAATAAATTAATAGACTGGAACAAATGGTGGTATAACCCATATTGGATTTAGTGATAACAATATAAAAGGAAAAAACACCAAGTGTGAAAGCCAGGAGCCGTTAGGATCAATTGATCAAGCTATGATTAAGATTAATTTATACTTTAGATCTAAAAAATTCAAAAACAATCATATTCTGTACAATTACAGGGCTGGAAATTATTCAGAAATAATAAAAGATATGGCATTCTGGCATTGGGGGCAGAGTTCCTGAATAAGACAGTTAATGAAAAGTATAGCAATAGAGGGATAAAACCCAAATTGATGAATACCAAACTAAGTAAATTATTAGCAAGGAAAAAACAGTTGTATAAATTGTAGACAAAGAAAAACACAGAAACAATTATGAACAGGCATAAAGAAATAGTTAAGGATAGGAACTTTTTTTATATAGCGCTCCTTTTCGGAGGCTCGGAGCACTTAATATTAAAAACATACATATTCACAAAATAACGTATGATGCAGAGACTAATATAGAATCTAACACTCAACAGTAGACAATATTTTAGTAAAACAAGTTAGTAAAATAATAACCACAATTCCAGTTACAGAGGTAATGGTCAGTAATTTATTAAATTAATAAATCAGCAGGCGATGATAATGCAGGTATGCTGTAAGAAGAAGTAAGTGAACTTATGAACATTACTTGGCAGGAAACTAAAAAATACCAAACAATTATATGGGTACATAAATTCATTCAAGGGAAATGCTCCTTCCATTGGCCAATTAAAACATAATGGTAATACAGTTAAGGAAGGAAGAGAACATTGTTTAACCAGGAGTAGCACACTAAGCCGAAGCTTGTTTCCAGATGTGACCTAGAAGCACAAGGAAGTTAAGTGACTTGCTCAGGATCACACAGTATGCACCTAGGTGGCTGTGGGATTCAAACCCAGGTCTCCAGATCTGCAGCTCGGAGCCATTCAAAGATATGGCTAACATACTTAATGATTACTTTGCCTCTGTCTTCAATACAGATATTGACATGGATACGCAAACTGAGCATAACACAAATACATACATTAGGGCCAAGGATCTTTTTACAGTTGACAGGATAAGAGAGGAAGTCAGGAAATTAGACCCCTATAAATCACCTGGCAGTGATAACTGCAGCCCCTGTTTACTGTGAAATATAACTGAATACATTTGTAGACCTGAATGCAATATATTTGTATCATCCTTTTTCAGGGGAGAAATACCAGGAGATTGGAAACATGCCATTGTGATGCCAGTCTATAAGAAGGGTAGTGAAGATCAACCTTCTAATTATAGACCAATTAGCTTAACACCAGGCAGTCCAGAAGAGGGCAACTAAAATGGTGCAGGGCCTGGAACAGAAGCCATATAAAGAGAGACTAAAAGAGCTTAATATGTATACTCTTGAGGCAGGGATAGACAAATCCCATAGCCCGACGTCCCGGGCTACAAGTTTCTGTGTAGGGACAAGTATTTTTTAAGCTCTTGGTCGTCCCACGGACAACCACCTTTTTTTTTTTGTTTGCTTTAAGTTCAATTTTAGTTTTCACCACTAGATGCCGCCTGCTGATGCTGTGCCTACTTCTCCTCGACCACCCGGTCATAGGACGGACTTCAGGATTACCACGTGGAAGCCGGAGTAAAGCCGCCATGGCCTGCACTAGAAGGAGCAACAGGAGCGAGCATGGACACGGCCGTATGAGAGGGACAAGTGGCGCGACTCTGACCCTCTCCATCCCCTCCCACCCAGCCATCGATCTCAGCAGCAGCAACATCATCAGCAGGACTGACAGGCTAGTTGTCAGCCAATATCACTTGAGAGACTGCCTGTCAGTCTTGGCAAGTGGCCGCGGTGGTGGAGGGGTGGGGGAATTGGAACTTAGAGGCAGACGGCTATACCATCGCAAGGACAGACATGCTGTACTCCTAAAGCACGGGTCGCTCTGCTTAAGGGAAAAAAAAAGCATTCACTGGGGGAAAAGAATAAAGCGAAGGAGTAGGGATTGGGGAAAGAAAATAACTGTCAGTTAGTGGGGGGTGACATCATGAGCCAGGGATTCTCGGGATTATTCAGGGGAACCACTTGAGGGCAGGTGTGCTGTGACCTAACTATTACCAACAATCTGGCCTTTTTTACTGTTAAAAAAAAAATCTCACAGAAAACAGAACCATGCATGTTTTAAAGTCTTCCCCTTCACATACCAGGTGGTGTGTGTGATGTGTGGAGTCAGTCTAAATTATTACAACACTGTGACTGTGTGCTGTACCATAAAGTATTTTGCTCTACCTTCCCAATTCCAAGTCCCCTCTCAGACAGATGCAGTAATTGCTGGCTGAAAGCTACAAGCAGCGTTAAACACTCATTTTCCTCAATGTGGCATATGCCTAGTGTAAAGTGTTCACTGTGGTGTTCTTTGGCGTGAGAACATTTTCTTACAACAACACATAAAAACAATAAATAAAACACAATATTTAGTAACACAGAAGCAGAAAAGCATCTACTCCCTAACTCATATTTTTATTTTATTAAAATATGCCAGTTTGTCACTGGACTACTAATTTGCACATTGGGACTACTAATTTTACTTCAGCTACTTGTCCTGGACAAGTAATTCATTTTTAGATTTGTCGATCCCTGCCTTGAGGAAAGGGGGGGGGGGCATGATAGAAACTTTAAAGTACCTTAAAGGAATCAACAAAGTCCAAGAGGGTAGCATCTTTCTGAAAAATAAATGTGCAACAACAAGGGGGCACAATTTGAAGATAGAGGGGGGACAACTCAGGGGCAGTTTGAGGAAGTATTTTTCATGGAGAAGGTGGTGGACACATGGAATGGCCTTCCTGAGGGTCAAAAACAGTGGGGGGATTTAAGAATGTATGGGACATACAAGGCAGTTCTAATGGGAGGTAGGAGGAAGTAGGCTGTTGGTAAAACTAGGATCTGCAGCTTATCCAATAGGTAAGGAAATGGGCAGACTGGGTGGGCCAAGCGGTCCTTATCTGCCATCAAAGTCTATGTTTCTATGTTTCTCTGTAGTAGACATAATGATATGCTTATGCCTTTGTATAGCTCACTGATTAGGCTGCATCGGACTACTGCTCACAGTTTTGGTCACCCGCATGCAAGGGCCAAATTAGAACATTAGAAAAAGTGCAGTGGAGACTTACCAAATGTATATATGGTTTGGAGAAACTGAATTACAAAAAAAGTTTAGAATCACTAAGGTTGTGTAGTCTAGAACAAAGGAGACAGCGAGGAGAGCTACTGTTACTTTACAATACACTAGGTGGCAAGAATTTATTTGGGAATATGGGATTGGAATTCAAAGAATATGTCTGTAATATGAGAGGTCACATAATGAGGCTACTAGGGAGAAGGTTCAGGACTAACCTCAGAGGATCCTATTTTACACAGAGAGTGGTAGAACCATGGAACATTTTGCTTGATGTAGTTGTCCAAGCTGAAGATATTGTTGAGTTGAAAAGGTTGTTGGATACCCACATGTTTATGACAACAGAATATGCCACTGAGTAGTGGGTGTAGTGGGAGAATAGACGAGAAGGAACTCTTGGTCTATTCCTATTCCTAACTATCCTTAGTGTCATCAGAAATGTGATCAAACAGTAGGGAGGCATGGGTTACTGAATAAGGCGTAGTGTTTTGATTCACTGACTTTATTTATTTTCCATTGGAAGTTGATTGAATGACTGTTCTGTATTGCCCGTTTGTCTGATATTTAAAACTCAATAAATTATGCAAAAAAAAAAAAAAAGAAATGTGACCAAACACATTGAGGCACCACAACTCTTGCAGCCTGAGCAGTGACTTTCACAAGTTACCAATCAAAATGCAGGAAACTGTGACATCAGTAGTAACAAAGAAGAGCCAGTCCCTGCTGCGTCATGTGAAAGTGAATAAATAATCTGGCAGTGAGAAATGGTTCTCTTTGGTTACTAGTGATGTCATAGTCAGTGTGGTCTCAGTGTTGATGATGTGGCGGGAGGAACAGAACTGACTTTTTTTTTAGCCTCCTGACAGAGTACTGCTGCACACATCATCCCAGTTCTGCCAGGTGGAAGAATCTTCTAACTAGCAAACAGAAAAGAAAAAATACTTCAAATATAAGAAGTGATAGCTGACTACATTTTAAAGTTACAATTAATTTCAGGCAGCACACTAGCTCTTCAGTGGCGGCTCTACACCAGGGCCCGCTAGGGCACGTGCCCTGGTAAAAAAATGCTGTGCCCCAGTTGGTGCCCCATATGGTGCAGAGCTTCCCCCATAGTGACAATACATCAGTGCCCTGGCTGCCATCTGTTGTGCCCCAGCTGTGCCCTGGTAACCATTTGTGGCTGGAGCTGCTAGTGTAGCTCTTTAAAATTGAAACAGTTTAAACTGTAGGTCAGCAAGAGAATCTGTCATGCCTGCTAGATATATGGAAATATTAAGCAGAATACTAATAGTTCTTTTGAAAAATTCTGGATATGTTATTGGACTGTGGTCCTAGCTGTGGTATTACAGTACTAACAGTTGGAATTTGTGAGACACCCATCCTGTAATGTATATTTAAAAAAAATACTGCAGTATAAAGAAAGGAATAAAAAATGTGGAACTTTAGTAAAGTGTGACACAGAATGGTTACATAATAATAATGTCTTAGGGCACTTTCTGGTGATTAATAACCTTCAGGGTGAATTGATGACCCAAGGTAAAGCCAAGGGTTATTAGCTCAGTCAATCATTAATTCATCCAGGGAATGCCATCGGTCAAAGTTATTATTGCTGTTATAAGTCATCAAAATTATATGAATGATCAACTGGCCACATATCTCCAGAACATTAAATTACCACGTCTAAATGTTCACCAAGCTGAGTCCCTGACACATCCTATTACCGACCAAGAAATTATAGCTACCCTTAAGTTGAGCAAGACACAAAAGGCCCCGGGACCAGATGGATACCCGAATGAGTTTATTAAACAGTTTCAGAAATTACTTATACCCATTCTGTTACCGGCTTTCAGGGAAATCGAGGAGGGAGGTCCTCCCCCTTCATCCTGGCGGTATGCTGAAATTACAGCTATTTCAAAACCTGGAAAAGACTCTACCGTGGCCGCTTCCTATCGTCCCATATCTAAATTAAATTGTGACTACAAAGTTTTTATGTCTATCCTGGCCCACAGATTAGACAGATTTCTACCTCAATTAATCAATAGAGATCAAGTGGAATTTATTATGAAGCGCCAAGCCCATGATGCAGTACAAAGGGTTCTACTATTAGTTGAGCATGCCACTTAAAGAAAAATCCCTTTAATTTTACTCGGGCTTGACTCCGAGAAAGCTTTTGATAGGGTGTCGTGGCCCTTCTTATGGGCTACCCTTAAACAATTTAATTTCCCTGAAAAGTTTATATCCCAAATCCAGGCCATGTACCACTTTCCAGTGGCTTATCTGAAATTAGACGGCTCGATTTCTTCACCATTTACTTTATATAGAGGTACACGACAAGGGTGCCCCCATCCCCACTTCTTTTTACGCTTTATTTGGAACCCCTAGCCACCAAATTAAGGGAAAACGGTAACATTCAGGGGATTCCGCTAGGAGGCAAAATGTTTAAACTATCCTTTTTTGCAGATGATATTTTGTTGACCCTGACTTCCTCAGAGACATCTGTCCTGGCGGTTTGGGAACAGCTTCAGCTTTTTAGCACCTTATCTGGCTATAAAATAAATTGTTCAAAAACCGAAGTACTTAATTTTTCCTTCTCCCCCTCCAGACTAATGAAACTGGAATTTCCCTTCCGCTGGCACAGACTTGAGATGAGGTACCTAGGGATAAAAATCCCAGCCAAGCTAATGCACCTTGAAATGGTGAATATGGAACCAATCACACAGCAAATCACTTTGGATATGTCTAGATGGACACAGTTGCCCCTGGATTTAATCAACCGAGTGGAAACAATCCAACAAAGTATTTCCCCTTGCTTATTATTTTTCCTACAAACATTGCCAACTGTTCCCTTGGACTTTTATTTCCGATCCTGGAATAAGCTCATTTCTAGGTTTATCTGGGGAAGAAAATCCCTAAGGGTAAAATACACCTTATTACAATTGCCTAGGACACAGGGAGGGCTAAATTTACCCAACCTGAAAGAATATTCCAGAGCAACTCAAACCCATACAGCCCTATTACTCATTAACCCCTCTTACAAGGCACACTGGAAAACAATAGAAGTAACCTTAAAAGGACTGGAATCTTTACCAGCGTACCTACTGGGAGACCTCACCAGGTGCTATCCCCTGTCCTGGTTTCTGAAAATGACTGCAGAGTTTTTAAAAAACTGGCTTTATGTGACTCGGTTTAGGTTAACCTCTCAGGAGAAATACTTTTTAAATGCCTTAGCTTGTAATAAAGATCTTTACCCATCCTCGCTGGAGACAGATCTACTAAGATGGGAGCACTACTCCATCAGATATGTGTTCCAACTGGTGGGCCCTTCGGGAATTCATCATTCACATATTTACAATCCTCATATGGATTACCCCAGAGAGAGCTCTCAACTTATAGGGCACTCCATGCTACTTTGCTTGAGATGGTTGACTCTTTAACTGGAATAGCAAAAGCCTCATCCAAAAGGGTACAATTGATTATCCATGCCATAGAAGGTGGATCACAGGAACATATTATTAGTAATATATATCAGGCACTATGCCCTATGACTGCACAGGAACATGACCAAGTAAGAGTCAGACGGGCAAGGGAACTTAAATTAGAATTAGACCCAGATAGATGGTTACAATCCACCTACCTTTATTCTAAGAATTCATCAACGTCTTATTGGAGGGAACTTGCCTGGAAGACCAAGGTTAGATTTTTTAGAACTCCAGATGTCCAGGTAAAGTTGGGGGCACCAGACCGGAGTCTTTGCTGTAGAGGATGTGGATATTCCCCTGCCGGCCAAGAACACATATTATGGTCTTGTCCCCCTCCTATTTGATTACTGGAGGGATATCCTAGTGGAATTTAACAATATATTTTGCACTCCTGATCTACTTACCCCAGGATTTGTCCTGACGGCGATGCCACCACAGGACATGCAGATTAACTGGTCTCAGTATAAACTTGTCACACCTTTAATCTTAATAGCTAAAAAAGTTATTACCAGATAATGGCTTACTAAAACAGCCCCTGATAAGACCTCTTGGAGAACTGGAGACCTCACTTATGAAGTACTGTATATAACTTGGAATGTCTCTCATATAAGATAAACAACAGGATAAAGACCTTCGATACTAGATGGGACTGTGGGTTGCATATCAATTAGAGACCTATCCGGATTTTCTACCATGAAACAAAAGGATGAATGTCGTACGATTCCGAAGTTACTCATAGTTGAGGTAGTACATTATCTTGGAGTCTTTGGTGCTAAAGGGAGGGGACCCAGACCGAGCTGGATGTTGATCTGGAAAATATGGAAGGGGAAAGCTAGGGAACATTATTTAGTTAAGACTACAGTCTATGAGATCTTATTCTGGTCTATTTACAAATGGAGAAAGATAGTAGGATGCTATTTCAGGGATATGTTAAACAGTCATGTGTGTATAAATTAAGTGTCTGTAAATTAATTGCCTGTATATGCTGTAACAAGGAATCTCAACAATTAATATGTTGCATAAAATGTGATTATGTATGTGATACCCGACTATCTCAAAATAAAATAAAAAGTTATATTTAAAAAAAAAAATGATATGAATGAACAAAGTGGATGATTTGATAACTTTTATTGGACCAAAACAGATTTACAGAATTAAGCTTTTGAACTACACAGAGCTCTTCATCAGAATATGACAGACTATGCAAGAACCCACTTTAAGTACATAGGGTAGAATTGGGGATAAAACTTTTACACATGGATGTGACAGATCTTACTTCGAGAGGGTTCCTGCAGTAGGTCTTCACAAGTAGGACTGCACCTCCTGGTGTCAGGACCACACGGCTAACTTGTAGCTAGCAATCCGTGGGGGACTGCCCCTGGCATCAAGTGACTGATGTCAGCATGACTATAAAAGGGGGCTGTCCCCTGTCCGCCTTCCAGTTCTTTCCCACCATCGACCTGAATCGTCATATTTCACAGTAGAACAGCATCAGTCGCCCACCATTCTTCCACGTAGTTACCGTTCATTTTTTTTCCATCCTCCGGCGTTACATGTCTTCGTGTCAGCCCAAGAAAAAGTGCTCCAAATGCGGTGTGCAGAACCCGGATGGGGACAACCACTCCTGCTGCATCCTGTGCCTGGGCCCTAAGCACAAGGCTGCAGATTGCTCTACCTGCCAGGCCTTCAACCAGGCCATGCACACCTGTCACCAGAGGACCCTCGATGCCTACTTATTGAAACAACAACTGGCACTGATGAAAAAATAGCTCCAAGACTGCGGGAACGATCATCTTCACCTGCCTTGGAGAAAAGAAACAAGGAGAAGCGCCGGGAGCAGAGCCATTCTCCGTCGAGGAAAAACCACCAGACAGCCAATGCCACATTGGGTGGGGCCTCCACCCTGGTGAGTACCCCACCTCCTGGGCCTTCCTCCACCCCAGTGGAACAGACGTCTTCACCCCCGCCGAAGTCAGTGAGCTTTTGGGGGTTTCCTCTTCAGAGAAAGCTATTTTGGAGCTTGTCGCTTCAGCTGCTAAGTCACCCTCCTGCTCCTCTGCTGGGTGCATGGCCCAGGTCATTTAGCCTGACTCTAGCCTCCCGGCTTCTGTCAGCCTGACCGTGGTCTGTAAGTCGGACATCAGCTCCTCCGACGCCCGCCAGACTGTTGCTTCTAAGTCAGTCGCCGGCTCACCCGACGACCGCATGGTGACTTCTCTCCCTTCGGACTCCCTTGTGGTCCCTGAGGTCTGGCAGAGCGAGCTCGCAGGTTCCCCCAAGTCCCACGGGGGTTCTCCCTCCCAGGATCCACTGACACTACCAGATGCCTGTTTCTCCCCAGTCTCCTGGGCTTCCAGTGGCACTGATCTGGAGGGGCCCCTTATGTTGGGCTTCCTTCCTGAGACTTCTGCCTCGCCATCAGACCTGTCGACATGGGTCCTCCTAGACTTACCCCCTCACCAGTCTCTGTCCCACCCTCGGGCACCTTCAGGCCCCCGATGCTGGGTCTTTCACCGGATCCTGTTCCAGACAGTATGGACCAGAATCTTCCTGAACCTTCCGGGGTCCCTCCTCCGACCCCAGGCCTGCTGACGGATGCTGAACCCAGTGGTCCTTTGGCACCGCCATCATCCAGGCCTTTCACCCTTTTTCTGTCCGGCCCAACGGGATACTGTCCTGGCTACACACTGCCACAGTTTCACCATTCTCACCCCAGGAATTCTTCAACATGTATTGACAGGTGCAGTATGCCAGCTGGGTTCAGCTGCCCCGGAGAGGAGGAGACAATGCAAATGAGGGAGGTGTTGGCCAATCAGAATGCAGTTAGAGTAGAGTGCTGCTTGCAGTCAGCCTGAGGGACCTCAGAACTTTTTCTCCGCTGAACTGGCAACACTGCCCCAGAGCTCTCCTCTTCAGAGATCTTCCTGTGCCATTTTGTTTCATTTTGAGTGCTGCTTTCATGGTATTTTGTATACATACGAACATATGAACTTTGCCAGCAGATAAAGGACTAAAGGTCTATCAGGTATGCTTGAATGTGCAGCTAGCTCCCCTTATTCTGCAGCTGCCCTTCCCTTCTACCCTTCCCCTCCATTGACCCTCCCCCTTGTCCTGTCCCATCCCCTTTTGAAGCAGGCCACTGTTTTACTGGAAACCACTTCTGCAGATAACGCATTCCACCCAGCTGTCACCCTCTCTGTAAAAAAAAGTGTCTCCTCATCTCCCTCCTGGACGTTCCTCCTTCCAGTCTCATATCATGGCCCCTAGTGTCCCTCCTCTCCCTTATTTGAACAGCCCCTCTGTAGCTGTCTTGTTTATTCCTTTCATGTACATAAAGGTTTCAGTCATGTCCCCTCTGTCCCTCCTCTCCTCCAGTGAGTACATGTTCAACTATCTCAGCCTCCTCTTGTATGATAAGTCCCCCAGGTCCGTGATCATCTTTGTCGCCCTGCACCGCACCCCCTCCAGTAAGTTAATGTCCCTCTCCAGATACGGGCGCCAGTACTGCACGCAGTACTCCATGTGCGGTCTAACTAATGACCTATACAGTGGTAGAATCACCTCCTCCCTCCTCGAGGATCTACCCCTTGCAGTGCAACCCAGCATTTTGTTGGCCTTTGCAGCTACCTTCCTACATTGTGCCGAGTTGTTCATTGGCCTTGTAATGAGCACCCCCATATCCTTCTCCTCCTCTGTCTGAGCTAGCTGCACTCCCCCCAGCTGGTAATTCTTTCTTGGGTTCTTCGCCCCAAAATGCAGCACCTTGCACTTTTTGGCATTAAAACCCAGTTGCCAGGTGTCTGACCAGGTTTCAAATTTTGCCAGATCATCCTGCAACCCCTACCATCCCCCTAGGTCATCCACCAGCACTCTCATCTTGGTATCATCAGCAAACAGACTGATCTTGCACTTGATGTCCAATGATATGTCTGCAATGACTATCCCAAACATCACCAGTCCCAACACCGAGCCCTGTGGAACACCGCTAATCACTATCCTTGGGTGTGAGAGCTCCCAACCCCACCACCACCCTCTGTTGCCTTCCCTGGAGCCAGTTCCCTACCCATCTCACCAGCTTTGCACCCGCCCCGTGCCTTCTAACTTGCTTCCCAGCCTCCCATGCGGCACTGAGTCAAATGCCTTACTGAAGTCTAGATACAGGACATCCACTGCATGGCCCCTGTCCAGTTGCCTGGTTACCCAGTCATAGAACTCCACCAGGTTGGTTTGGCAGGATCTGCCATATATGAAGCCATGCTGTCTGCTGTTCTGTAGTCCTTTGGCCTCTAGGAGGGCCACAAGCCTCCCCTTCGGGATCGTCTCCATCAGCTTACCCACGATAGATGTGAGGCTCTCCGGTCTGTAGTTCCCTGGTTCATCCTTGGGGCCACTCTTGTGGAGGGGCACCACATGAGCCATCCTGCAGTCCTGAGGTACACACCCTGAGTGTAGTGAGGCATTAAATAGGTCTGCCAAAGGTCCCTCAAGGACCTCTGCCAACTCCTTCAGTACCCTGGGGTGGATTCCATCTCGGTCTGGTGCCTTGTCCACCCTCAGTGCCTTCAAACCCTCCCAAACTCTGCCCTCCATGATTTCCCCATCAGTCCCCCCCGTTTCTGCCGTTCCTCCCCTTGGGTATCACCCCTCTTCTTCGTAGTAAATAACGAACAGAAATAATCATTTAGGGCTTCTGCTTTATAGCACCTTGCTTCCACCCAACTCCCCCTCCTTCCTAATCCTTACTATGTGGTCCTTACAGCTGCTTTTCTCCTTGATGTACCTAAATAAGTCATTCTCCCCCTTCTTTCTGCCTTGTGCCAGCCTGAGCTCCGTAGATGCCTTGGCTCCCCTTACTGCCCATGTCACCTCCTTCAATTCTGTCAGATACTCCTCCCTGTCCTCCCTCTGCCTGTTTTTTTGTACCTCCTAAAGGCAGCTCTTTTCCTCTTTACCTTTTCCATGACCTCCTTGCTCAACCAGCTCGGTTTCTTAGCCCTAGCCTTCTTGCTCTGGACCTTGCAGCTGGTTTTGGTTGCCTCCACTATTCCCAGCTTTATGAGCTCCCACCTCTGGTTAGTGCCCATACTGGGTTGAATTCTGGCCAGGTACCCTTTTACCACTTCCCCCATCCTCCCAAAGTCAGCCCTCCTGAAGTCCAGCACTCTTGTGCCAGATTCCACTCCTTCCTTACCCATATCCAGTGTGAGCCATACTGAGTGGTGGTCACTCCATGACAGCAGTTCTTCCACTGTAAGTTCTCTCACAAAGTCCCCATTTGCCAGCACAAGGTCAAGGGTGTTCCCTAACCTGGTTGGTTCACTGACCATTTGCAGCAAGAAGCTGTCCTGGAAGGCATCCAGTAGTACCTGCTCCCTTCTATTCCTGATTGTTGGGGTACTGCAGTCCACTCCTGGCATGTTGAAGTCCCCCCACAATCACCACACCACCCTTCTCGCAGGTCCTCCTGATCTGTCCCGCTAGTTCTCTGTCTGACTTCTCCATCTGAGAGGGCGGCCTGTACACCACTCCCATTCTGAGAATCCTATTCTTGGAATCCTGGATTTGCATCCAAAGTGACTCCATATTACCCTCCTCCCCTTCCTCCCTTACACACTTCAGTCCTTCCTTCTTATATAGTGCCACCCCCTCCTTTCCCAATCACCCTGTCCCTGTGAAATAACCTGTACCCTGGTACAGACAGGTCCTAGTCATTGTATTGGGTGGTCCATGTTTCTGTGATGGCTGCAGTGTCCACCTCTCCCTCTGCCATGAGCACCTGTAACTCTGCAGTTTTCCTCCCAAGGCTTCTAGCATTAAGAGTAATCACCCCCCCCCATATCCTGCCCTCCTTTACTACCATCACCAGTAGTACTTGCCATTTGTCCTTTGTCACTGTTATGGGGGGTAAGCTCATATTGTTCCCCAACCTATGGTCTCTGCATGTCTCTTGCCACCCCCCGCTCCTAGTTTAAATTCCCAACTTCCTCAGTGATGGAGAAAGTACCGTTGCAGTAACTGACATGGTCAGATACTGTATTTCTTGAAATGTCTGTGATATTATATTTTCTGCCCGCTTGAAGTACCATTATAGAGCCACCAGAGAGAATTTCATTTGAAATATCATGAACTGTCTGGAAGTATGTGACCATGTCTTTTGCTGCAACTGTACTATGAAAATAATTCATATCCATTTAAATGATCCTGTTAAGTACAGGATTTGCAGTTGGTGAACAAAATCAGCAGTAGTTTCATTAGAAGCATATGGAGTTTCAGACCCCCCCCAAACCCCCCAATTTTGTTTGATCAAATCCTGGGTAAATTCTTTCCAGGAAATGTGAAGGGGACACAGTGGATGGAATTCATAGGGGCATCAGCTGCAGCTCCGAGCAACCTATACATGAGGCCCCTTGATAGTGGTCGGGGGTGAGTTGGAAGCTCAGACTAACTATTTGGCCTGATAGCTCAGCTGGATGGTTTTAGGAGCGGAGTTCAGTTCCCATTACTCAGTCGGAAATTTTTAGATGTGGGAACGCTCTCATCTAGATTGTGAAACTGCCATTTCTAGGAGGTGGAAGTTTCCTATGGTAGTCAATGGAGAAAGATGACAGAGGTGGTGGAACTGCATTCCTGCGGGCTCCTGCCCAATTTAACCCCTGCATTCAAGTCAAGTTATTTTTTTTCTCATTACAATATGCATTTGTAATTTATGCTATACTAGCAACTGCTTTCCATGCGTGATAATATGAACCTATGGACTGGTAAAAGGTGGAGACAGTGTTGTCTCATGATTAGCTTCCTTAGTAATACACAGGAGAACACTAGAACAAAACAAATGTTTCTGATTTTTTTTTTATTTATATTTTGCATTGTACATCTGATTCCTTTCAAACTTTCAGGAGTTCCACCCAAGATATTATGAAACCATGGCCAGACTGATTCCATTCAGTTAACTGAGCATTTTATGCACACAGTATTTAGTTGTGCTCATGTTGTCATTCTGGATAACAGAAACCTGTTACCCTAGTAGGAGGCAGAATGGTATCTAGAATACAGTCTTAAAGGAAGGCTGTCATAAACCCTATTTTCCTGCTAGCCACTACTCACCTGCCAACTTGCAGTGAGAGAGTTTAGTGTCTGTTGTAGGGCATGTCTTTCAGTTAAAATTTGTATTTTCATGTCCGGGAGTGAGAGGCGCCATGTCATGGTTTGTAGTGGCAAGAGCCGCAACCTGCATGCAAATTAGAATCCTCATCTTCCTGTTGTGTGCCGGAACGCTGCTTTGTGACGATCGCGGCATGTTTTAATCAAGCAAAAGAAATGTTGTGCTTGGTAGTATTTTTGAGCTCTACCTTTAGAAACAAACCCGTCGAAAACAGAGCAGTATAACCTATTTAATTCTGTTACTGAAATTTGCAGCTCTGAGGTTGGGCGTAAGTGGTAACCTGGCTCTACCGCACATGCCCGAGACTCAAGCCTGAGAAACCCTAAATAACAAATTAAATAACCTCACTGCTCTGTTTTCGACTTGAGACTTCATTTCTAGTGAAACTCAAAAAAAACTCTACCAAACACAACCTTCTTTAACTGGTCATTTATGCAGCGATCCTCTAGCATAATTCAGCCCTAACAAGGAAAATAACCAAGCTCACCAGGTCAAGCTTGGTCTTCCGGTGCGGCAGCACCATTAGAATGGCGCTTCCAGGACAGCCTGAGCAACCTCCATCAAGGCAAGTAAAGACTGAAATTGCATACCATATGTTGGCTGCAGAATTAAAACAACACAAAGATTGTGCTAATCGGAGGTTTCTGCAGCCCTAGTGATTGGCACAAGAGTTTATGACAGCCTTCCTTTAAGAACCAGGATACACATAAGACCTGGGTTTAAATCCCACTAGAGTCCCTTGCCTGTTGTGTGACTGTGAGAAAATGCCTCAGTCAGCCCTGCAGTATAAATGGGTAAAAAGCAGGACCACAGTGAAAACAACATATTGCATCTCAGTTGTGTTTTTTTGGGTAGATAAAGTGCTAAAAAGTACCTGTACTTTTCTTAAAATTTTTAAAAGGACTTGTGACTTGTGACATTTATGAACACAGATAAAGCAATTACAATGCCATGCTTTGTTTACCAGATTTTTCACTATATTTTCACAGGATGCACATATACTATATTTTAATGACTCTGCATATGTGATTCTGTTTTATTTATCGGTAACTGAGAGAAATGGAATGACGCTAATAGTTTTGTTTTCCAGTGCAAAGAGTGCATCTGTCACTCCTTTTGAGTGGGTAGCTTCACCCACTACTACTGGTAGGCAGCAAATAGAAGTTGTTATATCCTACTTGAAGTCCTGTGACAGCCTCTGTAGTTCCCCAGTGCATCTCCTGCCTGGTAGGATTGGCTTGATTCATGCTCTGCCATTTTTTTTTGCTTTTTGCTTACTCTTGCCTCCCTTTTTTTTTTTTCTGTTCTCCTTGGACACTATCTACATTGCTCTTAGGCAAATGTGGGACACAGGTGGCAGCAGCTGAAGGTGCTTTTGTTTGCCTTTGTGTGGCTGACTTTCCAGATGAGATCATTTGTATGATGGATTGGAAGAGAAGTGCATGTGCAAAACAGCATGGTCAGCGCTGCCTTGAGTGTCTATAGAAGTTAATCCCCTGCATTGTAGGTTTATTTTGTCATGACTGTGCTCATAAAACTGTGTACCTCTGTCCTAGCACTGCCGCATCAGACTCCCGACACCTCCAGCAGAACAGGCAAGAGTGATACTATAGCAGAAGTGGATCTGACAATTGTGAGTGCAGGGAGAGCCATTACAGTTTGTCAGAGATCAGCAGAGAAAAGCAGCAAAATGGCACCAAAACTGTGATTAAGGAGGTCAGTGCTTTCTGGTCTGCTAACAGGATTAGGGTAGAAGTTTTATGTATATATAGTGCCTTCCCAGGGCTCAACACACTGTACAAGTCAAATAATACATCATATCAAATAACAACATATCAGATAACAAAAGTGAATGCAGGAATATAAATCCAGCTCAAGTATAACCTTAAAACTGTCAGAGCTGTCAGTCCCTGTAGAAACTCTGTCTAAATAGCCCGGTCTTCAACTGAGATTTAAAACTTGCAAACAATAAGGCTGCTGAACAGATAGATTTTAGGACAGTATTCCAGAGTCTCAGAGCAGCTACAGAAAATACTCAGTCCTTCACAGATTTTAGTCTTGCTGCTGGGACTGACAAAAGCCCCTGGGTGTTCACACAGAGAACTCTGGTGGCTAATACTCCTCCTGACAGGTTGCCAGTAGCTCACAGCTATGGAGGGGCCCAGTCCATGTATGCCCTTGCAAACCAGCAGAAGGATGTTAAATGTGGAATGCCATCTTATTGGCAGACAGTGCAACTCTTGCAGTGTGGGACTGCTATGAAGAAATCTTGATATACAAGTTAACAGTGTGACTGCCGAGTTCTGGAGCAACTGAAGATGGCAAAGCTGTATAGCTGGCTGGTCATAATAGAGCGTGTTGCAGTAACAAGTTTGCGAGATAACAAAACGTTTGCACTAGTGTGGTTAGATTACTTTGGTCTAGGAAGGGATGCAGTTTGGCCTGGAACCTCCTACAGTTCCTATTAAATGAATTCAAGGTGCACTTAAATTTTTCCCTGACTTTGTTTAACTGTGAAATCTAAGCTTCAATAAAACAGAGCTAACAGGCTTCATTTTAATTACAGTATCTTAATTAACAAAAAGCTCTCCATCACAGGATTTGATCTGGACAGCAGCAGCACTTTCTGGTGTTTCCATAAGAAATTAACACACTCCATTAGCGTTACTAAGCATGAGCAATATAATTAACTTTGTGTGTAAACAACATGCAGTTAATGCTTGCCAACCCAGAGGCTGAACGTACCAGTTTTGCTCTTGGCCTGTTGCCTTTCCTGAACTTGGACTTCGTGGCTTTTATATATACTGCTGTTATAGCATTTCAAAAATAGTAGTACTGAATTAGTAAAATGAATGTCAAAACCAACAATAAGTTTAGCTCTTCCCATAACTAAAAAGCCTTAAATTGCCCTTATATCTCATTCTATCTAATGCTTCCATTTTGGGTCAGGTTAAACAATGGATGGTTCTGATGCCATACGGCGCTAATGGGTAGAATGTGATATAGTCTAATAAAAATGTCTTTAGCTTCAGCAAAAGGATCAATAAATAGAAAACAAAGTGCCCCTTAAAACATTACACTTGGTGTACAGAAAATCAGTTTTGTCATACTATACCATGCAAGCCGATAGCAGTTTCACTGCAATTGTAAGTTACAAAACCAGGTGGTGCTGTTTTTCTGTCAGCTATACTTTGTACAGACAATTGCATCGTGAAGTTGAATCATAATTGCACATACATATCCTGCCAGCACGTCTGTCCCAGAGCTGGCCTCTTAGTGTGAACTGCATTATACAGCATGCAAAAACCAGCAAACCAAATCTTTGTTGAAAACTATAGAGAGAGAGAGAGAGACAGGAAGAGGAAGCTTACTGGATAAGGAAGTTTATTGGGGCTCTCCATTCCCATTGTGTGCCTCTAATGTTTGCACAACTGAACAGGATGATGTGCGATCTTGTTACCACACCAGTGGTGTCAAATGATTTTTTTAAAATTGTTTAAACCTTGTTTTAAAACAGAACACCGTAGTTATTCTCTTTGGTTTTAGTCAGTCCTATACCCCATTTAATTTAAAATGGTTAACCCTGACCTATTGTGGTCGATTATGTCTCTGTAGTATTATTTACTTGCATCATGTAATGAACTGGGTATTTTAAAGAGCACCTTTCTTGGTGCACTACAAAACAAACAGAAGGCTCCCTTACCCGAATAGGAGTTCTTCCATTGCAGTTTTAAAACGTTATGATTAGCCCCCTAAGGAAGGGAAGGTATTGCATTTTTGCCCCTGAGGTGCTATCCACTTGATCCCTTCCACTTCCTGACATGTAACACTGCCCCCGCACTCCCAACATTTTGTGATGTAATTATAGGACCAGCATGGGGACGTGCTCCATGCAAGTCTATGGAGCATCATTTTAAAAGCTATTTTCCTCCTTTTTAATTCAACGTTTGGTGAATATTGAAGCCAGTATTCAACAAACAAAGCTCTCATTACTTGAATACTGGCTTCGATTTGTCCCAAAGTCAGATTAAAATCGGGAAAATAGCTTTTAAAATGACATTTCATAGACTTGTGTGAAGCATGCTCCCGCCCTGGTCCTATAATTACATCACAAAAAGTTGGAGCGCTGGAGCGGTGTCACAGATCAGGAAGTGGAAGAGATTGAGCGTCTAGCTCTTCTGGGACAAAATACAGTCCTTCCCTTCCTTACAGGGCTAATCATTACATTTTAAAACTGCAATGCAGGAACTCCTATTTAGGGAAGGGAGCCTTCTGTTTGTTCAAATTGTACCCTGAAAATACCAAGAAGGGTGCTCTCTAAAGGATGAAGCATAACCCTCTTTGGTTTGCATGCCTGAACCTGAACTGTGCTAAACTGTATTGTTTTGTGCATGTAAGATTATATTGCTGACATTGTTTGTCATTGTGTTGTTTATGTATTGTTTTATTACAACAATAAACATTTAAATATGGAAAAAAAGCATAACCCTCATGACCATAGACACCTGGGTTTGTATCCTGTTCTATTTATTTAAAGTTTGCCAACATGATTTTGGGGGAAGCTCTTTACAGATGGGTCCTGGGGGCATTCACACTTACATGATAGTACATGCAACATATGTTTATATGTGTACTGAGGGGTTGTCTCTTTTTTAATATTTTCTCTGAACAGTTCTGTGAGCCCCAAACAACATCAGAGAATGTTACTATTCAGTAAGAAACAGCCTTCAGTTCACATTTAAACATAATATAAATCACTCGAATTAGCTAGAGTGATTTATAATACATTTTTCATTTATTTCTTTATTTTTAAAACCAAGTGTAGTGTGCCTTCCAATCTCTGAAGTGGATGCTCACCTTACTGTTCCCTCATAAGAAGACCGTTTGCAAATAATAAAAAAAAAAAAAAAATCACTTGCAGTTTTGAGCAATGATTGGCTGAAATCACATGATTTATAATGGCACAATAATACATAGAATCTACAGCAAGGTATTTTGTTCATTACATGTGGTCCTCAGACACACCAGGGCTGCCTAATGACCCAACACTGCTGAGCTTGCAACCCTAAATTTGGTATTGTCTAGGAAGAGATCTTGAAAGACTGGATGGATCGCTGGTCTTTTTCTGCTTACAGCTTTCTATATTTCTATGTTTAGAAGCGTACTTGTGGTGCATGGGCGGGTAGCCAGGGCTGGGAATCTGCACGGCCAAGGCAGCACTTATGAGGGATTATTGTCACATGCAACACCAGAGTAACTCTTGTAGAGGGACAGGAACCCCCCCCACCCAGTTAATTGCTGAGGCATCCAGGGTCACAAGAATGCTGTGTGTCACCATCATGTTGGTGGAGGGTGAGGGTGGAACCAGTAAAAACCACCAGGATGACAGCCCTGGGTACTGTCCGGCGTCACTGATGGGATACACACTGGAGGGTTAGTGCTGGTACTGGTAGTAAAGAGTGGACTGGAGGTTGCCCAGAACCGCTGGTCCCTGAGCTAAGAACTGGATGGGTGGCCTTGCAGGACAAAAAATGATATAAAAAAGATTTGTCAACTCTGGTGTTTATCCCATAGCTGCAATAAAACATGTTGCTAGCTGACCCGGTGGTGTGAAGGGCAAATGTGTTAAAAACGTCTTGCCTCCTGCCATTTTGGCAACCCATGTTCAGGAACAAACATGGTTTGCTAGGTCGGCAGGGTGGGAGAGGATCGAGTGTCCCAGGGAATGCTCTCTTCTGCCACGGAGGGGTGGCCAGTGGTCTTGGCCCATCGGTGGTAGTGCAGGCGTGAATGACTCGAAGGGAGGAGCAGCAGCGTAGGATGTGTGCGCCTACATGCGCATAACCTGGTGCCACAGAATATTGGAGGGATGAGAAAAGCGGAAAAATTAGGAACCTGGGTTTTCTGAAGCCTTGCCCTTGTCTCTGTGATTCGCTCTGTCAGTCTGGTCCCATGATGAAATCTGTATGTCTGCTCATGGGGAATGCCCCCGGCCCTGCCATGGGGAACCGAGCTCCTGGACCGAAGAGAGGCAGGGACGATCTCTGTACAAAAACACAAGGCTGATAACTGCAGAGGTCTGCTACACAAGGATAAAGACCTTTATGGGGGGGGGGAGGATTAATAAATACAACATTTTGCTTAAAAACATTACATCTGTCAGTACGCTATGTTACTACTGGTAGGGAGTTCCACAGGGTTACACCGTAGAAGGTGAAGGGTCTCTTTTATAGTTCAGATTTATATCTGGGTGACTATATGTGAAATAACTAAGGTAGTCTCAGTCCTGTAACTAGTGGACAGTAGCACATATTGTAAATGCAGTACATTCTACATTGAATAATGTGACAAAAGTCTTTACAAGTAGCCATCTGACTCAACAGAAGAGCTGGACTGGCGCTGGTGACCCAGGATCATGAGTGAACACAGGTCACCAGAAGACCAGCAGTGTAGGATGCTTGAGTGTCTCAAAGGATGCTCAACCTCTCTTGGTGCCCACTGCACCAGCACCACCTGGGGTACCACAGATGGTACAGCAAGACGGGATCAACAGCGCATCAAAGGACCTGCATCCTGCACCTGTGCATGCAAGTTCAGTGCACAATGAGAGCACATTGCACCACCATACTAAAGGAGGAAGAACAGTCTTGAAAAATCATACCTGCCTGCAGGATGAAACTAGTCCACAGTTGTCCCTACACCAGCAACTAGTCCTGCACCTCAGTGATAGATTTGGTCTCCAGAGGAGTTTGGTCCAACCTGAAGGCTCCACTGTGGGGTTAAGCCATTGGGGCTCGTAGGAGGTGCAGGTAAGACCTGGAGCTAATGGGTGATAGGGCTGGGTGGATATCCTGAAGGGAGCAGATGGCCGAGTAGGTAGCATAAATAATAAAAAAAAGAGCAGCAAATGGTGATTGTGAGGGACTTCTATCTCCCAGGCATAGACTGGTGATTGGAGAAGTGTAACTGCAGGACTGAGACAGACTTCATGTCCACCTTCGTGGACTGCTTCCTAGAGCAGCATGTCCAACAGGAACATCCCAGCACTGGCGGGGGGTAGTTAATAAAACTAGGTAACCTCCTTAGTGGCAGAGAGGATGAGCTGGGCCTCAACCACCAGGACCTGTAACGTCAGAAAGGCAGACTTCATCAAGTTGAAGGACCTGTTGTCCAATGGTCTGGAGCTGCTGCATGAAGATGGTAATGCAGAGCACATGTGGGAGTCAGTGAAGAAGGTGTCTGAAGAAGGTGCTTGTAGCAGCATCAGAGGTTTGCATCCCTGTAAGCAGTAGGGGGGAAAAGGGCCAGGAAGTGGTCCAATGGCTCAACAAGGATCTAAAACAACTGGTCCTGAACAATAAGAATGTCTGTGACCCCTGAAAAGAGAAAGGTTGTCTCTAGACTACAGAGGATTACAGAGCAGCCCATACAGACAGGAAGATTAAAATTAACAAAGCTAGGGAGTTGCTGAAATCCAGGATAGCAGCATGAGCTTTGGACAACAGAAAAGCCTTCTTCAGTATATAAATGGAAGAAGGAAGTTGATGAGAGTATTGAGTCTGGGGGGCGGGGGTAGTGAGATGTTGAATGCTTGCTTCACTGTTCAACAAGTGGCCGGCTGTGCATATTGAGAGGCCCTGTGGCACCAAAGGTAGACACAATGCAGACAAGGTTGACATGATGGACCTAGAGACTCCTCTGACCATAAAACACTGCAGTATGTTACTACTATGTAATGCAGCTGGCTAAACTCTTGCCTGCCCTGGTATCTGACTACCTGGCAAAGATCAGACTGGACAAGTGTCAAGGTGCTGATGGAATAAACTCCCAAGATTATTGTGTAACTTTACTAAGGGAACTGTTGGCAGGCCACTTGCTGTAATCTTTTGGAAGTCTGTCCAGGAAGGTATGGTGCTGTGGTGCTGAAACTGCTCAGTGTAGTTCCCATCTTCAAGAAGGGGGCAGAGTTGGATCTGGGTAACTACAGGCCAGTCAGCCTGACATCAGTACTGGGAGAGGTCTTTGAAACCATTATTAAGCATAAAAAAAATAGTGCACCTTGTGGAGAAAAGGGACGAGATTCACAAAACTTTGCCACAGCACAAACCTGTTGTTTTTTGCCGAAGTGGTATTCACAAAAACCTGGTTTGTGGGCCCAAACCGGTTTGCACCAGGGCAAAGTATGGAGGGCATGGTGCAAATGAGGGGGGACCTATATATAAGGCGTAGTCCGATAACACAAAGATTGCTTTCTGCACAAGGGTCTTTTAAGTAGATTCCTTGCATGGAGCAAATACAGCTGACTGAGACCTTACTTTAACCCTAGTGGCTGGTGGAGGTACTGCGGCAACCCCCCCAATCTCTGATCGCCAGTCCGAATGTACAGTGATAGATTTTACGGGTGACTAGTGGCCCCCCTTCCCCGCCAATCGCAGGCCCGAGTGTCAGAATGTAATTATTCCCTGGTGGCTAGTGGCACCACCACCCACCCTACTGATTACTAGCCCCATTGTAAATATATGTCTCCCTGGTGTCCAGTGGTTCCCCCCCCCACACACACACGATCACCCGTCCAATATCTGTACACATTTTCCTTGGTGTTCAGTGGTCCTTTCCCCTAACTGATCCCTCGCCCAATCTCTATTTGGTATTCCCTGGTGTCCAGTGGTCCCACCCCCCACCTGATCACCCGCTCAATATCTGTACACATTTTCCTTGGTGTCCAGTGGTCCTTCCCCCTAACTGATCCCTCGCCCGATCTCTGTTTAGTATTTCCTGGTATCCAGTGGTCCCACCCCCCAACCCGATCACCTGCCCACTATGTATAAATGTATTCCCTGGTGTCTGGTGGTCCCCCCCCCCACTCGATCACGCAACTGTTATCTTCAAATGTATTCCCTGGTGTCCAGCGATACTACCCCCCCGATCACCTGCCCGGTATTGGTAAGCATGTTCCCTGGAGTGGTAGCAGTACCTTCCCATCCAATCCCATGCCCAAGGTATGGAAAAGGTTCTCTGGTGGCCAGTAGTCTCTTCCCCACACACACACAATCCCTTGTATATGAAATGACACCAATCCTTGGTGGTCTAGTGGATCCCGATCCCCAGTAAAGAAGAACATCCATTCCCTGGTGGTCTAGTGGACCCCCACCCCGGCAGGTAGTGCCTCACCACCCCACTCCCCTCAACCTGAACTTAGGTCAGCGACTGGCACAGCCCTCCCCTCTCCACCACAGCCGGCTGCCGACTGAGCTGTCAGTGAGCGTGTACTGTAAATAGTATGCGCTCTTTGACAGCTCAGTTGGTGGCCAACCATGGTGGAGAGAGGAGGGCTGTGCCGGTCGCTGACTTGGGTTTGGGTTGGGAGTGGGAGTGAGTGGTGGCACTATCTGTTGGGTGGGGCCAGTAGACCACCAGGAATGGAGGGACCACTGAACACTAGGAAATGCATTTGTACATAACTAACGGTGAGTGAGTGGGGGGTGGGAATACTAAATACTGATCAGGTGAGTGATTGGGTGGGGTGAGGGACCACACAGGACACCATAGAAAATTGTTCATTTTATTCAAGCTGGCGATTGGGGGGACCACTAGCCACCAGGACATCTTTTTATACTGTGTGGAGAAGGGACCACTAGCCACCAGGAGCATTTTTTCTTTGGGCGGTGATTGCCGATCATGGGGGAGGGTGGAGGAACCAGGAACATTCTTATTTCTTCGGCTAGCGATCGCTGATCATGGGGGGACACCAGTGGCACCAGAGAGCATTCTTATTTCTTGAGCCAGCGATCACCGATCATGGGTGGGGAGGACACCACTGGCAACAGGAACATTCTTATTTCTTGGGCGGCAATCACCAGTTACAGAAGATTTCACTGGCACTAGGAAGCATTTATCTTTCTTCAGGCTGGTGATCGCGGGCGCTAACCCATTATGGTCCATGTAATGGGCCAATGGCATGCATATAGCCACATAGCACCTTGCATGCCCAGTGGGCTAATTTACATGGCTGCTTTTGTGAATTCTGAACAGCGCACCTGCATTATTCATTGCAGGGCCATTCTCCAGTATGCATGTTGGGGCGGCGATAGCGGGGTAGCGCTAGCAGTACTGGGGTTACTGCTGCCTCGACCTAGCCCTATTCACAGTCCGATAGTGTGATGTGCTGTCGAACTGTGAATAGCAATTTTGGACACCTGGGCAAACGCAAAGCGCAATGCAAAATTTTGCACTGTGCATTGTGATTTTTTTTGTGAATCTAGCCCCAAGTATCTTATACCCTCTTGGCATGGCTTTATGAGAGGCAGAGTGTGCCAAACCAACCTGATCACATTCTTTGAGTGGGTGACCAGGAAGGTGGACAGAGGCACAAAGATTTTTGATACTGTAGCAAATGAGAACCATCTGGACAACGTGAGGCTTGCTAACTGGCTTGGGGCAGGAAGCAGTCAGTGGTGATGAATGGGCACTACTTTTAGTGGAGCGGTGTACTCAGAGGTAGCCCTCAGGCATTGGTGCTGGAGCTACTGCTTTTTAGCATGTTCATTAATGATCCGAATGCTGGGGTCTCCAGCAGGCCACTAAAGTTCATTGCTAACACTACAATGGCAAGAGTGGTGGACTCACTTGAGTACGGTGACAAACTTCAGGACAGCCTGAACAAGTTTAATGTATGGCTGGACTCCTGGAGCCTTCAGTTCATGTAGCCAGTTGCAAGGTGCTACACTTTGGGAAGAAACGTAGAGTTAGGAGCTACAGATTGTGTGAAGTTGTTCTTGCTGAAGCCAAGTAGAAAAAAGGGATCTGGGAGCCATAATAGACAAGGAGTTAAATTATGACATGCAGTGCTGTCAGAAGGTCCAGCAGGATGCTCTGGTGCATCAAAAAGGGGTTGAATAGCAGAGCAGGGGAAGTAATCCGGCTACTTTACAAGGCTATGGTCAGGCCCATCAAGAGTACTGCATGCATTTTTGGGCTCATCAGTACGAAAACAGCAGTGAAGTAGTCGAGAGGGTGCAATATAACCAAATTGATCAGAGATGTGATAATATAAGATATGAGGGAATGTTACAGGCTCTTAACCAGTTCACCAAAGAGAAAAGAAGACTGAACGGAGACATGGCCTCAGTTTTCAACATCCTCAGAATTATCAGCAAGATCAAACAGTCGGATATCTTTGATCGGGTGTCCCTTAGCAGGAGGCGTGGATATGGCCTGAAGCTCAGAGGTGGTAAAATCTGCTTACCGAGGGAATCGATGGGTATCGTGTACAGTACAACGCATAGGGAATCCCTATGAATTAGTATGTTTGCATAGAACCCTTTAACCATAAATTACTATGTATATTAACAGCTGGATTAAAAGTACAGATAGTAAATTAATTTTTCACTCATGAGATGTAACACTGTACTGTTCCTCCACGTCAGTAGTGAACCAAAGTGAGCATGACTCAGATTCCTGCAATTTCAGGGGAGCAGCAGCTTTGGCCAGTTGTAGGTTACTGGACTTGCAGAATTTTTGGCCTGTAAATGGGGACTGAATCAAGCCAGGTGTAAATGTATAATTTGAAATGCTTTTCATGTTTTTTATTTTATTTTATTGTTCGGCAGTTGACATTACAGTGTTTTTATTTTAGAACATTAAAAAAGAGATACTCCAATAATAATGAACATATTAATATCAGTTGTAGCGTTCAGGGTAAAATCTTCAGTACAAACGATATTCAGCTTTAAATGATATCAAGGGATATCTATCACACATTTCATTTGTAATTCTGTGGCTCATCAGTGGATGGCAGCAAAGCGCATTAGCTGACTAGTCTTGACTTATATTATGTACTGTATGTTACATATGTACTCAGCTGTGTTAGAAATTCTAGACTTACTGTACTGCAAGAAGGGACCCATGTCGGCATGATTCAGTAACATGAGGCTTAGCTGGAGGGTGAGCTTCTCTGTGCCAGGTGGGGCAGGTTGTAATGAACCTAGCTGAACACAACCTCGACTCCTACTAGCTGTGCTGGGGAACCTGTTTGTTTGATATATTAGGTAAATTCTGTTTTTTCATTCTTTTTTAGCCCTGCAAGCAGGGATTAAATCCAGACATGGTAAATGTATACATGAAATGTTATGTGGTTTACTAATAGCTGCAAAAAGTATTATCAGAATAACCTTGATATGCTGTATTATGGAATGGATTTACAATGTCTTTCAGTATGCCTGCAGTGTACACTACTCAGGGTTCTCATTAAACACTGATATACATATATTTCATACCATTCGGGACATAATGCTTGTTAATGTGTTGCTTCCCTAAGATATGCTATCAGAATTTCAGGACACGACTGCTGCTATCTGTTGACCCAATCTGAGGATAAAGGGCCAGAAATAGAAATATGCTAATAGGGATGCCAAGATTTTGGTTTGGGACCCCTGATTTATTTTTATTTTTTTTTTGGGGGGGGGAGTCTGAGAGTTCCAAAACTAAGTCTTAGAGAACTCTACTTTTGTTCTCCGGCCTACCAAAGAGCACCAAGTCTGGTAAGAATGAAACCTGTAGCTGGGTGTGCACTAAGGATAGCCACATTGCCATTGGCTACAATGAATTGAATTTGGCTAACATGTTTCCAGTCGCCGTTTTGGCAAAGTCATTTGACCATTATGAATTTTTACTGTTCTGTTAACCTGATATACTGTACTGGCTAATCCAGTTCACATGTGGCTAAAAATATTTGTTGTATTTTGTTTGTTATATTGCAGCCACAATGACTAAGATTTTTTAGACCCAGTGTAGTAGAAATAGTCTTATCTCCAGCTAAAACGGACAGCGTGGTTTCAGATTTTTTTCTGAAGTGGTTTAAAAGAGGAACATGATCTTAATTTTGCTACATGGAGCCAGCAGCCCCATCCTGTCCCATTCCGAGTATGCAGCTTTATACCAGCATTCAAACATCCGTCCGTATCTTAGTTGAGTTGTAGCTTTGATTTATTTTTTTAAAAAGTATAACATTTAAAGAGCCACCAATGCCTCCAGAAGAACTTTGAAAAACATATTTGGACACAAAGCAGTTTATATGTCTCATTAACTCAGTATGTTTCCCCATTATTTATTACAGAGGCCATAGGCATGAAAACAGGAGAGTATTTCCTTGAGAGTCTATCTGCCCCTGTTGCTTTTTCCCAATTTGGTTCCATAGTGCTCTGCTTTGCTATCACAGTTATTCCCATAATAACAGACCGTAATGTCACAACAGCATTATCAAATAGGGAATGGGTTGTGAAGGCAGATAAACTCTGAGTGATAAAGATTTTATTTTTGCAGAAATTTCTTCAGTAATAAATGATGGAGAGTAAAAATCCAGAACATATATGAAATAACAAAATGAATTGTGACTATTATGCTTCCCAACGTTTTTCAGAATGTGTCAGCTGCTCTTTGAAAAACTATCCAGACTGACGCTACTATAGTATGTAGATGCAAGGATGGGACGGCATATGGGGAAATGGAAGGGATCAATCCACCAGCTCCACCGAGTGAAAGGGTTAATTCCTTCTCTTAAAAAACTTTATTTCTGCAGGTTTGGGGACATTTCTCAAATTAAGAGTTTTTTTTTAATTAATAAAGAGATAAGTATCATGTCCAGTGGCATCAAATTATCATAATTAATCATGCAGACTAAAAATTGGTCTCTATTGGGGAGAGTAAAAATACATTCGGCAATATAAACATGTTATTTTTGGCAACATGCTCAAAATACATGAAGATGGCTACTGAGCGTGCTCAGAAATTTAGTTCACACATTTTGGCCACACTGAGCATAATCACATGTGAGATGCTGTTTATTTTTTGATACCATGTTGGTAACTCCAGAATGCATTTTATACTTTTTTCCTTTGGAACTTTTTATCATGTCTATCACAAAACCATTAAACACATTTTGAATAAATAAAATATGACATAGCCTGACTAAAGATATTTTTTCTTGTCTTCATGAGAGAGTATTAGTGTTGATATCTCACTTGTGGCTTTGAGATGAGGTGTCAACAAACCAGTACTCTCTCACTAAGATTAAACTATTTTAAAGGGACACTGTCAACCCTCATAGGGCTCACTGCAACCCAAGTTTTTAAAAGTACGTTATCATTCTGTACAGATTGCTGATGTAGCTGATTGTTTGATTCTGATTCTTTTTTCTTTTAACAAATGAAAAACAGATTGCCCACCATACTGGTGTCACCACACAAAAGCATGCCGCATCTTTCCTGGACTTAGGACACTCCCAACACAGTCTAGCCACTCATGATGCAAGTGGGAAGAGAGGGGACTACTGCTTCATGACTTGGCTGCACTTGACTTTTTGGGGGTGTTCCTAATGTTCAGGAAGTATACCATAACAAAAGATCCAGGATTTGAAACAAAATAAAGTTGGTTATTAGTAATTACCGATTTCCCTTTTTTCCCATAGGGAAACCATGGCGTAATTGGCCGTAAAGAAGGAGTGTTCATTATGGCAAACAGGCGCACGATTTCCCTCACTGTGTGCATGCGCCCGCCGCACTTCCTCGCTTCACGACACCGTGTCTGTTCGGGAAACCGCTAACAGACAACAAACCGCCACCTCAACTAGGCAGTAAGTACGTAAAAAAAAAAAAAATCTGCCTTAGTCAGTGCTGTGCACAAGATTAAAAAAAAAAAAAAAAAATAATGGTAAAATCAAACTGCTGACTGCGGCTACGCACTTCACCTTTTCACCTTCACCGAACCCGGCTGCACAGCTATATTTTATTTTATACAATTGCTGAGGCGAAAAAAGGAAAACCCAGCAATTATATAAAATAAAATATGGGTCTGGGTGTGTATACTCGGATTTACACACACCCTCGGGGTTAGATGCTTCACATAAACCCTCGTGTGTGTGTGTGTAAATTCTCGTTATACACCCAGACCCATACTTTATCCTATATTTAGCATCCCAAGCCGGTGCTGTACCATGCTGCCTCAGACTGTGTTTTGTTAAGAAAATCAGTACAGAAGCTTTTGTGAAAAGCTTATTTTTGAATGTCTACATTCCATATTTTTTGCTTTCCTGTTTTTCTATTTTTTGCTTTTTTTGTGGCTTTAACTGGTAAATATATTATGTAATCTTGTGCATTCTGGCCATTCTTTTGAAACTGTACGTGGATAAATTATCCAGGTTGCACTATGCAGTAGTTTTTTAATAATTAGTAAACAAGTATTGTTCAAGTATTAGGACTGCATTCCCCCCCCCTTTTTTTTTTAACTTATAGTTTATTCTGCTTGTCTGACAAGAGAGCTGCCTCCTTCAGCTAAGTGACCTCCCAGTCCCATCTGCAGCTTCTCTAGTACTTATGTTTCTGTTGCCGTCCACCTGGCTTGTCCCTGAGGCAGGGGCCTCCAGGCTACTCAGACCTGTCAGCAAGTGTCTTCCCGTTGGGGAAACTCCATGATGTGGGCTACTAGTCACAGTGGTCTGTCCCAAGGATGCTCTCACATCATCTTGCTGCTCTGGGTTTTTGTGTGTCTTCATTCCCCACACCTAGTATGCTGGCTTACAGAGAGCACCAGGTGCTCATTCATAAAGCATGCCAAGACAGAGACTGGTCTCCTATCTTGGTACCTCTGCTGAACTGCTCCCTGTGGTCAGCCAGGTGGCAGTATCCCAGCAGGGGCAGCGACCCTTCCTCTCCAAGAGAGGACTGCATCCTCTGGGACACATGATCCTCCTTCCTTCACCAGCTCTCCAGAAGTCTGGGCTCATTTCCAAATCTTGGTTGCCTCCACCACTTTTGTGGTCGGCAGTCCTGCTGCTGCGCCAATGGGCTGGCTTATCTATAATCTTTCGTAATGGTTCATCACTCTCTAGTTCATGCATAACCACATGTCTAATGAACATGAAGATATCTGCCTGAACTCTGCAATATATTCTACTACATGTAATTAATTTGTTGGGGTTGTAAGCCATTTGGGATTAATGATTATTTAGTGTGACTTTTATGATCATTTTAAAATTGTTTTGAAATTTCTTGACACTACTATAGGCATTTAAAGTCTATAATACAGTAGTACTATAGACTTTAAATGTCTATAGTGCCACTGATGTAACTTCTAGGTGGCGCTATCCTATGGGCTACTACCCCTGCCTGTATGACTGTGCACAGGTTGAGGCGCCTGAGCTCGGCAAACGAGTGCCTCCACCCAGAGGAATGGCTTTAGGGTAGCATAGCTGCCTTTGGTATAGCCCTCTGGGATGCTATAACCACCCATCAACCCTTCTAGTGGCCTAAACAGTTCAGCAACAGAACATTCACATTTACCATATGACAACAACTCTATGCTCACACTTCTTGGCATTTACCACCAGGGCTGGGTCTTCTGCAACTGCCCTGGAGACCCCCTGGAAAAAAGACCAGTGATGCAACAATACACTAGCAGTACTCTTATCACCACCAAAATGAAAAAAAAAGAGAGTTTCATACTCTGGATCCGAGAAGAGCAATCAAATTATATATTAAGAGAACGGACGCTATTTGCAAACCATCAAGCTTGTTCATTTTAACTGCAGGCCAAAATGTGGGTAAAAACGCTTCAAAAGACTCTATAGCCAGATGGATTAGATCAGTAATCAATATGGCGTATGATCAGGTGGGAGTAGTCCTGCCTGGTCCAGTGAGAGCTCATTCCACCAGGGCTATGGCCACTTCATAGGCGAACTTCAGAGAAGCATCCCCAGTAGACTTATGCAGAGCAGCCACCTGGTCATCCATTCACACATATACAAAGTTCTACAAACTGGATGTGATGTCCTCAGCGGACACTTCCTTTGGCCGCCAAGTGCTCCAGGTGGTGGTGGACCCCTAAGAACACTTGACATTCTTCCCACCCGGCACTCTAGGGATGCACTACTTTTGGATATCCCAGGCGTAATGAAGGCTGGAGACCAGCTTAGGAGAGAGAAATCGAAATTTGGGTACCTGTAAATTTTCCTTCTCCGACGGCTGGTCTCTGGGCTTCGGATTCCCTCCCAGAATGTATATAGTTGGCTGGCCTCAGGGCCACTTAGACCATATCTGTTGTGTTTTTGGCCTCTGGGCCAATTATGTTGTAAATGTTGTGTTTTTTGTTTCCAAGTTCTTGTAGTACTGCCTCAGGGGACTGCGTGAAGAATGACTGGCAATGACCGGATGTGGAGGGCTCCTTATCCCCCCGCTGCACAACTTTAGTCCTGCCTGCAGATGTCATCAGGAGGTGGAGCCCAGGCGTCGGAGAAAGAAAATTTACAGGTGCCCAAATTTCGATTTCACAGTAACGCTTTATTGAGCAGCCAGCACACATGCGCTGGAGTTAAGTTTTTTTTCCCCATTCGTTCCTGAGTGCAGCCGTCTTTGCACATGTGCGGTATCCTCTTTTTTTTTTTTTTGTTTTCCCCACCGTGCATGTGCAGATCTGTCCACGGGCCATATGACAATAATGATATCATGCGAGCGTGATCCCAGTTGGCACTGTAGTGGTAGCGCACAGTTCCCCAACAGCTCACCCAGCAGCCAGCATGCCTAGAGGAATACCAGTCATGCATGGAGTCTGCGCATGTCAGCCCAAGTCAAGAGAGGACGGAGTGCCCAAACCACGAGGTACGATTTAGCAGATGCTAGATGTTCATGTGGATGCTTCAGTATAAATGCCTATGTGAACGCAGCAGTCCACTATTTCGTTGAGTGTTTGTGATGGAGAGGAGAGCATTCTTTGTGCACTGCAGTACATTGCATCTGAAATAATTTAAATCAAAAGCCCTTTTAAGGGCTTGAAAACATCTATAAAATTGTTCATTGTTCACTGTGGGGGATAATATTTACAGTATTGGTCGAAAGGGGAAAAAAGCACTTCATACTGGCAATTTAAAACGGATGACTACAACGACGTGCTGAAGAAGGGGAAGGGGAGCTGGCTTTGTGTTCTGTGGAGGCGGCTCTGCAACCAAAATCTGAGGGGAATGTTTTAAAAAAATTCACGTTTTAGTGGAGAATTCTGTGCAGGTTTTGCTGTGTTGCTGACTCGAGAAGTGCCGAGTGCATAACAAAACTGAAGCAAAGGGCACATACTCTTGAGTCGAGACTGCCGTTTTAAAGAACTGCATTACTCCAGGCAATAGGCATAGGGACAAGAAAATGGTATTTTGCACACGTGATGTGACAAAGTTAACTGAAATTAGTAGACGACCTTGTGCTGACTGAAGAAGGGGAGCTTGCTTGACAGTCCAGGAGGAAGGATAGCTGCTGTCTACTTATGCCATTTCCAGCTACCCCAATTCTGATTGAAATGAGCTAAAATATAATTACTAAATATGCTGCTTCTGTTTGGAGGCTTGATTTAAAAACCATCTGCATGTGCATTGTGCAAGCAAAAGTTTACTAACAATGAATTAGCCTCCTTAGCTAGGAGTCAGAGGGCCAAAACCAAAATGCAAAATTGCATAACGTACTCTGCAAATTGTGTCAAAGCCCTGCCAAGGACTAGTATATTTTAACCAAATAAAAGACAGAGCCATTTAGTGCAGTCATCAGCCTGGCTCTGTAATTAAAATCCACCATCATTGCTGGGAAGAGGAGTGTGATGATGACTACTGCTGTGTTTGTGTGCCTAGCTAGACAGTGACTTGTCCATCTCGTCCTCGCCCAGAGTTGACTGAAACAAGTCCATAGCAGGACTACCTGGTTGTCCTGTGTACTTGCCAATTACTGTTTAATCTGACAGCCTGCGAGTGTCTTGGTATAGTGTCTTGTCCTGTGGTGGTGTGTTAGTGTGTGTGTCCCTCTTGTTTGTTTGAGAAAATAAATATAAATACATACTTCTAAAAGAGCTTGCTAAAAGTCTGTAGGACTACCTGTGTGCTACTCAGTCCGTTTGAGCATCTCGTCCTGTGATTTTGTCAGGGTTTTTTGGGTGGGACTGGGACCACTGGCAAAACAAAAAAAATAAAAAATACAAGCTTCTTACAATAATTAATTCTGGACTCCACTACCTCTTGTGTGCATATTATTGGCAAAGTCTGTGTTTTGACAGTCCACCTGTCTCATCCAGTCCTCTTGAGGTTGTGTCAGGCTTTTTTTGGGGGGACCAAAAAAAAATTAAAGCTTGCCACAATTAATGAAAAGTCCATACTAGTACTACCTGTGTGCATATTGTTGAGTGTGTCTCTTGCTGTTTGGCAGTCCACCTGTTTCATCCAGTCCTGTTGAGGTTGTGTCAGACTTTTTGGGGAGGGACTAAAAAAAAAAGCTTGCCACAATTAATAAAAATTCCATAGTACTACCTGTATGCTTATTATTGACTGCGTCTCTTGTTGTTTGACAGTCCATCTGTCTCGTCCAGTCCTCTTGAGATTGAGTCAGGCTTTTTTGGGGTGACCCAAAGAAAATTGATGCTTGTCACAATTAATTAAAAGTCCATAGCTATAACCTGTGTGCAAGCATATTAGTGACACCGTCTGTGGTTGTGTACAACCATCAGTCTCATCCATTACTCCTGTGGTTGTGTCAGGCTTCCTTGGTGTGGAGGGAAAGGACAGCCAAGAACTTTTCTGCTGCTGTGCTGCCATCACCAACCACTCGTTCTTCTTCATACTGTTTTGGGTTTGAAGTAATAAAAAATGTCTGGAAAGAAACAAAAGCAACAACCAAATGTGTTTTCCTTTGGCTTTATTAAACCCGGTCTATCTGCTGTGGAAGAATTACGTAACAAAACCATTCAAGTCATCAGTGACACTGACAGTAGTAACATTGTTGATGTTGCTGATGAGACGTATAAATGTAAATCCTCCCTTTGCTGCTGCTGCTGCTTCTTCTGTTTTTGTATTGGAGGGAAGGGGCAGCCAGGGTGACGGTCGCGACCATATTGACAGACCATCAGTAATAGTTACTGACGTTCAGGTTCATAGTGTTTCCGTTGCAGGTACTTCATCTTCCTCCAGCTCTCTGCCCAGAGTAAATCCTACCAACAGGAAAAAAGATTATGTGAAACGCAAATTCAGGGTTGAATGGTCACGGGAATTTGTCTGGCTTCAGTATGAGAAGCAAGCAATACTATGAATTGCAGGGTGTGTAGGAAGCAACCCTATCTGGCAGATCATACATCTGTGTGTTTTGTTGGTAGCAGTACTTTTAAAATGGAGTCTATAAAAATTCATGATGCAAGCAGTTCCCATGTAAAATGTATTCTGGCTGAAAGGGCTCAAAGGACGTTTTTTTTCCAATACCCGTGACACGGTTAGGAACCGATTAGGGAGTCTTGCCTGGCGGTTGCCAAAAAAAGGGCAAGTTGGTTAGGTTGGCCATGTCTGAGAAACCCAAGAAAAAACTGGGCCCACTGGGTTTCAACACTGCAGTGAGTGTGGGGAGGTCTTTGCTAAGGCCGATCCCCACACCACCTGTGTTTATTGTCTAGGGTTTGACCACCTCAGTTCAGACTGCCAAATATGTAAAAACTTTCCCAAATCTACCCTTGAGAAGAGATTAGGTGAGCTGAGGAAAGGAGGCTGAAGTCCGCTGACCTGGATGGCCAGCCGGTTAGGTTCCGACTGAACCAGAAGGAGTGCCCTCTGACCATGGCGATACTTCTTCGGGCAAAAGGAGAGCCGATTCCGAGGGATCGGTTCCAACAAAAAGAAAACGCAAGGACAAATTGGCCGGTTCGGATCCAGAAGTTCATGTTCCGACCGCCGAAGAGATAGCCAGAGCGATTCAGATTGTGGAATTGCTCCGTCCTGTTCCTACCGATCTGGCTCCTTCTGGCAGGGGTTCGGTTCGGTTGGCTCCCCTGGTTCAAGATTATAACCTCGAAGATTTTTATGAACCGGAATTTGAAGAGGAAGGGGAATTTGAGGATGATGATGGTGAAAGTGAGGGTCTGGATGTGCCTGTGGAACCGGACATCTCCCCAGACAGACCTTCAGGTATTTCCCCTCCTAGGCTTTCTGAGTCCCCTTCTCACTTTGTTTTACAGAAAGGTGGCTGAAACCCTCCAGCTTCCTATGGAGGAGGCTGTGGAAGATCAAGAGGAGCCTGATTATGTAGAAATGATGGACTTCCCAGAGTCCAGAAGACTGTCTATTCCCCTCCACAAATCCTTTGGGAAACAGACACAAAAAATCCTAAAGTCTCCTAACACTATACCTCTTGTGGATAGAAGAATGGACAAAATGTATACACTTTTAGGCTCAGACACGGAGTTCTTATATCAGCAATGCAGCCATGTTGGGGTAGTGCAGGCTGCTGCCTGTGACAAGGCAAATATTCCCTTGGCTTCACACCCCCCGACACGGACTCCAGGAAGATTGATGCCATGGCAAAGAAACAGTACATGGCATCTTCCTTGGGACTCAGGCAGGTGAATTACATGGCCTATACAGCCAGGTACCAGAAGTCCAGGTGGGACACTGTACTGGCACTGGCTAAACAGACCTCCCCCCAGCTAGCTAAGGAGCTGGAGGCGGTGGCTGCAGATGGGATTGAGGCATCTAAGGTTCAGTTTCATGCTGCTGTGGACTCTAATGATGTGTCATCAAGAGTCATGGCTACATCTGTGGCTCTTCAGAGGATGGCTTGGCTCAGATGTACTAGCCTCTTGCAGGACACCCAGGCTAAGGCCATGGATTTTCCTGTAGTGGGTAATTCTCTGTTTGGGAAGCAGACAGAGAATTACATGAAGAAAATGGATGAGTACAGGACCACTTACAGGAGTGCTCAGGCCAAGGAGAGGCAGGCAACTCCTCAAAGGCAGCATTCTAGGGGCAGGGGCAGGCCTTTTCAAAGGCCTTTTTACCAAGCACAGGCCTCCTCCTCTTCCTTTTCTCAGAAGGGGGATGAGCAGGGCTGCATCCACTCCTCAGCCTAAAGCCCCAGCCAAGCAGATGGGCCTGCCCGGGTCGACTCTCCTATTCCAGTAGGGGGCAGCCTGGCTTACTTTGTCCAGGACTGGGTGTCTGTTACTTCAGACAAGTGGGTCCTGGAAGTAGTAAGCCAGGGACTGGTTCTCAGCTTCAAACAGTTTCCGAAGATGAGAGCCAGATCTTTTCCACCTGCAAGTCTCTCCGAAACCCTTGCCCTAGAGGCAGAGGTTTCATCTCTTTTGGCCTTAGGAGCCATAGAGAGAGTTCCTACCCTACACTGGGGCAAAGGTCTGTACTCCAGGTACTTCCTTACCCCTAAGAAGACAGAGGAGTGGCGAACCCATCCTAGATCTAAGATACCTGAACAAACATCTTTTAAAACCAAGGTTCAAGATGGTGACTGTGGGAATAATTCTTCCCTCTCTAAGGCCAGGGGACTGGCTAGCCTCCCTGGACCTCAAGGATGCCTACTTTCACATTCCCATCAGGTGCTCCCACAGAAAGTACCTCAGGTTCAAGTTGCCCTCAGGCCATTATCAGTTCAAAGCAATGCCCTTTGGCCAAACATCAGCTCCCAGGGTTTTTACAAAGCGCCTGGCAGTAGTAGTGGCCTTTTTAGGAAGGCAGAAGATTTCCATTTTTCCATATCTGGACGACTGGCTCATAGTGGGTCAGTCTCCAGACCAAGTCAAGCCATACCTGCAAGTGACCCAGCAAGTGCTCTTTTTCCTGGGGTTTCTTCTCAACCTCCCCAAGTCAGTCCTCTAACCAGTGCAGCTTCTTACTTTAATAGGGGCAGAGCTAGATACTGTCAAAGCAAGAGCCTATCTTCCCCTGGAAAGGGCAAGAGTTCTTGTAGAACTGGCTTCTTCCTTCAGCCTTCAGGTGTCCCGTCCAGCAAGGCACTTCCTTCAGCTCTTGGGCCACATGGCAGCTTCTACAGTAGTGGTCCAAGGGGTAAGATTTCAGATGAGGGACATTCAGTTCCATCTGAGGGCCTTTTGGTCCCAAAGGAAGGATCCTCTTACCAAACTGATTCCAGTGACTCGATCACTGATCCAAGCTCTTCAGTGGTGGCAGGATCAGGACAGTTTAAGGCAAGGGGGTCCCATTTGTCGCTCAGCCTCATTCGGTGGTCCTTACCACGGATACTTCCCTTTTGGGGTGGGGAGCCCATTTGGGGATTGTCACAGCCCAGGGACTATGGTCCCCTCAGGATACCCTTCTTCATAGCAGTCTCCTACAACTCAGGGCAGTTTCTCTGGCCCTGTAGGCTTTCTCTCAGTCAGTGCAGAACAAGGCGGTTCAGGTCAGAACAGACACCACCACCACCATGTGGTACATCAACAAGCAGGGAGGCACTTGGTCCAAGGCCTTGTGCACGGAAGCCATGAAATTGTGGTCCCTGGCTTATTTTCTGCAGACATCTCTGATAGCAGTCCACCTTCCAGGGAAGGACAATGTGCTAGCAGATGCACTGAGCAGGATCTCCCAGGGCCATCACGAATGGTCCCTGGACCCTCAGGTGTTGAAAGTGATTTTTTCAAGTTGGGGCACTCCAGAGATAGATCTCTCTGCAGCCCCAGGCAATCACCGACTTCCTCTGCTTTGTTGCAGACCTCCAGTCTTGGGCTTAGTCCCTATGGATGCTCTGGCATTGAACTGGGAAGAGAAATTTCTCTATGCCTTCCCTCCCTTTCCTCTACTGTTCAAGGTTCTGGTCAAGGTAAGGTCACAACCCTGCAAAGTGATTCTGATTGCTCCAGATTGGGCCAGGCAGCCCTGGTACCCCCTCTTACTGTCCCTAACAGTCCATCTTCCCGGTCCCTTCCCAGGAATTACAACCTGTTAACCTCCTCTCAGGGGAGGATCTGGTACCCCAATCTTCGGTCTCTCAATCTCAAGGCATGGCTGTTGAAGAGTTAGAGTATGCAGATTTGCATCTGTCCCAAGGGGTTCTGGATATTCTCAAAGCCTCTCGAAAGCCTGTCGCCAGAAAGACTTATAACTCCAAATAGAAAAGATTCAGCATTTGGTGTTCCAAGAAGCATACATCTCTAGACACTGCTGAATTGCCTACAGTTCTGGACTATATGGCCCATCTTAATTGCCTAGGCCTCAGACCAGCTACTCTCAGGGTACACTTGTCAGCTGTCTCTGCTTTCCTGTCAGTGGGAAAGCCTTCCTCACTGTCATCTCATCCTGTATTCTGTAAATTTTTCAAGCGATTGCTTCATACCAATCCTCCCTTTAGGGATCCTGCCCCTGCCTGGGACTTAAATGTTTGCATTGCTCAACTTATGCAACCCCCTTTTGAGCCTATGTCCTCAGCAGAGCTTAAGTACTTGACTTGGAAAACTGTGTTTTTGGTAGCTATTACCTCTGCCAGACGTATCAGTGATTTACAAGCCTTGTCAGTGGAACCTGATTTTATCTCCTTTCATAGAGATAAAGTGGTCCTTAGAACCAATAGGAGGTTCTTGCCCAAAGTGGTTTAAGAATTCCATTTGAATCGGTCTATGTCTCTCTCTGTTTTCTTCACTGATCATTCTTCCTCAGGGGAGAGGAGGCTACACAGTTTAGATGTTAGAAGAGCCCTTAGCTACTATATAGAGCGTACCAAGGGTCACAGGTTTGATTCCCTCCAGTTGTTTCTCACTTATGAGGAAGTGGGAAAGGGAAAACCTGCCACCAAGAGAACTATTGCCAGGTGGATTGTTTCCTGTATACAATTCTGCTATGAGAAACTAGGAAAAATTCCACCATCGGGCCTGAGGGATCATTCCACAAGAGGTACAGCTACTTCCCTGGCTGCTGCCAGGGATATCCCTCTGTTAGAAATGTGTCAAGCAGCCACCTGGAAAACAGTTCATACCTTTACCAAGCACTACCCTCTGGATATCCAGGCTAGGAGTGATGCTCAGTTTGGCACAGCAGTACTTCAGAGCCTATTCCCAAAGTAGGTTCTGTCCCTCCTCCATGGAGGTACTGCTTGGTAGTCTGCAGATTGTGAGAATACAGCATGACTTCATGTTGTTTGAAGAAAAAATTACTCACGTTAGTAATTATATTTCTTCTAATAGAGTCTTGCTATATTCTGACCGCCTTCCCTGACTCCCCTCTCAGAACCTGTTTTTGGGAAGTGGGTGGGCAGGCGCAGTGTTGCACCACAGGGGTGCTTCAAGCACTCCCTCCGCTTTATTTGGGTGCTTTGTATTATAAGTTTTTGTTTTGGATAGGTTTTTGTTTTGGGTTTCCTGACTTGAGTCTTCCTTTGGGAATCCAAAACTTTCTGTTGCCATTTGGCTAGTTAAAAATTTTAGAATTTCCACATACAGTAGTTAGTCAGTGAGTGGTTGCTCGTAAGAATCTGACGGTTGGGATTCAAAGTGCTGCAGACAGAGACCTCAACCGAGCTCAAGCTCAGCGTTCTATGCACTGCATAGAAAATTAACCCTCTACACTCTGGGGCAGTTCAAAGGCTGGAGCTAACTGCAGATCGTCAGAATACAGCAAGACTCCATTAGAAGAAATATAATTACTAAGGAGAATAACTTTTTCTTAGTGTGTATGTATTTGTTCTAGTTTGCTTTCTATAACTTTGTTTTCCAAGAAAAAGGTAATGAATATAAAAACAAGTTTAAAAAAATTGCTCTATTATCTTAAAAATAATGTATCTGCTAAAATAAAATGTTTAACATTATTGTGCTTACAACAGTTACATTTAACTTAAATTTCTTTTAGCTTTTTGGATTCAGCTCATTATCATTTTATCTCGGATCCTTGTAGAAACAAATGCTGCTCACTCTTTCTTTAACATATTTTATTTTCTTGGTCACTATACTGGCCTGCTGCAAATTCTGAAGAAATGCATAGCTACGTAAGCAGTGTCTGCAGATAAGGGCCTACCCAGTCTGCCCATTTGAGCTTGTAAGTTTATGTTTTCCTAGAAGTCTGTTGCCCCTCACCCCTGACCTCCAGAATTCCTTTATGTCTATCCCATGCATTTTTATTGTTTCAGCCCCCACCACTTCCTCTGGCAGGGTGTGCCACTTGTCCACCACCACCTGTTCTGTGAAGAAATTCTTCCTCGTGTTTCCTCTGAATTATCCTCTCTCCAACTTCATCTCATGCTCTCTAGTCCTGGAACATCTTTTTCGCTTAAAAATAGTGTATTCCTGCACCCTGTTCCTCCCTGTAAGATACTTGTATGTCTCTGTCATATCTCCTCTCTCCCTCCTCTCCTCCAGGGAGTACATATTCAAGTCCTTCAACCTGTCCTCACAGGACTTGTGTGATGCAATCCATGTACCGTCTTTATTGCCCTCCTCTGAACCTTTTCTACCCTATGTCCTTACGTAGGTAAGGTCTCCAGAACTGTACACTGTACACCAGGTGGGGCCTCACTATTGTCTTGTATAGTGGAATTATGACCTCCCTTTTCTTGCTGGTGATGCCCCTGCCTATGCATCTCAGCATCCTATTCGCTTTACCTGCTGCCTTTTCGCACTGTTTCTCTAGCTTGAGGTCATCAGAGATGATAACCCCAAGATCCCTTTCCTGCTTGGTGCATGCTATATCCTCACCCCCCAACTGATATATTGTACCAGGTTTTTTTGTGCCCCATATGCATTATCTTGCACTTCTTTGCATTGAATTTCAACTGCCAACCCCTTGACCATTCTTCAGGTTTCTGTAGGTCCTTTCTCATTCTGTCTACACCCTCTGGTGTGTCCACTCTGTTACAGAGCTTTGTGTCATCAGCGAACAGAGAAATTCTGCCTTCTAGGTCCTGCGCAATGTCACTGATGAAGATGTTGAATAGGACCGGTCCAAGCACTGATCCCTGTGGTACCCCACTGGTCACTCTTTCCTTTGTGGAGTGACAGCCAATTACCTACCCCCCACACTACTGTCCTGCCCACACCCATATTCCCCAGTTTGTGTAATAGCCTTCTATGTGGCACAGTGTAAAAGGCCTTGCTGAAGTCCAGATAGTCCATGTCCACTGCCCTCCCCTGATCCACCTCCCTAGTCACCCAGTCGAAAAATTCAACGAGGTTGGTCTGATATGACCTCCCCCTGGTGAAACCATGCTGCCTTGGGTCCTGTAGTCCGTTGACAACCAGGTGTTCCACCAATCTCTCCTTCAGTAGTACTTCCATGATCTTCCCCACTACCGAGGTGAGGCTGACTGGTCTGTAGTTCCCCACTTCCTCCTTGTTCCCACTTTTGCATAAGGGGACTACATCTGCTGTCCTCCAGTCTTTGGGTACCTCCCTGTTTCCAGTGATTGGCTAAACAGGATTGCCAGAGGTTCAGCCACCACCTCTCTTAGTTCTTTAAGGACCTTGGGTGCACCCCATCTGGCCCCATTGCTTTATCAACTCTTATTCTTTCCAGTTCCTTCAGGACCCTTTCTCGTGAAAAGGACTTTGTGTCCATTTCTGCACCATTCCCACCCTTGTACTCCCTTCAGGCCCATATTACCCTCCTCTTCCTCTGTAAAGATTGAGCAGAATACCTGTTCAATATATAAAGCTTACTGTTGTCATCCTCCACCAGCCCCATCCTCCCCTTTAGTCTCTCTATCCCTCCTTTGCCTTTCTTTTCACTTATGTACCTGTAAAGGTTTTGTTCCTCTACCCACTGATTTTGCAATGTGCTCTTCTGTCTGAGCGTTGGCTTCCCTTACTGACCTCCCTGCCTCCCTTTGCTTCTCCTGGTACTTCTCCCTATCCCCTTCTGCCTTTGTCTTTTTGTATTGCCTGAATGCAATCTTGTTGGCTTTCACTTTCTCCGCTGCCTCCTTGGAAAACCATAATGGCCTCCTCTTCCTTTTCCCCTTGCTAACCTGATTAATGCATAATTATGTTGCTTTTGTAATCCCCATTTTAAATACTGCCCACTGTTCCTCAACCCCTAATTCCAGCCCCATTCCCCTTAATGCCTCTTTCGAGCATCTCCCCTTTTTTCCAAAGTCTGCCCCCCTAAAATCCAGGGTATGTATTTTTGTGTGGTTTGGTTCTGCTCCTTCTGTGATTTCAAACCACAGTGACTGGTGGTCGCTGTTGCCCAGGTGCTCCCCCACTGTTACCCCCATCACACTGTCCCTGTTCGTGAGCACAAGGTCCAGTATTGCCTTCTGCCGAGTTGGTTCCATGACCAGTTGCTTGAGGAAGGCACCTTAAAGGGAGTGCAGCATAAATCTGCTCCTGGTTGATGCTGCTGCTGGGATGCTTCAGTCCACGTCTGGAATATTGAGGTCTCCAACCAGCACCACCTCACTCTTATCTGCCATCCTTTGGATAGCTAACATCAGCTCCCTATCTGTTTCTTCCTCCTGGTCTGGTGGTCTATAGACCACACCTGTGTGGATGGCTGGCCCCATTTTCCTTTCCAGCTTAACCCACAGTATCTCTTCCCAATTTTGTTCCTCCTGGATCTCTGTGGCCTTTATGTCATCTTTCACATAAAGTGCCACTCCTCCTCCCTTCCTACCTGCCCTGTCTCTTCTGAATATGTTGTAGCAAGGTATGGCCATCTCCCAGTCATGGTTATCATTACACCAGGTTTCTGTGATGGCCACACTGTCCAGGTCTGATTGCATCATGACAGCCTCCAGATCCTCCATCTTGTTGTTAAGGTTCCTGACATTGACACACATGGCTTTCTATGATTTGAACTCCCTAGACTGTTTAGCTGTTCTACTCCAACCCCTTCCCTGGTTGTCCTTTATTCCTGGTTCTCCCTGCTGTCTGTCCTTCTGTTGAATTTTGCCCCTTTTCTGCCTATCCACCTCTTGGGCACTTATCTCCATCTTTTTCACACTGCTTTGTAGAGATATCCACTCCTTCTGTTCACTGGTTCCACTGCTAGCTGTGGGGTGGGCAATTAGATACCCTCTTTGCTGGCCTGCCACCCCCCTCCCCCGGCTAGTTTAAATGCTTGTCCATGTAGCATTTAAACATCATTGAGTGCTTGGATTCTCCTCCAGGATGGATGCAGGCCATCAGGCTTGAACAAGCCTCCATCCCTCCAGGTGGGTTCCCCAGTCACCAGTGAATCCAAACCCTTCCTTACAGCACCAGTTCTTCAACCATGAGTTAAAGTTCCTGGTGCATGCGCCCCTATGCTTTCCCATGTCTCTCACAGGTAGTACTTCCGAGAAGGTGACAGAAGTAGCTGCTTGCTTAAGACCCCTCCCCAATTTCCTAAACTCTCCCTGAACTTCCTTTGGCTCCCCATTTGCCAGATCATTAGTACCTAGGTGGATAATGACATCCAGCTCACTCTCCCATCTTGCCGTCCCGGCGATTCCCAGGATCTTACTCCCATCCCTTCATGCTGTGGCACCTGGTAGGCACCTCACCTCCCTGTCCTCCCCATCCTGTGTTCCTAACTGGATCCCTCTTATGATGGAGTCCCCCGCCAGGATTCGCTTCCTCCTCCTCTGGGGTCCACTGCTCTCCCCACTGAGGTCACCTCCTTGGCTGACCTCCACATCCATCCCTTCCACTTCTCTGGGTTCCTCTATTTGGTTGTCCACATTTGCCAGTGTGGCATATAAGTTCTGGATTGGAATAAGATCTGGGATGTGCCTCTGCCTGACCGCCTTAACCCTCCCTGAGCCCACTGTCATCCAAGTGGTCCTCATTCTCGGTATCCTTTGAGGCAGTAGCATTGGACTGGGTGGTCTCTGGATAGGGGTGATGGTACTCCTGACCCAGTTTTGCAAGTCAAGCTTTGCTTCATCAGGACTTTTAGCATTCTTGTTAAAACTGTTTATAGATATATGGGGTCCAGTTCTCAAAGGGGGCTGCATCCAGTGCAAGCTGCGGCAAACAGCAGCTTGCACAGAAGCCTAGTGCGCCAGGGACCCTGTACCCAGTTCAGGTACAGGAGGGGTCCCAGCGCCTAAGTCCCCACACTTGCAACAACCCCTCCCATGCGGCAAACACCTGGCGCAAGGGAAGGGTCTGCCGCAGGCCCCGTGTGACAAATGGGGTCCCTCCTCCCCTATGTTGCTGCGGTTTTAGGTAATACAAAGTACCCCCACCCAATCCCTAATGCTGTCCAATTATGTCAATAAAAGAATGCCGCCATGTATATTAGTAATAAAATGTACCCCCACTGGATCCTCAAAGCTGTCCTGTTACTGTAATTTAGAGCCCCCTCCCCGAAGTCGCTGTGTATTGTAGTACTAACATGAACCCCCACCTGATCTCTGAGGCTGGCCTGTTATTAAATTAATAAATTGCTCCCCTGTCCGATGCTGCCCACATCAATTAACAAACAATCGACTCCCCTTGTGGTAGTCTAATGCCCCCACACACCCATGCCTCGATCACCCCTAATCCGTATTGAAATAGTGCTGGTGGTCTCGTGGACACCTACCCCCATAATGCCCATCCTGTAGGAGACAGCGACTGGCTCTGCCCACCTCTCACCTCCACTGCCAGCTGCCAGCTGAGCTCTGAATGAACGCATGCTACAGTAAGTACATGTTTATTCAGCGCTCAGTCTGCAGCTGACCACGGAGGTGAAAGGTGAGCAGAGCCAGTCGCCGGCTCCTATGGGATAGGCAATACGGGGGTAGGGGTTGGGGGATCCACTAGACCTCCAGGACTATTTCAGTATGGATAAAGGGTGATCAGGGCTTGGGTGGCACTAGACTACCATGGGGGAAGTCAGATTGTTTACTAATTGATACGGGCAGCATTGGAGAGGGGAGCAGTTTGTTAATTTAATAACAGGACAGCCTCGGGGATTGGGTGGGGGTTCATTTCTGTACTGTAATACATGGCGGCATCGGGAAGGGGGGCATTTTAATATGCAAATGAGTGGGCAGCATCGGGGATCGGCACTATATCACCGGGGACGGGACTTTTACCAGGGGCTTGCAAAGCAGCATTTTGCCACACATTGTACAACTGTCCCAGGAGGACAATTTCTAAGTACCTTTAGACCAGACCTGTTTGGTCTAGGAGTGCTTAGAAATTCTCTCCCTGGCACAGTTTTGTGAATTCCATTATAGGGGATGTGGCAGCTTGCATCTGCCGCATGACCCTTTGCACCATGCCGCAGCCTGGTTAGTGATGCAAGCCCCTTTTGGGGCAGGCAGCCTATGGTTGACCCAGGCTGCCTTTGTGACTAGCTCAGGGCAGTTTATGATGCGAGGTACCACTTGCGCCCTTTATGTTTGGCGCAGGCACCGTGCGTCATTATCAGGGCTTTGAGAATCGGGTTCATAGTATTTAATAAAAATATAAATACAGTGAAGCAAACCAGTGTGAGCTGTATAATTATTGTAATTTCTTAAACATAATATTTAACTATTTTCTTCAATGTTTGCATCTGCTGCATGACTCTTTGCACTGTGCCGCAGCCTGTTTAGTGGCGCAAGCCCCTTTTGGGGCAGGCTGCCTTTGTGAATAGCTCAGGGAGCAGTTTATGACGCAAGGTGCCACTTGCGCCATTTATGTTTGGCGCAGGCACCTTGCATCATTATCAGGGCTTTGAGAATCAGGCCCATAGTATTTAATAAAAATATAAATACAGTGAAGCAAACCAGTGTGAGCTGTATAATTATTGTAATTTCTTAAACATAGTATTTAATTATTTTCTTAAATTTTATTTAATTAATTGAACAGAAGAAAGGAATATTACCTGGAGATGAACTCCTGTGCTTTAACCATCCATGTATTTCAAATTATTTTCAGTAGTTCAAATCTTAAGGCTGTTCACTAGCGCAGTAAACCAAAAATTATATCAATACATCAAATTTTAATTTACCTGAAGGCTCTTTGTATAATAAACTAATTTTTTTAGCTTTCTTATGCACTGCAATATTTAGATGAGCCTAGTCTGAACTTAATAGTTTATTAAATTTTTGTTCTGTTTCTATGCTTGTTTTCAGATTTGTTTTCTGTAAACAAATTAAGCATACAGATGTTCAGTATAAAGTAAACCATGATTATAATAAGTTATGCTGTTAACCTCTCTGGGGAAGTCAGCTGTCACTCACTTTTAAACATTTGTAAGGATCCTCTGTTTTTAATAGCAAGGTTATATGCTCCATTTTTAAGCAGCTCCTGTTGCCATTCTTCACTCAATATAAGGTTTGTTCTGTTATAAATACATAAAGTTTAAAACAGATCTTATATGCACTCCACTATTAGTGAATGATTTTAGAGGCATGAAATGCATTGATGTACCTTTGTGGTGCTCTTTCTGCAGCTCACTCAGTGGCGACCAGTGCTCACTGAACATATTTTCTACCCTTTAGGAAAAGTTTCTGAGTTTATGTTAACTTGAGTAGGAGAAGGGTGCCCGGGTAAGCATGTTTGTGATGCAGCAGGACAGCGCTACCAAAGTGAGTTCATCTCATCAGCCTTTTAAAAGTTTTCACATGAACAAATGCTTATTCCAGTATCTCTTTCAGAAACATCTGCCTGACCTCATAATTACTGTTTGTCACATTATTTTTATTTATTTATTTCAGGTTCGGATTAATACCTTTGAGCCAACGAGCTCTTTTACAGTGGTTCCAAGTCAGTTATAACACAGAATAATACCTAGAGTACAGACAAGTTCAACAAGACAGAACATTAAAATATACAGGAGCGCATTATATTGATGGATTACAATAGTTGCATGGTGGTAACAACAGCAACAAATATGTGCAGCACACTACTTATTAGGCTGTGAAAAAAACACTTGAGTAATATAAGTGCAAGACCAAATGGGATAGTAGCAGCCTGAGTAGGTGTTGTCAGAAGGGCGGGGTGGAGTAAGAGGGGATTGCGGGGGTAGACTGGATGGGCCTTGCGGTCTTTATCTGCCGTCAACTTCTATGTTTCTATGTAGGAGATAGGTGAGAGGACGGGGTGTGACATCGGTAGTTGTGCATGGGTCAGCGTGCATCTAAGTGGGACAGTCACAGTGATTTACTTGTGCAGGTGAAAGCAGAGTTCTCTTTCGAAAGGGCCAAGCTTACCACACTCTACAAGGGGGTCTGGGAGGTCATTAAACCACTGAGGACCATGGTAGGATTGGGCACGCTGTGCAAAAGAGATGCGCCTAAATGGAACGTGGATTATCCCTTAGCTGTGCTTCTAGTCATTTTAGTGGTCTGGGCGCGCTGGAAAATGCCAGACGTAAAGTTGGGGGTTAGTCCAATTATGGCCTTTTTTGCCAACAGGCAGGCCTGGCATCGCACCCTTTGTTACAGTGGGAGCCACCCTGTCTCCGAGTATAGACTACATTACAAGGTGTTGTCTTTGTAAGTAAATGATGGCATACCAAATGCATTATTAACTCAGTAGGTCCTGGTTAATGCTTTTTGTACAGACTTTCATGGAGTAGTTGGCAAACACATAGTGCAAAACCTCAGTGAGCTCAATCAAAATTAAAAAAAGAAATACAGTAGTAACACAGAATCAGAATTTGATGGCAGATAAGGATTGCTTGGCCCATTCAGTCTGCCCATTTCTCCCTACCTACACTGTTACCTCAGTACATTGTAGTCACTGAACTGAGTGTGTTTATTAAAATATATACTGAAGTAAATACCTGCTCTTTAATTGGGCAGTTGCAGGCTAGCGTACTCACCACCCCCCACCATCTTTCTTTCATCCAGTGTGATTATTTTAAAAAAAAAATTAAAAATGCTGTAGCCATTCTGTGAGTGGCAAACATAGTCTGTGTAGGACCAAACAGCCTGTAGGATTTAGAGCATCAGGAAACAGATGTAAGTGACAGAGTTCAATGGAGAGGGCATTTCCAGATAGTTTAGTCAGGAAAAGTTCGCCATGGATGCTTATCCAAGCCAGTTGATACCCTGCCAAGAAGTTCTTTACCCGAAGGGCATTACTGCTGTTATCAGCAGCTAAAATATATATTTTTTTTTAAGTGATCCTACCCACAAGATACACATGACCTGTTTATGTTTTCACGCCTTTTCTCTTCTTATATGCACTTAACAGTAAAGAAATCTTCAATAGCTCCCCGCATACAATGTGTTGTTTTCAAAGCCTGGACTCATAATTATGCAGCTCTTAAAGATCCTGCCAGCATCACTTAATGCACCTGTTTCCTTAACAGCATTACGGAAATGGGTGTATAAATGGTGCATGAAGTGTTGCTGAATAGAGCTTGACCATTCTGAGCTAGAATGTCAAGACCTACGTAATATGTAACTCTCATATTTTACTTTTTCTGACTTCTAACGTGACACGGTTGGTATTAAATATAAAAAAAAATGGCTTGTAGGTTTATTTTTTAAAAGAAAACAGTACAGTATTAACTCTGTGAATCAGTGTTTACTTGGGAATGAGAGACAGACAAGCAGTCAGCCAGCCAGCCAGGCAGACAGACAGACAGACAGATGATTTGGGGAAGCTCTGTGATCTAGTGTTTAATGTATGGAACTGAGTCAGGAAATCACAGCTTTGATCTCTTTATTACCATTTGCTCACAGCGTGGTCTGGAACAAACTGCTGTACTTTTCTTGTCCTTAAGTTGTCGCAAATGTAAAATTGTATAGAAAGAAAACCCCATTGTAAAGATGGTATATCTCAGCTGGGATATTCTAGAAAAATAAATGGTACAGTCTATAGTAGTGTCATCCAGGTTAGCTTAAGGATAATCATTACTGTGGAGTACACTTATGTATGGGGCTAATGCCAGCTGCCGTCCCTTTAAGTGCTCTCAGAACAATGTTGCAATGTTAGCAGGGGCTCCTAAGAAACCCCTTAGGTTCTCTGTCAGTCTTGTTAGTCTGGGGCTAGACCACAGGAAAAGAACATCCTGCTCTTCAGAATAAAACCTTTATTCACTATATTCTGCATCTGTCTGTTTGTACGCATGGTCCAGCAAGGTATCTACATCCACAGCAACAAATGGACCTGGCAGAATATAAGGAAGGTAAAGGTCTTTAGTGGCTGACCAACACCAGAACGTCACACATGGCGGAGAATGAGGGCAACGATTCCGGTACCAACATATTGCCACTCACCAAAGTAAAGGCCCACCATTTCTCCTGCCTTGTTGGGGAAGAAGCACAGCAATGCGGCAATCGCCATTTTGTCCCTTGCTGCAGCTATAGTCAGCCTTGTGGCAAGAAGCATCCATCTTAGGTTCAACGAAACAACAAGACAGGAAGTGACCCTTAACCCCCCTACTGGTGTCCACCTTGCTACAGTCAAAACACATGAACTGTATGTCATGGTTCGTCGGCCATCTTGCGAAGGGCACTAAAATGACCTCACTCCATTGAAATCAATGGTACACCTATTGAAATGAATGGACACTGCAACAAATAGCTGATTTTTACAACAAAACTTTTATTTAAATAACAGACAACACATAATTGAGTAGGAATTGTTTATTAAGATGTCATTTGATGAACTTTGCTTACAAATAATTGTACTTTTGTCTGCAAAAATATTTTATTCTTGGGACTTCATCTACTCTACGACGTCCCGTCTCCTGCACGACAGCAACTCCTTCTCATCCTCATGACCTTCGTTCAGTGAAACAAGGCTTATCTCCAACCACAATGTCTGAGGAAGACGCGGATATAGGCGCTGGAGTGTCTGGAGTCCTACCTTCACCCACCCCAAGGCCGTGGGGCTACAAAATAAGAAACCATCCTGCACGACATCCAGTCTTCCCTCTTGGCTCAAGGAGCACCAACTCTGCAAGCTATTCAAGATGATCTGGGCTTCATTAAGGCTGTTCCACCACAGTCCACGGTCCATACCAGCCTACAGCCAGTACCCTTCTCGGCCTTGCCTCACAAAGACGCTGTCGACTGACTCTAAACATTCCAAGCCTGGATTTCCATACATGGTTGGACTGATCCTTTGCATTTTTCCAATGCCTTGTGCTTGCTTCAGAGAGGGACTGCCATTTCCTGGTTCAGTGTCCTTCCAGAACAAGTCAAAGGGGACACTGCCACCCTGGATGCAACTTTCAAAGACCATTTTCTCCAAGCACATCCACCCTGGGTATTGGAACAACAGCTGTGGGAACGCACCATGCAACCCTCTGAGTCTCTAGAAGCATTCATGGTGGACATTGAGTCACAGTGCAAATGTCTAAGAAGACTGAGAAAAGGCAGATCACAACCATTGTCCAGGGACTGCTTCCTCAACTCCGTCTTTATGTAATCCAACAGAAACCAACGACCTGGATGGACACAATCCAAGCGGCTCGACTTGCACAAGAGTCCATATCAATGTCCCAGGCCACCACTGTACCAGCACCTCTGTCATCACAGTTAGCTGTATTCACAACGTGTCCAGCAGCAGCAATCAATGATAGAGACACTCACCACAGCTGTCAATAGTCTGCACCGCAGCTCAACTGCTTCTTCTGTTACCTCTCTCAATGCTCTTTGACCATTTTGACAGCGACCTGAGCCACCTCCACCTGCATGTGAACCAGTGACCTACCAGTGATGTGGATTCAGGAAACACATTGCTGCTATCTACCGAAAGCTACAGTATCAAAACAGAAATCGGAGGGGCCCGAGATGCCTACCACAGCACAATCAGCAAGACTAACACAACTACTCCCAGGATCAAGGGAACACAGCAGCTGACTGCCCCTCTGACTCTCGCAATTCAAACAAACCGCACCCTCTAACTGCTAACTGAGGCACCCTCTCACTTCCAGGGGCAAAGGTACCTGTCATCAGATCACCTTTTGTAGCAAACTATGTGCCTGTAACCATCAGAGATTGATCCACGCATGCCTTGGTCGACACTGGAACAGAAATCTCAGGTATCAACACCAGTATTCTGAACAATCAAGCTGTTTATCATTTACCCAATGTCTCTCCAGCTGACCTAAAGTACATTATCACAGCAAGTACCGCTACAGTACCTATCACAGGCGTGGTCCATCTCAAGCTACACTTTGACTCACAGCAAGCTACTGTCAAGTTCTGCCTAGTGCCTGATCTACAACCAGCAGTGATTCTTGGCATGAACTTCCTCAAATCTCACAAAGCCATCCTAGACTTTGCATCAAACAAACTGACACTAGACTCTCAGAGACGAATCGCGGCTACAGACTCTGTCACTGTACCTCCTCAGACAGAGATGGTTTTGATTGCCAAGATTTGAGGTGAACCACTTCCTCAAGGTGGTGTTGGCATCATCATGGGATCCCCTGCTCTGCATTCATCAGATCTTCTCCCAGGAAACACCTCGTCAGCTGTGCATGGCGGTACAGTCTTCCAAAAATGCTACAACTTCACAGATGAGCCAGTGGTCATCCCAAAGTGTGCCAACATTGGAAAGTTTGTCTGCTTGTCTGTAGAGGACCAGCTGCATCTCATGCAAGAACCTCAGCCTGGTTCCGCCAACTGTAGTCCTGTCAGTACTATCATGACCACTCCAGCTTCACCAGAGTTACCCTTCAGTAAGAAACTGTCCTCTTCAAAACTTCCATCATCTCCAACAGAAAAGCAACAACTTTTGAAATTACTGAAGAATTACCCGTATGTCTTTGTAGGTCCAGATAACCAGCTCGGATGCTGTGATATCCTGCAACACACCATCGAGGTGCAGCCAAATCAGAAACCAATCTGTCAGCGAGCCTATAAAGTGGGACACAAACAGAAACAAGTCCTAGAGGACATAATCAAAGACATGCTCGAACAAGACATTGTTGGGGAGTCTATAAGTCCCTGGAGTGCACCTTGCCTGCTGTGGTAAAGAAGGACAAAAGGGTGTTGCTTCGTGGTAGATTATAGAAAACTCAATTCCTACATGGTGCTGGATGCTCATCCCTTACCTACAACTGAAGATGCCTTAGAGAGTCTTGGTGCAGCTAGCCCTGCTTACTTCACCACTCTAGACCTTCAGAGTGGGTTCTACCAAGTTTCCATTGATCCAGCTTCTCATCTATGCACAGCATGGTGCTGCCACTTGGGACTTTTTCAATTCAGATGTCTGCCTATGGGACTTTGGAACAGTCCAGCCACATTCCAACATGTTATGGAAGCTATACTACGTGGGTTGTCTTGGAAATCTTGCCTATTCTACCTGGCGATGTGATTGTCTTCAGTAAAACTTTGCCAGAGTACCTCCAACATCTCAAAGAAGCATTTGAATGTCTCAGACAAGCCAGTCCTAAGCTTTACCCAGAGAAGTGTTGTTTTGCACAGCACCAAATTCATTACCTGGGACATGTTGTTAGTTCTCAAGGCATCTCTCCAGACCCAGACAAGCTCTCAGCAGTCAAAGACTATCCAGAAACGAACAATCTCAAAGACCTTCGAGCTTTCCTGGGCTTCTCTGGCTACTACTGAAAGTTCTTTTGCAACTATGCCAAGATTGCAGCTCCATTGTATGCCCTCACCAAAAAGGGATGTGACTATACATGGACTTCGGCATGCAAAGAGGCCTTTGAAACCTTGAAAGAAAACCTAATATCTTCTCCAGTATTGGCCTACTCAAAGTTTGACCAACCCTTCAAGCTCTACTCAGATGCTGGTTCCTTTGCAGTGGGCGCTGTGCTATGTCACATTCAAGGTGGAACAGAACTAATTGTTTCCTATGCCAGGCGCCATCTTTCCTCAGCTGAGCAGAACTGTGGTATCACAGAAAAAGAATGTTTAGCTATGGTATTTACAGTAAAGGAATTTGACTGTTACCGTTGTTACTCCTCCTTTACAGCTGTCATTGATCACTCTGCCCTCAGATGGTTATTCAAAATGAAGGAGCCAGTAGGCAAGTTCGCCTGATGGATTGCCATGCTGCAAAGCTACAACTTTGAAATTCAGTACAGACCAGATTGAGTTCACTCAAATGCTGATGGTGCAAGCTGGAGACGATATCCCTCCATATCATCCTCAGCAAACGAAGAATCCTGCATACAGGCTCTTCCCTTGCACGCCACGGATATGCTTCCTGTGGACACTCCTACAGCACCTAAAGTTGCTTTGCTGCTACCAACTGCTTCTACAGAAAAGACACACAAATCCTCACTTACTGCAAGCAGCCGAAGAGCTTCTCACCTTTTCTACTCCTGACCTCTCCCTGGCAATAGTCAAAACACAACAAAGAACGGATCCTCAATTCAAAGACATAATCACATACTTAGAGTCTGGAACCTTACTGCAACAAAAGAAGCATCGCCAGGATGTACTTTTCTTTGCTTCACAATACTTCCTCAATGATGGTGTGCTTTTCCACATTTGGACCAAGGAAGGCAAGTCCATCGCATGGATAGAACTCATGTACAGTTAGTTGTGCCAGCCTCTCTAATCAATCAAGTTCTTCTCTCCACTCATGCCTCTCCACTTTCTGGAGGTCATATGGGAATCCACAGAACCCTCGAAAAGACAAGGTTTCTCTTCTTCTGGCCTCACATGAACAAGGACATTGTCCGATTTGTCAAATCCTGTCAGCCCTGCTCCTAAAGAAAGCCTCCTGTCAAACCAACAAAGGCACACATCATTCCAATGTCTGTAGCCACTGAACCATTCCAAAGAGTCAGCACAGACATTCTTTGGCCCTTACCAACTCTGGCAACAAATACATTCTTGTTTTTGTGGATTACCTAACAAAGTATTTGGAACTAATCCCCTAAAAGACATCAAAGCTGCCACAGTGGCAAGTGCCTTCCTCAACACAGTCATCTGTCGTGACGGTACCCCATCGTACCTGCATTCAGACAGAAGCACTAACTACCTTTCAACTATTGTGTGAGAAACATGCAAACTTCTTGATAGCAAAAAGTCTCACATAACCAGTTATCATCCACAATGCAATGGACAAAGTGAAAGAATGATGTCTACCATTCTCAGCACACTCTCCAAATATCTGGATGAGACTTAAGACTCTGGGGATCATTTTGTTCCATGTGTGCAGTTTGCTTACAACACAAACCCTAGTGTCAACAGTACAGAGTGCACACCATTTTTCTTAGTCCATGGACGCCACACAAGAGCTCTGCTGGACAGGGATCTCTCGCTGCTAAAAGTTCCAAAATCAGCTTCTTCCTTCATCATTCCAATGCTGGAACAGCTTGAACTTGCCAGATGTGTTGACATCACCACGTGGAGCCAGAGAAAATCTGCAATGCAGAAAATGTCAGCAACCAAGTTGCATGAGCCTTCATTCTCCGTTGAGGACATTGTGTACTTGTACCGACCTGTCCTAGTTCCGGGCACTACCAAGAAACTTCTTCACCAATGGACTGGTCCCTTGTACATCATAGAAAAGCTTCCTCCTGTTCACTTCCGTTTGCCACGCAAGTCCAATGGAAAGCTGGTACACAACAAAGTCTACATCAGTCGACTGAAACATGGGTACCTGAGGAACACCCTTCCAGATGACCCCACTCCACCAAACAATTAATCTGTGGTTGAGCCTGCCATACTCTCCGAAGCAGAGATCCCTTTAGACAACTTGCAACCAGTTTCTACAGATCTTCCCACTCCTGACACTCTCCAGCTGGATCCTGTTTTGCCTGATCAACCAGATGAACTCCCTGGGATGAATTCTTCTCAGCCTTCTTCTTCATCTTCTCAGGACTCTCATATACCAGATCGAGGAGATATTACGTAAGAAGTTCAACAATGGATCCTGGGCATACCGAGTGAAGTGGTGTGGATTTCACAGTGCGCCGAACTCCTGTGTCGCTTTTTTTCTATTTTTTATCACACCTCTATTTTCTCCTCCCGCGGAGCAGATCCCTGTGATCCCCTGGCTGCCGACATCCGCACCCCCCCGGGCCTGGTCTGGCACCTCCTCAGAGCCGGCCATTAATTGCTCACGTCTCTCTGAATGCAGGATCCTCTCGTGTACCTGGGGTGCTGGGCGTGGCCATCAGTCTCCGAGATCGTGCCCCACCATTTTACGCCTGTTTTTTCTTTTGCCCCAAAGAGCCTGGCGTGCAAGCACATATGTGCTGACGCCCGCCACGCTCTCCCCCATTCTGCTGCTTGCTGCTCGTAGTGCTACTGGCCTCCACCAGTAGCCGCTACAGTGCGCTGCAGTGCCCCAACCCTCCCCAGAGGAAGGAGAACAGTTGTGGGATGCTCGATCCTTCCTCTCCCCTGCCAACCCCCGGTGGCCCGAGTCCGTTCCCAAACCCGGGTCGCGGTGTGGCGTCCAGCACCTCAACCCTCAGCACCACCAGGTTGGCTCTGGGTCGCTTTTAACAACCCGATCCCGTCCTGTTAGGAACTGGTGCAAGCCACACAGGCCTCTGTTCCCACTGACCGGAAAAGTCGCAGGAAATCTTGAACTTTTGTTAACCGAACTCAGTGGTAGTACTCCTTCCTAGTGGTATTTCTTGTGTCATGTAAGTATTATTGTTCTGCGACTGTTACTCTTTTATGATGGTAATTCCTGTGTGCATTATAATTCTGACTGTTCTGCAACTGTTATTGCATTGTTTATCTGCATTCTGGGTATCTTCCAGCTGCTACCCTTCCCTTCCTTCCCTACACTGTGGTACTTGTTGCCCTGACCAAGCTTCAAGTTGCTTTGTTATCCCCCCCCCCCCCGGTTCTACTCTGACTGGTCACCATTATAGTCCAGATCGTTTCCTCCCCCTGCAGTGGAGTAATGTTTGGTAAAATGTTTTAATTCCATGCTTAAAGTTTTATTAACTCCTTGTTGTATAATATTGCTTTGTTCGAGTGGTGCTAACATTAACTGTCCCGGGGATGTTGTGGAGTACATTTATGTATGGGGCTAATGCCAGCTGCTGTCCCTTTAAGTGCTTTCAGAACAATGTTGCAATTTTAGCAGGGGCTCCTAAGAAACCTCTTAGATTCTCTGTCAGTCTTGTTTGTCTGGGGCTAGACCTCAGGAGAAGAACATCCTGCTGTTCAGAATAAAACCTTTATTCACTGCTTTGTCACACTGCCCTGCAGATCATAAGATATGATAACCCCAAGGTCCCTTTCCTACTTAGTAACTGGCAGTACCTCCCCATCCTATACTCAGTTCTTGGGTTCCTACGCCTTAGGTGCATTATTTTGCACTTTTTGGCATTGAACCCTAACTACCATGTTTTTGATCACTCCTCAGGTTTTCCAAGATCTCTACGCATTCTTCCAACCCCCTTCTGATTGCCCACCCTATTACAGATTTTGGTATAATCGGCAAAAAAGACATACCTTCCATTCCAGTTCATCTGCCGTGTCACTTATGAAGATATTGAAGAGGACTGACTGGTTGCAGTATTGAGTCCTGTGGCACCCCGCTGGTCACTCTCCCATCACTAGAGTGAGTGCTGTTAACCACCACCCTTTGTCGCCTATCCGTTAACCATTTTCTAAGCCAGTTCACCACTTTGGATCCCACCCCTAGGCGTCATAATTTCTTAATCAGTCTCCTGTGCAGCACAGTGTTGAAGTCCTTGCTAAAGTCAATCAGGGTTGTCTGGCATGCCACCCCACCCCAACCCCGTGAACCTATGCTACCTTTGATCTTGTAGTCCATTTGATTCAAGCTACTTTGCCAATCCATTTGATTCAAGATACTTTGCCAGCCTTTACTTTAGCAGTGTTTACATTAACTTCCCCTGCATAAAGGTGAGGCTCACTGGCCTGTAGTTGCTAGCCTCTTCTCTGCTGCCACTTTTATGTAGAGTGACCATGTCCACTCTCTTCCAGTCCTCCGGAACCATGCCTAAGTCCAGTGAGCTGTTGATTAAGGCCATCAGTGGGGCAGCCAGCACCTCCCTGAGTTATTTTAGTACATTTGGATGTATTCTGTATGGTTCCATAACCTTGTCCACTTTCAGAGTTGCAAGTCCCTTCAGGACTCTTTCCTCTTAAAATGGACTTGCTTCCCCCCCTCCTTTTCCTGCTGCACCCTTGTGGTCTGTTCCCCTTCCCTCCACTGTAAAGACTGAGCAGAAGTACCTGTGTAGGATATGCTTTTTCTAGCTCCCCTTTTGTGCAGTCTCCCCCTGCCCTCCTCCTTATCCTTACCATCCCGCCCCTCCTTTTCCTCTTCTCACTTATGTGCCTAAAAATGTCTTCCCCCCTTTTGCTACCCCTTTGACTATCCTTACCTCTGTTTGGGGATTGCTTTGCAAATTGGGTCAATTGTTACTATTTAACAGATACTAGTTGTATTTTATGACATGGTTTCAGAGCTGATTCACATGACTGAATCTTTAAATTTTCTACAAGCAACAAATGATCGTTTCTGTGCTACTGTCTAGATTAACAACTCAGATGTGAAAAAAAGAGTATATTAATAAAGCCACCAGAGTAATGTAGGAAGCACCATTTATAATCTTTAAGGTTACTTTTCAGAAAATGAAATTGTCTAATGTCCTTTCACAGATAAATGCTTAATAGGTGATAATCCTAATTTATCAAATATTGGGGGGGACTATCATTAGCAAGTAGAGAAAGCTGAGGTCATTATACTTGAAAAAAATTCAGATCTGCATTATCATATCTAAGAAAACACAAAGCACGCAAGCCTGTTTTACAAAAATGATGTTACCATTATACTAATGAAAATATGCTGGTTAAAAGACAATTTGCAAAAAATATATTCTGTTGTAATTTTTATATAGGTATTAATAGTAGTTGAGGGATATAGTAGGAAAATATTGACCACACTTTATGGACTGTTGACTGACAGTAGTTCTCTTGCCTGAAGCTGAGCTACTGCCCATTGCCACAATTTATTGCGTGTTGTTGCCAAGGCTAGGCAGGGCAGTTGTACAAGCTTCTGGCAATGTCACCAGGTTTCGTCCGATCAGAGGGCAGAGTTTTTGGTCCAAGGTTTAATAATGAAGAATAATGCAAGATAACTTAATATTATTATCTACAGCTTGCCGTGACCCAGGAGTGATTTGTGGTCAGTTTGCAATAAGACTACCAATTATTAGACATGGGGAGAAACTGATATTTCAAGACAACTTCTTCATAAGTCTCCGATGAAGAGCTAGTTGTAACACATCAGTTTCTCATTTTCTACTCTTGTTTTTGGCAGTCTCCCTGCAAATAAATCGTTGGTGAACCCTGGGTCATTTTCATTTGTTCCTGGTACCTGACTGCTTACACAGCCTTTTGTTTTTCATGGATTTCTGTTTATAGGCACAATGGAGACTTTGTTACAGTATCTCTTTCTGTTCACCGTACAGAAATTTGAGGTGTCTCTTATTTGTATGGCGTCAGAAAATGCATTTGATTTTTAAAACTATAATGCTTATTCCTATATGAGACCAGCTAAGTGAACTTAAATATTTCTTGCGAAGAAAGACCCTTACTTATGATTTTCAGTCCTGTAACCAGATACTGGCTTGCAGATCCTCATTTGAGATGATTCTAAGCCTCATGGAACATCAAACCATGAATAGCATTTGCTAGTTGGCTACTGTAGTGATCAGGTACTGAAGACCACATATGGTTGATGCTGCTGGAATTTAGGCCCTGTACACATTACAAGTTAAGATTTGTACCGTTTTAAATAATGGTTTCAAAACGTTTTAAAACTCGCCACAGTAGCCCGTCCACATTATTGTTCACCGAGTTTGAACTCGATTGTAACACGGTGAACTTCCATCTCCATTAGCAGCTAGTAACGTTTTTAAACTCGGTAATCCTCCGCGATTGTAGGACGGTTATGTTGGCACCCTAATTGACGGAAAAAATCGCCCGCCCGTCCACCACAAGGTAACCGCTTTCCTCCTTTAAAGCGTTTTTAAAAGCGGACTTGGACTAGCTTCGCGGCAGGGTTTAAGCACGGTTTCTTAACGTTTTGAAACCGCAGTATAAAGCGTGCGGGCGCCATGTTTGCGCGACTTAAAACATTTTAAGTGGCCTGATGTGTACAGGGCCATAGTGTCCTCCTTTGCACAACAGAGCTTTTCTCTGTGGTTAACTTGACTATTATAGTCTATAATTTTTAGTACTTGTGGAGTGCATTTTTTTTTTTTTTTACTGCCATAAAATGACAATCGTGTGTCAGCTCCTGCAGGTAGGCAGTAGTTGGTATGGGCTGGCTTGCCCTCTCAGCTGGGGCAGATTGGAAAGTCTTAAGACTGTAAGGCACACTCCTTTACCCATACACCCTCAATCTTTCAGTCTAGCCTAGCTAGTGATTAGAGCTGGAAATCCTCATTTGGGAAGATGTAACTTTTCCCAGGGAAGGTCACTGATTCCCTCCTGGTTTGGGACTGCTTCTTAGGGCCATACCAACTGTTGGGGCAATCATAATTTATGTACCGGTAATTACCAATTTATGTTCCGTCCATGGGCATGCCATATGTTATATCTGGTTCTCTTCACATTTGGACATAGGTCTTTTGTAACCACTGCCTGATCAGTTATACTTATATATTGTATATAAATTTATAATTTTTTTATAGGGCTCTAGCATAGCATTTTTCTGATATATAAATGGTCTGTTGGGTTAGTCTTGAGCCCTCTGCTCCTCAGCCAGTTACAGACTACCCGAGAATGCCCTGGTATCCGTCATGATTTCGTAAGGTGATTTGCCTGTTTCCTGCAAAAAAAGAAAGAAAAAAAAATACTGCTGCCTTCTGCAGAAATCAAATCATGATCTCATAACATTCCAAAACAAATAACGTTTCATTATTTGTTACTAAAGACATTTGCATGAAACTGGTCTCTTTGCCCCTTACTCTTGATCTGTTCCTGCTGCTTTTCCTGCCCTGAAGTCATAATCCTCTACTTGTGACTTCAGAGTCATTCCATTGCAACATGTAATGAAGTCCTAAGCAGAGGATTATGACTTTATGGCCTGTATAAACAAAACAGATGAACTTTAAATTTGTTATACTCCCATCGGCTCCCAGCACCCCATTTCTTCATGCTTCACAGTAATCCCAGCTGCCCACCATGCTCACCTCCTGCTGCTGGGCATCCACCTTCAGCCACCGTGGTGTGATTTGATTGTGCAGCTTACCTCCGACACTTGGGCTACCCAGGAATGTCGGAGCGGGGTTTTTTTTTTTGTTGCTAATATTTATGTTCCTTTTTCCCCAGTGCTCTTGACTGGCTCCTTTTGGGCCTCTGCCCTGCTCAGCCCTGTCAACCGCCATCCCTGGGACTTACCTTGCTACTTGTTCTCCCATGGATGACCACTCACAGCAAGGGTTGCCCAAGGGTGACCCCTTACTCCCGGACAAAGGTGAAGCTTCGGTGGGGAAGCGTGAGCCATAGTTGGTGTGTGGTACCTGTGACAGGGCAGAAGACGGCATACTGCTCAGCTGGAAAATTTTCCCTGCTTTTTTTTACCCTGCCTTCGAGCATTGTTGAGGTGATGCAACTGATGACGCTCCTCTCCGTGAAACTGGCTCCAGATTGCACTGCTTCATGTAGTCACCCAGCTGGCAGTATCGTGGTGGAGACCAAGAGTCCTCCCTTCTCTGAGGAGGAGAACGTCCATAGGATGCTCAGCTGCCCTCCCCTTAGCAGGCCCCCCAGCTACCTAGGCTCATTCCCAAACTTGGGTTGCTGGCGAGCTGGCCTGTGTGGGTCTTTCTGATCGCTCAATGGAGCCATCCTGGGCTGGGTAATCGTCAACAGTGGTTCCTGTCTGCAGATAACACATCAGTGAATACTTTTTTGGGGGGAGACAAGCAGCCACTTTGTCAGTGAAAGCCGTGTTTAGAACGGTGTTTCGGGTGGCTGAGCAGCCTTTATCAGAGCCACGAATTCAGTGCAGAACTGCTCCTGCTTTGCGCAGGAGACCAGTCAGGTGGCCATTTTGAGCAGCATGCCCCCTTGTTCCCACCTCTGTTGACTCTGATGGTTTTGGAATGCAGGGAGCCCCTTTTCAATAAAAGGGCTTTTGGGCATCTCTGAAAAGTTGGAACTCATCTGGACAACTAGCAGGTCGGCATCAAGTTTAGGCAAGTATCTCCTCCTTCAGCACCACAACTGGCACAGATTGCCTGCATTTGGGGGGGCTGTTAGTATCAAAACTTTGAAAGTCTGTCTGCATTTGGGGGGCTGTTTCTTTCTATAAGGCCTACTTGCTTGCCAGGACCTGTTTGCAGCTCTATCAGAAATTCCACTTTACAAGGGTGCCTTCTGTTCTGTCTGGGGTTGGCTGGGTGTCATGCTTTGTGAAGTAACAGATCTCACTACCCCACAGCCGAACAAGGAAATCTGTTTTTTTTTGTGTGTGTGCATTTTCTATTTTTCCTCCTACCCTTGCGCCCCCCCCATCCCACCAGTTCTTCAGGCTGCTCCTGCCCCTGAGGCCCACCAGTTCCTCCACTGCCAACTTCCGCCACCTGGTTCTTGCATTTTTCTGTATCTGGAGGGTTCTGGCTTATCCCTGCTGGGCCCCCCCAAGGGGGAGGGTGCGGGGCAGAGAAGTAGTACACTCTGATCCCTCTGGAGCTGCAGGTGCAGGGGATGGAAGTAGTGCTCCTTGGGGACTGTGGCGTGGTGGGATGCGTAGCTGTCATCCAACTGACTGGATTGGGCATTTTTCCATTTTATGACCTGCCCACCTCCCACTAACGCATGCAGCTGCAGCAGTATCCTGGGGTGGGGACATCTGGCAGCGTGTGGTCACCCACGTCTTGAAGGACATCGCCATGAGCCCCCACCAGGAGCCTCTGAAGTAGTGGTGTAGTGCAACCCACCCCTGCAGGATGGAAGTGTCCAAAGGATGCTCTGAACTCTCCCTGCCAGCCACTGCTCCTGACAGCCAGGCTTGGGGCATGAACCTGGATTGCCAACATGCCAGAGCAATGCACCATCACTCAGTGCCACAAAGCCGGCCAGAAATCTGTTCTTAATTGGGCAACAGTGTCTTCAGACAAGTCAGGGCGCGAGTCTTCAGTCAGGTCTTGCAGGGGAAGAAGAGCCAGAAAATGCAAGTCAGCCCTGCTAGCCTCTTTTGCTGGCTCCCTATGCCTCAAATGTGAGGTGGCAGTGACTTCTGAAGCTACTTGCACAGAAGAGGACCTCACCACATCCTCTTGCACATCCTCTCATTCGCAGGAGGCGAATGAACAGGTGCAGCTTTGTCTGGCTCTGGACTTCAATGCAAAGTTGAACAGGACCGTTGCATTAGATCCACCATGCTTTGATCTGCAGCCTCCTGCATCTCCTCAAGGCTCTACCCACAAGAAAGCATCCAGAAAGAGAATACCTTCCCCTGCTTCAGACAAAGAGGCCTAGAGGGAACACCATCACAACAAGAAGAAGAAACGTGCTACCTCTTCACATCACATGAGTGAGGAAGACGACCACTCACATCAGCACTGGAGAGAGAAAAGGCATGCAAGATCTCCTTCTGACTCGAATTCCTTTTCCATGGAAGACAGAGTTTCACAGTAGTTCTTGAGAAGAAAAGCTGGAGTCAAACAGGTGCTTTGATACCAACAATCTCGACTTTCTCATAAAAAAGTTCTATTGTAGCTACATCTCAGCCTGAAAAAGCCTGCATCAAAAGTGGACAAACCACCTTTCAAGTTACCCAAGTCGGCTAAGTCATCAGCATCATTTCCTATACCATCGTCCATAGAGGATCTGGTTAAGGAGGAGTTGCAGGGCCCAGAAAAAATGTACCCAGTCCCACGCAGGGTCAGCAAACAACTGAAGTTTGACAAGAAACAATCTGGCACCTGGCTTGACCTAAAAAAGGCAAACAAAGCTGCCCCATGGCTGGGTGTGCTAGGAGAGAGGCAATCTGTAGGAAAAGAAAAACTCCAGCACTAAACACCGATTAAAACACAAGCACACACACATATTATTGATAAATCACAAGATAGTTTATTGCTGAAAGTGCAAACAGCCTCTTACCAGGAGACGCACACAGTGAGACTTATTACCGCCAATCGGTTTCACAAAAGAGCATTCTACCTGGTTTGACCTAACTAAGATTGACCTCATGATCTCGTGTCTAACTAAGATGACCATCGTTCTGGTAGACGGTGGAGCCACCCTCAGGGATGCAGTGAATCGCAAAGTAGATGTCTCTGTAAGAAGATCTTCCAGGCCTCCACAGCTTCTGTGAAGGTGGCAACAGCTATGCTGTTTTCAGCCAGAGATGCTTTGTCCTGGGCTATGGACTTTGCGTTAAAGCTAGGGGAGGATTCCGAGAACAAGGATCTAAATCAACAACTACAACTTGTGGGCCTCACTTCAGCGTACTCAGCAGATGCCTTGGAGGATGCTCTCTGTTGTGCTGCTCAAACATTATTCTACCAAACCTCGCAAGACAAAACCTCTGGTTGCGGACCTGGCAAGAAGACACTTCATCTAAAATTCACATATTTATTTATTTATTTAACTTTGTTTAGCGGGTGAGTGCACTGGTAACAAGTACCTTTTTCAGGCACGACCTGGGTGCAAAAGCACAGACAAACAGGAAAAACAAATTTCAGTGAATACGTACAAATTTACAGCAAGTTGTAGCAAACATGAGCACGTATGGTGCTAATACTTGTAAATATGCAACGTAATATACAAAAGTGCTTGTAATATAATAAGCAAAGGTAGAACTGAGGAGAGAGAAAGGAGGAGGAAGATGAAGGAGAAGAACGAAAATGCGACTGAGATTTGTCGGTGGGTACAATTAGCTAGTATAAGGTGGGAGGTCATGACAGGGGAAGCAAGAGCAGGCTTGGGCTGAGGAGTAGTGTGACTTTAGGAGCTTGGCAAAGGGAGAGGAAGATGTTTTGACAGAAGGAGGTAGGGAATTCCAAACTGAAACTGCACAATAACTAAAAAAGCACTGACCCACATTTGTGTGAAACTTGGGTATTATTATGCTGTTTATGGTTGCAGAGCAGGAGGAAGGAAGGTTGACAAGAGAGATTTGGCTACGGAGGTAGGCAGGTGTCCCAGTGTGCAGTTTTCTTTACTAGTGTTGCAATAGCTAGATTGTATTTGATGTCAGGTGGAAACCAATTAAGGAATTTGAGAGCTGTACAGTGGTGAATATTGGACCCGCAATCTAAGGCATATTTACATATTTTGTAGTATAGAGTGTATTTTTGCTGTAGTGTGGATTTACTGGCAGCATCAATTACAACCTATCCATAATCTAATGATGGGACTAGGTTTGCCGGTGCACTACGGGTTTTGGCCTCAGGAGTTAAGAAATGTCGAACATGGTAGAGAGCACCTAGCTTCTGATGTAAGAGAGAGGTGATGTGTTGGATATGGGATTCAAAGGATAACGTAGGGTCAAGATGAATCCCGAGGTACCTGAAAGACAGTATCTTAGCTGGGTACATTGCTGATCCAAGTAAATGTTCCAAATAAAGGAGGCCTTCCAAGGTTTTATTTAACTCTAAAAATTGATTAGCGTTTTGCTCATAAAAGTGCTAAATCTTTGTGAAAATGCATAGCTCTTGCCTCACTGTGTTTAACAAACACAACACTTCTAGAAAATCTATATAAATACTTTCTGTACAGTTAGTATCATCCCAAGAAAAAAACTGCTAATCAATTATTTAAAACCCTGCCTTATGTTCAGCACAGTCCTGTAAAGACGTAGTAACAGTCTCTGGGAAGACTGCTAAGGTCTGCATGTCACAGTCAGATTGATTCGCACAACCTCCACTTACATACTGTGTGACTCTGAACTCTGAGCAAGTCACTTGACCACCCCTGTGCTCCCGGGTCACCCCTGAAAACAGGCACTTGGGCTTAGTAGGCCTTACCTAGTTACCAAATGAATAAAATAAATAAAAATAAAAACATTTATACATACTCCCCCCCCCCCCCAAGAATGCCAGAATAAGAGCCCATTTTGAATGTATATCAAACTGGGTTCTGGTCATTAGTGTCAAAGAAGAGCTGAGGAGGATTCTGTGAGTGTCCCTCCCTGAGCCAGAGCAAGCAGTGCAGCCTGTCCACACTGCTGCTTACACCGCTTGCTCTGACTGACATCCCCAAAATTAAGCCGACTTAGAGAGAGGAGTGATGACTGACTTGCCTTGATCGATTAAGTGTCTACATGGCTGCATTTGCACCATAGCAACCTGACCACTCAGATTGCTGTGGTGCAAATGTGGTCGTGAAATGGGGCTAAAGAAGTTTACCTTCCTCACTGCTGTCACCTCAGCTAGAAGGAGTAGGGAGATTGGGGCACTCTCTTCCAAAGAACCATATGCAGTTTTTCATCAGGACTTGGTGGTACTACATACGGACTCAGGTTTCTTACCAAAGGTAACTTCTGCCTTCCATTGCAATGAAGAACTTCTCTGGCCTTCCTTCTGTCCTAAGCTCAGGAATGACAAGGAACGAGAATAGAAACATAGAAAAAAAGATGGCAGAAGGAGACCAAGAGTCCATCTAGAACTGCATACTCTGGATCCTAGATGTGCATTAAAGAAGTACCTCAAATGAACAGAGTCACTGCGAAAGACTATGAGTCTTCTGGTCCTAATGTTGAGCCAAAATCGAGGCAGAAAAGGCATATAATGATTCTGTTGCTAGATGGATTCGATCAGTAATCATACTTTCCTACAGACAAGCTGGTGTTCAGTGTCCAGATCCGGTGAAAGCTGACTCCACTGGAGCCATGACCACTTCTTGTGTGAAACTCAGGGATGCATCACTAGCTGACATTTGCAGAGCTGCCACTTGGTCATCTCTGCACACATTTACGAAGTTCTACAAGTTGGATGTGCCCGCTTCTGCGATGGCATCTTTCGGCTGTAGAGTCTTTCAGGCCATTATTTGTTGTGGTTTGTTTTTGTTATTCTTTGATAACCGGGTGAGGCCCACTGGGGACAAGTGCTTGTTTTCAGGGTGACCCGAGAGCACTGGGGAGGTTAACTGACTTGCTCAGAGTCGCACAGTATGCAAGTGGAGGTTGTGGGACTCAAACCCAGGTATCAAGCTCATTCACAGCTCATTACCTTAACCTCTGGGCTATACTGCCAGCCCCAGATTGAAGCCTAGCATTCTGGCTACTTCCACCCTGGGGTACACTAGTCTTAGTGCTGTTACATATCCCAGTGGCAGGGGTGTGCAAATCCCTATTGCCCCCTATCCAAGTAAGTTTCCTTGAAGGGCGAGTACAAAATGAGAGCTAATTTCATTGTAATGAATGGAGGCAAGTGAAAATTCAGCTACAGCCATGGCTGGGCAAGTTCTAAAAGTTTTGATTTGAGCACCCCTGCCACTGGTTCTAGAGCTCTGTGACTAGCACAAGGAGGGAGAATTGAAATTCAGATGCCTGTAAATTATCTTTCAAACAACATGAAGTCTTGCTGTATTCTGACATATTGCAGTGATTCCCAACCTTTGAACTGCCCGGCATCCCTCCCTGTACGTGTTGTGGTGTACATAGTTGGCTGTTGAGACTCCCTGTTTTCCTCTGAACTGTTGTCTAACATTACGTTTCTGGTTCTACTTGTAGGTGGATTGTCTGTTTTGATCATCAGGCTGTTTTCTCCTTGCCTGGGAACCGACTGGTACAGTTCATTGTGGGAGGAGCCAATGTCCTGCCTGGTGAAAGTCTTCATCCTGTCTGACTAAAAACTAAGAAGGGGAGATCCCAGTGGTCCTAGAGCCCTGCAACCAGCAGGCGGAGAAAGAGAATTTACAGGTATTTAAATTTTGATTTTCTCACAGTCCTGCCCACTACACTGACTCCCATGCATGCTTCTGCTGGGGTGTTCTGGGGTGAGGGCACCCATGTCAGTGTGCCTACACAAGCCACCAGTGGGAGCCATTCTAAGAGAGGTGTTGTACCGAACCCTCCCGAGAGGAGAAACCCTCCATGATGGCTTCTGATCCTGCTGTCCAAGGCTTGGGGAATGTACCCTGGTTACCAGCGGGCCAGAGCAGTCTGCCACTTAACAGCACCATGGAGATGGCAAGATCTTATTTTGGTGAAAATGTATTAAGTACTGTAATGCCAGCCTGTGTGCACAGTGGAAGTGCTGACTCTGACAGTGTCGATATCCTGGGTTGATGACCTTAACTTGGAGCATTGAGAGCCAGCGGGGTTGGGGGAGGAGAGATCGAGTGCCCCACTGGACACTCTTGTTTGCACAATGCTGTACCACCACATAGGTATCACAGGAGGTGGCGCGGTGGGGCCCGCTTGGGTAGCAGAGGAACCCAGCAAGACTGATTTCAGTGTGTAATGTGACGTTGATAACATTTTACAGCATGTATGTCAGTGTACTTAAATCATGTTATGTAGTTTTATTTTAATTTGTTGTAAGTAATGTCTGTATAGTATTGGTTACATGTTGCAGTGTATAGAACGCTCCCATTTCAAAATCCTTCATGTGCATATTCCAAACTTTTGCGCACATTCTAAACTGTTGCTGTGCATATTTTAAACTGTTATTTTGCATGCTTTAAAGGGACACTGTCAACCCTTTTTACATCATACCTGTATTCTAGTTGAAAACCCACCTTTTATGATTGTTAACCTTCTTTAAAACTCATTGAAGTAGTTGGTTGTTTTATCTGCTTCCTTTCGTAGAAGAATTGAAATGCATAGGGATGGTGCAGTTATAATCAAACTTGTTTTGCTTCAGATCCTTGATCTGCTTGTTTAACCCACCACCGGCCCCTTATTTAACTAGCAGGCACATGACTCACAGTCTAGGGGTACTGAGAGGGGTGGGGTTACATAGATTGCCACCATAGACAAGGTGGGATATGCAGATGTAGTAGACATGATAAAAAAACAAACCAAGTGGGACTACTAGGCACACACCTGGTGGGACCAATACCATGGCCAAAACCCAGGTCCCGGGGAGAAAATGTTTGCTCAAGGCTATGCTGTGTTTGCACTTTTGGACAGGGGTACCCAAGTAACTCTACGACGGGAAGCAATAACATAAATGTCCATACCAGGTTCTATTCTAGAATGGCTTTATTCCGTAACAAAGCAGGAACACACAAAGCAAAGATGGACCCCTAAGGGTTACACACACACAGTAAATGTAGACATCTGAGGTACAGAACTCCAAATTTCCCATATATCATAGGATGACTGTAGAAATTGTGGCCTAGCCACTGGTAACACACACCAAGCAAATTCCCTTGACTAGGCACACACAGCCGGTACTTGGCAGCCCCATATGGCATAGGATTAATTGTGACACATTGACCACGTCGGGGCACTAAAGGCTCAAAATGGAGAAAAACTCACTCACTGGGGTAGAAGTTTCTTCAGGCATTGGCCACATACACTGACAGAAAAGACACAGGTGTCCTTCAGAACACGGAGTGCTAAACTGGTTACTCCAGATGGGAGGTCTCCTTCCTTTTGTTTCCTAGTTCATACTCGGCCATCCCTCCAGCAAAACACCTAACATTGTACCAAAAGTTACTGTTGATGCTCTCTAGAAATGTATTTCACACTTAACATCAGCAAAACACCTCAAGGGTGTCAAAGGTAAAAGTTCTGCTCACATGGACAGTCACATACTGTACAAGACCACTGTGGTCAGCCAACTTTTAAATGTCTTAGGTGACAGGGTCCCTCTGTCAGAGAAATTCACCCTTTAATGCAGGTACTCCTGGGCAGACTCAGACAAAACAAAAGTACTCACAAGAAGCTGTCACACAAGGCAGCTTCATAATGTCCTGGTAGGATCAGGGGATTGCCCCTAACATCCTGGCAGCCTGCTCCATCCCACCTGGGATGAAGAACAGGAAATCCCTGGAGACGGTTTCCACCACTTAGACAAAGCTGGAAAATGCTGTAACCCACTAGGGTGAGAAGACTGGAACACTGCAGCTCTCTATCAGAGCTGCTACTGGAACTGCAACTGCACTCTGCAGACTCCAGCCAACAACTTACTACAGAATTCTAAATTCCCCACTCACAACAACTGGCGGTGGCTTATGCTGCTTCGAGAATTCTAAGGTGACATCACCTCTCCAGCTCCCAGCTGGGACCAGAAACAGAGAGAGAGAGAAAGAGAGAGAGAGAGAGATCCATTTACTGGTAAATCACTAGCTGTCTTCCCTGCTTACCACTGATTCTAAATAGGATTCTTGTAACCCCTGGGAACAAGGGGGTTACACCCTCCCTCAGTCAGGTAAATGACTGTCCGCAGTCATTCTGTTACCCCACACCAGACAATCCTACCCTATGTGTTGCCTATGGGGAGGTAGTGCTGCCTTCTCCCCTGCCATGTGCCTGGCACAGACAGACAACACTAAGGGCCCAGAGGCCATTGGCTGACACATCAAACCCTACTCTACAATCTTACTATGGAAAATCAGTCGCTCTGGGAGAACTGCACAAAGCATGCCCTAATTGACCAGAGATGCAGCCCCTCCAGCCGGTCAGGATCACAGCCTGTCTGTCCCCCTAGCCCTCTAGGGAAAATCTATCTGTCCAGACTCCCAACAAGGGAACCGCCCCCCAACCCAGGGTACCTGCAAATAAAACTAAACAAAAAAAACACAAGAGCGCAATAGTATACAAAGCGTTAAACTCCCAATCCCCCACACATACACCTGTGGAAGAAAACAACAATGGTTAACACATGTTAACAACTACACACTATCTTAAACACTCTAAAGCACAGAGGAGCTCCGATGAGTTCCCCAAATCCTCTTCTGGTCTTCTCTTCCCTCTTCGTCACGACGACCTGAAAGAGAAAACACAAACAAAACACCCCACATCTGCATACCACAGTGTTACAACTACTCCATCAAACACTAAAGAATCCCAAAAATATTATATAGAAACATATAAAAGTAGAAAACACTGACATTATACACAATACACTTTTTTGGGGATGGAATGCCCTAAAAGTCCCATCTAGTGACAGAATGTTGTGGTCTGAAGGTAAGGTCCATGAAAGCTCCTCTGCCTCGCCAGCTTAGTCCACGGGCTCCCACTCCCCTAAGGCGAGGACAAATCTGCTGGTAAATACAAGCACCAGGAGAAGGATAGGAGCAAGGAGAGGTCCTCCCCGGTGCGCTCTTGGTCGCAGCTTCAAGCACCGGCCGCTGCTGACTCGTCGTCCACTTCGGCGGTGACCCCCTCTGCCACCCACACCATCTCCACAGGGTCAGCTCTGGCAGTGCTGCCCACTGGTCCTTCTCTGGGGGATTTGCAGCCCATCCTGGACCTGAGACACCTGAACTTCTACATCCAGTACAAGAAGTTCAGTATGGTAACCCTACAAGGCCTGCTGTCCCTACTACACAAGGGAGACTGGATATGTTCCCTAGACATACAAGATTCATACCTTCATGTAAAGATTTGTGCCCATCACAGGTAATACCTCAGTTTCCTGTTCCAAGGGGAGCACTACCAGTTCAGAACATTGCCCTTTGGCTTGTCTTCTGTGCCACAGGTCTTTACCAAATGCTTGGTGGTGGTGGCAGCAGCCCTCAGGAGGGAGAGACGGTACGTTTTCCCTTACCTGGACTACTGGTTACTCAAAGCTCAATCTGAGGAGCAACTGCTCCGCACCTTAGCATGTACCAGACAGCTGTCCCACGCATTAGGGATCACGGTTAACCTGCCTAAGTTAGTCTTGACCCTCTTTCAGTGCCTTCAATACATAGGAGCCATACTGGACATTGCCCAGGGTGTGGCCGCCTTGCCCCAAGACAGGGCAGAACACTTTGATGGAACAGGCCCGGTTGCTTTACAGCAACCGGTGTGGCACAGCCAGGATATTCTTGTGGCTGCTTTGCTTGGTGGCTGCAGCCATTGTCACAGTTCCCCTGGTGAAGCTACACATGCAGATCCCCCAATGGGCTTTGAGTCCAGTGGGATGCATGCACCAACTATTTATTTATTTATTTTAGTCTTTGGTAACTGGGTAAGGCCCACTAGGCACAAGTGCCTGTTTTTAGGGGCGACCTGGGGGCACTGGGTAGTTAAGTGACTTGCTCAGAGTCGCACAGTGTGCAAGTGGAGGTTGTGAGAATCAAACTCGGGCCTGGTCTGCTGCATGTATCAAGCTTGTTCACACCTCGTTCCTCTAACCTCTAGGCTATACTGCCAGCCCAACTATCTAGAACAGAAGGTTCTAATAACTTCCCCAGTAAAGAAAGTGCTCCAGTGGTGGATGGAACCCAGCAATGTAATCAGAGGGGTTCCTTTCCCGATTGTCTCCCCCATCAGATCCTCACCAGGGACGTTTTGGGGATGGGCTGGGGAGCACACCAGGGCCCTCACCAGACTCAGGGTACTTGGACAGCAGTGGAGAGTTTCCTCCACATAAACATCCTAGAGATTAGGGCCTTTCTATATGGCCTGCAAGCCTTCCAGGACTACCTGTCCCCAGGGCCTCTGCTAGTGCAGATGGACAACATCAGTGTAGTGCACTACATCATCAAGCAAGGGGGGGACCCATTCGTACCCCAAGTGCAGAGAAATGATGATGGTCTGGTGCTGGGCTCTAGAACACGGTGTAGAACTGCCGACAGTCCATGTTTGAGGCACCCAAAACATCTTGGCAGACAGGTTAAGCAGGTCATAGTCCAGGATGCACGAGTGGGAACTGCTGAACTTAGTTGTAGCAGACCTGTTCGACAGGTGGCGTCATCCAGAGTTGCACCTTTTTGTGTCCCCATGCAACACAAAACTGCCACTTGTCTGCTTACTCACTCCAAGGTTGAGTTTTCTGGTGAGGCACGTTGTTCCTCTCTTGGAAAGGGAGGTTCCTCTATGCCTTCCCTCCCTTCCTGTTTATTCAGAGGGTGCTGATCAAGCTTCAGATGGAAGGAATAACTATGATCCTCATTGCTCCCTTCGGACATCAACAGTTCTGGTTCCCCGTACTGCAGCAGTTAGCAGTGGAACCTCCAGTGCCCCTGCCCTTGTGCAAAGGCTTGCTGTCACAGGAAGAGGGCACCCAGGTCCATATCTCAAGGTCTCAAGTCCTTACACCTTCATGCCTGGCCCTGAAGATGTAGCTATAGCTAGATTTGGAGTATCCCAAAAGGTGGCTGATGTCCTGGTGGCTCCATCTTAATTTGAGAAGTGGAAGCCCTTGGCACTGTGGGCAGCTTACCATCATTTAAATCTTTTCACTTGTCCAGTGAATCAGATTATGGAGTACTTGCTATCCCTCTCAGATGACCTGCAGTACTCCTCCATCAAAGTGCACCTGGCTGCTATTTCAGCTTTCCATGTGCCTTTGATGGCCGTATGGTGGCACAGCTGAAGGTGTCCCATAGATTTTTGAGACATTCTTCATCTGAAGCCTCCCATCCACAATACAGTCCCACATTGGGACTTACATTTTGTGTTAGAGAAACTTACTTTGACTCCTTTTGAGCCAGCTGCGACATGTGAGCTACATTTTCTGTCATGGGAAGCATTAGTTGCTATTACTTCTGATCGGAGGGTTTCCGAGCTTCAGGCTCCGATGTGCGAGTCTCCTTATTTGGTTTTCCACAAAGACAGGGTCTTTGCGTACAAACCCTAAGTTTTAACCAAAGGTGAGCTTGCCCTGAATCAGACTATCCACCTGCCTGTTTATTTTCCGGAGCATGCCAGTCCAGGGGAAGCATTGCTGTATACTTTAGATGTACATAGAATATTCAGATATTATGTTCCTCTTATGAGGGACTGTAGGAAGTCCTCGCAGCTGTTTGTTTCGTTCTCCCCTGGGAAAGAGGGCGTACCAGTTTCTAAACAGTGCTTGTCCAAATGGTTGGCCAGTCGTATTATCTTCTGTTATAGGAAGTATGGTAAGGAACTTCCTGGGGTTGTGCGTGGCCACTCCACCAGAAGCATGGCCACCTCTGTTGCCCATTTCAGAAATGTGTCAGCCACTGAAATATGTGCTGCTGCCACTTGGAGTACTGTCCATACTTTCACTAAACACTACAGTCTGGACATTGCCTGTAGAAGAATGGCAGGCTTCGGGCGTGGCTTTACTTTAAGGCCTCCTGTCTTAGGCCTATAGCTTCCAGCCACCCAGACTGTCTCTCTCTCTCTCTCTCTGTACTGCTTGGGACTCGTTCCATAGGTGTGGCCTGATGCAAGAGATAACGTTGATGAAGACAGTATAGTTATGTAAGAACTTACCATAACAGTAGATCTGCGAGAGGATCTTTTGCATCAGGCCATGCTGTCCCACCGTCCGTCCGTCCCCCTTGGCCTTTAAGCTTCTGTCTCTTTCTCTCTTTCTTTCTCTCTCTCTCTCTGTTTCTCCTCCCTCCCTCCCTCTTTCTCTCTCTCTCTCTCTCTCTCTCTCTCTTTCTCTAGGATGGTGGTTCTTCTGTTTCACCTTGCTCAGTGGCGGGAACCTCTAGCTTTCCTTTGGCTCCCCAGGAAGAGATCCTTGGTATATGGTCTGTGGCGGGAAAACTGAGGAGGGTGTGGGGTCGCCCACGTTTATATTGGAAGGACATCATTGACTGACACTGTTGTGGGCAGCCCCTAGTAGACTGCTAGCTAAAAGGTAGTGTGGTCCTAGTGCCTGGTGGCTATAGTTCCATAGATGTGGCCTGATGCAAGAGATCCTCTCAAAGATCTACTGTTACGGTAAATTCTTACATAACTGTACTTTTTTTAATCTAGGGATAGTATGAGGCCTAAGGGGGTTGACTGTGTCCATTTAAACCCTTTTTACCCCATACACACACAGGCACAAGAAAATCTTGCTGGTTCCCTAGCTGGTAATACGCCACCCCATGCCAGTGAGCATATTCTTTAACTGGATTTGAAAATAATCTTGTTTAAAATTGATTTGAAAATAATCCTACTGTTAAAAAAAATTAAGAATCACATGATGAGCAAAAGCTCGATCTGAGCTGTAACTGCATCTGTGTAAATCAGCACTTATTTAAACATAAGTGGTTACAGTATGATTCACGCTTTCACTCCTTGTCTCGGTCATCATTTTTTTAAAGTAAGATAATTTTCAATTCGATTAAAAAAAACAGTTCTTTCACTGACACTGAGTGGGGTTATTAGCATCTAGGTGTGAGGATTCTTAGTTTTCTAAATTTAAAAAACTGATTTTTTTAAACTGAAAAAAAATATACAAAAATAAAATCGATATGGGCAACCATGCACAGCTGTGTGTGTTTCCATCTGGGGCATAGATGACATCATGGACCTCTTGAACTTCACTCTTGAGCTCCATATGATGTCATCTCATCGTTTAGGTGGAAACATAGTAGTGTTGTCTGTGGTCCTCTATATGTTATTCTATATAGCCATATAACCAGGTGTATTTTATTAATTTTCTGTTTCAAATTTTACATGTTGTTACCTTGTAACTATTTGTTTATGTGAAATGTCATATTTGTCATGTAAAACTGCCTTCCTGGTGGCCATCCTGTCAGCCTGAAGGATCAGTGAGCTCCAGGCTGTCTTGGTGGAGTCTACTTATCTGGTCTTCCACAAAGACAGAGTGATTCTTTGCCCCCACCTGAAGACTCTCCTGAAGGTGTCATGTCAGAGTTTCACCTTAACCAGATGATTAACTTACCAACATACTTTACCAGCTTGACCTCAGAAGCTGATCGTGGGCTTCATACCTTTGACCTGTGGAGGGTGCTCTCTTACTGTAAGGAGCATGTGGATAGAGTTCAGGGTGAGGCTCGCCAGTTGTTTCTAACACTAACATACGCATACGATGAAGCCGTGAGTTGCAGACCAGCAGCAAAGTGGACAGTTGCAAGGTGGATTACATCCTGCATTGACCTGTACTACAGATTGGCTGGTAGGATATTGCCCAATGGGCTTGGAGCTTCTTCCACCAGGCATACATCCCTGCCTTGGTGGCTGCTTCCAGGGATATCCCAGTGGTGGAGATATTCAGAGCTGCAACCTGAAGTAAAGTGCACACCTACCTCTCTTATTACAGTATTGATGGAATGAGTCGTTGGGATGCTGCTTTTGGGTCCTCAGTCCTTCAGTCTCTGTCCTCCAAATAGGGGTGCATGCCTTTCCTCCTCCTCCTTTTGGAGGAATGCTGGGAGTCTGCCAGAGTGTGGATCGTGAACTGTATATTGGTTAGTCACCTGTAACAATAGAGCTTCATTGAGGATATCGCCTGCATTAAGACACACCTTTGTAACTATAAGCAGTCAATGTCAGGACCACTTGGAAATTTTTTGCTAGCTGGGGACTGCCCACAATGATGTGCAGCATCTGCACATATAATATTGGCAGCCCCATCACTCCTCCGTTCTTTCTCTTGCTGTCGATCATCCTCGGACCTGCTGAAGGAAACGCTGTCAATGTAGCCATTGCCATTTGTTATTTTACTTTTATTAGTGTTCTGTTGTTGTCTCTGTGTGCCTCTTAATTCAAAAGAGCCTTTGTTTCAATATTTTAAAGATCAATTACAGTGTTTTTAAAATGCTTTTAGCATAGTTTATTTGCTCACTATGAGAACAACCACTCCATATATAGTGTAAGTAATGTGCAGGAACGGTCATTTCTCATGTTAATTTGCTATTTTATTGCCTATCTTTTTTGAGGGTTTCACAGAAAATCCCTCTGGCATTTTCAGACCAGCTGGCAGAATCTTGGACGAGTGCTGATTCCATTCAAGCAACAATGACATCGTTTTCCTCAAGGATCTGGCAGCTCAGTACATCATATTATGACATTTAGAAAGAAGTCATTACTTCCTGTTTTCTGGTGGTGTCCTGTATTAATTAAAAATATTCCAGTAAAACGCCATGAGTAGATATCTATCAATTTCCCTAAGTTGATCAACACTTTGTGCTCTGTATCACCCCAAAAAAAAAACATCATGACAGGCTCTTAACATGAACATTTTTGTTTCCTCAGTTCTCTTACTGTCCTGAATGAAACCCAGCAGCTTCCTCCTTATTTCAAAGTATTGTCCCCTAAAACTTACTGATTTATCTGTGAAAGTAAGAAAATATTTATCTATAATGGTGTACTGATAAAATTCGATAGGCAAAGGTCCTCAGACATTTGAAAGTAAACATGAGGTATTGCCATTTTACAGTCTGCTGTAAATTAGTGTGTGTGTGTGTTTGTAATATGGGTGGTTGGGCGTACTGAGCTGCTAGGACCTTGAGGAAAATGTTGTCATTGTTGCCTGAATAGAATGAGCATTCACCCACGATTCTGCCAGCTGGTCTAAAAATGTTTGATGGATTTTCTGTGAAACCATCAAATAAGGGAGCATTAAAATAGTAACTGTACATGACAAATGGTAATTTTTTCATTTCATATGTAACAAATAAGGCCTGGTTATCCTTATGTTAGGGAAAAGAAGTAAAGTTTTTAATATTTATAATGTATCTGCAGTTGATCTTTAAATGTGGATATAAAATCTATATAAAAAGACACACATGGTTTGTGAGTGCTGTTTGGGCCTGTCACACAACGTGAGAACTTGTGAGATTTGCTAAAGCTTCAACTAGGCTACGAGGCAATGCCAAGAAAGTGCTAGAAAATGTACTTGTGTTAAAGGCATTGACAGCCTTTGGAGAGGGAAAGGGGCTCAAAGTCTGCTTCTCCCTCGCCGTTGGCTGAGAAATGGCTGTCGAAGTATAAGGATAAGGACAAGGAATGGTCATCATGTGGGGCCTCCTCGTCATCCAGCCATAAGCACAGACACAGAGAAAAGGACAAGTCTGCTTTGCCGGTGAGGTCCTGGTCATCATTGAGAAAAGGTATGTCCTCATCAAAACCTGCTTCTGCGGCATCGACTATAGCCTCCCCCGACCTTTGTTGAGACACCAAGGTCAGGGCCTGGCTTAGATGCTGCCATACCTGCCATGGATAGTATGATGCCATTGACATCAAGACAAGGCCTGTCGACGCAGGTTGTCCTGGCCTCTTTTCAGGGCACCATCGACTCCCAGGCTCTGCTGTCCTCATTCTTTGAAATGATTCAGTGCCTTCTGCCAGGGTTGCCATTGCAGGTAGTTATTCCACCAACAAGAGCCTTTTGAAGCTCAGTCCGTATCGACGGATTCCAGTAGCATACCACAGATTTCTGCCTCTCAGCCACCACCAGCATTGTCGGTCCATTTGGCAGCTCCCATCGTTGCTCGTTGTGACGATGAAATGGAATATAATCCTGACCTCATGGACTTAGAGGAGGAATTGGAGGGAGAACAAGTTGTGGAGGGTCCCCTTCACTTCAGTTCTGCCCTCTTGTCCTGTAGTGAGGACTCAGTGGTTTATACCCCAAGTTCTCCTCCTGAGAGCCCATCTTTCCAAGCCATGATGCAGCAAATGCAATATGCCATGGGTTTTGTTGTGGAAGAGGAAGATCCAACTAAAATGAATCTCATGGAAGTTTTGGAGGTGCGTTGCTCCCCCTCCATTATCATTTCACCTATATACAGTATCCTGCATTAGAGGGTGTTACTTTTGCTGCATGGTACAGACCAAACTCACTGCCTGCAGTTCCTAGAAAGGCTGATAATCAGTATCCTACACCATCTGCTGAACCTTATTATGTTACCCAACCAGAAGCTGACTCTGTGGTCATCATAGCTGCCCATGATAGGTCTAGAGCCCCTAAGAATATGAGTACTTTCCCTCCAGATAAGGGGTAAGGGAAGGGGAAATTGTTTAACCAGGAAAAGCACACTAAGCTGAAGCTTGTTTCCAGGTGCGACCTGGGAGCACAGGGAAGTTAAGTGACTTGCTCAGGGTTACACAGTATGCATGTGGGGGCTGTGGGATTCAAACCCAGGTCTCCAGGTTTGCAGCTTAGTGTCCTAAACCATAGCACTATATTGTGCCTCCCTGGTAAGGAATCTAGAAGGCTGGATGTGATAGGCAAACATACTTATGCCTCTGCATCACAGAGCCTTAGGACTGCAAACTACCAGTCTCACATTATCACATATCAGAACAGCCTATGGAAGGCTACTAGTACTGTGACTCAGGCTTTGCCTGATGGCTCTGCTTAGGCTGATCTGCTTAAAACATTATCTACTGGTACTGAAGTTAGCAAACATTTGCTGCGTTCAGCTTGTGATGTTTCCAGTGCTTCTGCCAAGGCTGCACCTTCTGGTATTTGCATTAGAAGATATTCTTTGCTCAGAGGTGCTGACTTTGTCAATGACATGCAGCCTGCAGTTTTTGAATGCTCCCTTTAAAGGGTCAGAATTGTTTGGCTATGATGTTGAAGAGGTCCTACGTGGACGTCAAACTTCAAAAATGACTCTAAGGTCTGTGAAGCCCCTGTATCCCACTCCTGCTAGAAGACATGGTCGTGGCTCCTTTCATCCACCTGCTGCCCAGGTGGTTCTGCCTGCTGTTAGCAAGGCCATGATAAAGGAGGTGGCCCCCTTCTAGGTCCCCTCCCCCTGGTGCTCATGTAAATGCATGCAAAGAAATCAGTTGTGGTGGCCCTTCTGCTCCCCTGGTTCCACCTGACTTTCTTCCGTCTCTACCCACTCCTAAGCTGTTACCTCCAGGGGGTGAGTGTGGGGGGCAGCATCTCCCTGCATCTGAAACAATAGCAGGAAATCACTACAGACTAGTGGAAGAAAACAAGCTTCTGGCGGAGATAGGTCTCCAGCACAAATTGGGATGGACTAGTGCCAAGAGGCATAACAGATGGCTTTTACACCACAGCTGGAATCGTAATCAGAGCAAATTTTAGTACAGTCATAGGGTAGTAGTTCCGTAGAATGAACTTCCAATAGAAGTTGCAGAAAGCTCAAATATGAACGTCTTTAAGAAAAGTTTGGACAGACATTATGGAGAGATGACATTCCAGTTGTAACCTGGGTTATTGCAAGCTTTAAAGGAGAATAGTCTACAAGCTTGATTCTACCTGATACCTATGATCTGGACCCGATATCCCTATACCTGCATGCATGGCTCCTGAAGACATAGCCATTGCATGTTTTGGGATGTCCCCTAAGGTTGCTGATGTCCTGCTTGTGGCTAGGAAGCCTTCTACTAGGCTTCCTTATTCACTGAAATGGAAATGCTCCACATTGTGATCTGCTTCTCAGAGTATGGACCCTTTTACATGTCCTGTGAATGCTGTGTTGGAATACTTTTTCCGTATCTGATTGGCCTGCAGTATTCCTCTCTTAAGGTGCGTGTGGCCGCTATATATAGAATAGTGGATGGGCGACCATCCACAACAAGGCTGTGTTTTTCCATTGAGGGTGTTGATGATGTCGCAGAGACCTCGAAGTGAAGCGAGAGGTCTCACTGATATCGCGGCGATAAATGCAACATAGTTGTGGATGGTGATCATCCACTATTTTACTATGATATCAGAGTTCCCCAAATCCTTATAAGAAAAAAAAAAACTTCTATTTCACAAGGTTTCATACCTTGTATTCACGGTCCTGCTTGGTCCCGGCAACTCAGTTGGCTTGGTGTGGTCCCGCTACAGTCCCGATCCTATGAATATTGTCAGTGGCAGTGATCCACTCCCAACCCTACCAGCACACTCTTGGCGGCAGTTACTTTAAAAAAACAAACAAAAAAAAAAAACAGACAAATTTGTTCAGTTTGGAAATACGGAACGGACTACAGCAATCCCTGGACTGATGAAAAGCTCGCTAAGTGGTGCCACCTTTTTTTCTTGATTGTTTTCTGAGACCACTGTTTCCTCCAATCAGGTGGCAGGACAGGCTAAAAAGTTGTTGCATCATCGATGTGATGTCAGAACGATGGTACAACAACTTTTTTGACTTTTGAACTGTCCTACAGCAAGATTTAAAAAGCCACCGATTTTTATCTACAGTAAGCCCTAACCATATACTATATTAGCTTTCCATGTCCCCGATGATGGTTGTACAGTTGCCCAGTTAAAGGTTTCCGGTATGTTTCTGAGAGGTATTCTTCATATGAAACATCCATAATCCAGTCCCACATTGGGACTTGAATTTCTGTCTTGAGAAATTGACATTGGCTCCTTTTAAGCCTGTCGCGAGTCATGGCTTACGTTTCCTGTCATGAAAAATGTTTTTATTTACGATGACCTCTGCTCAGATGATTTCTGAGCTTTGTGCTTTAAAGAGCTAGTGTACTGCTTAAAACTAATATTAGTTTTTAAAAGCAGTCACCCATTACCTTTTACACCTCAGAGCCCTCCTGGGCTGCTGGACCTGCCGCTGCTCATCCGCTTCTAGCGGACCGGAGCCTGAACGCTTCACACAGGACCTCCCCCTCGGCGAGAACCACGGATCCCGCCTATTCCTCGGGCCAGACCGTGCTCACCCCCGAAAGCCACTTGAACTAAAGCCTGCACCCGCTGATGCTGGACCGCTTAGCTGCCCCATCATGAGACTTCCTCCCTGGACTGCTGCCTTGAGCCTCCCCGCTGGTTTGGCTAGACTAAGCCGTAGCTGCTCAGACCCTCTACACGTCAGAGCCCTCCTGGGCTGCTGGACCTGCCGCCGCTCATCCACTTCTAGCGGATCGGAGCCTGAGTGCTTCACACAAGACCTCCCCCGGGGCGGGAGCCACGGATCCTGCCTGTTCCTCGGGCCAGACCGTGCTCATCCCAGCTCTCTGCATCTGCATCGGCTGACGCTGGACCGCTTAGCTGCCAGATCAGGAGACTTCCTCCTGGACTGCTGCCTTGAGCCTCCCCGCTGGTTCTACCAGACTAAGCCATAGCTGCCAAGGTATGTTTCTGTGCCACCAGCACCTCCCAGCAAACAAAGACTTTTGAAATGTTGGCGCCCGACTGCTGATTGATCCAGGCTGCTAGGGACTCTGTTATTGACTGGAGTTCTCCATTTCAGCTCCTGGCATTTTTTCTGTCTAATTTCTGAAGGCGCCTTTTGCCCCTGCCTAGAGCATAGTTATTAGAGTATTTTTAAGTTGTTTCTTCTAAGACAAGACTGCCTAGCTTTATCTCTGTGAAGATAAATCTAATTTTCTGCCTGCTTTAGTCACTGTATTACAGCTACAGTTAGTACAGCCTATCTTAGCAAGGATTTCAAACCGTGACTGTTAAAGCCAAAGTGATTACAGCCCTTCTACAGCTTTGTTTAAAGTTTAAGTTTCAGAGTGATGAGGCCTCCTCTCGCTTCTCTCAACTACGCCCCTTTCCTGCTTGGCACCCACTCTGGTGACAAAAATATAATATTTAGTTTGTACCTCGTACCAAACTCTGTACTTTACTCACATTAAGTATGCATAATACTCCTTTTTTGCAGATTATCTCTTTCGAGTACTGCTTTACCCTATGTATAATGCCCTGTGAAACAAAATGCTCTTATGTTATTTACTACATGGTCATGTTCCTCCTTATCTCAATGTTAAATTCCCTACTCAGAATATGACTGTTTCTTGGCTTCTGTATGTATTTCCTGTAAATTGTTTAATTCCCTATTTCAGAATGTTACTATTCTTACCTTCTGTATGTATACCTGTTATTGCTCTGTAACCTCCCCGGTTGTGCCTGAAAATAGTCATCCCTATGGCTAGTGCACCTACCCGATAAACAAAAATGAAATAAATAAATATCTGAAGTACTTTTTCTCTTTGGTTAATTAGAAGATTGTTTACCTGATGTTAGTAGGCCTGGTGTGTGGAAAAGCACTCTGGCAGGTGACATATCAATCACTGTTCCCCCCACTGCACCATCAGCATTGTGACCTCACTGACTGTGGCATCACTGCTGCTTAGGAGCAGCCACTCAGTAGCTGCCAGGTCAGTCACTTGTGATGTCAGTGAGGTCACAATACTGATGATGTTGTGGGGGGTGATAGAGTTAGATCAGCTACCAGGCTAAGAGCTGTTCCACACATTCAGCACAATGTTATCGCATAGAAGACTTTCTGGTGCGCAAAAGGAAAAAGAAAAATACTTCAGAAATAAAAGGTTACAACTAACTATGTCTTAAAATTCTTATTATTTTCCTGTCTGCCTGTTTTGGTTCCACTAGCTCTTTAATGTGTGAGCCTCTTTATTTGATTTTTCGCAATGACAGAGTCTCTTTGCATACAAATCCTAAGTTTCAACCAAAGGTGGTATCTGAATTTACACATTTAAATCAGACAATGCACCTTCCTGTATATTATCCCAAGCATGCCAGCCAGGGTGAAGTGCTGCTCCATACTTTGGATGTACATAAAATACTAAAATACTACATTGCTCACATCAGGGACTGCAGAAAATCCTCTCAGCTTATTTTATTTTATTTATCCTTGGAAGAGGGCACTCCTGTATCTCAGCAATGCCTGTTCAAAGGGCTGGCACATTGCATTACGTTCAGTTATAGAAAGTACAGTAAGGGACTTCCTGGTGGTGTTCGTGATCACTGCGGGGTGTGTAAGTCAACTTCAGTTGCTTATTTCAGAAATGTCCCTGCTTCTGACATATGTGCTACAGCTACATGGAGCACTGTTCACACTTTCACTAAACATTGCAGTCTGGATATCATTTCTCATAGGTGTGCTGATTTAGGACTTGCTGTACTGCAAGGCTGTGCCATCTTCCTAATTTACTTTGTACTGCTTGAGAGTCATTCTAAAGGTGTGGCCTAATGGCGGCGATATCCTTGATGAAGATAGAACTTACTGTAACAGTAGATCTTTGCGAGATCTCTGAGAGAGAATTTCCTCCATTTGGCCATGCCGTATCCCCCCCTCCCTCCTTCCCCCTTTTGCTTTCAGTGAGGGTCATAGCAGATGCTATTCCTAAAACCTTACTCCACGCATCCTGTCTCCAGCCCTATGCCTCTCCTTGTATGTGTGGTGCTAATCCCATCTCCGGGTACCTCACGGCTGGAGGTCCTTCGAGGTTACTGAGTTGCTGAGAACTGAGGAGTGATGGGGCTGCCCATGTTATATATGTGTAGACACTGCACATCATCGTGTCTTGCCCCCCAGCTAGCAAGACATTTCCAAGTGGTCCTGGCACTGATGGCTTATAGTTCCAAACATGTGACCAAATTGAGGAGAGCCTCTCAAAGAGCTACATTTACGGTACGTTCTTACATAACAGTTCTTTCTACTAGCAATATACAGTTCACATCCATGCAGTCCACCTGACCTCCTCTGGCAAGTGGCATCCGGATCCCTGCTTCCAGCATGCATAACGTGACTGGGTGGAACCAGAAAATATACCACCCGGGTGGTGAAAGGAGCTTAGCTTGAAGACATCCGGTGACTTGGCTGTCTCCAGCAGAACTGACAGTGTGTGGATATGAACTGTATACCACTAGTAGGACTATGCTTACAGGTGAGTGACCTATAATTTGCTGATGCCAGCTCTGAAATCTGTTCTGAAAACTTGAAAATCTCTCTAAGTAAATTTATTACTATTCAAATTAAGTAAATTAATTATATCTTAGTGTAAATATGCCTACTGTAAAAATCATAAATACTGTACCAAAATTCATTCATTAGCAGATAACTAGTTTGTGTCCACTAGTGAATACATAAAAACAATGCTCTTCTTGGAGCTCTCACTAATGTATTTCAGGAATCCGAGAGCTATACAGTTATATAACTTGAACACATGACTCCTATTCTCTGAAATGTGCATGGCTTTGTGTCTCTTTTCATCACTTGCAAATTTGCTCATGCTGTTTTTAAAAATGTTCATGGTCTGGCTCCATCATACCTGTCTTTGGGACAGCTTTGAAAAAAGTAATATATACACACAATAGAGCTTATATTAATACATTTTTCCGTAAGTCCCCCCCCCCTTTTTTTTTTTTTTTAACTTCTTTGTTATTAGCTTTTGGCAAAAAATACAAAACATATTTCATATTCTGGAAACATCTTACAGAGCTGTCCAAGCAGGGAAATAAATTTCCATAGTTATACTTGTAAATTAGTATCTCCAGATGGTTGCTAAAATTGAGAGGGCTAAACTAAAGCATGTTGAGTGATACATCATTAATACCAGCTACAGTAGGTCTGTGGAGCTGTAACCCATGACCATGTAATGGAAAGCAACATGAGTAGTCTGTAAAGTGTCCAATGATATGCATGCCATAACTGGTGATGTCAAACCCCAACCCCAACAGTTCTATTTATCGTCCTTGCTCTTCCCTTAACCCTGGTTTCTTACCTTGCCCTCTGTGCCTCACCTTTAAAATAACTGCTATTGATTAGCCCTCTTGTATCTGATATCATTAGCTAACAATTATATGTTGTAGTGCACTCTTGAATGTGTCATGTATTTGTTGCACTACTGTGTAACCTACCTGTTTGTTATTTCATAAACCTGTGATTGTATCTGTCTGTATCATAATCCTGTGGATCATTGAATGCTGTTAATCAATTTTTCCATTGTAACTGTAATTGCTATGTAAATGCACTGTACTGTATACATAATGCACTTCTGGGTCACCCCTGAAAAAGGGACTGCAATTGTCTCAGTGGACTTATCCATTACCAAAACTCAAATAAATAAATAAAATAACAGGGCTGTGGGTACAACATTCAAGCCTAAAGATAAAGATCCTTGTGGGGACAGAAGAAATCCCAGTCACCACCTTTTTTATTAAGGAGCCCAAGGTTAACACATTCTAGCATCTACAGAAAATAGTTAACTTACCCCTTAAGGTGACTGGAGAGATACAGTTACCATACTCTATACTAAAAATAGAAAATAACTATACATGTTAACTGCACCAGTATAATGTTAAAAGCGAACTAAGGGGGGGGGGAGGGGTAGCATCGTCCACAAAGTCATAAGTGTCTCATAGGTGTAATAAGAAAACCATATTTCCTTAAATGCTACAGCACTCCTTCATAACATATGTACCTACCTGGTAAACAAATAAATAAAACTGTTCATATTGAGTTCTACAACTGCCTGAAGTCAAGTGTTAAAAGAAAAACCTGCTGTAATCCAGTCCTCGGGAGGCCAGAAAGTCCTGGGTTTCCACAACAGCCTTTCAGGTGTCTTCTGTAGGATCCTTCTGGTTGACCTGTTCAGGGTGCCTCTTTTGAAGTGCTTCTGTGCTGGCTGCCAGCTTCCCATTGTCAGTCAGATCAGTGAAAATGTATACTTTGTCCTGGTACACCAGTTGAAGTTTTGCTGAGAACAAAATGGCATGTGGTATGTTCAGCTCTCTAAGTTTCATCTGCACCCCAACAAACTTTTTCTGGCACTGATGGGTGCCATTAGAAATGTCTAGAAACAGGTGCACAGTGTGCCCCTCCACACTGAGAGGGCTATGGTGCTTTGCCAGATTTAAAATCTTGTCTTAGGTTTCCATGCTATCCACCACTTCCATCAAGACATGAGGAACCTCCTCCAGCACCCATCCTCATGGTCGCACCCTGTAAGCCTTGGCAACTCTCCAGTCCAAGCAGTCTATGTATCCCTCGAATATCTCTAGCAACCAGTCCTTCATAAAAAGCAGTGGGTGATCACCTTCTGAACCTTCTGTGAGGCCTGTAAGTCAAATATTAGAGCTCTGGACCTGATTTTTAAGGAGCTCTAATCTGTTGGTGACATACTGCATTTCTCTTGCTTGACCCACAGTCCCAGCCTTACATTTATCGGTGTGTGTTTTCAGGTCCTAACAGTTGTTTCAGTTAGGGTGAATCTGCCAGCAATACTTTACAGTTTTGTATTCATGTTTGTCATCAACGTAAGGAGCATTTTCATCTTGTGCTCCAAACACTGCAGTGTCTCCTCCATTCCACTGCTGTCTGCTGGTCCCAGTTGGGATGACCTTGTGGCAGGCCCAACTGCTGCTGATTCCCTCGCTCTTTATGGACATCTCATCCTTGATTTGCTTTTTTAGGGTTGCCCATTTTAATCTCAACAGTATCTGCTGTAGATTGATACCCGCTTTGTAGCTCTCAAGTGTCTTTTCTCGATCCCCTCTTTTATTTCTTTAATACTAAGGGCATTTACATGAAAACAGTGTCTTTGTCCTATCTGCTTAGACTGCTTTTCAATACCTGATATTGGCACTCTGTTTTAGACATCACAGTATGTTGCTGTGGAAATAATTATGACATCATGAACATGAGACTAGGTTATCAAGTTTAGACAACCAGCCAGAGCAGATGAAGTCCAGGGTGGAAGTGAGCTTTGTTTTCATGCAGCTGTCCTCAATAATAAAGTAAAAATGAAGAAAAGAATTACATAAAATATTTGAAACAAAAACTGAATTGCATTTAAATCTTACATTTTTTTAACGTTTTACCAATGGTGTCAGGGGCTTTTAAATACCTCCGAACTCTCTTCATCATCTGCCACCTTCCTTACCTTGTTATGTATCTTCCTTACCTCTATTGGTTGTTAGCTTCTTCAGCTTCTCTGCTCCTCATGTTAGGAAAAAAACCCTCTTTAGCCTCACCAAATTGACTCTACTCCACTTTTCAGATATCAACTTAAAACATTCTTTAAAGCAGCAGTACAATGTAAAAAAAATCTGCTCTTTTTCGACTGGTTATTCCCTGTACTCTACTGAGCATGTCTCTGGTACTCTTTCCAGCCGGCAATGTATTAGCACCCTATAATGTGTTCAGCTATCCTTTGTTTATGTTTACATTTCTGCTGCCCGCTCCATTGATTAGATAGCGGTCGCCATATTTTCTGTGGCACTACAACGGCTGTAACTGCACAGTTCCTGGTTGGGTAGTACTGCTGCTTTAAATTATCCATTATTGCAGCTGCTCCTATAATTTAAGTGTCTGTGTTATTCATCAATTAAATCGACACATTTTACATTTCTAGTCATTTGTTTTCATACTTTTATTACTATGTAGAGCGTTTTGTGATACTTTGTATAAGGTACTACAGAAAATCAGAAAAAAAGTTGTATATCCTAGTTTATAGAAATACAGAATATGTACTGCCCTATTTGGATTGAACTTTGAAGCATCTCAGTACTGTAGTAATTCATCTTCTGTGGTCTAGTGCACAAGAAAGTGCTGAGAGGTAAGTTTTAGATGTTTGTTGTATATCAGCAGATTACTTCTGTTTTTGAAGCTAATCTGCTGTAAATGCTCCTTTCAAAGCCTGTATTGATTTCCCTCTATTTGTAATCTTAGATTAATATTGATTTTTTTTTGCCATACCTTAAAACTGTTCTCTAGTCATTGTAAACAGCCTGTTATTCAAGCAGTAAATAACAGATGTCTAAATATAACGTCTTTTTTTTTTTTCAAATTTACTGGTACTCAATGCAATTATGCCCGAGTGTGGTACTGCACAGTCTCCATTTTTACCTGTAAGAATTATTCTGATGTGCAGAGAAAATGTGAAAGTACCCCTAAATGTAAAAATAATTGAATAAATATAAATCAGGAAATGTCTTTTATTTATTAAAAGTTAAATTAAAAAATGAATTTCAGCTTCATAACTATACACAATATGATTAGGACTCAGTGTCTTTAGTATATTCTGTAGCATTTTGTTAAAGTAAAATTAAAGAAATGAGTTTCAGCTTAATAACTATATAAAATATGATTAGGTCCCAGTATCTTCAGTATATTGTGTAGTACTTTTTGACATAAATGATCAGGTACAATATGTTATTGCATTTGTACGTTTTTATAATTGTACTTTTAAAAATTCAAATGATGTTTCTTTACTCAGTTTACACTGACTGGATGTCTGCGGCTGCAGGAGCTGTGGTCAGGTTATCTTCCTTCAGCTCTCACATGTTCTCTTCTCTTTCGATCATCTCCCCCTCTTTCTATCACCTCATCCAACCTCATGCTCTTAGAAACATGGAAACATAGACTTTGACAGCAGATAAAGACCACTTGGCCCACCTAGTCTGCCCATTTTCCTACCTACTGGATAAGCTGCAGATTCTAGTTAACCAACTGCCTACCTCCTGCCACCCCCCACTACAGTTGCCTTATGTCTGTCCCATGCATGTTTGAATTTCCCCACTGTTTTAGACCCAACAACCTCCCCAGGAAGGCAGTTCCATGCATCCACCACTCTGTGAAAAAAAAAATTCCTCACATTATCCCTGAGCCGTCCCCCCTCTATCTTTAAATTGTGCTCCCTTGTTCTTACACATCTCTTTTTCTGAAAGATGCTACCCTCCTGGACTTTGTTGATTCCTTTGAGGTACTTGAATGTTTCTATCATGTCCCCGTCCCTCCTTTCATCAAGGGTATACATATTAAGCACTCTCAGTCTCTCTTCATATGGTTTCTGATGCAGAACCTGCACAATTTTAGTTGCCCTCCTCTGGACTGCTTCCATCCTGTCTATGTCCTTGCATAGATGAGGTCTCCAAAACTGCACACAGTACTCCAGATGGGGTCTCACCGACTGTCTGTACAGAGGGATAACCACTTCCCTTTTTCTACTTGTGATGCCCCTTCCTATGCATCCCAGTATCCCCCTGGCTCTCCTTACTGACTTCTCACATTGCTTACCAACCTTTAGATCATCTGATATGACTACCCCAGGTCCCTTTCCATTTTTGTTGTTGTTAGTACCTCCCCTGCTATTGTGTACTCTTCTCCTGGGTTTTTGTTTCCCAGGTGCGTTACTTTGCACTTCTTTGCATTGACTCTAAGTTGCCATATGTCTGACCATTCCTCCAACCTTGCCAAGTCCTTCTCATCCTTTCTACCCCGCCTTGTATATCAACTCTGTTACAGATCTTTGTGTCATTTACAAAGAGGCATACCTTTCCCTCCAGACCCTCTGCAATGTCACCTATAAAGATGTTAAAGAGGACTTGACCCAGTACTGAGCCCTGAGGTACTCTACTAGTAACCCCCCTTTCTTCGGAATGTGTTCCATTCACTATTACCTTCTGTGTCGTGTTGTGCCACCAGTTTGCTACCCAGGCTACCACCCTGGGACCCACTCCCAGGGTGGCTAACTTGATTATTAATCTTTTGTGTGGGACTGTGTCAAATGCCTTGCTAATGTCTAGGTAGGCCATATCCACAACCCCTCCCTGGTCTATTATTTTGGTCACCCAGTCAAAGAAGTCAATTAGATTCATCTGACATGACCTTCCTGCTGTAAATCCATGCTGCTTTGGGTCCTGTGCCCCTCTGGCCTCTAGGTACTTAACAATTCTTTCTTTCAGAAGGGATTCCATCATTTTCAGTGGTCTGCCGCAGTGGTCTAAGGCTCTGAGCTGCAAATCTGGTGACATCCAGCAGACCAGACCTGGGTTTGAATCCCACAGCTTCTACTTGCATACTGTGTGACTCTGCGCAAGTCACTTAACCTCCTTGTGCTCCCAGGTCGCTCCTGTAAAAAAGCCTTCAGCTTAGTGTGCTATACCTGGTTAAACAACTAAATAAAAATTAAAAAAAAATAAAAAAATTTTCCCTACCACTGAGGTCAAACTTACAGGTTTGTAGTTTCCTGCTTCTGCCTTGCTCCCACTTTTGTGAAGGGGAATCACATCTGCCCTCCTCCAGTCCTTGGGTACCACCCCATCCTCCCATGATTTGTTAAAAAGTGTGGTCAGTGGTGTCACTAGGTCTTCCCTTAGTTCTTTTAGGATTCTGGGGTGAATCCCGTCAGGCCCCATTGCTTTGTCCACCTTGAGTGTTAGGAGTTCTTTCAGGACTCTTTCTTCTGTAAATGGACTGGTGTCAATCCCCCTACCCAGAGTGCTTCTATTGTCTGGTTTAGGTAACTCCTCCTCATCTTCTTTTGTGAATACTGAGCAAAAGTATTCATTCAGTATCTCTGCCTTTTCACTGTCTCCCTCTGCCCACCTCCCCTCTCCCTTATTAATCTTCACTATTCCTCCCTTAATCTTTCTATGCTCCCTAATGTACCTATAAAAGATTTTATCCCCCTTCTTAACTGAATTGGCTATTTTTTCCTTGGTTTGTGCTTTTGCTATTCTGACTGCCTTCCCCACTGCTTTCTGCTTTAATTGATACAGTTCCCTGTCGTGCTCCTTCTGTGATTCCTTATACTTTTTGAATGCAGCCTTTTTCTCCTTAACCTTCCCTGCCATCTCTTTTGACAACCATAGTGGTTTTTTACTCCGCTTTGTTTTCTTTATTTGTTTCACACAAAGGCTTGTTGCCTGTATGATGGCAGTTTTGATTTTTCTCCATTGTTCTTCCACCCCTCCTTTTTGGCCATTTGCTAGTGTATTCCTCAAGTATTCAATCATTTTGCCAAAGTCAGCCCTTCTAAAGTCCAGTATCCTTGTTTCTGTATGGCTCGTCTCTATGGTTGTGCTTATTGTGAAGCACACTGTGCAATGGTCACTTGTTCCCAGATGTCTACTGGCTTCTAAATTTGTGATCCTCTCTCCATTTGAGAGTACCAGGTCTAGTATTGCTCCCTCCCGAGTGGGTTCCAACACTAGCTGTCTAAGGCCTGCCCCCTGCAGTGCATCGAGAATGACCCTGCTCTTGGATATGGCTGCAGTACATGTCATCCAGTTAACATCTGGCATATTCAGGTCTCCCATCAACAGTATCTCCCCTTTTTCAGCCATTTTGAGAATGTCCTCTATCATTTTCTTGTCCATTTCTTCCCCTTGAGATGGGGGTCTGTATATAACCCCTGTGCGGATTGTGATGCCATTTCCTGTCTCCAAGGTGACCCAGAGTGCCTCTTGTCCTCCCCCTTTACTTTTTAGTTCTGTAGCTTTGATCCCTTCCGTTATATATAGAGCTACTCCATCTCCTCTTTTCCCCTCTCTGTCCCTTCTGTAGACTGTGTACCCTGGTATGTTGACATCCCAGTCATGGTTCTCTGTGTACCATGTTTCAGTGACTGCCACAATATCCAATTGTTCATCTTCCATCAAGGCTACTAGCTCAGGAAGCTTGTTTCCCAGACTACGGGCATTGGTACTTATTGCCCTCCATTTAGTGTTGACTTTATCCTTTTTTCCCCCCATGCCTGCTCTTATTGCCTTTGTCTATTTTTCCATTTACCCCTGTCCTGCCCTCTGTTGAGCACTGTACCTCAGTGTTTACCTTACTACCTGACATGTTTTGTGGGGGAAGTCTTGAAATTTGCTGCCTCTTATCAGCACCTCTCCCATGGCTAGTTTAAAAGCTTGCCAAGGAAGCATTTAAACCTGTCACTTAGGAGCTTGGTTCCCTTCGTGGACAGATGCAGACCATTGTGCCAGTATAGACCTTCATCTCTCCAGGTGTACCCCCAGTCCCCAATGAAGCCAAAGCCCTGTGCTCTGCACCAGTTTTGCAACCATTCATTAAACTGCATGGTGTGCAGTACCCAAGCCTCACCCCTGCCATCTACTGGCAGCACCTCTGAAAAGGTAACCATGCTTGCTACCTGTCTGAGACCCCTCCCCAACTCGACAATTTCATCCTGCACTGCACTGATCCCATGCCTAGCTAGGTCATTTGTCCCAAGGTGGACAATGATATCTAGTTCCTTCTTCTGTGGTGCTGCTTCTGCAATCCTGAGGATTCGCTTCTTGTCCCTCCAAGTCATAGCACCAGGCAGGCACTTTACTTCCCACTCCTCTCCCTTCCCCAGGTCTACCCCTCTAACAATTGAGTCCCCTATCAGAAGCTGTTTCCTTCCCCTGTGGTGTCCTTTGCTACCCTTTTGTGGGTCTCCCTCGTGGATGTCCTCAGCATTCTTCTTGGTCTCCACTGAGGGTGCCATCATAGAGGAACCTTGCTCTGCCAAACTGGTGTATGGTTTGTGTAGAGGTACAGGAAGGGGGCTTCGCCTCTGTTCCACCACCCGCACCCTCCCAGAACCCACTGTGGTCCAACTACTCTTCATACTTGGGAGCCTCTGAGGCAGTGGTGCTCTTTCGGTGGGGGAGGCCTCCTAAGTCCTTGCTAATTCAGCCTGGAGGTGGGCAACCGCCTTCCTCAGAGCTGACAGTTACCTGCAAATAGGACAGCAATGCAGTTTCCAGAATGTCTCCCGGAAAACTGCTGCCCCACAGCCAGTGCATTGCACCACTTCCCACAAGTCCCTCTCCCTTATAATATACAATATGTAATACTGTATATATAAATATTTTTTTTTTTTTTTTTTTTTGTGTTGTGTACTTACCCTTTATGCACTGTGCTGGGTTATTAAGAATATGATAGTTCTGCCCCAAGACCTGTTGAGGAAGTGATGTCAGAACTTTGGCTATAAAGGAAATGTCACGCTTGGGGTGTGGGGAAGGGTGGGTGGGTAGTCTACAACCTCTGGTGACTATTAGAAACAATCAAATACCACTGCTCCACCACCCTGGTGAGTACTGCCCTTTATAGTAATTCAACTAACCTCCAGTAACTGATTTGTAAACTATTTAAAAGTAATTTGATGCAAACTGTCACAGAATACTAGTAGACAGTCCAGTTACCCACAAAGGAAAATCAAATATGCAGTTATTTCAACCCTTCTGAAGTTGCTCACAAGATAAACAGTTTTGAAAACCCCCTTCTTGTTTTAAAAACTAAAATGATTAAACACAAAGCAATACCAATGTAAGACTGTAAAGTAAGGAAAACTTCCCTCAGATGTAAGCAAGAGAGAGATTTGCTGCAGATTTCTAGTCCAATATAGTATATCCCATGCAGCTCTCAGTTGTTTCAAAGCACACCCTGTTACACAACTTCAGGAAGATGGGTTTCTTTGTAAAACTGAATCATACCAGTAGTTTATAGTAATTGATCAATGCTGGAATATTCCACCCAGAACAATTGGCTATGATGCAGGTCTCCCTGACTAGTGAAGACAATTTCCCCCACCTGAGGCTCTGTCTGGCATCAAATTACAAATTGCAGCCTTTGCTATTAGAAGCACACAGCCACCACCAGTAAATTATTTCAAAATATTTTGATGCAAACTGTCACAGAATACTAGTAGACAGTCCAGTTACCCACAAAGGAAAATCAAATCTGCAGTTATTTCAACCCTTCTGAAGTTGCTCACAAGATAAGTAAGCATTAATCACCGGCAGAGGAGGGCTCTGCCGGTGATTAATCTCGCTGAGGCGTTGTTGCAGTGAGGGCAGGTTCAACTCCAGCGGGCATTAATCACCGGTAGAGCCTGACGCTGCCGGTGATTAATGCCCTTGTAACACGGACAAGGTCTAGGGCTCCCTACCTTTCTCTCCCTATGTGTGTCCTGCATGCCCGTGGCACAGTTTCGCTGGCTCCATCCCCCGTTTCTCTCGCTAACCCCCGGCCGGCACAGCGCCACTTGCGACCCAGTGGCTGTCATGGCCACTGCAGGAGCAACACGGCATTATGAGACGATAATGCCGTGTTGGGCTCGAGAGCAGCGCAAAGCAACACAGCATTATGAGAAATAATGCGTGTTGGGCTCGAGGAGCCAGCGCCAAAACAACGCGGCATTATGAGAAATAATGCGAGTTGGGCTTCGATGCCCGCGCTTCCCACAACTTCAACACGGCATTATCGGCTCCTGATGCCGTGTTGCTCCTACACCATGTAGCCAGCGTTGCGCCTCTCGGAAGGCTCCTGGCACGGCTGTCCATAATGCCGTGTTACAAGCAGTTTTGAAAAACCCCTTCCTGATTTAAAAACTAAAATAATTAAACACAAAGCAATACCAGTGTAAGACTGTAAAGTAAGGAACACTTCCCTCAGATGTAGGCAGGAGAGAGATTTGTTGCAGATTTCTAGTCCACTTTAGTATATTCCATGCAGCTCAGAAGTTTCAAAGCACACCCTGTTACACAACTTCAAGAAGATGGGTTTCTCTTGATTATCTATTGTCCACATAAGCCTAATCCAGCCTTCCTTTCTGCAGTTAGCCTGTTCTCCTCTGACCTCATCACTGCTGATAACCTCAGTGTTCATGTTGATTACATCTTTGGTGCCTTTCGTGCTTTCAGCTCATCTGACAAAAGTTCTCTTTCCCTTCTTGTCCTTCTGGATCTTGGTTTAGTCTTTTTTAAACTCCCACTTACTCACCAACCACAACCTCTTTTGGCCTTCACCAGCACCACCCCATCTACTGAGACTTCCTAGCTGGTAGTGCATGCAATATGCAGTAGTGATCTATAATTTGGTCAGTGGCTCCATCAAGGAGCCTGTACTGGCTACAGTAGGACAAGCCAGAGGCTACACAAGATTTTGTGACTTATCCGTAATCCGTATATGGTTGCCCTAATTGGATTATAGGCAGCTACATACTGGAAGTGGCTGTGGCCTCTCCAACATATATTTGCAAAAGATACTACAGGCATTTTCAACACTATGTCTAACCTGCATATTAAAGATGGTTAGTCATTAGCCACATTAAATATACAGGTTCTTTACACACCAACATTCCTCACTTTGATAGCATAGATGCCTTGAGAGAGGACCTGTATTCTCTACTTTCCTAACAGGTTTATTGAGTTCTTATTGTTACTCACTGGAAACGATTTGCATTGCAGTGTATTCTTATTCATTGAAAAGGTTTTCTTACAGGCAAAGGACACAGTGATGGGGGCACCTTTGCCCCCAATTACACTACCATATATCTCATGGAATGGAAAAACGTACTGTTTAATCCATGGAAAACTATCCAGTTTTTGATTTCCTGGACTTATGCAGATGTTACATTGATGATGTTATGTTGGTGTGGTGAGAACAGCTGAGCATTTAAGTACAATTGTTTCTTATTTGTAAAGTCCCAATCCAAATCTTTTTTTTTTTATATTTTCTTTTTATTTTCAATCAAATTACATCAAGTTCTAGTGTAACTGTTAACCACTCAAATCTTATTTTTACATACATGCCCAATCCGAATCTTAAATTTACATTTAAGGGAGGCAGTATAGTGCAGTGGTTTAAGGCTCTGAGCTGCAAATCTGGTGTCATCCAGCAGACCAGACCTGGGTTTGAATCCCACAGCTTCCACTTGCAGACTGTGTGACCCTGAGCAAGTCACTTAACTTCTCTGTGCTCCCAGGTTGCACCTGTAAAAAAAGCTTTCAGCTTAGTGTGCTAGTCGTGGTTAAACAACTAACAAAAAAACACACAAAAAAAACCCCCCATTAAATAGGGATCAGAATAAAATCAGTGTTTTGGACTTAATATCAAAACACGATCAAAATAGTGTTACCATTGATTTATTTTGCAAGGATACAGAAATTTGATTTTACATTTTCTGAGCTGACAACAATGTCACATTATGGAGAACGTCCCTAAGGGACAGTACATCCATTTAAGTGGCTAGTTTTCCATTAGCAGGTTATACAGACCTGCCACTAGAGGGATTCTTGGTCTTCTATATAAATCACTATATTCATTCGTGTGCAATATGGCCTGCATTATCATTCTACTTCTTTCCCGGTTCTGCTACAAGGGGACTTGAGTCTGAAGGGTGGATGGCCACTAACTAAGCTGCTGCTGCTCTCCTTGTTCCCCTTTCTGCTGTATTTTCTCATCTAGGTTTAAGTGAGTATCTAGGTGGGCAAATTTCTTGCCTAGAAAATATTGCACTAATACAAATCAGAGACCACTCAATCTGGGACCATGGCTCTCCTTATTGTGTTTTTATTGCTCCTTGGTTAGCTTTAAAACTTGCTGAAACAATTCTAATCTTCTGCCTACTGTCTACCACTGCCACTGTAGCCTTAGTGCTTCTAATGTAGCCTCAGGACTTATAACTGAAGCCTGTGGTAAATATTACATAATAATTTAGCTCTGTATTAGCTGCCTAAATGTTAGTCATCGATATTGCTGACCCTACACATTCTAGGTGTTACTGTGTTGTAAATTCTAATCCTGCTTTCTTCTGTGACAAGACAAAGTGCTGCCGTAGGTTCGCAAGCAACCCAGCCGCCAAGTGTCTCCTGCCAGTTTTGCTTTCCCCCCCCCGAGGCAGGAATTGCTTGTTGTACCCCTGGTGGTGGCCTGAATTAGTTGTTTCTTCACCTAATGACCTACGGCTAGTACTTTCTTTCTGGGATCCTGTTAATTAGGTAGCGAACTGCTCTTGCTTTAGTTGCTCTATGGATCAGACTGCGAACTGCTTCTAGCCTGCACTAACAGTGGAAGTCACGGTACTTGGGAATTTGACATAGACTCTATCGCCTGTAACTAACCCTTGGCCTCCAGGCCCTGCTCTTGCTATCAAGGCGAGAAGCACAGATAAGCCACGTCATGCCTCCTCCCTACTGGAACAGGGGCATTATCCTGGCAACAATTTACATACTGGGGCAACTTGGGACTGACTCCCTCGCTAAAACTGTCTTCTGCCCCCACGACACCCATGGGGGGTCGAGAGAGGGGAGGATCGGACACTTTGAGTGTCCCTCCCCAAGGTGCAATTTCCTTCTCCTGGCAGTGCATGAATTCTCTAAGAAAGGGGTCCTCTACAGGGTCCTTCTCTTCAGTAGGAGCCCAACCCCTAGTCAGGTCATCCTGTCTATACCCCTTCCAACCTCACTCTCCTGAGCTCACTAGCTGCCCTTCTAATGGCAGGAGATATCCAACCAAACCCTGGCCCAGAGACAGCAAATGTCTCTATCTCCTCCCCCCTTGATAAGGCTTGGGACGGAGCCAAGGGTCTGAGGTTGGTGCATATGAATATCTGCAGCCTGAGACCGAAGATCTCAGAGGTACAGGCATGGCTGGCAGTCTATAATCCGGATCTATTAGCGGTCTCGGAGACTTGGCTAAAACCCCACATTCTGGATCATGAAGTAGCAATCTCTGGATATGTCCTTTTCAGAAAGGATAGACCCTCCAAAAGAGGGGCGGTGCTAATTTATGTTAGGACAATATCTCTTCCTCCTCGTCAGGCAGCCTTGACCTGTCCCTGAATGCTGAAGCTATATTCGTTTGGCTCAAAATAGGTGGGGCTAAACACCTCACTATTGGCTGCATATACAGCCCACCATCCAGTGCTCTCGGCTCTCTGGATGAGCTCCTGAAGAGCCCAGTGGTTGACACTGCATCCGAGACTATCCTTCTAGGCGACTTCAGTTTAAACTGGGGACAGGAAGGGAAGTCTGCCATCAACGAAACCCTACACGACTCCCACCTCGTTCAAATTATTACCCTACCGACCAGAATGAACCATAAATCAGGTAGGCATTCTATAATAGACTGGGTCCTGACCTCATCCCCTAGTAATGCAAAGCTGGCCGGGATCCTGGGAGATGCCTTGAGCGACCATTTGCCTATATTTGTCATTTGGAAGAATAATGCTATTAAAGTCCCTCCTAGATCTTTTACTACCAGAGACTACTCCAAATTCCACCCTGACCAGTTCATAGGCTACCTAAATAGCACTGATTGGAACCCCATTAGACACCTACCTAACCTGGAGGAAGCTGTAAAATTTTTCCAAACCACCCTCACTAAAGTCACTGACCTCATTGCCCCTATGAAAACCTATAGGGTCAAAGGTAGCTGTTATAATTGGATCTCACCCCCCCTAAAAGCCCTGATGTCTACTCGGGACAAAGCATGGAAAAAGTTCAGGAAATCTAAGTTTCCAGTGGACTTTGCTAGCTACAGGGCCCTCAGAAACCAATGCAAACTGGCCATAAAGAAAGCCAAGAAGGAATATATCACCAATCTCCAAAAGCTAACCTGGGAAACCCTGGATACTTCTGGTCACACATAACAAACTCCTAAAAGGAAATGAAATCAACAACCGGCCTATCCTGGTGAGCAGGCAAGTACTCGTGGCGCCTCTCATCGAGAGGCCCTAAGCGGTTTCTTCACAAACCTGGATGCATACAAGGTGGGTCCCTTAGATAACAAGAACGAACCTAATAGGCACCTGCCCTTGAACTAGACCGCCCTCTCTTTCATCTGCGGCTGGTTAGGGAAGGGAGGTTCTGCTCATCCTTAAATCCCCTGGGCTGAGAGGCACCGGGGCCTGATGGGATCCAGACTCAAATCTTCAAGGAGGCGCCCATCTTTAGCCAAGCCCCTAACCTGGCTGATAAACCGGTCCTTTATGGAGGGTCTGTCCCTGAGCCATGGAAGCAGGCCCTAGTGATCCCCATTCACAAGGGAGGGTCCACCGACCCTATTGGGAACTATAGGCCTATCTCCTGTTGTCCCAATAGTAAATTACAAGAGAAGCTGTATACTCTCAACTACGAATATCTGGAAACACACCAGATAATCTCTTCATCGCAGCACGCTTCAGAGCCAAGCATGGGACGGACACTGCACTAACCAAATTTTCGGCTGATATCCTGGGCAATATGACTCAGGGGTCAGCACAGAGCCGCAGTCTTCATGGACCTGTCTAAAGTGACCTGGTAAACCACAACCTCCTTTTACAAAAATATATAAACTCTTAGCATGGGCGCACATGCCCCTAGGATGGTTTGCTAATTACCTTACGGGCCGGACCCAGAGGGTCAAGTGGAAGGACTATGTCTCCCAGTCTGCACCGCTCAAAGTAGGAGTCTCAGGGTCAATACTTGGTCCCCTTCTTCACTTTGTTTATAAACCCATCTGCATCTACATTGCGGAGCAGCAGCGTCATCCAACATGCGGACGATGCTGTCATTTTCCGAGCCTCCCTAACTTAGAGAACTGGGGAATGCCTCCAAGAGGACATTCTTCAGATGGAGGACTGGTCACTCAGAATAAAATGGTATTAAATACCAGTAAACTAAAGCAATGTTGTTCGGCCCAGATCCTTGGGAACCTAGAGGTCGCTGCTCCTTCAGCTGCAGTCCAGAGGGGGTGATAAACTTGAGGTGGTTACCTCCACTAAATACCTAGGGCTGAACCTTGGACCAAGGCTTCACCCAAAAAATCATGTTGACCAACTCACCAAAGCCATACATGGAAAACTAGGTATCCTCTACAGAATAAAGGGACCAGATTATCCCTGAAGCCAGAGTTGCCATCATGGCTAGTGTCCTTCTCCCAAGCTCACTTATCGGCACCTGTTCTTCAAGGCGTGGCCTCTCACAGACTTAGCAGGCTCCAGACCTTATACAATAAGATTGTCCGATTTGCAACATTATCACACCCTAGGACACACCACTCGGGGCTCAATCCAAGCTCAGCTGGCCGTCATTGGAAGCCCGCCTCATCTACCCCACACTATGTCTCGCTTTTAAGCTTCTGGGGCCCTTACCTCCCCCTAGTCTCAAAGGACTAGTTAGTGTCAAAACCAACCTGAGGAGTCTCCGTTCCTCAGGACAAAACCTCCTTGTGGTGTCCAAAACAAAGACTAAAGCTGGGTCCAGGTCCTTTGCTTTTACTGCACCTTCCCACTGGAACAAACTCCCACTGGAGGTACTGGAGGCAGGGTCGAGCCCCTGCTTCTGGTCTAAGCTCAAAGCACACCTGCTCGCCAGGAGCACTTGCCAATGCATAAGGAACTGACCTTATGCCACGGCCCCTCCTCCTCTCCACCTTCCGTGTTGTAAATGCCATTAAGTCTTTCACAGTTATACAGTATGGAATTTGCCTTATGTGTGTTATCACTGTTAAACCATTTGGTATTTACGCAAGTTTACAGCTCTGCTTACCTACTTGTACTGTCTGTTTACCTGTATGTTATTTTTTACCCCCGGGTCGCCCCTGAAAAAGGGACCTCCGGGGCCCAGTGGGCCTACCCGGTCAACAAAATTCAATAAATAAATAAATAATATGAAGGAAATGCCAGAGGCATCACCAAAAGATTTATTGACAGAGGTTATGGTCTGTAGTACATTGTGGGAACAAAGGAACAGGTGGAACAAATGGACAGAACTACTCTTTTGACTAGTAGTAGACCGTGATTTGATGTTAACATGTCCACCAGGTCAGACAGGTTATTAACAAGATTTGGCCAATTGGCGTTATCCTGCAAACAGAAAAATACTAAAGCACTGACTGTATGAAGGCACCACCACGATTTGTATACAGATGGGGTGACAGCTTGACAGACAAACTTGTCCACAGCCTGTACCATCCAAAAGCTGGCAAGAAATTTTCACTGTGGCAGTTGTAAATTTTGCCCTCATATTGAAATAGTTACCAGCGTCTGCCATCCAATCACACACGGGTTGTTTAAAGTACGCAGCATCATTAATTGTATTACTATGTCAGTTGTGTATGTGGCAATTTGTAACTGCAATGCATATTACATAAGAATGTAAGAAATGTGTCGGCAGATGGGGACTGTGTGGTCCATCTAGTCTGCCCAAGGTGGCTACCCCCTCCCAATTATTTTTTTTTTCCTAAGTTGCTCACATTGCCTGTCCCAAGCAAGTTTGAATTCCCTTACTGTCTTTGATGCCACCACTTATGGTAGCAGGCTGTTCCATGGGTCTATCACTCTCTCGGTGAAAAATACTTTATGGAGTTGCTTTTAAACTTGCCTCCCACCAGATGCCAGTTGTGCCCTTTTGTACGCTTTACCCTGTTTTCCTGCAAGAGGTTTTGCTTCTGAGTTTTGTTAATTTCCTTGACGTACTTAAATGTTTCTGTCATGCCCCTCCTGTTTCTTCTCTGTTCCAGAGAGAATTTGTCTCATGTGGCTCATGATGCAGCCCCCGCACCATCTTTGTGGCCCTTCTCTGCACTTTCTCCAGACGGTCGATGTCCTTTTTTAGGTGAGGTCTCCAGAACTGGACACAGTACTCGAGGTGTGGCCTCACCAAGGATCTGTAGCGGGGCATGATAACTTCCTGCTTTCTGCTTGTAATGCTCCTTCCTATGCATCCAAGGATACCACTTGCCTTCTGCACTGCTTTTTCGCATTGTTTTCCTACCTTTAAAGGGGCAGTAAACATTGCAGGTATTGCTCAAACTATGAAAGCCCATGAAAGTTATGCTGAACAAGGTATTTGGCTTCCTTGTAGGTGTCAAATGTCCAGAGATATGAATCTTTAAATCATCTGAAAATCAAAACAAGGCAGCAGCCAGTTCATGCACTCTTATAACAGAAAGTGATGTCACTGAGGGGCAAGCTGTAATTAGCAACATAGAGCTAGCCCTTCAATGACATCACTTCCTGTTTTTAAGACTGTTTGAAATGGCTGTTGCTATGAGTTGATTTCCACGTTACTTAACTATTCATATCTCAAGACTCCTGTCCCCTACAGGTAAACCCAATACCTCATTTGAAAGATCTTTTCATGGGCTTTCACAATTTGAGTGACCCCTGCAATGTTTAGTGTCCCTTTAAGTTGTTGGTAATGATCACGCCCACATCTTGTTCCATCTCTGTCTCCTCTAATTGATGCCCTTCTAGTTAGTACTTTTTTCCTGGGTTCTGCTTCTCTTGGCGTTAAATTTTAACTGTCAATTTCTGGACCATTCTTCCAGTCTCCTTAGGTCAGCTTCCATACTTAATGCCCCCTCTAGTGTATCCACCCTGTTGCAGAGCTTTGTATCATCTGTGAACAGGCAAACCTTCCCCTCCAATTCATCAGTGATGTCACCGATGAATATGTTGAAGAGAACTGGACTCAGCACCAATTCCTGTGCAATGCCACTGGTCACACCTCCCTCTCTTGATAATGCCCCACTGACCAAAACTCTCTGTGTCCTCTTCTGCAGCCAGTTTCTAATCCAGTTTATAATTCCTGTGTGTCCTAGTTTGTTAGCAAGTCTCCTGAGGGGAACAGTGTCAAAGGCCATGCTGAAGTCTAGGTACACCACATCCACCGCCCCATCCTGGTCCACTGTTCTGGTAACCCAGTCGATGAAATCGATCATGTTTGTTTGGCACGGGCGCCCTGCTGTTAGGCCATGTGGTTTGGGTCGAGTTTTCCAGTTTCCTGCAGGTAGTCAACTATTCTCTCCTTCAGTAATGTCTCCATAATTTTTCCCACTATAGAGGTCAGGCTGACTGGGCGGTAGTTTCCTGCCTCTTCCTTACTTCCACTTTTGTGCCAGGGCACAACTGTTGCCCTTTTCCAGTCTTGAGGTACTCTGCCACTTTCCAGAGAGGGATTGAACAGCTTAGCTAGTGGTGCAGCTATTTCTTCCTGAAGTTCTTTTAGTATTCTGGGGTGGATGTCATCTGTCCCCATGGCTTTATCTGCCTTAAGTTTGCTTAGCTGTTCTAAGACCCTCTCTTTCGTGAAGGGGTTTGTTTCTGCCCCTCCACTATCCTGCTCTGTCTTACTTAGTGTAGGTCCTTTGCCAATATCTTCTGTTGTGAAGACTGAGCAGAAGAATTTGTTTAACAACTCTGCTTTGTCTTCATCTTTTTCTAACAGCTGGCCCTCCCTTGTTGCTAGCCAGACTATTTAGAAAATGTAAGCAGAAGATTAGTGAACATATCCATGACATTGATAAAAATGAGAAAGAAAATGCCCTGGCAATACCTATTAATAGCTGTGGCAAAAATCATACTTCAGATTCGCAGGAACAGAAATGGTGACATTAGGCATCAGAGGAGGGGATATGGACCATAAACTATTAAGGCTTGAGACATTTTAACAGTAGAGGCTGAGAGCAACTCAAACACCAGTCCTTAATGAAACTTTACAGCTTGGGACTTTTTTCAGGTTAAATGGCCCCCTCTCTACTATTCTCTGTTAGACTATTAATATGAATTGCTATTTTATGCAGCCTCCCTGTAGGTCTAGATACTAGTCGCACGCTGGCCAAGTAACAAAACAGTGAGACAGTGAAATATGTAAATTGTTGTTTAAGAGTGTGCCCCATAAATAAGGTGTAATGTGGTGTCTTTCTCGATGGAGAACCAAGAAAATTACTTTGCAAGCATAGACATTTTTATGTTAGCGCAGCCTAGTAAAAACAGTGACATTACCCCTTGTCACTGTCTATAACCTTCTTTTCCCTTACCTGCCCCAGTCTTCTTCCTCCTTCTCCCTCCCCACATCTTTTCCTGTCCTTACCTGTCCAAATCTACCACCCCCCCTTTTTGTTTTTTTGAATTTATCTACATTTATTTTTCACCTTTTCAGTGTGGGTTATATATATGTATATATATCATTTATTTCTGTGTATTTATTATGTTTTTAACTTTTTTATACACTGTTTAATTTCTTGTTTGCACTGTTACCACGTATAAAACTGCAATGTCACTTTAAATTTTGCTATGTAAATACTGGGTCTGGCTTTGATAATGATATGCCTTGAAAAAGTACCTAGTGGTGGCGTGAAACTTTGACATTTTTTGGGAAGAGTATGTAAATATATAAAATTTACAGAACTTATGCATCATCCTACGGCTACAGAGTGGTCTTTTTATAGTTCCTGAGGACTGGAAGGGGGGCAAATGTAGTCCCTCTCCACAAGAGTGGTAGCAGGGAGGAGTCAGGAAACTACAGGCCGGTCAGTCTCACTCAGTAGTGGGTAAGATCATGGAGGTGCTGCTTAAGGAGAGGATTGTGGAACACTTAGAAACCATGGGAGCACAGGATCCAAGACAGCATAGATTCACAGGAAGGTCATGCCAAACAAATCTGATTGACTTTTTGACTGGGTGATGAAGGAGGTGGATCAGGGAGGAGCAGTGGATGTCGCCTACCTCGATTTCAGCAGGCCTTCAAAACCGTACCCCACAGAAGACTGGTCAACACGCTAGGTAGCCTGGGGGTAGGCCACAAAGTGGAAAACTGAGTTAGCAACTGATTGAGGGACAGGAAGCAGAGAGTGGTAGTGAATGGGATCACATCTGAGGAAAGGAGGGTGACCAGTGGGGTACCTCAGGGATCGATACTGGGGCCATTCCTTTTTAATGTCTTCATCAGTGACATTGCTGAATGCCTAGAGGGGAAGGTTTGCCTATTTGTAGATGATACCAAGATCTGCAACAGAGTAGACACACTGGAGGGGGTCGCAAGAATGAGGAAGAATCTGAAAAGGCTGGAAGAGTGGTCAGAGGTGTGGCAATTAAAGTTTACTGCAAAAAAGTGCAAGACCATGCACCTGGGGCAAGAAACCCTGAGGAGCTACAGGATCGAGAGTGCCCCGGCAGTCACCAGGAATAGAGGTTAGGGTAATCATCTCAGATGACCTTAAGGTGACCAAACAGTGTAACAAGGCTGTGGGGAGGGCCAGTGGGATGTTGGGGTGCATAGGAAAGGGTATCATTAGCAGAAGAAGGGAGGTGGTGATGCCATTGTACAAAATGCTGGTGAGGCCCCATCTGGAATACGATGTTCAGTTCTGGAGGCCGCATCTTTGCAAAGACATAGACAGGGTGGAGGCGATCCAGAGAATGGTGACCCAAGATGAAGGACTTGCATCAGAAAGCATATAAGGACAGATTCAAATACCCCAATGTGTGTATACTTGAAGAGAGGAGGGAGCGGGGGAATATGATAGAGACCTTCAAGTATCTTAAAGGCTTGAACAAATTGCAGTTGGGTGACATCTTTCAGTACAAGAGTTGTACAAGGACGAGGGTACACAATATGAGATTGGAGGGGGGGCAGGACAAGAGGAAATGTGTGAAAGTTTTTCTTTATGGAGAGAGTGGTGGATGCTTGGAATAGCCTACCCCAGGAAGTGGTGGATGCTAACACAGTAGGGGGATTCAAACATGCATCCGATAGACATAAGGGAACCGTAGATGGGGTGAAGAGAGGCAATAGCCAATGACCAAATAGGGTCAGTGGCCGCTGATGCAGGCAGGGAATACGGGAAGACTAGGTGGGCCTAGCAGTCCTTATCTGCCATCAACTACTATGTTACTATGTAGTGTGGTGTTTGTGTGCTTATCTTTCCTATTGATACGTGGGTCTCCAGGCCACTTGCGACACACACAAGTTCAGGAACCCCTCGGTTGCCCTTTTGGGCAGGGTTGCCGTCTGCCCCACAATGATGTCCACACATGATTTGGTCAAATTCATGACTGAGGTAAAGTCTAGAGCTGTATTCATGGACAGGTAGCAGAGGTCCAATGCTGGACATGTTGGGGGCAATGTGAGGCTTCATCTGCCTTGCTGGTAGCCTTTTTCCATTTTCATCCTTGGTGCTGCCTGTGTAGTGGCACCTCATGCACATCTGTGGTCACTTCTGCATGCAGGCTGCTGGTGCCTGGCAGCACCGCCCACTGTTTGCGGCCTGACTGTGCTACCATCTAGCCTCCACCAAGTGGTAGTCAAACACCGAGTGCTGATACTTTCTGTTCAGTACCCAATCAAATTTACTCTCGGTTAAACTACTTTTTGGTCCAGAAAGAATTTGGGGAGCAAGTTATAGACACCTGGGTGGGAGATCTGGGTCTATCTGATCAAGGCCCTATTTATTTAATGATTACCCTGGGTATGTATAAGTGTACCACCTTTTGGTGGTTGAATGTTTCCCTCTTTCAGGATGATGAAGTGAAAAAATTGATTCCGGACTTTGTAGTGCAAGCTGTACAAGACAATTATTCTTCAAAGGGTCTTATCTCCAGTACTCTAGGATACCATTAAAGCTATGCTCAAGGGTAAATTAATAGAGATCTCTTCTCGGAAAAAGAAACAGAAGGAGATAAGAAGGGAGGAGCTAACAGGGTAATTCAGAGATCTGGAATCTCTCCAGAAAATGAAGTTGGATAGGAACCAAGATAACAGGTTAGTCCAACTTAAGAAGAAGCTTGACTCTAGCCTAGATTATAAAGTGGAACAACAATGTCTTATTTCTGAGGCAGAGGCATTATGATGGAAGACCTGGGACCTCCAATTGCTAGCAGGCCGCTGAGGACTAGGGCACAGATTACTAGACTAACCCACCCTGAGAGAGGGAAGAAACTTGGTATAATCCCTGAAATTTCAGAGGCCTTTAAGGCTTTCTACTCTGTTTTATAGAGAGCGGATAAGGATCCGGGAACCCAGCTGTAACCCAATATTTGAAAAAATAATCTGCCACAAGTAACAGAATAAGGCCCTGGCAGCGCTCGTTATAGCACAAGAAATTAGCAGGGAAATAACCAGACTTAAAACAGGAAAATGTCTGGGGAATGGATGGACTGGAGTGAATTTTATAAAAAATTTGGGAATTCGGTTCTCCCCCTTCTCTAGCGGGCATACATAGCTGCTCTAGATGATCAAGGCCAGATGTCCCCATTGTGGTCACAGGCAGTGATCTCTGTAATACCTAAACCTGGCAAATTACTCCTCCTATTACCCAATATCCATTTTAAATATGGACTACAAACTTCTTACTTCCATTTTGACATGGCGATTGGAAACTGTAATATAGTATATCGGCTCTGCTTGTACTGGACGTCCGCATCTAACGGACGTTTTCCGTTTGCCAAATGCCAATCGCAATACTTTCAGTGATAAAAATGTCAGTTAAAGCGGACTTTCAGTTCCTGTAGTAACGGCCGCTGGAGCTTTAAATCCAGCTTATGACACCACCTAGTTAACACTTAATTACCTCCGAATCAACGCTCTCAATGATGTTCAGCTGTCCCTTGCTGTATTTTATGTGGAAAAATCTTTCAGGGATATAGTATAGGCCCTTTAGTCTGAACTTTAGCAGAACTCTGCTTCTCCTCTGAAGTGAGGAGCGGTAGACCAGAACACCATGGAGCTGTAGAGAAGTACATGTATATATTTAATAAATAAAGTTCCAGCTTAAAACAGAGTCTGAAAAGAGCTGAATTCACTAACTACTGAATGAGACGAGTACCGTTTTGTAGTGCCTTATTAATGTACCGGACGCCGCTTGTAATACACAGATTGCTTATTGTCACATCAGTCCATTACAAGCGGCACATACTGTACCTCATCTGATCCATTTAGACCAATCAGGATTTGTACCCAATCGACAAGCCCAATATAATATCCACTGCACTGTGCACATTACTGTTCACTGTAATAGAACTCAGTAAGGAGCCTTTTTGATGAGTTTAGATGCCAAGGAGGCTTTTGATAAAGTTTCAAGGGTGTACTTGCAGAGGTCCTTGCTAGGCTTGGCTTTACTGAGGACTCAATTCGCTATATCAGAGCTAACTACAGTAACCCAGCAGCACATGTATGTGTGAATGGTCACATTTCCAAGAGCTTCACACTGGGAAGGGGCACCCACCATGGTTGCCCCCTGTCCCTAGTATTATTTGCTCTGTATATTGAACCTCCTGCCCAGAGCATTCTGTTTAACCCACAGGTATATGGCATTCAGTTAGGAGGGGGGTAGAACACAAGTTGGCACTTCATGCCAACGACATGCTTCTGTACTTAGTGGAACCAGAGCATTCCCAGTGGGCGGTTATGAAAGCAATCCAAACCTTAACAGCATTTCTGGCTATACCCTGAATAAAACTAAAACAGAAGTGTTAGTATTTTTTCATAATTAGTATTTTTTTGTAAAGTCTCCACATAGAAACATAGACGTTGACGGCAGATAAGGACTGCAATGCCCATCCAGTCTACCCATTTCTTTTTCTGCCTTATGAATGTGCCATTGGCCTTTGCTCTGTCAATGGCCTATCTATTCATACTCATCTGTATTGCTCCCTTATACCTATCCCATGCCTGTTTGAAGCCCTGCACTGTATTCATATCCATCACTTCCTGAGGTAGGCCGTTCCATGGATCCACTAGCCTTTCTGTGAAAAAGAACTTCCTCACATTACCCCTTAATCGGCCTCCCTCTAATCTTGCGCTGTATCCTCTTGTCCTGGTAATTTTCTTATATTGAAACATGTTAGACTCTTTCACCTTGTTAATGCCCTTAAGGTGTTTGAATGTTTCAATCATATCACCTCTCTCCCTTCTTTGCTTTAGGGTATACATATTGAGCTCAGTTGATCTGTTCTCATATGTTTTCTGATGTAGTCCCTGCACCATTTTGGTTGCCTTCTCTGGACTGCCTCAATTTGGTTAATGTCCTTGTGAAGGTGTGGCCTCCAGTACTGCATGTAGTACTCCAGATGGGGCCTAACCAGAGTCTTGTAAAGAGGGATTATTACCTCCCTCTTCTGACTTGTGATACCCCTACTAATACACCCCAACATCCCCCTAGCCTTACCTACTGCTTTAGTGGTCTGCTTGGATGATTTCAAGTCATCGGTGATGATGACGCCCAAGTCTCTTTTTTCCCATGTGACTGCCAGCAACTCCCCTCCCAGCCTATAGGTGGCTTCAGGGTTTCTCTTCCCTATGTGCATGATCTTACACTTCTTTGCGTTAAACCCCAGTTGCCACTCTTCCGACCATTTGCTAGTTTATCCAGCTCTCTTCTCATTCTGCCCACCCCATCTGGATCATCTACTCATGCAGATCTTGGTGTCATCTGCAAACAGACAAACCTTACCTCCAGTCCATCTGCAATGTCACTGATGAAGACATTGAAAAGGACTGGCCCCAGAACTGATCCCTGAGGTACCCCACTTGTGACTTGCATCTCTTTCTGACTGTATACCGTTTACCATCACTCTCTGTTTTCTGCCCATCAACCAGTTTGACACCCAGTTGACCAATGTCTGACCCACCCTGAACCTACCCAGCTTATTAATCGGTCTTCTGTGTGGAACAGTATCGAAAGCTTTGCTGAAGTCAAGGTAGGCAACATCAACTGCTCCCCCTTGGTCCACCACTCTGGTTATCCTGTCAAAGAAATCTATGAGATTAGTTTAACAGGACGTTCCTTTTATAAACCCATGCTGTCTTGGATCCTGTGTTCCTATGGATTCCAGGTGTTGCACTATCCTTTCCTTAAGGAGTGTCTCCATAATCTTGCCCACTACTGAGGCAAGACTGACTGGTCTGTAGTTCCCTGCCTCCCTACTTAGACAACAATTCCCAATTAAGTGGGACTTCCCTACTCTAAAATATTTAGGAATCAATCTGGGTCTCCATTCCCAAATGTTACTTCTGAATAACTACCACTGTCTATCGAATAAGTTGGCAGCAGATTGTAAGTGGTGACTCTCCTTCCTCTGTCACTGCACTCTAGGTTGCAGTCAGTTAAAATGAATGTGCTTCTTCAGCAATTATACCTTTTTTCAGTGTGTCCCATGTGTCATCTCATTGAAAGATTTTATAGCCTGTCAAAAGCAGATCCTGTCTTTTATTTGGCATGGAACCTGGGCCAGGATTTGGCAGTACACACTTCACCTGTCAAGTCATAACAGTAATCCTTTAATCCCGTAGTGGTCTTACCTTGTGTCAGTTCAGCGCAAGCAGCAGGAAACACAAGTGCTCAAGTCACAACAGTAATCCATTAAGTCCATGGGGCATTCGTCGGGTTAGTGGAAACATGAAGAATTCATTTAAAATCCCTTTATTAGTTAATAATTAAAATCAAATTAAAACAATACTGTGTCTTCAGACTTGAAGTTGAAAGTTATGCGCCACTCCTCACAGGTAATCAGTGATGGAGCAGGTGCCATAACTTTCAACGATCACACACAGCCGTCTTGCAGTGTCCCTATACTTCTTATGCTGTGCCGGAGGTTCATGTCCTGCAAGATACTGCTTAATACGTATCTCGTTCATATTTTGTTCTGTTCTCAGTGCTCTGATAAATTTCCAAATTGTCGGGTGACTGGCTCCTAGCAGGCTACTAAAACTGCGGTGCCACCCCTCTATTGCATTGTTTGTGCACGGCAAACCATAGGAGACAGCTGAATGGCAGTTCCAGAATTGGATCGGGAATAGGGGGTGCCTGCGACCACGCCATCCCACTGGCCTCCCGATCCCAGTGTCCTCGAAATAATCAAGGTATGATGTTAGGACCTTCTCATGTTCTACATAAAATTCTGAGTTTCTCAGGCTTTCAAACGCTTCAAGCACATCATTTATGGGAACATATGCTGGGGCTGCTGTCATTCATATGTTCAGTGCATAGTTCTCATCTACAGTGTAGTTCTTTAAAATGTCTGGACAGTCCTGCACCTTTCGCCACAATGCCTGACAAAGATGAAAAAAGGAACCCCTTGCTTGAGCTTCAGGAAACTGGGATGCAAAAGCACGAACTGCTGCTTGCTCAAAGTCTGTCATCACTGACCGAGGAGAGAGTGCTGGACATAGGGCCTTCAAAGTAGAAAGAAGGGCAATGTAAGCTGAAGTTGAGCGTGCTGACATGAGGGCAAAAACAGTTGTGATCGCAGCATTAAATCTAACACTGTGAATTGTATAAAGTTGTGTGAATAAAGGGGGAGTTACCTTAAATGTGCCATCTGCATACCAATTGGCTGATGTTGCCATATATTCCAGATTTATTTGTGTGCTGAAAACTAAAAATCTTTCTTTGTCTTGGCAACCACTGTCATGTAGCAGAAATTGAGCCCCATTATCAGAGACGCAGTATTCTGGGGGGATTTGTAAATCAGCTAAACTCATCGGCAATGCAGGAGCAACACATGCCTTTTGCTTCGCACGCTGTGCTGTTTGTTATAGGCAGGTAACCAAAGGCAATTTACCTACAACAGCACGATCTAACTCACTGGTTGCTCCAGCCACAATTTGCTGTGTTCCCTCAAGTGAAGTAATTGCCTTCTCTTTCATCACGGCAGTTACTTTTTCAGCTTCTGTTTCACCAGCGTCTCGCACATGATTGTGTGAATTAATGTAACATACAATTTCATCGCCGATAGTATGGCATCTTGCAGTGCACTTTAGTTTATCATAGGCAGTACATTTCCAATAAGTTTTACCAGAGTGCACTCTCTCTTTATGGTAGAGATATCCATAGTTCGCAAGCTGCTGCTGCCCATGCTGGCTAAGCACGAATGACAAAGGCATCGTAGCAAACAAGGAAACAAGGGAGACTAAAATAATTAATTGATTTTAATGCACTGCTTAACATTAACTGACACCTGTGACTAATTAACTGTGCATGATTACGTCGGTATTGTGGAGGACAATCAATTAGTGTGTGGCAGAATGAATGTCTAGCATTTGTATTCGACAAGATGACTATGTGGCGAATTAGTGTTTAGCTGGTTTTGCATGCGATGACATTGCCGCGCGGTAAATGTATGTGCTGAAATATTTTGCGCCGAGTTGACATGGAACCCTGAAAAGGTGGGTGTGGGCACTCTCACTTCTGCTTGAATATTAGGTAGCAGCTCAAATGAGGGTAGCACTGCTATGGCAAAATGAGAATTACAGATCCAATTGTAAAACAGTAGACATGGCACAGGATTTCCCCATACTGCTTCTGGCTTTACTTCTTTCCCTCAAGACCCATACTGCACTTCCGCAGGATACCCTTACAGGGATCTGTACAGTTTTAATGGGTTGGAAACGTGGGATATCTAAGAACTGTACCAGAGAGGGGATGTGGCAATAGACGTCGTAGGCATGGGATGACACATTTATACCTGCAACCATTGACCCTTGGTTTAGATGGCAGGCGAGAGGGATTTTCTGTTCAGCCGGGCAGCTATACATGAAGCCCCACTAAGCACTTTTGAAGGATTTTATACAGAACTTTGGGTGGTCCCACACAAATAGATGTAGATACTTTCAAATGAGGGTCCAAATCAGTAAGCTGAGTGGAAACAACGCAGGAGACCTATCCTCCCTCAGTCCTAATTCTGCCTTCACAGTGGTATGAGGGTCTGCACAGGGAAAAAGTTCCATCACACTTTTGTACTCCCAACTAAATTTCTGATCAGGGTGGCTCATCTGATTAAATAAAATTGAAATGGGAAGAGGAGCTGGGTCTAGCATTAACAGATAAATACAGGAATAAAGTGTGGAACATGGTCGGGTGTACCTCCTCCTACCCCACACGGTGGGAATTAGTGTGGAAATTGTGAATTAGATACTTCTTGGTGCCCCCTCGTACAAGCAAATTGGGATCAAACTAAGCCGACAGGCTGCTAGAGATTATTTGGGAAGAAGAGGGCTACGCAGGCACATGTCTTGTGACTCTACCTCTTGTCTTCAGAACTTCTGGTTGGAGGTGCAGTGCAGATTCTCACACTTTGTAAATATTCAGGAGACCCTGACATGTGCACATCTGCTACCAGGTGTCAGACCCAGAGCACTGAAGGGCAGCGAGGGTATTTATCTGTGGGGAATACTCTTAGCAGCAGCAGCAAAATCTATTATGAAAAGGTGGCTTCCAGTGAACCTGCCGACATTGTCAGAATGGGCTGAGATCATAAACAAAATCTAACTCATGGAAAAAAAATCACTTATACGGTACAACAGATTTGAAGCATATACCAACTGCTGGACAGGATGGGACTTAACACTGCTGTGAGTGGTCTCAGATATTGACTTTTAAACATTCCGTGACTTTGGATATGAACTCGTATGGGTGCGTGGTTTATTATACCGTGATATGGTACCTCTCTTCTATTACTGGTCTGAACTATCTGGCAGAGAGACTGACTTGTGACCACAGGTTTCTATTAGTCACTGTATTGGTGACCAGTTGTCACCTGTTCATTTCCAGGAAATGCTGCAAAGGATACTACTGTGTCTATACTGTTGTATTTTAATGCTGATTATATCTGTAATATTTTGCCTTGACTGCTACAGGTGGTTTATATTTGTGTCATGATCAATAAAGAAATATAAAAAAAATAAAACACGTGAGTACTGGAAGCCCTGCACACCCCCAGAAGAGGAGACTGATCCCTGATGACTCTGACTTGGGTCACTAGCATTGCAAGCAGTAGTGCTACCACTGTGCAGAAGGCCAGCAGTATTTATTTATTTAAAGAGTTTTACCAGTAGAGATGTACTGAGCTTGTAATAGCAAATTTCTAGATGCATCCTTGAGGGAGGGGAAGAGGAAAACAGTACAGCTTGACAATAAGGTGCAGTAAAACAAAAGAGGGATGGTGCAGAGTGGATAGCATGGGGAAAAGAAGACCAGACCTTGGGGAACCAGAAGGTGAAAGTAGCTGGGCCTGCAGAAGATTTCATATGAGGGAGAGTGAGGGATTGAAGGTTGGTGTTATGAAGGGAGTAAATGGGGCAGAGGGGGACAAAAGTATAGAGGTAAGTTAAGGGGAGGGGTGGAGAGTCAAGCCAGGATTTGGTGATGCAAGTAAGAGAGATTTATTTATGCATTTATTTATTTATTTTACAGGTTTAACCAGTGAAGACCTAATGAGCTGGTTACAACTCATTTCCATATGCGTTCTGGGGGAAGGGGAAGAGAGGAAAAGATAAGATACAAAAAATATCAAATTATAAATTACATATAATGGAATAAGTATAACAAAAATAAACAGGACAATTGTGCCTAAGAATAAACTGACAGCAATAAGTTACCATGCAATAATCTATGGAACTGAACAAAAGAACAATTAAATGTTTTTTGTTTATTTATTGAGATCTTGGATGTACACCTTTGAACTAAAGCTCATTTACAAAGGTTCCGCGTCAATGATAGGTCAAGACAGACGTAAACTAATACAATTCTTCGTTTAACAAGTTGAGATTACATAACATAAGACATTCCATTTCAATAAGTTACCAATATGCAAAATGAAAACAGTGAGTAAACAAAGAATACAGTAGGGAATCATGGGGTGGGGGAATGAAAGGGGGAGGTAAGAAGAAAAGGGTGGGACAGCGGAAACAGCTGAAGGCAGCCTTGTCATGGTGCAGGTGCGGATAGTGCAGGGGTCAAGGGAAGGGGGAAGTCACACAGGAGCAGGCAGTGAGTGAGGGATCTAACTAGAGGAAGGGGGAGCCCTCAAGGGAGGAGGAGGGGACATTCGTTTGCATCAAATGGAAAAAGCTGGGTTAAAATAAAAACTGGGGGAATGACTGAGACTGGGGAAGTGGGGACATGATGAGGGACAGATAGTTAGGTAAGTTGCAGGTAAGATGTAAACCCAATATCAAAAACAACTGCAGGAGTGAGTAGAGAACTCATCAAGGAGAGCTTTAAGAGCAAGAAAGGAAGGAGCAGAGCAAACAGAATAGGGAAGGGAACCCAAAGTTTAGGGAAATGAAAAGGCAGCCTGGCCAGCAATAGAATTTATTTGAGGGAGATCAAAAGAGCGAGAGCAAGCATTGCGAAGAAAATAGGATGACGAAGGGGGGAAGGAGACAGGTCAGATACAAGGGGAGAGAGACAAACCAAAATTTGGAGATAAAGGTCACACAGTAGGTGAAGCGCCTGGCATTAAGATTGGGGGAGAGATGCCTGGCTTTAAGGGAGGGAAGGAAGAGAGGAGAATAGAGGGAGCAGTGGTGGGTGCAAGGGGGATAGCCCAGAGCAAAGCGGCAGAAAGAGGGAATTCAGTGTAGCCAGAGCAGCACTGTAGACAATATCACCATAGTTGAAAACTGGAAGAATCATTTTCAAGAGAATTTTTCTTCATGCAAGACGTGGGATGCATGCTTTATTCCTGTTGAGAACCCCATGTTTGTAGTGGAGCTTCTGGTGTACGGTGTACATATGTGCAGAGAAATCAAGATGACGGTCCAACCGTACTTCAAGGTATTTGAAGGATGAGATGTCTTCAATCAGTCCACCATTAAGAGTATGGAAGGAGAAAAGTGGGAAAGTCTAGCCATCCTCTGCCTGGTGCCAAAGGTCACAGAGACCATTTTTTGGCATTGAGGGACAGTTTATTATCCTAGAACCAGGGTTGAATGTTGGAGAAATCCATTGGAGCCAGGCAGCCAGGTTGGGAATAGAGACGCCATAGGCATAGATCAGCATATCATATGTGTACATATGGATGGCTGCAGCGGTACAGGCATTTGGGAGGTCATTTAGGAAAATTAAAAAAAAAAAAGGATTAGACCTAGTATTGAGCCTTATGGTACTTCTGAGCAGATGGTGAGTGAGTCTGTTACGTAGACAACTTGGGCTTTGCCTTCAAGGTAGGAGCAGAACCAACTAACTGCAAGGTCGGAGAACCCCACCCACTTAAGCATTTCTAGAAGAGGCCATGTAGCAGTGTCCGGTTCTTTGATTAAGTTAACATAGATTGGGGAGGTAATCAGGTCCAGGTCCATTCTGGATAGGATGGAATCAGTGAGCCTGAGGAGGGAGGTGGATGTGGAGTGGTCCTTCCTAAAGCCAGACTGGAGTGGGTGAAAAAGGAAGAATAGTCAAAGAAAGGGGTAGTTGGAAGAGGACTGTGTGTTCCTGGAGCCTGGCATGGGTTGGGAGAAGGAAGATAGGACAGTAATTCCCAGAAGAGGAGGGATCACCCCATTGGGAAGTGGAATTGCTTTCGAATATTTCTAGACATATGAGATGGGGGCCAGAGAGAAAGAGAGGTTGAGGATAGAACTGATAACAATAACAATGACAGGAGCAGAGATGTAGAGTGGCTTGTGGTCAAGGCCATCAGGGCACAGACCTTTGAAGGGGTTAAGAGCTAGCAGGGTGTGGCAGAAGGAGGGGTGAAGATAGGAGGGAGAGAAGAGGAGAGTGAAAAAGTAGAAGAGAAGAAGAGCAGAGGAGAGATCGAGTGCAGAAGGTGAAGAAGATGTTGAAGGAGAAGGCAACAACAACGGGGTCAGAGATGGGGAGTTACCCAAAATTAGAATGGGGGATGGGGACTATGTTGGATGTGAGAATAAGGAGTAGTTAAGCTTGCAGAAATTGGAGGGATGGCTGAAATTGTTGTGGACTGTGGATGCAAAGTAACCAGACTTTGTAAACCTGGTAGCTGTGCTAGTGGCATTGCAAAGGGCCCAGTAGTTTGCCAGGATAGCAGATGAGCCAGTGATCTTATAAGCCCACCAGGCTTGGCTTTTAGCATGGAGGAAGGCAAGCATCTCAGCTGACATCCACAGGACGTGGGAGCCTCTGACCCTGGTTTATCTTTTGGGGTGCGGTGATCCCAGACAGTCATGAATTTAGCATTGAAACTTTGGAGAGTAGAATTAATGTTGGTAGCTGCTGAGATTGGGGACCAATCAGTAGAACATAGGTCTTCATGAAGAGAACACATGTCCAACAAACTAAATGAAAGGATGTAGATAAATTTAGGGGGAGATTTGGGGTGCCAGATTTTCTGCACTTAGACCATATTGTGGTCATGATGGGTATTTGGAGGTACCAGCATCCACAGTGCGATGAAGTTGGGAGGACAGAACCCAGATCTGTGGGGAGTGGTTACTTTTGTTTTAAATAATCGTTGTTTATTAATTTTTTGTGATACGTAATGACACAAGAGTACATCAGCATAGTACAACAGAACAAGACAACAGCAGTCCACGACAGACAATGGTTACTGTAGATTTCATATGTTGAGGTTCAGCTGATTACACAACTATAAAAAATGCAGAGAGTTACTTTCCACTGTGCAAATCCCTCAACATGTGCGAAGGTACCCACCAACCCCTCTCCCTGTAAGTACCGATGTTCAAAATTTCCTTCTCAAGGCACAGAAAATGGGTCCTTATTTATAGCAGTCATCGATTCCATCTATTACTCCACTTCTCCTCATGTTGTCTAACTGCATATATTAGGGTTTCTGTAGCATATGTGGCATTCACAAGCATAATCCAGTCCTCAGTGGTTGGGACCCCAATCATGACCCATCTTTTGATAATGCACTTTTTGGCCTTTGTAATAAGGATTCCTAGAAGGTGTCTAGTAGCAGAGTCCCTCATATCTTTTGGGTGCAGCTTGAAGAGGAACAGGTGTTCAGAGAGATTTAAGTTGTGGAGAGAAAACCTCTAAGTGCCTCCTCGATAGAGGTAAAGAAAGGGGCCAGAGTTGGGGAGGCCCAGAATATATGGTAAAGTTCCGCCTGTACCTCCCCACACTGCCTCCAACAATGGCTGCTTTGTGCTGTCTTTTGATGCACCTGTTGAACTGGAGTTAGGAAATAACACAAAACACACTTCCAGCTAAACTCCCTCAAGGACATTGGCGAAGAAATTTTGTGGGATTACAGCAGGGCATCTGCCATTGTTCCTGGGTAAGGGGCTGACTCATCACCTGATTCCTCCTGCCCAAAGCCCGGGGGCCTGAGCTGAAGGAGTGTGGTGTACAGTCAGAAGTGGGCCCGAGCTTGGAAATAACAAAACATATCAGTCTGCAATATACCTAAACTATCTTTGATCATTTGAAATGTTTTTATATCTTTACCCTTCAAAAGTTGATAGGGATATTTGAGTCCTTGGTGGTACTAAACTTGCATCCAGCCAAACTGCTTTAAAATCTTTGATGAGGTGCAGAGGGAGCAACCAAAGCAACTGTTCCTGGAGACTCACCTGTGTTATCCACTGTCTCTATTATCTAAGTGGAGTGGAGGCAAAAGGTGAGTCACAGTCCACTAATGTATTAATCTACTGGCAGTCTAGTATACTCTTTTCTGGGAGGAGGTGGGCAAGTCTGCCCTTTCCAGCTATGCCTGTTGTTTTGTGGGCATGTTTCTAAGTCAGTGCAGCACTGGCTGAAGCTACTTCCTCATAGTGCATATAAAGGTGTGGGAGAGCAAGTCCACCTTGGTTGTCTTTTGGCCTACAAAGGGTGGCATACCCAGTTTGGGAGGGTTGGGGGCATCCCTTCCAGAAGTACCTGCGTGTCATTTTACTTCCTTTGTTCCAGTGTCCCATGTCTGTCGGGGTAGACAGGGATTGAAACAAGTATAACAATTTTGGGAGCACCATCATTTTAATGGTTGCCACCCACCCAGGGATCAACAAATTTTAAAGTGGCATGCTAGTCCAGGACAACTGGCCTTGCCAAAAATGGTAGTCCCTGAGTTTCAAGGCTGTCAGTCTTCTGTTTACTGTAGACAGAAGGTGGTCAACAAGGGGAGCTAAAGATAAGATATTGTCTAGGATCACCAGGAGGTATTTAAAGGTTTCCACCTGTTCAAGTATATGTCCCAGGTCACGGGGGGGGCGGGGTTGGTACCTTTTTCTTCATTTGTGGGCTTGTGGAGAGCATTGTCTTACTTTTTCTGTAATTTAGAACCAGTTTATTTTGGGAAAACCATTTTTCAAGGGCCTCAGAATTACCCTTGAGGATGGAGGTAAGGCTGCCAGGTCAGGATTCTTAGAATAGATAACAGCATCATCTGCATGGAGAAGTACTTTTGCAGGCTGACAGGCATCAGGCAGGTGGTTTATGAATAATCCAAATAATAGGGGACCCAGAATGGAGCCATGGGGAACACCAGTGAATACATTCCTAACATCTGACAAGGAGCCAGCTATCTTAATGCGTTGAGTGCGATTAGAGATAACTTTGAAACCAGCCAACCATGTCTAGTGATAGGCCTAGGCCATGGAGTTTGTATAGAAGGAGCTTATGACTGACCATGTCAAATGCTTTTCTCAGGTTGATATAGATGGTGTCAACCTTAGCTCCTTTGTCAAGAGCCTCAAGAACGAAATTGGACTACTCAGTGCTGTGTTGGTGCTGTTTTTTTTTTTTCCAAAATCCACAGTGAGGATAGTGAGGATAAGGAGGACGTCGGGGGAGACGGCACAGAAGAGGATGAAGACAAAGCAGACATACTGAACAGGTACTTCTGCTCAGTCTTCACGGGGGGGGGGGGAGGTGTGTGGAGATGCAGCATCAGGGAGCAGCAGGAAAAAAAGGTGGGGAGGTATCACAAGTCCATTTTCAGTGTTAGGAGTCCTGATGGGACTTGCAGCTCTGAAAGTGGATAAGGCTAAATCAGAAGGCATTCTTACTTTAGAATAGCTTCTTTAATGAAATAAGACAAGAGCACCAACAATAGAAACATAGAAAGTGACGGCAGAAGGAGACCAAGGGTCCATCAAGTCTGCCCATGAGTTACCCAGGATGTATCGCTGATCCTGGGTCCTAACCCCATTATGGTTTTTGTCCTTCTCTGTTCTAATACTTTTTATCTCAGCCCTTGTTCTGTCCCACCCGTGCTTGAATGCTACTATGGTCTTCGCTCCCACCACCTTGACTGGCAGGCCGTTCCATGGTTCCATCACTCTTTCGGTAAAGTAGTGCTTCCTAAGTTCCCTTCCTGCGACTTCCATTCGTGCCTTCTAGTGGTTGAGCTCATGACTCGAGTGGCTGAGCTCATGACTCTGTTAAATAGTTCTGTGTAGGGCACTTATTTAAATATCTCAGGAACTTGAAAGTCTCGATCATATCCACTCTCTCCCTCCTTGTCTCGAGGGAGTACATGTTCAGTGACTTCAGGTGCTCCTCATAAGAGAGTTCTTGGAGGCCCTGGATCATTTTTGTTGCCCTGCTTTGTACAACCTCCAGCCTATCTATGTCCTTCTTTAGGTGAGGGCACCAGAACTGGATCCAGTACTCCAGGTGAGGCCTCACCTGGGACCTATACAGGGAGAGAATCACCTCTTTGTTCCTACTGTCTATTCCCTTCCAGTGCACCCCAACATTTTATTTGCCTTGCTGTATGCTTTGTTGCATTGACTTGATTGCTTTAGGGTGTCACATATGATGACTTCCACGTCCCTCTCTTCTTGGAAGGTACTGAGCTTAACCCCATTTAGCCAGTTTACTGTCCTAGTATTTACCTTCCCCAGATGCGTCATCTTGCACTTTTTTGCATTAAATCTCAGCTGCCAGATGTTTGACCATCTTTCTAGCCTGAGGAGGTCTTTTTGTAGGTCCCTAACCCCTTCCACACTGTCCACCCTTCCACCAAGTTTAGTGTTATCTGTGAAGAGGGCAAGCTTGCCCTGGATTCCTATGCCAGTGTCACTAACAAACATGTTAAAGAGGACTGGGCCCAAGACCCCTGAGGTACTCCACTTGTAACTTCTCCTTCACTTGACCTCACCTTATTAACTGCTACTCTCTGTCATTTATCCCCAAGCTAATTTCCCCACCTACCTGACAATGCTCTTAGCAATACCTTCAGCCATCAAATGTACCCATACCCATCCCATCTTTAAGAGCTCCCTCTGGTTGCACCTGAAGTCAGCCTCAGCCTGTAACTGCTCGAAGGCTGCTTGATATCCCTTACCCCTGCTTCGACCCTGGTGTGCACCCTCCACTTTCCCGGTCCCCTGCTCCCTCTGAGCTCTAGTAAGGGGAATTTTCTACCCTGCATGCCCCCTCACCTCAGCACTTATCATCCTCAAAATGGGACAAATTGCGCTTGTATTATTTCCACGAAATGTAACTGTTGTTTGCTTGTTCTTACCCTTGATGTATATGCTTATCTGTTCATCCTGTACCTGTTTATTTGTATCACCCTGCTCGTTGCTTGTATTTCACATTGTTGTAATTCCTTTGCACTGTTTTGTAAACCATGCTCTTGTAATCTCCCGGGTTGTACCTGAAAATAGGCATTCCTTGTTTAGTGTGCTTACCCAGTAAACAAAAGCTACAAAGTAAATACCCAGGTCCTCCAACTTCTTTAACAGGTGATTATGGGGCACCGAGTTGAATGCCTTGCTGAAGTCGAAGTAGATGAAGCCCACTGGGTGGCCCTTATCAAGTTCCTTAGTTACTCAATCGAAAAATGTAATGAAGTTCATCTGGCAGGATCCTTCTGCCATGAACCCATGCTGTTTGTTATCCTGAAGATTATTTATTTTTCAGGTGTTCCACTAGGTCCTGTTTGATAAGGATCTCCATTAGTTTCCCCATGATAGATGTGAAGTTAATGGGTCTGTAATTGCCTGCCTCTTCCCTATTCCCTCCCTTGTGGAGTGGAACCACATCTGCCTTTTTCCAGTCTCCTGGCACGATCCCCGTCTGTATCGATCAGCTAAACAAATACGCCAAGGGGTCAGCCAGTTCCTCAGCACTCTTGGGTATAACCCATCAGGCCCTGGTGCCTTATCCGTCTTGAGGTGCGCTAGTGCCTCCCTCACCCTGCCTGTGGTAATTGTTGGTGATTCCATCTGTTGGATCCTCTTATCAGCTGGTTTGAGGCCATTTTCGGACACTGGTCCTGAATTTTCTTTGGTGAATACGGAGCAGAAGAAGTTTTTTGGGACAGTGGCATTTTTTCCATCTTTCTCAAATACTCTATCACCATCTACCAACCTTACTATCCCTCCCCCTTTCTTTCTCTTTTCCTGGATGTAACAAAAATAGGTAACATACCAAGGAGATTGTACCTTTATACATTATTAAGGTAATATGAATATTTATTATTACCATTTATACCATAATCTGGTAACAGCATCATGGCCTATGCAAAACATTGTTTGTTTTTTGGGCGGAAAGTTTTTTTTTTTTGTTTTTTTTAAGAACTTCAAGAGTTATAATTGTTTTATGTTACACCAATGTTTGTAATTTGGTTATATAACCTTAAGCCAATGATTGGATAGACTGAAATAGCAATGGTTTTGGAGTAAAGAACAGGCTCTGTGTCAAATCAATATGACACATACCAAAGAGTGTATGATACCTTTATGAACTGTTGTACACTTGTTGAACTGCTATAACACTCTGAAGGACACTCTAATCTATTACTACAAACTGTTGACATAGCAGCCTGTGTTCTGTTTCCTAATTGTGGCTGTTGTCCATTGTACATTATAAACTTGCTTGAAATATAACCAAGTGTCAAATATTTTTCAAATAAACTAAAGTTGTAAAAAAGGAAAGTGGACAAGGCTATGGTACTGGAAGGGATACACCTAAAGGTACTAAAGGAACTAAGGGAGTTGCTGGCTGCCTAACTGATGGCATTTTTCAACAGTTTTCTGGAAACATATGGTTCTGGAGAGGAGAGACATGGTCGTTGTCCATAAGAGCAGCAGCAGGGAGGAGGCTAGCAACTGTAGACCAATCAGTCTCAAATCAGTGGTGGGGAATTAATGGAAACCCTATTAAATGAAAGGTTGGTAGAGTGTCTTGAATCCAGTGGGCTACAAGACCAAAGGCAGTATGGATTCATGGGGGGAGGGTTGGTGGGGAGAGGCATGTCAGATGAATCTGATTGACTTCTTCAGCTGGGGGACCAAGGAACTAGATCATGGTAGGACCGCAGACATGACCTATCAGGACTTTAGCAAGGACTTCGACACAGAGCCACAAAGAAGACTGATAAAGAAATTGAGCAGGCTAGGGGTGGGATACAGAGTGGTGAATTGGGTAAGTAACTGGTTAATGGATAGATGACTAAGGGTAGTGGTTAATGGCACTCACTCTAATAAGGGGAGAATGACCAGTGGGGTACCATAGGGCTCAGTACTGGGACCATTCCTTTTCAGTGTCTTCATAAGTGGTATTGCAAAAGAACTGAAAGGGAAGGTATGCCTTTTTGCAAATGACACCAAAATCTGTAATAGGGTGGATACTCAGGAGGGGTGGGGAGAATGCATAGGGACCTTGGGGAAACTTGAGGAGTGGCCAAGAGCATGGCAGTTATGGTTTAATGACAAAAATTGCAAAATCACGCACCTTGGGCATAGGAACTCAAGAGCTGAGTATAGGATGGGGGTACTGACAGTTACTGAGCAGGAAAGGGACCTTGGGGTGATCATATCTGATGACCTGGAAGTGGCAGGGCAGTGTGACAAAGCAGTGGGTAGAGCCAGTGGAATGCTGGGATGCATAGGGAAAGGTACCTCCAACAGAAGGAGGGAGTTGGTGTTACTACTGTATCACTCACTTGTGAGACCACACTTGGAGTATTATGTCCAGTTCTGGAGGCTGCACCCCAGAAAGGACATAGACAGGGAGGAGGCAGTCCAGAGGAGGGCAAGTAAACATGGTGCAGGGGTTGCATCAAAAGCTCTACAAGGAGAGACTGAGGGATCTTAGCACGTACACCGTGGAACAGAGAGGAGAGCGAAAGGGGACATGACAGAGACCTACAAGTACTTCACAAGGGTGAACAGGGTGCAGTAGGGGGAGTCTGTTTCAAATGAGAAGGAGCACCAGAACCAGAGGGCATGCGATAAAGCTGGGGGGGAGGGAGTTTAAGAGGTATGTGAGGAAGTACTGCTTCACTAAAAGAGTGGTGGACGCCTGGAACAGACTGCCAGTGGAAGTGGTGGAGGTGAAAACAGTAGGGGGCTTCAAGAATGTGTGGAATAAATATAGCAGAATATTAGGAAATAGGGAGGACGGAGAGTTGCCAGAGACCAGTTAGTGTCTGCGTAGACAAACTAGGCAGGGACCATCTGGGCAGACTGGGTAGGTCAGTCAGTCTTTTTCTGCTGACAAATTCTGTGTTTCTGTGTTTCAAATTTGACAAGCATTTACAAATTAAACAAAAATGAAACACTACGCACTTTTTGTTAATGCTAGCTCTCATGAAAGGTCGTGTGTTCCAGCTCTCAGGGAGCTTCAAGTGCTATAAAAATTGCCTTCATTATAACATGTATCTCATGACAACATGCAAATTATACGGCTCATAGTGTCTCAGTTGATGAAAATAATGCTTTAGAATTTGTTTTAACATTTATTTCCATGTAAACTCCAGGCATTTGCAGCCATATTATCTGCAGGTTTTGCATCATTGTTCATTATTGGTGATTTCTGACGTAGGAACTCACAGATAATTTAGCTGTAAACAGCTGTTTCCTGCATCACTGCAGTCTCAGGTACCAAAACTAAAAGCAAACTAGCACCAAAGCAGGCGCAGGTAAGTGGCAGTTAAATTAAAACAAATAAAATATACCCTACTGTAATGGCTTTGCATTCGTGGTTTATAAATGCCACCAGAACCCCTTGATTCCATTACATATAGAATAATTGCTGGGTAGGTGGTTATAACGATAATTTTATGCCGCATAAACCCTGAGAGTGAAGCTTGAGGGGTTTCTAAAGGCATCCCACACCGAGGGTGTGCGTAAAAATCGAGTTTACACACCTACCCAGCCTTTATTTTATATAATTGCTGGGGAGTGTTTTTTCTTCAGAGCAATTATATAAAATAAACAGACATGAAGCCGGGTAAGAACCCCCAGCTGTGTGGTTCTTACCGACCAGTTTCGGTCCTTAATACAGACTATAAACTATTCATGAGTATCCTTGTCCATAGAATAGACACACCTCTCCCACAGCTGGTAGGGACTGACCAAACAGGATTTGTGCAGGCTTGTACCATGACAGATAATATTAAAAAAACTCTCAGCATTATCCATGAGACGGAGACCTGGAAAAGCCCATCAGCTTTAATATGCCTCGATGCTGAAAAAGCATTCGACTGGGTCTCTTGGCCTTTCTTATATGCCGTTCTGGAGAAAGTGGGGATCCCCAGAACCTTAATCTGGGTTATACAGAATATATGTTCTGCACTCAAGACATGTGTAAAAATTAGCGGACACCATTCCTCATATTTTCCCTTGTTTAGAGGGACCTGACAGGGATGCCCCCTATTACCCTTGCTGTTTGCGGCATTTATGGAGCCCCTAGCGCAGTGGATCTGTGAGGTTGAAAACCTCTCATGGATAACTCTAGGGGGTACTGAACACTGTATCACGCTGTATGCAGATGATGTTTTCAAACAACATGAAGTCTTGCTGTATTCTGACAATTGCAGTTAGGTCCTGCCTTTCAACTGCCCCGGAGAACATAGGGTTAACTTTTCTGTGCATGGCATAGAATGTTCATTTCGAGCTCGGTTGAAGCCTCTGCCTGTTGTTATTCGAACTGCAACCGTCAGATTCTTTACTCTGCCTCACTGAACAGTCGCTCCGGAGAGTTCTCCTGCTGCTCGGTTCAAAAGTTGGTTGAAGGGTCGCCTTTCGGTCGGTTTTCATCTGAAATTGTTGTTTCCGCTAGTCAGTTCAAGTCTCTGTCTGTGGTACCGTGAGTACTAGATAGGTTTTGTTCTGTTTTCTGTGTGGAACTTGTAAACTTGTGGATCGGTTCTGCTGAACCGGTCATTTTGAGGTAAACTTTGTACTTTACTTTAGTGTGTGGTTACCGGTCCGTATCAGTTCTAAAAAAAATGGGTTTTAGTATGCTTTTTTCCAAGACCCGTGACACGGTCAGGAACCGATAGGGGAGTCTTACCTGGCGGATTGCTGAAAAAAGGGTAAGTTTGGTTAGGCTGGCCATGTCTGAGAAACCCAAGAAAAAAAACAGGCCCACTGGGTTTCAACACTACAGTGTGTGTGGGGAGGTCTTTGATAAGGCTGATCCCCACACCACCTATGTTTATTGTCTGGGGTTTGACCACCTCGATTCACACTGCCAAATTTGCAAAAATTTTCCCAAATCTACCTTGGAAAAGAGATTAGGTAGACTGAGGGAAAGGGAGGCCGAGAAGTCTGCTGACCTGGATGGCCAGCCCAGTTCGGTTCTGACTGAACCAGAAGGAATGCCCTCTGACCAGGGTGATACTTCTTTGGGCAAAAGGAGAGCCAATTCCGAGGAATCGGTTCCGACAAAAAGAAAAAGAAAATACAAGTCGACCGGTTCGGATCCAGAATCTCATACTCCGACCGCCGATGAAATAGCCAAAGCGATTAGGATTATGGAATCGCTTCGATTGGTTCTGACTAAACCGGCACCATTTGGCAGGGGCTCAGTTCAGTCGTTTCCCCTGGTTCCGGATTATACCCTGGAAGAATTTTATGAACCGGAGTTTGAGGAGGAGGGAGAGTTTGAGGATGATTATGGAGATGATGAAAGTCTGGATGTGCCTATTGACCCGGACATCTCCCCAGACACACCTTCAGGTGTTTCTCCTCCTAGGCTTTCTGAGTCCCCTCCACACTACATGTTTTACAGAAAGGTGGCTGATACCCTCCAGCTTCCTGTGGAGGAGGCAGTAGAGGATCAGGAGGAGCCTGACTATGTAGAGATAATGGACATCCCAGAGTCCTGGAGACTGTGTATTCCCCTCCACAAATCTTTTGGGAAACAGACACAAAAAATTCTTAAGTTACCCAATTCTATATCTCCTGTGAACAGAAGAATGGACAAGAGGTATACTCTTTCAGGCTCAGATACGGAGTTTCTTTTTCAGAAATGCAGCCATGTTGGGGTTGTACAGGCTGCTGCCTGTGATAAGGCAAACATTCCCTTGCCATCACACCCCTCAGACAAGAACTCCAGGAAGGTTGATGCCATGGCAAAGAAGCAGTACATGGCATCATTTTTAGGACTCAGGCAGGCTAATTATATGGCCTATGCAGCCAGGTACCAGACGTCCAGGTGGGACACTGTACTGGCACTGGCTAAACAGGCTCCTACCCAGCTTGCCAGGGAGCTGGAGCAGGCGGCTGCAGATGGGATTGAGGCATCGAAAGTTCAGTTTCATGCTGCTGTAGACTCCAATGATGTATCATCGAGAGTCATGGCTACATCTGTGGCTCTTCGGAGAATGGCTTGGCTCAGATGTACTAGCCTCTCTCAGGATACCCAGGCTAAGGCCATGGATTTTCCTGTAGTGGGCTAGTCTCTGTTTGGGGAGCAGACAGAGAATTACATGAAGAAAATGGATGACTACAGGACCACCTACAGGAGTGCTCAGGCCAAGGAAAGGCAAGCAACTCCTCAAAGGCAGCAGTCCAGGGGTAGGGGCAGGCTTTCCAAAGGCCTTTTTACCAAGCACAGGCCTCTTCTTCTTCTTTTTCGCAGAGGGGGTTCTTTAGGGGGAGAGGCAGAAGGGGCATGAGCAGGCCTGCATCTACCCCTCAACTTATGAGACAACGAGACAAGGCCTGGAAAACGTATAAAATGAACCATTCTGCTTCTGGTTATCATGCGTATAGGACTTTAAGGAACCAATGTAAGGCTAAGATAAGGAAGGCTAAACAGACTATATTCGCTATAAACAATGTGAAGGGTTATCTAACGCTACTACTTTTGGAAAACAATTAATAATTTCATAAGGCCTAATGTTTGTCAACCAGGTTCAATGAGGTTGAATGGTGACTTGTTGTCTTGTCCACTGAAGATAGCTAACGAGTTTAATTTGAAATTTACTACATTGTCTGATTCCTTTAGTGACCAGTCCAAGGTGAACTACTTGGATTGACTGAAGATTTTACAGTTAATCCTAAACTGTACTTAAGGACTACTACTCCAAGGAGGTAGAGAAGTTGTTGTTGTATTAAGAGGGACAGCTCAGCTGGTTCTGATGGCTTATGTCCTAGTTTATTACGGATGCTGCTCGTTATAGCTACTTCCAGTTAGTATTATTTTCAACTTGTCTTTTGTTACAGGTACTATACCTAATATATGGAAACATACTTTGGTCACTCCTATATTTAAATCTGGTTCACAACATGAGTTTTGTAACTACAGACCTATTTCTATCTTGTCTGCTTTAGCTAAAGTTCAGGAAAGAATAGTTTATAATCAGTTGATTGGGTATGTGGATCGCTTTGGATTATTGTCTCAGAACCAACATGGTTTTAGAAAGGAAGGAGTACTGAGACTGCCTTTGGTCGAGTTCACTTAACGCTGTACTTAATGGCATGGATAAAGGGTGTCTGACGGTGCCGTGTTCGTGGACTTGACCAAGGCATTCACTCAGTTGATCACCAATTGTTGATTTCTAGACTTGGGTCATTGGGAGTTGGTGAGTCTTTCTTGGACTGGACGAGGGATTATTTAACAAATAGGTTTCAAAGGGTTAAATATAGGGTGCTGTATCAGACTCTGTAATGGTTAAGTGTGGGGTTCCACAAGGTTCTACTTTAGGGCCACTTTTGTTTTCTTTGTTTTTGATCAACTAGTAAGTGTGATTAATAATGCTTCTTTAACACTTTACGCTGGACGATGCAGTAATTTACACTCAGGGTTTGTCATTTGGAGATCTAGGTGTTTCTTTAACAGAGGAAATGTGCAATTTTCAGTCTTCACTTATGGCCTGTAAATTACTCTTAAACAAATCTAAGACAAGGTGATGGTTTTGGTACCCCACCTAGACTGAGATCTGAGGTTGGTACTTTGGAAGTTAAATCTCTTGATGGATTACTGTTTGACTATGTTGATACATTTCAATATCTTGGGGTATTACTAGATTCTCATCTAAGTTATGAATCACATTTTTGAGGGTTACCTCAAGAATACATTGTAGATTAGGTTCTTTGTACAGAACTGCTCATTTCTTATTCCTGAGTCTAGGCTGGTTATTTCAAATTGCTGCTTACTTCCTATTGTGAACTATGCAGCTATGATTACTGACACTGCTTCTATGACAGTGATTTCAAAGAAATCCACTTTACTTCACTTGATAGCTAAGTTTGCTTTAAATTGTTCTAAGTCATCTCATCATTGTGTGATTTTGAAAGAAATGGGCTGGTTACCGTTTCATTAAATTTCCAATACTGTGTGCCAAGTTCATATATAAAGTTATGGACTCTGGAATTCACATAGTATTTCAAAGTTTTTGAGACCATATATTGATGGTCATTATTCTAGACATAGGTCAGACAGTAGGTTTCTGAGATTCCTTTTATGAAATCTAAAAGTGGACAAAGATCCTTTGCTTATATTGCTCCATTCAGTTGGAATGAAATTCCTCAAGATATTAGGTGGTTGTGTTCTGTCAAAAAGTTTGCCGATACATTAAGGATGTATTTCGAATCTCAATTTAATTGTAACTGTTTTTTATGAATTTTTTTTTCTATGAATTTTATACGTAACAAAGACATTTTTGTCTGCAATTTGCTGCATTGTATATGTATGTTTGATTATGTATTGTCTGTATGCAATATATGTGGGTCGCACCTGTAAAAGGAACTTGTTTCCAGTGTGCTTACCCGCGTTTAATAAACAAACAAACAAACAAACCCTGCCAAGCAGACACCTTGAGGGGTCTGCCCGGTCTATTCTCCTATACCAGTAGGGGCAGGCTGGCTTACTTTGTCCAGGACTGGATGTCTCTTACATCAGACAAGTGGGTCCTGGAAGTAGTAGTCAGGTCTGGTTCTCAGCTTCAAAAATTTCCCAAGCTGAGAGCCAGATCTTTTCCACCTGCAAATCTCTCAGAGACCCTTGCCCCTAGAGGCAGAGGTTTTCTCTCCCAGCCTCAGAGCTATGGAGAGAGTTCCTACCCACACTGGGCAAAGGATTGTACTCCAGGTACTTCCTAACCCCCCAAAAGACAGGAGAGTGGCGACCTATCCTGGACCTAAGATATCTGAACAAACATCTTTTAAAGCCAAAGTTCAAAATTATAACTCTGGGAATTATCCTCCCCTCTCTCAGGCCAGGAGACTGGCTAGCCTCGCTGGACCTCAAAGATGCCTACTTTCACATTCCAATCCGGTGCTCCCTCAGAAAGTACCTCAGGTTCAACTTGCCCTCAGGCCACTATCAGTTCAGAGCAATGCCCTTCGGCCTAACATCAGCTCCAAGGGTCTTCACAAAGTACCTGGCAGTAGTTGTTGTCTTCCTAAGAAGACAAAAGATTTCCATTTTCCCATACTTGGACGACTGGCTTATAGTAGGCCAGTCTCCAGACCAAGTCAAGTCACACCTGCAAGTGACCCAGCAAGTGCTCACTTCTTTAGGATTTCTTCTCAGCCTACCAAAGTCAGTTCTCGAACCAGTGCAGCTCCTCACCTTCATAGGGGCACAGCTGGATACGGTGAAAGCAAGAGCCTTCCTTCTCCTGGAAAGGGCAAGGACCCTCATGGAACTGGCCTCTTCATTCAGCCTTCAGGTGTCTCGACCAGCAAGGCATTTCCTTCAGCTACTGGGCCACATGGCAGCTTCTACAGCAGTGGTCCAGGGTGCAAGATTCCAAATGAGGGACATTCAGTTCCACTTAAGAGCTTATTAGTCCCAAAGAAAGGATTCCCTTACCAGACTAATTCCAGTGACTCAGACCCTGATCCAAGCCCTGCAATGATGGCAGGATCAGGACAATTTGAGACAAGGAGTCCATTTGTCACTCAGTCTCATTCACTGGTCCTCACCACAGATGCTTCCCTGCTGGGCTGGGGAACCCATTTGGGGGAACTTACCACCCAGGGACTGTGGTCGCCTCAGGAATCTCTGCTTCACATCAATCTCTTGGTACTCAGAGCAGTGTTTCTGTCACTGCAAGCTTTTTCCAAATCTGTACAGAACAAATTGGTTCAGGTCAGAACAGACAACACCAGCACCATGTGGTACTTCAACAAGCAAGGGGGCACTCGGTCTGCGGCCTTGTGCACAGAGGCGATGAAGTTGTGGTCCCTGGCCTATTCCCTGCAAACCTCTCTGATAGCAGTTCACCTCCGAGGGAAGGACAATGTTCTAGCAGATGCACTGAGCAGAATATCCCAGGGCCATCACGAATGGGCCCTAGATCCTCTGGTGTTGAAAGTGATTTTCTCAAGATGGGGCACTCCAGAGATGGATCTTTCTGCAGCCCCAGACAATCACCAACTTCCTCTTTTTTGTTGCAGACCCCCAGTCTTGGGCTCAGTCCCCCTGGATGCTCTGATTCTGAACTGGGAAGGGAAATTTCTGTATGCTTTTCCTCCCTTCCCTCTCCTGTTCAAAGTGCTGGTCAAGATAAGGTCAAAACCATGCAAAGTGATTCTGATTACTACTGACTGGGCCAGGCAGCCATGGTATCCCTTGTTACTGTCCCTGGCAGTCCATCTTCCCCTGTCTCTTCAAAGGAATTACAACCTGTTAACATCCTCTCAGGGGAGGATTTGTTACCCGAATCTTCAGTCTCTCAATCTCAAAGCTTTGCTCTTGAAGAGTTAGAGTTTGCAGACCTGCATCTTTCCCAGGGGGTTCTGGACATTCTTAAGGCTTCTTGAAAGCCTTCCACCAGAAAGACATACAACTCCAAATGGAAAAGATTCAGCATTTGGTGTTCTAAGAAAAATATTTCCCCAGACTCTGCTGAATTGTCTACGGTTCTGGATTATATGGTCCATCTTAATGGCCTAGGTCTCAGACCAGCTACTCTCAAGGTACACTTGGCAGCTGTTTCTGCTTTCCTGTCTGTATGCAAGTCTTCCTCTCTGTCATCCCATCCTGTATTCTGTAAGTTTTTCAAGGGATTGCTTCACACCAATCCTCCCTTTAGGGATCCTGCTCCTGCTTGGGATCTTAATGTTTGCATCGCTCAGCTTATGCAACCCCCTTTTGAGCCTTTGTCCTCAGCAGAGCTTAAGTACTTGACTTGGAAAACTGTGTTTCTGGTAGCCATTACTTCTGCCAGACGTATCAGTGAATTGCAAGCCTTGTCAGTGGAATCTGATTTCGTCTCTTTTCACAGAGTTAAAGTGGTCCTTAGAACTAGCAGAAAGTTCTTGCCTAAAGTGGTTTCAGATTTCCACCTCAATCAGTCTATATCTCTCCCTGTTTTCTTCACTGATCATTCTTCCTCTGGAGAGAGGAGGCTACACAGTTTGGATGTTAAAAGAGCCCTTAGCTACTACATAGAGCGTACCAATGGTCACAGGTTTGAATCCCTCCAGTTGTTCTTCACTTATGGAAAAGTTGGGAAGGGCAAACCTGCCACTAAGAGATCTGTTGCCAGCTGGATTGTTTCTTGTATTCAATTCTGCTATGAAAAACTGGGTAGAATTCCACCCTCAGGCCTGAGGGCTCATTCCACTAGAGGTACAGCTGCTTTCCTGGCTGTTGCCAGGGATATCCCTCTCTTATAAATTTGTCAAGCAGCCACCTGGAAAACAGTCCATACTTTTACCAAGCATTACTCTCTGGATATTCAGGCTAGGAGTGATGCTCGGTTTGGCACAGCAGTACTCAGAGCTTGTTTCAAAGTAGGTTCTGTCCCTCCTCCATGGAGGTACTGCTTGGTAGTTAGTTGTCAGAATACAGCAAGATTTCATGTTGTTTGAAGAAAAATTACTCACCTTAGTAATTATGTTTCTTCTAGTTGAGTCTTGCTGTATTCTGACCCCCCCCGCCCACCTCCCCTGTCAGAACCTAGATTTTGGAATGTGGGTGGGCAGGAGCAGTGTTGGAACCCTGGGTGCCCCTTTTACACTCTCTTTTCTCTTTGGGTGGAATGTTGTTTCATTTGATGTTTTTTTTAGTTTTTGGGTTTCCTGACTTGAGTCTTCCTTTGAGAACCAAAAACATATTTCTGCCAGTTAGCTAGTTAAAAATTTTACAGTTCCACACAGAACACCTAGTGAGTTCTGCTCGTAAAGATCTGACGGTTGCAGTTCGAATAACAACAGGCAGAGGCTTCAACCGAGCTCGAGATGAACATTCTATGCCATGCATAGAAAAGTTAACCCTATGTTCTCCGGGGCAATTGAAAGGCAGGACCTAACTGCAATTGTCAGAATACAGCAATACTCCAATAGAAGAAACAGAATTACTAAGGTGAGTAATTTATTTCATGCTGTATATGTGAGACCCAGAGAACGACTTGCCAAAAATAAATGAGATTCCTGGATGACTTTGGCAGGGTATCTGGATACAACCTTAATGTTATTAAAACTGAAGTACTCGCGTTTCACTATAATTCCCCTCTATTAGGACTTTATTCCCATACAACTGGGACCTGACCAAGCTAAAATTCTTAAGGATATACTTGTCCCGCAATCCCTCTTCTGCGTTCAAAAATAATTTTACCCCTTTCACCACACAACTAAAATCAGATCTTACGAGTTAGAACACATTATCCCCGAGTCTCACCAGAAGAATAGACCTGATTTGAAAGGTGACATTACCTAGAGCCCTTTACCTATTCCAGAATATGTCCCTAACCCACTGAAGCAATCGGTATTCCGAATGTGGAATCAGACAATCTCCAGGTTCATTTGCGCAGGGCAAAGGCCCCAAGTATGCCTGAAATTCCTAACTTTCCCAAAACAAAAGGAGGATTATCCTTCCATGATCTGCAGTCTTATTACTGGGCAGCACAGCTTGCACACTTAATGCAAGACATATATCTGCTCCTTTAACCCACTGGTCAGAGATAGAACAATCTTTGATCACATATCAGGAATACCTCCAGGCTTCATATCACCACAAACTAGACTGTTCAATGACACTCCCTACGTACATGGATAAGGTGTTACAACAAGTTGGGCCTCCATCTTGCCCCCTTCCTGTCTCTCATCTGCCCAATTTCTAGTTCTGAGGACATTTTCTCCCTGGTTGACTTGATCATGGCTTCCAGGAGTGGCTGAGATACAGGCTAAAGTATCTCTCCCAGTTGTGTACACAAGATAACTTTAAGACCTTTGATGAAATACAGAGAGTATTTGAACTGTCCTGTAGGGATTTTTACAGATACCTTCAGCTAAGGCTTACCTTACACATTGTCCTCTCCCAACTTACTTCTTTTCTATCTGGCACCTCCTTTTTCACCCCTTTCCAGTCTGGTTTCAGGAAAAAACACTCAACCACCACCTCTCTTCTATGGCTCACAGACTCCATCCTAACCAGGATGGGCACTGGCCAAATTACCTCAGCCATTTTTGTCGACCTGGCCAAGGCCTTCGACATCGTCTTCACTCCCTTCTCCTTGACTCACTCCTGGCAGCTGGCCTATCTCCCTGTGCCACAAACTGGTTCAAGGCCTACCTTATTGGCAGAACCCAATCCGTTAAGATCTTGGACGCCACTTCCCCTCCCCTCCTGATTAGCACTGGCATCCCCCAGGGCTTTGTATTAGGGCCCCTCCTATTCTCCATCTTCTTAAACGACCTTCCCTCTGTTTACTCCCCCTCCTCCACTATACATATGTATGCTGATGATACAGTTCTGTATGCATCTGGCTCCGATCCTGCTGAGGTTACAACCAACTTACAGCAAGACTTCAACAAGGTTCAGCTCTGGTTTGCTAATCATCAATGTTTCCTCAGCACCAAGAAGACTGTCTCCATGACCTTTGGCACAAGGCAGAGACTCTTGAGGCTTCCCTCCGTACCCACTTTCCACACCCTTGATGGGACTTTACTTGAGAATATATCCTTCTTCAGGTACTTAGGCGTTTGGTTGGACCAACACCTAAACTTCTCTGGACATATTGACGCCATCCAGAAAAAAACTGCGCCCCAAGCTTGGTGCCCTGTTCAGGAACTGTAATTGCATCCCTCCTATGGCTAGGCATGAACTTGTTCAGAAGATGCTACTGCCCATTTTCAACTACTGTGACATAGTCTGTGGTGCTGCCTCTAAGTCCTCCCTGGCCAGACTGGACACCCTCTTCAATTCCTTCTGCTACTTTGCCCTGGATGCCCCCCCCTGCACCCACCGCTGCGATCTTTATCGTGCCCTATCCTTCCCCTCTCTTGCAAGTAGTTGACTCTCCCACTGTGCTAAATTCACCTCCAAGCACTGGTTGGGTGAGCCCTTCCTGCCTGACCTCCTCCTTTATAATACCCCCCCCATCCTCCCATTCCCTTAGATCAACTGACTCCCGCACCCTGGTAGTCCCCCACAGATCTACCCAATGCGGTTACTCTCACTGCCTCCCAAAAATTTGGAATTCCCTCCCCCCTCATCCGGCACTTGTCCTCCGCCTACTTCATCAGCTCTGCCTTCGATAATTACCTTGCACCTAGTTGCTTCGCTATGTTCCTCCCTAATTCCCTCCTCAAAGCCCTGGACAAATCTTACCCCTCTACCGTCTCCTTTATTTTACCCTGTGCACCCCTTCCCCCCAAATTTCTAGTTCAAACAACATGAAGTCTTGCTGTATTCTGACATATGCAGTTAGGTCCTGCCTTTCAAATGCCCCGGAGAACAAAGAGTTAAACTTTCCATGGCCAGCATGGAATGTTCACCACGAGCTCGGCTGAAGCCCCTGTCTGCTGTTGTTTAAACTGCAACCTCAGATTCTTTACTCCGCCTCTCGAACAGTTGCTCGGAGATTTCCTTTCTCGGTTCAAAAGTTGGTTGAAGTGTCGTTTTTTAGGTCGGTTTCTACCGAATTGCTGTTACCACTCAGTCGGTTCAAGTCTCTGTGTGTGGTACCGTGAGTACTAGATAGGTTTTCTGTGTAGTTTCTGTGTGGAACTTGTAAATTGTGGATTGGTTCGGCTGAACCGCTCAGTTTGAGGTAAAAAAAAGTTTGTGATTTATTTAGAGTATGGTAACTGGTCCGTACCGGTTCTAACAAAACCGGATTTTATTACGTTTTTTTCCAAAACCCGTGACATGGTCAGGAACCCATAGGGGAGTCTTGCCCATGGATTGCCAAAAAGGGTACGTGCTTGGATAGGAATGGCTATGTCTGAGAAACCCAAGAAAAAACCGGCCCACTGGTTTTAATAGCTGCAGTGTGGGGAAGTTTGCCAAGGCTGATCCCCACACCACCTGTGTTTATTGTCTGGGGTTTGACCACCTCGATTCAGACTGCCAAATTTGTAAGAATTTTCCCAATCTACCCTGGAAAAGAGATTAGGTAGACTGAGGGAAAGGGAGGCGTGAAGTCCATTGACCTGGATGGCCAGCCTGGTTCAGTTCCGACTAACTAGAAGGGAGTGCCCTCTGACCAGGGCGATACTTCTTCGGGCAAAAGGAGAGCCGATTCTGAGGAGTCTGTTCCGGTGAAAAGGAAAAGAAAAGATAAATCGTCCGGTTCGGACCCAGAAATTCATACTCCGACTGCCGATGAGATAGCCAAGGCAATAAGGATAGTGCACTCGCTTACTGCGGTTCTGGATTACACTTTGGAAGAATTTTATGAACCAGAGGAGGAGGCAGGAGAGTATGAGGATGATTATGGTGATTATGAAAGTCTGGGTGTGCCTATTGACCCGGACAGCTCCCCAGACAGACCTTCAGGTGTTTCTCCTCCTAGACTTTCTGAGTCCCCTTCTCACTATATGTTTTACAAAAAAGTGGCTGAGACCCTCCATCTTCCTGTGGAGGAAGCAGTAGAGGATCAGGAGGAGCCTGATTTTGTTGAGATGACTGACATCCCAGAGGCCAGGAGACTGTCTGTTCCCCTCCACAAATCCTTTGGGGAAACAGACAAATAAAATTCTTAAGTCTCCTAATTCCATACCTCCTGTGGACAGACGAATGGACAAGAGGTACACTCTCTCAGTCTAAGACATGGAGTTCCTTTTCCAGCAATACAGCCATGTTGGGGTACTGCAGGCTGCTGCCTGTGATAAGGCAAATATCCCCTTGGCATCACGCCCCCCAGACAAGGACTCCAGGAAGATTGATGCCATGGCAAAGAAACAATACATGGCAGCATCTTTGGGACTCAGGCAGGCTAACTATATGGCCTACACAGCTAGATACCAGAAGTCCAGGTGGAACACTGTGCTGGCTCTGGCTAAACAGGCCCCTGACCAGCTTACCAAGGAGCTGGAGCAGGTGGCTGCAGATGGGATTGAGGCATCTAAAGTACAATTTCATGCTGCTGTAGACTCCATTCATGTTTCATCAAGAGTCATGGCTACATCTGTGGCTCTTCGGAGGATGGCTTGGCTCAGATGTACTAGCCTCTCACAGGATACCCAGGCTAAGGCCATGGATTTCCCTGTAATTGGTAATTCTCTGTTTGGGGAGCAGACCGAGAACTACATGAAAAAGATGGATGAGTACAGGACCACTTACAGGACTGCTCAGGCCAAAGAAAGGCAAGCAACTTCTCAAAGGCAGCAGTCCAGGGGCAGGGGCAGACCTTTCCAAAGGCCTTTTTACCAAACTCAGGCCTCCTCTTCTTTCTCTCAGAGGGGGTTCTTTAGAGGGAGAGGCAGACGGGGAATGAGCAGGCTTGCATCCTCCCCTCAGCCTAAAGCCCCTGCCAAGCAGACACCCTGATGGGTCTGCCCGGGCCGATTCTCCCATACCAGTAGGGGGCAGGCTGGCTTACTTTGTCCAGGACTGGAAGTCTCTAACATCAGACAAGTGGGTCCTGGAAGTAGTAAGCCAGGGGCTGGTTCTCAGCTTCAAAGAATTTCCCAAGATGAGAACCAGATCCTTTCCACCTGCGAATCTATCAGAGACCCTTGCCTTAGAGGCAGAGGTTTCTTCTCTCCTAGCTCTCAGAGCTATAGAAAGGGTTCCCACCCTACACAAGGGCAAGTGATTGTACTCCAGGTACTTCCTAACCCCCCAAAAAGACAGGAGAATGGCGGCCCATCCTGGACCTAAGATATCTGAACAAGCGCCTTTTAAAGCCAAAGTTCAAAATGGTGACTCTGGGAATTATCCTTCCCTCTCGAAGGTCAGGGGACTGGCTAGCCTCCCTGGACCTCAAAGATGCCTATTTTCGCATTCCCATCAGGTGCTCCCACAGAAAGTACCTCAGGTTCGAGTTGCCCTCAGGCCACTATCAATTCAGAGCAATGCCCTTTGGCCAAACATCAGCCCCAAGGGTTTTCACAAAGTGCCTGGCAGTAGTGGTTGCTTTCCTAAGGAGAAAAAAGATCTCCATCTTCCCATACTTGGACGACTGGCTCATAGTAGGTCAGTCTCCAGACCAAGTCGAGGCACATTTGCAAGTGACCCAGCAGGTGCTCACTTCCTTAGGATTCCTTCTCAACCTTCCAAAGTCAGTTCTCGAACCAGTGCAGCTCCTCACCTTCATAGTGGCACAGCTGGATACAGTAAAGGCAAGAGCCTTCCTTCCCCTGGAAAGGGCAAGGACCCTCATGGAACTGGCCTCTTCATTCACCCTACAGGTGTCTCGACCTGCAAGGCATTTCCTTCAGCTTCTTGGCCACATGGCAGCTTCCACAGCAGTGGTCCAGGGAGCAAGATTCCAGATGAGGGACATTCAATTCCACTTAAGAGCCTTCTGGTCCCAAAGAAAGGATTCCCTTACCAAACTAGTCCCAATGACTCGAACCCTGATCCAGGCCTTGCAATGGTGGCAGGATCAGGACAATTTGAGACAAGGGGTTCTTTTTGTCAGTCAGTCTCATTCAGTGATACTCAGCATAGATGCTTCCCTGCTGGGCTAGGGAGCCCATTTGGGGGATCTTACCACCCAAGGACTGTGGTCACCTCAGGAATCTCTGCTTCACATCAGTCTCTTGGAACTCAGATCAGTGTTTCTGGCACTGCAAGCTTTTTCTAAATCTGTACAGAACAAGGTGGTCCAGGTCAGAACAGACAACACCACCACCATGTGGTACATCAGCAAGCAGGGAGGCACTCAGTCTGCGGCCTTGTGCACAGAAGCAATGAAGTTGTGGTCCCTGGCCTATTCCCTGCAAACCTCTCTTATAGCAGTTCGCCTCCCAGGGAAGGATAATGTCCTAGCAGATGCTCTGAGCAGAATATCCCAGGGCCATCACGAATGGACCCTAGATCCTCTAGTTTTGAAAGTGATTTTCTCGAGATGGGGCACTCCAGAGATAGATCTTTTTGCAGCCCCAGACCATCACCAACTTCCTCTCTTTTGTTGCAGACCCCCAGTCTTGGGCTCAGTCCCCCTGGATGCTCTGATTCTGAACTGGGAAGGGAAATTTCTGTATGCCCCCTTCCTTCTGCTGTTCACAGTGTTAGTCAAGATAAGGTCACAACCATGCAAAGTGATTCTGATTGCCCCAGACTGGGCCAGACAGCCCTGGTATCCCCTGTTGCTGTCCCTAGCAGTCCACCTTCCCCTGTCTCTTCCCAGGAATTACAACCTGTTGACATCCTCTCAGGGGAGGATTTGGTACCTGAATCTTCGATCTCTCAATCTCAAGGCATGGCTCTTGAAGAGTTAGAGTTTGCAGACCTGCATCTTTCCCAGGGGGTTCTGGATATCCCTAAGGCTACTCGAAAGCCTTCCACCAGAAAGACTTACAACTCCAAATGGAAAAGATTCAGCATTTGGTGTTCTAAGAAAAATATTTCTCCATAGTCTGCTGAGTTGCCTACGGTTCTGGACTATATGGTCCATCTTAATGGCCCAGACCTCAGACGAGCTACCCTTAAAGTACATTTGGCAGCTGTTTCTGCTTTCTTGTCAGTAGGCAAGCCTTCCTCTCTATCATCCCATCCTGTGTTTTGTAAGTTTTTCAAGGGATTGCTTCACACCAATCCCCCCTTTAGGGATCCTGCTCCTGCTTGGGACCTTAATGTTTGCATTGCTCAGCTTATGCAACCCCCCTTTGAGCCTTTGTCCTCTGCAGAGCTTAAGTACTTGACTTGGTAAACTCTGTTTTTGGTGGCCATTACTTCTGCCAGGCATATCAGTGAATTGCAAGCCCTGTCAGTGGAACCTGATTTCATCTCTTTCCATAGAGATGAAGTGGTCCTAAGAACTAACAGAAAGTTTTTGCCTAAAGTGGTTTCAGATTTCCACCTCAACCAGTCTATATCTCTCCCTGTTTTCCTCACTGACCATTCCTCCTCTGGAGAGAGGAGGCTACACAGCTTAGATGTTAAAAGGGCCCTGAGCTACTACATAGAGCGTACCAAGGGTCACAGGTTTGAATCCCTTCAGTTGTTCCTCACGTATGGAGAGATTGGTAAGGGCAAGCCTACCACTAAGAGATCTTTTGCCAGATGGATTGTTTCTTGTATACAATTCTGCTATGAAAAACTGGGTAGAACTCCACCCTCAGGCCTGAGGGCTCATTCCACTAGAGGTACAGCTGCTTCCCTTGCTGCTGCCAGGGATATTCCTCTCTTCGAAATTTGTCAAGCAGCCACCTGGAAAACAGTCCATACATTCACCAAGCATTACTCTCTGGATATCCAGGCTAGGAGTGATGCTCGGTTTGGCACAGCAGTACTTCAAAGCCTGTTTCCAGAGTAGGTTCTGTCCCTCCTCCATGGAGGTACTGCTTGGTAGTCTGCATATGTCAGAATACAGCAAGACTTCATGTTGTTTGAAGAAAAAATTACTCACCTTAGTAATGTTGTTTCTTCTAATGGAGTCTTGCCTTGCTGTATTCTGGCCTCCCCTCTCAGAACCTAGTTTTTGGGATGTGGGTGGACAGGAGCAGTGTTGGCACCCTAGGGGTGTCCTTTTTTTCACCCACTTTTAGTTTGGGTGAGTGATTGTGTTTTGGATGTTTTTTGCTTTTGGGTTTCCTGACTTGAGTCTTCCTTTTGAAACCAAAAACCCTTTTATATAGATATAGTTGCCAGTTGGCTAGTTTGAGTTTTACAGTTTCCACACAGAACTTCTAGTGAGTATTGCTCATAAAGATCTGACAGTTGCAGTTTAAACAGCAGCAGACAGGGGCTTCAACCGAGCTCGTGGTGAACATTCCATGTTGGTCATGGAAAGTTTAACTCTTTCTTCTCCAGGGCAGTTGAAAGGCAGGACCTATCTGCATATGTCAGAATACAGCAAGACTCCATTAGAAGTAACAACATTACTAAGGTGAGTAATTTTTTCTTCTCCTCTCCTTCCCCAAATTGCTCCCCCTTACTGGCCTCCCTTGATCTCTCACAGAATGTAAGGGACCCCGAATGCTCTCCATGAGTCCCTCTCCTACCCCCTCAAGGAGCTTGTATCTCTCATGTACTCCCTTCCCCCACCATCCCTCCTATCTTCCTTGACTTGCAGTCCTCTTGCAGGGTTCTCAGCATCCTGAAGGGGCCCTACTGCGCCTAGGCATGTCTCCTCTCCTTCCCTTCCCCATTCTACCTTTGCTTCCCAGCCTTAACAGTCCCCTTGCAGGGTTCTCAGCACCCTGAGAGGGTCCTACTGGGCCTAGGCTTGTCTCCTCTCCTTCCTCTCCCTCATCTACCTTTCTCCCTAGTCTTTACAGCCCTCCTTGCAGGGTTTTCAGCATAAAGGGGTCCTACTGCGCCTAGTCATGTCTCCACTCCTTCCCCATCTTTCTTTCTTCCTTCCTGGCCATCACAGTCCCCTTGCAGGGTTCTCAACATTCTGAAGTTGTCCAGCTGAGCCTTAGCATATCTCCCCTATTCTATCTAGCCACTATCTTGGCTTTTCATGACCACTAGCAGGGTCCAGTTGCAACCTGTTGGACTATTGATTAGGCCCCATCCCCTCCAAAGGTGCGAATTCTCTTCCTCTCAAGGGTTCAGTTCTCACCCCCTCCCTCTCCTATCACTCTCGTAATCCCTATCTACTGACCTTCCCCAACCCCTTACAGGGTGCCCCGCAGGAGGGAGGAGATGATTCTGCCACTGTATAGGTGATTAGTTAGACTGCACCTGGAGTACTGCGTGCAATGCTGGCGCCTGTATCTGAAGAGGGACATTAGGTTACTGGAGGGGATGCAGCGCAGGGTGACCAAGATGATCAAGGGGCTGGGGGACTTGTCATACGCAAGGAGGCTTAGGGAGTTGAACATGTACTCACTGGAGGAGGGACAGGGAGGACATCATTAAACTCTTTAAGTACATGAAAGGAATAAGCAAGACAGGTACAGAGGGGCTGTTCAAAGTAAGGGAGGGGAGGGACACCAGGGGCCATGATATGAGACTGGAGGGAGGAAGGTTCAGGAGGAAGATGAGGAGACGCTTTTTTTTTTTCACAGAGAGGGTGGTAGCTGGGTGGAATGCATTATCTGCAGAAGTGGTATCCAGTAGAACAGTGGACTGCTCCAAAAGGGGGATGGGACAGGACAAGGGGGAGGGTCAATGGAGGGGAGGGGTGGAAGGGAGGGGCAGCTGCAGAATAAGGGGTGCTAGCTGCACATTCAAGCAGACTTGGAAGACCTCTAATCCTTTATCTGCTGGCAAATTTTGTATGTTCGTATCCTGAATGGTCCTTTCTTGAGTTAGGTCCTGTTACCCCTCCTAGCATTTAAGTCACACCTCCTCCTTCTCTCTCTTTCCTCTTTAAATCCCTACAGCCTTATCCCCCTTTCTATCTAGCCCCACAGCCCCCTTGCAGGGTTCCCCACATCCTGAAGGAGTCTCTCTGGGACACTGCCTTATCTTCTTCTCTCTGGTCCCCCATCTCCTTGCAGGGTTCCTCACATCCTAAGGGGTCTCCAGGGACACAACTCTTCCCTCCGCCCACCTAACCCCTCACTCTTCTTTCCCCCTTTTCTTTCATGTAAGCACTTGTTTACTTCAATCAATCAATCAATCAAATCTTTATTTATTCAGGCGATCATCATTGAGCAAGGCTCATTTACAAGATGGACCTGATAAGGTCAAGGTTCGAGTTGGTGCACAGCAATTACATCACATACTTATGAGACAGATATACATACAGAAACAAGAAAATGTTATTTATAACACAATAATATACAGAGAATTCACATGTAAAAGCTTGGCAAGAGAAAGTTAAACTAACATCTACAATATGTACAATACATATATATCACAATGAGGGCTATGACAGTCACCCATAATGAGTACAAGGATGGTGAAGGGAATATTGGGTGCCATATACTGGCAGTGTCTGGCTGAAGGAATATGCTATATGTGATTGGAATAAGGTTTTGTGGGATGACTATTCTATCTCTAGCGGTAGCAACTGCATTTCTCGTGAAGAAGGCTGTACAGTGCTGCTTGAAGGATGTAAATGGAATGATAATGGACAGTTTTAGGGATTTTGTAGGTTGTTCCATGCTATGGCTAGAGAGTAGCTGATTGCTGCCCTCCCTATTTTGGTGTTGACTTTGGGCAATTTGAGCAGGATGATATTGTTGCTTCTGGGGCATAGGAGCTGGGAGTGGTCAGGTTGAAGCAGTCCAGGATATAGCTTGGGAGTTTTTGATAAAGCTCTGTAGATCCATAGAGCTGCATTTCTGCCCTCCTGACATGAAGGGAAACCCATCCAACTGAATCATAGAGAGAACAATGGTGAGTATTATATGGCAGGTCTGTAATGAACCTTATTGCTCTATGGTATAAGGTATCCAACTTTTGAAGGTAGGGAGTGGAGCAGTGACTATAGAGGAAGTCTGTGTAGTCAATGACTGGTATAAAGATGGCCTGGACTAATCTCATCTTTGAATCTTTATTAAGGAAGGGTTTTAATCTGTAGAGGAGGCCAAGCCTTAGACGAAGCTTTTTCAGCAGTTGTTCTAGATGCTAAGTAAAGTCAAGTCTGTTGTCAATCCACACACCTAGGTATTTGAAATTTTCAACATACTCAGATTTTCCAAGTATAGTGCATATCTGGGGAGACTGATTGAAGAGGATGTGTTGGTGGAGTTTTGGGTTGTGAACATCATTGCTTTGGTTTTCTTGCATTTAGCAGAAGCTTTTTCTAGAAGCTGATGTTGTAACAGGGAGAATTCTGCTTGTAGGATTTCATGAGCAACTTTAGGTGAAGGATTGCTGACATACAGTATAGTGTCATCAGCAAAGAGATGTACTGAGGACTTGGTAAGGGTTGAATCAATTTTATTTATATAAATGGCAAAAAGGATAGGACCCAGAATAGAGCCTTGGGGGACTCCTCTTGACAGTTGTCTTAATGGGGAGAGGTCACCTTCAGCTTTTACTTGCTGTGATCTACCGGAGAGGTAGCATCTGAACCACTTAAGGGAGGATGGATCTAGGCCAGTTGAGTGTAGGGATGAGAGTAGCAGTTCATGGTCCACAGTGTCGAATGCTTTGCTCAGGTCCAGAAATACTGCACAGACATTGTTCTTTTTATCCAGTTCGGTTTGCCAATCATTGGTGACCTTGGCTAATGCAGTGATAGTGCTGTGTTTGGCCCTGAATCCAGATTGAGCTGGATTTAATAGATTAGCATTGTCCAGATATTCCCTTAACTGAATACCCACTAATTTCTCCAGCATCTAGGATAACACAGGTAGGATGGAAATGGGCCTGTAGTTATTAAGATCCATAGGGTCCCCTGATTTTAGAAGGGGGACCACTTGGGCTGTCTTCCACAGCATGGGAATAGAGCCAGAGTTTAGGGAAAGGTTAAAGAGGTGAGTTAGGGGGACTGCAAGCACATGACACGCAATCTTTAGAAAGAATGGGTCCAGAAGATCTGCTCCTGCACTTTTTTTGGTATCTAGATGCCACAATAGATCCTCAACTTGTTTCAACAGTATAGGTTTGAAGCTAAAGGAGGAGTCGACTCTTTGTTCACCAGTATAGTGGGAGCTTAAATGATCCCTTAATAGGTTAGCTGGGGAGGAGTCAAAGGCAAGGCCAGCTGTTGTGAAGTGGTTGTTGAATGCATCCAGGATTTCCAATGTGACAGTAATGGGGCATAGTTACTGTGTAAATGGGTTGGAAGGGGTTACAATATCCTGGCCCATCGCACTTTGATGGTGCCCCCAAAATCTAGCAGTATTATGGTAGGAGGAGTCGAGCTGGGCCAGGTAGTAGGCAGCCTTTGCATCCCTAACTTTCCTAGTGCATTTATTCCTGTCTTTCCTAAAGATTATCCAGTCCATGATATTCTTAGTTTTTCTTGCTACTTTCCAAGGTTTATCTCTCTCCAGCAGTGCAGCTTTGAGGTCAGCTGAGAACCAGTGACAGGATTTGTTTTTTATTCGGATACTAGAGATTGGGGCATGGGTGTTAAGAGCATTTAATATAATGCTATTTAGCACCTGCTGAGCTTTTTCTACAGAATGTGCAAGATAGAACTTTTGCCAGTGTGGAGAGTAGGCTAGATCATGCAGATATCCTTCAATATTGATGTTTTTCTTGGATCTCCTCATGAGGAATTTTGCAGGATCTGTTTTAATGTTGTTGATCTTACCCCGCGATGGGGCAGTGGTCACTTATGTCACATAGAGCACTCCAGCGTGTGTGAATGGATGTGGTTTACTCATAGTATGATGTCAAGTAGAGTACTGTTACTACTGTTCCTTGCATTTAGTCTTGTTGGTTCATTAATTAACTGTGTGAGCCCATAGTGTCACAGAATGATACCAGAGGTGTAGCTGCCTGGGTGAGCCAGTTGAAATTCAGGTCCCCATGATAATGACTTCTTCAGTACAGGACTTGACCAGGTTTCCCAGGTGGGATAAGAGCTTGTGTTCAGCAGAGGGGGTCTGTAGCATCCAATTAAATGGAAAGCTGCTGTATTGAGGGAGAGACTTTTAGAGATAGACACTCATATTCTTGGGCATAGATGTTGCAGCAGTACAGGATACCACTAAACCAGCTTTTACATATATGGCTACTCCGCCTCCCTTGTTTGGCGATCAGCTCTGAATAGCTGATAGTTAGGTAGGTTAACTTCCTGTCCATTGTGGTGGTCTTGAGCCATGTCTCAGTTATCACAAGAAAGTCTGGCAAGGTATGGGCAACCCAGGATTGTAGCAATGTAAATTTTTTCAACAGACTGCATACATTAATATGCAGGAAACTGAGGCCTTTAATTGAGGATAGGTCTGAGGAGAGGTGATGCTTCAAGAGGTCCAGGGTTGATTTCACATTACCAATACAGAGCAATAGGAAGATCAGTAATTTCATAAGGGCTGCCAGTGATAGGAGAGGGACTGTCTTTGGTCCTCCTTTTTATTCCGCTGCTACTTTTGTTTTGGGTGCTCCCTGTGGATTTAAGGTAGTGTGTCGGGATACCAATTAGCAGTTTGATGACTAGGCTTAGTGGGGATCTATATACCCAGTAGTGGGGCCTTGTCTGAGACATATATGTGGGTGATGTGTAACTTTATGGTGATTGTACCACTGTAGTTGATGCAGCAATGGCAAGATAATATGAGGGTATGGGTGTCAGCCACGGGGATGTTCCAGAGAAACTAGGTGGGTTGACCACTTTAGATTGTATAATAGGGTCGCGTCTTCATTGTGGAACCCTATGGCTATTAGTGACAGGAGTATCAGTAGCAAGCTCCCATTCCGAGGGAGATATTGATAGTTGGCAATAGGGAGCAGCGGTTGTTGATTGGATGGGTCAGCAAGCTGGTGTGAATGTCTATTGGGTTGGAGAAAAGTGCTGTGGGGGGAAGAGATTTTGACGGAAGATGCCTATAAATTAACACACAGGAAGGGGAGAGGGCGGGTGGGCAAAAATTTTGGCGCCTTTCCGACTGCTCCTCGCTGTTCCTCCCGGCCTTGCCGACTTGTTTACTTATTAACCTGGCACTTATTATTGTCCACTCTTTCTACGTATTATGCACAACACTGTTGTAACACCTGTCTTACAACTGTATGTTAATGTTGATCTTGTAACTTGAATGTTTGATGTCTCATTCCTATTGTACCCCTTTCCCCCAGGTCGCACCGGGAGACGAGCGACTTGTCGCTCAGTGTGCCTTCCTGGTGAAACATTTCAATAAATAAATAAGGCATTACTATAACTCCCTCCCTAGGGGTGTCAGAGTCCCTGAACTGCACCCTCCATTGATCACCAAACTGATTAGCCTGAACTCCACCTTAAATCAGGGACACCTAATCTCTGCCCTATACCAACCTATAGTGGCCTCTCATGAAACTCTAACTGAAGGCATTCTTTTTCAGTGGCAGGAGGAGCTGGGGGCACCCATTTTATTTATTTTTATTTAGTTTTTGTTGACTGGGTAAGTGCACTAGACAAATCGTGTCCTTTTCAGGCACGCATCCGGGAGGGATACAGATGAATGCCAACTGACCTTGAACTGATGAAGCTGTTGGTGGTATTTTTGTGAATGGAAGAAATTTGGCCATTGCACCGAAAATTCCCTTGCTCTTTTCGAGAAGTGCCATGGGATCTTTAACATCCACCTGAACTACCACCAGAACAGGCAGATGGGACCTCGGTTTAACGTCTCACCCGAAAGACGGCACCTCAGAAGTGCAGCACCCCCCTCATGCTGCACTACAGTGTCACTACTGGGATATTAACCCAAGTGCCTGGTGTGGGGAAAGAACCCACAGCCTACTGATCTCCCGGCCTCAGAGGCGAGTGTGCTACCTACTGAGCCACTGACACTGCTATTACCCAAGCAGATTGGCAAATATCCTACCCAAACGCAGCTAAGGTCACTAGTTCACATCAGTGGAGGGAATATGCATGGAAAAACCTCATTAGATACACTTGTCATTACCAGACACTACAGCCCCTCGGTACAGCAGACTGCTGGTGCCAGTGAGGGGAAAAGGTAGCGCATCACCCACATATCATGTGGGCTTGCCCTAGTTTGCAGCCCTTCTCGCAATCCATACAGTCAGAGCTCTGAGAAGTATTTTGGAGGCAGGTACAACTGACAGAGAAGTTGTATGTGCTGCTCCATTACCCTAGAGGGTTTAGAAACCCAAATTCTAGATACCTATTAGGCCTGCTCATTACAGCAACCAAGAAGACAATCACCAAAGCATGGCTCTGCTCTAGAATCCCCTGCATCCAAGACTGGTGGGTAACAGTTAACCAAATATATCAAATGGAAAAAATACACAGGCTCAGTAATCAGCAGGAGAAGTGCAACTCCAGATGGACTGTCTGGATTCTATATTGTATGCTAAAAGATGAAACTTTTGTCCCCGGAACTACCAACCTGTCCCAGCAATACACAACACACAACCCCCTGAAAGTGTTCTAGATGCTCTGATACACCTAAATATGGATCTCTTATAAGGATCTGGGTTTGTCCCCCTGGGCCTGCCACCACTGGATCCCCCCCCCCTCCATTTGCCCTGAGCCAGAGCCCTCATACATGGTTGTGATAAGGGGTACAGGAGAAGTTCGCTCTGCTTTCTTAGGTATTATATCAGCAACACCTCTCCCTAGACTGTTATTAAAAGGGAGAGGAATGATAAGATTCGTCTCCAGTATACTCCATAATTATGTCTTTAAGTACTAGTGAACTCCTGTCAGGTATATACAACTCAAATAAGCTTATTAATTGTATTATGAAGTAACTGTGTAGATACTAGAGACTGTGTGTTTCTTAAAACAATAAAGATGAATTTAAAAAATAAATAGGCATCCCCGTGGATCTGCAGACCAGTTGGGTTTCAGCGTGGTCAGAAGCGGGTGGCAAAACAAAATGTCTCCCTTTTCTCTGTTTTCATTTTTTTTTTAAAGCTAAAGCCTGACCTGAGAAGAAGCCCAGTTAATGTTTTTTAAAAGTAACTTACTGCCGAGTGCAACTGGCAGTGAACTCTCTGGTGCTAAGGAATGGCTCAGAGTAAAGGAAAAGTGGTGATTGGCACATGTGTGGACTGAGGGAAACCCAGTGCATGTTCACCGTTATAACCATCTGGTTATAATAGCAAATTGTAGCTGGATTTCCGTTAGGGAAAAAAAACACTACCCAGTAATTATAGCCGTAGGTGGAAGACTATATTTGCTGGCAAAGGCACCTAGCTTCTCCTGAGCTCTTTTCTTCTAGGTATGCTTGTAAGGACAGAACAAGGAATATTTGTCTTTATTTAGTTTTTGTTTACCGGGTAGTTATCAGAGCAAGGAAAAAGAGTAAGGCTTCTTTTGGATAGGCAGATTTACCATGTGATATTATTTTCTCACAGGGTTTGTTACTGTCTTTTGCTAAACATTTTACTGCTTTATTGTTCTCTAATTCAAATTGCTGTTGCAGGGTATACTTTCTGCTTTATTATTATAGGGTGTGCCTACTGGTTTGTAATTGTTACTGTTTTGTGCTTACAGATTACTGCTGTAATCTTCTCTGATTAAAATTGTTTTTTGCAAGGTATATCTTCTGTTACTGCTTTATTTTCCTCTGTAGCAAAGTGTTTTTTGCAGGTTATATCTTCTGTGAAATTATTACAGGTGGTGCTTTAGAGGTTTTACAGTGTTATCTATCATTAGGCTTAGCTTTCAGGGCTACTGCATTTGTTGCTGATTGATTGTTTCTGCTCTTACCTCCTTGTTTCTTTTGTCTATGGTTATTCTTTTTTGGCAGGGGAAGGGCCCAGCCACCCACCCCCATCCCCAACCACCCCATGCTACACTCCTTTTATAGGGTAGCACAGTTGTGACATTTCCTATTGCAAAGCAGGAAGGGGCGGATCAGAGGGGTATCCACACAGTGACCTCACTTAGAGGGGCACAAGTAATTTAACTTGTTAAAACAAGTTATACAAAAACAAACAAAACAAAAAATCAAACGTTTGCTTTCATTTTTCTCCTTCTAATTGCTCAGACCAGGTTATAAACCTGGCAACTCATCTGGAATGGATATTAACTGCAGATACTGTGGGGCACCTTTCAAAAAGGCATGGGCAGAGATTGCATGCCTCACATTGCATATTCAGGAGGAAATGTATTATAAGAACTGCCCGCCATTTCCCTAACATCCAACTGAAGCACCTCGACCGCAGAGGGTAGTTAGTCCAGGAGGTTGGCAGGTGGTTAGGAAGGGTAAATCGGGTACCCCATCACTCATTGCTCTCCAACGTATCACCTCCACAAACCATATAAAAACTACAAATAGGTATCTGCTTCTATCTCTGAAATCGGACAAAGGGGCAGAGGACACTGCAGAGCAGGACACTGCAGCACAGGAGCTAGCACAACAAAACTTGCCCAAAACAGGGACCAAAACAAAAAAAGCAAGCAAACACTTCTGATCATAGGAGACTCCATGATTCAGAGAGTTGATACCTACCTCCAGCCAGGTATAATGGTCACATGTGTCCCAGGTACATCAGCGTGGAGAGACACTTGACTGCATTGCTAAAATTGTGCAGGAAGCAAGAGAAAACATTGACGTCCTGGTACTCACAGGGACTAATTATCTCACCAGCTGGTCAGTTATGGAGACCAAGGAACACCTGACCAGGCTGGGAGACAAATTGTCATCCATTTCATCTGGCATCTCCTCCTCTGAGATCCTGCTGGTCTGGGAGAGAGGGGCAGATGGACGGAAGTTCAGAGAAGGGGAGATAGGGGAGCTAAACGTGTGGCTCAAGGACTGGTGCCAGGAAAAAGGACACAAATTTGTAGATAACTGGCAACAGTTTTGGAAGCGAAAGTTCTTCAAATTAGATGGACTGCATCTGACTAAGGAGGGCGTCAGTGCATTGGGGCAGAAGTTTGACGTCTTTGCAGAATATTTAAACTAGCAAATGGGGAGAGGGGTGCAGCACCCGATACATCAAACAGGAAGAACACCCCTCCCTCTCAGCTAGTGATCAAACAGGAGTTCAGCATGTTTATAGTCATTTGCATCACCAGGTAAGGAAAACAGTCCGTCTCTCCATATGATGTGCAGGGGAAACGCCGGACCTCACCCAACAAGTAACGCACCGAAATCTGGCCAGTGGAAAATCATTTACACCAATTCCCGCAGTCTGGGAAACAAGATCCCAGACCTGCAGACAACAATGACAGAGGCTAAACTGGACATAGTAGCCATTAGCGAGACATGGTTCGACAGTAACCACATTTGGGAGACTTCAGTACCTGGCTATGTACTGTTCAGAAGAGACAGAGGTGAAAAAAGGGAGGGGGATGGAGTGGCCCTTTATATCAGTGAAAATATCAAATCTACAGAAATTCAGAATACACATAAGGAGACAGAAAAACTGTGGGTCACCCTGGAAACAGGAAATGGGACAGCCATACAAACTGGGGTTGCCTACAGGCCTCCAGACCAGGGGGAGGACATAGACACATTACTGTTAGAAGATATACACAACATGACAGCTAAAGGGGAGGTTCAGATAATGGGAGACTTCAACATGCCAGATACAGGTTGGTCAATACCAGCAGGAACATCCAGCAGAACTAGACACATGGTGGATTCCCTGCAGGGGGAAGGCCTCAAACAACTGGTACAACTATCCACAAGAGACAGGGCTATCCTAGATCTAGTACTGACTAATGGGGAGAGGATCACAGATCTCCAGGTAGAAGGTCACCTGGGGGCCAGTGACCGTCACATGGTTTGGTTCAGTTTGGCCTCTAAAACTAAATCATCCCATTCCAAGGCACAAATATGGGACTTCAGAGGAGCTGACTTTGATAAGATGGCCAGTAGAGTTAAGCTAGCCCTGGCAAGAAGAAATACAGGTGAGGGGGGGGGGGGTACAGGCAAAAGTGAGCAAGCATTAAGGATGCAGTACTTGAAGCAACATCCCATTGTGTTACAGAGAAAAGCAAGAGCAAAAGCAGGAGGAAACCACTTTGGTTCTCAAAAACAGTAGCAGAAAAGGTCAGAGCCAAAAGGCTAGCCTTCAGGAAATATAAGGGAATGCAGCCGGATGAAGATAGGGAGGCATACCAAACTTCCCTAAGGGAAGCAGGGAAGGCAGTAAGGCAAGCAAAGGCCCAAACCGAGGAAACACTAGCACGAACAGTAAAAGAAGGGAACAAACCTTTCTATAGATACATTAGTGAAAGACGAAAGTCCACAGGGGGTATTGCTAAGATCAAAGGGGATAAGGGGAAGTGTGTGGAGGAGGACCAAGGAAAAGCATTTATCCTAAATAGATACTTCTACACAGTATTTACTGAGGAGAAGGTAGGGCTGGGCCCACAGCTCAGCACCATGGACACAGGGGGAGGGAGGTGTGCACTACTCCCTTCACAAAAGAAAGGGTCCTACAAGAGCTTGCTAAGCTCAGTGTGGACAAGGCAATGGGACCTGATGGCATACATCCCAGGGTACTAAACGAGCTGAGGGTGGAACTAGCAGAGCAATTATCAGAACTGTTTAGTGAGTCTCTGAGCACAGGAGAGGTCCCAGAAGACTGGAGAAGGGCTTATGCGATCCCGCTCCACAAGAGTGGTAGCAGGGAGGAGGCAGGGAACTACAGACCAGTCAGTCTTGCCTCAGTAGTGGGCAAGATTATGGAGGCACTCCTTAAGGAAAGGATAGTGCAACACCTGGAATCCATAGGAGCACAGGATCCAAGACAGCATGGGTTTACAACAGGAAGGTCCTGTCAAACTAATCTCATAGATTTCTTTCACTAGGTAACCAGAGTGGTGGACCAAGGGGGTGCAGTTGATATCGCCTACCTTGACTTCAACAAAGCTTTCAATACTAGTCCACATAGAAGATTGATTAATAAGCTGGGTAGGCTCGGGTTGGGTCAGAAGTTGGTCATCTGGGTGGCAAACTGGTTGGTGGGAAGAAAACAGAGAGTGGTGGTCAACGGTATACAGTCAGAACAGATGCAAGTCACAAGTGGGGTACCTCAGGGCTCAGTTCTGGGGCCAGTCCTCTTCAGTATCTTCATCAGTGACATTGCAGATGGACTGGAGGGTAAGACTTGTCTGTTTGCAGATGACACCAAGATCTGCAACAGAGTAGATGATCCAGATGGGGTGGTCAGAATGAGAAGAGATCTGGATAAACTGGCACAATGGTCAGAAGAGTGGCAACTGGGGTTTAACTCAGAGACGTGCAAAATCATACACATAGGGAAGAGAAACCCTGAAGCCACCTGTAGGCTGGCAATCACAAAGGAAGAAAGAGACTTGGGCATCATCATCACAGATGAGCTGAAATCATCCAAGCAGACCACTAAAGCAGTAGGTAAGGCTAGAGGGATGTTGGGGTGTATTACTAGGGGTATTGCAAGTCGTAAGAGGGAGGTAATAATCCCTGTTTACAAGACACTGGTTAGGCCCCATCTGGAGTACTGCGTGCAGTACTGGAGGCCGCACCTGCACAAGGCCATTAACAAAATGGAGGCAGTCCAGAGAAGGGCAACCAAAATGGTGCAGAAAAAATATGAGGACAGATTAACGGAGCTCAGTATGTATACCCTTGAGCAAAGGAGGGAGAGAGGTGATATGATCAAAACATTCAACATATTAAGGGCATTAACGTGGTGAAAGAGTATAACATGTTTCAATATAAGAAAAATAGCAGGACAAGAGGACACAGCATGAGATTAGAGGGAGGCTGATTAAGGGGTAATGTGAGGAAGTTCTTTTTTACAGAAAGGGTGGTGGATGCATGGAACAGCCTACCACAGGAAGTGGTGGATATGAATACAGTGCAGGGCTTCAAACAGGCATTGGATAGGCATAAGGGAGCAATATAGATGAGTATGAATAGATTGGCTGTTGACAGAGTAAAAGCCTATGGCCAGGGCCCCGTGTTTACTGTGTCAGAGTGGACCAGCATTCTGCGGTAGGATCTCATACTTTCTGTGGCAGAACAACTGCTGATTCTGCGGCAGATAAATTGTGGTTAAACAGCATAACTTCAAGGGGATTAAGTCTTAATTTACCCTTTGACTGCCTTCATGCAACCACACCACTCCACTGAAAGTGGAACAGCAAGCCATTTAACTGTATGTAGTCTTCTTATCACAAATATTAAACTGCAATGACCCAAACCTGGTGTTCTCTTTTATTAACTTTTCCCTCCCACCCAGAATTTGAAGGCTCATCTGTTTTTCTGGACACTGGTGGCTTTTGCTGCTGTTCTAGGTTATAATTGGAGGAGAACATAAACACTCTGCTAAAACTACACAGAAGGCAAAACCTGCTTGGATTTCTTCTGGTTTATATTTGCAGTTAGCAGAAATAAAGAGAGACTCCAACTTGAAAGCCATTTTTTTTTTCTGATTTTGTTAAGTGTTGTTTTAGATTGTAATGTTTTAAAACTAGGAATACCCCAGCTGTCTTGCAACAAACATGTTGAGTGCAGTGTGAAAATGTTTTTTTTTTTTTGCGGTGGAATGTTGTCTTCCTATAATAGTGACGAAGGGTGTAAATTGCAGTGTCGGTATGATTTGTTGACTCCTGATTTTTCTTTTGGAGAACACACTAAAAAATGCAAGTAAGTCATTCTTATTAAGCTGGAGTAACTCTTCTCCTCGGGGAGTTGTGGTGTTCTTCAGTCAGTGACCCTCATTTCACTTACAGTGCCTTCAGAAAGTATTCACCCCCCTTGGATTTTGTCACATTTTGTTGTGTTACTACCAGAATTTTTAATGCATTGAAATTATTTTTTCCCCTTGATTCACACAGCATACTCAACAATTTAAAGGGGCAAAAATATTTATATTGTGTAACAAAAATTTATGAAACATTAAAAACTGAAATATCTTGTTTACTTAAGTATTCACCACCCTGAGTCAATTACAGCTTTGAGTCTTCTTGAGTATGTCTGTATCAGCTTTGCACATCTGGATTTTGGGATTTTAGCCCATTCTTCCTTGCAGATTTGCTCAAGCTCTGTCAAGCTGGATGGGGAGCGTCGGTGAACCGCACTCTTTAAGTCTTTCCTCAGGTTCTCAATGGGATTCAAGTCTGGGCTTTGGCTGGGCCACTCAAGAACATTCACCTTCTTGTCCTGAAGCCACTCCCGTGTTGCTTTGGCTGTATACTTGGGGTCGTTGTCCTGTTGGAACGTAAATCTTTGCGCCAGTCCAAGGTCTATTGCAGACTGATGCAGGTTCTCCTCAAGGATGTGCCTGTATTTGGCTCCATTCATTGTTCCCGCTATCCTGACAAGTGCCCCAGTCCCTGCCGCTGAAAAGCATCCCCGTAACGTGATGCTGCCACCACCATGCTTCATGGTAGGGATGGTGTTACATGGGTGATGAGCTGTGTTCAGTTTGCGTCAGGCATAGCGCTTTGCATTCAGGCCAGAGTGTTCAATATTTGTTTCATCAGACCAGAGAATCTTTTGCCACATGGTTTGAGTCTGCCACGTGCCTTCTTGCAAACTCCAGGCATGCTATTATGTGGCCTTTTCTCAGGAGTGGCTTCCGTCCAGCCACTCTCCCATAGAGGCTACATCTGTGAAGTGCTGCAGAGATTGTTGTCCTCTGGACAGGTTCTCCCATCTCAGCCATGGAACTCTGTAGTTCTGTCAGGGTGGTCATTGAGTTCTTGGTCACTTCCCTGACCAAGGTCCTTCTTGCCCGGTTGCTCAGTTTGGGAGGACGTCCTGCTCTAGAAAGAGTCTGGGTGGTTCCGTAATCTTTCCATTTCCTAATGATGGACTTGACTGTGCTCCTGGGAACTTTCAACACCCTAGAAATGTTTTTATACCCCTCCCCAGATCTATGCCTCCTCACAATTCTATCACAGAGTTCTACGGACAGCTCCTTGGTCTTCATGGTAGAGTTTCTGCTCTGACATGCACTGTCAACAGTGGGACCTTATATACAGGTGTATTTCCTCTGAACTCATGTCAACCATTTGAACTGACCACAGGTGGACTCCATTAAAGTTTTAGAGTGATCTCACAAGGAAATTGGATGCATCTGAGCTCAATTTGGAGTGTCATAGGAAAGGGGGTGAATACTTGTCAAATCAAGACATTTCAGGTTTTTATTTTAAATTACATGTACAAAAAATTCCAGAAGTTTCATTCCACTTTGACATTATAGAGTAGTTTGTGTAGATACGTGACAAAAAATCCCATATAAATGTATTTTAATTTGAGTTTGCAACATCACAAAATGTGACAAAATCCAAGGGGGTCGAATACTTTCTGAAGGCACTGTATGTATAGCAGCAATCAATACAACTCTCCATTCTGATTTTTTCCTTATCTGCTCACTCCAGTTCTAGTATACCCTGGTCCCCAACTCTACTGCAGCTGGGCAACTTGACCCGCTTTAAGAATAAAGCTTGATGCCAACACTTAGGCTGCAGGTTCAGATCTGCCATGAAATTACTCTCACACTTGCAGGTACAGATCTGCAGCCCACAACTCAAAACTGTGATTGATGTCCATCAGTGGGGACTGAGTCTTCTTCCCAGTCTGCCTAGCCACATGTTTCTGCAATCAGCTCCTCCTCTGATACCTGCCATCACACCGAGATAGAGTCCACCTCCATGGGCACCACTAAATCTTCTCACTTCTTGACTACTGCTCACCTACCAGTTCTTCCTTCCAAATTCATCTTCCTGGGACTCCGCATGCACTGTCCGCAGTCTCACAATGAAAAATTAACATGGCTGAGCTAGCCACACCTATACAACAGCAAATCATAACTGCTGTGGACCTAATCAAGCTTTACTACTCATGCGTCAGTCTCCAATAATACTGGCTAGATGGAGTTATGTAACAAGAGCCAGCATGAGTCAAGATGCCATACGGCCACTAGCTTTTCAGCTTTGTAGTGGGCGGCATCAGTTTGTTGCCCCTTCTAATGAGTATGTATGCCATGCCATACTTAACATATCAGTAGCTATGCCCTTTCCTTGTGTCACGGTAGAGCATCGTTAACATTTCTGTAGCCATATGGCTGGTTTTCCTGATTTCTGCAGCCAGTACTGATTTCTGCGGTCTGCCCTGATTTCTGCGGACACTGCTGCAACCGCAGAATTACAGAAAACACGGGACCCTGCCTATGGCGCATTCATAAGGTAGAAAAAATGGGCAGACTGGATGGGCCTTGCGGTCCTTATCTGCCATCAACTTCTGTGTTTCTATGTATTATGCACACTTGAGCGTACTTTATTCAATATATAAACTTCCATGCGAAACAGGTTATTTTGCAGCTTTCTTGTTTGTCTACTTTTTGGTTATCTTTTCCATGCAACAGACATTGTTAGGAGGGCTGTATCCATTAATACTTTATTCACTCTTTATGTACCCAATTATGTACAGTTACTGAAAACTGGGCATGCAAAGTGTTGCCAAGTACAGTCCAAACATTACTTAAAAAAATCTTCAGTCATGCTGTATGGATGACTGAATACCAACACCTCACAAAGCACATTATATATCTTCTGCATGACTGCTAAACTCTGAAAATGTTCTTCTTAATACAAAAAGCATTTTAAAACTTTCAAAATACATCAGAGCCATACCCCAATGTATATAAATATCTCATACGTCAATTGAAATGTTTTAAGTGTTGAGTTTAAAATATTTATGCACAAAACAGTATGCTTATTCAGGCTATGGATTTTCCAAACAGTTTGCGACTGAGCTGAGATTCAAGACTTCAGAAGTTGTCTTCATTGAAAATAACATAAAATAGAAATGTAGATTACAGGCAGCAAAAGACTGAGGGCCAAATATTCAAAGATTGGCACCCACGCTAACATGTTTAGCGCTGGTTGGCATGGGTGCTAACCTGGTTTTGCGCGAGTGCTCCTAGAGGGGCCATATTTGGAGGTCCAGGGAGCTCCCCTAAAACTGCGCAGTGCCAAGGTGCAAAAATACCACTGCACCTAGTGTCCCCCATGCATACCAGCATAGTAGGATATTCAAAGATTTGTGGTGGTGGTGGTAAACAGCCTCTCAAGTGGCGCTGTTTACTGCCATTGAAGACCACGTCTTAATGTGGTGCTAAGCATGTGCCACCTGAAGGCAGGGTGACTGTACTGCTACCGCCTGCCCCCATTCTCCCTGTACTGTACTTCAATATTCCCTGGTGGTCCAGTGTGTCCTCAGCCCCCCGATCTCCTGTTTGCTTAGTTGAAAACATTCTCTGGTGGTCTAGTGAGTCACCCACCACCACCCCGTTCCCCCAGTATTCATAAAGATAGCATGTCCTGGTGGTCCAGTGTCCTTCCCCAACAGCCCCCTACCTGACCCATTCACTGACATCCCACTTCCGTCCAGTCCCCCCTTACCTTGGGTCCTGATGCCCTATCAGCCAAATACAGTGACGGGCACAGCCCTCTTCTCACCTCCGTGGCTGGCCACCATATGAGCTCTCAGTGAGCGTATGGTAGAAACAGATGGTAGCTGCTTGCTATCCATCTGAAAATTGAAGCAGCTGGGGAAGCACAGGGGTAAGTGCAGCACAAACAGTTGCACTGCGCGTGTCCTGTTTTCTGAATATGTGACCCCATATGTCCATCTAGTCTTCTCTGGTCCTACTAGATGTATGTAATAAAGATTGTGTACACACTCGAGGTGCGGGATACCTAATAAACTACACAAGCAAAGCTTGAATGGTTTATAAAGGTATCTCATACCAAGTGTGTGCATAAAATCCATGTTACTCTCATCTCCTATGTTTTATTTTATATAATTATGGCAAAAGACAGTTACAAAGAATTGTGCATAATTTGACTGATGGATGTTGTTAATAAATTTTGCAGATGCTTTTAACATGTGCAAACTATTAAATGATTTCCACAAAGATATGATTTCAGTACCTTTCTTACAGTCACAACTGGAAATGAAAATTAACATGAAAAGTTTTTATTTTTTAAAATCAGTAATGAAGGCTCCATCTTGGAGTGCTATGATGACCGAGGTCAAGCAATAGATGTTTGACTTGCTGCGACTATTACTGAATGGAGCAGAAGTGGTTTTCAGTGCATGTACAAGATTGTTTGTTTTTTTCCCCCACTCACTGGCTGGCCTCTCTCAACAGACGGCCCCCCAACCCCTGCCATCTCTGGGACTTACATACTGGCATGGCTTGTTTCCACACAGCTTTCCCCTTTTGGCAGGGCCAGCAGGGGTACCCTCTTTCCCCTTCAGTAACCATGCTTTGTCGAGTCTGCCCTGAGCCTAGAAGGTGGAGTGGGGTCTGCAGAGGGCAGTCTGCTTAATCCTGCTGCAGCCGGTTGGTGATTTCTTCTTTACTGTCTCCCTGGACGCTTTGTAAAGTGCCAGCATGATGTTGCAGGTGTCTTCCAGAGGGAGCGTCCCAACCCTTTAGCTGCCTTGCTCACTCCACCACTGCCCCCCCAAGTGATCCAGGCTCACTTTCAAACCTGGGTTGGCAGACTTACGAGCAGTAGCACTGCCGCTGCACTGATGGGCCGACTGTACACAATTTTCTTTCCCGTAAAGCTTTTTGCCTTGCAGGTTGTCGCAGGTGGGCTTTGAACTCTGTCCCCATCTCCCCTGCCCACCATCTACCTCCCCCAGACTCACTGGACCCCAAGACCATCATGGATTGCCCCTCCCCCCCATGGCAGCACCAGGAAGAGGAGGGCTGTCCTCCTCCCACCCAATGACTCTCATTCAGGATTGGGGCCAGTAGTCTAATTAGTGGTGCGGGACTGGGGTAAGCGGACAGGGCTTCATGAAACCTGTGACAACCAATTTTCCTCTTTTCTCTACAAAGTCCCCTGCCACCGTGGCACATAAATGTGTGTACATGGAGGCGCACACATACTACTGAACCACAGCCCCTCCATTTATGTAGCTTGAGTGCTACGCTACCCCCAGGTGCCCACATGGTGGCAGACAAGGGCTGAGTAGGCATGCCTTCCCACGCCATGAGAGGAGAGCTGTCTAGCAGGTGCTCGATTCCCCAGACCCCGTCAGCCAAAGCTCATTCATGAACCTGGGTTGCCAGTGTGGTAGGTGGTTAGGCACGGAGTGTCTTAGCTCTCCGTGACACTGGGCTGGCTATACAAGAATGTTTTAAATTAGTGTCACAGCTTGAACATGAAATAATTGTATTAACGACACACAGCTGTTACAGATAACTTTGACTCATCCAACCTCCATTATGCAAGAGTGTATATAACAGAGACTGACAGTCATGGATTTTCTTGTATGACTGTAGATGAAATTGATTTTGTCTGTGGTGGCCAGTTCGACAGACCACTGACTCCGCTGTTTTAGCACCACGGCAGCTTGGATAGACTGCAAAAAAACACTCTTAAAAGGGACGCTTTATGCATTAAATTAGCTGTCACGACAGCTAAGTTCTAGTTATCTTTTTACAAAGGTGCAAAGTGCTGATCCACTGGCAAATAAACTACTTGACCCATAAAATGAACAGAGTGATCTGAACACTGTATGTTGGATAATTTGGTAGCCCCAACAGTATTATGGAAATTTCAGAATACAGTGCTAATGCTAACATTGCCATTTCATGGACTGTTTTTAAGCTTATGGAAACATAAGATAGGGTGTCATTAGATCTACAGCTTAAATGTATTATTACATTGTAGTAAACAATATTAGGAGTCTCTGAAAAAGTACCTTTTAAGGCATCACTAGCATATTTAAGTTAACATAAAGGACTCAATGTTGAAAAGTCTTGTGTAAGAGTTTCCAGTAACTTTATAGGAAGATTACAAGCAATTTAGGCACAAATTGTTTCTGCTTGTAATTTCCATGCAGGAGCCCTTTTTATCGCTGTTCATTTCTGTTTTCACAAAAGCACATTATGCCTCCCCCAAAAACCAAACTAAAGCAGTGGTTCGGATAGTGGAAGTAGTCGATTAATGACAAACACCTTTTGAATTTACACTACTATAGAAAGTAACTTTTTTTTTAAAGAAAAAAAAGATGCATCACAGATTTCATAAATTATGACCAGATTTATGAAATGAAAGGCAATGGGACATTTCCATGGAATTTCCATGTGGTGCACATTTTTGAAAAGTGGCCTTGGATGAGACAGCCCATCATTGCAGCATTAGCATTACCACTTGCAATGCTGATGACCTGAGTTTTGGAGTGAGTGTGAGTTGCGAGGGGCTGGCCAGGGGAAGCAGGACTGAGCAATTTGTGGATAGCTATCCTTCAAGGAAGGTGGGAGCTGTGCCCTGCACTGTGACCACCGCCTAGAAGATGTTAGGTGGTAGTGCAGTTGAGGCCACCAAATTGGAAGGGATGCCACCAGATGGTAAGCATCCCGGTTGAAGAAAAAACAGAGGAAAAAGCCAGTCCATTAGGGCGATGCCAACATCCCCTGCAGACTTTTGCACTACTGACCTAGCATGCCACCCACCACTGTAGTGGTCTTGGGCAGTGGTGAGCATGTGCAAGTTCAGAAGACATTAGAGGATGGGACTGGGGTTGCCGTCAGGGAGGATGCATACTGGAGGACAGGGTGAGAAAAAGCTTGATTAAAAAAGTGGCTTTGGGCTGTTTTGTCATTGCAGTGGCAGCATTGCTGTTTGCAGTGCCAGTGAACCAGGTTCAGGAATGACTCTGGGTTTCTGGGAAGCAGTCATGGAGGACTTGGGGGGGATTGAGTGTCTCAAAGGTTGTTTGCCTTTCGAGAAGGAGGACAATGGTCTTCACACTGCTGCCATCACCCTGGTGTTCCTGGGTTTCTGTGCAGGTGATACCACTAAGTGGGGGCGCACCTCACCATACCATCTGACATCACCACACACAGCACGCATGTCTGCCCTGAAACTTTTGCTGGTGACTATCCAGGGAAAGGAGGAAAAACACTTCTAACCAAAAGACCAGCTCCCTGCAGGCCTGCACTGCCAACTAAGCACCCTCCTTCACTGGATCCAGTCTCCAAAGGTGCTTGGTCCCCCCTTGATGGCTCTTTAATGAGGACTAAGCCATGGGAGATTGGAAGATGGGATAAGTACCTAGAGAAGGTGGATGACAGGCTAGAGGAGCAGGTTAGATGGGGTAGGTTGGCACTGGAGCATAAATACAGGATTGCAAAAAATATGGGCCCTCAGGTTACTGTCAAATTAATTCTGAAGGAATGTAATGCTTCATTTACATAGCACGCTTGTACAGAAGTTTCAGATCATTGTTTTCTGTTTGTTAGAGCAATGAAACTGGCAAAAGGTCATAATAAATGTAACAACCACCTCCTTTCAGTAGTGGGATGAGGTTGGTTACCTTGTGTGTCCTTCCTGAGACTGACAGTCTGGTGGTATGTCTGTAGGTGGAGCTTTGTGGGAGGAGTTTAGGAATAAAAGGTGCAACATCAGTCTAGGACAGTTTGAGGCAGCAAGGCAAATTTTATTTGTACCATGCTCAATCTCAGAGTCTCTGGGCGCCTTACGTTAGAAACATAACAGGAAAATAGGGATCAGCCTTTCATGCAGCAGAGATCCAGGACAGACCTGGAGCTATTTCTTTATTGGGGGATAGCCATGTAAAAAAATATTATGTAGTGGGACCATAGGAGGGTGAGGGAGCCCTGGAAGTGGGGGGGCCCTCAAGGGAAGCAACCTAATTGCTGGATGACATGGTGTGAGTTCTGCCCAGAAGACATTAGAGAAGATCCTGGAGGAATGGGGCACTCTCAGGAAAGTGCCCATGCAATGACAGATGCACATGGAAAAGACTGTCAGACAGGTAGAATATTTGTCTTCATTTGCTTGGGTGACCCTAGAAATGTGGGTCCTCAGGTTGGGCACCACTGCTGAGCCACATGGGGGAAATGGCCAGTGTGGCATGGGAATGGTTTTGCTGGGTATACACACGACTCTGTGTTGGATACTCGATGGTCTGAGCTTGCTCTTGCTAGGGACAGGGGAACAGCAGCAGGTGGCTGCACTGAGGAGCACTGGACCCCTGGATTCTTCACCTGGTAATGAATATACATTTGCATCTTAAATGTCACTCACTTGCATGGCACAAAATGGAACCAAGGAAAGGAAACAGCTACAGAGCGAGATGTAGCTCTGGGTAGTATGAAAAAGGCAATCTCAGTCCACTGTCTAAACACAAGGAATAGGAAGTGTGGGCAGAGCGTCAGTTAACTCTATTTAGGGAGTATTTGACTTCCAAAAATAAGACAAAAACTTCCAAAATAAAGAGGGAGGAAGTCATTGACTTCCAGATGTAAAACCAAAAATTAGATGACTTCCAAAATTGCAGGCTTGGAAGTCAGAAATTATGGATTTTTCTGAAAGAAATTTTTATTTTGCCATTAATGTATTATATTAACATCCATATGTTTGTCCTTCCTAGAATACTGACTTCCAGAGGTGGGATTCTGGAAGTATTTTGACTTCCAAAAAATTGGAATGACTTTCAAATTTGGACTCCTGGAAGTTTTAGACTTCCAATGAAAATAAATTAACTGAACCTCTGAGTGTGGGTGAGTGGATGGCCACGTGGGAAATGCACAAAGACCTTGATCACTTTGCTTGATAACATGAAGTGTGAATCCAAGAATCTATGGCTCATGCCTTCATGGTGAGGTAGCATTGTCAGAATAAGGGAAAATGGAAACTAAAGCACTAATCATTTACATTTTTTGCAAGTGCAGCTTTCCATTAGGAAGATGGGAGCTATGCAAAGAGCTAAAAGCTGTTTGGCAAATCAGAGGATCCTCAGTCTATACTGGGCACCTGTACAAAATAAAGCAGAAGTGGATATCATGGTACAAGCATCCATAAGACATATTGGTATTGTTACTGTGATGTAATGGGTGTCATTGAGATGAGATAATGTGTAGAAATGTTGATCAGACCGAGACAGCCTGTAGACAGAGTCAGGACCTGAATATGGGACACTGGGGAAATGTGAGAAAGATCTGAAAGAGGAGTGATATGCCCAAAAGCATAGTCCAATGAATTGTGATCTCTGGATCTTCAAACAAACATGTACAGTTTAATTTAACTCATTCACTCCACAGGAGCTCTTTGAGAGTTCCACCACCTGTGTCCTGAGTCCTGTATACTCTTAACACTGCATCCTGGGCCTTTCTAAGCAAAATCAAGCCATAATCAGCATGCCACAAACGAATGTGAATACCTCATGAACCGTACGTACTACACATAAAGTATGAGTGGTAAAGTTGTTCAGCACAAAATTACCTTTCCGCCAGTGCTATGCAATTAATTATAAGCATTTTTTTTCTGTACTAGTTGAAATAGCAAAAAAAGTGTTTGTTTTTTATGGCTATAAATGTAAACCATTTTTGGTAAGAAAATATGTAACATAGCAACACCAAATTAAGCATCCATACATTAGATGTAGGTACAAAAGTAATTTTGTACTAAAAAGCAATTTTTCTAATACACAACATGTATTTTTTCCCATTTTATTCAATGTGCTTAGGTGAGGCTTGAGGGACAAATGTCAGCCATACACACCACACCATATACAAATGCGAATAACTCCTAAAGTATATGTGATACACACACAGTATCAGCTGCAGAGTTGTTCAGCACAAAATTAGACTTGACTGCATAGCACCGTTAGAAAGGAAATCAAGTTCGGTTCACAAGTAATACAGAAAAATAGTGCTGACAACCTGAGAATTGTCGTGGGCACACAGGAAGTCTTTAGCTGCCGACTGAAGTCATTGTGGGAGACAAAGGGGATGATTTGGCTGCCACCTATAGGCATTTCCTGAAGGTAAGCCCAGTGAAGGACTTGTGTGTCAAAGACTTTGTTGTTTGTGATATTTTAAGTATGCACCGAGTGGGTCTCTGTGTGTCCCAGAGGAGCTCTGGACTGGACAATGTTAAATCAAATAAATTGGGTTTTAAGTGACAGTCTTGTGAGCATACCCCTAGATAGGGGAGGTTCATTGGGCCTTACTTGTCCCCCAGAGGATCAGGGGTGAGTAAGGCTACACAAAGAACCACTGAAAAAAAGTCCCATATAGTAAATAAATAAAAGTTTATTTGGTTGAGCGCCCCTTCCCGGGCGCTCTGAGCACTGTACAAGTGGGTAGGAAAATACATACAATAAACATGAAAACAATAGACAAAACAAGTGGGTAGGAAAACACATACAACAATAAACATAAAAACAATAGTAAGACAAAACAGTTAAAAAAACCCAATTTAAATAAGATATTGGCGCAGGTTACTAACTTATTGTAGCTCTAAATAATCTGAAAATGCTTTATAACAGTACTGTATATGGGAGGCATTGCATGATGCTGGCTGTGAAAGGGTGGCTTAATGCCTTAATCAGCTTTTAGCACAAAACACTATAAATGAAAGCAAAGGCATGTTTATCTACTTAGTAACTTGTGCAGATCGTGAATTGTTTACACGATGGCACCATCTTAGTACGGCAAAGGTTTAGTTTTCATGTATTGTGCCCCCCCCTTTCCCAGCCACACACTTTCAATATTTCTTTTGGCAGAATAGTTATTGGTATAGTTATCAGTTAAGATATGAGGAGCACTGATTTTCTGCTTTCAATGATTTGCCAAACTGAAGAGGGTGGGCAAATTCCTGACAGGAGAAGGCCGTTTCACCTGTCATTTGTAAACCCAGCCATAGGTGACAGATAAGTTCTTATTCAAAAAATGTACATGAATCCCTCTTTGCATATCTTTGGTGCAGGCCTTTCTTGACTTGGCTTGACTGCGTTAATGCACCCTATAAGGGCATACCTGGTTGTTAATAATGCCACCTGTAGCTTGTCCAGAATGCCATAGCAAGGCTTTTGACTTCCATAAGGAATGCAGATCATATCCTCTCGTAACTCAGGGTCCTGGGACGGCTGCTGATTGGGTGGTGCAGCATTGACTGTAACGTAGTTTTAGCTTAGAAGGGCATAAATGAGCTGGATCCCCAGTATCTCAGTGACCTCCTGACCCCCTGCAGCCCCGCCAGAATTATAAGGTCATTGGGGTGTTGTCCTTTTGATCGAATTCGGCTGGCAGTTGTGGTTTGCAGTCGCAGCCCCTGCCCTCTGGAACTTGATTGGAGGTCCTTTTCTCCTGCTCAGTTTTTATTTATTTATTTATTTGAAATATGGTACCTGGGAAAGGCACACTGAGTCGAGGCTTGTTCCAGGTGCTACCTGGGGAGATAGCTGTTTTTTTTTTTTCTTTTATCACCCACTGCTAGTGGGGCTCAGTGGTTGTTGTACCAATGATCCATGCCCCCCACCTCAGCTATTTGGGATCATGCTGCATGGCAGTGGGGGCTTTTTAACCTTTTGTTCTACCCCCCGGAAGCGCTGTCCCTGAGGACATAGGGACAAGGATGGAAGTCCAGGCTGTAGAGGTGGTGACACATGTCTCAGCCAAGCACCTAACAGCGTCTTCCCCTCCCACACACCGCTAGTCCTGAGCCACTGTCCATACATCCACAGGCAGCGGGAATGGGTCGGTGTGGCAGCCTTTCCCTCTCAGAGAAGGAGAACATCCTATGGGATGCTTAAACCTCCTCTCTCTGGCGGGCTCCAGACAAACCAAGCTTGTTCCTGAACCCGGGTTGCCGACGTTATGAGCGGTAATGGTACCCCTGCACTGATGGGCCAGCCCAAGATGGCATTTTTTAAAAAAAGAATCTAGAGTGCTTCCTACTCAAACAAGCTTTTCATTCTGCTGTTTCTGTGGCAGCTCGGGTTCAGTGCAGAAAAGTACAATGTCATAGGAAGTAAGAAAACAAGGAAGGGTAGCTATCATCAGTGACCCGAAACAACACAGTGCAGAAAGGTAGTCATCAAAGCAAACAAAATGCTTGAGTGAATTGCAAGGGGTTTCACGAGCAGAGGGGAGGAGGTTATATTGCTGCTGCTGTACAGATCCATGGTGTGACTGCATCTAGAGTACGACATACAGTACTGCAGATTTCGCCTGAAAAAGGACACCAACATGCTCTAAGCAATCCAGAGGAGGATGACAGACATGATCCAAGAGCAGCAGGGCAAGGAGTGTGAGGACAGGCTGACTGACCTCAACACGTACTCTTTCAAGGAGAGGATGGGGGAAGGGGGTGACATGATTGAAACTTTCAAGTATCCAAAAGGCAGCAACAAGGTGAATACAGAGGACCCCTTTATCTCAGTGGGAACAAGCCCATAGGGCACTGCTGTAAGCTGGTTGTGGGGGGTTCAACAAGGAGGTCAGAAGATGCTTCTTCACAGAATGAATGGTGATGGAATGGAATGAACTCTCAGCGGAGGTAATCTCTTGTAAGATGGTGGATGTATTCAAGAGGGGGGTGGGACAGGGTGAAGGGGAAGATCAGGGTTGATGGGTGGAGCCCACAGTAGTTTACTAGAGAAAGTGCTCCGCAAATTTAAGCAGACTAGATAGACCATAAGGCTGCCTTCTGCTGGCTGTTTTCTTATGTCATATGATTTATGGTGTCACTACAGAGTATTGTGCCTGCATTTAGTGGATATTTTACTCCCCACTCTTTTTATTTTTTTTCATGTATGTATTATTCCCCAGGTTACCGTGGTTCAGAAGGAATAAGGACTGACACCCCACTGTCATCATTACTGTAGATAGGGTCACCCTCTGGACTGTGGATATGGGTATAACTATAAGGGTCACTGCAGACTACAAGCTGACACTTGAACAACACGTCGGTGGTTATCCATAGTGGCATTTTTCATCTCTTTAACATCTCTTGAATCAATCAGTATCTTGTACCCGGGTGTCTGATTATGATAATCTGTGCCTTTCTTACATCCAGGTTGGATTACCACAGTGCTCTCTACCTAGGGTTATTTTGGAATCTGATATACTACCAGCAGATTGTCTAGCATACAGCAGCCTGGTTAATGGCTGGTACATCTCGCAGGAAAATATATCACCCCAGTACTGCACAATCTGCACTGGATGCCTATTCAGTGGCAAGATAACTTAAAGAGCTAGTGTACCACCCATTAGATTTTAGAAGCAGCCAACCATTACGTTTTATATCTGAGGTGCTTTTTCTTTTCCCTTTGTTTAATTAGAAGATTGTTTACCTGACGTTAGTAGGTGTGATGTATGGAACTTCTCTTATCCTGGCAGCTGACATATCTTGCTCTACTACCCCACACTACAGCATCAGCATTGTTATCTCACTGACTGTGACATCACTGCTACTTAGGAACAGCAAGTGAGTGACTGCCAGGTGATTCATCTGTGATGTCACTGTCAGTGAGATCATAATGCTGATGATGTAGTGTGGGGCAGTAGAGTTAGATATGTCAGCTGCTGGGCCAAGAGCTGTTCCACACATTTAACACAATATTATGACATAGAAGACTTTCTGATGAGCAAAAGGAAAAAGAAAAATACTTCAGAAATAAAAAGCTACAACTACTACTTAAAATTTGTATTATTTTCCTATCTGCCTGTTTTGGCTCCACTAGCTCTTTAAGGATTAGCTTGTTGGTATACAAGTCCACTCTTGAACCCTTCACAACCTTGGGGTCTAAGCCTGCTGGTTAGGCTAAGTCGCTCATCAGAGTCCCCAACGAGCGCTCAGCCCAGGCTGTTAAGTCGGTCACCAGAGTTTCCGGTAAATGCCCAGCCACAGCTGATAATGCCCGCCCAGCCCAGGTACTGTCGTCAGGCCCCGACGAGCGACCTGATGTTGATCCTCAGTGCCCATTGCGGACTCCTACGCAACATACTCCAGCGGGCTTGCCCAACCGGGGCCCCTTCTCACCTCCGGCCTCCCCTGAACACCTGGAGCTGGAGCCAGAAAGACGTCAACCTGATGATGCTGCTACAGGGTCACAACTGGGAGCCAACACCAGTTTCCTGGCAGACCCTCAGGACCCTTGCCTGCTGACCTTCCGGCAAGGCCTTCTGCCCTTCCGTCTCCATTGGTGGGTGCCCCCGGGGTGATGTTAGGCTCCCTCCCTAGTGGTCTGATGCTGGAAAATCGCCCCTCCGGGTCTTCCAACCCGTCTTTTGGGCCTTCTCAGGGTCCCCGGTCTGGCCCAAGGGCTGCTCTGCCATGACCAGCACCACAATTTAAGAGGCCAGGCTACCAGCCACTGCACTATCATACCCCTGAATATCTTCTGATGGGGTACCAGGAGTCAGGTCTCCCTTCGTCGGGGTACCTGCTGCCGGGCTATGTCCATAGTTATCCCATGCCTGGTTACCCACTGTCAGGGTACCAGATATCAGGATACCCGACGCTGGGTTATGGCTCCAGTTTTCAGCCAGTTTACCAGCCTGTTCCGCCCTCCCCCACCTCCCCAAGCACAGGCAGTTTTCTGGGCCATTCTCCAGTCCTGGTGGACCAAAACTAAGTGTCAAGTAGTCTTGGAATTGGACAGTCATCATCTGGTAACGGCCTGTACCCCAGTGCACCCGGATCTGATGCATTAGTCCCCTTTGCCAGGGGAGTACCATCCCTTGATGTCAGGCCTGATGCAGGGCATGGCTACCTCCCATAAGGGCGGACCTCCTGCTTCCCTCAAGGAAGTTTCCCACCTGGGAGCTGTATCCCCAGTCCTGATTCATTTGTCAGACTTGGATTCAGACTCACTCCTCTTCTTCAGTCTCTGGCTTCAAGACACCCCTACCGGAAGAACCCAAGGCTAAGGAGTCTCCGAAGTATCCTCTGGAGGAGTCTTCCTTTTCGGATCTCCTCAAAAGGATTACAGAGGCCTGTGATTGGAAGACTGATGACCTGGACCCCAAACAAGAGGCTGGCTGAGCATCGGGACATGCCTGAGTTGTCCCCAGTCCTCATGCCCCCTTGGCTGGAACCTCACAAGGATCTCACGTCCACCATCTAGCCCATGACCTCCTACATTCCGGCAGTGGCCAAGAAGGCGGACAGGACTTACTGTATGCCATTTTTGGCCTGTAGTGTCATCCAGCTCTTGATCTGTTCACTTCCCCATCCAACACAAAACGTCCCAAGTTTTGCCCGCTTGTTCCAGGGCCTGGTGTTTTCTGGCAAGATGCACTATCTCTTTGCTGGACAGGGAGCTTCTTGAATGTCTTTCCTCCCTTTCTGATCCTGCAGTGGGTGCTGCTCAAGTTGCAAGTGGAAGGGGCTCACATGATCCTGATCGCCCTGCTTTGGCTGTGCCAAATATGGTTCCCACTTCTGCAACAGCTGGCAGTGGAGCACCCCCATTCCCCTGCCCATCTGTCACAATCTCGTGTTCCAGGAGGGGGTGCTTTGGTTCATCCCGGACTCAAGTCCCTTCACCTTCACACATGGCACCTTCTGACATAGCAGCTTCATGCTATGGGGTTTCCTCTGTGGTGGCCCAAGTTCTTGTGGAGGTCAGAAAGCCTTCCACGAGGACCACTTATGCTGTGAAATGGAAGAGATTTTCCATTTGGTCCATTTCGATGGGGTGGGATGCTTTTTCATGCCCTGTTCCTCAGGTCATGGAGTACTGTCTGACCTGGGTCTGAGTTATTCCTTGTTGAAGGTCCACCTCTCAGCCATTTCCACCTGCCATATTCCAGTGGAGGACAAACCTGTTGCTTAGCTGGAGGTTTCCAAAATGTTTCTGAAGGATATCCTCCACTTGAAACCCCCAGTGCGTAACCCTGCCCCACCGTAGGATTTAAAAATTTTATTTCAGAGAAACTCACTTTACCTTCTTTTGAACCGGCCGCAAGTTGCAACATGCGCTATCTGTCCTGGAAAACGCTCTTTTTAGTTGCTGTCACTTCTGTTCAAAGGATTTCTGAGCTTGAGACCCTGATGTGTAAGGAGCCTTATTTAATTTTCCACCGAGACTGGGTCCCTTGCGTACAAATCCTAAGTTCTTGCCAAAGGCTGTTTCTGAGTTTACACTGAATCTCAACTACCAGTGTATTACCCTGAGTACTCTAATCGGGGGAGGCAATCATGCACATACTAGATGTTCACAGAATTTTGTGTTACTATACGACTCGGACAAAGTCAAGTCTGCAAAATGGATCAGCTTTTCGTTTCCTTTGCACCCAAGAGAGAGAGGGCGCTGCTGTTTCTAAGCAATGTTTGTCAAAATGGTTGGCAAACTGCATTTTGTTCTGTTACCAAACAAACCCCTGCCGGGAGAAGTCAAAGGGCATTCTTCCAGAGGCATGGTTACATCTGCTGCTTGCTTCAAAAATGTGTGTGCAGCTGCCACTTGGAGCTCCATCCACATTTTCACAAAACACTACAATCTGAACATTGCCTCTAGGCGCAGGGCTGGCTTTGGACTAGCTGTCCTTCAGGGCCTCCTTTCATAAAGTTTCCTGCATCTCTTTCCTGCCTCTCGTGCTTCAGACTTGTCTGATTTACACTGCTTGGGACTCAGTCCTAATGGTTAATACCTACTGCAAGAGCCCTCTCGACGTAAGATACTACAGTATGTAACAACTTACCGTAACAGTAGATCTTTGAGAGAGGCTCTTGTAGTACGTAACTTTCCCTACCACCTTCCCCCAGCTTCTGCTTCTTCTAGCTTTACTTAGGCTCAAGGAGCTCACTCCTTTCTCCTGTGACTTTGTTCTGAGGTCTCTGGCAGGAGAACTGGAGGGCGGGCTGGGGGACCGCCCACTATACAGGGTCATGCTGATGTCGGTCATATGACATCGGTGGGCGGTGCCCCATCAGACACTGCTAGCTAAAGTTTTCCATGTGGTTCTGACGCTGGGGGCGCAGTCCTAGTGGTTAATACCTACTGCAAAAGCCTCTCTCGAAGATCTACTGTTACGGTAAGGTCTTACGTAACTGTTCTATCTCCTGAACCCATATACATCTGCCTGCTCTCTCTCTGCTCCACTGACGCTGCCTTGTAAGTTTCCTTGTCCAAGTTAAAGCTGTCTGGGGATAGGGCTTTTATGATGACTGCGCCTGTTCTTTGCGATTCTCAGCCCACCCCACATTCACTCTGCCAGCTTAGAGGAGGCCTTCACGGGGGCAGTACAAATTCTATCTGTATCAGCGAGCATACTGCCTGAATTAATTATATTGATGTTTTTAACCATTATTTGTTAATTAATTCTTTGTCTGTTTAATGCTTCTTAATTTTAATTGTGTTTTTTTTTTTTTTTATCCATTTGGTGCCCTGAGCCTCCAGAAAAGGGCTCCTTGAAAATAGACATCCCTTGCCTTATTGTTTGCTGTATGTATCATGACTGCCAACTTGCTGAACTGCTGTTTATTTATTTATTTACTTAAAGTTGTTAACTGGGAGAGGCACACTGAGCTGAGGCTCGTTTCCAGGAGCAACCGAGGGGCAAGGGAGTTGGGAGGTTTACAATAAACAGTACATGGTTGAAACAGGAATACAATGTTCAGTAAGTACAATGTTAAAAATAGTTTTAGGCAAGGTATAGCGTGGATTTCAGGTACAATAATATGTGGTAAATACTGAGAAACGGAGAGAGGAGATATGGAAGGAGGAGAGACAGTGCCAAGAGGACATATTAGAGATTGGGGTAAGCTGATGAATGGGTGCTCGGGAGGAGCCTGTTTGTTGAGCAAAAGGTGAGCGTTCAGGGGAGAGGTCCACCATTACAGGGGCAGTAGTCCATGAACATGGGTGACTGGAATGGGTACGTTTCAGAAGACCAACAGACGGGACGTGTTTGATGTAAAAGGGGAGGGTGTTCCAGAGCAAGGGCAGTCTGTAAGCGAAAGCTGCTGTTCCAGAACAAGAGGAGGGTCGTGGGATGGAGTATATATGGGTGTCTTTAGACTGAAGAGGCTAGGAGGCCACAGGGGAGGGAGACAGAAGTGAAGAGAGGTTAGGGGGCAGGAAACTAAGCCAGAATTTAGAGATGATAAGAGATGTGGCTTTTTTTTGTATGGCCAACCACTAAAAGACTCCTTACCTTCTGTGTGGTCTGCCAGCCCCTTCGGTTGCTGGAGGTGCTGCTGGTGAGGACCCCATCTTGACTGTGCGAATAACTAGTCGGACGCATGAAATAAAGAATAAGGCAGGTTTATTTGCTGTACTGCAGATGTTCTCTTCATGAGGACAAGCCCCAGACTGATGAATCTCTGACTGACAGGCTTACATGGCACTGCCAGGCAGAGCAACAATTAGATGCATGCAGGTTCTAAGTGCTCTTAAAGGGATGGCAGCTTAACATTAAGCCCCATGCTTAATGTGTGCTTCACAGAGAAGAGTGGAGTAGTCAGCGGTGATGAAGGGAGGTGAGGGAGAGGGATGAGTAGAGGGACAAGTACTCTTGAGTTTTTGTAAGGGTATTTTCAAGTAATAAAATACAACTATCACTACTACATTTTTAAAATAGTTTTGTTTTCCAGGCCTCTTCTACAGACTATTTTCATTTACATAATTTATAAATAAGTTGCCTCTTCAGAAGGAGCTCTCAATGCATTAGTCCTAAGATTTCTAACTGGACAAAAAGTGCAAGTCAGGAGCTACGCTTTATTTCAAAAGAAGCGCTGTGCATTTTTTTTTCTTTAGGAAAAGACAGGGTGGTGACATGGAGACCTGCCCACTGCATTTCCAAAGGGCTCAGGAAACTTCATGTCCTTTGAGATTACTTAAAAAGATTAATTACCCGTCATGTGCTTTAGACCTAGAGCAGCTTTCAACTAGCCTATAAATGTCATTAACCTACAGACTAAGGGACAGGTCTAGGGTATTAAACATTTAGACCCCAGAAGGGTACCACTGCAGCTTAAAAATTACTTTGGCTAGTGAAACAAGACAGTCATTTCAGGCTGGTGTTTACGCTGAGCTCTTTCTGAAAGGTTGTCTTGAAGCTACAACTTCATAAATATCTAAGTGTTGTACTACTAGGTGTATACTGTGTATAGAAGGTTGTAGCAACAAATATGCTCTATGTATATAAGTAGGTTTGTAGGTAGGTATGCATGTGTGTTTGTATGTATGTGTAAGTGATAGTGTAAAACAAAGGGAGTTAGCAGTTTTTGCTTTCTTAGCAAAGTTGTAACAACTCTGAAGACAAATGACATTGTTTTAGCAGGATGGAATGACATAAATTGATGATTTTGGGGGAAGTTTTATTTAGTGTACCTGAATAGTATTTTTTTTTTTTTTGTTATGTCTAAGTCAGTTAAATAAAATGTACCCTCTTGTGTGACATTTGATCTGGTAAGTCTTTTATTATCAGTGGTAGTGCATGTGATTACACTAATTTAACAAAGATGATTTAGCAAATAGTGCCTTTGTATTGCTAAATAATTATAATTTTAAATGTTTACAAAATTTAACAGTGTTGGCATCTTCCAACTTTTAACAAAAGATGCTTGACGCAAAAAATAGCTTTAACTGACTTTTGCACTTAGTGGTTGGTGAGGTCTGTATTAAAGTAGATGATTCATACTGCGTGTACATAGTGTTGTGATTAGCAAAAACAACAGCATGTCCTTTAGGTTCCTTTTTATTTGTTTTTCTGAGGAAGGCATGCAGACTGTTATTGGCTGAAAGAAATTAGTTAGAATTTAATTAGAATATCTAGTGTTAGCTACTGAGGATTAACAAAGATTTATGTAAGCTGTTAAAAAGGACAAGGCCAGCGTGTGAGCTTTTGGTCAGGGCTGAACTACATAGCAGCTTTTGGCCAGACGTCAAAAAGCACCAGAGTTTGCCTGGGTTTGCATTGGAGTCTGCCCAGGAAGCACAGTGAAAGAGGAGTTTGTTCAAAATCTGTAGCTGCCTTCCTACACCACCCTGCCCTGTATACACTGCCTGTGGAAAAGCTGATACAACGTCAGTACTAAATGAACTAACAGCTTCTGAGTCTGGAGAAAGGGTCTGCTAGAGATTCCGAAGGAAAACTATGGCTTCAGCCTTTATGTGTGGCGTGGAAGACCTGCTTTTCAGTGGGAGCCGTTTTGTGTGGAACTTGACAGTAACAACTTTGAGAAGGTGGTACTCTGAGAGGCTAAGGGCATGTCAGCAAATGCTAAGGACATGGTGTGGACTCAGGGACATTTATCAGGTAAATGAAACATTTCAGTAGTGAAAATGGAAGCATTGTAACAGTTTTTAGTATTGATTGTATACAAGGCTATGCTTTTCTATACGTTTTCAGAATATGGCTAAATATATTACAAATGTTAACTACACTGGCTACTAAATGTAAGAGCTGATTTACATTGTTACTTTTTATGTTAAAGTCACATAATATAATTTCAGTTACAACCGTATATAAACCTTGGTTTTAAAAGGGGTTTAATATAGCTATAATATTCCTGAAATGGGTAATAACATTAGTGTTATGAGTAGCTTTTCAAGGTAGATTTCTGAGAACATTTATTTAATTCTGAGAATATTCGCTGGTAAAGGTTTTGAAAACTGTAGGCTGTTACTAACATGTGAATGGTCCCATACATACTGTATTTGCAGATCACAAGTGCAATACTTGTCAAGAGTTCTATTTCAATACCTGAAATCCGATAATTATACAGAATACTTATGTTTGAGGAGCCACCTTTCTTAAATACTACCTTACATGTAAAAAGTTATTCTACTGAACACCAACTGCTGAAAATATTGTCATGATCATAAAATTATATCACAGTGGTTGTTACTTGATGCATAGTTTTTCATGCTTCTACAGGTAGTGCTTAGTGGCTAGATTATTGATATTTTCTCTTTTTCTGTGTTTAAAATATTAACTGCTGTGCCTCATGATGTTGCGAGCTGAGAGAGAGAAAGAGAGAGAGAGAGAAAGAGAGTGTGTGTGTGTGTGTGTGTGTGTGTGTGTGTGTGTGTGGTGATTCTACAAAATGGTGGTTCCACTACATCTGGAGTTAAGTATGCTTAATCTGAGAAAGCTCCATTCACCTAGCCAGTGATTCTGACCTACATCAATGCACCTTAATGGCTCATTTCCAGATGTCGTTTTTAGGACCATATGCATATGGTAGTCCATTTGATTTGATATGATTTCATTTTAATTGTGGACATACAGTAAATAGACCTGTTCTGGGTAGGGAATGTGACTACAGGATGTCATTTTTTAAAGTCACGCACTGCTCACATATTGCTGCCATGATTGGGCAGTGGGAGTGAATCATGCTGCCTGATATACAGTACTTCACTCATTCTTACAGGCGGCACTGAACCTCTTTGAGAGTGAGTCAGTAATGGTGGTTAGTATAGTCAGAATGTCTGCAGAGCATGGTATTTTAGAAGTGCTGTCACACTGTTCCTGCTTCATCCCTGTAGCAGTGAAATATGGAAAAATCTTCTATATGGAATAGTTCTAATAATGATTCCTCAAAAAGTCCAACTCAGTGAGGCTATGTATAAAAAAATGGAAATGTTATCTATTACTGCTGGATAGGAAATTGGTCAGGCCGCAGCTCGAGTACTGTGTACAGTTCTGGAGACCTCATCTGAAGAAGGACATAGTGCTTCTGGAGAGGGTCCAGAGGAGAGTGACTAGGATGATTCAGGGCATGGAGGGGAAGCCTTATGAGGAGAGACTGGAAGAGCTCGGGCTTTACTCACTGGATGAGAGGAAGGACAGGGGAGATATGATGGAGGTTTTCAAGTATGTAAAAGGAATAACCAGGAGTGGAACCAAGGAGCTGTTTAGGCTAAAAATGGGGGAATAACCAGGGGCCATGAGTGGAAACTGGAGAGGGGAGCGTAGGCAGCATTGTTTCACTGAGAGGGTGGTGGAGCCGTGGAATGCGCTGCCTGGTAGGCTGATGGAGGAGGGCACGGTGTGGAGGGCTTCAAGAAGGGGTGGGATAGGTACAAGGGGAAACTGAAACTAAAGAAGACCCTCGTGGGGGCTGGGGGGTGGTAAGGCGAGCAGCCACTATGTTGCTGGCTTTCGAGCAGACAAGACAGACCATTTGGCCTATTCTGCTGGCTTTTAGGATGTTAGTGTGTTAGTATGAAATTGGGAGCATGAAGCCACATGACCCTGGTGCATAAAATACTTTCTCAGTGTTAAATGCAACACTTGCTTACCCATGTATTTTTTTTACTTGACACATCACCCAGCTTAAATTGGTCTCCAAAAATCATCTTAAAATACTGATTAATGACATACATTCCATTATTAGGTGTAAAATCAGGTTAGGATTTTTTTAGGACTTGTGCAAAAGAAACTAAGATGGAATGGTGTGAGGTTATAGGTTAGTAGGGGTGATTGCTGGGTGTCTTAGTGCAATTACTGCCCCACTCAAACAAGCTGTCCTCTTCAGAGATGGATCTGCATTACAAAAGTCCACAGATCAGAGTATCAGTTGGCATGTTCAGCATCTAGTCTATGGTTTATGTGTAGCTCATTGTTATGCTAAACATTAACATAAATAAGAACATTTGGGCACAGTTCAGTAACACGATTAGGTAGCATATCCTGGAACATCGCAAAGCATAGGAGATAAAGCTATGCTGGAATTATTTTTCTGTTCATACATACATACATGCAAATTTAGGGAGGAAAGAAGACTGCTGGTCCATTGAGTTCCTTCCTCCCACCATTTCAGTGAGAATACCCTGTTGTTCCTTTTTCTTTAGTGTACTTGACGAATCTTACTTTGAAGATCAGCTGATACCACATAGTCCGGCAGATTATTGAAAGTGTTCACTCATTCTGGGAAGTAGTCCTTCCTGATGTTTCCCTTGAAACGTCCTCTTTTCTGTGTCACTGAATGTCCCCTTGTTCTTTTATATTTGTGCATCTTGAAGAACTTCACTTAATCTGATGGTGTTATCTTTTTTAGGTACCAGAATACTGTAATTGTTTCTCCCTCTAAGTATTCTCTTCTTTTTTCCATGGACAACTGATCCAGTGGTGCCAGTCAGTCATCATAGCCCATGTGTTCCGAGCCATTAACCATCTTGTTCAAACCCCAGGAAATCTTACTGTATTCTGACTTCTGCAGTATGGTCTCACCATAGGACTGCCCCAGAGCCGAAATGGTCAATAGAACCTGTACAAATGATGGAATGCTAGATTCAAGCTCAGTTTTCAGATCACAGTCCCTGGTAAACAGCTTCTAAACTGTCAGATTCTTTACTCCACTTGCCTCAGTAAGATGTCTCCGGAGAGCTCTCCTTCATCACTTCAAGAACTTTAATTTTCTTGGTTTTTATAGAGTAAAAGTTTATTTTGTTGGTATTCTTTTCATTGTACTTGGTTTTCAGGTAGTAATTGTTTAGATTTTATTGTATTAGGGATAAGTAGTCATTTTTCTTCTTGGTTCATTAACCGGGACAAAACCGACAATCTCCGTATCTTTTGTGGTTTTTGTATAGATATTTAGTTTATCTTTATTTCCGACTCGGTATAGTCGGTTAGTTTTAGTGTAGTTTAATTGGGGTAACTTCTGGTTTTTGTGGGTCTTTCTCAACCTGGCTAACCCCTGGGCTTGTTTACATTTAAGTTTCCAGGGTAATTCCTGGTGTCTGTATCAGTTCTTACAACCGTTTAAAAAAAAAAAAAATAGTGTGTGGTATCTGGGTTATGTCACAGAAGGCTAAAAGGAGAACAGGACCCATAGGTTTCTAGCACTGTACCGAGTGTGGGGAACTTTTTGCTAAAGCAGATCCACACCTTATTTGTTTGTTTGTTCTGTCTGGGGTATGACCACCTTCAGACAGACTGTGAAATCTCCACCAATTTCCTTCCGTCTACTATTGAAAGAATACAAACAAGTCTAAGGGAGAAAATGGCTGAGAAAGCTGCTAATCCAGCCAGTGAGCAACCAGTTGAACCAGAGTGTCTGCCCTGTGACAGGGGTGATAGCTCCATTATAGGGAAACAATGGAAAAGTCACAGCTTTACCCAGGCACTACAAAATTTCCTGATTAGTGCTTTCAGACAGTAACATTTAAAAAAAAAAAAATACTCCAATTGATTTTTCAGTGATTTAAGCAGTGGCCTTCAACTTTCACTTTCTGTTGCTGGCAGCCATCATTTCATGAGTAGCAGAGACCTTTCTGAGCTCACTTTATGCTAATATGTCCTGCCAACCAATAGCTGAGGTCAAACAGGCATATTAGCATACAGTGAGCTCAGGAGACTCACTGCTGCTCACGAAATGGCTGCTGCCAACAACAGGAAATGGAAGTTGTGGGTAACTGTTCTAAATCAGTAACTAAAGTTGTTACTGTCTGAAAGCACTAATTGAGAGTTTCTGTAGTGTCTGAGGAAAGCTTTGTCTTTTCCATTGTTTCCCTTTAAGAAAAGAACCACGGATAAGGCTGCTGAACCGGCTGTCACAGTTAAAAAGAAAAGGAAAGAAAAGCATCAGGAACCGTAACCAATTTCAACTGCAGTTCCTTCTGCTGAGGAGATTGCCTACATAATCAGGATTATACAGTTTCTACACTCTCTGGTTCAGGTTGGTAAACAACCGGTTCCTCAAACTCCCGGTTTACAGGCCCCCGGTTTAATAGACCAGAGTGGGGAGCTTTTTAACACTGGTTATGGTGAAGAACCAGAATGATGAGGATGAAGATGAGGACTATGGTGAACCCGTAGATCTGGATATTTCTTCTGATCCACATAGACCAGATTCCCCTGATAAGGGAACTGAGGATTCTTTGCTTTTATGAAGCAAGTGGCCCAGTCTCTCGACCTCCCATCCCAGGAATCAATAGAGGATGATGAGGAGGAAGAGGACTACAAAGAAATGATGGATGTCCCCCCATCTAAAAGGTTGCTTCTTCCACTACACAAGTCCTTAAGAAAACAAACCATGAAGGTCCTGTAGACCCCCACTTCTGTCCCTCCTACAGACAGAAAGGTGGACAGAAAGTACTGGGTGGCTAAGACTGGGGCTGATTTCTTGTTTGGGCACCCCAGCCATGAAGGTGTGGTGCAGGCTGCAGCTTGTGACAAAACTGGCATCCCTCTGGCCTCCCACCCCCCAAGAAGAAGATTCTAGGAGGATGGACTCTATTGCCAAGAAGGTTTACTTAGGATCTTCCCTGTCTATTGGGCAGGCATCTTACATGTCCTGTATAGCCAGGTATCGGAAAAAATATATGGTCCACTGTGTTGGAGATTGCTAAGGCAGCTCCCCCTCCCATGGCTGCCGACCTGGAGGAAGCTGCTAAAAGGGGCATTGAAGCCTCAAAAACACAGTTTAGGATGGCAGTGGATGCTAATGACACTGCCTCCAGACAGATGGCTTCAGCAGTGTCTCTAAGGAGGTTTGCATGGCTCAGACCCACCAACCTCTCACAGGACACTCAAAACAAATCTATGGACTTTCCTTGTGACCCTGTGTCTCTGTTTGGGGAACAAACAGAGGCATATATGAAAAAAATGGATGACTACAAAGCTGCTTACAAAAGTGCAGCAGTCAAGGAGAGAGCTACCAACTCCCAGACACACCATCCAAGGGGTGGCAGGGGTAGAACTCCCTTCAGGCCGTTTTTCCAGCCTCAAGTTTTTGCCCAGTACCAGCCTAGGGGATACTTCGGGGCAGAGGCAGGAGGGGTAGTGACCGCATGAGCCACACTGTCCAGCCAATAGCACAGTCCAAACAGATACCTGAGAGGACTGTCTGGGTCACCTCCCCTATTCCAGTAGGGGGCAGGCTGGCCCACTATTTCCAGGAGTGGGACAATATCACCACAGACAAGTGGGTCCTGGAAGTAGTGGGCCAGGGACTTGTCCTCAGCTTCAAGGCAGTGCCCAGGCTGAGATCAAGGGCCTTCAAACCAACCTCTTCATCAGAAACAGCCTTGCTCGAATCAGAGGTTTCAAACCTCTTACTGCTTATGGCAGTAGAACCAGTTCCCCCAACCAGTTGGGAAAGGGACTCTATTCAAGGTACTTCCTTACAGTAAAGAAAACAGGGGAGTGGCGACCCGTTCTGGATCTCAGACACTTAAACAAGCATCTGGCAAAACCAAAATTCAAGATGGTCACTCTGACTACCATTTACCTTCTCTAAGACAGGGAGACTGGCTAGCATCCCTGGATCTCAAGGATGCCTATTTTCTTATCCCAATCAGAAGGTCACACAGAAAATACCTCGGGTTCAGGTTACCTTCAGGACATTACCAGTTCAGGGCAATGTCTTTCGGACTCGCAACCGCTCCAAGGGTGTTCCCAAAATGCCTGGCTGTGGTAGTGGCTCTCTTAAAACAACAAGGGGTGTCAGTATTCCCCTACCTGGATGACTGGCTCATAGTGGGCCAGTCATACCAACAGGTAAAGAAGTCTCTGTCAATGACATAAGACACTCTCTCCTGTCTGGGGTTCTTAGTGGACCACAAAAAGTCAGTTCTAGAACCAGTTCAGCTGCTCAGATTCATAGGGGCAGAACTGGATACACTAAATGGGATGGCTTACCTGCCTCAAGACAGGGTGGACAACATTATCCAGGTAGCCAGTTCCTTCAAACTTCACATCTCCAGGCCAGCAAGGTACTTCCTGCAATTGCTGGGCCACGTGGCAGCTTCCACAGCAACTGTGTCAGGGGCCAGGTTCCAAATGAGGGACATTCAGTTTCACTTAAGGGAACACTGGTCCCAAAGAAAGGAGTGTCTTTCAAAGTTGGTGACAGTCACAGTCACTTGTCTTCAAGCATTGCAGTGGTGGCAGGAAAGAAGCAATCTTAGGCAAGGGTGCCCTTCCTGCAGCAGACCCCTCCCTGGTACTCGCAACAGATGCCTCCCTCCTAGGATGGGGAGCACATCTGGGGAACTACACTGCTCTTGGCACATGGAAAAAGCAGGAATCTCTCCTCCACATGAATCTTTTGGAGCTCAGAGCAGTTCTTCTGGCTCTTCAGTCTTTTGTCGATGAGGTCAGAGACATGGTGGTCCAAGTCAGAACAGACAACACAACCACCATGTACTACATAAACAAGCAAGGGGGAACAAAGTCAACCCCCCTGTGCACAGAGGCAATATCATCCTCCCTTCCTTCCTTTTGTACTCTGTGCCACTTGTCCCTCTTAAAGGAAGAGATCCAGACCTTGTTTCAAAAGCGTGCTATCGAACCAGTTCCTCCTCAGGACAGGAACAAAGTGTTCTATTCCAGATACTTCCTAGTCCCAAAATGGATGGAAGATCTATGTACTGGTATTGGATTTTCAGAGACTTGAATCTGTACATAGAATGCAAAATGTTTGATTGTTTCTCTGGAAGCCCTGATTCCCCTATTACAAACAGGGGACTGGCTTTGATCTCTGGACATGAAGGATGCATACCTTCACATCGAAATCAAAAAGCATCACAGACAGTACCTCTATGCTGGAAGGCAGGCACCATCATTTCAAAATGTTGCCCTTTGGCTTGTCTTCTGTGTCAGTTGTCTTTTCAAAATGCTTTGCAGTGGCTGCAGCAGCCTTTCGCAGGGAATGGCTTTATATCTTCCCTTATCTGGACGATTGGCTCCTGAAGGCCAACTCCAGGGAAGCTCTCCTTCGCACCCTATCCCGAACACAACAGCTCTTTGACAGATTGGGGGTTACAGTGAATGTGTCAAAGCCTGTGTTGACTCCATGCCAATGACTGCAATACATAGGGTTGGTCTTGGGCACAGAAAAGGGCTGTACCTTCCTGCCCCAGAACAGGGCAGACACCCTCATAGCTCAGGCACTCTTAGTTCACAGGAGTCACTATGTCTCTGACAGGTCGGTACGCATCTCCTGGGCCGGATGGCTGCTGCCATATTGATTGTACTGTTAGCTATGTTTCATAAGTGAATCCCACCATGGACGTGCAGGGTCCAGTGGGATTAGCTGACAGATGAGTTGGAGCAAATGGTCCACTTCATGTCATGTCACCTCACCTCTGCACAGAGCATTGCTGTGATGGATGGACCACTACTTTTTACTGAAGAGCATTCTGTTGCTTGTAGCAGGTCCTGTACAGATCCTCATCGCAGATGTCTTGGTTTCCGGTTTGGGGGGGGGGGTGCTTGTCTTGGCCCCTTCCAGATGCAAGGGTCATGGAACAAGGCGGAGGCTGAATTGCACATAAATGTCTTGGAGATGGGGGTTGTTTTATATAGCCTCCAGGCATTTCAGAATCATCTCTGGCCTGGTCCTATGTAAGACGTACAGTGTCGGTGTAATGCACTACATCAACACACAAGGGGGTACTCATTCCTGTCCCTTCCACAGGGTAGCAGTGAGAGTATGGCACTGGATGATGTCTGATGACCTTCAGATGCCAGCCGTCTTTCTCCCAGGTCTCCAGAATGTCTTGGCAGGCTGGCTAAGGAGATCAGTCTCTAGTTCACAGATGGTAACTGCTGACCTCCTTGGTAAATGATCTTCTTGAAGTTGGGTCATCCAGAGTTGGATTTTTTGCCTCCCCACACAATGCAAAACTGCTATGTTGAGATCAGGGTCGGAGGAGCTAGCTTTCGGAGCCGCCACCTGTATTTGCACTTCAGTGCAGGGCTGGCGCTCTGTGCATGCACAGAATCGCATTTTGGTTTTGTCCGTTCGGTGGCTTTTTGAGTCACCTTTCCGGTGCTCCCAGTCCCTGTGTTGAGCAAAACATGGACTGGAGACCCCAATGGGACCAGAGAGGTGACAGAGAAGCAGAAAAGATACTTTTTTGAAGCGGCTCTGAATGTTAATGAGGAGAGCCTGTCTAGCTCTGGGGAAAATGGTTATCGGCACTAGCGACAGGCAGGAAAGTGGATAAAATTTATAAGTAATGTGATGGTGTAAGAGGGACAGTTACCTACCTGGGGGAAGGGGGGATTTGTAAAATAAAAATGTGTGTTTTGGATGCACCGGATCTGGAAAGTTGGTGCACCTATGGACCGGAATGGGACTATGTGGCTCCCTGGGGGTAGTCTAAAATAGCTGCAGTGATGGGACAAAGGCTGAATAAAAATGTAAGAGGCTGGCAGCGATCAACAGGAGAAAGAGGCTGCTTTAAAACTATGGGGCAATTATAAAATAAAAGTAAATGTTTTGGCTACACCAGGGGGATAAAGTTTAATCATGATGTGGACTTTAGTGGTGTTTTTTCAGTCTGCAGCCATATTTGTAGCCATGTGATGCCAGCTCAGCCAGTCTAAGTGCCAGGATTTGCCAGGAGGACTGTGGGACTGGTTGAAAAGACTCTTGGGGAAAAATACTGGGAAAAATCTAGGCTTCTTTTTCTTAGCCACTCAGATGTCGAGGAGGCCTCATACATATTAATTTTTGAGAAGGACAGTGGCTCCAGCCAATGGGGAGTTGCCAGAGAGCTCCCAAAAGAGAAGAACTTTCGATTTCTGGTTCAGTTCGTTGGGGCCCCTCCAGAGGGAGGGGTTCTCCAGCCCCTATGCAGAGAATGGGGCTGCAAGGCTGGGAAAGGGCCTGCCTGGGGGCTGCCAGAAATTTGGCCCCCAGGGCTGGTCATGCTTTTACCCATTTGGAGAGTGAAAGGAAGTTTGTTCAGGCAGCTTTTCTGAGAAGAGAGAGAGAGAAAGCTGCAGGGTTTTGCTACAGGCTGCTATGGTAAGAATACCTGAACTGTAATACAGTTTGGACTTTCAAAACAAGATTAAAAAAGTACCTCCAACTCCATCAGGAATGTACTTGCTGATATCTTTCCATCTGTTGATATCATATTTTTATTGAATATCTGTATTTGTTGTTGTATTTAAGGTATGTTAAATTGTTTGTATTATTTGTACCTATGTCTGTTACCACTTGTGTGTGAAAACGGGCAGTAATGCTCATCAGGCTTACATTAAAAATGAAAGAAGTGGCACCACAGCAGTGAAAGTGTTCAGAGAAAAGGTTGACCGGATTTGGAAAACGGATTATGGAAAATGGTCTGGTCTTTTGTCGAAGAGGATGGAGAGAGAACCTCTTCTGTTTTTGTCTGCACCACATCGGTGACTCACCAGGAATGAAAGATTGGTGTGAGATATTTGTGCAAGGAAAAGGTTCTGTCTGACCCTGGTAAAGACACAGCATCTGAAGAGAAAAGAAAGGATAAAAGGCTTAAGGACTGGTCTTTGGGAACTGGAAAACAGATTACAGAAAATGGATTGGTTTTGTGAGGCAGAGATTGAAGAGAGAGCCTCTTCGATATTCATATGCACATGCACAGTGAGAGAAATATTTGTTTTTTCATCAGAGGGACTGAGACAAACCCTGTATGAGAGAGAGAGAGAGAGAGATTTTTGGGAACTATGTGTGAGCCAGAGCAAGAGTGGCTGCTTTCTTGAAATAGAGAGACTGTGAAAGCAAAGAAATGGCAAGGGTCCTAGGCTCCAGGGACCTGCCGCGACTGTTGAGGTCCAACTGAGGAAAGAAACTGATGTGAAGTTGGATGTTCAGACTAGACTGCTTGGGGGTCTGGAAAGCAGGAAATATAAAGAATCTGCTTTGGCTCTACAATGGAGCTGGTGGGCTAATGAGACGAGAGAAGAGAGATTCCCAGCTAATCCAGAGCCAGGTGGGGAACTTGCTAACCCCACCGAGTGGGGTCTGCAGGCTGCAGGGGATCACAGGTTTATGCCCGAGTGCTAGGGCACTCTGACCTGTGAGGGAGCTGGGCTGTGGAGCCACTCCTAGGTCTGGATCCTCTGTGGTCTAGTGGGCCTTGTGCAGTAGCTCTGCAACGGGCCTGAATAGGCCAAAGGGAACAAGCTTCGAGACCTTCAGTCAAGCTGAAGATCCAGTCTGCAGCATCCTTGCCCCTTCTTAAAGTCTGCCAAGCCATTTGAGCCTAAGGTTCTGCTTTACTGTTCCACCAATCCCAGGACTTCAGTCACAGTGCTACCAGAGGACTGATTCCGCAGAACTGTGAGTAAAAGCCAAGAATTGCCTGCACCTGGGGGAATGTATATAGTTAACTGTGTTCACCTCAGGTTATGTCCACTGGTGTAGAAAAGTTTAAATCATTCAAGAGGAAAAATGTAAAAAATTAACTTGATTCAAGTAAGCGCGCCAACGCCGGCCGACCAGCTGCACCACAGTCGTGCATCTAGAGGGCTGGGTACCCAGGGATAGATTTCTGAATGGGTATCTGAACTGGTACCAGCTAAGGGTCTGTGCAAATCAATACCTGCAGCAGTTAGCTAGATAGAGAGTTGGAGGCTGCACTAATTAAAATGTGGGCTGAATAACAAAGGGAGAAATAATTGTTTGAAAAAATGCCAGCTGTAAATGATAAAAAATTTTCTGCTTAACTTGTAGACCATTATCCCCTTACTAACCCTCCCCATGTAGATAAATGTGGTGGTACTGTTTTGAAAAAGTTTTGCCTCGAGAGCCTCATTTAGTGAGCATATTATTAGCTGAAATTAAAAATGCCAAGCGTTGAAGTAGGGGGATTTTGGTTTATGGTATCCATGTGTGTGGGTGACTGTATGGGGTGGTGGGTTGGTACAGCATTCCAGGGGGTTGTACTGGTAAAAATCATACCCACTTAAATTGTGATCTGGGTGGAGGCACTGCCGTTTTATTTTCATTCTTGGAGAAAGGACCCCCGGTAACAGCAGAATTGGAACCCAGGCCCCTTAACCTTGGTCTGGCCAGCAAGGCAGGGGTAGTAGCCCTCTTTATAGATGGCACCAGGGCTAAAGATTAAACTGGAGGGTGTGGTACATACCCACTCCACCACAGCAGTTGTCACTTTCCTGGCAGAGATGCACTCAGTGCCTATTGGGGAAATTTGCAGAACTGCAGCTTGGAGCACAGTGCATATCTTTACCAAGCACTGTGCCCTGGAGTTCCATGCCAGGCAGCATGCTGTCTTTGGCAGGACAATTCTGACTGGATTACTATCCTGCGTCAGCACTGAGCTCCAGCCTGTCTGGTCTAGGGACTTTTCTCTGAGCTTGGTACTCTGACCCATTAATGGCAATTTATGGAGAAGATTGATTCTTGGAAGGTATAACAGTTGTGTACTTACTGTAACTGTTGAACTTCTTACCGCAGGGGTCCTTTAGCAGCTAGCTAACCAGGTAGTACTGCCTCAGAGGTGTGGTTTAAGCTAATTAATTAGCATCGGCCAATCAGGAGAGACTTTGGGGGTGTGCTGAGAGACTGCCCGAGAAGGCACCAGAATTTTTTCTTCGCTGACTGAACAACACTGCCTATGAGGTGTTCCACTCAGTTGGCCAAGAAAACAAGTTTTCTTGAACTTTTGTGGTAAAATCTTTTCATTTTACTTTTATTTTACAGTGGTGAGTATTATTTAGCTGTTTTATCGTGGTTCCCCTCAGTTCCCGGGAACCACATTTATCAGTCGGTTCTGTGGTTCCTCCGCAGTTCCCGCCTATATTTCTTTTCATTTATTTTAACTGCGTGTATGTATTTCAGTGGTTCCTTTTAAACCTTTTATCGCAATTCCCTTTTTTCTTCAGGAACCACAATTTTAGTGGGTTTTTTACTTCAGAAATAGCAGTTCAAACAACATGAAGTCTTGCTATATTATGACAATTGCAGTATGACCGCAGGTTAGAACTGCTCCCGTGCAGGCATGGAACTTAGAGCACGAGCTCGGTTGAAAACTCTGTCTGTTGTGCTTCAAACGCAAACTGTCAGATTCTTTACTCTGCCTCACTGAACAGTCGCTCCGGAGATTTCTCCTTCTGCTCGGTTCATTTTGTCGGTTTAAAAGTATTATTTTTCGGTTTTTAGCCGAAATTAAACCGCAACCGGTTGGTTCAAGCTCTGTCTGTGGTAATGTAAGTAATAGATAGGTTTTACATTTAGTTTTTCTGTGTGGAACTTGTAATTCTTTATCGGTTCGGTTTGAACTGATTAGGTTGTATTTAAATCTACTAGTCCTTTTTTAGAGTGTGGTTCCCGGTTCTTATCGGTTCTAAAAAAAACGGATTTCATTACGGTTTTTTCCACGACCCGTGACACGGTTGGGAACCGATAAGGGTGTCTTGCTTGGTGTATTGCCATAAATGGGCAAGTTGGTTAGGCTGGCATTATGTCTGAGAAACCCAAAAGAAAAACCAGGCCCACTGGGTTTCAACACTGTAGTGTTTGTGGGGAAGCTTTTGCTAAGGCTGACCCACACACCACATGTGTCTATTGTCTGGGGTTTGACCACCTCAATTCAGACTGCCAGATTTGTCACAATTTCCCTGCTGCCACCATAGATAAGAGAGTTGGTAGGCTCAGGAAAGGAGGTCAAAAGTCCGCTGACCGGATGGCCAGCCCGGTTCGTACCAACCGAACTGGAGGGAGTGCCCTCTGACCAGGGCAATACTTCCTCGGGCAAACGAAGAGCCGGTTCTGAGGAGCCGGTTCCAGCAAAAAGGACTAGAAAGTCAGCTAGTGTAGAGCCAAAAGTTCTCTCCCCAACTGCTGAGGAAATAGCTAAAGCAATTCAAATTGTCCAGTCTCTCTCTCCGGTTCCCGACCGAACCGACACCTTCAGGTAAGCGTTTGGTTCGGCCGGTTCCACCGGTTCAAGATTATGATTTTGAGGATTTTTATGAACCGGGGGAGGGGGAAGAGGAATATGAGGAGAGTGAATATGGTTTTGAAGATCTGGATGTGCCCATTGATCCGGACATCTCTCCAGATAGACCCCTAGGGGTTTCTCCTCCAAGGCTTTCTGAGTCCCCTTCTCATTTCATGTTTTATAAAAAAAGTTGCTGAAACTCTCCAGCTCCCTGTTGAGGAAGCTGTTGATGACCAAGAGGAGCCAGACTATGTAGAAATTATGGATATTCCAGAGTCTAGGAGACTGTCTATTCCTTTGCATAAATCTTTTCAGAAACAGACAGTAAAAGTTTTAAAAACTCCTCACACTATACCTCCTGTGGATAAAAGGATGGACAAGAGGTATACCTTATCAGGCTCTGACACTGATTTCCTCACTCAACAATGCAGCCATATGGGGGTAGTGCAGGCTGCAGCCTGTGACAAGGCTAATATTCCCCTAGCTTCACACCCCCCTGAGAAGAACTCCAGGAAGATTGATACTATGGTAAAGAAACAGTACATGGCAGCATCTTTGGGACTCAACAAGCAAACTATATGACTTATGCTGCTAGGTACCAGAAATCCAGATGGGATACTGTGCTGGCCCTAGCAAAACAAGTCCCTGACCAGCTTGCCAGGGAGCTGGAACAGGTGGCTGTGGATGGTATTGAGGCATCCAAAGTGCAATTTCATGCTGCAGTGGACTCTAATGATGTTTCATCAAGAGTCATGGCTACATCTGTGGCACTTTGCAGGATGGCGTGGCTCAGATGTACTGCCCTGTCTCAGGATACCCAGTCTAAGGCCATGGATTTTCCTGTTGTGGGAAATTCTCTGTTTGGGGAGCAAACAGAGAATTACATGAAGAAAATGGATGAATATAGGACCACCTATAGGAGTGCACAGGCCAAGGAAAGGCAGGCCACTCCTCAAAAGCAGCTTCCCAGAGGCAGGGGCAGGCCTTTTCATAGGCCTTTTTACCAAGCCCAAGCTTCCTCCTCTGCCTATGCTCAGAGGGGGTTCTTTAGAGGGAGAGGCAGACGGGGTACAAGCAGGTCTGCTTCCACCCCTCAGCCCAAAGCCCCTGCCAAGCAGGCACCCTGATGGGATTGCCAGGGCCGATTCTCCTCTACCTGTAGGGGGCAGGCTGGCTTAATCAGACAAGTGGGTCCTGGAAGTAGTAAGCCAGGGACTGGTTCTCAGCTTCAAAAAATTTCCAAAGCTGAGAACCAGATCTTTTCCACCTGCAACTCCATCAGAGGCACTCGCCCTAGAGGCAGAGGTCTCTACCCTCCTGGCTCTCAGAGCTGTGGAAAGGGTTCCCTCTCTACACCAGGGCAAAGGTTTGTACTCCAGGTACTTTCTTACCCCAAAAAAAACAGGAGAATGGCGGCCCATCCTGGATCTCAGATATTTAAACAAGCACCTTTTAAAGCCAAAGTTCAAAATGGTGACTCTGGGAATTATCCTACCCTCTCTAAGGCCAAGGGACTGGCTAACTTCCCTTGACCTCAAGGATGCCTACTTCCATATTCCCATCAGAAGCTCCCATCGGACAGGGCAAAGACCCTAGTCTCCCTGGCCTCCTCATTTACCCTGCAGGTCTCCCGGCCAGCAAGGCATTTTCTGCAGTTCCTAGGTCACATGGCTGCTTCCACAGCAGTTGTGCAGGGAGCAAGATTTCAGATGAGGGACATCCAGTTCCATCTGAGAGCTTTTTGGTCTCAAAGAAAGGATCCTCTTACCAAGTTGATCCCAGGAACTCGAACCCTGATCCAAGCCCTACAGTGGTGGCAGGATCAGAACAACCTGAGACAAGGGGTTCCCTTTGTCACTCAGTCTCATTCTCTAATCCTTACTACAGATGCGTCCCTCTTGGGCTGGGGAGCTCACATGGGCGACCTCACCACCCAGGGTCTGTGGTCTCCTCAGGAATCTCTGCTCTACATCAACCTGTTGGAGCTCAGAGCAGTTTTTCTAGCACTTCAAGCTTTTTCCAAATCTGTTCAGAACAGACAGCACCACTATAATGTGGTACATCAACAAGCAAGGGGGCACTCAGTCTACAGCCTTGTGCACCGAAGCGATGAAGTTGTGGTCTCTGGCTTACTCCCTGAACACCTTCCCTACGGCAGTTCACCTCCCAGGCAAGGACAATGTCCTGGCAGATGCTCTCAGCAGGATTTCCCAGGGCCACCACGAATGGTCACTGGATCCCCTGGTCTTGGGAGTAGTATTTGCCAGATGGGGCACCCCGCAGATAGATCTTTTTGCAGCCCCAGACAATCACCAACTTCTCTTTTTTGCTGCAGGCCCCCAGTGTTGGGCTCACTCCCCCTGGATGCCTTAGCCCTCAGTTGGGAGGGGAAGTTTCTCTATGCCTTCCCTCCCTTTCCTCTCCTGTTCAAAGTGCTAGTCAAAATCAGATCCCAATCCTGCAAAGTCATTCTGATAGCTCCAGATTGGACCAGACAGCCCTGGTATCCACTCCTGCTATTCTTAGCAGTCCATCCTCCCCTGTGCCTTCCCAGGAATCACAATCTGTTAACCTGTGCCCAGGGAAGGGTCTGGTACCCGAATCTCAAATCTCTCAATCTCAAGGCTTGGTTCTTGAAGAGTTAGAGTTTGCTGATTTACACCTTTCCCAAGGTGTAATGGATATATTGAAGGCCTCAAGGAAGCCTTCCACCAGGGCTACTTACAATTCCAAATGGAAAAGGTTTTCCATACACAGTCCTGGATTATATGGTCCACCTCAATTCTTTGGGGCTGAGACCAGCTACCCTGAAGGTGCACTTGGCAGCTGTGTCTGCCTTTATTTCAGCAGGTAAATCCTCTTCTCTTCAGCTCATCCTGTATTTTCCAAGTTTTTTAAGGGGTTGTTTCACACCAACCCTCCATTCAGGGATCCTGCCCCTGCCTGGGATCTTAATGTTTGCATTGCTCAGCTTATGCAACCCCCCTTCGAGCCCTTGTCTTCAGCTGAGCTCAAGTACTTAACTTGGAAAACTGTGTTTCTGGTAGCCATCACCTCTGCCAGACGCATAAGTGAATTACAAGCATTGTCAGTGGAGCAGGAGTTTATCTCTTTTCATAGAGATAAGGTGGTCCTTTGGACTAACAGAAAGTTCTTGCTGTAAGGTGGTTTCAGATTTCCACCTTAATCAATCTATTTCTCTTCCAGTGTACTTCACTGACCACTCCTCCTCTGGGAGAGGAGGCACAGCCTAGATGTGAAGAGAGCTCTTAGTTACTACATAGAGCGCACTAAGGGTCATAGGTTTGACTCCTCCAACTGTTCCTCACCTATGGCGGTTGGTAAAGGGAAGCCAGCCACTAAAAGATCCATTGCCAGGTGGATTGTCTCTTGTATCCAATTCTGCTATGAGAAGTTGGGTAAAGTTCCCCCTCAGGCCTGAAGGCTCACTCTACCAGAGGTACAGCTGCTTCTCTGGCTGCTGCCAGAGACATTCCTATTCTAGAAATATGTCAAGCAGCTACCTGGAAAACAGTTCACACTTTTACCAAGCATTACTCCCTGGACATCCAGGCTAGGAGTGATGCTCGGTTTGGCACAGCCGTGCTTCAGAGCCTATTTCCTAAGTAGGTTCTGTCCCTCCTCCATGGGGGTACTGCTGTGTAGTCTGCAATTGTCATAATATAGCAAGACTTCATGTTGTTTGAAGAAAAAATTACTCACCTTAGTAATGTTGTTTCTTCTAATGGAGTCTTGCTATATTATGACCTCCTTCCCTGCCTGCCCCTCTCAGAACCTCTGTTTTGGGATGTGGGTGGGCAGTACAGGGTTGGCACTTTTTTGATGCCCACCTTGTTGTTTTTCACCTACCTTTTTGGGTGAATTGGTGTTGTGTTTTTGCATTTTTGGGTCTCCTGACTTGAGTCTTTGTTTTAGGCCAAAAAATGAGTGTTTGTTAGTAGCCAGTTGGCTAGTGTAGGTTTACAGCTTCCACACAGAACCTTAGTGAGTTTTAGCTCATAAAGATCTGACTGTTTGCGTTTGAAGCACAACAGACAGAGCTTTCAACCGAGCTCGCGCTCTAAGTTCCATGCCTGCATGGGAGCAGTTCTAACCTGCGGTCATACTGCAATTGTCATAATATAGCAAGACTCCATTAGAAGAAACAACATTACTAAGGTGAGTAATGTTTTCTTCTTTACTGCGAGGGAACCGATCACATTCCATTATTAACAGTAGTGGAACCATTCAATTTAAAAAAATGGTTTCTGTCAGTTGGCATGTCAGAAATCCCCAAAAGAGGCCTGGACCCATAGGTTTTATAAATTGCATAAATTGTCACAGGATTGTGGGCAAAGCTGACACCCACGATCTGTGCTTAAATTGTTTGGGTCCAGACCACTACTGTTCACTTTTCTCAAAATTTTGTTCCACAACCTTGAGAAACAGAGGAAAGAGGCTTAGAGAGATGGCTCAGGAAGGGTCCTCTACAGTCCCCAAAAGACATAGGCTTACCATTGGACCTTCAAAAAATAACAACAGGGGTGCTGATGAAGCATCCACTAGCTCTAAGTCCACAAGAGGCACTGATGAAGTGTCTTCAGGAGAAAAAATAATAATAAATCAGGTGGTGATGAAGTTCCTTTGAAACCAAAAGCTTCCAAAGGGGCTGATGAAGTTCCTTCAAAAAATAAAAATAATTAGGGGCACTGGTGAAGTGCCTGGATCTAAAAGGAGGCCAGATTCTGCCACTGATGAAGTGGCCCCAAAAAATCGTGTAAAGATAAATTGCCTCCTCTTCCTCCCGGTAATGGCAAGGGTGATCAAGCAGGAGACAAGAAACATAAAGAGAAGTCTAAGTACACACAGCTTGACAGTCTCCCTGATTTTCACAAGGAACTGCCCTCGACTGAAGATATGCCAAAGGCTTGGCACATTTTCCAAGCCTTACAAGGTATGGGATCTATTTTTTTCTGCTCTGTCAAGCAAACGCCTTTCTGTAGCCCCCTCTGATGCAGGGGCCTATGGGTGTGAGGATGAGGATGATTATGTTGATGCTTCAGACAGCCTTTCAGGAATTAGCCCCCGGAGCCTGACATTTCCCCTGATCCTCATTCTGTTGCTTCCCCTTCGGATCAGGAGGAAAGTTCCTCTATGCAAACCTTTCTCCAGCACCTGGTAGATACTCTGGACTTACCCTGCCAGGAGTCCAACCAGAAAGAAGAGGATGATGACTACAGGGAAATTAAAGGTCTCCCTCTTCCTAAAAAGATGGTTCTCCCTATTTATAAAGCCTTCAGGAGAAACACCATGAAGCTTTTATAGACCTCATCTTCTTTACTTGGGGTTGACAAAAGAATTGATAAAAAATACCAACTCTCCAGAGCAGACACTGACTTTTTGTCTGTCCACCCTGGGCATGAGTGAGTTGTGCAGCAGGCAGCCTGCGATAAAGCTGGAGTGCCTTTGTCTTCTTTGCCTCCAGACAAAGACTCCAGGAAGATAGATTACATTGCAAATAAAACTTACACCTCTGCTGCTTTGCCTCTTCCGCCACTTCCCCGGCCCCTACATTTCAGTCTAAACCCTGACTTAAATGCCTTGGTCGCCTCCCCTCCACCAGTAGAGGGCAGGCTGTCTCACTACCTCCAAGCTTGGACCCACATAACTTCAGACAAGTGGGTCCTGGAGGTAGTGGAAAAGGGCCTGCCTCTTCACTTCAAAATGATGCCACCCATAAGGGGTTCTCTGTTTTCAAAACCCCTAACCGCATTAGAAAATCTCCTGCTGGAGCTGGAGGTCAACAACCTTCTGGCATCAAAGGTTGTGGGAAAAGTACCAGTCTTACAGAAAAACAAAGGTCTTTACTCCAGGTACTTCCTCGCCCAAATGAAAACCGGGGCGTGGTGACCTATCCCAGATCTCGGGTATCTCAACAGACACCTCCTGAAACCAAAATTCAGGATGGTGACACTAAAAATGGTCATGCAGTCTCTGCACAGGGAGACTGGCTAGTCTCTCTGGATCTCAAGGACGCCTATTTTCTCATCCCTATAAGGCAGTCCCACAGAAAATTCTTGAGGTTCAGGCTTCCTTCAGGGCATTACCAATTCGCAGCCATGCCCTTCGGCCTAACATCTGCACCAAGGGTATTTACCAAATGTCTGGCTGTCGTGGCAGCACATCTCAGAAAACAAGGGGTTTCAGTGTATCCCTACCTGGATGACTTACCGATAGTAGGGAAATCCCCAGGTCAGGTCCAGGAGTTCCTGTTGATCACAAAAAGCACTCTGCTTTCCTTGGGTTTTCTCATAAACCTAAAGAAATCTCACTTAGAGCCAACCCAGTTTCTAACATTCACAGGGGCACAGTTGGACACAAAGCAGAGCAGGGCCTTCTTGCTACCAGAAATAATTCAGAATTTCTTAGCAGTGGCAAACTCTTTTGCCCTGGGTCAACCAAGGCTGGCCAGACACTTCCTAAAACTCCAGGGACATATGGCATCCATGACTGCTATAGTCCCAGGAGTCAGGTACAGGATGAGGGACATACAATATCACTTATACCCCCACTGGTCCCAAAAGAGTAATGCTCTGTCCAAACGTATACCAGTAACACAGAATCTTCTTCAAGCTCTGTGCTGGTGGAAGGACAATGCCAACCTGTCTGTAGGTGTTCTCTTCCAGATCTCCCCTCCTACAAAAATCATCACTACAGATGCTTCCCTGCTAGGAAGAGGAGCACATCTGGACAGTTCCTCTGTCAGTGGCTCTTGGACTCCAGAGGAGTCAAGATTACACATCAGTCTCCTGGAACTCAGGGCCATTTATCTGGCACTAAAATCCTTTGCTCCTCACGTCAAAGGCCACTCGGTACATGTCCAGACGGACAACACCACTGCCATGTTCTACATAAACAGGGTGGCACAAGGTCAGGAGTCATTTGTACAGAGACCATGAAGATTTGGACCTTGGCATATTCCTTTGAGATGACTCAATCAGCCATTCACCTTCCATGCAAACACAACACCCTGGTGGATGCCCTCAGCTGCACAAGTCAGGGACACAGCAAGTGGTGCCTCAACAAGCAGGTGCTAGCAACAGTGTTCAGGAGATGGGGGACCCCCAGAAATGGATCTGTTTGCCTCCCCCCTCAATCACCAGCTTCCTCTCTCTTGCTGCAGGCCACTAGTCCTGGGAACTCTCCCAACAGATGCTCTGATGTTGGATTGGTCAGGAAGTTCCTTTATGCCTTGCCTCCATTCCCTCTCATTTTCAAGGTTCTGCTGAAACTCAGGATCCAACCAGCACTAATGATTCTGGTGGCTCCAGATCGGCCAAGGCAAGTTTGGTATCCCCTGCTGCTAACACTTTTGCACAGCAGGCCCATTCGCCTTCCCTTCAACCACTCACTCCTGACCCTTCTCCACTCAGGGGTGACTTACCCAGACCTTCAGTCTCCTCACTGCAAAGCTTGGCTCTTGAGGAGTTAGTGTGTCCTGCTTCTCAGTACTCAGAACAGGTCCTTAAAGAGCCACCGATGCCTCAAGAAGAAATTTTACAAATATAATGTTTAGACACAAAGTGGCTTATATTTCTTATTAGCTCTGTATTTCTTATTCCCGTTATTTATTACTGAGGTCATACGCATGAAAACAGGAGAGTTGTTCCTTGAGGGTTCATCAGCTCCTATTGTAGCTTCCCAACCTGATGTCATAATACTCTTCTTGTGACATCATAGTTATTCCCATGCCAACAGACTATGATGGCACAACAGAGCATTATAATTTCAAGTAGGGCATAAGCTATAGAGGCAGATAAACTGTGAGGGATAAAAACTTGTTTTTGTAGGAATTTCTTCAGTAATAAATAATTAAGGGGAGAAATCTGTAAAATATATATACATGTATATGAAATACAAGCTGAATTGTGTCTAAATATTATGTTTTCCAAAGTTTTTCCAAAGGCGTCAGCTGCTCTTTAAGATCATGAGGATGGCAAAAAAGCCTAGCACAAAGAAGACCTATGCAGCCATATGGAAGAGATTCTCTATCTGGTGTAAGGGCAAGAAGATTAGTCCCTTCTCAGCCTCTGACATCACTCTGTTGGACTATCTGGTTCATCTCCAGGCCCCAGGCTTGAGGCCCTCTTCACTCAGACTACATTTGGCTGCCATTTCGGCATATCTCTGAGTAGGAAAGCCTAAATGCGTTTACTCCCAGCCGGTGTCCAAACAGTTTTTTTAAAGGCCTCTCACACCTTCAGCCTCCTGTTAAGGAACCTGTTTCCCCTTGGAGCCTTAATCTGTTTATAGCCAAGCTCATGGAGTCTCCCTTTGAGCCCATGGCTATGGCCCACCTCAAGTATGTTACCCGGAAGACTGTCTTCCTGGTAGCCATTACTTCTGCTAGGAGGATTTCAGAGTTACAAGCTCTCTGTACTGAGCCCAACTATATTATCCCTCTCAGGGATAAGGTTGAGCTCAGGACAGATGGGAGGTTTTTGCCCAGGGTGCTGTCTGAGTTCCACCTTAACCAGTCCATTACCCTACCAGTGTTCTTTACTGAAAAGTCCACTCCTGGGGAACAGAAACTCCATAGCCTGGATGTCAAGAGAGCCCTGTTCCACTATTTGGAACACACCAAGCAGGTTAGGGGTTCCTCCACCCAACTATTCCTTACCTATGGGAAAGTGGGTAGAGGCAAACCAGCCACCAAGAGAACTATTTCTTGTTGGATAGTCTCTTGCATTCGTTTCTGCTGTGACAAAGCTGGCAAACAGCCTCCCGAGGGTCTCAGAGCCCACTCTACCAGGGGCATGGCTGCCTCGGTGGCAGCGGCTAGGGAGATCCCTTTGCTGGATGTCTGCAAAGCAGCCACTTGGAAGACTGTGCACTCATTCACTAAGCACTACTGCCTAGATGTACAGTCTAGATCTGATGCCAAACTTGGAAGGGTGGTGCTGCAGAGCTTGTTTCCTAAGTAGGTTCTCTGCCCTCCTCCCAACTAGAATACTTGTAGTCTGCTTAAAGTTACTGATGCTAAAGGACCCCTGGGGTAAGAAGCAAAAAATACTCACCAAAGTAATCTTCTTTCTTCCAAGGTGTCCTTTAGCATCAATAAGGTCCTGCCCTTCCTCCCCTGACAACCTGACTACAGAGTTCTCTGCCTTTGTCTTCTCCTAGATTTGCTATGTTTCCACTTGGAACTTCATTTTAAGCAAAGTTTCTCTGGTTTATTATTAAACATGCTTGTTGCATGATTTTTAATTCCTGTTGATTCATAACTTTGAGCATGTGCCTATTTATCTTAGAAAAAAATTCTAGTGCCTTCTCAGGCAGCCTCTCCTCAGTACACCCCCAAAGTCTTTCCTGATTGGCTGATGCTAATTAATTAGCATAAACCACACTTCCAGGACAGTACTACCTCGTCAGCTAGCTGCTTACAGTTACTGATGCTAAAGGACACCTTGGAAGAAAGAAGATTACTACGGTGAGTAATTGTTTCTTCCAGAATATCTTCTCCATGCATTACCATGCCCACCCACCATCCCCCGGACTTACTCTATTATCGCTGCTTTGTTCTTCTCTGTTTTGTACTTGGTTTGGGCTGTAAAGACACTGTGTTGCTGGGTTTGGTGGCCCTTCTTATACTGGCCACCAGGGCTGTCTTATACCCTTAGGTTAGTTAAGTCTATAGTTTACTTGTTAGGTTTATGCTGCTCACTTCTTCAATAAAAATGGTACTGAGGTGGTTAGGGGGCTGGCACTGCTGTATACCAGCAAGTGTGTGCAGAGACCCATGCACGACGGGGTCTACCGATGCCGCCAGTCCTCCAGAAAAGATCTGGCTCCCACAAGGTCCTAGTGCCTCTATCACAGACCCATTAATAATACTCTATAGAGAAGATATTTAGGATGATCAACAGTTACGTTAACTGCGTAACTTTCATTTATATGACCTGTTGCACCCAGAAGCGTAAAGTAAATGACATGCTACATCTTGTAAGGTCATTCTGGTAACATAATCTTAAATAAACAAATACCTTGGTCCCTAAAATGCTTGCAGATGACATCATCTGCTGGCAACAGCATTCCACAGTTATGATTTAGGTGCTATTTCTTAAAGTGCCAGTCTATAGTCTACTGAATTACACCTTCAGTAAAAATCCTAGACCTACTCAAGTACCCTCTGCTGTCCTCCATCTCCTGGGGCCCCTCCCCTTCTCCCCCTCTTGCCACCTTTTTCTCTGTCCTCCTACTTCTCTTCCACCACTTCCCCATGCCCCCTTTCTTTCTCTTCCCATTCTCTTCTCCACATCTCCACTGCAGCCACCTTTACTGCCCTTTTTCTCTCAAACCCTCCAATGGTAACAGGTGTGGAGGTGCTACTGGACACCAGGGAGGGCTAATGGGGATGTAGAGAGAGAGGAGTGCCACTGGACACCAGGGAGGGTTATGTGGAAGGGGAGAGGGAAGGGCACTACTGGACTCCAGGGTCTGTATGTAAAGGAAGAGGTACCAATGGACACCAGGGAGAAATTAAGGGGATGGGGATAGAGAGGGTGCCACTGGAAACAAGAGAGTAATAGGAAAGGGATGGGGAGAGGGAGTGTCCCCCCCCCCCCAGTAATCTCCATTATAGCTTGGGGTCAGTGTGAATGTTGAGGGTCACTGCAAATTGGTACCACTTTCCTGGCAGAACCAAAGCAAAACAAGTTAGCATGAACCCTGAACATGCTTCCATGTGCTAAATGTATGATGAAAGCATTGCTGAACTACTGACCTTTGCAGGTGCCTTGCTTACTGTGGAAATTTGGATTGAGATGTTAAGGCTTTAGTCTTCTTACAGCAATCTGAACTGTCCAATTGACATAAGATCTCAGTTACTTCTTACTCTTGAATCCAGTTGTATTGGTCTTCATGTGGTCTGTGCAACTCTCTTACACACATTCTGGCAGCCAGTGGATCATTGTTTCGAACCTAGAACCATTGGGCAAATGTCTGAACAGGGGGCAGATACTGGATATGGGAATGGCCAAAGCCAGCTACAGTGTGTGGATGATTACAATGTACCTGAAATGTTGCACATAAGATACCATTTGTGCATACTGGGAAATATGCGTAATGTTAGTACGGCAAGGATTTCAGTCTGCATCGTACTGCCAGGCGAAGGGCTAAACAACAGGAAGCACCTGCCTTGTTGCACTAGTTCACATTACAGGACCAATCCTGTTCTGCCGTTGAGGTTTAGGACAATCGGAGGCTGCTATAGACAAGAGTGGGCTATATAGAAAAAGTGATTGTGCAGTCAGCGTGTGACTAAATCTACACGTGTACACAAGCACAGCACCACAAAGACAGACTTGCATACATGGAGAGACACAGGCAAAAAACATGAACACAAAGACACATGAATACATTTTTTCAGTCTTATAGTTATTGCCGCCATACACCAGTCCTCCTTCAGGCTGACAACCTCCCAGCCTCAACATTGCTTCCACTAGTCATCCTCCACAGTTTACCCCCTGCCACAGGGTCTTCAGGGAGGGCCCCTCTTACTCCGAAAAAGTATCATTGCAGATAAGGGATTTTCTCCTAAGTTAGTCTTTACACAGGGGTGCTGCCATGCATATGCGTTCATGCCCTTTGCACTGTGACCTCTCATTGATGCCACACATAGCACCATTATAGGCCTCACATAAATGCAGCATGATACCCTCAAGAGGAAGCAAGTTCTCTGGCCCATTGTAAGGGGTGTCTGCAGTGGCAGACTGCAGTGTCTTTCACTGTGAGCTGAGATACAGTCCTTTCAGCAACATCTTTCCCAATTCTGGCCACCTGGACACAGGCTCCTGAGTCCACTTCTGAAGCTCGGTCGATGTCATGGTAGTGCAGTCTACTACCATTGAGCCACTTGCAGCCCAGAGTCACATTTTCTAAATTGCATACCTTCCATACAGCTACTGGGAAGCAGTTATGTTCCTCAAGGAATGAGGGCAACCCATAGAAGGTATAGTTCACTGTGGGGGGGGGGTATCAAATGTATTATATGTATTCCTCTCCCTAAAACTCTCCCCAAGACCTTATCCGTTAACACCCAACATACCTTTCCTAGTTACAGTTTTTAAATAAAATATAAATAATTTTAAATAAAATATAAACAAGTTTAAAGTATGCTGTGACTTGAAAGTAAATTGGGAGGAGAGAGTTAAAAGGGAGATAGTTTGATGTTATTACAGACTTTCCATAGCAGCTGTACCTCGAAGTGCTTCACATAAAGGGAGAGGAGCGAATGTTGCTACGGTTAGGTACATGGAGATTTATAGAGTGGAAATTACAGAGAAGTTAAGCATTAGGAACTTGCTCACTGTCACTCGGGGAATATGTGGCAGTTGTGGGATTCAGACCTGGGTCTCCAGCTTGACAGCTCTCAGCTCTAACCATTTGGCCTGACTGCCTCTCTGATGAAAAGAGGAAGTAATAGTTTCGGTCTTAAAGGAAAACACCAGTTACCTGCTAGTGCTCTCCGGCTGCTACCTGTGCCCCTGATTAGCAATTCTGTATGAGTTTTTATGAAAAAAAAATCTGCGGCCACTTAGGTGGGTGGTGATATTTACGTTTTAATCAGTCTGAGCAAACTTTCATTTAGTAAGCTGTTGGCAGCCATCTCGTGGGAGCCACTTACACCCTCACCCGGTATATGCTAATGTACCCCCAATAACATGGCGCATTAGCTGGCAGGGGCACATTAACATATCCTGGGCGAGGATGCAAGCGGCTGCTATGAGATGGCTGCCAGCAGCCTTAGTAAACGGAAGTTTGTTCGGACTGATTAAAAGGTAAATATCACTACCTAAGTGAATGTGGAATTTTTTTTTTCATACAGAACTGTTAATCGGGGCATAGGTAGCGGCAGCAGAGCGCTTGCGGGTAACCGGTGTTTTCCTTTAACAAAGTAAGGAAGGTAGCAGTCCTTAATGAGGTATGATTCTTAAAGCATTACGTACAGGTCATTTACACATAAAATTTTACTGTAGAAGGGTATAAAGAATATGAATGTAATTATCTTGTAAAGGGATTTATATGATAAAACAAGATAAAATGATTGGTCTTACTTTTTTTTTAACTTTATGTTTATTGCATTTGAAAAAAAAAAACAATTACATAGAGTACAATCGTCTGTAAGGCATCACAGTAATAAAAACATACAGATACATCCAGTGTATATAGGGATTGTAAACCTATACAGAATTGAGTTAGGCAATGGGGGTTAAAACACAATGTACTTTATCAAGATCATTGGTAAGAACTAAATAGCTATAGCCATCTAAGGCTTTTGGGGCACAAGTCCAAAATATTTTAGCCAAAACTCAGCAACCAGTGTTGCTATGTCCCCAAGTCCAAAATGGTTACCATTGCATATTTAGTGCCTAAGAAAACTGTCTGTACATCTATCTCATCATAAAATTATTTGTAACAAGAAATCAGGGAATTTAACAAAATACTCTGGGCACGTGGATCCATGTCAATAGGTCAGAAAAATATTAATTATAAGACACCACCTAGCCCAGAAATACTTTATCCGATGTTTTTTTAACTAGAAGCAACAGATCTAAAAGGTACTTAAGTTTAAGGCACAAAAGTCCCAAATCAGCTCCAGCTCAGGTCTCCTCGTCCGATTCTTCAGTCCGTTGTCCCTCCGAAGTTTTAAATTCTCGAGCTATGGCCTCCACCTTCTTCCTGGCTTCGACCGGGTCGCTAAAATGAAACATATGCTCTCCATAATGAATTCGGAGCCTGGCAGGTATCAGGAGGGAGTGAGAGACCCCCAGCCTCTCAGCCAGGCCCGAACAGCGTCAAATGTTTTCCTTCTCGTGAGGGTGGCAAAAGACAGGTCGGGGAACAGATGGATCGTTGCCCCTTCAAAAGATAACCCCTCCACCGATCTTGCAGCTTGCAGGATTATGTCCCTAGTCGAAGAGTTGGCCGTAATCAGCAAAATCACCCATGGCATATGCCCACATGGACCAGCAGATAGAGGGGTAATCCGAAAAGCTTGGCAAAGATGATCAGTCAGTAGGTCCGTTAGTAGGTTCAGTACTTCTGGTAGCCAAGATTTCAATAATGTTAGTAATTCAGCCCCTTCAGTCCTCTCGGGGAGCCCAATGATTCTCACAAGAGGCTCGATTTGAATTCTCTAGGGCCTCTAGTGTGTAATGTAGTTGGGCATTCTCTTGGACTAATTTGGCAGTCATGGCTAATGCTTGAGTCGACGATTTCTCTGCCATCATAGCAGTGTTAGACACCACGTCAATCTTGGCATCTTGCTCCACGAATCGCTGGAGTATTGACTCCACTTTTAAAGTGATAGCCTGCATGGCTGATTGCAGGGCTTTCCAAGGGGGCTCCGGTCCCACTATCGAGGAGGTAGTTGCGGCCTGCTCTGGTACAGCTGCCGAGGTTTTCGCTCCACTGTCAGTAGTTTTCTGATTCTGACCCATGGGTAAGTTTGGTGTCTACTGACTCCAGAGACTTTTGCCAGTTCAAATCTGGAACTTCTGGTCACGTTTAATTCCACTTGTTGATTATTTTAAAATGATTTTATCTGCGGGATATACAGAGCTGTCTCTAGGCATGTCTTGCCAGATTGCTGCTCAACAGCCCCTCGTGGTCTTATGTTTAATAATATCTCTTTACTACCTGAAGCACTATTTGAAATCAGAGCTTTCCATTTCCATTCTTGATACAAAATGGCCACTCAGGCATAATTGAAATAAGACACTGGTAGCACTATTTTTCATGTTCACGATCATTGGTGTAGGTGTGAGCCACAAGAGGCTATTGAAGCCCATTTATAGAGTACAGGCAATTTTGGTCAGAGTATTGGCAGTTTTCACTTGAGCCCCACTGGCGATCATCAGCCGGAGTCTCCGCCTTCTCTTTCCAGCTACCTCTCCTATGGAATCAACTGCTCTCTTCCCTCCATGAATCCCCATCCCTCCCTGCTCTTAAATGCCAAATTAAGCTCATCTCCCCACCCCTCTGCACCTGTCCCCTCTCCCCTCTTCCCGACTCCCCTGCCCCCACTCTTTTCCTACCCCTTCCCTACTTCCCCCTGCAGTATCCGCCTTATAAATCTATTCTCTATTTATTACTTTTTATACCACTTCTCTTCTGATTAAGTTTTTACCTATCTTTAGCATCATATTCTGTATTACATGTGTGACTCGACAGTCAAACAACTCAGTGTAAATACCAAGCATCCTGTATTGCCTAAACTGCTATTGGCACTTGTATTTGAATGGATATATTTCCTCTGTATGTAATTGTTACTCATGTCCCCTGGTTGCACCTGGAAATGAGCCTCAGCTCAGTGTGCCTTTCCCGGTTACCACATTTTAAATAAATAAAACAAAATTAAGGAGCAGCTTAAAAAAAGAGAGTAACACACCAAATATAGCAAACAGAAAATGTCAGTAGTTGTTAAAAGAATCCAGTTATGACTTTTTATTTCTGATATCTTTTTTCTTTTGCCAGTTGTAAGGTTTTCTATCTGACAGTATTTCAGTAGGTGTGATGCAGACATACAAACATACGAAGAAGCCAGCAGAAGAAGGCCATTTGGTCTATCTAGTCTGCACATATTGCAGGGTCCACAGCTTGAGCTACTGACCCTGCCCCCCGCTCCTCCCATCCTCCCTACCCATACCTTCCCCTATGCCTGTCCTAGCCTCTCTTGAACCTGCCCACTGTCTGAAACTAGACCACCTTTTCCAGCAGCGCATTCCAAGTGTCCACCTCCCTCTCCATGAAGAAGTGTTTCCTGACCTTCCTCCTAAATCTCCCACCCTCCAGCTTAAGACTGTGCTCCCTCATATTATGGTTGCCACTCAGCTAGAATAGACCCTCCTTATCCATCTTATTTATCCCTTTCAAGTACTTGAAGGTACCAGTCATGTCCCCTCTCTCTCTCGCTCTCCTGTCCTCCATGGAGTATATGTTCAGTGCTCTCAACCTCTTCTCGTATGTCTTACGCTGCTGACCCGCTATCATCTTTGTAGCCCTCCTCTAGACCTTCTTCAGCAGGTTAATGTCCTTTTTGAGGTGTGAGCACCAGTACTGAACTCCATACTCTGGATGTGACCTCACCAGTGACCTGCTCAAGGGCAGTATAACCTCCTCTCATCTACTACTGATCCCCCTAGCTATGCATCCCGGCATCTTGTTTGCCCTTGCTGCTGCTTTCTTGCACTGTGTGGAGTGCTTCAGGTCACTAGTGATCATCACTCCCAGGTTCTTCTCCTCCGATGCAGATACCTGGACTCCACCCAGGTAGTACTTTGTCCTGGGATTCTTGGCTCCAATGTGCATAACTTTGCATTTCTTGGCATTGAAGCCGAGCTGCCAGATCTCAGACCACCTTGCCAGCTTTTCCAGATCATCCTGTAGGTCCTGTATCCCTTCAGCTATGTCCACTCTCCCGCAGAGCTTGGTGTCGTCCGCCAGTAGGCACATTTTGCCCTTAAAGAGCAGGTGCGTAGTAAGGAAGTATACCTTAAAGAATGAAGGTTTGGGGCCCTTTGCTACCTCTGCAGTCATTCAGTTTGCTTTTATTTGTTTCTTTACTTATGTTTTCATTATTCTGTTTTCATTTTGCCAATTGCTAGTGAAAACAAACCAATCAAATCCTTGTATTATGAAGTAGGAAACTTTTTTTGTGGCAAGGCTGACAGTGTATTTCAGTGGGAAAATACAAATCTGTTTTCAGATTTTTGTGTAGAAATAACACTTTCTACCACCAAAATATTGTATATTTAATAGAAATATGTGACAGCAAGTATGCAGTGAACAATGTGCGAGAGAAGACAGACCTGTGAGGCACACAACAGTCCAAGGTGATTGGACCCAATTGGTTGGATCCAATCCTGACTGACTATACACTTTATGAGAGGTAAGACCAGAACCAACACTCTTGGCCAGATCTGTATGCAACTTTTGCCTATGAATGAACTCCGCGTGATCAACCATATCAAATGCTGAGGACAAATAGAGGAGAATAATGATAGAACCCTGCCCCCGTCCCTCGCCAGATAGAGATCATTACAGAGCCTGGCCAAAGCAGTCTGCTTGCAGTAATGTTGCAGCAGCCTGATGTCAGTGGTTCAAAGATGTCATGGACCACAAAGTGCTATACCAGTTGATCAGCCACCATCTTCTCAGCAACCTTTGCCAGAAACAGGAAGTTGGAAGCTGGTCTAAATTTCATGAGACCAGCAGGATCTAAAGATAGCTTCATAAGGAGAGGCCTTACCACCACTTTCAAACAACATGAAGTCTTGCTGTATTCTGACATATGCAGTTAGGTCCTGCCTTTCAACTGCCCCGGAGAACAAAGAGTTAAACTTTCCATGGCCAGCATGGAATGTTCACTGCGAGCTCGGTTGAAGCCCCTGTCTGCTGTTGTTTAAACTCCAACCGTCAGATTCTTTACTCCGCCTCACTGAACAGTCGCTCCGGAGATTTCTCCTTTGCTCGGTTCAAAAAAAAGTCGGTTCAAGTGTCGTTTTTTGCTCTGTTTCTACCGAATTGCTGCTACTAGATCTGTCGGTTTAAGTCTCTGTCTGTGGTACCGTGAGTACTAGATAGGTTTTCTATATAGTTTCTGTGTGGAACTTGTAAATTGTGGATCAGTTTGGCTGAACCGATCAGTTTCAGGTAAAAAGGTTTGTGAATTTATTTAGAGTGTGGTAACCGGTCCGTATCGGTTCTAAAAAAAAAAAAACTGATTTTTATTACGTTTTTTTTCCAAGACCCGTGACACGGTCAGGAACCGATAGGGGAGTCCTGCCTGGCGGATTGCTGAAAAAAGGGTAAGTTTTGGTTAGGATTGGCCATCTCTGAGAAACCCAAGAAAAAACAACGGGCCCACTGGGTTTCAACACTGCAGTGTGTGTGGGGAAGTCTTTGCTAAGGCTGATTCCCACACCACCTGTGTTTATTGTCTAGGGTTTGACCACCTCAATTCTGACTGCTAAATTTGTAAGAATTTTCCCAGAGCTTCCCTGGAAAAGAGATTAGGTAGACTGAGGGAAAGGGAGGCCGAGAAGACCGCTGACCCGGATGGCCAGCCCGGTTCGGTTCCGACTGAACCAGAAGGAGTGCCCTCTGACCAGGGCGATACTTCTTCAGGCAAAAGGAGAGCCGATTCTGAGGAGTCTGTTCCGGGAAAAAGAAAAGATAAATCATCCGGTTCGGATCCAGAAATTCATACTCCGACCGCTGATGAGATAGCCAAGGCGATAAGAATAGTGCAATCGCTTACTTCGGTTCCGGCCGAACCGGCACCATCTGGCAGGGGTTCGGTTCGGTTGGTTCCCCCGGTTCCAGATTACACCTTGGAAGAATTTTATTAACTGGATGAGGAGGAGGGAGAATATGAGGATGTTGATGGTGATTATGAAAGTCTGGATGTGCCTATCGACCCAGATAGACCTTCAGGTGTTTTTCCTCCTAGGCTTTCTGAGTCCCCTTCTCACTTTATGTTTTACAAAAAAGTGGCTGAAACCCTCCAGCTTCCTATGGAAGAAGCAGTAGAGGATCAGGAGGAGCCTGATTTTGTTGAAATGATGGACATCCCAGAGTCCAGGAGACTGTCTATTCCCCTTCACAAATCCTTTGGGAAACAGACACATAAAATTCTTAAGACTCCTAACTCCATACCTCCTGTGGACAGACGAATGGACAAGAGGTATACTCTTTCAGGCTCAGACACGGAGTTCCTTTCCCAGCACTGCAGCCATGTTGAGGTAGTGCAGGCTGCTGCCTGTGATAAGGCAAATGTCCCCTTGGCATCACACCCCCCAGATAAGGACTCCAGGAGGACTGATGCCATGGCAAAGAAACAGTACATGGCAGCATCTTTGGGACTCAGGCAGGCTAACTATATGGCTTACACAACTAGATACCAGAAGTCCAGGTGGGACACTGTGCTGGCTCTGGCTAAACAGGCCCCTGACCAGCTTGCCAAGGAGCTGGAGCAGGTGGCTGCAGATGGGATTGAGGCACCCAAAGTACAATTTCATGCTGCTGTGGACTCCAATTATGTTTCAACAAGAGTCATGGCTACATCTGTGGCTCTTCGGAGGATGGCTTGGCTCAGATGTACTAGCCTATCACAGGATACCCAGGCTAAGGCCATGGATTTCCCTGTTGTTGGTAGTTCTCTGTTGGGGAGCAGACAGAGAACTACATGAAAAAGATGGACGAGTTCAGGACCACGTACAGGAGTGCTCAGGCCAAAGAAAGGCAAGCCACTCCTCAAAGGCAGCAGTCCAGGGGCAGGGGCAGGCCTTTCCAAAGGCCTTTTTACCAAGCTCAGGCCTCCTCTTCTTATTCTCAGAGGGGGTTCTTTAGAGGGAGAGGCAGACGGGGATGAGCAGGCCTGCATCCACCCCTCAGCCTAAAGCCCCTGCCAAGCAGACACCCTGATGGGTCTGCCCGGGCCGATTCTCCAATACCAGTAGGGGGCAGGCTGGCTTACTTTGTTCAGGACTGGAAGTCTCTGACATCAGACAAGTGGGTCCTGGAAGTAGTAAGCCAGGGACTGGTTCTCAGCTTCAAAAAATTTCCCAAGATGAGAACCAGATCCTTTCCACCTGCAAATCCATCAGAGACCCTTGCCTTAGAGGCAGAGATTTCTTCCCTCCTAGCTCTCAGAGCTATAGAGAGGGTTCCCACCCTACACAAGGGCAAAGGATTGTACTCCAGGTACTTCCTAACCCCTAAAAGACAGGAGAATGGTGGCCCATCCTGGACCTAAGATATCTGAACAAACTCCTTTTAAAACCAAAGTTCAAAATGGTGACTCTGGGAATAATCCTTCCCTCTCTAAGGCCAGGGGACTGGCTAGCCTCCCTGGACCTCAAAGATGCCTATTTTCACATTCCTATCAGGTGCTCCCACAGAAAGTACCTCAGGTTCGAGTTGCCCTCAGGCCACTATCAATTCAGACCAATGCCCTTTGGCCTAACATCAGCCCCAAGGGTTTTCACAAAGTGCCTGGCAGTAGTGGTTGCTTTCCTAAGGAGAAAAAAGATCTCCATCTTCCCATACTTGGACGACTGGCTCATAGTAGGTCAGTCTCCAGACCAAGTCAAGTCACATTTGCAAATAACTCAGCAAGTGCTCACTTCCTTAGGATTCCTTCTCAACCTTCCAAAGTCAGTTCTCGAGCCAGTGCAGCTCCTCACCTTCATAGGGGCGAAGCTGGATACAGTAAGGGCAAGAGCCTTCCTTCCCCTGGACAGGGCAAGGACCCCTATGGAACTGGCCTCTTCATTCACCCTACAGGTGTCTCGACCAGCAAGGCATTTCCTTCAGCTCCTGGGCCACATGGCGGCTTCCACAGCTGTGGTCCAGGGAGCAAGATTCCAGATGAGGGACATTCAGTTCCACTTAAAAGCCTTCTGGTCCCAAGGAAAGGATTCTCTTACCAAACTAGTTCCAGTGACTCGAACCCTGATCCAGGCCTTGCAATAGTGGCAGGATCAGGACAATTTGAGACGAGTTCCTTTTGTCACTCAATCTCATTCAGTGATACTCACCACGGATGCTTCCTTGCTGGGCTGGGGAGCCCATCTGGGGGATCTTACCACCCAAGGACTGTGGTCACCTCAGGAATCTCTGCTTCACATCAATCTCTTGGAACTCAGAGCAGTGTTTCTGGCACTGCAAGCCTTTTCCAAATCTGTACAGAACAAGGTGGTCCAGGTCAGAACAGACAACACCACCACCATGTGGTACATCAACAAGCAGGGAGGCACTTGGTCTACGGCCTTGTGCACAGAAGCAATGAAGTTGTGGTCCTGGGCCTATTCTCTGCAAACCTCTCTGATAGCAGTTCACCTCCCAGGGAAGGACAGCGTCCTAGCAGATGTTCTGAGCAGAATATCCCAGGGCCATCACGAATGGACCCTAGATCCCCTAGTTTTGAAAGTGATTTTCTCAAGATGGGGCACTCCACAGATAGATCTTTTTGAAGCCCCAGACAATCACTAACTTCCTCTCTTTTGTTGCAGACCCCCAGTCTTGGGCTCAGTCCCTCTGGATGCTCTGATTCTGAATTGGGAAGGGAAATTTCTGTATGCTTTTCCCCTTCCCTCTGCTGTTCAAAGTGTTAGTCAAGATAAGGTCACAACCATGCAAAGTGATTCTGATTGCTCCAGACTGGGCCAGACAGCCCTGGTACCCACTGTTGCTGTCCTTAGCAGTCCACCTTCCCCGTCTCTTCCCAGGAATTACAACCTGTTGACTCCCATCGGGGAGGATTTGGAACCCGAAACTTCGGTCTCTCAATCTCAAGGCATGGCTCTTGAAGAGTTAGAGTTTGCTGATCTGCATCTTTCCCAAGGGGTTCTGGATATCCTTAAACCTTCTCGAAAGCCTTCCACCAGGAAGACTTACAATTCCAAATGGAAAAGGTTCACTATTTGGTGTTCTAAGAAGAATATTTCTCCAGATTCTGCTGTGTTGCCTACGGTTCTGGACTATATGGTCCATCTCAATGTCCTAGGCCTTAGGCCAGCTACAGTTAAAGTGCATTTGGCAGCTGTTTCTGCTTTCCTGTCAGTAGGCAAGCCTTCTCCTCTGTCAGCCCATCCTGTGTTTTGTAAGTTCTTCAAGGGATTGCTGCAAACCAATCCCCCCTTTAGGGACCCTGCTGCTGCTTGGGACCCTAATGTTTGCATTGCTCAGCTTATGCAACCCCCCTTTGAGCCTCTGTCCTCTGCAGAGCTTATGTACTTGACTTGGAAAACTGTGTTTTTGGTAGCCATTACCTCTGCCAGGCGTATCAGTGAATTGCAAGCCCTGTCAGTGGAACCTGATTTCATCTCTTTCCATAGAGATAAAGTGGTCCTAAGAACTAACTGGAAGTTTTGGCCTAAAGTGGTCTCAGATTTCCACCTCAACCAGTCTATGTCTCTCCCTGTTTTCTTCATTGGCCATTCCTCCTCTGGAGAGAGGAGGCTGCACAGCTTAGATGTTAAAAGGACCCTCAGCTACTACATAGAGCGTACCAAGGGTCACAGGTTTGAGTCCCTCCATTTGTTCCTCACGTATGGAGAGGTTGGTAAGGACAAACCTGCCACTAAGAGATCTATTGCCAGGTGGATTGTTTCTTGTATACAATTCTGCTATGAAAAACTGGGTAGAACTCCACCCTAAGGCCTGAGGGCTCACTTTACTAGAGGTAAAGCTGCTTCCTTGGCTGCTGCCATGGATATCCCTATCTTAGAAATCTGTCAAGCAGCCACCTGGAAAGCAGTCCATACATTCACCAAGCATTACTCTCTGGATATCCAGGATAGGAGTGATGCTCGGTTTGGCACAGCAGTACTTCAGAGCCTGTTTCCAAAGTAGGTTCTATCCCTCCTCCATGGAGGTACTGCTTGGTAGTCTGCATATGTCAGAATACAGCAAGACTTCATGTTGTTTGAAGAAAAAATTACTCACCTTAGTAATGTTGTTTCTTCTAATGGAGTCTTGCTGTATTCTGACCCCCGCCTCCTCCTCAGAACCTAGTTTTTGGGATGTGGGTGGCAGGAGCAGTGTTGGCACCCTAGGGGTGTCCTTTTTCACCCTCCTTTATTTTGGGTGAGTGTTGTGTTTTGGGATGTGTTTTGTTTTTTGGGTTTCCTGACTTGAGTCTTTGCTTTGAAACCAAAAAAAGCCCCTTTTATATAAATTTAGTTGCCAGTTGGCTAGTTTGAGTTTTGCAGTTTCCACACAGAACTTCTAGTGAGTATTGCTCGTAAAGATCTGACGGTTGGAGTTTAAACAACAGCAGACAGGGGCTTCAATCGAGCGCGCAGTGAACATTCCATGCTGGCCATGGAAAGTTCAACTCTTTGTTCTCCGGGGCATTTGAAAGGCAGGACCTAACTGCATATATCAGAATACAGCAAGACTCCATTAGAAGAAACAACATTACTGAGTTGAGTATTTTTTTCTTCTTGAGTGTAGTGGGGAAAAAAGCCCTGACTGTTACTGTGAAGACCAGAACCATTGCTCCCAACTCCTCTGTCAGAAGCCTGTTTGGTGCTGAGTCCAGATTAGAGGTGGTGAATTTCAAATCTGAAACAACATTGGAAACATCATCATCTGGAAGGTGAAACTAAACCCATGGCAAGACCTCCCTGTGCAATATCCCAGTTGGACCTCTGCCACTGCCTTCAGAAGCAATGGCAGAGACTTGGTCTTGGAAGTCACAAACCGTGTCTGAGATGAACTGAATAAACTGGTCACACCTCTTATTGGAGACAGGCTCCCTGCTTTGCAAACAGTCTGGATGTAAAATACTGTACATGTCATGGAGAAGTGTCACCAGCCTGCTTTTCCCACCAGCAATTGTCTCCAAGAAAAATTGTTTTTTCTTGGAGTATATTGCCTCCTAACAGCCCAAATAATGGGTCTTACAACAAGCCTGTTGACATGTGAACCAGATGCCTCCACCTGCATTCTAATTTCCTGCCTGGTACCTTCCAGTGAAGACTCTCACATAAAACTGTAGACTGCCTCGGCTGAAGGTAACTAGGTGGGAATGAACTGCATCATGGAGTTCAGGGTCCCTGTCATGCCAGCTGCTTTGGCTTTAGTATAAGAGCTGACATACGGGAGGAGTTGCCTTTCTCCAGGTGAGGTCTGCTGGAGATCCTGAAGTCTTGTTTAAAATAAGCTTGGGACCAAGCCTTTGAAGAGGCTTCCTGAGACTATGAAATACTCTCCCTGTGATCATCTGAATAGTCCCCTCTGCAGACCACTTTAAAGTTTTCTTGAAGACATGTCTGTTATGAGATGTGAGGATTACTGAGGACAGGGTACTGAAAGGACTGAGGGCACTGAGGGTGGACAAGGCACCTGGGCCAGATGGCATTCACCCTAGGGTACTCAAGGAGCTGGTTGAGTTTCTGGCAGGGCCACTGGCTGATCTGTTCAATACCTCCCTGGACATGGGATGCGTACCACAGGACTGGAGGATGGCCCATGTGGTGCTCATTCACAAAGGTGGCCCAAAAGATGAACCGGGAAACTACAGGCCAGTGAGCCTCACATCATTCGTGGGGAAGCTCATGGAGACCATCCTGAAAGAGAGGCTGGTGACCTTTTTGGAGGATAGTGGACTCCAGGATGGGCACCAGAACCGGTTTGTCTCAGGCAGATCCTGCTAGACCAGCCTCATTGAGTACTATGTTTGGGTGACAAGGGAACTAGACAAGGGCCATGCAGTGGATGTCCTGTATTTGGATTTTAGCAAGGCTTTTGACTCTGTGCCTCACAGGAGGCTGGGAGGAAAGCTGAAAGCTGTGGGGGCGGGAGCAAAGATGGTGAAATGGATAACAAATTGGCTAAGGGGTAGGCAGCAGAGGGTGGTAGTGGGAGGGGAACTCTCAGCACCAAAGGCAGTGAAAGCGGGGTGCCACAGGGACTGATGCAGAGGCTGGTGCTGTTTGGGTTATTCACAGCTGATATCTCGCATGGGATCTGAAGTAAGATCAGTCTGTTTGAAGATGACACCAAAATGGGGGCGATGGTTGATGTTATTGAGGGATGGAAGGGACTGCAGGAATGCTCAGAAACATGGCAGCTGGTGTTCAGTGCCAAGAAGTGCAAGGTAATGCACTTTGGAACAAAGAACCAGGAGAGGGACTATCAGCTGGGAGGGGTACAGTTGGGTAGCACCGTGGAGGAAAAGGATCTAGGGGTACTTGTAATGGAGAGCATGAAAAACTCTGCTTAGTGTTGTAAGGTGGCAGCGAAGGCCAACAAGATGCTGGAGTGCATAGCTCGGGGAATCTCTTCCAGAAGTAGGGAGGTAATCCTCCCCCTGTACAGGTCACTGGTCAGGCCGCACCTGGAGTACTGCGTGCAGTTCTGGCACCCGTACCTGAAGAAGTATTTCAGATTGTTGGGAGGGGGTGCAGCGTAGAGCCACAAAGATGATCCAGAGATTGGAGGGCAAGCCGTATGAGGAACTGCTGAGCGAGCTAGGTATGTATTCCTTGGAGGAGAGGAGGGATAGGGGGACATGATTGAGACCTTTAAGTACTTGAAAGGGATAAACAAGACTTGAGCAGAGGGGATCTTCCAATTAAGAAGATGAAGGGACATGAGAGGGCACAGTCTCAGCCTGGAGGGGCTAAGATTTAGGAGGGAGGTAAGGAGACAGTTCTTCATGGAAAGGGTGTTGGGCAAGTGGAACAATCTACCACAGGAGGTGGTGGCCTCTAAGATGGTGGGCAGTTTCAAGAGGGAATGGGGCAGGGTGAGGGGGAGGGTAAATCTAAGGAGGGGAGGAGTGGGAGGGGCAGCTGTGAGATGAGGGGCTAGCTGCACAATCGAGCAGACTCGACCATGAGGCCTACTTCTGCTGCCATTTTTGTATGTTCCAGTCAGCATTTCTGAACTGATTTTGTCTACTTTGATTTTTGTCGTATTAACAGAGATGGGTTGGCTACTAATGGTTTACATATGTGATACTTTGTATTACATGGATTTATTTGTGTTTTATTGTCTATCTTATGGTCTTGAAATTTTAAAGCACCTTGAGCCGTGGATAGGAAGTTTTAAATAAACTGTCTGTCTGTCTGTCTATCTATCTATCTAGATGTCTGTCTTATTATAGGCTACAGCTGTTACCCTACAGCCACTGATGGAGGCTTCCACAAAGCCAAAGTTGGCTGCCAGACTCAGAAACCTACTTGGGTCCAAGTCCTAGTTTGAACAATAGTGAAGCACCCCGTATGGTGAAAACATAAGTTTGGCCCTAGTACTGAACTGGAGGTTGCAGTAATCTGGCGAATGACTAGATCCACTAAGGTCTCGATCTCAAAATCCGTCATGAAAACAAGGTCCAGTGTGTGGGTCCTTGCATGTGTGGATATTGCTACAGCTTGCTTGAACCACAGCCCATCCATAAGTTAGTGAAGTTTTGGGAACAAAATAGTCTTATGAGTCATCCATCCATACATTGAAATCACCAAGAAAAAAGACATCACACATTACATTTAGTACTATCCTGCAGCAGAAAATACTTGTGGTTCCCACCTGGTTCCATCATGGCTAAAGATATCATGATACTACTGTCACTGTGTCCTCAGCGTTGCTGGTTTTAGTTTTTTTTTTTTTTGCCCTGTATGTTTATACTCCTAACGTGTCGACTGTACCCCACTCTGCTCAGCAACTCTCTCTGCTTGCCTGACTCATGCCTCACTGCCACAGGAAGATCCTTCCAGACCTCCAGTCTTTGTATCCCTGTGGACTAACATATCCTTACCAGGGCTCTCCGCCTGCCCTGGGGAAGCACTTCGACATCCTGTCTGCCACCATGTTACTGGCTTATCCCTGCCAGGGGCCTCCTGTGGCATGGAGGAGGAACTGGCTAGCAGAGGATTCTAGTGGAGGGGTCCACCTGTGGTACAATAGGGGTTCATTGACATGATTGGAGCAGTAAAGGCCACCATCTGGTGTGCTGGCTCAACATTTCTGCTGATTTCCTCCCCACCCACAGGCTCTCGTTAGTTGAACCCTGGCTTCGATTTGTGCTAAAAGGGGGTTTCAAATCAGAAATCAGCTTTTAAATGACCCTCCATAGATATGCATGGCGCCGTCATGTGCTCTCTCTGCTTTATCACAAAATGTCCAAGCATGTTGATGGAGCTCAGGAAGTGAAAGAGATTGAGTGATCTGTCTCGGGATTTTGTTCCCTTCCCTTCCTTAAAGGGCTGAAATAAATTTTGTAAACAGCAATGAAGGAACTCTCTCTCATTCAGGTAAGGGGATCTCTTGTTTCTTCTTTTGAGCACTGAGAAAAGTGCTCTTTCAAGTAATTCTAATTACTCGGACCAGGTTATAAACCCAGCAACTTATCTGGAATGGATAACATTAACTGCAGGTACTGCGGAACAATTTTCAGAAGGACAGTCTTACAGGATTTAGGACACTGTCCTACATGCTGGGCCATTGGAGATCTTAGGGCTCAGCTCCGGGCAGCATGGGCAGAGATTGTGCGCCTCAAATTTCATATTCAAGAGGAAATACATTATAAGAACCACCCGCCATTTCCCCAACATCCAACAGAAGAACCTCGACCACAGAGGGTAGTTGGTCCAGGAGGTTGGCAGGTGGTTAGGAGCTCTGTGCTCTCCAACATATTACCTCCAAAAACCATATAAACACTACAAACAGGTATCTGCCTTTATCTCCAAATCAAACAAAGGGCAGAGGACACTGCAGAGCAGGACACTGCAGCACAGGAGCTAGACAACAAAATTCACCCAAATCAGGAACCAAAACAAAAAAGCAAAAAGGAAATCCAAAAAACTTCTGATCATAGGAGACTCCATGATTTGGGGAGTTGATACCCATTTCCAGCCAGGGGTAATGGTCAGATGTCTCCCAGGTACCTCAGCATGGAGAGACACTGACCGATTGCTAAAATTGTTCACTAAGCAGGAGAAAACATTGACGTCCTAGTACACATAGGAACTAATGATCTCACCAGCCGGTCAGTTGTGGAGACCAAGGAACACCTGACCAGGCTGGGTGGCAAACTATCAGCCATTTCGTCCGACATCTCCTTCTCTGAGATCCTGCCAGTCTGGGAGAGGGGGGCAGATGGACGGAAGGTCAGAGAAGGGGAGATAGGGGAGCTAAACATATGGCTCAAGGGCTGGTGCCAGGAAAAAGGACACAGATTTGTAGAGAACTGGCAACAGTTCTGGGAGCAAAAGTTCTTTAAATTTGATGGACTGCATCTGACTAAGGAGGAGTCAGTGCTTGGGGCAAGTTTGACATCTTGCAGAATATTTAAACTAGCAAATGGGAGAGAGGTGCAGCACCCCCGCCCATCGAATGGGAAGAACACCTCCCCCATAGCTAGTGGCCAAACAGGATTCAGCATGTTTGCAGTTCATTTGCATCATCAGGTAAGAAAAGGTCCGTCTCCCATACGACGACAGGGAAATGCCAAACCTCACCCAACAACTAACGCACCAAAATCTGGCCAATGGAAAATCATGTACACAAATGCTCACAGCCTGGGAAATAAGATCCCAGACCTGCAGGCAATAATGTCAGAGGCTAAACTGGACATAGTAGCAATTAGTGAGACGTGGTTTACCAGTAACCACACTTGGGAGACTTCAGTACCTGGCTATGTACTGTTCAGAAGAGACCAAGGTGCAAAAAGGGGGGGTGAAGTGGCCCTATATGTCAATGAAAATATCAAAGCTACAGAAATTCAGAATACACATAAGGAGCCAGAAGAACTGTGGGTCACCCTGGAAGCAGGAAATGGGACAGCCATAAGAACTGGGGTTGTCTACAGGCCCCCAAACCAGGAGGAGGACATACACATTACTGTTAGAAGATATTTAACACATGACAGCTAAAGGGGAGGTTCTGATAATCGGAGACTTCAACATGCCGGATACAGATTGGTCAATACCAGCAGGAACATCTGCCAGAACTAGACACATGGTGGATTCCCCTGCAGGGGGAGGGCCTCAAACAACTGGTACAATAACCCACAAGAGACAGGGCTATCTTAGATCTAGTACTGACTAACAGGGAAGGGATCACAAATCTCCAGGAAGAAGGTCACCTGGGGGCCAGTGACCATCACATGGTATGGTTCAGTTTGGCCACTACACCTAAATCATCCCATTCCAAGGCAAAAATATGGGACTTCAGAGAAGCTGACTTTGATAAGATGGCCAACATAGTTAAGCTAGCCCTGGCAAAAAGAACCACAGGTGAGGGGGGTACAGGCAAAGTGGGCAAGCATTAAGGATGCAATACTTGAAGCAACATCCCATTGTGTTAGACAGAAAAGGAAGTGCAAAAGAAGAAGGAAACCACTTTGGTTCTCAAATACGGTAGCAGAAAAGGTCAGAGCCAAAAGGCTGGCCTTCAGGAAATATAAGGGAACACAGCAGGATGAAGATAGGGAGGCATACCAAACTGCCCTAAGGGAAGCAGGTAAGGCAGTAAGGCAGGCAAAGTCCCAAACTGAGGAAACACTAGCATGAACAGTAAAAGAAGGTGACAAGACTTTCTATAGATACATTAGTGAAAGGAGAACGTCCAGAGGGGTATTGCTAAGCTCAAAGGAGAAAAGGGGGCATGTGAGGAGGAGGACCCTGTAAAAGCATCTATCCTAAATAGATACTTTTGCTCAGTATTTACTGAAGAGAGGTAGGACAGGGCCCACAGCTCAGCACCATGGACACGGGGTTGGGGGGGAGGTGAGCACTACTCCCTTCACAAAAGAAAGGGTCCTACAAAAGCTCGCTAAGCTCATGGTGGACAAGGCAATGGGACCTGATGGCATACATCCCGGGGTACTAAAGGAGTTAAGGGTTGAACTAGCAGAGCCATTAGCAGAACTGTTTAGTGAGTCTCTGAGCACAGGAGAGGTCCCAGAAGACTGGAGAAGGGCCTATGTGATCCCGCTCCACAAGAGTGGTAGCAGGGAAGAGGCAAGGAACTACAGACCAGTCAGTCTTACCTCAGTAGTGGGCAAGATTATGGAGGCACCCTTAAGGAAAGGATAGTGCAACAACTGGAATCCATAGGGGTACAGGATCCAAGACAGCATGGGTTTACAAAAGGAAGGTCCTGTCAAACTAATCTCATAGATTTCTTTGACTGGGTAACCAGAGTGGTGGACCAAGGGGAGCAGTTAATGTCACCTACCTTGACTTCAGCAAAGCTTTCGACACTGTTCCACATAGAAGATTGATAAATAAGCTGGGTAGGCTCGGGTGGGTCAGAAGTTGGTCAACTGGGTGGCAAACTGGTTGTCGGGCAGAAAACAGAGAGTGGTGGTAAATGGTATACAGTCAGAAGAGATGCAAGTCACAAGTGGGGTACCTCAGGGATCAGTTCTGGGGACAGTTCTCTTCAATATCTTCATCAGTGACATTGCAGATGGACTAGAGGGTAAGGCTTGTCTGTTTGCAGATGACACCAAGATCTGCAACAGAGTAGATGATCCAGATGGGGTGGGCAGAATGAGAAGAGATGTGTATAAACTAGCAAAATGGTCAGAAGAGTGGCAACTGGGATTTAATCCAAAGAAGTGCAAGATTATGTACATAGGGAAGAGAAACCCTGAAGCCAGCTATAGGCTGGGAGGGTAGTTACTGGCAGTCACAAAGGAAGAAAGAGACTTGGGCATCATCATCACGATGACCTGAAATCATCCAAGCAGACCTCTAAAGCAGTAGGTAAGGCTAGGGGGATGTTAGGGTGTATTAGTAGAGGTATCACAAGTCGTAAGAGGGAGGTAATAATTCCTCTTTACAAGACACTGGTTAGGCCCCATCTGGAGTACTGCATGCAGTACTGGAGGCCACACCTTCACAAGGGACATTAATCAAATTGAGGCAGTCCAGAGAAGGGCAACCAAAATGGTACAGGGACTGCATCAGAAGACATATGAGGACAGATTAACAGAGCTCAATATGTATACCCTTGAGCAAAGGAGGGAGAGAGGTGATATGATCAAAACATTCAAACACCTTAAGGACATTAACAAGGTGAAAGAGTCTAACATGTTTAAATATAAGAAAAATAGCAGGACAAGAGGACACAGCATGAGATTAGAGGGAGGCCGATTAAGGGGGAATGTGAGGAAATTCTTTTTCACAGAAAGAGTGGTGGATGCGTGGAACGGCCTACCTCAGGAGGTGGTGGCTATGAATACAGTTCAGGGTTCAAAGAGGCATGGAATAGGCATAAGGGAGCAATACAGATGAGTATGAATAGATAGGCCACTGACAGAGCAAAGGCCGATGACATATTTATAAGGTAGAAAAATAAATGGGCAGACTGGATGGGCCTTGCGGTTCTCATCTGCCGTCAACCTCTATGTAAATGGATATTAATACTTTGTTGTTTAGCTTTTGATGTAGCAATATCAAGGACCAGAGAAAAACACAGTATGGTAACAATAAACAACATTTGTAAATGACAAGCTGAAGTACATTAAATGGTATTTGGGTGATAGTAGTAGTATATTTATATGGGGCACCCTTCCCTGTAGACACAGGGCACCGTTACAGCAGGAGTACAAAACATACACAACAGTACAAAACAGTCAAATATTGAATACATAAAATTATTAATAAACCCATTGAAAGTCTAAAAAACAGAATATCTTCAAAATGGAAAATGCTAGAAACTTTTTAAATGAAAGACTGGATTCTGTAGAATACCAGGGATTTATTTAACTCTAAAAATTGATTAGCGTTTTGCTCATAAAAGTGCTACATCTTTGTGAAAATGCATAGCTCTTGCCTCACTGTGTTTAATAAACACATCACTTCTAGAAAATCTACAGTATATAAATACTTTCTGTACAGTTAGTATAGTCCCAAGAAAAAAAAACTGCTAATCAATTATTTAAAACCCTGAATACAAACACATACAGTACTTGAAACATCTCAGACATGTTAAATCTCTTTTTGCCTCTCCCCCTTCCATTTCTCTTTCAGGCATCAGCTAAAACTTCTTCCTGCTCCCTTCTGCTCTTGTAATTCCCCTCCCTGTTCATTTCCTGTTTTACTATGATTGTTTGTCTGAATCTATTTAATTGTTTTATTGTGTTAAATTGTACTTTATTTTTACATTATTTTGTACCAATAATTAATATCGTGTTTGCTTTTATTGTGGTATCTCCTTTTCCATCTCCCCCGGGTCGCACCTGGAATCAAGCCTTTGTTCAGTGTGCCTCACACAGTTACCAATTTTTAAATAAAGAAAAATCCATAAATCCCTGGGCATATAGCAGGCTCAATTTGTAATCCCTGGTCGAAACATACAGTGCACATTCTTCAGTGGATAAGGAAACTGAAGGATACCACAAACTCCTAGTGGCCACTAACAGTAATCAGGCACCATGATGCTTTTCTGCCTCACGGTTAGACCCTGGATTTAGATTCTGGGAACATAAGGATCTGACCAGATTTGAACAGTGCCTCTCAGGTCGTATGTTCCACCCTTTCCAGAAGGTTAAAGATGAATTTCATGACTTCCGGTGACGTCAGAGAGCGAATGGCACCGTAGGCTCTCGGCTCCGTCCTCGCAGTCACAAAATTGGACAACATCGCCTATTAGAAGTATGTCTTCTCCAGCTAAAACGACGAGAACAAAAGCGGGAAAGTTACAGAGTACACCAGTCCAAAAATTGAAAGAAATGCTGCAAATGGAACAACAGGAAACACCGGAGAATACAGGCTCCCCGGAGGGCCTACAAGCAGGGAACTCCCGTGAAGCAAAATCCAAAGCAGACTTGGCCTCTACAATACTACAAATGGCCCAAACGGTCCAAAAAATTGACTGAGATCTTACAGAGCTCCAATCGGACATTAATAATATGGAACACAGAGCAGACCAGATGGAGCTCTGCTTAACGCAAACTGCCGAACAGACCGACAGACAAGACCGCCTGATACTGTACCTCATGGCGAGAGATAGAGAACTTACCAGGCGATTAGATGACTTGGAGGGTAGAAGTTGGCAACAAAACATAAGGATTTATGGGATCCCAGAAGGTGCAGAGGCGACCCATAAAGACACCATAACCTTTCTGCAGGATATGCTGCGAGAGCTTCTGTCGCTTCCAGAAGACTTCGATTTGACATTGGATGGGGCTCATAGATCGCTGGGGCAAAACCCTGTAATCCAGACGCTAGGCCCAGGTCCCTGATTGTACGAATGACTTCCTACCGCATGAAAGAGGAGCTCCTGCGCCGAGCCTGGCAAAGAGGCCCTATGCAACACAAACGGAATAGAATCACCTTAGATAATGATCATACCACCATGGTACAGGAGGCTAGGAGAACCCTATGGCCTATATTAAAGCAACTTAAAATGAAAGGGATAAAAGCACAACTCCTACACCCAGCCAGGCTGAAGATTGAAACTGGAGAAGGTATTAAGGTGTTTGCAGACCTCCTGGCAGCCGCGCAGTACCTCTCCGAGATGGGCATTTCAGTGCCGCCGTTGGGCAAAGAAAAATTAGAGCGGGATCTGATCGCCTCGGCGTGGTCGGTAGCTCGAAGAGGTGCTGTGCAGCCAGGATCGTCCAAGAGACTTCCTGATTCGAACCTAAGAGTGGACATTTCAACCCTCCTACAAAGATATGGTGAACCCTCGGTGGTGAACAGGAAGGCAGCGCACCTGTTAGATAATGACAAAGATTCCAACCAACAAAATATTTTGGAGACATGAAAAACTGGAAACTGGTGCTAGCATTAAGTCTCCCATTGATTGACTGTGAGCCTGATAATCAGTACGATCTCTGAACGCCATGTGCGCAGGGCATCTCGCTGTTTAAAATAGGCAACAGGGATGAAAAACCTTTTACCTCGCGCTCTCCCTTTCCTCTTTCTTCCTTTTTTCTTTCCTAGTTTTCACTTTTGGCTCTTGTTGGCAGGCTGGGTGTGGGAGGGGGATGGGGGGCTCTGCTGGGGAGGAGAGTATGAGGTGGGGTGGAGGCCTTGAGAGGGTCTGCGAGACGACTGAACTTTAATGGGGTGGGCGGGCAGCCATTTCTGAAGTGCACATTAAGTGCCGAAACATGTACAGGCCATCTACCAAATGATGCTTGAGGCGGGCGCTGTCACATGATGGGGAAGGGGGTGACTGGGGACCCGCCCGCATGGCTCTTTGGCCGGCTGAGGGGCATTCCCTTCTTACTGAAGAAATTCAATTCAAGAAGTTTTGCAAATGCTGACGGCAAACGTGACAGTTAGTGCGATCCCCGATTAACAGATGTTCAGGACATTGGTCCCGGCGTCTAAAGCAAACATTAGAAAGGGAAGGCTCTCCCCCCTATTCTTTCTTGGCTCTCTTCCCTTGCTCTCCCTCTCTTCTTTCGTTCTACTCTGGCCTCTGCCGCTGGACCTGGTGGGGGTGAGAGTGGGGGGGACGGGGGGGAGGTGCGAGTTGGAGCGGATGCCTCGAGCTGGTTCGTGGAGTGAGTAGACCTCACTAATTAAATTGGGCAGCTCGGGGTCTCTGATCCCATTATAGAAGCTTAAGTTTAGTACCGCAGCATGAAAGAGCTTTTAATCAGCTGCTGTTTAGGGGCAGTGCTGCTACATGGAGGGGGGGGGACTAGGGACCCACCTGCCTAGCCCCCTAAGTGGATGGAAAGTCATGCCCCATCTGAATAAAAGGAGGGCTCCCCAAAAGAATAGATAATTACAATAGAGACTATGGTGTAGACCAGATTAAGATAAGCTCTTGAGTCTGAATGCTGGATAAATCGGTTAAATTGTTATTTCACGTGATGTTCATAATTCATGAGATCATAGGGCTGTGGGGGGCAAATTGAGAGTTCTTGATATAGAGGATTTCCTCTTGGATGTCAGAGGGTGCAGCCCAGATAGGGATTTTTCCTAGGGCTAAAGGTGAGGCTTTATCTTGGATTGAGCCTCCCAACTTCCGTCATATACATGGCGGCCCGTAGGCTGGGATATTCCCAGCTTATCCATGGAAGTTGTTCATTTTTATATGCGTTGGGAGATCCCTTTCGTATTTGCATGGAGGGACCACCCACATCTTCTCTGAGAACCCCAAGAGTTTGGATGGGGGTGCTGAGGTCGAATTGTTCTTACTGTTTGTTTTTTAAGGTTGAATCTGCAAAGTTGCAGTTACGTTTTGCTGTTATGGTTGTTCTAATTGGGTACGTGTTTGAATGCAAGAGGATACTCTCTATACAGGTGCAAGTACAAGCATGTCAGAAGATTTGGGTAAGGGGTTTAACTTTGGTAACTAAAGATGGCTAGACACAACTCAAAGTTTCTATCATATAATATCAACGGGAGCAAAAACCCGATAAAGAGAAAACAGATTTTGAAATATCTGACACGACAGGGGTGTGATATGTGCTTCCTACAGGAGACACACCTCTCCCCTGCTGAGGCCCTGAAGTTGAAATCCAAGAGATACCCACATGTGTTTCACTCCTCCCTAGTAGCGGGCAGGAAGAGGGGAGTCGCTATTATTGTGGCTTCCTCCTTCCCGTTGGAGGTGGAAGAGGTGGTAGAAGATTCGGGAGCACGGTTTGTTTTGGTGGTGGGACGGGTCCAAGACACATTAATGACTTTGGTAAATGTCTATGCCCCTCCAGGATCCCCTGTTTCTTTTTATTCTTCACTTATTCAGCTGGTGGCTGAAAAAACGAAGGGACTCCTGATTATGAGGGGGGGACTGGAACCTGGTATTTAATAGAGCCCTAGATACTACTTCTAAAATACCAAACCCAGATTACAGAAAAGCAAAAGCAGTTAAAAAGATATTTGAGCAGGTTGCTATGGTGGATGTCTGGAGGGAGAAGTATCCTGTGGCCAGGGGAGTACACGTGTTACTTGCCGCGTTTTAAAATATTTTCCAGGTTAGACACTTTCTTTACCTATTCTAAAGATCTAGTGCAACTCCCCTCAGTGTGGGTGGGGAGCTCCCCCTTGTCTGACCATAATCCCCTCTTCCTAGAGGTGGATCTGTCCCTTCAACATAGGAATACTCAGTGGCGGCTGAATTACTCCCTACTTCGAGATCAAGCCCTGGTGGATGATCTTAAACAACATATTGCCATCACAATACAGGAGAACAATGTGGGAGGGGTCACGCCACAAATTCTCTGGGACACATTAAAGGCTACGGTGCGTGGGAAAATAATTGCCTATGCTTCTGCCCAAAAAAAAGATTGGCAACACAAAGGCTTAAGGAGCTTAATACACAACTTAAAACACTTGAAGACGCCCAGAAGGCCAAGTGGGAGCAACCTAGGGACCAAACTCTGAAACAGATTAGGAAAGAACTGATTTGCATGCAACAAGTAGAGACGGAGAAGTCTCTTTTCTATTTAAAACAGAAATATTACGAAGGAGGAGCAAGAGGCTCCCGCCTACTGGCCTTTCGCCTAAGGCAACATAAAGCTAAAGCCACAATTACCAAAATAATATCACCTGTTACAGACCACCTAGTTAATAGGCAGACACAGATCGAAGAGACCTTTGTCTCTTACTATACTAACTTATAAAAGTCCCAGAGGGAGACGACAAGGGAAGAGAAAGTGAAGTTCTTGAGCTCACTCACCATCCCTACTCTGTCACCAGCAGAAGGTCAAAGTTTGGTACAGCCGATAACGCAAACTGAAATATTCAGAACCATTAAGTCCCTCAAAACAGGCAAATGTCCGGGGCCAGACGGGTTTAGCGCCGAATTTTATAAGACTTTTGGGAAAGAGGTAGTTCCCCTTTTGTCAGATGTGTTCTCCGGAATCTGGCGGGACGGAAATTCGGCGCCACCCTCGTGGCAATATGCGACTATCTCTTTAATACCAAAAGAAAACAAAGATCACACCAGGTGTGAGTCGTACAGACCCATTTCCCTACTCAACTCAGATTATAAAATTTTCACAGCTATTATAGCAGCTAGGCTGAACCTTCTTTTGCCAAAACTGGTTGACCTGGACCAGACGGGCTTCGTCCGGGGGCGACAGGCTCCAGACAGTGTTCGAGTGGCCTTAAATGTAATAGATGCTATACATCGTCACCATATACCATCCTGTCTACTGAGTTTGGATGCTGAAAAGGCCTTTGATAAGGTTTCCTGGAGTTTTCTGTTCTTAATCTTGGAGACCATGGCTTTTCCGCAACCCTTTGTTGACAGTCTGAGGGTATTGTATACTGGACCCCAAGCTTATGTAAGGGTAAACAGAGGAGTTTCATCACGCTTTCGACTTGGACGGGGGCACCAGACAAGGTTGCCCCCTCTCTCCTCTTTTATTTGCTCTATACATAGAGCCTCTAGCGTTGGCAATACGCCAATCAGAGATGATTCGGGGGATCGAAGTGGGGGGGTTAGACAGAAAAATTTCATTGTACGCAGATGATGTCATGCTGACCCTAGCAAGTCCAGAGGAATCGATACCCCAAGTGTGGTCACTGTTGGAGGAGTTCCGCAGACATGCGGGGGGTACACGCTAAACAAAGCAAAGACAGAGGCTCTTAGTTTTTATTACGTACCTACAAATAAAATAAAGGAAAAGCTCCCAATAGACTGGACAGCAAGTAAGATGAAATACTTAGGCATTTATATAACCAAACACTTATCACAACTCTTTAAGGTGAACTATAGTCACTTATTAAACCAAATAACAAAAGATCTTGAGAAATGGACATTAATAAATTTACCAACTTATGCCAAGATACAGTCAATTTCCGTGAATATTCTCCCTAGGTTCTTACACTTGTTCCAAAGTCTCCCGATCCAAATAAACAGAACGCAATTTCAGCTATGGCATAAGAAGATTTCAGGATTTATCTGGGGTGGGAGAAAAGCAAGAGTCAACTTACGCATCTTGCAGACACAAAGAGGAAAAGGTAGCTGATCACTCCCTGACCTAGAAGATTATTATTTAGCCGCACAATTAAAGAGGGCCCTACAGTGGTCAGATCCAACTTATACCTCTAACTGGAAGCTGATGGAACAAGGGGAAGAGGATGGTCGCGGGCCTCCGTTGGAAGCAAGGGTCTTGCTCCCATGAGGCTCCACAATAGATCCCCCCCCCCCGTGCTGAGGGTTGTCATTAATACGCTAGCTGCCGTCAGAAGGATCTGGCAGAAGTATGGAATCAGAAGATCCCTTTGGCCACTGTGCAGAATCCCTTGGACTTCAGACTTTCTGCCAGCTTGCTTGGACCATACTTTCAGGGCCGGGGGTAGGCAGGGTCTGGCCAGCTTTGGGCAACTCACGCATGGGGACATGGTCCTGAGTTTCGAAACTCTCCAACATAAATATGAACTCAGACGATCTGACTACTTTAGGTACTTACAAGTCAGAGCTTATATTGAAGCATGTCGGGACAAGGATCCGGATCCAGAGCGTGTCTGTCCCTTTCTTGAATGTGTGAGGGGCCTGATGGCTGGTCAGATCCAGAAGGGACACATATCAACTCTATATAAAGCAATGGCGGCTCTGAAAAGAGACCCTCTAGAAAAGATTAAAACTAACTGGCTAAGGGAGGCAAATGCAGAGAGCAGGGAGGTAGATTGGGACAAAGTGTTCCATACAGCCTCTAAAACAACTAGATCCCCACTTTGGCAGGAGTTTAGTTGGAAAATAAGGGTAAGATTTTTTCATACCCCGGCACTTCTCCATAGGAGAGATCCAGCACACCCCCAAACATGCTGGAGACTTTGTGGAGATGACAAGGCTCATCATCTGCATAATTTTTGGACATGCCCCGGGGTACAGCCCTTCTGGTCTGAGGTAACTAGGATACTGAATGCTCTCTTCATGCTAGAGAGACCCTTAGATTGGGCTGAGGCGATTTTGGGTGTTCCTCCTTGTGGAATTAAAGGTCCTGATTCAATATACCTCTGGGCTATAATACTAGCCGCAGCACATAAAACTATCACCCGGACCTGGCTGAGCCCAGAGCCACCAGCTGTCAGAACTTTTGTCCAAATTGTACAGGACATTTCAGCCCTGGAGGAATTAACCTTTACAATTAACCTGCAAACACATATTTTTGTACGGAGGTAGGCGAGATGGTTCGCCTGGCTAGATAAGAATGAAAATCTGGGCTCTAGGGCGACCACCAGATGAAGTAAGAGGCTTATTTAACAAAAGGGGAAGAGATGAAATGACAGGGCGGCCGGACTGATGGGGGAGAGGTTGGTCACATCCCACAGCCTGTTCTAATGAGATACTGACCACTTAACTAATGATAAACAACCTGGGTATCCTTGGATTTTCGAGAGAAGGGCCATCAGCGATCAGTATTAATGGACGAAAAGTATCCCTGTATGTATCTGTACGACTTTAACTGTACAATGAGTATGTACCCATATATTGTCAATAAAAATGAATTTAAAAAAAAAAAAAGATGAATTTCATTTACGTAGGGAGGATAATTTCAGGTTTTTGCACAATAAACGCTATATTCTAGACCAGAATAAGCTTGATCAAATAAAGAGGCCACAGTCCAATTTAGAACAGTTTTTTTATTGGTTGGTAACAATGAAGGCAAAAATAAGGCTAATATCTGAATTTTACAAGGTATTCATGAAACCAACGACACCTCCAGTAGATTAGATCTGTATGCATTGGGAGTCGAAGAGTGGTGTTGAAATGTTGACAGAGATATGGGGATAGTGCCTTAGCAGAGGGTGGACAATAACGGTTCCTCCCACATGGATGGAATATAACTGGCGAATTTTGATTAGATCTTTTAGAATTCCCAACTGTCATGCATCACTATCAGTTTACATTCTCTGACCAATGTTGGAGACAATGTGGAGCCATTGGGTCACACATATTTTTAGGGCCTGTCCTGTTATTTGGCCCTTTTGGCAGGAGATCCATGTTGAAATACAACAGGTTTTAAGATAGCCAGTTCCAGACACTGTTACTGATGTGGTTCTTGGGTTTCTGACACTATTGTGAGGCTCACCTGCCAAATAGAAATTGGGCAGATGTTGAATTTGGCAGCCCTAAAATGTCTAACCGTAAATTGGCTGACACCCTCCCCTGACAGTTGCATTTTGGTGTTAAAAAGTGTCTGAAATTGAAACCATGGAGCGCATTACGGCCACCTTACAACTCGGAAAACAGAAATTCCTAGAGATCGGGTAACTTTGGCACCAGTATATAACAGGAACAGTAGAGAGAAGTGGGGTTCAAGAGCTGTAAGAAGAAAAGCAAAACACCTCTCAAAACTTCCTGGGAGGGACAGGGGGCTCACTTTTTTGAAATACAGGGGAACGTGCACTATACCCCGGAGCTGAAAAAAATGCCTTCTAAATAAAACACAGAGGGATCAGCACTATAAATCTTTAATAAGTTATAAATAGCAGCTAAAAACACACAATAAATGGCAGAGATCTCACCCAAAGTACAACAGAGGTGCAGGTGTAGAGCCAGAAAAATGTTTCTATGAAAGAAAAGCCACGATCCCAGGTCTCCCTTTTATTTCATGCAGAGTCACAGAGTTGGCATGTACAGGCGTAATAGCAGCATTTTGCAACAGTAGAGTCAGAGCACCTATACGAAAGACGGATTGCTTTAATGCAAATAGATCTGATTCTAGGTGAATACCTTGTCGAAAATAACGCTGAAACCTAAAAACATGCAATACCACCAGAAACCCATGTCGCAGCAGGGACCCGCTTAGACCGCAGCATAATCTCTTCCGGATATGCTTATGTAGCAACCGTAAGGCGGTCTTCTTCTGAGCATACCCTTCAAAACAGATTAGCCCTTTTAAAAGGAAGATTTGGCTTAATTTAAAGTGATAGCCCAAATACAGTGACGATGTGCAGCAGAGACGAATCAAATTAAATACAGTGCAAACATGCTAAACATTAAAGTGCTAAATATTCATGCAGAAAAAATTAATAGTTCTAACAGCATTACTATGGTTATCCAGTACATATCATGTTGCAGAAAGATGCACAACCACACATAGAGAATGCTAATAATTGAACAGCCAGTAATTTTGACTGGCCTACGAGAGTCTTCCATATCTGTTATCTTAACACTGTTTTGTGTTCATAAGGACATTTTTATTTTTATTTTTAAGATACTTTGTTTTGTGCACACAACATTAAAAGAAGAGCAGAGCTGGCAAGTCGTACTTATCTTGTAACCAGAGCACGAAAAAGTCATGGTCACACCATGTGCACAAAACACTTAATGATCTTACGCTATTAAATGATGCACACAAACTAAGGGAAGGACAGAGCCGGCAAGTCATGCTCTTCCTGTGACCAAAAACAGTTTTTTGGCTCTACACCTGCACCTCTGTTGTACTTTGGGTGAGAGCTCTGCCATTTATTGTGTGTTTTTAGTTGCTGTTTATACCTTATTAAAGATTTATAGTGCTGACCCTTCTGTGTTTCGTTTAGAAAGCTATAAGACTTATAGTTTCAATAAAGCCCATGCCAGATGTATCCCCATAGTTTGTATTCTCTTCCAAACTAAAACATCATACTGTAAATAGATCTGCATTTAGTATGTATGTAAAAACATATGACTTAGACACTGCCTATGTTTTTAGTTTATGATCTGTGTTTTAGTTTACCTTCAGTGTTTGTGAGGTTTGACTGTATGTAATTAATCTTAACCTGTACAATGTTGGTGACTTTTGAAATGTGCTTGGTGAAGTATAAGGCACACAGTGTAATATTAATTTCTATGATGGACAGGACTCAACTTGTACCTGTATGTCTTATACCTGTGAAACTGAACCAGTAATACAAAAAATCCATACAAAATGTGGATTTCCTTACTCATGGGTTTCTGATGCTGGTCAGCCAAATTCATATCTGTTTCACCCCAATCAAAATGAAAGTTCTTTCTGGCAGTTGCAGTTTTTACATCCTCAGACTTGAATGGAAACTTGGATTACATGATCTCAGATGAAAAGCAACAGTTCCCAGAGCTAAACTGGAATCATAGCCTTGTTCAAAGAAAATTTGGTACCCATCTGTATGGATGCTAATACACCATTGCTGTGGAAATTCTGCTTTGCAAGATGTGGTTGTTGTTGGGCTTAGATTACAGCATCTCTCATGGAAAACTTCACTGCCTACAATTACCCAAACATCAAAGTTCGTATTGTCATGAACTAATATTATTACTAAGACAACTTAATTTTATATACGGTACTAACCCACACACATGCACACGTCCTAAAACAATATTAACCCACACATCACCTCTGATTATAACATTTATATTACCATGAATAGCAAACTGAAGCAACACGTAAGCATAGCATACACTGTGTGACTTGTAAATCTTGTAAATTCTGTTACTTTTATTGTTGTTCAATGTTATTTGTACTTGCGGTTTTATTATTATTTCATGTGCTGTGATAATTGCTTGTTGCATGTACTCCTGTAAATTCCTCTGTACCTTCCCCAGGTCACACCTGGAAATGAGCCTTTCAGGGCTGTGCTGGTAACTTGATAAAATATGTTTAAATAAATCACTTTTTGTTTTTTAGAAAGCAAGACTGGCAGATTAAAAAAGTTGAGAATATTAGATCTTTCATAACAAATATTATGTACAACTACAGTAATATCTTCAGAATGTATACACTTACACATACTTTAACACACTTGACTAAAATGCAAGTAACATTCTAACAAACAACAGATTATTAATCTCTGCATTGCAAAATTTAGCAAGAATTAGGTGGTACACCAGTAGCTGGCCTTGCAGCATAATTACAGATGCATGCATCTCGTACCAAGCATCTCCAGGTGACCGGTGGAACTCTCCCTCACCCTGTCCTGTACCAAGTACTCCATGATGTCCAGTGAAACCTCTCCCTCTCCCAATCCCAGACCAAGTACTGCCTGGTGTCCACTGGCACCTCCATCATTATATCCCATGCCAAACACCTACTGGTGTCGTTTGGCAGTCCCTCCTCTCATTGTCTAATTCTGAGCAATCTCTAATATCCAGTTGCACTCCCTCACTCTCTTCCAAGCCTGTAAGAGTACCTTCAGTTGTTCAGTGGTACGTCTCCTCCTCCTCCACATCAAGTGCCATGCCCTTGCTGATGTCCAGTGGCACCTCCTTCCGTTACTCCATCCCATGTCAAGCACGTCCTAGTATCCAGTGACCCATTCCTTCTTCCAGTCCTGTGACACATATTCCTTGGGGTTCAGTGACACCTGCTTTTATACCTCCTTTCATGCCAATCAGTCTCAGGTTTCCAGTCTTAGCCCATTCTGTGCATAGCAGTCCCTGGTATCTGATCTGACCCCACTCTATGCGAAGAAGTCCCTAGAGTCCAGTGGTACCCTCCCCTCTTCCAATGTCAGACAGTTCCTATGTGCTGTGGCACCCCAAAGCCATCCTGTGCTTAGTCCTACCTGGTGTCCAGTGGCACTTCCTTTTCCTTTCCATCCCATGACAAGCAGTCCCTGGTGTTCAGTGGTACCCCCACCCTGTCCCATACTTGACTGTTCCTGGTGTCCATTGGCACCCCCATTCCTCATTCTGTCCTATGTCAAGCAGATCCTATATGCATGCAGTAGCATCCTTCTCTCTGTCTGTCCTCTGCTAAGCAGCCCCTGGTGTCCAGTGGCACCCCCTACCTTACCTGTTCCTGTACTAAACAGTCGCTGGTGTCCAGTGGCATCCCTTTCTCACCCCATCCTTAGTCAAGCCATTTCAGTGTCCTGTGTCACCCCCTCTCTCAGCCAGTCCTGCACCAAATGTTCAGTGGCATCCCCTACTTATTTCCATCCTTGTCAAGTTCTTGTAATCCAGTGGCTGGCCCTCCCTCAACTTGTCACCTTGTCCCTCAAAGTTGCTAGTGTCCAGTGGCACAAATAGTGAGTAGAATCTTAAAATAATAAGCCACTGGACTACTGAACAAAGTTTAAAAATCTAAGTCTGCTTCCACTTCATTCATGTCGTTTATATTGCCCACAAATGTACTCTAGGCCAGGTAAACCCCCAATCCACCCTGTCATGGAGCCTTGTTGGTTAGACTAGTTTAGATTCTTATTATGAATATTTGCCAATGTGGAATAATATTCACAAAATAGAATTCTGACAGGAATGTCCTGATTGGTCTGTTTATTTAAATACTTTGTTTTGTGGATTGAATGCATGAAAGACAGTGTGATCCTGAAAGTTAAAGCATTGAACTGTGAATCATAAGATTCCAGGTTAGAATCCTACCATGACCAGTTTTGCTCTTGTCCTCATGCTGTGAGACTGCCGTTAAGGTGGTGAGGCAGATCAGGCAAAATTTGCTAGATGCTTTCTGTGTTATTGTAAATCCATTGTGCTGCATTATTTTGTGGGGGTTTGTAGTGTGGCAATACAGGAGTTCCTGGGAACTGTAGTCCTTTGTTCAGCTGTCTGGACTACCCGCTCCTGGAGTTCCTGGCTTGCCCCAGAGGGTGTAGTGAATTAACACATGGGATACTGCAGGCTTTTACAGGGCTACATTTCAGTTCTGCCCTTAGTCCCCACAAGTGCAGGAGCTGAAGTATTTTATTTAAGTTTTGGTCTGTTTGGACTCGGGGAAGTATAGCTAGGAGTAGTGCACGTGATCAGTGAGACTTCTGGGTCTCTCTACTGATAAGAAGTACCTCTTGCAAGAGGAACTGTTTTTCTCTTGTCGTTGTCCTCATGCTGCGAGACTGCTGTGAAGGTGGTGAGGCAGACTAGGCAAGATTTGCTAGCCGCCTTCTGTGTTATCGTAAATCCACTGTGCTGCATTATTTTGTGGGGGTTTGTAGCGTGGCAGTACAGGAGTTCCTAGGAACTGTAGTCTTTGTTCAGCTCTCTGGACTACCCACTCCTGGACTTCCTGGCTTGCCACAGGGGGTGTAATGAATTACCACACGGGGTACTGCAGGCTTTTACAGGGCTACATTTGAGTTCTCCCCTTAGTCCCTACAAGTGCAGGAGTTGAAGTATTTTTTAAGTTTTTTGTCCGTTTTGGACTGGGGGAGGTGTATAGCTAGGAGTGGCGCACGTGATTAGTGAGACTTCTGGGTCTCTCTGCTGATAAGGAGTGCCGTGTGTGAACGGGGTGAGCCCATGTGGGGCGTGCGTGCGATCACCAGGTGCTAAGACGCCTGCAAAGACAAGTGCATTTTTGCTGGGTGAGGCAGGGAGGACGTGAGTCTTTAAGAGGCCTTATTTCCATCTTTGCAAGGTAACACATATTTTGGACAGTTGATTCTGGTTCGACAACAAGATTTTCTTGTATACATCCTACCAAGAATAAGCTTATTGTGCATAATGGCTGAGACACTAATGACACTGGAGGGAGAAGTGGGTGTGAAATGTACTAGTTGTAAAATGTATTCAGTCATGGTTGTACCACTCCCTAAACACCATATGTTTGTAGGAAGTGTAAAGAGAACACTAACATGGCCAAGGAAATTTCTACATTTAACTTGAGACTCAAGGTACTTGAGCAAAGCCAAAAGGATATGGCTAGGAGAAAGACTGCAGTCTGACACCATGCAAGTAAATTACCCTACCTGTACCTTCCATGGGGCGCTAATAAAAGCGCAAGATGAAGCAGAAAAAAATCAGCCTATCTCCCTGCCCCCCCCCAACCAGCCCTAGAACCTGCATCTAAGGGAATCCACCTTATTCAAAGTAAACAAATGACTTCCATAAAAAGACGCAGGGAAGAAGATACTGTCACAGATGTTGTTCATATTACAAATGAAGTATATTGCTTAATTAAACCGGGGACAAACAATGAATTGGAAAAAAGTGGTGAATTGATGCTAGAGCAAGGCATAAATATCTCTACTGGTACACTGATTAGAAATAATACAGCCCACATTCAACCAAATCAAACAAATGGTAGTACTAATGACCACTTGGAGGTCAAGAGACAAATGATAGTATTGGGAGATTTGATCATTAAATATACTGATGGCTGTATTTGCGAAAGAGACACAGCCAATACCAAATGTTCTAGTTTTAGAGGGGCTTGGATCCAAGATATTAAACGTATGGTACCAGATATGATGAAAAATGTGGGTGAAAATCCATTAATAATAATACACGTTGGCACAAATGACATTTCAAAATTCACATTAGAAAATATAAAAGAGGATTACAGGTAGGGTAATTTACTTGCATGGTATCAGACTGCAGTCCTTCTCCTAACATTACCAAAACGTTACGAACATTACCAAACAACTACAGACCCATCTCCATCCCCGCCCAAAGCCCTGGAGAAGATAGTATCCACGCAACTCATGGGCTACCTATCTAAATACAACATACTATGCCCAGAGCAACATGGTTTCCACCCTGGTCACAGCACTTCCACAGCCCTTTGGAGTTCTCCACAAATACACACTGCACTTGATGCTGGGAAAATAGCTGGCGCGAGTGTTCTCGACCTATCTAAGGCCTTTGATACTGTGTGTCACCCACTAATGCTAGACTCCCTTTGCTAACTGGGATTCTCATCAGGCCCCCTGAATTGGTTCTCCAGCTACCTCCAGAATAGATCCCAATGGGTCAAATTGAATGGGACCCTGTCAACAAACCTGCCAGTATGTTCCGGGGTCCCCCAAGGCTCCATCCTTGGACCTACCCTTTTCAGCCTTTTTCTAAACACCTTCCCTAGCTCCTGCACAGGCAAAATGCTCCTGTACGCTGATGACGCTGTCCTCATCACCTCACACACCGACCCGCTCTCACTCCAAAGCTCCCTGCAACTCACCTTCAGCCAAGCAGAAAAATGGTTCCTCAACCACCGTCTAGTCCTGAACCTGAAAGAAACTAAATCTATGCTTTTTGCACACCGTCAAAATAACTCCAGTGATGCTCCCCTTCACATCACCCCCAGCACACTCCACCCCCTTGAACAGGTATCAACCTACAAGTATCTGGCATCACATTCGACTCTGCATTTACCTTCCACACCCATCTTAACGCTCTGTCATCGGCCATGAATGCCTGGATTGGTCTCCTCTGTCGCCACAAAGACTGCCTTCCTGAGTTCGCCCTAAAACTTGCCATCACCTCGTCCATTCTGTCCTTGGCAGGCTATGGACTCCCTACGTATGCAGCTGCCGACCGGTACCTTCTGCCCTCACCAAAGTCCAGACCTCTATCTACAAAGCCTGTAGGCTCCTGACCGGTGCCCACAGCAGAACTCATGCATGCCTACTCTACTCTGCCTCTAACATACTCACCTTTGATGAACGGCTGCAATATCACACCTGCTTACTGGCAAAAAAGGCTCTATCTGGGCTTTGCCCCCCAGGGGTCACTACACCCTTGCAACAGGCCTCCCGCCCGGCACTCACCCATAATTCCACCAAAGCCACTCTGCCACAGATCCTTTCACCATAGAGCACCTGCTTGGTATAACTCACTCCCTGCGCACATCACAAACATCCCCAGAATTGGCCCTTTCAAAATAGCCCTACGCAAATACCTCATTGATAATCGGAGCTGTACTTGTCCCTAATAGTACCTCCCAGAGCACCCCTGAATATCCCAGCTTACTTAGAACTGGTCTCTGTCACAGGGTATGAATAAGTCTTGTATAGTTACTGCATCTTGTTTTTGCTTATTGTTTTACACCTTGTATCTCACCTGTATCGTTACCAATGTCTCACCTCACAATTTTGTTTGTCCATCCTCCCTGCAACGAGGTACCTTTGTAAATGAGTCTCTGACTCAAAGGTTGTAAATCTGATTTTATGAAATAAATAAATAAATAAATAAAACTGGCATCAACACTAAAACAATATGGAAGTGAATTCTGTTTCTCTGAGATATTACCTGTTCCAAAAGCCAACATTGATAAACAGAAACAAAATAAAATAAGTCAGTGAATGGTTGCAGAAATGGTGCCTTCAAGAAAAAATCAGATGCATTACACACTGGGAAAGATTCTCAGGGGATAAAAGTTTGTTCTGTTGGGATGGTCTCCATCTCAACAAGAGAGGAACTGTTGTACGGGGAAAATCTATTACTAAAATCATAGAAGAAAGTTTAAACTAATTAAGAAGGGGCAAACAGGGAAAGCCACTACATATGCTATACATGATTTTGATAATTACAAGGTCCTGGTAGCTAATGTAAGAAGCTTAAATGTGGTTAAAATTACATAATTAACTGCTATATTAGTAAATAAAAAATAGATATTGCTGCATTGTGTGAAACATGAAGGGATGAAACAGCACATTGGTTTAATGGTATTCCAGGATATAACCTTTTTTATAAGAATAAAAATAATAAAAAAGGAGAAGGGGTCTGCATTTATGTATCAAACAAATTAGATCCAAAAGAACATGCATTATCTATTAAAGAAACTGATATTGAAGGTGTTGCTATAAAAATTACACGTCAGAATGGACAGCATCTTATACTAGCAAATTAGTATAGACCACCATCTTCTAAACTTGAACAAGATCAGTTATTAAATGCAGATATTGAATTATTATCAGCTTCATCTGATGTAGTCATTGTAGGAGATTTTAATTTATCTGGGATAGAGGGGAGAAAAACTTATAACTAAGTCATCCTTGGAAAGCTATTTTCTGGATTCTTTCATAATTGCTGGGTTGGAACAAATAGCACAAGATCCAACTAGGGGACCTAACACACTGGACCTAGTTCTAACCCATATTGCATCTGAAATAACACATTTAAATATTACAAATCCTATCGGGAATGGTGATCACAATATTACAATGTATGAGATTAATAAACATAAAAATATTATAGGGGGATTAACTATAATTATGACTACAAAAAAGCCAACTATTTAAAAATTAATAAAGCACTATTGAATTATAATTGGGAAATATTATTTAAAGACTTAAACATTGACCAGTGTTAGGAATTATTTAATTCTATCATAATAGAATTAGAAAATTTATATGTACCAATTAAGAAAACCCATAATAAAAAGGGAAATATTCTACCTTGGTTAACAAGAAAAATTATACTTTAAATTAAAAATAAAGAAAAAGTGTTTCAAAAAATGAAAAAATGTCAGAGTCAAGCAAATATTAATAGTTATAAAACAGAGCTAAAGAAAACACAATCATTAATCAAAAGGGAAAGAAGAAAGATTGAAATAAAATTAGCATTTACAAAAAATCCAAAAGCTTTTTTTTCTTACATTAATAAAAATAAAAATCAGAGTCATAATATAACAGTACTAAATGATAAAGGCAATGAAATAACAAATCCACTAGATATGGGAAATAAATACATTTTTTGGGTCAGTCTTTAATAATTGTAATGACTTGTCAAAAAAGAATAAAGTAGGTATGAGTCAACTACAAAAGATCACTATGAAAGAGATAGAAACAGCCATTGAATACATTAGAGCAGATGCAGCGGTAGGGCCAGATGGCTTAAATCCATTTTTTCTAAAAAATACAATTCATTCTATTTCAATACCGCTTCGACATATATTTAATACCTCACTAATTAAAGGGACAGTACCCTATAAGTAGAAGCAAGTGGTGGTGGTTCCAGTACATAAAAAGGGTAATAGAAAGGAAGCAGGGAATTATAGACCAATAAGTCTAACGTCGGTTGTTTATAAAACCATGGAAAGAATTCTCAAAAATAGAATAGAAACATATATGGATTGTAAAGGGCATACGGATACTAGACAACATGACTTTGCGAAGGGGAAATCTTGTACCACTAACCTCATTAGTTTTTATGAGACAGTAAGTAGATCCTTGGATAGAGGTATTCCAGTAGATGTTATTTTCTTGGATTTTAAAAAGGCCTTTGACAGAGTTAGTCATGATATATTGGTAAAAAAAAATGGAGAACATAATTTAGACCCATTTATAATCAGGTGGGTTGCTGACTGGTTGACTGACAGAATACAAGTAGTCAAAGTCTCAGACATGTACTCCGATCCTATTAAAGTGACTAGTGGAGTCTGTCAAGGATCAGTTCTAGGTCCGGTCCTATTTGGAATTTTCATATTAGATTTACAAAATGATATTGTGGGTTACATTAGTAAATTTGCTGACGATACAAAACTATATAAGGAAGTTAGTACTATAGAAAATATTAATGTATTAAAAAAAGATATTAATACTCTAGAAAACTGGGCAAATTTAAATAGAATGGCATTTAATGAAAATAAATGTGTTGTAATGCATTTTGGTCCTCGAACTCTACAAGAGAAATATTATATGAATAATAAAGAACTGAGACAAGTCAAAACTGAGAAAGATCTTGGAATCATGATAAATTATCTATTAATTCCAGGGTTACATTGTAGACATATAGCCCTCAGGACTAATCATATTCTTCGATCCATTAAAAAATCTTTCATTTGTAGGCAAGAGATGTTTATATTGTCAGTGTACAACACCTATATTAGGCCTCACTTAGATTATGGAGCCAGCCGCCTTTTGGTCTCCCTGTCTGTCAAAAGACAAAATACTTTTAGACAATATTCAAAGAAAAACTACCAAACTAATTTCCTCACTAAAAAATGTATCATATAAAGAAAGATGTAGAACTTTGAAATTGTACGACCTAGAAACTAGGAGACAGAGAGAAGATATTTTATTGCTGTTTAAAATCTTACCGGATAGAAATCTCATGGTGGAATGTAACATCATGTATGCAAATAAACCAAATATACTAAGATGTAATAATAAACAGTTATTTGTACAAATGGCATTTAGAAATAAAAGAAAACATTATTTTACAATTAGGGCAGTCTTATTATGGAATAAACTTCCACAGAAAATAGTTGATTCAACCAAATTTGAACAATTTAAAGGTGAATTGGATAAATACTTTATTGACCCACCTGGTGTGGGGAGGTGGACTTGATGGGTCTTTAGGCCTTCTTCTACTTTATAAAAACAGTGTAAACTGCCTGTAATGATGATGAATGGTATCTAATTCAGAGCAAAAGAGTATTTAAAAAAGGTCGAAAAGCAGAAAAATGTAATATTCCATTGCAGAATAAATATGACCCCCTATACCCCTTGATAACAGCAGATCAAGTTGGAATAACTAGCATAACCACAAATGGGCCACCCACCATGGTTGACACAGTACATCTAAAGTGGCACCCAATGATATGTGCTTTGCAAATTGTAATGTTGCTAGAGATCCTACAACAGATGATTCACGCCCCGCTACTGCTAGTTAGTTCAAGTGCAGAACCAAAAGAAATGTGTTCTGTAATTGACTCCAACCCTGGTGCACCTGACAGAGAAATAATGAGTTCCATTACTGTAGGTACATCAGGAACTACCCCCATGTTCCATGCCCTAATGATGGCTCCCCAGAAGTATATACAGGTATTTTTATCGACAGATTCCGCTCAACAGTCTCACATATTAGCCACGTCCTCTAGCTCCATACCCAGATATGGGATTACAGAAGACAGTAATAACCTAAATACTGGGAGAAATGGGGACGAGAACATGCAAACTAATGAAGTTATATCAGGGATAAACACTAATAATGAACAAGTATATATACTGGGGATTCTATTATTCGATTTACAGATAAATCCTTCAACTAAGGGAAATAAGCAAAATGTCACTAAAATACAAAATCACACATGCCCCCACAATGCAAAGCATCATGGGCTGCATATGCAAATCACCACAGAATGTTATGCTGGTCCAACTTTAAGCAGAATTGCATGGTGCCGAAAGGCCTCTCACACAGTTTGCAAAGGGTGCTAACAGAAGACATAGACACGTGTTTCGTCCTACCAGGACTCATCAGTATGCCTCGTCTGTTTGACACCCCAGTGGAATGGACCAGCTACCCAAAGACAGTGTGTCTTGGATATATTGTGGTGAACCCATTAAAATAACATTCTGTGGTGATTTGCATATGCAGCCCATGATGCTTTGCATTGTGGGGGCATGTGAGATTTTGTATTTTCTTGAAACTTGGCTTCCCAGCCAAATGCCCTTTGGGGTAACCCTTGTCAAAATGTCACTAGTTGCAGTTATAGGGGAGCAACGACAAAGGACATAACAGGGATGTTATCAGGTATACTACGGCTAATCACTGACCCAAGAAAAGTTGTATTATATACAGGTACCAATGAGCTGAGTAAAATAGGGGTAGAAGAAGCTATTAATGATATTAGTTAATACTTTATTACTTAATATTGCAACCAAGCACAGAAGTACAGGCTGAAGTTTTATACAGCATAAAAAGATAAACATTTACATACAGCAGATCCAAAACATGAAATGATAGAATTTTAAAACAAAAGAATAAAAAAAAATAACATTCATTTCACCACATTCAAATATTGTAAAGATTTACTGTAAGTTTGAGTTCTTACCACAGGTTTTTCCCATATCGCCTTACTTAGCAAATTATACCCAGACATACTGTAGAACACAAAATATTAGTTTGTAAAAAAATGTCGCTATATTCGCGCTGTGTAGAGAAGTGCTAAATTAAAACAATAGCAAAATAAATTTAAAGCCATCTTTATTAGACGCAAACTAAAAAAGAATGCCAAAATTCGTGAAAAAAAAAAAGGGAGTCCTCTTTTCAAAATGTATTTTACTGAGACATCTGTGATGGGTGTGAGTGTGTGTGTGTGGGTCCATTCTGTTTTAGTCTCACATTCACTGTCGATAACCTGCAAAAAAAAAATAAAATCTAACATTAGGGCTATATCTTCAACAACTGGTACAGTAAGAATACTGAACGAAAATGTTATTTGTCTTACCACATTCAGGCATGTATTGTGAGCCTCAACAATGCCCGCTTGCAGAAATCCACGGATACAGTCCTGACTTCTGTCTTTTAAGCAGTTAAAGGCATGAACAAGCCATTCAGCGTGTTTAGATTTAGTCGATGACATTTTTAGATCCACTGTAATGTCCTCAGACTGTGAACCAGCGTTCAGTTGTTCAGTTATAAGCGCTGCGTACCATTCTGTGAAAGCCTCCTTTAGGTAATCCTTAAGGGGTTTGTTTATGGCAACATCTAGTGGCTGCAAGAGGTCAGTGCAAGATGCGGGGACAAATATTGGTATTATTTGCTCGCATTCTAGCTTTTCAAGAACCTCTTTTGTGGTATGGGCACGATACAAATCCATAATTAGAATGGAACGCTGTTCTTTGGGAAGTCCGTTTTTCTCACACACATTTCTGATGTGTGGTGTCAAAATGTTTTCAGTGTACAAAAGAGTTGATTCTGTGTTTTCCCAATGATTTTCAGTGAATGCTATACTCCATTCAGGTGGGAAGTTATAATTAGGCAGACACCGTTTGGTCTTTCCCTAGTAAATTACCTGAGGTGGTAGAAAGACACCTCCAAGAGTGCACCTCATCACCAGCGAAATTTGTCTCTTATCGCCCAGACCGGTTACATCGACCTGCCTTGCTCCACACTCTGCCATGGTCCACTGGCTGCAGGGATCTAGGTGCACACCAGTCTCATCTATATTAATGACAAGGTCTAGTGGCACTAGCTCCTGTTCTGCTGCCTTGCTGATGCGGGCGAGAAAGTTTGTTTCAAACAACATGAAGTCTTGCAGTATTCTGACTATTACAGTTAGCCTCAGCCTTTAAATTGCCCCGGAGAACCAAGGGTTAACTTTCTATGCAGAGCATAGAATGCCGAGCTCGAGCTCGGTTGAGGTCTCTGTCTGCAACCCTTTGAAATCCAACCATCAGATTCTTTAGTCCACCTCAATGAACAGTCTCTCCAGAGATTTCTCCTTTAGCTCAGTTCGAAAAGTCAGTTAAAGTGTCGGTTTTAAGCCGAATTTGTTCTGCTTAGTCGATTCAGCCTCTGTCTGCGGTACCATGAGTACCAGATAGGTTTTACCTATTTCTGTGTGGAAATTGTAAACTTGTTTGATTGGTTTGGCTGAACCGATCACTTTTAGTGAATTTCTGTTTTTTGCTTTACAGCGTGGTTACCGGTCCTTATCGGTTCTAAAAAAAAAAATGTTGTTTTGAACGTTTTTTTCCAACACCCGTGACATGTTTAGGAACCGATAAGGGAGTCTTGCCTGGCGGTTGCCATAAAAAGGGTAAGTTTGGTTAGGTTGGCCATGTCTGAGAAACCCAAGAAGAAAACTGGGCCCACTGGGTTTCAGCACTGTAGTGAGTGTGGGGAGGTCTTTGCTAAGGCTGATCCCCACACCACCTATGTTTACTGTCTGGGGTTTGAACACCTTGATACAGACTGCCAAATTTGTAGAAATTTTCCTAAATCTACCCTTGAAAAGAGATTAGGTAGACTGAGGGAAAGGGAGGCCGAGAAGTCCGCTGACCCGGATGGCCAGCCCGGTTCAGTTCCTACCGAACCAGAAGGAGTGCCCTCTGACCAGGGTGATACTTCTTCGGGCAAGAGAAAAGCCGACCCTGAGGGGTCAGTTCCTACAAAAAGGAAACGCAAAGAGAAATTGACCAGTTTTGATCCAGAGGTTCATGTTCTGACCGCCGAAGAAATAGCCAGAGCGATTCGGATTGTGGAATTGCTTCGCCCGGTTCCAACCGATCCGGCACCATTTGGCAGGGGCTCGGTTTGGTCGGTTCCCACGGTTCAAGATTATACCCTTGAAGATTTTTATGAACCGGAGTTTGAGGAGGAGGGGGAGTTTGAGGATGATGGTGACGATGGTGAAAGTCTGGATGTGCCTGTGGAACCGGACATCTCCCCGGACAGACCTTCTGGTGTTTCCCCATCTAGCCTTTCTGAGTCCCCTTCCCACTTTCTGTTTTACAGAAAGGTGGCTGAAACCCACCAGCTTCCTATGGAGGAGGCCATGGAGGATCAAGAGGAGCCTGATTATGTAGAAATGATGGACATCCCAGAGTCCTGGAGACTGTCTATTCCTCTCCACAAATCCTTTGGGAAGCAGACACTCAAAATCTTAAAGTCTCCCAATACTGTACCCACTGTTGACAGAAGGATGGACAAGAGGTACACACTATCAGGCTCAGATATGGAGTTTTTATACCAACAATGCAGCCATGTTGGGGTAGTTCAGGCTGCTACCTGTGACAAGGCAAATATTCCCTTGGCTTCACACCTCCCAGACAAAGACTCCAGGAAGATTGATGCCATGGCAAAAAAGCAGTACATGGCATGTTCCTTGGGACTCAGGCAGGCGAACTATATGGCCTGTACAGTCAGGTACCAGAAGTCCAGGTGGGACATTGTACTGGCACTGGCTAAACAGGCCTCCCCCCAGCTAGCCATGGAGCTGGAGGAGGTGGCTGCTGATGGGATTGAGGCATCAAAAGTACAGTTTCATGCTGCTGTGGACTCCAGTGATGTGTCATCAAGAGTCGTGGCTACATCTGTGGCTCTTCGGAGAATGGCTTGGCTCAGATATACTAGCTTCTCACAGGACACCCAGGCTAAGGCCATGGGTTTCCTGTAGTGGGTAATTCTCTGTTTGGGGAGCAGACAGAGATACATGAAGAAAATGGACGCAGACAGGACCACTTATAGGAGTGCTCAGGCCAAGGAGAGGCAGGCAACTCCTCAAAGGCAGCAGTCTAGGGGCAGGGGCAGGCCTTTTCATATGCCTTTTTACCAAACACAGGCCTCTTCTCCCTTTTCACAGAGGGGGTTCTCCAGAGGGATGAGCAGGGCTGCATCCACTCCTCAGCCTAAGGCCCCTGCCAAGCAGACACCCTGATGGGTCTGCCCGGGTCGACTCTCCTATTCCAGTAGGGGGCAGGCTGGCTTACTTTGTCCGGGACTGGATGTTTATTATCTCAGACAAATGGGTCCTGGAAGTAGTAAGCCAGGGACTGGTTCTCAGCTTCAAAAAATTTCCGAAGATGAGAGCCAGATCTTTTCCACCTGCAGGTCTCTCAGAAACCCTTACCCTAGAGGCAGAGGTTTCATCTCTTCTGGCCTTAAGAGCCATAGAGTTCCTACCCTACACCGGGGCAAAGGTCTGTACTCCAGGTACTTCCTTACCCCAAAAAAGACAGAGGATTGGCGACCCATCCTAGACCTAAGATACTTGAACAAACATCTTTTAAAACCAAAGTTCAAGATGGTAACTCTGGGTATAATTCTTCCCTCTCTAAGGCCAGCGGACTGGCTAGCCTCCCTGGACCTCAAAGATGCCTATTTTCACATTCCCATCAGGTGCTCCCACAGAAAGTACCTCAGGTTCGAGTTGCCCTCAGGCCACTATCAGTTCAAAGCAATGCTCTTTGGTCTAACATCAGCCCCAAGGGTTTTCACAAAGTGCCTGGCAGTAGTCGTTGCCTTTCTAAGAAGGCAAAAGATTTCCATTTTTTCCATATCTGGATGACTGGCTCATAGTGAGCCAGTCTCCAGACCAAGTCAAGTCAGACCTGCAAGTGACCCAGCAAGTGCTCACTTCTCTAGGATTTCTTCTCAACCTTCCCAAGTCAATTCTCGAGTCAGTGCAGCTCCTTACCTTTATAGGGGCGGAGCTGGATACTGTCAAAGCAAGAGCCTTTCTTCCCCCTGGAAAGGGCAAGAGTTCTAATAAAACTGGCTTCTTCCTTCAGCCTTCAGGTGTTCCGACCAGCAAGGCATTTCCTTCAGCTCTTGGGCCACATGGCAGCTTCTACAGCAGTGGTCCAAGGGGCAAGATTCCAGATGAGGGACATTCAGTTCCATCTGAGGGCCTTTTGGTCCCAGAGGAAGGATCCCCTTACCAAACTGATTCCGGTGACTCGGACCCTGATCCAAGCCTTTCAATGATGGCAGGATCAGGACAATTTAAGGCAAGGGGTCCCATTTGTCACTCAGTCTCATTCAGTGGTCCTTACCATGGATGCTTCCCTTCTGGGCTGGGGGGCCCATCTGGGGGCCCTCACTGCCCATGGACTGTGGTCCCCTCAGGAATTCCTTCTCCATATCAATCTTCTAGAACTCAGGGCAGTTTTTCTGGCCCTGCAAGTTTTCTCTCAGTCAGTGCAGAACAAGGTGGTTCAGGTCAGAACAAACAACACCACCACCATGTGGTACATCAACAAGCAGGGAGGCACTCTGTTTACGGCCTTGTGCACAGAAGCCATGAAGTTGTGGTCCCTGGCTTATTCCCTGCAAACCTCTCTGATAGCAGTCCACCTTCCGGGGAAGGACAATGTGCTAGCAGATGCACTGAGCAGGATCTCACAGGGCCATCACGAATGGTCCCTGGACCCTCTGATGTTGAAGGTGATTTTTTCAAGGTGGGGCATTCCAGAGATAGATCTCTTTGCAGCCCCAGACAATCACCAACTTCCTCTCTTTTATTGCAGACCCCCAGTCTTGGGCTCAGTCCCTCTGGATGCTCTGATTCTGAACTGGGAAGGGAAATTTCTGTATGCCTTCCCTCCCTTTCCTCTACTGTTCAACATTTTAGTCAAGATAAGGTCACAACCTTGCAACGTGATTCTGATTGCTCCAGATTGGGCCAGACAGCCTTGGTACCCCCCTGTTGCTGTCCCTAGCAGTCCATCTTCCCCTGTCTCTTCCCAGGAATTACAACCTGTTAACCTTCTCTCAGGGGAGGATTTGGTACCCCATTCTTCAGTCTCTCAATCTCAAGGCATGGCTCTTGAAGTGTTAGAGTTTGCAGATTTGCATCTGTCTCAGGGGGTTCTGGATATCCTCAAAGCCTCTCGAAAGTCCGCCACTAGAAAGAGCTATAACTCCAAATGGAAGAGATTCAGCATTTGGTGTTCCAAGAAACATATTTCCCCACACACTGCTGAATTGCCTACAGTTCTGGATTATATGGTCCATTTGAATGGCTTAGGCCTCAGACCAGCTACTGTCAAGATGCACTTGTCAGCTGTTTCTGTTTTTCTGTCAGTGGGGAAGTCTTTCTCACTATCGTCTCATCCTGTGTTCTGTAAATTTTGTAAAGGATTGCTTCATACCAATTCTCCCTTTAGAGACCCTGCCCCTGCCTGGGACTTAAATGTTTGCATTGCTCAACTTATGCAACCTCCCTTTCAACCTATGTCCTCAGCAGAGCTTAAGTATTTGACTTGGAAAACTGTGTTTTTAGTAACCATTACCTCTGCCGGACGTATCAGTGAATTGCAAGCCCTGCCAGTGGAACCTGATTTTATCTCCTTTCATAGGGATAAAGTGGTCCTTAGAACCAATAAAAGGTTCTTGTCCAAAGTGGTTTCAGATTTCCACTTGAATCAGTCTGTGTCTCTTCCTGTCTTCTTCACTGATCATTCGTCTTCAAGAGAGAGGAGGCTACACAGTTTAGATGTTAAAAGGGCCCTTAGCTACTACATAGAGCATACCAAGGGTCACAGGTTTGATTCCCTCCAGTTGTTCCTCACTTATGGAGAAGTGGGAAAGGGCAAAACTGCCACCAAGAGAATTGTTGCCGGGTGGATTGTGTCTTGTATACAATTCTGCTATGAGAAACTAGGAAAGATTCCACCCTCAGGCCTGAGGGCTCACTCCACCAGAGGTACAACTGCTTCCCTGGCTACTGCCAGGGATATTCCTCTCTTAGAAATTTGTCAGGTAGCCACCTGGAAATCAGTCCATACCTTTACCAAGCATTACTCTCTGGATATCCAGGCGAGGAGTGATGCTCGGTTTGGCACAGCAGTACTTCAGAGCCTATTCCCAAAGTAGGTTCTGTCCCTCCTCCATGGAGGTACTGCTTGGTAGTCTGCAATAGTCCGAATACAGCAAGACTTCTTGTTGTTTGAAGAAAAAATTACTCACCTTAGTAATTATGTGTCTTCTAATGGAGTCTTGCTGTATTCTGACCTCCCTCCGTGCCTCCCCTCTCAGAAACTGTTTTTGGGAAGTGGGTGGGCAAGTGCAGTGTTGCACCTCAGGGGTGCTTCTTTTACACCCTCCTCTTTTTGTTTGGGTGTTTGTTTTATTATTATTCTTATTTGGGTTGGTTTTTGGTTTTGGGTTTCCTGACTTGAGTTTTCCTTGGGAATTCAAGATCCTTGTTGCCAGTTGGCTAGTAAAAATTTTACAGTTTCCACATAGGATAGTTAGTGAGTTTTTTGCTCGTAAGAATCTGACGGTTGGATTTCATAGGGCTGCAGACAGAAACCTCAACCGAGCTCGAGCTCAACATTCTATGCTCTGCATAGAAAATTAACCCTTTGTTCTCCGGGGCAGTTTAAAGGCTGGGGCTAACTGCAATAGTGTGAATACAGCAAGACTCCATTAGAAGAAACATAATTACTAAGGTGAGTAGTTTTTTCTTTCAGCTCACCAAAATCACTCAGGGTCTTGTGACCTGCCTTAGTGCCTTTTTGCTTCACAAATCCCATTCTGTTGAGGAATTACTAGGCCCAGTGCCTAGTGATTGCTATAGGCCCTCCGAATTCAGTCCGCATTTTATGATCTTTTACTTTTGCAACTCCAGTCGCTGCAGCAGCAACTACCCTCGCATTTATAACAGCTCCCTCATTTCGGAGACTACAGATAATTTTTTTCATGTCAGTCTCTACATCTTCTAACAAGAGGGTTTGGTTCGGCCACTGGGTTTGGTGGGCAATGATGGCACAAGCAAAGACTGGGCACTCACATCTTTTATTTTATCAACGTAGTCTTTTTTGAAGTTCCATATTGTACTTTCATTAATACTTTGTCCATATTTTTTTTTTTCCCAAATTGTTTAACCAGGTAAGACACACTAAGCTGAAAGCTTGTTTACAGGTGCAACCTGGGAGCACAGGGAAGTTAAGTGACTTGCTTAGGGTCACACAGTATGCAGTGGGGGCTGTGGGATTCAAACCCAGGTCTCCAGATTTGCAGCTCAGAGCCTTAAACCACTGTGCTATACTACCTATATATTGATTTAAAAAAGCGGACAGCATTCATCACACCATTGGTTGCCGCATACTTCCCCAACTCAAATTAAATCTCAGGGCTGTAGTGTGAGTAATCTGTTCTCCGTCGTTTGGTGGGGGGGAGCTCTCTGCAGCTCACTGACCACACTGTCCACAGTTCTGATGTGAACTCTGGCATACTCAGAAAGAACAGCTGGTGTGATGTTCTCTGTGATCGACAGGTTTCTTTTAACTCCTTTCCTCTGCAACCTCTGAACCAGAGACATTTTTGGTGGATGAACAACCACAAGCACTGCAACACAATAAAGGTAAGCAGGTATGCTCTCTCACATTCAACCGGCTAATAAAAGAGCTGCTAATGGCGATGATTACAGTGCTAATTGCAGCACTCCTGTGATCCAGTAAACCTGTAATGGATCAGCTAGACTTTGCAATTTGTTTTAGTTTTGTTTATAATTGTTGAACCTCGTGAAGCGATTATTACTTCTGCTAAAGAGTGTTAGTAACGCTAATGAGTTAACAGTGCTCAGACCACTAAATATTTTTGTATTCTATAGTATTCCTCGATACAAATAAACAATGCAATTTATGATCAGGCTCACATTTTTTTTTTAAAACCTCTTTAGGCATTTTTTCTCTTCTAGTATCTAACCTTTCAAGCCCACATTTAAGCAAGGCTTCCCTATAACTCACATCCCAACCAACAATTACTCCAAGTGCCCTTTTTTGTACTCTTTCCAAATCTTCAGATTCACTTTTGGTGAGGTCACTATGACACACAGCAGCTCCATATTCAACCACTGGTTTATACACTGTAATAAAATAATAAACAAAATCTGATAATTCAAACCTACTCGTCTCATAACAGTTAAAAAGTATAACCTACTATTTGCTTTCTTTACCATGCTTAAAACCTGTTCTGTCCAAGAAAAATCATTCTGAAAAATAAATCCCAAATATTTCACTTTTCTTACTACTTCTACCTCCTCACCACTGAAAGACAATCCTTTTATCGCAGTCCATTTATTCTGCTTACCAAAACGTATCTCTTAGGTTTTTATAGGATTGATTTGCATAAAATTATTTTCAGATCACATTTCTATATAATCTAAATCCCTTTGCATAGTACTATCTTCAACATTTTCCCAAGTATCTAATACTGCAGTATCTTCTACGTACTTTATGCATGGGCTCTTCATGTCTAGATCATTTATCATAATCAAAAATAATAATGGCCTCAATCTAGTTCCCTGAGGGACCCCACCACACATACCCTCAACCTCAGATTTCATGCCTTCCATCTCAATCCATTGTGATCTTCCCTGCAAAAAACTGGCCACCCAATTTACTGTGCACTCTGGCACATGTAAACGTTGCAATTTTTATGTTACTTTCCCATGATCAATAAGATCAAAAGCTTTTTTATAATCTACCAAAACAGCCCTTGCATTATTTCCTTTATCCCAAGCTTTCATACTTAGTTCCAAAAATGTTAAAGCAGCATCAATAGTTGAGCAATCCCTCAAAGAACCAAACAGATTTTTGTCCAAACTCTCCTCCTCAACCTCCATAATCCATCTACAAATAAACATTTCACATACTTTTGAAACCGTACATGTTAAAGCAACTGGTCTAAAATCTGTTAATATATTTTTAGGTATCACAATTTTAGGAAGGGGAACTACCATTTCCTGCTTTCACTGTAGAGGAATTTCACCACTCAACACTGATCTATTAAAAATATGACACACCCATGGTGCAAGCAAGTCAGCACCTTCCTTTCATACCCAATTTGGAATAGCATCAGAGCCTACAGCCTTATTTATCTTAATCTTTTTTAATTATTTTGCTATTTCTTCTATAGATACTAAGTACTTATAGTGGACCATTACTCCTGAAATATCCTTCTTTTCCAGTTTGAGTAAATCTTTACTTACTTCACCAAATAGTCTATTTAAGCAGGTCAGAAAGGAAATACCTTCATCTCTCTCAGAAAAACTACGCATTTGCTCCCATCTTTTTATTTGGTCACCTCATTTTCCTGTTCCTAAGAATTCCTTTGTACTTTCCCACCACTTTCTTGGGTCAGATTTCCTTAACCCCTGCGATTTCCTTTCATAAAAATTCCTACATAACCCCTTTCCCATGCGATTTACCTGATTTCTCAACCTATGATATACAATATTTTTCTTCACAAATGCTGATCCAGAACTTCATTAACTATGGATGTCGCCATCTCCCATGAAGCATCTACATTCCTAGCCCCAAATTTTGCTTCCTGTAATTTACCAGCTGTCGCATCCAAAGTTTGACTCTTACACTCCCTGGTAATCTTTCGACATTTACACACCATTTTCTCCTCTTTTAACCTTCTACACCTCTCTGAATTATTTGCTAGCAATTCAACTTTATGGTCTGATGACCCAATAGATGGCGCGGTTGTTGGTTTACAAAAAAAGTCAGTTAAATTTGTTATAACACATCTAACGCATTTTGTCCCCGTGTAGGTTCTTCAACTATTTGTTTTAAACCATCTTAACATGTTATTTTTTCAAGTGGCAATCTATTTGCATCCCCCATAATAACAAGACCACACGTATGTTTTCCCTGAATTTTATCTAAACACCAGATTATATGCTTTACCAGCTGCTGTTTATTACTTGTAGGGGGGGTGATAAAACCCACCTACAGTTAATGGTCTACATTGCCTTGGCAGATTTTATACATTCAGTGCTGCCCACATCATTTTAAACCCATCAGCTTCCAAATCTAATAATCTTCTATAAGGAATACTATCATGGATATATAAAGCTATCCTTCCCCCAATTCGCTCTAACCTATCTTTTCTTTCAATCTGATATCTCGGAATTGCATCCATCTGGCTGGGAATATTTGCACTACACCATGTTTCTGTTATCACACCCACATGGACTTCATTTTTCTTCATTACTACGGCAAGTTTGTCCACCTTTGTAGTTAAAGCTCTTATTTTATGAATATGATATGAAACATGCAGTACTGAAATTAAAAGAACTAAATGCCAGTATAATTCTGTCTGAAGTTCTATCAGTTCCACGTGCTACATGGAGCAGAACAAACAGAATAAAGGTATTTAACAACTGGTTACTCAGGTGGTGTCTGGAAAACAACATCACCTTCTTAAGAACATGGATGAGTTTTATAAACGACAATACATTATTCTGTCAGGATGGACTCCACTTGAGCAAGAGTGGAGCTAAGTTTCTAGGAACCACATATTACCAGGCTCTAAATAAGAATCAGGAATCAAAAAACTGATTCAGGGGGCAAATGGGTACCAACCAAAATAGTGCTGTGCACATGGTTAACTATGGAAGAAAAATCATAACAGTAAAACCAACTTAAATTTCTTACTGACTACTGCTAGGAGCCTTCGTTCAGTAAAGAAGGATGAATTGGAAATTATCCTGAGACAGACGAACATCGATATAGCTACTATAACAGAAACTTGGTGGGGTAATACTTCAAACTGGAACAAAAATATACCTGGTTTTAGCATTATTCATAAAGACAGAACCAATAAAACATGGGGAGGTGTAGCTCTCTACTTAAAAAATGGCTTGAAACATAGGCAAATTAACAACATAAATGAGAATTACTCTAGCGAAATCATCTGGGATGAAATTCATAGACAGAAGACCAATAAAATGCTTCTTGGCTTGTGTTATAGACCCCTGGACACAAGTTCCATGGACCATAACAACCTACTGATTAACATAGAAAATAAATTAAGTAGGAAGGACATCATAATCCTTGGGGACTTTAATACACCTGGGATTAAATGGACAGAATCCATAGCTGCAACTACCCAGGAACAAGCACTATTGGACCTACAGTATGTATAAGTAATGGACTACAATAGTTAATTAACAGACGCACTAGAGGTCAAAACTTTATGGACTTGATAATAACTGACATCTCTAATAAAATTCAGGACATTGAGATCCATGACTGTTTGAACAGCGACCATAATATCATAACCTTTTCTCTAGATACTGGTTATACAAGTGATAATGGTAGAACTGTGGTTTCAGAAGAGCTGATTTCAAAAATCTCCTGCATGAACTTAACCAGTGGGACTGGGATAGAAGCTACACTAATACTGACCAATTCTGGCTCACAATTAAAAACAAAATTCTGGAACTATCTGATAAATATATTCCAAACAGAATAGCATACACAAATAAAGGTAAATTGCCATTCAAACAACACGAAGTCTTGCTGTATTCTGACAATCTGCAGTTAGCTCCAGCCTTTGAACTGCCCCGGAGTGTAGAGGGTTAATTTCTATGCAGTGCATAGAACGTTGAGCATCAGCTCGGTTGCGGTCTCTGTCTGCAGCACTTTGAAACCCAACCATCAGATTCTTTACTCCGCCTCACTGAACAGTTGCTCCGGAGATTTCTCCTTCTGCTTGGTTCAAAGTCAGTTAAAGTGTCGTTTTTTCCGCTCAGCTTCCATAGTATTACAGTTCAGGGCTCTGTCTGCGGTACAGTAAGTACTTTAGGTATTAGTTCTGGGTTATTTGTGGAAACTGTAAAAACTTCTCGATCGGTTCGGCTGAACCGATTTCGCATATTTGAACTCTTGTGTTTTCCTTTAGTGTGTGGTTACCGGTCCTTATCGGTTTAAAAAAAAACGTGTTGTAACGTTTTTTTCCAATACCCGTAACACGGTTAGAAACCAATTAGGGAGTCTTGCCTGGCGATTGCCAAAAAAAGGGTAGGTTTGGTTAGGTTGGCCATGTCTGAGAAACCCAAGAAGAAAAATGGGCCCACTGGGTTTCAACACTACAGTGAGTGTGGGGAGGTCTTTGCTAAGGCCGATCCCCACACCACCTGTGTTTATTGTCTGGGGTTTGACCACCTCGATACAGACTGCCAAATATGTAAAAAACTTTCCTAAGTCTACCCTGGAAAAAAGATTAGGCAGACTTAGGGAAAAGAAGGCCGAGAAGTCCACTGACCCAGATGGCCAGCCCGGTTCGGTTTCGACCGAACCAGAAGCAGTGCCCTCTGACCAGGGCGATACTTCTTCAGGCAAGAGGAGAGCAGATCCTGAGGGATCGGTTCCTACAAAAAGGAAACGTAAAGAAAAATCAGCCGGTTCGGATCCGGAGTTTCATGCTCCGACCGGCAATGAGATTGCCCGAGCGATTTGGATTGTTGAATTCCTTCGCCCAGTTCCTTCTGATCCAGCTCCATTAGCTAGGGGTTCAGTTCGGTCAGTTCCTCCGGTTCAGGATTACACCCCCTGAAGATTTTTATGAACTGGAATTTGTGGAGGAGGGGCATTGTGAGCAAGATGATTATAATGGAGCAGAAAGTCTGGATGTGCCCATTGAACTGGACATATCCCCAGACAGACCTTCTGGTGTTTCCCCTCCTAGGCTCTCTGAGTCCCCTCCTCACTATCTGTTCTACAGAAAAGTGGCTGAAACCCTCCAACTCCCTATGGAGGAGGCTACAGAGGATCAGAAGGAGCCTGATTTTGTTGAAATGATGGACATCCCAGAGTCCATGAGGCTTTCTATTCCCCTTCACAAAGAATGTTCAAGTCTCCAAATTCTGTACCTCCTGTTGCTAGAAGAATGGACAAGAGGTATACCTTTATCAGGCTCAGACACGGAGTTTTTCTGTCAGCAATGCAGCCATGTTGGGGTTGTGCAGGCTGCAGCCTGTGACAGGGCTAATGTTCCCTTGGCTTCACACCCCCCAGATAAAGACTCCAGGATGATGGATGCCTTGGCAAAGAAACAGTACGTGGCATCCTCTTTGGGACTCAGGCAGGCTAGTTATATGGCTTATGCAACCAGGTACCAGAAGTCCAGGTGGGACACTGTACTGGCACTGGTTAAACAGGCCTCCCCCCAGCTGGCCAAGGAGCTGGAGGAGGGGGCTGCTGACAAGATTGAGGCATCTAAGGTACAATTTCATGCTGCTGTGGACTCCAATGATGTGTCATCAAGAGTCATGGCTACATCTGTGGCTCTTCGGAGAATGGCTTGGCTCAGATGTACTAGCCTCTCACAGGACACCCAGGCTAAGGCCATGGATTTCCCTGTGGAAGGTGATTCTCTGTTTGGGAAGCAGACAGAGAATTACATGAAAAAGATGGAGGAATATAGGACCACTTATAGGAGTGCACAGGCCAAGGAGAGGCAGGCAACTCCTCAAAGGCAGCAATCTAGGGGCATGGGCAGGCCTGTTCATAGACCTTTCTACTGAGCACAGGCCTCTTCTCCCTTTTCACAGGGGGTTCTTCAGAGGGAGAGGGAGAGGCAGAAGGGGGATGAGCAGGGCTACATCCACTCCTCAGCCTAAGGCCCCTGCCAAGCAGACACCCTGATGGGTCTGCCCGGGTCGACTGTCCTATCCCCGTAGGGGGCAGGCTGGCTTACTTTGTCCAGGACTGGATGTCTGTTACTTCAGACAAGTGGGTCCTGGAAGTAGTAAGCCAGGGACTGGTTCTCGGCTTCAAAAAATTTCCCAAGATGAGAGCCAGATCTTTTCCACCTGCAAGTCTCTCCGAAACCCTTGTCCTAGAGGCAGAGGTTTCATCTCTTCTGGCCTTAAGAGCCATAGAGAGAGTTCCTACCCTACACCGGGGCAAAGGTCTGCACTCCAGGTACTTCCTTACCCCAAAAAAGACAGGGGAGTGGCGACCCATCCTAGATCTAAGATACCTGAATAAACATCTTTTAAAACCAAGGATCTTACTTCGAGAGGGCTCTTGCAGTAGATAATTATATATAGGACTGACGTCGGCAAGCGGAAGGACCCCATGGAAAAATTTCTAGCTAGCAGTCCCTGGAGGGGACCGCTCCCACGTCAGGTGACCACCGTCAGACGATGTCGGTATAATGGGGTGGTCCCGGACACCCGCCTTCCAGTTCTTTCCCGCCGTCAGCTCGTGCAGTGCCTCGCGGTGAAGTTCGTGCTCAGCCATATTGCTTCGTCGGTTTTTTTACCGAAAGTATCAGTATTTTGCCATTTATTTGTCAGGTGAACGTTGGTTTATGTCGTCCCCTTCAAAAAATAAGTGCAACTCGTGCGGCGCCCAACTGCCTCACAAGGACGGTCACTCCCTCTGCCTTTTTTGCTTAGGCCCCGACCACACGGTCGAAAAGTGCCCGCATTGCCTGCATTTCAACGCGACCACCCGCAGACGATGCCAGCAGTCTTTGGAAGCCCGTCTCCTGAAAAGAAGATGTCTGCAATGGAGAAGAGTTGAAGAAGCTTGAGCAGGCGTCGACCTCCCAGAAGGACACAAGAAGCGGGACAAAGAAAGGCACCAGGAGAAGGCCTCCTCCTCCATGACTCTGGCCGGAGCCGCGGCTAAGGTAATGTCCCCTCCGGGGGACCGCCCGACGGCAGCCTCCAAGGCTTTGGAGGAGGTGCGGCCCGCCCGTCGGGTTCGCGTTCGAGCCCTTCGGGTGCCTCCGGCCAAAAGGAGGCTTCTGCCCCCAGTACTGCCGCAGGCTTGTGGCCTACTGGCGCGGCGCCTCCCGCAGCCAGACGCCGGCTCCTCCGACGCCTGCCGGGAGAAGGCCGCTAAGACGCCCGACCCTTCGGGCCGGCGCACGGCAGTGTCCCCCTCGGACCGGGCCGCTTCCCACTCTCGGCCCGCCTCCGACGAGGGACCCCCTAAGTCGGATGCCGGCTCCTCTGGCGTCCACCAGGATTCAGCCCCTAAGTCGCACGTCGGCTCCTCTGACGTGCGCCGGGCATCGGAGCCTACGACAGACCCTCCATTGTTTGTCATCCCAGGTTCCCCGCAGCCTTCACTGCCATCCAGGGAGCCCGAGTCCCCCCTGCCTGACCCCAGAGACTTTTCTCCTCCATCCCCAGGCGATGCTCGGGGTGCTTTTCCGCCGTCAGACCCTCCTCCCCACTGGGCCGGATCTGGCGCTGCCCCCAGACGCGAGCTAGCGCCCGGCTCTGCCGATGCCGGCCTCGACACCGGCCCCTCCAACGCCGGCGGGGGATATTCCTCTCACATCGGGCCCTCCACCCCATGGGCCTATCACGGTTGATCCGCCCGTGGAGTTCCCTACTGGGCCGTCTGCTCCGGCAGCTCCTCCGGTACCTGGGTATCCGCCGTCCTATCCGACGCCGGTTTACCCGGGTCCGCAGTATCCTGTGCCGCAGTACCCGGCGCCGACTCCACCGATGCCGCAGTACCTGATGCCGCAATACCCAGCTCTGGTATTCCCGCAGTCAAGTTATGGATACTCGCCTTACGGATATAATCCGTACAACTATCCCCCTCCTCCTCCTCCACCGCCCCCTAGGCTGCCGGTGGATCTTCAGGAGACTCTGGCCTCCTGGTGGGCTGAGGCCAAGGCTCAGCTTACCAAGGAAGTCGAGAGCCGCCTCACGGCGACGGTGCCACCTCCAGTCCCCGTACGCCCTAGATGGCACACTCCCTCTCCGCCTCTGGATTCCGAGCCCTTCCTCTGGATCCAGAGAGGGCAGGACACGAGTCCAGGGATTCCCCCTAAAGAACCCGTTCCTCCCCCTGGACGAGTCAGGGAGTCTTACTCTGCTTCAAATTCTTCTTCTTCTCTCTCGGACTCCTCGGATTCCTCCAACGGATGCTCTGAGAAAGACGACGAGCCTCGCTCTCCGTCCAAGCCCCGGCCCGAGGACTCCTCCGGAGTCTCCTCTGGAGGATCCTTCCTTCACGGAGTTGCTCAGGAAGATCCAGCAAGTACATCAGTGGCGTTCCTTAGAGCCAGATTCTCAGCGGGTTAAACTCGCCGAACATCTGGACCTGCCCCTTACGGCCCCTACTCTAGTGCCACCCTGGATCAAGCCTCATGCCCACCTTGTTTCCACTATTTGGAAACAATCGTCGGCTTTAGCCCCACTTCCTCGGAAGTCCAACAGGGTATACCAGGCTCCGGAGGGTGTAGACTTTTTAGATTCTCACCCCCGTGCAGACTCGGTGGTGATTAGCGTCGCTCACGGCCGGTCAGCACACCCTAAACATTTGAGCTCGTCTCCTCCGGATAAGGAATCTCGCCTTCTGGATCAGTATGGAAGGAAGATCTATGCTTCTTCCACACTGGGGATCAGGGCCCTAAACTATGTAGCACATATGGGGGATTACCAGAAGGCTGTCCTTACCCAGGCGGAATCTAAGATTGACTCCTTGCCTGACTCCCAAGTCAAGCAGGAGTTAGCTGACCTTGTCCGTTCTGCTCGTTCGGCCAGTCGTCACATTCTGAGGATGACCTACGATGCAGTGGACACCACAGGGCGGAGCTCCGTGTTCGCCGTAAGTCTTCGGCGTCACGCCTGGCTCCGAGTGTCAGGTTTGGTCCCGGAGGTGCAGTCAACAATTCAGGAAGCACCTTTCAGGGGTTGGGTGCTTTTCGGTGGTGATGTCAAGGACATCATCACCAACTTGCAGGAGAAGGGGACGGCCCTGAAATCTGTGGATTCCATGTACCGTTCCCATCCCCCGCAGCACCGTCCCTTTCGCAGACGCAGCCAGCCTCAAGCGAAACCCCAAGGAAGGTGGGCCACTAAACGCCGGGCCCCCACAGCTGCCAGGCCCCCGCCGCCCAAAAAATCAGCGGGTGCCCCGGCTGCAGCGCTGCCCCACATCACCTGACTCCTTCCCTCTCCCACCGCCTCTGGACTCCCTGGAGGAACCGGTAGGAGGGAGGTTCTCCCTCCAACTTCCGGGTTGGGAGAGGATAACATTGGATTCATGGGTGCTTCAGATTATCGCAGAGCGGCACTCTATAGAGTTTCTGCAGAAACCTCCTCGCCACCCCCCTCTGAACTTCTCTTACTCAAGGGACCATTTTCCTCTGGTCAGGGAAGAAATATCTGCTCTCCTCGCGAAGCAGGCCATAGAACCCGTCCCTCCTCACCTTCACGGGATGGGTTACTATTCCCATTTCTTCCTTGTACCAAAGAAGACGGGAGATCTCAGACCCATTCTCGATCTCAGCTCCCTGAACTTCTATGTAGAATACAAAAAGTTCAGGATGCTCTCCCTTCAAACTCTCTTGCCCCTTCTTCGGCTGGGCCAGTGGCTTTGTGCACTGGATATGCAGGATGCATACCTGCACATCCCCATTCGTCCCTCGCACTGAAAGTACCTCCGGTTTGCTTTCCAGGGGGACCATTACCAATTCCGGGTGCTCCCATTTGGTCTTTCCTTGGCCCCCCGAGTTTTCACCAAATGCCTGGTGGTGGTAGCGGCCCACCTGCGTACTTTGGGAGTTAAGGTTTTTCCTTACCTGGACAACTGGCTCCTGGCGGCCTCATCCAGGGAGGAACTCCTGCATTTTCTCTCCCTCACCCAGCAGGTTTTCACTGGTCTGGGTATCACCATCAACCATTCCAAGTCTCATCTGGACCCCTCCCAGAGACTCCAGTTCATCGGGGCAATCCTCGATACGACAGTGTGCAGGGTCTTCCTGCCTTGGAAAGGGGGCCTCCCTCCAGTCCCAGATTTTCCTACTTTCGGAACGCAGGAAGGTTCCGGTGAGGTCGGTGCTCCATCTTCTGGGGCTTATGGCAGCTGCCATCCCGACGGTTCCGCATTCGCGCCTCCACATGAGGATCTCTCAGTGGACTCTCCGCTCTCAGTGGGATCAACTTGTAGATGACCTAGATCATCTGGTGCTGATCTCCTCGCCGAGAGACTTGCAATGGTGGATGGTTCGAGAGAACCTGTTCCGGGGTGTCCCCTTCTTTCATCGTCCCCCCTCCCAGACTCTGACCACAGACGCATCAGGCGAAGGTTGGGGAGCCCATCTGGGTCCTCACTGAACCCAGGGGTTATGGTCCAGATTGGAGTTAGCTCTCCACATCAGTGTGCTCAAGCTACAAGCAGTACTATATGCTCTCCAGGCCCTTCACCAATACATCCTTCCCGGTCACCTAGCTGTCCAAACAGACAACATGTGTGTGGTGTGGTACATCAGCAAGCAGGGAGGGACTCTGTCCTACCCGCTGTGCAGGGAAGCAATGAGAGTTTGGGAATGGGCAACGCTTCACAACCTTCACCTCACGGCGATCCATGTTCCAGGAGTCAACAATGTCCTGGCAGAGAAGCTAAGTTGTTCTTCGGCTCTGCCACACGAGTGGGAACTGGACCAAAAGGTTCTAAACGGCATCTTCCAGCTTTGGGGGACTCCACAGGTAGATCTGTTCGCCTCTTCTCAAAACGCAAAACTTCCCACCTTTTGCTCGCTCGCTCCAGAGTGAGGCGCTTTCTGGAGCGACGCTCTATCTCTAAGCTGGAAGGACAGATTTGTCTATGCTTTTCCCCCAATTCCTCTGGTCCCTCGTGTGCTGCAGAAACTTGCATTGGAAGGAGTGAGAATGATTCTGATCGCTCCTTTCTGGCCCAGGCAAATCTGGTTCTGTCTTCTACAACAATAATCAGAGGTTTCTCCTCTTCCTCTTCCTTTATCTCGAGGATTGCTGACCCAGGATCAGGGGACACTCAAGTCTCTACAACTTCATGCATGGCTCCTGCAGACCTAGCCCAATCTCATTTTGGCGTCTCTCCTAAGGTGGCTGAGATTCTGGTGGAGGCTAGAAAACCCTCCACTAGGTCCACCTACGCTATGAAATGGAAGAGATTTTCCATTTGGGCTGCCTCCAGGAACGTGGAGCCTTTCTCCTGTCCTGTGGCCGTTCTGCTTGATTATTTGCATCATCTTTTCGACCTGGGTCTCCATCACTCATCTTTGAAGGTTCACATGGCTGCTATTTCAGCCTACCATGTTCCTTTTGCTGATAAAGCATTTTCTCAATTGGAGGTATCCAAGACCTTTATCAGAGGGGTCCTTCATCTCAGGCCCCCTATTCGGACTCCTGCTCCCCCTTGGGACTTGAACTTTGTTCTCGAGAAACTTACCCTTCCTCCTTTTGAGCCTGCGGCTTCCGCAGACTTGAAGTTCTTATCATGGAAGACGGTCTTCTTGGTGGCCATTACTTCTGCTCACAGAATTTCCGAGCTCGAGGCCCTTATGTGTAAAATCCCTTATCTGATTTTTCACAAAGAAAGAGTAGCTCTTCGCACGAATCCTAAGTTTCTTCCGAAAGTCGTAGCGGAGTCTACCTTAAATCAGTCTATTGAGTTACCTGCCTTTTTCACGCAGTACTCCAACCAAGGAGAATACTTGCTCCATACCATGGATGTCCACAGGATTCTGAGTTACTACACCGATAGGACGAAGGATCTCAGAAAGACTGATTAGTTGTTCATCTCTTTTGCTCACAAAAGTGAAGGCAATGCTGTCTCCAAGCAATGCCTATCAAAGTGGTTGGCTCATTGCATCACTTTCTGTTATAACAAGTACAACAAGACCCTACCGGGTAAAGTCAGAGGTCACTCCACTCGTGGAGTAGCAGCCTCTGCAGCTTGTTTCAAGAATGTGTCTGCGGCAGACATCTGTGCTGCCACCATCTGGACTTCCGTCCATACCTTTACGAAACATTACAGTTTGGATATTGCCTCTCGCCGTAGAGCAGGCTTTGGGTTAGCTGTCCTGCAAGGCCTCCTATCTTGAGGTTTGCACGATTGTTTGCTACTTCTTGGAGTAGTTCATCCTCCCGGTGCCTTTCATTTGTTCCAGACTGCTTGGGATTCTGTCCTATATGTAATTACCTACTGCAAGAGCCCTATTGAAGTAAGATAGTACAGTTACGTAAGAACTTACCGTAACAGTAGATCTTCGAGAAAGGCTCTTGCAGTAGGTAATACCTTCCCACCCTCCATCCCCCTAGGTTTTTTCAGCTCCTTTTCCATTGAGGGAAATATCTGCTTCTCTCTGTCCGGGCCTTCCGGCCTGTTGGAGAAAGAACTGGAAGGCGGGCGTCCGGGACCGCCTTTATACCGGACGCTGCCTGACGCCGGGCACCTGATCGTGAAGGTCCCCGCCCAGGATTGCTAGCTAGAAATTTTTCCATGGGGTCCTGCCGCCTGCGACGCCAGTCCTATATGTAATTACCTACTGCAAGAGCCTCTCTCGAAGATCTACTGTTACGGTAAGTTCTTACGTAACTGTACTTTCAAGATGGTGACTCTGGGAATAATTCTTCCCTCCCTAAGGCCAGGGGACTGGCTACCCTCCCTGGACCTCAAAGACGCCTACTTTCACATCCCCATCAGGTGCTCCCACAGAAAGTACCTCAGGTTCAAGTTGCCCTCAGGCCATTATCAGTTCAAAGCAATGCTCTTTGGTCTAACATCAGCTCCAAGGGTTTTCACAAAGTGCCTGGCAGTAGTAGTTGCCTTTCTAAGAAGGCAAAAAAGATTTCCATTTTTCCATATCTGGATGACTGGCTCATAGTGGGTCAGTCTCCAGACCAAGTCAAGTAAGACCTGCAAGTGACTCAGCAAGTGCTCACTTCCCTGGGATTTCTTCTCAACCTCTCCAAGTCAGTTATTGAACCGGTGCAGCTTCTTACTTTTATAGTGGCAGTCAGAGCTAGATACTGTCAAAGCAAGAGCCTTTCTTCCTATAGAAAGGGCAAAAATTATTATCGAACTGGCTTGTTCCTTCAGCCTTCAGGTGTCCCGACCAGCAAGGCACTTCCTTCAGCTCTTGGGCCACATGGCAGCTTCTATAGCGGTGGTCCAAGGGGCAAGATTCCAGATGAGGGACATTCAGTTCCATCTGAGGGCCTTTAGGTCCCAAAGCAAGGATACTGTTACCAGACTGATTCCAGTGACTCGGACACTGATCCAAGCTCTTCAATGGTGGTAGGATCAGGGCAATTTAAGGCAAAGGATCCCATTTGTCACTCAGTCTCATTCGGTGGCCCTTACCACGGATGCTTTCCTTTTGGGGTGGGGAGCCCATTTGGGGGCTCTCACAGCTCAGGGACTGTGGTCCCCTCAGGAATCCCTTCTTCATATCAATCTTCTGGAACTCAGGGCAGTTTTTCTGGCCCTGCAGGCTTTCTCTCAGTCCATGCAGAACAAGATGGTTCAGGTCAGAACAGACAACACCACCACCACCATGTGCTACATCAACAAGCAGGGAGCCACTCAGTCCACGGCCTTGTGCACGGAAGCCATGAAATTGTGGTCCCTGGCTTATTCTCTGCAGACCTCTCTGATAGCAGTCCACCTTCCAGGGAAGGACAGTGTGCTAGCAGATGCACTGAGTAGGATCTCCCAGGGCCATCACAAATGGTCCCTGGACCCTCTAGTGTTGAAAGTGATTTTTTTCAAGGTGGGGCACTCCAGAGATAGATCTCTTTGCAGCCCCAGACAATCACCAACTTCCTCTGTTTTGTTGCAGACCCCCAGTCTTCGGCTCAGTCCCTCTGGATGCTCTGATGTTGAACTGGGAAGGGAAATTTCTGTATGCCTTCCCTCTACTGTTCAAGGTTCTGGTCAAGGTAAGGTCACGACCCTGCAAAGTGATTCTGATTGCCCCAGATTGGGCCAGGCAGCCCTGGTACCCTCTCTTACTGTCCCTAGCAGTCCATCTTTCCCTGTCTCTTCCCAGGAATAACAACCTGTTAACCTCCTTTCAGGGGAGGATTTGGTACCACAATCTTCGGTCTCTCAATCTCAATGCATGGCTCTTGAAGAGTTAGAGTATGTAGATATGCATCTGTCCTGAGGGGTTCTGGATATTCTAAAAGCCTCTTGAAAGCCTGCCACCAGAAAGGCTTATGACTCCAAATGGAAAACATTCAGCATCTGGTGTTCCAAGAAGCATATATCTCCAGACACTGCTGAACTGCCTACAGTTCTGGATTATATGGTCCATCTTAATGGCCTAGGCCTCAGACCAGCTACTCTCAAGGTACACGTGTCAGCTGTTTCTGCTTTTCTGTCAGTGGAAAAGCCTTCCTCTCTATCACCCCACCCTGTATTCTGTAAATTTTTCAAGGGATTGCTTCATACCAATCCTCCCTTTAGGTATCCTGCCCCTTCCTGGGACTTAAACGATTGTATTGCTCAACTTATGCAACCCCCATTTGAGCCTGTGTCCTCAGCAGAACTTAAGCACTTGACTTGGAAAACTGTGTTTTTGGTAGCCATTACCTCTGCCAGACGTATCAGTGAATTGCAAGCCCTGTCAGTGGAACCTGATTTTATCTCCTTTCATAGAGATAAAGTGGTCCTTAAAACCAGCAGGAGGTTCTTGCCCAAAGTGGTTTCAGACTTCCATTTGAATCAGTCTGTGTCTCTCACTGTTTTCTTCACTGATAATTCTTCCTCAGGGGAGAGGAGGCTACACAGTTTAGATGTTAAAAGAGCCCTTAGCTACTACATAGAGTGTACCAAGGGTCACGGGTTTGATTCCCTCCAGTTGTTCCTCACTCATGGGGAAGTGGGAAAGGGCAAACCTGCCACCAAGAGAACTATTGCCAGGTGGATTGTTTCTTGTATACAATTCTGCTATGAGAAACTGGAAAAAATTCCACCCTCAGGCCTGAGGGCTCATTCCACAAGAGGTATAGCTGCTTCCTGGCTGCTGCCAGGGATATCCCTCTGTTAGAAATTTGTCAAGCAGCCACCTGGAAAACAGTCCATACCTTTACCAAGCATTACCTCTGGATATCCAGGCTAAGAGTGATGCTCGGTTTGGCACAGCAGTACTTCAGAGCCTATTCCCAAAGTAGGTTCTGTCCCTCCTCCATGGAGGTACTGCTTGGTAGTTTGCAGATTGTCAGAATACAGCAAGACTTCATGTTGTTTGAAGAAAAAACTACTCACCTTAGTAATTATATTTCTTCTAATAGAGTCTTGCTGTATTCTAAGCACCCTCCTTGTCTCCCCTCTCAGAACCTGTTTTTGGGAAGTGGGTGGGCAAGCGCGGTGTTGCATCCCAGGGTTACTTCAAGCACAACCTCCATTTTATCTGGGTGCTTTGTATTATAATCTTTTATTTTTGGATACGTTTTGGTTTTGGGTTTCCTGACTTGAGTTTTCCTTTGGGAATCCAAAACTTTCTGTTGCCAGTTGGCTAGTTAAATAAGTTTACAATTTCCACACAGTTAGTAAATGTTTGCGCGTAAGAATCTGATGGTTGGGTTTCAAAGTGCTACAGACAGAGACCTCAACTGAGCTCGAGCTCAATGTTCTATGCACTGCATAGAAAATTAACCCTCTACACTCCAGGGCAGTTCAAAGACTGGAGCTAACTGCTGATTGTCAGAATACAGCAAGACTCCATTAGAAAAAATATAATTACTAAGGTGAGTAATTTTTTCTTGTGGTTCACAACTAGGATAAACAAACTGCTCAAGGCAAAGAAAAAAGAGCTTATAGAGCCCTTGTTAGAGATAATGAATGTAATAGAGACAAATATAGGAAAGCCTTACAGATTTGTAAGGTAAACGTTAGAAAAGAAAAATGTAAAATTCAGTTTTAATTAGTGCACATAAAAGATGGGGGCAAAAGCTTTTATACCTGTGTTTATTATAAAAAAGGTCCCCAAAGTACTGTAGGACCCCTTAAAGTAAACAATACTCTAATTGTGGACCCATCTCCACTGGCTCACGAACGTAACAGATTCTGTTGTTCAGCATCTGGCCCTAAAAGACAGAAATCTTCTATACCTGAAACTTTAAGACCAAACACTATATTCCCTGAAATAACCAGGGAAGAGATTAGATGGAAATTGAAGAATATTATAATTGATTCATTCGCAGGACCTGATTCTCTTCACCCTAGATTGTTTAAAGTGATCGACATCTGGCTTTTAGAACCCATGCATAAACTCTTTAATATGTCCATCTCTACTGGTGAAGTACCAAAGGACTGGAGGTATGCTGTAGTAGTCTCTATTTATAAAAAGGGTGACCATGGGTCCACAGCAAATTATAGACTTATCAGCGTAACCAGTATATTGGACAAAGTCATGGAATCTATCATAAGGGATAGGCTAGATTATGAAATTAAAACCAAAATTTAATAGATAACAGACAGCATGGATTTAAAAAACAGAGGTCCTGTCTTATATCATATCTAGTCTTCTATGAGAGAGTAGCTTCCCTTTTATAGATGAAAACGGCCTGTTCAGATCATCTACTTGGACTTCTGTAAGACTTTTGACAAGGTCCCTCACTCTACGTTAATTGATAAAATGCAATCAACTGGTATAAATCAAATACTTGTAAATTGGGTTAACTCCTGGTTGAGTGATAGAGTTCAAGTAGTTAGAATAAGAGGGCACCTCTCAGACGAGGGATTAGTAATCAGTGGAGTGCCGCAGGGATCTGTTTTGGGACCAGCTGTTTTTTCCCTTTTTATTTCTGATTTGAACAGAAACCTAAAAAGTTTTATAATAAAATTTGCAGATGATACCAAGATTACTAATGAAATCAGTTCAGAACAAACCCTCTTAGAGTTAAGGGAGGAGCTAATCAACTTGGAACTGTGGTCTCAGACAAATAGTATGGAATTCAGTACTGAAAAATGCATAGTGCTGTATCTGGGTGAAAATAATGCATGCAATACTTATTCCCTAGCTAGAAAAACACTTAAGTTGGTAGGTAACATCAAGGACTTAGGTATACTTATTACAAAAGACTTAAGATACAGCAGCATCTGTACAGAAGTGATAATGAAAACAAGATTATTGGTTGTATTCAGAGATCCATTACAACCAGGAATCAGGCCTGCATAATTCTTCTTTACAAATCTTACATCAGATCTCACCTGGATTACTGCTGCCCATTGTGGAATCCACATTTGCGTAGAGATGTGGATCGGCTTGAAGGAGTGCAGAGAAGGATAACCAGAATGGTAGATGGCCTCCAAAATAAGCATTATGAGCAAAGACTGGGGGAGCTAAAGCTATACTCATTAGAACTTAGAAGAATTAGAGGTGACCTTTTGCAAATGTTTAAAATTTCTAGCGATATCAAACTAATCGCAGATTTAGGTTTAAAATATAATTATAGAGAAATACCTCTTGGAAGCCATGTCTACCAGCTAATGCTTACATATCCCAGCGGAAACAATAGGAGAAATTACTTCACCCAGAGAATTATACCAAGGTGGAATTCTCTTCCTAAAGAGGTAGTAGAAGTAAATTCCTTCAGTCTATTCAAACAAAACCGTGATATGTATTTGCTAAATGTCAAGGGAAATAAATAATGCCCGCTTGCCGGGGATGTACTCTAATGGGCTCCTTGCCTTCTGTACATCTAAACATTCCTAGTATGATTCCCAGTATGACCACCAGCTTGCTGGGCAACTTTGCACAAATCATTTGACATCCTTGTGCGTCAGTTCAACCAGCTGTAACAAAAATACGTGAATAAGATTTCCTTGGATAAATAGTAATTAAAATTAAGTGATACAGGATAGTTTTACTTCATCGTGTGCTAGCATGACAACAGAAATAAATTGTTACAGCTAAAAGCACAGTGGCTAGAGATAAAGCTCTGGAGCATGGGACCAGCTGTGTCTGTAAATGTTTTTAATGACCATAGTAGTACACACTAATTCTTAGGTATAGTAATGCTCAGTCTGTTAGGATAAGGCTTACTTTGTTACCTATGGCTTATGTATTTCAATTTATCACAGTGTACATTAAGGCTTAAATTGTTACCATTGTCTTATGCATGATGCTGTTCTAAACGTTGCTATACTGCAGGTTTCACTTTACATTTATGTACTGCCTTTCATGGCTCAGATCATGTCTGAAAAGGTTCATTTGACCAATGTACATGCCCAGTTAACAGAGAAGTAGTCTCTTGGCTCAAAGAATGATCTTTCTGTAGTTGTTTTATTTATTGAGTTGTGTACGCTTGTTAGTTGATGTTTATTTACTTTTTTTGTATTTTGTCTTGGATACAACTTGGGATGTTCTGTAAATGAGACTTGCTTCTCATGGAACCTATCCTGTATTATTGCAACTTTTAAATAACAAATAAACAAAGTTGCCTTTTTCCCAGTGGTGCAAACTTTTACATGATATGTACTGTATTTGTTTAATATATAATGCTATACCCTCTTGGAAAGTGCTTTTTTTAAAATTTTTTGCCGTGAAAGATACACTGAGCTGAAACTTGCTTCCAGATGTGACACAGTAGAGAATTGTGCACTGGGAGGTTAAGTGAGTGGCTTAGAGCCCCACAGTATGCAAGTGGCTAACCAATAATTGTGGGAGTTAAACCCAGGTTTGCTTGTCTCCAGTTTCATGGCTCTGTGCTATGACCTCTAGGCTGTACCTGCTTTGATGTGACAAAAGTAAATGAAGAAATAAACCTTACTTAATCCTTAGCCAAGAAAAACAAAAGTTACACTCAAATACATTTTTCCTTTGAAATTAATTGTAATCAGATTCAGAAAAAAAATCACTGCATGTGTTCAGTAACTTAAAAATAAAGGCTCTTCGATGCCGGTTTGACAGCTGTTTCATCAACTGGCATCACAGCGATGGATTTACGTCGCCCGCAAGTTGCGGTCGACATAAATCTGTAAGGAAACCTAGTCCGCTTTTCTGGGTTGGGTATTCTGCCTTTATCCCCCCTCGCATTTCCAAATATAATCCAGTCAGAGTTGTTTGGGAGGGGTATAGGACTGGGAGACAGAATGTTGGTCTACGCATCTATTACAGCTTAACTGTTGACATTGTTCACTGTAATGGTGTCGCTGTCGGGGCATACCAAAATAAATATATACTGTAAATGTGCCTCGTAATTGAATCATGATAACTTGTAGTTCATGAAACTATAACACACGTAGTGCCTTATCCACTTGGCTTTCTATAGTCCTCTTTACATGGGCTATACAAGACAGTGTAACTGAATACACATTGTGCTCATCTAAGATAATGGGTTTTGCTCTGTAGGCCTGCCTTCCCAGTGTGTTCATTTCAGCATGTTCTACTCAATTTTTAGTACTCAACATGACATGCTTTAAAATTTAGCTGTCTGCGGTGGGCAGAAATTACCACTGTACTTTTCCCATTGTCGATTTTTTTTTTTTTTAATCTTCAAAATAGATTGTTTCCAGTTAGGGCCCAGTATTTGTTGCTCTTTCCAATTTGAAAAATCATGAAAATAATGCTCTGGCTGGGTGTTCTTTATTTTAAGCTACTGATTAAATTTTTTCTGTTGACTGTTTTATGGTACTTTATGGTTCATATTACACTTTATATTCATTTGTTGCTGCCCATTTCTATAAATTTTGTTATCTGATGCTTATTTCTAGACCTTTTGTACTTTGATGTTATCCCAATCCCTTTCCTCTAGGATGCCTCTGTAAACAAGTTTTCACTGTGTATCTCTGTGTGTTATTCCTGGATTAAACAACTTAAACAAATACATATTCTTTAGAACTAGTTCCCCAGTTGTTGATTTCTGTTGAATGGAGTGGAATAGGTATGTAGTATCAAAAGATTAATTTAAATATGGATATCTTTACTGTATGTTTTAGTCCTCCAGACATAGAAAAACATTGGGCCCTATTCACAAAGTGCGGTTGGGATGCAACGCGTAACAGTGCATAAGCCACCCACACCGTCAGGTACCGCCCCATCCATGTGTTACATAATGCAGGCTGCCCCGCCCACGCGTTCAACCCCAGCTGAGTGCGCAGTTCTGCACTGGGGCAGGGTCCATGGCAATTCGTGAGATGCACCAAACTGCACGCCAAGCATGGTGGCTGGTGGATGTGCAGTTTCCAGGGCTGCCATAAACCCGGGAGGCAGGTTACGCATCCCCTGGGATGGAGCCACCGGCTGCAACGGACATGGTGGGGGGCATCGGCCACACTCAATAGGGATGCCTCTGCCTTCAGGGCACACTGAGTGGACCGGGGGCAGTTGCCCAGTGACATCGCCCCGATCATCGTGCCTGGCGCTGTACACGCCAGGCCATCATGGCACCCTGTGGGTGCAAGGGATCCACTCCAGGACCTGGTCCAGGCAGCCGATTGGCTGTGCGGCTCGATCCGCAACCCGCACTGGCGGACTGCCCTGTGAACCTCTGCTGGGGGCCACTTATGGGAGCCAGGCGGGGACTGCTGTTCGTGAATGCGGTCCCTGCGCAGATCTTCTGTATGTGCCGAACTGCACAGGGGGTTACATGCCACTCTCGCGTACCCTCACCCGCTTTTGTGAATAGGGCCCATTCTGAATAAAGAAGGATTAGATAATTAGATGAGGGAGGTTAACTTAAAAAGCTATTACTATGCAAAAGATAGGAGACAGTCTCAGGGTGCTGAAGCCGCCTTCTAGCTCTAAATGACATGTTCGTATGAATCCTAAAATATTCTTTTACATGAGCTGTGCTATAAAAACTTAGAAACAATCAAATGTCATGAATTGTGAGAGAATGTATACTTTATGTAGATTTTACAGCTTTGGGGGAATATTGGATAGGTTTTCTAAGTAAACTGCCAGTCCTAAACAAGGAAAAATCACAAAAGAAAATGAAATATCCCCAGCAGCAACAGCCTTTCCAACACCAGGCATAACTGTCACTTTTTTCCCCATTATATGCCTGCTTTGGTAAGCTTAGCTCAGCTGCATTTCACAACCTCTGTATTACACAGCACAGAGTCCTCCTTTCCTTTGTTGCTGCGAAAGCAGTGGTTAAATTGGAAATGTTTAGGTGGGGGAACTCTCACGTCTAGAATTCCAGGTGGTGATACTGTCATTTCTAGTTAGTAGAACTCTCCTATAATAATAAATGGAGAAGGAGACAGAGGTGGTGGAACTGTCATGCAGTTTTTATGGCTGCAGTGGGCGGAGCCTGCAGCCATCTTGCAAGAGCTCTAAAAATTAACCACTGGATTGACACAGAAGAACAGTTTTGGAGTTGCAGCACGATCATTCCGCAACTCCAAAACACTCCTCTCAGTCTCTCCCCCCGCGGGCACACTACTGTTGTTGCTGTTGTGCACTGTGCTCAAGATGGCTGCCGATGCTCAGTGCACATGCATGAGTAGTTGCACATGTGCACTCAGCATCGGAGGCCATCTTAGGCATGGTGGACTGTTCTGCTGTGAGCTCAGTGAGTGCAGATGCATCTGTGTTGACTCTGGCTAGAACTTGTTTTAAGAGGTGGTGGTTCTGAGTTCCTGTGGGCTGCTGCCCAGTTTAGCCTCTGAGTGAACATGCATTCCTTTGCCTGCCACTGGAGTTGGGTGGAAAATGGATGAGTTTTTACAAACCAGCACTAATATGTCTGTGAGATTGTACCCATCAGTATCACAAACTGCTCTTAGCATTAAATAACTGAACTGTGCACTGTATCAACTGCTTCAGAACACTATCACTTAAATTAACTAAGGCACACGACGTGGGTTAATTTCTGTGTTAATACCCCCCAGGAGGAGCCCAACACACAATTGTATAGAAACCTAGAACCTGACGGCAGATAAGGACCATTTGGCCCACCTAGTCTGCCCCATTTGGCCCTGCCTATACAGTACTGTCACCGCAGACCTTACATGATCTCCAGCCCCCTCCTGCTTCCCTTTAAGCTAAGATTCGCTTATGCATGTGTCATGCAGAAGTGAGTGGCAGTCTTTGGGGGTGCAGAGGCTACTCATACCACCAGCTACTAAAACTGCTATACACAAAGGGCCAGCACTGTGTGCAGTGAATAGATTGTCTCCTGTGACAGGTCTGGACACCCTCATTATGCTTCAAACAACATGAAGTCTTGCTGTATTCTGACAATTGCAGTTAGGTCCTGCCTTTCAACTGCCCCGGAGTACATAGGGTTAACTTTTTTTATGCCTTGCATAGAATGTTCATCACGAGCTTGGTTGAAGCCTCTGCCTGTTGCTATTCGAACTGTAACCATCAGATTCTTTTCTCTGCCTCACTGAACAGTCGCTACGAAGATTTCTCCTGCTGCTCGGTTCAAAAGTCGATTGAAGTGTCGGTTTTTGGTCGGTTTCTTCCGAATTGTTGTTTCTGCATAGTCAGTTCAAGTCTCTGTCTGTGGTACCATGAGTTCTGCATAGGTTTTTGTTCTGTTTTCTGTGTGGAACTTGTAAACTGTGGATCGGTTTGGCTGAACCAATCATTTTGAGGTAAAATTTGTACTTTACTTTAGTGTGTGGTTACCGGTCCGTATCGGTTCTAAAAAAAACGGGTTTTAGTACGTTTTTTTGCAAGACCCGTGACACGGTCAGGAACCGAAAGGGGAGTCTTGCCTGGCGGTTGCCGAAAAAAGTGTAAGTTTGGTTAGGTTGACCATGTCTGAGAAACCCAAGGAAAAAACTGGGCCCCACTGGGTTTCAACACTGCAGAGTATGTGTGAGGAGGTCTTTGCTAAGGCTGATCCCCACACCACCTGTGTTTATTGCCTGGGGTTTGACCACCTCGATTCAGACTGCCAGAGTTGCAGAAATTTTCCCAGATCTACCCTGGAAAAGAGATTAGGTAGACTGAGGGAAAGGGAGGCCAAGAAGTCCGCTGACCTGGATGGCCAGCCCGGTTCGGTTCTGACCGAACCAGAGGGAGTGCCCTCTGACCAGGGCAATACTTCGGGCAAAAGGAGAGCCAATTCCGAGGAATCGGTTACGACAAAAGGAAAAAGAAAAGACAAATCGACTGGTTCAGATCCAGAATCTCATACTCCGACTGCTGATGAGATAACCAAAGCGATTAGGATTATGGAATCACTGCGATCGGTTCCGACTGAACCGACACCATCTGGCAGGGGCTAGGTTCAGTCGGTTTCCCCGGTTCCAGATTATACCTTGGAAGAATTTTATGAACCGGAGTTTGAGAAGGAGGGAGAGTATGAGGATGGTTATGGTAATGGTGAAAGTCTGGATGTGCCTATTGACCCGGACATCTCCCCAGACAGACCTTCAGGTGTTTCTCCTCCAAGGCTTTCTGAGTCCCCTTCACACTACATGTTCTACAGAAAGGTGGCCGATACCCTCCAGCTTCCTATGGAGGAGGCAGTAGAGGATCAGGAAGAGCCTGATTATGTTGAGATGATGGACATCCCAGAGTCCAGGAGACTGTCTGTTCCCCTCCACAAATCTTTTGGGAAACAGACACATAAAATTCTTAAGTCTCCCATTCTATACCTCCTGTGGACAGAAGAATGGACAAGAGGTACACTTTTCAGGCTCATATAATGGAGTTCCTTTTCAGCAATGCAGCCATGTTAGTTGTACAGGCTGCTGCCTGTGATAAAGCAAACATACCCTTGGCATCACACCCCCCAGACAAGGACTCCAGGAAGATTGATGCCATGGCAAAGAAGCAGTACATGGCAGCATCTTTGGGACTCAGGCAGGCTAATTATATGGCCTGTGCAGCCAGGTACCAGAAGTCCAGGTGGGACACTGTACTGGCACTGGCTAAACAAGCTCCTACCCAACTTGCCAAGGAGCTGGAGCAGGTGGCTGCAGATGGGATTGAGGCATCGAAAGTTCAGTTTCATGCTGCTGTGGACTCCAGTGATGTATCATCGAGAGTCATGGCTACATCTGTGGCTCTTCGGAGAATGGCTTGGCTCAGATGTACTAGCTTCTCGCAGGATACCCAGGCTAAGGCCATGGATTTTCCTGTAGTGGGTAATTCTCTATTTGGGAAGCAGACAGAGAAATACATGAAGAAAATGGACGAATACAGGACCACTTACAGGAGTGCTCAGGCCAAAGAAAGGCAAGCAGCTCCTCAAAGGCAGCAGTCCAGGGGCAGGGGCAGGCTTTTCCAAATGCCTTTTTACCAAGCACAGGCCTCTTCTTCTTTTTCGCAGAGGGGGTTCTTTAGAGGGAGAGGCAGAAGGGGGAAGAGCAGGCTTGCATCCACCCCTCAGCCTAAAGCCTCTGCCAAGCAGACACCCTGATGGGTCTGCCCGGGTCGATTCTCCTATACCAATAGGGGGCAGGCTGGCTTACTTTGTCCAGGACTGGATGTCTCTTACATCAGACAAGTGGGTCCTGGAAGTAGTAGCCAGGACTGGTTCTCAGCTTCAAAAATTTCCCAAGATGACAGCCAGATCTTTTCCACCTGCAAATCTCTGAGACCCTTGCCCTAGAGGCAGAGGTTTCTTCTCTCCTAGCTCTCAGAGCTATGGAGAGAGTTCCTACCCTACACTGGGGCAAAGGATTGTACTCCAGGTACTTCCTAACCCCCAAAAAAGACAGGAGAGTGGCGACCCATCCTGGACCTAAGATATCTGAACAAACGTCTTTTAAAGCCAAAGTTCAAAATGGTAACTCTGGAAATTATCCTTCCCTCTCTAAGGCTAGGGGAATGGCTAGCCTCCCTGGACCTCAAAGATGCCTACTTTCACATTCCCATCGGGTGCTTCCACAGAAAGTACCTCAGGTTCAAGTTGCCCTCAGGCCACTGTCGGTTCAGAGCAATGCCCTTCGGCCTAACATCAGCCCCAAGGGTCTTCACAAAGTGCCTGGTAGTAGTTGTTGCCTTCCTAAGAAGACAAAAGATTTCCATTTTCCCATACTTGGACGACTGGCTCATAGTAGGTCAGTCTCCAGACCAAGTCAAGTCACACCTGCAAGTGACCCAGCAAGTGCTCACTTCTTTAGGATTCCTTCTCAGCCTACCAAAGTCAGTTCTCAAACCAGTGCAGCTCCTCACCTTCATAGGTGCAGAACTGGATACGATAAAAGCAAGAGCCTTCCTTCCCCTGGAAAGGGCAACGACCCTCATGGAAAACTGGCCTCTTCATTCAGCCTTCAGGTGTCTCGACCAGCAAGGCATTTTCTTTAGCTACTGGGCCACATGGCAGCTTCCACAGCAGTGGTCCAGGGGGCAAGATTCCAAATGAGGGACATTAACTTCCACTTAAGAGCCTTCTGGTCCCAAAGAAAGGATTCCCTTACCAAACTAATTCCAGTGACTTGAACCCTGATCCAAGCCTTGCAATGGTGGCAGGATCAGGACAATTTGGGGCAATGGGTTCCATTTGTCACTCAGTCTCATTCAGTGGTCCTCACCACAGATGCTTCCCTGCTGGGCTAGGGAGCTCATTTGGGGGATCTTACCACCCAGGGACTGTGGTTGCCTCAGGAATCTCTGCTTCACATCAATCTCTTGGAACTCAGAGCAGTGTTTCTGGCACTGCAAGCTTTTTCCAAATCTGTACAGAACAAGGTGGTTCAGGTCAGAACAGACAACACCACCACCATGTGGTACATCAGCAAGCAAGGAGACACTCGGTCTACGGCCTTGTGCATAGAAGCAATGAAGTTCTGGTCCCTGGCCTATTCCCTGCAAACCTCTCTGATAGCAGTTCACCTCCCAGGGAAGTACAATGTCCTAGCAGATGCACTGAGCAGAATATCCCAGGGCCATCACGAATGGGCCCTAGATCCCTTGGTGTTGGAAATGATTTTCTCAAGATGGGGCACTCCAGAAATAGAACTTTTTGCAGCCCCAGACAATCACCAACTTCCTCTCTTTTGGTTGCAGACCCCCAGTCTTGGGCTCAGTCCCCTTGGATGCTCTGATTCTGAACTGGGAAGGAAAATTTCTGTATGCTTTGCGGCCCTTCTCTCTCCTGTTCAGAGTGTTAGTCAAGATAAGGTCACAACCATGCAAAGTGATTCTGATTGCTCCAGACTGGGTCAGACAGCCATGGTATCCCTTGTTGCTGTCCCTAGCAGTCCATCTTCCCCTGTCTCTTCCCAGGAATTACAACCTGTTAACATCCTCTCAGGGGAGGGTTTGGTACCCAAATCTTCAGTCTCTCAATCTCAAGGCTTTGCTCTTGAAGAGTTAGTTTGCAGATCTGCATCTTTCCCAAGGGGTTCTGGATATCCTTAAGTCTTCTCGAAAGCCTTTCACCAGAAAGACTTACTATTCCAAATGGAAAAGATTCAGCATTTGCTGTTCCAAGAAGAATATTTCTCCAGACTCTGCTGAATTGCCTACGGTTTTGGATTATATGGTCCATCTTAATGGCCTAGGTCTCAGACCAGCTACCCTTAAGGTACACTTGGCAGCTGTTTCTGCTTTCCTGTCTATATGCAAGTCTTCCTCTCTGTCATCCCATCCTGTATTCTGTAAGTTTTTCAAGGGATTGCTTCACACCAGTCCCCCCTTTAGGGATCCTGCTCCTGCTTGGGACCTTAATGTTTGCATTGCTCAGCTTATGCAACCCTCTTTTGAGCCTTTGTCCTCAGCAGAGCTTAAGTACTTGACTTGGAAAACTGTGTTTTTGGTAGCCATTACTTCTGCCAGACGTATCAGTGAATTGCAAGTCCTGTCAGTGGAATCGGATTTCATCTTTTTTCGTAGAGATAAAGTGGTCCTTAGAACTAACAGAAAGTTCTTGCCTAAAGTGGTTTCAGATGTCCACTTCAACCAGTCTATATCTCTCCCTGTTTTCTTCACTGATCATTCTTCCTCGGGAGAGAGGAGGCTACACAGTTTGGATGTTAAAAGGGCCCTTAACTACTACATAGAGCGTACCAAGGGTCACAGGTTTGAATCCCTCCAGTTGTTCCTCACTTATGGAGAAGTTGGTAAGGGCAAACCTGCCACTAAGAGATCTATTGCCAGGTGGATTGTTTTTTGTATACAATTCTGCTATGAAAAACTGGGTAGAACTCCACCCTCAGGCCTGAGGGTTCATTCCACGAGAGGTACAGCTGCTTCCCTGGCTGCTGCCAGGGATATTCCTCTCTTAGAAATTTGTCAAGCAGCCACCTGGAAAACAGTCCATACTTTCACCAAGCATTACTCTCTGGATATCCAGGCTAGGAGTGATGCTTGGTTTGGCACAGCAGTACTTCAGAGTCTGTTTCCAAAGTAGGTTCTGTCCCTCCTCCATGGAGGTACTGCTTGGTAGTCTGCAATCGTCAGAATACAGCAAGACTTCATGTTGTTTGAAGAAAAAATTACTCACCATAGTAATTATGTTTCTTCTAGTGGAGTCTTGCTGTATTCTGACCCCCCCCCGCCTCCCCTCTCAGAACCTAGTTTGTGGGATGTGGGTGGGCAGGAGCAGTGTTGGCACCCTAGGGGTGTCCTTTTTACACACACTTTTTTTTCTTTGGGTGGAATGTTGTTTTGTGGATGTGTTTTTGTTCTTGGGTTTCCTGACTTGAGTCTTCCTTTGAGAACCAAAAACATTATATATTTGCCATTTGGCTAGTAAAAATTTTTACAGTTTCCACATAGAACACCTAGTGAGTTTTTGCTCGTAAAGATCTTGCAGTTACAGTTCGAATAACAACAGGCAGAGGCTTCAACTGAGCTCGTGATGAATATTATATGCAAAGCATAGAAAAGTTAACCTTATGTTCTCCGGGGCAGTTGAAAGGCAGGACATAACTGCAATTGTCAGAATACAGCAAGACTCCACTAGAAGAAACATGTTTACTAAGGTGAGTAATTTTTTCTTATGTGCAATCCAGATGTTAGTGGTGACTTACAGGCAGGGAAGCACTATAAATGTGGACTGTGAGTATACTATTGTGAGTATATAAACTCTTAACATTCACTGCAGATTATTGAAATTCCCTCTGCTGCAGTTGTCCTCTGCTGCCAGCTGCAGAAGAGTCTGAGAATTGTAGTTGCCGAAAATGTCAGCCTGGAAGTAAGAAAAATTAGTCTGCTACAATGTACTGTACTACAGTAAACAGTAAGTAAAAAAAAAATACACCTTCAAACAGCTTGAAGCCCCAGCCTTTAAACTGCTTGGAGAACAAAGGGTTAAACTTTCTATGCAGAGCATAGAATGCTGAGCTCGAGCTCGGTTGATGTCTCTGTCTGTTTCCCTTTGAAAACTAACCGTCAGATTCTTTACTCCACCTCACTGAACAGTCGCTCCAGAGATTTCTCCTGCAGCTCGGTTCGAAAGTCAGTTGAAGTGTCGTTTTTTTGTCAGTTTCTAATCGAAAAAGTTTTCCGCATAGTCGGTTCAGTCTCTGTCTGTGGTACCATGAGTACTAGATAGGTTTTGTACTGTGTTTTCTGTGTGGAACTTGTAAAAAGTGTGGATGGGTTCGGCTGAACCGATCATTTGTTAATTCTTGTGTTAACTTTAGTGTGTGGTTACCGGTCCTTATCGGTTCTAAAAAAAACAAACGTGTTTTCATATGTTTTTTTTCCAAGACCCGTGACTCGGTTAGGAACCGATAAGGGAGTCTTGCCTGGCGGTTGCCAAAAAAAGAGTAAGTTTGTTAGTTGGCCATGTCTGAGAAACCCAAGAAAAAAAACGGGCCCACTGGGTTTCAACACTGCAGTGAGTGTGGGGAGGTCTTTCCTAAGGCCGATCCCCACACCATCTGTGTTTATTGTCTGGGGTTTGAACACTTCAATTCAGACTGCCAAATTTTCAAAAATGTTCTCATATCTACCCTTGAAAAGAGATTAGGTAGACTGAGGGAAAAGGAGGCCGAGAAGTCCGCTGACCCGGATGGCCAGCCCGGTTCGGTTCTGACCGAACCAGAAGGAGTGCCCTCTGACCAGGGTGATACGTCTTCGGGCAAAAGGAGAGCCGATCCCGAGGGATCAGTTCCGACTAAAAGCGCAAAGAAAAATCATCCGGTTCGGATCCAGAAGTCCATGTTCCGACCGCCGAAGAAATAGCCAGAGTGATTCAGATTGTGGAATCGCTTTGCCCGGTTCCAACCGATCCGGCACCTTTTGGCAGGGGCTTGGTTCAGTCGGTTCCCCCGCTTCACGACTATACTCCTGAAGAATTTTATGAACCGGAGTTTGAGGAGGAAGGGGAGTTTGAAGATGATGATGGTGATGGTGAAAGTCTGGATGTGCCTGTGGAACCGGACATCTCCCCAGACAGACCTTCAGGTGTATCCCCTCCTAGGCTTTCTGAGTCCCCTTCCCACTTTGTTTTTCAGAAAGGTGGCTGAGACCCCCCAGCTTCCTATGGAATAGGCAATGGAGGATCAGGAGGAGCCTGATTTTGTAGAAATGATGGACATCCCAGAGTCCAGGAGACTGTCTATTCCCCTCCACAAATCTTTTGGGAAACAGACACAAAAAATTCTGAAATCTCCCAATTCTATACCTCCTGTGGACAGAAGAATGGACACTCTCAGGCTCAGATACAGAGTTTTTATATCAGCAGTGCAGCCACGTTGGGGTAGTGCAGGCTGCTGCCTGTGATAAGGCAACCATTCCCTTGGTTTCACACACCCCAGACAAAGACTCAAGGAAGATTGATGCCATGGCAAAAAAGCTGTACATGGCATCTTCCTTGGGACTCAGACAGGTGAATTATATGGCCTGTACAGTCAGGTACCAGAAGTCCAGGTGGGACACTGTACTGGCGCTGGCTAAACAAGCCTCCCCCCAGCTAGCCAAGGAGCTGGAGGTGGTGGCTGCAGATCGGATTGAGTCATCTAAAGTTCAGTTTCATGCTGATGTGGACTCCAATGATGTATCATCAAGAGTCATGGCTACATCTGTGGCTCTTCGGAGACTGGCTTGGCTCAGATGTACTAGCCTCTCGCAGGATACCTGGGCTAAGGCCATGGATTTTCCTGGAGTGGGTAATTCTCTGTTTGGGGAGCAGACAGAGAATTACATGAAGAAAATGGATGAGTACAGGACCACCTATAGGATTGCTCCGGCCAAGGAGAGGCAGGCAACTCCTCAAAGGCAGCAGTCTGGGGCAGGGGCAGGCCTTTTCAAAGGCCTTTTTACCAAGCACAGGCCTCTTCTCCCTTTTCACAGAGGGGGTTCTTTAGAGGGAGAGGCAGAAGGGGGATGAGCAGGGCTGCATCCACTCCTCAGCCTTAGGCCCCTGCCAAGCAGTCACCCTGATGGTCCTGTCTGCGTTGACTCTCCTATTCCAGTAGGGGGCAGGCTGGCTTACTTTGTCCAGGACTGGATGTCTGTTGCATCAGAAAAGTGGGTCCTGGAAGTAGTAAGCCAGGGACTGGTTCTCAGCTTCAGAAAATTTCCAAACATGCGAGCCAGATCTTGTCCACCTGCAAGTCTCTCGGAAACCCTTGCCCTAGAGGCAGAGGTTTCATCTCTGCTGGCCTTAAGAGCCATAGAGAGAGTACCTACCCTACACTGGGGCAAAGGGCTGTACTCCAGATACTTCCTTATCCCAAAAAAGACAGGGGAGTGGTGACCCATCCTAGACCTTAGATACCTAAACAAACATCTTTTAAAACCAACGTTCAAGATGGTAACTCTGGGAATATCCCTTCCCCCTCTAAGACCAGGGGACTGGCTAGCCTCCCTGGACCTCAAATATGCCACTTTCACATTCCCATCAGGTGCTCCCACAGAAAGTACCACAGGTTCGAGTTGCCCTCAGGCTACTATCAGTTCAGAGCAATGCCCTTTGGCCTAACCTCAGCCCCAAGGGTTTTCACAAAGTGCCTGGCAGTAGTAGTTGCCTTTCTAAGAAGGCAAAAGATTTCCATTTTTCCATATCTGGACGATTGGTTAATAGTGGGCCAGTCTCCAGACCAAGTCAAGTCAGACCTGCAAGTGACCCAGCTAGTGCTCACTTCTCTAGGATTTCTTCTCAGCCTTCCCAAGTCAGTTCTTGAACCAGTCCAGCTTCTTACCTTTATAGGGGCAGAACTGGACACAGTCAGAGCAAGAGCCTTTCTTCCCCTGGAAAGGGCAAGGGTTCTTACAGAACTGTTCTCTTCCTTCAGCCTTCAGGTATCTGGACCAGCAAGGCATTTCCTGCAGCTCTTTGGCCACATGGCAGCTTCAACAGCAGTGGTCCAAGGGGCAAGATTCCAGATGAGGGATATTTAGTTCCATTTGAGGGCTTTTTGGTCTCAAAGGAAGGATTCCCTTACCAAACTGATCCCAGTGACTCTGACCTTGATCCAAGCTCTTCAATGGTGGCAGGATCAGGATAATTTAAGACAAGGCGTCCCATTTGCCACTCAGTCTCATTCAGTGGTCCTTACCACGGACGCTTCTCTTCTGGGCTGAGCCCATGGGGCCTCACTGCCCAGGGACTGTGGTCCCCCCAAGAATCCCTTCTCCATATCAATCTCCTAGAACTCAGGGCAGTTTTTCTGGCACTGAAAGCTTTCTCTCAGTCAGTGCAGAACAAGGTGGTTCAGGTCAGAACAGATAACACCACCACCATTTGGTACATCAACAAGCAAGGAGGCACTCAGTCCATGGCCTTGTGCACGGAAGCCATGAAATTATGGTCCTTGGCTTATTCCCTGCAAACCTGTCTGATAGCAGTTCACCTTGCAGGGAAGGACAATGTGCTAGCAGATGCACTGAGCAGGATCTCTTAGGGCCATCACGAATGGTCCCTGGACCCTCAGGTGTTGAAAGTAATTTTTTCAAAGTGGGGCACTCCAGAGATAGATCTCTTTGCAGCCCCAGACAATCACCAACTTCCTCTCTTTTGTTGCAGACCCCCAGTCTTGGGTTCAGTACCCCTGGATGCTCTGATTCTGAATTGGGAAGGGAAATTTCTGTATGCCTTCCTCCTCCCTTCCCACTCCTGTTCAAAGTTTTAGTCAAGATAAGGTCTCAACCTTGCAAAGTGGTTCTGATTGCTCCAGATTGGGCCAGACAGCCTTGGTACCCCCTGTTGTTGTCCCTAGCAGTACATCTTCCCCTGTCTCTCCCCAGGAATTACAACCTGTTATCATCCTCTCAGGGGTGGATTTGGTACCCCAATCTTCGGTCTCTCAATCTCAAGGCATGGCTCTTGAAGAGTTAGAGTTTGCAGATTTGCATCTTTCTCAGGGGGTTCTGGATATTCTCAAAGCTTCTCGAAAGCCCTCCACCAGAAAGTTATATCTCCAAATGGAAGCGATTCAGCATTTGGTGTTATAAGAAGCATATTTCCCCAGATACTGCTGAATTGCCTACGGTTCTGGATTATATGGTCCATCTTAATTGCCTAGGCCTCAGACCAGCTACTCTCAATGTACACTTGTCAGCTGTTTCTGCGTTTTTGTCAGTGGGGAAGTCTTCTTCACTAACTTCGCATCCTGTGTTTTGTAAATTTTTTAAAGGATTGCTTCACTCCAATCCTCCCTTTAGAGACCCTGTCCCTGCCTGGGATTTGAATGTTTGCATTGCTCAACTTATGCAACCTCCTTTTGAGCCTATGTCCTCAGCAGAGCTTAAGTACTTAACTTGGAAAACTGTGTTCTTGGTAGCCATTTCCTCTGCCAGGCGTATCAGTGAATTGCAAGCCCTGTCAGTGGAACCTGATTTTATCTCCTTTCACAGGGATAAAGTGGTCCTTAGAACCAATTGAAGATTCTTGCCCAAAGTGGTTTCAGACTTCCATTTAAACCAGTCTGTGTCTCTTCCTGTTTTCTTCACTGATCATTCTTCCTCAGGAGAGAGGAGGCTATACAGTTTAGATGTTAAAAGAGCCCTTAGTTACTACATAGAGCATACCAAGGGTCACAGGTTTGACTCCCTTCAGTTGTTCCTCACTTATGGAGAAGTGGGAAAGGGCAAACCTGCCACCAAGAGAACTAGTGCCAGGTGGATTGTGTCTTGCATACAATTCTGCTATGAAAAACTAGGAAAGATTCCACCCTCAGGCCTGAGGGCTCACTCTACAAGAGGTACAGCTGCTTCCCTGGCTGCTGCCAGGGATGTCACTCTCTTAATTTGTCAAGCAGCCACCTGGAAAACAGTCCATACCTTTACCAAGCATTACTCTTTAGATATCCAGGTTAGGAGTGATGCTCGGTTTGGCACAGCAGTACTTCAGAACCTATTCCCAAAGTAGGTTCTGTCCCTCCTCCACGGAGGTACTGCTTGGTAGTCTGCACTTGTCAGAATACAGCAAGACTTCAAGTTGTTTGAAGAAAAAAATACTCACCTTAGTAATTATGTTTCTTCTATTGCAGTCTTGCTGTATTCTGACCTCCTTCCCTGTCTCCCCTCTCAGAACCTGGTTTTGGGAAGTGGGTGGGCAGGTGCAGTGTTGCACCTCAGGAGGGCTCCTTTTACACCCTCATCTTTGTTTGGGTGTTTATTTTATTATATTCCTGTTTGGTTTGGGTTTTGAGTTTTGGGTTTCCTGACTTGAGTCTTCTTTTGGTAATCCAAAACTTTTTGTTGCCAGTTGGCTATTAACATTTTTTTTACAATTTCCACATAGAATAGCTATTAGAGTTTTGCTCGTAAGAATCTGAAGGTTAGTTTTCAAAGGGAAACAGACAGAGACATCAACTGAGCTCGAGCTCAGCATTCTATGCTCTGCATAGAAAGTTTAACCCTTTGTTCTCTGGGGCAGTTTAAAGGCTGGGGCTAACTGCACTTGTCAGAATACAGCAAGACTCTAATAGAAAAAACATAATTACTAAGGTGAGTAATTTTTTTTTTTCGTACACGAAGTGCAAATTGGGACCAGCCGCATGCTTGGGTATGGAGCTCTTTGTGCTAACTATTCCCTTTGAAATAGTTTCTTTCTGTGTTACTTGTTGGTTTCCTCTGGGAACTCATAGAAACATAGACATAGAAACATAGACTTTGACGGCAGATAAGGACCGCTAGGCCCACCTAGTCTGCCCATTTCCCTACCTACAGGATAGGCCGCAGATTCTAGTTAACCAACAGCCTATTTCTTCCTACCACCCACAAGAATTGCTCTTATGTCTGTCCCATGCATTCTTGAATTCTCCCACAGTTTTAGACCCCATAACCTCCTCAGGAAGGCTGTTCCATCCATCCACTACCCTCCTGTGAAATAATACTTTCACATTGCCCTGAACCACCCTCCTTCTATCTTTTAAATTGTGTCCCCTTGTTCTTGCAAGTCTCTTTTTCTGAAAGATGCTACCCTCTTGGACTTTGTTGATTCCACTGAGGTACTTAAAAGTTTCTATCATGTCCCCCCTCTCCCTTCTTTCCTCAAGGGTATACATATTAAGCTCCTTTAGTCTCTCCTCATACGGCTTCTCTTGCAGACCTTGCACCATTTTAGTTGCCCTCCTCTGGACTACCTCTATCCTGTCTATGTCCTTGCGGAGATGGGGTCTCCAGAACTGGACACAGTACTCCAGATGGGGTCTCACCAACTGTCTGTACAGAGGGATAACAACTTCCTGTTTTCTGCTGCTGATGCCTCTCCCTATACATCCCAGTATACCCCCAGCCCTCCCTACTGCCTTCTCGCATTGCTTGCTAACATTAAGGTCATCTGATGTGATTACCCCCAGGTCCCTTTCCCTTTTTGTTGTTGTTACTACCTCCCCACCCATTGTGTATTCTTCCTCTGGGTTCTTGTTTCCCAGGTGCATTATTTTGCACTTCTTTGCATTGAATCCTAGCTGCCATACTTCTGACCATTCCTCCAACCTTGCCAAGTCCCTTTTCATCCTTTCCACTCCTCCTTGTGTATCAACCCTGTTGCAGATCTTTGTGTCATCTGCAAAAAGGCATACTTTTCCTTCCAGTCCCTCTGCAATGTCACTGATGAAGACATTAAAAAGGACTGGACCCAATACTGAACCCTGCGGTACCCCACTAGTAACCCCTCTTTCTTCAGAGTGGACCATTTACAATTACCTTCTGTGTCCTGTTGTGCAGCCAATGTTTTACCCAGGCTACCACCCTGGGACCCACTCCCAGGCTGGTTAATTTGACTATTAATCTTTTGTGTGGGACTGTGTCAAATGCCTTGCTAAAGTCTAGGTAGGCCATGTCCACAGCCCCTCCCTGGTCTACTACTTTGGTCACACAGTCAAAGAAATCTATTAGCTTCATTTGACATGACCTTCCCGCTGTGAACCCATGCTGCCTTGGGTCCTGTGCTCCACTGGCCTCTAGGTACTCAACTATTCTTTCCTTCAGAAGTGACTCCATCACTTTTCCTACCACAGAGGTGAGACTGACAGGTCTGTAGTTTCCTGCCTCTGTCTTGGTCCCACTTTTGTGAAGGGGAATCACATCCGCCTTCCTCCAGTCCTCGGGTACCACACCATCCTCCTATGATTTATTAAAAGAGTAGCCAGTGGTTTCACTAGTTCCTCCTTAATCTTTTAGAATTCTGGGGTGAATTCCATCAGGACCCATTGCTTTGTCCACCTTCAGTTTTAGGAGTTCTTGCAGAACCCTTTCTTCTGTGAAAGGACTGGGATCGACCTCCCTATCAAGAGTGCTTCTGTTAATTGGATTAGGCACTTTCCCTTCCTCTTTTGTGAATACTGAGCAGAAATATTCATTCAGTATCCCTGCTTTTTCACTGTCCCCCTCTGCCCACCCACCATTCATTCTATTCAGCCTCACTATCCCTCCCTTTGTCTTTCTGTTCCGTTATGTATGATTGGTTAACTCTGTGTTATGTACTGTAGTTGACCTTATTTATGAAAGACTCGATCCAGGTAAGGAGTAATCGTATTCAGAAAGAAATGTGATCTGAGAGAGTGGTTAAGTTGTAAAGGCAAGAGATAGCATGCAATGTATTGGAGTCATCATGTTTCTCAGTCTGTTACTGTATGCCTTGGAAGACACTGGATTAATTGTGCTTTTATTTCAAAACTGAAGTTATGTTGTACTCAAAAAAACATGACTTAATATGGCATTCCATCAAGCAAGGTGTCGAAGAACTACATGTAAAAAGGGCTGTGTTGCAAAACAAAACACATAACTCAATATTCATTTTACCTGTACCTCACCAAAAGTGATTAAAACCTTTCAGTTCATCCTTTGAAGGCTGAATACATTTGAAACATATTTAAATGCTACACACACTACATACATATACCTGCAGCAGCTTGGAATGAGAATAAAATGCCGCATTGTGAATTTAGACTGAAAATATGTCTGTCATAGATATCTAGAAACTTCTGCTCATGTGAATGAATAAAACATTTACATTTGTATAAAAATGTTTTGGGATCCTATTTTCAAAATGGATTTCGCTTTAAACCAGTTTAAAACAGTACATTCTATGACTATACTTCATTGGCCAGTACCATTGGGAAAACTTTACAACTTAGGCAAATTGCAATAGCTAGCAACAGGTTATCAAAAAGAAAGAAATACTTGCATCAGAAGTATTCCTTATCGCATGAACACGATGCACTTCTGCACTGACATTACCACCTTGAATCCCAATCCCATCAGATATCAGAAGCTAAGAAGGGTTAGGCCTGGTCTGTAATCAGATGGGAGGCCTCCAGTTAACACCAGATGCTGCAGGAAGTGGTGTTGTATCTCTTTAGGGTGCTCTGTTCCCTTTGTAGTAATAAACTATACCAATGCCCCCTGCATAGTGCTAGGAGGGCACAGTGCTGTCATGGATGAGACACTGAACTGAGGTCCAGTCTGCCTGTTCTAATGGTTGCTCAGGTGGGCTTTAAAGACCTCAAGGCACTTCTCAAACAGGGCAGGGAAATGTTCCTGATGTTCTGACCAAATTTACCCATTTCATTAGCCCTCCAGTAGACTGACCTGATTTAATATCAGTCACTTTGCAGTTGGACATGAGGAAAGGAAAGGAAAGGGAAAGGGGAAATTGTTTAACCAGGAAGGGCACACTACGCCAGAGTTTGTTTCCAGGTGTGACCTGGGAGCATCAGGAAGTTCAGTGACTTGCTCAGGATCCAAGTGAGTACATAGTATGCAAGTGGGGGCTGATGGGATTCAAACCCTTGTCTCCAGGTTTGCAGCTCAGTGCCTTTAACAACTAACTACGTTATACTGCCTCCTATCCTGTGGAGAGTTAAACAGTTGCTATGTAGTTTGCTGGTGCAGAATGACTCGTTCCATGCAGAAGTGGCCTCATCTCATTGATTGCTTGGCACCGAGCAATGGGGATGACACGGCCAGACCAGTAAGGGTTGGAGAGCCTGTGCATAACAGTCGTCATAATAGAACTGATTATGAGTTGATATGGGGAAACCTTTTTACCAGAAATAAGACCAGGACACTAAACATTTGGAGAGCTTGTTTTTGATGAGCTGAGGGAGGTGGTTATGGATAAATTACAGAATATGCCACTGACTGGAGTCCTAATGACAAGTGGGAGGCTTGGAAACTGCATATATAGAGACATTGACTAAATGCATCCTGTTTGACAACAGGAACAGGCGGGCCACGAAAAGGATTCCATGGTTTTCCAAGGAACTTTATGGGAAGTCAAGTAAGCAAAAGAGGGTGTATAAGTGATAGTATTCTGATGACCGAGCATGGAAAGTAGAGTGTAAGGTTTTTCAGAAGGAATGCAGGCCATGACTGTGCAGGCCTTGACTGATCAGGTAGATAAGGGCTGTACAGGAAATCAAGGGGAATAATATTAGATTGTGCAGGCCAAGAGAGGTCTGAAAGCCAGGACTGTACAGAAGATAAAGGGGAATAATAAACCCAGTTTTCAGTACCTAGAGGAAAAAGGAGAGTCAGGGATGACATGGGCCCCTTGGTCATTGGAGAGGGGTAGAGGGGGTTAGTTAACCCCAAGTTCAGTAGTGTGTTTGTTACTCTTTAGGTTTACGTGAGTGGTGGTGTCTGTGGGTTGACTGAGGTTTAGACTTTTCAGGATTTCTTTACAGGTACAATATGTTGGCTCTTTTCGTTCCAGTCTATGTTGAAATACACAAGAATTCAGTCTGCAGAAAAGGCTACAGTCTTAAGGCCCCAGGCCTGTGATTGTAGTTCATACTTAATGGATTTTCTATGTATGTTACATACTAACATACTAAAATGCCAGCAGAATGGGCCTAACGGCCTTTCGTGTCTGCTCGTGTGGTCAGCCCCCACCCTGGGAGCTGACCTTGCTGCCCCCCTCTCTGGCTTCTCCCTTCCTAGTCCCGGATATTCTTGCTGTACCGGTTTTTGCTCCTTCCAGAACCCTTCCTTGTACCTTCCCACCCTCTTGAACCCCTCCACCATCTCTGCCTCCACTAGCCCCTGGGCAGCGCATTCCATGGCTCCACCACTTTCTCAGTGAAGTAGCACCTCCTCCTTTCTCCCTGAATCTCCCCCTCCAGCTTCCACCCATACCCTCTAGTTGCCCCCTTCTTCCTTCGAGCACCCTGACTGCTCCTCCCTGTTTACCCCTTCATGTACCTGAAGACCTCTATCATGTCCCCCGTCTCTCCTCTCTTCCAGTGTGTACATATTTAACTCTTGAGCCTCTCCCATAGGTCCTATCCCCAAGCCCCAAATCATTTTGTTGCCCTCTCTGGACGCCTCCAATAGTTCATTATTCCTCTTAAATGTGGCTCCAAACTGCACGAGTACCGAGGTCCGGCCTCACCAAGCAGTTATACAGTGGAGTATCACTTCCCTCCTTCTGGAGGTGATCCCCCAAGCGATGCATCCAAGCATCCTGTTAGCCTTGCCGCTGCCCTTCTACAAGTCTCCGAATTGTTCATCTTGACATCCACCACCACCCCAGGTCCCTGTCAGCCATCGAGGGCTTGTCAGCATCCCCCACCAGGGTGAACACTTGGCCGGGTGTCTGGCTCCCAGGTGCAGTACCTTGCATTTCCCTGCATTGAACCTCAGCTTCCACTTTCTAGACCACCTTTCCAGAGCATCCAGGTACCCCTGTAGGGCCACCTTCCCCTTCTCCCCATCCACCACCGCCCCCAGTTTTGAGTCATCCACAAAGAGACTCATCTCACTCCTGATACCCTTCCTTATGTCAGAGACGTAGGCGTTGAACAGGAGGGGCCCAAAGAACCGATCCCTGAGGGACTTCACTAATGACCCTCCTTGGGGATGAGACTATCCCGCCAACCACGACCCTCTGGGTCCGGTCCTGGAGCTAATTGCTTATCCATCTGATCATCTGGTTCCCAACCCCCATTTCTCCCATCTTATCCAACAGGCCCCCGTGAGGAACAGAGTCAAATGCCTTGCTGAAGTCAAGAAAGAGGGCATCCACTGGTCTACCCAGGTCCAAGGCACTCGTCTCCCAGTCATAGAACTCCACAAGGTTTGTCTGACATGATTTTCCTGGGACAAATCCATGCTGTCTATCGTCCAGGCACCCAAACTTTTCCAGGTCCCCCCCCAGTCACTCCTTGACAATGCCCTTCATCACCTTGCCCACCACCGATGTCAGGCTGACGGGCCTGTAGTTCCCTGCCACCCCTTGATCCCCCCCTTGTGGATAGGCACTATATGCGCCACCTTCCAGTCCTGGGGCACCCCCCCGGTCCTCAGAGAGATGCTGAAGAGCTCCTCCAGGGGTTTTGCCAGGACATCCACCAGTTCCTTCAGCACTCTGGGATGTAATTTATCTGGCCCTGGTGCTTTCTCTGTCTTAAGGGACCTGAGGGCTTCCCTCACTCTCTCTGCCGTGATTTCCACCTCCGCTACCTTGTCCCCCTGCTTTGCCTTCGCCCCACCTGCCAGTGATTCCCCCCTCTCCCCAGACCCGCCGATCGGTAAGGGTCCCCCCTCCTCAGTTTCACCATCTCCTCCCATGTATGATCCATCCCCCCCCATTTTCATTGGTGAAAACTGAGGCGAAGTACTCATTTAGTACCTCAGCCTGCTCCCCCTAGTCTTGTGCCCATCCCTCTCCTGTTTTAATCCTGCTAATCTGCCCCTTCACCTTTCGTTTTTCCCCCAGTGTATCTAAAGAACCCCTTGTTCCCTCTCCTAATTTCCCTGGCCAGGTTCTGCTCTTTCCTTGCCTTAGCTGCCCTCACCATCCTAGTGGCCCTTCTGGCCATCGGCTCTTACTCCCCTCGGTCCCTTTCACTTCTTGAGCACCTGAATTGCCTATAGGCCGCCTTCTTTCCCCTCAGCACCTCCTGAACCTCTCTGGTCCACCAGCAGGGTTTTTGGGCCCTACCGCATTTTCGTCTTACTCTTGCGCAGGTGCTGGTAGCATCCTGCACCCCCCTCCTGATGATTTCCCACCTACTGTCAGTGTCCATGTCTGTCCCAGTCCCATCTAAGTGCTCCTTAAGGATCCTTTCCATGTTCTTGGAAAGACTATGTCACAGCCCCAGAATGAAGATTGATGACAAATCATACAAGTGCCGCTAGGTTGGTTGGCTAAGAGGTCTAGAGTGCCACGTTGTTCCAATTAGTCAGGGAAAGTTATTGCTGACAAATTTATAAATAAAAAATAAAAACTAACATAACTGCAGTGCTATAAAGAAAATTGTGCTTATTTACTTGGTCAAAATAGCAAGAAAGATCTAAAGCAAAATAATTACTTTTGAACCGACAAAATGGTTGACAGGGTCCCTTGAAGTCAGCTATCTGATTCTAGTGAAATGGTAATGATGATCCTAGCAATTTAAAATGTTTTTTATGAAAAGTTAATAACTTTTGCTGACAATCTGTAAAGTCACCATCTTATTACTGATAAATTGCATTTATTATTTTATCATTAAGACAATAAATAGAAATGTTTGTCAAGAATAAATTGACAAACACATTGCTGCTTCATAAACAGGTTGTGGTCTTGTAAAGGAAGCACATACATTCTTTCCTGTTATTTTGCAGTAGTCAGAATTCAAGTATTAACTGTTAGCTTATGTTAAAGGCATTTGAGATTTTTGAAAATTATGACCCATATGTTAAACAAAATGTATTTTGAGAATTTGTACGATTTGAAAATGTCACACGTGCTGTCTCATGCCATTCCAGATTATTGACCAATAATATTCTAAAGATTATCCCCATTAGATTATAATTCTTTATTGTTTAAAAAAATACCCAGTCCCAGCAAAATCCTGAGACCCTTTGTTGTTAGGTTGTGCTATACAGAAAAAGGTTAACTCTATGTTAGGGGTTGTAATAAGTGCACATGACTGGATACACGTATTATAGCCCCGTGTGAACATAGTACAGTGATGTGGCTATACTACATAACGCAGCAAGATGCTGTCAGGAAGAGGAAGGAAACTGAGTCATCACTGCTGTACCACCCAGTGGTCATTGGTACAGGCTGGGGCAGCTGAAGAATTTGCCTAGTATAACTGGCCCTGAAGAAAAGTAGGGGGTAGTTGGGTGGAGGGTTGTCACTATGGCCAAATAAATAATTTCTCACCCCAGAGGTCCTTTAGCATCAGTAACTAAGTCAGTAAGCTGACTAGGTTGAACTGCCTCGGAGGTGGAGCCATGAATTGTCATATAATGAATTGACCAATCAGAAAAAAGCAGGAGGGTGTGCTGAGTGGAGTCTGCCCAGAGGGCACCAGAATGTTTCTCTGACTTACTGAGAAACACTGCCTCTGAGGTGCTCACTCTCACATAAAGAAAACCACTTTTTTAGCCCTCTTCTTCACTTTTGTGCTGAGTCTGTGAGTATTTTTTGTCATTTTTTTCTTTTTTAAGGGGTGGTACAGCAAGCAGCTTGTGATAAAGCTAATGTTCCCCTCTCAACCTCCTGAGAAAGAGTCTAGGAGACTTTATTTCATGGCTAAAAAATCTTATACTTCAGCCTCTCTCCTCTTGCGCCTTTCTTCATACCTGGCTTTTACTGCCAAGTACCAGGAGGCTCTATGGCAATCTGTCCTGGCTATTGCCCAGCATAACTCGGATACCATGGTCAAGGACATACCAGAGACCGCTAAAACTGCCTTGGAAGCTACTAAATTTCAGTTCCATGTGGCAGCAGCCAACTATGATGCAGCTTCCAGGGTTATGGTCCACGCCATCTCCCTCAGGCGCTTCACTTGGTTAAGAACAACCAGCCTGTCACAGGACACCCAGTCCAAAGCAATGGACTTCCCCTGTGACCAAAACTCCCTCTCTGGTGATAGAATGGAGGCTTACATGAAGAAGGTAGACAAATACAAGGGGGTATAGTATAATAGAATATAAGGCAATTCTGGTGGGAGGGTAGAAAGAAGTAGGCTGTTGGTTAACTAGGATCTGCAGCTTATCCAATAGATAGGGAAATGGGCAGACTAGGTGGGCCAAGCGGTCCTCATCTGCCATCAAAGTCTATGTTTACATGTTTACCAGAGTGACACAGCCAAGATTAAGGCTCCTACACAACAGACAGCTCAAAACAAAGGGCAGGGATTTCTTCCCTAGATCCTTCTTTCCTTATTCTGTGCCAGTGGACTATACTCAAATGAGGGGGATTCTACAGAGGGAGAGGCAGGAGAGGACAAAGGAGAGGTATCTCTACTTCTGTTCCTGTCACTCAATCTAAGCCCTGACTTCTCCATCCAGGTCACCTCCCCTCTACCTGTAGGAGGCAGGCTCTCCCACTACCTCCAGTCCTGGTCCCTCATAACATCAGACAGCTGGGACCTGAAGATGGTGGAAAAGGGCCTACCCATTCAGTTCCAGAGGTTTCCACCTCTCAGGTGTCCTTTTCTATCAGAACCCCAAATTCCTACAGAAAAACTTCTTCTGGAGCTGGAAGTAAAGAAGCTACTATCAGCAAAGGCAATAGAGACAGTACCTTCTTTCCAGAGAAGGAGAGGTCTCTATTCCATATACTTCCTTGCAGAGAAGAAAAGTGTGGAGTGGCGACCTATTCTTGACCTCAGGCACCTGAACAGGCACTTAAACCACGTTTCAAAATGGTCACTCGACAGTGATTCATTCAAACAACATGAAGTCTTGCTGTATTCTGACAATATGCAGTTAGACCGACCGGTTCAACTGCCCCGGAGAACCAAGAGTTAAACTCTATGCAAATGCATTGAACGTTGAGCTCGAGCTTGATTTTCAAACCACTGTCCTCAGTACGTTCTAGTAACTGATCAGATTCTTTATTCCGCTCACCAGTGAAGACCCCTTGGAGATTTCTCCTCGCTGCCTTCGGTCTAGCTGAGTTTCGTCAGTTTATTTCAAACCACTTTGTTGTTTTATTTTTAGTACATTCTCAAACTGCTGTCTTTGGTTTAGTGTACATTCCTAGGTTGGGTAAGTGTTCGGTTTCCGATCGGTTCTGTGACGGGACTGAACTTCTAAATTTCTCTCTTTCTCAAAAATTTTCACTGTATTGGGATACTGGTGCAAAGTCCTGACCAGAACTGGGGGCTCTCTGTTCATTTTTGGCTTGCGCTAAACTGTTGGCCAGTTTGGACTTTGTCTTCTCTATTACCTGGCCTAACTAAGCCTTCAGGGGTAATTTTCTTATTTCTTCAGTTCTTTATCCTGGCCTAACTAAGCCACTACATACAAAGTAGATATTTGACTCTTACTTAACTGGCCTAACTAAGCCGCAGGGTTAAGCTGCAAATTTTAGGGTTATGTCACAGAAACTCAAGAGAAAAAACAGTCTCTCTGGGTTTTAGCGTTGTACTGAGTGTGAGGAGCAATTTGCAAAAGCTTATCCACATTTGGTTTGTCTGTACTGTTTGGGTTTTAACCACTTACAAACAGAGAGTGATATTTGTAAGAATTTCCCTCAGTCTACTTTAGATAGGCGCCTCAATAAACGGAAGGAAAAAATGGACAAGACTGCTGAGGCCGGTTCCGGTTCATCCGAACCTTCGGATCCAACAACCGACCTTTCAAGCCAGGGTGAACCATCGACAGGTAAACGATGTTTGGAGTCGACTTCTGAACCCACACTGTCAAAGAAAGTCAAACGCTCCGGTTCGGAACCGCGTAAGCAGTCTGTTTCAGTTCCAACCGCGGATGAAATTGCAAAAGCCATCCGAATAGTGCAATCTTTGCAATCTGGGTTTGGTGAACCATCGCAGGTACTGTCTGGGCAGCCAGTGGTTCCGGATACCGGTTCAACTCCTTCAGAACACATTGATCTTGAGGAGTATTACTTTTCTGAATTTGAGGAGGATGAAGGGGAACTCATTGACCCTGAGGTCTCCCCTGACCATCCTCAGGATGAATCCCCTCCTAGGCCTGTCTCTGAGGCTATCTCCCATTTTGCTTTTATGAGGCAAGTGGCTGAGATCCTGCAGCTCTCTGTACAAGAGGCCAGCCAGGAGGATGATGATGAAGAGAATTACAGGGAGATGATGGATCTTCCTGTATCCCAGGGACTTTCAATTTCCATTCATAAGTCCCTTAAGAAGCAGACTTTAAAGATCCTCCAAACCCCTAGTTCTGTCCCTCCTTTAGATAAGAAGATGGACAGGAAGTGCTTTCTGGCTGGCAATGGAACTGACTTTTTAACTAGCCATTGTAGCCATGTAGGGGTAGTTCAAACTGCAGCCTACGAGAAGGCTGGCATTGCTCTGGCCTCTCACCCCCCAACAAGAATTCCAGGAAGGTATATTCTCTTGCCAAGAAAGGATACCTGGCATCTTTTGTATCAGGCAAGCCTCCTGTGTGGCTTATGCCTCCAGGTATCAGAAGTCCCTTTGGGAAGCTGTCAAACAACTGGCTAAAAAGGCCCCTCCTGGGCTTTCTGCTGACCTTCAGGAGCGGGTCAACAAGGGGGTACAAGCATCTTAAGTCCCAGTTCCACATGGCTGTAGACTCCAATGATGCAGCTTCCAGGGCTATGGCTTCTGCTGTATTCCTCAGGCATTTTTCCTGGCTCAGGTGTACTAACCTGTCCCAGGACACGCAGAATAATGCCATGGTTTTTCCCCTTGTCCAGAACTCTCTTGTTTGGGGAACAGACTGAGGCATATATGAAGAAAATGAATGAGTACAGAGTGGCATACAAGAGTGCTTCAGCAAAAGAGAAAGCTGCCACTCCTCAGAAGCAGCAGCCCAGGGGCAGGGGCAGACCTTACCCCAGGCCTTTCCACCAGGCCCAAGCTTTTCCCTCTTACCAGCAACCCAGGGGGTTCTTTAGAGGGAGGGTCAGGAGGGTGCTGGGAGGTCTGTCCCCCCGCCTACTCACCCCGGCAAACAGACACACTGAAAGCTCTGTTCGGGTTGCCTTCCTTTATCCTACTGGGGTCAGGCTGACCTACTATCTCCAGGCTTGGCATTCCATCACTTCAGACAAATGGGTCCTGGAGATAGTGGGTCAGGGACTTGCTTTCACTTTCTAGGTGCCTCCAAAACTGTCAGCGAGAATTTTCAGACCTTCCAGCATTGCAGAAACAGCCCAGCTGGAGGCGGAGGTTTCTACACTTCTTCAGTCAAGAGCAGTGGAACCTGTGCCACATCAGCACAGGGGAAAAGGACTGTACTCAAGGTGCTTCCTGGCACCAAAGAAAAATGGGGAGTGGCGGCCCATTCTGGATCTCAGATTCCTAAACAGGCATCTTACAAAGCCAAAATTTAAAATTACAACCCTGGCTACCATTCTACCTACTCTCAAGCAAGGGGACTGGCTGGCATCCCTAGACCTGAAGGGTGCTTTACTTCCACATCCCCACCAGACAGTCTGACAGAAAATATCTCAGATTTCGACTGACTTCAGGCCACTACCAATTCAAGGCTATGCCCTTCAGCCTGACATCTGCACCAAGAGTGTTTACAAAATGTCTGGCAATAGTGGTGGCATCCCTCAGAAGGCAAGAGGTTTCAGTTTACCCTTATCTGGACGACTGGCTGTTGGTGGGTCAATCTACCCAGCAAGTCACAGAAGCCCTAAAACTCACTCGGGATACTGTTCGCTCTCTTGGGTTTTTGGTAAATCATCAAAAGTCTGTCTTAGCCCTAGTACAAATACTAGACATTATAGGGGCAGAGCTGAATACCATCCAGGCAAGGGGTCTTCTTGCCTTCTCCAAGGGCACAGACCCTCATAGAATTGGCAAAATCCTTTCAGGTTTGAGTTCCTCGGCCAGCAAGGTACTTCTTACAGCTCCTAGGACACATGGCCTCCACCACAGCTGTGGTCCTGGGAGCCAGGTTCCAGATGAGGGACATTCAGTTCCACCTGAGATTCTTCTGGTCTCAGAAAAAGGATTCTCTGTCCAAACTGATTCCAGTGTCTCACACCCTTCTGTTAGCTCTTCAGTGGTGGCAGGGGATGGACAACCTCAGAGTAGGGGTTCCCTTTCTCCCACAGGTACCCTCTCTGGTGCTAACAACGGATGCTTCTCTCCTGGGCTGGGGTGCCCACCTGGGGATCACACAGCACACGGTACGTGGCTCTCTCAGGAGTCTCTCTTGCACATCAATCTTCTGGAGCTCAGGGCAGTGCTCCTGGCTATTCAGGAGTTTGCCAGTCTCTTACAGGGCAAGGTGATGCAGGTCAGGACAGACAACACCACCACCATGTACTACATCAACAAGCAGGGGGGAACAAGATCCTCTCTGCTGTGCCCAGAATCCATGAAGATTTGGAAGCTGGCATATTCTCTCAACATGTCACTGTTAGCAGTTCACTTGCCAGGCAAGGACAATGTACTGATAGATGCTCTCAGCAGAATCAGCCAGGGCCATCACAAATGGACCTTGAACAAGCAGGTCCTTCTCTCAGTTTTCAGGAGGTGGGGGGGGGTCCAGAGATGGATCTCTTTGCAGCCTCAGACAATCACCAGTTAACCTCTGTATTGTTGCAGGCCTCCAAATCAGGGCTCAGTGCCATTGGATGCTCTCCTTCTGGACTGGTCAAACAGGTTCTTTCATGCTTTTCCTCCCTTTCCTCCGATAGCCAGAGTCCTGGTCAAGCTGAGGTCTCAGTCTGCCACAATGTTTCTCATAGCCCCAGACTGGGCCAGACAGCCATGGTACTCGTTGTTGTCACTGTCAGTGACCAAACCGATTTCTCTACCCAGGAGGTACAACCTGCTGACATCCTCTCAGGGCAGGGTAATGTACCCCAGTCTTCAGTCCCTTTACCTCAGGGCTTGGCTGTTGAAGACCTAGAATATGCAGATTTACAACTGTCTCAATCTGTCCTGGATATTCTAAAAGGTGCCAGAAAACCTGCTACCAGAAAACCCTATTCCTCTAAATGGAAAAGATTTTCCATCTGGTGTGCACAGAAGGATTTGTATCCACAGCAAGCTGCAGTACTGGAACATCTGGACTGTCTGGTCTGCCTTCAGTCTCTGCATTTACGGCCATCTACCTCGAAGGTACACCTTTCTGCTGTCTCTGCTTATCTTTCAGCAGGGAAGACATCTTCTCTGCCTGCACACCCAATTTTCAAAACGTTTTTCAAGGGGTTGTTGCATCTTCATCTTCCACATAGGGAACCTACCCCTGCATGGGACCTGAACATATGTATAGGTCAGCTTATGCAGCCTCCTTTCAAACCTATGTTTTCTTCAGAACTTAACTTTCTCACTTGGAAAACTGGTTTTCTAGTGGCTATCACTTCTGCTAGAAGAATCAGTGAGCTTCAGGCCTTGTCTGTGGAGCCCAACTATATTTCACATCACAGGGATAAAATTGTGCACCAAACTAACAGGAAATTCCTCCCTAAGGTGGTTTCTGATTTTCATCTGAACCAATCCATTACTTTGCATGTATTTTTCTCAGATCACTCTAGTTTAGGTGAACGCAGGCTGCACAGCCTGGACGTAAAAAGAGCTATTAGCTACTATATGGACAGGACGAAAGAGCTAAGAAAGGATTGTTCCCAGCTTTTTCTTACTTATGCTGAAGTTGGTCAGGGCAGGCCAGCTGCAAAAAGGACTATAGCCAGATGGATTGTGGCCTGTATCCAGTTCTGCTACAGTAAGCTGGGTAAGGACCCACCAGCAGGTCTTAGGGCCCACTCTACCAGAGGCACTGCGGCCTCCCTGGTGGCTGCCAGGGAAGTCCCCTTGCTTGAGATATGTAAGGCTGCCACCTGGAAGTCTGTCCATACATTTACTAAGCATTACAGCCCGGATATTCAGGCTAGGAGTGATGCCAGGTTTGGCACAGCAGTACTACAGAGCCTATTCCCCAAATAGGTTCTGTGCCCACTTCCTGGGGGCACTGCTTTATAGTCTGCTTATTGTCAGAATACAGCAAGACTTCATGTTGTTTGAAGAAAAAATTATTTACCATAGTAATGTTGTTTCTTCTAATGGAGTCTTGCTGTATTCTGACCTCCCACCCTATCTCCCCTTCAGAACCTGGGGAAGGGTGGCTCTTCTGCAGCAACTTGATGGTTTAAACCATTAGTGGGTAATGGTTTTCTGTGGGCACCTGTGACTTGAATTTTTTATATGCCCTTTGGTTTTTCCTTATGTTGCCCCTGTTGGGGTTTAGGCTTAGTTTTGGCGATTGCATACACATTTATCTAGTTCGCTTCATAGAATGTGATCAGTTACTAGAACGTACCGAGGACAGTAGTTTGAAAACCGAGCTCGAGCTCAACATTCTATGCATTTGCATAGAGTTTAACTCTTGGTTCTTCGGGGCAGTTGAACAGGTCAGTTTAACTGCATAGTGTCAGAATACAGCAAGACTCCATTAGAAGAAACAACATTACTATGGTAAGTAATTTTTTCTTCCTTTCAACAAGGAGACTGGCTAGTCTCCCTGGATCTCAAGGACGCCTATTTTCATATTCCAAAAAGGCAGTCCCACAGAAAATTCCTAAGGTTCAGGCTGACATCAGGGCACTACCAGTTTGCAGCTATGTCCTTCTTCAGCCCCGAGGGAATTCACCAAATGCCTGGCTGTGGTGGCAGCTTATCTCAAAAAACAGGGCATTTCAGTCTACCCGTACCTGGACAACTGGCTTCTGGTAGGCAAGACGCCTCTGCAGGTGCAAGAGGCCCTCATTATTACAAAGCGAACTCTGCAGTCTCTGGGATTCCTCATAAACGAAGAGAAGTCCCATCTGACTCCAATGCAGCTCCTCACTTTTATTGGGGCAGACCTGGATACTCAGCAAAGCAGGGCCTTTCTCCCTGCAGAAAGGGTACAAAAATTCCTGAGATTGGCAAACTCCTTTGTCTTGAGCCAGCCCAGCCATATATTTTCTAAAGCTCCTGGGAGACATGGCATCTATGACAGCTGTCGTTCCAGGGGTCAGATTCCAGATGAAGGACGTACAGTACCATCTTCATGCGTACTGGTCCCAAAAAAAGACATTCTCAGTCCAAGCTGGCTCCAGTCACAAAAACCTTGCTCCAAGCTCTGGACTGGTGGAATGATCCTAGCAACCTGTCAGTGGGACTCCCCTTCCAACTGTCTTCTCCCACAAAAATCATAGAAACATAGACTTTGATGGCAGATAAGAACTGCTTGGCCCACCTAGTCTGCCCATTTCTCTACCTACTGGATAAGCTGCAGATCCTAGTTAACCAACAGCCTATTTCTTCCTACCCCCCCCCCCATGAATTGCCTTATGTCTGTCCCATGCATTCTTGAATTCTCCCACAGTTTTAGATCCCACAACCTTCTCAGGAAGGCTGTTCCATGCGTCCCACCATGCTCTCTGTAAAAAAAAAAAAAAAAAAAAAAATACTTCCTCACATTGCCCCTGAGCCGCCCCCCCTCCATCTTCAAATTGTGTTCCCTTGTTCTTGCACATCTCTTTTTCTGAAAGATGCTACCATCTTGGACTTTGTTGATTCCACTGAGGTACTTAAAAGTTTCTATCATGTCCTCTCGCTCCCTCCTTTCCTCAAGTGTATGCATGTTAAGCTCCTTTAGTCTCTCCTCGTATAGCTTCTTTTGCAGACCCTGCACCATTTTAGTTACCCTCCTCTGGACTGCCTTCATCCTGTCTATGTCCTTGCAGAGATGGGGTCTCCAGAACTGGACGCAGTATTCCAGATGGGGTCTCACCAGCTGTCTGTACAGAGGGATAACAACTTCCTGGTTTCTGCTGGTGATGCCTTTACCTGTACATCCCAGTATCCCCCAGCCCTCCCTACTGAGTGTCTGATGGCGGTACTGGACCTATCGAGTTGGCCTATGGAGTGCATGGAACCAGATGCCTTAATAGTGCACTATAATAATATGGTGCTGAGGGCACTGGATTCCATTGCACCTGTCTGCGTACGCTCCCTCTCCCTCCACCCTCAGTCCCCTTGGTTTGATGGGACATTGAGGGTGCTGAGGAGAGTGGGGCGAAGATTGGAGCGTTGTTGGCGGAAATCTGGCCTGGAGGGTGACAGACTTAGATTGATGGCCCATTATGTGGACTATCAATCAGTAATCTCCCATAAGAAGGCAGAGTTCCTGTCCAGGGAGATAACTGCATCAAGAAACCGACCTGCTCAGCTCTTCCGGACCGTCGACAGACTGTGCAATCCATCCTGTCTGCGGGGTCAGAGATCCTTTTCACAAATACAGTGTGATGAGTTTGCTCGGTTCTTTGAGGATAAGGTGACATCAATCAGGTTGGAGAGCCACAGCATACGTTCTAAAGAGCATTGCAGTGACCGATGCGGGGTTACATGCCCTCTGTCTACCTGGATGGATTTTGACCAGCCAGCGATCTTGGATATCATGAAGATTGTCCAGGGCTTACGACCGACTTGCTGTAGTTTGGATCCTGGTCCTATGCGCCTCCTTGTGGGGTGCATGGATGTGATCGGAAAAGTCCTTGCGAGGATAGTCTGGAGTTCTTTTGATCAAGGTGTGTTCGTGGAGTCTTTGAAGGAGGCTGTCGTGACACCCATTTTGAAGAAACCTTCCCTTGACCCCGACTGCCTTGCCAACTACAGACCGATCTCTAACCTGCCCTTTTTGGGCAAGGTTATTGAGAAAGTAGTCGCGTTGCAGCTCGATGACTTTCTTACTACCCATGAAGTCTATGATCCTCTCCAGTCCGGTTTCAGGAAGAGGCACAGTACCGAGACAGCATTAGTTCGGGTAATTAATGATCTCCTAATGGCGAGAGATCGGAAGAGCCGTCAGATCTTGGTTCTCCTTGATCTCTCTGCAGCGTTTGACACTGTGGACCATGGAGACGTTGCTGGATCACCTCTGGCTACTCTGCGGACTGTCAGGACGATCCTCAGATGGTTCCACTCTTTCCTCACAGGCAGAAGTCAAAGGGTAGTTTCAGGGATTTTTTCTTCTGCTCCCTTTGCTCTGTCTTGTGGGGTGCCGCAAGGCTCTGTGCTTTCTCCCATGTTGTTCACGGTGTATATGCTGCCATTGGGAGACATTATCAGGCATTATGGGCTGAGTTTTCACTGCTATGCAGATGACACTCAGCTCTGTATGTCCTTTGTGCCTGAACAAAATATCGCAGTGTCAGTTTTTAATAACTGCCTTGCTGAAATTCAGGACTGGATGAGTGCGAACTGGTTGAAGTTAAATCCAGATAAGACCGAGGTGTTGATAGTGGACCTGGGTCATCATGTAGAGAAGTTGACTCCTGGGGCCCCCTCTGGTCTTTTATTAGGGGATACCCAGTTGAGACCTTCTGAACAGGTGCGAAATCTGGGCGTAATCTTTGACAGTGCGCTGACGCTGAAGACACAGGTATCGGCCACTGTCAAGTTATCCTTTTACCATCTGAGGAATATCGCCCGGATAAAGCACCTTGTTCCGCATGATGACCTTCCTGTATTGGTTCACGCTTTTGTTTCCTCTTGCCTTGATTACTGTAATGCTGTATATCTAGGGCTGCCGGGGGTGACTCTCCGTCGCCTGCAGCTGGTGCAGAACGCGGCAGCCAGGTTGTTGACTGGATTATCAAGAACTAACCATATCACATCTGTGCTGCGCGAACTGCACTGGCTGCCAGTGCAGTGGAGAATCACCTTCAAGGTCGTGTTGCTGACCTATAAGACCCTACACAGTCAGGGACCGGGCTACCTGCAAGATCTCCTTTGTCCCTACCGCCCTCTCCGCCCACTCCGCTCCACTAGCGAGGGATTGCTAGAGATTCCCAGGGTTCGTCTTCAATCATCTGGGGCAAGGGCCTTTTCTTTTATGGCCCCGACCCTGTGGAATTCTCTACCTCATCAGATTAGAGAGTGCCTGTCTGTGGAGTCATTTAAGAGGTCTCTTAAAAGCCACTTATTTACACTAGCATTTGGATAGATTATGTTATATATTTTTAATTGTTTTATGTTATTATTTATTATTGTTGATGTTTTATTCTTGTTATGTATCAGCACTTTGATTTTTTGAAAAGCGCTTTACAAATAAATTTTGATTTGTTTTGATTTGATACTGCCTTCTCACATTGCTTACCAATCTTAAGGTCATCTGATATGATTACACCCAGGTCCCTTTCCATTTTTGTTGTTACTACCTCCCCCCATTGTGTACTCTTCCCCTGGGTTTTTGTTTCCCAGGTGCATTATTTTGCGCTTCTTTGCATTGAATCCAAGCTGCCATACTCCTGACCATTCCTCCAACCTTGCCAAGTCCTTCTCATCATAGAAACATCATTACCACAGGTGGCTCCCTCCTGGGGTGGGGAGCTCATTTGAACAGCCGTTCTGTCAGTGGCATTTGGACTCCCAAGGAATCTGTAAACCACATCAATCTACTGGAGCTCAGAGCCATCTACTTTGCTCTGAAGTCCTTTGCCCTGTAGCTGAAAGGCCATTCGGTGCAAATCAGAACAGACAACACCACTGCAGTGTTTTACATAAACAAGCAGGGTGGCACAAGGTCCACAGTACTTTGTACAGAGGCAATGAAAATCTGGTCTCTGGCCTACTCCCTCGACATCAGCCTTTCAGCCATATACCTCCCAGGCAAGGACAATACTCTGGCACAGTGATGCACACCATACGGCCTGGGGGCCACAAATGGCCCCCACAGCAGCCGACTGTGGCCCCCGAGGACCTAGCAGTTTCCCCTTGCAGCCTTTATTTGATTTTGTTTTTAGTTTTAGTAATGTGTGGATAGATAGATAGATGTTTTGATTTATTTAATGTGTACATTTAATAATGTCTTGCTGGACATTTGTCACTTTGGGCCAATTTACAGTGGCACTCATTCTTGACTAAAGTTTTCAGTCTGGCCCTCCACAAAAAAAAAAGTTGTGCACCACTGCTCTAGCGGATGCCCTCATTTGCAGGGTTTTAAATAATTGATTAGCAGTTTTTTTCTTGGGACAATACTAACTGTACAGAAAGCACTTATATAGGTTTTCTAGAAGTGTTATGTTTGTTAAATACAGTGAGGCAAGTGCAATGCATTTTCACAATGTTTTAGAATTTTTATGAGCAAAACGCTAATCAATGTTTAGAGTTAGATTTGGATCAGCCAGGGGCACAACAAATGGACTCTGAACAAATAGGTCCTTGCCACAGTCTTCAGAAGGTGGTGCACACCAGAAATAGATGTGTTTGCCTCACACCTCAGCCATCAACTTCCTCTGTACTGCTGCGGGCCTCCAGCACTAGAGACTCTGCCAATAGATGCCTTGTTCCTGGACTGGTCAGGGAAGTTCCTTTGTACCTTTCCTCCCTTCATTCTGATTCACAAAGTGCTGCTGAAGCTCAGGTCCCAGCCTGCAACAATGATCCTGGTGGCACCAGCTTGGCCAAGGCAGTCGTGGTACTCTCTCCTGCTAGCCCTGCCTTCCAGCAAGCCGATCCATTTTCCCCTCCATCACTCTCTCCTGAGTCTTCCTCAGGCAGGGGTGACTTATCCCAGTCTTCAGTCTCTTCACTGCAAAGCGTGGCTGTTGAGTTACGAGTACCCAGAATCCCAGTATTTGGAACAGGTTCATAGCATCCCGAGACTGGCCAAGAAACCTAGTACCAAGAAAACTTAAGCAGCCAAGTGAAAAATATATTTTTGGTGCAAGGGGAAACATTTAAATCCTATCAAAGCATCAGTCCCCAATCTTCTGAACTATTTGGCTCACTTGCAGGCCTCCGACCTCAATGCCTCATCCTTAAAGCTGCATATAGCTGCAATATCTGCTTACCTGTCCATAGGCAAAGAGCAGACAATCATATTATTACCTGTTTTCAAAAAGTTCTTTAAAGGTCTTCTCCACCTTCAGGCTCCAATCAGGGAACTTGTTCCTCCTTGAGACCTTAACCTGTGCATTGCCAAGCTCATGGAGTCACCTTTTGAACCCATGGCTATGTTCCACCTGAAATATGTCACTTGGAAGACAGTCTTCCTAACGGCCATTACCTCTGCCACAAGAATTTCAGAGTGACAAGCACTCTTCACAGATCCCAACTAGATTATCCCTCACAGGGACAAGGTAGAGCTCAGAACAAACAGGACGTTTCTGCCTGAGGTGGGCTCTGAATTTCACCTTAACCAGTCTGTCATTCTGTCTGTGTTCTTCACTGAAAAATCCACTCCTGGGGAGCAGATGCTCCATAGTCTGGATGTGAAGAGAGCCATATCCTACTACTTGGAGCATACCAAGCAGTTCAGGGGCTTCAAACAACATGAAGTCTTGCTATATTATGACATGTGCAGTGAGTCCCAACCTTCGAACTGCTCCGGAGGTGAAAGAGTTAACTTTCCATGCCGGGCATGGAACGCTGAGCTCGAGCTCGGTAACTCTGTCTGTTGTTCTTCAAACTCAAACCATCAGATTCTTTACTCCGCCTCACTGAACAGTCGCTCCAGAGATTTCTCCTTCTGCTCGGTTCATTTTGTCGGTCAAAATATTGTTTTTCTCGGTTTTCCGTAACCGGTCGGTTCAAGCTCTGTCTGTGGTATTGTGAGTACTAGATAGGTTTACATGCAATTACCCAGGCTGTGTGTGGGTGATGATGTGCGATATGGCTGCCACCACACATTCAGTCACTTCACTACCAGTCTAGCATTGCTTGTAAAGCGCTTTGGATGTATGAAAAGTGCTATATAAATACAGATTCTTCTTCTTCTACATTATTTCTATTCTGTGTGGAACTTGTAAACGGTTTATCTGTTCGGTTTGAACCGATCAGGTTGTTTAAAATATTTTAATCTGTGATTTAGAGTGTGGTTACCGGTTCTTGTCGGTTCTAAAAAGAACGGATTTTATTACGTTTTTTTCCATGACCCGTGACACAGTTGGGAACCGATAAGAGGGTCTTACCTGGCAGATTGCCATAAGCGGGTAAGTTTGGTTAGGACTGGCACTATGTCTGAGAAACCCAAAAGAAAAACCCGGCCCACTGGGTTTCAACACTGCAGTGTCTGTGGGGAAGTCTTTGCCAAGGCTGACCCCCACACCACCTGTGTTTATTGTCTGGGGTTTGACCACCTCAATGCAGACTGCCAGATTTGTAAAATTTTCCTGCAGCTACCCTAGAAAAGAGGTTGGTAGGCTCCAGGAAAGGGAAGACAAAAGATCCGCTGAACCAGATGGCCAGCCGGTTCGGTTCAACCGAACCAGAGGAAGTGCCCTCTGACCAGGGCGAGACTTCCTCGGGCAAAAGGAGAACCGACTCTGAGGAGTCGGTTCCAGCAAAAAGGACTAGGAAATCAGCTGGTGTGGAGCCAAAACTTTCCTATCCAACCGCTGAAGAAATAGCCAAAGCGATTAAAATTGTCCAGTCGCTTTCCCGGTTCCGACCGAACTGGCACCTTCAAGTAAGCGCCCGGTTCGGCCGGTTCCACCGGTTCAAGATTATGATTTAGAGGAATATTATGAACCGGAGGAGGGGGAAGAGGAGTATGAGGAGAGTGAATGTGGATTTGAGAGTCTGGATGTGCCCATTGAACCGGACATCTCCCCAGACAGACTTTCAGGAGTGTCTCCTCCTAGGCTTTCTGAGTCCCCTTCTCATTTTATTTTTTATAAAAGGTGGCTGAAACCTCCAGCTCCCTATGGAGGAAGCTGTGGATGATCAAGAGGAGCCTGACTATGTGGAAATGATGGATATCCCAGAGTCTAGGAGACTGTCTATTCCTGCATAAATCTTTTGGGAAACAGACATTTAAAATTCTAAAACTCCTCACACTATACCTCCTGTGGATAAGAGAATGGACAAGAGGTACACATTGTCAGGCTCTGATACGGAGTTCTTACACAACAATGCAGCCATGTTGGGGTAGTGCAGGCCGCAGCCTGTGACAAGAGCAAATATTCCCCAGGCTTCACACCCGGACAAGGACTCCAGGAGGATTGATGCCATGGCAAAGAAACAGTACATGGCAGCATCCTTGGGACTCAGACAGGCAAATTATATGGCTATGTTGCTAGATATCAGAAATCCAGATGGGATACTGTTTTGGCTCTAGCAAAACAGGTCCTAGCCAACTGCCAAGGAGCTGGAGCAGGTGGCTGCTGATGGTATTGAGGCATCCAAGGTGCAATTCCATGCTGCAGTGGACTCAAATGATGTGTCATCAAGAGTCATGGCTACATCTGTGGCACCTGCAGAATGGCTTGACTCAGATGTACTAGCCTGTCTGGGATACCCAGACTAAAGCCATGGATTTTCCTGTTGTGGGTAATTCTCTGTTTGGGGAGCAGACAGAGAATTACATGAAGAAAATAGATGAGTATAGCGCCACCTATAGGAGTGCACAGGCCAAGGAAAGGCAGGCCACTCCTCAGAGGCAGCTTCCCAGGGGCAGGGGCAGGCCTTTTCATAGGCCTTTTTACCAAGCCCAGGCCGCCTCTTCTGCTTATGCCCAGAGGGGGTTCTTTAGAGGGAGAGGTAGACGGGGTACAAGCAGGCCTGCTTCCACCCCTCAGCCCAAAGCCCCTGCCAAGCAGGCACCCTGATGGGGTGCCAGGGCCGATTCTCACCTACCTGAGGGGCAGGCTGGCTTACTTTTCCAGGACTGGGAGTCTCTGACATCAGACAAATGGGTCCTGGAAGTAGTAAGCCAGGGACTAGTTCTCAGCTTCAAAAAGTTTCCAAAGATGAGAACCAGATCCTTTCCACCTGCAAACCCACCAGAGGCACTTGCCCTAGAGGCAGGTCTCTTCCTCCCTGGCTCTCAGAGCTGTGGAAAGGGTTCCACCTCTACACCAGGGCAAGGGTTGTATTCAGGTACTTCCTTACCCCAAAAAAGACAGGAGAATGGCGGCCCATCCTGGATCTCAGATACTTAAACAAGCACCTTTTAAAACCAAAATTCAAAATGGTGACTCTGGGAATTATTCTACCTTCTCTAAGGCCAGGGGACTGGCTAGCGTCCCTGGACCTCAAGGATGCCTACTTCCATATTCTCATCAGAAGCTCCCATCGAAAGTACCTCAGGTTCGAGCTGCCCTCAGGCCATTACCAGTTCAGAGCAATGCCCTTTGGCCTCACCTCTGCTCCAAGGGTATTCACAAAATGCCTGGCAGTAGCAGTTGCTTCCCTAAGAAGGCAAAAAATTGCCATCTTCCGTTACCTGGACGATTGGCTCCTAGTAGGCCAGTCCCCAGACCAGGTCAGGTTACACCTACAAATAACTCAGCAACTGCCCACCTCTCTAGGTTTCCTTCTGAATCTGTCAAAGTCAGTTCTAGAGCCTGTCCAGCTCCTCACCTTCATAGGCGCAGAGCTGAACACAGAGAAAGCCAGAGCCTCCCCTTCCTTTGGACAGGGCAAGGACCCTGGTCTCCCTGGCCTCCTCATTCACCCTGCAGGTCTCTCGACCAGCAAGACATTTTCTACAGCTCCTAGGGCACATGGCTGCCTCTACAGCAGTAGTGCAGGGAGCAAGATTTCAGATGAGGGACATCCAGTTCAATTTGAGAGCCTTTTGGTCTCAAAGGAAAGACCCTTTAACCAAATTGATCCCAGTGACTCGAAACCTGATCCAGGCCCTACAGTGGTGGCAGGATCAGAGCAATCTGAGACAGGGAGTTCCTTTTGTCACCCAGTCTCACTCCTTAATCCTTACTACAGATGCATCCCTCTTGGGGTGGGGAGCTCACATGGGCGACCTCACTACCCAGGGGTTGTGGCCCCCTCAGGAATCTCTGCTCCACATCAATCTGTTGGAACTCAGAGCAGTTTTTCTAGCACTTCAAGCTTTTTCCAAATCTGTTCAGAACAAAGTTGTACAGGTCAGAACAGACAATACCACCACAATGTGGTACATCAACAAGCAAGGGGGCACTCGGTCTACGGCCTTGTGCACTGAAGCAATGAAGTTGTGGTCTCTGGCTTACTCCCTGAACACCTCCCTTACGGCAGTTCACCTCCCAGGCAATGACAATGTCCTGGCAGATGCTCTCAGCAGGATTTCCCAGGGCCATCACGAATGGTCACTGGACCCCCTGGTTTTGGAAGTGATCTTTGCCAGATGGGGCACCCAGCAGTTAGATCTTTTTGCAGCCCCAGACAATCACCAACTTCCTCTTTTTTGCTGCAGGCCCCCAGTGTTGGGCTCAGTCCCTCTGGATGCCTTAGTCCTCAATTGGGAAGGGAAGTTTCTTTGCTTTTCCTCCCTTCCCTCTACTGTTCAAAGTGCTAGTCAAAATCAGATCTCAGCCCTGCAAGATGATCCTGATTGCTCCAGATTGGGCCAGACAACCCTGGTATCCACTCCTACTGTCCTTAGCAGTCCATCTTCCCCTGTGTCTTCCCAGGAAGCACAACCTGTTAACCTGTGCTCAGGGGAGGGTTTGGTACCCGAACCTCAAATCTCTCAATCTCAAGGCCTGGCTCTTGAAGAGTTAGAGTTTGCTGATCTACACCTCTCCCAAGGTGTAATGGATATCCTGAAGGCTTCTAGGAAACCTTCCACCAGGGCTACTCATAATTCCAAATGGAAAAGGTTTTCCATCTGGTGTGCTGGAAAGCATATTTCCACAGAATCTGCTGATTTACCCACAGTCCTGGATTATATGGTCCACTTAAATACCTTGTGGCTTACACCAGCTACCCTAAAAGTGCATTTGTCAGCTGTGTCTGCTTTTATTTCAGCAGGTAAGCCCTCTTCTCTTTCAGCTCACCCTGTCTTCTCCAAGTTTTTCAAGGGATTGCTTCATACCAACCCTCCATTCAGGGATCCTGCCCCTGCCTGGGATCTTAATGTTTGCATTGCTCAGCTTATGCAACCTCCCTTTGAACCTTTGTCTTCAAGCAGAACTTAAGTACTTGACTTGGAAGACTGTGTTTCTGGTAGCCATCACTTCTGCCAGGCGCATAAGTGAATTACAAGCTTTGTCAGTGGAGCTGATTTTATCTCCTTTCATAGAGATAAGGTGGTCCTCAGGACTAATAGGAAGTTCTTGCCTAAGGTGGTTTCACATTTCCACCTTAATCAATCCATATCTCTTCCAGTGTACTTCACTGACCATGCCTCCTCTGGCGAGAGGAGGTTGCTGCAACAAGATGTGAAGAGGCCCTTAGTTACTACATGGGCGTACCAAGGGTCACAGGTTTTACTCCTCCAACTGTTCCTCACTTATGGTGAGGTTGGTAAGGAAATCTGCCGCTAAAGATCCATTGCCAGGTGGATTGTCTCTTGTATCCAATTTTGCTATGAAAAACTGGGTAAGGTTCCTCCTCAGGCCTGAGGGCTCACTCTACAGAGGTACAGCTGCCTCCTGGCTGCTGCAGGGACATCCTATTCTAGAGATATGTCAAGCAGCTACCTGGAAAACAGTTCACACTTTTACCAAGCATTACTCCCTGGACATCCAGGCTAGGAGTGATGCTCGGTTTGGCACAGCTGTGCTTCAGAGCCTATTTCTTAAGTAGGTTCTGTCCCTCCTCTATGGAGGTACTGCTTGGTAGTCTGCATATGTCATACTATAGCAAGACTTCATGTTGTTTGAAGAAAAAAATTACTCTCCTTAGTAATGTTGTTTCTTCTAATGGAGTCTTGCTATATTATGACCTCCCCCCCCGCTCCCTCTCAGAACCTCTGTTTTTTGGGATGTGGGTGGGCAGTGCAGTGTTGGCACTTAGTAGGTGCCCACCTTGTTGTTTTCACCCCTCATTTTCTGGGGTGCTTGGTGGTGTGTTTTTCATTTTTTGGGTCTCCTGACTTGAGTCTTTGTTTTGGGACCAAAAAATGTGTTCTTATGTTTAGTAGCCAGTTGGCTAGTGTAGGTTTACAACTTCCACACAGGACCTCAGTGAGTTTAGCTCGTAAAGATCTGACGGTTTGAGTTTGGAGAACAACAGACAGAGCTTAAGCTGAGCTCGAGCTCAGCGTTCCATGCCTGGCATGGAAAGTTAACTGTTTCACCTCCGGAGCAGTTCGAAGGTTGGGACTCACTGCATATGTCATAATATAGCAAGACTCCATTAGAAGAAACAACATTACTAAGGTGAGTAATTTTTTCTTCACTACCCACCTTTTTCTCACCTATGGGGAGGTAGGTAGAGGAAGGCCAGCCACTAGGAGAACTGTCTCTCAATGGATAGTCTCATGTATTCAGTCCTGCTACGACAAGGCTGGTAAACAGCCCCCAAGGGCCTCGGGACTCACTCTACCAGAGGCACTGCTGCCACAGTGGCAGCTGCAAGGAACATTCCCTTGCTTGATGTCTGCAAAGCAGCCACATGGAAGACTGTACACACATTCACAAAGCATTGCTGCCTGGAAGTACAGTCCAAATCTGATGCCAAATTTGGCAGGGCGGTCCGGCAGAGCCTCTTCCCTAAGTAGTTTCTGTACCCGCATCCCAACTGCACTGCTTTGTAGTCCGCACTTAGTTACTGATGCTAAAGGATCCCTGGGGCAAGAAGAAAAAAATTACTCACCGTAGTAATATTGTTTCTTTCAAGGTGTCCTTTAGCATCGGTAAGCTCCTGCCCTTCACGGAAACCTTTCTGAAGAGGACTCTGCTTCCTCATTATTGTCAAATTTTTTCCTGAAGTTTTTGAATTCCATTTAAAGCAAAGTTTTCATGTTTTTCAAGGGTTTTCTGATCATGCTGTTGAATGATTTTTGGATCCTGTTGGTGCACACTAACATGGGCACGTTCCCATTCTTCCTTAGAAAAAATTCTGCTGCCCTCTGGGCAGGCTCCACTCAACACCTCCTGCTCTTTTCTGATTGGCCAATTAATTATTGTAATATTCATGTTTCCACCTCCAAGGCAGTTCAACCTAATCAGCTTATTGCACTTATTTACTGAAGCCAAAGGGCAACTTGGAAGAAACTATGGTGAATAATTGTTTCTTCTTATTTATTTATTGAAATGTTTCATCAGGAGGGCACACTGAACAACAAGTTGCTCGTCTCACGGTGCGACCTGGGGAGAGGAGTTACATAGGATTATGAAGGATGATCAGTTACAACAGTATGTGGGTAGTACAAACAATACAACATTGTAAGATTGTGCAACAGTTGGAACACAAGGTATTGTACAGTAAACAGTAGTGGAACATTGGGTAAATTGCAATACATGTCCAAAATCATACAAAAGAACATATAAACGTACAAAACAGTAATAATGCAATAGAACCATTTATAGTGCTTGAGTGTACCAGGAGCCGGCTTGAGGCAGTACGCAAGTGCTGTTGGAGTAAAAAGGATGGGGTTAGCTTGTGCACACTGGTGACCCAGAAGGGCAGGTGGAGAAGAGAGGGGCAGAGGCAAGAACTGAATATGAGGAGAAAGGGTAGGCATTTCCTGATTTCCCCCTTCAGGATGTTGAGAACCCTGCCAGGGGGGCATGGTAGAAAGGCAGAAACTGGGATAGGTATTAAGGTGGGTTAAAGCAGGAACAGCTGAGGGAAAGGTAATTGTGAGGGCAGAGGTAAGGGAGTAGTTGGAGGAGGAGTGTCGTATTTCAGGGGGGAGGGAATTCCAGATTTTAGGGAAACAATGGGCGAAACCAGTCTGACCGATGAGGGTGGAGTGGCAAGGGACCGTCAAGGTGCAGGCATCATTTGATCTGAGAGAATGGGTAGGGGGAGGTGGAGTGGAAAGAGAGGATGAGAGATAGGAGGGGAGCCCCCCTCCGAACCAGAATTTGGAGGTTAGTTTGGCGCAGTGAGAGATGCATCTGTGAGATAGTGGAAGGAAGGCTAGAGAGTGATAGAGTTCACAGTGGTGGGAGCGGGGAGTCGATAGCTAAGCGGCAGAAGGAGTTAGAGAGTGTCCAACTTGGTCAGGGAGGATTTGAGAGCAGCACCATAGACTCATCACAGTAGTCAAAGATGGGGAGTATCATCTTCTGGACAATTTTGTGCCTCGCAGTCAGCAGGATGCAATTACGATTCCTGTACAGAGCACCAAGCTTGGGGCGCAGTTTCTTCAGGATAGCGTCGATATGCACAGAGAAGTTGAGGTGCTGCTCCAGCCAAACCCCCAGATATCTAAATGAGTAGGTGTCCTCTAAGATGGTACCATGAAGCATGTGGAAGATGGGTAGGGCCGGGAGCCTAGAGAGTCTCTGTCTGGTGCCAAAGGTCATTGAGACTGTCTTCTTGGCATTTAGAAAAAGCTGGACCAGAGCTGTACATGGTTGAATTCATGCTGTAAGGTGGTTTGCACAGCAGTAGGGTTTTTGCCAGAACTGTACAAAACAGTATTGTTAGCGTACATGTGGATATAAGAGGATGAACAGGCTATGGGAAAATCATTAAGGAAACTGGAGAAGCGTAGTGGACCAAGCACTGAGCCCTGAGGGACACCAGTGTTGATGGGGAGCAGAGGGGAGATGGGCAGGCTGAGATTTGGGGAGATAATCTTTATACTTGGCCCTAGGAGTGGGGCTTGCTCCTCCAAGGGCCATCACTGGCTTCAGAGTATGTATAAAGTCTCACATTTGGGCTGGGGGAGCATAATAACATTTTGAGTGGTTTTGGAGAGGGATAACCTTTGCTTGGCTATACTACTCACTATATTACTACCTTTAAGTGGATAATAAGTTGAAAATACATCTAATTTTTTTGAGGCATAGTTGGATTGTCTGACAGGGAAAACACAGTTTAACATTGCCCCTGTTAAATGATCCCCATGGTTCTTTGTGGCTCATCAGATAAAATATTTATGTACACTGGTTTTAAGACAGTTCATATTTCTTGTGTGCCCATGTATGCAGGTCTGTTTTAATATACACCTATATGAGCACTAATACAGTGGAATTTGGTGTTTAAATTCTGAAATTTTGGGGTGGGTTTTCTAGAAATCATGAAGCTGTTCCTCAGACTGTTGAGTTTAAAGAATAAAGATTGACCCAATGTACAGATCAGTCCCATAGGCCCCCCCCCCAACTGTTAGCTAACCTACAATAGACTTAAACTGTCCTTGTTTTCTAATTTTTACCTTCATTGTTTTTTAAGGGGAAGGGATTGTAAATCCTTGTATCAAAGAGCTGGCAGCCAGCAGCCTTCCACTTCTTGGTACACAGAAGTGAAAGCTCCACCCCCACACCCAACCTGATACATTTAGTGAAGTATGAGTTTGTGGAGCATTGGGAGCATGCTCTATTGATTTCAGTGGGGCAGATTTTGAGTTGCATATTTATATACTGTAGAGTGCCAGTGGATTTAAATCAGTGCCACAGCTTAACTAACAAGACTCTTTTTTTTTGGGCTTTTAAGAAAAAAATTCTGCACGCCGATGAAATTAGCATGAACAGCAGGGTCTGAAGTTAAGGTTTGCATTCATTAACTGGAGAGGCTAGTGGCTTGGAAAATTCACATGCTCCAGTGACATACCACCATTATCTCCTCCAATACTAGCTAATAGAACTAGTCAAAGGAAAATGTTACTTCCCTGATGCAAAATCTACCATCATTTGGCCAGTGAATCGGTGCTAATTTTGACCCCTGAACAGTCGACATATCTACTTGTGTCGAAGTGCCACTGTTTAATGCAACATCCCAAAGTACCTACTTTTCAGCAGTTTTACTGGGCAGGTGTTTGTGAATACATGCCCTTACAAAATCTGATCTATGAACTTTTGGTCCACTGTAATTTAGTCTATAGAGAACAAAGAATTACTGTACCACTAGGTCTGGAAAGTGCCATATTTGGACATTGAAGTAGTGACTAGCAACCTGAAAAAAATAGAACTGACCACACGTAACAAGGAACAGAATTAAACCGCTGTGTAATTCTTTAGAGTAAAAATTCTACTGGTATTTGTGCTTATACTGTTTTCTAAAAATGCACTTGAAATGCAGCAAACATATGGCATTCTACATCTTTTCCTGAATGGTGCCAAAAGCATAGAAAGAGAAACAGGAGAGGCACTTCACTGAGTAAAAGGTAGCGTGCATAAACCTAGCAATTACAGTGTATATACTTAGCATACATGGGCGTAGAGTTTAGGTGTTCCCGGGGGGAGGGGGGCTCGCAGGCTCAAAACTATTGGCCAAAACAGTTAAGCTGTTTTTAGCTCAGCTTTCCTTGGGGGGAGGGGGGGGGCACGAGCCTGGAAGCCCCCAAACTCTACACCTATGTTAGCTCTGGCTTCATATTTGCAGTATGCATAGTCATCTTTTTAGTAGCTAGTAGGATTATTTGTTTGTTTAGGTTTTGCTCCCCAGGTTAAAGCAGCAGTATTTGTTAGCTGGCAAAAGGAAATCATTCATGCATTGCAACCTTGGGTTCATCATCAGTATATTTTCAGTTCCCTCAGATACTCTTTATTTTTTTAACTTTTGTGTAAGTTTTTCTAATACGTATTTTACAGAGGTGATACATTTCATCAACTCACTGATCACTGTAATATTACATGGAACAGTATGTATAATTACATACAAATCATCACAAATAGGTTGACGATTATTGGAGAATTCAAGGAAAAAGGAAACGAAGAATAAAAGCAGTTATTTCATCATAATACTCTGGAGTTCTACCAGTATATTTTCCACAAGCAGTGTGAATGCCACAAGTCTAAATTATTATTTTTTGCCTAAATATATTTTTTATTTAGAAATTAGTTGGGGGAGTTTCAGCCACATCTTGGGTTTTCACCCTGTTTAATTTACAGGCACATGTTAATTTACCAGAAAGAAAAATAGAAGAGGAAATGAAAAGAGAAAGAAAATTAAAGGAAGCAAATGTTCCGTTTGTTGCCTTATTACAGTTTACTGAACAAAAAATGTCATAAAGTTATTTTTGTTTTTTATTCTTGCAGGTCTGGCAAATCTGGCATCTGCCCTTGAACATCATATTCTTGTTGCTTTCTTTCTTCTTTTGTTCAGCACTGACAGTTCTGTGAAGTTGATCCTTGTCAAAGTATAGCCTTTTTTTCTAGGGACATGGATATGTTGTTCAATCCACACTTATTGGCAGGTTCCTTGCCGCTTTAAATCTTGCCGGAAGGTCTTCAAGCTGGCTTCTCTCACCCACCCGGGTGGTAAAACTCTCGGCTCCGCCCCACGACGCCAGATCTTCCTTACCACTTAGAAGCTGAGGTTCCCTCCTTAGCGCTCTGTGTTTTAGACTGGATCCTAACTCTTCGGTTCGTCCGAAACTAGTTTTGAAGTTTTCTAAACTTCGGTCTTCATCATCCCTCGTGGCTGCAATGGATAAATCGATTCCTGGCTTTCGGAGGTGCCCTTGCGGGCAGAAAATGTCCAGGACGGATCCGCACTCCACGTGCATCTACTGCCTAGGCCTAGATCACGACCCGCAGGCCTGCGAGTTGTGCCGCTCTTTTGGCCACCATCCTGGAGGATCGCTGCCGATTGAGCTTGGGCACCCGAGAAGCGTTACCACCCGGTAAATCCAAAGAAGGCTCGTTGGGTGGTGTCTGCGGCGGCTGGCTGGCTGAGCAGCTCGAGCATATGATCGCCTCGAGGAGGTGGCCTAAGCGCATCTTCCTCCTCCTTGGCATGGCATTTATCCGCTCTCTCCTGAGTTCCTTGTACTCGGCTTTGTTCAAGGAACTTTGGCCGGTCCCCTTTCCACGAAGGGAGAGGGCCATCGAGTTCCTCTCGGCCCAGAAGAAGAGTCGAAGGTAAGTCCACGTCGGCGTTAGTGGGAGGCGGGAGAGGTCTTCTTCTCCGGACAGCCGACCGTCGACTTGATCAGTTAAGCTCAGGCCGCTGGCTTCATGTGGTGTCCCGTCAGGCCAGCCTGCGAGACTCCCGTCGGCGCGGTCGGGATTTTCCTCGACCACGTTGGGCCGGGTTGTGGAAGCTGGTGAAGCTGACAACCCACCTTCGCCAGTTCCCCTGGTGGAGACTGAGGATCTGCCTGCGCCTTCGGGGGGGGGGCAGTCCCTGGCTAAAGTGCCCGAGCCGAGGGATGAGCGGATGTCTCCCGCCCCTTCCCAGACCCGCCCTCTGTCTCCCCGAGGGTCTCGGTCTCGGACTTCATCTTGGTCAAGCCGTTCTCGCTGACATCGGCGGTCTCAGTACCGAAGTAAGCGGCGACACTGTTCCTCCTCGTCCTCCTCCTCGGATGAGGAGAGGCTTCAACATAAATTGCGTCGACGTTACGAGGAGCTTATGTGGCAGCAGTTACTGTTGTCGGGAGTAAATCGACTCAGATTCACCTCCCGGCCATCAGTAGCATGCCTGAGCGACCCGGCAACCGCTCACCCCGAGTCGGGTGCCCATTCCTGGGCCGGTTGTTTGGCAGAACCAGCTGCTCCACCGATGTGGTGGGCCTCCCGCCCTCCACAGCTTCGAAGTGTGGGGCACCGACCAGAGATTCTCGGTGGGTCGGCCTGCCCACAGGTTGTCGGTCTCCACTCCCGACCGCCCTCGGCAGGTGGAGGGTGGCTCAGGGCTGAGGCAACTCTTCGCAGACTCTTCGGAGTACGATGATGACTCCTCCCCGTTCTCCAGGCAGGCCGACCTGGATTCCTCCGGGGGCCAGTCTTTGGACGCTAGCCCATCATCCTTCTTGGGTCTGCTTTGACTCATCTCGGAGTCCACCGGGATGCAGCTCGAGCCCGTGTCCAAACAGGCCAAGTATTCCCTGACAGAGATACTAGACTGAGGGGATTCTCCCACGGAGGCCTTTCCGGTGGCTGAGGCCATTGTCGGCCCAGCCTTGGAGCTTTGGCAGCGGCCTGCTTCCTGTCCTGCGCCCTCGGCCAGGATGACCAGGAAGTATGTGGTCCCTACCGGCTCTTCGCCCGGTTTCTCAGAGCACCCCTCTGCCAAGGGGTTAGTCACCGACAGCGTCTTCCGGTGTTCCGGAAGCTCGGGGCGTCAGATAAGCCCCGGCAGGAGTCCAAAAAGCTGGACTGTGCGAGGCGCAAGGTGTCACCCTGCGTCCTACTTGACCTCCAACAGGCCAGCTCGGCCATGCTGATGGCACACTTCTCCCAGCCCTCATGGGTTCCCTGGATGAGGTCATCCCTCATCTCCCGACCGACCTGCAGACCACGGTCCATCAGGTGCGGGACCAGGGTAGGGCGGTGGCGAAGCAGCAGCTTCAGACTGCTCTAGACATAGGTGATTCTTGTGCCAGGTCAGTAGTGGCCACGGTGGCCATGCACTGCAGGGCATGGCTGAGAATATCCACCTTCACGGTGGATACCCAGCACAAGCTGGCAGACATCCCCTTCTTGGGGACTGACCTCTTCAGCCCTGGAGTGGAGGGACACCTCCAGCGGATTGAAAAGTCCAATACCACTCTGGACTCTGTCACCTCCGCCCAGAGGGACAAAGGCCACCGTCAACAACAGCATAAGTCCTTTAGTCCTTTGCCCCTGCAGCACGACCAGCCCAGCTTAGCACCAGCAACAGGCGAGCAGGCTCGGCGCTTGGCGTCCCAAACCAAGCCTCGGCTTCCTCCAACAGGAAGCAAGGAGGTAAAAGGCCAGGAGGTCCCTTGGCGGTTCCTCCTCCAAGCCTGCCCAGTGACGGGTTGAGGGGTGCCGCCCCAAGCCTCGTCACTCCCCCACTGGGTTCCACCTGTGGGGGGACGGCTCCGCCACTTCCTTTCCGCCTGGTCCATTATCACCACGGACCACTGGGTGTTGGAGGTGGAAGGAAAGGGTCTGCCTCTGGAGTTCGAGCAGACCCCACCCTTTCGAGCCATCGCCCCTCGGGAGTCCACGGGGTCCACAGCCTTGCTGTCGGCCCGCCGAGCCGATATTGCCCTGCTGCTCGAAAAAGAGGTGATCAGGAAGGTGGCGGATCCTCCTTCAGACCCGGGGTTTGTGTCCAGGTATTTCCTGGTCCCAAAACGGACGGGGGGCTGGCGCCCCATCCTCGACCTGCATGACCTGAACAGGTTCCTAAGGTCTCGGACCTTCAGGATGGGCACTCTGGCTCAGATAATCCCATCCTTGGAACGAGGCATGTGGTTCTGTTCCCTGGATCTCCAGGATGCGTTCTTTCACATCCTGATCTATCCGTCTCATCAGAGATTCCTCCACTTCAGAGCGGAGGGATCCCTTTACGAGTTCCGGGCCATGCCCTTCGGCCTCTCTCTAGCTCCCACGGTCTTCACCAAATGCATGGCAGTGGTGACAGCATTCCTGCGGCGCTGAAGGGTCCGGGTGTACTCCTACCTGGACGACTGGCTGATTGCAGCCCCCTCCAGAGCGTAGGTGGAGCGGTCCAGAGATCTGGCCCTCCAGGTTTGCTCTCAGATTGGCCTCTTCATCAACGAGGCCAAGTCGGAACTCGTGCTGAAGCAGGTGATACTCTTCATTCGGGCAGAGCTGGACTCTCTTCGACACAGAGTTCGGCTCCCGGCGGACAGGGCCGAGGTTCTTTCCTCCTTTGCCCAGTCATTTCTGGTTGGGCAATCGCGCCCTGCTCGGGACTTCCTGGGCCTCATGGCAGCCTGCACCAGCGTGGTCCATTGGGCCCGTTGGTACATGCATCCCCTTCAATGGGGACTGGCCAGCCAGTGGTCACAATGCTGCGATCCGTTGGACCAGCCCGTGACAGTGACCCAGGAGATGTGGAACGCTCTCCAGTGGTGGACCGTTCCGGCACATCTGCAGGAGGGCATCCCGTTCGTCCGCCCCGAGCCGATGGTCTCTATATCGACTGATGCATCTCTGATGGGTTGGGGTGCCCATCTGGGGGAGCACAGAGCGCACAGCCTCTGGTCCCCTCGGGAGTCCCGATGCCATATCAACCTGCTGGAGCTCCGAGCGGTCCGCCTAGCTCTTACCACCTTCGCTCCGTTTCTACGGATCAAGTGGTTCAGGTCCAGACAGACAGTACCACGACCATGTACTACCTAAACCACTAGGGTGGGACGTGCTCCATGCTGTTATGCAAGGAAGCTGTCCTCATATGGTCCCTCGTGCGCAGCCTGGAGGTGGATCTCCTAGCCATTCACGTGGCAGGAGCCTCCAACACCCTGGCCGATGCCCTAAGCCAGATAGGGGCTGCATCTCACGAGTGGTCTCTCCTGCCGGAGGTAGTACAAGATCTGTTCTCCCACTGGGGCACACCTCAGGTGGACCTGTTTGCCTCCAGGGAGAATGCGAAGCTGAGACTGTTCCATGCGCGCCCCCTCAGCAGGGCTCGCTGCAGGGGGATGCCTTCTCGAGGCCGTGGACCCCGGGCCTCTTCTACGCCTTTCCCCCATTTCCCTTGATCCACAAGGTGCTTCTCAAGGCGAGTAGGGACAAGGCGCAGGTGATTCTGGTAGCCCCAGACTGGCCCGCCAGTTCTGGTATCCAGATCTCCTCAGTCTCAGCTCCAGACTCCGAGGCAGCTTCCAGCCCACCCGGACCTGATCTCAGTCAATCAGGGAAGGTATTCCATCGGACCTTCAATCCCTGCACCTGGCCTGGTTCCTGGTGGCTAGAGTTCCAGGCCTTGGGTCTTTCGGACGAGGTCCTCAACGTCATTGAGGCGTCCCGTAAGGAGTCGACCAGGAAATGCTATGCCTCCAAATGGAAGAGATTCTCCATTTGGTGTCAGGGGAAAGGCTTGGACCCTTCCGCCTGTCCCTTGGCAAGCATTCTGGACTACCTGTGGTCCCTTTCTCAGCAAGAGCTTTGGTCGATGACCCTTAAGGTGCACCTGGCAGCCATCTCTGCTTACCGGGCGTGGGCCGGGAAGCAGTCTGTGGTGCAGGAGAAGGTGGTCTGGCACTTTTTCAAAGGCCTTGATCACATTTCCCCTCTGGTGCGAGAACCTCCACCTCCATGGGATCTACTGCTGGTATTGTACAAGCTCATGGGCAAGCCATTCGTACCAATGCATCATGGAAGACCGCCTTCTTGGTGGCTTTCACGTCAGCCAGAAGGATGGGAGAGCTCCAGGCGCTTTCCATCGAGTCTCCTTATCTGGTCTTCCACAGGGACAAGGTTGTCCTGCGCCCCCACCCGAAGTTCCTTCCGAAGGTGGTGTCGGAGTTTCACCTTAACCAGGTGTTGACTCTGCCGGTGTTCTACCCCAATCACACCTCGGAGGCCGAATATAGGCTCCATACTTTGGACCCTAGAAGAGTGCTCACTTATTATAAGGAGCGGACGGCTGAAGTTCGGGGAGAGGTTCGCCAGCTGTTTGTCACCTACGCTGAAGCCGCACCTGGCAGACCTGCAGCCAAGCGGATGATAAGCAGGTGGGTCATCTCCTGCATAGATCTTTGCTATAGGTTGGCGGGCATGGAGCCTCCCAGAGGGATAAGAGCTCATTCTACCCGCCATACCGCTGCATCGGTAGCTGCTTCCGGGGATGTCCCTATCCAGGATATCTGCAGTGCTGCTACCTGGAAGTCGGCACATACCTTCATTACCCACTACCACATCGACCTTGAGTCACGCCAGGATGCTGGTTTTGGGGCCTCAGTTCTCCAGTCCTTATTCCCTAAGTAGGGAGTGTGCGCCTTGCCTCCCTCCTCCCGGAGAACTGCTAGGAGTCTGCCAATAAGTGTGGATTGAACAACATATCCATGTCCCTAGAAATACAGGTTACTCACCTGTAACAGGAGTTCTAGGAATGGTATGTGTTGTTCATCCACACAACCCACACGACCTCCCCGGCTTCGACGTGGGCTAGATCTGGCGTCATGGGGCGAAGCCGAGAGTTTTACCACCCGGGTGGGTGGGAGGAGCCAGCTTGAAGACCTTCCGGCAAGATTTAAAGCTGCAAGGAACCTGCCAATAAGTGTGGATTGAACAACATATACCATTCCTAGAACTCCTGTTACAGGTGAGTAACCTGTATTTTTTGATCCTGTAGAGGCTATGCACTTCACTGGGAAGGATCAGATTGCCCCTGACTTCAGCTCTGAGTCTATTCCTCTCAGGTGGGGGGCACCCCTCCCCACCCTCTGGAGGAGAGAGAGAGCACCTTGTTGCTCTGTAGCCAGGGCTAGGTGACAGGTGTGCTGCCGTGGATGGCCCGGTGGCATAGGGGAGCACACATGGAGGCTGTTATATGGAGCAAGACCGTTTCTGGCTTTCCCCCCTTTTGCTCCCCCATGGAAAAACTCAATTGCAGCTGGCCTGGAGTTGGGGGTTCCTAGAAGTGCTTGGTCGTCTGCGGTGCCATTGGAACCACTACCACACCACCACCACAAGGAGCCTCTACTAGATTGGGGCATCATACTCTCTCTCTCTCTCTCTCTCTCTCTCTCTCTCTAAAAGGAGGGGAGTGTCTGATCAGTTGCTGTCCTCCTTGCCAGCCTCCACTCCTGACATCTTTGGTCTGTGGAGCAAACCTGGGTTCCAAGTGTGCCAGAGCAGTCTGTCCCGGAACAGCCCCCCACTGCTCAGTGTTACCCGGCTGGCAAAAGATTGAGCTTCCTTAATGGAATCAGTTTTTTTCTTCTACCCGCTCATGCTCTTTTTTGACATTTCCACTGCGTTTAAGTAGAGCCCAATTTCTGTTAAATACTTTTAAGAAATGGAATTGCCCTTGCATGAATAAGGACACCTTTGTAAGGGGTTTTAAAGTCATTAAGCATTTCAGTCTCCATACTATAAGTAGTAAGGACTGTTTCTCAGGAGGATCACGGTGCTACTTTCTTGCCTCCAGACCCTGTAAAAGTGCTGTGCTCGGCCATCAGGTCAGCACTGGGAACAGCTCCAAGACTTTCACCAATGTTTCAGATCCAGAATCTGTTGGTGTTGCATGAGCTGCTGCAGCTTCTTCTGGGCTATAGGGAATCACATAGACACATTTATCTGTTGGTCTCCTTCTTTACTGGAGCCCTCTCCTCACCCTGTGAAGAAGAGTTTGATTTATTTTTGTGTTTTTGCGGATTTCACAGGGGTTTCCCAGAGTTTCCCATGGTTTTTAAAAGTTTCTAAGCTGGGTACATGAGATAGCCTTTTAGCGTGGTTACCAACACTTGCAGAACAAAGTTTATCTTTTGTATTTATATTTTATCTATTTTTTAATTAATGACTCAACTCAGTGAATATTGCCACTGAGGTAGCTTTTAAAACTCTTTCCTTTTCCTTCCAAGGCTGCCCAAATGACCCAGCGGCAGTGCAGTGCTGCCATGCAGGCAACTGGGGGTTGGGAGTGGACTTGTGCCCCACCGATCAGAAGGCAGGATGTGCTGGGGTGTGTGTATGTATGTGTATATGTATATATATATATAATCTATATATATATATATATATATTTTTTTTTTTTTTTTGCCATGGTGCTTCTGTAAGGTCATTTGAGATGCTGTATCATTTTTTACAAAGGGATCCCAACAGCACTGCAAAAAACATTACATTACAACAATTATACAAGGACCTCATTTTGCATTAATATGTAATTCATAGATATTCCCAATAATAGTACTGAAAATTATTTATTTTAGTTTTTGTTTACTGGGTAGGTGCACTAGCCAACAAAACTATTTTCAGGCACGACCCGGGAGGGTACAGAGACAAACTTCAGGAGAAACAAATTTGTACAATACTACAAGTGACATGTGGGTGTTAGAGTAATTAACAGCAGTAAAAATGACAAAACAATACATCATTTAGGTTAACATGTAACAAAATACAATTGGGTCACTTTTAGAGTGACTGAGCAGTATACAAGAAATGAGGAACAGAGCTCAGTGAGAGCAAGTAGTAATAAAGTAAGAGAAAGGTTAGGCAGTGAGAACTGGAAGGAAAAGTGCTCCCTGTTGGAGCGGACCCCGGGATCCAATGGACAAACAGAGGAGAGGGGTTGGATTAGGGAAGTGAGGGCTAGGGCGGTTTGTATATAGTAAATTTCTTGTAATACTATCGAAGAAATCCATCGATAGTATTATGAAGTCTTGTAATGCTATCATTCAAAAATGATTGATAGTATTATGAGGTCTCATAATACTATCAATGAATTTCCTAAGGCAGTGCTATGAGAATCCTGATTCCCTCATGCCACGCGCACACGCTCCACAGCTGCCAGCAAGCTGGCTTTTTTACTGTAACATTGTGTACAGTAAAAGTTGGTTGACACCATAGCTGATGCAAGTACAGATTTTAAAATGTCTAAAAATGACAAAAACACCATTCAGCAAAGTCATTACCACAGCTGTTTGTTAAAATGCCCCACCGGATGAAGGTCTGGGGGTGGGCAGCAGCAGGAGGTGATGGGAGCCACCAGATGAAAAACCACTTTGCGGCTGGGTTTATAGCGCTTGAATGGTCTTGATTAATTAAATAAGCTTGGATCCATATATTACTAAAAATAAAAAATAGGCTGTGATTGATTGGCTAAAATACCAGCATGTGGTTCTGGAGACATGTTAGAATTCACATGTTCCCCCAGATGCTCTCAATGGTGTTATAGCCTTGTAACACAGTCCCCTATCCATTATTCTGTTTATAACACACATTCATTCATTTAAGCAATAGTGCATGACAGGGCTTGTATTTTTGTGGAATTTACCCATACCTCGTGTGGTATGGCATGAGGTGCAGCTGAGTGCCGTAATCCTTCATGAAAAGTATGTGAATGCCACAATAACACATGCCGTAAAGTGCAATTTTGTGACTAAAAATAGACCCATAGATGAAAACAAACAAAAACAAAACTTTAATAAGATTGAATTTTATTTTGTAGATTTTTTTTGAGGTTTGCAAAAGCAGTAAATAGGTTTTTATTTTTATTTTATTGAAATCTAGGATTACAAATACCTTTGAGCAGGAACTGCTCGTTTACAAAGGTTCCACGTTGAAGGAATGGGGGGTATACATACATACAAAGGTCAACTTAATAATACATTGTTACACAATAAAAAGTAAGAGACTGAGGCTTAGAAAATTCCAGTCATTCAAAATGTGCCAAATGTTAGGTAGCATGACATACCAGCCAAGGGCAATCTAAGGCCCTGTCCACACTACACCACTTACAGTCTGTAACGGTTCCAAACCGTTACAGACCGGAACCATTACAGTGTGTTCGCACTGCCGGCAAACAGTCTTGATAACGGTTTGGAACCGTTACAGCCCGTCCACATTTGTGGGTGCCCTGTAACGTTACAGCTGCACCCTATCCCACAGTGCAGTTCGTGCTGCATTGGGGGAATACTGGAGCTACACACTCACGCATCCACACTATGGCTGGTAACGTTACAGGGGCACAACCGTTTTCGTAACCGTTGTTCAAACCACCTCATAAGTGGTTTCAACAGCGGTTACGAAAACGCCTACTGTAACGTTACAGATGTAAACGCAAACCGTTTTGGTAACGGTTTGAGCCCTCTGTAACGTTACAGAGGCATAGTGTGGACAGGGCCTTAGAAATAAGCACTGCAGGTGAGAGGGAAGAGGGTATGCAGGCAGGAAGGCCATTGTCAGAGGGTAGAGGGTGAGGTGAGAGCTCTAAAGGGGAGGGATAAAGTCAAGAAATGCCCGGGGGGGGAGAAAAGGGAGAGGGGGCAAGGGGGTAGGCAGGTAGAAGGGGGCAAGGCGGGGAGAGGCAGCTGTCGAGACTGAAGTGGAGGGCAGTGAACGGTGGGCTCCTGATTAGGCGAGGCAGTCACAACAACTAGTTGAAATGAGATGAAGTCGGAGTTGTCTCTTAAAAGGACAAAGAGCAGCAGCAGTAAGAGTTTCTTTGTCGAGAGTATTGTACCACTGTGGTGCTCTGTGAGCAAAGGCCCTCTGGCCCATGGTAGTCCGGCATCTGGGGACAAGGAAGGTTAGTTGTTGTGAACTTCTAGTTCACTGGGTGCTGTGGTGGTCAATGAGGAGCTTTTCAATGTCCGGGGGCATAACCCCGAGGAGGACTTTTTTGGCTAAGAGGCAGGTTTGATACTGTATCCGGCTGATGAGAGGAAGTCATCCTGCCCAAGTGTACAGGTCACAAGTGTGTGTAAGTCGGTCAGCCCCAGTTAGCAGCCTGCATGCTTTGTTGAGTGCAACTGTAATTCGGCAGAGGCGGAGGCAGAGCCATAAATTGCTAGTCCGTAATCGATGATGGAGGTGAGAGAGCTTTGATAGCCAACCAGAGAGTGTCAGGAGTCATGCAGTGTTTGTGCCTGTAGAGCAGGCCTATACGGATGTTGGTGGCTTTGGCGACAGAATCTATGTGCAGATGGTAGGAGAGAGAGCTGTCCAATGTGACACCTAGGTATTTAAAATCAGGAATGTGTTCAAGTAAGGTCCCTGTTTGGTTTAGGATGGTGAGGTCGTGGGATTTGTACTTGCTCCTGGTGTTGTAGAAGGTCATAACCTTTGTTTTGCTGTAGTTCATGACCAGTTTGTGTGACTTGAACCATTCTTCGATGCAGGGGTTGACAAATCCCATAGCCCGACGTCCCGGGCTACAAGAATTTTCTGTCGGACAAGCATCAATTAAGTAGCTTGTTGTCCCCGGACAAGCAACATTCATGCAAGCCATGTTCAGGCTACCGACTGACCACTAGGTGCTGCCGCCTGTCATTTATGCAGCCTGTCGTCACATGGTTCACAGAGGATTTAATCAGGTGGGTGGCTGACTGACTAGGTTGGAGCAAGCGCAATAGCGTGCAGCTACCGGAAGTGTCCCGGACCCTACCCTACCTCTCTCCATGTATCAGGGCAGCAGAACAGCACTGCTGGATCCCGGACTCACAGGTTAATCAGAGAACTGATGTGTGAGAGTGCCTGTCAGTCCTGGGAATTGGCTGCGGGAGTGGTAGGGGTGGGAGGTTTCAGGACAGAAAGCGGGATACTATTGCCGAAAGTGCCATTTTGTCTGCGAATGAAATGGCAGACGGAGCGCTTTTCAAACTGGGGAGTGCCTCTCATTACTTTTCAGCAGTGCCACTTCCTATTACAGCACAGAATATCATTTAATATACTTAAAAAATTATAAATAACTATACAGTATTGAAAATAAATCATGAGTCCTGGGAGTGGCATTTGTCACATTGAAGTTTGTGGGGAAGGGGGATTCCGGCTCTGTCAGTGACCACGACGGTCGGATAACTGAGTGTGAAAACAAGTGTTTGACTTGCTTGCTGCCACTATCTTCATTGTTGGGAATTACACTGGCGAGTACTGCACTGGGGTTTAAAAAACAAAAAACTTGACTTGAGGGACGGTTTACAACTGAAAGCATTGAATAAGATGGGTTGGGGAGTTCCAAGTCGGCAGTATACCTGAGGACCGCATGGTGTTTGTGACTGTACAGTAAGGTCGGGGAGGGCGTAATTGAAAAAAATAAGATAAAACACATTAACTAAACAAAGGAGGTGTGTTTAAAAAAGATAAAAACAAATTAAACAAAGGAGGTGTGTTGTGCTGACCTTGTCCTCTGTATTAGGGGAAAAAAAAGAACTGAGGTAGTAAGGCTTGGAGACAGTCAATAAAAGAAAAAAAAAAAAAACAAGGGCCCCTGTCTCTGTTCAGGCCAGTTTGTCTTGTTTAAAGGCACTACCTCCTGGCTTCTTTCTGACTCAGTTAGCAATACCAGCTGGCAGTTGCTAGTGTATAAAGTGTACTACTCATTATCTCTCTCTCTCTTATGACTGACTACCCTGCTTAACTGAACTAGTGAAGGAGGACGCGGCTGCTTGCTTTTGACAGTGGATGTTGATCAGTGCTTTGCAATTTTAGCTGTCACAAACCTAACTTGTCACCTTCAGTGATAAATAAAAAGAGAAAAAGATTGTAAGAAAAATAAGAGGAGCCTAACTGAGTAAGTGTGGGCTAAGCTTTTAGGAATGAGAGGAGGTTGTGTGGAAAGGAATGAAACTGAACCGGGGGGGGTGTTACCCGACCTGCCCCAGAGTGACCCAGTGTCTTGCCACTGGCTGGCTTGTGAAAGACACAAGAAGTAAAAAAGAAAGCTATTAATTTAAACAAAAAAATGATTTTACATAAAAATAAGCCTATAACATAACTGTTTAAGTGTGTAACTGTGTGGGCTCTCCTCTCTTGGGATACTAAAGAGGTGCCAGTCTCCGTCTAGTGTGGGAAGAGTTGTCCTGAACTGCCCAGTGTCCTGTCTGTGGCCGGCTGGCTTGTGACAAAACACAAAAAAAAATCTGAAGGGACAGCTAAAACAAAAAAAAAAAACTGAAAATAAAATAAGAGGAGCCTAACTGTATGTTTGGGCTCAGGCTTTTTTGAGAGGGAGGTAATTGTGTGGGAAGGAGCAAAGGGGTGACCTGTTCTGTGCCCATGAGTGGTATCCTGTGTCTGGCTGGTTTGTGAAATACAGACACAATCATTAAAAAAAAAAATAATAATAAGATAGTGAAAAAAAAACAAGAAGACCAACTAAGTGTGTGTGTGTGTGTGTGTGTGTGTGTGTGTGTGTGTGTGAGACCTAACCTGCAGAGAGAGAGAGGGTATAGGAGCTTGGAGAAGTGAACTGCAGACTCTCTCGGAGTTCTAGCAGTCGACTCCTACTCCCACCTACTCTATCCTGCCCAGGTCCTCCTGTAGTGTTGTAAGGCACAAGGACTAAGCACAGCAACTTAAGGTAATAAATTACACAACACAAACAAAGATAATATAAAATAAAATTTTATTGAGTACAATATTTCGGTATTTTCACGATTCCATAAAAGTGAAAACAAAATGCAAAGAAATAAGCCAAAGCAAAATATTTTATTTTCCACAATAAATCCATTTGGGTTTTCTGTATTTTTATACTTTCTACTTAAAATATGCCATTTTATACCTGGACTACCAACTCAAGCACCGGGACAACTACTTTTTGACAAACTACTTGTCCGTGGACAAGTACATAATTTTAAAATTTGTCAAGCCCTGCTTCGATGCGCATGAATTCAAGCTGCAATTGTTTCTCGAGGAGCTCTGTGTTTTGGTGGTTGGTTTCCACAACAGTGGTTAATAACAAACAGCAAGTGAGTGACAGTTTCAGACATGAAATCCAACTGACTATATAGTTGATTAGGTGACTTCAGACAGTGATTCTACTGCACATTTCACCTTTGTGACATTGACATATTAAGTAAGACCTGAGATAATGAACAGTTAGTAAGAACATACCCTAACAAAAGATCTCCAAGAGAATCTTGTCCATTAGGCCACACCTTTGGAACTATAGCCGTCAGGCACTAGGACCACATAGTAACTTTGCTATCTGGGGGCTACCCTCGATGATGTTCCACGTGAGAGGCCCCATCACTCCTCAGTTCCTTATTGAAGTTTAGGCTTGAAGGACTTCCAGCTGTGGGGAAGCAGGAGATAAGACTGGCACCAGGCATACAAGGTGAACTGTGGTGCTGAATCTAAAAGGAATGAATTGGATTCAGGCACGGTATCCGATGTAACCCTCACTGAAGCAGAAGGAGGATGGAAAGAGGGGATGGCATGACCTAATGGAGGAGATTCTCTCGAAGATCTACTGTTACAGTAAGTTCTTATGTAACTGTTTTGTCTTCTTCAAGGATATCACCTACATTAGGACACACCTTTGGAATGAGTCCCAAGCAGTCCCATAAGTCACTGGGAGCATTTATCAGTCTGATATACACTACCGGTCAAAAGTTTTAGAACACCCCCATTTTTCCAGTTTTTATTGAAATTTAAGCAATTCAAGTCCAGTGAATAACCTGAAATGGTACAAAGGTAAGCGGTAAACTGCTAGAGGTTAAAAAAAAAAGTTTAGGTTAGCAAAAAACTGCTGTAGAGAAATTGCAAAGAAAGCCAAGGTGTCAGTGAGTACAGTTTCCTACACCATCAAAAGGCACTTGGAAACTGGAGGAAACTCTGACAGGAAGAGGTCTGGCAGACCCAAAGCACAACAGAATCAGAAGACAAGTTTCTGAGAGTCAACAACTTGCGTGATAGGCGGCTCACAGGACAACAGCACAGAGTGACTGGCACTCTGAACCAAAAGGGCTACCACAGCATTTTGCAGCGCCATGCAATACCCTCTCGTCTACGCCTAGTTGGTCAGGGGTTCATCCTACAGCAAGATAATGACCCAAAACATACCTCCAGGCTGTGTCAGAACTACCTTCGAGGAAAAGAACAAGACGGTAGGCTTCAAATCATGGAATGGCCAGCACAGTCTCCAGACTTAAACCCCATTGAGCTGGTTTTAGATGAACTGGACAGAAGGGTGAAAGCAAAGCAACCTACAAGTGCAACACATTTGTGGGAACTTCTGCAACAGTATTGGGAAGAACTTCTCGAACAATATTTGATGTCCATTGTAGGAAGAATGCCACGAGTGTGTTCGGTGGTTACAGTATATCTGCAAAAGGTGGCTACTTTGATGAGTCAAAAATTTAGATTAAATTTTGTTAAACAAAATGATTCTATGATTTCTTTTTTATCTCCAATTGTTTATTTGTTCTATGCTTTAATTTCAGAGTACATTGAAACATTAACTTGCGTAAATTTCAATAAAAACTGGAAAAATGGGGGTGTTCTAAAACTTTTGACTGGTAGTGTATACATACTAGACATCAGGCATTGCAGCCAGCAATGCAGAATCCAGCTCATCTACAAGCAACTGTGTCCAGACTGTAATGTTTAGTAAAGGTGTGGACAGTGCTCCATGTGGCTGCAGTACAAATGTCTACAGCAAAAACATTTCTAAAACAAGCAACAGAAGTGGCCATACCCCTGGTGCAGTGACCATGAATCGCACCAGGAAGTTCCTTATCGGACTTCATATAACAGAACATAATACAGTATGCTAGCCATTTGGATAAGCATTGTTTAGTCTTAGGGCATCCTCATTCCTGTGGGTGAATGAAACAAAAAGCTGAAAGGGCTTTCTGCAGTCCTTGGTGTGATTCACATAATTTCTTAATATTCCGTGTACATCCAAAGTATGGAGCAGTGCCTCACCCTGATTGGCATGTTATGGGTTGAAGGTAGAAGAAGAAGGAGATTTGGGGGGTAGTTATAGAAGCAGATTTGAAACTGGGACAGCAGTGTGAAATAGCAACAAACAAAGTGGCACAGGTACAGTTGTATATCAAGCAAAACATTTTCATCAGATCTAGAGAGATTAGATAGCCGCATTATACATGGAGTATTGCTGTCAATTCTGGGGAACCTTTCTGAGGAAGGATCTAGACTGACTGGAGAGGATGCAAAGAAGAGAAACAAAACTGAAGATGAGTGGTCAAAATTGGGCATATGAAGACAGACTGTTCCAGATATGTTCCATGTGGAACAATGGAGAATAAGGGAAGATCTGATTGCATTTTATGAGTTTCTTACAGAGCTGGATTTATGCATTATATGAGTTTCTTATGAAACTGGATTTATTGCAGGAAATGGGATAAACTTGAGAGGTCAAGAAACTGACTGAGGGCCATGACAAGCAACTGCAACGGTAGCTGTTTAAAGGTGATAGGAAGAAGTTTTTTTTCCTCACAGAGGGTGGTGGTGTTGTGGAACTCACTATCAAGTAACGTAGTAAACTGAAGAGTTACAACGATTCAAGAGAGGTCTAGATTCACATTCAAAGGAGGAAAATGTAACAAGGTATTATTGAAAAGTGAGGGACAGTTTCAGTGGGCCACAAGCCTTCTGTCTCATTTTTATGTGCTTGTATTGTGCTATCCACAACAGGAGTCACAAGCCTTCCTTACGTGGGCACAAACAACATTATGACTATGTAGGAAAGGAGCAGCGATTGCCATCCAAATGACCCACAGGGCCATTCACAAAACATGGAGACCCTCACAGAGTTTGGTGACACACCCCCTGCCTGTAGATTTCTCACAGGCAGGCGGTGGGGATGTCACAACCCTGGGACTAGTGCTGGCAGAGGAGAGAGATTGTTGATGGACAAGACAACTAGAGGACCACAAAGTGGGAGCACGACTAGGAAGGGGTGGTTCCTTTGGACACCAGGGAGGAATTGGGTTGTGTGTACAGTTGGGGGACACTAGGGATGTCATGGTAACAAATATTGACAGTATGATAACCGTGACATTTAAAACCACTGTTATCATGAATACCACAATATTATGGAAGTAGTCATTTTTGAAGAAATTTTCTCACACTCTTGTGTGACGGGAAGAGTTGGTACAGAAAAGGCAGTCATTCCTAACAGACATTCGCTGAAAAGGCCTGAAAATTGCAGTATACTGTGAACCACAGTTACTACAGAATTTGACACATTGCCCACAGTGTCGGTGCTGTATACACTACAGTATACCATGAAACCGTGATACTGTGATATCCCTAGGGGACACTGGACAAAATAAAATGTGGCCAGTGGACCACCAGTGAGTAGCTAACACCATGCCTGGAAGCAGACCTGAGGTAGAGGGGAGCAGGTATAGCAGTCATACCCATTTTCTGCTGATTCATACCATGATAGGATGCCACACGATTGGCACAGTGCCATGCTGCAACTTGGCAGGTGTAGCAAAACAGCATGCTATACTAGATGCAAATCCCAACATCTGGCTGAGTAATTTTCATTTGATAGTATCATGGGGAGTAAGAACTCCCCACCTCTCTACCGTGACTATGCAGTTTCTTTGTAAATATGGTGCCCAGAGTGTGTTAGCAAGTACTCTGCACTGGCAGCCATAATCTCATAGAAGTCTGCATTTCTTTTACTGTAGTTCAAGGCTTTAACTGATTTGACACTGCTATGGATAGTTGCTCCAGTCCAAGGGTACTCTGTAAGCAAAGGCCTGCTTGCTGTTTTCTGTTTGGATTTAAATATATGTAATGATTTTAGTCAGTTAGAATTGGCAGTGTTTTTTAGATTTGCAAACATTTGTTCCATGTTCATCATGGACTTTGAAGATTTTTGTAAACTTGATTACCAGCATGAACTAAAATGATTTTACTGCAGTATAACAAATCTTTTTCTTATCTGCACCTATGGGTAATCATTTGTTTCAAATGATTATTGCAGTGCTGATAAGGTCTTTAATACTTCCTTCTAAATTACTTTTCAGCCTCTGATTTGGACATTTTTGCTGTCTTGTGCTAAGTAATGTCTTTCATTTAGTTTATCAGCTGGCACTCTGATATTGCATCAGTGATTTAACAACATTGCAGCTTTGGTTACAAGCCATTATATGCATAGTAAATCTTTTAGGAATGTGGTCAGTCAGCATGGCAGAGCCCTTTTTTCTCATTTAATTGTATTTACTGGGACGTTGCTGCTAGAGGGCACAGTCCCTATTAATTTTACGAAAAACTTTACAATAAAAAGCAGACACAATATCACACATGCATCTTATTAGCAGTCTTTTAGCACAGACCTTTCATCTGAACTCATTTTGTGTAAAGCTAAAGATCTTAGCCCTGAAGAAGTACAAAACTATGTATGTGGTGTGTATTTTTTTTTTACTTTTTGTGCACGGTGGGAGTGCATTATCTGCTATTCTCCAGAAAATATATGTGGATCTATAGACAGATTGAACATCCAATGCATGCCATCTTCGCACTCATATCATTTTCCTCAGTTGTGGCAGTTTTTACTCCAACCACAAAGAAAGGAATTTTTTTACACAGTGCCTATCTTACACACTGTATGCCATAGTGCTTTACAATTCAGGGAAGGCAGAGGATGTTGCCAGCATTCTTAGTGTACTGTAAGATTCATACAGCACAGAAGTAGTTTAGAGACTGTAGAGAGGTTAAGCACAGGGAGGTTAATTACCTCCAGTAGCTCAGTATGAAGTTTGAACCATTCATTGCTTAACCAGGTACAAAATGGATGCCCAGGTGAAAACGAGTTAAAAGACCTGCTTAGAGTCACACAGTGAGTCTTTGGCATTGTTGGGAATCAGAATGAGGTCATACACTGCCTAAATTAAGCCAACATCAGGAGCCCATTCGTAATGCCAGTTTGCAAGCAACCACTCCCAAATTGAATCTAGCAACAGGAGTTCATCCTTGGCACCTCCCCAAAAAAATTAGTCTGGCAGCAGGAGCCCATCCCCAGTGCCGTATACTGAGGCACTTCCATCCCCAAGAAAGCAAGTATCCCCAACCAGTAGTGCTACAGATAATGATGGCATTCAAGAGTAATATATTCACCTTTTTTTTATATTAGGTGAATAAATTACAATTTTGATGAGTGAAAGTGGTTTAAATATGAAAAATACACCACCTTTTGAAGTATCTATGGAGTATTTTCGTGGACTGGGATGAGTATCTGTATTCATCAAACAAAAAATTTAAAAATTGGTAAGTAAAATAGGCCAATACTCAACTTACCTGGAGCACTGCCCACCAGAGTCACACTCGCTGTGCAATTCCACCCCACCAACCCAACCCCATGACCAGCAAACTCAGCACAGTATGGTCCTTCACCAGACACTGTACTGGTCCTCTAAACAGGTGTGTAGGCAGGCTGTCCTATGTTATGCAGTTGCTATCTAGTAGTAAGTTGAAGAAGAATCAGCATTTATATAGCGCTTTTCATACACAATATATCCCAGAGCACTTTACAAGCAATGCTAGACTGGTAGTGAGGTGACTGAATGTGTAGTGGCGGCCATGCTGTACATCAACACTGATACAGAGCCTTGGAGAATGGCATGAACTGATTTTTTAAAGGTTGGGAGTTTTTGTTAGTACAACTGTGATGCACCCTTGGGTAGGCATCGTGTTTCTACTATTCTCGTCCCCCTCCCCCAACCCCGTAAACTACTTGATAGCAGTCATGGAACATGGGGAGTCTTTTCTACTTATCTGTCATAGAGGATGAGGGTGGTGCCAGGAAAAGGATCATAATGTGATCAGCTACACAGTGGGTGGGGCTTGTGTGAGGGATATTTTAGTTTTTGAGAGGTGAGCTCCCTGACCCCATGGATGGATCCTGACTGGTACTCCTGCGTATAAAAGGAAGCCCTTTATAAACAACAGGTATGGGCTAGATTGGACCAATATGTTTATTTGTTTACAAAATGTAAAGGATAGGGATTGGATTGGGATAAGAGTATTAAGTGACAGCTCATTTTCAGTGGCATTCTTATGACTCATTGGGGTGGGCTTCTAAACCAGCACTGGAGATTGGCTACTGGTGCCAAATTGATATTTGTGTTTTTTTTTGTTTGGGGTGGGGGAGTTGCCAGTATTGGGTATGGGCTTCCAGTGCTGGCATGTTTTTGTGCACATGTGTGCGTGAGAGGTGGTGGTGGTAAAAAAAAAAAAAAAAAAAATGTATAAATATATGTTTTTTTTCCCCTTTTCCTGATGTATCATCTCATTATGTATTATGCATTATAAAATGACATTGTACCCTCGTATTCCCAAATCCTTTAATATCCAATATGTATGCATTGTTTTCTTTATTTCTCTTCTGTCCTTCCCAGGACCTCCTTGCAAATGAGCTCTGCTCAATGAAGTTTTTTTCCTGGTAAAACAAAATAACTAAATAAGAAATATGTGTCTAAATGGTGGTATACATGCCAAGACATTTTCGGCTAATGTGTTAAGGATACAGAGGTATGTACTATAACAGGATATGTGCTGCACATGAAGTATATTATATCATTTTAGCTCATGTCATTATTTTATTAATTTTTCTGTACTGCCATGCTCAGAAAGCTGTTTCATTTAAACCCCAAATTATTAAAAATCTTCCAAATGTTCCTTTCTTTTTCCATAGAGCTGTTTCCCTCTCTGGTTCTACTTGAAAGCGCCCCCAGACTTGTCACCAGCCATCTCTTGGACTTATTTATAGTTTTTAAAAGTTTACCAGGAAAGACATACAGTACTAAGCTGGTAACAGGTCATTTCCAGATGCATCCTGGAGTGTAGGGGTATGGAAGATAGTAAAAGAGGAAAAATAAATAAATAGTAATTAACAGCATTGCAAACATGATAGTCTTATAAAAGCAATACAGTATGGTCAAAAGGAACATGATCTTTAAACAATGCAAGGCAGAACAGTACAACAAAATACTTGTGGTAGATACAGATTTGCATTTGGATGGACAAGGGGCAATTACCCCAACAGGCACAGCTGAGGGTAGAACAATATGGCCAGAAGGAAATGAGTGGGGGAAGGAGATGGGATAAGGTAAGGGGGTCATGGACAGTTGCAGGTGGGAGTAGAAAAGTCAAGAAGAAGAGACTTAAGATAGAAGGGAAAAGAGGCAAAGTGGATTGACAGGGTAGGGGTACACCAGAGTTTAGGCCAGCAGTTTGAGAGGGCAGCTTGACCAACAGTAGATTCCCTGGATAGAATAGTAAGGGAATGGGAAACATTGCTTGAGAGAGGGTAGGAGGAAGGAGGGGGAGAGGATTGGAGGGAGGTAAGGTAGGAGGGAAGGGAAGGGAACCAAACCAGAATTTGGATAAGGAGGCACAGTGGGAAAGGTGCCTGGCATTAAGAGAGGTGAAGAAGAGGGCAGAATGTAGTGAGCAGTGATGGGTACAAGGGGGGCAGTCTAAGGCAAAACAACAAAAGGAGTGAAAGAGGGAGTGGAGTCTAGTCTGGTCAGGGAGGATTTGTGAGCTCCACTGTAAACTGTTACTGTTGTCATCAGTAGGGAGAATCATTTTTAAAACACTCTCATGGTAGCAGCAAGCCAGATACTCGCTTTTTTCCTGTATGAAGCTTGGGGTGGAGCTTATGGTATATGGCAGCAGTATGTATCGAACAATTAAAGATGGTGGTCCAGCCCGACTCTGAGATGCTTAAAGAAGGATACATCCTCAACTGCAGCACCATCAAGGATGTGGAATAGTGGGAGGAAGGTGAATCTGGTAAGCCTCTGCTGGCTGCCAAATGTCATGGAACCTGTTTTTTTTTGGGCATTAAGAGACTGCTGGTTTGACCAGAACCAGCACTGAATATTGTCAAAATCCACCTATAGCTGGGTAATAATGTCATGGGAAAAGGAACCAGATACAAAGAACACTGTATCATCAACTTACATATGAATGGACACAGAGGGACAGGCAGAAGGAAAGTCATTCAGGAATATGGAAAAGAGAATAGGGTCCAGGACAGACCCTTGAGGGACACCTGAGCAGCTGGGTAGTTGTGTGTGTGTGTTGGGGGGGTCGGGAACATCTGATCTGGACAGCTTGAGACGTACCCTCGGTGTAGGAGCAGAACCAGCTGACTAAGGAGGCAGGAGATGCCCACTGCTGTAAGCTGTCCAGAAGGAGGGATGTGCCACAGTGTCAAAAACTTTTGCCAAATTGACAAAGATGATGGAGTTGATCAGACCCTGGTCTGTACCTGAAAAGATGGAGTCAGTAAGCCAGAGAAGGGAGATGGAAATAGAGTGGGATTTCCTGAAACCAGACTGGAAAGGTGTGAAAAAAGGAGGAGTAGATAAAGAAGGACCAGATCTGTGAGAGTACAAGGTATTCCTATAACGTAGCCAGAGTGGGAAGGAGAGTGATGGGATGGAAGTTACCAACAGAAGACGGAGCACCACCTTTAGGGAGAGGGATGACTGTCACCTGCTTCCAGATATCAGGGACAATTGCAGAGGAAAAAGGGAGATTAAGCAGTTGGGTAGTAGGCATGGTGATGGCAGAAGCTGAGAGAAGCAGAAGCTTAAGATCAATTCTATAAGTGCTACCTCCCTTGTAAGGATTAAGGGCTAGTAGGTCCTAAAGAGAAGCAGAGGGAGAGATGGAGCAGGAGTGAAGGGGAAAGGCACGGGGGAGAGGAAGGGGAGAATGAAGACAAGACAAGAGAGAAAGCCAGGTGGTTAAGTAGGAATTAAAGGAAGAGATAACAGAAGAAGGGTCAGAGATAAGGTAGTCACCAACCTTGAGGACTTGGGAGAGAGAGGCTGGGTTGGAGGGGAGAAAAGGAAATGGGCAACCTTCCAGAACTTGGAGTAATTAATGTTCTGAAGTGTGGATGCAAAATGCTTGAACTTCACAAGCCTTGTGGCTTTGGTACAGGTGATATTCTTCAAGGAAATCTCCTCCATTAGGCCACACCTTTGGAACTATAGCCATCTGGCACTAGGACCACACCAAAAATTTTGCTAGTTGGGGCTGCCCACAGCAGCATCAGCGTCTCCATAAAGGTGGGTGGCCCCATCACTTCTCAGTTCTTTTCCTGCCGTCGATCATCCCCGTAAGACCTGCTGAAGGAAACGTCATCAACTAGCTGTTGCCATTTCTTCTTTTACTTTAGTTAACAGTATAGTTCACTATCTTTGCATGCCAACGAAGCTGAAAGAGCCTTTATTTTGGTACTTTGAGTGTGGAGACAACATTTACAAAAAGACACACACGTGGTTTGTGTGTGCTGCCTGGGCCTGTCTCACAACCTGAGGACTTATGAGATTTGCCAGAGCTTCAACCAGTCTGCAAGGTGACGCTGCAAGAGAGCTGTAGAAAATGTCCTCCTTAAAACTTTAAAAGCCATGGAGAAGGACCAGGGCCAAAATCTGTTTCACCCTCACTGTCGGCTGTGAAACAGCCACCAAAGTTGACAGAGTGGGATAGGGAATGGTCATCATCGTAACCTTCCTCATCATTTGGCCACAAGCATAAACTTAGAGAAAAAGAGAAATCAGCTTTGCCAGTGAGATCCCAAGTGCTGGTGAGACATGGTAATCCTGCTGCATCATCAACTACTCTGGCGGCATTGACTGCTGGCCCCCTTCCCCTGATCATCAATGAGACACCAAGGTCAGGATCTGGCTTGGGTACTGCCATACCTGCTATGGAAGGTAGGATGCCATTGTCATCGGGCCAAGGCCCGTTGTTGACACAAGTAGTCCTGGCCCCTGTCCAGGGCATCGTCATCACTCAAGTTGTGCTGTTGTTTTCAGCGATGATACAATGCATTCTGCTTGCCTTACTTATGCAGGCAGTTATCCTGTCAACGGCACCTCCGAGCACCCAACCCCCATCAACGCTTTCTGCCGGCACATCACAGATTCCTCCTTCTCGGCCATCACCAGTGTCACTGGTGCATTTTGTGGCTCCTACTGTTGAGATAGATGACGACGAGGTAGAATATAATCCTGACCTCATGATGTTAGAGGAGGATTTAGAGGGGGAGTTTGAGGGAGAACAATATGTTGCATCTTGTTCTAGTTCTACCCTGTCATCCTGCAGTGAGAACTTGGTGGTCTACACCCTGAGGTCTCCTCCTGAGGATCCTACTTTTCAAGTCACAATGCAGCAGATGCTAACTGCCATCGGCTTTGCTGTGGAAGGGGAAGATTCCAGAAAAAGAAACCTAATGGGAAGTCTTGGAGGTACCTTTCATACCCTCCATCAAAATTCCATCTACATACTCTGCATTACAGGATGCTACCTTTGTTGCATGGTACATATCAAACTTACTGCCTGCAGTTCCCTAAACGGCTGATACCACATCTGCTAATCCTTATTATGCTAAGCAGCCAGAAACTGACACTGTAGCCATCATGGCTGCTCATGATGGGACTAAAGCACCTAAACACATGAGTACTTTGCCTCTAAACAAAGAATCTTGGAGACTGGATGAGATGGGCCAGCGAATGTATGTCTGTGCCTCACTTGACCGTAGGATTGCAAATTACTAGGTCAATATAAAAAAAAATATATCAGAACAGCACATGGAAAGCTGCAAAGGCTGTAGCCCAAGCTTTGCCTGAGGGATCTGCCAAGAATGAGTTACTTAAAACTTTAACATCTGGTGCTGAGGTTGACAAACAATTGCTGTGCTCAGCCTGTGATGTCTCTGATGCTTCTGCCAGGACTGCTGTGTCTGGTATTTGTATGAGAAGATATTCTTAGCTCAGGATCTTGGTTTTGCCAATGATGTGCAGTAAGCGGTTTCGAATACCCCTTCAGAGTGACAGCTGTTCTGTTATAATGCTGAAGAGGCCCTAAAAGGCCTTCAGATCTCAAAAATTACTCCGTTTGTCAAGTCCCTGTATCTCACTTCAGCTAGGAGTCATGGGAGGGACTTCTTTCGACAGCCTGCTACCAGAGGTAGCCATACCTACCATCAGCAAGGCCAAGGTAAGGGAAGTGGGCCCCTGCCAGGTCCCCTCATCTCAGGTGCCCATGCAGAAGCGCCCAAATCAGTCAGTACCAATGGTACTGGCCCCACTGGTTTTGCATGACTTTCTTCCGGATACACCCCCACCTTCACTGTTACCTCTAGGGGTGGTTGTGGGAGGCAGACACTCCCTGCATCAAAGGCAGTGGAGGGGGATTACAATGAACAAGTGAGTCTTGAAGATAATTGCAAGGAGGCATGCTCTGGAGCTTATAGTAAGCCCTCCAGATCATCCTCTACCTTCTTCCTGTTGTCCCCAGGACCATTTGTCCATTCTGAAGGAAGACGTACAGTCATTATTACAGAAATGTGTTATAGAACCAGTTCCCCCTCGACAGAGGAACAAAAGGTTCTATTTCAGATATGTCATGGTCCCAAAATGGGCAGGGGATCTGCGTCTGGTTTTAGATCTCAGCTTCTACATAGAATACAAATAGTTTTACATGGTATCCCTGCAAGCCTTGATTACTCTTCTGCAGACAGGGGACAGCTTTGCTTTCTGGACATGAAAGATGCATGTCTTCATATCGGGATCAGAAAAGCTCACAAGCAGTACCTCCACTTTGTGCTAGAGGCGGAGCACTACCAGTTCAGAGTATTGCCCTTTGGCTTGTCTTCTGTGCCATGCATCTTTACCAAATGCTTGGCAGTAGTGACAGCAGCCCTTCACAGGGAGAAGGACTATATGCCTTTCCTTAGCTGGACAACTGGCTGCTTAAAGCCAGCTCCAGGGAGGCTCTCCTGCACACCTTTTCTCAGACAAGGCACTTGTTTGAGGACTTGGTAGTCACAGTAAATGTGCCAAAGTCTGTGATGACATCCTGTCAAAGATTGCAGTAGATAGGGGCAGTCTTGGACACAGAGAAGGGTTATGCTTTCCCGCCCCAGGACAGAGTAGAAAACAAGTGGTTCTTGTCACATCGCTGCTTTGCAGAGCACTGCTATGTGGATGGATTGTGAAAACCTATTAAAGGGCATTCCATTCCTTGTATCAGCTCCTCACCATGGATGCCTTTGGCTCAGGCTGGGCTGCTCATCTTGGCCCTTATCAGTCACAGTGGCCAGAGACCAAGGTGGAGGCCAGTTTGCACATAAATGTCTGGGAGATGAGAGCTGTCCTATACTGCCTCCAAGCATTTCAGGAGCATCTGTGCCCAGGTCCTGTGTTAATATAGATGGACAGCGCCAGTGTGATGCATTACATAAGCAAACATGGAGGCACGTATTCCTATCCCTTATACAGGGAAGCAATGAGAGTATGGTACTGGACTTTGTCCTACGCCTACAGCTGTCAGCTGTACATCTTCCAGATCTGCAAAACATCTTGGTAGGCAGGTTAAGCAGGTCACAGTTCTAGATTCATGAATGGGAACTGCTGACTTCAGTGGTATGTGGTTTCTTTGCAGATGAGGCTGTCCAGATTTGAATCTCTTTGCATCATCACTCAACACAAAACTGCTGCGTTTCTTTTCACTCAATTCTGGGTCTGGAGTTTTTGGGAAAGACATTGGCTCTCTCCTGGAAAGGGAAATTCTTACATGCATTTCCCCCAATTCCTTAAGTACAGAGGGTGCTGATCAAGTTGCATATGGAGTGTGCCAGTCTCATTCTCATTGCTCCATTATGGCCTTGCCAGATAGTTTTTCCACTTCTGCAACAGATGACAGTGGAGCCTCCTGTTCCCCTACCACTGTGTCAGGGCATGTTGTCACAGGACAAGGGATCCCTGGTCCATCTGAACCTGAAGTCCCTACTTCTACATGCATGGCTCCTGAAGATGTAGCCATTGCACATTTTGGGGTATCCCCTAAGGTTGCTGATGTGCTGATTGCAGCTAGTAAGCCTTCTACCAGACATACCTATTCCCTGAAATGGAAGCGGTTCACTTTGTGGGCTTCTTCCAGGAATTTGGACCCATTTACATATCCTGTAAATGCTGTGCCAGAATACTAGCTGTCACTGTCAGAGTCTGTTCTACAATTTTCCTCATTTAAGGTGCATTTGGATGCTGTATCAACTTTCCATGCCTCTATTGATGATTATACGGTTGCCCAGTAAGAGGTGTCTGATGCTTTTCTGATAGGTATTCTTCATAGGACACCTGCTATCTGCAATTCCGTTCTGCCCCGGGGCTCTGTCTTCCTCTTGATTGCCTGAATGACTCTCTGGCTCCGTGAGATAATACTGCCTCACTTAACCACCGAAAATTCTATTTCAGGCGTGCTTCAGTAAAGGACGCTAAGAAATGCATAAAAAGAGTGCATGGGAAAACAAGAATGGGTAGTGATTTAATTTACATGAAGATGGTGGGACTTACCCTTGATGAGGTAATCGTTCCAATCACAAAAATCTTCAACAAGTTCTTCTCCTTGGGAAAATTCCCAACCTTGTAGAAGCAGGCACTCGTCACGTCAGTGTACAGTAATGATGTCTGAGCTTCCATGGCCAACTATAGGCTCATATCCATACTGTCCCCCCTCTCTAAAGCACTTGAGAGAATAGTGTCTAACCAGCTTACCAGATACCTGGATAAATACAGCCTGCAGTGTCCTCAGCAGCACAGCTTCAGGAAAGGCCACAGCACAACCACAGCCCTGGTCAAATTCACGGACTATGTTCACCAAGCCATGGATGATGGAAGCCTTGTGGGGTCCATTTTTATGGACCTAACAAAGGCGTTTGATATGGTCAATCATAAGATTCTCCTACAACAATTGGCAGATCTGGGCTTGTCACCAGTCTCTGTGGGCTGGTTTAGTGACTATCTAGTCACCAGGAACCAAAGGATAAAGATCAGAATAGTGTTATCTACTGCCAGAGAGATCTTCCTAGGCATCCCTCAGGGATCCATCCTAGGCCCTCTACTGTTTAGTCTCTTCATAAACAGACTTCCTGCATCATGCCCCAGTAGAGTCATCCTTTATGCAGATAACGCGGTCATTCAAAGGAGGTAGTATAGCGCAGTGGTCTAAGGCTCTGAGCTGCAAATCTGGAGACATCCAGCAGACCAGACCTGGGTTTGAATCCCACAGCTTCCACTTGCATACTGTGTGACCCTGAGTAAGTCACTTAACCTCCTTGTGCTCCGAGGTAGCTCCTGTAAAAAAGCTTTCAGCTTAGTGTGCTATACCTGGTTAAACAACTAAATAAAAATAAAAAAAAATAAATTCTGAGCCGAAGCCCAAATATAAGTGAACTGGCAAGTAAACTGCAAACTACCTTCAACTTTTTGGAGGACTGGTTTACAAACTACAAACCTCTCCTCAACTACAAAAAAAAAAGAAAAAAAAAGGTGATGTTACTAACCAGCCCCCACCTTAGGAAAAACAATTCCACATTGACCATCACAAACAATGCCCCACTTGAGCAGGTACAGGTATTCAAATAACTGGGTATTCACATCGACGTATCCTTCACCTTCTCCTGTCACATCGATCTTGTGGCAGAAAGCATCAACACTAAGCTTGGAATCCTGTATAGACACAGGAAATACCTCACGCCCAGTACCCTGCGACTATTGGTCACAAGTTCTGTACTGTCATTAGTTGATTATGGCCTAGTGATATACAGCGCAGCCTCTGACACTGCCTTAAAAAGGATCTCCACTGTGCTAAATAAGGCCTGCAGGCTTGTCCTAGGGACTGACAACCAAATGCACATATGCCTGCTATATAATCATACAAACTGGCTCAACCTTAGGGAGAGGATAAAATTCCAGACCTGCATCCTAGGCAAAAAAGCACTGCTAGCTCTTGTGCCACCTTGCATCCAACAGATGTTGCAGACAACTAGTTCCCAGCACAATATCTGTGGGACTTCACATTGCGCTTTCAAGGTACCTTTCAGAAGAAAATCCCTAGAGCAACGCTTCTTCTCCTACAAGGCTCCGCAATGGTTGAATGATCGCCCAGTCTGCACAACCGTCTTACAGAGCCTGAGGATCTTTAAAATGCAACATAAACAGCACCTCGCCAATTTATCCACTTGCAGCTGCTTCAAGTAATGCCTACTTCCCTATGGGAGATCCATCCCATCACTTAGTAACAGCACTTAGCCTCTCACCCTGGCCACCCCTTCCTATAGTAACAACCCTTACTCATAGCACTTACCTTGTGAGTCTGTAATCCCCCCCACCCCATCTCTTCGTGTATCTGAGGACCCTCGCAGTCCAGCCTAGGGCCTCACCATCTATGCCTGTGAGGCTGCTCCTCCCACTACCCTCTCCCTCCAATTCACCCCACTTTTCCATGGACACTTCCACTCCCATCACACTGCTGACTCCCCCCCCGTCCCGCTTAGCTATATCACTAACTAAGCTCTGACAAAGCCTTCCTCTGGCGGCACAAGGTTTGTCTGTCCATCTCTATATTCCTTTCTATTTTTTCCCATTCTCCTTTAATTAAGATTATATAGTAGTCTAAACTCTACATGTATTATGTCTCCGCTCTTTACACTAGAATATATAAACAACTCTAAAGGCTGTAACTGAGTGAAATTATTGCTTAGAACCTTGCCAAGTGACCTTGTATTTGATTCTTGTGACATTGCTATTTTTCTGTATTGTATGTCCTGTCTACACATGGAACCTTTGTAAACGAACTTCCAGCTCAAAGGTTGTTTCCGAATCAGTAAACTTGAAACTTGAATTTTGTGCTTAAGAAACTGATGGCTCCATTTGAGCTGGCCGCGAGTTGTGACCTACGTTTCCTGTCTTGGAAAACATTATTTCTAGCGTTATGAACATGGTTCACTTATCCACGCTCTGGCAGTTCCACTGGAATGCAATGACTGGCTGGACGTCTTTAAGCTAATCTCTTCCCACCACCCGAGTGGGTATAGCCTCTGACTCCACCCCATGACATCAGATCTTTCTTTCTGCTGGGAGAACAGGTCACCTCCTTCGCTCTCCATTTAGGATCTTCTCTGCATCATAGGTGAACCGTCATTTTTTGAAATTTTCAAAGCTAAATAGCTCTTTTCTCACAATTTCTTCGACTCCGTCTCTGGATCTACGATGTATCGCAAAGAGTCTGGATTTAAATTTTGTGTTCAGTGTTGTCAGAAGATGTCAGTCACCTATCCACATGACACGTGCATGTACTGCCTGGGCTCTGGTAACATGATGTGGCTGGATGCAGCCTTTGCCTTTCCATGCTTCCTGAGTCCCTCGAAGACAGGAAGCTCCATCTTGTGCTGGGTCGGCCTTCAGAACGGGATCCAAAGGATTGCTCTAAGGGTGGCAAAAAGGCCTCAGCGACTGTGGGGTCTGCAACACAGTTTTCAGCCCTTGAAGCAGACGTGGCGATGGCCACGGTGGTCACCTCCTCAACCTCAGTACTGTTCCTACATTGGGCCAGTGTCGGAGAGGCTTTCATGGACCAATTCCATAATTTGTGCCAGTCCCTTCAGACCGTGGGGGAGAGCTCTGCCCACCATGGCTCTTGGTCTAAGATCAAGTCAAAGAAATCTTCTCACCATGGTCACCAGTCATGAGACAGGGAGAGATCTTGGTTCTCATGGTCCCTCAACTCACCTGACTGCTTAATGGCTGTCAGGCACCCCTTGGCCAAGAAGCTGGTTGAAGGCTTATTGCCCCACCAATGGGCCAGTCGACCTCGACTTCGGTCGACCAACCTGCCAAGATTTTTCTCGACCTGGTCGATCCATTGTTGAACGTAGCTGAGGATTTAGTCTCACAGATCTCAGTGCTTCTGGTCCTCACCCAGGAGGACTCAATTCAATCAGTGACCCCCGGTTAACCCTATTCAGGACAAGCCTCCAACTGAGGTCGGATCTTTGACACTCATGTTATTGAATGTGGGCTGACATGTTATTTATGACCAGCACCCAGAAGACCTCACTTGCCGTCAGCTTGGCGGTCGACCCTCGAGGTGTTCATGCTCTCAATTACGCTTGACCAGGAGGCACCACCCCCAACGCTCCTCATCCTCGTTATCTTCAGGAGAGGAGAGGCACTGGCAGAAAATGCGCCGGTGCTATGAGAAGTTCCTCTGGCAGCAATCTGCTATTGTGGGGCAGGGTAGGACCCTACCCTACCCCAAGGACATGCAGTCCCCTGGCAGCTGTCAATGGTTCCCCTGCTGGCTCAGGTTCCCCAGGTGCTTCCAACATCTGCTTCTCTACTGACCATGGAGGATCCGCCTCCCTGACAGCCACTGGTTGGCACTTTGACCAAGTAGGCCGGCATTCAGCTCCCAGCTTGCCAGGCTGGTAGTCAGTGAGGATCACCCTGGGTGGCAAGTCCTGGGAGGTTTATGGCAAGTTATGGCCGAGGGCCGTCTTCGAGGAGTCATCAAATGACTCGGATCAGGAGTCCATGGCCTCCTCACGGGCTCTTCTCTTCAACTGGGTTCAGTTGTGGAGCCCTGCACCGACCAAGGTTCGGTCTCTTTCAGGGCGCTGCTCCGCCTGATTGCAAAGTCCATGACTGTCCCACTGGAGCCAGTCCAGAAAAGGGCTAATTATCCTCTTACAGACATTTTGGACTGGGATGAATCCCTGGGCGTTGCCTTCCCTGTGGCTGAGGCCATCTTGGGACCGGTCCTGGAGATTTGGCAGAATCCTGCCCGGCATTCTGGGCCTGCATGGTCCTCAAGAATGCAGTCCCTACAGGTTCCCTATCGGGGTTTTCCAAACACCATTCGACCAAAGGTTTGGTTACGGATTCAGTGTTCCATAAATTAGAACACAAGGGGTCCCATAAGATTGACCACGGGATTAAAAAGGTGTACAGTATGACTACGCTGGATCTCCGGCAAACTGGCTGTGCTGTAACAATGGCCAGTTATGGCCATCCATTATGAGACTGCTTGATATTATCCTTCCCCTCCTCTGCCCAGAGTAGCAGGTGGTGGTAGAACTCATCAGAGACCATGGTCAGTCGCTGGCTAAACACCAGCTCTGGACAGCTTTAGACATGGCATTTGGTGACAACGGCTGTCTCCGTGCGTCACAAGGCTTGGCTGCGCCTGTCTGCCTTCACAGTGGACACCTAACAGAGGCTGGCAGATGTCCCCTTTCTGGGTACCAACCTCTTTGTCCCTAGGTGGAAGGATACTGTATGTCATGAGGATCGTGAAGTCCAATGCCACTCTTGAGTCTGTGACTTCGTCCCAGAAGGACCAGAAGAAAAAGTCCAAGAAGCAGGCCTTTCAGTACCAGTCCTTCCAGTCACAGCCTCCTCGGCAGCAGCCCCAGTAGGAGCAGTTTCAGACCTGGCGCCCCAAGAAGTCTTGGGTTCAAGGTCCAAAAATAGATGGGATGGGGTAGTGGTGCCCCTCCAGCAGCAGCGGCCGGTGTCCTGTAAAAGCTGCCCAGTGATGGGTTGGGGATGTCATCCCTCCACCTCTGCTGTCCCCAACTGCTCTCCCCATCATAGGCAGGATACGTCTCTTCTTGCCATATTGATCTGCTATCAAAATGGACAAGTGGATGTTGGAATAGTGGGTAGAGAACTGTGTCTCAAATTCGAGGCTGTCCCGCCCTACCACTTCCACAAGTTTTGAGAGTCCAAGGTATCTCAGGACACATTTTCTGCCCTCGGGAGGACAATGCTCAGCTCCTTGCAAAAGGAGTCATAGCCTGTGTACCGGTCAGCCTGGCCAGTAAGGGTAGGTTACGTGTCCAGGTACTTTCTGGTCCCAAAATGGAAGGGGGGGGGCTGGTGCCCCATAATGGATCTTCATGATCTCAACCAGTACGTGAGGAAATGCAAGTTCCAGATGGTCACTTGGAGCCAGATTATACTATCCCTGGAGCAGGACATCTGATTCTGCTCCCTGGACTTCTAGGATGTGTTCTTCCACATTCATGTCTGCAGGTCCCACCGCCAGTACCTCCAGTTCCGAGTAGAGAGGCTCCTGTACCAGTTCCATGTTATGCCATTCGGCCTCTCCTCAGCTCCAATGGTCTTCACCAAGTGCATGGCAGTGGTGACGGCCCACCTGAGGTACCCAGGTGTCAAAGTGTACAACTACCTGGATGATTGTCTGTTGGCAGGTCCATCAAGAGAGTCTGTGGCGAGATCCACAGCCCTGGCTGTCCAGACCTGCAGAGACTTGGGCCTGTTGGCCAACCCAGACAAGACTAAACTGAAGCAGGTGATCAAGTTCATTATGGCAGAACTAGACTCCTGGGGGGCCAAGGCCTGCCTCCCAGCACAAGGTCTTACTTCCTTTGTGCAATCATTTCAGGTTGAGCTCTTGTGCCCTGCCTGGGAGTTCCTATGGCTGTTGGGGTACATGGCATCCTGTACCACCGTGGTCTGCTGGGGCCACTGGCAGATGCACCCTTCAGTGGGAGCTGGGCTGTCAGTGGTCCCAACACCCAGGTCACTTGGACTAGCTGGTCACAGTGACTCAGCTGTTGTGGGATGCCATCCAGTGGTGGCTGGTCACAGAACATCTGGAGGAAAGAATCCCATTTGTCTGCCCAGAGCGGACCATCATGCTGATGCCCACTGCTGACCATCATGCTAATGGCGGACATGCCTCTGGTAGGGAGAGTAGCACACCTAGGAGACCACATGGCCCATGGATTCTGGTCCAGTCCTATCACCACATAGACCTGTAGGAACTCCATGCAGTGCAGTTGTCTGTGATGCAATTTACTCCTCTTGTCAGGGGGCAGGTCATTCAAGTCAAGATGGACAATACCATGACCATGTTTTACCTGAAGAGACAGTGCAGCACACACTTGCTTCCCTTGTGTCGGGAGGCACTGGGCACCTGGATCCTCATGTGCAGCCTGGGCACTGATCTCGTGGCAATTCATGTCATGGGGAGAACAGTCAGCTATTAGATGCTCTCAGCTGGGTAGGAGAGATGTCGCATGAGTGGTCTGTGAGTCAGGAGGTGGAGAACCACCTGTTCTCCCTGTGGGCTCATCCTCGGTGGATCTGTTTCCTCCAGGGAGAAAGCCAAACTGAAGCCATTTTGTGCCTGCCCCCCATCATCTGGGACACTGATTGGGGATGCCTTTGTGATGCCCTGGACCCCAGGCCTTGTGTATGCCTTTCCTCCCTTCCTCTTGATCCATAGAGTACTGGTTAAGGACAGGAAGGACAAGGCACAGATGATCTTGATAGCTCCAGAACAGCCAGTGCAGTTCTGGTACCCGGATCTCCTCAGCCTCAGCACCTGGACTTGGTGGCAATTGCCTCTCCACCCAGACCTGCTGACTAGACTTTGGTGGATGGTTCTGCACCCAGACCCTCAGTCCCCACACCTTGCGGTCTGGTTCCTGAGTGTCTAGAGTTTCAGGTCTTCCTTCTATCTGACGATGTTCTCCATGTTATGGAGGCATCCAGAAAGAGGTCAACTTGTAGGTTCTGTGCCTTTAAATGGAGGAGATGTTCCTTTTGGTGCCAGAGCAAGGAGATTGATCCCCTTGCCTGCCCTATGGCTAGCATCCTGGACTACCTCTGGTCCCTTTCTCAACTATAACTGTGAGTGACAACCCTTATGGTGCACCTGGCAGCCATCTGTGCTTACCGGGCACAGGCCGGTATGCCAACAGTGGCCCAGGAGGAGGTGGTCAGGTGCATTTTCAAAGGCCTTGACCACTTGTCCCCTCTGGTGCAAGAACCACCTCACCTGTGGGACTTACTACTGGTCCTGGCTGTGCTCATGGACAAGCCATTCAAGCCAATGCACAAGTGTGATTTTATCACACCTGTCAAGGAAGACAGCCTTCCTGGTGGCCATCACATCTGCCAGAAGGAGTGGGAAATGCCAGGCGGTCTTGGTGGAGTCACCCTACCTGGTCCTCTACAGGAACAAAGTCCTCCTTCGCCCCAACCTGAAGTTCCTCCCAAAGGTGGTGTTGGAGTTTTACCTCATACTTCGCCAACCCTTCTTTGGAGGCCAACTGCAGGCTTCATACCCTGGAACTGCAGAGAAAGCTCTTCTATTATGTGGCACATATGGCTGGGATTTAGGGACAGGCTCGCCAGCTGTCATCTACACTGAAGCTGCACGTGACAGACCACCAGCAAAGCGAATGATTGCAAGGTGGATCACATCTTTCATCAACCTGTGCTATAGATTGGCTGGTTGGGAGCCTCCCATAGGGATTAGGGCTCATTCCACCAGATATACTGCTGCCTAGGTAGCTGCTTCAAGGGATATCCCTGTACAGGAAATCTTTTGGGCAGCTACCTGGAAGTCAACACATACCTTCATTTCCCACTACCGCATTGACCTTGAGTCACGCCAGGACATGCATTTTGGGACCTCGGTTCTGCAGTCTCTGTTCACCAAGTTGGGGTGTACACCTTACCCTCTCCTTCCAGAGAACTGCTAGGAGTCTGCCACAGTGTGGATAAGTGAACCATATTCATATCACTAGAAGAATAGGTTACTCACCTGTAACTGTAGTTCTAGGAGTGGTATATGGTTCCCATCCAATCAGCCCGCCCTGGCTTCCAGCGTGCGATATCTGATATCATGGGGTGGAGTTGGGGGATATATATCCACCCAGGTGGTGAGAGGAGCTTAGCTTAAAGATGTCCAGCCAATCATTGCATTCCAGTGGAATTGCCAGAGTGTGGATGTGAACCATATACCACTCCTAGAACTATGGTTACAGGTGAGTAACCTATTCTTGTAGTTGCAGTCACTTCTGCTTGAAGGATTTCTGAGCTTCAGTCTCTAATATGTCGTCCTCCTTATTTGATTTTCCACAAAGACAGAGTCCTGTTGCGTATAAGTCCTAAGTTTCTCTCAAAGGTGGTATCTGAAATTACACTTAATCAAATGATATACCTTCATGTTTACTACCCTGAGCATGCCAGTTAGGGTGAGGCACTGCTTCATGCTTTAGATGCACATATAATACTTAGGTACTATGTTAATTCCACCAAGGACTGCAGAAAGTCAGAAAGTCCTCTCAACTTTTTGTGTCTTTCTGCCCTGGGAAGGATGGTGCTACTGTGTCTAAACTGTGCCTGACCAAATGGCTAGTACATTGTAGTTCGTACTGTTGTTAAGACGTACGATAAGGAACTTCCTGGTGTGGTTTGTGGTCACTCCACCAGGGGAATGGTGACTTCTGTTGCTTGTGTCAGAAATGTCTCTGCTCTTGACATTTGTGTTGCAGCCACTGACATGGAGTCTAGACATAGCCTCACAGATGTGCTGGTTTCAGGCTTGCAGTATTGCAAGGCCTGCTGTCCTGAATATATATCAAACTGTAACTGCCTCCTAATAGTTATTTGGGACTGCTTGTGAATCATTATAAAGGTGTGGCCTAATGTAGGTGATGTCCTCAAAGAAGATGGAACAGTTCCATACTTACTGTAACAGTAGATCTTCAAATCTCCTTCATTAGGTCATGCCATCCCTCCCTCTGTCTCCCTTCTGCTTTAGTTTTTTTTAAACTTTCTTTTATTCATTTTGCAATGATCATATAAAAAGTGTTACATTCAGAGAAGCGAGGTTACATAAGCTCCAGCTTTCAGTGTAATACAGGATCATGTTGGCATCAGGATATTAAGTCCTCTGTCATTTGACACATCATTTGGGATATCAAACGTAGTTTAAAATTAAAATATTTCTAAACATTTTTCTAAGGATTACATTTAGTATGGCTAGCCACGTTAAACCCTGTGGGGGTAAAATAACAACATTAGGCACATTTTATTTAGGAATAATATACTATGATCTCAAGGATCAATATCCCCACTATAAACGTCTGGTTTAAAGGAACATTAACTCTCCCTGTAGCTACTGTACATATCACCCACCAACATCCTCTAACAAACCTCTAGTAATAAACTTCATCAACTTAATTACCTATATAGTTTCTACTATAAGTCCCCGACATATAACACATATGGAAGACCTGTTAGCTTCCCTTTAGCCTAGCTTAACGTCTAAACGTGGAACTATCACTTGCTAGGCTTTCATTTATGTTGCACTGCGAGTGCCATGCTCTTTATATTCATTGCCATCAGGAAAGAACTCACAAACAAACACTTAGCTGTAGTTCTCAGTTTAAAGTTAGTTAGGGCAATAATGTCAGCTTGAGGTATAAGGCGACCAGGAAGGAGAACAGAAAAACTGAGCAAAACATTATGGGATCCCCTTTTACAGTCAGGAGATCTTTATTAAATGATGAGGTTAAATAAACAGTTGCCAGGTATATATAGTTTCAATCTCAGTGCTGACTGATTAAAGAGCCATATGTGGCAGGAATAACAAGCTCCTGGAAATTGGATATTTTACCCACCACCTATCAGTCCTCATCATCCTCCGATTCTGTAGGTAGGCCATAAGTCTCTGGGGTTCTTCATCTAAATTCTGCAGCAATAGATTCTACTTTCTTCCGTGCCTCTGCAGGGTCGTTGTATTGTAAGGTTTTGCCCCCGTAGATCATCCGAAGTCGAGCCGGTGCAAGGAGAGAATGAACAACCCCCAGGCCCCGAAGCTGTTTTCTCAAGGGGTCAAACAGTTTGTGTTTCGACCGGGTGGCATAAGACCAGTCTGGAAATATCTTGAAATTCTGTCCCTCAATGTTCACGGGATGATTGGCTCTCGCCCACTGCAGTACTCGGTCATGGATTGCTGGACCTGTGGTTATGAGCATAATGGTGCTCGGGATGTCTTTATTGGCCTGTGCTTGATGAAAGTTAATCCGGAAAGCTTGGACCAAGGATTCCTTATTCACTTGCAGCTCGGTAGGTAGGCTGTTTTGGAGTCAGTTCTTTAGGAACTCCAGCATGTCATCCCCTTCAATGCCCTCCGGGACCCCTACTAACCTCAGATTCATTGCCCTCACTGTATTTTCCATTGTTTCCATGTGGGACTTAAGGTGATTCAGCTCCGTTATTGATTTAACAAATGCCGCTTGTGTCTTCTGGGATCAGTCATCTGCCTCCTGGGCTATTTTGGATGTAGTCTCGATCTTAATATCTTGTGCTCCTAAGCGATCCAGGACTTTCTCAAGCTTTCTGTCCATTTCCCTCACAGCAGTCAGGACAGTGTCCCATGGAGGTACCTCTTTGGCTCCACTTGAACCGGTTGCTTGGTCAGGCCCACCATGTGGAGCCTGCGTGGGTTGTGTTGCCGATTTTTGGCTCAGTCCTGTCGCTGCAGCCTTCTGCCTTCCCATTACTTTTTGGGTCTCTTTCGAATCGCAATCGATAGAGCTGTCTGATGAAGTAAGTTGGATTTAGATTATATTTTATAAAGATTAAACTTTGCAAAGATGTTAGTTTTGCAGTGCACAGAGTGTCAGGAAGGTGATTCCAGTCGAGAACGCGGCTCTCTAGCACCCCCTCCCTTCTGCTTTAGTGAGGGTAAGGGTTACATCCAATATTGTGTCTGGACCTAATCCATGCATCATATATCCAGCCCGATGCCTCATCTTGTATGCCTGGGCTGGTCTGATCTCCTGGGTCCCAATGGTTGGACGTCCTCAGAGACTAATATCCAGTGGGGAACTGAAAAGTGATGGGGCTGCCCATGTTTATGTAGATGCTGATGCAGGACTTCATCGTGACTAGCTCCACCGGCTAGAAAGTTTCCATGTGGTCCTAGTGCTTAACAGCAGTACTTCCAAAGGTGTGGCCTAAGTGAGGAGCTTCTCTCAAAGATCTGCTGTTACAGTAAGTATATAAGTGTTCATTGCAAAGATTCTGATAGTTGGTTAAAGCAATTGGGTAGCCAGTGATCTTGTAGGATATGATTAATATTAGTGGCTGTAGAGTTGGGGGACTAATCAGGTGCTCATAGGTCGGCTAGGAGGGAGGATAAGTCCAGCCACCTAAAGGACCTGAGATAGATGAATTTAGGTGGTACATTAGGGTGACAAATCTTGCGCACACAGTAAACCATATGGTGGTCACTGAGGGCGTCAGGAAGGGTACCTACATAGGAGCTATAGGTTATCCACAGCTTACCCAGAACCTGTATATGTGGGTAACCAGCCATATTGGTCATGTAAGAGTCTACATAGGGTGACGGAGTACAGCAGATGAAACTTTTTCTCCTTCCCTCTGGTTTTCTCTCTGGAGGCTGGTGTGCGGTGATATGTGCATGCATGTGTGCTACACATCTAGTGATGACTCCTCCCTTTTCAGTGCTTCCAGCTGTGTTCCCACCTAATTTTCACCAGGTGGCAGTCATGCTGCAGAAGCAACTCACCCTCCTCCCTAAGGAAGGAGAGCAGTCCTTGTGATTATTAGTCCTTCATCACCCCACTTGCCCTCAACTGACCGTGCTAACTTCTATACGCAGTTTGCCGGCATGGTGAGCGCTAGTGTTACTGTGGTGCCAACAACTTGGCTACCAAATGGTTTTAAATTGAAATACCAAAAGACCTATTACTATACCAACCAACCAAACCACTACGCCAGAAGACCCATTGCTGTGCCACCTTTTATGATATACTGTTTTTGTGGTTTAGGCTGTAGAGTGTTCCATGTAAATCTGGCAAAATTGTAAAACAATGTTTACCCAACTCCTTCTTGAAATATGCATCACTGACTCCTACGGTTAGATAAAGCTGAATCCTGTACATTTCAACCTGATCCATCATATATTTGTTTATTTATTAAAGTTTTGAAATTACAAACCTTTGAGTCAGAGACTGTTTTGCAAAGGCTCCACGTCAGAACAAACAGACAGATTTCTTTAAGACAGATTGAACATACGTCATAAATTAGGATAATACATTGGTACTTTACATAATTACATCAAACATTTACTGTACTTGGTTTGTCTCTCTAGGGTTGATTATAGACCCTGGGTCATTGAGGTGTAGTGAGATTAGTTGCAGCCACACGTCTCGGAGTCAATGAGATGTCTCTTGATTCTGTTTTTAAATTGGCTTAGTCTAGGGGCCAGGGAGATGGAAGAAGGGAGTTCACTGAGCCAGATGGGAGCCCGATAGCTGAAGGACCTTTGTCCTAGTGCAGTCCTGCAGTGGGGGACAAGGATAAGGGTGCTTGCCTGGTGCCTAGGAGTGCTCCTGTGGGGGTTAGGTTGGATGAGGGAGTGTAGGCCAGTGGGTGCAAGCTTCACGAGTATCTTTTTTGCTTGGAGACAAGTGTGGTATTTTAGCCTTCCTTTGAAGGTCAGCCAGTCCACTCTTTTGTAGAGGTCGCAGGTGTGGGTAAGTCTATCACTTTCTGTGACCAGTCAGCAGACCTTATTGAGGGCAAGATTGATGCAGTTAAGGGCTGTGAGGTCAGCCATCCCATATATTATTATCCCGGAATCGACCAGTGATAGGACTGAGCTAGTTACTGCCAGCCATAGGGCCTGTGGTGGGAGGCACTGTCTGTGCCTATAGAGGATTCCTAGTCTGGTGTTTACTGAGGAGTAGAGATGGTTGATGTGTGTGTGATAGGTAAGGGAAGTGTCAAGTGTGATGCCTAGGTATTTGAAGTGTGGGACCTGTTCAATTTGGATGCCGTGGTAGCTAGAGATGTTAAGGTGGGTGCTACTGTAGGGATTTGGGCGGTGCGCAAAGATCATGGATTTGGTTTTAGTGTAGTTTAGTATTAATCAATGGTCAGTGAACCAGTATTCTAGTTCATGAAAGTAACTTTGTAGCGTGTGTTGGAGGGAGTTGGGAGTGCTATCTTTCCAGTACACTACTGCGTCATCTGCATAGAGCAAAAGCTTACCACTGCAGGCTTTTAGGATGGAGTTCAAGAAGAGGGTGAATAATAGTGGGCCTAGAATTGAATGAATAGGAAAAAAACAGCACCGTAACCAAGGCTTATACAGAAAAAAGTCTCTCTCGAGATACAAAAATCCTTATAATGACTCACCGACTCTGGGAATATTGTAACTGCAATATACTTTAATAATCCAGCAGAATAAAATCCAACAGAGGCAACAGTGAAAATCGGCACACAGCAATACACTTCCTGGTTTTCTGGTTTAGTGTCTCATCACCTGACGCGTTTCACCCAATCAGAGGCTTTCTCAAAGGCCTAGAATTGACCCTTGAGGTACACCCGCATGAACTGGTTTCTTGTCGAACAGGGTAGTGTTGATTTTTTACTTCTTGTGTCCGGTCACTGACATATTTCTTGAACCAGTGTATTGTGTCCGGGGCGAGCTTGAGGGAGGAGAGTAAGTGGAAAAGTAGAGCATGACTGACGGTGTAGAATGCTTTGGTTAGGTCAACAAAGATTGCACCTGCTATTGACCCCTGTTCAAGAGCCTCATGTATATAAGATGTAGAAGACGTAGAAGATATAGAAGGGGTCACGCTTAACTTTTTTTTTGCAGTGGCCCAACTGGGAAAGTAGTACCAATTTGCACCCCCGCTGAAGATTTACACTGGTTCCAAGTTCTAATGGAGGTTATTATGGGGGAAAAGGATTCCCTTTCTTCATCCCTTTCCAATCACTCTTAGGTTTCCAGTGGCAGCCTCTCTCTCCCCATCCTCTTAGTTACTCCCTGGTGTCCAGTGGTACCCCTCTCGCTCCCCGTAAGTCCTCCCTGGTGTGCAGTGACGCCTCCTCCTTCTCCCCTTCCCTGTAAGTTCTCCCTGGTATCCAGTGGCACCCCCTTCCTCTCCCCATCCCATTATGTTCTCCCTGGTGTTTCGTGGCAGCCCCTCTCTCTCCCCATCTGCAAACATTCTCTATGGTGTCCAGTGGCACCCCTTATTCACCAGAGCACACCAACTCCACAATCCCGGTCCCTGATGGCGAGTAGAGTAAACTCTCTCTTCACCTCCTTGACCAACCACCCTCTAACTCTGAGCTGGCAATATAGGCTAGAGGTCAGAGTAATGAGCTGTGAATGAGCTTGGTACATCCAGCAGACCTGGGTTTGATTCACACACCCTTCAGCTGCATATTGTATGATTCTGGGCAACCATCCCAGTGCTTCCAGGTTGCCCTTGAAAATGGGCACTTGTGCCTAATGGGCCTTACCTGGTTAACAAAAAATAAAGAATAAATACATAAATAAACCTTCCACAATTGCAATACAGTAAAAAAAAAAAAAAAAACCTACAGTAATTAATATCCTTCCCCCACCAATCCCAGCCTTACCACCATTCTCCACCCATGTCCTCTTAGTCTGAAACTCACCCACAAGGTGACAGGTATCAGTATAAAAAAAAGAAGTCCTGAAGCAGTATGCCACTGATCCTTTCTTAACAGTCTCACCACTGGGTCTGTATTCCGGCAGTTTGTCCCAGTAAGTGCTTTGCAATGTAGCTTGAGGGACAGATTTCTGACATTTGGGCCTGGCGATGAGATGGTTAGGTTGGTATTGGTGGTGTGCTTTTTTTTCCCCTAAGACTTATCAAGTTGTGGGTGAGCTTTCTGAGTAAGGGGACATGGGCGGTGAGGGTGGTGGGCCTGAGTTGGTTGAGGGGGAGTATTTTTTTTTTTCCTTACACTAGCTTGTACAGGAACCTTAGGGGGGAGTCACACTAGCCCCAAGCAGTTTGCAGTATGTCCAGGGCCAGTAAATTCATGTTAAAATCTACCCCTGATACAGAGTCAGAGATATAAGCAAGCAAAAGTTAGGGATTTTTGTAGTTATTACCAGCAAACCCTAAATCATGCTCCCATGAGGCCAGCCCAGTGGCATGGAGGGCTGAGGCATCATGTCTTACCTCCTGCCAAGCCGGTGACCTGTGTTTGTGGTGTGTGTGGGTCACCAGAGGTCGGCCGGGGTGACAGAGGATCAAGCGTCCGGAGGACAGCTCTCCTCTCCCGGGGAGGGAGTGAAACGTAGGCCGGCGCACCTCTGATACCCAGTGGTGGCTGGGTGTTGGAGCACCTGGGTCCCGTATGTGTGGGATGGAGGAGGAGCAGTTGGCCAGCATGCTGTGGGCAGAAGTATGCACAGCTCGGCCATTGCTGATGTCACATTGCTCCGCTCGGGGGGGACAGGAGGAGAAAAAACCTGGGTGGTTGGATGACTGCCGAACCCCACATGTGCTGCCTCTGTAAATTGTTGGCACCTCCAGAACCGGATCCGTGTCGGTGGGTTGAGGAATTCCTACTGCCCCACCACAGGGGGGGTATGCCGTGGAGGAAGACAGGAGGTGGCACTGTGAATGGGTGGACAGGGTTGTGGGGTCAGCATGATCGTGGACCACCCAGGACGGGGATAAAGGAAATGTAAAAAAAAAATTCATGCTCCCATGATACAGTATTTTTCAATTGTAGCAACAGATGGTGTGGGTGAGTCGATTTGCTTAGGTCCACGTGAACACATTTGTCATTTGTTTCTTTCAGCATTAGTGCCTTACTTCTCCTAATCCTCTCTGTTCACTCTTTCCAGCATTAAAAATAGTACTGTATACTTCAGTCAGTTCTGGAATGAATTAATATGTAACTGTCACAGTAGCAACATTGGAACTCTTTAGCTGCTCATTTTAACCTGCTGACTTGGGTGGTGTTTCTTTGGCCATGACTTCATGCAGACTACATTTCAACGGTTCCATACACTTGGCTGTTGCTCTGTGTTGAGCAGCCGGATGGTAGTTGAGGCATGGAAACCTTCCAAACCCAGCCCTTTCCTTGACTGTCTCTATGTCTACTAGACATTTTGCATTTGCCAACTTGCCAGCATCAAGAGGTTATTGCAAGGATTTTTACAAAATCTTCTATTTGATTTTGTATTTCAGCTAGTAGGCTAGGTTTATTTTACCGTAAACGATTTTATCACTTACCAAAATATCTCATGCCTTGCCTGATCCATAAGGTATTGATCTGTGTCATTCATGGAAGTTGTGTGGTCATGGTAGGTTTAATGATCTATTTATTATTATTTATCATAATTGTGAAATACTGACCCAGGTCACCTCTGAAAAGGGCACATAGTTCCCAGAGGTTTTTCCCTAAAACTGTGGAATGATATGGACACATATCTGGTACTGTATATGTAAAGATTAAAATTAATGTTGCCTTTTATTTACATTAAATGATTATTTACAATTTTTTTCAAACTTGTTATAGGCGCCACAGAAACGCCGCTCTCTGGATCTATAGAGCCATCTCTAATAAGCTGCCTTACTATATCTCCTGCTGTCTTCCCCTGAGTATAATTGGGAAATACGCATTAAGAAGTTACTCAGCTATTACACTTAAAATACCCAAAGCAAATTCCCGCTTCGGCAGGGCAGCCATAAGCTTCGTGCTACCTACCTTATGGAACGATCTACAAAAAACCCTCAAATTAAGCACTCTAATCGGTATAAATACCTTCAAGACGCTTTATTTCCGTACAATCAGAGAAGTATGTAACTGCTTCACCCACTCAGACCCAGTACCGGTGTCTGCACTGGTATATAGCCATGCCTAGACCCAGTTTTAAGTACTGACCCCCCAGCTTGTTCCTCACCAGCCTAATTGTTCTCTTTCTTATCCCCCTGTCTTATCAACACTAGGCCCGTCTAGCCCCTTATTCTTCCTTTCCCAACCTTGGATAGGAGCTCACTACCCTGGGTTGTGACATCCTACCATGCCCCGTACTTTATAGCATTCAATCCCGGGGCTCACACATACTCCTTTTCTCCATCCACCTTCTCTACATCCCATTTTACAAACTCCTCTCTGTGCACCGTGCCCTCCTAGCCTTTCTTCCCCTACCTCCCTCCCTTCCCCCCTACCTTCACCTCTACCTGGTGTATATTTTTATTTTTTTTCTTCCGTTACTTCCTCCTGCAACCTTAGATAACCTGCTTTATCTTCCTATAGACACTTCTATGTATGTAAATACCATGTAATCTGTACAATATCTGTATAATTCTATGTACATACAGTATGAACTTCTTTTTCTTCCTCTCTCTGTAAAGAGTATTATGTGTATTGCCTTGTAAATACCTGTGTTGACCTGTATATACAATTGTTCATGCTCCACCCAGGTCCATCTTGCAAATGAGCTTCTGCTCAATGATGAACGCCTGGTTAAATAAATAAAGACTTGATTAAGAGGAGTCTATTACAGATTAGATACTAAAACAGTCATGAAATGTATAACTCCTGTTCATATGAAAAGCAGAAACCTGGTTTAATGTTCCCTTCCCTTCTTAAGGCCTGATCCACAAAACATTCTTGGCCTTCCGCATGTGAGCAGGGCAGGTAGGAGCTATGTAGTGCCCCTGCAACACCTGCAGAGCACCCTGCAACACCCACAGTGCAGTTTTCACGAGCTGTCCATACTGGATACCACTCCACCTGCATGTCTACATGGGTGGGGGTCGACATGGGGGCAAAAATGGCATTCACATGTCACAAAACATCCATGTCTGGAAGGCTGTAAAAAAGGCTGCAGCATTACACAAGGGGGCCCTGCAGTAAAGTCTGTCTGCCCTCTGCTTACGACTCCCGTGGCCCTCCTTTATCATTGCTGGGGCCTGTTTTGCCCAGTTCTTGTTGCTTTGAAGTCCTATAAGCTAACATGGATGGTATTTTAAAAACTGGTACCTTAAGACTGGCATACAGCAGTCCTTGGAGGATTACTGTATCCCACACTCCATTGCTCCACACGGAGCAAGGGATCCACTAAGGTACTGAACGGGGCATCAGGATCTTCCCTTGTCAATCTTCACCATTCATTACTGCTTGGGTATAAGCTGGAGGCACGCACCCGCCACGGGAGGTTGTTTTTTTTTGAGAGGAGTTGGCGCCGATGGCGCCGCCCCCGAGAGTGACGCACTATGTGGTGAGTGAAGGGTGGCCGTTAGGCACTGCAAACTCCTCCTCCATCCCAGTTCTTTTTCTCCTGCCGTCGAGGCTGCACCTGCTGCACAGAGTCGGAAAGTTTACTGTGCCACTAGGCCGTATTGTCGAAGTTTGATACCTTGTTATCTCCTGCATCCTGGTTCGTTTCCTGACGTCATCTATCCGGTAAGACTGTTTCATTTATTATTTTCTTATGACACTGGGAGCTTTTCTGTTCTAAAGAGTTATTTTCTCATCATGTCTGGTTCGGGAGCTAAACATAAGTCGAAAGCAGGCTGTGCCCCTATACGTCGGTGCTCCAGTGGCCGGCATTTTTCCGTTTCGGACTGTCATGATGTTTGTCTTTGGTGCCTGAGACCTAACCATGATATGGATAGATGTGATGCTTGTTTCTCGATGGACCACCGTGTTCTCGTAGTCCGCACATTCAAAATTGGCAAGACCCCGCCGACTTTTGGAGGACGGCGTCGCTTTCGGGCCTCCCAGGCCAGGTCTCTAGACCCTTCCTCCATGTCCCCTCTCAGGCCTATGTGGTCTGGTGAGGAGGAGGTCTCCTTATCTTCTGGCCTTGCCAAGGAGGAGGCCTCTTTCGCAGTGTTAGGGGAATGCCATGGTACCTCCCGGGGCCGTGGTGGGGACACCGTCTCGGCAGTCACCTCTTCGGAGGTGTAGGCTCCCGTGGTGTCACGGCCCGTGGTTTCTGGGCCTGGTATGGGTGGACCCTCGATGCCGGGGACTCTGCCAGAGCCACGGGTGGGTCGGGCCGGGCTCCGGAGTTGTTAGTGGTGTGGGAAAGGACGGCGCCGTGGGTGGCGCCGACGTCGTTCATGGTGCCATTTCTCAGGGGACTGTTGGGGTGGCCAGTATCGAGGTCCTTCTGGTCAGCTCTTCCTCGGAAGCAGATAACTCAGATATGGACCCGTCCTGGCTCCCCAATTCTTCGGGATCAGAGTCTCCTGTGGCACGCGGTATCAGGGCGGCCCAGCATTTCCATTCCTGTGTCTCCACAGCAGCCTCCCTCTGCGGACTCCCAGGCTGGGGGTGGTCTGGAACCCCGAGTGACGGCTCGGGGGATTGGGAGGACTGTTCTCCCAGAGGGGACTATGCATCTGTCATTTCCGGTGCTGCTGTGCTTATCAGGATGGACTAAGGGTCCTGTCTTCGGGGGCCTCCCACGGGAGACCTCAGGATCGAGGGGCCCTGTCGCTGGTGGCGAGGAGGAGGGCGTCCTCTGAGTCTAAGAGGGTGAGGGGTGTCAAGTTCAGCCTACTACCCCTCGGGGTATGGGGAGGAGCCATGGCGCTGAACCCTGTCTCTCCCTCTTAGGCCGAAGACACCCCTCGGGTGGCATTGGTGTGGATTGCCCTTCTGGATCCATGCAACCCCAGGTGTGTCACAGGGGAGGTTCCCCTTCCAGGCTCTTCCAGAGTTTGCATCCTCAGAGTTCCATTCTGCGACCTGGTTTGATATCCAGGACCCCGCCTGCTCGGGCTCCGTTTCCTGGATTTCAGAGCCTTAGCAGAGGACAGTTGCCTTCTTGTAGGTGCCCCTCTCCCATTCCTCTGCAGCCATCCCCCACTCTTCCAGGCCATGTCGGTCCTATGGACCCATTATTCTGGGAGACGTTCAGAGGCTCTGCAGAGACCTTCCTGTCATATGTTAGGTATATGCATGAGTGGGTCTTTTGCATCTCCCCACCGCCGCAGGAGTCCTCTGGGCATTCAAGCTCCTCACCCTCCTCGACTCCCTCCTCTGAGGGACAGGAACCCTCTGCTCTCCTTTCATCTGACGCTGATTTCTTGGAATATCAGCGCTTCCTTTTGAGGATGGTTAGGGATCTCTGTATCACCTTTCTCAGACGAGACAATACCGAACGGGAGATGCACGAATTCCTTGGGGAATTCAGTGCTCAACATCTGGTGGTGCCATCCTGGCCTATCCCTTTCCAGGAGGCATCTATTCACACCTGGCAGTCTCCAGCCGCTCCTTTTCCAGCCCTGGTAGACTGCAGGAGGAGGTATTGTGCCCCATTGGAATCTCTAGATACTCTCCCCAACTCACCCTCGGGATTGGTGTTCCTAGAGACTCCTTCCGGGCACCACGCCTGGTGCACAACCATCCACTGGACTCAAATTCCCTACAATTTGACCGGTGGGGGCAAAGAGTGTTCTGTTCCTCTCATGCGATGTTATGCATTACATCACATCAGGCTCACCATGCTGCTTACAACAGGCATTTATGGTTGATGCTTTCTCAAGCTCTAGCATCAATGCCTGATACGGAGCAATCCAGACAAGCCATTGTCCTCTCCGCTATAGGCCTGGAACTGGCAAGGCACCAAGCAAGGGCATCCTATGACGCCAGTGAGGTGGCTTCAAGGCTTGTGGGAACAGCGATCTGCATTAGGCGGATGGCATGGTTTCGTCTATCAAGATTGTCACCCTTGGCGATCCGCTTCACCTTACGAGGGACCGTCCTTTTTTCCACCAGGGCTAGAAGGCTTCTTCAGAGGCTTCCTCCATCTCCTCATCTCCGAGGTGTTCAAATAAAACTCCAGAAGACACTGTACGGGGCGCAGCAAAGACCTTTTTATTACTAGATAGGCCAGTGATAACACCTTATAGACCTTCCACTATAGCCACAGGAAGTGCTTACTCACAAAAACTCCCCCTTACTGGAGCACCTGAAACTAAGTCCCCAGGTACTGTAATTACATGTGTAGAAGGCTACTTAAAATAAAGTTAACTTAACAATCTCCCACTTTTCTTTAAAGACTTAAATTTTATCCCCCTCTTTTATAATAGCAAAGTTAATGTCCACATGGCTAAGTGTCTTCTTCCTCAAGCTGCACATCCCTTTACTGAGTGCTTTTAGAAACACAGAGCCGATACTCTCTTTTTGTCAAGCAGTCAGCCAGTTGTTCCTTTCGTGTAGACCAGAGAACACGCTGGACCCTCTTGGCCTGGATAAGTTCTTTAATGCCACTGATTTCAAGACGAAGCCTTTTCTCTGCATCCGACTTGGTCGACTTGATAGCATCAACTAGTGAATGATTGTCCTAGCATGTCACAGGTAAGATGTGTTTGGTACCACCGGTAGTGTGCTCTGAGTAGAGCATTGCCAGAAAGATGGCATTGTCAGTTCCCTCAGCCAAAGCAAGGGTTTCCCCAGCAAGCGTGCTCCAGACTACTCTTCTTATCCTTTTGACTGCCAGGAAAGTGGTGGCGTCCTTCCTCACCCATTAAGATAATCAGGTGACCACCTGAGTACCCCCATCCGGGAGGTTGCCTAGTGATGCATCACTAAAAACTACCAATTTTAAGGAGGCATCTTTTCCCAAACATTGAAATTTCAAAGTCACTTGTTCTGATTTTAGTTTTCGAACGGTTTTGTTTGCCTCATGTATGGTTTGAACAGTGGCTTGTTTTGTGTTAGACGCCAAGTTGCAAGCATCAAACATGACATCCGGTCTGCTCTGTCTAGCAACCCAGAGAATTTGGCCTGTCTTTGACCTCAGTTGATCCTTTTCACTTTCAGTGAAGGGATCATCACAGTGTAACGCTCTTGTGGAATCCATGTAGATGGGATGAAGATTTTGTATGTAGTGTTGCTGTTGTAACTGTACGATTTTATCAACTGTATTGAACTCCATGCCCACGTAACAAAAGCTGTCATGCTCCTCACGACCAGTCTTAAAGACATTTCTTAAGTGTGGTATTATTGTTGTGGCAAATTTATGTGAGCCACCCCAAATGAAGTCATCAACATGGCAGGCAAGCACTCCAGCTACATTGCTATCTTGATCTAACCAGTAGAAGATGGCAGGATCCACTTGTGACATTTTTCCACCTGTATTCAGCATAGTTTCTTTAACTTGTTGTACCAGTGCAGAGATGCATCTGCCAGACCATAGACACATTTTAAGTTTCCACAGTGTTCCTTCACCTTTAGCTTCAGGTGGAGGTTTGATGTAAATATCTCGAGACAACTCTGTTCCTTGTAGGAAAGCAGATTTAATGTCCATGGAATGAAGTCCCCATTGTTTTTGACAAATTACAGTTAGAAGCAATTTTATGAACTCTGAGGCGCATGTTGGTGAGTCTTTTGGAAGTTCTTTATTGTCAAGTTCCTCAAAACCTCTGGCCACCAGACATGCTTTTGGAACTATTCCATCCAAGGTTTCTTTTAGGGTACAAACCCACCTTGTAGAAATACACTTTTGTCCATTGTCTTTGACTACGTCAAACACTCCATTGCTCTTCCAGCTACTGAGCTCATCTTGTTTTGCATAATCAAAAGATACTTCCTTTGTAACTAGTACATCATCTTCAGAGTGTTGCACTTGGTTGTCCATAGGTTCAATGTGAAGATTGTCTACACGTGACAAGTCAACTGACCCTGCTGTATCTGGAAGCAGAGGGTTCCAAGTAGTGTAAATTGTACCAGTGTTCGTTTTTCCCTTAACTTTTCCTGCCGTCCAAGAACTTTTGCTGTGTATGGAATCCCACTTTCTCTGTCTGTAAATCTAACAATTTGTTCAGGTTTTAGATTGACACAGCCGTCTTGTCTTGACACATGGGGTTGTTGAATGTCCACTTCATCAGTATTTCCTGTGTCATTGGTGAAGTCCTCTACTTCATCATTGTCTGTGCCACTTACAGTGTCCACGTTATTGTGTTCAGCATCTGGTAAATCTGTCTCACCTTCTACGACCTTTTGTAGCATGCTGATGGTCAACTACCGCTCCTTCAACACTTTCGTTATTCACTTTTCGTAACCTTGAATGATGCACCCGCATAGGTGCCTCCATGTCTCACAAATATTACCACGCCATCCTGACCAATGACGACACCAGGTCCTTTCCACTCTGCACAATCCATGCGTTTGTAATAGACTTTGTCTCCAGTCTCATATTTTTCATCTGTAGGACGAAGTTTACGCAAAGCCCGGCGAATTCTCTCTGAGCATTCTGCTTTGGTGAATGCTTTCCTCGCTGCATGCAGTGCTGAAATATGCTGTCCTACCCATTCACTCATAGTCGTCCCTTCCAAAGCAGGTGGCTTATCAACCAGCACGGAGGGAAGATTAGGGTTCTGTCCAAACACTAGTTGGTATGGGCTGTAGCCATGGACATTCTGCATTGAGTTTTTTGCCATAAGTGCCCAATCTAGGACTGTTTTCCAATCACATTGATTAGTTTTTTTTTACTTTCAATAGGATTTCAGTGAGTGTTAAATTATGTCGTTCCAAAAGTCCATTGCTCCACGGACTGTACCCCGCAGTTGTCTTTACTTCTATATTAAAATTTTCTGCCATATCACGGATTTCATCATTGTTGAATTCTCCTCCATTGTCGCTGTATAATTTTTTAGGTGGGCCATGCACACTTATCCAGGAATGAATAAACTGCTTCACAATTTCAGTAGGTTTCTTTGTAGTCACAATGCCTTCAGCACTGAAACGTGCGAAGTGATCAATTATGTGACGATACCACACACTTGGTCCTAGCTCATGAAGATCCACAGCCACTGTTTCATTGTACTTGGAAGCCATTGGTAGCCCAACAGCAGGCTTGGGCTTGGGTTTGCTGTATCTCAGGCGTGTCTCACAGCTGTTCACTATCTGTTGTAGAATGGAAACACTCTCTTTATCATTATTACCAGAACTTCGCAGTAATTTCTGAAGCTTATCAACTGAAGCATGTCCAAATTGCTTGTGAAGTTTTAACAAAACTCTGTGCTTTTCATCTATGGACATGTTCTCTGTCACTGTTAAAATCTCATTTTCACATGGACTCTCTGTAATGTCTTTGTCTAGAATGCTGACACAATAATGTCCTGAAGTAGTAAGTTCAAGTATGACTGGTTGTTTAAACATCACCGCTTTGTCATTTTTAATGTCTAGCACTGCCCCAGCCTTCTTTAAGGAAGTTTTGCTTAACAACAAAGGAATATCTGCAGGGACAACCTCCGTTTCTATGTGACATTTTGTCTGACCTATTTTTGCTGGGATTTTAACTCTTTTGATAGAATGCACAACTCTTCCATCTCCAAATTTGAAAGCTCTGCAACTTGGTATGTCCACCATCTTGTGCACTACATCTTGTCTAAGTTCACTTACATAGCTATCTAGCCATTTTTCTCCACAGACTGAGCGTGTACACGCAGCATCAATGACTGAAGATCCTAAAGACTCTACCATAAATATATCTGCATCAGTAGCGAACTCCTTTGAAAACAATGTGATGTTACACTGCTCTACTTCATCTATATTTGTTTTTTCCTTTATTAACTTCATTTGTTCATTTTTGTGCTGGCAGTCTTTGGCCCAATGATAAGTGCTTTGGCAAATGGCACATTCTGATCTTCTCCCATATCCAACGGATTTTTGCCAGGCAATGGCGCCCTCTTGTGGTTGTTTTGATAGCGCGCCAGGCTATCCTGTTTTTTTCTTTTGCTCAGTGAAATACGCTGCATCTTGACCCACGTGAATTCCCTCTATGACTGGCACAATAGATGTCTTATCACCAAAAATCCTCTTTAATGCTGACTTCATTGATGCAAATGTCAGGCTTGTACAGGCAGTTAAAGCCCACTGTTTATCCTTCACATCTAAGCATGAAGTATCTAACAACTTGAAAGCTAGCACAGCATCTGGCAGAATCATATTGTGTTTGCGCATGACAGTGTGCCTTTGCTCAAAGTCAGTAATGTAGTCCATCATGGACGTTGAGCTGCCTCTAGCAATCCGGTCAAAATTAGTATATGCGTCGTAAATCCGATCCTTCTCCTCCTTGAGAAACACATCATCAAGTGCTCTGATTAATGTCTCTATTCCCGTATCTTTGTTTAAATCTTCTGCTGAAATTTCCAATCCAGTGTCCCTCGCTCTACCCTTGAGCGAAGGTACGACCGCTAGCACTTGTTTTTTTTTTTTTCCAGTTCGGTAACACGTTGCCATATTCCAACTTCATTTTTCCAGCTTTCATACGCCCTTTTCTCGTCAAATGCAGGCAGGACCCTGTAATTGTTAACCATCCTCCGCTACCAATGTTCAAATAAAACTCCAGAAGACACTGTACAGGGGCGCAGCGAAGACCTTTTTATTGCTAGATAGGCCAGTGATAACAGCTTACAGACCTTCCACTACAGCCACAGGAAGTGCTGACTCACAAAAACACCCCCTTACTGGAGCACCTGCAACTATGTCCCCAGGTGCCGTAATTACATGTGTAGAAGGCTACTTAAAATAAAGTTAACTTAACACGAGGGACACCTCCTAGCTCTCCTCGACCTTAAGCTTCCTGTCTTTAAAGGCTAGGGTCCCTTCCTTCTGTTTGTCACCAGTAGCAGGCTGAGGGTCTTGTTCCCTCAGGGTTTTCCTAGTCCCCCTTCCGGGGGGGGCTTGGTACTCATCCAAGCAGTAATGAATGGTAAAGATTGACAAGGAAAGATATGAAAATTACGTACCTACCGTAATTCTTGATCTTCTCTTGTAACTTCACCATTCATTACTGATACCCACCTACCTTCTCCTCGCGGGCCTCCTTCTTCGGCGTTTCCTCCTCCCTGCAAGTTCCTCCTCCCTTCTTTTCTGGCCTTAAAGCCTATTTAACCAAAAAAAAAAAAAAAAGACTTCTGAGCCTTTCGTTCTCTCAGAACGGATTCATTTAATTAGGAAAGGGAGGGGAACGAGTAGAATTTATCTTTTTCCTGTGGGAACTCTTTCTGATTCCCCTTGGGGGTGACCTCTTGGCTCCTTCTGAAGCCATGTTGTTCAATTCACAGTTAAAGAAACCTTTTCTTAAATGGTTCGGTTCCTTTTTCTAGGTCCCCTCTGGCATGTCTGAATCTCCTGTTTCGACAGCCTCTGCTAGTTAGACGCTGTCCTGGCACTTCAGTTGCCTTGAACTGGTGGTCTTGCCTTGCCTTCGGGGGTCAGACTAAGTTTCCACTCTGTCTTTTTCTGTAAAGGGGTGCCCTCTGTAGGGCTTCAAATGCAACCCCTCTCTCCACACACATCTGTGTAAGCACGTAACAACGTGTTAGTGGGCTTCCTTCCCCTTCCTAGCTGGGTGCTCTCCTTCGGAACAGATTCTACCTTGGCAGTCTGTGAGCTCTCGGCTGGAGTGTAAGGGGTTGGGGATGGCGGGAGTTTGCCTTTTGTGTACTAAGCTATGCATACGGTTCAGTTGAACCTTCTTCACTAGTTTTTACTAAATGGGATCCTTGCTCCCTCACCTTGGTTCCAAGCTTACGAGCCTACAAGCCAAATTTTCATAACTGGGCAGAATTCTCCCTCCTCCCAAGATCCCTCTCTCTCCCTCTTCTTCCTCCTCCTCCTCTCTCTCTCTTTGTCTCCCCCCATCTGCTCCTCCCTCGGAGCCACCCTAGGAGTGAGGCCTGCGGTCTCATAGGGTAGGTTCTTCCTCTCTCCCGTCCTCTATCGGCTTATTCCTTTTTCAGTTTATATCCTTTCCTTTATCTATCCCTTGGCTCTCTTGCCTCGCTCTCCTTTTCTCTCATCATTATTTTGCCTCTCTGGCTAACAGAACTGGGATGGAGGAGGAGTTTGTGGCGCCCAACAGCCACCCCTCATGCACCATGTAGTGCGTCACTCCATTGGTGCCAACTCCTCTCCAAAATAAGTAAAAAAAATAAAAAAAATAAAATCCCATGGCGGGTGTGCGCCTCTGGCTTACACCCAAGCAGTAATGAATGGTGAAGATACAAGAGAAGATCAAGAATTACGGTAGGTACGTAATTTTCATTTACCGCAGCCTCTCCTTGATACATTACGTGCACAAAGTGGAGAGACTGGGATTGTAGATATGTGCCTTTAACACAAATCTGGGTCGTCCTTGTGGATTGGTCCCTTAGTTTCATATCTTAATTCTATTACAATGGAGCTATCACTGGTGGGTTCAAATTGGAGTGTCTGCTTTAAAAAAAAAAAATTACCTCAGACTATCCCTCTTTGATGGTATTCAGCTTGAGGGGCTGGGATGGTCATTAAAGACCTGGGTGCAGTCCATGGAGATCCAGAAGTTATCTGTAGCTAAGGGCTTGCTTCTTTTAGCATCTCAAACCTGTTCCAGGTTGCACCCTTTCCTAGAGACTGCTGAACTGAAGACAGTAGTGCAAGCATGTTTCCTTGCATCTCGATTACTGTAGTGCACTTTACAAGGCCTCCTTTGTGTTCAAGTCTGATGCCTTCAGCTAGTGCATAATGTGACAGTATGGTTTCTGAGCTCCATTAGGTCAGAACACATTACACTAGCACTATGTGTGCTTCAGTGACTGCCTGTGAGGCAAAAGGATTAACTTTGAGGTTCTTTTATTGGCATTCAAGTCCCTAAATTGACTGGGTTGTGTGACTGCCTTCATGAACTTCAGACCACACACTGCCAGATTGAGTCTTATTTACAGGGAACTTTGGCTGCTGTGCATCCCTCACTCTAGATTAAAATCTTCATGGGAGTAGGATGTTTGTTTTTTTCCTGTGGCCACTCTGAGTCAATGGAGCTTCTATGCCCTGTACCTTTACCAGAACAATCTCACTGGGGATGCTAGATGCCTTATTGTAGTCAGCTTCATTCTGTCACGAATAGATTATGGCCTCCCTGTTTATGCAGCTGCCCGCAACAGGGTGCTAAACAGATTAAAGCTGATCTGTAAGAAAGCGTGCTGCTTTGCACTTGATGCAGATAACCACACTCATAGTTGTACCCTTTGTGCACTCACTAGTTGACTACCTTTACCCAGCAGAATAAAGTTCCAGACCAGTTTGCTACCCAAAAAAGGCACTTCTGGGCCTAACACCCCGTCTTAACAAACTGCTTCTGCACCATCTCCAACCAGCATAACACTAGGAACAGGGCCAGGAATGCCCTTAAGGCTCCTTTCCAGCGTACTTAGCTGGGCAAGCAGTAATTTACTATCGGGACCACTAACTGGCGAAACAAACTTCCTGATACTGTACATTTGCTGAATCTCCCCAAGATTAATCATTTTAAGAGATCTTTGCCATCTGGCCTTGCAGTCCAATGCAATTATAACAGTTGAACTGTTTTATTTGGTTTCTGTCTGTACATATCCTGTGACTGCTTATACAATGATCTGCTCTGATTTTTTTCAAAACTGTATGTAATTGTTATATCTCAAGTATTTTGAGCCTGACTTGACTGCATTTCTTCTGGAACTGCTTATTGTACTTGTAATGTTTTGTGTGACTATGTATTTGACGTGAAACTTTTGTAAATGAGCACTTGTGTTCAAAGATAATTTCTGAAGTTTTCGATAAATTAAAATAAAACTTCCTCACCCCATAGATTTGAGTAACTGCCTCGGAGAGCTACTTCAGGGCAAAGGTCAAGAAGTGGTGCTTTAGTCTACGCTGGCCTTATAACTCTTTTTTTCTTTTTTTGTATTCATTACTTTGATATGTTTTTGTCAGTTGTTGATGTGTTTATTATTTTCCGGAAGCAAGGATGAGTAGGGGGTGCCAAGAGGAGAGTGAAATGTTTGCAGCATGATTAAGGGCATAAGATGAATAATAATTAACTTGTAACTATTCAGTTTCTAATTAAATAATGTGTAGTATTAGAAAAATTCATAAAATGTAAAAACAAAATTTAGGAAAATATGTATTTTTTAAAACAGTCATGTAATACTATGTATCATTGTGAAAAAATAGTATTTATACAGTGCGTTTGCCATGTATTGGCTCAGTCGCAACAAAAAAATGTGTAATGATAGCGTATTAAGAAAACAATTTAAAATAGTATTGCCTCACAAAAGCTGTATTAATAGGACTGTTTCTCAATGAGCTGACACCAAGCTTTCATTTTAGTTTCTAGCCCAAATGGTTTCAAAAGATAATTTCTTTTGAAATGGGCTAACTTTGGAACCGTTAAGCTTATTTTTTTTTTTTAAATGAAAGCTTGAAGTCAGCTAAGGTGATATGATATTGCTACATTTTTTATAGCAATACATAAAACCTTAAAATGGTGCAAAAACTTTACATTGACATGTTAGACATTTATCAACATTTGAGAACTGTGTTGTTAGGATCTATTCATGTTGCTTGGACTCCAAGATTTCATTTTAAAAACAATAATGTTTTAAAGCCTAACAGTTCAAAAGTTACAGCTTTCAAAATATAATACAAGCATTACAAAATATCATCAAATATTATTTATGGAAAAGGTCAGAAGATATTGGTGGTTCTGTTTAAGCATATTCTTTTCTAGTTTATGTATTTTCTGACATTTTCTACAGCACTTTGAGTTGTTGAAAGTGCTATAGAAAAATAAAATCTAGTCCAGTCTCAGTAATTGATTAGAGTAGATTAACCAAAGCTGGAAAAGAGGCCCATTAAATTAACGTAACTTAACTCTCTGCACTGTCCACACTGATGTGTTATGATTTCTGTGCCATCTCGTAGAGCAGTCTCCTGGTCAGTATACATTTTGTCAAAATATTTCATGTAAACCCTGAAATTTTCACTGTCAAATAATTTTCACTAATTTGAAAATAAATGTGCGCTAATTAGTGCTAGTAGCATTTTTTCTATTATATTGAATGTGATGCTAATGCATTAATGCGAAATTAAATTTATGTGGTTATAGTTGCATTCATGTTTGTGATAAAATGACTTTGTGTGAAAACAACTAGTTTTACAGTGTTTTTAACCAGTTAGTGGACTGTGACAGTGCCCTTTTTCAGCTACTAATGGCAGAAATACAGACAGCACATAAAATTAAAGGAAATGCATTAAGGTTAAACGTTCACTTGTAATTGGGCCACATCTCAGTGTGGGGCTGGGCCCAATTGGCATTTTCACAAAGTGTGAAAAACATATTTTACTTACTGTTTATTCACTTAGATTTTATCTGGTTGATCCTACTGTCCCTTCCACCAGCATTTCAAAGAAGCATCCCTAGCGGTGCAACTACAGCTTTACGTGGCTGTTCAGAGAATGGCATATGAGCTGAATGAGCAGCCTCTAGAGCACATATAGATGCTCTGTATAGACAGAGCTATTACTAGCTAATCTACATGCCCCGATGTTATACTGAGATCAGGTATAAACTGGCAGTCAAGACAGAGCTGTAGTAATGTAAACCATTAATATTCTACAGTATCTGACTTGGTATTTCCAGAAGGACCCAAAACATTTTGCAAACTTTTATGAATCCGCGTATTCCACCTGATAGCTGTGTTATGAAATTAAAGTCTGCAGATCATGAAGGTATTGCCCTTCTGAAACCAGTTTATGAAAAAAGGAAATGTAATTTTGTGTGTAAATGCTAAGCCTGCTGAACTTAGTGCACATTGAAGTAAGGACCACAGATGTCAAAACCCGACATCACTGCTAGATTCCAAATAGATCTGGCGATGCTTCCTTGGTGATGTTAGAGGCTAATAGTCTGTCAGCAGATCTGATCTTCACTGCAGTGTGTGGTAACATACAGTAGATGACTACAATAAAAGAAAGGCATAATGATTTGTACATCTAGTAGTGGTTTTCTTGACATGGGGTGTGTGTGCCATTTTCATTTTGAATGTTGAGAGACAACAAAGGTTACTGTTAACAAAATCGTGACTTACAATGTTAATGATTTCACCTCCAAAGTGAGCTAACAGTGTTCTTGCTAACTTGATTTATTCCACCAATTTGTCGTTTTTAAACATAATTTTTGCTCCTTGGGACACTCTGACTGGATCTCTTTCCGCTATCGCCATGTGGCATTTTCCCAGCCGTGTAGTCTCATTCACTCACACTTGTCTGGTCCCCAATTCACCAAAGTCCTGTCTTTTACTATAGCTGTATCTCCTGGCATTAGACCCCTCTGCGTTATCTGCTCTGAGGGTACTATGCACCATATACCATGTCAGCTATTGCAGAACTACTTGGAAGTCCATAGCAAATCACAGGGTTGGGGGCTGGGCGCTGGACTTGAACACACGTAGTAGTTGTAGGGGCTGGTGAGACTTCATCCTACATTTGGCATTTTTTCACTTTTTTCCTCCAAATTTCTACTGTATCCTAGCGTGAGCATGTCACACACAAGGTGCTGGCATGCATGATGCACCCGTGTCTGCTTATTCTTCCCTCCCTTCAAACAACATGAAGTCTTGCTGTATTCAGACATACTGTAGTTAGCCCCAGCACTTGAACTGCCCCGGAGAGGAAAGAGTTAACTGTATGCAGAAGTATAGAATGTTGAGCTCGAGCTCGGTTTTCAAACCTCTGTTTGTGGTACTTCCCAGTGTAACCGTCAGATTATTTACTCCGCCTAACAGTGAAGTCGCTCCGGAGATTTCCTCTGCTCGGTTCGGTAAAGGAAAAAAGTGTTCGGTTTAAACCGCATATTTTTGTTATTTTTGGATTTCCAGCCTCTGTCTACGGTACAGGTAGTACTGTATGTAGATTGGTAGTGACTGTGTTTTATTTGCTAAAAAGAGTGGAAATTGTCTTTCTTCAGTTTCTTTCCGGTCAGTCCGGTTTGGAACAGACTCTGTTAAATTTAATTTAATTTTTTTCTCTTTCTGGGATTAGTGTGGTGTTCCGCTACTGATCAGTTTCAAAAGAGCCAGACTTTTGCTGGTTCTTTTAAAAAGCCCGTGACAGAGTTTGTAACCAATCGGTTGTTTTATTACCTGGCTTGAAAGTTGCAATAAGGTAATTTGTTAGGTTGGCCATGTCTGAGAAACCCAAGAAGAAAACCGGTCCCACTGGGTTTCAGCACTGTACTGAGTGTGGGGGAGGCCTTTGCTAAGGCCGACCCCCACCTCATCTGTGTTTATTGTCTGGGGTTTGACCACCTCAAGTCAGACTGCCAAATCTGTAAGAACTTTCCTAAAACCACTCTAGGTAAAAGACTGAGTAGGCTGAAGGAAAGGGAGGCCGAGAAGTCCGTAGATCCGGATGGCCAGCCCAGTTCGGTTGCCGCCGAACCTGAGGAGGTGCCTACTGACCTAGGCGATACCTCCTCTGGCAAAAGGAGAGCTGACCCCGAGGAGTCGGTTCCATCAGAGAAAAGCGCAAGTCTGCCAGTTTGGATCCTGTATCCCACTCTCCAACCGCAGACAAAATAGCCAAAGCGATTAGTATTGTCCAATCACTTAGACCAGTTCCATCTGAACCGATACCACAGGGTCGGTCGGATCCGTCTCCTCTGGATTATGACCCAGATGCTTATTATGAGGAGTGGGAGGGAGACGAAGACTATCCTGGTGATGACGATGATGATGATGATGATGAAAGGGGTCTGGATGTGCCCATTGAACCGGACATCTCCCCAGACAGGACCTCCGGTGTCTCTCCTCCCAGGCTGTCTGAGTTCCCTTCACACTTTTTGTTCTACAAAAAGGTGGAACAAACCCTGCAGCTTTCCTTGGTTGAATCAGCAGAGGAGGATGAAGAGCCTGATTTTGTGGAAATGATGGACATCCCAGAGGCCAAAAAGCTGTTTATCCCTCTTCATAAATCCTTGGGGAAACAGACACACAAAATTTTACAAACCCCTAATTCAATACCTCCTGTGGATAAGAGAATGGACAGGAGGTATTCGTTATCAGGCTCAGTTGTGGAGTTCCTTTATAGTCATTGTAGCCATGTTGTGGTAGTGCAGGCTGCAGCCTGTGACAGGGCCAACATTCCTTTGGCTTCACACACCCTGGATAAGGACTCCAGGAAAGTGGATGCCATGGCCAAAAAACAGTATTTGGCATCCTCTTTGGGACTCAGGCAGGCTACTTATATGGCCTACACAGCCAGGTACCACAAATCCAGATGGGACATGGTTTTGGAACTGGCTAAACAGGCCTCTCCCCAGCTAGCCAAGGAGCTGGAGGTGGTGGCTGCTGATGGAATTAAGGCATCCAAAATGCGATTTCATGCTGCTGTGGACTCCAGTGATGTGGCATCTAGAGTCATGGCTACATCTGTGTCTCTCAGAAGACATGCTTGGCACAGATGTACTAGCCTTTCACAGGATACCCAGACTAAGGCCATGGATTTTCCTGTAGTGGGTAACTCTCTGTTTGGGGAGCAGACAGAGGCTTACATGAAGAAAATGGATGAATATAGAACCACGTACAGGAGTGCACAGGCCAAGTAAAGGCAGGCCACTCCACACAAGCAGCAGTCTAGGGGCAGGGGCAGGCCCTTTCAAATGCCCTTTTACTAAGCCCAGGCCTCCTCTCCCTTCCTACAGAGGGGGTTCTTCAGAGGGAGGGGTAGAAGGGGGATGAGCAGGGCTGCTCCCTCCTCCTCTCAGTCTAAGGCTGCTGCCAAGCAGACACCCTGATGTGTTAGCCCGGGTTGACTCCCCATTTCCAGTAGGAGGGAGGCTGGCTTACTACTTCCAGGCCTGGAAGTCTGTGACCTCAGACAAGGTGGTCCTGGAAGTAGTAAGCCAGGGACTGGCCCTCAGCTTCAAAAAAATTCCAAAAAGAAGGGCCAAGTCTTTTCCACCTGCATCAGTCTCAGAAACCCTTGCCCTAGAGGCAGAGGTTTCCTCTCTTATAGCTCTCAGAGCTATAGAGAAAGTTCCTACTGAGCACAAGGGAAAAGGACTGTATTCCAGGTACTTCCTTACCCCAAAGAAAACAGGAGCGTGGCGACCCATCCTAGACCTAAGGTATCTGAACAAACACATTTCAAAGCCCAAATTCAAAATGGTAACTCTGGGAATAACCCTTCCTTTTCTAAGGCCAAGGGATTGGCTACCATCTTTGGACCGCAAGGATGCCTACTTCCATATTCCTATCAGGTGCTCCCACAGAAAATACCTCAGGTTCGAATTGCCTTCAGGCCATTACCAATTCGGAGCCATGCCATTCGGTCTAACATCAGCTCCAAGGGTGTTCACAAAGTGCCTAGCAGTAGTGGCTTACCTCAGAAGACAGGGTATCACCATCTTCCCGTATCTGGACGACTGGCTATTAGTGGGTCAGTCCCCTTTACAGGTCAAGTCAGCTCTTCAAACTACCCAGGACCTACTCAGCTCCCTGGGTTTTCTTCTCAATCTTCCAAAGTCTGTACTCGAACCAGTGCAGCTTCTCACCCTTATAGGCATAGAGTTGGACACTGTACAAGCAAAGTCCTTCCTTCCCCTGGCAAGGGTAAATGCCCTAGTGGATCTCGCTTCCTCCTTTCGACCTCAGGTCTCCCGCCCAACAAGACAGTTCCTCCAGCTCCTGGGCCACTTGGCAGCTTCCACAGCAGTGGTGCAAGGAGCAAGGTTCTAGAAGAGGGACATTCAGTTTCATCTGAGGTCTTTCTGGTCTCAAAAGAAGGATTCACTTACCAAACTGATTCCAGTGACTCAGACTCTGGTCCAAGCTCTCCAGTGGTGGCTGGACCAGGACAACCTCAGAAAAGGGGTTCCATTTGTACCTCAAGTCCCATCAGTAGTTTTAACTATGGATGCGTCTCTCCTAGGGTGGGGAGCCCTCCTGGGAGCCCTGACAGCTCAAGGGCTCTGGTCTCCACAGGAGTCTCTCCTTCATATCAATTTCCTGGAACTCAGGGCAGTTTTCCTTGCCCTGCAGAGCTTCCCAGATTCAGTCAAGGGCAAGGTGGTCCAAGTCAGAAGGACAACACCACTGCAATGTGGTACATCAACAAGCAGGGAGGCACTCGGTCCTTGGCCTTGTGCACAGAAGCCATGAAGCTGTGGTCTCTGGCCTATTCTCTTCAGACTTCTCTGGTAGCAGTTCACCTTCGAGGGAAGGACAATGTACTAGCAGATGCTCTGAGCAGAATTTAACAGGGACACCATGAATGTTCCCTGGATCCTCACGTCCTGAAGGTCATCTTCTCCAGGTGGGGCACTCCAGAAATAGATCTCTTTGCAGCACCGGGCTATAATCAGTTTCCTCTGTTGCAGACCTCCAGTCCTGGGGACGGTTCCCCAGGATGCTCTCTTTTTGGACTGGAAAGGCAGGTTTCTCTATGCCTTCCCTCCCTTCCCTCTGCTGTTCAGAGTTCTGATCAAGATCAGGACTCAACCCTGCACAGTGAAACTGGTGGCTCCAGATTGGGCCAGACAGCCTTGGTATCCTCTACTGCTGTCCTTGCCAGTGTCACGTCCCCGTCTCTGCCCAAGACATACAATCTCCCGTCCTCCTCCCAGGGGTGGATCTGGTACCCCAATCTCCAGTCTCTCCATCTCAAGGCCTGGCTCTTGAAGAGTTAGAATATGCAGCTCTACATCTCTCTCAGGGAGTTCTGGACATTCTGAAGGTCTCTAGGAAACCTTCCACTGGAAAAACTTACAACTCCAAATGGAAAAGGTTCAGTATTTGGTGCTCTCAGAAAGGCATCCTGCCCAATTCTGCAGATATTTCCACAACCTTAGAATATCTAGTTCATCTCAATGATTTAGGCCTTAGGCCTGCCACTGTAAAGGTTCATCTAGCAGCTGTCTCTGCATTCCTTTCAGCAGGGAAGGGCTCTTCCCTGGCATCTCATCCTGTTTTCAGAAAGTTTTTCAAAGGTCTGGCTCACATTAACACTCCCTTTAGGGAGCGCACTCCGCCTTGGGATCTTAATGTCTGCATAGCTCAGCTAATGCAGCCACCATTTGAACCTCTGGCTTCGGCCGAATTGAAGTACTAAGGAGGCTGAGGACAGCTGTCACAAGGGAGGCCCACAGGAAGGAGGCAGAGGACACCACAAGGAAAGGAAGCAGCTCCTGGTGGGGGACTCAGTTATTAAGGGGATAAAACTGGGGGGAGCAGGGAAAACTGAAGTAAGGTGCCTGCCTGGTGCCGTGGCTTGGAGGGACAGGAAGCGATCCTCAGGATCACGAGAACAGCTGCACGGGAGTTCGAGTTGGATGTCATTGTCCACCTAGGACAAATGACTTGGCTCATCATGAGATTAGAGCAGTGCAGAAGGACTTTGTAGAATTGGGGAGGGGCCTCGACAAGTAGCACACACAGTATCCTTCTCCAGAGGTGCTGCCTGTCAATGGCATGAGTGAGGCGAGGGTACTTTGCACCATGCAGTTTCATGAATGGTTGAAAAAATGGTGTGGAGCACAGGGGTTTGGCTTCATTGGGGACCGGGGTTCCACCTGGAGGGACACCAGCCTATACTGGCAGGATGGTCTGCATCTGTCCAGGAAGGGAACAAGTCTTTAGAGCAATCAGTTTAAATGCTTCATTGGCAAGCTTTTAAACTAGTCAAGGGGGGAGGCACTGATAAGCAGCAGGAAAATCCCAGCCTCTCCCTACAAAACAGGGTACTAAATGAGAAAAAGACTGAGGTAGAAAGGTCAGTGGGGGATGCTGCAACAGAAGGTAAAGCCATCAAAAAATGGAGAGCAGTGAGTACCAATGCCCGTAGTCTGAGTAACAAGCTTCCTGAATTAGTGGCCATGATGGAGGAGGAACATCTGGATATTGTGGCAGTCACAGAAACATGGTACACACAAAACCATGACTGGGACGTAAACATACCAGGATACACTATCTACAGGAGTGACAGGGAGGGTAAAAGAGGAGGAGGAGGAGCTCTTTACATAAGGGAAGGAATCAAAGCAACAGAACAAAAGGGTAAACAGGGAGGAGAAGAAGCACTTTGGGTAAATTTGGAGACCAGCAATGGCACCACAATCCGCACATGGGTTGTATACAGACCCCCTTCTCAGGGGGAGGAAATGGACAAGGAAATGATAGAAAGTATACTTAGAATGGCAGAAAAAGGGGAGATATTGCTGATGGGTGATCTGAATATGCCAGATGTTAACTGGAGTGCAGTTGCAGCAGCCATTTCAAGAATGGGGTTATTCTAGATGCCCCAGGGGCATGCCTTAGACAACTAGTATTGGAGACCACTCGAAAGGGAGCAATCTTAGACCTGCTCTCTCAAATGGAGATGAATAGAGGATCACAGATGTAGAAGTGGGTAGCCATCTGGGAACTAGCGACCATCAAACAGTATGGTTCTACAATAAACACAGTAATAGAGCAAGCTTACAAAGGCAAAAGTACTGGACTTTAGGAGGCTGACTTTCTAAAATGGGTGAGTGCCTAAGGAATGCACTAGCAAATGGGCAGGAAGGAGGGGTGGAAGAACAATGGGGAATAATAAAAACTGCCATCACAGAGGCAAGCCTTTCGTGAAGCAAACAAAAAGCGAAACAATGTGAAACCATTATGGTTCTCAAAGGAAGTGGCAGTGAAGGTTCAAGAGAAAAGAAAGCATTCAGGAAGTACAAAGGAATCACAGAAGGAGCAGGACAGAGAACTGTATCAGTTAAAGCAAAGGATGCTGGGAAGGCAGTCAGAACAGCAAAGGCCCAAACCGAGGAAAAGATAGCCAACTCAGTTAAGAAGGGGATAAAACTTTTATAGGTACACCAGGGAGCGAAGGAAGACCAAGGAGGGGTAGTGAGGCTTAATAAAGGGGAGGAGGGTGGGCAGAGGTGACTGAAAAGGCAGAGATACTAAACAAATATTTTTGCTCAGTATTTACAAAGGAAGAGGGGAGGTACCTAAAACAAACAGTAGAAACACTCTGGATACAGAAGTTGATACCAGCCCATTTACAGAAGAAAGGGTTCTGAAAGAACTCTTAAAACTGAAGGTGGACAAAGCAGTGGGCCTGATGGATTCATCCCAGAATTCTAAAAGAACTAAGGGTAGAACTAGTGACACAACTGACTACCCTCTTTAACAAATCATGGGAGGATGGGGTGGTACCCGAGGACTGGAGGAGGACAGATGTGATTCCCCTTCACAAAAGTGGGAGCAAGGCAGAAGCAGGAAACTACAGACCTGTTAGTTTAACCTCAGTGGTAGGGAAAATGATGGAATCACTTCTGAAGGAATGAATTGTCGAGTATCTAGAGGCCAGAGGGGCACAGGACCCAAGGCAGCATGGATTCATAGCAGGAAAGTCATGCCAGACAAATCTGATAGATTTCTTTGACTGGGTGACCAAAGTAGTAGATCAGGGAGGGGCTGTGGACATGGCCTACCTAGACTTTAGCAAGGCATTTGACACAGTCCCACACAAAAGATTAATATACAAGTTAGCCAGCCTGGGAGTGGGTCCCAAGATGACAGCCTGGGTAAAGAATTGGCTGGAGAATAGGACACAGAGAGTAATAGTAAATGGAGTCCACTCTGAAGAAAGGGGGTTACTAGTGGGGTACCACTTGAGTTCAGTATTAGGACAGTCTCTTCAATGTCTTTATAGGACATTGCAGAGGGACTGGAGGAAAAGTATGTCTTTTGCAGATGACACAAAGATCTGCAACAGAGTTGATGCACGAGGTGGGGTGGAGAGGATGAGAAGGACTTGGCAAGGTTAGAGGAATGGTCAAATGTATGGCAGCTTAGATTCAATGCTAAGAAGTGCAGGTAATGCACCTGGGAAACAAAACCCAGGGGAAGAGTACACAATGGGGGTGAGATACTAACAACAACAAAAATGGAAAGGGACCTGGGGGTAGTCATATCAGATGACCTAAAGGTGGGCTAGCAATGTGAGAGGACAGCAAGGAGGGCTGGGGGGATACTGGGATGCATAGGAAGAGGCATCACCAGTAGAAAACAGGAAGTTGTTATCCCTCTGTACAGACAGCTGGTGAGACCCCATCTGGAGTACTGCGTGCAGTTCTGGAGACCCAGTCTCCATGAAAGACATAGACAGGATGGAAGCTGTCCAGAGCAGGGCATAAATGGTGCAGGGTCTGCACCGGAAGACATATGAAGAGAGACTTAAGGAGCTTAATATGTATAGCCCTGATGAAAGGAGGGAAGGGGGACATGATAGAAACTTTAAGTACCTCAAGGGAATCAACAAAGTCCAAGAGGGTAGCATCTTTCAGAAAAGTGTGCAAGAACAAGGGGCACAATTAGAAGATTGGGGGTGGCTCAGAGGTAATTTAAGGATGTATTTTTCACAGAGAGGGTTGTGGATGCATGGAACGGCCTTCCGGAGGAGGTTGTGGAGTCAAAAACAGTGGTGGAATTCAAGCATGCATGGGACAGTCATAAGGCAATTCTAGGGGTTGGGGGTAGGAAGAAGTAGGCTGCTGGTTAACTAGGATCTGCAGCTTATCCATTAGGTAGGGAAATGGGCAGACTGGGTGGGCCAAGCGGTCCTTATCTGCTGTCAAATTCTATGTTTCTATGTTTCTTTGTTACTTGACCTGGAAAACCGTGTTCCTGGTGGCTATTACTTCTGCCAGGCAGATTAGTGAGTTACAGGCTCTGTCAGTGGAACCTGACTTCATCTCTTTCCATAGGGACAAAGTGGTCCTCTGAACCAGTAGGAGGTTCTTGCCCAAAGTGGTTTCAGATTTTCATCTGAACCAGTCTATATCTCTCCCTGTATTTTTCACTGACCATTCTTCTTCAGGTGAAAGAAGGTTACACAGTCTGGATGTTAAAAGGGCCCTTAGCTACTACATTGAGCATACTAAGGCACATGGAAATGACTGTCTTCAATTGTTTCTCACTTATGGTGAAGTGGAGGCTAAGCCTGCCACTAAGAGAACTTTGCCAGGTGGATTGTTTCTTGATATAATTTTGTTATGACAAGTTGGGTAGGACGCCCCCTTCAGGCCTGAGGGCTCACTCGACCAGGGGTACAGCTGCTTCTCTAGCTGCAGCCAGAGATATACCTTTGTTAGAGATCTGTAAAGCAGCCACCTGGAAAACAGTACATACTTTGAACAAGCATTACTCCCTGAACATCCAGGCTAGGAGTGATGCTAGGTTTGGTACAACAGTACTGCGGAGCCTCTTCCCAAAGTAGGTTCTGCATTCCCTCCTCCATAGGGAACTGCTTGGTAGTTTGCATTATGTCTGAATACAGCAAGATTTCATGTTGTTTGAAGAAAAAATTACTCACCATAGTAATGTTGTTTCTTCTAATGGAGTCTTGCTGTATTCAGACCTCCCCCCCCCCTCAGAACCTGGTTTTGGGAAGTGGGCTGGCAGGTACAGTGTTGCATCACAGGGGTGTACCTTGTACCCTCCCTCTTGGGTGAGGTAGATGTTATTATTATTATTTTTTTTCTGATATTTTACCTAAATATTGTCACTACCTTTCCTTCTTGGGTTCTCGACTTGAGTCTTTTGGGGCCCAAGAAGAAATATTTTGCCCTTTAGCTATATTTTTAACAATTTCCATACTTTAGTTACTAGTTAGTTAGCTCGTAAGAATCTGACGGTTACACTGGGAAGTACCACAGACAGAGGTTTGAAAACCGAGCTTGAGCTCAATGTTCTATGCTTCTGCATAGAGTTAACTCTTTCCTCTCTGGGGCAGTTCAAGTGCTGAGGCTAACTGCATTATGTCTGAATACAGCAAGACTCCATTAGAAGAAACAACATTACTATGGTGAGTAATTTTTTCATGCACCTGGCCAAATCAATTGTGTAGTTACTGACCCAACCTGAACCTTCCAGCGACAGTAGCATATATCCTTGCCTCTGTTTATTTTCTGTCCAGGACTTGTAAAAATCTTCATGTAGAAACTGCTGTTTTGTATTTACAAAGAAAATGTAAAGGAAATGAGTTATAAAGAAATTACTGTTATTTGAGGGAGGAAGGGGTATGTGTGCTGAGAGAGCTATTGTATATTTGTTATTGAAAAAAGCAACCAAAGTATAGGAGTCTTCTCCCTCCTCCCACACAGAAAAGGCAGGACACAGGAATAGAACAAAAATTGGTTGCATTACAGAGAACACTATCAAACAAACAGACCCAGGACTAAGTTCTTCCCAGAAAGAGTTTTCTATAAATATGGGACACGTATGTACATCTTTAGTTTGGAAAGTGTTAGCCAACAAAGGTATTAACAAACTGTGCTGGAGGTTTATAAAGCTTTTATATTAACATCTATAAGGCAATGATAAAAAAAAAATAAGTTGGTTCACAGGAGTAATCTTACTATTTTCGAACAATGTATGTTTTGATTTTTTTTTACTTTGAAGCTGTTTTCCTTTACTATTTACAAGATACTCATGTCACGTAGGATCAATCTAGGGTTTTTAAACCAATTTTTCACCTGGGAAAAAAGATATAAATTGTTTTCAGCATCATAATGAACAAATTTAAAGGAGAGCTACTGCAGAGGTGATGCCCCGAACACTGCACAGATCGAGGCATCACCTCGCAGATGCCCCCTGCAGGCACCAACAGACTTAAACAGAGTTTTTGTACCTGACTTCACCTCTGCCCGTAGATCTCCTTTAAGCATGTAAATGGAAAAAAGTAAAACATTTTTGCTTGCTGCTCCAGGAAAGTATACACACACACAAAAAATAAAAATCAGAGGATTGCCATTTTTTGTTTTCAGGCTTACTGGACTTTTTTCAGGGCCTGCTCAAGATGTTGTCATCTCCTTGTCAAATGTATGCACTAATACATGACGGGGAGTGGGGTGTGAGGTATAACACCTATTTGACAGATGTCAGCCACAGGGAAGTACTGCAAGTATAGTCAGGAACACTGTAATTCCACAATCCCATGGATGCAAATTTTTTTCACAGAACTAGGAGCCTGCTGTGGACTATTAATGCCATGAAAATCCTTTTTGGTAATGTTTTAATTAAATGTGAAGTCTTCCCCATAGTGCCCGCCTCTCTTTCCTTAATGTGTGTCCTGAAGTCACACCTCTATACATAGCATGTGAAGTCATCAATAACATTACGTCATATTGTAGCCAATGGCAGGGCTGCATTTTTCCACAGAAATGAATAATTAATGCGACAGAAATAAACAAACACTGCTGAAGATGCCCAGAAACCTTGCTGCAGAAATCAGGACCGATGTGTTGAGAAGAACTAGGAGCCATGGTTATAGTACAGTCCACACCCTGGAGAGTCTTATTGCATTTGTAACATGGTTTTTAACTGCTTCTGATTTAAGATGAATAAAAAACAGGAAGTCATTTTAAAACATAAAAATTATAAACATATTGAAATTTAAAAAACAGGAAGCCATTTTAAAATATAAAAATTATAAACCTATTGAAATCTTTATTACAAAAACAATGTTAATGAATCAGGGTTTGAGCACAAAACCTAAAAAGTAAGGAGATAGAAAATATTGGGAGAGTCCTGGGCGTGTGTGAATCTGTGGTGTGGTGTTCACTGGGGTTTGAATGATCATGTAATGCAGCATTGGCATTACTCTAACTTTGGTACTGTCTTGTCAAAATAAAATACTGATTCAATAATGCCTTAAGAGTGGGTGCCAAGCCAGTGCAGCGATAGTGCTACCATGGCGCCAATTATCTGAGGTTGCGGCGACCTCGGGGTTGGAGGTAGGCCAGGGGAGGAGGATCGGCCTTTGGACTGCTGTCCTCCTAGCGAAGGAGGATCAGTGGCCAGTGTTAGCCTGGCCGCTGGGGTGGCACTACGGACATTACAATATGGGGGGCGGAGGCAGGGCAGATGCACAGAGGAACGTGCATGGCACTGCCACTGGTGCCATTGTACATCCCTTCTTCTTCCATGCTGGGGGGAGAAAGGAAAAACAGAAAAATGGGGAGCATAAAGAAGTTAATTAAAAAGAGTGGATGCTGAAGCTAGGGTAATGCAAAGGCTGTCTTGCTTGATTGTTTAAACCCTGAAGAACACCACACCATGGAGTTTACCCAAACCCCAGGATCTTTTCCCCCTAACTTTTCATTTCCTTACTTTTTGTTGTTTTATGCTTAAGCCTTAACTGATGTATTAGCATCATTTTTGCAGTGAATTTCCTTACTTTTTGAAAAAGTTACATAACTGGCTCAGTAGCTTTCTTCACACAAGGCCCTGTAGGAAACGCACAAAGCAGCAGACCCATTGGGCAGGGCCTTGGAACTGTAGTTTTTTCGTGTAAGGCCCTGTGTGCCCTAGGCATATTAGCAGACCTGTTAGTCACAGTGCTGGACCTCTAGCTTGCTTTGTGCAGGATCTTGTAGGTCCTACATGAAGCAACGGATCCATCAGGCTGGGCACTGCACCTGTAGCTTGCTTTGGGCAGTCTATCTGCAAAACTTCAAAACAAAAAAAAATTAAAAAAAACCTTTTTTAAGATGAAAAGGATCAAGTCTATCTGCAAAAGCACAAAAATGCATTTTTCACAGATGAAGAAAGTGCAGCTTATTTTTAGGGCATGCTCAAATACGATCTGTGAATGCTGAGCCATGTAAATCCATTTATAATTGTAAGTTCTTTGTGACCTTTTTTCTTCCAAATCTTAACACTGTTTGTCATCATGCCAGTGAACATGTAAGTACTATTATTTTGAAAACCCTGCCAGTTTACCAGCGCTAACTACAGAACTTGTCTTGTCACAGACAGATGGACTTTGATGCAGTCAGTGTGTAAAAGTACATTTGCAAGAGCTGGCGTGTGCAGTGCATCAGTAGACACTAGCACAGCGAATGTCCTTATTTTTGAGAAAACATTTTTTTTTCACGTTTTATTCTTAGCTCTAGCCCCTCCAAAAAAACAGTAAACCAAAATACACCAAATTTGCCATGTTAGAAGATTTAAGAACACGCAGATCACACTTACGAAGGTTTTTTGAAAATCCTTCCAGGAGCAGTCAAGATCTAATTGGCTGAAATTCGCAATTTAACACTAAAATGCCTATCCAACCCTAATACTTTCATTTTAACTCAGAAGACAAAATAGTCCTTTATACTATATAAATAGTTTTATAAAATTGTGCTAGAGGTAAAGTGTGTGCGCGTGTGTGTGTGTGTTTTGGGGAGATCAGTAAGGCAGACCTATTCATCTTATTTCTTACCCTTTGTATGATGGATTTCTTCCAACATTCATAATTTCAGTATTTATAATATATGGTGAGCTTTTATTCTGTATGGATTTCGATACATTTTCAAAAACAGGGTATTAAATAAGCTGAAAAACTTGATTAGCAGTTTTTTACGTGAAAATGCCTATCGGCTGTAAAAATGTATAGCACTTAGCACAGAATGATTAGCAACATTTAAAAAAAAATATATATTGTTTTTGTTCATTTTTGTCTGTTGTGCCATATATTTACCCAAAAATGGATCTTACTTCGAGATACAGCTCTTGCAGCAGGTTACACCATTTGGACTGAAGCCGGCAGGCGTCAGGACCCCACAGAAATCTTCTAGCTAGCAGTCTTCAGGGGACTGCCCTCATTGTCAGTCCGCCCCGGAAGCGTCAGGCGTGTAATGCATAGGGAGGCAGTCCCGCCAGATTTCAGTTCTTTCCTGCCGATGACTTGCATGTCTCGACCCTTCGGTTCGTTTCTAGCACGTGACGCCTGGTTAAGTTCTTCCGTTTGAAAAAAAGTTTGTTTTCTCTTGAAAGTTGCTGTCTGATGTCCTCTCCAACCTCTGTGGAAGGCCATCCGTCGAAGTGCGCCTGCGGGAAGCAAATCCCGTTTAAAGACCCGCATTCAGCCTGAGTCCAGTGCCTAGGCACAGATCACGACACCCGGGCCTGTACCTTCTGCCAGGGATTTAATAGCCGGACCTGGATCCGTCGCCAGAAGGCCCTGCAGGCGTTCCTGCTCGAGGAAAAGGTTAAGGCCATGGATTCAGCCTCCAAGGGGGAATCATCTGAAAAAGCCCAGAGACAACTTGAGAAGCACAGGGAGAGGGTGAGATCAAAGTCCCCTTCTAGGGCCTCTGACTCCCGTAGCTCCGGCTCCCGGTCCGATCGCTCCCCTTCCCGGGCCCGCTCTCAGCCTCCCTCTGCAGCGGTGAAGACTCCTTCAGGTTCTTCCTCTCTTCCTCAGGCCAAGACCTCAGGCCCTTCTTCTTCGGCGTCCAAGGCCCTGCCGAGGTCAGGGGACCGCCACCACCACCACAAGTCCGGTTCCCATCATCCGGATCCCGACGCCCGGTCAGTCTCTTTGCCTTCCCCTCCCAGCGGAAGACCAAAGAGCTGACTTCACTCAAGAGGACGTTGGATCTGACGTCGGCACCCCCGACATCGGCCAAGCACCATCGGTCCCGAGAACCGACGACCGCCAGACGCCCGTCGCCGGTTAGGCTTCGCCGCCATGGACGCTGGCCGAGGGACCGACGCCTACTTCATAGAGGGGGAGAACCCCACGCCCCACCCGACATCGGCTAGGAGGCGCCACGGAGGAGGAGCTGACCCAGCCTGAGGACCAGACGGGCGAACCCGGGTCCTGAAGTCGCACCCCAGGAACCCTCCCTGAACCCGAGACCCTTGGGAGCCGATGGAACCCGACGACCACCGCCGGTGCCCGGTCCGTCGTCGGGCCTCAGCTTTTCCGAGGTTAAGGAGCTGTTCACCTACTAGTGGGATACCATAAAAGAGGATGTGGTTCCCACACCTCCTCCTCTTCCTCCACCTGCGATTCCACCAGCCCCTGCGCCTCCTACTCCATCCGGGGCTGCAGGCCAAGTACCTTCCCCCCAGGAGCCTGTGGATCCTCCTAGGGGTAGAACGGACAAGAGGAGACCTCCGTCCAGATCCTCTTCAGGGTCACCCAGCCCCAAGAGACCCAGAAGACGCCGCCATTCGCCTTCGACAGAGGACACGGGATCGGACTTCTCGGACGGATCCAGATCCCCCTCTCCAATCAATGTCCCTTCTCCGGACCCACGTGATCTTCCAAGATCTCCTCCAGATGACCCATCGTTCTCAGAAATTATGAGACATATCCAGGAGAACATGGGCTGGGACGCAGAAGAACTCGACCCCGAGAGACTACGCCTTGCCAGATATCTTCAGCAAAAAGATCCAAAGCCTGTGGTAGTGCCACCCTTGGTGGACACCTTCGTGGACGTCACCAAGGCAGTGTGGAAATGTTCACACTCACTCCCAGCGATGCCGAAGAAGGCTGACCGCCTGTACAAGGCCCCTAGGGAGGACCAGTACTTGGCATCACGTCCTCTGGCCGATTCTCTGGTCATTACAGCCTCTCATGACCAGTCCCAGAGGCCGCAACATTTGAGCACCCTGCCACCAGACCCAGAGACCAAGCAGCTGGACGCTATGGGCAGGCGCATGTATGCATCCGCTACCTGCGCCATCAGGTCCCTCAACTACCTAACCCACATGGTACAGTTTCAGAACGCCTTGTGGGAGCAGGGACTGGATCTGGCGGAGAAGATGCCAGAAGGTGAGCAGAAGGAGGAGTTGCTACAACTCCTTCACACGGGTTCGGACGTGGGAACCCAGGTGCTGCGAGCCGCGTACGATTCCGCGGACGCCTCGGCCAGAGCGGCAGCCTCAGGCGTATGCCTCCGGAGACACTCTTGGCTCTGTGTCTCCGTATTTACCCCAGACGTCCAGAAGAACATCCTGGATGCCTCATTTCACGGAGAAGCTCTTTTTGGTGAGCCCTTGGAGAAGGTCCTCACCAAGCTTCAAGAGGCCGGGAAGGCGGTGAGGTCTGTCCGGGCCATGTACAGACCCAAGCTTAGTTCCTTTCATAGGAACCAAAGCCGTTTTCGAGGCCGGATGCAGAGACAACAGTCCCGCACCGGTCCGCAACAGAGGGGCTCCTTCTCCCGCAGAGCCCAGGGGAAGTCGTCCGCGGGCCGAAGCCAACGCCCTGCAAAGTCGGCCCAGCCCGCAGGACCCTCAGCCACCACAGCATGACTCCTTCCTGGCCCCCCGCCCCTCAGGATCAATGGGACACCAAGGTCGAGGGTCGCATCGCGGACCACCTGCCAGGGTGGCAGTCCATCACCACCGACAGGTGGGTTCTTCAGTTGGTCAAAAAAGGCCACTTTATAGAATTCGTGGACAAACCACCCACAAAACCTCCTCTGCTTTCCTGTTACTCGGGTCAGTACAGATCTCTCATCAGGCAAGAGGTACTCGCACTCCTGCAAAAGGGAGCAGTGGAGTACGTCCCAGAGAACCAGAAAGGATCCGGACACTATTCCCACTTCTTTCTGGTTTCGAAGAAAATAGGGGACCTCCGTCCAATTCTGGACCTCAGCGACCTCAACATGTCGGTCGCCTACAAACGTTTTCGCATGGTGACCCTCCAAGGTCTCATTCCCCTGCTGAAAAAGGACACCTTCTTAGTGTCCCTGGACATGCAGGACGCCTACCTGCACATCCCAGTAGCTCAAGCGCACAGGAGGCTCCTGCACTTCGAGTTTCTCGGCCACCGCTTTCAGTTCCGGGCTCTTCCATTCGGACTGTCAGCGGCCCCCAGGGTCTTTACCAAGTGTATGGCAGTCATGGCAGCGTCTCTAAGAAGACAGGGCCACTCACGTGTTCCCGCACTCTGGACGATTGGCTTCTCATGGCGCCTCAAGAGGCACTGTTGATGGCTATTCAGAGGACCCAGGATCTGTTCCAGTCTCTGGGCATTCTTATCAACTCCGAAGTCTCTCCTCGTACCGTCCCAGAAGCTGCAGTTCATAGGCGCAGTTCTGGACACCGTCAAGGGAAGCCTTTCCAGCGAAGGCGGGCGCATCAGATCCTCATCAGGGATCTCTCAGCGAAGAAGACTGTCCCGCCAGGCTGGTCCTTCGCCTGCTCGGACACATGGCTGCGCCATTCCAACCATCCCTTTGGCAAGGCTCCACATGCGGGTAACTCAGTGGATGCTCAAAGTGCAGTGGGACCAAAGGCAAGACCACATGCAGCATCCGGTCAGAATCACGAACGCCGTGATTCGAGACTGGCAATGGTGGCTAGACCCAGGGACACTCTCTGCGGGTGTCCCGTTTACAGCACCGTCCCCGGAGGTAATCCTCTCCACAGATGCCTCAGGGCAGGGGTGGGGAGCACACCTGAACGGGGTGAGGTCCCAGGGAATGTGGACCCCTCAGGAAGCTCACCTCCACATCAGCGTTCTGGAGATGAGGGCGGTCCTTTATGCCCTGCAGGCCTTTCAGTCAGAAATCCCGTCAAGTACTCTTCTGCTTCAGACAGACAATACGGCGGTGATGTATTACCTCAACAAACAAGGAGGCGCACACTCTTACCCCCTTTGCAGGGAAGCTATGAGAGTGTGGGATTGGGTAATCCGACACAGCGCGAGCCTGATTGCAGTTCACATTCCCGGCGTGAACAACGCAATCGCAGATGGCCTGAGTAGTTCCCAGGCCAGAGTCCACGAATGGGAACTCCTTCAAGAGGTAGCGGAGGATCTGTTTCTTCGATGGGGAACTCCAGAGTTGGACTTGTTCGCTTCCCCATCCAACGCAAAACTGCCCAATTTTTGCTCGCTAGATCCAGGGCCTGGTGTTTTCTGGCGAGACGCGTTGTCCCTTTCCTGGGCGGACAGATTCCTCTACGCATTCCCTCCCTTCCCATTGATCCAGAGAGTTCTTCTCAAACTACGCAGGGAGCACGCAACAATGATCCTTGTAGCACCTTTCTGGCCCAGGCAGATCTGGTTCCCCATGCTGACGCAATTGTCCCGGGAACCCCCAGTTCCGTTGCCTTTCAGCTCCCATCTGCTGTCTCAAGAGGAGGGTTCACTAGTCCACCTGGACTTACGCTCACTGAACCTGCATGCCTGGCTCCTCGAGACATAGCCATTATGCGACACGGGGTCTCGCAAGAGGTGGCGGAAGTTCTCTCTGCTGCCAGAAAGCCGGCAACGCATGTGATGTATGCCATGAAATGGCGCCGATTTTGTTTGTGGTTGCAGGCACACGGCCTCTCCCTTTTAGAATGCCCAGTGAAACTGGTTCTGGAATACCTGCTTTCCCTCTTCCACTCGGGTCTCGCTTACTCCTCTATTAAAGTTCACCTCTGCGAGATTTCGGCCTACCACTTCCTAGTAGGTCAGCGCACAGTGGCACAGTTAGATGCCTCTCGAGACTTCCTGAGAGGGGTGTTACACCTTAGGCCACCCATCAAGGATCCCATCCCTCCTTGGGACTTACTCTTCGTCCTGGAACAACTCACGCTTCCCCCCTTTGAACCTGCCACAGATTGCGAGCTGCATTTTCTGTTGTGGAAAACGTTACTTTTAGTTGCTGTCACATCAGCAAGGAGAATTTCCGAGCTTCATGCTTTCATGTGTAAGGAGCCTTATTTAATTTTCCACCAGGACAGAGTGTCTTTGAGGACAAATCCTAAATTTCTGCCTAAGGTGGTCTCTGCCCTTACTCTTAACCAGGACATCGATCTGCCTGTGTACTTTCCCAAGTACTCTAATAGAGGAGAGGCATTGCTTCACACCCTGGATGTTCACCGCTCCTTAAGGTACTACCTGAACAGGACTAAACAGCTCCGCACGTCGGAGCAGCTGTTTGTATCCTTCGCTGAGAGGATGCTGGGCCAACCAGTCTCAAAGCAGACCCTTTCTCGCTGGCTTGTCCAGTGTATTTCCTTTTGCTACAACAATAAACAGAAGCCCCTTCCGGGCACAGTCCGGGCCACTCGACTAGGGGGGTGGCTACCTCCTTTGCAGCACTGCGCAATGTCTCCACCTCGGCCATTTGTGCCGCAGCTACTTGGAACTCAGTGCACACATTTATTAGGCCCTATAGCCTGGATATCACATCACGGCGCAGAGCCGGTTTTGGCCTTGCCGTTCTACAGGGTCTCCTGTCCTAGAGTCAGGACTTGCTCAAGATCTCTTCTATTTGCCTCCTCCCAGAATGCTTAGAGGCGCTATTGCTTGAAATCAGTCCTAATGGTGTTGCTGCAAGAGCTGTATCTCGAAGTAAGATAGTACAGTTACGTAAGAACTTACCGTAACAGTAGATCTTCGAGAACAGCTCTTGCAGCAGGTACCTTCCCGCCCACCATTCCCCCTTGGAGGAGGTATGGCCTACCAGGCCTTGGCAGGAGCTAATGCTCTTTCTCCCTTTTTCTTCTGATGGCGGATCCTCGGTCTCCCCTTCTGATGTCATCCTGTGGCCGGGAGTCTCCGGCGGGAGAACTGGGGAATCTGGCGGGACCGCCTCCTTATGTACTACGTCTGATGTCGGGGCCGGGACCGATGTCGGAGGCGGTCCCCGCTGAAGACTGCTAGCTAGAAGATTTCCGTGGGGTCCTGACGCCTGCCGGCTTCAGTCCAAATGGTGTAACCTGCTGCAAGAGCTGTTCTCGAAGATCTGCTGTTACGGTAAGTTCTTACGTAACTGTACTTTAGCAGTCTACTGCTGTGCATTTCTGGAAATGGTTAGCATTACCTCCTATTCTATGTAGCATTTTGCTATGCTATACCAGCTATTTAATACTCTGAAAAGCTATTGTACTACTGTTCATTGGTCACAAAATCTGTTGACCACAGTTACATGGCCACCAAAAGCTGCCACTTGAGATGTAACTATTGTGGTACAGCTTTCCTGCCACAGAATGTCATACTATAGGCACAAAGTGGCTATCTTGTAGCTCCAGTCAAACTCCCATCAAGAAGCCAACCCATCCTGCCCGGCAGCAGCTGATTTCAGCCATTTAAAAATCTGAATGTAACCCCCCCTACAAATGGGAGTTCCGGAAAAGTCTTTCATGGGCTAGCCCAATTGCTCGCTGCCCGTTGGTGTTTGGCACTATAGCCGTTTAAATGTATTGCCAGTGAGTGCCTTTGTGGCCTCTGTGTACTGTCACTTTAAGAGCTGCAAGTGCAGTGAAATTAATCTGAAAAGGTAGGGCTGGAGTGTTGGCATGCTTGAGTCCCGCCTGGGCTACTGAATAATTGTTCTGTTTCTGACATCGCTAATTGTGCAGAGGAATCTCTGTTGAAAGGTGTAACTAATCGCTGAGAATCATTTAGAGTGGCAAAGATATCGTTGTTTGTTCTAACCTGCCTTCTTTGCAATGAAGGGTTTCTGTCTGTCTCCACCATTTTGGTTCCGAACTGCCAAATTGGACCATTCAGTACTTAGGGACTCTAAAATGGAGCCTGCTGAAAGGGGCTGTGTGGATCAAGCTTGGGGTTTGTAGTTTTGGACTGTTGGTGACTTTTTGCAACAGAAGGAGGAGCTCTTACTGTGACTGACAGCTGAGCCGACCAACCAAACCTTTTGGATCTGAGAGAAATCCTCCGAGCTGTCTGTTGGCAAGCCAGATCTAAGGTGATAGTTGAGCAAGCGTCTGTGTAGTTTTGAGCAGGAGAACTGTGGAAAGGCCTGATTTGAGGCTTGCAAGTCTGCCCATTATCCTAAGAGGGAGGAGAAAAGTTCATTCGGGCTAAATCCGAGGTGGTGAGACTGAATTAAGCCACCAAAGCGCGTCCAGGCTCAACCTGTAAAGGACCAAAGATTTTGCTGCATGCAATCGGCCTGTGAGGAATTTCAGCTACTTCTGAGTTCCTGGTCTATGCAGGGACTGTGCGATCGTGACCGAGGAGCATTCGGCCTGGTACAGTAAGATTCATGTGCATATAAATGTGCTGTGTACTGTGTGGGGCTTGCAATCTAATTCCCCCTTGTGTAAACTGTGTGCTAATTGTTGGAAGCTGTATCCAGGCCAAACTGACTGCACCAGCGGTTATCTCTGTGTGGCTGGGCCTTGCTACGAGGGCTTTGCCAGACTACCCTACCGCACAGAGAAGCGCTATTGATGAGAGACCTGCCCAGGGATCAGCCCCCTGCTTCACGACTGAACAGGAACAATGCCACGGTGAATCGTGTGGGCCTTGCTTCTCCTGGCACCACAGAGGGTGCATCTGCTGTCTCGATTTATCATCCATCCTGTGTCCAGTTTTGGGTATCGTGAGTAACCACCAGCGTAGCCCCCTGCAACTAAATTTAAATCTGAGTGTGCCATCTGATTGCTGTGTTCTTCCTTTCTTTCTTGAACTGAGCCATCTGGCTCCAGATTACAAATAGTGTGGAAATTGCTTTTCCATTTCAGGGCCCCAACCAGCTGCAACGCCGGCCTACCTCGGGCAATGGTCCTGGCTAGCCCACCTTTCCTTCCACCTGGGTACCCAGAGAGTGAGACTGTGGTAGGGACTTTGACTACATGTACAGCTGTGTGATTAATAGGGTAATTAAGCTAATTAACCTGATTTCCCCCTCCCTTGTTCACACCCCTGAATAAATCAGATCTACTCTTTTTCTGCAGTTCAACCAGACTGTGATTCCAGTTTGTGCTCGAAGTATTGTACTGTGCCAGTTGTTCTGTCTAACCTTGTTTTTCGAGGGTCCTCGGGGTCGAACTGGAGACACAGGCTCTGGTGGTAAGTGTAAACTGTGGGGGTACTGGGACAGCATATCAGGGGTATTGTGAAAATAATTATTGTGTATTGTGTGGGCCACTAGCAGGAACCGAGGGGGGTTACAGTGTCCCAGAGGGCTGTGCCCAGGCTAGTTTGACCACTACCAACCCTGACCTTTGGGTGGAGGCGCCCGTTTTAGAACTCAGGCCCATTAACCTGCTAGTCAAGCAGGCAGGGGTAGTAGCCCTTGGGGTAGCGCCACCTAGGGGTTACATCTTGGAGGCACACACTGGGATTAGCGTCCTCTAGTGGCCAAAGGAGGGATTTACTCTGATATGTTCAGTTTTGGTGAGAAAATGGAGGATTTTACTATGCCCAAGCTCAAAATCGCCCCCCCATAAGCTGTTGGTGCACCGAATGATGGGGTGGAGTGAGGCTGAGGGGTTAGATCCACGACAGACCCTCTTGTTATTGGATGTCCCCTTAGGGACCACTAATGCTGGTATTATAGAAGCTGTGGAACATGTCAAAGGTTTGGGCAAAGTTGAAGTGAAGAGATTCAGACCTGTTTGAGCAGACTATGATAGATTTACTCTCATGTAGTTCTCCAGTAGATCTAGAGAAGGTACCCCCTGTTATCCTGCCGGAAGGTACCCAGAAGGGGTGGAGGGTCATTCACCTGCATAGTGATCCAGCTACCCTGGGCGGGTCCCCCAGTATAGAGGGGTTTAAGGACAAGTTGCTCAAACTATGAGCGTCTGACGGATGAACTGCTCAAGAGCTAGTAAAGGTGCTAGACATATCTGAGGAACACACGCCTCTGAAGTCCCCGGCTACGTCTCCTGCTTCTCCTAAGAGTTCCCCTGTAGTCCCCTCCCCCATAGTAATTCAGTTGGTGCATTTGGACTCGTAACCGTAAACTTAGACTTTTGTCAGGCACAGTCCCAATACCTACGGGGGAGGATGACCTGGAAATGTGAATGGACTATGCTACCCTCTTGGTACAGGAATGGCAGTGCTCAGAGGGGGAAAAGAAAAATAGACTTATGGAGAGCTTAAGGGGCCCTGCACAGGAGGACATCCGTTTCTTGCGATCCACTAGCCCAGAGGCTACTGCGGCTGAACACCTCTCTGCACTGGAAGGTGTGTTTGGGAGCACTGAGTCGGGAAATGATTTGCTGTGGAAATTGAAGTCGGCAAAGCAATGGAAAAATGAGAAATTGTCCGCATTTGTTACTAGAATCGAGAGGGCTCTGCAGAGGGCCTACAGGAAAGGAGGGGTGCCAGCTAAAGGAACTGACCCAGGTCAGACTGGACCATATGTTAAGGTCAGCCAGGTACTCCAGCATGATGATGTTAAAGCTTAAACTATGAGACAGGAAGACTAATCCTCCCGAGTACTGTCACCTTATGTAAGAGATTTGAGAAACAAAGAATGATGAAGAGGGTTGGGAGCCCTTTGCTGGGCTTGTTGGTACCTGCCAAACCCCTGAGCGAGGTGATGCAGATGAGATGCAGCACCTGAGGGAGCTGATCAAAGAATTGACAGAGGTAGCCAGAGAACCTGAACTGTATCGGGCACCCCGGAGACAAAAATTGGGGTGGGGGTGCATGTTGTTTCTTAAGAAACCCGGACTGAGGGTAACCTATTGGAGGAAGTACGAGAGTTGAGAGTTCTGGTGGGAGACCTCCTATGAGCCACACAAATCCCCATGCCTGGTGGATGTCCAGAGGATCAAGGACGCCAGTCACAAACCAAAGAGGAACTGCGAAGTACATAGATACATAGACAGTATCAGCAGATAAGGGCCTATGGCCCACCCAGTCTGCCCATTTGAGCTTGTAAGTTCAGTTTATGTTTTCCTAGAAGTCTGTTGCCCCTTACCCCTGACCTCCAGAATTCCTTTATGTCTATCCCATGCATTCTTAAATCCCGTGATTGTTTCAGCCCCCACCATTTCCTCTGGCAGGGTGTTCCACTTGTCTCTTGATGTGCAAAAAACAAGGGATGGCCCGCGGTTCCCTAGAGACCCTAGAGATCCCACATTTTGCTGTCATTGTGGGGAGGATAGACACACCTGTTACTATTGCCGCGCACCAGAGAATCTGAGGAGGGTTACTACTAGACTACTAGCTTTAATTCAACGAAATAGCAACCGACCACCAGGGGGATCAGCTCGAAGAGGTTACTCTTTAAAGGTCACTGCCCAATCGACACCTAGGTCTGCACCACCGGAATGGTCTGAGGTGGTGGGTCCTTCGATTGAGACGACAGTGAAGGTGAACGGTGTACCCACCCGAGCCGTACTTGATAGCGGGTCCCAAGTGACTATCATGTTTCAAGATTGGTATTGGAAGCACCTGCCTGATGTGCCCTTACAACCCTTGGAAGGTTTGCATGTCTGGGGATTGTGTGAAAAGTCATACCCCTACTCCGGGTATATTCGGATCTGGCTGTCTTTTCCTACCTCGGTGGCGGGAGTGGCAGAGCAAGTCGAGACCTTGGCATTGGTGTGTCCCCCTGCTAATTGGGACCAAAGTTCATATGTGTGGGAGACTGGCACAATTATGCTGCGAGAAACAGGGACACTGGACTGGTAGGGCTCTGCAAATTCCCACGCTGATCAAAAGGGCCTGTGAGTTGCAGCAGAAACCCGAGGAAGTGGACCAGGATGAACTGATGGGGGTCGTGTGGAAGAGGGATCCCAAGTCGATGGTGCTAGCCCCTAGTGCCCAGTGTACCCTACAAGGGGAGGTCCGCTTACAGAAAGATGTTAAGAATAGAATATTAATGCTGGATGCGCCAGGCGATGGAAAACTGCCAGAAGGATTGTTGGTCAAGCCCAGTATCTTGCCCGCTTGTGCTCATGCCTGTGCACGGCAGACCATCCCTGATCAATGCGCCATGCCCCGTATACAAAATGCTGTGGACTATTTGAATGGGAGCAAATGGTTCTCGGTGTTGGATCTTTGCAGTGGGTACTACCAGATCCCCATGGCCCTGGAAGACTGTGAGAAAACAGCCTTCATCTGTCCATTGGGGTTCTATGAGTTTCTGAGGATGCCACAGGGGATATCTGGTGCCCCGGCCACTTTTCAGCGATTAATGGAACGTGCAGTGGGGGATATGAATTTGTTGAAATGCCTGATGCACTTGGATGATGTCACTGTGTTTGGAAGTTCATTGAAGGAGCATGAGAGTTGACTGTTTAAAGTATTAGACCGACTGGAGGATTTCGGCCTCAAGCTGTCCATCGACAAGTGCCATTTTTTTCAGACCTCTGTGAAGTATGTGGGGCATGTAGTATCCACCAAGGGGATAGTGACTGATCCCAGTAAAGTTGAGGCCTTGATCACCTGGCCCCAGCCCCACAATCTGAAAGAGTTACAGTGCTTCCTGGGGTTCTGTGGCTACTACCGCAGGTTCATAAAGGAGTATTCCAAGGTGATTCGACCAATCCTGAATCTTACCCAGGGTTACCCTCCCATGAACCGTAAATACAAAAAAGAGGCAACCTTGGGAACAGAAAGAGTATACTTCCGCCCAGGTGAACTTCTCTGGTCTCGCTGGATGCCTGACTGTGAAGCAGCTTTCCATAAAATCATATACCAGCTCACCCATGTCCCCATTCTCGCCTATGCTGATCCTACCAAACCCTATGTGCTGCATACCGACACTAGTCTACAGGGTTTGGGAGCTGTGCTGTATCAAGAACATGAGGATGGTTTGAGACCTGTGGCCTTCGCTAGTAGGAGTCTGACCCCATCAGAGCGAAACTATCCAGTGCATAAGTTGGAATTTCTGGCGTTAAAGTGGGCCATCATTGACCAGTTCCATGAATACCTATATGGGGCAAAGATACTGGTGAAGACTGACGATAACTGTTGACCTTTGTGCAGACTTCAGCTAAGTTAGACGTCACAGGGCATCGGTGGCTTTCTGCATTGTCCACCTATGATTATGCTGTTGAATACAGATCAGGCCTGAATCACATCGATGCTGATGCCCTGTCCCGAAGGCCCACTTCCAAAAGTGACTGGGTCAGGCTGTCTGAACCTGACATTGGAGCACTGTGCCAAAAGTGTGATAAAGATGAACAGATGTCTACGAACACAGTGGACTGCTTAGTAGATTGCTTGGGCCCCTCTGATACATGCATACCAGCTGCGTACTGTCACTTCTCCACTCTATATATTAGTGCACTACCTCAGTTTGACAATGACAGCATTCAGTGGGCTCAATCCCAAGATCCTATGCTTCAGCCAGCCCTTGATGCCCTCCGCGCTGTGAAAGAAGTGTCCAAGTTGCATTCTTTTGATTTGCGAACTGCTTTATTGTTTGAAGAAGGCCCCAAGTTGAAGCTGATCAATCAGTTCTTGTACAGAGAGACAGTAGATCGGGGTGGCCAAGTAGACAAACAGCAACTGGTTCTGCCCACTGCCTTCAGAGATTTGGTGCTGAGGTCCCTCCACAATCATATGGGCCACTTCGGTATTGACCGCACCCTTGATCTAGTATGATCTCGATTTTATTGGACAAGATGGGGGCTGATGTGGAGCACCATACAAGGACTTGCAGTCGCTGCTTGCAGAGAAAGGCCCTGCCTTAGAGGGCTGTTCCCCTTGTAACATTACTACCTGCACTCCAATGGAACTAGTCTGCATAGACTTTTTGAGTTTGGAGCCTGACCAGCGAAACGTTGGTAATGTGTTAGTGGTTATGGATCATTTCACACGGTGGGCACAAGCGTTCCCCACCAAAGATCAAAAGGCATCCACCATAGCCAAGGTGCTAGTGGAGAATTTCTTCATCCATTACGGAGCCCCCCAACGAATTCATTTTGATCGAGGTAGAGACTTTGAGAGTCACTTAATCAAAGAAATGCTCTCTCTCTCTCTCTCTATGGGGGGGTGCGAAAGTCAAGACCCACCCCTTATCACCCCAAGGGAGACCCACAACCAGAACACTTTAATCACATCCTGCTAGACATGCTAGGCACCCTTCACCCAAAAGACGAGCATAAATGGAGCCAGCAGATTAGCATCTTGGTACACGCCTATAATTGCACAAAAAATGATGCTACCGGGTTCTCTCCCTACTGCCTCATGTTCGGGAGAGAGGCTCGGCTGCCAGTTTTGTGGTCTCTCCAGATGGGGTCCAAGCTGAAAATTATCTACAATATGTGCAAAAACTGAAAGCTCAATTGAATCATGCATACCAACTGGCACAGACAATGGCCGCCAAGAGAAACTTAGCCAGTAAAGAGAGACATGATAAAAGAGTAAAGGCCCAAGAGCTTCAAACTGGAGACTGTGTGTTGTTGTTGCGAAATTTGGGACTGCATGGTAAACATAAAATTGCTGACCGATGGCACCATCTTCCCCATGTAGTAGGCAAATTGAGTGATTTACCTGTGTACAAAGTGTGGCCTGAAAACAACTCAGAAGCTGTCAAGACCATGCTCCGTAACCAGTTACTGCCTATTGGCCAAGTCTTGATTGGAGCTGAACCCCCTGAGATTGTTTCCCCTGGACCACAGACTCGGGCTGCTGCAAAAAGAGTCAACCTACCCCAGTGGTCACAGACTTAAGGTTTTCTACACAGCAAGCCCAGGACAATAATGACTGTCAGTCCACTTCTGATGAGAGTAAGTGCAACTATGCTTATGGCCCCTCTTATGAACTGAGTCAGCTGTTTCGAGGTAACCCACGATCAGTTGTGGGGATGAAGCTGGGCCTTCTGGACTGCCGGACCCCCCAGCTTCGTCTTTGGAGCCAATGTTCCCTGAAAGTGAAATGCAAAGTGTCATGTCTGACAATATTGAGTCACTCTGTATAGTGGAACTGATTTGCCTGAGAAAAGGGCCGATGATATGAGTCATTCTGGTGACATGCCAGAGCTTGAAGAACACTGAGTGTGATTATAATTCCCTTCCAGTGCCAGAGTGCCTTCCAAGTGAGCAAAGTGTCGCAGCAACAGAACTTACAGGGCCAGGGGCTGACAGTGCTCCAAGTTCGAACTGTCCTACCCAGGCAGAGGTCCCACTCACACGTAATGAAAAGCCCAAGGCTGAAGCTGAAAGTACAGAGACTGTGGTTGTTCCCCCAGAAAAACTGGCTGAGCAGTTAAGCCTGTGGTGCGCTTTAGTTATGATTCCCCTGGGAGGCCAGTGGATTTGCCCCTCAGTGTGGTCCACAAGGGGGTTTATGTTTCCCAGAGCTCACTGCCCAAACTGAGTTAAGTGCCAATTCCCGGTTGATTGTCCTGCCCTCTAGGTATGGTGCCGCTGCCCCGTCTAGCCCCAGGTTAGCTGGTAGGGAAGGGTTCCCTCTCACATTGTTCAATGTACAGGAAGTTGTTACCTGATTTTGTATGGTAGGATGTGTAAAGTACCTGTGTGTAATATGCCTAATGTCATTTAGAATCGACATTGTACTGTGAAATACAGAGAATGTGTATAGTAAAAGTTGAATATGTTAACTGATGTCTTAGAAGCTATAGGCCTAGCCTGTTAAGGGGATAGGTGTATAGTATGATTTGTAATTGCCATTACTGGGATGTTACCAACTTGACACGGACGCCAAGTTTTCTCCAGGCAGGGAAGGGTGTAACTCCCTACAAATGGGGATTCCCGAAAAGTCTTCCATCAGCTAACCCAAATGCTCACTGCCCGGCGCTATAGCCATTTAAATGTATTGCCAGTGAGTGTCTGTGTGACCTCTGTGCACTGTCGCTTTAAGAGCTGCTAGTGCAGTGAAATTAATCTGAAAGGGGGGGGCCAGAGTGTTGGCATGCTAGAGTCCTGCCCGGGCTACTGAATAATTGCTCCGTTTCTGACATCGCTAATTGTGCAGAGGGAGCTCTGTTGAAAGATGTAACTAATCGCTGAGAATCATTTAGAGTGGCAAAGATATTGTTGTTTGTTCTAACCTGCCTTCTTTGCAGAGAGGGGTTTCTGTCTGTCTCCAGCATTTTGGTTCCGAACTGCCGAATTGGACCAATCAGTACTTAGGGACTCTAAAATAGTGCCTGCTGAAAGGGGCTGTGTGGATTACAAGCTTGGGATTTGTAGTTTTGGACTGTTGGCGCCTTTTTGCAACAGAAGGGAGAGCTTTTACTGTGCTTGACAGCTGAACCAACCAAACCCTTTGGATCTGAGGGAAATCGCCCAAGCTGTCTTCTGGCAAGCCAGATCTAAGTTGGGAATTGAGAGAGAAGCAGCTCATGATAGTCGAGCAAAAGTCTGCGTAGTTTCGAGCGAGAGAACTGTGAAAAGGCCTGATTTGAGGCTTGCAAGTCTGCTCATTATTCTGAGAGGGAGGAGAAAAGTTCATTTGGACTAAATCCGAGGTGGTGAGACTGAGTCCTAGAGCTAGGACCTCTCACGGCCAAAGAGCCTTCAGCTTTAGGGCCCCCTCCTGGTTCAACACATTGCCCCCCTCCATCTCCGAAGCTCCAACTATATCGTGCTTCAAAACGTCCTTACGGAACCACCTTGTTAACACTTGAAGCTGTAATTGCCACTAATCAAAGCCGTACTCAATACTTATGACAAAGCTTACTACTAAGCTGCTTACTCAATACTTATGACAAAGCTTACTACTAAGCTGCTAAGGACAACATAACTCTGGTATTGTTTGCATCAATCCTACCTGTACCAGCTTGTTTGTATCTATGTCTTAAGTTACTGTTATACTGTGTTTTACTGTTATACTGTGTATTTTCGTTTGTCTTACTGTGACAAGGTACCTTTGTAAATGAGTCTATGGCTCAAAGGTTTTCCAAACTGCTGTCTAAATAAATAAATAAATTAAGCCACTGAAGCGCGTCCAGGTTCAACCTGAAAAGGACCGAAGATTTTGATGCATGCAATCGGCCTGTGAGGAATTCCAGCTACTTCTGAGCTCCTGTTCTATGCAGAGACTGTGTGATCGTGACCGGGGAGCATTTGGCCTGGTACTGTAAGATTCATGTGTATATAAATGTGCTGTGTACTGTGTGGGGGTTGCGATCTAATTTACCCTCGTGTAAACTGTGTGCTGATTGTTGGAAGCTGTATCCAACCCGAACTGACTGCACCAGTGGTTATTTCCGTGTGGCTGGGCCTTGCTATGAGGGCTTTGCCAGTCTACCCCACTGCACAGAGAAGCGTCATTGATGAGAGACCTGCCCGGGGATCAACCCCCTGCTTCATGACTGAACAGGAATGACGCTACGGTGAATCGTGTGGGCCCTGCTTCTCCTGGCACCACAGAGGGTGTATCTACTGTCTTGATTTATCACCCATCCTGTGTCCACTTTTGGGTATCGTGAGTAGGCACCAGGATAGCCCCCTGCAACTAAATTTAAATCTGAGTGTGCCATCTGATTGCTGTGTTGTTCCTTTCTTTCTCGAACTGAGCCATCTGGCTCTAGATTACAAATAGTGTGTTGTGCAAATTGCTTTTCCATTTCAGGGCCCCAACCAGCTGCAATGCTGGCCTACCTCAGGCAACGGTCCTGGTTTAGCCCACCTTTCCTTCCATCTGGGTACCCAGAGACTATGACTGTGGTAGGGACTTTGACTACATGCACAGCTTTGTGAGTAATAGGGTAATTAAGCTAATTAACCTGATTTCCCACTCCCTTGTTCACCCCCCAGAATAAATCAGATCTACTCTTTTTCTGCAATTCAACCAGACTGTGATTCCAGTTTGTACTCGAAGTATTGTACTGTGCCAGTTATTCTTTCTAACCTTGTTTTAAAGGGGGTCCTCAGGGTCGAACTGGAGACACAGACCCTGGTGATAAGTGTAAACTGTGTGGGTACTGGAAGAGGATACCAGGGGTATTGTGAAAGTAATTATTGTGTATTGTGTGGGCCACTAGCAGGAACCGAGGGGGGTTACAGTGTCCCAGAGGGCTGCGCCCAGGCTAGTTTGACCACTACCAACCCTGACCTTTGGGTGGAGGCATCCATTTTAGAACTCGGGCCCCTTAACCTGCTAGTAGTCATGCAGGCAGGGGTAGTCGCCCTTGGGGTAGCGCCGCCTAGGAGTTATACAAACATACGAAATTTGCTTGGAGATAAAGGCCTAGAGGTCTATCGAATGTGCAGCTAGCACCCCTTATTCTGCAGCTGCCCCTCCCTCTCACCCTTTCCCTCCATTAACCCTCCCCCTTGCCATGTCCCAGCACCTTTTGAAGCAGTCCACTGTTCTACTGGATACTACTTTTGCCAGTAACGTATTCCACCCAGCTACCACCCTCTCTGTAAAAAAGTGTCTCCTCATCTCCCTCCCTCCTGAACCTTCCTTCCTCCTTCCAGTCTCATATCATGGCCCTGGGTGTCCTTCCCCTCCCTTACTTTGAACAGCTCCTCTGTACCTGTCTTGTTTATTCCTTTCATGTACTTAAAGGTTTCAATCATGTCACCCCGTCCCTCCTCTCTTCCAGTGAGTACATGTTCAACTCCCTCAGCCTCCTCTCATATGGTAAGTCCTCCAGCCCCTTGATCATCTTTGTCATCCTACGCTGTACCCCCTCCAGTAACTTAATGCCCCTCTTCAGATACGGGTGCCAGTATTACACGCAGTACTCCAGGTGCGGTCTAACTAATGACTTGTACAGTGGCAGAATCACCTCCTCCTTCCTCGAGGATATACTTCTTGGAGTGCAACCCAGCATTTTGTTGGCCTTTGCAGCTGCCTTCCTACATTGTGCCGAGTTGTTCATTGACCCTGTAATGAGCATCCCCATATCCTTCTCCTCCTCCTCTGTCTTGGCTAGCTGCATTCCCCCCAGCTGGTAACTCCTCCTTGGGTTCTTCACCCCAAAATGCAGCACCTTGCACTTTTGGGCATTAAACCCCAGTTGCCAGGTGTCTGACCAGATTTCCAGCTTTTCCAGATCATCCTGCAACCCCTGCCATCCCCCCTAGGTCATCCACCACCACTCCCATCTTGGTGTCATGAGCAAGCAGACTGATCTTGCTCTTGATGTCCAGTGATCTGTCTGCAGTGAATATCCCAAACAACACTGGTCCCAACACTGAGCCCTGTGGAACAGCGCTCATCACTACCCTTGGGGATGAGAGCGTCCCACCCGCCACCACCCTCTGTTGCCTTCCCTGAAGCCAGTTTCCTACCCATCTCACCAGCTTTGCACCTGCCCCTGTGCCTTCTAACTCACTTCCCAGCCTCCCATGTGGCACCGAGTTGAATGCCTTACCGAAGTCCAATTACAGGATATCCACTTTGACTCCTGTCCAATTGCCTAGTCACCCAGTCATAGAACTCCACCAGGTTGGTTTAGCAGGATCTGCCACATATGAAGCCATGCTGTCTGCTGTTCTGTAGTCCTTTGGCCTCCAGGAGGGCCACCAGCCTCTCCTTCAAGATAGTCTCCATCAGCTTACCCACGATGGATGTGAGGCTCACCGGTCTGTAGCACCCGGTTCATCCTTGGGGCCACTCTTGTGGAGAGGCACCACATGAGCCATCCTCCAATCCTGAGATACACACCCTGAGTGTAGTGAGGCATTAAATAGGTCTGCCAAAGGTCCCACAAGGACCTCTGGCAGCTCCTTCAGTACTCTGGGGTGGATGCCATCTGGGTCTGGTGCCTTGTTGAGCAGCAGTTTGTAGTGTTGCTATATAGCTTTACTTTCGGCTTACTTGTTTACTGTTGTCCAGTGTCCATCTATTTTTGCCAAACTGTAACCTCCCAGTTTCAACTTGAAAATATACAATTTATTGTCTAATGTACTTTGCAAAAACATCTACTTTTGATTCGGACACTAGTTTGGTGGGTACTGAGCAGTAGGCTGGGGAGGTATAATGTCTGAAAATCAATCCCTTTCTTTTTACAGATTTTTATCCTATCCCAATCCTAGTTCTCAGAAGTCTGGAAATCCGCACTGATCACACTGGTGCACAAATCAGGTGATCGCATGGAACCTAGCAACTACGGACCAATATCCGTCCTCCCTCCACTGTCAAAGGTTCTGGAACGCATAGTAACCAACCAGCTTGTGGACTATCTTGATAAGTACTCCCTGCAATGCACACAGCAGCACGGCTTTAGGAAAAAGCATAGCACGACTCCAGCTCTGCTAGAATTCACTTGCTTCATCTATCAGTCCATTGACAATAGCATTCTGGTAGGAATTTACTAAGGCCTTTGACACCGTGAGTCACAAACTTCTCCTTGACCAACTCACAAAGACTGGTCTCTCACCTAGCACACTAAAATGGTTCTGCAGCTACCTTGCCAACAGGTCACAGGGTGAAGATTTCAAATTCCATCTCGGAACTGCACTCTGTCAGATCAGGCATACCCCAAGGGTCCATTCTGGGACCCCTTCTGTTTAGTATCTTCCTAAACAACCTACAAAAGGCCTGTCATTTAAGGACCCTCCTTTACGCAGATGACGCTTTCATCTTTGCAAGTCACCCTTATCCCACTGTGCTTGAAGACAACCTACAACATGGGTTCTTTGGAGTTGAAAAATGGCTCCAATTCCACAAGCTAGTTCTAAACTACGAAAAAACAAAATTGATGCTGTTCTCATCCTCCTGCCATAAACACAAGTCACATGCCCTTACAGTTATAAATAACCAAGGAGCCCTCACTGAACAAATCCAGCACTTCAAATACCTTGGAGTAACCCTGGACTGCCACCTTATCTATGGGCCACACATTGATATTATTGCTAAGAACGTAAATGCTAAACTAGGACTGCTCTACAGACACAGACGAAGTCTGACCCCAGAAGCACTTAAACTTGCAATCCACAGCTCGGTACTATCTGTTATTGACTATGGCTTGGTTATATATGGAGTTGCCAAAGCTACATCTCACAAAATACTAAATACTTCCCTAAACAAAGCTGGCAGACTTATCACTAGTGCTGGCTACCTCACCCATACTTGTGATCTATTTGCCCTATTCGGGAGGCTCAAACTACAAGACCACATCAAGTACCACTCATGCATACTTGCCAAGCAAGTGGTGCTTGGAGCCCTGCCAAGGGGCATCGCCAGTCTTCTATCAAAGCCTCAAAAGTCACGTCACACCCGGTCCTCTGTCTCTGAACTCTTTCACATTCCTGGGGTTTGGACCACCCAATGCCAGCGACCCTTCCCTTACAGAGCTCCTAACTGGATGAACGGCCTAAGCTGTGAACTGAGTAGCATACCTCAACTTTCCCAGTTCAAGCGTCTCCTGCATCTGCACATCTCGAAGGAGAGTGAGTGTACCTGCTTTAGTCATGCGACTTGTACCTCATCTGGCAACCTGCATTCCCCAGCCTCCTCGACAAGATCCCTGGCTGCATCCTTCCTCCCCTGCTAAATCACCTCTCTCACCTTCCCCCCTACCTGTCACGTCCTGACCCTCCTACTCTGTCCCACTAACTTGCCCACTATGACCCCTGAGTGACTCTCTTCCACACCTTTTTTCCTCCCCTTCCCCTCCCCTCTTCTCTCCCTCCCCCCACACCTCACCATCCCCTCCCTCTGGTCAACTTCTCCTTCTGTGCTTGCCCCCATTCCAACCCATTCTACCCCTTCATGCCTCGCTCAACATGCTTGACAATGCGGCCCGGCTGCCTCCCTCCCTCCTTGTTCTCTGTCCTGCTGCTACTCTCCATCCCCTGACTCATCCTTCCCAATTTCCAAATGGCATTACCCGCCCACGTTTTCACCTATAAAGTCCTAGAATGCCAACTATGTGTCTAATTGCAATCACCTATTTACTATGTATTGTGCTGTTCTACTGCTCGCTGTATTTGATATTATCTGTACATGTTATTGTGCTTTATATTCTGTCTGTTTTGTAACCCCCTCCTATTATTGACATGGAACCTTTGTAAATGAGCTCCACTGTGCTCAAAGGTATTTTCTAATCCTAGATTGAAATAAATTAAAAAAATATATATCCTGAGCCCCAAGTGGTACATTTTGTAATACAGATTTTTACTGCAAGCCTTGCTGTTGTTGTTTAGGGATATACCCTGTGAACAGAAAATATGCTCTGCTCTGGCGGAAGTCATCATCTAGGTGGCAGCCAAGCATTTTTCTCCCCATTTCCCTCCTGCAGGTTTGTGCATGCACAGCATGTCCTTGCTGAAGGAGAAAGCTCCCTGGATTACCCACCATGTTCACTGTTGTGCTGCAACCTGCTACCCATCCTCCCTGGCCAAGGTGTACTGCTTTTTGGAAGCTGCCTATAGCCTGGCCTACCTCCCAACACAGTGCCTAGAGTCTGGTCCCAAACCCGGGTTGTATTCATGGCAGCATGACATGCTGCTGCTGGGCAATCTGAGTGGCTTATTAGTACATTTCTTTTGTGGGGGGTGGTCAAAAAGTGATACGCTATAAATAATAAAATATGGATAATCTACAAACGGATATTCTTCCCTACCTGTAACTCATATGTTTTTTCATACATTCAAAAGATGGAATATTTATTTATCATTGAATACAGGAATTAGACTTCTGCAGAATTCCTCTAGCAGAATGTCCCCCCCCACCCAAAAAAAAAAAACACAACAAAATGCCTTAAATAGACCTAAGGTCTCAGTTTTATCAGTGGTAGGGTAAACAGCAGAGATTTCCCTGGTAAGCTGGTAAGTGCAGAAGGGAGATATTTTCTTCAACAGCAAAGAAACATCAGGAATTAAAACCGTGAATGGTCTTTTATTAGTTTTAAATTTGTGGATGTGTAAAGATTGCATCATAAGAGGAAAAAGTGTTTCATTATTAGGGCTGCTCTGCATAGCAGACCAGCTCCTATTGGGATCAAAGTCAGAACGTGTTCTGCAGCTTTCCCACAGAAATGCATTGGGGGACTGAGATTCACCGTTTTATGCTATCAGTGAGTGTTGCGCCTGCTGTGGCTCCTTGCAGCTGTCTGTAACACTTTCCAAACTTTCGGTTGGCTGCAAGGAGGAGCATGCATGAGAACCTGTTGAGCAGGTAAGGTAATGCTACTCTTGAGAACGTGCAGCTGTCCTAGGTGATGCACTGAAGAAGTCCTCAGGTTGTTTAGCCTAGCCCCCCCGCCACGTTGATGACAAGAATGACAATGAATGAGCTCAGAGAGGAAGTAATAATAAACTGTCTGCACAGATTTGTGAATGGAAAGCTTATCTTTATTGTTGCTGAAAAAAATTAATTTGACCATATAAAACTGAAGTCTTCATGCTGCCAAATTATTGCAATGAAAAAGGACAAAGAATAGCATAGCTGTGGCACCATTTAATGTATGAAGGAACTAGAAAGTCTCTCTCCCAACCTCTCTGTATAATGATAAAGACAGCTTAGTTTCCAGTCAGTCCAAGTAGCCTGGTCATGGACTGGGAAAACTAAGGGGGGGATCAGTTATTGGGGGTCAGGGTGAGGTAATTTGCAAAACAATACTTAACCAACATGACTTTCATACTCATTGTGTCCCAAAGTGTTTCACAAGGCATAGGAGCTCCATACTGGTAGTGCAGGGAATGTAGACTAGAACAGAATATATGGTGCCCAGCATGGCCCAACAGGGAATAAAAACAAAAAGCTGGCGTCCTCTCCCAACTACCTGATGAGTCTGGTGAGTAACCTGGCCCATCAGGGAATAAAAAAAAAACATCTGTCCCCCCTGCCCCAATAACCTGATGGTCTAGTGCCCAACCCAGTCCATCAGGGAATAAAACAGATCTGCCCTCCCACCACCTCCACCAGCAACCTTACAGATCAGTGCCCAACCTGACCCATCAGGGAAGAAAAAAACAAATCTGCCCCCCTTCCCTCCACACACACACACACACACACACACACACACAACTCCCTGACTGGTCCAATAACCCAGTCCAGCCCATCAGAGAATAAAAAAAGATGTCCCTCTCTCCCAGACTTTCTGATGAGTGTGGCATGCAGCTCAGCCTGTCATGGAATAAAAACATCTGTCCCCCTTCCCTAAACTGCCTGACAGGTCCAGTGCCCAACCCAGCCCATCAGGGAATTAAAGAAAAACTGTCCTAGCCAGCCCAGTGGCTTGGAGGGCTGAGGTATCTGTGCCTTAACTCTGCCACGCAGCGACCTGTGTTCTTGGTGTAAGCGGTCGGCTGGGGAGGGAGAGGACTGAACGTCTGAAGGACTCCTGTCCTGGGGAGGTAGGATTGGCGCTTCCGCTGAATGACTGCTTCTGGGTGGAGGCCAGAGGATAGTGCAGGTCTGCAGGGTACCAAAGAAGGGAGGGTGCTGCAGGACTTCTGTGGATGTGCACACACCTCCACGTACGCATGTCTGCCGTGTGCATCCTAGCATCAGGGAAGGGAAAAAGTGGAGGAAAAAATCCCCTGGCTGCGGATGACGACTGACCCTCTGCAGGCTCCGCACCTGGTGACCGGGCAGAACTCTGGAAGGTAAGTCCCGGTGATACTGGGATGATGCCACACTACTGCTGCTACTGGCCTGTTCAGGCATCTCCTCCTTCGCTGACCCACAGCACACTAGCATGGGAGACTGGACTGAGGAGGACCAATGGCGTAGACTTCCATGGCTGTAACTCCCAAGTGCTAGTGATCCCAGCCCCACCGCTTGACTCTCACTGTCCTGCCCTTTCAATCTCTCGGATCCCAGTCTCATCTCTGCACTCTTCCCAGTTTGCACATAGGGATCTCACTGCCATGCACGCTTCGATTCAGTCTGCCACGGAGCAGAATGGTCTGTTGCCCAATCTGGCTCATCAGGAAATAAAACCAAATCTGTTCCCCTCTTGCAAACTTATTGATGGGTCCAGGCCCAACCCAGCAGGGAATTAAAAAAAAAATCTTACTCCCTTCCCCAAACTACCTGATGGGCCAGGCTGGGCAACAGACTCATCAGGGAATAAAAGATCTGCCCCCACACATGGGTCTGGTGCCCAACCTGGCCCATCAGGGAATTAAAAGAAAAACCTGTCCATCTTCCTCCAACTACCTGGTGTGTCCACTGTCCAGCATGGACCATCACATAATTAAAAAAGTGATGCTATGGAGCAGCTGTATATGAGTTTGGTACGGGGCTGGCAGATAAAACTATATTTCTAGGGACATGGATATGTTGTTCATCCACACTTATTGGCAGGTCCCTTGCCGCTTTAAATCTTGCCGGAAGGTCTTCAAGCTGGCTCCTCCCACCCACCCGGGTGGTAAAACTCTCGGCTCCGCCCCATGACGCCAGATCTTCCTTACTGCTTGGAAGCTCAGGTTCCCTCCTTAGCGCTCTGCGTTTTCGACTGGTTCCTGAAAATTTCGGTCTTTGAAATCATTGGAAGTGTGTTTTCTGAAACTTCGATCTTTTCTTCTTCGCTACGGCGATGGCTCAGTCCTTTTCCGGCTCCGGGAGGCGCACGGTTAGTTCCTCCAGGAGAGACTCTCATTCCACATGCGTTTATTGCCTGGACTTGGATCTCGATCCTCAGGCTTGCGATTTCTGTTCTGCCCTTTCGGTCAGCTCTCTGGAGGACCACGCGGCCCGTTCGTTGCTCGGACATCCGGTAGTTTTTTCCGCTCCGGAGATTCCCTCGGACCGGCGGGTGTCCACTTCGACTGTTTCTCAGCAGTTCGATCCTGCCAGGGAGGGGGCGGCTTCTCCTCTCTCTCCCTCGGTTGCGGCGCTTATCCCGCTCTCCTTGGGTTCATCTCATGCAGCTTTGTTCAAGGAGCTTCGTCATTCCCTCTCCTCCAAAGGAGAGGGACCCTGGAGCCCTGCCTCTCGGCCTAAATCTAAGGGGCAGCAGGCGGGGTCTCTTTGTCGGCGGGAGTGGGAAGTTTCCCCCTCCCTCATTGGCCGACGCTCGGCTTCGGTCGAGGATGCAGCTTCGGCCTCTGGCCTCACGGTGTCCCCGTCAGGTCAGCCGGCCAGGACCCCCGTCGATGTTATCGAGTCTCTCGACCCATCTTTTGGGCGGTCTTCTGGTGCCGCCATCCCTCCGCCCCTGGCGGAGGCTGAGGTTCTGTCCATCCCTTCAGGTCGACAGCCCTCAGGCCTTTCTTCCGAGCCGAGGGAGGAGCGGGCGCGTCCCGCTCCTTCCCAGGCCCGCCCTCGGTCCCCCCGAGGATTTGGGTCTCGGTCTTGGTCATCCTCTCGGTCTAGCCGCTCACGCCGATCTCAGCGGTCTCGGTCGGAACACTGAGTTAAGTGGCTTTGCCGTTCTTCCTCGTCCCCCTCCTCGGATGAGGAGCGGCTTCGATGCCATTGGCGTCGTCGTTACGAGGAACTTATGTGGCGACAGCAGTTGTTGTCCGGGTATCAATCGACCCCGATTCATTCTCTGGATAGCAAGCAGCAGCCGCCGCTTGGTCTGCAGCCGTTCGACTCAGTCGAGGAGCCCTCTCCAGGGCCGGTTGCTCGTCCGACCCTCGCTGCCCCTCTGCCTTCGGTAGGTAGAGCACAGGCCAGGCGATGACCTGTTCCTCAGGTTACTCGGTCCCCTCACTCCTGCCCACCCCCGGCGGACAAAGAGTGCCATGGGCCTGCGGCAGCTTTTTGCAGACCCTTCGGAGCCTGAAGCTGGCTCTGCTATGTTTCCTAGCAGGGAGGACCCGGGGTCTTCCCAGGAACATTCCGTAGACGACAGCCCATCGTCTTTGATGGGTCTGCTTCAGCTCATTTCGGAATTCACTGGGATGCAGCTTGAGCCCGTCTCCAAGCGGGCACCTTACCCCTATGGAGATTCTGGACGAGGATTCTCCCTCGGAGGCCTTCCAGTGGCTGAGGCTATCGTGGGCCAGCCTTGGAGCTATGCGTGACCTGCTTCCTGCCCTCGCCTTCGGCCAGGGTGGCTCGAGGTACCCTATCCCTGTTGGTTCTCTGCCCGGTTTCTCGGAGCACCCCTCGGCTGAAGGGGTAGTCACCGACGACGTTTTCCAATGTCTTGGAAACGCTGGGTATGTGGATAGACCCCCTGACAAAGAGTCCAAAAGGATGGACTACATCGGGCGCAAGGTTTTCGCTGCGTCCTCCCTAGGCCTCCGTCAGGCCAGCTCGGCGGCTCTTATGGCACACTGTTCCCACGCCCTTCTGGACACCCTGGACGAGGTTCTACCTCATCTCCTGGCCGAACTGCGGACCATGGTCCGCCGGGTATGGGACCAGGGTAGGGCGGTGGCAAAACAACAGTTCCGGACGGCTCTGGATCTGGGTGATTCCTGTGCCAGATCGGTGGCGGTCGCAGTGGCCCTGCGCCGCAGGGCGTGGCTGAGGTTATCCTCCTTTTCCTTGGAAACCCAGCACGAGTTGGCGGACATCCCCTTCTTGGGGACTGACCTTTTCGGCCCTGGAGTGGAGGGACATATCCAAGGGCCTGAGAAGTCCGATGCCACTCCGGACTCTGTCACTCCCGCCCAGAGGGTCAAGGGCAGCCGTCAGCCTTTGCGTAAGCCCCTTTGCCCCCTGAGCCCTGCGGCTCAACCGGCCCAGCACAAGGGCCAGCAGGCATGTGCTGGGCAGCCTGTGGCCAGTCCAGCGTCTTCCTCCAAAAGGAAGCAGGGAGGCAGGAAACCGAGAGCCCCCTCGGCTCCTTCCCCCTCCAAGTCTGCTCAGTGACGGGCCAAGGGGCACTGCCCCGGCCCCGTTGTCCCAGCCCGGGTTTCCCCATGGGGGACGGCTCCGCACCTCGTTCTGGAGGAATTTAAGGGTAGATCCTGTCGCAGGTTGCAAGCGGTTTCCCCATTTGAGCCGTTGCCCCATGGGGATCTTTGGTCCCCTGCCTCTTGTCGGTCGTACCGACACGCCTGGCCCTCTAGTTAGAGGTGATCAGGAAGGCTGCGGACCCCCAACCCTGGGTTTGTGTCCAGGTATTCCTGGCCTCAAAGAGATGGGGGCTCACGCCCATTCTCCCACACGCCTGGATATTCCATCCTCAGAACGTGGCATGTGGCTGTTTCCTGGGCCTCCAGGATGTACCTACTCCTCGTTCCGTCCATTTCTTGGGAGGCTCCTCCCCTTCTTAGCGGGGGATCTCCTTACAAGTTCCTAGCCAGGCCCTTCTTTTGCTCAGCAGTCTCTGCGGCACTGAAGGGTCTGGACGTAACCCAACCCGGAAGGCAGACTGGTCTCCCGTTACAGGAGCCAAGTGGGAAATCGTGCCTTAGAGGTGAGGCTTCTTCAGGACTAAGCTCGACTCTTGAGTCCGAGCTCGACTCCGGGCGGACAGGGCTGAGGTTCTTCCTCCCTTACCCAGTCGGGTTGGCCGAGTAATTATGTCCTGCCAGGACCTCCTGCACCTTCTGGACCTCAGGGCGGCCTTCCCCTAGTGGGAGGGGCCAGCCAGAGGTCACAGCACTGCGTCCTTTGGACCAGTTCGTGACCACAGCCCAGGAGTTAAGAAAACACTCCCTTCAGACTGTTCTAACTGCGGCAGGAGAACATCCTGTTCGTTCGCCCTGAGTCGGCGGTCTTCTCCGACCGATGCTTCTCGGATGGGTGGGGTGCCCATCTAGGGGAATACAGAGTGCTTCGCCTCTGGTCCTCTCGCGAGTCCCGATGTCCTTCCTGCTCACTGGAGCACTAGGCGGTCCGCTTAGCTTGCACCGCTCGCTCCGTTTGTACGGGGTCTAGTGGTCTAAGTCCAAGTAGGACAACACCACGACCATGTGCTACCTACCCCGCCAGGTTCGGTCGATCCCCTTGCCTCGGCGCAAGGAGGTTCTCCGCATTGGGTTTTTGTGCAGTCGAGGGTTCCCAGCCATTTGATGGCAGGAGCCCCCAATTTCCTGGCTGCTGCCCTAAGCCAGGCATAGGCTGCGCCTCATGAGTGGTTTCCCCTGCCGGAGGTAGCACAGGATCTTCTCCCTCTTCCCTCCAGGGAGAATACGAGGCCAAGACTGTTTTATGCCGGCCCCCTGAGCAAGGCCTGCTGTAGGGGATGCCATCGGGGCCACGAACCCCAGGCCCCTCCATGCCTCTCCCCCATTTCCTTGACCTACGGGCAAGGCGAGGAGAGACTTGGCACAGGTGATGCTGGTAGCCCCAGATGGATTGCCAGCTCTGGTACCCAGCTCTCCTCAGTCTCAGCCCCAGGCTCCCGAGGCGGCTTCTAGTCCGCCCGGTCCTGTCTCTCCTTTTCAGGGGAAGGTTATCCATCTGGACCTTCAATTCCTGCACCTGTAGGCCAATCCCTGTGCAGCTAGGGGCCAGGCCTAGGGTCCTTCGGCAAGGTCCTCGACCTTTCGAGGCGTCCTGCTAAGAAGTCGGCCAAGATGCTCGTCCTCTGGGAGAAGTTCTCCTTTTTGATGAGGGGATAGGGCCTTGCCCTCCCCCGTCCCTGGGCGAGCATTCCGGACCATCTGCGGTCCATCCTTAAACCTGGGCTTCGGCCGACGACCCTCTTGGTGCTTCTGCGGGTCACCCCTGTCTTCCGGGCGCGGGCCAGGAGGCAGCTGGTGATGCGGAGAAGGTGGTCTGGCACTTCTAGGCCTCGATCACGCCTCCCCTTTTGGGGAGAGTATCCCCGTTTCTGTGGGATCCTTGCTGGTATGTGCTTAGTTCATGAGCAAGCCATCCAAACCTTTTGCACAAGTGCAGTTTCCCCCACCTGTTGTGGAAGAACACCTTCTTGGGGCTACTCTGCCATCCAGAAGGTGGGGAGAGTTCCAGGCGGTCCTTTAATCTCCCTGTCCGGTCTTCCACAGGGACTAGGTTGTCCTGCGCCCTACCCGAAGTCCTTCCGAAGGCGGTGGCAGAGTCTTCCCTCCGGGGGTATTGCCTCTGCCGGGGTTTATCCCCATTCACACTTCGGAGGCCGTATAATGCTCACCTACCTAGGGAGCGTAAAGCTAAAGTTCGGGAGAGGTTCGCCAGCTGTTTATCATCTTCGCTGAAGCCGCATCTGGCAGACTTGCAGCCAAGTGGACATGAGCGGTGGGTCACCCCGCATAGGTCTCCACTATAGGCGGGCGGGCATGGAGCCTCCCAGAGGATAAGCTCATTTTTACCCGTCCTTCCGCTGCATCGTTGGCTGCTTCCGAGGATACTCCAGTCCAGGATATCCGCAGGGCTTCTGCCTGGAAGCAGGCTTTACCGTTCCCCTTCCACATCGACTTTGGGTCGCGCCGGGGTGCTGGACGGGGCCTCGGTTCTCCAGTCTTTCTGTAGGGGTGTGCGCCTTGCCTCCCTCCTCCCGCAGAACTGCTAGGAGTCTGCCAATAAGTGTGGATGAACAACATATCCATGTCCCTAGAAATACAGGTTACTCACCTGTAACAGGAGTTCTAGGAATGGTATATGTTGTTCATCCACACGACCCACCCGGCCTCCCCGGCTTTGGCAGAACCTGGCTTCCAACGGGCTAGATCTGGCGTCATGGGAGGCAGTCAGAGTTTTACCACCCGGGTGGGTGGGAGGAGCCAGCTTGAAGACCTTCCGGCAAGATTTAAAGCGGCAAGGGACCTGCCAATAAGTGTGGATGAACAACATATACCATTCCTAGAACTCCTGTTACAGATGAGTAACCTGTATGTCTGGTTTTGGGTAGAGTTGAACCATTGTGTACAGTATAAAGAACATTCTAGGATCGTGGATATGTTGTTCATCCACACTTATTGGCATGTCCCGTTCCCCTTTAAGAATCGCCGGAAGTCTTCAGACTGGCTTCTCCCTCCCACCCGCATGGTATAACCCTCGGCTCTGCCCCATGACACCAGATCTTCCTTTCCACTGAAGATTCAGGTTGCCTTCTTCGTGCTTCCGCATTCTGTAGGCACTGGCTTCAAAACCTTTGGCTATTCTGAAAATTCATCTAGTTAGCATTAGCGATCATGACGATTTAGCTTCAATTATGGAAGACAAGTCTTCCCCTGGATTTCACCGGTATTTGTGTGAACAGAAAATGTGCACTGATCCCCACACCGCATGCGTCTATTGCCTGGGTGTCGACCATGACACCTCGAAGTGCGATTTTTTTTTTTTTTTTGTCTTGCATTTCACCCTAATGTCCTCGATGACCGTCTCACATGCCTGAAGTTGGGGAGGCTGGAAAAAACGGAACCCTCCAGTGAAATGAAAGGAGGCTAGGTGGGCGGTTTCTGCGGCCACGGGATCCGTCGAGCAAATGGAATGCATGCGAGCCTTCGAGGAGGAAGTGGCTCATGCAAGGGAATCTTCCTCTTGGAGCTTCTTTGTTCCACTCAACCTGGGCTCCACCTTCTTGGGTTCCTTCCAAGAGTTGTGCCAGTCTCTTCTGACTAAGAGAGAGGGTCCTGCAGCCATGCACGCCTCTCGGTCCCATAAGCATGAAAAGGACCCGGGATCATCTTCGTCTTGGTGAAGACGTTCTTGGGATCGGGAGAGATCTTGGTTCCAGGAACTGGCAGTCTCGACTTCGGTCGAAATTGCCTCTTCGGCCACTGGCTTCTTGGCTTTGCCTTCTGGCCAGTCGACTGAAGTGTTGATCGACGAGGTTGAAATAATCATCAACCCAATCAACCCATTGTCGCTGACTCCGGTCGATGATTCTGTCAATCGGACTCCAGTCCTTTCCCCGATGAGGAGACCCAGCCCACTGGGAATCCCATCAAGGAAGTGGTCCCCGACCCTGGGAAATCGCCGGTCCCGCTGGTGTCTCGCGAGCGATTGAGTCGGCTCATCCAATCTCGATCAAGGTCTAGAACCCCCTTGACCAACAGGCCGAGGAAGAGCCACAAGCGCTCAAAAAAGAGGCAACGCCATCGGTCATCCTCGTCCTCCTCGGATGAGGAGAGGCTCCAGTGGAAACTCCGTCGATGCTACGAGGACCTCATGTGGCAACAGCTGATTTTGTCCGGGCACAAGCCGACCCCGGCTTCCATGCTGGCCATTACTTGGCTTTCACATCCTGGGCCAAAGTCGACTCTTTCAGAGTTGAATAAGTCGGCTCCCCTGCCCGTGGAGCCAGCGAAACCTCCGGTTCGGCCTAAATCCGTCTCTCCACCGATCGTGGTGGAACCACCACCCAGGCAGCCTGTGGGAGGGGCTTCTTCTAAGGAAGATAGACCAGACACCGGGCTTCCCTGGCATCTTTCAATCACTGTCACCCCAGACTGCCATTAGCAGGTCGAAGGTGACCTGGGCGGTCGACCGTTGTATCCGGGTTCCTCTGATTTGGATGAGACTGGCCTACATTCTCATTCCAGGGATGATGAATCAGCTGGTGGGTTAGAGATGGAGGAAGGTCCTTCGTCCTTTCAGGGCATTCTTCGCCTCATCTCTGAGTCTACAGGGATGTCCCTGGAACCTATCCAGAAATAGGTGAAGTTACCCTCTCATGGACATCCTCAAGAGAGGGGTTACCCGGATGGAGGTCTTTCCTGTGACCGAGGCCATAGTTGGCCCGGCCTTAGAAGTTTGGCAGCGCATTGCCTCCTGTCCAGCTCCATCTGCCAACATGGCCCGCAAGAATGCGGTTCCCATGGGGTCCCTTGCGGGGTTCACAGAGCATCCTTTGGCCGAGAGCCTGGTGACCGCCTCTGTGTTCAGCGTACTGGCAGTTCTGCAGACACTGATTGACCTCCCGAGAACGAATCCAAACTCCTGGATCATTTGGCTCGAAAGGTCTGTGCGGCCTCATCTTTAGGCCTTCGTCAGACAAGTTCGGCCATCATCATAGCACATTTCTCCCAAGCCCTCTTGGGGTCTTTGGGTGAAGTCCTCCTACACCTCCCCATGGACACGCAGACCATGGTCAAGCAGGTCTGGGATCAGCGCAGGGCTGTTGCCAAACAGCAGCTTCAGACAGCCCTGGACATTGGGGATTCTTGTGCCCGCTCAGCTGCAGTTGCCTGTCGTTGTAGGGTTTGGCTGAGACTGTCCTCCTTTCTGGCAGATACGCAGCACAAACTAGCTGATGTGTCTTTTCTGGGCACCGACCTTTTCAGCCCAGGTGTGGCTGGTCACCTTCAGCGTATTGAGCAGTCCAATGCCACCTTGGACGCCACTTCTGATAAAGGTTCTTCGGTCAAGAAACAGCAGAAAAAGAAGCAGCCTTTTCGGCACTCTTCCTCTGTGACACAGCAACCCTCCTTTCAAGGAGGGCAGCAGGCTTAAGCTTGGCGCCCCTGGCCCAAGCAGGGGCCCTACCAGGCCCATAAAGGAGGCCGAGGTTCAGGTCCTGGATCCTCCTCCTCCAAGCCTGCTCAGTGAAGGGACAGGGGCTGCCACCCCATCTCCCATCATGCCAGCTCTGGGTCCTCCCATGGTGGGGGGCAGTTCCGCCACTTTCTTTCCATCTGGTCTGTTATTACCATGGACAGGTGGGTTTTGGAAGTGGTCGGTCAGGGACTGCCTCTGGAATTTGAGCAGCACCCTCCAAGCTGAGCCTGCGCTCCTCGGGAGGAAAGAGTATCCGTCCATACTCAGTCGGCTGTCCAAGACGACATCGCTGAACTCCTCCTCAAGGAGGCAGTAGCTCCAGTGGCAGATTCTCCAGCAGACCCATGCTTTCTCTTCAGGTACTTCCTGGTGCCTAAGCAGATGGGGGGCTGGTGCACCTTTCTAGATCTGCACGACCTGAATTTGTATCTCAGGTCACGCACCTTTTGGACGGTCACTCTGTCCCAGATCATACCATCCTTGGAGCAAAACATGTGGCTCTGTTCATTGGATTTGCAGGATGTGTTCTTTCACGTCCCAGTCCATCTGTCTCATTGGCGGTTCCTCCTCTTCAGAGCCGAAGGGACCGGCCCCACGGGTCTTCAGCAAATGCATCGCAGTAGTGGCAGCCCATCTCAGGCGTTGGGGGGGGTGGTCAGAATTTACCCCTACCTCGACGACTGGCTCTTAGCAGGTTCCACCCAGCAGGAGGTGGAGAGGTCCAGGGACCTGGCTCTCCAGACCTGCTCCCAACTCGGGCTCTTGATCAACGAGGCCAAATTGGAACTCATGCATTCTCAAGTGATGTGCTTCAGCGGGGCAGAGCTCGACTCTCGTCAAGCCAGAGCTCGGCTCACGGCGGACAGGGCGGAGGTTTTCTCCTCATTTGCCCAATCGTTTCTGGTTGGGCAATTGCATCCTGCCTGGGACTTTCTGCTCATTCTGGGTTACATGGCGGCTTACACCTCCGTGGTCCGTTGGGCCTGGTGGCACATGTGCCCCCTCCAGTGGGAGCTGGCCGCCCAGTGGACTCAGCGCCACAGTCATTTCAACCAGCTGATCACTGTAACCCAAAATATGTGGGACACTCTCCAGTGGTTGACCACCCCAGACCGGTTGCAGGAAGGGATCCCGTTTGTCTGCCCAGAGCCAATGGCCGTCCTCATGACCGATGCCTCTCTCATGGACTGGGAAGCTCACTTGGGGGACAAAAGGGCCCATGGGTTCTGGACTCCGGAGGAGTCCTGATACTACATCAGCCTGTTGGAGCTCAGAGCAGTCAGACTGGCACTGTCAGCTGTCGCTCCTCATCTCCGGGGTCAAGTGGTTCAAGTCCAGACAGACAATACCACAACCATGTACTATCTCAACAAACAGGGTGGCATGCACTCCCATCTGCTTTGCTGGGAGGTGCTCCACATCTGGACCCTCATCAGCCTTCTGAAGGTGGATCTCCTAGCCATTCATGTGGTGGGAGCCTCAAACCATCTGTCGGATGCTTTCAACTGCTTAGGCGAGACATCCCACGAGTGGTCTCTCAATCCAGAGGTAGCTTACTGCCTGTTCTCCCACTGGGGAAAACCGATGGTGGACCTGTTTGCCTCCAGGGAAAACACCATGCTGAGACTGTTTCATGCCCACCCCTCTCAGCAGGGCTCGTTGCAGGGGGATGCCTTCTGCCTTCCCTCCATTTCCCTTGATCCACAGGGTGCTCCTCAAGGTGAGGAGGGACAAGGCAAAGGTGATTCTGGTAGCCCAAGGCTGACCGCGCCAGTTCTGTTATCCACATCTCCTCAGCCTCCGTTATAGGCCCCCGGAGTGGCTTCCAGCATGCCTGGACCTGATCTCTCTCAATCGGGGAAGGTATACCATCCGGACCTTTGATCCCTGCACCTCACTGCCTGGTACCTAAGCGGCTAGAATTCCAGGCTTTGGGTCTTTCCAAGGATGTCCTCACTGTGGTGGAGGCAACCAGAAAGGAATCAACCAAGAAATGTTATGCCTTCAAATGGAAAAGGTTTTCCATTTGGTGTCAGGGCAAGGGCTTGAACCCTCTGTCCTGTCCAGTAGCTAACATTGTCGACTACCTTTGGTCTCTATCCAAAGGGGGTCTACAGTCATCGACCTGTAGGGCGCACCTGGCAGCCATCTTTGCTTACTGGACATGGGCTGGTCAGCTGACGGTGCAGGAGAAAGTGGTCGGGCGCTTTTTCAAAGGCCTAGATCACATATCCCCTCCGGTGCGTGAACCTCCACCTCCATGGGATCTACTGCTGGTACTGGCAAAGCTCATGGGCAAGCCATTCGAACCAATGCACAAGTGTGAGCTCTCACACTTGTCGTAGAAGATGGTCTTCCTGGTGGCAGTCACGTCTGTCAGAAAGACAGGGGAGTTCCAGGCATTTTCGGTGGTCACCCCTTATCCGGTTTTCCACTGGGACAAGGTTGTCCTACACCCCCACCCAAAATTCCTTCTGAAGCTGGTGTCAGAGTTTCACCTTAACCAGGTGTTAACTCTGCCAGTATATTACCCTAATTACACCTCTGAGGCCGAGTTCAGGCTCCATACTTTGGACCCGAGACGAGCTCTCTCCTTTTATCAGGAGAGGATTGCGGAAATTCCGGGAGAGGTTCGGCAGCTGTTTGTTACTTACGCTGAAGTCGCTTCTGGCAGACCTGCAGCAAAAAAAAAAAGGACATTAATCTGCTGGAGAAGGTATAGAGGAGGGCTACAAAGATGATAGCCGGTCAGCTGGGCAAGGCATACGAGGAGAGGTTGAGGGCACTGAACATGTACTCATTGGAAGACAGGAGAGAGAGAGGGGACATGATTGGGACATTCAAGTACTTGAAAGGGATAAATAAAGTCAATAAGGAGAGTCTCTTTAAGCTGAGTGGCAACCATATCACAAGGGGGCACAGTCTTAAGCTGGAGGGTAGAAGGTTTAAGAGGGAGGTCAGGAAGCACTTCTTCACAGAGAGGGTGGTGGACACTTGGAATGCGCTGCCAGAAGAGGTCATCTCATTGAATACAGTGGGCAGCTTTAAGAGAGGCTGGGATAGGCATAGGGGGAATGTAAGAATCATGGGTAGGGAGGATGGGAGGAGTGGGGAGGAGGGACGAAAGGACATTAGCTCAAGCTGTGGACCCTGCAATATGAGCAGACTTGATAGACCAAATGGCCTTCTTCTGCTGGCTTCTTCGTATGTTCGTATGTAAAATGGACTATGTAAAATGGACTGTTGAAAGGTGGATTACATCTTGCATAAGTTTGTGCTATGAGTTGGCGGGCATGGAGCCTCCCAAAAGGATAAGAGCTCATTCTGCTCGCCATACCGCTGCATCGGTGGCTACTGCCAGGGACATCCCTATCCAGGAAATGTTTCGGGCTGCTACCTGGAAGTCAGCAAGCACCTTCATTACCAATTACCACATGGACCATGAGTCACGCCGGGATGCTAGTTTTGGGGCCTCAGTTCTCCAGTCTTTATTTCCCAAGTGAGTATTAGTGGGGGGGGGGCTTTGCCTCCCTCCCTCCTCCCAGAGAGAGAACTGCTAGGAGCCTGCCAATAAGTGTGGATGAACAACATATCCACGATCCTAGAAAAACAGGTTACTCACCTGTAAAAGTAGTTCTAGGAGTGGTATATGTTGTTCATCCACACGGACCCACCCAACCTCCCTGGCTGTGGATGCACAAAACCTGGCTTCCAGCGGGCTAAGATCTGGCATCATGGGGCGGAGCTGAGGGTTATACCACCTGGGGGGTGGGAGGAGCCAGCTTGAAGACTTCCTGTGATTCTTACAGGGGAAAGGGACATGCCAATAAGTGTGGATGAACAACATATTCCACTCCTAGAACTACTGTTACAGGTGAGTAGCCTGTTTTTACTGCTGCTGCATCAAAGCCCTACCTTGCAGCACAGTATATAAGAAAATCAGTTAAACAGACATTGGATATGGTGGTCATATACTGTAACTACATTTATAACAGTAAGACTGGTGAGATGGTAAGCCTTGCTATGTATACTTTTTTCCAGAGATTGTGCGTGGCATGATGGCTGGCACAAGTGTTATAATTTACCGACTATTCAACATGTGACTTTCCCTCAACTGTTGTATTAATGATTTTTTTTTTTTTTTTTGGCTAACAAATTAAGAAATTGCCATGTAGGAGGCAGCATAGCACAGTGGTGTAAGGCTCTGAGCTGCAAACCTGGAGACCTGGGTTTGAATCCCACAGCCCCCCATTTGCATATTGTGTGACCCTGAGCAAGTCACTTAACTTCCTTGTGCTCCCAGGTTGCACCTGTAAACAAGCTTTCAGCTTGGTGTGTGTGTGTCTCTCCTGGTTGAAATAAACAAAACCAAAAAAAAAACATTAACATGTATGAGGTATATATTTACAGTGGTAGCCTAATCTTTCACTTTCATAATAGAGTTTACTACATTAAGCTACTGCAATACAACACTTACAGTATCTTATGGCAGTATTATTTAAAATTACTACATTAGCCAAAGTGTTACTTTATTGTGCTTACTTAGCACAGTAAGATAACACTTTCTTTGAATGATATGAAGTAACAGCAAAGTGCTGTACTGCAGTATCTTAATGTAGTAACCTGTGGTAGAGTGGAATATTAGGGTGGCTGCCACTGTCTAGCTAAGATTATATTTGTTATATTGACATTTTACATTTTTAAATTAATAGAATATATGTTTAAAAAAAAAACGCGACCAGCCTTGTTGGCACGGTCAAATCTTGTCTATTTTTAAAACATTTAATAGAGTTTTACCCTTTTAGGCCTTTTTATGTTGCTTGCGCACATGTGCAAGAAACATAAATGCCCTCTCTGATTTTCTTAGTTGTGCCTCCCACTTCCAATGCCCTGCTCCCTTTTGCAGGCGCGGCTGCACCATGCCAATGAATATAGGAGCTGTCTGTGACAGCCCTTCAGATGCAATGGCATACAGTTGAAAGCAAAAAACAGCTGCAATCAGCGGTGGTAACGAGTAGGCAATTTGCTTACTGATGTCGGCAGTTAATTTACATACTGCCGTCAGCAATATGTAAAGTGCCTACACTCTGCATTGCATCTGAAGCTGTCATAGCTCCATTTTTCTCTACCCCTTCCCCCACAAGTAGCACGCTGGGAGCCCACCGCAGCGTGCTCATGCGCTCCCCTGCACACCGTATGGCAGATGGGGGTGCCCAATCCCCCATTAGCTTCACTGCTCCCCCAACAGACTTCCGGTGCCATGCTGGGAGCCCACCCCAGCGTGGCAAAAGTCCATGCAGCTGACTGGGGGTTCCCAATCCCCTGTCGACTTAACTGTGTGGTTTGTAACCCCCTCCCCAAACCCAGAGTTCCACTTGCCATGCTGGGAGCCCACCCCATTGTGGCAGAAGTGCGTATGGCCAACGGGGGTGCCGTATCCCCCGTCGTCTCCACTGGCCCCCCCCAAAAAAAACCTTCCAGCTGCCACGCTGAGGCCCACCCTAGCGTGGCAAAAGTCCCACGTACTCTGAAGAATAATAGAAACACCTGTAAAAAAAAAAAAAAAACTCTCCCTCATTGACTGTCACCCCTCCCCAACCTGCACCCACCCTCTGCTTTAGCCCCCACCCCATACTTACCTCCGGAGGCCAGCTAGATCTTCTTGGACCGGAACACGTCTGCACTCTTCAAAGCTGCTGACAACTGAAAGAAATGCCGGTAAGCTGTATAAGTATAATGCAATAAATGTTTTTTTATCAACTTTGGTGCATATCTCGGCCATTTTTGTGAATTTTTCCACCAAATTTTCAACATGGGGTTCTTGGGGACCCACCTCATGAATTTAGTCATTGTTATTTTGTTATTCGGTCCCGAAAGGTGATTTCGCAGTCACTGCGCTGAACCACCTTTCGGGACCGAGTAAAGAAAGGACAGTGTCACAGTTCATGAGGTAGGCTCCCAAAAACCCTATGTTGAAAGTTTGGTGAAAGAAATTCCCCAAAATGACTGTTTTACGAGGATGCGTTGCACAGTTCCTACGCACGCTTGTAACTTTGAGAATTTTTAATGTTTTCAGTCCAGATTTTCAACATTGCCATTTTACCACACCTCCTTATGAACAGTATAGCTGTCATTTTTCATATCATGCCCAAAATGTGTTTTCGCACTTTAGCACGGTTGGTGTGCGAAATCAGTGTTTGGGACACATTAAGAAAATCACAGTGACACTGGTCATGAGCAGAGGTGGTAAAATGGCAATGTTGAAAATTAGGTGACAAAAATCCATAAAATGACTCTGTCACGAGCGTGCATTGTGCAGTTTCCACGCACCCTCGTAAGTTCACGAATTTGTAATATTTTCAGTCCAGATTTTCAACACCGACATTTTTCTACACCTCCTTATGAACATTACAGCTGTCATTTTTCACATCCTGGCCGAAATGTGTTTTTGCACTTCCGGCGCAGTGTGGGAATTTAGTGTTCGGGATAGATTATAAAAATGACAGTGACACTATACATGAGCGGAGGCACAAAAATGCCTGTGTTGAAAATCTGCTGTAAAAAATCCCCAAACTATTTACATTACGCGTGTACCTTGCGCAGCTCCTATGCACTCTCATGACTTCACCAGTTTTTGTATATTTTCACTCCAGATTTTCAATAATGCCATTTTTTATACCTCCTCATGAACAGTACACCTGTCACTTTTCACACCCTGTTCGAAATGTGTTTTTGCACCCGTGGCACCAAATGGTGCAGTTGCTCTGCAAAATCACCTTTCACGTAACGAATTGATAGTGTCACTGTTCATGCGGTGGGGTTACAAAAAACCTATGTGGAAAACTTGGGAGTAAAAATACCAAGAAACTCCCAGGGCTTAAGGGTTTTCAACCATAATGCCCTACCTTGTAGGGACTGACAGGTGTCAGGGGTGTGACTTGGGACTGTCTACAGTAATGCTCATGCCATTTCACCCCCACCCCTAGCCTGCAGCCAGTGACAGACATCGAGGTGCACCTTGGACCCTTTGTCCCCAGAGTTCACCCCATTCTCATATACTGCACCCATTTCAGTGTATTTCCTTATGGAATGAGGTGAATGTAAAGGCAAAACACCGCAAGGCACACCTCAACACTTGTCAGTGTCTGAAGGGTAGGGTGAGGTGAAATGTCATGACCGTCATGGGTGTCGACCCAAATGCACACCCCAATGTCTGTCCATCTCTGCAGAGTGAGGGTGGAGTTGGCGTCAGTTCAATACTTCCGTGCTATTCCTATACTGCATCTGTCTAACTCCTGCACTTCCATTGCTAATGCCAGCAAGCAAACATTCGGCATTGACAAATGCTTGTTAAAAGTTTTCAGAGTAAAAGTGGCAGCTGTGTTTGTGATGATAGTCAGGGATTAATGAAGTGTGTCATGAATTCAGTATGTGTTTTACCCAAATTTTAAATCCCACTGCCTGTAATTGTTTCAACCCATGCATTTCTAAGGGATTAAAATATATTGGTCTTATTTAGCCAGTCAGTAAGCAGGACATTTCCAAGTTTTTGCCTTACACAATGACTTGGGGAAAATAAAAGTACTGTAACAAGAAAAACAATTCGAGACCATCTCACTCACCAGTAATTTATTTTCACACTTTTTTTATATCAAAGCCTTATTTCATTAAAGTATGTATTTATATACACTAACATTTTGTAACTTTACAGTTACTTCCTCAGGATTTAGGCTTTCTGTAAATTTCTAAAGAGAATAAAATTAATACTCGTCAGTTAAGACTGCTCGTTTTTATATAAAAATGTTAAATACTTAATGAATTAAACTTTTCTTACAAGTAGCTTGTAAATAATAGTGAGTGTTTGCAATGCAGTGCCCTTTATTACATTCATTATCTCCGTAAGTTCAGTTTTTTCTAAATCTATTCAAAAAATAAAGATAACTATTCAATTTATAAACCCAGTAGTTTGTGTTGATTTATGTATGTGCCATAATCCAGAAATACCTTCAAGTGCTGTAGGATGTACACCATTTATAATAATCTTTCCCATTGGTTCACATGTCAGTATCTAAAAATAAACCATTTAAAACAGTATTGTAAATATCCAAACCGTTGGTGTTTAATAAATATGTTGCATAAATGTGTTCACTGTACATACTCATTTTCTGTACCCGAATATCATACAGACAGTGACCATGTTTTAAATTTCTGGATAATGCGCAGGCATTGCTCTGTTTTATTCTCATTATACTGTAATTCTGCCAGCTCTCATAGTTAATAGAAAAGATGTGAAACAGTTGATTCATTATACCATTACAATATATTCTTGTCTTACCACAGCACTATTGTTATAATGATATTACTCTTACAGAGGTACTCCTCTGTGGTGATAGAGCTTTTTAATTATTTCAGGATCCACATTCCAGAGTCATTTTTTTTTCCCATTGGGGAAATTAAGCAAAGTCATTAGTCAACTGGATTAAAAGCTTTGATTATCGGATTTAAATTACACTCTTCAGCTCCCTATGACCTAATCACTAGTTATTTTTTTCTTTTAAAAACTATTTTCTAAGTGCAGTAACACACTCTGGGGCATACAGTAGTATTGGTATACTGTGTGTAGACATCATGGCTTTGCATTATGCCTTACAGTGCACCCAAGGCATCCGTAACTAACCAGTTCAAATGTACTTCCATGTCGTGTTATTGCTTACCTATTGCTGACTTACAGGTAGCTAGGGAAACGAAACATAAATATGTTCACTGTACACCAAATTTTTTTTTTTTAAGTTGGATTTATCAGTACTGATCTGTGCCAAAGCTTAGCAGCTGTTTCATGTATGGAATTTATACTGAACAGTCCTTAGTAAGAACATCAAATAAGGAAAAGGAAAGAAATTTAATTTTTGTAACACTTTCGTACAGTGCCATGTACAGTTTGCAGTGCTCCGCTTTGGTCTATCCTCCTTCTCCTCCTCCCATGCCATTGCAATAGGCACATCTACACAACACCTGTCAGCACCAGTGCAGGTTGTGCTTGAGAAGGGAAGCAGATGGTGTTCGGCGACGTCAGTAGTAATGCATCAGATGATATGTGGACTGCTGACATCACACTCTCTTGAAGGTGATGCACTGTGGGGATTCAGGGGACTCTTCCCTTATTTGGACATTTTAGACATGTATTTCATTGCCTGTCCAGATTGTATGCATGTCTTTTTTTCAATCCATTTTCATCTACAGATGTCTCTATCTCAGTTTGCTTCCCCCACACTTGACACCGTTCAGCCTTCTTACTGGGCCCTATTAATTAGTTCCATTTGAGGACTCCTCAGCTCATTCACTCCAACCCTGCCTTTTCATACCCATCATCACCTTTCTGTTTTCCAGATTCTATTCTTACCTTGCCTGTTATCATTTTTTCCCCTACAGCCTCACCATTTTTTCTTTCCTCACATATATATCCCTTGTTTCCCCTTACCTTTCCACTAACTTCGCTTTTGTCTGTTTTAGATAATTTCTGAAGAAGACCTTTGGTCGAAATATCGATTCTAACTCTGTTGTCTATTTTCAGCATGTACATAATATTACCGTTTTGTTTTCAGATCACATGCTAATGCAGCTCCTTTTTTTTTTTGTTCTCACATTGGCATAATATACTATCTAAAGAAGAAAAATCAGCTTCTGTCCAGATAATCCGCAGCATAAACAATAGATTATTTTATTTATTGATTTTTTTTCTTAGTAATTTTGTTTATGCTTCCCCGTATAGGCCGTATTATCCTTATCCGACCCACCCAGCCTCGTCACCTAGCATCCCAGGGACTTAGATCGATCTCCGTTCTTCCACCATGACTCCATGCCACCTCCAATGGCAGGGTTGGCAGACCCTCTTATCTACCAGAGAATGGATCCTGTCGGACCCCTCTGTCTGGGATTTTCCCTCCTGGTTTTCTCCCCAGGAGGCTGGCTTTGGGGTGGTATGCTAGCTTGCACATAATTTACTTTACTATTTAAAACTGTCAGAAGATCAGTTACTGAATTACCACTGTACTTTTCACTGAAAATTTGTAAGCCTTTTTTTTTTTCCATATACAGTGCTCCCTTGCTATAAGACCCCCGTTATAGCGAATCCCAGATATAGCAAACAGCTGTGATGGTTCCCATTGTTTTCAGCTTAATCCTTAGTAGGTGTTAATGAGTAAAAACAATGCAATCCATCACAGCTGTTCCTGTCATATTACCAATCTTTCTCTTTCAGCCTTTCTGCTTCCTAATGTCCCTTTATTTAAGCCCTTTTTGCTCAATAGTTATAACAGCCATGTTTAAAAAAAAAAAAAAGTGAAACTGCCTCACGTTGTGCTCATGCTTCCGTTCCTGCTGCCACTGAGTTTGATGCTGCAGCGTGTTTGCCCAAAGGAGAATGAAGTCACTGGCCAGAGTAGAGTGGCTTACTTTTTCACTTAACCGCCCTGCTATAGAAATTGCTGAGTGAGAGTGAGAGCTGAAACATGCAACCAGACAGAAGTGAGAGAGCAGGGACCGGCGATCTGAAGAGCAGACCTGCAACCTGAGGTAAGTGACAAATGAGCTCCCGAATATAATATTATTATAATACAGTATTAGGGAATATTCATGGCTTACAATGTTTTTGTGGTTTACTGCTCTTGGGTGCTATTCTTCCAGTCTGCCCTCTCATGGGCAATGACCGAATTAAACAGTAAAACTTGGGTCCTTCCTTGTAATGAACCCTCGCTGTGGCGCACAAATCGGCTGGACCCTGAAGTGTTCATTATAATGACGGACCACTGTAAGTGTTTTTTTCTCCTGAACTGCCCCCTCAGTTCGACTCCCTAAACCGATCACCTGGCTTCTCAAGGGCTTACCTTCGTACAGTCTTTCTCTGCCATAGGACTGTGGGAGTTGCCCAGTCAGCGGTTTTGAGCCTGCGAGGGGTCAGTCATCATCCTGCAGCCAGAATTTTTTTTCTGCCAATTTTTTTGCATCGGGCCTGCAGGACATGCAGTGGGCAGGATGTGAGACCTTCACCTCCGTGAAGAAGCCCTCGGCACCCTGAACATGGGATCCCTCCCCTCTGTAGGTGGCGTGATTGCACTGCCACCTGAACACCTTCAAGGTGGCAGTCAAGCAGCGGGCCTTAGCAGCCTTGCTCCCCAAGGAAAGAGAAGCAGTCTTATGGATGTTCAAGCCTCCCTCCCGGGACAGTCACCAAGCATCCCATGTCCATTTCCAAACATGGGTCGCCAGCCTGGCAGGAGGTGAGGTGCACAACACCTCAGCCCTCCACGCCACTGGACCAGCCCAGAATTTTGATTTTCAGAAGTTGAATATGAGGTTTCAGTATCAGCTATCTGAAAAACGAACACCAAGAACTTGAAGGTTTCCATCCTGTCTCATCTCTCCCTTCTGGCCTCCAGCGAATACATGTTCAGTGCCCTAAGGCAATCCTCATTGGATGTGTTCTGCAGGCCAGGAATCATTTTTGTTACTCTATGCTGCACTGTTTCCATTTTGTCCCTACCTTTCCTCAAGGGCTCCAGAATAGGGCACAGTACTCCTAGTGTGGCATTACCAGTGATCTATATAGAGCTAATAATACCTCCCCAAATCCTCTCCCAGTACACCCCAGCATCCTGGTTGCTTTCTGTAGGGCCATGTTACATTGACAAACCACGGCAACACTTCTATTGGCAGCATTAACAAGGAACCCTAAATAAAGAAAAGTTGGACTATTTCAAAACACACAAACAAAACAGTACACTGGGGTCATTAAACAGACTTCACACATGCCCAGATTTACAGTTATATTAAAAAATGTAGGCTGACTGGTGGCTAAGTAGGAAGCACATTGGGCTATATGCTAGCAACCCAGATTCAAGGGCAGACATGGATACTGGCGCAGGCGGCTGAAGTAGCACCGCTGTGTGAAATCACTTACAGATCAGGGAAATATGGCCCGTGGTTCCACTGCTACAGCAACCCCTATACTGGACTGTAGAGCTAGCTCCTTTACAGAGAGAGTCTGTGTGCATGCACACTCACCAGAGGCACCTGTCTGTGCCATATGGGGGAGGTGGGAAGATGGGAGAGAAATTGGGAAAGACGTGCACTTAGCCAACTAAATACAGATGCTGGCACTCTCAGGCTGTACCAGATGTAGATTCCCATTGACTGCAATGATGGTGGGAGCAGCAGATAGGGTTGGGAGCTAAGTGGCCTCAGAACCTCAACTGAGGAGCAAGCAGTGGCTTGGGGACCAAACAGTTGAATTTAAAAAAAAAAACAAACAATTTATTTGCAGTTTAACTATATCATATGTCTGTGTAAGCTAAAGTCATCTAGCACTAGTAGCTTGGTGTAATTCTGGATGACGCCTTATCTTTTGTCCCCCCCCCATGTTGACATTTGGGTGGCCACAGTTTACAGAAGACTGGGTGCCCTGTGCCATAACCAGAACGGTCTCACTGGGGATGCTAGAAACGTTATTGTGGCCAGCTCCATTCTGTCACGTCTTCTTTTTTTTTTCCTTCTCTTTTTGCCGTTGGCCACAAGTGCCTCTGCACCTTCCGGCACATCACTTCCTCGCTCTCCTCCCCCAGCCGATACCCCCTGACTTACCCCTTCAGGGTAGGGCCGATGCCCGAGTCCAGCCTGTCTCCTTTGGGAAAGGTGCCGGTAATGATCGTCATGGCCTCCCTGGCTTCCCCCCAGGGAGGGGTTCCGGGTAGGACGGCACATCGGAGCCGTAATTAGTCAGCGGGGGGAGGCAGAGCAATGAAGGTCATGGTGCCAGGCGCGTGCGTCATCTGCGGTGGCCAACAAGGTTTATCTGGCTTTACCCCAGGGTCGGGGACGTGCAATGATAACTTGCATCTGCCCCACCCCTCTTGTAGTAGGCGCCGGTGCTTGTGATTCCCCTCGGCCTCCGCCAGGGGTCCTTTACATGCTGGATGTACACCCAACCCTCCCCCGGAGAAGGAGAGCAGCTCTGAGGGCACTCAGTCCTTCTCCCCCCGGCTGGCCCACCAGCTCCCTCAGTCCATTCCCAAACCCAGGTTGCCGATGTTGCAAGCAGAAAATCAACTGCTGCGCCGGCAGGCCGGCTCCATTCTGTCACTTCTAACCCCAGGAAGTCTTACTGTATGCTGACATATGCAGTATTGTCCCACCATAGAACTGCCCTGGAGCTGAAATGGTTGATAAAACCTATGTAAATGAGAGAATGCTAGGCTTAAGCTCGGTTTTCAAACCACCGTCCCTGGTAAACATTCCATCAACCGTCAGATTCTTCACTCCACTTGACTAGTCGGACACCTCGGAGAATCCTTTGCATCTTTTTCAAAAGTCGCGATGATTATCTTGGTTTTCTACCGCTTTAAGTTTAAATTTTTAAACCACTGTCTCTGGTTCACAAAGTAAACTAGTTTAGATAGAAAGAATTGGGTAAGTCCTCGGATTCTGTCCGGTTCTCCGGTCAGGAATTGACATTTTTCTTCCTTTTTTCCTTGTAAGTCAAAATTTCTTTTGATGAGGACATTTCTGGGCTAAACCCCGGTTCATTCTTTGGTCCTTAAACCGACCAAAAAAAAAAAAAGATATTTGTTTGGGGTAGTTGGCCATGTCTCAGATGCCTAAGAAAAGAACTGGCCCTACTGGTTTTCAGCACTGTACCAAGTGCGGGGAAACATTTCCTAAAGCTGATCCCCATTTGATGTGTGTTTTCTGTCTCGGGTTTGGCCACTTAGAGACAGATTGCGAAATTTCCAAGAATTTCCCTCAGGCCACGCTTGACAGGCATTTGAACCAGCTGAGGGAAAAAATGTCTGACATAACCGCTGAACCAGTTACAGACAAATCTTCTACTTCCAAAAAGTACTGCTGAACTGGGAGAAACACCCTCTGACCAGGGTGCCGGTTCACAGACAAAGAAACGTGCCGCTGAATCGGCAACCATGGGCAAGAAAAAGAGAAACACACAGAACCACAACTGGTGAAACCATTGGCTCCTACCGCAGTGGAGATAGCTAACACTATACGGATTATTCAGTCCCTTCAGTCTCCTCCGGTTCAGGTTCCATGGTCCTGGGTTAAATTTCTTGCGGTTGTGCTCCCAAGTTCTCCCTCTGGTCCTGATCCTGGTTCTGAGTTAATAGAAGAGGAGAGGGACTATGGATTTGGGGAGGAGGAAGAAGAAGAGGATTATGGAGAATTGATAGAACTGGAGGTTTCTCCTGACCCTCATTGTCTTGATTCCCCTGACAAGGGATCTGAGGACTTTACCTCCCTGTTTGCCTTTATGCAACAAATGGCTCAGACCTTAGACCTCCCTACTCAAGAGGCAACAGATGAGGAGGAAGAGGCTGATTTTGTGGAAATGATGAATAAAAAGTAGCTTTTTCCCATCCACAAAACCCTTAAAAAACATGTTTTCGAGGTTCTTCAAACACCTACTTCAATTCCTCCAGTTGATAAAAAAAAGAAAAAAAACTGGATAGGAAGTGCTGGATTGCCAAGTCTAGTGCAGAATTTTTGTTTACAGACCCTTATCATGAGGGTGTTGTGCAGGCTGCAGCCTATGACAAGGCTGGTATACCTGGCATCCCATCCTCTTGATAAGGATTCCAGGAAAATGGATTCAGTGGCCAGGAAGTCCTGCCTGGGCTCCTCCCTAGCCATTAGAGAGGCCACCTACATGGCTTATGTGGTCAGATTTCAAAAAAGCCTATGGAGTACAGTATCCAAAATTGCAAAATCCTTCCCAGAACCAATGGCAGCTGATTGGGCAGAGGCTGTTGAAAGGGGTGTTGAAGCATCCAAGTTCTAGTTTAGGATGGCTGTAGATGTCACTGACACTGCAGCCAGGCTTATGGCTACCTCTATATCTCTCAGAAGATTTGCATGGCTGAGAATCACTAACTTATCGCAGGACACTCAGTCAGAATCTTTGGATTTCCCCTGTGACCCTTCATCCCTCTTTGGCCAACGGACCAAGGCCTAAATGAAAAAGATTGATGAATACAAGGTAGCCTACAGGAGTGCAGCAGCCAAAGGAAAGGCAGCTACTTCCCAGAAACAACAGCTTAGGGCTGGAAGAGCATGAACTTATTATAGGCTTTTCTTTCAGACCCAGGCCCTTCCGGCCTACCAACTCCAGAGGGGTTATTTCAGGGGCAGAGGTAGAAGGGATACTGGTAGGACAGGTCCAAGCTCTCAACCAACCCCACAGGTGAAGCAGAGCCCCTGAAGTATCTATCAGGGTTGCCTCTCCTCTCCCTGTAGGGGGCAGGCTCACCCACTACCTCCAAGCCTGGCAGTGTATAACTATAGACAGGGTGGTTCTGGAGTTAGTGGGCCAGGGCCTTACCCTCAGCTTCATGCCTTTGCCCAAGCTGAGGGCAAAGGTCTTCAGTCCTCTCTTCCCATCAGAATCCTAGCTTCTGGAGGAGGTAAAGAAACTGTTACTGGTCAAGGCAGCAGAATCAGTTGCACCCCTAAACTGGGGGAAAGGGTTTTACTCAAGGTATTTCCTAACAGTAAAAATGACAGGAGTGGGGACCCATTCTGGATCTCAGACAATTAAACAGACATTTAACAAAATTAAAATTCAAGATGGTCACTCTGGCCACCATTCTGCCTTCACTCAGGCAAGGGGACTGGCTAGCCTCACTAGATTTCAAGGACACCTATTTTCATATCCTCATCAGGCCATCACACAGAAAGTTCCTCAGGTTCAAGCTCAAATCAGGCCATTATCAGTTGAGAGCAATGCCCTTCAACCTCTCTTTGACTCCAAGGGTATTTACCAAGTGCTTGGTCACGGTAGTGGCACATCTATGAAAGCAGGACGTCACAGTTTTTCCCAATCTGGACGACTGGCTGCTGGTGAGTCTGTTCCACCAACAAACCTTGGATGCCCTAGCTCAGGCTCAAAGCCTCCTTCAGTCCCTAGGGCTCCTTCAAAATTCCAAAAAGTCAGTTCTGGTCCCAGTTCAGCTTCTGGATTTCATGGCACAGAGCTGGACACATTGAAAGAAAAAGCCTTCCTTCTACTGGCAAGGGTGGACACTCTGGTACAGCTGGACAGCTCCTTCCTGTTATCCTGTCCCTGGCCAGCAAGGCACTTTCTCTAGCTGTTAGGACACATGGCAGCTTCCACAGCGGTAGTTCCAGGAGCAGATTTCAAATGAGGGACATTCAGTTTCACCTCAGATCTTATTGGTAACAAAAAAAGTGCCAGTTGTCTGCTCTGGTACCAATCAGCAGATCTTTGCTTCTGGCCCTGCAGTGGTGGCAGGACAGAGAAAACCTAAGACAAGGAGTTCCTTTCCTGCAACAGCTTCCCTCAAGGGTTCTGATCACAGATGCCTCCCTCCTAGGGTGGGGAGCACACACAGGAGACCACACAGCTTATGTCACCTGGACCAAAAAGGAGACCCTCTTTCACATAAACCTGCTGGAGCTCTGGGCAGTGCGCTTGGGGATACAATCCTTTGCTTCAGAGCTTGCAAACAGGGTGGTACAAGTCAGAACAGACAATACCACCACAATGTACTACATAAACAAACAAGGAGGCACCCGGTCTTCCCCATTGTGAACAGAAGCCATGTTACTATAGAGGCTGGCCTACTCTCTGAACCTGTCCCTCATAGTTGTGTACCTACCAGGGAAAGACAACACCCTAGCAGATGCACTGAGCAGAATCAATTAGAACCATCATGAATGGACTGTGAACAGACAGGTACTTCAGACAGTGTTGAAGAGGTGGGGAACCCCGGAGGTGGACCTCCTTGCTCACCCAGACAATCATCAGTTGCCACAGTACTGTTGCAGACCTCCAGCAATGGACACAGTACCAATGGATGCACTATTTTTCGATTGGACATGGAAATTATTGTATGCATTTCCTCCCTTTCCTCTACTACTCAGAGTTTTGAATAAACTCAGGTCTCAGCCAGCAACCATGATCTTCATAGCCCCAGACTGGGCCAGGCAATCATGGTACTCGCTGCTTCTGCTTCTGTCTGTCAGCAAGCCAATAGCTCTACCGTGCAGGCACAGTCTCCTTACTGCCTCACAGGGCCGAATTCTCTATCCCAACCTGCAATTTGTCAAACTCAAGGCCTGGTTCTTGAGGACATAGAATTTGCCAGCCTGGGGTTTTCAGAGAGGGTACTCCAGGTTCTTAGGAGCTCCAGAAAACTTTTCACACAGCTAACCTATTTCTCATAGTGGAAGAGATTTTCATGCTGGTGCCAGCAACAAGATGTGGTCATTACCCAGACAGGTGTGCCCCTGGTACTGGATTACTTGGTACACCTCCATTCCCTTGGTCTTAAGCCCTCTTCACTAAAGGTTCACCTAGCAGGAGTTTTGGCCTACCTTTCAGTTGGCAGAAGGCCTTCTTTGGCCTCTGAACAGGTTTTCAAGAAATTCTTTAAGGGGCTTCTGCACCTGGATTCCCCACACATAATCCACCCCAGGGTGGGATCTTAACATCTATATTGGTAAGCTGATGTAGCCACCCTTTGAGTCCTTGTCATCAGCAGAGCTCAAGTATGTTACTTGGAAAACTGTGTTCTTAATAGCCATTACTTCAGCCAGAAGGATCAGTGAGTTACAGGCCCAGTGTACAGATCAGGACTACATTTCCTTCCATAAGGATATGGTAGTCCTAAGAACAAACAGGAAGTTTCTTCCTAAGGTGGTGTCTGATTTTCACCTTAATCAGTCTATTTACCCTGACTGTCTTTTTTACTGATCATTCATGCTCAGGCAAACGCAGATTGCATAGCCTGGATGTCAAAAGGGCTATCAGTTACTACCTGGAGTACACCAAGGGTCACAGGGAGAACAGAAACCAGCTACTCCTTATTTATGGAGTGGTAGGAAAGGGCAGACCAGCTTCAAAGAGGACCATTGCTTGCTGGATTGTGGCCTGCATTCAGTTTTGCTATAGCAAAGCTGATAAAGAGCTTCCTGTGGGCCTTCAAGCCAATTCCACAAGGGGTACTGCTACTTCCATAGCAGCCTCAAGGGACATCCCTTTATTGGATATTTGCAAAGCAGCTACCTGGAAAACTGTGCACACGTTTGTCAAACATTATAGCCTGGATTTACAGACCAGGAGTGATGCTAAGTTTGGCACAGCAGTACTGCAGAGCTTGTTTCCTAAGTAGGTTCTGTGCCCACCTCCAAAGGCACAGCTTGGGTAGTCTGCATATGTCAGAATACAGTAAGATTTCCTGGGGTTAGAAGAAGACATTACTTACCATAGTAATCCTGTTTCTTCCAAGGGAATCTTACTGTATTCTGAGCTCCTTCCCTTCCTCCCCTTCTAGAACCTGGGAGCACTGAACTACAGCCTTACTGTTGTGAACTCCTGGGCTGTTTTTCACTTAGGATATCTGTGACTTGAGTCTTGGAGATAATGCCTATCATTAAGAGGATGATAGGGGGGGTTGGGAGTCTAATGATTATTATTACTATTTCAGATTAGCATTAGTTAATTAGCTTCCTAGGAAAGCTTCGTTAGAACCTGACGGTTGACGGAATGTTTACCAGGGACGGTGGTTTGAAAACCGAGCTGGAGCCTAGCATTCTCTCATTTGCATAGGTTCTATTAACCTTATCAGCTCTGGGGCAATACTATGGTGGGACAATACTGCATATATCAGGATACAGTAAGATTCCCTTGGAAGAAACAGGATTACTGTGTTAAGTAATGTCTTCTTATAGATTATGGCCTCACTGTCTACGCAGCTGCCTGTGACATGGTCCTAAACAGATTAAAGCTAATCTGTAACAAGGTGTGTCACTTTGTACTTGGTGCAGATAACCGCACTCCTAGTTGTACCCTTTACGTGCTCACTAGCAGGCTGCCTTTACCCAGAAGAATAAAGCTTCAGACGTGTTTGCTAGCCAAAAGGGTGCTCCTGGGCCTAACATTCTCCCACTTTAACAAATTGTTTCTGCACTGTCTGCAACAAACACAACACCAGGAACATGGCCAGGAATAACCTTGAGCCTCCTTTGTGGCGTACTTAACTGGGCAAGTGGTCATTTGCTATCAGGGCCTCTAAATGGTTACATGGACTGTTAGATACACTGCTGAATCTCCCCACAATTAATCAAGTTTGAGAGATCTTTGTGGTCTGCCCTTTTAGTCCAGTGCAATCATAACTGCTAATCTGTTTTATTCAGGTTCTCTCTGAACGTATCCTGTGACTTTTTATACAATGATCTGCATGGATTTTTTTTTAGAACTGTAGGTAATTGTTCTGTCTTGTGTGTTTTGAGCCTGACTTGACTGCATTTCCTCTGGAACTGCTTATTGTACTTGTAATGTTTTTTTGTAACTATGTATTTAACGTGGAACCTTTGTGAATGAGCACATATTCAAAGATAATCTCCGAAGTATTCAATAAAATAAAAAATAAACTAATACTCTAGTAATTGTTTTTGGCCTAAATCATTATGTGTATTAAAATAGATGGTAACTAAAATATCACATTGAACTACAGAATCCTACTTTGTGTAGAATTTCATTTTATATAGCACCTCTCATACAGAAATCAACTCTTTGCAAATCAATGAGGTAGATGCTGGTAGTACAGGGATTATGTATTTTCAAATATAGCTTGGCCTAAATTGTCATGCATGTTAATTTTATTTATTTATATAAAAATTGGTAACTGGGAGAGGCACAGTGAGCTAAGGCTTGTTTCCAGGTGTGACCTGGGGAGAGAAGCAGTAGAAGAACAGCAGCATCATACGTAATACAAGTCAGTCGAAACATTCTATAAAAGTTGGTACAAATCAGATAAATACAATTGTAAGTACACAGAAAGAAGTGCAGTCACAGCTTAATAGTACACCTATACAAGTGCAAGTGTAGAAAACGCAGCAATACATGGTGATCAATACAATATTAATAAACAGATGGGTGACTTGTAGGGCACGTTTTTGCCTGGCCTCGTAATGGAGGGAGATATGGGGATATTGAAGAAGTGAAACCAGAAGGCATGTAGCAGGCATCCAGCTGACTGTGCAACCAAGGATGGTTAAGGCTAGGTGCCAGGAGGTGTTAGGAGGAAGAGGAAGAGGAACAGGAGGGGTGGTGTTGGACTTTCAGTGTGTGCCTGAGGTTAAAATGGATGGTAAACTAAACATAACCTTGAATTGCAGAATCCTGTTTTGTGTAGAATTTAATTTTATATAGCACCTTTCATACACAAATCAAATTCTTTGTAAATCAATGAGAGCTCAGGTTGTGCCTGAAAATTAGCTTCTTTATGCCTAGTGCACTTACTGGTGAACAAAAGCAAAGAAATAAAGTGCTTACAGGAGCTACACTGCAACAGACAAATAAAACTTGTTTTATTAAAGTAAAGATTGTCCAGAAAACCAGGGCAGCCCCTTAATGTTTTGAAATGTACCTTGTGTTATTTAAATTCCATCTGAACAAGCAAAAGAAGTTGTCGGAAGGGGCCTTTGTTTAATAGCTTATCCAAAGGATTACAACGCCAACAGTGCAGCAGTCTGCAGCCCCGTGACCCCCATCCCCACCACTATCATCATTACAGAACTGTGGTGTTAGCTTTGGGAATGTGACCGAGTTCTTGATATGGCGCTTCAATCCTTGATCTTTTGGCTGAGCCATAAGAGGGCTACCGTGGAGCCACAGTAGTAGTGTTTATAGAGTTTTGTAACATGGCAATAATCTGAGTGGTTGAATGGGCACCCGCGATTGTTCAAATGGCATCTCGGGGTCGAACTTGGAGTGGGTATTAATCCATGATAGATGCCGTGTTGAAAATAGTAGTACTAATGTGAGCCAGACAGCTAGGTTAGCAGCACTGGGCACAAGTGGGGAGCGAGTGTTAGAGGCGCAAGACTGGTACAGCGACAGGGAGACCAGCTACACGGAAACGGGGAGGGGGACAAGAAGCAGGCGCGGACAGGAGCAGTACAGAACAAAGTCCAAGACACACACAGTATGCACTGAAGTGGTGCACGCTTAGGGGAAGTGACCCAGCCAGCATGTAAATTTTTCAGCGCGTCGCACACTGCGGCGAGGCAGCCGTCCACCAGAGACCTCCAACGGCTGGTATCAGAGACATAGCCACGTACATTGCCACATAATTTGGACTGCCATGCGAGCCGCCCTTTTTTCTTTCAGTACAGCCACCTAATGTTTTGACTGCATCAGCATAGTAATGCTGTTCTCTTAGACGATTTGTAAGTGCAGCACAAATCTGTGATCAGCACACCGACTCCCTGTCTAATGTTGTCGTAAGCAGACGAAATACGCTTCTGGTGACTTTAGTCGGGCGACCCATGTTACAAGCACATTAAGCCACTCCAGCGGTGGCATCTAATGCCATTAATGCATGGTTGGGCGGTTGTTCGCCTAGGGCCACAACCCTCCCAACCATGCATTAATCCAGCATTAGATGCCACCCTCGTCGTGGCTTAATGCTTACTTATAGTCCATAATTTTAGGTGGCACGCTATGCTTACAGTACATCACCTCTTGTAGTCATGTGTACTGTTTGTACAAATGTTTTCAAAATTGTGTTACATTTACTGTGTTTGATTCGACTGTGGTGAGTTCTGATTATGGAGATGACAAGCAGACTGTAGTACCAGTTGAAGTATTTCCTAGACAGCTTACCTTCCCACATACCCAGGAATTTGTTGGGTTTGAGGATTTCAGTTGTATGTGTGTTTTCAGAAACTGCACAAACTGGAACGTATTTGCCTTCTTGTATCATTTATGCATCCTACATATTGTTTTTCTTTCTGATCAGCATTTGAATTACTTAACCTCTTTTCATTCATTATTACAACAATAAACAAGTTCAAATGTGTCTTCTCCCAGCTCACAAGCAGTTTAGTTACACAGGATTGCGTAGCTGAACTGCCACATCTCATTACCAGAGGGGTCCTGCTTCTGCTTAGTGTTGCTTGATGCTTCTCACTACCATTGGTACTTTGATTAAAACTAGCACTCCTTTGTACACCTTATTTTATGTATGTGTAAATCCAATAGTTATCTTACTTGCAGAAGACCATTTTAAGTAACATTTCAAAAGTAATATAGTACCTGGGTAATTATAAGAAAGGAAACTCTATATCATTTATATGGTCGCTTCATGAAGGTCGCTCTATCAACAGAAAGTATGATGAACTACACCATATCATTGCTTGCATTTTACATGTGACTGTAAGAGGTCCAAATCTGTTATGTCTTAGAGTTACTATAGCAACTAATTCCTTCTCAGACAATGCAGGCTGTGTAATTAAGAAGATGCAGTAACTCTCCCATTAAGCAAGGGATTGTGCAGAGAAATGAATGTATAACACTTGGCTTGTAAAGGGATTTCACAGTGATTAGCTGTGTAGTATTCCACAGTGAACAACAGTAGTGTTAGAAATTTCTTGGTGTTTTGTCTTATGGTCACACTGGAGAAATATTGAATGTGTACAGGAAGCAAATTGGTAAGGCGATGTAACCATAAATGCTGTACTAACTGATTGTTCTTTTATTGTAAACCAGCACTGTAGTCTTGTGAAAGTAAAGTGATTGTAATTCCCACTCCCAGCAGTCTTGTCTGTCGAAGTAAATGGCATACCCAAAGGTTCTGTGTAATTATACTTGTTTATACCTTATGTTCATATCTCTACCCTAATGTCAGTTCTGAGTAGGCTTTCTGATACAGTTGAACTATTTTATTAGGTACATACTACAGTAAATAAGAAACAGTTCATATTATGGATTGACTTGTATGAATATGGTAATTTTCTTATACAGGAAATAGTAAAGATAGAAAGAAATCCAGCACTCACCGCTCCTTTGTAGCTTCTTGTATCTCTCTCCACAGTGTGTATCAATGAAGGTACAGGTCCTCCCAGCATCAGAGATGAACAGGACCAGCTTCATTGATAAAGCTGTTAGAAACATAAGAAGCTACAAAGGAGTGGTGAGTGCTGGATTTCTTTTTATCATTGTTACCTACTTCTAATTCAGGCACCCAGTCCCAGTGCGACTGCTATTGTGTTCTTTCAAGAAATGTTAAACTTGAGTGAGGAAAACTAAGTTCTCACAATTTAGAACATATGTTGCAGCAGTTAGCCATTGTTGAAGCTTGCAATTTAAATCTCCGTTTAAGAAAACAGTGAAAATGTAGCCAGGAAATGAGTTTATATATTTCATGTATGATGTGATGTTTTAAAACTTTTAAAACACATGAAGTATTATTTGAGATTTAGATACATTCTGTTAGAAATTTTGCACAAAAAAACATGTTTGTGGTTTTAAATAGGTAGTATTGTAATTTTCCCAGCAACTGTAAATTGAAATGCTCACTGTGAAACAACTGAAAGATAATTGCCCAGTGTGCCAAATGAGCTGTGGTAACTGGGCAGTTTCTATACGGTAACTCAGTAGGAGGGCCTTTCTGAAATGTGCTGAAGAAACATCTTCAGAGAGACATTGGTTTGCTCACTTTGGCTCATTTCCATTTGATACCTGGGAAAGGGAAACAGGGAACAGCTGGGGTAATAAACATTTCTTGTGATAAATATAAATAGAGACTGAATTGACAGCAAATATGAGCAGACAGTTGAATAAGGTGAAGCATACAGAAGTAAGCGCATAGTACATTGTATATAATACATACAGAGATTCTGTAAATATTAACAGAAGCAAAACATACAGCAAATATAAGTAATTCAAAAGTTAACTAGCAATTGAAAATATTATATTAGACTCTATGTACTCTATGATTACTGAGACACCCCACTCACCCCTTTGTGTTTTAAATACATCATCATCATCATACTGAACAATGATGTTATTTTATTGTATATAAAGTAACATAGAGAATGCTGGTTGGGCAACTATGCACAGCCAGCCTGCGCTGCCACCAAGAGGTCCAGATTACAGTAGATCTCGATAGTGAAGCGCAAGAGGTCCATTGTAATCTGAACCTCGAGGTGGCAGCACAGGCTGGTTGGGCATGGTTTTCCCCAACTAGTACTTTTTATAGTGTCCCGTTCTCGGCCATTCTTCCATTGTTATGTCCTGTTCTCGGTCATTGTCAGTTAGAAGTGCCAGCTAATACAGAGAAACAGATGCTTTTTTTTAAAAAAAGATTAAAGGTCCACATTATTATTTTCCGTTTTGTGGTTATCTGTTGGGAACGCAGTGTTTTGTTTTGTTTTTTTCAGCGCTGGTTTCATTAGAGCTGGTCGCATGGACATTATGTTCACTTGTGTAGAACGCTGTTGCACCAGAAAAGGGTACAGCCACGTTCCATGACCTTTGCTCTGTGGTGCAGCAGCATTCTGTTTAGGATGAAAATCCATGCAGAATAAACCTCCTCTATACATGTTTATAAGAGCATGGGTTTATATAACACATAAGCAATAACAGCGCAAGGACTGCATCCATGCTGTAATAACTTAAGGTGTGCTGTGCCCCTCATTTCATTAACCACCCAGGAAGAGTGGGTATTATTGCACAACCTAGAGTGTGTTGTTGTGTTTTTAGTATGGTGAGAAAATCCCCAAAACCTCAAGATGAAAGATATTCTAACTGATCTATGTAGTTATACTATCCTATACTGCAGAATACATCATGTAGCCAATCAGAATGCAGAGCTCCTGTAGCATTATTCAGCCATAACCAGACAGTGGACAGAACAATGGGACTGTATGCCAATGACACCAGTCTGATTGAACACCATTCAAAAAAAACTGTTAACTGTCAAATTTTCATCACTCACTTTCACCGAGATAAAAATGGCTGGAGAAACCTCTAATTTTCAGAGCCTCACAGAACATATGAACATATGAAATAGCCAGCAGAAGAAGGCTTTATGGTCTGTCAAGCCTCAAATTATAGAGCCCCTGATCCAGCCATTACTGTGGGCCCTGCTCTCTCTCAACCCTGACCTTTCCCTTCATCATGTTCCACTCCCTCTTGACCCCCCACCAACTTTTGAGAGACAACCTCAGCTGGGAGTTTATTGCACCTCATCACCACTCTCACTGTAAAGAGTGTCTCCTGACCACCTTGTTTAACCTTCCACCTACCAACTTGTAGTAGTGCCTTTTTGTGGTCCTATTCCCACTGAGGTAAGAGAGGTCTGCCTATATATTTCCCCTCTGTCCCTCCTCTACTTCAGTGAGTACATGTTAAGTCATCTCAGATTGTCCTTGTATGCCTTGCCCTGCTGTCCCTGAGCCATTTTTGTCACTCTCCTCTGAACTGTCTCAAGTAGGTTGATATCCTTTTTCTTGTAGGGGCTCCAGTATTCTTAATCCAGGTGCACTCACACCAAGGATCTCTACAGTGGCAGTAGAACCTCCTTTGTTCTACTTGTGAATCCCCTAGCAATACAGTCAAGCAATCTTTTTTCCTTGGCTGCTGCCTTTCTACATTGGGTAGCCTGTCTGAGGCTACTGGTGATGGCTGTTCCTAAATCCTTTTCCTCCCTCATTTCAGTGAGTTTGACCCACCCCACACACACACACACACACACACACACACACAGGCTGTACTTGGTCCTCAGGTTATTTCATTTCTCCAAGCTGCCATATGTCAAATCACCTTTCCAGGTTTGTTAGGTCTTCTTTTAGCTCCTGTACCCTGTGATCCATGTTCACTCTCCTACAGACCTTGTTGTAGTCTGCAAAGAGACCGAGTTTGCCTTTATTGCTGTCTCCAGTGTCACTTATGAACACACTGAACAACACTGAGCCAAGCACAGACTCATGCAGGACCCAATTGGTGACCTCGCTCTTAACAGAGAGCTCCACCACCACAACCACCCTTTGTGTCCTACCTCTAAGCCAGTTTGCCACCCACCTTGTTAATTTACTTTCCGACCCCAGGTCCTCCAACTTCTGAACAACTTCTTCTGGGATACCAAATCAAAGGCATTGCTGAAATCCAGGTACAGAAAGTCAGTTGCTCAGCCTTTGTCTGCTGTGTTCATTACCCAGTCAAAGAAGCTGATCAGGCTGGTTTCACTGGATCTCCCTGACATGAATCTTTGTTGTCTCACCCTGGAGCCCATTTGCCTCCAGGAACCCATCTGGCCTTTTCTTTAGAATGGTCTCCAATAGTTTATCAGAAATAGAGGTCAGACTGACCGGCCTGTAGTTGTCTCTGGCCTTCTATTGTGCAGTGGTACTGCATATGTTGTTCTCCACTCCTGCGTTATCACCACCTTCGAGGCATGAGCCATTTCCTAACCCTGTCCTCTGGTATCCTTTCCTCAGTCATATTCCCTCCTTCTCCCCATGCCCCCATGTGGCACAGGTCCATCCTTCTATTTAGTAAAGACAGAGCAGAAATATTCATTCAATACTGCTGCCTTGTATTTGCTGCTTTCCACTCATCCTTCCCCCTTTTTAATTTCAATGTTCCTTCCTTCATGTCTCTGTTCTCACTGATATATTGAAAGAAGGCTTTTTCTCCCTCCTTGATCTCTTCTGCAGTTTGCAGCTCCATTCTAGCCTTGGCTTGCCTAACCAGCCCATTAGCCTCCTTAGCTTTTGCCAAGTATTCCCCCCATCGTCATCCCTTTGGGATTTCCAAAACTTCCTGCATGTAGCCTTCTTTTCTCTCGCTGCCTGGCCCACCTCCCTATCAAACCAACTTGAAACACAGAAACATAGAAGTTGATGGCAGATGAGGACCGCAAGGCCCATCCAGTCTGCCCATTTCTTTCAAACAACATGAAGTCTTGCTATATTATGACATATGCAGTATAACCCCAGGTTAGAGCTGCTCCGGAGGTGAAAGAGTTAACTTTCCATGCCAGGCATGGAACCTTGAGCGCGAGCTCGGTTGAACACTCTGACTGTTGATGCTCAAACTCAAACTGTCAGATTCTTTACTCCGCCTCACTGAACAGTCACTCCAGAGATTTCTCCTTCTGCTCGGTTCGTTTGTCGGTTAAAAGTTTTATTTTTTCGGTTTCTTAACCGAAATTAAACCGCAACCGGTCGGTTCAAGCGCTGTCTGTGGTATCGTAAGTAATAGATAGGCTTACATTTATTTTCTTCTGTGTGGAACTTGTAAGCGTGTTTTCGGTTCAGTTTGAACCGATCAGGTTTTTTTATAGACTTTCTAGTCGCTTTAGAGTGCGGGTCGGTTCTTATCGGTTCTAAAAAAGCAGTTTCATTACGTTTTTCCACGACCGATAACGGCTGGGAACCGATAAGAGTCTTGCTTAGCGGATTGCCATTAACGGCAAGTTTGGTTAGGCTGGCACTATGTCTGAGAAACCCAAAAGAAAAACCGGCCCACTGGGTTTCAACACTGTGGTCTCTGTGGGAAGCCTTTGCTAAGGCTGACCCACACCTCACTGTGTATATTGTCTGGGGTTTGACCACCTCAATGCAGACTGCCAGATTTGTAAGAATTTTCCTGCTGCCACCATGGAAAAGAGAGTTGGTAGGCTCAGGAAAGGAGGCCAAAAGTCCGCTGACCGGATGGCCAGCCGGTTCGGGTTCAACGAACCGGAGAGTGCCCTCTGACCAGGCGATGCTTCCTCGGGCAAGCGAAGAGCCAGCTCTGAGGGCGGTTCAACTAAAGGTCTAGAAAGTCAGCTAGTTTGGAGCCAAAGTTCTTTCTCCAACCGCTGAAGAAATAGCTAAAGCAATTCAAATTGTCCAGGCACTTTCCCCGGTTCCGTCCGAACCGGCACCATCAGGAAAGCGGTCGGTTCGGTCAGTTCCACCGGTTCAAGATTTTGATTTTGAGGATTTTTATGAACCGGATGAAGGGGAGGAGGAATATGGGGAGAGTGAATGTGATTTTGAAGGTCTGGATGTGTCCATTGAACCGGACATCTCTCCAGACAGGCCGTCTGGGGTCTCCCCCCCCCAGGCTATCTGAGTCCCCTTCTCATTTTATGTTCTATAAGAAAGTTGCTGAAACTCTCCAACTCCCTGTTGAGGAAGCTGTTGATGACCAAGAGGAGCCTGATTATGTAGAAATGATGGATATTCCAGAGTCTAGGAGACTGTCTATTCCCTTGCATAAATATTTTAGGAAACAGACAGTAAAAATTCTAAAAACTCCTCACTCCATCCTCCCTGTTGATAAAAGGATGGACAAGAGATATACTTTATCAGGCTCTGATACTGAGTTCCTCTCTCAGCAGTGCAGCCATGTGGGGGTAGTGCAGGCTGCAGCTTGTGACAAAGCAAATATTCCCCTAGCCTCGCACCCTCCTGAAAAGGACTCTAGGAAGATGGATGCCATGGCAAAGAAACAATACATGGCAGCATCTTTGGGACTCAGACAGGCAAATTATATGGTTTATGCTGCTAGGTACCAGAAGTCCAGATGGGATACTGTGCTGGCCCCTAACGAAACAAGTCCCTGACCAGCTTGCCAGGGAGCTGGAGCAGGTGGCTGCGGATGGTATTGAGGCATCCAAGGTGCAATTTCATGCTGCAGTAGACTCTAATGATGTGTCATCAAGGGTCATGGCTACATCTGTGGCACTTCAGAATGGCTTGGCTCAGATGTACTACCCTGTCACAGGATACCCAGTCTAAGGCTATGGATTTTCCTGTTGTGGGTAATTCTCTGTTTGGGAGTAGACGAGAATTATATGAAGAAAATGGATGAATATAGGACCACCTATAGGAGTGCACAGGCCAAAGAAAGGCAAGCCACTCCTCAAAGGCAGCATCTCAGGGGCAGGGGCAGGCCCTTTCATAGGCCTTTTTACCAAGCCCAGGCCTCCTGTTCTGCTTATGCCCAGATGGGGTTCTTCAGAGGGAGAGGCAGACGGGGTACAAGTAAGCCCACTTCTACCCCTCAGCCCAAAGCCCCTGCCAAGCAGGCTCCATGATGGGGTGGTCAGGGCCGACTCTTCTCTACCGGTAGGGGGCAGGCTGGCTTACTTTGTCCAGGACTGGAGGTCTTTAACAGCAGACAAGTGGGTCCTGGAAGTAGTAACCCAGGGACTGGTTCTCAGCTTCAAAAAGTTTCCAAAGATGAGAATCAGATCCTTTCCACCTGCAAATCCATCAGAGGCTCTTGCCCTAGAAACAGAAGTTTCTACCTCCTGGCTCTCAGAGCTGTGGAGAGGGTTCCACCCCTACACCAGGGCAAAGGGTTGTACTCCAGGTACTTCCTTACCCCAAAAAGACAGGAGAATGGCGGCCCATCCTAGATCTCAGATACTTAAACAAGCACCTTTTAAAACCAAAGTTCAAAATGGTGACTCTGGGAATTATTCTACCCTCTCTAAGGCCAGGGGACTGGCTAGCCTCCTTGGACCTCAAGGATGCCTACTTCCATGTTCTTATCAGACGCTCCCATCGAAAGTACCTCAGATTCGAACTGCCCTCAGGCCATTATCAGTTCAGAGCAATGCCCTACGGCCTCACCTCGGCCCCGAGGGTATTCACAAAATGCCTGGCAGTAGCAGTTGCCCACTTAAGAAGGCAAAGGATTACCATCTTTCCTTATCTGGACGACTGGCTCATAGTAGGCCAGTCTCCAGATCAGGTCAGACTACACCTTCAGGTAACTCAGCAACTGCTCACATCTCTAGGTTTCCTTCTCAATCTCCCAAAGTCAGTCCTAGAGCCTGTCCAGCTTCTCACCTTCATAGGTGCAGAACTGAACACAAAAGAGGCCAGAGCCTTCCTTCCTCTGGAAAGAGCAAGGACCCTGGTCTCTCTGGCCTCTTCTTTCACCCTTCCGGTCTCTCGACCAGCAAGGCACTTTCTTCAGCTCCTTGGGCACATGGCTGCCTCTACAGCAGTAGTGCAGGGAGCAAGGTTTCAGATGAGGGACGTCCAGTTCCATTTGAGAGCGTTTTGGTCTCAAAAGAGGGACCCTCTAACCAAATTGATCCCAGTGACTCGGACTCTGATCCAGGCCCTTCAGTGGTGGCAGGACCAGAGCAATCTGAGACAGGGGTCCCTTTCACCCCAGTCTCACTCTTTAGTCCTACGACAGATGCATCCCTCTTGGGGTGGGGAGCTCACATGGGCGACCTCACTACCCAGGGATTGTGGTCCCCTCAGGAATCTCTGCTCCACATCAACCTGTTGGAACTCAGAGCAGTTTTTCTAGCACTTCAAGTTTTTTTCCACATCTGTTCAGAACAAAGTGGTTCAGGTCAGAACAGACAACACCACTATGATGTGGTACATCAACAAGCAAGGGGGCACTCGGTCTATGGCCTTGTGCACTGAAGCGATGAAGTTGTGTTCTCTGGCTTATTCCCTGAACACCTCCCTTACGGCAGTTCACCTACCAGGCAAGGACAATGTCCTGGCAGATGCTCTCAGCAGGATTTCCCAGGGCCATCACTAATGGGCCTTGGATCCCCTAGTATTGGAGGTAGTATTTGCCAGATTGGGCACCCCGCAGATAGATCTTTTTGCAGCCCCAGACAATCACCAACTTCCCCTTTTTTGTTGCAGGCCCCCAGTGTTGGGCTCAGTCCCTCTGGATGCCTTCCTTCTCAGTTGGGAATGGAAGTTTCTCTATGCTTTCCCCCCCCCTTCCCTCTCCTGTTCAAGGTGCTAGTCAAAATCAGATCTCAACCCTGCAAGGTGATCCTGATTGCCCCAGATTGGGCCAGGCAGCCCTGGTATTCTCTCCTTTTGTCCTTAGCAGTCCAACTTCCCCTGTGCCTTCCCAGGAATCACAACCTGTTATCCTGTGCCCAGGGGAGGGTTTGGTATCCGAGCCTCAAATCTCTCAATCTCAAGGCTTGGCTCTTGAGGAGTTAGAGTTTGCTGACCTACACCTTTCCCAAGGTATATTGGATATTTTGAAGGCCTCTAGAAAGCCTTCCACCAGGGCCACTTATAATTCCAAATGGAAGAGGTTTTCCATATGGTGCTCTGGCAAGCACATTTCCCCAGAATCTGCTGACTTGCACACAATCTTAGATTATTTGGTGCATTTTAATTCATTGGGGCTTAGACCAGCTACCCTAAAAGTCCACCTGGCAGCCGTGTCTGCTTTCCTATCAGCAGGTAAACCCTCTTCCTTTTCAGCTCATCCTGTATTCACCAAGTTTTTCAAGGGGTTACTGCACACCAATCCCCCATTCACGGACCCTGCCCCTGCTTGGGATCTTAATATTTGCATTGCCCAGCTTATGCAACCCCCTTTTGAGCCATTGTCTTCAGCAGAACTTAAGTACTTGACTTGGAAAACTGTGTTTTTGGTAGCCATCACTTCTGCCAGGCGCATAAGTGAATTGCAAGCATTGTCAGTGGAGCCTGATTTTATCTCCTTTCACAGAGATAAGGTGGTCCTCAGGACTAACAGAAAGTTTTTGCCTAAGGTGGTTTCAGACTTCCACCTTAATCAATCATGTCTCTTCCTGTGTACTTCACTGACCATTCCTCCTCTGGCGAGAGGAGATTGCACAGTTTAGATGTCAAAAGAACCCTCAGTTACTATATAGAACGTACCAAGGGTCACAGGTTTGACTCCCTCTAATTGTTCCTCACTTATGGTGAGGTTGGAAAAGGAAAACCTGCCACTAAAAGATCCATTGCCAAGTGGATTGTCTCTTGTATCCAATTTTGTTACGGAAAACTGGGTAAGGTTCCCCCCTCAGGCCTGAGGGCTCACTCTACCAGAGGTACAACTGCGTCTCTGGCTGCTGCCAGGGACATCCCTATCCTAGAGATATGTCAAGCAGCTACCTGGAAAACAGTTCACACTTTTACTAAGCATTACTCCCTGGACATCCAGGCTAGGAGTGATGCTCGATTTGGCACAGCTGTGCTTCAGAGCCTATTTCCTAAGTAGGTTTTGTCCCTCCTCCTTGGAGGTACTGCTGTGTAATCTGCATATGTCATAATATAGCAAGACTTCATGTTGTTTGAAGAAAAAATTACTCACCTTAGTAATGTTGTTTCTTCTAATGGAGTCTTGCTATATTAAACCTCCCCAACCTGCCCTCTCAGAACCTTTACTTTTTGGGATGTGGGTGGGCAGGGCAATCTTAACATTTCAAGATGCCCACTTTATTTCACCCTTCTTAGGGTGCTTAGGTAATCTTTATATATTTTTCTTTCTTGAATCCCTGACTTGAGTCTTTGTTTTGGGATCAAGAACAAAATGTGTTTTGTAGTTAAGTAGCCAGTGGGCTAGTGTAGGTTTCTGACTTCCACACAGAACCTTAGTGAGTTTTGCTCATAAAGATCTGACAGTTTGAGTTTGAGCATCAACAGACAGAGTGTTCAACCGAGCTCGCGCTCAAGGTTCCATGCCTTGCATGGAAAGTTAACTCTTTCACCTCCGGAGCAGTTCTAACCTGGGGTTGTACTGCATATGTCATAATATAGCAAGACTCCATTAGAAGAAACAACATTACTAAGGTGAGTAATTTTTTCTTTTCTACCTTATGAATGTGCCATCGGCTTTTGCTCTGTCAGTGGCCTCTTTTGCTCTAGGGTATACATATTGAGCTCTGTTAATCTGTCCTCATATGTTTTCTGATGCAATCCCTGCACCATTTTGGTTGCCCTTCTCTGGACTGCCTCCATTTTGTAAATATCCTTGCACAGATGCGGCCTCCAGTACTGCATGCAGTACTCCAGATGGGGCCTAACCAGTGTCTTGTAAACAGAGATTATTACCTCCCTCTTATGACTTGTGATACCCCTACTAATACACCCCAACATCCCTCTGGCCTTACCTACTGCTTTAGTGGTCTGCTTGGATGATTTCAGGTCATCTGTGATGATGATGCCCAAGTCTCTTTCTTCCCTTGTGATTGCCAGCAACTCCCCTCCAAACCTACAGGTGGCTTCAGGGTTTCTCTTCCCTGTGTGCATTATCTTGCACTTCTTTGCGTTAAACCACAATTGCCACTCTTCCGACCATTTTGCCAGTTTATCTAGATCTCTCCTTATTCTGTCCACCCCATCTGGATCATTTACTGTGTTGCAGATCTTGGTGTCATCTGCAAACAGACAAACCTTATTCTCTAGTCCATCTGCGATGTCAGTGATAAAGATATTGAAGAGGACTGGCCCCAGGACTGATCCCTGAGGTACCCCACTTGTGACTTGCATTTCTTCTGACTGTATACCATTTATCACCACCCTCTGTTTTCTGCCCGCCAACCAGTTTGCCACCCAGTTGACCAAGTTCTGACCCACCCAGAGTCTTCCCAGCTTGTTAATCAATCTTCTATGTGGAACAGTATCGAAAGCTCTGCTGAAGTCAAGGTAGGCGACATCAACTGCACCCCCTTGGTCCACCACTCTGGTTACCCAGTCAAAGAAATCTATGAAATTTGTTTGATAGGACCTTCCTGTTGTACACCCATGTTGTCTTGGATCCTGTGTGCCTATAGATTCAAGATGTTGCACTGTGCCTCTATAATCTTGTCCACTACTGAGGTAAGATTTGACTGGCCTGTCGTTCCCTGCCTCCTCCCTGTTCTTGTGGAGTGGGAACACATGAGCCCTTCTTCAGTCTTCTGGGACCTCCTGTTCTCAGAGACTCACTAAACAGTTCTGATAATAGCTCTGCTAGTTCCATCCTTAGCGCCTTTAGTACCCTGGGATGTATGCCATCAGGTCCTATTGCCTTGTTCACCCTGAGTTTGGCGAGCTCTTGTAGGACCCTTTCTTTTGTGAAGGGACTTGTGCACACCTCCTTCCCCCCTGAGTCCATGCTGCTGAGCTGTAGGCCCTGCCCTACCTTTTCCTCAGTAAATACTGAGCAGAAGTATCTATTTAGGATAGATGCTTTTCCTTGGTCCTCCTCCACACACTCCCCCTTATCCCCTTTGATCTTAGCAATGCCCCTTCTGGACTTTCTCCTTTCACTAATATATCTGTTGAAAGTCTTGTCCCCTTCTTTTACTGTTCGTGCTAGAGTTTCCTCGGTTTGGGCCTTTGCCTGCCTTACTACCTTCCCTGCTTCCTGTAAGGAAGTTTGGTATGCCTCCCTATCTTCATCCCACTGCATTCCCTTATATTTCCTGAAGGCAAACTTTTTGGCTATGATCTTTTCTGCTGCCATTTTTGAGAACCAAAGTGGTTTCCTCCTTCTTTTACTCTTGTTTTCCTCCTTAACACAATGTTGCTTCAAGTATTGCATCCTTAATGCTTGCCCACTTTGCCTCTACCCCCTTGCCTGTATTTCTTCTTGCCAGGGCTAGCTTAACTCTGTTGGCCATCTTATCAGAGTCAGCTCCTCTGAAGTCCCATATTTTTGCGTTGGAATGGGATGATTTAGTTGTAGTGGCCAAATTGAACCATACCATGTGATGATCACTGGCCCCCAGATGACCTTCTACCTGGAGATCTGTGATCCTTTCCCCATTAGTCAGTACTAGATCTAGGGATAGCCCTGTCTCTTGTGGGTTGTTGTACCAATTGTTTGAGGCCCTCCCCCTGCAGGGAATCCACTATGTGTTTAGTTCTGGTAGATGTTCCTGCTGGTATTGACAAATCTGTATCTATCATGTTGAAGTCTCCCATTATTAGAACCTCTCCTTTAGCTGTCATGTTTTGTACATCTTCGAACAGTAATGTCTGTCCTCCCCCTGGTCTGGAGGCCTATAGACAACCCCAGTTCATATGGCTGTCCCATTTCCTGTTTCCAGGGTGACCCACAATTCTTCTGGCACCTTATGTGTATTCTGAATTTCTGTAGCTTTGATATTTTTTCTTTGACTTGTAAAGGGCCACTACCCACTTCCCCCCTTTTTTTTGTTTTGCACTGGTCTGTTTTGAACAGTACATAGCCGAGTACGGCTACTATGTCCATGCTAATCCCTGCATTCTGGGGAGGCATAGTGAGTCAGGGCTCATTGTATTAGCCTTACAACATGTAGTCTTCAGCAACAACAAGGTAGTTTGTTTACATATCTACAGACAAGAAAAACAGCCATAACAGGAAACAGTAATACACTATCTCTAAATTCAGCTGTTTTCAAATTTGAAGGAAACCTTATCCTAAATATAAGTACTGGGACTAGGAGGTCCTGATTAACTAAAGCCCCGGCACAATAAATGTGTTCATTGCTTTGCATTTAGCAATTGTGTATAAGGTTGATTTGGAGCTGGGAAGGAGGTATTGTAGCATTGAATGCTGCTGACAGGATTGGGGGGAGGGGGGGCATGTGCAACCAGATAAAGTTGCAAAATGTAAATAAATTATGTAGTGAAAAAAATGCATTGTGCTGGCAGTTTTGCTGATCTGGGCCACCCAGTATTTAGAGTTGGGGTGTGGTTTACTTCCTCCTGAATAGAAGGAGTGGTTATATTTCACTCTCATGACTAACATCACCATTATTACTTTTACAGATGACAGAAGGCAGACATTGCCAGGTTCATCTCCTGGATAATAGGACACTGGAGCTGCTGGTTCAGGTAAGAATTTATTTTACAGACATGGTGTATATAGAGATCTAAGAACATAGTAACTTGGTAATTTAAGATCAGGAAAACAAAAAAAGTTGCAGCCAGAGACTCTGGTGCCAACAGTTAAACCAGGAAAAAGGACACAGATTTGTAGGGAACTGGCAACAGTTCTGGGAGCGAAAGTTCTTTAAATTTGATGGACTCCATCTGACTAAGGAGGGAGTCAGTGCATTGGGGCAGAAGTTTGACGTCTTTGCAGAATATTTAAACTAGCAAATGGGGAGAGGGGTGCAGCACCCCATACGTCGAATGGGAAGAACACCCTTCCCCCCTCGGCTAGTGGTCAAACAGGATTCAACATGTTTGCAGTTCATTTGCATCACCAGGTAAGAAAAAGGTCTGTCTCCCCATCGACACACAGGGGTAATGCCAAACCTCCCAACAACTAACACACCAAAATCTGGCCAATGGAAAATCATGTACACAAATGCTCACAGCCTGGGAAATAAGATCCCAGACCTGCAGGCAATAATGTCAGAGGCTAAACTGGACATAGTAGCAATTAGTGAGACGTGGTTTACCAGTAACCACACTTGGGAGACTTCAGTACCTGGCTATGTATTCAGAAGAGACCGAGGTGCAAAAGGGGGGAGGCCCTGTATGTCAATGAAAATATCAAAGCTACAGAAATTCAGAAAACACATAAGGAGCCAGAAGAACTGTGGGTCACCCTGAAACAGAAATGGGACAGCCATAAGAACTGGGGTTGTCTACAGGCCCCAGACCAGGAGGAGGACATAGACACATTACTGTTAGAAGATATACAAAACATGACAGCTAAAGGGGAGGTTCTGATAATGGGAGACTTCAACATGCCGGATACAGATTGGTCAATATCAGCAGGAATATCTGCCAGAACTAGACACATAGTGGATTCCTTGCAGGGGGAGGGCCTCAAACAACTGGTACAGCAACCCACGAGAGACAGGGCTATCCTAGATCTAGTACTGACTAACAAGGAAGGGATCACAGATCTCCAGGTAGAAGGTCACCTGGGGGCCAGTGACCATCACATGGTATGGTTCAATTTGGCTACTACATCTAAATCATCCCATTCCAAGGCAAAATATGGGACTTCAGAGGAGCTGACTGTGATAAGATGGCCAACAGAGTTAAGCTAGCCCTGGCAAAAGAAACACAGGTGAGGGTACAGGCAAAGTGGGCAAGCATTAAGGATGCAATACTTGACAACATCCCATTGTGTTACAGAAAAGGAAGTGCAAAAGAAGAAGAAACCACTTTGGTTCTCAAATACAGTAGCAGAAAAGGTCAGAGCCAAAAGGCTGGCCTTCAGGAAATATAAGGGACACAGCAGGATGAAGATAGGAGGCAGCTACCAAACTGCCCTAGGGAAGCAGGGAAGGCAGTAAGGCAGGCAAAGTCCCAAACTGAGGAAAAACTAGCACGAACAGTAAGGAAGGTGACAAGACTTTCTATAGATACATTAATGAAAGGAGAAAGTCCAGAGGGGTATTGCTAAGCTTAATGGAGAAAAGGGAGCATGTGAGGAGGAGGACCCTGTAAAGGCATCTATCCTAAATAGATACTTTTGCTCAGTATTTACTGAAGAGAAGGTAGGGCAGGGCCCACAGCTCAGCATCATGGACACAGGGGGGAGAGAGGTGAGCACTACTCCCTTCACAAAAGAAGGGGTCCTACAAGAGCTTGCTAAGCTTAGGGTGGATAAGACAATGGGACCTGATGGCATACATCCCAGGGTACTTAAGGAGCTAAAGGTGGAACTAGCAGAGCCATTAGCAGAACTGTTTAGTGAGTCTCTGAGCACAGGAGAGGTCCCAGAAGACTGGAGAAGGGCTCATGTGATCCCGCTCCACAAGAGTGGTAGCAGGGAGGAGGCGGGAACTACAGACCAGTCAGTCTTACCTCAGTAGTGGGCAAGATTATGGAGGCAGTCCTTAAGGAAAGGATAGTGCAACACTTGGAATCCATAGGGGCACAGGATCCAAGACAGCATGGGTTTACAAAAGGAAGGTCCTGTCAAACTAATCTCATAGATTTCTTTGACTGGGTAACCAGAATAGTGGACCAAGGGGGAGCAGTTGATGTTGCCTACCTTGACTTCAGCAAAGCTTTTGACACTGTTCCACATAGAAGATTGATAAATAAGCTGGGTAGGCTCGGGTTGGGTCAGAGTTGGTGAACTGGGTGGCAAACTGGTTGACTGGCAGAAAACAGAGAGTGGTGGTAAATGGTATACAGTCAGAAGAGATGCAAGTCACAAGTGGTGTACCTCAGGGATCAGTCCTGGGGCCAGTCCTCTTCAACATCTTCATTAGTGACCTTGCAGATGGACTAGGGGTAAGGCTTGTCTGTTTGCAGATGACACCAAGATCTGCAACAGAGTAGATGATCCAGATGGGGTGGGCAGAATGAGAAGAGATCTGGATAAACTAGCAAAATGGTCAGAAGAGTGGCAACTGGGATTTAATGCAAAGAAGTGCAAAATCATGCACATAGGGAAGAGAAACCCTGAAGCCACCTATAGGCTGGGAGGGTTGCTAGCAGTCACAAAGGAAGAAAGAGACTTGGGCATCATCATCACTGATGACCTGAAATCATCAAGCAGACCTCTAAAGCAGTAGGTAAGGCTAGGGGGGTGTTAGGGTGTATTAGTAGGGGTATCACAAGTCGTAAGAGGGAGGTAATAATCCCTCTTTACAAGACACTGGTTAGGCCCCATCTGGAGTACTGCGTGCAGTATTGGAGGCCACACCTTCACAAGGACATTAACCAAATTGAGGCAGTCCAGAGAAGGGCAGCCAAAATGGTGCAGGGACTACATCAGAAGACATATGAGGACAGATTAACAGAGCTCAATATGTATACCCTTGAGCAAAGGAGGGAGAGAGGTGATATGATCGAGGCATTCAAACACCTTAAGGGCATTAACAAGGTGAAAGAGTCTAACATGTTTAAATATAAGAAAATGGCAGGACAAGAGGACACAGTATGAGATTAGAGGGGCGATTAAGGGGAATGTGAGGAAATTATTTTTTCAAGAAAGGGTGGTGGATGCATGGAATGGCTTACCACAAGAAGTGGTGGCTATGAATACAGTGCAGGGCTTCAAACAGGCATGGGATAGGCATAAGGGAGCAATACAAATGACTATGAATAGATAGGCCACTGACAGAGCAAAGGCCGATGGCACATTTATAAGGTAGAAAAGGAAATGGGCAGACTGGATGGGCCTTGCGGTCCTTATCTGCCGTCAACTTCTATGTTTCTATGTTTCAAAGTCAGAAAAAAAGGCACACTCAAAAAATGCCTAACTACAGCCGAAGATAACATAGAAACATAGAAAAGTGACAGACAGAAAAAGACCTAAATAGTCCATCTAGTCTGCACCAAGATTCCCTATTTGGAAATGCTGTAGTGTCAATGCCTCTGCCCCATCTCTTTTCCCCCCACCCATCTCCCCTTCCATCCCCACATCTTTCAGTCTAGTAGCTCCTTTATATGCATCTTAACTTCACCATTGCCTTTGCCTCCCCAACCTTGTCAGCAAGTTTATTCTACCAATCCACCACTCTTTTTGTTCAGTAGTATTTCCTAATGTCCTTCTTGAATCTCCCCCCTTTCCAGTTTGAGTGCATGCCCTCTGGAGGATGAACTGTTTCTTAGTTTAAACAAACTTGCTGTGCAGACTCTGTTTAACCCTTTCATAATTTTCAAATTCTAAATCATGTCCCCTCCTTTTCGTCTTCCAAAGAATACATTTTAAGACGTTTCTGTCTCGTACCATATGCCTTACCCTGCTGGTCATGGATCATCTTTGGGGTCCTTCCTTGCTTGTCTCTATTCTGTCCCTGTTCTTCCTTTGGTGTGGACACCAGAACTGGACACAGTATTCCAGATGCAGCCTCGTCAGTGATCTATACAAATACCTCCCTCCTTCTGCCAGTAACCCCTCTCCCTCTCCTTACACAGCCCAGCATTCTGTTAGCCCTCCCCTACACCCTGTTGCACTGAGCAGCTGGTTTTACGTTACTGCTGATCACCACCCTCAGCTCCCTTCTTACTCTACCTGCATCTCGTCAATATAGTATGTTTCCCATGTGCATCACCTTGCACTTTTTAGCATTGAATTTCAATCACTAAATACTGGACCACTTCTCCAGTCTCCTCACATCCCTCTCACAGAGTTTGATATCATCTGCAAACAGACTCTCCTTGCCCTGGATGCCTTTTACTATGATATAGAAAAACATTATTAAACAAGAGTGGATCCAGAATTGACCCCAGAGGTAACCCACAAGTTACTGCCCTGTCCTCAGAGAATTTACCATTTAGGACCACCCTCTGGGTTTCATCTTTTAGCCAGTTTTTGATCCAACCATTTATTTCTCACGCTAGCTACTAGCTACAGGGTACTCACCATTTTAGCCAGTCTTCTATGCAGTACCAAATCGAAGCCTTGCTCAGATACAAGTACATTATGTCAAATGCTTATGTCCTCGTCTGCTAATTGTGTCACTACATTAAAAAATTCTATTACGTTAGTGTAACACTACTGAACACTACTGGCACCTGGTGAACCCATGCAGGATCCCATTCATTAAGCTCTTTTCCTTTGAAAATGCAGCTATTCCCTTCTTAATAATTGTTTTATTACTATTGATGTTGTGCTCACCAGCATTTAGTTTCTCAGCTTTTCTGTATCACCTCCCTTGTCTAAGGAAACCCCATTTGCCACCTGCCAGCCCTCAGACACTATGGGCCAGATTCAGACAAGCATTTGTCAATGCCGAATGTTTGCTTGCTGGCATTGGCATTGGTAGTGTAGGAGTTAGAGAGCTGCATAATAGGAATGGCAGTGAAGTATTGAACTGACGCCAACCCCACCACCACCCTGCAGAGACTGACGGACATTGGGGTGTGCCTTTGGGTCGTCAGGCATAATGGCCATGCCATTTCACCACACCCTACTCTGCAGTCACTAACAAGTGTCACGGTGTGCCTTGGGGTCTTTGGCCGCTTTGCTCACCCCATTCAATCAGGAAATGCAGTGAGATGGGTCCTGTATAGGAGAGTGGGGTGAACTTCGGGGCCAAAGAGTCCAAGACACACCTCGATGCCTCTTACTGGCTGCAGGTTCTAGAATGGTATGAGCATTACAGACGAGAATCACAAGTCACAGCCCTGATGCCTCTCAATCTCTGCAGGCTGGGGCATTATGGTCGGAAACCCTAATGCCTCAGGCGTTCGTTGGCATTTTCACTCCAGATTTTCAACATGTTTTTTTTTGTGAACCCCCATCTTATGAACAGTGGCAATATCAATTTGTTATCCGAAAGCTGATTTCACGCAGTGACTATACCATTTGGCACCACAGGTGCGAAAACACATTTCAAACAGGATATGAAAAATGACAGCTGTGCTGTTCATGGAGAGGTGCAAAAAATGGCAATGTTGAAATTCTGCAGTGAAAATATTTAAAAAAACTGGTGAAGTCACGAGCGTGAGTAGAAAATGTGCAACGCTCACCCGTAATGCAATTAGTTTGGGAATTTTTTACAGCAGATTGTCAACACAGGGATTTTGTAACCTCCGCTCATGAGCAGTGTCACTGTGATTTTCTTAATCTGTCCCAAACAGTGATTTCCCGCAGCGACCACGCATTTCTGTGCTGGAAGTGCGAAAACACATTTCAGCCATGGTGTGAAAAATGTTGTGATACTTTTATTTGATAAGGAAAGGTGCACAAAACCAGAAACACACATCTTTTCACAATTAAACTGTGTCAAGTGTGCAAGAATCACAGCACTGTCATCTGCTGTAGTTTTGTGTTTTTACTAATTTATTTATTTATTTAGTTTTTGTTGACCGGGTAAGTGCAGTAGACAAATTCTGCATATTTCCAGACACGACCCACGGGAGGGGGATACAGATGAATGCCAACTAACCTTGAACCAGATTAAGTAGTTGGTGGTATTTTTTTAGTGATTGGAGGAAATTTGGCCAGGACTCTGGGGAAACTTTCCCTACTCTTCTCGATAAGTGCCATGGGATCTTTAACATCCACCTGAACTACCGCCAGAACAGGCAGACCGCGGTTTAACATCTCATCGGAAAGACGGCACCTCAGGGTTGTAGCACCCCCCCCTCATGTTGCACTACAGTGTCAGTATTGGGATATTAACCCAAGTGCCTGGTATGGGGATAGAACGCACAGCCTTCTGATCTCCCGGCCTCAGAGGCGAGTGTGCTACCTGCTGAGCCACTGACAATGTAAGATCAGAAGAGACTCTAGGTTGATCAGCTGTCTCCCCCCCCCCCCGCTTCATAGGTAGGGGTGAATTAGTATACTTTGTAACATGTACTAATATATAGGTATCCAGTATACATACTCTGTTACCCAGAGTATACCCACTGATTCCACTAAGAAGAAAGTAAGGCTCAACTTCTAAAATATTTATCAATTTACTTCTTTTATTTTTTCCATCACATATTATACTAACATTTCATAGCTATCTGCCACTTCCTCATGAAAACTGGTTACTTCTTTGTAAACTCTCATCTGCTAACTCATGGTACCAGATGGCTTCTGTCAACGGAGGAGATGACCGCTCCCACCTGTCAAAACATTTATTCATATTTGCAAACTTATTGTGGAAGTACATCATGTTACATTGTCAGGATCCTGGGTGGAATTAGTGCAGCTGTGTAACACTGAAGATGTAACCAATGGATAAAGTTTGTCTACATTTTAGAAGTCAAGCCTTCCCTCTTTTTTAGTTGGAATACATTCAGCACTGGAAGTGGTCTTTAACTAAATCTCTTCATACACCCCATATAGGGGACTGGGCAAGTTGGAACTACCTTTTCTTTATACCCAGTGGTTCCCTTGGTTAAGTAGAAATTTGTCCCAGCTTACTTTGAAGGCATGTATTGTCTACATATCTGCTGGTAGGCTGTTCCATAAGTTCACCACCCTTTGAGAGAAAATGTGCCTCCTGAAATTACCCCTGAAGTTTGGGCCCCTAAGTTTCTATTGTGTCTCTGCACCCTTCTGGAAGACACCACCTCATACATCGCCATCTGTTCAGTCTTGTCAGTGCCCTTGAACACGCTTGACTGATGTCGTCCCCTTCTCTGCCTCCATTTCTCTAGGGTGAACATGTTAAAGGCCACCAGCTTCTCCTCATAGTTTTTGTTCCTCATGCCCTTTAATCACATCAGTGGCCCTGCATTGCACCCTCATAACTGGATCAGTATCCTTTTGGATTGAGGGGCCCAGAAATGCACAAAGTATTCTAGGTGGGGCCTAACCAGGGCCTTAAAAAGTAGCAGAGTTACTTCCCCTGATCTGCTGGTTACTCTTCTTTTGATTAACCCCAGAATTCTTCTGGCCGTCTGGATAGTAGCCATGCACTGCTTGTTCAGGGCACCCAGATTTATAGGTATTCCAACATTTTACAGTGAAATCATGCAGTCTGCGGAGAAATAGATCCCATATACGCACATTAAAAAGGTCAATACTGACCAACAAATTTCGCTGCCAGACTGTAAACTGTTCAGGGCAAATAGGGATACCAGGGAGGGTGGGGTGGCTTTCTGTTCTAAAACTAAGTGCACAATTAGTGACATCTGCTGTAAATCCAAACCTAAGGAATATGAAATTGTATCACTGAAGCTTCACCTCCCTTCCACGGAATGTATCACTATTATTGGTGGTTATAGGCCCCCTGCTGGTGGCAGTGATATCCTCAATATCCTAAAATCCCTAACCACCACTGCCAACAGTGAAACTATAATCCTTGGGGATCTCAATATGGGCTGGCTTACCCCTAAATCACACAACCTGAAATCTCTCTGCGTCGAGTTTGGCCTCTCTCAGATAGTTAACGAACCCACTAGGATCAGTACTTCAAACAACGCCAGTAGTTCCCTCCTTGATATTATACTAACCACTCATTCTCAAAAAATTCTGCAGTGTGCTATTTTCCACAATGACATGAGCGATCACAGGGTTGTAGTATGTATAAGATAGTACGGTAAGGGTCATTACAAACCCAGGCTTATAACAAAGTGGACTTACCCAAAGTTCAGTGCTGCTAATTATTTGTCTGACCTAGGTAACGTTAGCTGGCAAGATCTCTGTCTTGCTAAAATGGCTGATGAGGCCATCACTATCTTCAATAACAACCTTACCGCTCTGGCTAACAAGCATTCCCCCTTTATTAAATCTTGCGTACATAAAATCTCTCATCCCTGGTTTACACCAGATCTCAAGGCCACACTCACAAACCATGATAAACTTTGGGCCCAGGCTAGGTGTTCCAAGTGCCCTTCTGACTGGCAGGTTTTTCGAGCAGCTAGGAATGCCTTCGTTAAACGCATTTGTACTGCCAAAGCAAATTTGTGCATCCCCACTTTAGAACAGGCAAATGTGAATTCTCATAAAATCTGGAGGACCCTTAAATCTATTGAAAAACAGCCGTCTACTCCCTCCATTCCAGCCAAGTTTCACGCTAACGGCATGGTTGTTGAAAGGAATGGTCAAATCCTTGACGAGATCAACTCCCATTTTGCTACTGCTGGCCTAACCTTCAATTCCTCACCTTATGCAGGCCTTGCTAATTGTCAGACCAGTACTGCCCCTGAACCTCTAAATTCGCCTCATCCCTTCCAGCTGTACCCACCCAACTACAAAGAAGTTGAAGACTCGCTTCTCAACTTCAACACTAAGAAAAGCACTGGGGACAATGGACTTGAACCTTTCTTCTTAAAAGTAGGCTGCTTCCATCTCATAGCCCCATTCTTCATATATTCAATCTTTCAGTCACCACTGCCACAGTTGTGTCCTGCTGGAAATCCACCCATATCCTCCCCTTGTTCAAATCAGGCAGTCCATGCAATTTAAATAATTATAGACCCATCTCTGTCCTGCCCATTCTCTCTAAAGTCTTTGAAAAATCAATCTACTCCCAACTAAAACATCATATTGAAACCTTCTCACTTTTTAACCCAGCTCAATCTGGTATCCAGCCTAATCACAGCACCATTGCAGTCCTGGCTAAAGTTACTAATGACTAGGTTTCCGCTCTGGACTCGAAGAAGATCACTGGTGCAGTCTTCCTAGACCTTAGTAAGGCGTTCGATACCGTTGACCACAACTTAGTAGTCAGTAGCCTTACTAACCTAAGTGCCACCTCCTCCACTGCTCAGTGGTTTACCAGTTATCTAACAGGGAGGACACAGAAAGTTGAGGCTGATGGCCTATTTTCAGCTTCCCTCCCGATCGTTAGGGGAGTCCCTCAAGGCTCCATTCTAGGCCTTATACTTTTTTTCTCTGTACATTAATAATCTTGTCTTTAATATAACCAATTCCAATTTGCATTTCTTTGCGGATGACACAGTACTGTACACCTCGGGCTGAACCTTGTCTGAAGTAAGAGACACATTACAAGCTGACTTTGCTCCGCCTGAACGCAACCTCATTAACGCAAAGCTGCTCCTCAACACCAGAAACACCAAGGCTATGATCTTCACTGTCAGTACATCCTCCACCACCTCCTTTGACCTGCCTAATGACTTAGTTGCCACCTCCCTAGGTGAACCTCTTGAGGTCATCTCCAAATTTAAATATCTTGGCACATGGTAAGATGATAAGCTCACCTTTAATGACCATCTTGATAATTTGTCCAGCAGGTTAAAAGCCAGACTAAGTTTTTTCTTTACAAACAGGCCCCTCTTTCCTCTTGAGATTAGAACCAGGCTTGTTCAGGCCACATTCCTCCCCTTAAATCTACAATTGTACTACAGCCTCAAACCTATGCAAATTGGACGTCCTCTACTATCATGGTCTGCGGTTCATTACCAAATCCCCTTACCGAACCCACCATTATGATCTGTATGCAGCTGTCGGACGTTGCTTACCACTAGACGTTTGCTCCATGCTGGCACTTAGACTCTTAAAATTCGGCCGCATAAACTACTGAGATACTTAACATCTCTCGTCCACATCTCCCGCAGTTCATATTCCCTTAGGAAGTCTGACTTTATTTTCCTTGATGTGCCTAGGACTCGTACCTCCTTTGGCGAACGTGCCATATCACATGCACTTCCAACTATCTGGAACCAGCTCCAGTCTATATTGAAACTCTTTAGCATTGTCTCTGTCAGTTTCTTTAAAACCTTTGCTGCGACCAAACTGAAAGATACTTGCAGCTGTTTCTAGCCCCTTCTTTACCCTGACAATCTCATCAATATCTTACTCTCCCCCACTCCGTGTCCCTTCTTCCACTGATCACTCCCTTCCCTTCCCTTCCTTATCCTGCCCTTCTTTCCATCCTTCCTTGCTTTCTTCAACCTCCGCACCATTCCTCCTCTCCCTCCCACCTCCTCATATGATTCTCTCCCTCTCCTCCTCCTTCTCCCCCTTGCACCGATCTTAAACATACCCTCCTCCTTATGTATCCTGTCACTCCTGTCAGTCGTACTTTTTGTACCTACAATGTTTTTCTCCAGGTTGTGCTTATAATCATTATCTTGTTATGTTTTATTTGAGCTCTGTGCATCACATGTACCGTATACAGTACTTTATTTACTATGATTTTATGAGTGTAGTTTTTCTTTGTCTGTATACATGTCTCAGGACCTCCTTCTGAATGAGCTTGCTCAATGGAGTTTTCCTGCAATAAACTTGAACATTAGTAAAACAGGAAACAGAGCAATACAGCTTTCACAGGAAATAATATAGTCTACAGGAAAATTGACTTGAAGATGCAGGGTAAATATTAGCTTGATCTAGAAACCATGTGCTTCAGCTTCTTGTCTATTAGGACCCCAAATGTAGCAACATGTATTTGGCTACATTTAGTCTAAGGCTTCAGGAGTCGGACCAATCACCCAGCTTGTTCAGGTCACCCTGAAGGTTTTCCCAGTCATCAAGGGAGTCCACTGCCCTGGCCATCTTAGTGTCATCTGCAGGCTTAACAGCAGTCTGCTAGAGACCCCAGCTTGTTGCCGAAAATGCTGAACAGTAGTGGCCCAGGCACCAACCCCTGAGGAATTTACATTACAATGAAGGAAATGTTTTGAAACAAAGACGTAATAAGGCTGTATAGTGACTGAGCCAGCTGTAATTAGAAAAGTGACAAAGGCAGAAATGCATGTACTCTTATTATCGTGAAACTATGCATGAGAAACGAAAAAGTAACTGATAAAGAGTTCTGTCTGTATAGCGCAAAAGTAAAACAACATCACTTTGAACTAAAACTATTCTGTTTATTGTGTAATTGGTTTGATAGCCGAAGCTTTTATCACGGGAGTTATTGGACCTAGTGGCATCTCATTTCAACCTCAAAGAAAAGGAGTACTTTGGAATAACATTTACAGATGACACGTAAGTAAATATTTTCTTCTTTTGTTAAATAGCATCGTGAGGCACATAAAATGTATTGCTATAAGAAGAAAAAAAACTAGTGAAATTGTTAAAAATGCATTTCTTCCATAGATCTTATCTCAACCCACAAGTCCATGTTGCGTTAAGAGTGTGCTGAAAACAGAACTACAGTTTCATGCTTGAAAGGGAAACGCCTGAAAACCCGGCAAGTGCAGCAGCTTTTAGCATTAAATTAAAAAATTTTATTTACCTGCTGCATTCTGATTTCAGTTTTAACAGTGCTGTCCAAAATGTCTGCAGAGCCACCTGTGGCCATCTCTTGCACTCTGGGTGACTTCCAGCATGTGGGCTACCAACTCTACCATTAGTTGTAGCCCTCATTTGCATAACCTGTGCGGCAGAAGCCACCTGAGGTGTGCAAGATGGCTGCGGACAGCTCTGCACACATTATGGGTGGTGCAGTTGTTTAAAAGTGAAATTGGAATGCAGCAGATAAATAAAAAAAAATCAATTTAATGCTAAAAACCATAATCGTGTGTTTCTGCAGCAGCTGCTGCACATGCTCGGTTTTCAGGAGTCTTCCTTTAAGTCATTTTTTTTACGTTTTTGGGAAAACAATGAAAAATCCTCAGACATTTAGACACAATTCTGCTTAAATTGTATATATGGGGCCAGATATTCAAACTGCGCTATTTTGTGGAGCAAGCCCTTGCGCTGCACAAAATAGTTGCGCAGGGGTGTGGCCAGATCGATATTCAAAGGAGTTGCGCCCTTGAAGCAGCTCCTTTGAATATCACCAGCCACAGCCACTGTGCGTAGCGCCCAGTGGAACTGCGCCACTGCAAGTGGACAGGTGGAGCATTCAACTTGCGGTGGGCGCAAGTACCATTGCATCATGCGCAAAATCGATATTCAAAGGTGACATGCAAATGGGGCCATAATTCATACAAGGTGCAGGGGGCCATTTGCATCTGATTACTAACCCCATTTGCATGCCATTAGTATGCAGGTGCGCCCGATCCCCGAGGACTGCGCCTGGCGCCCTGTCAGGCAGCAGCCGTCGGGACCGGCGCCTGCAACCCGATCGCGGGCAGAAGGTGTAAATCCCCCACCACCCCACTGTGGCCCGATCGCGGGCATGAAGCGGCTCCCCACCAGCCCGATCGTGGGCATAGCTAATCCCCACCAGCCCGATCGCGGGCAGCAATTATCTCCCCAACACATCCCTGGTGGTCCAGTGGACGATAAGCCCGATCACGGGCTGAAGTAATGAAACACACACCCCTCCCCCGAACATATCCCTGGTGGTCCAGTGGACCCGATAATCCCGATGCGGGATGTAATAATTAACACCCCGAACATAGCCCTGGTGGTCCAGTGGACCGATAATCCCGATCGCGGGATGGAATAAATAAACACCCCGAACATAGCCCTGGTGCCTGGTGTCCCACCACCCCACCCACCACGAGCCACCACCCCGTCCCCAGGCAGCCAGCGGGCAGCAGCATCCCACCGCCCGCCGCCTGCCGACTGACTGCCGGTAGGGCTCTGCGCCATTGGTGCAGAGCAAGAGCCAAAGGGCATGCCGCCCATACCGTACAAGACAGTCAGATTTGTGAATGAATACATTCATTCACAGAACTGGACTTATCTTGCTGAAGTATAGGCTGCCGCATTCTTCACTCACCAATGGCGTCGCTTCCCGAACAAGCTTCAGTGAGATACTGCGCGGGGGCTGGGGTGGTGAGGCTGTGGGTGGGTGCGGTGGGGGACACTAGGCACCAGGGATGTGTTGTGGAGGAGACACATTGCTGCCAGCGATCGGGCTGGTGGGGAGTTTAAGCTATACCGCCAATCGGGCCAGTGGGGGGTGGCGGGGAGGATTTTACACTCTTTTGCTTGCTGCGATCGGACTTGCAGGGAGTGGTTAGGGGCCAACCAGGTGGCAGCTGCTGTGTTGCACCCTGCAATGCAGCAGCTCACCTATAGGTGGCCCTCGACGAGCCTTTTTTTGGCTCAAAGTTTTGCAGGCGCAGGTTGGGAGTTGCGCCTGCACAACTCTACACAACCCGTTGAATATTGGGCTGTGCAGTTTATGCCTGTTCCTCCCCTCAGTTCAGCATGCATTCATTTGCATTGCGCTGTTGCTCAGCATGTTTTCTGTGGCGCAACTGCCTCCTGCTGAATATCACAGAATGGAGCAAGTTCGGACTTGCGCAGGTGCAACCCTATTGCGCATGGCGCAATCCTTTTGAATATCTGGCCCATTGTCTTCATTTCTCTTCCCCTTGTTCATCAGTACTTGGTTAATTTGCATGGAACAGATCCTTGTCTGGTAGAGTTAATCTGTTTCTGCTAATCAGTTCTTTGTTCAAATCGTAATCCTCTGTGTGTGACATAAAAAATTTGTTGCTGTGGAAATTATTATGATGCCACAAACAGAGGACTGTGACTTCAGCAAAGGATTAAACAGCAGGAGAAGATCAACTGTTGAGGACAAGGATACTGTTTCTATTTAAATGAATCTTGTAATGAAGTATAAAAGTAGGAATGCACAAAAATACAGTTTATAAAATATAAGCAGAATTGTGTATAAATGTTGTTTTTCAAAGTTTTTCCACTGCCTTCAGACACATAAAGTCCTCTTTCACATGCATTCCTGTATAAGTGACAGAGATCAATTTACCTACAGTAATTATAATGGTGTTCAATGTGAAGAACAGACACAGAGCTGGAATTGCCCTTCCTCTTCAAATGATTTGAATGCTCACTTATTAGAGCTGATTCTCTTTAGGATAATATTAACTGTGTGCGCATTTCTATGAAGACTCTGAATAAGAATATTCTTGTGGGTTGCTTTTATTGCCCCCAGCCCCAGCTTGCACTCTTCTAAATTTAACTCACTTTATTATTTGATTCTAGTGACAACTTTAGTAACATGTAGTTAGTGGGTGATTTCAACACTTGCTGGGTCTCTCCCAGGGGTCTCTTTCTGAAGAGTACTCTTTTGCTCCTTTGGGTTTGTCCCAATTATTTGATGATTGTACAAGGAGAGACACCTACAGACTAACTGCATCTATCTTAGATTTCGTTTTCATCTTCAAGGTCTGCAGGTTGTCGGTTCTGGGTGTTTCGGAAATTTATTTAGTGATCATGAAGTCACCTTTTTTTAAATTGATTGTGTTTACCCAAATCAATTCCCAGCGTTCATAGGTATTCTAGTATGATGGAACACTTTTACAATGGAATTCAGTGACAGCACATTGCTGTTGTGCATAATTTAGTGCTAGTTAAAAATTGGGTTGAGAATGTCATTGGTTTCTGTGTGGCACCCCTTTTATTTCATAATATGTTAGTTGCAATTTATTGAATCACACTTAAATAAACATATGTTGTACTGTATTCACTCTCGTGTGGCTGAAAGTGAGTTTTTAACTTGCCACACCTCCTGGTTAAACAGTAGTATGCATGTATGTATGTGTATATAAATAAATAAATAAATTCTATGTCCTGATGGGTTAAAAGGATTCTGATGTAATGTGCTGCAACAACCAATTTTTATTTATTTTTTATTTATTTATTGTTAGAGTCTAGGATTACAATTACCTTTGAGCCAAGGCTCTTTTACAAAGGTTCCACGTCAAAATGAGAACAAAGAAGCAGGGCATTAATTATTACAGGATAACAGGTTACAGTTGTTTATCATCACATGAGTACTTACAGATTAGGCAGTACTAGGGGCATACATAGGACAGGGATAACATTGATAATGAGGACTTGGTGAGACATGAGAAGAAGATGCTGCCAGAGGCAATTGTCAAAACACACAGAAAGTGCAAGTAAGAGGAGGGGGAGGGGGAAGGTAGAGGGGGAGAGTAGTGGGTGGATGAGAAGGGGCAACTGCCAAAAAGGGAACAGCAGGTTAGAGAAGACAGTCACATGTGCTAGAGGCAGAGAGGAATAGGTGGAGGTTAGATTTGAACAGGCCTTGCTTAGGTAGGGAGGAGATGTCCTTGGTGAGACCATTTAGTCAGCTGGGAGCTCTGTAGGCAAAGAATCTTTGTCCCTGTGAGGTCCGGCATCTTGGAATATGCAGTAATTGAGATTCAGAGCCCCTGGTGAGGCAGGGATTCTGTGCAGGTTGTAGCACAGCTTGAACTCTGGGGGTGGGGGTGGGGGGACAAAGCCCATCAATGTTTTTTTTTTTTTTGCCATTATGCATGTTGGATACTTGATGCGGCTCGAAAGTTGAAGCCAACTAGTTTGGGTGTATACGTCACATGTATGGGTGAGACGATGGGATCCAGTGATGAGTCAGCAAGCTTTATTCAAAGCCATAGATATGCACCTGAGGGTAGTAGCGGAAACCGAACCATAGATGATGAGGCCATAGTCAATAGTTGAGATCACCGAGCTCTGAACTGTGATCCTTAAGGCTTTCGAAGTTAGGCATTGCCTATGCTTGTAAAGCAGGCCAATGCGTGTGTTAGTCGCTTTGGTAACATTGTCAATGTGAGCCCCATAGGACAGAGAACTGTCAAGAGTGATTCCAAGAGGCCCTCTGTCGTATGATGGCCATAAGATAGCAATTGACAGCGATCACACAACAGGTGTCCAGGAAGCGCGAAAAATGATCTGGACCATAGTAAAACAGCTCAGAGCAAAGAACATTAAGGTTCAAACCTTGTACCCGGCGAGGCTGAAAATAACTACGGACCAAGGCACCAGAGTTTTCAAGGACCTTCTGATGGCTGCACCATATCTCGAGGAGCTGGGAATCAGCACTCACCCCCCACACTCCTGAAGGAAAGGCTGGAGCGGGACCTCTTGGTGTCCGCATGGTCGGTGGCTCAGAAAGGGTCAATCAGAAAAGGTTCCTCCCAACGGATGCCGCAGCCCTCTTTATGTGCAGACATCGGTGCAGTGCTCTGGAAGCTTGTGGATCCGTCGTTGATTAATAAAGGGGCCCTACATCTGAAGCTGGTGAGCGAGATCAAAGAGGCTAATGAGGCGGGTCCATCTCGATCCCCAGAAACATGAAGAAGCTCCTGCAGAGGATTGCACACTCGTTGACCATCCAAGCCTTTCCCAAGTTCCTTTGCCCAGCAACTGGACTGTCTACCTGAACCCATCCCGTTTGCTGAATAGTACTTCCCCAATCACATCAGGACTTATACGGGCCGCATTGAGTACTATGACTATTCCCCTGCAGCCACGCTGCTCACAACAAAAGGACTGAATGGCTGGATGTCTACGGCAACTAAACCCACTTTTTTGCTCTGTCCTCTGCCATTACCAGAAAAGAAATCAAAATTATTTAATTGTGTACTGGAGCGATGGTTTTGGGAAGGGGGCAGGGTGTAACCTCAACACTTAATGACAAATTGTACGTGGTGTTTAGCGTTGAGGTCAATGAGGCCCATAGATTTGGGGGGGGGGGGACTTGGACAGTTTGGTAGCCTCTCATACGAGCTCCAGAGTGGGTGGCGCATTACGGTGAGGTCAGCCCAGTGCTTGGTCCTGAGCGTCCGATGGAGTTCTGTTGGAGAATTGATGTCCAGACATGGCAGACCTCTTGGGTACCTGCAGGTATGGCTCCCGGTTGACCCCAGGCCCTTTGGGGTCTCGCACGTTCCCCCACAGTGGTTGGGGGATGTGTGAATTCTCGGCCGGACCTTTGCAGGGCACACGCACCGACCGATGTCTCTTTTCTGAATGCCAGACCTAGCCGTGACAGAAGGTAGGATGATGGTGCCCCATTGATCTTATGAAAAACTTCACACACTAGGAGCCCTGGACTTCTTTATGTTATCCTGGGTCAGAATATTTGATGTCGGGATGGAGGAGGTCGCGTGTGCAGCAGTGTGGCCTCGTCGGTCCTCCGGGCCATGAGCTGTGCTTGATCTGAGTAGGACCACCGGGCCATGGCTCCAGTACTTTGAGCTGATGTGGACAGTGTCCTGCCTGATCCACTGGGCCTACGGACTTGATTGGGGCGGGGCCCAGGGGGACGCTCACGGGGTGGTGCTGGAGTGGGGTCAACGAGTGGAAGGCCTGCTTTCTCGGAGCCTGCACTCAGAGTGGGGCTTCTCTCATCTCCTCCCCTCGGCTGCTTTTGCGCTGGTGGTGCCGCCAGTGGTCCCGTTCCCTTTGGTGCTCGGGACGTGCGGCTTGGACCTGGCCTCCCCCTACCCTCTCCACTTGTTGGAGTTGTAATAGGGGTATTGATACCCAGGGCTGACTTCTAGACATTGACACACCTCGGGGCAGGGGGGGGACTTTCTCTTCAGGGCAGCTCTTCTAGCGTTCTAAGAGTCAAGGAGAACCAGGGAACCCTGCACCTGTCAGCTAAGGGGCATGGGGCGTGGGGTGCGGAAAACATACACCCTTAAGCTTCAGATTAAGTAAGGATACCCACGGTGCCTTGTATTTAATTCACATAAGATGGGGAGGGGGGAGGGTTTGGGAGATAGTGCCCGCTCGAGTTCCCATGGATATTCCTGGGGCCCGCAGGGCACACTCATTGCACTACTGAGTTACCTGCTTTGGTCTGTGCAACCAGACACCCTTCAGCTGATGACCATCGCTCAGCACTCCCTTGGAAGTCAAACCAGTAGAGTATGGGCAGCCTGGTCGAGAGAAGTCTTGGCGCTGGCTAGCCACCAACTGACTCAGCTCATGACTCAAAGTAGGATGAGGCCAGAGCAACAGTTCTATTCTTTAATGGTTCTAATGAATGTTTTGAAGTTTACTGATGTTTGTATTAAAAAGTTTGACGCTTTGCAGGATAACTATAAGGCTAAGTTACAAAAGCTTAGAAAGTCAATGTCAAGGAAAGTGATAATTAATACAATCTGTCTGGAAAATGGCTAGCCAAACCACGAAATTCATGTCACTTAACATAAACGGGTCTTCAAACCCTATTAAAAGAAGGAGGATTCAACAGTTCATAGCTTCCCAGAGGTGTGACGCGGTCTTCCTACAGGAGACCCACCTATCTCCTCTTGAAGCCCAGAAGCTCAAATCGAAGATCTTCCCGCAGATCTTTCATTCATCACTACCAGCGGGCAGAAAGAGGGGGGTGGCGATTCTCCTCTCGGAAAGCCTTCACTTCCAACTGCAGAGGTAATAGAGGATCCTGAGGCGAGGTACATTATAGTTATAGGGTCCATTCAAGACACCCAGGTCACAATGGTCAATGTCTGTATCCCTCCAGGATCCACGATCAGGGTTTATTCAACCCTTCTCCAGTTGGTGGTGGAAAAGGCCAAAGGCCTGTTGATACTGGGTGAGGACTGGAATATAGTTTTAAACAGGGCTATAGACACAACATCTCAAATACCAAAGTTGGACGTGGCTAAAGCCCAATCCCTAAAACTGCAGTTGGAACAGGTGGGCCTGGTGGACATCTGGAGAGAGAAATATCCCAGGGCGAAAGAATACACTTGCTTCTCTCCAAGGTTCTGGATTTTCTCTAGGCTAGACATGTTCTTCACATTCTCTAGGGATCTGCCCAGTTTCTCTTACATGTGGGTGGGTACGACTATTCTTTCCGACCACAGTCCAGTCTTCCTGGAGGTGGAACTGGGTTTACCCAAACGTACCACGCATTGGCGACTGAACATTTCCCTCCTCCAAGATAAAAGGATAATTGAGCAACTTAAGAAACATCTGAAGATAACCCTAGAAGAGAATAATAGACAAGAGATTTCTCCACAAATCTTGTGTGATACTGTTAAAGCCTCACTTAAAGGCAAATTAATCTCGATAGCTTCCCACAAGAAATGGTTAATGAGGCAGAGACAACAAGGAATTAGTGGCACAGATTAGGGAACTAGAATGTGCCCAAAAAATTAAGTGGGATGAGACCAGAGGTAGAGAGTTGATGGCTTGCAGGAACCAACTACAAAACATCCAGAAAGCGGAGTTGGAGAAGGCCTTGTTTTATTTAAAACAAAGATACTACAAGGGTGGCCCCTAGGGGCACTAAGCTCCTGGCCTTTAGGCTACGACAACATGTAGCTAGAGCCACAATAACCAAAATAGTATCTCCTCGATCAGGCCAAATGGTCAGACAGGCCTCATAGATAGCAGAGGCATTTGTTGAATATTACTCTAACCTATACAGCCCTAATGAAGAAACCTCAACTCAGGATAAACAAGGTTACCTTGGCTCCATTCCCCTCCCCTTGCTGTCGCCGGACTCGGTAAGGATGCTAACTAGGCCCATTACACAGCAGAAGATACTTTCCACGATTAAGAAGCTTAAGTCAGCAAAATGCCCAGGCCCAGATGGGTTTGGAGCTGAATTCTGTAAAACCTTTGCTTTAGAAACAGCTCCCTTCCCCCTTAAAGTTTTCTCAAATATGTGGGCTGACGGAGGGTCGGCTCCACCCTTCTGGCAATATGCCACCATAACCATCCTACATAAAGAGGGAAAAGACCCAACAAGGTGCGAATCGTATCGCCCTATATCCCTGCTTAATCATGACTATAAGATTTTTACCTCAATCCTTGCCTCCCGGTTAAATCCCATCCTCCTGGATCTGATTCATACAGACCAATCCGGCTTTGTCGTGGGCTGGCAGGCTCCGGACGGGGTCCGCACTGCTCTGAACATGGTAGATAAAATTCAACGCTCCCACACCCCGGCGTGTCTGATGAGTTTGAACGCTGAAAAGGCCTTTGATAAGGTCTCATGGGACTTCTTGTTTATGGTCCTGGAACATAGGGGGTTCCCTAAAGTATTTATAGATACCATAAGGTCCCTTTATACAGGTCCGCAGGCCTACGTAAGGGTGAACAGTGGGCTCTCAAATAGATTTAAGCTGGGTAGAGGCACATGGCAGGGATGTCCCCTTCCCCCCTTCTGTTTGCCCTCTATATCGAGCCTCTGGCCGAGGCAGTGAGGAGGGCAACGGAGGTGATGGGAATTGAAGTGGATGGTATCCAGAAAAGCATTCTGCTGTATGCAGACGGTGTATTGCTGTGCCTCACCCAACCACATCGGTCTATAGAACAGGTATGGCCCATATTAGAAGAGTTTAGGAAACATTCGGGATATTCCCTCAATAAAACTAAAACAGAAGTCTTGAGCTTCTTTTTCAGATAGAATGAGATACCTGGGGGTAAATATCACCAAATATTTTTCCAAACTATTCAAAACAAACTACTCTCCCCTGACTGACACCCTAAAAAAGAACATGGAAAGATGGTCCCTATCTAACATGCCCATGTACTCCAGAATCCACGCCTTAATAATGAATGTACTACCGAAATTCCTGTATCTATTCCAATGTTTACCATTACATATTCATAAATCAAACTTCCAGATTTGGCATAAAATGATCTCAAAATTCATATGGAACAACAAAAGACCTCGAATAAACCTAAAAATCCTGCAGACTCACCGTGATAGAGGGGGTAGATCCCTACCGGAACTGGAGGACTGTTTCTTGGTCGTACAACTAAAAAATGCATTACAATGGGCCAATCCTAACTGCACCACTGGATGGAGGGAAATGGAGAAGGGCGAGGAAGAGGAGGGTGGTCAGTTGCCCCTCGGGGACCGACTGGTCATACCTCTATCATCCCACTGGCACCCCACCCCTAAGTTACACACTGTGGGTGACACTATCCGCTCGGTCCACAGGCTATGGCAAAAATATAAATTACAATCCTCTATCTGGCCACTAAAACGTCTAGCCTGGGCCGAGGACTTTCCAGCAAACTGCCTGGACCTCACCTATAGACAGTGGAGTAAAGCCAGATTAGAATACCTGGGCCAACTCATGCAAGGAGACATGATGCTGGACTTTGCTTCCCTCAAGAACATGTTTGGCCTGAGAAGTTTGGACCATTTTAGGTTCCTGCAAGTTAGAACATATGTTGCCTCTCTTTAAAAGAAGGATGTAGACCCGTCCAGGGCCACACCCCTTCTGCTGACTATTCAAGAGATTAAAACCACACCCAACCAAAGAGGTATGATCTCCGGCCTTTACAAATCTCTAGAAACAGTGAAAAGTGATCCATTAACCAGAATAAAGACACGATGGCAGGAGGAAGCTACTTGACCCCCCCCCAATCCAAGATTGCGATTCCAGCTTTAGTGTAGCTAAGAGGACAACCCACTCCCCCCTCTGGCAAGAATTTGCCTGGAAGGTCAAGGTCCGATTCTTCCTTACCCCTAAAACACTAAATAAAAGGAATCCAGAACACCCAGCTCGCTGTTGGAGGGATTGTGGGGAGGAGGTGGCAGACCATCTTCATATTTTTGGGGGCTGCCTGAAACTCCAGACCTACTGGGCGGAGGTTACTAATGCTTTGAGCGAGATTTTTTCCTCTGATCAGCCACTTGGTTGGACAGAAGTAGTATTGGGAATCCCATTGTTGGGCACGAGGGGTCCGGACTCCATGTACCTCTGGGCGATTCTTATTACTGCAGCCCGTAAGGCCATTACAAGATCTTGGCTCAACCCTATGCCCCCTAAGAAACAAGACTGGATATTAATAGTCCAGAGCATTTCTGAACTAGAGGAACTTACTTTTAAAATAAACCAACAGATTTCGCTCTACATTCAAAGATGGACTAGATGGGAGATCTGGAGGGAGGCCCTGGGATAGACGTAGATTGGGTATTTCATATTAAAATTAAATTAGAATGAAGAACTCCTCCTTCTTTTAACTTATTATTTAGAAGATCGAAAGAAGACTGAATGATGCCTATCAGAATAGCTAGCACCTTGATAAAATAAGCCTGAAATCAAATGCATTATCAACTAACATGTTTTACTGACAATTCTGGTTTGTATTAATTAATTGGACCTATGTACTAATGTACCTGCAAACTGTCAATAAATTAAAAAAAAAAAAAAAAAAAAGTGATTCCAAGGTATTTGAAGGTTTGCACTTGTTCTAGGATTGCACCTAGGCAGTTTGCAATAGTGAGGGGGTGGTCCCGGTGCTTGTTTTGTGAGCTGCAGAAGAGCATGGACTTTGTTTTTTTATAGTTGAGGACAAGTTTGTGTTTACTGAACCAGTTTTCAACTGAGGAGAAGCCATGCTTTAGTTTGCTTTGCAGAAGGTGGGGGTCCTTGTGGGTGGAGTGGATGACAGCGTCATCCGCGTATAGGAGGAGTTGCTCCAGACAAGATTGTGGAAGACTATTTAGGAAGATGCTGAAGAGAAAAGGCCCAAGGATTGACCCTTGTGGCACTCCAAAGCGCACTGGTCTGGCATTAGAAAGAAAGTATACTATTTTCACTCTTTGTGAGCAGCGGTTTTCCAGGTAGCTCTTAAGCCAGGATGTAGATTCAGGGGACAGTCCGATATTTAGCAGCTGAAAGAGTAGTAGATGATGATGGACGGTATCGAATGCCTTCATCAGATCAATGAAGACCACCCCTGTAAGAAGGTTATTGTCCAAGGAACTATGGATTGCACCAGTGAATTCAAGGAGGGCTGAAGTGGTACTGTGACCTTTTCTAAAGTCGTGCTGTTAAGCACACAGGACATCGTATTTATCAAGGTATTCCATAAGTTGGTCCAATACTATACGCTTTATGGCCTTGGAGACCAGGGGTAGTATGGAGATGAGCCCATAGTTCACCAGGAGGGCCCTGTCCCCGGTCTTGTGGACCAGTGTGACAGAGGCGGATTTCCATCTGTCAGGGAATTGGCTGAGAGAGAGGGAGAGGTTGAAGATTTTTGTTAATGGTAGGAGCACCTCATCCAGTGTGAGGGCAAGCAGCTTGAGGTCAGGGGAGTCCCCACTTGACCTGGACCTAGCAATAGCTTTACTGATGTAGTTGCGAACTTTGTACGGTTTGACTGATTTGAAGTAGAATGGAGGCCAGTTTGGAGAAATGGTGGGACTTGAGGGGAGAGTTTGGGGGTCGGCTTCGTTGAAATAGTCAGGTGGAAGAACAGAGCTGGGGTCAGTGAAAGCTGAGTTGAATGAATTTGCTATGGTAGTCAGGTCCAGCGTTGTGAAACCATCTGTGATCAGCATAGTGGGTGAGGGTTTTTGTCTGCTTTCCTGTAATTTCTTTAATATTGTTACAAAATGAATTCCCCTTGCCCCAAGTGTTTGTCAGGACATCCTTATAGCAGGTACTTTTCTGTTGGTGGACTAATTTTGTGCAGTTATTACGAACTTGTTTATAATTCTGTATTTCGATTTGCTTTCCAGTTTCCCGTACCCATGCCCAGAGATGGTCCCTGGATTTTAGTTGTGCTAGTAGTTCAGTGGAGAGCCAGGTGTTACACAGGCCTTTGACTTTCCCGCTTTTTGAAAGGGGCATGAGAGTCACAGGCAGCATTAAAGGTTCTGATGAAGAGGTCAAGGGCAGTGTTGACATCTGGAACGTGGAAGATTGGGGACCAATCTTGCAGTCTTAGGCAGGATTTTAGGTGTTTCAACTGCCCATGTGGAAGGACTCTGCTGTTGATTAATTTGGGGGGGGGGTCATGGTAAATTTGTCCAGATGCAGATTACGGGGGAATGGTCGCTTAGAGTGTCAGGAAGGACAGAGATGTTTGAGATGCGGGATGGGTGACTGGTCAGTATCCAGTCCAGGAGAGTACTTTTGCCTGTTTTGTAATTTTGCCTAGTGGGGGAGGCAACCAGTTGAGCAAGGTTTGCTGAGGAGGTGGCATCTATGAAGCCCCCTGATTCCGGAGCAAGCCAGTTGATGTTGAAGTCACCCATGAGGATTGTCTCAGAGTCAGGTGGTTGGGATTGGATGACGTCAAGGACTGAGTTGAGGCCTTTTCCTTGTTCTTTAGGGGGGATGTAAATTGCCAGAACAATGGTTCTAGCAATGGGATGGAGGATTGTGTATGAGCACTCATACACAGCAAGGTTATTTTCTGATCGAGTGGTTTCCGTGGTGACAAGAGACCTCGAGAGTGTAGCTCGAGAGATCTCATTACCATGGAAACCACAAGATCAGAAAATAACATTGTCTGTGTATGAGTTGCTCATACCCAATCTTTTATAGTGTATGGGCATTCATTCCTGGCAAACAGTGTCCCCCAAATCATTTTAAAATTCCTTACTGTGGCACGTTGCTCCAGCGCCGGTAACTTCCATTTGGTCTCTCAGTGCCACAGCCCCTTTATTGTGCATGCACAACTAGATTTGATGTTGTTATGCTACACTGGTGACGTACTTAGTGCAGCATAACAACATTGTGACGTAGTCAAGACAGCACAACAGCACGGTTCTGAACATGGATTTCCATGCTCAACAATGTTCCACCATACACTATAGTGTATTTGTTATATCATACTGATTGCATTATCTCAGTCCTGAGGTGTTGCCCCAGGGACAGAATTTTAGAATGTGAAAGTTCGAACTCTGGAGTGTGGTAACACTCCGCCCATCCCTTAAGTGGCAGATTTCTTTTTTTTGCTGAAGATATCAGTCATTCTGGAATCTTTTTCCAGTCCATTTGGATAAGTGATCTTAGTTTAGCTTACTGTTTTATTATTTTGTAACCTTCATGAATTTATTTTGATACTCTCTGTTAGTACCTCTTAGTTTTATTCACTTTACTGTTTTCATTGTGGTTCCTGGAACTGGGAGAACCACAGATTTCACAGTTCAGGTTCATGGTTCCAAACCAAACAAAAATGAATACATTTCATTTATTTTGGACTCGAGTTTTAAAGTGGTTGTACTTTTTTCATCAGTACAGCATTTCATCAGTACAACATCTAAAAGAAATGTTATTTTGCTTCCTATCAAATTGTCATGATGGGAGCATAAGCTAGAAACAGGCCCTACAAGATTTCAGCAGTGTGAGCATTGGTTGGCAAAAGCAGAAGGCCACAATCTTTGCATCAATTAATAGGGCCTACAGGATTTCTATAGTATATGTACTGTAAGCATTGGTTGGCAAAAGCAGACAGCCACAAACTTTTCTTTGATTGTTGGGGCCCAGATTATGATTTTGAAAATTAGAAACTCTGCAAAGTTTTGTGGCCTAAAAAAAAAAATCACCTACACATCAGTCTTTTATCTGCACCAGCTTTCACAATAGCTTCATCAAAAAGGCTCTCCTCTCACATCTTGAGAAAGCACCCATTTTGTGCATGAAACATTGGTAGATGTGAATAGCAGTTGTGTTTGCTGCAACTGAGATTTGCGATACACTTTGTAAGCCTTATCCTATGACCCAGTGGTAATTTTTTACTGTGCTATGTGGAACTATGAGCCTGGCTACTCAACACTTGTAAGTCTCCTGTAGAACAGCCACTGTAAAAAATATAGAGAAAAGTACTACTGGTGACAGAGAGTATGCTTCAGATGGCTGTTTTCCGTAGCAGTCTTTTGTACCCAAGGAGGCTGAAAAGGCTGCAAAGCACTCCTGTGTGACAGAGCAGTTGTCTCTGGCTCCCAAGGAGACAGAAAAAACTACTAAACCTTCTTCCAGAAAAGAGCACAGGCTCCCAGCTGGGAACATTCTGGCTTTGATGGCAGCCAGAGAAAGCAAAAAAGGCCTTCTGAACACCAGCTGAATACTACAGCTGGAATGAGAAAGCAAAAAGAAAAGCACCTTGAGATCCCTCGGCCTGAAAAGTAAATAGAGGAAAAGGTGCCAGAGAAAATATGCTGTGCTTTGAGAACAATAAACAAATGTGGCAGTTTTTCAAAACAATTTGCATCACCTAACACAGCCCATGCAAAGCCCAACCCCAAATGTTCCCATGTTCCCATCGACCCATTGCCAGTGAGCATACCTCTCAACCTTCTGCCACATAAATCAGGGACACTGCTTAAAAATATCAGGGACAGAGGACTAAAATCAGGGACACATCTTCAAAATTAAAGATATCCACCCAGAAAGCTGGTAGAATATGGGGCTTCGTGCAAAATGCATTTTCTAAAGAAGAAGAAGTCTGTAACTTTAATGCTTGGCATTATTTTGTGCTTACAATCCCCACTGTTTAGCCACAGAAACACAAATTTTAGGAGGGACAGGTAAAATTTTGAGGCAAAATCAGGGATGTCCCTGAAAATCAGGGACAGTTGAGAGGTATGCCAGTGAGAGGGTGCCTATCTTATTATCCTGAAGAGTGGAAAAAGATTACTGCAGAAAAGTGGGGTTTGGAGATAATAAGAGGAAGGGTTATCCCTTCAATTTGTAAAATTTCCAAAGTTAGGCAAATTTAGTGTGTTTTCAGCTCAATTACCAGACAGAGCAAAATTTCTTACTGGAATTGGAGGTAAGAATTCTTGGAGTTAAACACCGAGGACATAATTCCCATTTTCCAGCTTGGAAAGGGTTTCCTCTCCAGGTACTTTCTCACTATGAAGAAAAATGGGGAATGGTGACCCATTCTGGACCTGAGGCAACTGAACAGGTGCGTAAAAAAGAAGCTCAGAGTGGTAACACTACAGGCAGTGATTCCATCCCTACAACATGGTTTTAAATAATTGATTAGCAGTTTTTTTTCCTTGGGACAATGCTAACTGTACAGAAAGTATTAATACAGATTTTCTAGAAGTGTTTTGTTTGTTAAACACAGTGAGGCAAGTGCTATGCATTTTCACAATGTTTTAGCACTTTTATGAGCAAAACACTAATCAATTTTTGGAGTTAAATAAAACCCTGCTACAGCAAGGGGATTGGCTGGGGTCACTGGACTTTAAATAATGCATATTTCTGCGTCCAAGTAAGACTCTGCTACAGAGAGTATTTGAAGTTCAGATTAGTGTATGCTGTGTTTCAGTTCAAGCAATGCTTTTTGGTGTGATCACAGTGCTCAGAGTGTTGAGAAGTGCTTGTTAGTGGTGGAGACCCACCTGTGTAAGCAGTATGTAGTAGTATTTCCATGCCTAAATGACTAGCTAGTGTGTGGAAAAACAAAAGAGGAAGCAAAGTGTGTTCAATTCAAACTGTGAAGAGCACCCTGCAGAGCTTTGGTTTCCCCCAATCTTAGAAAAGTCACACTTGGAACCCAAATGGATTCTGGAGGTTATAGGCACAGAGCTGAACACAGAACTTAGCAAAGCTTTCCCGTCTCTACAAAAAGAGCAGAAATTCTGGCGCAGTGTGAAAACACAGGACATCACAGGGATTCTTGAGACTTTGGGCCACATGGCTTCTACCTCAGTGTAGTACCATGGCCCATATTGCAAATAATGAATGTCCAGTACTACCTCAGAAGGCACTGACATCAAAGAAGTGCACCACTGTAGCAACAGGTACCAGTTTTAAGCAGACTGATACAAGTACCAGAGTGGTGAAAATAGACAACATCAGAGAGGGTATTCCCTTCCTTCGGTCTCAGCCTACAAAGGTTCTGACCACAGATGCATTCCAGCTAGGATGGAGAGGATATCTGGAGAGGAGAACAGTGGATGGAATTTGGGCCCCTTAATTTTTTCTACGTGCCCATTTTATATCAAGGTTCAGCATTGGAAAGCTCAGACTTTAAAAAGCGCTCCAGGTAGTCAGGAGTTAAGAAATAAAGGATCACATAAACTTGCTGAAACTCACTGCTCCTTTCCACAAAGTCCTTTTCTTCCCTGTTGCAGGACCAGTCATGATGAAACATAGAATCTGTGAGCAAAAAAGGATGGCTTTGTCCACCCAGTCAGCCCAGATGTTTCCTGCCTAGTCTGTCTCTGCAGATCCTAATTGGTCTCTGGCAACCATCCACCCTCCCTGCTTGTTTCCTAATAACAATCCTATATGTATCCTATACATGCTTGAAGCCCCCGACTGGTTTCGCCTCCACCACTTCTGCTGGCAGTCTGTTCCTGGTGTCTGCTACCCTTTCTGTGAAGAAATATGTCCCTACATCTCTCTTAACCCCCACCCCCCAGCTCCATCCCATGCCACCTGGCCTGGTGCTCCTTCTCATTTGAAAAAAAAAAAACTTCTCTCCTGCACCATGTTCACCCCTGTGAGGTACTTGTAGGTCTTTATCGTGTCACCACTTACTCTCCTCTCTTCGAGGGTGCACATTTAGAGATCCCTCAGTCTCTCCTCATAGGGCTTCTCATGCAACTGCAGCACCATTTTAGTTGCCCTTCTCTGGACTGCCTCTGTCCTTTCTATGTCCTTTTTGAGGTGCGGCCTCCAAAACTAGACATAGTACTCGAGGTGGGATCTTGCCAGTGAGCAGTACAGTGGCAACACCACCCCCTCCTCCTGCTGGATATACCCCTCCCTATGCACCCCAGCATCCCACTAGCCTTGCCCACTGTTTTATCTCACTATGCTACCACCTTGAGGTCAACAGATATGATAACCCCTAGGTCCCTTTCCTGTTTAGTGACTCTGTGTCAGTGCCCCCTCATCCTATACTCAGTGTCTGGGTTCCTGTGTCCTAAGTGCATGATTTTGCATTTTTTGTATTGAACCCTAACTGCATGTGCTAGACTACTCGAGTTTCCCCAGATCCCTGTGCATTCTCTCACCCCCTCATGAGTGTCCACCCTATTGCACATTTTGGTATCATCTGCAGAAAGGCACACCTTTCCTTCAAGTTCCTTAGCAATGTCACTTATGAAGAGATTAAAGAGGACCAGTCCCAGTATTCCCACTGGCACCCTTCTGGTCGTTCCTCCATCATTCAAATGAGTGCCGTTTACCACCACCCTCTGTCTCCTATCTGTTAACCAGTTTCTAACCCAGGTCATCACTTTGGATCCCATCCCACCTCAAGCTGCGCAGCTTCATCAGCCTTCTATGTGGCACAGTGTCGAAGGCCTTGCTATAGTCCAAATAGGCCACATCTACTGCCTTCCTCTGATCTGTTTCCCTGGTCACCCAGTCAAAGAAATCCATCAGATTGGGTTCTACCAGTCTTTCCATTAATTTCCCCATTACTAAAGTAAAACTGACCGGCCTATAGTTGCAAGCCTCCTCCTTGCTGCTTCTCTTTTATGTAGAGGGACAACGTCAGCTCTTCTTCAGTCCTGTGGAACTATGCCTATTGGTTCTATGTGATAACGTTGGTCACAAAACCGCGATCACCGTTAGGGCGAGTGTACATCGCTGAAAATAAAAACGTCGATGTACACTAGCAGCGAGGCAACTCGCTTTTAGTATGCAGGGGCTTCACCCTCACACTAATGATAACAAACTCGGGGTGCATGTCGGGGAGGGTGAGAACCACCCCACCAACAAAAATTAACACCCACTCCAAAAAAAAAAAAAAAAAGTATTTCGCACCTCCCCAGCCCTGAACCCTGCACTCTCCCCACTGTAGTCAGCCACCAGCGCCACCACACCACGCAGCCAGCTCGGTGGCTTCCCACCTCAACACCCCTCACATACCTTTCCTCCTCTTCGGTATGCCTGTCACTCTTTCCTTCGCCTTGTCCTCCCCGTCGCTACCCTTTCAAACAACATGAAGTCTTGCTGTATTCTGACATTATGCAGTTAGCCACAGCACTTGAACTGCTCCGGAGAGGAAAGAGTTAACACTATGCCAGAGCATAGAATGTTGAGCACGAGCTCGGTTCAAACCTCTGTCTGCTGCACTTTGAAGTGTAACCGTCAGATTCTTTACTCTGCCTAACTGAACAGTCACTCCGGAGATCTCTCCTTCGCTATCGGTTCGGTTTAGTAAAAACGTCGGTTTTAAACTGCCATTTCTTATTTTATTTCAGTTCAGATCCCTGTCTGCGGTACAGTAAGTACTTAGGTAGTAGACTAGTGTGATTGTGTGTGGAAATTGTAAAAAAAATACTTTTTCAATCGGTTCGGCTGAACAGATTGTCTGCTATTTTCTCCTAAGTTTATTTTTGTTTCTGTATTTAGTGTGAGGTACCAATCCTTATCTGTTCTAAAAAAAAAAATATGTATTTTAGACATTTTTTTCAAATACCTGTGACACGGTTAGGTACCGATAAGGGGGTCTTGCCTGGCTTTTGACGGTTAAAGGGTAAGTTTTAGGATGGCTTCGTCTGAGAAACCTAAAAGAAAAACCGGGCCCGCTGGATTTCAGCACTGCAGTGATTGTGGGGAGGCCTTTGCCAAGGCTGATCCCCACACCACCTGTGTTTACTGTCTGGGTTTTGACCACCTTAAATCAGACTGCCAGATTTGTAAAAATTTTCCTTAGGCCACCTTAGATAAAAGATTGGGCAGGCTTAGGGAAAAGGAGGCCGAGAAGTCCAGTGACCCGGATAGCCAGCCCAGTTTGGTTCCAACCAAACATGAGGGAGTGCCCACTGACCTGGTTGAGACTCCCTTGGGCAAAAGGAGAGCCGATCATGAGGGGTCTGTTCTGGTTAAGAGAACGGAAAAGGAGAAATCGATGGTACGGATACAGAACCGCATCGTCCAACCGCTGAGGAAATTGCCTGGGCAATTAGTAGAGTTGAATTGCTCCGTCCGGTTCTGACCAGTCTGGTTCCTCTCCGTAGGCGCTCGGTTCAGTCGATTCTTCCGGTTCCGGACTATTCCCCAGAAGTGTATAATGAACAGGATCTGGAGAGGGATGAAGACTACGGTGATGATGATGGTGGCATGGAAGGTCTGGATGAGCCCATAGAACCAGACATCTCCCTAGATAGACCTTCTGGTGTTTCCCCTCCTAGGCTTTTTGAGTCCTCATCCCACTTTTATGTTTTACCAAAAAGTGGCAGAAACCCTCTAGCTCCCTCTGGTTGAAGCTGTTGAGGAACAACAGGAACCTAACTATGTGGAGATGTTGGACGTCCCAGAGTCCAAGAGACTGTCTATTCCCCTCCATAAATCTTTTGGGAAACAGACACAAAGATTGCTTAAATCACCAAATTCTCTACCATCTGTGGACAGGCGAATGGAGAAGAGGTGCATGCTGTCAGGCTCAGGTATGGAATTCTTGTACCAGCAATACAGCCATGTTGGGGTCATGCAGGCTGCAGCCTGTGATAAGGCTAACATACCATTGGCTTCACACCCCCCAGATAAAGACTCCAGGAAGCTGGATGCCATGGCTAAAAAACAGTACATGGCATCTTCCTTAGGACTCAGGCAGGCTAACTACATGGCCTACACAGCCAGATACCAGAAGTACAGATGGGATACTTTTCTGGAACTGGCTGAACAGGTTTCCCCCCAGCTTACCAAGGAGCTGAAGGAGGTGGCTGCTGATGGGATTGAGGCATCTAAGATCTAGTTTCTTGTTGCTGTGGACTCCAATGATGTGTCATCATGAGTAATGGCTACATCTGTGGCTCTTCGGAGATTGGCTTGGCTCAGATGTACTAGCCTCTCACAGGACACTAAGGCCATGGATTTCCCTGTCATGGAGAATTCTCTGTTTGGGGAGCAGACAGAGAATTATATGAAGAAAACAGATGAATACAGGACCACCTACAGGAGTGCACAGGCCAAGGAAAGGCAGGTAACTCCTCAGAAGCAGTAATCTAGGGGCAGGGGCAGGCCCTTTCATAGGACTTTCTACCAGGTACAGGCCTCCTCTCCTTTTCCTCAGAGGGAGTTTCTGTGTGACCTTTGGAGCATAAATTCGTAACATTTATGATCTTTAACTGATGTAAATGCAGGATTGGATTTCTTTATTAGCAGATTTACCTGAATATGTAATTGGCGTGCTCCCATCCTTTGTAAATTAGCATGTCAATTCCATGCCCCTTGGGTGTCTCCAATTGTTTTAAAAGAAATGAAGGTTCAAGATATGCTCTGTTATAAGGCTAAGAAATCAAATTCCCCCATGGTTTGGGCTCATTATGACAGATCTGTAGAGAGAGAAAGAACTGGAAAAATTGACTTGCTAACCCCTGATTAAAATATTATCCAGATACATTTCTTACTGCTGTTTCCTGCAAAGGGACATGAGGTAATCTGGGTACTACCAATATTTTGGGGTGAAATACCCCTTTCTCAGGGTAGACAGAACCTGACAGTGCGCAAGAGTTTGCCTAGTGTAAGGGACAAACACATCCACAAATCAGACTCTCATTTTCCTGCTGGTATTTAGGCTGTAGTTGTAGCCACCTCAAACATGACTTCTGGGTCATGGGATGGTACTGGATGTGCAGTGCATTTTGATTGGTTACATTTTAAAACTTAAAAAAACAATTTAACTGATGTATTAGTATTCCACAGTAAGGGATGATTTTTATTTTTTTTTAACAAATTGGGATAAAATTGAAAGGTAAAACAGTATATTACTATTTGCTGTGGAACTGCAGAAGTTCATAGAGCTCTCTATGTTTAGCTGTTGCCTCATTAAGGCCAACATGCTGCACATTGGCAGTCATTTTGGGTCGCCTCTTAAAAAGGGACCTTCGGGGCTCAGTGGGTCTACCCGGTCATCAAAATTCAAAAAATAAATAAATAAATTTAGGGACAGGTGAGAAAATTTAATTGGGAGAGGCTATTGTTTACATTTTTTAAATGCTACAAAACTGCATTTATCCTAATTAATAGTAATTAATAATAAGTAACTAGAAAATGTTTATTGTTAGAGAGAACAACCACTAGTATCATCCGACATTTTCCCAAAATAATCTTTTATGACATTTTAGAATGCCTGAAATTGTATTTCAAAAGCTGTTAGGCATAAAAACTTAAGATTTTTTAAATGAAAGCTTACATTCTGATCAGCATGAATAGATCCAAATGATACAGTTATCATGTGTTGCTATGTATCTATACATGTCGGTATAATACGTTGTTAAAATAAACAGCACTGTAATAAAACTTGGCAAACCATTTTAATGTTTTGATATATGGATTATATGGTAGCTAAAGCAATATCTTCATATATCAACTTGTCTGATTCCAAACTTTCATTTAAAAAAATTGATTTCTAGCCCTAGTGGTTCCAAAATTATTCCATTTTATGGGCAGCATTTCCAGAGGGGGTACAAATCATAGGGCAAAGCTCCCTACTGGGAATAAAGTTACCTGATGTGCAAAGTGGTATAATGGAACAGGCGCAGAGCCAAGTTTGCCCATGTGCAAAGTCTGTTCCTTTATACTGCCATGGGAGCACAGGGCAGTGAAGGAGTAAACAGCATTCCAAACTCCCTGCTCTGCAAGAAAGGAGGGACAGCTGCTAGAAAGGTAGAGGCAGGCCTCACAGTCACAGGAGCAAACAAGCATTTGCACAGGGTAAAGCTGTTTGCTTCTGAGACATTCAGCTCCGTAATGGAACCTTGATATGCAAATGACCACCTTCCCCATGAATGGGGCAAAGAGGACGTTTGTGTGTCATTACAGCCTCAATGTAATATAACATACATTTATACATACATTAGCTCCTCCGAACGGGTAAGAGTGCTCCGCATTGCAGCCGTGTTCGTCACTGGTACTGGTCCAACAAAGGACACAGCACCATACCTCTCAACATTCCCTCATTATAAGGGATGCTCCCTCATTGTGTCCCATAAAAGTGCCCCATCCCACATCTACCCCACATGGAAAAGGTGCTGCCCACACAGAGTAGGTGTTGTATATCCAGATATGTTTAGTAGTGTAACCCCTAGGTGGCGCTATCCCAAGGACTTCTACCCCTGTCTGCTTGGCTAGTAGCAGGTTAAAGGGACTGGGTAATGAAACGGGTGCCTCCATCCAGAGGTCAGGGTTGTTAGTGGTCAAGCTAACCTGGGCACAGCCCTCCAGGACACTGTAACCCCCGTCTTTTCCTTCTAGTGGCCTGAACAATATACAATAATTACTTTCACAATAACCCTTATTCACCAGGCAACTACCCACACTATTTGTACTTACCACCAGGGCTGGTTCCTCTAGCTTGACCCAGGGAACCCCCTGTAAAACAAGGTTAAGCACAGCAAATAGCAACAGTACAGTACTTTGGGCACAAACTGGAACCACTGTCAGGTTAAATGCAAACAAAGTTAAATCTGATTTATTCAGGGGGACTTAAACAAGGGAGGGGCGTAATCAGGTTGATTTGCTTAAAAGCTATATTAATCAGACAGGTATGCATGCAGTTCAGAGTCCCTACACAGTCACACACTCTGGTACCCAGGTAGGAAAATGGTGGGCTAGCCAGGAATGTTGTAGCTGGTTGAGGCCCTATGATGGAAGAAAGCAACATGCACAACACACACTATTTATAATCCGGAGCCGGAGGGGCTCAGTTCATGAAAGAAAAGGCAACAGGCGCAAAGAAATGGCGCAGGACCTAGAAGGCAGAATTTCACTGTTCGCTGATGACACAAAGCTCTGTAACAGAGTAGACACACCAGAGGGTGTAGACAGAATGAGAAGTGACCTGCAGAAACTTGAAGAATGGTCAGGGGTTTGGCAGTTGAAATTCAATGCAAAGAAGTGCAAGATAATGCATATGGGACACAAAAACCCTGGCACAATATATCAGTTGGGGGGTGAGGATATAGCATGCACCAAGCAGGAAAGGGATCTTGGGGTTATCATCTCTGATGACCTCAAGGTAGGGAAACAGTGTGACAAGGCAGCAGGTAAAGCAAATAGGGTGCTGGGATGTATAGGCAGGGGCATTACCAGCAGGAAAAGAGAGGTCATAATTCCAGCTATACAAGACACTAGTGAGGCCCCACCTGGAGTACAGTGTACAGTTCTGGAGACCATACCTACGTAAGGACATAGACAGGGTAGAGAAGGTTCAGAGGAGGGCAACAAAGATGGTGCATGGATTGCATCACAAGTCCTATGAAGACAGGTTGAAGGAACTGAACATGTACTCCCTGGAGGAGAGGAGGGAGAGAGGGATATGATAGAGACATACAAGTATCTTACAGGGAGGAACAGGTGCAGGAAAATACTATTTTAGCGAAAAAGATGTTCCAGGACTAGAGGCATGGGATGAAGTTGGAGGAGGACGATTCAGAGGAAACATGAGAAAGAATTTCTTCACAGAACCGGTGGTGGACAAGTGGAAGACCCTGCCAGAGGAAGTGGTGGGGGCTGAAACAATCACGGGATTTAAGAATGCATGGGATAGACATAAAGGAATTCTGGAGGTCAGGGGTAAGGTGCAACAGACTTCTAGGAAAACAAACTGAACTTACAAGCTCAAATGGGCAGACTGGATGGGCCATAGGCCCTTATCTGCCGACACTGTCTATGTATCTATGTAACAGAACAATCAGATGACAACACTTTTAGATTTAGCTGTTGTTGCGGGGAGCTACCTTGATGTTTACTAACGATACCCAATACTGAACACAGGCAGGACGAAATCAAGACTGCAGGCTGCAGAGCAGGAGTGCCTAGAGAAGCAGGGCCCACACGAATCACCAAGACGTTGTTCCTGTTTAAGGCATTGAGCAGGGGGCTGATCCCTAGGCTGGTCTCTCATTGATGACTTTCACTGCGTAGCAGGTATTCTGGCTGGGCCAGTGTAGCAGGGTCCAGGCAAATGGAAATGTATACGGATTCATTCTGTGGAGCTGGATACAGCCTCCAGCAAGCAAAACACAGTTCAGACACATAGTGGGGAACCAAATCACTATCTACTATAAGCACAAAGCACATTCACATGTGAGGAAATTCCACTGTACCAGGCAAATGGCTCTCCGGTCGCAATTACAGAGTCTCTGCACAATCCGGGAATTCAGAGGTAGCTGGAAGTCCTGACAGGCCGATCGCATTCAGCAAATCTTTGGTCTTCTTCAGGTTAAAGGCTGGTCACAATTCAAAGGCTTAATTCGCTCTCCAATTTAGGATTCCGTCCGAAAAGCACAAGTTCCTTCTCAGGAACAACAGGCAGTCATGCAGGCCAAACTCAGGCCTTTCCACAGTTCTCCCATACAAATCCGCTATGGATTGCTGCTCGAACTATCTCGAGCTGTTACTTCTTCACTTCCCAGCTCAGATCTAACTGAAACTGCAAGCAGTGTGTGACTTTCCCCAAGATCTAAAAGGTTCGGTTGGCTGATCTGTCTGTCAGTGACAACAAGGGCTCCCTCTCCAGGTTATTTTAGGTGCCAAAAGTCCAAAACTACAATTCTTACAAGTGTTGGCCCCACCAAGCCCCTGTAGGCAGGCTCCATTTTAGAGTCCCAAATGTACTGATTGGCTCATTCTGCAGTCCAGGACCAAGATGATGGAAACAGACAGAACTGCCCATGCTACAAAGAAGGCAGGTTAGAACAAACTGCAATATTATTACTACTCTAACAAATGATCAGCAAACAAGTACATCTTTTAACAGAGCTCCCTGTCAGATTAATTATGACTGCAGTCCAGGCAGCTCTTAAAGAGACAGTACACAAAGGCTATACAGGCACACTCTGGCAATACATTTAAACTGCTAAAACGCAGAACACCAACTTGGCAGTGAGCATTTAAGCAAGCTCAAGGAAGACTTTTCGGGAACCCCCATTTGTAGGTGGGTTACAGTAGAATTTTATAAAATGTCAGTATGCCAAAGCAAAGCTAAACTGTGCACAACACACATGTAGCAGGCTAGCGAACCGGTTGGCTTCTCGGGGAAAACTACAGAGAGAACACTCCAGACGCCAGTTGAAATTAAATGAATACTGGTTTACTTTCAGCAACAAACCAAAAAAATCAAAGAGCTTACATTCTGCTCTACAAAATGGTCCTTGCTGTTCAATCTGTTTTTTTCAAAATCAAAAAATAATCTTTGTTTTTCCATTATTCACCCTCCCCTATTATTGGGCTCAGGTGTCGCTTGTTGTCACTCCCCTCCCTCTAAGGTACAGCCAACATTTGAAGCATGCAGAACACTGAGGTCTTAATGGGGCCAACTCTTAAGCAAGAGAGATTTGTATTGAATCCACTTGAAGCCCCTGCCAGAAACTGTGCAACTGTAGGGTTTTTATGATGGGATTGATGGGTGTAGGGAGCATGATGGACATGCACTCCATCACAGTAGTGCTAGGTAAGAGGCCATTTTCTCTGGCGGATTGAGGCCTCAGCGTGAGGGCACGTGCCACCCCCCCCCTCTCATGAGAGAGATCCAGCGAGAGGAAGGCATGTATCGGTACCGCAGTCTAGAGCTCACACTCCAACTGGCTGCCGCTGGTACCCGCTGATCAGCCTGTCATGCCATCCTGCAGGGTCCAGCACAGCATGACTGGTTGCTGAAGAAAAGGACGGTTACCTCTCTGCTGGTTGGCTGTTTTCTGTGGAACAAGTCAGCCAGCAGGAGGTTTAAATCGCCTACCCTTCACTCATTGCCACCACTTTCTTTTTGGATGGATATCTGGAGCCGGAGATAGTGAGGAGCCATGTTGGAATTGGGAAGCACAGACATCAGCAGGCAGACACAGTGTACACTACTGCATGCACAATTTTCAAACCGGGAGCAGCATTTGGAAGTATTCCATGAGCTGCCACCTAGCCTACTTTTTTGTTTGCAGACTGCTCGTGGCCACGCTGGACCCTAATCTGCAATTTCCAGGCTGCCTACACAGGGGGATGGGGGGCTAGAGAGGAGACTTTCAGAGCAGCAGTCAGCGCGTCAACAAACTGGGCAGTGGAGAGAGAGACTGCGGAGGCCAGCAGCAGCCAGTCAGAAGCTTAAATTTAGAGGATTCAATCAGAGCAGCCGGGTGGCATCTTCATCTGTCCTGGGGGACTACACACTGCTCTTCATCTTGCCACTTGCACTCGGGATGTTCATGTGTCGCTTTGTGGAACTGGAAGGCAGCTTGAACTCCGCTGATCACTGTGGTACATGGAGGCGGCATCACCATTTGGATCTAAGTGCCATGCTGTCATTGCTGTCAGCTCTGTAAGCATAATAAACCAGCTGCATACTGTGCTTCTCCCTCCAACACACACACAGTGCTAATTGTACTTTTTTCCCCAGCCAAGAACCAACTGGACAGCCCCCCACCCTCTGCCTGTCCTCTGAGTCCTGTGTCTTTCTGAATCCACTCCATTAAGTCGGACTGACTGGAAATGGGTAGTTTCTGCCAGGAGGTGGACCGGTCATGGGTCTTTGGGGGGGAGGGGCATCCAGTTGGTTCTTGGTTAGTTCTGGAACAAAACAAAGTTTAAAAGTAAAAGTTCATTTGGACAGTAAAGTGGCTGTGGGGGACCTTAATGCTATATTTATGTTATTTCGTGTGTCACTTATCATTGGTTATTTTCTGCATGATGTCTTTCTAAACCTTATTTTACTCTATTCTTTAAATGGCTCAGTTGTCACTGTTAACCTGGAGTGTACAAGGTCTGAATATCCCCATTAAGCGGAGGAAAGTGCTTCACTTCTTAAAATCTTGTAATGCTGATGTTATATTTTTGCAAGAATCTCATTTACTGTAAAGAGATGCTGATTGACTGGTGCGTGGGTGGGGAAGGGGTATTTTCCAGTTGTTATACCTCTAAAAATGGGGATATCTATTCTTTATAAGAAGGGAGGCCCCTTTGTTGTTGATAGGTGGGACTCTTAACAAGGAAGAATGTTGGGTGTTAATATCTGGTAAAATAGAAAATGTCCCTACCTTACTGGTCAGTATTTACGCACCTAATGATGATGCCCCAGAATTTTTCATACATCTATTAAATGTTGTCATGGAGTGGTACTCTTCATTTCGGGGGGGTCTTTAACTTTGCTTTTGATCCAGTGGTGGACAGGACTCCTTTGGAAAAGGGTAACCTATCTCATTAGAGAGGCAGAGAGGTTTTGTTGCATTTGTGTGAGGAGTTTAAACTGGTCGACTGTTGGAGGCTGCTGAATCCAGCGGTTAAAGACTTTACATTCATATCCCCGAGATTCAAATCATCTAACCAACTAGATTACTTTTTGTGAAGCTCCTCTGTAGTTTCAGACATTTTAAATGTTTCCCATAGGCCGATAATCTCATCTGACCATGCCCCAGTTTCTCTGGTCTGGGTGCCTAGGTGTTCTCCCTTGAGGACTCCATGCTGGTGGTTTAACCCTCTTTTACTCTCCTCAGAAGAGTTCCGTCAATGGTTGGTTAGGGAAATTGCTTTTTATTTCTTGTCCAATACCTCTGCGGAGGTCTCTTGGTTAGTGATTTGGGATGCTTTCAAGAGCATTTATCGGAGCAGGATTATTGCCTTTGCCTCCTTTGTTAACAAGCAACGGAAGGAGGAGCTGAGGGTGCTTACTGCTCGAATACGACAGTTGGAAAAAGAGATTTATGCAACCTCACCAGTAGGTGAGGCAAAGGTGCAGGAGCTGTTGCAGGCCAAAGATTAACTGAATGATATTTGTCAGTAGAAAGCTTTGAGAACTCAATTTTTTCTCCGTCAGGAATATTGGGAGTCTGGCATAAAGGTGGGGAAGCTTTTAGCTTACCGCTTGAAAAAAATGAGCCATTGATACCCAGGTCTCCTATTTGATAGGGGATCAGGGGAATTAGTATCTGAGCCAGGAGCTATAGCCTAAAAGTTTCGGGAGTTCTATTTTAACCTCTGTCAGTTATGGGTAGGCACCTCTCAGTCAGACTTGTAGGTTTTTTTTTGATAAAATTAAGATTCCCAAATTGCCAAACACAGTAGCTTCAACTTTGGAAAAGGATATTTCTTTACAGGAGGTTCGGCAGGCTATTTGTTCCTTAAGTTTGGGTCGGGCTCCTGGACTGGATGGGTTAACTGCTGATTTTTATTCTGCCTTTGAGCCTCAGTTTTCAGCTAGACTGCTAAAACTATTTTGGGCAGTGGAGAGGTCGGGCATGCTCCCAGAGTCTATGAAAGAGGCTATTGTCACTGTCCTGCCTAAACCTAGGAGGGATCCTTCCTCCTGTGCTAATGACAGGCCCCTCTCGCTCCTGAATGTTGACTGTAAGATATTGGCTAAGATTCTTGTCACGAGGTTGGAGAGGGTTCTGAGTTTAGTAAGTAAATCTCAGTCAGGGTTTATGAAGGGTAGGCAGGGCAATGACAACCTATGGGTGGTAATAGACCTTATCCAGGTTGCAAGGCGTGGGCCGACTCTGCAGCTTTGGTCAGTAAAGATGCAGAAAAGGCGTTTGACTGTGTGGATGGAGATACCTGCACTTCGTTTTAACCACAGTTGATCTTGGCCCAAAATTTGGAAGCTGGGTTAATTATCTTTATTCTGACCCTCGTGCAAGAGTCCGTGCCAGTGGGGTATTGTCGGCTACATTTTCCCTATCCAAAGGAATGAGATAAGGGTGCCTGTTAGCCCATTATTATTTTTGTTAGCAATTGAACCTGTGAACTTAGCACTTTCCCAGCATCCGGAGGTTACGGGTTTAAGAGTGGTGAACAGATATTTTTCCACATTACTATACGTGGATGATTTGCTTTTGTTGTCAAAAGTTGAAACCTCTCTACCAAGGGCATGGGATATTACTGATCTTTTCGACTTCCTTTCTGGACTCCATGTTAATTGGGGAAAGACCAAGATTTTGCCGTTCAAGGGGGATCAGTCATGGGCTTCAGTGGGCCCGCATAATTTAAAGTGGTCTCCTGAAGTTGTAAAATACTTGGGGATGCATTTGTCAGGTCACTTCAAGAGTATGTGTTCTAAAAATCTCATTGGGGTTTTAGAAGAAGTAAAGATAGATTTGCTGCGTTGCAGGAAATTACATCTATCTCTCCCAGGGAAGATTGCTACCCTTAAGATAATGGTTTTCCTGAGCCTTTTTTATAAGCTATGCAATCTTCCACTCATCATTCCTCAAATGTATTGGGCTAAAATAGACAGGGTGGTGGCCAGTTTTCTTTGGGAGGGTTTCCTTCCCAGGTTTAGTAGGAGGATTCTGCATGCCCCAAGGGAGGTAGGAGGATGAAATTTGCCATGGTTCTGAGCCTGTCATTTATGTCAGGGGGTTAAACAGGATCTGAATTGGGTTTTCACTTCAAATTTGGGGTCTCCTCTATGGGTGGATGTAGAGAAGTGTTTGCTTAGAGACATTCCACCAGTAGTTCTTTTAAAACCCAGTGGGCTTTCTGGTCAGGAGTTCACGGTCCCTATGCTTTTTTTCTAGATGGGCTTGGGGTAGGTTTTTCAAGATTTTAAAACTTGATACTGCCTTTTTTGCCAAATGGGAATAGCTATGGAACAATCCAGATTTGTTGATTGGTCAGACGCCTGTTAGGTGGGGCTTATGGTCATCTCACAGGTTTCAATTGTTGGGAGATTTGGTGGATGGGAAGTCTAGCTTACTGGTTACCTTTCAAGAATTGCAGGCTAAATACAACTTGCCAGTGAGTGAGTTCTGGCATAATTTGCAGCTTAGGCACGCCCTCTCCGGCAAGTTTTTGAGAGCCTATTGTGTTCGGGAGACGGAATTGGTAGGCCGTTTTGGGAAATGGTATAACCCTTTGAAAGGGCATACTACTTGTCTGTATAAGGAGATACAGAATTATTTTTTGTCCAGTTGGGAACCTCATAGGTTAAAGTGGGTTACAGATATGCAGATCGTAATAGCAGAGGATGGATGGGACAGGTGCTGGAAGGCTGCACATATAGCATCTCCTGATCTCAAACTGCAGCTCATACAGAAGAAGGTATTGTCCAGATGGCATCACACTCCAGTGCAGTTAGTCAAATTAGGCCTTCTGAATTCTGATTTATGTTGGAGGTGCCAATCCGCCTCGGGCTCCAGCTTTCATATTCTGTGGGGTTGCGATTTATTAAGATCCTGGTGGGAGGAAATCCATAAATGTTTAGAAGCAGTTCTGCAAATCCCTATTACAAAATCACTGATATATTGGGTTTTGGGGCATCCAGGTATACTGGATGGTCAGTCTAAACAATATCAAGGTTTTCTTTATGCTGTGGCATTAGAAGCCAAGAGGCAGTTGTTATTAAATTAGAGGTTACAAAGTCTTTCCCCCTTTCAGAGATGGAAACAAGTTATGATTAGAGCCACCGCCTTTTATCGAGTTATATTTCAATGATGGTCAGCATTACCCAAATTTTATGACTCCTGGGGTAACTGGCTTTCTTACTGTGATCTTCGACCAGGGGATTAACTTCTAACTGCTTCTACTCTGTAATCGGGTTTTACTCAGGTTTATTTGAGGTAATGGTAAGTGACATATGGGGGGGGGGGACTCGCCAGCACCTGGTACTTTACGATGTTGTTGGGGGTGGGTACCCCAGATAAGTTATTCATTTTTTGTGTTTATTGATGACTCTCTGCTCTTCGAATGATGTTATTTACGCTTGATATGGCTAAATGTGTTGATATTTTTGGTCTGTGTTTCTTGGTTCTTTAATAAAATGTTTATATACAAAAAACAGTAATGTGGCTGTGGGATTGGGTAACTGAGGGGAAAAAGTACAATCAGCACTGTGTGTGTGTGTGTGTGTGTGTGTGTGAGCATGCAGACATTTTTTAAGAACTTTGTATCAACTTGTGATAATGGGGAACCTGCTCATAGTTGCTGCAACCTCTGTTTTTTTTTTTTTTTTGGTCTGGCGTTCCATCCACTGATAGGATAGTAAAGCACTATCTACGGTCTTCCTTCATAAAGAGACTTTCCGTTTGTACAGGACCCGAGAGCATGAGTAGGGAGTAGTAAAGCCCCACTCCTCTTCCCTCACCCATCCTTCATGAAGTGCCACTCATTTCAGAAGGGACCAGATAGAATGTACTGACTGACCGTAGATAGTATATACAGTACCTAGATAATTTATCCCCTTCTGCCCCAGTAGTGATTTTTCAAATTAGAAGAGGTATGAGGATACAACTGCAGTACTTAAAGGGCCCTACCAGTTTCAGTTTCAGCCCCGTAAAATTAATTAAACTGGGTCCCGAGGACTTCCCGGTTGTAAGTGCCGCCTATGCTCCGCCCCTGTGCTCACTAATGTGATGACGAGATGCTAGGGAGAGTGCGGGGGCATGCCCCATTATAGTCAATGAGTGGCAGCTTTCAGATCAGTTTTTAATATTATAATGGCCACTTGGTAATGAAACATGGGCACCGGTCAACTAACAAGGCCACCCATTGACTATAATGGGGCATGCCCCCGCAATCTCCCTAGCATCTCGTCATCACATTAGTGAGCGCGGGGGCAGAACATGGGCGGCACTTACAACAGGAAAGTCCTTGGGACCCAGTTTTATTAATTAATCAAGCGTTACTGTTTTTTAATGCCTGGATTATTTGGTGCCATCTTGCCACTAACAGCATGCCGTGGAGGCAAGTCACCTAAATGTTGGGTGCAGGGGCTGCAAAATTTTTATCTTGGTGGATCTCTTTAATAACACCTTCTTCCAGTGTTGGAATTGCACAGTTTGTGAATTTTGGAAGCTAGGTGGCCCAGGATAAAATGGATGTAGGAGCAACAGGGCTTGGGGCACATGACCCCCCCCCCCACATACACACATGCCTTTAAACCTTTCAAGGATTCAGTACTTTTTCATAATCTAGTCCTCCCACTGTAAGATAAGTGCTCCTTCAAACTTCAGCCCCTAGCGCACACTTGTTTTTAAATGCTCTGACACCCTGACATATGTGGTCCCTAACTTTGATCAGACCCTTCCCCCTTGTCATTATACATAAATCGCAATGATGTGTGAGCTACAAGGGATGACTCCAGAGTTTTTGAGTATAGCTCAAGAGTACCTCTTAACTTCAACACTATCTTCTTTTTCCCCACCCTCATTACTGTTATCCTCATAATCACTTTAAACTGTTAGTTCCAAATCCTTCCCATGACTGCTCTATTTGCACTTCTAATGGGCATGTCGTATATGCCCTCTGTATTTTTATCATCTGTCAGTCTGCCTTATGCTGCTCTGTGGCCCAGATTGTGTCTGAAAAAGGCCCTTGGCATTAGCACAGTAAAGTTACCTGATAAACAAATGAATAAAATAAAAATACATTTTGGTTTCAAATGGATCCTCTTTGCTTGGAAATTATGATTGTCTGCATAATCATGGCTTGTTTGAACTTTCTTGGATATAACTAAGTATATTTCCCAATCAACAAAACTAAATAAGGGCAGCCCGGTGGCACTGAGGGCTGAGGCACTGGATGCCTTACCTCGCGTCACACGGCGACCCGTGTTCGAGAGCGAGCATGGACTGCGAGGTCGGCGGGAAGAAGGATCGGCGCCCGATGGCTGCTGTCCTTCTTTGGGGGCAGCCTGCAAGCTCCTGCCGCAATACCGCCTCCTGGGGGAGCTCGGGAGGTAGGTGCGGTAAAGGGAGGTAGCAGCGTGGGTTCCGGGACAGACATCGGCAGAGGGGCGGAGCAGGAGGTGCCTCTCATCGCGCCTCCTTTCTCATTGGCCCTCATTGCACGCCGGCGCTGGGGGAAGGAAAAACTGAGGAAAAACACCCTCTCCTCACCTAGGTAGCCGCGACTCACTGTGAGCCGTGGGATCTTGTGACAGACTCCGCTGCACAGCGTCCATAAATCAATGGTTGGGGAGTAGGTGGCTCCTCCCACCACCGGGGGTAATCCGTATCAACAAGGTCATATATGACCAAGGTGCTCTAGGGGCAGACTCCAGTGTGATGGTGGGCTGTGCAACAGAGGAAGTCTGATTGAGTGGTGAGAGGGGGCAGTAGGAGGGATAAAAATACTAAGTAAAAAAAAAACACTAAATAGCCAAGAAAATCCAGACAATACGGGATTACCTGAACCCTCCCCCATCCTCGTCTCTGGGAAGAAGTTACAGGTAAAAAAAAAAATGCATTTGTAAATCAGTGTTACTCTTGCTTATAGTGTGTAGTGATTATTGTGTTAAAAACATTTCAAATTACTTGGCTCTGTCTTCGAATTGTGGGGGTATTTGGTTTATTTCAGTGCATTATTGCTGGGTTTGTTGTTTTTGTTCCTGAAATGAAGTCTAAAATGCAGTAAATACACCATTTCACACATTACATTTTAAATATTTCCTGGAGAGACGATGAGCCCCGGGGAGTTTGGTTTCCAGGCCAAGTGTGCCCCTTCCCCAACTCATAAATTCCTGGAACCGCCACTGAGTTCTAGCAGCTTGTTTTGACTTTCTGTGCCCCTTCCTGCTTCTGCTCTGCACTCAGTGCGTTGCTGAAAGATTTTTTTGCACTTCATGAATTGCCATGCCAGACACTTTGCACATCCAAACATGTTTCCATTATGTGTTTGCGCTAGGTATACATGACTCAGCACCTTATTTGCTTGTTAAAATGATTGCCTTTGCACAAAAGTGAAAACAGTTTTGTCTGTGTAATTACATGCCTTCCGTTATGGCCCTGTGGGCACAAAGCTGGTCACAGCAGCATCTGCACTGTGCAAACTCCCTTTACACTGTGCAAAACATTCCATTATGCTGCCTCTTGTTTTTTTTAAAAGATGCAACTTTAGAACTGCTGAGGCTAGAATTTTTTTTTTTAATGAAAGTTTGGAGTCCAGCCATTAAGAATTTCTTTGCTGATACTGTTTGTATGTGTCGATACTATAACTTGCATGAAGGTTTTAAAAAAGTTATAAAACCTTTTTACTTTTTATTTTTTCTAAATTTAGGTAATATTTCACATTATTTTATTAGAAACTGTGTAGTTTACAACTTAATTTTCATTCATCATACACCCTTAATTGGGTTTTGAACATTTTACTGTCTCCTCTAGCAGTACCTACTGTACTTTTCAGAAACTTTGGCAGACAAAGCGGTACCTGTTCTTCCTAGCTTTCACAGGTTTTGTCTGAGGAAGCTTTGGAAGAGAACAATGCAGTTTCAGCAGTAGTCTTTCCTTTAAGGCCCTGTCCACACCCGCAAATTTTGGGTGCTTAAAAATGGTTTAACCTGGTTAAACCATGTTAAAGGTGCTTAACGCGCTTTGCGGCCACACTTATGTTGATTTGAAAACGTTTTTAAAACTGCATATAAGCCAGCTGACAAGGTAGTCTTGAACCAGTTTTAAAAAAACGTTTTCTGATAAGCACAGTTTATTTGTAGATGTGGATGCAAAGCATGTCATAGCCCAGTTGTGTGTGTTTCTGCAATATCCCAGAACAATACTGCAGTTCATAACGCGGAAGTAAAAAAGTGGCAGTTTCGTGTAGCTGTCATTGAGTGCTGCAAGATGACAGATAGAGCAGCGAGCTGGTCCGAAGATGTGACCAGAATACTTACTGAGTACTGGTCGATGGAAGCTGCTCAAGAGGAATTGAACAGTTATTACCAGGGCCACTGGAAAATTGCAGCTGCAGTTTTTTGTGGAATTCGCAATTTTCACCATTCTCCCCAAAAACTGGCATGTTCCGCAATTTCTTGCAATTTTTGAGTTTTTATATTGAACTGTGCGAAAAGTATTAACATTCTTAATAAAATGCTCTCAAATGTATTGACAATTTTGCATGCAGACTTGGGTTTGGCTGAAACAATGCAGTGCAAGGTAGGTCAAGGGTTTTATGTGACACTGATTTCTTTTGAATCATTGTCTTGTTTGGTTTCAAAATCCACTGGCCAAGCATAAGTACTGTACACTTAAACACTTAATATTTGTTTCATGTTGAAGCAGTCTATCAGAAAATGTTTTGTTGCCACACAGACTGAAACAAAAGATGGGAGAAAAGGTGCAAATTATCCCATTCACTTAAATGGGGTGCTAATTATGAAGCTTTTTTGTAAGTGGCAGGGCAAGTTTTTCCTTGTGAGCATACTTTCATTCAGACTAGTTTTGATTCAAACAGCTGAGGATTTTTGGATGGTCTTGCTGATTTTAAACTTGTATAAGCTAGTTGTTAACAGTGATCTCACTCTTAACAATCTACCACCTAGATGCTCACATGCAAAGACTACAATAAAAACCTGACTAAAGTCTATAAACAAGCTTATAAAACACAACATGTATCTGAACATTTATCGTTAAACAAAATCATTGCAGCCAGAGTAAAACAAAGGTATATTACAGGGTACCCTGACTACTGTATGATGCAGTAAAAATATATTGGTATTTTTTTTTTACATATTTTACTAACACTCAATTGTTCACCACTCTATCTGCTTATTTTTTTCTTGTACCAAAGTGGGTGAAAACCTAGCAGAGCACTGTAAACAGCTGTTGATTAGGCTAAATTATTCTATAGCCATAAATAAATAAAAAATATTTTTTTCTGGCTTTATTTAGTATCGATTTGCTGTGGCTCACTTTATAGAATCTATTTAGCACTGTATGAGACAGACGCTTTTAAATTTTGGAAGATAGGCAATGCTTACGATAGCTTATCAGTTTAGTATTCTTTTTAGGAACATAAACTTTTCTTTATGTTTTAAACATATTCAGGTGTCAGTGTATTCATTTATCAATGTATACTGACTTATAGTTGAACCCCCTCAATTTCTGCAAAACGCTCTGCAATTTTGGGTAACCTTTTCTGCAGTTTTCCAATGGCCCTGGTTATCACCGGAATGGCAGAATTTATGAGCAAATATCTGCTCATCTGGTTGCCTAGGGTCATGACCAAACGGCTAAACTGCCGTGGGAAAATCAAGCAGCTTGAAGTCCAATATCACAAAGTTAAAGACAGAAATCACCGATCGGGTGGTGGGCGAGTTACTTGCCCATTTTTTGATGAATTAGATTGCATTCTTGGTACTCGGCCGACATCCGCTCCACCAATCATCATTCAGAGCGGAGAATGTGAAGAAGCAGGTGATACTGATGCTGATGCAAATGAGGACGTCACATATGAGGTTCTATATAATGATGGTAATTGCTACATGAAATCTATGCATAAGCAGCAAAAATGCAATGTTCACCCCCTCCCAAGATAATCAGCATTGCAGCATTCTCATTGTTTCCCATAAATGCACGCTTTAGCCTCACTGTGCAGGAGCCTGCTATGTACCCCCTCCCCTCCCCCCTCAACATACCACTATCAGATACACTGCATTACATTGTGGTATCCATTCTACCATCGGCAACGTAGTGATGTGGTCAGGGCAATGAAGTGCAACCATGGAGACATCTGTTGAATTCCAATGCTCCTTTCCCGTTTTAACAATGTTCCCTCATTACCCTCCTTGCTCTGTTTCCCTATTTATGTGTGTACTGTCTGCAAGCACAGACTGCTTTGCTGACGTTCCACTGCACATGATGAGTGATTTCTGTATTAAATAATGTGAACATTTTCCTTTGCCACACTAACATTATACAGCTCATTTTATAAACAACTTCTGTAGTTTGTAATTAAAAAAGAATGTAATGTGTTTGTCAGTTCATTTCAGGTGTGCATTTATTAGTAGTAGACATCTGGCTACGAAACTGTAACACAGACAGGTTCTGTAAAAATTGGTAGTGTAATGCATTTGCCCATTGCCATGTCACAGGATAGTTGAGGTTTAGAAGCATGGTCACATGAACTCTGATCATACATGCCACACCACTTGCAGTGTAACGCAGACATTGGCAGCTTACACGGCTGTCTGAATAGTGTAAGCTGACACTGTTATGAATATTACTGCATGCAGTGTGGCATGTCTGAGTCGAGTTTCTGGTGTAAGGCTTCCATGCATTTAAAGATAATGTGCAATTTTTTTTTACATATTTTTAAGAAAAGCTTGAAAATCTGAAATTTAAGTCCCAGTGTCGTGATTAGTGTTTTCTGAAAATGTCATGCTGTTTGGTTTTGTGGTTTTCTTTAAATCAGCATTTGTTACCTTGCTCTACAGTGGCTAAAACAGTGGAGTTATTTCTGTCCCCTCAGTCAAACTTGGAGAGTGATGACATCATTTTGGAGTAGCTTGCTATTTCAGATTCCCAATCAGAGCAGCACTCTGGAAAGTTAACTGTTTGCTGAGCGCTCCAGGTTTCTTACAAACCCAGTCTCTGGTTTGTGTTTAGATAGATCAGATTAAAATATATCCTCCTCTTCCTTTTAAAAAGCTAATCCTTCGAGTTTCAGTGCTGAATTGAAGTAGTGGAAATCTTTCTCTGTGAGAAATCAGTGAGAAATCAGCTTGTATGTATCGCAGCTCTCAGTTCTTTCTAATCAAAACTCAGATTTTTTTCTTCTAAGTATATAACACGGGGCTGTTTAATGAATATAAAATAAATCTAAATTTTGCTTATTCACAGAAACAGTTTGTCTTTGTGGCCTTCATAAATACATTCATGTGAGAACATTTCTTTTTTCATGTCAGATTGATAAACAGGTGCCTGTCACAATCTGCGACAGTATTTCAAGCACATGTACTGTCTAAACTCACAAACTTTAGTTCTTTGGTGTTTTCTGTGTGAAAATACATCATGTACTGTATGTGTATAACTAGAAACACTGTATGGCATCCCGATGCACCCACAGTTTAGGCAGCTGCAGTCTACTGCCACCTGTCCCCTACCCCATATGCCCTGTGCCTTCTGCTCCACATTTGAGGCTGCTGTACCCTGCTGCCCACTGCCTTCTCCCACACAGTCGGGGATTGTGCACCTTGCTGCCTCCATCTCCTGCTGCACCCTGCCATCCCCTGCCCAAACAGTTGGGGTTGCTGCACCCTGCTGCCCTTTCTCCCCCATAGTTAGGGACACTGTACCTGTTGCCCCCTGTTCCTGTCTCCACAGTCAGGGCTGCTGTGCTGTGCCAGGTTCCCTGCCTCCACAGCTAGGGCTGCTGCACTATGCTGCCCTAGCCACCTGAGGTGGGACTGTTGCTGCACTCTGCTACCCACTTCCATTGCCTCAAGTGGGCAGGGCTGCTGCACCACATGTACCCCATCTCACAGTCAGGGCTGCTGTACCTTGATGCCCCCCTGTGTCATGCCCCATAGTTGAGGCTTCTGCACCATGCTGTCCTATAGCCCCCTGTCACCACAGACAGGGCTGCTGCACCAAGCTGCTTTCTAACAGCTGGGTTGTTGTGGCTTGCTATGCCCTAGAATCCTTTGCTTCTGCAGTTTGGGCTGCTGCACTGTGCTGCCACTTACCACAAGATTCAGGGCATTTTCGGCACCCTGTTGCATGCTTCCACAGTTGAGGCAGTTGTACCCTACTGTCCCCCTGCCACCAGAGTCAGCTCCTTTGCTACACACTGCTGTCCACATTCCTTCTCCCAAACAGGCATGGCTACTGCACCCCTGTCCCACAGTTTGGGCTGCTGTATCATGATGCTACCCCTATCTCTTGCCTGAACATTCAGGGTTGCTGCACCTGCTGACCTCTGTCCCCACCTCCACAGTTAGGACCATGTCACCCATGTTGCCCCCTGTTCCTATCTCCACAGTCAGTGCTGCTGTGCTGTGCTACACCCTAGAGTCTCATGCTGTCTCCATCCACAGTTGGGGCCTCTGAACCTTGCGACGTACTTCCATTGCCCCACATGGGCTTGGGCAGCTGCACAATGTGCACCCCAGCCATTGTCAGGGCTGTTGCACCTGATGTGCCCATTGTCCTGCCCCCACAGTCAAGGCTTCTGCACCATGCTGTCTCTGTCCCTGCCACCACTGTGGCCTACTGCACCACAGAGCCCCTTGCCTCCACAGGCAGGGGACAGGGTGCAGCAAATACCTTTACTCTTGTGCCGCACTCTTCCTGAACAGTTGGGGTTGCTGCACCCTCTCTCTCATCCTCACAGTCAGGGACACTGCACCTCTTGCCCCCTGTTCATGTTTCAGCAGGGTATAACAAAGGATCTGATTCTGGTGGCAGTGGGACAGCAGGGTGCAACTGCCTCAGCTATGGAGGCATGCAAGATGGTGCAGAAAATACCCTGAATCTTGTGGCAAGTGGCAGCATAGTGCAGCAGCCCAGACTGCAGGCATGGGGCTCTAGTGCATAGTAGGCCACAACAACCCCAACTGTGTAGAAAGGAGCAGGGTGCATCAGCCCTTTCTGTGGTGACAGGGGGATCTAGGACAGCATGGTGCAGAAGCCTCAACTGTGGGGCATGACACAGGGGGCATCAGGGTACAGCAGCCCTGACTGTGCGATGGGCTACACGTGGTGCAGCAGCCCTGCCCTTTTGAGGTAATGGAAGTGGGTAGCAGAGTGCAGCAATAGTCCCACCTCAGGTGGCTAGGGCAGCATGGTGCAACAACCCCAAATGTGGAGGCAAGGAACCTGGCTTTCTATGGCTTAGCACAGCAGCCCTGACTGTGAAGATAGGGACAGGGGACAACAAGTACAGCATTCCTAACTGTGAGGGTGGGGGAAAGAGGTAGCAGGGTACAGCAATCACAACGGTTTGGGCAGGGGATAGCAGGGTGCAGCAGACCCGATTCTTTAGGCAGGGGATGGAGGCAGCAGGGTGCACAATCCCTGACTGTGTGGGAGAAGACAGTGGGCAGCAGGGTGCAGCAGCCTAGAATGTGGAGCAGAAGGCAGGGGCCTTTTGGGGTAGGGGACTGGTGGCAACAGACTGCAGCTGCCTAAACTGAGGGGCAAAGACACGGTGCAGCAGGATGCCATATAGTTTTTCTAGTTATACAAATACATGATGTATTTTCACACAGAAACCACCAAAGAACTGAAATTTGTGAGTTCAGACAGTACATGTGCTAGAAATACTGTAGCACTGTGTGACAGGCCCGTTTGTCAATCTGACATGAAAAAAAATGTTCATACATGAATGTATTTATGAAAGCTACATCAAAAACAAACTTTCTGTGAAGGAACAAAATTTAGATGTATTTTATATTCATAAAGCAGCCCTGTGTTATATACTGTAGTTAGGAAAAAAAATCAGAATTTTGATTAGAAAGAACTAAGAGCTGTGATCCATGCAAGCTGATTTCTCACAGGGAAAGATTTCTACTACTTTAATTCAGCATTGAAACTCAAATGAATAGCTTTTTAAAAGGATGAGTATGTTAGATTTGAAGCTGATCTAGCTAAACACAGACCAGAGACTGGGCTTGTTTAAAAAAAAAAAAACCTGGAGAGCTCCACAAACAATTAGCTCTACAGAGTGCTGCTCTGATTGGGAATCTGAAATAGCAAGCTACTCCAAAATGATGTCATCGCTCTCTAAGTTTGTCTGAGAGGACAGAAATTACTCCACTGCTTTCAGCCACTGTAGAGCAAGTTAACAAATGCTGATTTAAAGAAAAACACAAAACCAAACAGCATGACATTTTCAATAAACACTAATCATGACACAAGGACTTGAATTTCAGCTTTTTAAGCTTTTATTAAATACATGTAAAAACCGTTGCACTGATCTTTAAGCATACAGTCACATGTCATTAATCCTCTAATTCATTCACACCAGTAATAAATGCATCTGTAATGAATTGAAACTGTGATAATGCTGAAATTGACAGTGAGCTGGACTTTTGCTTTTACAGAGAATGACACCTCAAATACAAGTGCCAGTGTTGACCAGCCACAGAATGATTCTGCAGAACAATTACCAATAGATACTGTTGAGGCTGAGGAGCCTGGCCCATCTACTTCACAGCCTTCTGGTGCTGAGCAGCAATGTACACAGAAAAGAACCTCTACAGAGCCCCTAACAAATCTTAGAAAGAAAAAGAAAGGGTCGAGGATGCAAGAAATAATCGAATGTGCATTTGAGCCCATGAAAAAGATTTTATTTATTTATTTCAAATTCGGATTAATACCTTTGAGCCAGGGGCTCGTTTACAAAGGCTCCAAGTCGACAAGGAATGCAAGACATTTACAGGTGATGAAACATTGCAGAACAGAAAGACATCAACTAACAAGTGGTATTAGTGTGCAGTCACAACATTAAGCAGGATACAAGGAGTAAGGAGAAACAGGACCACACTTCCAGAGAAACATATTAATGCAGCACTAATTAAGTGCAGTACAGTGTTTAACAATCATGTTTCAGTTCAGATGGGGTGCTCCCAGTCTGCAGAAATGCATGTTTTAGCAGCCAAGGTGAGGCTTTGTCAAGGGGATGTAGAAGGTGATGGGAGGGGGAAGTGGGCAGTTGTGGAACAGGAGGGTGGGAGTGAGAGAGGGTAGCATTTGATGGGTGTGAGAACCGCCTTCAGAGGACATGGGTTAACAAAAATACTGTCAGTCAGATTTGCTGCCAAGAAGAGATTGAAGCCCATTTTTAAAGTAGCCAGGTCTGGGGGAGTTGGCAAGGTCTGCAGGCAGATCATTGAACCATTTAGGCCCACAGTAGGAGAGGGATCTTTGGCCAAGGGTGGTTCGTTTGAAGAGAACAGTTAGAACAGTCCTGGAGGCACTCCTTGTGCATTTAGATGGTTGTGCAGGCTCAAAGAGAGCTGAAGTAGCCATAGGCATGGACCCCATCAGGGACTTTTTCACAGGGAGGCAGGCCTGGTATTGGAGTCTGTGGTGGAGTGGGAGCCAGCCAGTTTCCTTGTATAGGTCACAAGAGTGAGTCATTTTGTGTACTCCCAGGACCAGGCGGCAGGCCTTGTTGAAAATGATTTTGATCCTTTTAAGCACTGTGTCTGTGCCTGCCCCATATATGACAAGACCATAATCCACAGATGAGAGAACTGAACTGCGCATAACAAGTTTCAGGGCAGCCAGTGTCATTGAGGTGCGATGTCTGTACAGGATGCCAAGCTTCATGATGGTGGACTTTACCAGTTGCTCAGCATGGGCAGTGAAGGTGAGGGTGTCATCAAGGTGAATCCCTAAATACTTGAATGTATTGACTTGGTCTAGTACTTCTCCTTCGCTACTAAGTATATGCAGTGAGGACCCTCGAATCTTGCTCTGTGAGGTGCTGAAGAGCATGCTCTTTGTCTTTTTGTAGTTGAGTAGCAGTTTATTTCGGGTGAACCAGGATTCCAATGCACGACAATTGTGCTGAAGTTCAGAGCTAATTGATCCCAGGTCTTTCCTTGGGACGGAGATAACGGCATCGTCTGCATAGAGTACGGAGTGTGAAGGACAGGTAGAAGGCATGTCATTTATGAAGAGGCTGAATAAGAGAGGACCGAGGATAGAACCTTGCAGGACCCCTAGGTTTACTTCCCTGGGCCCAGAGATTATATTGCCAATCCTGACCCGTTGAGATCTATGGGTTAGGTAGATATGGAACCAGGCCACAGATTCCATTGACAATCCAGTAGAGAGGAGACATTTCAGTAGCAGTTGGTGACTGACTGTGTCAAAGGCCTTGGTGAGGTCTATGAAGACAGACCCCACCGCCATCCTTTATCCAGGGCCCCATAAAGCTGGTGGTGTACTCTACTGGCGGTGACAGTGAAGTGGTTTTGGCCGGAATCGTTGTTTGCAAGCAGAGAAGGCTATGCTTTTCTAGGTACTCAGTTAATTGTTCTGAGACCACCCTTTCAAGTGCTTTGGAGAGGGGGGGAGTAAAATCGAGATGGGCCGGAAGTTTGCTAAATTAGATCTGTCTCCTGATTTAAAAAAAGATGTGACTAGAGCCTCTTTCCACCTGTCAGGGAAGATGCCAGATCTTAGAGAGGCATTGAATACCTTGGTGAGTGGTGCCACAATTTTGTTTAATGTGAGTGCTACCATCTTCATATTGATCGTGTCACTTCCCATCCTGGTCTTACCAAGGACCCGTTTGATATATTTGACGGTCTCACCTGTGGAGATTTGCCTGAAGTAGAATGGTGGGGTAACATTATCCTGTGGTGATGGAGTGTTATTCTTGAGCAGTATGAAAAGCTGTTGCAGCTAGAGAGGGAGAGGGCAGCTGCTGATAGGGAAATGGAGGAAAGAGTGCGTAAGCATGAGGCAGAACAAAATGCTGCATTCTTCCAAACCCTGCTTCAAATTCTTGGTTCTCAATCCAATGTCCAGCATGCTGTATCCCCAATGCCACATCAGATGCAGAGTCAGCAATGTTCCATACCAACTCAACATCATAATCAGCAAACAGTTTATCAGCAGTCATCCCATCTTGACATGCAGCAACCAATCATGAATGTTCTGAGTGGTAATTCAATACAGTACACTGGTTACGTGGTTTGAGGTCAAGCTAGAAGCATGACTGAAGAACTTCTGTCTGAAAATATGACTTGGACTAAGCTGTAGACAGCATGTCATGATTTTATTGAAACAAAGGGCATTTTCAGTAGTTCTGTGTTACCTGTTTATTAATGTAACATGCAAAATGCTGAACAGCATTTGCAATACTTTTTAAAGTGAATGTTTTAGACCTCCAACACAATACTGCAGACTAATGAATTATGTGATATAAACATATTCTTAACAACATGAAATGGTTTTTGAACTTCTTTAAACTTTTTTACAGTTGGTATATGTTTTGAATCGTAGGCAAAGTTATTTATTTATTTTTTTATTTATTTCTGATCTCGGATTAACCATTTGAGCTCAGAGCTCTTTACATAGGTTCCACATTAGTACATTTAGAACAAGTAGGTTATTATATAGAGATTGAGACAAACAAGGCAATAGAATTAGAATGAGAACATTTAGGTACATTTGGTCTTTAAACAAAGGAATGCAAAAAATACAGTGAAAACTAAAACTGGAATAAGTAAACACAGTCAGATACATAGAGGAACAGATTAAATAACTGTGCCTAACAGGGAGCCTGTTAGTTGTCAGCAACACGAGGGGGTTAGCGCATAGAAGTGCTGGAGACACGGGGTGGAGGGTTCAGCCCCAAGTGCAGGGTGTCTGAGAGAGAGAGAGAGAGAGGTCTGTTTGGCAGAAGGGCAGATGGTAGGAGATGCCTTTGCTAGGTGCTAGCGATGACAGACACACTGAGATTCCTGTATTAAATGGTGCTTTAGGTTCTTTTTGAAGGTCCACAGAGTGGGCAGGCTAATAATGTTTTCATGGAGGGAGTTGAACCACAACGGTGTCCGATAGGCAAAGGACCTTTGTCCTTGAGATGTCCGACATTTTGGAGTCAGGAAGGACTGCAGTTCCAGATTTCAGGTGGGCCTAGGATTACTGCTGGGAACTAGGAGTTGCTGGAACCCAGTCAGGAGCTGACCAAGGCATATCTTTTTGGCCAGGAGGCAGGATTGATATTTTAAGCGACCAAAGAGCCTTAGCCAGTGAGCCTTTGCATAGAGATCTCAGGTGTGGGTTAGTCAGTGTGCCCCTAAGGTGAGCGTGCAGGCATTGTTAAGGGCAGTTTTTATATGTCAGAGGGCAGTATCTGTGGCAGAGCCATATATTGGCAGTCCGTAGTCCACTAGGGAACCCACTGAACTGTGGACCGCTATGCTGAGGGCTTCAGGGATCAGGCTTTGCCTATGGGGAAAAAGTAGCCCTAAGCATTTGTTGATTGCTTTAGCTGTGATTGTCTATGTGGAGGGCGTAGGAGAGCGAGCTGTCAAGAGTAATTCCAAGATATTTGAAGTGATGAACACGTTCAAGAGGAACACGACCCCTATCACATATTGATAGCGGGTAGTTTTTGTGCTTGTTCTTAAGACTGGTGAACAACATGTTTTTTTTTTTTGTAGTTCATTATCAATTTATGATTTTTGAACCACGAAAACACTGGTGAAGTCACGTTGTAGCTGTTGCTCAAGAGCAGTGGGGTCAGAGCCATTCGAAAATATAATCGCATCATCCACATAGAGGAGGATACAGCACTGACTGGCTAAGGGGAGGCAATTCAGAAATAGGCTAAAGAGGAGGGGGCCTAGTATTGACCCCTGTGGAATGCCTGAGCATACAGGCTTGGTGTCAGAGAGAAAGGTGTATCTATCCTGACTTGCTGTGTTCGGCAGTGTAGGTAGCTGCAGAACCTTGCAGCCACCTCAGGGGCAAGGCCTATGGCAGTGAGTTGGTCAACTAGGAGGGCATGGTTGACCATGTCAAAGGCCTTTGTTAGGTCAATATAGATAGCCCTGACTAGCTGGCCAAGATTGAGGGGATTTGTGGATGAAGCCTGTGAATTCCAGGAGGGCTGTAGTGGTGCTATGCCCAGAGCATGTGCTTGTCCAAATAATTGACAAGTTGGTCAGCAACGGTTCGTTCAAGGGCCTTCGAGAGTGGTGGTAGTATAGAGATGGGTATATAATTCCGGGGGAGGGCACGATCCCCACTCTTGTACACAGGAGTGACCACTGCAGCCTTCCATTTTTGGGGGAATACTGCGAGACGGAGCAAGAGGTTAAGGATATAGGTGAGAGGAGACAGGATTTCTTCAAGTGAGAGTGAGACTAGTTTCAGGTCGAGGTTATCCCCACTGAATCTCCCCTTCCCAAGCACTTTGTGCAGATATTTCCTGGTTTCTCCGAAGGTAAAAGTTTTGAAGCGAAAGGGGGGATGCGATGGGGATTGCGTGGGTGCAACAGGGATGGTGGGGGAGAAGAAGTCGTCGGGGAGAACATGCTGCAAGTCAGTAAAGGCATTGTTAAAGGTGTTGGCGATAGATTTAGGGTCAAGGATGGGGGAGCCATCAATGCAGAGCATGGTAGGGGCCATTTTGGGTTCTCGCCCGGTGACCTCATTTAGGTTAGCCCAGAATTTGTGCCCGTCATTCCAGTTCTTGGTTAGGGCATCTTTATAGTATACGTTTTTGGCTAATTGGATGGTCCTGGTACAATTGTTCCTCGCACATTTGTAGTTCAGGATATCAAACTGTGTGCCAGTGGCCATAGCTATATGCAAGAGGTGGTCTCTCTTTTTCATTAGCTCAAGGGTATCAGGGCTCATCCAGAGGTTAAAGTAGCCTTTGCTCTTCTGTGTTTTTGTGGGAGCATGGGTGTCACAGATTGTATTGAAGAGGAGGATGAAATGGTCAAGCATGTCGTCAACGTCGGAAGCCTCAAAAACCGAGGACCAGTCAGCATTGAGCAGATCCATTTTGAAGCGATCAGCATGACCAGGTTTGAGAACCCTGCTAGTGATTTTTCTAGGAGGCGGTTTGGAGAAATTATTAGCTCACCTGAACACGACAGGAAAGTGGTCACTGATGTTGTCTGGGAGAACGGAGGCATTAGAGGCATGCTCAGGTCAGTTGGTGAGCACCCAGTCAATCAGAGTACTAGTGTACATCCTGTAGTTAGTCCTAGTGAGTGTTTTAATGAGCTGGGTAAAGTGGATAGCCTGAATTGCATCTTGAATTGGTTAACTACAGGGGTAAGCCAATTAATATTGAAATCACTTTAGAGTATAACCTCAGAGCTTAGGGTTAGGCTTCCAAGACAGTCTATGACAGCATGGAGACCTTGGACTGAGTTCTTTGGGGAGGATATAGACAGATAGAATTGTGAAAGTTTTGTTGTGGTCCCCAAGAAGAACCTTAATGGCAAGGGCCTGGGCAAACGACCCTAGGTTGGGTAAATTCAGGACTATGCCCTGATGGCTGTCCTCAAGGTAGATTGCACAGCCGCCACCTCTTTTAGATTTACGATCTTGCCTAAAGATCGAATAGCCTGGTAGACTGATGGCTCCGTCTGGGATCTTGGGAGTGAGCCATGTCTGTACCATGTAGGGCTACCCAGGCTTGAAGGTTGTCAAACTTTGCTGTCAGGCTGTGGATGTTTAGTGACACAAAGGTTCAGGTGCCTGGTTTCGGTGCACTCAACCTCTGAAATAGAGGGGGGCCGGGATTATGGTGGATGTTGCCTGACAGTAGTAGTAACAGGAGTACCGATCTGACCAGGTAACTTTTAAAGTGCTTAAGGCTAGCGTTGTGCTGTCTTTGTGGATTCATTCGAGCTGCATGATTATTGGAGAGAACTGCTAGTTTAGGCAGGATGGTGGGAGGGGGAAGCCCTGGCCAAGCTGGATGCGTTCTGGGCCAGGTAGGCCAGGGTGTGTTGTTAGGCATGCAGTTGGCACGTGGGCCACAGCTATGCATGGATGTTATAGTGCTGTAGATGTTGCCATAGGGGTGCTCCGTGATAAGAGGGTCAGCTGATTTAGGGTCATTCAGTGGCTGCAAACAGAGAGTGGGCAAGAGTATAAGAATTAGCATTAGTCTGGTTGCCTTGTCCTAGATTGGAAAAGGGTGGTGGCGCAGCAAGTAGGGTCTTGGGAGGAGGAGGAGGAAAGTAAAAGAAATTAAGATGTGATAGAGCTAGGGGGGTGTCCTGGCCTTATAGGCAGATGTGTACCCTTACAGTTTGGCGGTGACCTAAAGAGGAAGATGTCTTTAAGGGGAGGACAGGACAAGTGTTAGGTCTAATAGCTGCACTCTGTATCTTTAAGTGGAGTTGCAATGTTAGTGGGAAGGAAGGAAGAAGATTCTGTAGGGGTGGTGCCAAGGGAGGAGGAAGAGCATTTAATAAAGGCTGGCAGTGGGCGTAAAAATTCAAGCAAGGAGGAGACAGTAGGAGAGAAAGTGAAGCAGAAATTGGTTTATTTGCAGGGCAAAGCTTATAACTGTGACCCAAATGAAATCTAGTCTAAACAGAAGAAACTGTATCGCATTAAAGTTAGTTTCTGCTCCAGGGTAGATTAGCACTGGACCTTAAAACAAAGAGAGCTGTAATACTTTAAAATCTACAGACCTGCAGCCTAAAAGAACTTGCACTTCAAACTACCCTTGCAGTGCAAAATTGCTGTAAACAGGCTTAGTTTCATGCTTAAATTAGGATTCACAGGACAGTTTGGAGAGGCTTAACCAGTACCACAACCTGTATGTAACATTAGCTTAAAGTCCAGAAGGAGACGGAGTAGCAAAGAAATTAAAGAACTGCAGCAGCCTGTCAGCAGGCAGAGACGATGGTTCTGGCCAGTCAGGTTTCAGCAGTGTACCTTCGGTCTGGTGATCGGAGGGCAGTACATCAAGGAAGACAGCCGGTGGACAGAAGAGGCCTGCCTGGCTGCTTGCAGCAGCAGAGGCATTCGTGTCAAGGGTGAAGCTTTAGTCTGGTGATCGGAGGGCAGTACAGCGAGGAAGGCAGCCGGCGGACAGAAGAGGCCCGCCCGGCTGCTTGCAGCAGCAGAGGCACCCGTGTCAAGAGTGAAGCTAAGTTATGGTTCATGGATTACCACAGATTTCTATGACATACATATTTCTTTTTATTTATCAGACAACTCAGTAGTAGTGCCTTATCAGTTTGGCAATCAATAAATGTTGTGAATGCATTATGCATGTGTCTGCTTGTTTTATGAAGCATTCTTATAAGGAGCAGTACAAGGTTAATGTATGAATCATGATGGCTGTACTATGCATATGTGTGTGTGTGTGTGTGTGTGTGTGTGTGTGTGTGTATATATATAGATATAAATGTATACACATATATATATATATATATATAGATATATATATATATATATAGTGTATATATATATATATATATATATATATATATATATAACACATACACATATATATACATATATACATGTATACAAAAAAGCAAGCTCTGTTGTCAGTCAAGGAGTTAGGTGGCGCTATGACAGCTTGGAGCTAAATATTTATGAATGATCTTTAGGTAACATGAACTGCTGTTAAAAGCATGGTTAACACATTTGCTTACAGCTGCTGCTAAGCCTCACATCACATGCTGATGTCATGATATGGCTAATGCCATTTATGCAAAGGGTGTCTGAATAAATCTGCACTGATAAATCCATTTATCTGTGCTACTGTGTGGATAAATTTATTTATCCACATAGTAACTACATCATCACCCATTTATCCACACAGTAACTACATCAGTAGCTCATTTATCTACACAGTTCTCTTCAGAATTCATTTAGAATGTTCGGCCTCAGAAGCAGTACTAACCATATTTAAATGTGAAAAAAAACGAAAAAAGATAACATGGTACTGTGAGCACGAAAATTATTCAGCACAAAACTATCTAAACAATGAATAATGTTTCATTTATATAAACCCTGTATATTGTATATGATTACCAAGAAAACGGAAGAAAAAGTAATTTTTTGTTCACTTTTTTGACAAACAAATATGAATAATTTTAAAACAAAAAATGATAGCATGGTACTGTGAGCACAAAAAATGTTCAGCTCAAAAATATCTACAAAACAAGTGGTGTTTCATTTATAGATACCATTTTGTTTTTTTTATAATTAGGAAAAAATAGCATAAAATTAAATTTTCTTTTCCCTTTTTTGACAAATTATTTACACCTTCCAAAATCGAAATGTTCACACAACATCTAAACCTGTTTCATAAATGGAATATGCAGTGGTTCAGTGTGTGATAATGCATTTATCTTGTACACTTTCCAGAGAACTCTCGTAACTCTCACTCGTGCCTTGGGCACTTGTGAGGTTACTTGAGGTCACTGGAAAATGTACAAGATAAATGCATTATCACACACTGAACCGCTGCATATCCCTTATGTACGCAGCATTACCAAAAAACATATGTGATAACATCAGTTCTATGATGTGAAAAGTTGTACAAGTGCATCTCAGATCAGTGTTGCTTGCCTGTTTTGTGCTGCAACAGTCATGTCATCAGCGAACAGTACTTCTTGGTCTGTTTGATGGTTGTTGTCATGCTCGTCCAACTCCATCCATCTTTCATGAAATTGCTCACCCTTTATCTCACATATATTGTGGAGGACACAGAAGGCCGATATCAATAGTGGCACATTGTCGGTCTGAAAGTCATTTCATTTTAGAAGGCAACGCCATCTCCCCTTTAACCTTCCAAAGGCACACTCCACTACTATGCGAGCCTTACTAAGTCGGTAGTTAAACTGATGTTTGACATTGTCGTTGTAATCAGGATATGGTTTCATGAGCCACAGTAACAGAGGGTATTCTGGGTCACCGAGTATCACAACCGGAATGTGAACATTTTGAATTACTCTTGTTATTGCAGGAAACAGGGCACCTTTCTACCCGCTAACAAACAATGCACTGTTTTTAAATACGCGAGCATTGTGGACATTTCCCGGCCATCCAACATTGATGTCCATAAGCTGATATTTGTGGTCCACCAATGCCTGCATGACAATTGAATAAAAACATTTTCTGTTGTAATATTCCGTGGCATTGAGTGGTGGGCAGATTATAGGAAAATGCATGCCATCCACTGCGCCACCACAATTAGGAAACCCCTATTCCTGGTCAAAGCCGGAGATGATGTCTTCAATATGTTGCATGGTTATTATTGTGGGCATTAGTACATTTACTATCACTGTACATACTTAAAGCACAATTTGGCCCATGGTGGATCTGCCAACTCCAAACAGATGGCTTAGAGTACGATATTCTATGTTTGTAGCTAGCCGCCACAATGCAGTGGCCACCCTTTTCTCTACCTTGATTGCTTGACGGAGCCTGGTATTTCTGCGTTCAGTCATAGGGCCTATCTCATTACAGATGGAATGGAATATTGCTTTTGACATACGGAAATTTGCTAGCCATTGCTCAGGGCTCCATGTAGTAAGAACAGTTTCTTCCCACCACTTGTCATTTCTATCCATGACCCACACTGAACGAGTCACTGAACTTGCCATGTCTGCAGCTGCAATCAGATTCTGAACATAGCACAAGCTTTGCAGCAAGGTTACTGTCAGCTGCGCAAATGACCTTTGTCTCCTCAACCTGGCTATACGGATCTTGTTAATTTTGTTTCTGGCAATTTTTTGGCGCACAATCCAACAAAACGAAGCAAGGATTAAGGCCAGCCTCACAGTGCTGCTCGTCATTATTCCTACTGCAACACCTACATAGATGTCCTCCGATACCAGCTGTGCTGCACTGTTTGTGCACAGATCATTCAACTATGAAGTTGGGTTGTATGTTCTTGATCTGTAACAAGAAATTAGTTGTCTTAAAAAAGATGTGCAACACACACTTAAATAAACAGCATTCAATATTATTGAAATATTGGTAAGCTATGCAACGAGTACATATAAGGCTGTCAGAGATTCTCCAATATTGTTTGCCATCGTGATACTATCAAGTTGTCATGGAAAATCCAGACAGATAGAGCCCAGACCTGTAGATAAAAAAAAAAGGATTGGGAGGAGCGTCATGGGCAGAACGAGAACATGCCAACTAACTCCAGAGTAAGAAGAGATGACAAGGAACTGCATCTATCAAACTGCAATGGAAAATCTGTCTTACAACAAAGTCCGGTGACAGGCTCCAAGCTAGGCCATTGCGTGACCAATTTATATTGGTAATAAAAAAAGTAATGCAGAGGTGATCAATTTCATGTGGACACTAGTGGCCACCCATAAAGAGTTGCAACAAGTGCTTAGTATCACTTCCTGTGTTTGTGCCATTAGCCTTTCTATAAATAGCCACTAACTCAGTTGTGACAATATAGGGAGTAAAACAGGAATCAGAATGGAAGTTGCACACAATGCCATGTTCAAAGCATGCTGATCTTGGTCACTGAGATTACTGACACCCCAGCTAATACTACGTGTGCAGGGAGGCAATAGAGGTGTTGCTACTATGCAAACATGTCAGAGGGAGTAATACATATGTAGGATATGGCATGCCCATTAAGAACAATAAAAGGCAAGCGCAATAGGTTTAACCAAGGACCCCTTGTGCGTTTTGTGCCACCATATGCCTTGATAAGCAGCTTCTGATTACCTAATCCAATCTGATTCCAATCTTCCAGCAACTCCTGCTCAGATTCTTCCCATCAGACTCCTGTTAGGCGCCCACAATAAGGCCCTCACAGTTGTCGCTGTTAACATAACTCCTAAGGAACAGGGACCTGGTCTAACCTCTGTCCTTGACTTTGTCAAATTCCACCCATTGGATTCCGAAATTATCCTTCTTGGTGACTTTAACATTAATTGGCTCTCAGCTGAAGGTAGGTCATTTAAGGACTTTGTTATATCAGCTAACTTGACTCAAATGGTTGACTATACAACCAGAAAGTACTACTGAACTGGGACCTGCACCCTACTCGACTGGATCCTAACCAACCACCCCTCTCGGATCACAAAAACCTCAGTCCTCCCTGACTCACTCAGTGACCACTCTCCCATCAGCTGTACCTGGTCAAACAAATTCTATAAGCCCCTTCCAAAAATCATCACCAGCAGAGTCCTACCCCGTGGTCAGCTACCTGACCTCAAATCACACCTCTGTCTGCAGGACTGGTCCCCCATCTTCAAGGCAACAGATACTAATACTGCACTGGAGCAATTCATTCACATTTTCAATGAAGTCTGTAATAAATTTGCCCCCCTCAAAAAGCGTAAAGTTAAATTGCTCAGTAACCCTTGGCTGTCAGGAGACCTCCTAAAAAAACTTAAATCCATGGACCACCTCTGGGAACTGGCTAGAAACTCCGGTAAACAACTCGACATCCAGAATTATTTTTTTTTTAAATTTAAAGCTTTATTGATTTTACATAGAAAAAAAAAGAAAAACACAACGTCGGATACAACATACCAGCTCTATAACCATACAAAACATACTAAGACCTGTTCACAGAAATTGGCAAGAACCAGTATCAAAGTCCGGTCTACCCCCTTCCCCCCCCCCTCCCCAGGAAGGTGCCACTTTCCACCTCAGGTACAACCTGAGGAACACGAGGATATGCCAAGAGATATAGCATTGAAGAATTTAAACAAACAATATCAAACAGGGTCTCTCAGAGTAGATTCGTCAGAGGTATCTCAGACAGGGGTCAATGTAGATACAGCGATACAACTTGCCCACTTTCTCTGAAAGGCTGACATAGTATGTCTGGAACTGGCAATTAGTCTTTCCATCTTAAAACATCTAGAGATTTCTTCCAACCATTCATCATAAGTGAGGATTACTTGGTCTAGCCAGTGTCTAAGTACTAGCCTTTTGACTGCCATCGAGATTATGGCCATGTGAAATTTCCTTTCTTTACAATTAATGTTCGGTATAGACCCAAAATACAAACTTCAACCGTAAATAAATCTCCCAGACCGAGAATTGGGTCTAAGTTATTATAATTGAGTGCCATAACGGGCAACTTTGACATAGGACCAGAATATATGTGTAGATTCCCCACATCTATGCCACATCTGGTACATTTATCAGATTTAGTATATACCCAATCTTACCATTTCGGTGGTGAGTAGTACATATTATTTAAAATATAGAATTGGATAAGTCTATTCCTATCCAGAGTGGTGAATTGGTACACATTCTTCCAGATTTGAGTCCAGGCGAAAGAAGGGTCTGAGGTAAGAGGGGTCCATATTTTAGAACCAGGACATCCAGAATTATAAACGGGCACGGAGCGACTGCACCAAATCTATTCAGCAACAGAAATCTGACTACTATAAAGATGCCCTCACTAACTCCTGGGGAAATGGGAGGGATTTCTGGAAAACATTAAAGATGGCACTGGGAAGCAGTCAAAATCTTAGCCAAACATCTTCAACATAAATGGGCACACTACACTCGACCCTAAAACTATTGCAAACACTTTTAACATCGCTTTCACTGACCTTAGCAGTGTTCTCCCCTCTGACTTCTTCCAAGATGCGTCAACTCCCACCCCCCAACTCCTCTACCCATGCCTGTCACCCACCTTTCTACTTTAAAGCACTAAAGAAACATCAAGTCCGAAACTATGTTGCCAAAGCCATCAGCAAATCTAGAACAAGCAATGACACACTTCACCTCAAGCTACTGGCCCTAACGCTTGACGAGGTACTTGGGCCCCTCACCAAGATCTTTAATCTCTCTCTTTCCCTTAGCCAATTCCCGGACAAATGGAAAATGCCCACTGTTACCCTGATTTATAAAAGTGGTGATAAGACTGACCATGCGAACTTCCGCCCTATCTCCATTCTGCTTCCCCTATCAAAGGCACTGAAACGTATAGTAGCAGACCAACTTACCGAGCATCTGGACAATTATAATATTCTCTGTAAACAGCAACATGGCTTTAGAAAAGGTCACAGTACATCCTCTGCCTTACTCGAATTCACCGGCTCCATTCAAAGCTCCCTCGACAATGGACAACTAACTGGTGCTATTTTCATCGACCTGACCAAAGCCTTCGATACTGTCCACCACTCCCTTCCTGCTGAGCCAACTAAAAAATGCTGGTCTCTCCAATGATTCAATTTCTTGGTTCAAAAGCTATCTTGAAAACCGCTCCCAGCGTGTAAAAATCAGGGATGTGCACTCTGATTCCAAACCTGTCCTCTCTGGAGTCCACCAGGGTTCAATACTGGGCCCCCTACTCTTCAACCTGTTCCTTAACACCCTACCGGAATCCTGCACTGAACATATCACCCTGTATGCTGATGATGCAGTAATCCTTGCCACACACCAGGACCTGAAGAAATTGCAAGAAAATCTCCAACTCTGCCTCTTCTCGGTTGAGAATTGGTTCACAAAGCACAAACTGATCCTTAATAAAAAAACAAAACAAAAACAAGGCCATGATCTTCAGCAGCTCCCATAATAAACAAGCACTTCTAACTCTTTTATCACCAGACAAGGTTCCGCACTGGAACAGGTCAAAAACTTTAAATACCTCGGGATCTCCCTTGACCCTCACGTCTCCTACACTGCCCACATCGACCATGTCGCCAAAGCCGCTAACTCCCGGCTTGGCCTGCTATTCTGTCATAAGAAACACCTGACACCCGAAGCCCTCGATGTCGCTGTCCAGAGCTCCATTATATCCATCACTGATTATGGCATTATCAATTATGGCTCTGCTACAACCACCGCACTCAAACGTGTATCCACTGCCCTCAACAAGGCCTGTCTATTTGTCACTGGCTCCCAATGCCTAACTCACACCTGTGACCTCTATTCTCAAACTGGATGGTTGAATCTTGCCAATCGAATAAAACACCAATCTTGTATTACTATTAAGAAAATCTTGCTGGGCCTTTTCTGGGATACAGGTTTTCGTCGCGCATAACATGGGTCACTAAAACACAGACTAACAATTGCGGCCAGGATACCGTTGCAGAAACCAGTTTTGAGCACAGAAATACTTCAAGTGTGGACACTGTAGCACGGAAGGCTTAAAAACGTTTTTGATAACGTTTTAAAAAATGTCAAGCTAGTGTAGACAGGGCCTTAGAGGCTATGAAGCCTTTTTTGTAAGCTTAATGTGTTCAATTAAAGACTTTAGGTATCCTTTAACTAAGTTTACAGTAGAATTATGTGTTTTGTGCTGAACTGTGTTTTCCAAACTCATTACTGTGTAATGTTTGGCAAACTGTTGGCTTTAGTTGGAGCTAGTCTGATGGGATTGCTGTCTGGTGTCCCCCCTTTTGTGTGGAGGTGGGATGTATTTCTGACCCTGTATCTTTTTTGCAAAATAAATTTGCTACTGTGAGCACTACTTGAATGTAGGTGTGCTAGTTTGCCTTATTCTTTGTAAACAGGATGGTGCTTGAACTTTTTTGTTGTGGATTGAGTTGTTTGATCTGAGCACATCCATTGCTGTTGGGCGGTCTTTTCTTGGTTGGTTTAGTTGGAGGTTCAAAGAGAGTTAAACTGGCACAAGTTTGTTTACAAATCCATACTCCATCTCACCTCTCTGTATCTTACACAGAAATATAAGGTGCCTTTTTGCATAATTTTCCAGCTTCTTGGAACACCCTAAAACCTAGTTTGCAGGGTTGTGCCAGGTAGGCCTTCTTCACAAACTCCTTATTGGCCAGCAATGAAATACATTGTATTAGGCAGTTTTATTGTCACTAGTTTGGTATTGTGTATGATTTATTTTTTTTTGTATTGTTTTCTCCTTCCAGGATGGTCTTGTAAATGAGATTTTTGTCTCAGCAACCCCATCCTGTGCCAGCATTTTAAATAAAATTTAGTACTAAACAAGATTGGTGGATACTGATACCTACAAATAATGTAACATCTTATTTTAGGTTAAAGGGTTTTTGGTTAACCGGCCCCGTGGTGTGGAGGGCTGAGGAACCTAGCGCCTTACCTCCTGCCACACTGGTGACCCAAGTTCAGGAACGGAGTCTGGTTATTCAGGGGCTGGCCGGGGGAGGGAGGATTGAGTGTCCTATCAGACAGCTCTCCTCCCTTGGAGAAGGGGGATTGTGTGACCCTCTGCTTGCCTACCACCTGTAGGTGTCCAGATGGTAGCACAGTTTAGGCACACACAAGCAAGCCAAACGCAGGCATTTTAGGATGTCTCCACGGAGATAGCGCATCCATTAGGCCACTGCACATGGGCGGCTGCGGGGCCAACAGTTCGAGGAAGGAAAATCAGGTGGAAAATTGGAGGTTGAGCTACATGAAGCCTGACCTATGAGCACTAATGGCTCTCCCAGTATCTGGGAGAAAGAATGGAGAATGGAGACTTGGGACAGCCGGGGACTGGAGAATGGGCTGATACAGCCACCCAGCTTGTCATGGAAGGGATAACAATCTTTATGGAACAAAAAGGTGGTTTTGTTAAACATATATTTATGTCAACTTCCACCACCTTCTTCCTGCCATGGGTCACTGACGTCCTCCTCACTGGGATGGATCAGGGGCACATCACAGCAGCCATTTTCATCAATCTGGCCAAAGTCTTTGATTTGGTGGCCCATCCACTCCTCCTGGACAAGCTGAGCTCTGCTGGCCTCTCTGCTCCCACTGTTGACTGATTCTGTTCCTTCATCTTGGGCTGTCAACAGTCAGTGCAGGCAGGAGACATCCTGTCCCCTTCCCTACCGATCCCGGCTGGGATCCCACAGGGCTCTATCCTGGGTCCTATCCTCTTCTCCGTGTTCCTCGGTGACCTCCCCTCTGCTGTGCCAACTCGCATGTTCACATGTATGTAGATGACACAGCTCTCTACACTTTAGACCCCTCGACCGTGGGTGTTGTGCGCTGGTTCTAGTCTAACCGACTCTAGGTCAGCACCCAAAAAAAAGTGTCTATGACCTTTAGTATGAGCCAGAAACTGCCAGGCTTGCGCCCCCCCACCTTCTTCACCCTGGATGGCACCCCTCTTGAAGTAGTTCCCTCCTTCAAGTATCTCAGTGTGTGGCTTGATAGTAGGCTTGACTTCTCTGCCCACATCGATGCCATCCACTCCCAAGCTTGGAACCTTGTACCATAACAAACTGCCTGTCCTTACAGGTCCACCAGGAGTTGGTTACCAAAATGGTGCTCCTAGTCTTTGTGGCTTTGGGTTACAGTATCACCCCTTTCTTCTCCCTTGCCAGACTGGATGCCCACTGTAATGCCTTCTGTTGTTTTGCAACCCTCACCCCCTTGTACTCAAAACTACTCCCCTTACTCCTCCCTATCTATCCTCCCCTGCCCTCATGTCGCCAGTTCCACTGTGCCTTGTTCATCTCCAAATATTGGTTTGGGTCCCTGCCATCTTACCTCCGCTCCAGGGATCCTCACACCTTCTCCCTCCCCCACCCTCACTCCTCTGCCTTCTCCTGTTGCCTTCCCTCCCTCTGAAACCTACTACCCCCTTTCTGTCTCTGCCCTCACTTGTTTGCCTTAGGCACCAACTAAAACTCTTCCACTCCTCTTCCTGCTCGTATCAGCTCTCTACCTGACTTACCCATCATGGCCTTTCCACCCCTGCTTGGCCCCCTCAGGGTCTGCTCATGTCACTACAACTGCTGCACTGAATTGTTTCAACCTCCTTTTGTTTATATAATTAGGCAATGGTGCTGCTCATAGAACCAACTTCTGTTCACTCTTTATTTTTATTTGTTCTGTACCATGTTGAATTGTCTGCTGTGCACTTCATTTTGGAATGTTTCTTTACTGCTGTAATTTATTGTAGTCCCTTTCCCTTTTCCTGAGGTCGCACTCGCACCTGTAAATGAGTCTTGGCTTAATGTGCCTTTCTCAGTTACCAATTTTCAAACAAATAAATAAATTATTAGAACTGACAGTCTAAGTTAAGGAACAGGTCATTACTTCTAAAGTACAAAAGCTAAAGTTTTTTGTATATAATTTACTTGAATTTGTTAGCAATTTTGGCAAACCACCTGATACTCTGTTGAACTAAGAATAGTCTCTAAACTAGTGCCCTGCTGTTAAAAATGGGTAATGCAGAGTGTGCTGCTTGGAAGAACTTAGCAATTATTCTAGAACTACTACTTTGTGTGGCAATAATGGGCTCATGCAACACAAAGCCTTTAACTACATACATTCCATGATATTCTTCGTGATAGGCTTGGCTGGGTGGATTAGTAGCTAGAGCCAGGGGCTGTAAGAGAAGCGAGCAAAGATTTTAATCCAACCACAGCTTCTGACTCGAGGTTTGACATTTACACAATGAGCCAGTATAGCCTAGCAGATAGAACAGTGTTTGTCAAACAGTGAGGCCAGCCTCCAACGGAGGCTCAAGCAAACCTGATACTGAACCAATCATAAGTTATTGTTGTTTTGTGAGAAGCAATATGACAAGTCGGACACAGCTACTACTACCATGCAAAAACCCACTGGCTGTCCGGGAGGAGAAAGGCTGATCCACCTCTGTAAATTGCATGAGAAGGTTTATATTATCCTTGCAGACATCAAATGCAATAAATATAAATTGTGTCATGAAAATAAGATCAGTCACCTATTTCAAGCCAACTCACTTTATTCTAGTAGACTGGGCATTGTGCAGTACAGAACTTGGTGGCCCAATATTTCTTCAGTAACTTTAGGGGATGTTCCCTGTGACCTAGCTTGACAATGAATGAGTTAAGGCAATTAACTGTGAACTAGGAGGCCCAGGTTTGAATCAACACAGCCTTTACAGTATGACCTTCAGCTAATCACTCCATTGCAGGGACGGTTTTTCTTTTACAGGGCATTTGGCACACTGTGGTGGGCTCCAGCACTCACCCGAAAGGGTTTTTTTTTTTTGGGGTCTAGCCTACGGGGATTGGGCATCCCATTGGCACACAACAAATGGAGGGGACGCTATGCCGACAGGGACTGGGCTCCCCATTGGCAGATTAAACTGGGAAGGGGACATGATGCCGAGGGGATTAGGTACCTATAGCACACCACATTAAATGAGATGAGAGAGTTACATTATGCCGACAGGGAGTGGGAACTGGGTCGGGCACTCTGCGGTGACATGCCACTGTGTTTGTAAACCTGTCACCAGGAAAGGCCTGCGCTGCATGAAAGCTTGGCTGTCATTGCAGCAGACCTTTCCTTATATCTGATGGCCAGTTTACGTGTTGAGGTGTCGGCACCTGCAGCTGCCTTATTGGGGGAATGGACACACCCTTGCAGTGCATGCACCATTCGCCCACAGCGACCGCGCCTCAAATCTGCTATTATTGGTATGTTGGCTGCGCAAGCGCGAGCCAACATAAAAATGGAAATTAAAACCTTTCTTTGCTTCATTAGGCACAGTGCTGCCACAGGCTGACATACATGTTCCATTGAGCAGATGTTACTGCTGGACACATCCTCTGAATCCTTATGCATGTCATTAGTACAGTGAAAGTGCAAGGTCATGGCATTATTTATAACATGTTGCAGAATAAGCAATGCTAATTTAACTGCACAGGCAATGTGCTTAAAGATCCAGTGTACTGCCTAAAACTTATATTAGTTTTTAAAAGCAGTCAGTCATTACCTTTTTATATGTGAGGAACTTTTTCTTTTCCGTTTGGTTAATTAGATTATTTACCTGATGTTAGTAGGTGTAATGTGTAGAACAGCACTCTGCCTAGCAGCTGACATATCCCCCCCCAACTACACCAGCAGCATTGAGACCTCACTGACTATGCATCACTGCTGCTTTTGAAGAGCCACTCAGTAGCTGCCAGGTCAGTCACTTGTGATGTCTCTGTCAGTGAGGTTGCAATGCTGATGGTGTAGGGTGGGGGGGGGGTGATAGGGATAGATACAGTATGTCAGCTACCAGGTTAAGAGCTGTTACACACATTCAGCACAATAGTAAGCCAAAGGAAAAGGAAAAATACTTCAGAAATAAAAGGTTACAAGTGACTACATCTTAAAATTTGTATTATTTTCCTGTCTGCTTGTTTTGGTTCCGCTCGCTTTTGAATTGTTAAATATGGGAGGTAAATAGTCTGTATACACATTTTAACATACACAGTAATTTAGGTTAGAAAGCACTCTCTGTCCATCATACCTCCACTCCTCATGCTTCATAAACAGATATTAATAAGTGTGCTGTGCAAATGTATACTTACATTTATAAGGATTTCCAAACCACTGTACTACCCAGGGTACCCTGTGATTCCCTTCGTAAGAAAAAGTTTGTCAAAGCACTTCTTGAAGGCCTGTACTGTCTTCATATCTGGTGTCTACATTGAAAGGCTGTTTCAAAGGCTCACCACCCTCTGAGAGAAGAAGTGTCTCCTAACATTACCCTTAAATTTACCATCTATGAGCATCTGAGCATGTTCTCCCATCCTGCTGTAGTTCAATGGATAAAGCATCTCTTTTTGGTCTTGCTGATACTCTGGAGTATGTGGAATACTGAGATCATGCCCCCCCCCATGTCCTCTTTTCCCCAGGGTGAACATGTTAATTGCATTCAGCCTCTCCTTGTAGCTACCTCTTGTCCTTCTTTTGTCCCTGCATTGCACCCTTTTGACTGCCTTAATGTCTTTTTTTATATTGGGGAGCTTAGAACTGCATATAGTACTGAAGAAAGGGCCTTACCGAGGCTTTTTAAAGTGGCAGGATTGCTTCACCCTACTCTGCTGGTCACACCCCTTTTGAGGCACCTCTGCATTCTTCCAGCCTTCTTAACAGCATTTGTATATGTAACCCCTAGATGGCGCTATCCCAGGGGCTACTACCCCTGCCTGATTTGCCACTAACAGGTTGAGGGGCCTGGATCCAATGGCGGGTGCCTCCACCCATAGGTCAGGGTTTGCAATAGTTAAACTTACTTGGTCACAGCCCTCTGGGACACTGCAACCCCCCTTTCTTCCCACTAGTGGCCCACACAATATATCAGAATTACCTTCACAGTATACACTACCCCCAGGGCTGGTTCAGGCACGGGACCTCCTGTAAAATAAGATACAGTGCAACAATCACAGTACAATACTTTAACATAGACAAATACCTCAGGCAGTATAACTTTGCTGAAACAAGCAGCTCAGATTTATTTAGGGGAATATAACAAGGACAGGGAAATCAGGTTAATTAGCTTATCACTTTACTCATCTACCTATGGCTCTGTGCACAGGCCTATCCCTACCAGTTACTGTCCCTTTGGTACCCAAGCCCTAGTGGCTAGTCCAAACCGTGGCAGCTGGTAGGGGCCCTTTCCCACAGAGAAAAGAAAAATTAGTTTAAACAGTCAGCAGTACAGTGATTCCATTTGGATTCAATGTGGCAATTCAACAGGGAGCGACCCTGAATTAGTACTCACGACCTCCAAACAAGATAGGGTCCTTCAATGTCAGCAGGGCTACTCTTGGGCTCCACGAGACTCCTCACACATTTATATGGCAAACTGCAACAGGCAAAGTCCTTTAATGGCAGCAGGATTCACTTGAGCTAACCAAGCCTCCTCACACATTTATATGGAGAACAGTAACAGGCAAAAGTCCTTTAATGGCAGCAGGATTCACTTGAGGTACACAAGCCTCTTCACACATTTATATGGTAAAACAGAAAGTACTATACCAGGCAGGCTGCTTCTCTATCCGATCGCAATTACTGCACAATACCGGAGAACACACAGCAGATTCAGTTCCTGACAGACCGAGTGCAATTCAGCAATTTCTCCAGTCTTCTAGGGTGAGCCTGGTTTCTACTCTTCAGATATCCTTTGATTCTCTCACAGGACGGATTCAGTCCTAACAAGCAGTTACACAAGCTGCAGACGGAACTCTGGGCCTTACACGTTTCCGACTAAAACTGCACACTGAAAAGCACAGGGCTCCTTCCTTCTTCACTGCCAGAGCTCAACTGAAACTCCAACAGACAAAACGGGCACTTCCTTTGAGTTCCTCCCAGTTCTTGACTGGATTGGCTGTCACTCACAATAGACTGCTCCTGTTGGTCAAAAAGGCGAAGTCTAAACTACATCTCCCAGAGTCACTGCCCATACAATCCTCTTGTGGCTGGCTCAGATTATGAGTCCAAGTTCTGATTCGTCCAAGGCACCATTTGAGCTAGCTTACCCACACTGATTGGTCCAGTTCAGCAGTTCAAAACCAGAATGGGAACTAGGCAGACACAGTTCTGACTGCAAAAGCAGGTTAGACAAACTGTAATTTCATTATTACTCTAAATGATTTCTGGCAAACAGTTACATCTTTCAGATAGGTTCCCTTTGCACTCCTAGTGACTGCAAAATGGAGTGAATTGGCAGCAGCTCGAGTGGTACTCAATCAAAGAAACACACAGTCCCCATACAAACTAATTATGTCTGCAAGCAGACAGCTCTTAAAAGACAGTACCAGAGGTTCTAAAACACTCACTGATAAATGGCTTAAACGCCAAACACCATTCAGGCTTGGAGCATTCAAGCAAGCTCCTGGAAGTCTTTTGGGAACCCCCATTTGCAGGGGGTTACATAAACTTCTTATCATACTTTATCTCCTGGTGTGTTATGGCCCCAGTCATTTTTTTTCCCCACCACTGCAGCAAGAGGAGCCCTATACAATGTTTGGGTGACGAATGTGTGAGGAAATACACAAGATGGCAGCAAAGGGGGAAGTACTGCTGCTGGGGCATTTCAGTATGCCTGATGTGGATTGGACCGTCCCAGCAGCAGCCTCGGCCAGAAGCAGAGACATCTTGGATTCCCTACAGGAGGCAGGCCTCAGGCAGCTAGTGCATGATCCCACCAGGGACCGGGCAATTCTGCACTTACTACGGACAAATAGCGACAGAATCATGGAAGTCCAGGTAGAAGGCCACCTGTGGTCCAGAGACCACCACATATTGTAGTTTAGCTTGGGGACAGGGACACAGTCAAGTCACACAAAGGCTAGGGTCTTAGATTTCAGGAGGGCAGATTTGAAAAGATGGGAAGGTGTATCAGGGAGTCACTGGCAAAGGGGAGGGAAGGGGGTTGAGGCCTTGTGGAAACACATAAAAGAAGCCATAGGGGAGGTAACAAACCAATTGCACTTGGGTGGTAACTAAGTGTAAGAGACAGAGGAAGCCACTATGGTTCTTCACGCTGGGCTGCCATCTACAAGAGCTCTGAAGTGAGCCAGCGTTTTTCTGCCCATTGGTGTTTTTTTTGCCTTCCTAGTTTGGGAGAATCTGGGAGAGTTTATGCTGATTTTTATCCAGGATATATCTGCTACGTCCAGATAAGTTTTAAAATGTTTTCAATTTTTAGTTAGAAGTAGGTGTAGGTAATAGCTGTCATGTAGGGTCGGGCAGTGAGTCAGCACAGGAGTTAGTGTTTTTATTTTCAGAGAGGTCCTGTAGCATGCCATGCTGTGAACTTTTCTGGAAACAGAATGTAGAGCTGAATTCTGTAAAACTGGCAAACCACCGAAAACCTTACCTTTGCCATGGACTGTGACTTGTGAAAATTGGTGAGCACTGTAATTTGTGCCCGGGGGAGAAGCTGCAGGAAGGAGTGAGTCAGCGGACCAGTGACAGCTATGAAGGAGTGGAAGAGCGGAATAGCAGTAAACTTTGGGGGTAACCGCCGAAATGTGGAGGTGAGAACTCTGCTGCTTCCTGGGAGAACCCCAGTTGTTTGCCACTATATCGATTAGATTGGGAGCCGAGTGCTGGTGTCAGAAGGGAATGGCTCAGTTATGACTGGAGTATCCTGGTTGGCGCTTTGTAAGCTGCAGTTCTTTTCATCAGGCTGATTGTGGTCCCGATGACCCTGGGTCCCGTGTTACTTCTTCACATCTGCTCTCAAACGAACTGCAGTAACAGATCACCATGAGAGTGGTGTTTTTTTGTTGCCTAAGACAGTTGGTGGTGATCCCGTGGATGGTAAGAGTTCTTTTCTCTGGATATTAACTGACTGGCCATAGCCTACCTCAGTACCGGTGAGAGGAGTGCCGAATTACGCTATGTTAAGGCTGACTGTTCTCTGTACTTTTCATTTACTGGTTCCAGCAGTCAAATTGTTATCTGGGAAGTGCGATGGTTTGAGTGCCATTCTCTTTTCCTTCTTTCATTGAGACCTTGTGGAACTGGTATTCAGTTTGAATCAGACTAAGGATTGAATTAACTGCTGGAGTTTTGTGGTCTTCTTCATTATTTTAACTGTCTTGAACATCTGTGTCTCCAAACAGGAGTAGAAACTTTATCTCAAAGCACGTTGTACTTTGCTGGATTCTCCCATATTATTTTATTTTATTATACTTGGTTGTTGTAGGTGGAGAGGGTTGGGAGGGTGATAAGATTGTTTAGTTAGTAGTGTGGCTGTGGTGTGATTGTGGTAGGGAATTTGATATTGTATTTATGTTAGTTAGTGTATGGTTGTGGTGTGTATGTCATTAGGGGCTTGGTTTGTATCTAAAGAGTGTCTGGTTTAGGGTTCTCTTCTTTTGTCTTGGTTAGACAAATTTAAGAGGTTCTATTTTAGATAAGTTGTGGGAAAGTGGGAAACGTGTATAGGTTTTGGGCTTCCTCGTACCATCTATGCTGCATCCCTGCTGCATGACATCTGCCCCTTTGTGGATGTCCCTCTCCTGGCGGTTGCAGTGAGATGGTGCTGTGGGATGGGTATTGAGAGGGCGGAAGGGTGTGCGGTGAGGCACTGCTAGCACTGCAGAAGTGAATAGTATTGGGGTGGTGTGGAATAGGAGGTGCCCTGGAGTTAGACGGAGCCTCGAGAGATGGACAACAGAGTTAAGCTAGCCCTGGCAAAAAGAAATACAGGTTGGTACAGGCAAAGTGGGCAAGCATTAAGGATGCAATACTTGAAGCAACATCCCATTGTGTTAGAGAGAAAAGAAAGTGCAAAAGAAGAAGGAAACCACTTTGGTTCTCAAAAACAGTAGCAGAAAATGTCAGAGCCAAAAGGCTGGCCTTCAGGAAATATAAGGGAACATAGCGGGATGAAGATAGGGAGGCATACCAAACTTCCCTAAGGGAAGCAGGGAAGGCAGTAAGGCAGGCAAAGACCCAAACCGAGGAAACACTAGCACAGACAGTAAAAGAAGGCGACAAGACTTTCTATAGATACATTAGTGAAAGGGGAAAGTCCAGAGGGGGTATTGCTAAGATCAAAGGCGATAAGGGGGCATGTGAGGAAGAGAGTACCAATGAAAAGCATCTATCCTAAATAGATACTTCTGCTCAGTATTTACCGAAGAGAAGGTAGGGCAGGGCCCACAGCTCAGCACCATTGACACAGGGGGGAGGGAGGTGAGCACTACTCCCTTCACAAAAGAAAGGGTCCTACAAGAGCTCGATAAGCTCAGGGTGGACAAGGCAGTGGGACCTGATGGCATACATCCCAGGGTACTAAAGGAGCTAAGGGTGGAACTAGCAGATCCATTATCAGAACTGTTTAGTGAGTCTCTGAGCACAGGAGAGGTCCTAGAAGACCAGAGAAGGGCTCATGTGATCTTGCTCCACAAGAGTGGTAGCAGCATACCTCTCAACTGTACCACATTATGAGGAACAGTTCCTCATTTTACTTCCCAAAAGCTCCCTGTTCCACATTGTGAGGACTTGTTCCACATTCGAAGCCAACATTTTAAAGCAAAAATCCATAGTAAATGATGCAAAAAATATATTATTCAATTAATAACAGACTTTCTGAATGTGAATGCAGCATTTTAACAGTGTTTTGAGCTTCTTAGGTAAAGGTTTGATTAAGTGTTCCACATTTTGCCCATTTGTTCCACATTTTGACAGGCAGTGTTCCACATTTGGGGGACAAAAGGTTGAGAGGTATGGGTAGCAGGGAGGAGGCAGGGAACTACAGACCAGTCAGTCTTACCTCAGTAGTGGGCAAGATTATGAAGGCACTCCTTAAGGAAAGGATAGTGCAACACCTGGAATCCGTAGGAGCACAAGATCCAAGACAGCATGGGTTTACAAAAGGAAGGTCCTGTCAAACTAATCTCATAGATTCCTTTCACTGGGTAACCAGAGTGGTGGACCAAGGGGGGAGCAGATGATGTTGCCTACCTTGACTTCAGCAAAGCTTTCGATACTGTTCCACGTAGAAGATTGATTAATAAGCTTGGTAGGCTTGGGGTGGGTCAGAATTTGGTCAACTGGGTGGCAAACTGGTTGACGGGCAGAAAACGGTGAGTGGTGGTTATCAGTATACAGGCAGAAGAGATGCAAGTCACAAGTGGGGTACCTCAGGGATCAGTCCTGGGGCCAGTCCTCTTCAATATCTTCATCAGTGACATTGCAGAGGGACTGGAGTGTAAGGTTTGTCTGTTTGTGGATGACACCAAGATCTGCAACAGAGTAGATGATCCAGATGGGGTGGGCAGAATGAGCAGAGATCTGGATAAACTAGCAAAATGGTCAGAAGAGTGGCAACTGGGGTTTAATGCAAAGAAGTGCAAAATCATGCACATAGGGAAGAGAAACCCTGAAGCCACCTAGAGGCTGGGAGGGAAGTTGTTGGCAGTCACAAGGGAAGAAAAGAGACTTGGGCATCATCATCACCGATGACCTGAAATCATCCAAGCAGACCACTAAAGCAGTAGGTATGGCTAGGGCTAGGGGGATGTTAGAGTGTATTAGTAGAGGTATCAGAAGTCGGAAGAGGGAGGTAATAATCCCTCTTTACAAGACACTGGTTAGGCCCCATCTGGAGTACTGCATGCAGTACTGGAGACCACACATTCACAAGGACATTAACCAAACTGAGGCAGTCCAGAGAAGGGCAACCAAAATGGTGCAGGGACTGCATCAGAAAACTTATGAGGACAGATTAATGGAGCTCAATATGTATACCCTAGAGCAAAGGAGGGAGTGAGGTGATATGATTGAAACATTCAAACACCTTAAGGGCATTAACAAGGTGAAAGAGTCTAACATGTTTCAATATAAGAAAAATGGCAGGACAAGAGGACACAGCATGAGATTAGAGGGAGGCTGATTAAGGAGTAATGGGAGGAAGTTCTTTTTCACAGAAAGGGTGGTGGATGCATGGAACGGCCTAGCTCGAGAAGTGGTGGATATGAATACAGTGCAGGGCTTCAAACAGGCATGTGATAGGCAAAAGGGAGCAATACAGATGAATATGAATAGACAGGCCATTGACAGAGCAAAGGCCGATGACACATTTATAAGGTAGAAAAAGAAATGGGCAGACTGGATGGGCCTTGCGGTCCTTATCTGCCGTCAACTTCTGTGTATGTCTGGTTCCTGTCCCCAGGGCTCCCACTGGACCACGTGGACAGGTAACTAGAGGGCCAGCAGTCTCTGCTAGTCTCCTTTGGATGGTGCTTTGCAATGCCAGTTCGATGAGGAACAAGACCGCCGTTATGGCAGACTTAATTTCTTCGGTCGACCTGGCTTGTATTACTGAGACCTGGTTGGGGGAAGGTGCTGGGCCAGGTTTGGAGGAGTCGGTCCCCACTGGGTACTCGGTGGTGCACTGTCCAAGGAGGGAACGCAGTGTCGGGGGAGAGGCCATCTGTTTTAGATCTAGCTTGAGCTTCTCTGTGCACCCAGTAGATTCTACCTCATTGTTTGAATTTGTGGCAGTGCATGGGGTGCAGATGCAGGTTGCAGGAGTCTCCTTATCTATCGTTCTCCAGGATGTGGGGGGGGGACTTCCTGCAGGAGGTAGCAGACTTCGTCGCCGACAGGGTGTTGGAGGCCCCTTGATAGTTAATTCTGGGAGATTTCAATGCCTGAATCGACGACGAATCCTCGCTTTTTGGTTACAGACTTCTCCAGACGATGACATCTTTGGGCCTGACACAGGTAATTACCTCTGCAACTCACTAGCATGGCCACACCTTGGACTTGGTATTCTCGCTGGGGCTTGATGATACCGACAGCAAGATTGATTGGGTCATTTGATCCGATTACTACACTGTTTTGTCCAGTCTGTCTACAGCCAAAAAAAGCATTTTTGATTGCATTGTGTGAAGAGTTTGTTCTATTCTTCTCAGACAGGGTGTCCTCCATTCGGGCTGTGATCTCCCTAGTGGGATAAAAATGTGTCCCGCAGTGGTTGGCCTGGTTTGAGCAGAGGTAGTCTTGTTGTCTGGGGGGAGATTCGGCCAGTTGAGGTTGTCTGGGGTCGTTGAGGGATTTTGAAGCTGCAACCCACATACTGTGAACTGGACTCTGGCCCAATCCATCTCCTAGTGGGAGGGGCTGAGGCCATTGGTCCAGTGTTCACTGGAATAGTCTGGTGCGCACTCTCAGAGGGGTGCTTCTCCGGCATCTTGAAGGAAGTGCTGGTGAGGCCCCTTCTGAAGAAACCATCGCTTGACCTGGATAGCCTGGCAAATTATAGACCTATCTCCAACCTCCCATTTGTAGGGAAGGTTGTCAAGAAAGTGTCTCTGCAGCTCGAGGCGCACCTCTTGACCTTTGAAATCTATGAGCCGTTCCAGTCCAGCTTCAGAGCTAGGCATAGCACTGAGACGGCATTAGTTTGTGTGCAGAATGACTTCATCAGGGCGAGGGATAGAGGAGAACGGTCAGGTCTCATTCTCCTTGATCTCTCCTCAGCATTGACACCGTGGACACCATTGTGCTATTATATTACTTTAGAGTGTATTGTTGACTCGCTGGAATAGTCATCAAGTGGTTTGAGTCCTGTCTCTCCGACAGGAGGCAAAGAGTGGTGATGGGCAAGTTCTCCTCCTCCTTGAAGTCCCTGTCGTGTGGAGTGCCTCAAGGCTTGATCCTCTTGCCGATGTTGTTCGCGGTGTACATGCTGACCCTTGGAGAGCTCATTAAACTGTACAGTCTGGGGTTCCACTGCTGTGCAGATGACACTCAACTGTGTCTGTCATTTGCCCCTGGAGCTGGAAAAGCCATTGAAGTGCTAAATACATGCCTGGCCGAGATTCAGGATTGGATGTCCTCTAACTGGTTGAGGCTGAACCCTGATAAGACGGAAGTACTAGTGATTCAGCCTGGTTGACGGTGTGATGGGGAGGCTTCTGGGGTGGTAGCAGGTTTGGTCCTGGGATCCATACCGTTGATTGCCTCCCCAGGGTGAAAAATGTGGGCGTTATCCTGGATGACAAATTGACTCTGGCAGCCCAGGTGTCATCTGTCGTTAAAATATATATATTTTTTGAAACTGAGATATTTATTAATCTTCTTCAAGGAACATATGCAGATAAATTCAAAATCAAACAACATAAGCATTCGGGAGTAAAAAAATCCAGTCATTGTACTATATAAATTATATTACATGGTTTGGTGTACAGCTGACAAAAAGGAAAAAAACAGAAAGGCACATAAGTGGGACAATGGGGCTTATTCAACCATCCTTAAAAACATAAATAGTGAAACCCTGTCTGGGGGGAGATCAGGGACAATCCCTACAACAACCCAGGATCCATGGGGTCTCCATACCAAAGAAATACGCTTTTAGGGGCTGGCCAGGTTTAGATCATGCCCCAACACCACTAAAGGTCCTTATGGTATCTGATCTGGTCTGCAGGTAGCTGTGTATAGGAACCAAATGTTCCATTTATTCATGAGGGCTTGTGTTTTGCCCTGTAATTTGGCTATAATGCTCTCCATCTTATAAATTTCATTTACCGTGTCTTCCCAATGCTGAATTATGGGTGAGTCCGGTTATAACTATTGTTAAAAGTGGATTTTACCACCTAAGGAATATCGCCTGAATTAAACCCCTGATTCCGTCCGAAGGCTTGCCATCGCTGGTACACACTTTTTTGACTTCCAGGCTGGACTACTGTAACGCTCTGTACTTCGGGATCAGTGGAGGGACACTCCCCCGACTGCAGCTAGTGCAGAACGCAACGGCCAGGTTGCTGGTGGGCTTACCAAAGTCCTGCAATGTGATCTCAGCCCTGTGGGATCTGCACTGGCAGCCTGTCAGATGGAGGATCATCTTCAATGTGGGCTTGCTCACCTATAAGGCCCTATATGGCCTGGGCCCTGGTTACCAGTCTGACCTCCAAACTCCTGCTGTCCCGGTACGTTCCCTCTGCTTTTCCACTGAGGGCCTTCTGGTGATTCTGAGAGCCGGGCTGAAAACCTCGGGAAGGGGGGGTCATTCTTTCGAGGTGGCTGGCCCAGCCCTCTGGAATTTGCTGTCAAGATCTTTAAGGGAAGCCCCAATAGTGGAGGCATTTAAAGGTGGCCTAAAGACCTATCTTTTTAAGAAAGCATTTTATGATAATGTATAATTGATTGTAGAGATTTGATTTTAGATCTATTTGAATTTTAGTAATTACAAGAACATTGTTTGTACTGTCCATACCTGCCTTTGACTGTAATGGTACCCAGAGCCTCCGGGATCGGGGGCCAAAACAGAAATAAAGTATTACTTACTTACTTTAAAAATGTGGCAGAGAAGGTTAGGGCCAAAAGGGTGGGAGTCAGGAAGTATAAGCGGACGCAAAAGGAAGAGGACAGGGAGGTGTACCTAAAGTGTTTAAGGGAAGCAGGGAAGGCAGTTAGGAGTACGAAGGTGCGGACTGAGGAAAGATTAGTGCAGACTGTAAAGGAAGGGGACAAGACTTTCTATAGGTACATCAGCGAGAGAAGGAAAGTTAGGGCAGGGATTGTAAGGCTTAGAGGGGATATGGGGGAGTAAAAGGAGGGAGACCTGGAAATGGCAGAAATACTGAATAAACAGTCTGCTCAGTATTCACTGTAGAGGGGAAGGGTCAAGGACCACAGTTGGGCAACAGATACGTGGGGAGGGTTGAGGTCAACACCAGTCTATTTACAGTGGAGAGAGTCCTGGACGAGGTCACCAATCTGAGGGTGGACAAGACGATGGTGCCTGATGGCATACATCCAGGGGTTGAGTTAATTTATTTTTAGTGGAAGTCAAATACTTCCATGAGTCAAAATCTGGAAGTCATTTAAATTTTTTGGAAGTCAAAATACTTCTAAGATCCCATAATTTGAAAGGCACTATTCTTGGATTGATGAATTTATGGATGCTAATACAAATATTAGTGGTAAAATATAATTTCTTTTAGAAAAAAACATAATTTCTTAGCTTTTGTGCCTTCAGTTTTGGAGGTCATCCAGTTTAGTTTTTTTACATTTGGAAGTCAATGACTTCCTCCTCCTTTATTTTGGAAGTTTTTGCCTTATTTTTGGGAGTCAAATACCCCCAAAATGGAGTTAACTGAAGCCCTGCATACACCTGAGAATATTAAAGGAATTATGGAAGGAACTGGCAGAGCCTCTGGCAACCCTTTTCACAGAGTCACTCAACACAGGATTGTTGCCACAAGACTGGAGGAGGGCACATGTAGTCTGTCTTCACAAGAGCGGTAGTAGAGAGGAGGCAGGAGATTACAGGCCGGTCAACCTCCCCTCAGTGGTGGGTAAAATCATGGAGGTACTGCTTAAAGAAAGAATAGTAGGACACTTGGAATCCAGTGGGGCCCAAGACCCAAGGCAGCGTGGATTCACAGCAGAGAGGTTGTGTCAAACTAATCTGATAGATTTTTTTGACTGGGTTACAAAGGAGGTAGATCAGTGGAAACGGTGGATGTGGCCTACCTTGATTTCAGCAAGGCCTTTGACACCATCCCACATAAAAGGCTGGTCAACAATATGGGTAGTCTTGACATGGGCCACAAGATGATAAATTGGATCAGAAGCTGGTTAACAGACAGGAGACAGAGGGTGGTGGTAACCGAGATCCAATCGGGGGGGGGGGTAACAAGTGGATACCCCAGGGATCAGTCCTTGGGCCAGTACTGTTTAATCTCTACATTAATGACATAGCGGAAGGCCTGGAAGGAAAGGTCTGCCTGTTTGCAGATGACACCAAGATCTGCAACAGGGTAGATACTCCAGAAGGGGTGGAAAGATAAGGAGAGACCTAAGGAAACTGGAAAATTGGTCCGAGGTGTGGCAACTGAGGTTCAATTCTAAGAAGTGCAAAATAATGCACCTGGGATGCAGGAACCAAGGAGACAGCTACAGGATTGGGGAGGAGGGTAGTTACTGACAGTCACCAGGGAGGAACGGGATCTCTGGATTACATCTCTGATAACCTAAAGATGTCAAAGTAGAGTACAAAGGCTGCAGCAAAGGCCAGTGGCATGCTTGGGTGCATAGGCAGCGGTATCACTAGCAGAAGGAGGGAGGTGGTGATTCTGCTGTATAAAAGACTGGTGAGGCCTCATCTAGAGTACTGTGTACAATTACGGAGGCCGCATCTTCGTAAGAACATTGGCAGGGTAGAGGCAGTTCAGAGACGGGTGACAAAGATGGTGCATGGCTTGCACTGGAAAACATATGAGGAGAGACTGAAAGGCCTCAATATGTACTCACTGGAGGAGAGCAGGGAGTGGGGAGGCATGACAGATACCTTCAAGTATCTTAAAGGCATAAACAAAGTGCAGGGGGCTAGCATCTTTCAATACCAGAGAAGTACGATAACGAGGGGGCATTATATGAGAATTGAGGGGGGCAGGATAGCGGGGAATGTGAGGACGTTTTTCTTCACAGAAAGGATGGTGGATTCGTGGAACATGCTGCCACATGAGGTTGTGGGCACAAACACTGTGGGGGGCTTCAAACATGCCTGGGGCAGATATAAAGGGACTCTTGGGGTGGGGAAGGAAAGGAGATGGCCACTGATCGAGTAGGGTCAAAGGCCACAAAAAAGGATAGGCTTGTGGGCAGACTAGATGAGTCCTTACCTGCTGTCAATTTCTATGTTACCTCTGTTTTTCCTCCCCATCTAATTTTTCCTCCCCATGTGTAGCACGTTGCATTTGGCTACATTGAATCTGAGACCCTGGGAGTCCCGCCCATCACCCAGCTAATTTAGGTAATTTTGAAGTTTGTTTCCATCATCAAGGAAGTCCACCACACTGGCAAACTTAGTGTTGACCCCAGTTCCAGATGTTGAACAGCAATAGCCCCAGCACCAAGGGACTTGGCTGAGTACCTCCACTACTCAATGCTCATCCTCCACAACTCTCTCCTTCCTGCCCAAGCCATTTAGAAATCCACCTTGTGTGTAGAATACTGGTATACTGTGACCAGAAGCTTATCATGCCCAACAATGTCAAAGGGCTTGCTGAAGTCCAGATAGACTGTGTCTATGATCTTACCACTGTCCACTTCCCAAGTAACTACTTATAGAAGGTTGTCATGTTTGTTTGGCATGATTTGCTCCTCATAAGCCATGCTTAAAGTGATGAGAACCTTCTCCGCAATTAATGTTGTTATTCTGTTTTGATAATGGATTCCAGAATCTTGCCCTGCAGTGGTGTCAGGCTGACCAGACTGTAGTTGCCCGGTTTCGACTTTGCCTCTTGTTTGAAGTTGGAAAACATTGGTCACTTTCTATTCCTCCAGCACCACATTTGCATCAAGTAATTAATGAAAGATTACCACAAACGATCCACCAGTTGTTCCTTTAGCTCAACTCTAATCCTGGGGTAACATAGAAACATAGACTTTGACGGCAGATAAGGACCGCTTGCCCCACCTACTCTGCCCATTTCCCTACCTACAGGATAAGCCTCAGATCCTAGTTAACCAACAGCCTATTTATTCCTACCCCCCCACAAGAATTGCCTTATGTCTGTCCCATGTATTCTTGAATTCTCCCACAGTTTTAGACCCCATAACCTCCTCAGGAAGGCTGTTCCATGCATCCTACCCTCTCTATGAAAAATACTTCCTCACATTGCCCTGAACCGCCCCCCATCTTTAAATTGTGTCCCCTTGTTCTTGCATGTCTCTTTTCTGAAAGATGCTACCCTTCTTGGACTTTGTTGATTCCACTGAGGTACTTAAATGTTTCTATCATGTCCCCCCTCTCCCTCCTTTCCTCAAGGGTATACATATTAAGCTCTTTTAGTCTCTCCTCGTATGGCTTCTCTTGCAGACCCTGCACCATTCTAGTTGCCCTCCTCTGGACTGCCTCTATCCTATCTATGTTCTTGCGGAGATAGGGTCTCCAGAACTGGACGCAGTACTCCAGATGGAGTCTCACCAACTGTCTGTACAGAGGGATAACAACTTCCTGTTTTCTGCTGGTGATGCCTCTCCCTATGCATCCCAGTATACCCCCAGCTCTCCCTACTGCCTTCTCACATTACTTGCCCACCTTAAGGTCATCTGATATGATTACCCCCAGGTCCCTTTCCTTTTTTGTTTTTGTTACTACCCCCCATTGTGTAATCTTCCCCTGGGTTTTTGTTTCCCAGGTGCATTATTTTGCACTTCTTTGCATTGAATCCTAGCTGCCATACTTCCGGCCATCCCTCCACCCTTGCCAAGTCCCTTCTCATCATTTCCACACCTCCTTGTGTATCAACCCTGTTGCAGATCTTTGTGTCATCTGCAAAGATGCATACTTTTCCTTCCAGTCCCTCTGCAATGTCACTTATAAAGACATTAAAAGGACTGACCCAGTATGAACCCTGCAGTACCCCACTAGTAACCCTCTTTCTTCAGAGTGGACTCCATTTACAATTACCTTCTGTGTCCTGTTGTCCAGCCAATGTTTTACCCAGGCTACCACCCTGGGACCCACTCCCAGGCTGGTTAATTTGACTATTAATCTTTTGTGTGGGACTGTGTCAAATGCCTTGCTAAAGTCTAGGTAGGCCATGTCCACAGCCCCTCCCTGGTCTACTACTTTGGTCACCCAGTCAAAGAAATCAATTAGATTCATCTGACATGACCTTCCCGCTGTGAAGCCATGCTGCCTTGGGTCCTGTGCACCACTGTCCTCTAGGTACTCAACAATTCTTTCCTTCAGAAGTGATTCCATCACTTTCCCTACCACAGAGGTCAAACTGACAGGTCTGTAGTTTACTGCCTCTGTCTTGGTCCCACTTTTGTGAAGGAGAATCACATCTGCCTTCCTCCAGTCCTCGGGCACCACACCATCCTCCCATGATTTGTTAAAAAGGGTAGTTAGTGATTTCACTAGTTCTCCCCTTAATTCTTTTAGAATTCTGGGGTGAATTCCATCAGGCCCCATTGCTTTGTCCACCTTGGGTTTTAGGAGTTCTTTCAGAACCCTTTCTTCTGTGAAAGGACTGGGATCGATGCCCCTATCCAGAGTGATTCTGTTAATTGGATTAGGCACCTCCCCCTCCTCTTTTGTGAATACTGAGCAGAAATATTCGTTCAGTATCCCTAACTTTTCACTATCCCCCTCTGCCCACCCACCGTTCATTCTATTCAGCTTGTTCACCCCATGGGATGTACCTGACTTTAATATTCACTAGGTAGTCAGCTACTGCTGTGGGCCCAATGTCAACATGTGGCATCATGATTACAATTGATGCTATGGGCCCTCCCAATGAGCAGCATCCCCTCGGGCCCTTTGGTGCACACCAAAGTGATGCATTCATTCAGTATCTCAGTCATTGCCCCTGGCTGTCTTGCAAGTTCTTCCCCTTCCTCTATTTTTAGGGGACCAGAACCCTCCTTAAACTTTTACATATATTTACTGGAAGAAGACTTCGGGGTTCTCCGCAGCTAGTACTGCTATCCTGGCTGCCATACCCTTCATTGACTTACATGAGTCTAGTCTTTTGTTTCATTAGTGCTGCTCTTTACTTCTCTGTGTTGCCTGGAGGCAACCCATCAATTTCAGTTAGTTAAAGACTGTCTTTTTATTCAGGATCAGTTACTTAGGTTCTTCTTGAGTTGAGGAGATGAGTGACTTAAAGCATACAAACATAGACAGTGTTGGCAGAAAATGACCATTGGTCCATCCAGTCTGCCCAGTTATACCCTGTCCTACCCTGAGACCTATTGTCTGGATGATGTTTTGCCATCACTTCCTCAAGACCCCTTGACCCCAGCCTGTCTGCTAACCTGCTGATTAAAAATTTAAGCCCTTCACTCTGTCCCAGCCATGCTTGACACCATTAATTGCCTTTATGCCCACCACCTCTGCTGCCAGCTTCCTCTAATGCCCCTGCATTTTTGACTCACCAGTCATGCTGAATAGTTCCTTATAGTTTTCCTTGTTCATTCCTTTCAGGAACTTGAACATCTGTCATATTGCTCCTCTCCCTTCTTCCCTACATATCTCAGTGGTGAGGCCACACCTGGAGTACCGTGTCCAGTTCTGGAGACCCCACCTCTGGAAGGACATAGACCAGGTGGAGGCTGTACAGAGAAGGGCCTGCATCAGAAGCCCTATGAGGAAAGACTCTGGGAATTAAATATGTACTCACTGGAGGAAAAGAGAGAAAGGGGAGACATGATAGAAACATTCAGATACCTCAAGGGTATCAATAAGGTGCAGGAGAGTGACATATTACACAGAAAGAGATGCTCAAGGATGAGGGGTCATGATTTGAAGTTGGAAGTGGGGGAAGAGTCAGAGGGTATGTGAGGAAATATTTCTTAACGGAAAGGGTGGTGGACACCTGTAACAGCCTCCCAGCAGAGGTGGTGGGTGCTGAGATTGTAACAAGTTTTAAACGTGCATGGGATAGATACAGCGGGACCTTAGTAGCAGGATTTGGTGGGGTGGGGGTATGGCTGGAGATCAAATAGGGGCTACGGTAGCATAGTAGGTAGGACTTTAGGGCAGACTAGGTGGGCCAATAGGTCATTTTCTGCCGACAGCTTCTATGTTTCGATGTTTACAGCGAGTACATGTTCAATGCCCTAAACCAATTCTCGTAGGATTTGCCCTGTTGGTCCTGAATCATCTTGTTTACCCTGTGCTGCACTGTCTCTAGCAGACCTTCCCTGCATGACAAAAGGGATTAATTGCCATTGAAACTGCCTTGTTTCCTACAGTAACTCTGCTGCAGAATTCTGCAGAACTGGGTTGCATCCTGGTGGGCTTTACAGTAGCTGAGGCTTTTCTACCCTTCCATGTCACCATGGGGAAGATGACCCAGTTGTGGTCACTACCTCCCTTTGGTTCATTGACGATCACGCTGGAGACAGTCCCATCTCAATTGCTGAGAGCAAGGTCAAAGGACTGCTTAAAACCTAGTCCCTTTTTGCACAAGCTTTTCTAGGAGGTAGTCTTTAAATGTGTACAGAAACTCAGCCCTGCTGTTACAGTGCTCAGGATGCCAGTCTGTACCGTCCCCCAGCATCGCCGGCACAGTGGTAGGGCTATCGTTTGCAACCCCAGCGTCCCGGGTTCAGGAGTGGACTTGGGCATCTGGAGGGCTGGCGGGGGGAAGGATTGAGCGCCCACAGGCGCTCTCCTTCTCCGGGGAGGGTGGGGATGCCTGTCCCACTGCCCTACCACCACCTGGGTGACCACGGGTGGAGGTGCAGTAGGAAGGCACGAACAGGGAGGGAGGATGTCGGCCAAGAGCCAGGACGACAGCACGTTGCTGCATGCCCGGCCCCTTGGCTCTCCAAACATGGCATCCTGAGGGAAAGGCGCAAGCAGGAAAAACCCGTGGCGGATGCCTGGAGACCAGACCCGGCTTCCCAAGAGAAATCCACAACCAGGCTTCAGGATGGGCTTACGCAGCATACCCGACGCACAGTAATGGACTGGGGGGACTATAGGGGGTCTCTCTCTTCCCCACCCGGGGGCAAACTGAGGCAGGATGTGGGGGCAGTGCTGACAGGACCCAGAATAGAGATACCGGGGGAGGCCCTATGGGAGCGCGCACAGCCTAGGGATCCCCGTGGAAGGGGACTGGAGCAGTGAGTAAGGGGGCATAAACAGAGAATATATATATCCCCCAGGATCACTACTGCATCCAATTTGGCTGGTCTCATAATTTCACCGACTAGCTGGACATCATCCACTGCTGAGCTGTTTGGGAGACTGTAGCACAACCCAAGGGTTACCCCTCTTAGTCAGACTTGATCCAGATGGGCTTTGTCTATCTGATGTCCTCCTTATCCCCCATATTGATTCTCTTATGAGGAGAACCACCCTCCTTCCTTACCTGTCGGGTCTGTTTCTTCAAAATAATCTGTATCCCTGTGTTTTGATGTAAAAGTCATTTTATTTCCTGCCTGCTGTCTCTTGAGAGTCACTATTTTTTAGCCTTTGATGTGATTCAGGCTCTTAAATGCACTTGTTTTGCTCGGTGTACTCCTCATATTGGCCTGCATACAAGTGAGGATATTTGCGCCCCGTGCTGCCTTGTTTCCTCTCCTGGTGAACCTCAGCTCTGCTGTCTTTCTCTCTGTAATCTCCTGAAGCTGCCTCCTGTCTGTGCACCAGCCCCCTCCCTACATCCTGTAGTTCATATCCCACAAGGCTAGTGGTTAGAGGATAGGCTTGGAACTAGCAGAACTGAGTTCAAATATCGCAAGAGTTTCTTACTCACTAAGTAAGCTTGAGCAAGCTGCTTAATTTCCCAGTGCTCCATGTCACCCTGCTGTAAAATTTCATATAAGCAGGACCCCATTGAAAACTGAAGGTTGCATATCAGTTGGGCTTTCCTGGGGAAAATGATTGTAGAAGAAAAAAAAACAGGTTGTCAAGTTGCCAGCTGGTAAGAACAATTGAAATGTGAACACTGTGTAACATGACATTGTCTGAGAAGGCCATGTAGTATCACATTAGTACAGCTGACTTTTATATACTTCTCTCTTCTTCCAGAACACCCAGTTCCTGGCACTGTTTGCTGTTGGCAGGCAGTCATCTGAAAAAGGTGTATACAAAATTGTGGACATTTTTATTATTTCCCGCCTGGAAGCTCAGTATGCTATTAAGATAAATGCATGCATAAAGTACTTCTGGTCAGTGTGCTACAGTAATAATGGTTAAACAACTAGTAAAGCTAGCCTTGAGAGTTCATTAAATTATCAGACGCAGGAACTCATTACAGCTGGTTTCACATTAGAGGAGCTTGGTCAAAGGCAGAGCTGGAAGCTGAAAATTATTTTCTGTTTAAAAAGGCCTACCTGGAGGGATATGTGGTATCTAGAGCTGATTTATAGAAAATGTACTAGTCTATGTGCTGTACTGTTTGGAACTGTATTTGTTTTATTCTCTTGCGGCTCTTTATTGTGTACAGCTCCCAGAGCCCTTGGGATGGGACAAGATATAAATAAACTTGTCTTGCATAAAACCTCCTGTCAGTAAGATATCATAGAGGAGGAAGAACCTTGTTTGTGCATAGCTGTAACGTGGCCACTAAAAAAGCTTGAAAAGTACCTGAATATAGAATCTTTGATCAAATAGTTTAATGCCACTCAGTGATTACAGCTGGAACTGGGCGATGACTCCCATGACATAGCTGAACTGGCTGTCCAGCCTTTGGTTTACCTACTGGGTACTAGGTCAACAAACTCTGGCAGAGCCAATACGGCTGCTAATGCATTAACTTGATAAGATATACAGAATGATGTGTTGCTTCGTTGTAATTTACTTGTATTATTGTGATGTAAAAATCCCTCATTTACTGAATAACAATGTAAAAGTTTATGGGGCATGAATTTCAGCTATCCTCCGGGGACTACCTGAAATGGATGGGGTGGGGGGTGTCAAACAACTGGTATGCAGTGGAACAGATTCCTATGAAATCAATAACATTGCATTATAGCTGTGCTGTGGTCAGCATGCCACTGACTGTTTTCCTTGGAGGAGTTAACGCTGCAAAGTTTTCAGGTTTTGGCCATGCCCAGCTGACTGCTAACAACTGTCTGACACTGCTTTAAGGTCCATTATGCAGCCTTGAAAATGTGAAAGAGGGAAATATTAGTGTCTAGTGGTTCAATCACAGGCTTGGGAACAAGCAAGTTAAGGTTCAAATCCTACCAGAACCACTTACTCAATGTTACCCCGAGTAAGCTGTAGTAGCTCTAATTGTACTAGAAAGGTTAATGAGATAACCAGAATTAGTACGATGTTGTGTACACTTTAAACTGGGGTTTGCTTTGCCTCTATTGTTTTTTTTCATCTATTCTCATGCAGAGCTTCATCCTTCAGTTGTGGAGGGAGGAGACCAACATGTGGCTGGATGGCTGGCTGTGTTTGTCTCTGTCAGTAGTTTAGTTTTTGTGGATTTTCATGTATTTCTGCATGGAGGAACTGAACCATTCTTGGACATGACATCTATGAATGTTTCCTGGACTAAGAAACTGTAAAACATCACCACCAGACATTAGCATTCTCATCATAAATCAACTTTTTTGGAAGCCATCAAAAGCAAAATAAGGTTAGTAAATTGATTATACAAGCTCTGAGTTGTGAAGTGCTGCATTGAATCCACATTTCTGTCTGACTTGTTCCTTTAAAGATCTGTGCTTGTTTTTGAGGTCTATTCACAGCCATTTTGGAGAACAAAGGGAAGACACTAACAAAGGATTTTTATATCCTGCATATGCTCCAGGCCAGTGTTCATCACCTTCAGGAATTTAACACATTTTGGGTCTTTGATCTACAGTAACAACAGTTTACTGGTTCCCAGTAGTTCACCATTTCCTGTGGATTTGATTATTTTTCATCATTTGACTCCTTGTACCTTGGACAAGATTAGTATATTACATATGTACCTACCTGATCCCAGTAGCTGCACTGATAAACATCTGACCATGTTTTTTACACTGCTCATCAAGCCTCCCCGTTGAGGAAAAAGCGCACCTGTTCCTGTGCTACCATCATGTACCATCTACTTCGCTCTCTTGTCCTACTGTTGCTGCTTCTATCAGGGAATGTGCACCCCACCCTTGGACCCACCCCCACTAGACTGCCTAAACACAAAGGGCAACTCACTATCATCTCTTTAAACATCAACAGTCTCCTATCCAAGTTCTCCCAATTCCAGGCTTGGGTACAGGTGACTAACCCAGATATTATTGCACGTACGGAAGCCTGGCTTTCCCCTAAAATCCTGAATGCATCAGTCTCCCTCGACGGATATAACTCCTTCAGGCAAGATAGAACCACTAAACGTGGGGGAGGGTGCCTAGTCCTATACCAAATCTGGAATAAAGGTGCAGGCCCTTGACTCCAGCCTACACACACAAGAGGTCCAAATCCTGACTCTTAAGCTAAGCATAGGTCAACAGAATAAAACACTGCTGCTCTCTACGGTATATATATCACTTGGGCACCAAACTACCGGACTGAAACTAGTTGCAGACAACCTGCAGCAGTTAGGAACTAATTTGGTGAAGATTGTTATAGGTGACTTTAACATAAACTGGCACTCCTCGAAGGAGACAAAAGCCAGGGATCTAATATCCAGCCTGTTTTTAACCCAGATGGTAACCAATAACACTCGGATCAACTACAAAACAGGGAGCAGCTCCCTTATAGACTGGCTCCTTTCCACACATCCAGAGCATATATCAAATGTCACCGTCCTGCTTGACAGCCTCAGTGATCACTCCCCAATGAAGTGCACCTGGACAAACAGTTTCACCAAAGGCCCACCTAATGTGTCCATAACTCGCTGCCTGAGGCCAGGGCTACTTGACCATTTCAAGCAGTACCTATCACAACTGGACTGGTATCCTTTGGCAAGAAATATTGAAGGTATCGAGGCCTTGAATTATTTCATAATGAACTTCAACAGTGCTTGTGATATTTTTGCTCTGTACAAAACAAGGAAAGTCAGGGGTACCTCCAACCCATGGCTCACTAACCCCCTGATCAGTTTAAGGAAGAATAGAGACAATCTCTGGAACATTGCAAAATCATCTGGAACTCCTGTGTCACTCATTGCCTACAGGGCAGCTAGAAACGCCTGCACCAAGCTCATTCAGCAGGCAAAAGCTTCCTACTATAAGGACCTCTTGAGCAAGAGCTGGGGCTCCGGTAGGGAATTCTGGAACTCCATCAAATCCCTAACAGGAAAGACCCCCAATGACCCCACTCGATCTACTAGTAACAAGGGAGGGTCCCCTACAGGAATCCATTGACATCGCAAATGAGCTCAACCATGCTTTCACAGACCTAGCTGAAGTACTACCTGGTGACTACTTTAAAGATTAGCTCAGGCAACAACACCCCACTACCCTCTTAACCCCCCAAAGGATGCAATACCACCATTCTACTATAAGCAGGTCACCAAGTCCAAAACCATGCACATTAAGAGGGCTCTTGGCAAGACCAGGATGGGGGCTGATCTAGTGGATATGAAACTCGTGGGTCTTCTCCTAAATTAATTGGTCTGTCCCCTCTTGACGGTGTTTAATGCATCTCTAAGAATGGGGGTGTTTCCAAAACTATGGAAGTTAGCCAATGTCACGCCTGTTTTTAAGGCCAGAGAAAAATAATGTCCAACTACAGACCAATATCCATTCTACCACCCCTCTCTAAAGCACTTGAAAGAATGGTCTCAGAGCAGCTTACAGAGTGTCTTGATAAATATAACCTACTTTGCTGATAGCAGCATGGGTTCCAAAAAAAGCACTCCACACTTACCGCCCTTGATGATTACTCTTCCCAGCTTTATGATGCCTTAGATAATGGGGAGGCAGTTGGCTTAGTCTTCATCGACCTTGCGAAGGCTTTTGACTCTGTTAACCACAAACTACTCCTAAACTGCCTCCATTCAGCAGGTCTATCCCCAGACACGGTACTGTGGTTCAGAAGCTACCTCACAAACAGGTCTCAACGAGTCAAAATTGGAGACACCCTATCATCTGCTAGGGAAGTATCTCCTGGGTTCCACAGGGCTCTATTCTTGGCCCACTGCTTTTCAGCCTCTTCATAAACTCTGCACTATCTGCATGTACAGCATGCACTATTCTCTATGCTGACGATACAGTGATATCGGTCGCTGGGAAAGATCACAACTACATCACAACCAGGGGTCGAAATAACCACCTGTCTGCCTGTCCCAGACACTCAGTTTTCTCCAGGGACAGCTGGTTTCATTTCTTTGCCTGTCCCTGGGACAGGTACCAAGTGAAAAAGCATTAACAGGTACTAGGACCCAGGAGATGTTGCCACCTGTAAGGTTGGGCTATAGACATCCCGACATCCCGGTGTCTCATGTTGAGAAATGTCCATTCTACCCAACATCCAATGTGATCAGCAGTTTTGTCAAGTAGCAGAAATGAAAATGGTGCCACTGCAGGATTGGACTGTGCATGTGTTCAGTGTTATCATGCATATGCAGTTGCCTGGTTTCCTTTTGCTTTCTGCGTGGCATACTTCATTTCTCTGTGTGTTGCACTTGCAGTACAAGCCAAGGACAAACTTTTATTCACAGGTAGCAGACTTTTGGAGAAGTAAGTTAGAAACTCTTTTCAGGCCGGCTCACAGGCGCAACAGTAGCCCTGCCGTTTGTGGCACCATTGACCCCGGGAACTGGAGGGTCATCCGGGGAGAGGAGGATCGAGCATCCCTGGGACTGCTCACCTCCTCGGGGGGAGTGAGGAAGACTGCTGCACTAATGGCTCCTGGTAGCTGGCACATAAGTGGAAGTCACGACATGGGGTTGACACGGGCAGACGTCAGATGTGCAGTGCATGGGAGTACGCGTGGCACCATCCCTGCTATCATTGCACACCTGCACCATGGGGGGGGGGTACAGGGGAAAAACACATTCTCCGGCGCGCATGAAGCCCTACCCTTCTGGTGGCTCACGCCTTTCAGGTCTCTGCAGCTTGTGGGTAAGTACCCATTGTGATGTGACCTGAGAGTGAGCGGAGGAGGGGGTAGAGCACAGGCGCTAGCGGGGGTGTGTGGATAAGGGGCACCATATGATCACCCCTAGCTGAGGAGGTAAAAACACATAACTAAAAAAAAAAATAATAAAAATCCTTTTCAGATCTGTCTGCTAAGGGAAGCCTGGGTTATGGTAACTAAAAGCCATTGTATGGGCTAGTAAATCTTATTTGAAAACCCTTCACAGGGTAGACCATCACGGCAGAAAGGGGGAGAGACTCTGTATTGAGAGATTAGGAAATGAACGTAAAGGGCTGAGACAACCACTTAAAACACCCCGTCAGGGCAGGAATGGCTCCACAGACAGGAGATCAGGAGGCTAGTTAAAAGCCCTTGTCTTGGTTACTGAGTACAGAGAGAGACACACATTTAGTGTCTGCATTACACACAGGAGCAGAGGAAGCTGATCATTTGTCAGGGGAGAACAGAAAGGAATTAGGCCCCTAACAGGGTCATGAACTGGGGGCACACTTAAGTCCTTTTCAGGGCCATATACCAGCCAATGGGTAATAGTAGCTCTTTTTAGTGCACCTTGCAATGAGCAGCATTCATAATTAAGCCCTTTTTGGGGCACTGTACCAGCCAGGAGCACACTAGTTATCATTAGCTCATGTTCAGAACAGAAATGTAAACTTAGTAAACAAAAATTAACAGGACAGGTACAAATTCTGTGGGACAGTCAAAATGAATATTACACCTGTTCCTTGGATAGCCATCCTCAAAAAAATTATTTCTAGCCCTGGTCACAACTGAACTCCAAGACAGCTTTCTCAAGCTTGAATCCTGGTTCACACAAAACAAACTACTACTAAACCATAAAAAATGAAAAGTATACTCTTCTCTACCTCCCAAAACAAAAAGAAATACCAGCCTTTGCTCATCCAGAACCATAATGGTGAAATACTGGAACAAGTAACAGAGTTCAAATACTTGGGCATCACCTTTGACGATACACTAACCTTCTCTGGCCATATAGACTCAGTTGTCAAGTCAGCGAATACAAAACTTAGGGTCCTCTACCGCCATAGGCACTCTGTGACACCAGATGCTCTGAAACTTGCCATCAGTAGTTCAGTGATGTCCCCCATAGATTATGAGCTGCCTATCTATGGGGCAGGCACTAAAACTGCCCTAAACAGGATCAGCGCACTACTAAATAAGGCCTGTCGACTAGCCATAGGGGCTGCCTAGGACACCCACACCTGCCCGCTCTACACCGAAACTTGGTGGCTCCCACTCCATCTTAAAGCACAATATCAAACCTGCCTACGTCTGAAAAAAGTGCTTCTTGGGCTTTTCCCCCCTGCACTGGGCTGCTTCTTTACGCTGGCAATTTCCACCAAATAAACAAGAAGCGCGGCTACAGACAGGTTGGTGATTCCCTTCAAAAGAACAAAATTTGCCCAGAACTCCATCCTGTATCAAGGACCAAAATGGTACAATTAGTTATCTGCTAACCTTACAGAATCACCCAAGATTAGTACCATCAAATCTGGGCTCAGTTCCCTTCTTGACACAAAAAAGAATTGTGCTTGCCTGCACTAATATAGCAGAATTTCAGCCACTCAACCCTCTCCCTTTCACCCCTCCCTTTTTATCTCATCAACCCCCCCCCAATCCCCGAACGAGGCCCACTCAGCTGACAAACCACTTCCACCACCATGACGCCATCCCTGGCTGACCCCCTACCCTCCTTTGGCTAGACTGACCAACTAAATAGTGAACCACAAGACTGAACCCTATTTACCCTATCGTCTTCAACCTTTAATTGGATATATAAGATTTCTTTGGTATTTGAATGTCTGTGTAACTGTTTTCTGTTCTCTGTAAACACTGTTATATTTGTAATGTTTGTTCAACAATGACCTGGAACCTTTGAAAATGAGTCCTGGATGCAAAGGTATTAATCCTAAACTGAAATAAATAAAAAATAAAATAAATAAAGAGCAGTGTAATTACTTGTATTATGGTCTTGAATTGGTACAGTTCCTTAGATCTCATAGATCTCATAGGTAATATATGAGCTAATTAGGCCAAGGTCCATTGGGAAGCCTGCTCTTTATACAAAGGGATATCCTAATAGACATTCCCTTGACAAATATTTATCTACTCGAGTTTTAAAATCTGGCATACAACTACTACCCACCACCTCCATGGGAAGACTATTCCAAACACTGATCACCCTTTGTTTACCCAGCTGGCTTTGGATTTTCCGCTGTCAGGGAGTGACCACCGCTCAGTATGGCTCACATTGGATATGGGCAAGGAAGGAGTGGAATCTGGCACAATAGTGCTGGACTTCAGGAGGGCCGACTTTGGGAGGATGGGGGAAGTGGTAAAAGGGTACCTGGCCAGAATTCAATCTAGTATGGACACTAACCAGAGGTGGGAGCTCATAAAGCTGGGGATGAGTGGAGCAACCAAAACCTGCTGCAAAGCCCAGAGCAAGAAGGCTAGGGCTAGAAACCGATCTGGTTGAGCAAGGAGGTCATGGAAAGGTAAGGAGGAAAGAGCTGCCTTTAGGAAGTACAAGAAAGCGGAGGGAGGACAGGGAGGTACTGGACAGAGATCGAAGGAGGTGACAAGGGCAGTAAGGAGCCAAAGCATCTACGGAACTCAGGCTGGCACAAGGCATTAGAAGGGGAAGGACTTCTTTAAGTACATCAGGAGAAAAGGGCTATGAGGACCACATAGTAAGGATTAGGAAGGAGGGGGTTGGGTGGAAGCAGGGTGCGATAAAGTGAGAAGCACTAAATGAGTACTTCTGCTCAGTATTTACTAAAGAGATGGGGGTGACACCAAGGTGGGAGAAATGGCAGAAGCGGGGGGTGACAGATGGAAATCATGGAGAGCAGAGTTCGAGAGGGTTTGAAGGCACTGAGGGTGGACAAGGCGCCAGGCCCAGATGGCATCCACCCCAGGGTACTGAAGGAGCTGGCAGAGGTCCTTGCAGGACCTTTGGCAGACCTATTTAATGCCTCACTACATTGGGTGTGTACCTCAGGACTGGAGGATGGCTCATGTGGTGCCCCTCCACAAGAGTGGCCCCAAGGATGAACCGGAAACTACAGACCAGTGAGCCTCACATCCATCGTGGGTAAGCTACGGAGACTATCCTGAAGGAGGGCTGGTGGCCTCCCTAGAGGCCAAAGGACTACAGGACAGCAGACAGCATGGATTCATCGTGGCAGATCTGCCAAACCAACCTGGTGGAGTTCTATGATTGGGTAACGGCAGCTGGACAGGGGCCATTCAGTGGATGTCCTGTATCTGGACTTCAGTGAGGCATTCGACTCAGTGCCTCATGGAAGGCTGGAAGGAAGTTAGTAGGCACTGGGGCGGGTGCAAAGCTGGTGAGATGGGTAGGAAACTGGCTGCAGGGAAGGCAACAGAGGGTGGTGGTGGGTGGGGAGCTCTCACACCCAAGGGCAGTGACGAGCGGTGTACTACAGGGCTCAGTGTTGGGACCAGTGTTATTTGGGATATTAATTGCAGACATATCATGGGACATCAAGAGCAAGATCAGTCTGTTTGCTGATGATACCAAGGTAGGCGCAGTGGTGGATGACCTAGGGGATGGCAGGGGTTGCAGGATGATCTGGCAAAGCTTGAAACCTGGTCAGACACCTGGCAACTGGGCTTTAATGCCAAAAAGTGCAAGGTGCTGCATTTTGGGATGAAGAACCCAAGGAGGAGTTACCAGCTAGTAGGAGTGCAACTAGCCCAGACAGAGGAGGAGAAGGATCTGGTGTGCTCATTACAGGGTCAATGAACAACTTGGCACAATGTAGGAAGGCAGCTGCAAAGGCCAACAAAATGCTGGGTTGTATTGCAAGGGGTATATCCTCGAGGAGGGAGGAGGTGATTCTGCTACTGTATAGGTCATTAGTTAGACCACACCTGGAGTACTGCGTGCAGTACTGGTGTCCATATCTGAAGCGAGACATTAAGTTACTGGAGGAGGTGCAGCGCAGAGCGACAAAGATGATCAAGGGGCTGGGGACTTATCATACGAGAGGAGGTTGAAGGAGTTGAACATGTACTCACTGGAGGAGAGGAGAGACAGGGATGACATGATTGAAACCTTTAAATACATGAAAGGAATAAACAAGAGGGTACAGAGGTCTGTTCAAAGTAAGGAGGAAGGCCACAGGGCCATGATATGAGACTGGGCGAGGAAGGTTCAGGAGGGATTGAGGAGACACTTTTTACAGAGAGGTGGTGGCTGGGTGGAATCGTTACCTGCTGAAGTGGTATGCAGTAGAACAATGGACTGCTTCAAACAAGGATGGGACAGGACAAGGGGGAGGGTTAATGAAGGGGAAGGGTGGAAGGGAGGGGCAGCTGCAGAATAAGGGGTGCTAGCTGCACATTCGAGCAGACTTGATAGACCTCTAGGCCTTTATCTGCTGGCAAATTTCATATGTTCGTATGAGCTTGGTTGAGCTTATTTTTCCACTAAACTGTAGGCTGTGGGATCTTGTAATGTAGCTCTGCTCCCTAAATTCAAAACGTAGGCATTCCTATAGATCATCGTTAGATATTGATCTGAACAGAAGGCACAGAAGGCCATGCAGTCTTCTGTATTCCAGTGAATACAGCCCCAGAGATTGTAGCCTATCCTCATATCTTAGATCTCTAATGTCTGTCACCATCTCGTTAGCTCTTCATTGCACCTGTTCAAGAGACTTTATGTATGTCTTGGGATTGGGAGACCAGAACTGGGAGCAGTACTCAAAGTGGGGCATCACAAGGGAGGCATGCAAAGGCATCACCACACCCTTATCCGTGCTTCTGATGTGCCTTCTGAAAATGCATTAGCCTTTTTTGCACTAGTCTGACATTGCCTTTTAAATTTAAGGTTGTTTGTAACCAGTATACCCAGTTCCCTTTCCTCTGATGTTTCCTTAAGAGATTGTCCAATTAATAGATACCGGGCCTTTTGATTTGACATGCCCAAATGCATTACAACACATTTATCTATATTGAACCTAAGTTCATGTTTCAAGGCCCATGCTTCTAAGTTGGATAACTCATTCTGAAGATTGTCAACCTCATCGGGGCTACGTACGACAGATCCGATTTTTGCGCCGCCTGCAAATTTCAAGATCCATACTCTCTCCCCACACTTCATGGAAGACGCATTTAAGTTGAACACAACTGGGCCCAGAACAGATCCTTATGGAACTCCACCGGTAACGCTGGTACAATCTGATACCACTACCCGAATCTGAACTCTGTTTTCTGCCATGTAACCATGAATTAATCCAAGACACTATGTTCACTTTTAGACCAGAATTCAATAAACATTAATTAAATACTTATGCAGCACTGTGTCAAGTGCCTTACTAAAGTCTAAAAATTAATATCCACAGGTACCCTTTATCAAGTGCTTTGTTAACTCCACTGAAGAACTACAGTAAGTTTGTCTGACAAGATCTTCCCCTAGTGAAGCCATGCCATGTATCATTGACTGCATTTGATTCTGTTATACATTTCTCTATATATTATTTTATTATACCTTCTAGCACCTCCCCTAGGACCGAAGTCAGACTCACAGGACGATAATTCTTTGTTTCCTTTTTACTGCCCTTTTTGTATATCGGAACAACTGTTGCTTCCCTCCAGCTATCCACCACACAGCTGTAATTTAGGGATGTTTGGAACAGCCTTGTGATTGGTCCAGCTAGCTCCTTAGTCAGTTCCCTTATCACTCTAAGGTAGATCCCATCTGGCCCTTGTGCCATAATTGAATTGAACTGAGTTGTTGTAGCCTGTGTTTAATATCATGCTCTACAAGTTCCAGTGTCTGCCTCTCCCTATCCTGGGAAACTGATACAGGTCCTCCTTGATTGAGGTCTGGCATGCTACAGTCGCAGTTCTAACTGACCAACATTTTTGTAAAGTCAGTGGCAAAGTTCTTTGGTGAGCAAGTTCAGGTTTCACTTTACATTGCCATTCTATGTATACCTATGTAAATTGGAGCCATTAAAATGATTGCCTGTGGGGACACTAGAGAGCCGTTCTCAAGGCAGGATGCTTTAGCTACCAGTTCTGCATCACATCATGATCTCTGCAAAATTTAAAAGTCTTTCATAAACTTTGCACACAGCCCTTTAATTTGGATATTTACCTACCTGAGGTTGTAAGCTTTTCAGAAGATATAAAAAATAATGGGAAGAGCTAAAATTCTGCAGCAGGGAGCTCAAAAGCCAGCATCACAGTCAGTGGGATAGGCCAGAGAGACTTCTAACCATGTGGTTGAGCATTGTATGAGATAGAAATATGAACCTTCCTGGAGACAACTTCTGGAGACCATGAAAGCGATGGACTCCAAAACTGAGCAAACAGTTACCAAATTAGAAAGGCAGGATGCAGTGTTAAAAGAATTTTCAATCACCATGCAGGCGATGAACAAATGGATGACGACCACACAGGCCACGGTCGTAACTCGTATACAGGAGAATTGGAGCCTAAGAGGACGATTGGAGGCCCTGGCGAATGGTGCAAGCAGGCAACCTCTATTTTGTAGGGGTGCTGGGGGGAACAGAGGGACTACCCTGCTGCAATTCTTAGTAGACTGGTTAAAATCTTCTATTGTGATACCAGGGAACTTCGATTGGTCCTCGTTCAAACGTGCATACAGAGTTAATCCCAGAGTCCGACCCTCCACCTCATATCAGTCCCACACAGTGTTGCTAAAGACTTTGGGGGTGGAAATCAGCAATCTGATTTTAACAGCAGCAAGAGCAGCTTACTCCTTGGCCATTAATGACAGGGACATTAAACTTTCCTCCTGATCTCTCCTTCCAAACCAGGGCCCAGAGGAAGAAGTTTGATGTGGTTCATCTATGCCTCCAGGCCTTGAGCATTGTACACTTGCTCCTGCTGCCAGCCCGACTCTGCGTCACATATGGTGGAAAATCCTGGCATGTCTCATATCTCAGTGATGCAGTTCAGTTACTCATTAAGACTGAAGTGGAGTTTGTGGCTTGTAATACCAGCGAAAGTGGTCAAGGAGGAGAAGGAGATTCTTTGGTAGATGACTATTGGCAGTTGAGAGAGAACTATGAACAATGAGGTACCAGATGTGCTGGGACAGTATGGGAGCATATTCCTCTCTGATAAGTTTGAGAGGAGGAATGCGCAGTGTTTAATAGAATGAGTGTTTTCATGTATACAACTTGCATTGAACTTCCAGAACTCAAGCAAGGGCTATCATGCAAACATATCGGGTGAAGTAATGCACAGGCCTCCAGACACCATGAGACGGAAATGCCATTTTGTTTTCACAGCCTGCTATCTGGGGGTTTAGGTAGGGTGTTACAGTCCCTATAGCCATACAGTTAAATAGTTGCAGTTTTTATCATTATATTAGAGTCTGCAGTTTTGCCAAATTAAAGTTTTGCTTTCTGTCTTTTCATGGGCAGTGTCAGTGTCTATTGTTTTTTAAAGGGATGTGATATATATTGTACTCTAGAGCTTAGATTTACTGCTTTATTATTTTGCTGAATGGATCACCAGCAACTCTTCGTAGTTGCGTTAAGTTACCTATATAAAGTTTACCTTATTTTGGATGTCTTCCAAGGCCACTGAGAAGGCTGGCATTGATGGACTTCTTAAAAGGACTTATACCCCCCATTGTGCAAGATTACAGGGTGAAATGCTTGTGCATATCAACTTTTTGTGTTTTTTAATGTGTGAATGTGTATGCATTCTTATTGCCTGTCACCTTGTACGAGGACTTAACACTGTTCATTTTAGTATGAAAATGATAAAGATGAAATTTAAAAAAAATGATGACTGTGTCCTCCTCTCCGCCATTTATCTGTTCTTTCAGTATATACAGTGGAGGTAAAAAAAATGTTTCTGCTATATCAGAGCCACAATAATTGATGATAGAATTGATCTTAGTTCGAGAGGGCTCTTACAGTAGGTAATAACCATTAAGACTAGAGCTGCCAGGCACTAGGACCACACGGAAAACTTTAGCTAGCAGTGTTTGGCGGGGGACTGCCCACCAAACATCACATGACAGAAGTCAGCATGACACTGTGTAGTGGGCGGTCCCCACGCCTGCCCTCCAGTTCTTTCCCGTCATCAACCTGTGCACGTCGGACCTCACAGAGAACGCTGCTTCAGTTGTCCGCCATTTTCGGATGAGTATTTCACCGTTTTTCTTTATATTTTTGTATTTCTAGAAAAGTAAATCCTTTTCGTGCATGTCTTCTCCGACGCCTTCCGAGTCGCATAAGACTGGGACCCAAGCACAAGACCGAGGACTGTGAGGCCTGTCAGAGTTTCAACCAGGCCACGCGGAAACGCCACCAACAGGCCCTGGAAGCCCACATTCTCAAACTAAAGATGGCTTCCATGGAAAAGGAGCTGTGGAAACTGCGGGGTTCATCCTCCTCCCCGGGGGGGGGGTTCTTCAGACTCCCATAAGAAGAGGGACGAGAAGCTCTGGGACCACAATCGGTCTTCTTCCCACCCATGGCCTCCTTCGGGGGCCACGAGCACTGAGCGGTCTCCCGTTGATGCAGGTACCGAGTCTGCTTCCTCTTCTGTGGAGCAGCCCTTGGTTCCCCCACCTGAGCTGGTTACAGTTCAGGCGGGCACCTCCGATGTGCCAGAGAGCTCCGCTACCCTTATGCCCCTCAAAACACTGGGGCCTAAGTCTGGGGCGCGGCCGATAAGTCGATCATCAGCTCCTCTGATGACCACCTGGCACCGACTGATAAGCTGCACACTGGCTCCTCTGGTGCCCGCCCAGCCACTGCGCTTTCATCAGGCCCCGATAACAGGCCTGACATGTATCCTCCAGATCAGCGCATAGTGCTTCTCCCGCCACAGCACCCACCAGATGCTCTTACAGTAGGTAATAACCATGAAGACTAGAGCCACCAGGCACTAGGACCTCACGGAAAACTTTAGCTAGCAGTGTTTGGTGGGGACTGCCTACCTAACGTCACATGACAGACGTCAGCATGACACTGTATAGTGGGCGGTCCCCACACCCGCCCTCCATTTCTTTCCCACCATTGACCTGTGCACGTCGGACCTCGCAGAGAACGCTGCTTCTGTTGTCCGCCATTTTCGGATGAGTATTTCATTGTTTTTCTTTATATTTTTGTATTTCTAGAAAAGTAAATCCTTTTCATACATGTCTTCTCCAATGCCTTCTGAGCTGCAATAAGACTGGGACCCAAGCACAAGATCGAGGACTATGAGGCTTGTCAGAGTTTCAGCCAGGCCACACGGAAATGCCACCAACAGTCCCTGGAAGCCCACATTCTCAAACTAAAGATGGCTTCCGTGGAGAAGGAGCTGCGGGAGCTGCGAGGATCGTCCTTCTCCCCGGGGGTTCTTCAGACTCCCATAAGAAGAAAGACGAGAAGCATTGGGACCACAATTAGTCTTCTTTCCACCCATGGCCTCCTTCGGGGGCTGCGAGCACTGAGCGGTCTCCCATTGATGCAGGTACCGAGTCTGCTTTCTGTTCCATGGAGCAGCCCTTGGTTCCCCCACCTGAGCTGGCTACAGTTCAGGCGGGCGTCTCCAATGTTCCAGAGAGCTCCGCTACCCTTATGCCCCTCAAAACACCGGGGTCTAAGTCTGGGGGTGCGGCTGATAAGTCAGTCATCAGCTCTTCTGATGACCGCCTGGCACCTGCTGATAAGCGGCATGCCAGCTCCTCTGGTGCCCGCCCAGCGACTCTGCTTTCATCAGGCACCAATAACAGGCCTGATGTGTATCCTACAGATCAGCGCACGCTGCCACAGCCCTCCCCAGAAGGTCCTCCCTCTTGGGATCCTCCTTATCCACCTCCTCTGGTGGAGACTCCTGGCTTGCTTGTTCATTCTGAGCCAGAGTTGGAGGCGTGTCCGCCTGCCACCACCCTCGTGCCAGGGCCGGAACGTCCGACACCAGACTTCCCCCGGGAGACGGCATCTCCTGCTCTGTTGGCTCCCCCATTTGGGTCACTCTGCCTCAGACTCCGGTTGGACCCTCCGCCCCTTTGGGGCCGACGCCGGATTTCCCTCCTGTGGATCTGGCGCCAGACCTGATGTTACAGGGCCCTTTCACTGTATGTCAGGGCCCCTGGCTGGTCCTATGGCCCCTCCGTCTGGGCCCTGGCCTGGCTACCTGCCATCAGGCCCTCCATCAGGAACCTCAACTCTGCCATCGGGGTCTTTGCCAGGCCTCCCAATGCCAGGCTTTCCTAAGCTGCACTACCCTTCACCAGGGTATTTGCCGCCGGTTATCAGACGCCAGGATACCCCATACCGGGGTATCCGATGCCAGGGAATTCAAACTATGGTACACTGGGTCTTCATTATCCGATGCCAGGCTACATAATGCTGGGTTATCATTTTCAAGCCTACCCGACCATCTATCAGCCCTTCCCATATCATCCTTCACCGCCTCATCCTTGGGTGGACTTTAGGGCGGCGCTTCAGTCTTGGTGATCTGAGACCAAGTCACATCTGTTTTCTGAGTTGGACTGTCGCCAGCCAGCTGCGGCTTCCACACTGTTCCGCATGGACCCTATGCTGGGATCTCTTTCACCAGTGGAGTCTCGCCTCTCTACCTTGGGACAGGCCTCATGCCCTACTGCAGTAGCCGATAATGGCAGGGGCCTCGCGGCCTCATTGCAGGAGATCCGGCTCCCACGGGCTCTGTTCTCAGACAGAAGCCCGTCATCGGACACGGACTTTGCCTACTCAGCCTCCTCTCCTTTGGGCTTTGACACCCCTTCCCCAGAGGATCCCAAGCCCAAAGGCTCTCCTAAATCCCCCCAGAGGATCCCTCTTTCACAGAGATCCTCTGGAAGATTCAGGAGGTGAATGGGTGGAAGACTGAGGATCAGGACCCCCAACGTAAGTGGTTGGCAGGACACTTACATATGTCCAAGCTGTCCTCACTGCTCATTCCTCCGTGGATTGAACCACATGAGGACCTGGCCTTCTGGCAGCAGCTTTCGTCAGTGGCTGCGGTCGCCAAAAAGGCCAACAGACTTTATCGAGCCCCTGATGGCAAAGACCACTTTAGTTCTCATTCCAAAGCGGACTCGGTGGTCATTAATGCAGCCCATGACAGTACGGCTAAGCCTAAACATATGAGCACCTCCCCTCTGGACAAAGAGTTGAGGCAAATAGACCAGCTTCGGCGCAGAGTTTATTTGCCTTCCACCCTGGCCCTTAGAGTGTTGAATTACCTGGCACACATGATTGTGTGCCAGAAATCTATCCTGGACCAACTGAAGTAGGAATTCAAGGCCTTGCCTGATTCTGAGGCAAAAACAAAGATTGCCCAGATGGCCAGGACAGCAGAAATCTCCTGCTGTTATTCTCTTAGGGCGACATACGATGCAGTAGATGCTTCCACCCAGAGTACCGCCACGGCTGTAAGCATGCGTAAATACTCCTGGCTGGGGTATCCGGATTGGCCCGAGATGTCCAGAAGGCCATCCAGAATGCTCCATTTAGAGGACCTGTCCTTTTTGGGGGTGATGACAAAGATATCATTACTGAACTACAGGACTGTGGCAAGGCACAGTGCTCTGTCCAGTCTATGTGTCACTCCAATACCAAGCCAAAGCAGCCTTTTCATTGCCAGCCCAGACATCAGATTAGGCAACTGCCAGCCAGATGTCAGAACAAACGTCGGGCCCCTTCGGCAGTGGCCATCCCTCCAGCCAAGTCTTAGTGGGCTGCTGGGGTGATGTTCCCCCACACCCCCTTCATCTCCTGACTTGTGGCAAGGTCTCCAGCCTCTGCCACCAGCTCCAGAGGAACTGGTAGGGAGCAACTTCGCCAACCATCTGACTGGGTGTGAGGCGATCACTATAGACACGTGGGTCCTTCAGCTAGCTGCTCAAGGCCACACCATCAAATTCACAGAGAGACCTCTAAGAAATCCTCTGGGTCTCTCTCACTACCCAATAGGCCACATTCCTCTCATAAGGGAGGAAATTCAGGCTCTTCTGACAAAATCATCCATAGAGCCGATTCCTCTGGCCCAGGAGGGCAAGGGATATTATTCCCACTTCTTCCTGGTTCTCAAAAAGACAGGAGACGTCCGTCCGATCCTGAACCTCAGCAAATTAAATCTGTACGTAGAGTACAAGAGATTCTGCATGTTGTCCTGCTGGTTCTGTTTACACTGATTCACCAGGGATATTGGGTGTGTGCACTGGACATGCAAGATGTATGCCTGCATATACTGATTTTTCCCTTCCACCGCTGTGTCCTCCGCTTTACTTTCTAGGGGAACACTTCCAGTTCAGAGCGCTCCCCTTTGGTCTTTCTCCGGCACCCAGAGTGTTTAGCAAGTGCCTAGCAGTGGTGGCAGTGGCTTTACGCTGCCAGAGGATATATGTGTTCCCGTACCTCAATGACTGGCTCCTGTCAGCACCGTCGAGGGAGAGCCTGGTGGCCTCCCTGACTGCTACCCTGGACCTTTTCTGGCAAGTGGGAATTTCGGTGGATTACCCCAAAGCCCACCTGGTTCCATCCCAATGCTTCCAATTTATCAGGAGTGGTGCTGGATACTGTTCAGGGTCAGGCCTTGCTCCCATTGGACCAGGCAGAGATCTTGTGTCAACAGGCCATCCAATGGACCACAGCCCATTCCATCTTATGCCTTCAGGGTCTTATGACAGCGGCTATCCTCACTGTCCCCCTGGCCAGGCTCCATATGCAGATTACACAGTGGACAATAAGGGTCCAGTGGGACCAGAAATCAGATGACCTGGATCACAGGATCCTGGTGTCTGGACCCATGCATCGGGACCTCCTTTGGTGGCAGAATCTGTCCACTCTTACCAGAGGAGTTCCATTTCAAGTGCCCCATCCGACTCAGACCCTGACAATGGATGCTTCCGGTCAGGGCTGGAGCACTCATCTGTATGACCACAGGACACAGGGATCCTGGTCTCAGCAGAAGCTGTCTCTGCATATCAGTGTGCAAGAGATGAGGGCTGTACTATATGCCCTTTGGGCTTTTCAGCCTCTTGTTCTTCCTGGCCCCCTCCTAGTACAGACTAATAACGTGTGGTCTGGTACCTGAACAAACAGGGAGGCTCGCGGTCGTATCCTTTGTGCAGGGAAGTGATGTGCATGTGGCAATGGGCAATACAGCACAGCCTACAGCTCACAGCAGTGCATGTCCCAGGCATTCAAAATGTCCTGGCAAACTCTCTCAGCCATACTCAGGCAAGGGCACATGAGTGGGAACTGAGGCAGTCAGTAGTCAGACATCTTTGATTGGTGGGGTTGCCCAGATCTCGATCTGTTCGCCTCCCCATCCAATGCAAAACTACCCAGTATCTGTTTGCTCGTTCCTAGGCATGGTGTTTTCTGGCGAGATGCGCTGTCTCTTGTACGCCTTCCTTCCCTTCCTGCTATTGCAGAGGGTGCTTTTGAAACTACAGCAAGAAGGGGCTTGCATAATTCTCATAGCCCCTTATTGACTTCGCCAAATGTGTGGTTCCCTCTGCTTCAGCAGCTGCGGTTGGATCCTCCGATTCCTCTTCTCCTCTGCCAGAGTCTGCTGACTCAGGACCAGGGCAAGCTGGTCCATCTGGGTCTCAGGTCCCTTCACCTTCATGCCTGGCACCTGCTGACATAGCTGTTGCATGCTTTGGGGTCTCTTCCAGAGTGGCACAAGTCCTTGTGGAGGCCCGGAAGCCATCCACAAGAACCACTTATGCTATGAAATGGAAGTGGTTCTTCATTTGGGCATCCACCAAGGGTTGGGACCCTTTCTCTTGCCCTGTCCCTCAGGTCATGGAATACCTGCCGCATCTCTCTGACCTTGGCCTTAGTTACTCTTCTCTGAAGGTCCACCTGTCTGTCATTTCTGCCTACCACACTCTGGAGGATGTCAAAACCTTGGCCCAGCTGGAGGTTTCCAGATTCTTTCTGAAAGGAATTCTCCATCTGAAACCCATGGTCAGGAACCCAGTTCATCTGTGGGATCTGAACTTCATACTTGATAGACTCACTTTGCCTCCCTTTGAACCAGACACGAGTTGCGACCTGCGCTACCTTTCTTGGAAAGTGCTCTTTTTAGTTGCCATTCCTTCTGTTCGAAGGATTTCTGAGCTTCAGGCCCTGATGTGTAAGGAGCCGTATTTGATTTTCCACAGAGACTGGGTGGCGCTGCATACAAATCCCAAGTTTCTACGTTTATTTTGAATCAGGCCATACACTTGCCAGTGTATTACCCTGAGCATTCTAATCAAGGGGAGGCCATTCTGCACACGTTCGACATGCACAGAACTTTGCGTTATTATATGAACCGGATGAAATTGGTCTGTAAGACGGATCAACTTTTTGTTTCCTTTGTGCCTAAAAGAGAGGGTGCTGCAGTTTCTAAACAATGTTTGTCCAGATGGTTAGCAAACTGCATTTTGTTTTATCAGAAGTATAGCAAGCCCCTCCTGGGGGAAGTTAAGGGGCACTCAACCAGAGGCATGGCTGCCTCTACTGCTTGTTTCAAGAATGTTTCTGCCACAGACATTTGTGCGGCAGCCACTTGGAGCTCTGTCCACACCTTTACCAAACACTACAGTCTGGACATTGCCTCTAGACGCAGGGCAGGCTTTGGACTAACAGTCCTTCAGGGCCTCCTGTCATAACCCGGTACCTACTGCAGATCTTTTCTGCCTCCCATGTTTCAGCCTTTGTCTGAGTTACAGTGCTTGGGGCTCAGTCCTAATGGTTATTACCTACTGCAAGAATCCTCTCGAAGTAAGATAGTACAGTTCTGTAAGAACTTACTGTAACAGTAGATCTTCGAGAGAGCTCTTGAAGTAGGTACCTTTTTCCCTCCCACCTTCCCCCTGCTTCTACGGCTGCTTCTTTCTAGCCTTTCTTTTGGCTCCAGGAGCCCACTCCTTTCTCCCATTGCACCTTCTTGGGTGTCCCATGGTAGAACTGGAGGGGGGTGTGGAGACCGCCCACTGTATAGTGTCATGCTGACATCCATCACGTGATATCGGGTGAGCGGTCCCCCACCAGACACTGCTAGCTAAAGTTTTCCATGTGGTCCTGGTGCCTGGAGGCTCTGGTACTAATGTGTATTGCCTACTGCAATTACCGTAACAGTAGATCTTCAAGAGAAACTCTTGCAGCAGATATATTTCCTGCCCTCCTTCCCCCAGGGATCAGGGCCTATTTAGGTTGGCATCATTTCCTCTTTGAGGGGTTGTCCATTGACAATCAGTTGCCATTCTGGCGTGCCGTTTTTTTGCCTGACCGGGGGTTGTTCAAGAACTGGAGCATGTGTCGAACTCCTCCCTTATATAGGGCGATGTCAGGGGTGGAGCCGACGTCAGCGGAGGGCATTCCTCACGTCGGTACTGCTAGACAAAAATTTGCCGGAACTGCCGCCAGGTGGCGTCAGTCCTCAGTGTTGAACCTGCTGCAAGAGCTTCTCTCGAAGATCTACTGTTACGGTAAGTTCTTATGTAACTGTACTTTCTTCATTCACTGACACTTGCCACTGCTATGTCAAGTATTGTATATACTCAGTAGCATTCAACCAGCTGCAGGATTGGCATAGAAAATAGAACAAAGTGCCACAATCATAAATTCATTAATAAAGATCTGGTACGAGGAAGGTGGGGGGGGTACCGACACACAGAAGAGCAGTGATTCCATGCATATCAATGAGGTGATGAAACTCCACTGTGGGAGTAGAAGATAATTATGTGTCCGTTCCTATTCCTGTCTCGCCTGCTCCCTCTCCTGTTGTTAGCAATATGTTGCATAGCTCTCGCTATACAGCCATAAAAGTGAGAGACGAGAAAAGCACTGATAGACAGCAAGAAACAGTAAATGCTAGTTTAACAATTGAGTTGCAGTTATTACAACAAACTCTGGAAAAATTATATGTGCTTACTGAGAAAGAGATTGCTGACTTGTCTGAGGTGATGACCTTGATCTTAATAAATAGTTCTGAAAGGCAGAAAAAGATGAAGGTATTGGAGGCCGATGTTACAGTAATAAAGAGAGAAGCAGCATCTTTTAAATCCCTTTCTCATACCGAAGTTACCATTATTACCACTGTAAATCGCAAAATCAAATGTGATAAAGAAAATGATATGTAAATAGTGTGCCCAAAACATCTGCTGTGACATAATGAAGGGGAATAGTGGTTACCAGGGTACATAGGACCATGGAGGAGAATAGAGAGAGGATGGGGAGGGTTAGTACCCTGGAGGATCAGTAGGCTCCAGGGATTATAGGGAACTTGGGCAGATTGGATGGACCTCTAGTTTTTTTCTGATGTCGTTGTCTGTGTTTCTATGTTTAATATAAAAGAGGTCATGGTTGAGTTTTGTGGAATTTTTTAACCTGGGGCCACCTAATGGGCCACTGGTGCTGTTTCATGCTGTTGTTCTGGCAACCTGGGTTTGGATACTGGCATGTGGGCAGCTGAGATCAGGGAGTGCTGCCAGCGTCATTGCATTCTCGATCAGGGAGGAGGTGCCTTGCTTCAACAATACTGGTGACCCCCGTGGTGGGGCCTTGGAGGGTCACTCTTCAGCCACGGGAAGACTGGTGCTCGTGAAGTTGTCTCAGGTTATGCTGTGGTGCCAAAGGAATGTGGAATGTTTCTGGAAAAACCCTGGAGTAAAACAGCCTTGTTGCCATAAGACAGCTGTAAGCAGTCCCAGGCCCTCTACTTTGTTGACCTTGAAGGGGCACAATGTGCCAGCATAACAGCTGACTGGGCTGGGACATTATTGGTCAAACAAGGGCATGAGGTCTAAGGACTGGAAGGGGACTAGCAGGAATAGAGAAGAAGCTTGGGTGGGGGGAAAGCAGTTTTGAACTTCTTTCCCTTAGCTGCTTTGAGAAGATAGTGTGATGTCAGTTACAAGATCAACATTTGCTGGTCAAAGCAGTTCAGTGTTCAGAGTTTTGTTTGTTTGACCATTACAAGTAGACAATAACATATACAAAAGTCATGTAAATAACTATTTAGAAAATGGGCAAGTGAAAAGCTGCACTCTGATTGGCTAAAACACCCTGGCACCAGTGTTGTTATTTCTTAGCAACTCCCGGTAAATAACATGTTCCTCTTAGCAGCACCCATCACCACCTAGTATCCTAGTGCCAACTCTGAAGATAATAGTCACCAATCTTTTCAGCTTGCTTAGCAAGACAGTGATCCAGAGGCCCCACCTCACCCAACTCGGTCCTCAGAGCAGTCCCTATATTTGCTATTACAGACAGTACCATATTAAAAAAAAAATGTTGTAATTGTTTTTTCTTATGTTAGTAATATGGGCAGAACACCAGCGCTGTGATGGGTGACCACTCCCATCCTCTGATCGGCAGCCTGCTCGAGCAACTGACAGTAGCTGGTAGCACGACTCCATGTCCGGGACTGATTATAGGAAGGTCCTGCTCCAGTCCCCAACCCGACCCGACTGAAATGCGGAACAAAAACGCTGCTGCCCGGCCACAAACAAGCCATCCCAACATTGAGAAGTTTCACAATTTACAAATAGATCAAAATGCCTTTTTTTATTAGCAGACTTCCTCAGTCCAGCCGAGTTTTTCATTACCTGTGCAGTCACGCCTAATAGGGCTGCACGCCATTCTCGCTCCACCACTGCCACACGCTTCCCGCTCACAGTCTAGAAATGAAACCTTATTTGTTTCCTTATACAGCTCAATCTGTGATCCGAAAACTCATGTGAGGATTTTGAAAACTAACAATAACAAAACACTGCACAGCAGTCTAATACAAACAAGCATTTGTCAATGCCGAATGTTGTCTTGCTGGCATTGGCAGTGATAGTGCAGGAGATAGAGAGATGCATAATAGGAATGGCAGTGAAGTGTTGAACTGACACCAATCCTACCCCCACCCTGCAGAGACTGACAGGTGTTGGGGTGTGCCTTTGGGTGTCTACCATAACGCTCACGCCATTTCACCTCACCCTACCCTGCAGACACCGACAAGTGTTGCGGTGTGCCTTGGGGTCTTCGGGCCTTACGCTCACCCCATTCCATAAGGAAATACGCTGAGATGGGTGCAGTATAGGAGAATGGGGTGAACTTTGGGGCCAAAGAGTCCAAGGCACACCTCGATGCATGTCACTGGCTGCAGGATGGGGGTGGGGATGGAATGGCATGAGCATTACAGACGACAATCCCAAGTTACACCCGTGACACTTGTCAGTCTCTACAGTGTGGGGATTATGATTGGAAATCCTTGCAATCCCGGGCGTTTGTTGTTATTTTCATTCCAAATTTTCAACTTGGTCTTTTTGTGACCCCACCTCATGAACAGTGGCACTATCAGTTCGTTAGCTGAAAAGTGATTTTGTACAGCGACTGCGCCATTTGGTGCCACAGGTGCGGAAACACATTTTGGGCAGGATGTGAAAAATGACAGCTGTACTGTTCATGAGGAGGTGTAAACAAATGGCAATGTTGAAAATCTGGAGTGAAAATATAAAAAAATTGGTGAAGTCACGAGCGTGCATAGAAACTGCGCAACGCACGCCTGTAGTGCAATTATTTGGGGAATTTTTTTTTTACCAGATTTTCAACGTAAGCATTTTGGGACCTCTGCTCATGAACAGTGGCACTGTGATTTTGTTAATATGTCCGGAAAGTTGATTTCCCACAGCAACCCTGCCATTGTGCACCAGATGTGCAAAAACACACTTTGGGCAGGATGTGAAAAATGACAGCTGTATTGTTCATAAGGAGGTGTGACAAAATGGCAATATTCAAAATCTGGAGTGAAAATATTAAAAATTGTCGAAGTTACGAGCGTGCATGGAAACTGCGCAATGCATACTCATAACACAGTAGTTTCTTGGCATTTTTTTCCCAAATTTGCAACATAGGCTTTTTGGGACCCCACCTCGTGAACAGTGGCACTGTCATTTCATTATTCTGTCCTGAAAGGTGATGCCGCACAGTGACTACAAAATCATCTTTTGGGACCGAATAACGGGATGACAGCGCATGTGTTCATGAGGTGGGGTCCCAAGAACCCCATATTGAAAATTTGGAGCCAAGATTCAGAAAAATGGTGAGATATCTACCTAAGTTGAACCCCCCATTAATGCCATTATACAGCTTACTGGCATTTCTTCATTTGCAGTTCGGCTTTGAAAAGTCCAGACCTGTTCCCTCTCCACTGAAGATCGCAGCACCGGACCTCCGGAGGTAAATATGGGGTGAGGGGAGGGTATAGGGAGGTGGGGTGCACAGAGGGTGGGTGTGGATTGGGGAGGGGGGTGCCATGCACAATGAGGGACTGTTTTTCTTTTTTTCAGGTACAAAAAAAAAAACAGACATCACAGGATGTTTTCTTTCTTTACAGGTGAAATGAAACAAATGTTGGGCACACTGGGCTGGGCTTCCAGTGTGCCCCGTGACTTTCCAGGGTGGGGAATGTTGGCCACACTGGTGTGGGCTCCCAGTGTGCCACACAAGGTGGGGTGGGGGGAGGAAAATGCTGACACGGTCGGCTTTCTGTGAGCGTGGCACACTGGGGTGGGCTCCCAGTGTGCCGCACAATGTGGGGAGGTTAGGGACATGCTGACACAGGGATTGCAGCCGCAGTGTTGACTGTGTTTCCACCGCCGCCATGTTTATTGAAATGTTTCACCAGGAAAGGCACGTATGGGAGCTGTGTCATCTGTGCCACTGCATGATGAGCTTGTCTGTGATTGCAGCAGCACATTTCTTTCAAGTTGGTGGCACTTTACATAATTCTTGCATCAGCGCTAGTAGGCTGGCTAATTGGGCAATGAGGGACGCACCTACTAAAGCGAGCCAACACTGACACACCTCTCACTGTGCTAATACTACCACAAGATGTTGCTTGAGCTTCCGCAAGACAACATAAAAAGGATTCTCATAAGCAGCAGCACCCTCTAGTGGCACTAAAAGGACTATTTTACAGAACCTGCCATTTCTGTTCATTTTTTATTAATATATCACCCTCTTTTTTATAAACTTTATTTAAAAAAAAAACAATAATGTCAGCTGATTTTGTAAGCTCAATAATATCCTCCAGGGTGGGCGTTTTGGGATATAATGGACCTTCCACGGGCTATAAGGCCCTCTGCCTGTAGCGTCTGGCCTCATTACACCCCTGGGTGATTCATTATATCCCAGTAACGCCCACCCTGTCTGGTACTATTGCTTACATAATATGTACTATATTCAGCAGGAAGCTAGTAGATGGTCTTACATACTTTACAAAACATCTTTAGAGGCATGTGTGAATTGTTTTCCTGTGCCTAAGAACACCTTCAATATACATTGTCAGAGATCTAGCATACTTTTCGAACCAAGGGTTTTACAGGTAATTCATGCAATCAAAAGTGAATAGCTGTAAATCTTAACTGTATTCAATAAGTACTTCTCTCTCCACCCAGTATTGATTGGACACACAGATAGAACATGATATAAATTCTCTTCACACCCATTATTGCAAAAATGGTCTTTATTATTATTTATTTTTCCCTTTCATATTTCAGTTCAGTGGATTTTAGGGGAAGGAATTCAATTCAATTGCATGAGTATTATCTTCTCCTTAGATGTAATAAGGAGAGATGGGTAATAGTCAAACCTATGGCGTAATTTATATTTTTGTGTACCAAGGTGTAAGTTTAGAAGCTGATATTACAGCAAGGTCCTTTTTTCTGAAGAATTTCTTTTTAATGAATGGAACATAACTAGTTGAAATTATTATTCCATTCACTGTATCTTGCCATAGTTTCGATGGATTGCATTCTGATGAGATATTTTTTTTATTTGGATTTACCACTGACATCCATGTGAAATATGTTGCCACTCAGTTTTCTCATGCAAGCATAACCTAGGCCATGCATTAATGGTACAATTTTGGATTCTTATCCAGTAGGACAACATTCTCAAATTAAACAGACACTGTGAACCCTTTTTGCATCATACTGTTACTTACCGTCTGTAAAATCCATTGGTGTTGCTCGTGGTTTAATCTGCCTCCTTTCTTAGTACAACCAATTATACCCAACCTTGTTTTGTTTCAAATCCTTGATATGCTCGTATTGCCCCCTTCCTGAACATTAAGCACACCCAAGCAGTGCAGCCACTCATGATGCAATAGTCTCCTCTGCTCCCACTACATCTTAAGTGGATAGACTTTGTTGGGACTGTTCCCAAGTTCAGGAAAGATGCAGTGAGAGTTAAAGAATGTAAACAAGCACACTTTTGGTGTAGTAACACCAGTATGGTGGGCAGTCTGTTTTTCACTTTTAAAAGGAAAAATGGAATCAGAATCAAACCACCAGCCACATCAGCAAATTCTACAGAATGTGAATAATCATAACATATGTTTTTTTCAAACTAGGGGCAGTTTAAGGCATAAAGGGGTTGACAATGTCCCTTTAACAAATGTTTCGGTATAAACTCTATTCAGTTTTGCTCGGGTCTGTTCTTCTTCCCCTTCTGACGCATTTCCTTTGAATTAATTCATTTGTCTTACCTGTAGTTTCTTTTGTTTAAAACTGTTCATAAACATATTTGACCTTTTGCACTTGAAATTGACCTCCCACAGCTGGCCTGGTGGCGCTGAGGGTTGAGGTTCCAGTGACCTGGATTCGGGAACGGGCTCAGGTCGTTGGGGTCAGCTGGGGGCAGGAGCAGGATTGAGCAGCTGCAAAGCAGCTCTCCTCTCCCGGGGAGGGATGTTGTCGCCCCCACCATATGACTGCCACCGAGTGGAGGCCCGGTGGCAATGTCGGATGGCGGGCAGCATGGAGGGAGGGTGCCATGGGAATGCAGCGCACATACGCCTGCAATAGGGGAATGGAGAAAAACAAAAAAATTGCACTGGCAGGCTCCATGCAGATCCCGACTCCGCTTCCCGTGATGGGGTCATGGGTTGGGTATGGATAGGAAACCCCGGGGGAGTGGGGATGGAGCCCGTCTGGCAGCTACAAGAGGATAAACAGAATATGGGGGGAGAAAAAATAAATTATCTCCCACTTTGGGCTGCCTCCTTAGCATTTCTGCTTTGCTAAAACTGATTGTATTAAGATGAAATGAACTAGTTTGCCTTAATGTGTTGTTCCGTTAACAAGTTTGTGAATTTAATAACAGTTATCTAAAACGCACTAAGTAATATGTGTATTAACATGTAAAACATTATTAGGCACCTTAGATATACCTTAGATATAATTGGCAGCCTTTAGAAATTAATTTTGAAAGTGTGTGAAATTGCTGTTGATCACTGTTTTTTTTTTTGTTTTGTTTTGTTCCAGAGCCCCCAAATCCTCCGTTCGGTGATCAGACCCGCTGTGCCAGTTGTCCCCCATGCCCAGGCTTACCCCTGAGCTGGCCGCCAGAAGGACCCTCCCATTGACACCGAAGTAGCCCTGGTTTACCCTCAGGTCAGGCCATGGGAGTGGGACCCCACCTCCCCCCCGGCGGATGTCAGAAGGCAGTAGAGACAGTGACAGGTTAGGTTGTTATGCCAGGGGTGGCGGCATTTTTTTCAGAGCTTGCTGGATCCTGCAATGGGGTCTTACAATAACGTCCAGCGTCTGCCCCGCTCCCCTAAGGTGAAGGTGCCGGCCACTAATGATACCCTCTGCCCACGCCAGGGGTCTTGAAAGTGCTGGATACTCTTCCCCCCTCTCCCCGGAGAAGGAGAGCAGTCCACAGGATGCTCGATCCTTCTGCCCCTGGCCAGCCCTCTGACCCTGGGTCCATTCCCGAACCTGGGTTGTCAGTGTCGCAAACGAAAATCCAACCGCTGTGCCCGCAGGCCAGCTTTGATCACTGTTTTTAATCAACACTGGTTTTGTAAAACTGAGAACCTTAACATTATTTTAAATTTATTGGGGTTGGTCTTTGGTTTAATGAATGCTCATGAAGGGCTGATATAAAAAGCGGTGATGTAAACAAACTTTCCACGCCCCCTGAGGAATGGTCTTGGGACCCGAAACGCTGGAGAAGAGAGCGTGGTTTGACTAGGCTTCCTCTCACTTTGCTTTTTTATTTTTATTTTTGTTATTTTCCACAATAAAATTGTTTTCTGCATCTACTACCTGGACTGATGTTGCTTTGTTAAAGAACTTCTGGGACACTTCATTTGGAGCGGAACCAGACAGCCCATAGAAGTAAGTACACATTCTCTCTCCTAAGCTGGTCTCCGGGCTTCCTTACTCATGGGCTGTACCTCCTGATCAAATCAAATCAACTTTATTTTTATAGTGCCTTTCAAAACCAAGGCGCTGTACATTAAACAAATACATAATGATAAAAGGTTTTTAAAACAGCATTAAAATATAACATCGATAATTAAATAAATGCTAAACTAAATAAATATGTTTTCAAACCAGTTTTAAAACTATCGACGGTTGGGCATTCTCTCAACCAACGAGGTAGAGAATTCCACAGGGTTGGTGCTGAAAAAGCAAAAGTACGAGATCCTGATGTCTTTAATCGAACCCTGGGAATCTCTAGCAATCCCTCATTGGCAGCGCGGAGAGGATGGAGGGGGCAATAGGGAATCGGGAGATCTTTCAGGTAAACGGGTCCCTGGTCATGTAGGGCTTTAAAGGATAGTAAGCCAACCTTAAAGGTGATCCGCCACCTAACAGGCAGCCAGTGCAGTTCGCGGAGCACAGGTGTGATACGACTGGTTCTAAGAGTACCAGTCAGAAGCCTGGCCACCGCGTTCTGCACCAGCTGCAGGTGGCAGATATCAACCCCAGGTAGCCCTAGGTAAAGGGAGTTGCAGTAATCAAGATGGATAGTGACAAAGGCATGGACCAATGTTGGAAGATCACCCGGAGGAACCAGGCGATATTCCTCAGATGGTAAAAAGAGGATTTGACGACAGCTGACACCTGAGATTTTAGGGTCAAACCGCCATCAAAAATAACGCCCAGATCTCGCACCTGATCGGAGGTAGGGAGCGACATACCACCAAGTAACAAGCCTGATGGTTGTCCAGCTCCCAAACCCGCCCCCGGATGACTTGGATCCACTACCAATACCTCAGTCTTATCCGGATTCAGTCTCAGCCAGCTGGAACTCATCCAGAGTCTGATCTCAGCAAGGCAATTATTCAGCACGGAGAGTGCATCATTCTGGTCAGGCAGAAAAGACAGATACAGCTGGGTATCATCTGCATAGTAGTGAAAACCCAAACTGTATCGCCTGATGACTTCTCCCAATGGCAGCATATACACTGCAAACAACATGGGAGCTAAAATGGAGCCCTGCGGTACCCCACAAGGCAGGGAGTGTGCGCCAGAAGTATAAATTCCAGTGGCAACTCTCTGAAACCTGTCTGTGAGGTAAGAATGAAACCATCTGAGGACTGTACCAGACACCCCACAATAAACCTGCAGGCGCTCCAATAGCACACCATGGTCTGATGCTGATAGGAAGGCAGGGATCAGACCTCTGCAGCAGGGGACATCCAGCTCTCTACTTCCTGTGTCCCTCAGTTTACTTCCTGCCTTCAGTGGAGCACAGGTACTCTGCAGCAGGGCCCTATCATACATGGCAGGGCTGAAGAAGACTGTAAGTAATAAATTCCTCTTTTTCTACTTTTGGATACAGCATTACTATTAGGAGCGATTTGGATATGCTTCATGGTGGAATCTGCGCAGACTGGCCCCACTTCACAGCAGCTCATTATTTTTACCGCAGTTTTGGCTTCCCCACAATGGATGTCTGGAAACCTTTAAGGCTAAGGGAACTCCTCAATTTAGCACTAGAGTGCTTCTGAAGACCAGTGCCTTTTCATTGACGAATGGCTTTGGGAAAATTACAGCCGCTCGTTGACGGTATAACTAGTCAGTGCAGATCTAAGCGAAGCGTCAAGCCGCTTGTCAGTGATCATCTCTCTCATCGACGAGCGCTGAAGAGAGCTAGGCTGCTTGTCGGCGTTCAGCTCGCTTGTTGACAGGCGCTGAGGAAAATTAGTGCTGGAGCACTGCAGGATAGTCTCATCGACAAATGCTTCACTAGTGTTGTAGTGCTCATACAGGGATGAGGAGAACAGCGCTAGTGGACCCCCCCAACCAAAGCCAGGAGGCCTTATTCTGTCTTAATGATCACTCAGCGCTATGCAGCTTTTAAAGGGACAGCGCCACAAACTAACAGCAGTCTAAGTTACTGCAAGAAAAGGGGAATTCTTTAAAAAAAAAAAAAAGTCATTGATTACAGCAAACCAAAGAAAAGGGAGCTCAGTATTTTGCCCGTAAAGAGCCAGCAGCAATTCAGGCAGCTTCAACAGCATAGCCAGGAAACCTTCAGGGGAGTGGGTACACTGTAAAAAAGGGGAGTAGGACCATTTGGAGCATGGCCTCAGACAAACCTTCCAGGGGCACACAGTGGGATTCGTCCCCACTTCTAATCACTTTCACTAGATCACTTAGCCTAATTTGTGAGAAGGCAGCGTCTATGAATGTTGAGGACTCGATGGAGGCAGCCTCTTCCTCAACTCAGACCGATAGCCAACAGATGGACAGGTCTGAGTGAGCAGCATCCACCAGATATGAGAAAGCAGCGTCTACTGGGAGACCCAGCAGTCCGCAGCCCTCTCTCTGGCTCCAGACCTCATCCTGACACAATAGGGCCTTTGCTCTGGATCCTATGTGCTTCATGTGCACCTCAGGGGTCACCAGATGGGAGACCTCACAAGACGGCAAAAGAAGGAGGACCTCAACATGCTATCTGGGCCCATCCTCTAGTAGGCGGCAGACATTTAAAAATGTTCTCAAGGAAGGGGTCCAAACTAAGTTGGACAGAGGGGTCCTAGACATATCAGCAAGGGTTACCTAATACAAGCCCCCACTACCTCATGTGGTGCCTTCCCCTATCTATGGCAACCCATCTAAAAGACAGGCGATGCTACAGACCTTCGGCAAGCGGAGACTAATTTCCCCCACAGAGATCAGAACAGTGGGGCAATCCTCAGATAGATATTTTCGCCTGCTGGCGGAACTCCAAGGTAAAGCAGTTCTGTTCCCTGGCCAAGGACGAATCAGCAGTGGCTCAGTACACCTTTTCCCCTAAACTGGGATCAGTTCGGTCTCCTGTATGCCTTTCCTTCAATACCGCTTCTATCAAGAGTCCTCCACAAAGTGACTCTGGATAGGGCAGTCATAATTCTAGTCTGTCCATTATGGCCTTCTGCCCATGGCTCCTGATTATCAGTCATCTGTCTGGGTGACCACCTCTAACCTTCAAGTTCAGCCCGGACCTTCTCCATCAAGTCCAGTTCTGCATCCCAGTTTGAACAACTTGTCTATATAGGCCTGAAGAATGTGCAGGAAAACTTTCAAGGAGCTAGGCTACACAGCTCCTGTTATTGAAATGATGGAGAACTCATGTCTCGCTTCTTCCTGTAAAGTGTGTTATAGAAATCTGGAGGAAATTCTGGTTCTGGCTTCATACCAAACACATACAGAACTATCCAATATAATCGCCTGTTCTACTGCAGTTCCTTTAAGATGGGTGGACAAAGGACTGCAACCAGCCACCTTACAAGTTCAGGTTTCCATGCTGGGGCACTCTTGTTGATGGATTCAGGAGGATCATTGGGCTCACATCCCCATGTCTGGAGGTTTCTAAAGACATCAACATTAAAACACCCTCCAATCAAGCCAACGGTACCACCTCAGAGTCTTAATCTGGTTCTCAAGGCTGTGACCAAGGCTCCTTTAGAGCCTCTCAAGGAGACATCCCTCATGCATCTCAAAATGAAGGTCGCCTTTTTCTCATAACTATTACGTCAGCCAGGAGAATCTGCGAACTAGGAGCATTGTTCACCCAAGAGCCATATACTGTCTTTCACCAGGCTCTGCGGTACTCTGAACAGATCCAGGTTGTTTGCCAAAAGTTATGTCTCTGTTACATTACATGGTTCTTTCTTCCTTCTGCCCACTCCCTAAAAGCATTAAGAAAAGGGAATTTCATCTACTAGACCCAAGAAGAGTGATGGATGAAAATGTATATTAAGAAAACGGAGACTATTCACAAAACTTCAAGTCTGTTTATTTCAACTATGGGCCAAAATGATGGGTAACAAGGATTCAAAAGGCTCTGTAGCCAGACTGATTCTATCTGTCATCTCCATGGCTTATGATCAGGCTGGAGTAACTTTGCCTCGCCCAGTGAGAGCCCATTCCACCAGAGCTATGGCCCCTTCATGGGCATACTTCAGAGAAGCATCTTTAGCAGACTTATGCACAGCGGACACTTGGTCATCCAGTCACACATTTACAAAATTTTATCAGCTGGATGTGCTGTCCTTGGCGGAGGCATCCTTGGGCTGCCGAGTACTTCAGGCGTTGGGGGACCCTTAAGGGCACTTGACATTCTTTCCACCCGGGACATCTAGGGATGTACTGCTTTTGTATATCCCATGAGTGAGGAAGCCTGGAGACCAGCTTAGGAAAGAGACATTGAAATTTAAATACCAGTAAATTTTCTTTCCCAATGGCTGGTCTGCGGGATTCAGATTCCCTTCCAGAATATATATAGTTGGCTGGCCTCACGACCATATTAACATTCTTGTTTTTTTTGTTTCCAAGTTCTTGTAGTATTGCCACATTTGGACTGCTTTAGGAAGAACTGAGGGAGACAGGAAGTGGAGGGCTGCAGAGGTCTGATTCCTGCCTTCCGATCAGTATCAGGAGGTACAACCCATGAGTAAGGTAGCCGGGAGACCAGCCGTCTGAGAAAGAAAATTTACAGGTATTTAAATTTTGATGTTGTCCACAAAGAGTGTGCAGATTTTTGAGCACTTGGCGCAGATGGCCACGTTCAATTTCTTTAGTGTCTTAGCCGCTAAGAGCTGCCATGGGGGACAGAATTTGCTCTCAAGTGTTTACTGCCTGCAGTGCAGCATAGACTCATCTAGCCAGTTTGATCCATGGGGACACATTGTTCAGTAGGGTAAGTACCCTGAATTTGATAAGCTGGGTACATTGTGATGTCAGGTCAGGGAGTTATACAGTCAATGTTGTTACTCTTTTGATGTTAAATTCTTCTATGTTCTGGTCTTTGAATGATGCTGGTATAGGAGCACTGTGTGCAGCTGAATAGTGTACTGATATCTTGAATGATATTGTACAGTGCTATCCAGGCAGGCAACTAAACTATATGTGTATTTTGCTGAATAAAACACCATTAATTGATACTTACTAAGGCACTGGCTTCGTTAGGGCTGCGTGTGCAAAGTTCAGATTTATTATTCTGCTTGCTCCCTGTAGAGCTGTAACAAGCAGGGGTGTGTAGTATTCATTCTTATTGAAATTTGTGGATATATACTTTATATTGTACTACCTCTCCCTGACATATACTGTGTTGTATGTTCTTGCTGATAATTGGAAGGCTTGGCCTGTACTTCAATGGACAAGCAGCCAGCCACTCCCACTTTCCTGAGCTGTATAAGCAGTTCCTCTCAGCCTCCTTCTGAGGCACTTTTTTCTTTGCTGGCCAGAGGCTCTCTCTGTCTGTCTTCTGAAGTTGGCTGAGACCTACCCTGGGGCCTGGCCCCCCCCCGCCGCCTTGCTGCTTATGTTTGTCTCTGTTGGACTTCTACGTTTGTTTTTCTGCTTCTGGTTTTTATTTTGCCTCCGGCTGTGTGCTTCTTTCTGTCATTACTCCTTGTCTTCTGTGTTTGTGTGTCTTTGTTTTGGGCCTTGTTCCCTGTTCTCAGTATTTGTGTGTTTTGGTTTTGTCTTTTGGGGCTGTGTTTCTAAGCTCCTAGCATAATGCTACTCCAGAGCTCAAATTACTAGCAATGCAACTGCAAGAATTATCTGTGTATTTCAGCTCAACCATAGCTGCTCTCCATGCTGCACTTAATTGTTTTCACCTGATTCAGGCTCACTCTGAACCCTAGCTGTGCAGCTCAATCATACTCTGTCAACTCATTCTACTTACCTCATTGTTGCAGTTTCATTACAGTGCCAGGTGATAGCTGCTTCAGAGCATGGTGTCGCCTGTCTTTCTATTTTTGTTGAAGTTTACAACTCCGTGTACTCAATACAGATGCTGCTTCTATGTTTGTACGCTCTGTTATACTCTGAGGTTAGCTAAGCTACTGCTGATGCTGTCAACTAGATTCAATACCTGCATGTGGGTCTTGGCCCTTCCATCCCTTTCTTGTTTTTTTCTATGGCGGGGACTTGGAGGTGTTTGGGGAGTCGAGGCCCTGTGTGGCTAATTACTTATGTTCTAAATCCTGTCTCAGCCGCCGACAAATCCTCAGAGTATGTGTCACCTTTATTGGCTTTTTGAATGCCTGGCTGGCTTGCCCCGCTATTTGCAGTGCTGCTTCATTGCTACTGTGTTTTGCAGACTTACATGCAGGCCAGACTATTACTACACTGTTACTGAATTACGTGCAGGTCCACTCTTGCTTACGTGATCGTTGCTTCATGCCTACCACCATCCCCTCGGCTTCAGCCTCTGGGATGTCTGCTGTGCTCACTACTGCATCCGTCTTTTGCAAGGTCTCTGCACTTAACACTCATTCAGCTCCTTATCAGTTCTGGGGCATGCCTGCCATGCCATTCTGGCACAGGGTTTCCCTGCAGCTGATGGTCTCGCTCTACATTTTAAGTCCGCATCTTGAGCGTGCCCGACTTGGGGCGGGGTCCTTCTCACCTGGCCCATAGCTGGGAATGTCCTCGCTCCAGACTTGGCTTTAGCTGTTCGCTGATGCGACAGCAGCTCCTGGTGTAGAATTTAAGACTAACTGTCAAGGGTGGTTACTTTGCTCTCTTATGGCTCCAGTGGTTCCACTACAGTGGTTATCCATTGACTTTAGTGGTTTTCCTAGCAAGGCACCTTCACCGCATACTCCGTGCGACTGCCTCTGGTTCGCCTGGTTTGTGTTTGGGATGAGTAGGCCAGGTGAGTGCCTCTGCAGTTGTTACTCTCCTCCTCCCGCCTTGGTTGCTCCCGTTGTTGCAGAGCACTCTCACAAGCTTCCACGGCGTTCCTACTAGAGGGATTGAGCGAGAGCTTTCCAATACCTTCTGTCCGCTGGCTGCCTTCCTCACTATACTGCCTGCCGATCACCAGACCGAAGCATCACCCTTGACACAGGTGCCACTGCTGCTGCAAGCAGCTGGGCGAGCCCCTTCTGTCCGCCGGCTGCCTTCCTCGCTGTACTGCCCACTGATCACCAGACCGAAGGTATACTGCTGAAACTTGACTGGCCAGAACGATTGGCCCCACCTGCTGATGGGCTGCTGCAGTTCTTTAATTCTTTGCTACTGCTGTTCCTTCTGGACTTTAAGCTAATGTTACATACTGATTGTGGTACTGGTTAAGCCTCTCCAAACTGTCCTGTGAATCCTAATTTAAATGTGAACCTAAGCCTGTTTGCAGCAATTTTGCACTGCAAGGGTAGTTTGAAGTGCAAGTTCTTTTAGGCTGCAGGTTTGTAGATTTTAAAGTATTACAGCTCTCTTTGTTTTAAGGTCCAGTGGTAATCTACCCTGGATCAGAAACTAAGTTTAAAGTGGTACCGTTTTTCTGTTTAGACCAGATTTCATTTGGGTCACAGTTGTAAGCTTTGCCCTACAAATAATCCAATTTCTGTTTGTAACATGACAAAAAAACAGAAACCTGAAATAATGCAACGTGATTGGAAAGAATGCATCATATGATGAAAGTTGGAGCGGGGATTAATCACTGGTAATGCCCGCTCCAACAAAGCAATAATCACTGGGTCAAGCAGCAGTACCTGAGGTCCCCAGCGCTAAATGCATGAATAGCGATGTGTAGAACTAAAGAGAATCGTATCGCATCACCTGTAGAAGAATGTACGAACCCGTACAATTTCAACACCTTCAAAGCGCATGGTGCAATCAAGTTGAATAATTACGGCACTTGGGCAGGAGACACGCCGCAGTCTGAGAGGCATACAAGCAGCTGTTATCGAAACACGCTGTACAAGGATCAGCAAAGCAGTAAAGAGCAGCGGGTGAACTGCAAAGTTAGTAATACGTGTCCTAAAATGTAAAATAGTTTTTATTTAACAGTAAAATCAAGTTCCTATTTATGTTGTTAATTTCTTCACATCGTACTTGAAACCTGTCAGAAATCCCACAATGCAATGCATATGACACTCAGTGCAACAGAGCAAGAGTTGTGTGTAGCTGTGGAAGCAATGTAAAGAAAGTAGCTGCGTAGAAGTAAAAACAAAGTGTTTATAATGTATAATCACACAAGCATATTATTGAGTGTGTCACGGGCCACTGCAATTAGCAGTACTCTGTATGCACCAAAGGTTTGTCATGCATTAAAACATATAAAACACTGATTTTGTGTGTTCACTGTAACAGAAAGCTAATATCAATAAGTAGCTGTCATGTTACAAGCACATTAATCCCCCTCTGAAGGAGGCTTCTATTGGGGAATTAATGCATGGTTGGGTGGTGGTAGGCACTTGGCCTTCAGCCTCGTGCCACAGCCCCCCACAGCCATGCATTAATTCCCCAGTAGAAGCCTCCTTCATTGGGGTTTAATGCTTACTTCACTTTATCTCCGTCTGTCTCCTTCCTGCTTGATTTTTTGCGCTCACCCTACCATCCCCCACCTCAGACTTTATTAAATACTCTCCCCCCTCGGCACTGCCCCTAGGCAATCTTCATCCTCCCCTCTCACTATTGTAACTCCATTTAAAGATACAGAGTGTAGCTACTAGTCCTCACACTTGTCCTGTCCTCCCTTTAAAGACATCTTCCTAATTTTGCCATCTGCTTGTCTATCAGCTTTGTTTAGTGCCTGCTCTGCTATCTACTTTACAGTTCCATACCTGAGCTTCCTCCCTTGCTACCCTCAACATATCACCAATAATCTTCAAGTTGCCTTGGTACCCCCTGCCGAGCTGAAACGCCCTATTTTAACCTACATTTTATATCTTGAACAAGATCCACTGCCCCTGATCAGGCTCCCAGCAAGCAGCCACGGCTAATCCTGCCAGCTGTCCGCACCTTCATCCTCCGGATGACCAGGACATCTTCAAAGCCAGTTAAGAGTCCCGGCTGCTCCGAGAAAGCACTGTGCAGCTCTAATAGGCTGCCATCCTCCTCTAATTGGACTGCTGCTCTCCGCATTGCACTGATTGGCCCTCCCTTTTCTCTACTGGATTTTCAGTCTCTGGGTTTCAGCAACCACTGCTTTGCATTGACTTTTGCCGAAAATTTGAAACCCGTCCCCGCGCCCCCACCTCCTACCTTTATTAAATAGGCTTTGGCTCCACCCACTCAACCTTGGGATCTACCCTGCTTGAACCTCATTGGGCTCACTTACTTAGAACCCCCCCCGCCCCCTCTTCCTTGCTTTACCTCCACGGGCTGGCTCTTGTCCTACAGACCCTCTAGGTTATTCTCTACACATCCTCTAAGCACTATGGCTCCGCCCCTTCTGCCTCTTCGTCTCATTCTCTCTTGCTTCCTGCTACTGCTGTTTTTCCTGCCTGGAGCTAAATACTCCTCTCTTCCTCTAGGCTACAGGATTGACCTTATCTACACCCACTCTTGTACCCTTCCAACTGTGTTTGTCTATACTCCCCCATTCTCCTCAGGGGATGGCTGGCAACTGCTGAAGAACCATGATAGGGTGGTGTATGTTCGCCTGTTTCTGTTCTCAACACTGGCTCATATTACTTCACTTTGGGACCTAAGACAGAATCACTGCAGTAGACTGTGCATGAAACGGGTAAACAAATCTGCCCTAAAACAATTAAGGTGGTGCATTCTGAAGCTTCCGCTACTCCTGCTGCTGCTATCTGGGAATGTTCACCCAAATCCTGGGCCTAAAAGTCCTTGCCCCGGCCATCAATCGAGGCACCCTGGGACTCTCACCCTTGCATCTCTCAACATCTGCAGCATCCTGCCTAAACTTGATGCCCTGCAAATATTCACTAACCAACACAACCCTGATATCCTTGCAATCGTTGAAACCTGTCTGTCACCCAAAATTCCAGACACGGCTATTGCCCTGCCAGGGTACAATGTCTTCAGACTTGGCAGGAATACAAAAAGAGGGAGAGGCTGTGCTTTATATCTCAAAGACGCCCTCCTGGGTTACTGCTTACCTTCCCCCCCCCCTTCGGATTCTTCTACGCAGATCCTACCTATTAAAATTCTGCTAGGGGCTCACAACAAACAAAGCACTGATTGTTGCTGCTGTTTACATTCCTCCAAAAGAACAAGGTAAAGGCTTCAACTCAGTCTTGGACCTCATCCGTGTCCAACCCCCTGATTCAGAGTTGATCCTAATGGGTGATTTTAACATCAGTTGGCTAGCCGCTGACACAGGGCCTCAAGGATGCCATCTCAGCAGCCAACCTGGCACAGCTGATAGTCTCCCCCACCAGACATAATTATAAAACTGGTGCAAGCAATCTCCTGGACTGGATACTGACCAGCCATCCCTCCTGCATCTTGGATGTTTCCATCCTTCCAGATACTCTTAAGTGACCATTCCCCATTCATTTGTGAATGGGCGAATAAATTCTGCAAACCCTGCCTAAATTAATCAATAGTAGAGTCCTCCTACATGGTCATTTGAAAATCCTCCAATCCCACCTCCGACAGCTCGACTGTTCTCCTATATTCAACGCTTCTGATGTCAACTCAGCCTTGGATTTTTTTATCAACTCTTTCAATACTGCCTGTGACACCTATGCCACTTTCAGAAGGCATAAAATCAAAGGCCTTTGCAATCCTTGGCTCTCCACTGAACTACTTACGGATCTGAAAGCAAGGGACTTCCTCTGGCTTCGGGCACGGGCCACTGGCAATCAAGCCGATATTCAGAACTACAAATGGGCGCGAAATTACTGCACTAAATCCGCCAGAAGAAAAATGCATACTACAGAGATACCCTCACGAACACCTGGGGTAAGAAAAAAATCCTTCTGGGACAATCTTAAAGAAGTAACTGGGAAGCAACCGAAAACTTCACCTACTATGTTGGTCATTGATGATGGCATAACTCTCGACCCTACCACAATTGCAAATACTTTCATTCTAGGAGCGTGGATATGTTGTTTATCCACACTCTTTGGCATGTCTCCCTTAAATCTTGCAGAAGTCTTCATGCTGGCTCCTCCCACCCACCTGGGTGGATTATACCTCGGCTCCGCCCCATGATGCCAGATCTTCCTTTCCGCTGGAAGATACAGGTTGCTCTCTGTGCTCACGCGACCTCAGAGGGGTCCTGGCTTCAACACTTCGGTTTCCCAAAATTAAACCTCCCACCGGGTTAGCGATTGCGCTTCTGCATCCTCGATCATGGAAGAGAAATCTTCTCCAGGATCTCGCTGGTGTCCTTTCGGACAGAAGAGTCACGCACCGATCCCCATCTCACGTGCATCTACTGCCTAGGTGTCGGCCATGACACCTTGTCCTGCAGCTTTTGCTTGGCCTTCCAGCTCAATGTTCTGGACGACCTCCTGGCAAGCTTAAAGTTGGGGAGACCAGAGAAAAGGAATCCTCCAGTGAAGTCCAAGGAGACTAGGTGGGCGGTTTCTGCAGCCGCGGGTTCCACCAAACAGCTGGAATGCATAAAGGCTTTCGAAAAGAAACTGCCTGTGCTTCTTACAATCTAAGCTTTTTTGTTCCACTCAACCTGGGCTCCACCTTCTCAGGTTCCTTCAAGGAGTTGTGCCAGTCTCTTCCCCACCCGGGGAGAGGTGCCCACGGGTTCGCACTCCTCTCAATCTCGAAAAAGAGATAAGGAACCGAGCACGTCTCCATCTCGGTAATGATGCTCTTGGGACCAAGAGAGGTCTCAGTCCCAGGGGCATGCTGCCTCGACCTCGGTCGAGATTGCTTCCTCAGCTGCAGGCTTCAAGGACCTTCTGTCGGGCCAGCCGATTGAGGATGCGGCCGATGAGGTTGAGATTGTCCTCGACCCCATCGACCCACTGTCGCCGGCCCCGGTCGATGACTCTTTAGAAAGAACTCCGGTCTTTGCCTTCCCTGATGAGGAGACCCAGCCTGTGCCAGTCTCTTCCCCACCCGGGGAGAGGTGCCCACGGGTTCGCACTCCTCTCAATCTCGAAAAAGAGATAAGGAACCGAGCACGTCTCCATCTCCTCTCCCCGGGTGGGGAAGAGACTGGCACAGGCTGGGTCTCCATCGAGGACCCAGTTCCGGATCCCCGGATATCACTGATCCCGCCGGTGTCTCCCGAGCGACCGAGTCAGCCTGTCCAATCTCAGTCGAGGTCTAGAACCCCCTTATCCAGATGACCGAGGAAGAGCCACAAGTGCTCAAAAAAGAGGCGACGCCACCAGTCATCCTCATCCTCCTCGGATGAGGAGAGGTTCCGACAGAAACTCCATCAGCACAATGAGGACCTCATGTGACAACAGCTGATTTTGTCCGGGCACAAGCCAACTTTGACTCCTACCCTGGTCATTACTTGGCTTTCACCTCCTAGGCCAAAGCCAACCCCTTCGGAACTGAAGCCTTTGGTTCCTCTGCCCGTGGGGCCAGCACGTTCACTGCTTTGGCCTATATCGGTCTCTCCACCGATAGTGGTGGAGCCGCTGCCTAAGCAGCCTGTGGGAGGGGCTTCTTCCAAAGAGGACCGACCAGATACCGGGCTTCCCTGACGTCTGTCAGTCACAGTCAGCTTGGACCGCCCTCGTTGGGTTGAGGGTGATTTGGGCGGCATGCTGCTGTACCCCAACTCTTCGGACTCGGATGTCACCTGGCTCCACTCTCATCCTGGGGATGATGCGTCATCCATTGACACAGGGATGGAGGAAGGTCCTTCCTCCTTCCAAGGGATCCTTCGTCTCATCTCTGATTCCACAGGGATGCCCCTGGAACCCATCCAGAAAAAGGCGGCGTACTCTCTCACGAACATCCTCAAGAGAGGGGATATGCCAACGGAGACCTTTCCTGTAGCTGAGGCCATTGTTGGTTCAGCACTCAAACTATGACAGCGTCCTGCCTCATGTCCAGCACCATCTGCCCACATGGCCCGCAAGTATGCGGTGCCCATGGGGTCCCTTACGGGGTTCACAGAGCACCCTTCGGCCAAGAGCCTGGTGACCGCCTCTGTGTTCAGGCATACTGGCAGTTCTGCCGACACTGACCGACCTCCCGACAAGGAGTCTAAGCATTTGGACCATTCGGGGCAGAAGGTCTATGCGGCGTCTTCCTTGGGCCTTTGTCAGACAAGTTCAGCCGTCATCGTGGCACACTTCTCCCATGCCCTTCTCGGGTCATTGGATAAAGTCCTCCCTCCTCTACCTGCAGCCATGCAGACCACCGTTAAACAGGTCTGAGATCAGGGCCGTGCTGTTGCCAAACAGCAACTCCAGATGGCGCTGGACATCGGGGACTCTTGTGCCCGCTCGATGGCCGCTGCAGTTGCCTCTTGCTGCAGGGCTTGGCTGAGGCTGTCTTCCTTCCCGGCAGATACCCAGCACAAGTCAGCTGATGTGCCTATCCTTGGAACCGACTTGTTCGGGGGAGTGGCCGGTCACCTACAGCGCATAGAGCAGTCCAGTGCCACCTTGGACGCCACTTCTGCCAAGAGTTCTTCGGGCAAGAACCAGCAGAAGAAAAAGAAGAAGCCCTTTCGGCACTCTTCCCCTGTGGTTCAACAGTCCTCCTTCCAGGGAGGACAGCAGCATCAGCATCAACTGCAGGCTCAAGCTTGGCACCCTTGGCCCAAGCCTGGACCCCAACAGACCCGCAGAGGAGGCAGAGGCTGAGGTCCTGGAGCTTCCTCCTCCAATCCTGCTCAGTGATGGGTTGGGGGTTGCCACCCTATTCCTGTCATGCCAGCTCTGGGTCTTCCCGTGGGGGTCTGGCTCCGCCCCTTCTTTTTTGCCTTGTCCGCTATCACTATGGACAGGTGGATTATCGAAGTGGTCGGTCAGGGACTACCTCTAGAATTCGAGCAGTACCCTCCCAGCCAAAAAAACGTGCCCCTCGGGAAGAACGGATGTCCGAATGCACCCAGTCGGCTCTTCGAGACGACATTGCTCATCTCCTCCTCAAGGAGGCAGTAGCTCTTGTGGCAGACCCGTCTACAGACCCAGGCTTTGTCTCCAGATACTTCCTGGTATCCAAGTGGACAGGGGGGCTAGCACCCTATTCTAGATCTCCACGACCTGAATCAATACCTCAGGCCACGCACCTTTCAGGTGGTCACTCTGTCCCAGATCATACCATCCTTGGAGCGAAACATGTGGTTCTGTTCACTGGATCTGCAGGACGCGTTCTTTCATGTCCCAATCCATCTGTCACATCAGCGGTTCCTCCACTTCAGGGTCGAAGGGACCCTGTACGAGTTCTGAGCCATGCCATTCGGCCTGTCATCGGCCCCATGGATCTTCACCAAATGCATTGCAGTGGTGGCGGCCCATCTCCAGTGTCTGGAGGTCAGAATTTATCCCTGCCTCGATGATTGGCTCCTTGCAGCTTCCACCCAAGAGGAGGTGGAGTGGTCCAGGGAACTGGCCTCCCAAACCTGCTCCCAGCTCGGCCTCCTGATCAACGAGGCCAAGTCGGAACTCATGCCTTCTCAGGTGATGTGCTTCATTAAGGCAGATCTTGACTCTCGTCAAGCTAGAGCTTGGCTCCTGGCAGACAGGGCAGAGGTTCTTTCCTCCTTTGTCCAGCCATTTCTGGGTGGGCACTTGCGCCGTGCCCGTGACGTTCTGCGCCTTCTGGGTTACATGGCAGCATGCACCTCAGTGGTCCATTGGGCTTGGTTGCACATGCGTCCCCTCCAATGGGAGCTGGCCACCCAGTGGACTCAGCACCACGGTCATTTCGACCAGCTGATCACTGTAACCCAGAAGATGTGGGACGCTCTCCAGTGGTGGACTGCCCCAGACCAGTTGCAGGAAAGGATCCCATTTGTCCGCCCCAAGCAGATGGTCGTTCTTACGACCGATGCCTCTCTCATGGGCTGGGGAGCCCACAAGGAGGACAACAGGACCCACGGGCTCTGGACCCCTGTGGAGTCCTGATGCCACATCAACCTGTTGGAGCTCAGAGCAGTCAGACTGGCACTGTAAGCTTTTGTTCCTCAGCTCTGGGGTCAGTGGTTCAAGTCCAGACAGACAATACCACGACCATGTACTACCTCAACAAACAGGGTGGCACACATTTCCGTCTGCTATGAAAGGAGGCGCTCTGCATCTGAACCCTCGTGAGCCGGTTGCAGGCTGATCTCCTAGCCATCCATGTGGCAGGAGCCTTGAACCAGCTGGGGGATGCTCTCAGCCGCTTAGGTCAGACATCCCACGAGTGTTCTCTCCATCCAGAGGTAGCTTACAGCCTTTTCTCCCGTTGGGGCATGCGATGGTGGACCTGTTTGCCTTCAGGGAAAACACCAAGCTGAGGCTGTTTCATGCCCACCCCCCCCCTCATCAGAGCTTGCTGCAGGGGGATGCCTTCTCGAGGCCGTGGACCCCAGGCCTCCTCTGTGCCTTCCCTCCATTTCCCTTGATCCACAAGGTGTTACTTAAGGTGAGGAGGGACAAGGCGAAGGTGATTCTGGTAGCACCAGACTGGGCGTGCCAGTTCTGGTATCCAGATCTCCTCAGCCTCAGTTGTAGGCCCCCGGAGCGGCTTTGTATACACCCGGACCTGATGTCTCTGAGCCAGGGGAAGGTCTTCAATCCCTGCACCTCACAGCCTGGTACCTGGACGACTAGAGTTCCATGCATTCCATCCGAAGATGTCAACACCGTGGTGGAGGCATCTAGAAAGGAATCGACCAGGAAATGCTATGCCTTCAAATGGAAAAGGTTTTCCATTTGGTGTCAGGGTAAGGATCTGGACCCTTTATCCTGTTCTGTGGCCAACATTCTTGACTACATTTGGTCTCTGTCCAAAGAGGGTCTAAGGTCATCGACCATTAGGGGTGCACCTGCAGCCATTTCTGCTTACCGGGCGCGGGCCGATCAGCCGACATTGGCGCAGGAGACAGTGGTAGGGCGCTTTTTCAAAGGCCTGGATCACATATCCCCTCTGGTGCGTGAACCTTTACTTCCATGGGATCTACTGCTGGTATTGGCAAAGCTCATGGGCAAGCCATTCGAACCAGTACACAAGTGTGAGCTGTCACACTTGTCATGGAAGATGGCCTTTCTGGTGGCTATCACTTCTGCCAGAAGGACAGGGGAGCTCCAGGCACTTTTGGTGGACTCCCCTTATCTGGTCTTCCACAAGGACAAAGTTGTCCTGCGCCCGCACCCGAAATTCCTTCCGAAGGTGGTGTCAGAGTTTCACCTTAACCAGGTGTTGACTCTGCCGGCATACTACCCTAATTGCACCTTGGAGGCCGAGTATAAGCTCCATACTTTGGACCTGAGACATGCTCTCTCCTATTACAAGGAGAGGACGACGGAAATTTGTGGAGAGGTTCGCGAGCTGTTTGTCACCTACGCTGAAAACGTTTCTGGCAGACCTGCAGCGAAGCGGACTATTGCAAGATGGATTACATCATGCATAGGTCTGTGCTATGAGTTGGTGGGCAAGGAACCTCCCAAAAGGATAAGAGCTCATTCTGCCCGCCATACTGCTGCATCAGTGGCTGCTTCCAGGGACATCCTTATCCAGGAAATCTGTCAGGCTGTTACCTAGAAGTCAACAAACACCTTCATCACCCACTACCGCATTGACCTTGAGTCATGCCGGGATGCTGGTTTTGGGGCCTCAGTTCTCCAATCTCTGTTCTCTAAGTAGGGTGTGTGTGCCTTGCCCCCCTCTTCCCAGAGAACTGCTAAGAGTCTGCCAAAGAGTGTGGATGAGCAACATATCCATGCTCCTAGAAGAACAGGTTACTCACCTGTAACAGTAGTTCAAACACCATGAAGTCTTGCTATATTAGGACTTATTGCAGTTAGCCACTGCACTTGAACTGCCCCGGAGAGGAAAGAGTTAACTCCAGAGAATCTGGAGTTCTAAAGCGCGAGGGCGCTATACCAAAGCTCTATCTGGGCAGTTTCAAATGAAACTGTCAGATTCTTTACTCCGCTTCACTGAACAGTCGCCTCCGGAGATCAGCTCCTTCAGCTCGGTTCATTTCGGTTCAAGCGAGTATTTTCGTTCATTTGAACCGCAAAAGTAATTATTTTACCGCATTTCGGTTAAAGCTCTATCTGGTAAACCGTAAGTACAAAATGTAAAGTCTGTGTGGAAATTTAGTTATCGGTTCGGTTTTGAACCGATCGGTTTGCTTATTTTAACGTTTTAAAGTTTTTGGGCTTTTAGAGTGCGGTACCCGGTTCTTATCGGTTCTAAAAAAACCTTGATTTTAAATAGGGTTTTTTCAAATACCTGTGAAACGGTTAGGAACCGATAAGGGTGTCTTGCCTGGCACGGCCATAAAAAGGCCAAGTTTTTGGTTAGGCTGGCATTATGTCTGAGAAACCCAAAAAGAAAAACCGGGCCCACTGGGTTTCAACACTGTGATGCTGTGGGCAAGCCTTTGCCAAGGCTGTCCCACACACCACTTGTGTTTATTGTCTGGGGGCTGACCACCTCCTGTCAGACTGCCAGGTGTTTAAAATTTCTCTGCAGCCACCCTGAAAAGAGATAGGGCCGGCTCAGGGAACTATTGGCCAAAAAGTCCGCTGACCCGGATGGCCAGCCCGGTCCAGTACCCACTGGACCAGAGGGAGTGCCCTCTGACCAGGGCTAGACTTCCTTGGGCAAAAGGATGGTTCAGAGGAACCAGTTTAAAAAAAAAAAAAATATGACAGAGAAATCAGTAGGTTTGGAGTCCAAGATTGTCTCTCCAACTGCTGCAGAAGTAGTTAAGCCATACAGATTGTCCAGTCACTGTTTCTAGGTCCTGTCAACCATCTACAGTTGGTAAAAGGTGGCTCGTTCAGTTCCAGTGGTTCAGATTTATGATGTTGAGGAATTATGAACCACAGGAGTGGGAGGAGGAAATTTGATCAATACATGTGTGGCTGGTAGGGTCTGGACGTGCCCACTTAAGCGGACATTTCTCCAGACAGACTTTTAGAATCTCCTCCTGTTCTGTCTGAGTCCTTTTGTCAGTTCATGTTTTACAAAAAGCTTGCAGAATCCCCCCAGCTTCCTTTAGAGGAGGCTATGGATGAGTAAAGGGAGCCTGATTATGTAGGAATGATGGCTAGGAGGTTGTCTTTCCTTTGCATAAGTCATTTAGGAAGTAAACAACAAAGATTTTATAAGATTCCTCTTTCTGTCCTCTCCTGTAAGATAAAAAATGGACAGAAGGTGTATTTGATCAGGCTGTGTTACAGACTTCCTCACTGTGCAGTGTAGTCATGTGGGTGTGGTACAAGCTGCAGCCTGTGTCAAGGCTAGTTCCCTGGCCTCACATCCTCCTGAATAGGATTCCAGGAGGATTGATGCCATGGCAAGAAAACAGTATATGGCAGCTTCTGTGGGACTCAGACAGGCAAGTTGTATGGCTTATGTGGCTAGATTTTGGAAATCTAGGTGGGACGCAGTATTGCAGTTAGCCAAGCAGGCCCATGGCCAGTTGGCTAGTGGGTTGGAACAGGTGGCTGCTAATGGCACTGAAGCCTCTAAGTTCAAGTTCATACTGCTGTTGGTGTTAATCTTGTTTTCTCTAGGGTCATGACCACTTCTGTAGCTTTCCGTAGGTTGGCATGGCTCAGATGCACTAATCTGTCCCAAGATACTCTGTCAAAGTCTATGGATTTGTTTCTTGTGTGGTAACTCTGTTTGAGGAACAAACAGAAAGCTATATGAAAAACATGGATGATTACCTACAAAAGTGCCCAGGTAGAGGCTCAGGCCTCCTCTGCTTTCGCCAGAGGGGTCTCTTCAGAGGCAGAGATAGACGGGGCACAAGTAAACCGTCCCCCTCCCCTTAGCCTAAGACTATTGCCAAGCAGGCACCCTGATGGGGTGCCCAGGGCTGATTCTCCTATACCAGTGGGCAGGTTGGTTTTTATTTCAGCCAGAACTGGGTGTCCCTAACTCGGACAAGTGGGTTCTGGAAGTAATAGGTCTGGTTCTTAGCTTCAAACAGTTTCCAAAGATGAGAGCCAGACAGGTCCACCTGCAAATCCTTCGGAATCCCTTGCTTTGGGAGCAGAGGTTTCTTCTCCTCTGAACTCCAAAGCAGTAGAAAGGGTCCTCCTTGCCACCGGGCAAGGGCTGTACTCATGATACTTTCTTACCCTATAGAAGGCAGGAGATTGCGGCCCATCTCAGATTTAGTACCTGAACAAGCATCTTTGAAAACAAAGTTAAAAATGTTAACTCTGGCTGAGGCCAGGGGACTGCTAGCTTTTCTGGACCTCAAGGATGCCTATTTTTCATGTCTTGATCAGGCCTTCTCACGAAAGTACCTCAGGTTACCCTCAGGCCACTACCAGTTCAGGGCAATGCCCTTCGGCCTTACCTCTGCACCAAGGGTATTCAAGAAATTCTAGCTGTGGTAGTGGCTCTTTTAAGAAGGCAAGGCATTGCTTTGTTTCCTTTCCTGGATGACTAGCTCTTAGTGGGTCAGTCTCCAGATCAAGTAAAATCCCACTTGCAAGTCACCCAGCAGCTTCTCACCTTTCTGGGATTCCTGCTGAATTTACCAAAGTCAGTTCTCGAACCAGTTCAGGTACTAACTTTCATAGGTGCAGAGTTGAACACAAAGTTAGCCAGGGCATTTCTCCCTCTGAAAGGGTAGGCAGTCTCTTTGCCCTGGCATCTTCCATTACTCTGAGTCTCTTGACCAGCAAAGCATTTGCTACAACTACTAGGGCACATGGCTGCTCACAGCTGTAGTGCAGGGAGCAAGATTCCAGATGAGGGACATTCAGTTCCATCTGAGGGCCTATTGGTCCCAAAGGAGGATTCCTTTCCAAATTGGTTCTAGTGACCCCATCCCTGATCCTGGCCTTACACTGGTGGCAGGATCAAAGCAATCTAAAACTAGGGGTCCTCTTCATTCCCTCACCACGGATGCTCCTGTGTTAGGGTGAGGAGCTCGCTTAGGCGACCTGTCCACTAGGGAGTGTGGTCTCCCTAGGAATCTCTGCTCCACATCAATTTTTTGGAACTCAGAGCTGTCTTCTAGCTCTTAGGAGTTTTCAGCTTCTGTCCAGAACAAGGTAGTTCAAGTCAGGACAGACAACACCACAATAATGTGGTGCATCAACAGGCAGGGGGGCACTCGGTCATCAGCCTTGTGCACCGAAGCAATGAAGTGGTGGTCTCTGGCTTACTCCCTGAACACCTCCCTGATAGCAGTTCACCTCCCAGGGAAGGACAATGCCCTGGCAGATGCCCTCAACAGGATTCTCAGGGCCATCACGATTGGGCTCTGAATCCTCAGGTGCTGGGTTCAGTCCTTGCCAGATGGGGCTCATTTTCAGATAGATCTTTTCGCAGCCCCAGATAACCACTAACTTTCTCTGTTTTGTTGAGGCCTCCAGTGCTGGGATCAGCCGCCCTGGCGCTTTTCACTTGGATTGGAAAGGGAAGTTTCTGTTCACCTTTCCTCCTTTTTCCCTTTCTTTCAGGGTACTAGTAGAAATCAGATCTCAGTCCTGCAAAGCGATTCTGATTGTTCCAAACTGGGCCAGACAGCCCTGGTACCCATTGTCTCTGTCCTTGACAGTCCACCCTACCCTGAGCTTGCCCAGAGTCCACGACTTACTGGCCTTTGCACAAGGGAGAGTGTGGTATCCGAACCTCAAATTCCTCCTTCTCAAGGCAGCTCTTGAGGAGTTAGAATTTGCTGATTTTACCTTTTTCAAGGTGTCACGGATATTTTAAAGGCTTCAAGGAAGCTTTTCACTGGCGCCACTTACAATTCTAAGTGGAACAGGTTTTCAGTCTGTGCGCTGAGAAGCAGATTATACCACAGTCTGCTTATCTGCCCATTTTCTGGACTTTTGGTCCATTTTAAATTCCTTAGGTCTTAGGCCAGCTACCTTAAGGGTTCCTCTGGCAGCTGTCTCAGTTTTTTCTGCAAGCAGGGAAGCCTGCTTCCTTTTCTTCTCAACCTGTGTTTTCCAAGTTTTTAAGGGGTTGCTTCACACCAACCCTCCTTTTTCGAAACCAGCTCCTGCATGGAGCCCGAATGTTTGCATTGCTCAGGTAATGCAAACCCCTTTTGGACCTCTGTCCCAGCAGAGCTCAAGCTTCTCACTTGGAAAATGTTTTTCTGGTGGTTTCACTTCTGCCAGACGTATAAGTGAACTACAGGCCCTGGCAGTGGAAGAAGATTTTCTCTCCCACAGGGATAAGACAGTCCCTAGGACTAACACAGGGTTTGTCCCTAAGTGGTTTCAGGTTTCCACCTGAACCAATCCATCTCTCTCCAGGATTTTTCACTGAGCATTCTTCCTCAGGTGAGAGGACACTGCACAGCTTGGACGTCAAAAGAGCCTTATGCTACTATTTATACGCACCAAGGGTCACAGGTTTGAATCCTCCAACTCTTCCTTACCTAGGCGAGGTTGGCAAGGGAACCTGCCACTAAGAGGACAATTGCAAGGTGGATTGTCTCTTGTATCCATTTTGTTATCAAAGACTAGGTAGGAGAGCCCCCTCAGGACTGAGGGCTCACTCCACCAGGTGTACAGCTGCATCTCTAGCGGCTGCTAGAGATATTCCCATTCTGGAAATCTGTCGAGCTGTTACTTGGAAGACAGTTCACACTTTACCAAGCATTATTCCTGGATTTCAGTCCAGGAGAGATGCTCGCTTTTTGGCACAGCTGTGCTTCAGAGCCTATTTCCTAAGTAGGTTCTGACCCTCCTCCATGGAGGTACTGCTGTGTAATCTGCAATAAGTCCTAATATAGCAAGACTTCATGGTGTTTGAAGAAAAAATTACTCACCTTAGTAATTGCTTTTCTTCTCATGGAGTCTTGCTATATTAGGACCACCCCCCCAACCTGCCCCTCTCAGAACTTCTGCTGGGGTGGGGGTGGCAAATTGGTGCAAGCACTGTGTCATGCCATTGTAGTTCTTCCCTTCACCCTCTTTTATTTAGGGTTAGGGAACTAGGGTTTTCTGTGTTGAGTGATTTGTTGGCCCCCTTCCTGGACTCGAGTCTTTGGGGGAAGGGGGGTCCTAATAGTGCTTGTCAGGGAGGAAAACTAATAATACCATTATTCATTCTTATTATTGTTATTGTTTCTATTGTTGTTTATATTGTTATTACTACTAGTAGGTAGCCATTTGGCTAGTGTAGAGCTTTCCACACAGACTTGTTGCTTAGTGTTAGCTTCGTAAAGATCTGACAGTTTCATTTGAAACTGCCCAGATAGAGCTTTGGTATAGCGCCCTCGCGCTTTAGAACTCCAGATTCTCTGGAGTTAACTCTTTCCTCTCCGGGGCAGTTCAAGTGCAGTGGCTAACTGCAATAAGTCCTAATATAGCAAGACTCCATGAGAAGAAAAGCAGTTACTAAGGTAAGTAATTTTTTCTTCTAGGAGTGGTATTTGTTGTTCATCCACACGAACCCACCTGACCTCCCCGGCTGCGTTCGCACACAACCTGGCTTCCAGCAGGTTAAGATATGGCATCATGGGGCGGAGCCGAGGTATATTACACCCGGGTGGGTGAGAGGAGCCAGCTTGAAGACTTCCGGCAAGATTTAAAGGAGAAAGGGACATGCTAAAGAGTGTGAATGAACAACATATACCACTCCTAGAACTACTGTTACAGGTGAGTAACCTGTTCATACTGCATTCTCTGACCTCAGTAGTGTTCTCCCTTCAGACTTCTTCAATGATGACCACCCTCCTTCTCCTACCCCCAGCCCACAACCCCTTCCCTTCAACTACCCACCGTTCTACTTTAAGGAAGTCAGGGTGCATGAGGTCCGTAAATACGTCTTTAATGCAATCGCCAAATCAAGAACTAGTGGGGACTCACTCAACCTCAAGCTGGTTTCGCTCACCCTTGATGAAGTGCTGCTTCCACTAACAAAAATGTTCTCCCTCGCCCTCAGCCAGTTCCCCGACAGATGGAAATCAGCCACAGTAACCCCGGTCCACAAACGTGGGGACAAAGATCTGCATGTGAACTACTTTCCTCTTCAGAAGAAGACGCGATAGTCGATACGTAAACGTGAGTGTGTCGCGGTGACGTTGGTCTGCCTGTCTCTTCCGGGTTTCGCTCGTGGTGCTGGACGGCTTATTGTTTAATCTTTGGATTCGATATATTACAGCACTTTGTATCGGAGTGGTATGTTATTTTTGCTTTATTGCTTTTGCCCATGTGCATTTTTTACCACCCGATTTTGGTGCGGTGAAGTCATAGCACCTGGCGTCTCCCGTTCTCGTTTTTTATGTGGTTGTTGGCTTTTTCCTTTTAAATCCTTGTATTAAAGGTATTTTTATAGCCTTGTTTTGCTGACTCCTGTTCTCTTTTTTGTTAACATTGCCAAGGCTGCCAACACTTGCATTGGCTTACTCTTCAGCCACAGGCAATGCCTTACCTCAGATGCCTTAAGGATTGCAGTACAGAGCTCAGTAATCTCAAGAATCAACTATAGCCTGATCATCTACGGCTCTGCCTCTGCCCTCAGGCGCATATCCATTGCACTAAACAAAGCTTGCCATCTCATAACCGGCACCCATCGCCTCACCCACACGTGTGATCTCTACACATAGACTGGGTGGCTTCAACTTTCAAACCGGATCAAGTACCAAACCTGCCTTATGACAAAGAAAATAAGACTAGGCCTTGCTCCCCCAGGTGCCCAAGCTCTCCTCTGCCCCAAGCGCAGACTACTCGCATCACCAGGGGCTCTGAATCACAGCTTCTGCATATCCCACGTTTCCGCACCACACAAGGGCAAAGATCGTTTGTGCACAGAGCTCCCAGCTGGTTCAGTGGTCTCAACATTGACATCGCCTCAGAGCCAAAGCTTGGTCCGTTCAAATCCAGTCTCCGTCACATCCTGTCTGTATCTAGCTCCTATGACTGTCCTTCCTAATTGTTCTCCCCTCTCCTCTTTGCTCTTTCCACCTAGCACTTAACCCTCTTCCCCCCCAACTCCCTCTCCCATACACCCATTCATCCTCTCCTCCTCCCATCCACCTTTCCTACCCCCCGTAACACTTTAATTGATATTTGACAAGTGCCTATGGCTGCACCCCACTAGTGTGTCTCTCCTCTAAACCATGTCAACCCTGTTACCAGACCTCCTTCTGGCATTTTTGCCACTGTATTGAATGTATAAAACTGTATGTAACTGCCTGTAACCCACTGTTATTCAATGTCTTGTTTGAATTGTTTCCTCAACTAACGTGGAACCTTTGTAAAAAAGCTTTGGCTCAAAGGTACTTGTAATCCTAGATTCAAATAAACAAAAAATTGGAATATTTTCCACCTTTCTTTAATTGGGTTTCCAAATTGCAGCTGTGGAGCCATCACTAAATAAAATATCCCAGCCTGGAGGGAAGGCAACCTAGGCCTTGGATCCCCAGAAATTTCCTCCTCAGCGTTTTTTTTTTTTCTTTCTCGCCTCCGTGCCTCAGGTCATAAAAGTTAGTTAGCTGTAATTAGTGTTTCCTAGTTCTATTAGGTAGGTTCTACTGTTGGATGGAGGTGGATGGTGTCCCTACTTGCCGTTCCCTCTCTCCTTAGGAGGTCCCCTCATTCTCTAGTGCATCCCACCAAACTCATGCTATTGCTAACCTGTGCAACTCATTATGTTATCAAGCTGCCTGATGCTTTATCTACTACTACCTCACAGCTACTGCTTGCTTATATGCTTTGTACTACTTAATTCTTTTTTGGGATCCTTCCTAAGGTACCTTTAGCCATGGGAATCGTCCTGCGACGCCTCTAGGGGTGGAACCCTCTTCGAGGGTTCCTTGCCTTTGTACTCTTATAGGGTGGTAATTCCTCTGGAGCAGAGAGTGCAAATGGCCAAAACCAAACTAACACAGCTGCACAAGCATAACACTATACTGGCTGCGTAAGCCATTGGATGCAAAAAAATAAATGAAAAAAAGACACAAAACTCCTACAACCTTTTTGTAGTCCAGTTTCCACATTTCAAGCAATAATGTTTTTTTTTATTTGAAGGCTCTGAGTCACAGACCTCACTACCTACTGATGGGTCTGTTTATGATCTGGAAACCATGTACAGTGATACATGGCAATAACTCCTGTATTTATGTCTGATTGTGATGGTATTCGGAAAGCATAATCTATTCTGCTATGTTTTGATTGCATATTGTGCATTTGCATATATTTACATATGTTGGTTTGCTGTAAATACTTTCTTTAATTTCTTTTTTATGTATTGGCTATAAACTATATAATCTGAGTCATTAATACAATTAGCAAAGAATTACTTGTTATAATCTTTAGAAATGTATCTGCTGATCATACCGAAATATGGACGTCGGAAATATCACAGGTGCCATCTTTGTGGACCTCTCAAAGGCGTTTGGCTTGGTAAATCACAGCATTCTCGATAATCTGTGAAACATTGGCTGTTCCCCCACATCTGTTGCCTGGTTCCAAGATTACCTTTCTGGCTGCACTCAAACAGTCTGCCTTGGTGGGGCCACCTCCTCCGCCGCATCTGTCACCACTTGGGTTCCCCAGGGCTCAATCCTTGGACTCCTTTTTATTCTCCCTCTCTGTAAACTCCCTCCCCAGAGATAGTCTCTCATGTAAATCATTACTCTATGCGGATGACCTCATACTATTCCACAGTGACTAGTCTCTGGCCAAGCTCTCCACTACACTTTCAGGAAATTTCTGTGCCACATATGAATGGTTCCTGAAAAATAGGCTGATTGTCAATGCCAAGAAGACCCAAAGCTGTGCTATTTGGCTGTAAACCCAGGCTACCCAAGCTAGCAAACACAAACAGTCCTCTTAAGATCCTATCCCCTGATGGTACGTCCTTAGAGATTGTTTCCTCTTTTAAGTACCTTGACATTACACTTGACCCAGCGCTGTCCTTCACTTACCACATCAAGGTCACAACCCAACGCATTAATCAGAAACTGGGAGCTGTGTACCAGATAATCAAATACCTTGCCCCAAAAACCCAGCTTACCATTGCCAATGGCACTCTTCTCCCACAATTGGACTATGGCTCTACTATCTATACACTTACCTCCTCCTCCAGACTTGCTAGGCTAAACTCTGCTTTCAATAATATCTGTAGGTTTACTCTTCTAGCACCCTCCCTTACCCATTACTGCTCCCTCTACCAGGCACTTGGATGGCCTCCCCCTCAGGCCTGCTGTGACTACTTGCTAGGCTGTACCATTGAAAAAGCCCTCTGGGATAAAGTTGGATCCCCGCTCTCCTTTGTCCCAAAACATGCCTTTGTGACCTCCGCCACCCCTCTAGCTTATTGTTGGAATGCCCCCAGCTTTCCACTCGTATGGGCCAAAATGCCTACTACTCTGCAGCTCCTCACCTGTGAAACAGCCTTCCCGCTTCCCTGCGATCCCTTAACTCCCACTGTCAATTCAAATCTGTCTACAGAGCGCACCTAATAGCAACTTCCAAATGCTCTTGCTCCCCTAGTTGAACAAAACATAAGCGAGTCTGCACCTCTCCTCTACTTGGTAGTTTCTATTACTGTGCCTTACTGAATCCTTGGATCAGCGCACCCACCCAGTAAACAAATAAATAAATACCTGTATGAATAATAGTACTGTTATTGTGTGCCTGATCTAGTTGTGATTTAGGAAAATAGGAAATGTTTTTACATTGCATTGCAATATAGAGTGTTATTCAGAGCAGAACACAGCCATGAAACCAGCTGCCCAGGAATCGGGCACAGATCAGCATAAAGGAGCCACATAAACAAAACACTGAAAGGGGGAAGGCAATAAAAAGCCAGATAAGAACAACAGGAACACAGAGATACAATCTTTCATCTCACTGATCTGCAAGCACAGTTTATATTACAGTTTAGCAAAGAAAATATATTTACTACATGTCACTACTGTCAATAAAAAATAAGTATACATTAAACTTTGAAAAAATAAAAGTGTGTGTGTGTGCTGCTGAGCAATTAGAAGATGGCTGCCAACCCTTTTTGCACTGGGAGAGGAGATCCAGTCATTTTCTACCATTTAAATTTTGTACTGTGAAGAGCTGACTTCTGCAAGAGGCTGTTTATGTCAGGAAGTAAGCAGAACCCTTGTCTGAGCACTCTAGTTCCCCATTAAAGAAGGAAACCACTACTGTATTTCCTCTAGCCTCACTGCCTAAAGCCAAGATGGCACCCCTGCCAATGGATGGATAAGAAATTCATGCCAAATATTGCCCTGTCATGGGATCCTTAAATCCTCAATGACTACCATATAGTCCTCCTTAGTCATCTTCATCAAACAGGTGTCAGAGATGGAAGTGTGGCTGGCCCAGTGGCATGGAGGGCTGAGGCACTGGGCACCTAACTTTCTGCCACACCGGCAACCTGGGTTCAGAAATGGACCAGGGTCGATTAGAGGCTGGCCAGAGGAGGGAGGACTGAGTGTCCATGGATGACTCTCTTCCTTCAGGGAGGTGGAACAGCATATGCCACTGCTTGACTGCTACCCAGCGGAGTCTGGGTGGCATGGCAGGCGGCCACCTCTCTAAGGGCAGGGTGCAGATGTTCGAGTATTTGCATTGACTTCACATCGCATACCCATACCATTGCACATGCACCGACCTTGGGGCGAGGATCAGAAAATGGGAAAAGCCGGGGGCTGTGCACAGTGGTAGTGCCACTTGGACGTCTTGACCCATCATCCAGGCCCTACCAACGGGATCCAAACTCTTGGGGTTGAGGAGAGTGGCCCTCCATCTCCCTAGCCCTGCCATGGGGGGGCAAGCTGTGGGGAACAAGGCAAGTAAGACCTGGGGGGAGATTGTGGCCAGTTGAGGAGGGACTGCAGAGCCAGCCAGCACCCCGAAATGCAAGAAAAAGCTCTATGGAAAAAAAGAGATGGAAGTAAGGATTTGTACGGTGACGGGAAATACAGAGAGCTCCAAGTACAGAGTTGGAGGACCTACTACAGCTCAAACATACAGTGGTGAAATTGGAGGCCAAATTTGAGAACCAGAAAAATCAGAGGTGGCACATACATAGTCAGCTGGCTGGGCTCCCTGAAACTGTGGAGGGGTCAGACGTGGCATCCTTCTATGATACCTTGCTTCCACTAACCCTGCAACTAATGACTAATATACTGTTCCATGCTGAATGAAACCACAGGGTTCTCTGGGTAAAGCAAAGCCTTTTGAGGCATCATGTGACATTGTAGTGCAGTGTCTTTGTCTCCTTACTATTGATAAAAGTGCTTAACCAGGCATGTAGGCTGGACAGGGTGGCAATAAATAACTAGCTGGTTATGTTTTCTAGGATAATTCTCTGAGTAGTGAGGTGGAAACATAGAAACATACAGCAGATATGGACCGCTTGGCCCATCCAGTCTGCCCATTTCTCTCTACCTACACTATTACCTCAGACCATGCCCAATCTGCCCTCTTTCTACCTTCTCACCTCTCTTTCCAGCATGATTCTAATGTGCTTATCCTCTGTATTCTTGAACCCGGTCACTGTTTTCGCCCCCACCACCTCCACTGCAAGGCTGTTCCAGGAATCTACCACTCATTTTATGAAGAAGTACTTCCTCACATCTCTCCTGAATCTACCCCCTTCCAGCTTCATAGCATGATCTGTTGTTCTTGAGCACATTTTCTTCTGAAAAATACTCCCCTCCTGTACCTTATTTACCCTCATGAGATATTTAAAGAATCTATCATATCCCCTTCCCCTCCTCTGTTCTAGGGTGTACATATTGAGGTCCTTTAGTCTCTCCTCATAGAGCTTTTGATACAGACCCTGCACCATTTTAGTTGCCATCCTCTGTACTGCCTCCGCTTTGTCTATGTTCTTCTGGAGATGTGGTTTCCAGAACTGGACAGTGATATATACAGAGGCAATACCACCTCCCTCTTTCTGCTGATACCCTTCCCTATGCACCCTATCATCCCACTCAACCTCCCTACTGCTTTATTGCACTGCCTGACCACCTTTCGGTCATCCAGTATTATTACCCCCAGGTTTCTTTCCTGCTTGGAGGTCGTCAATACCTCCCCACCCATTTTGTACTTCTCTCTTGGGTTTCTATGCCCTAAGTGCATTATTTTGCACTTTTTCACATTGAAACCCAGCTGCTACACCCTTGACCACTCCTCTAGTTTTCTCAGGTCTCTGCTCATCCATTCCACCCCCATCCCCAGAGAGTCCACCCTATTGCAGATTTTGGTGTCATCCGCAAAGAGGCAGACCGTCCCTTCTAACTCCTCTGCAATGTTACGTTGCTTATAAATACGTTAAAGAGGACTGGTCTCAGCTCTGATCCCAGAGGCACCCCACTGGTCATCCTCTCTTCCTCAGAGTGAACTCCGTTTACCACTTCTCTCTGTTGCCTTTCCCCTAACCAATTTCTTATCTAGTTTATCACCTTTGGACCAACTCCTAAGCTACTCAGCTTGCTTACTAGTCTCTTATGTGAAACACTATTGAATGCTTTACTGAAATCTAGGTAGGCCACGTCCACTGCTCCACTCTGATCTAGTTCTTTGGTCACCCAGTCAAAGAAATCTATCAAATTTGTTAGATATGACCCCCATCCCACCCCGTGAAACCATGTTGCCTCAGGTTTTGTAACCCACTGGATTCAAGATATTCCACAATCTTTTCCTTCAGTAATGAGTCCATTAACTTTATCACCACCGATGTCAGGCTGACTGGCCTATAATTGCCAGCATCCTCCCTGCTACCACTTTTGTGTAGTGGGGCTATATGTGCCCTCCTTCTGTCCTCCGGAACCACTCCTGTTTCCAGTGAGCTGTTAAATGACAACAAAACAAGGTATTTGATAAAATTAAACTGCCGAAATTGGAAAAACATATGGGTGTACAGGGCTAGAAATAATTTTTTGTGGATGGCTGTCCAAGGTACAGGTGCAATATTTATTTTGACTGTCCCGCAGAATTTGTACCTGTCCAGCTGATTTTTGTTTACTAATTCTATATTTCTGTTTCCAAATACCAGCTAATAATAAATGTGCCCTCTGGCTGGCACAGTACCCTGAAAGACAGCTTAGTAACTTATGGTACCCACTGTAAGGTGCCCTAAAATGGCTACGAAATATTACCCACTGGCTGGTACATGATTCTGAAAAGAACTTAAGTGTGCTGCCAGTTCACTGCTGTGATAAGGGCTTTTAATTTACTTCACCCTCCTGCTCCATAGTAGCCCCGACAAGGGCGTTTAACTCCCTTCTGCTCTGCCCAGACAAAACAAGCAGCTTCTTCTGCTCCTGCGTAGATTCTCTTACTTAGTAACCCTGGCAAAGGCTTTTTTCTTTAACATAGTTTTCGCTTCCATTGCTGGCGCTGGTGGCAGATATACCTGCCTATCTGGCCCTGCCCGGCTATGGACCATCAAAGGGCCTGGCGTTGGGGGATTTCCCCTTAGTTTCCCCCTTGTGCCCCCTCCCCAAGGAAGCTTGCATGAAGGACTAACCTCTAGGCTGGTGATGTGCTGACACTTGTCTCAGCCAAGTGTCTAACAGCATTCTCCCCCTCCCTACACTACTGTCCTTGCACTGCCACCCATGCATCCACAGTTGGCAGTGTCAGAGCAGTGTGACAGCCTTCTCTCCCAGAGGAAGAGAGCGTCCCCTGGGATGCTCAATCCTCCTCTCCCTAGTTGGCCCCCAATGACCTGTACTCATTCGCGAACCTGGGTCGCTGGCGTCACGAGTGGTAATGCTGATACTGCACCATAGGGCCCATCTGACAAAGGCTTTTACCCAGCCTCCCCATCTCCTGACTCTAGAGCCCTTCCTACCCTGACAGGGGGTCTTATGTGGCTGTCTTAGCCCTTTAAGTTCCCAGGACTCTCGGTAGGATTTTTCGATTGGGGGTCCAGGACTGGCCATGATAAAAAAAGGGGGGGCCACAACCGAAAAGTGGGAGTCCTCGGAAAATTTCTAGGGGTCCCCATTCAAATAAATGGGAGCCGGGCCCCTGGGCCAGCACTGCTTTTACTGTAGTATTCTGCAGAAAGCTCCATTAGTTTCTGTTGGGGCATTTTAATCTACATTATTTTATGTTTCAGAGGGTATACCCAAACAAATTATGTCCACTGCTCAACTAACAAGAGGTTTTTTTAGTTGAGCGGTGGCCCTAATTTGTTATAACTCCCCCTCTGTAACATAAAAAAATATCCTAAAGTGACTCCCGGGGCTTGGTAGCAGAGAGTCTCGGGGACTCTCACGGAAAAAGTCTGAGCATCCCGACACTCAAAATGTGTGTAAAGGATACGGGTGCCCGTGTCCCCAAGAGCCCTGGTTCCTCTCCTAATTTCTAAATATCAAGTCATCCCCTCTCTCTGCCTTGACTGCCTTGAAAAGTGCTTTCATATACTGTTCTCAGGCACTGACAAGGGTATAAAATTAGCCTTACCCAGGCCCCTCTTCGTTAGACAGCCCTGAAAAGGTTTTTTAATCTGCATTGCTAAAACTGCTGCCTGTGAACAAGAGCTAGTCTTGGTCTGCTGCTGCAGGAACAGCACACAAATAATTGAAGTGCAGAAAGCAAAAAGAAGATGGGCAACTGCTCATGCACAATGACAAGGAACACATCTGCAATCGACTCCAACTGTGGCACTGTTTTCATTTCTGCTGCTTGATGAAACCACCGACTACACAGAACAGCCCATCACAGGATGTTGGGTTGAATAGGCATCTCTCAACATAGGACATCACGATGTTGAGACATTCAGTGCCCAAACTTACAGGTGGTAGCATCTCCTGGGTCTTAATGCCCATTAATGCTTTTTCTCTTCAGACAGGCAAAAAAATGAAACCAACTGTCCCTGGTGAAAACTGGGTGTCTGGGACAGGCAGACAGGTGGTTATTTCGACCCCTGTGGGTGTAGTATAATCCCATATCTTTTAGGTGCTGAATTTCTTGTAGTCCAAAATTGCATTTTTATGTAGTTCCATCTTGTTGGAAAATAAGTAAACAAATAGGCAGAGCTTTCAAATTCAGCACTTCAGCAGTATCCTAAGATGGCCACTATGTTGTAACATAATGATGTCATTGGAGCATTGGCACTCCAGAGTGATAATAGTACCAGTATAGTGGCCTGCTATGTAGAGCTGAATTAAAACCTTTAGATTGTGTTTTGGGGGGCAAATCCTTTACTGGCATGTGTGATACCCTTTTCACTCATGCACAGTAAAGGATTTGCCCCCAAAGCTCAATCTAGAAGTTTTAATTCCACTCTACACAGCAAGCCGCTATACTGATGCAATTATCGCTGTGGAGTGCCGTCGCTCCAATTACATCATTATGTTACCACAGAGTGGCCATGTTAGGATACTGCCGAAGCACTGAATTTGAATGCTCTATTTGTTTACTTATTTTCTAACATAATGAAACTATATAAAAATGTGATTTTAGACTGAAAAAAAACTCAGCACCTAAAAGGTAGGGGATTATACTACACTTCTGTGTTTTTCCAATTTTGGCAGTTTCATTTGATCAAATACCTTGTTTAATTGTCTTTTAAATAGAACTATCAGAGGTGCAACCAGTATTTCCTTGAGCTCTCTTAATACCCTTGGGTGCACTCTGTCTGGCCCCATTGCTTTGTCCACCTTCAAATTAACAAGTCCCTTCAGGACTGTCACCTCCAAAAAAAGACTCACTCTAAAACTTTTGTTACTTTTTTGTGGCCCTATCCCATTCTCCTTCCTCTGTGAACACTGAGCAAAGTATTTCCTCAAGATGTCTACTTTTTCCTGGTCCCCCTCCACATAGTCCCCACCTTTTCTTTTAAGTCTTACAGTTCCCTGGTCTTCCTCTTTTCACTTACATACCTGAAAAATGTCTTGTCCCCTTTTGTTACCTCCTGAGCTATTTTTTCCTATGTTTGCGCCTCTGCTCTCCTTACTGCTTTTACTGTTTGCCCTGATACACCTCCCCATCCTCCTCACTCTGTGTTCCTTATACTTTCTAAATGTTACTCCCAGGACACAACTTGGATCTGATTGAAAGCAAATTATAAACAGCATTTGATGAACTTCAAACCTTCTTGGTTTCATCAAAACTAATTTTGAACCCAAAGAAATCTCAAATAATGTACTTTCAAAGAAGACTATGTAATGATCAATCTGATGGGCTTATGAAGATAACAGCATACGATGGCCAAAGTTTAGAACAAGTAGATTGTTACAAATATTTGGGTGTTTATTTTGATTGCTCCTTAAAATGGGACAAACATATAGAATACTTAATAAAAACAATTAACAGACATCTGGGGGCATGTTATAGGATTAGACTCTGTACAACAAAGGAAATTAGAAATCATTTAGTAAATACAACAGTACTTCCATTATTAGATTATGGAGATTTGGTATACATGGGAGCCAATCTAACATCTTTAGGAAGATTAGATATAGCATATAATAAAATGGCACAATATATTACTATGGCCCCAAGAAGGACCCACAGGGAGGACCTTTATAAAGAACTAGCATGATTTCAATTAGGAAATAGAAGGCCTTTGCATGTGCTATTGTGCATGGAAAAATGTTTCTCTGATAAAGTCCCAGGATACGTAAAAGATGGTCTGCAAGTAAGAAAGATAAAATCTAGCTTCCGAGCAGCAAGAGGAATAGAATACTTGCCACCTAAATATAATGTGAAAATAGGAAGAGAACATTTTTTTCATCAAGGCCCAACCCTATGGAATATATTACCAATTGAGATTTGAATTTATATGGTAAAAGAAGGACTAGGCAGATTAAGAACTGGTTTAGTTTAAGGAAGTTAAAGGTATCTTAAAAATAAAGTCAATAAAGTATATTTAATGGGTGGTTAAGTATGAGTATGTGCAATATTGTAGTATTGTCTTCTTTTTTTTCCCCTATATGTAATTCATTGTTGTTTAGTTGAGATGTTAAGGATTTGTTGTAATGTGTTAGTTTTTATTTATTCAGTATTGAATATTTGTATTGTAATATGTTTGTTCTTAGTTATATGTGTTAGAACTTTATTGTTATGTATGTTATTTTAAAGGATCTCGCTGGAAATGAGTTTCGACTCAGTCGAGTAACCAATTCATTATTTATAATGAATAAAACTTTTTACTACTACTACTCCTTTGGCTTTTACCTTTTCAGCCATCTCTTTTGAGAACCATAGCAGTCTCGTTTTCCTCTTGCTTTTGCTCACTTGTTTGACGCAGAGATTTGTTGCCTTTACTGTCTTCCCTTTTATCTTCACCCATTGTTCCTCCATCCCACTCAGGTCATCTCCCCACTAAGTAATAGGGTTGGGCGGACCCAAAAAAGTCCTGATCCTTCTTATCAGGATTAGGGTCCAGGCCAAAGTCCTGATAAATTCTAATTAATCCTGATTTAAATCAGAACCTTTTGTAAAATGTGTTGAAATTCAAACATTTGCAAAGTTTGTTAGGATATGCGGAAAACATTGTGCCATCAGATACAAAAATTGTGTAGGCCTCATATGGACTTACTTGAGTACTGATTTATTTTTCTGAAAAACTGTGATCTTTCTGCTCTTCCAAGTAGTCCTCTTTGAGGTCACTGCGGAATGTATATGCTGTCTCCGGGTCATAGGTGTAATCAGTCAATGGAAGGTTTATTTTTAAGAATGTTAACTTCTCAACATTTTCTGGTAGTAGCCTAGATCGTGTATCTGTTACCACATTTCCTGCACAGCTCAGAAAATACACTGGTTGGGGGACAGACTATGTACTTCAAGGCTATCTGCACAAGTGTAGGCCATACAGACTCCTTGCTTTGCTAGTACTTAATGGGATCTTCATTCCATTCAGTACCTTTTTCTGCTAAATAACAGTCAACCATGGCCTGGGCAGAAGCAGTGAGAAATGGAGAAGGAAGGGCTGATTTTTCAAGGACAACAGCTTCCAAGTGACCCCAAAGATGACTGCTGGGGGGTAGAACGAATGGCAGCAGCTGTTTTGTAGCCTGACTGAGAAGAGAGAGCTGTGAAGGTGCAGGAGGAATGGATGAGGGGGCTGCATCTGTTGTCATAGTATTTTTCAAAAGCAAATCTACTTCTTGAATGATTTTCTCTCTGCAGTTTTAGAGCACATTTGGGTCATACTGTGAGGGGTGTTTCGTCTTGTACCATGGGTCTAGTAATGTTGCAATAATGTAATGTTCTGCTGTGAGCATTTCACCAAGTTTCTCATCATCTCTAACTTTTTTAATCATTCTATGTCTTTTTTTTTTCTGGGTGGTAAGTCCCTTTCAGTTGCATTAGACTCTCCCATCTGAAACTGGCTTTTTGTACCTTCCAGCTCATCCCTGATTGCATTCCGCTGAAATCTAAGAATCTTGATCAATGGGATTATTTGTCTGATTGTGGCACTGTTGGAACTCACTTCCTTAGTAATTTCCTCAAAGGGTTGCAGTACCTTGATGAGAAGCTCTAAAACAGCCCACTGCTGAGGAGTAATGTACACATCAGCATCCCCTATGCTGTTCTCTAGTGTATACTGTCGTACAACTTTTTTTTGCTCCAGCAATCTTTGGAACATGTAAAAGGTAGTGGTCCACTTCTTGCAACATCCTGGATGAGTGTATTAGGAAGCAGTCTGTGCTCTTCTTGTATGGCCCGAAGGTGTTGGCGTGCTTTGCAGGTGTGGCTGAAATGTGTGCATATTCTTTTTGCCACATGTGTGAGAGCCTTTATATCTCTGTCCTCTTCCATAAATGCATGCACAATCAAATTTAGGCAGTGTGCAAAACATCGAATGTGGACAAAGCCCCCATCAGACAATGCTTTCTTTATGTTTGAACCATTGTCAGCCACAGTAAAACCTACAGAAAGCCCTTGTGATGTAAGTCAGTACTGTATCTCTCTATTGAGCTCATCCAGGATGTTGGAAGATGTGTGATCCTGCAGGATATACTGGATGCATAGGGAGGCCAGTTTCAGAGGGGAATTGTCAGTGTCACTACAAGGAGAAAACAATACCCAATGCGCAGTCAGTGACATAAATGGTTCTGGCTGGCAGCTTGTCCATATGTCAGTAGTCAGATGGGCAACCCCAGCAACTGCATCTTTTAAAGCATTTTTCAGTTTAGCACTTACTAAATTATACATCTGCAGTATTGCAACAGTCGAGAAATATTTCCTGGATGGAATGTTGTATCATGGTGACAGGTGATTCAAAAGCCTTTTGAATCCTGCATGCTCCACAATTCTGTAATGCTGTAAGTCCAGTGCTGTCATCTCTGAAATTAGTTTTGTTATAGCAATTGCCTCAGGATGACTATGCTGGTACTTAGCTTTACATTCAGTTGTGTCTGAAATCATGAGCTGTCTTCTAGCAGTTGAAGTTCTCAGATGACAGCATTAAGAGTGCTGGATGATGAGAAGGGCAAAAGGGGACTGTCTGTAGTACTTATTCTAGAAGAAAACTGAGGAGTTGACAGTACAACTGAAGCAGCAGGGCTGCTGCTGCTATCACTTGATATAACAGGTGCAGCAGGTGTAGTCTGACTAAACTCGGCCTGCATGTTGTCTTCTTTCTCTGTGACCAAAAAATCACGCATGAGACGTAATGGGTAACATCTTTCTAAATGTCTTTTTAATGCTGAGTTACCCAAAGCACCTTTTTTGCTCCCTCTGCTGATGGTCTTTTTACATACTGTATAGAACAAACTGCTCGTAACTCATTATTGGCAACCAGAGAAAAGTAAGCCCACACATAAGATGTCACCTTTTTTGTTTTATTACCGGGCATACTATACTGTCCTCCTTTGTCACTTGCATTGTATTGTCCTTTCTCAACACTGGGAAGCTGCTCTTCATGGTCTTTTTCTGTTTCACCATAATCGTCATCCAACAGCTCCTCCAGGCCACTAACAGAACCTAAATCTGAATGCACTGCCCCCTCATCTGGTTTCTCCTGCACCAGCTCCACACTGTTCATGCCCAAACTGCCCATCTCATCATCCAAGTCCAAATCATCACATTCATCCTGCATCTGTGCAGCTGCCACCTCTACCTCATTCTGGCTTTCCATTTGTTTCTGCTTTTCTCCCTCCTTGTGTACATCCTCCATTTCATAATCATTACTCTCATCAGAGCTAGATTTCTCCCCCTCTGTTTCATTTAAATATGTGCTGGTACTATGGTACACATAGGTACCATATCTTGACTTGCCACTCCTCGTGGTGCCAACTAATATACTAACATATTAATTGCCAGCAGATTAGGCCTTACGGTCTATCGAGTCTGCTCGAACCTCAGATCCCTAGTTGGGTGCCAAGGCCCTCCCGTGTTCCAGAAACCCTATCATCCATCCCCACCCCCTGGGCCAGGCCATCATTGATACATCTGCTTTCTGTGTCTGTCCACCCTCTCTTGAAGCCCTCCACTGTGGATCTCTGAACCAGCTCGCCAGGCAGCACATTCCAAGGGTCCACCACCCTCTCAGTGAAAAATCTCCTCCTCTTTTCCCCTCACCCTTCCACCTTCAAACCATGCCCTCTGGTGATGCCTCCCTGCTTTAGTCTAAAGATCCCCTCCATGTTTACCCTGTTTAGTCCCTTGAGGTACTTGAAGACCTCAATCATGTCCCCCCGTCTCTCCTCTCCTCCAATGAAAACAGGCAGAGCTCCTCAAGTCTGTCCTCATACGTCAAATCCCCTAGTCCTGGTATCATCTTAGTTGCCCTCCTCTGTACGCTCTCCAGGAGTTGTATGTCCCTCTTCAAGTGTAGTCTCCAGTACTGTACACAGTACTCAAAGTGTGGTCTAACCAGTCCATTGTACAGCGGCAGAATCACTTCCCTGCTCCTAGAGGTGATCCCCCTTACGATGCATCCCAACATCCTGTTTGCCTTGCTAGCTGCTCTCCTGCATTGCTCAGAGTTATTCATACATGCATCCACTATGACCCCTAGGTCTTTTTCCCCTGTTGAGGCCTCCAGCGCTCCCTTCCAGGGTGTACCTGTGTTTAGGTTTCCCACCCAAGATGTAACACCTTGCACTTGGTGATATTGAAATTTAATTTCCGTGTGTGAGCCCAGCTTTCCAGGGTGTCCAGGTCCCTTGCAGTGCCAACCTCCCTCTTCCCCTCAACTACTGCTCCCGTCTTGGAGTCATCAGCGAAGAGACTCATTTCACACCTACACCCTCCTGATGTCCGATATGTTTGCATTAAACAGGATCGGACCCAGGATAAACCCTGTGGTACCCCACTACCGACCTCTCTAGGGTTCGAGAGCTCCCCACCAACCACTACTCTCTGAGTGACGTCCAGCTAGCCAGTTTTCAATCCATCTGACCATCAAGGGCCTACTCCCAACCCCGTCAGTTTCTCCACCAGACCATTGTGGGGGACAGAGTCAAACGCCTTGTTGAAGTCCAAGAATAATACATCCACAGGCTTTCCCCTGTCCAGTTCTGATGTTACCCATTCATAGAACTCCACAAGATTGGTTTGACATGATCTACCTGGCACAAACCCATGTTGCCGACTATCCAGACCTCCCACCTCCTCCAAGTGCACCCCTAATCGTTCCTTTAGTATACTCTCCATTAATTTTCCCACCACCGAGGTCAAACTGATAGGTCTGTAGTTACCTGGTACTTCCCTCGACCCCCCTTTTGGATTGGTACCACATGTGCCTCTCGCCAATCCCTAGGTATTCTCCCTGTCTCAAACGACCTGTTGAAGAGCTCCGCCAGGGGTGCAGCCAGTATGTCCGCCAATTCCCATAGTACTCTCGGATGAATGCCATCCGGCCCAGGAGATTTATCTTTCTTTAGGGCCTTGAGGGCTAACCACACCCTTTTGGTGGAGATAGCATCATCTGTTACCTCCACCTTACTGGCCTTTTTATCCTTATCCTGATGTGACACCCCTTGAGTACCTCTCCTTCCCTCTTGCTCCATTTCTGTTGCTCCCCTACTCCTTTAGTTTTAATTAAGGTAGTTTTGACCTTTCCTGTCTGTTTGGAGAGCATTGTAGAAGAACCACTACTGCTACCGGATGAAGTACCAGCAACTGGTCTTTTACCAGTCAGACTGAGCAGTGTTGTTAGTGCCATATGTTTCCCAATGCTTTTCCCCATTTTGTCCTCCGTCTCGCCCTGTCTGGTGCACATTTCCAGTTTTTTTTTGTTATACACAGAAGTGCTCTTTCCAGTATCTGTTTTCTTTTTGTTTAGTCCTGTCAGTTGTTCCCAAGCCCACTGGTACAGGCTCGGCCTCACAGCCACACTCCCCCTTCCACCACAATAGCTAGTTTTTTTTTTTTTTATCACAAGGAAATATGTCTCAACTGTTGCAATACCTCAGATGTATGTGTAATCCTCTCTGTTGTTCCCAAGTTTCTCAGCCCACTGGTACAGGCTCAGTCTCACAGCCACACTTCCCCTTCCACCACAAAAGCTAGGTTAAATTTTATTAAATGGCACTCAGAAATGTTTTTTCCTGTGTATATTTTTATTTAGTCCAGTCAGTTGTTCCCAGGTTCCTCAGCTTACTGGTACAGGCTCAGCCTCACAGCCACATTCCCCCTTCCACCACAGAAGCTAGGTTAATTTTTTTTTTTTAAACGGCACACAGAAATGTTTTTTTCCTGTAGATATTTTCTTTTTATTTAGTCCTCTCAGTTGTTCCCAAGTTCCTCAGTCCACTAGTACAGGCTCGTCATCACAGCCACACTCCCCCAACCACTCTACTTTGTTGTTTTAGGCAAGAAAAGACAAGAGTAATCCAGATTCCAGAACTAGAAGACGGAGAGAAAACAAGTCCATACTCTCTGATCCTTAGCTTCACAGAATGGTGCCTGTGCCGTGCTACAGAGTCAGCTACAGAGCTTCCTTCCAGCTCCACCCACCTACGGCGCCAGCCAATAGCCAGGACTGACAGGCAGTCTCCATTCAGCTATAGCCTGCCTGGCCTGTCAGTCTGGATGGATAGGCCAGTCGCGTTCTTCTCTGTCACTCTTGCAGGGCTCCAGGATGAAATCAGTGTGTTCGTTCATGAGCCACCTGCTACTTGACCCACTCGCACTCCCTTCTCCTGACTCCTCCTCACAGCCCACTGAACATTCCATGCCTGCCGGCCGACACCCACATGACCTATGGTTTGCCATCAAGTGACTGCCAGCCGGCTGGGCTCCAGATGATCAGCACCGTCCAGCTGCCTTAGGCTGAAATGCAGTGCAGAAGGTAAACAGCAAAAAAAAAATTTTTTTTTTTTTACATTGCGGCCGATGGACCCAGACTCGGTACAAATTGTACCTTGGCCCTTATTTATCTGGGTCCATTGGATCGGGGAGGGAGTTCTAATTTACCGCGGGTCGGTCCGCGCATCTCTACTAGGTAATACCAGATGCATTCACCCATCTTTTTAAAAAAATGCCCTCCTGAAGTCCAGGACTCTCGCCTGTGTGTGGTTTGATTCCGCAGCTGTCCTTATGGTGAACCAAACCATACGATGATCACTGGTCCCCAAGTGGTCTCCCACCTTGATGTCTGCAACACTGTCCCCATTAGCGAGTACCAGCTCCAGTATTGTCCCATCATGAGTGGGTTCACAGACCAATAGAATGCCCAGTGCCGAGAGTCCAGGATGTCCCTGCTTCTAGCTGAAGCCGCTGCTGGAAGGCTGTAATCCACATCTGGCAGGCTGAAGTCCCCCACCAGCAGCACCTCCGCCTTTTCTTCAGTCTTGACAGTGGCTTCCACCATTACCCTATCTAATTCCTCCCCCTGTACTGGAGGTCTGTAGATCACTCCAGTACTAATAGTGGCTTCATTCTCCATCTCCAGGATGACCCACAGTACCTCTGCCTCCCCTGTATTCCCTGTATCTCCATTGATTTTTATGTTTTCTCTTACATAAAGCACAACACCCCCTCCTTTCCTTCCCACCCAGTCCTTCCTGAACGGTATGGTCATGTCACAGTCATAGTTTTCAGTGCACCACGACTCAGGAATAGCCACAGTATCCAGGCTGGCTCTGCCATGATGGCTTCTAGGTCCAGAATCTTATTTCCTAGACTTCTAGCATTCGCACACATGGCCTTCCAGATTTTGTTTCCACTCTGCTTGTTTTCCCCTTTTTCTCCTTTTTGCCCTCCCTCCTTCCCACCTGTCTTTGTAATGCTCCTGTTCAATTCCCCCTTTATCTCTACCAGTCTGATTCCTTATTAATTTGCACTCTGGGGGATTCCTGTCCCCTCAGGGTCTCCTTACTCTCTACTTCAGCCTGTGGGGGGAGGGGCACTTTCTGACTCCCTGATTCCTTCCACCATCCTCCTTGGCTAGTTTAAATGGTCACAGAAGTAATATTTAAACTGTTCGCTGAGGGCTGTGGTTCCCCCTCTCGGATGGATGCAGGCCATCCTCCCCAGTATAGGCAGTTATCCTGACAGGTGGTTCCCCAGTCCCCAGTGTAGCTGAACCCTTCCTCTGTGCACCATTCATTCAGCCATGAGCTGAAGCTCCTGGTGCGGAGATACCTTTCTTGTCCCCTGTCATAGACAGACAGCACCTCAGTGAAAGCCACTGAGTGAGCTATCCAAGTACCTTCCCTAGCTCCCTAAACTCCCACTCCATCATCCCAGCCTCATCCCTAGCCAGGTCATTAGTTCCCGGATAGACAGTGATATCCAGCTCTTCCTCCTGTCCTGCTCCCCTAGCGATCCTCAGGATCTGCTTCCCATCCCTCTGGGCCGTGGCATCGGGTAGGCACCTAAGCTGCCCCCCCTCCTCTTTTCCATTCCCAAATCTAACCCCCTGGGGAAAGTTTGATCACCCTAAGCGATACCTGGCTATATAAAATGCAACACATGCTTTGAATTTTCCTGCACTACTCATGTTGCTATGGGAAGGTGTATTTACACCAGTCTGAGGATGTGAATGAAGGCCACAGGTTTTTGCCCCAACAATGTGTCACCACTGATAAGTAGGGTTACCACCTGTCCCGATTTTCGCAGGACAGTCCTGATTTGGGCATCTGTGTCCTGCAAAAAATCATGAAAAATACCAGATGTCCTGATATTATAGCAGAAAAAAAAATCTTCTGACTTCTCCTAAATGTTGCAAAAAAACTATAATACCTTAACTAAAATACCTGAAAATAAGAAACAATAGACATAATCAAAAAACTATAACACTCTGTCTTAATTCTGATTATATAGAGGAAACAAGTCTGTTGTATTGGTGGAAGTTACATATTGTCCTGCGAAAACTCATTATTTTAGCAAGAAATGTCCCACTATGGGCCTCTTAAAGGGTGGTAACCCTATTGATAAGGAGTCGCAGGTGTAAGATGAAGGGGTTTCTATGAGACCTCTAAATTGACTGTGCCCCTGTTGTTTGTTTTAGTGTTTTAAGCAGAGAATCTGAATTACAGTAACTAGGAGATGCCACCTTGTGGCATAGTTGAGATAAGTACTTTTGCCTTTAGTAATGCTTATGCTGTAGTGAGCATACTCCCCAGAGCCAGATAGAATCAGGGAATTGACTGCATAGCTTCACATGTGTAGCTGATCAATATTTCCCCTTTTGCCTTCCCTGCACTTCATCTAGTAGTACATTCATGACTTAGAGTCAAATTTTTGGATTAAATCCATAGGAAGCAGCTGGACTCATAATGATTGTGTTTGGGAAACATTCATTTGGACAGCACTTCTACCCTCAGCTGTCTAACAGGCTGTCCTCCATTCATGCTCATTGGTCCAGGAGGCTAGGCTATGTTCTTTTCAAACTACAGTATATATCATCAGGTGGCCCTCCATGTATTGGATCATAGTGCAAGAGCCAGAGCATAACGGCATTATATCTAGTGGTGGCTGTTGACAGGAGATGCTTCATCCCAGATGTAAAGTGCTTGTATTGTAAATTGTCTTTTCCCCCATAAAGGTGTTTATACTCCTGCAGTCTGGGCTAATCAGCCTTGTTCCCACCTCCCTCAGCCAGCTACCGTCTCCTCCAGGACTCACCTCAGTCGTGCAGTTCCCCCCATTAATTCCCCCTCATGGCAGGATCAGAGGGCCACTCCCCAGTACAAGTAATCCAGAGCAAACCAAGGCAAGCTGGCAGTACAGACCCAGGGATGAGCAGGCAAGACATCATTAAGCCCCTGATGCTCCTTTTTTGTGGTTTTCTCACCGCCCCTGCCACAGGACTTCAGGCTTGTGCATGGAGGTGCACACGCAGTAGATTCCTGTAACCCCCTCCCTTTGTGCTACCAGTGCTGTACTACCCCCAGGCCTCCATCTGGTAGCAGTCTAAGGCCGGGCCAACACTACCCCCTCCGGGGGAGAGGAGAGCGGTTCCTTGGATGGTCAGTCCACTCCCACCCTGACCAACCCCCTGTGACGTGAGCCCATTCCTGTACCTGGGTTGCCGGTGTGGCAGGAGGTAAGGCACTAGCACCTCAGCCCTCCAAACCACTGGGCCGGCTTATATCGGCTTATATTGTAAACTTTATAGTCTAAAGTTTACTGATTAATTATTTCGGTGTTTAAAAAATTTATATTGTAGTGCTGGAGAAGGAGATGTCTGTGGCCCTGAAAGCTTGTGTACTATATCCTCTTTGTACAAGACATACAGTATGTTGGTCTAGTGAAAGATATCAAACTATCCAGTGACTCCTGCTTTTCAAGGACTAGTACGGCTACAGTCTTTTTTTTCACTATTGTAATGTAGAAATGTTAACAGTGTGGTGAAGGTGAGGTACTATTTCTGCCCACTGAGGGTGTCCTTTAATGTTCGTTATGTGTTCTGCGGAGTGACAAGTCGTCACCAACTATGCCCTGAGGGAGGTCCCAGGTAGGGCCTTTCCATCTGTGTTCAGGTAGAGGAACCTGATTTGCAGTTAAAGAAGTAGCTGCTACGAGCATAATTTCAGGTTCCATAGAAAAATACTATCTGGAGTAACCTAATAAAATGGTTTCAGTAAAGGGGGGCTGAAATAAAACAGTCAAGAACTAAAGCAACCATCTTCAGGGAGGTCCTCTGTAGATGTCAATGCTGCCGTCCGTGCACCAGGATTGCAGCACTGACAGACAGACTAGCTATGATGAAGGCTGAACTCAAACTTCTACATAAAAGTGGTATGGAAGCAATGGAAATGGACATCTTGGGGAATTCAGGAAAACTAGAAACCCTGTGGATGCTAGGAGCCACAGCTAATGGGAAATCAATCAGGACCAGGGTGATCTACAGATCACCAAGTCAGGACCAAGGGGTGGGTTAAGGAAGTGGCTGAAGCAATAAGGAAGACGACCGGTTTAGGGAAGGTTTTAGTAGTAGGGGACTTTAATATGCTGGATCTGGACTGGAAAGTTCTGACTGTAGCAAGTAGTAGGAACCAGCTCCTAGTGGATGCATGTCAGGAAGTGTTCTAGTTCAGTTAGTGCAGGGACTGACAAGGGAAAATGCTCTGCTGGATCTGGTGCTCACCAAAAGTGAGAAGATCCAAAATGTGGCAATCCAGGAACAGCTAGCTTCCAGTGACCACAGGACAGTGAGGTTGAAGGTACAGGCAGGGATCACCAATGGGGCAGCTACAGTAAGGGTGAAGGATTTTAGAAAGGGGGATTTTGACAGGATGAGGGAATTAGAAAAAAGGGGGAGAGAAAAAGACAGACAGAAGGGGTAGAGGAAAAAATGGGAAGAATTTAAGAGCGGAATGCTAGAGGTAGCAGAAAGTCCAGCAGGGAGGTTAACAAAGAGAAACATGTCAAGAAAGACAGTGTGATTCATAAGTGAAGTAAATACAACAGTAAGAGCCAAAAGGAGAGCTTTCATGAAATATAAGGAAAGCAAAAAGGGAGAAGATAGGCAGCAGCAATGGCAGCCAGCAGGAAAGTCGGGGAGGCCAAGGCAGAGACAGAACTCCCACTTGTGATGAGTTGACGCATAGGAAAAAGGGATTTTTCAGTTTAATCCAAGAAAAGCCTAAGGTTAAAGAGCAAATAGTGAGACTTAACTCACTTGCATCCGGTGGCCATTTTGGGTCAGATCCAGCAATGGATGGTTCCGACGCCATATGGCGTCTGTGGGAACAAAGTTAAGGGAGAGGAAAGATTGGGGGGGCATGAAGGGAAAACGGAGACACAAAACACATACTGTTGTGCAGTACATACTAAAGAGAAGGATGGTACACTGCAGGAATGTGGGGTGAGGAAGGTTAAGGAGGTGGCAAGTGCCTAAGCAGCATGGGCAGAACAACCTGGGAAAAGGTGTTAGAATTGCTGATAGTGTTATAAGTAGATAAAATCTACTGGACCTGGCAACTTACACCCAAAGATGCTTAAGGAGACTGCAAAAGTAATAGAAGAGCCACTTGCAGACATATTCAACTGTTCTCTGGCCACAGAGGTGATCCTTACGGACTGGAGGACAGCAGATGTGGTCCCTCTGCACAAGAGTGGAAGGAACTGTGAGTCAGAGAACTACATACCAGTCAGCCTGATGTTTATAGTCGGAAAGATTATGGAGTCTCTACTGAGGGAGGAACTACTGCTCTTCCTAGAGGGAAATGAGCTGCAGGATCCCAGTCATCATGGGTTCATAATGGGGAGGTCTTGTTAGATGAAACTAATTGACTTCTTCAACTGGGTGGCTAGAGTGGCCAATAAGGGACAGACATGTGATACAGTGTACTTAGATTTCAGCAGTCTCCAAGAGACTGGTCAAGAAACTGATGGTCTTGGGGCTAGAGGAAAAATTGGCGATATGGGTGGAAAAATGGCTGAGGGGGACACAAAAGGTTGTGGTAAATGGGGAGTTCTCAGAGGTAAGGGAAGTATGAAGTGGAGTATTGCAGGGATCTTTGCTGGGCCCTGTACTTTTCAAAGTGCTCATAAGGGAAGGCATAAAGGGCAAGTTCTGTTTCTTCGCAGACTACACAAAGATCTGCAAAAGGGTTGACACAGCTGACATGGAGGAAGGAATAAGGGAACTCGAGGAGGATCTGGGCAGGTTGAGTGGTGATCAAAACTTGGCAGCTGCACTTCAACACAAAAATAATTTAAAGTGAAGCACATTTTGAAAAGGAACCCAACCCAGGGGTGCAGTATGAAATGGTGGTTGGGATGCTGTGCAGGAAGCTCTATGGAGGAAAGGGACCTAGGGGCCATGATATTGGAGAGTCTAAAAACCACAGCACACTATAAACAGAGCTTTAGGGTAAGGCAAACAGGATGAAGGGATGCATAAGGAGGGAGATAAGTAGCAGAAGTCAGGAGGTGATCCTCAAGTTATACAGGTCATTGGTGAGACCACATCTAGAGAACTGCACAAGGTTCTGGACTCTACACTTGAAGAAGTAGTGGAAGCAGTACAGAGCAGGGCAAGCAAGATAGTTCATGGACTACTGCGCAACACATATGAGGAGAGGCTGCAGTACTTGAAAATTGTGCACCCTTGAAAAAAGAAGGGAAAAATGGTGACATGATTGACTTACTGAAACTTGCTGGAGGAGATTCAAAAGGGACATCATCAAGCACGTTTTTCACTGAAAGAGTGGTGGACAAATTCAACAAGCCACCGGAGGAAGTGGTATGGGCCAAATCAAAGAGCAGCTTCAGAGAAACAAAGTGGAGGCATTGCATTTCAGGGCAACCAAGATGGTCCAGGGATCAGGGATAAGTCATAAGACGAGGCTGCTGAAAGGGGTGACATAATAGAAACATATTGTACAATTACCTGCACAGAATAAATAGGGTGGGTGCCAAGGAACGTTTCTCCTTGAGCTCAAATACATGGATTGGTGGGGGAGAACTCACCTAAACTTGTAGGGGGGAGATTCAAGAAGGACATCCACAAATAATTTTTCACAGAAGGAGTAGTGGTCAAGTGGAACAAGCTACCAGAAGAAGTGGTACAGGACAAATCAGTAAACAGTTTCAAGCAGAGATGGGACTTGCATCTGGACTTGGGAGAGGGGGTGGAGTGTGAAATTAGGGAGTCGGATGGACACTTGGGCCAGGGAAGAGTAGCTGGTAGGATGGGGCAGACTGGATGGGTTGCTGGGCCTTTTACTGCCATCACTAGCTATTTATATAATGCATTCTCAGGAGCAGGGCCGAGTGGATCTTGGTGCAGGAGGCAAATGCTCCTCTTCCTCAAAGGACACCAAAGGTCCAGGCTGAGGTTGGGAGAGTGGTTGCCAGGGGGAGGGGAAAGAGGGGTTCCCTTGGGGGGTGTGGGTCCCAGGAGATGACAGTGGCATATTATTTTTCTCCTTGATTGACTTGTCGTATAGGGTCACCCACTGAGGTTGCTGGAACCTGTTGCCCCTTTAATAACCAGATCTGCACCTAGGGTGACACCTAATATGAATTTGAATTCCAGGGTCAAGGTAAGGCTAGAAAGTTACTTGTAATAGTTGACACCATCATCAAGGTGATAGAAGTTGTAGTGTGTTTAGGGAACCAGGGTAGTAGAATGATCAGATGCCTTCCGGGTGCATTGGCAGGGAAGACTACAGGAAGGATTGGGAAGATTATCAGAGGAATGTGGGGAGGGGGGCTCAGTGTCATTATCCACTTGGGGACAAATGACCTGGCAGGTAGAGCCTTCAGGGAGATGAAGTATAGTTTTAGGTAGCTGGTGGGAGGTTGTTACTGTCAGAATCTTCATTAGCTTTTTCTGAAGTCCTGCCATTGTGGCTCAACGGTGAGGGTTGGCTATTCTATAAAACTTGCTTCAACTCTTGACCAAAGGAGTGGTGGAGGGAAGAGAAGGTTTGGGTTTGTGAGTACTGGGGACAGTTCTGGTGGGACAAAAGACTGAATATGTGGAATGGCCTTCACTTCTCTCTAGAAGAAACTAAGGCTCCAACAAAAAAGCCTCATGCTTTTATCACTGGCTGTTTACATTGATAAGGGTGAGGTTGTAGCCAGGAAGAACAAGGGCACAAAAAAAGGGATCAAGTGAGCCTCCCTTGATACTGACAAGAATTAGACAGGGTGTAAGCAAACATAACAGAATAAGCACCACTGAGGGGGAAAAAAGTAGAGTGGGGGGGCAGAGAAATGGGGGAAAATACCTCAGAAGGAGAAGCTACTGCAGGAGGGCAGGGATATAGAAGCACTAATCGGTGTGCTGTCATTGGAGGACAAAGGACAGGCAGTACTCCAAATGACCAGGTAGGGGGAGAAGAGGAAGAGTGGAGGAGAGCAGGGTAGACTAAAAAGACATCTGTAGAGTGGTATGTTAGTGCCAGAAGCCTGGGTAATAAAGTATATAGTCTGCAAGCATTAGTGGCTGAGGTCCAGTTGGACCTGGTAAGTAAACATGACGGAAACCAGGGCAAGGCAGCACCATGACTGGGTTGTAGCAGTCTCAGGCTACACCCTTCACAGGCAGGAGAGAACAGAGGTAGGGAATGGGGTAGTCCTTTAAGTCAAGAAAGGCATTAAAGCTACAAAAGGCAGAGCCCTGAAAGGGATTACCACCATAGAGACATTATGTATACAGTTGGCAGCAGGAAGAGAAAGGGCCATCAGGATGAGATGTTTAACAAGATCAAATCAAAATGAGGCAGAGGTACTAGGTGAAGAGATCAGAAAAGTAGCTCACTTGGTGAAATGGTGCTAGTGGAGGACTTCAACATGCAGATGTTGCCTTGAGTGTCCCAATAGCAGCACATTCTTGAAGCCAGGATTTAGTGGAGGCATTCTAGGATGGTTTCTGGATACAAAGTTTTGGAAAGCATACACAAAAGGGTCAGTCCTAGACTTGTCCTTTACAGACAGGGTGTGAAATGATTGGGAGGGGTATTGTCTAATGGGGGGTTATTGTAAAGGAACCACTTGAGAACAGTGACCAACAGCAGTGTGGTTCAGCATCACACTAGGGCACCCAACTCCAGCACTAAGTATTTGATTTTAGGAGGTAATTATGAAGGACATACTAAAGGAATAATGCCTGACAGGGTGGGTGTTATGCTGGGATAACATCCGCCTCGGGTGGTTGGGCCCGAGGCCATTGGCCGAGGGCGTCCAACACCCGAGAAGGGATGTTATCCCAGCATAACACCCACCCTGGAGGGCATTATTCCTATTATACAATGACTCGGGAGTCAGAGAAGAAAGAAAAAGATGAAAACGTTTATTTAAAAGTATATTTTTTAGTGTTTTTTGTGAAGCGTAGGTTTACTTTTTTAAGAAATAGATCCTGTTTCTTCTTTTGGCCAGCAGGTGGAGCTCCTGTATGGTAACTGTGGTTCTACACTGGTAAGTCCTTACAAAAACATTTTGGTGTTGGCTCCTGTCTTTCGTGCCAGCTGAAACTCAAATGATTCTCTGCTCACCCCCCCCCCCCAACATACCTGTGTGTTTTTATTTGATTTGACCTGTATCGGCCTTTGTTTCTGTTCTGTGGTCAGTTGTGTTGACGGCAGTATTTACTTCCTGGTTCCCCTACTGACACTCCGTTGACTCTTTTCTTTTGGGGTTGCCACCAAGCTAAGAACAGAGCGCTGCTGATCCACGCGCACAGTTGCCGACCGGATTTTTAATTTCATTTCAGTTTTATTTTCTTCCGGTAGTTTTGTGGCATTTATGATGTGTACCGGGAGAAACCTAAGGACAACATCGAAAGTGTTAGGTGCGAGGGAGGTAAGGGTTCTGGCCGCGCCTGTTAGTTTGAGAAGCCGCTGTGAAAAAAAAAAAAAAACTTGCTTTGTTTTAACGGTTTAAAGTTTAAATTGTAGCGAGTGAAGGGAGTTGTGCTGCATTTATGAGAAGCTCGCTGCTGACTATGGGTCAGATTATAAAAGTCGCTAGTAGCATGGAATCAGTAGAGTGCACTGATTTTTTTAAGTGGTTTGGTCATTTTCTGTACTGGGACTACAGCCGGGATGTTATGCTGGGATACCATCCCGGGTCCAGTCTCAGTTTGACCAATCAGGAACCAGGATTCTTTCCTGCCATTGTATAATATGGGGTAAATTAGAATGGGTGGAACTATTGGAAGGGGTAGAAAACAAATAGGGTGTAGTATAGAAAGTGTTGGTAGAGGTCACTAACCTCTGCATAAGGAATGTGGGAAAGAACAGGAAGAAACAAAAGCCTATTTAATACACAGGGGAAGTAGGTAAGGCATTTAAGGAGATAAGGAAGGCATTCAAATGGTATAAAACCAGCCACTCAGATGATGACAGGGAGTACTACTTGAACAACCTTAAAGAGGTCAATAGGGATGGCCCAGTACAGCGGTAGTGCTACCGCTTGTGACACTGGCGACCCAAGTTCGGGAACAAGCCCGGGGAGCTGGAGGGTTGGCCGGGGGGAGGAGGATCAAGTGCCCGAGGAGCGCTCTCCCCCTCTGTGGAGGGAGGGATGCTGCTTCCACCGCGCCGCCACTGCCTGGGTGCACACAGGTGGAGGTGCAGTGGAGAGTGCCATGCGGGGGGGGGGAGGATGTCGACTGGGGTCCAGAGTGGCATCATTTCTCAGTGTGCACATGCCTCCATGGACCTCCTTGGATGCCAGTGTTCACGGAGATACTGGGAGAAAAATGGAAAATGGCCCTGCAGTTTCTCCTGGCGACGCAGTATGGTCCTAGGTCGGTTAGAAGGCTCGACACACATGGAGTAACTGGGGCGGCAACTCGACCTCCCGACACATATGGAGTAACTGGGGAGGCAGCTGGACCTCCTGCTTCCCTGCCCAGGGGGTGATCCGTGGCAGGATGGGGGCTGAAGACCAAGTCTGGGGCTTAGGCTGGCCCCTGCCGCAGGAGTCCCTGAGGAGAGGAGGACTGCGGAGAGAAAGGGGGTGTGAGCATAAAAAAAATAAAAAGAGGTCAACAGGAAGATGAGAAAGGTAGTGGCAGAGACCGAGCTTAGAATTGCAGAGAGGGTGAAAAGAGACAAGGATTTTTTCCCATACATTAGGGAGAAGCAGAAAAATAAGAATTGGATTGTTGGGCTAAAAAGGAGAGGACGGTGATGAGGACAAAGGTGACATAGCTGAATGAATATTTCTGTTCAGCTTTATGGTAGAGGAGATGGGACTGCTTCCACGTTGTGGGATTAGACTCTGGCAGACGGTGATCTGGGGATGGATATGGGAATAATTGAGATGGAAAGTGTTATGAAAGGGTTGGGGGCTCTAAAAGTAGATAAATCAATTCCTGAGGAGCATATGGTCTTCACTATATAACTTAATTGATGAATACAGTCCATTCCTCTATCAGTAGCTTCTGGTTCCTTTCTTGTGTAATGTTTATTTTTTCTGCTATTATATCATTTTGAAATCTCAATAAAAATATAAACTACAGATGATCTGCACCCAAGGGTGCTGAAAGAGATGGTGCAAGTGTTTGTGACATTACTAGGGAATCTCTTCAGCTGCGCTTTAGAGATGGGGGAGGTACCAAATGACTGGAGAGTGGTCAATGTGGTACTGCTCCGTAAGAGTGGAAGTATTGTAAGGATGACCCAGGTAACTGTTGGCTTTTCAGTCAGACTTTAATAGCGGGCAGATTACTGGAAATAATTATCAGGGAAAGGCTGGTGGAGTTCTTGAAGCAAGTAGGTCCCAGGACAGTAGACAGCATGGGTTTGTGGGGAAGTTCTTGCCAATTGAGCCCGATTGTTTTTTTCAATAGTGTGGCAAGAGAGCCAGAGATAGAGAAGGGCAGGAGATATATTGTACCTGGAATTCAGTAAGGTGTTTGACTCCTTGCCCCATAGAAAGTTGGTCAAAAAGCTGGAGGACCTAGGAATAGGGGAGAGTTTAGCCAGCTGGGTTAGAAACTGGCTGAGAGGGAAAACTGAAAGAAGGGAGTGCTATGTGGGGAATTCTCGGGGGAGTGCTGGAGGTCACTCATGAAGTACAAGAAGATTTGGTCCTGTGACCAGTATTTTTTGACATCTTCATATTTAACATTGGTGAAATATTCAGGGGAAGATGTACCTTTTCACGGATTATACAAAAATATGTGAGGGACTCCAAGAAAGACAATAGGATAAATAAAGAGAATCTGGAGAGGTGAGAAGTGGTTTAGGATATGGCAGCTTTCAATGCAAAGAAGTATAAAATCCTGCACATTTGAGCAAAAAACCAGAGAACTGAATATAAAATGGGTGGGGCGAGGGTGCAGCAGGCAAGGGAGGAAAGGGATCTAGGGATTAACAAATCCGCAGGAGTGGAGAACTGCACATGTGGTACCACTGCACAAGAGTGGACCTAGGGGCAACCCTGTGAACTACAGGCTGGTCATTCTGACCTCCATTATCTATAAGCTGATGGAGGACATTCTGAAGAAAAAGCTAGTCGGAGTCCCTGAAGCCAGCAGGCTTCAGGACAAAAGATGGCACGGGTTCATGTCAGGTAAATTCTGTCAAACAAATCTGATCAGCTTCTTTGACAGGGTAGTGAAGGCAGCAGACAGGGACCAGTTGGTTGATATTCTGCACTTGGATTTCAGCAAGGCCTTTTGACTCTGTGCCCCACAAAAGGTTGATCAGAAAATTAGAGAATCTAGGGCTGGAAGCAAATTAACAAGATGGTTGACAAACTGGCTCAGTAGTAGGACACACAGGGTGAAGGGGTGTACAGCTGTCAGGTATGACGGAAGTCACCAGTGGTGTTCTGCTGTGGTCAGTACTAGGTCTGGTGGTGTTCAATCATTTAACATGTTCATTAATGATATTAGTGAAGGCATTAAATGCAAAATCTGCCTTTTTGTGGATGACACTAAACTCTTTGGGAGGGATGACACAGATGAAGTGGTAAAAGACCTAAAGGAAGGCTAGCAAAGCAGGAAAGGTGGTCTGGCATATGACAGCTTAAGTTCAATGCAAAGAAGCGCAATATCATGCAAATAAAAAAAGAACCCTAGGACTGAGTAGAGTACAGTTTTGGGGGGGGGGGGTCAAGGTCACTGAGCCTGAGGAGGAAAAGGACTTAGGCATAACTGTCACCAACAACCTTAAGCAAGCTATGCAGCACAGAAAGGCATTAGCCAAGGCAAGCAGAATGCTGAAATATATTACTAGGGGTTCACAAGTAGAAGGGAGCAGGATATACTGCTGCTGTACAGATCCTTGCTAAAACTGCACCTGGAGTACGGTGTGCAGTATTTGAGCCCCTACCTTAAAAGGATATCAAGCACAGGCTCAGATAATTCTGTCTTCGGGGTCAGATATCTTTGCCTATGGGCACCTAACCAGGTGTAGAAAATGAACCTTTAAAAACTCTAATAAAGACCTCAGATTACTCTTACCTTTTTACAGCTTGGTATTACCATTTAAGCTTATGCATAGTGTCAGCTTTAACCATGTATACGTCACTTGTTAAAGAAAGAAATTCAAAGACAGACCAAGTAGGCTCTAAAAATAAAGTGTGTAAAACAAAATACAGAACCATACAATGTTTTAAAAGAACAAGGTTTTAACAGTGCAATTCCTACTACAGTACTTAGATTTGTCTCTCTCACTCTGAATACCTGCTTAAAGTGCTCAAAGATGTCTCTTTATCAGAGTGTAGATAGAAGTGTGTCTGAAGAAAAACAGAATACTGCTTAAAAAACTATTTGCCAACCCCTTTGTGTGAGGTCATCTAGCTCCTCCTTTGTTTATTAAAAATCATACACCCAGGATGTTTTATCATTTTAGAAGGTAAGATAATTAAGGTTAAATCAGCAGAAACTCCTTTTCCCATGTGACTTCCCCAATCAAGTCTGTAAATTTCCTTTCATCTATGAGCAGTATCCTCTCTCCCACAGACATCAAGGCATTTATGATTTCGCACCAGTGTGTCATAACCTGGTTTCTTCCTCTAAACGTCATAAAATGGATATTGGTGTCCCTCTTAGCAGTTAAAGCTATATTTAACTTAGATAAACAGGAGATCCTTGATTAAGGTCTGTTCTAGTCTGTAATTAGCTCTTGGCCTTCCAGGTAACACCTTGCATCTAAAACCTGTGTGTGTGTGTGTGTGTGTCATCTCTCATGAGAGACAGTCCATAACACATTTTTATATTACAAAAAAATCATAGTGTACTCAGAACTGTCTGTCCACGTGTCACAGAGGGTACATTCCCATATAAGATGCAGGAGGGACCTTTCTTGATTATTGCACTTGTAGCAGGTTGCTGCTGGAGTGGTGCCCATTCTGTAGAGTTTTTTAGGTGTCTAGTACAATTTAGTCAGTATTATGTTGGACTTTGAGGTTGACTATAGAGGTGACTTTTTTGAAGAATTGCAGGATTTTGGGCCAGTCCCAGTTGTTTGCGTCTTGACCCAGCACTGTGGCCCACCACTCTCAGGGACTTCTCCATGGATTTGCCTCACCAGAGCAGTGTACCACTGTTAAGTAGAGCTGTTATTTCTGAGGAGGATGTCAAGTTCAAGCTCCCAGGGTGAGCATATCTCTTTGGGCAGTTGTCCCTTCCAGTGTGCTTGGAGGGAGTGCTGTATTTATAGGTATTGTTATGAAGCACCTGGCTGTAGTTGGTGAGTAATTTGTAGTTCTCCAAATGGTAGGGATCTTCCCTCATGAAGAATATCCCAGACAGTTGAGGACCTTTCTCTTGTGAAGTTTCCGTTGGGCAGAATTAGTTGGTCTAGATTACTGCTTAGGGATGCGTTAGTTTTAGTAAACTAACCAGGATTTTGTGTGTGTTTCCAATGAGCTTCTGTGATAGAGCTGTTGGGCCAGGGCCATATATGAGTGTTTCTTTGTCAAAGCCATTGTTTAAGCAGAGCTGCTTTTCTGTGGTAACCCATTCCAGGATGTAGGTAGGAGGATTTGTGTTTGTGTTTAAGCTACTCTTCTTCAAGGATATTGCTTGCTGCAGGTCACACCTTAGGAACCTCAGCTGTCAGGTGCCAGGATGACATGGAAATATTTTTGCAAGCAGTCTAACTGGGGCCACTACAACGACGTCACTACATCGACGTCCCCCTATATAGCCATGGGCGGCCCCAGGCTCTTCTCAGTTAAACATAGAAACATAGAAGTTGACAGCAGAAGGAGACCATTAGGTCCCTCTAGCTTGCCCATTTGTTTTAGACCTATTTTGACACTCTAGTTGCCCTTTGTAGTCAGGGCTCCCTTGTGTCTATCCCATGCATTCTTGAAACCCCTTCCCCCCACACAGTGTTGACCCTCACAACCTCTTGGGGCAGACTGTTCCAGGCATCCACCACTCTTTCTGTGAAGAAAAACTTCCTGGTGTTGGTAGAGAACCATTCTCCTTGCAGCCTGAGGTCATGTCCCCTGGTCCTGGAGCCCTTCTTGAAGTGAAAAGGTTCCTGTGTCTGTACCTTGTTAATACCTTTTATGTACTTGAATGTTTCAGTCATGTCCCCTCTCTCTCTTTCTTCTCTGCTCCGCTCCAGGGAGTACATATTCAGTTCCCTAAGTCTTTCCTTGTAGGACATGTACTGTAGACCCTGAATCATTTTTGTCGCTTTTCTCTGTACTGTTTCCATTCGGTCAATGTCCTTCCTGAAGTGAGGCCTCCAGAACTGGACCCCGTATTCCAGGTGAGGCATGACCAGCGCGCTATACAGTGGTAGTACCACCTCCCTCCTCCTGCTCGTGATTCCTGTTCTAGTGCGGCCCAGCATTCTGTTGGCTTTTAATGTTGCCTTCTCACACTGCTTACTACCCTTCAAGTCATCTGAGATTATGATTCCCAAATCTCGTTATTGGTCTGAGGCCGCCAGTCTTTTGTCTCCTAGTTAATACTCCTTTTCTTGGATATTTCTTTTATATGTGCATGCCCTTGCAATTTTTGGTGTTAAATCTCAGCTGCCATACTCCATGAAGTGGAAGTGTTTTGCCTTGTGGGCAGCTTCCCATCATATGGACCCATTCACTTGGACAGTGAACCAGATCCTGGCGTACATGCTGTCCATGTCAGATGCTGGCCTTAAATATTCTTCACTTTAGGTGCACATCTCAACCATATCAGCCTACCATGTACTCATTCAAGGCCGTACAGTGGCCCAGCTGAATGTGGCCCATACTTTTCTTAGAGGCATCCTGCACTTGAAGCCCCCAATCTGCAATCCTGTTCCAGCCTGGGACCTGAATTTTATTTTAGAGAAACTTACGTTGGCTCCCTTTGAGCCTTCTCCAACTTGTGAGCTATGCTTTCTGTCATGGAAAGTGTTATTTTTAGTTGCTATTACTTCTGCTCGTAGAATGTCCAAGCAGCCTTATTTTAATTTCCACAATGACAGGGAGTACTAACCCTATGTTTTGGCCGAAGATGATGTCTGAGTTTACCTTAAATCAGTCCATCCACCTGCCTGTCTTTTTCCTGGAGCATGCCAATCCAGGGAAAGCCTTGCTCCACACTTTAGATGTACATAGAATTCTGAATTATTATGTTACCTGTACAAAGGACTCCAGAAAGCCCTCACAGCTGTTTGTTTCTTTTGTCCCTGGGAAAGAGGGTGTGTCAGTTTAAAGCAGTGCCTGTCCAGATTGGCCAACTGTATCATTTTTTGTTACAAAAAGTACAGTAAGGAACTTCCAGGGGTAGTTAAGAACCACTCTACCAGGGGCATGGCCACTTCAGTTGCCTGCTTCAGGGGTATCTCCACAGAAGAAATTTGTGCTGCGGCTACTTGGAGTACTGTCCACACTTTCACAAACACTACAGTCTGAACATCACCTCTAGAAAGGCAGGCAAATTTTTGCCTGGCCATGCTACAAAGCACCCTCTCCTAGATGCCTGTCTTCCATCCTCCTGTACTAGTCTCCTCTGCAATACCGCTTGGGACTCATTCTTAAGGTGTGACCTGCTGCAAGAGGTATCCTCAAAAAGGACAGAAATGTTACGTAAGAACTTACCATAACTGGATCTTCAAGAGAATCTCTTGCAGCAGGTCATGCTGTCCCTCCCTCCCTCCCTCCTTCCCCCTGTCCTTTTTCCCTGGTTCTCCTCTCTAGGATGGTGACCTTTCATTTCCTCATGCTCCTTCTGGTGGGGCTCTCCCTCTGTTCCTTAAGAGGCCCGTCCTCGGGGGATGGTCTCCGGCAAGGAACTGAGGAGGACCTGGGGCTTCCCATGGCTGTATAGGGGGACGTCAATATATTGACATCACCGTGGGTGGCCTCAGTTAGACTGCTTGCAAAAAAACTTCCATGTGGTCCTGGCACCTGACGGCTGAAGTTCCTAAGGTGTGACCTGCTGCAAGAGATTCTGTCAAAGATCTACTGTTACGGTAAGTTCATACGTAACTGTTCTTTCCATTGGCTTGTATTCCCGAGTTGTGAGGCCCAGTGGTATAATGATATGTCCAGTACTTTGAGGCTGCCTTTGGCTGGAAGTCCAGCCATTTATGGGAGGGCACATTGAGGTCTTTTGTGTGCCCATATGTAGTTCTGATATACGTCGTCGAATGCTTCTTATCCATGTGGCCTGGATGGTAATGTGTATCATGGACATTGTAAATAAGGCTTTTGGAAGCATGTTCATTTTGATAGCTGCAATTCTTTGCTTTGCCTCATGAACAATGGCAGCTTGTGCTATTGAAGTAAGTCTGTCTGCAGTGCGTTGTACATATCCTTTGTGTTCCATTCCACTGTATCGTCAGGTTTTGGGTACACCTGGATTTCTAGGTAGTGGATGGCTTTTTTTTCAGCTGTCAGATTTTGAAAGCTAGTGGCAAAGTTGACTACCAGCTCTCAACCTGATATGTCACACTCTGATTGGGATGCTGGATCCCTCCCCCTGACAGTGCAGATGGCCCTTTTTTTCAGTGCTTTCTAAGCTTGGTAAGAGTCTAACACAATGTGGGAACTACCACACAATCTCCTAGCTCACTGTGGACTGTAAGCCGTTGGCCTCCATGTTGGGTGCTTGACTTGGCAGGTTTATTGCTTCCATTGTGCATCCTAATAAGATGGGCTTTGTTTTCAGTCTGCATGGCTCAGATAATGTTTACCTTCTTCTGAACGTTCTCTGGGAGGCTACCCTTCTGATACCTGGTGGTTTTGCTTTTGCCAGATGCCGAGAAAGTGTTTGACTGGATGGGTGAAAATATTGTGGGTTGTGTCCACAATTTTTAAGTTGGATCATAAATTTGTATATGTGGGCAATGGTTACTAATGGTATGTCCTCCCTTATTTTGATTAGGGTCACACAGTATGTAAGTAGTGGTTGTAGGATTTAAATCCAGGCCTGCTGGGTTTCCAGGTTCCAAACTCTGTGCTATAACCACCAACCTATACTGCCTTGTTGATTTGCCTCACCTTTCTAGAGGACATTACTACCCCCCCCCCACCTGTCCCGTGCTGCTGACTAATGGCAGAGGTAGGCAGCATTCATTAGCATATTGAGTGCACAGGAAGCTGCCTGCTGCACAAGAGATGGCTGCAGGTAACATTGTGTGTCGGAAGTTACAGCAGTATAAAATAAATATTAAAAGATATTGTAAAATTTCCAGTTATTGTCAGAACCCCAGATCGGGTATTTTTAGAGCACTGGGTGAAACAACAGTCTTTTGTGCCATCTTCTTTTAGATTGGACAGATTCCTGGATTCCACCTATGTTACTTCTCAGGTCTTCAGTTTATCCCATCCATCGTGGGGGAACAGTTCCAGGAGGGGGTTAATGGTGCATAGCCTGGAGTAGCCTTTGTAGGCCTGAGCTGCCTTGCTGAGATCAGCCACCTTTCTCCCCTTTTAGCACTGGACTTTCCCGCTTACACCTTCCCTGTACCCCAATCCTCCATTCTCCCATTTTCCATTACCCAAGACCCTTGCTTGTAACCCTTAAGTTACGAGATTTTTCTGTGATCCTTTTGGTCTGTATGTTTGTTAGAGTGGGTTCTGGGTAAAGTATGTATGAGCTCAGTACCTGAAGTGGTTTTCTGGTATGTTACATCGATGATGTACTCTTGTCATTGTTATGTAAACATCATTGTGGCCTTGCTGTTGTTGTGCTGAGTAGTGAAAAAATTTGAAAAGTTAATTTAAAAAATATAAATTGAAGCTGCAGCCTGATGAGGTTAGTTCCCCACATGTATCTTTATGATGTATTACACAATAATATAAAATTATCTCACTGGGCTGACAGGCCTGAAAACAGGTCCGAGCAAAACAAAGGCAGTAGCACTACAGTTGACAGTGGAGCAGAATACAACAGAGCACAAGATGCTGGCAGACTAACTCTCAAGTCTTCTGCTTCTTTTTCACTTTATCTGTGCTGTAGTCATGGGGCCTGACTTTCAAATGGGGACTCAGGGCTTGGGGCCAAGACCTCCGTCCCCACAACGTTTGCTGCAACCTGTGCCCGATTTTAGAACTCGGGATGCAAGTTGCAACAGTACCCTCAATTTACGGCATTGTGCACCAAAGTCATGGTGCAAGACCCCTAAACCGACTGCCCCACAGATGCAAAGGTATGCCAGGGGGGAGCTGGCGGATATGTGCTGAGTCGTTGCAAAGAACTTGCAGCAGAGGGGTGCGGCAACATTATTTCGAAAATTCCACTTGCGTCAGTGTTTGCCGCAAGTCTGCACTTGCGTCAAACTCTCTGCAGCAGGTACCTTGCGGCACTCTGTGTTGCTTTGAAAATTGGGCACATGGTCTTCATACTCTGTTCTAGCCACCATCCCAACAGTAGTCTACATGTGTACAAGTGAAGCCACAACTCTGGACAGATTATGTGTAATAAAATGGATACCGGAAGGGAGTAAACTGCATGCGCTGAGCTTTTACTAACCCACCACCAGCATTCTCGTTTGTTCTCACAAATCATCAATAGTAGGCAAAATGGAACTTCTGATCCAGTTTTCTGTAGCCTGTTTAGCTTGATGTGGGCATGTCATGTGTCTGGCAGACCAGACTCCCAAGTTTTGTCAGGTTGGCCCAGGAGGGTGGCTGAAACTAGTTAGTTGTGGACTCCCATAAAGCAGTGACGTGGCTGTGGAGCATCATTTAGCATTAACTTGAGTGGCAACTGAAGGCGCAGACCCTCCAAGAGTGAAACATACAGTAGATTTAAAGGTGCACTACATTACTGTGACTCTGGCTATCTGAACAGTGGTCTGCAGACATTATAGTACACATAACAACACTATGGCTATAATAGTTAGATATGCCTTTTTATTAGGTGCAGTGTATTCAGACTCAATTTTAACACTTTGAGTGCCCACAGATGGGATTCTAGGTATAAAGTACTTAGACAGTAAGCAGACAAGTAAAGCAGAATAATTGATGTAGTCTGCAGTGCCGCCCCTAAGTCCACCCTAGCCAGACTGGACCTCCTCTTCCACTCCTTCTGTTGTTTTGCCCTTGATTGTCCTCCCACCACCCATCACTGTGTCCTCTACTGGACCCTGGACCGCCCCTTGCTTCAGAATCAGTGACACTCCCACTGCACTAGCATCACGGCTAAATACTGGGCCCAGCCCCTCCCTCCATATCTCGCCTCTGTCCTATCAGCCCCTAACCTCCTAGTGTACGCACTCAGGAAAAAGTACTCTCGTCTCCTGTCTGTTCCACTCTTGTCCACCACGGCAGGCCAGTCAGCGTTTACATACTGCATGCCTAAACAATGGAACTCCCTCCCCCCAGATATTCGACACGCCTCCCCCAGTCAGCACCTCAACTTCCTCCTCAAAGCACATTTCTCCTCCACCTGCACATGCACCCATGTTAGCTCTAGCACTTGGGTCTTGCCTACTCCATCACAAAACTGTAAATAGGCATTGTATGCTATGTTTGTATTTGTATACACACATGTATATATATAAAATATGTATATACATATATATATATATATATGTAACCCCTAGGTGGCACCATCCCAAGGGCTACTACCCCTGCCTGCTTGGCTAGTAGCAGGTTAAAGGGCCTGAGTTCTGAAATGGGTGCCGCCACCCAGAGGTCAGGGTTGATAGTGGTCAAGCTAACCTTGGCACAGCTCTCCAGGACACTGTAACCCCCCTCTTTCCTTACTAGTGGCCAGAACAATATACAATAATCACTTTCACAATACCCCTGATACACCACACAAGTACCTACACTGTTTGCACTTACCACCAGGGCTTTCCTCTGGCCTGGCCCTGGGAACCCCCTGTAAAACAAGGTTATACACAGCAAATAACAGCAGTACAGTACTCTTGCACAAACTGGAACCACAGTCAGGGTAAATGCAAAAAAAGAGTTAGATCTGATTTATTTAAGGGACTTGAACACGGAAGGGGCGTAATCAGGTTAATTTGCTTAAAGGCTATATCACTCAAACAGTTATGCATGCACTTCAGGGTCCATAAACAGTCACACACTCTGGGTACTCAGATGGAGAACAGTGGGCTAGCCAGGAATGTTGCAGCTGGTTGGGGCCCTGTGATGGAAGAAAACCACATGCACCACACACACTAATTGTAATCCGGAGCCGGAGGGCTCAGTTCATGAAAATAAAACAAGAAGACAATCGGATGACAAACTTTTGGATTAGGCTGTTGTTGCAGGGAGCTACCCTGATGATTACTCACACTACCCAAGACTGGACACAGGCTGGACGAACATTGAGACTGCAGGTGGTTGATCTGGAGTGCCAGAAGAAGCAGGGCCCATACGATTTGCTGAGGCGTCATTCCTGTTTAAGCGTAGAGCAGGGGGATGATCCCCAGGCAGGTCTCTCACTGATGGCTTTCTCTGTGCAGCGGGTAGTCTGGCTGGGCCAGTGTGGCAAGGCCCAGGCCAAATGGAGACTAATTCAGATGCAGTCCATTTTGGGCTGGATATAGCTCCAGCAAGCAGAACACAGTTCACGAAGTGGGGAATCAAATCATGACCCACTAACAACTCACAGCACATTTACATGTAAGGAAATTCTACTGTACCAGGCAAACCGCTCACCGGTCACAATCGCAAAGTCTCTGCACAAACCTGGGGATTCAAAAGCAGCTGGAAATCCTGACAGGCTGATCGCATTCAGCAAAATCTGGTCTTCTTCAGGTATGAGCCTGGTAAAAAAAATCTGTGGCTTTCTTCTTTCTCACAAACTTGGATTTAGTCCGAAATATTTCTCTTCTCTCCCTCTCAGGGGCAGCAGGCAGACATGCAGGCCACAACTCGAGACTTTTCAGTTCTCCTACGCGAAACTACTCAGACAGCTGCTTGACTGTCTCAAGCTGTTGCTTCTTCAGCTCCCAACTTAGATCTGACTCAACTGCCAGCAAGCCTGGTACTTTCCCCAGAATCCAACATAGAAACATAGAATTTGACGGCAGATAAGGACCGCTTGGCCCACCCAGTCTGCCCATTTCCCTACCTACTGAATAAGCTGCAGATCCTAGTTAACCAGCAGCCTACTTCTTCCTACCCAACCCCCTAGAATTGCCTTATGACTGTCCCATGCATGCTTGAATTCCACCACTGATTTTGACTCCACAACCTCCTCCGGAAGGCCGTTCCATGCATTCACAACCCTCTCTGTGAAAAAATACTTCCTTAAATTACCTCTGAGCCGCCCCCATCTTCAAATTGTGCCCTCTTGTTCTTGCACACCTCTTTTTTTGAAAGATGCTACCCTCTTGGACTTTGTTGATTCCCTTGAGGTACTTGAACGTTTCTATCATGTCCCCCCTCTCCCTCCTTTCCTCGAGGCTATACATATTAAGCTCCTTTCGTCTCTCTTCATATGTCTTCCGGTGCAGACCCTGTACCATTTTAGTTGCCCTCCTCTGGAGAGCTTCCATCCTGTCTGTGTCTTTGCGGATATTGGGTCTCCAGAACTGCACACAGTACTCCAGATGGGGTCTCACCAGCTGTCTGTACAGAGGGATAATAACTTCCTGTTTTCTACTGGTGATGCCTCTCCCTATGCATCCCCCCAGCCCTCCTTGCTGCCCTCTCACATTGCATGCCCACCTTTAGGTCATCTGATATGACTACCCCCAGGTCCCTTTCCATTTTTGTTGTTGTTAGTATCTGACCCCCGTTGTGTACTCTTCCCCTGGGTTTTTGTTTCCCAGGTGCATTACCTTGCACTTCTTAGCATTGAATCTAAGCTGCCATACATTTGACCATTCCTCTAACCTTGCCAAGTCCCTTCTCATCCCTTCCACCCCACCCTGTGCATCAACTCTGTTGCAGATCTTTGTGTCATCTGCAAAGAGACATACTTTTCCTTCCAGTCCTTCTGCAATGTTGCTTATAAGGACATTGAAGAGGACCGGTCCTAATACTGAACCCTGCGGTACCCCACTAGTAACCCTCCTTTCTTCTGAGTGGACTCCATTTACTATTACTCTCTGTGTCCTATTCTCCAGTCAGTTCTTTACCCAGGCTGTCATCTTGGGACCCACTCCCAGGCTGGCTAACTTGTATATTAATCTTTTGTGTGGGACTGTGTCAAATGCCTTGCTAAAGTCTAGGTAGGCCATGTCCACAGCCCCTCCCTGATCTACTACTTTGGTCACCCAGTCAAAGAAATCTATCAGATTCGTCTGGCATGACCTTCCGCTGTGAATCCATGCTGCCTAGGGTCCTGTGCCCTCTGGCCTCTAGATCTCGACAATTCTTTCCTTCAGAAGTGATTCCATCATTTTTCCTATCACTGAGGTTAAACTAACAGGTCTGTAGTTTCCTGCCTCTGCCTTGCTCCCACTTTTGTGAAGGGGAATCACATCTGCCTCCTTCAGTCCTCGGGTACCACCCCTCCTCCCATGATTTGTTAAAAGGGTAGTCAGTGGTGTCACTAGTTCTACCCTTAGTTCTGGTGATGAATCCCATCAGGCCCCACTGCTTTGTCCACCTTCAGTTTTAAGAGTTCTTTCAGAACCCTTTCTTCTGTAAATGGGCTGGTATCAACTTCTGTATCCAGAGTGTTTCTACTGTTTGTTTTATGTACCTCCCCTCTTCATTTGTAAATACTGAGCAAAAATATTTGTTTAGTATCTCTGCCTTTTCACAGTCGCCCTCTGCCCACACTTCCTCCCCTTTATTAAGCCTCACTATCCCTCCCTTGGTCTTCCTTCGCTCCCTGATGTACCTATAAAAGGTTTTATCCCCCTTCTTAACTGAGTTGGCTATCTTTTCCTCGGTTTGGGCCTTTGCTGTTCTGACTGCCTTCCCAGCCTCCTTTTGCTTTAACTGATACAGTTCTCTGTCCTGCTCCTTCTGTGATTCCTTGTACTTCCTGAATGCTTTCTTTTTCTCTTGAACCTTCACTGCCACTTCCTTTGAGAACCATAGTGGTTTCTTACATCGTTTTGTTTTGTTTATTTGCTTCACACAAAGGCTTGTTACCTCTGTGATGGCAGTTTTTATTATTCCCCATTGTTCTTCCACCCCTCCTTCCTGCCCATTTGCTAGTGCATTCATTAGGCACTCACCCATTTTGGCAAAGTCAGCCCTCCTAAAGTCTAGTACTTTTGTCTTTGTATGGCTTGACTCTATGTTTATTGTGAACCATACTGTTCGATGGTCGCTAGTTCCCAGATGGCTACCCACTTCTACATCTGTGATCCTCTCTCCATCTCCATTTGAGAGAATCAAGTCTAGTATTGCTCCCTCTCGAGTGGGCTCCAGTACTAGTTGTCTAAGGCATGCCCCCTGTAGGGCATCTAGAATAACTGCATTCTTCGAAGTGGCAGCTGCAACTGCACTCCAGTTAACATCTGGCATATTCAGATCACCCATCAGCAATATCTCCCCTTTTTCTGCCATTCTAAGTATACTTTCTATCATTTCCTTGTCCATTTCCTCCCCCTGAGAAAGGGGTCTGTATACAACCCCTGTGCGGATTGTGGTGCCATTGCCTGTCTCCAAATTTACCCACAGTGCTTCTTCTCCTCCCTGTTTACCCTTTTGTTCTGTTGCTTTTATTCCTTCCCTTATGCAAAGAGCTACTCCTCCTCCTCTTTTATCCTCTCTGTCCCTCCTGTAGATAGTGTATCCTGGTATGTTTACGTCCCAGTCATGGTTTTGTGTGTACCATGTTTCTGTGACTGCCACGATATCCAGATGTTCCTCCTCCATCAAGGCCACTAATTCAGGAAGCTTGTTACCCAGACTACGGGCATTGGTACTCATTGCTCTCCATTTTTTGATGGCTTTACCTTCTGTTGCAGCATCCCCCACTGACCGTTCTACCTCGGTCTTTTTCTCATTTAGTACCCTGTTTTGTAGGGAGAGGCTGGGATTTTCCTGCTGCTTGTCAGTGCCTCCCCTTGACTAGTTTAAAAGCTTGCCAATGAAGCATTTAAACCGATTGCTCAAAGACTTGTTCCTTCCTGGACAGATGCAGACCATCCTGCCAGTATAGGCTGGTGTCCCTCCAGGTGGAACCCCAGTCCCCAATGAAGCCAAACCCCTGTGCTCTGCACCATTTTTTCAACCATTCATTAAACTGCATGGTGCTAATTACCCTCGCCTCCCCCATGCCTTTGACAGGCAGCACCTCTGAGAAGGATACCGTGTGTGCTACTTGTCTTAGGCCCCTCCCCAACTCTGCAGTGTCTTCCTGCACTGCTCTAATCTCATGATGAGCCAAGTCATTTGTCCCTAGGTGGACGATTACGTCCAGCTCAGACTCCCTTGCAGCTGTTCTCGTGATCCTGAGGATGCGCTTCCTGTCCCTCCAAGCCATGGCACCCAGGCACCTTACCAGTTTTCCCAGCCCCCAGTTCTATACCCCTAATAACTGGAGTCCCCACCAGGAGCTGCTTCCTTTCCTGTGGTGTCCTCTGCCTCCTTCCTGTGGGCCTCCCTTGTGACAGTTGTCATCAGTCTTCTTCATGGGTGCATCCATAGGGGAGCTGTGCTCCCCAGAATGGTGTATGGATTGTGGAGTGGAACAATTGACTGAGTGTGCTCTGTTCCACCATCCTCACCCTCCCTGAGCCCACTGTGGTCCAACTGCTGTGCTTTCTTCGCAACCTCTGAGGTAGTGGTGGTGGCGCTAGTGCTCCTGGATGGGGAGGTTCCTTCCTACTGTCCAGTGTGGCCTGGGGAAGGTTTCCTTACTACTGTCCAGTGCGGCCTGAAGAGCGGCAACTTCCTCCCTCAGGGCAGATAGTTGTCTGCAAATAGGAGCATCTCAGCCTCAGAAAGACTCCCGAAGACTGCTGCCCCACAGCCATTACATTGCACTACTCCCCACATGTTTATCTACTTTTTGTTTGTATTTGTGTGTGTGTGTGTGTGTGTGTGTGTGTGTGTGTGTGTGATTGGTTATATAGAAATATATATATTATACAATGTGTATGCTTATATTGTCAGGTTCGGTTGGCTGATCTGTCTGTCAGTCACAACAAAGGCTCCCCCTTCAGGTGCAGAAAAGGCGCCAAAAGCCCAAAACTACAATTCCTACAGATTTTGACTCCAGACAACTCCTGTAGTCTGGCTCCATTTTAGGTCCCACCAGCACTAATTGGTCCAATTCGGCAGTCCAGGACCAAGATAGTGGAGGTAAACAAAACAGTCCTTGCTGTAAAGAAGGCAGGTTAGACAAACTACATTGTCAGTATCACTCAAAATGATTTTCAGCAAATAGTTACAACTTTCAACAGAGCTCCCTCTCAGATTACTTATGACTACAATCCAGGCAGCTCTTAAAGAGACAGTGCACAGAGGCTATACAGGCAGTCTTTGGCAATCACATTTAAACTGCTAAAATGCAGGACACCAGCCTAGCAGTGAGCATTTAGGCAAACTAAAGGAAGACTTTAATCTGAATATTTAGTGTCATATGCCTCGAACAACTGCCTGCTGTACTGCAGTACACCTGGTAAGATTTTGCTCTAAGGTTTTCTGGACTCTGTATGTATTCCTATTTCCCTCCAACCCCCAGGACGCATCTGGAATTGAGCAGTAGTTTGCTCAGCATGCCTTCTTTATTTTATTTATTTATTGAGTTCTTGGGTTACACCCATGAGCAGTTGTTCATTTATGGGTTCCATGTCAGTTACAAGGACAAAGGTACATCAAAACAGTAGTACATGTTTTAGACAGGGTAACGGTCAGGGGTGTAGCCAGGGATTTCAGATCTGCACACCAAGTGGACTCACTGCTACCCCCTCCCCCCGCCCCACTGTCCATGACCTGTTCTCACCCTCACCCGACCCAAGCGTAATTTTTTCTGTGTTGTATACCAGCACACCACTAGCCACATCTTTGTGGTTTGCAGACTATTTTTATACAGGCAACAAGTTACAAAATCTTATGGAACCCTGGCTTATGTTGTTCCTATCAAGCCTGGTTTCTCAAAACCAAGGTACAAGTTTCTGCATTACATCCCATCATTTTCTCCCTTTTCATCCCATCCTTTTCTCCCTTTTTATAAATAAGTTTGCTCAGGTCACAACCTCCTGCAGCACCACACTGTATGCAGAGATGACCTAGTACATCTTGTGAACTCGAAGTATTATTCATATTAATTCTTAACGTAATGCACAGTGGGTTAAGGCTCTGGGCTGCAGATCTGGAGACCTGGATTTGAATCCCCTGCCACAGCCACCTAGGTGCATACTGTGTGATCCTGAGCAAGTCACTTAACTTCCTTGTGCTCCCAGGTCACATCTGGAAACACGCTTTGGCTTAGTGTGCTACTCCTGGTTAAAAAGTGTTCCCTTTCCCCCTATGTTCCCTAATGTAGACTCATAACATACCACAAACACACAAAGGGAAGAGCCTCTGCTGTACTGAAACCAAAAAAATGAATAAAAGTCGACACGAGCAAATACAGCTAAAGCATGGAACCTGCGGCTACAGGATCCCTAGTGCTTCGGGTCTTACTTGTGACCCTTCCTCAGGGTGTGTGGCCTGTGTGCTACCCATGCTGCCTTTTATTTCACCAAATTTTAAAGAACCAGTGCAAAGTATGCAGTTTAATTACAATCCATAGTGTATTCAACATATCTATTAAAAAGCTGATTTAAAAACAACAATCTTGCATACATCAGTGCAGGTACAGCTTAGTAATAAACAAGTAATCATGAATATTATATATATACACACACACACACACACACACACACACACACACACACACTCACACTCACACTCACACAAAACAATAAATTACTGAACACAGAAAACCCTTTTCTTTTTATCTCCTTTTATATGCTTTTGCTAAACCTTAGCTATAACATCTCCTGCAATTCATTGCCATTTCCTTTTGTATTCCCCCATCTCTATTTGCTTAAGCAACTATCCAATTACAACACACCAGACCAGTTCCACATTCCCAATACCTTACCAATACTTTAGTCAAATCTGTCTGATTTACTCTGCTTTGGGGCCCAAAACCACTAGCTACTTTGCTTGTATATATGTTTATATTACTGTACCTATTTATTTTTAAAGTTTTTGTTTTTTTCTTTCTATTTGTATATGTATGTTACTGTACCTTTATGTTGTTTTTGACCTATCAGGTCCATCTTGTAAATGAGCTTCGCTCAATGATGTCCGCCTGAATAAATAAAGATTTTGATTGATTGATTGATTGATTTTGATTGATTGCTTGATTAGTTAATCATTATTATTCAAAGCTTGGGTTCAAGGATAAAGTGCAGCTGCATATGGTGAGGAGCAAAGGTGGTGAGGGGTTGTAGTTGGGGTTGGGTGTTTTATAGCAGAGGAAGTAGAAAGGGTAAAACAGCTAAACATCACTAAAAATGCAGTGTAGTCTAATGTCCTAATGAAGCATCAGACAGATTATAAGAACACTGTGATATCCAGTCAGTCATTGACACCAGTAGGATGTAAGGCTCTCATGGTGTAAATCCATTTTTGCTCACATTGTGCCAGTCTATTGAGCCTGTTTTCTCCTCTTACTTTGTTCTTAATGTTATCTGCTCCCATACATTTGAAGCATTGCAGATCTTTCTGATGACAAAATACCACCTTGGCTGAAAAGGAGTAGACTGGTTCATCCAGACTAAAAAAGGTTGCCTGCCAAAAATAGATCTGACACTGAACCCATGTCTATATCATGTTCTGCTTGATCTCCATTTAATGGGGCACACTCTTTAAGCATCTAGGAGTCACGCTGACCCCCACCTGACTTTCCCCCTCATAATGGAATGTCTTTAAGGCAGCCAGGGTGAACCTTGGCATGGCATACAGAGCAAAGTACATCTTAAGGCCTTTCTCGAAGGTGTTCTCTTCCCCACCCTAAAAAAACTGTATGGGTTTATTCCTTTTACCCACACTGCTAAGTACCTTCTGGCTAAATGGGATAAGTCATATATTTACCCTAACCCTGTCCTTGACTCATCCTGCCATCACTTTGAGCGTTACAGTAAACTTGTATGGTTATTTTCCTTAATGAGTCAGCAGTTTGCATTGGGGTGTTTCACAGATACTGTACATGTATCAGACAATGCCCTCCTGTTCTTGCCAATTTTCTCGAATGTTCCTACCTACCCAATTATTATACCTCCTTGGGTAGTAGGTTAAATGATAAGTTTCTGCTGGTTTGTCAGTCCCAATACCAACATGGGGGGGGCGGGATCCAGCCTTTCCTATTACTGCACTTACTTCCACTGCTGTTTGCTGCTCCTTTTCCCATTCAGTTACCATGCATATGCATTACTTATGGAGCCCTTGCCCAAGGTTTACCATACCTTAATTTTTTTGCTTAAAAAATTAAACATCCATTAGGCTGGGCTTGGACCAATTCTGTTCTCTACCTCCCCACTCCCACCCCAGTGATCCCCCCACACATCATTCTGACGAACATTAACCCCATAAAAGTACCTGTGTTGTGAGCTGTGTGATATCTCCTTCAAAGCTGCTCCTGGATGGTAGCTAGACCTACGCGGTCACCAATATCACGGCAGTGGCACGAATGGCACCGGCGGAGACCGATAGGATCCAGAAAGAGAGTGGAGGCAAGGCACTGGTTCATTGGTGGCAGCTCTGTTCTCTGGCACTCTAGCTCCAAATTCAGATCTCTCCTCCTTGGCTGTGTGATATCTCAGCTCGGACTTCTCCTGTCTGTCGGTTGGCAGTGCGGCAAACCGCCCGAGACCTCCTAGCCTAGACTGCGGCAGCTCCTCTGTGGCTCCTCGTTCCATTCATTACCAGCGGCCACCACCACAGCTCACCTCAGCCAGCTCACTTGTATAGCAACAGCTAATTGGGTCTTGGGAACGCGATTTCGGCTGTGTCCCGTCCGTTGAATTCAGCGATACAATAATCAGCAGCACTGCAGTCATCCTTTCGCCTTCTCCAACTTCCAGGCAGCAGCACCAGCAAGGCAGTTCTCGAGTTGAGTCTTCGCCGGCAGCAGGCAGGTTTATGCTCTCACTCTCCATCGCGCTCTCTTCACAGAATCTACAAGTTCAAATTCGGAACTGGTCTGGAAGTCAACAGAAAGAACTACTCTGACCTGGGCCATTTAAAGAACCCACCCCTACTACTAGCAAGGCACGTCAGGCCACACCTCCTTTTCTTGCACGCGGACCTGATTGAGATAGCAGTGATATACTTCTCAATAAGGTCCGTATGGCTGGAGCTGGGCTGCTAAATAAAGAAGTTTACTTTGCCAGGCAGCTAGAACCCCCCTTCCCCAACAATTTGCTAAGTGTTGAATGTGCTGGGAAAGCCCTGCGGGAAAAAAACAAAGGAAATTTGGAGACACACCAGCAGCTCCTGCTACCCCCCCCCCCATTGGTCTGCTGCATGCCCTGGTGTGCCAGGCGTATCGGTGGCTATGCCCTTGGTAACAGTAAGATACAGTAATACAGTAGTACATTTTTAGACAGAGTTCCTGTTAATGAACACACCAAATTTAGGATCATAGGCAGCAGTAATTTGCCTGAGTCAAAGTTAGGGCTCCCTACTGGGTTGCATGAGAGGAGATGATAGTAGGAGGATAGTGGTAAGGGTGCTAGAGGGTGGGTGGGGAGTGGGGGTATACAAGAATAGGGGGTAGAGGTGGCAATGGTTGTGAGGTAGGGTGGTGACCTGAAGTGCTAAGGATAGGTCACGTCAGTCGATTAGGTTAGACGTGAGATAAGAGTGCTAGGGTGCCCTTGAGGCACAGGAGGAGTGTTAGTGGAGGCAGCCACAGCTGCTGGTTGAGATAAGGTGCTGTCGTAGTTTGTATTTGAAAACACCAATAGTTGCAGCACCGGAAATGTCAGGTGATAAGACATTGGTCCAGTGAGAAGCACGGTAGCAGAATGCACATTGTGCCAAGGCACTGTGGAGTCTAGGAATTTTGTGGATCTGAGTGGTGGAGTACCTTGTGAAACGGGAGCTTGAGTGCATGGTTAGGAGTTTCTGGATCTCTGCTGGTAGTAGATTGAGAGAGCATTTCTTGGCAAGGAGGCAAGATTGGTATCTTATTCTTTCCTTTAGTTGGAGCCAACTGGCCTGTGAGTAGAGGTCACAGATGTGCATGAGTCTTGCAGTACCTGTGAGAAGGCGACCTGCCTTATTAAGCTCGATGGAAATGCATCGTAGGGCAGTGTCGGTTGCAGTTCCATGGACAGCCAGTCCATAATCGACAAGGAAGACTATTGAGCTGTTGATAGCTAGATTCAGTGCCTCATAGGTTAACAGTGCTTGTGGCGGTAAAGAATCCCTATTCTTGTATTGATAGCCTTTGCAGTGTTATCAATGTGTTGAACATAAGACAGAGTGGAGTCTATTGTGATACCCAAGTATCTGAAACACTGGACATGCTCCAGGGTGTCACCACTTTCATTTCTGATCGCAAGGGGTAATGCTTTGAACTTACTCTGGGTGCTGGAGTACAACATTGTCTTTGTTTTTTTACAGTTCATGATTAGTCTGTGCTCCTTAAACCATTTCTGTGCAGATGAGAATCCCCTTTGGAGTTCTGCTATTAGTTCCAGATGAGGGTTTCTGGTGAAGCTAACCGCATCATCTGTGTAAAGGAATATCTGGGTTGGACTGGAGGCTGGCAATTGGTTTAGGAAAAATATTAAATAGTAGGGGCCCCAAAACTGACCACTGTGGGACCTCGGAGCGGACAGGTCTGCTAACAGAGGTGGTGTCTCCTAGCCTGACCTTTTTCGATTGGTGTGAAGGTTGCTGTTGAACCATGAAATGGATTCTGGATACAGCCCAATAGCAGACAACTGATTCAGAAGGAGCTCATGGTGCACCGTATCAAAAGCTTTTGAAAAGTCAGTAAAAGTTATTCCTACCAGAAGGCCTTGGTCCAGGGAGTGGTGGATGTAACCTGTGAATTCCAGTAATGCTGTGGTGGTACTGTGACCTGGTCAAAAGCCATGTTATTCAGGACAGAGGAGCTGGTACTGGTTCAGATGTTCGACAAGCTGATCTGCTACAATCCATTCACTCTAGAGCTGGGGATGGGTGGGGGGATGGAGACAGGTCTGTAGTTGTTGTGTAGAGTCCGATCACTTCCTTTGTGCACCACTTCATGGTAAAACTTTTAAATAAATAAATTGTATACATATTTCCATTTCATAGAAATGTAAAATAAAGCTTTTTAATTTCTCCTCTACAGAGGTCAATGTGTCTGGCTGCAACTGGACTGCCGAGTTCTGGAACATGATCTACCCAAGACATCTGGACCAGTAGCTTTGTATTTTGCAGTCAGGTGAGTAAGCTTATATTTTTTCAGACTCTGTTTTTCCTCTCTATACTTGCTTCCAGACAAGCTTTAGTCCATCCACATGCCCTTGCATCAGTGCTGTAGGGGATCACCACTAGCCAAAGCCTGAGTGTACCAAAGTGAATGCATAATGCTGAAGGGTGTTGCAGAGAGTCAAAATATTTATTGAAGTCAAATGAATTCATTCACCTTCAGAATTAAAGTGTTGTTCAAAAGGTACAAGGATATCCAGGATTATCCACAATCTGTGCAAAAAACTGCTGAAGTGCACAGACCACGTCTTCAAAACAGCCCAACAATTCGTCTCCTGAATGAGCCTTCGCCAGCGGCAGAATTTGCTTACACCAATGTCTCCTTATAAAAGTCAGTCTAGGAATAATAAGCTAATACTTTTATGTAAATTATGTACCTGTGGTGATTGACATGGGTAGTTACACATTCAGTTGGTAGTATATAAAAGGGCTTGAAAAGTGCTATCTAAACTGGTTATGGTTTTCAAAATCCCAGTTTCAAACAACATGAAGTCTTGCTGTATTCTGACTATTGCAATTAGGTCCTGCCTTTCAACTGCCCCGGAGAACAAAGAGTTAACTTTCCATGGCCAGCATGGAACGTTCAGCTCGAGCTCAGTTGAAGCCCCTGTCTACTGTTGTTTAAACTCCAACCGTCAGATTCTTTACTCTGCCTTTGCTTGGTTCAAAAAAGTCGGTTAAAGTGCTCGGTTTCTACCGAATTTCTGCTACCGAATCTGTCCGTTTAAGTCTCTGTCTGTGGTACCATGAGTACTAGATAGGTTTTACATTTACTTTCTGTGTGGAACTTGTAAGTGAACCGATTAGTTTAGTCTTTAAAAGTTTTGAATTTGTTTAGAGTGTGGTAACCAGTCCGTATCGGTTCTAAAAAAAAAAAAAAAACAGATTTAATTACGTTTTTTTCCAAGACCTGTAACCCGTCAGGAACCAATAGGGGAGTCTTGCCTGGCGGATTGCCGAAAAAAGGGTAAGTTTTGGATAGGATTGGCCATGTCTGAGAAACCCAAGAAAAAAACCAGGCCCACTGGGTTTCAACACTGCAGTGTGTGTGGGGAAGCCTGTGCTAAGGCTGATCTCCTCACCACCTGTGTTTATTGTCTGGGGTTTGACCACCTCGATTCAGACTGCCAAATTTGTAAAAGTTTTCCCAAAGCTACCCTGGATAAGAGAGTAGGTAGACTGAGGGAAAGGGAGGCCGAGAAGTCCGCTGACCCGGATGGCCAGCCCGGTTCGGTTCCGACTGAACCAGAAGGAGTGCCCTCTGACCAGGGCGGAACTTCTTCGGGCAAAAGGAGAGCTGATTCTGAGGAGTCTGTTCCAGTTAAAAGAAAGATAAGAGAAAAATCATCCGGTTCCAATCCACAAGTTCTTTCTCCGACTGCTGATGAAATAGCCAAAGCGATAAGGATAGTACAATCGCTAACTTCGGTTCCAGCTGAACCGGCACCATCTGGCAGGGGCTCGGTTCAGTCGGTTCCCCCGATTCCGGATTATACTTTAGAAGAATTTTATGAACTGGAGGAGGAGGAGGGAGAGTATGAGGGTGATGGTGATTATGAAAGTCTGGATGTGCCTACTGACCCGGACATCTCCCCAGACAGACCTTCAGGTGTTTCTCCTCCTAGGCTTTCTGAGTCCGCTTCCCACTTTATGTTTTACAAGAAAGTGGCTGAAACACTCCAGCTTCCAATGGAAGAAGCAGTAGAGGATCAGGAGGAGCCTGATTTTGTTGAAATGATGGACATCCCAGAGTCCAGGAGGCTGTCTGTTCCCCTCCATAAATCTTTTGGGAAACAGACATTTAACATTCTAAAGACTCCTAATTCCATACCTCCTGTGGACAGATGAATGGACAAGAGGTATACCCTTTCAGGCTCGGACACGGAGTTCCTTTCTCAGCAATGCAGCCATGTTGGGGTAGTGCAGGCTGCTGCCTGTGATAAGGCAAATATTCCCTTGGCATCACACCCCCAGATAGGGACTCCAGGAGGATTGATGCCATGGCAAAGAAGCAGTACATGGCAGCATCTTTGGGACTCAGGCAGGCTAACTATATGCCCTACACAGCTAGATACCAGAAGTCCAGGTAGGACACTGTGCTGGCTCTGGGTAAACAGGCTCCTGACCAGCTTGCCAAGGAGCTGGAGCAGGTGGCTTCGGATAGGACTGAGGCATCCAAGGTGCAATTTCATGCTGCTGTGGACTCCAGTGATGTTTCTTCTAGAGTCATGGCTACATCTGTGGCCCTTCGGAGGATGGCTTGGCTCAGATGTACTAGCCTATCACAGGATACCCAGGCTAAGGCCATGGATTTCCCTGTTATTGGTAATTCTCTGTTTGGGGAGCAGACAGAGAACTACATGAAAAAGATGGACGAGTACAGGACCACCTACAGGAGTGCTCAGGCCAAAGAAAGGCAGACCACTCCTCAAAGACAGCACTCCAGGGGCAGGGGCAGGCCCTTTCAAAGGCCTTTTTACGAAGCCCAGGCCTCCTCTTCTGCTTATGTTCAGAGGGGTTTCTTTAGAGGGAGAGGTAGACTGGGAATGAGCAGGCCTGCTTCCACCCCTCAGCCTAAAGCCCCTGCCAAGCAGACACCCTGATGGGTCTGCCCAGGCTGATTCTCCAATACCTGTAGGGGGCAGGCTGGCTTACTTTGTCCAGGACTGGAAGTCTCTGACATCAGACAAGTGGGTCCTGGAAGTAGTAAGCCAGGGACTGGTTCTCAGCTTCAAAAAATTTCCCAAGATGAGAACCAGATCCTTTCCACCTGCAAAGCCATCAGACACCCTTGCCCTAGAGGCAGAGGTTTCTTCCCCCTGGCTCTCAGAGCCATAGACAGGGTTCCTACCCTACACAAGAGCAAAGGATTGTACTCCAAGTACTTCCTAACCCCCCAAAAAACAGGAGGATGGCGGCCCATCCTGGATCTAAGATATCTGAACAAGCACCTTTTAAAACCAAAGTTCAAAATGGTGATTCTGGGAATAATTCTGCCCTCTCTAAGGCCAGGGGACTGGCTCTCAAAGATGGACCTCAAAGATGCCTATTTTTACATTCCCATCAGGTGATCCCACAGAAAGTACCTAAGGTTCGAGTGGCCCTCAGGCCACTATCAATTCAGAACAATGCCCTTTGGCCTAACATCAGCCCCAAGGGTGCTCACAAAGTGCCTGGCAGTAGTGGTTGCTTTCCTAAGGGGAAAAAAGATTTCCATCTTTCCATATCTGGACGACTGGCTTATAGTGGGTCAGTCTCCAGACCAAGTCAAGTCACATCTGCAAGTAGCTCAGCAAGTGCTCACTTCCTTAGGATTCCTCCCCAACCTTCCAAAGTCAGTTCTCGAGCCAGTACAGCTCCTCACCTTCATAGGGGCGGAACTGGATACAGTAAGGGCAAGAACCTTCCTTCCCCTGGACAGGGCAAGGACCCTTATGGAACTGGCCTCTTCATTCACCCTGCAGGTGTCTCGACCAGCAAGGCATTTCCTTCAGCTTCTGGGCCACATGGCAGCTTCCACAGCAGTGGTCCAGGGAGCAAGATACCAGATGAGGGACATTCAGTTCCATTTAAGAGCCTTCTGGTCCCAAAAAAAGGATTCCCTTGTCCCAGTGACCCGAACCTTGATCCAGACTTTGCAATGGTGGCAGGATCAGGACAATTTGAGACAGGGAGTTCCTTTTGTCACTCAGTCTCATTCAGTGATACTCGCCACAGATGCTTCCCTGCTGGGCTGGGGAGCCCACCTGGGAGATCTTACCACCCAGGAACTGTGGTCACCTCAAGACTCTCTGCTTCACATCAATCTCTTGGAACTTAGAGCAGTGTTTCTGGCACTACAAGCCTTTTTCCAAATCTGTACAGAACAAGGTGGTCCAGATCAGAACAGACAACACCACCACCATGAGGTACATCAATAAGCAAGGAGGCACTCGGTCTATGGCCTTGTGCACAGAGGCAATGAAGTTGTGATCCCTGGCCTATTCCCTGCAAATCTCTCTGATAGCAGTTCACCTCCCAGGGAAGGACAATGTCCTAGCAGATGCTCTCAGCAGGCTATCCCAGGGCCATCACGAATGGACCCTTGATCCCCTAGTTTTAAAGGTGATTTTCTCAAGATGGGGCACTCCACAGATAGATCTTTTTGCAGCCCCAGACAATCACCAACTTCCTCTCTTTTGTTGCAGACCCCCAGTCTTGTGCTCAGTCCCCCTGGATGCTCTGATTCTGAATTGGGAAGGGAAATTTCTGTATGCTTTTCTCCCTTCCCTCTCCTGTTCAGAGTGTTAGTCAAGATCAGGTCTCAACCATGTAAAGTGATTCTGATTGCTTCAGACTGGGCCCAGACAGCCCTGGTACCCAGTGTTGCTGTCCTTAGCAGTCCACCTTCCCCTGTCTCTTCCCAGGAATTACAACCTGTTGACATCCTCTCAGGGGAGGATTTGGTACCCGAACCTCAAGTCTCTCAATCTCAAGGCATGGCTCTTGAAGAGTTAGAGTTTGCTGATCTGCACCTTTCTCAAGAGGTTCTGGATATCTTAAGGCTTCTCAAAAGCCTTCCACCAGAAAGACTTACAACTCCAAATGGAAAAGGTTCACTATTTGGTGCTCTAATAAGCATATTTCACCAGAATCTGCTGGGTTGCCTACAGTTCTGGACCACATGGTCCATCTTAACGGCGTAGGACTTAGACCAGCTACACTTAAAGTGCATCTGGTAGCTGTTTCTGCCTTCTTGTCAGTAGGCAAGCCCTCTCCTCTGTCAGCCCATCCTGTGTTTTGTAAGTTTTTCAAGGGATTGCTGCACACCAATTCCCCCCTTTAGGGACCCTGCTCCTGCTTGGGACCTTAATGTTTGCATTGCTCAGCTTCTGCAACCACCCTTTGAGCCTTTGTCCTCTGCAGAGCTTAAGTACTTGACTTGGAAAAGTGTGTTTTTGGTAGCCATTACCTCTGCCAGGCGTATCAGTGGAGCCTGATTTCCTCTCTTTCCATAGAGATAAAGTGGTCCTAAGAACTAACAGGAAGTTTTTGCCTAAGGTGGTTTCAGATTTCCACCTTAATCAGTCTATGTCTCTCCCTGTTTTCTTCACTGACCATTCCTCCTCTGGAGAGAGGGGGTTGCATAGCTTGGATGTTAAAAGGGCCCTCAGCACTACACAGAGCGCACCAAGGGTCACAGGTTTGAGTCCCTCCAGTTCTTCACATATGGAGAGGTCGGTAAGGGCAAACCTGCTACTAAGAGATCTATTTCCAGGTGGATTGTCTCTTGTATACAATTCTACTATGAAAAACTGGGCAGAACCCTACCCTCAGGCCTGAGGGCTCACTCTACTAGAGGTACAGCTGCTTCCCTGGCTGCTGCCAGGGATATTCCTGTCTTAGAAATTTGTCAAGCAGCCATCTGGAAAACAGTCCATGCATTCACCAAGCATTACTCTCTGGATATCCAGGCTAGGAGTGATGCTCGGTTTGGCACAGCAGTACTTCAGAGCCTATTTCCAAAGTAGGTTCTGTCCCTCCTCCATGGAGGTACTGCTTGGTAGTCTGCAATAGTCAAAATACAGCAAGACTTAATGTTGTTTGAAGAAAAAATTACTCATCTTAGTAATGTTGTTTCTTCTAATAGAGTCTTGCTGTATTCCTACTTCCCCCCTGCCTTCCCTCTCAGAACCTGGTTTTTGGGATGTGGGTGGGCAGGAGCAATGTTGGCACCCTAGGGGTGCCCCTTTTTCACCCTCCTTTACTTTGGGTGTGTGTTGTGTTTTGTTTTTAGGGTTTCCTGACTTGAGTCTTTGCTTTGAAACCAAAAAAACCTTTTTAATAAATTTAGTTGCCAGTTGGCTAGTGTGAGTTTTTACAGTTTCCTCACAGAACTTCTAGTGAGTATTGCTCGTAAAGATCTGACGGTTGGAGTTTAAACAACAGCAGACAGGGGCTTCAACTGAGCTTACGCTGAACGTTCCATGCTGGCCATGGAAAGTTAACTCTTTGTTCTCCGGGGCAGTTGAAAGGCAGGACCTAACTGCAATAGTCAGAATACAGCAAGACTCCATTAGAAGAAACAACATTACTAAGGTGAGTAATTTTTTTCTTCTCTCTCCTAAGCTGGTCTCCGGGTTTACATACAGATGGACTGTACCTCCTGATGCAGATATGCAGGCAGGAACTAAGCTGTGCAGCTGGGGATATCCAGCCCTCCACTTCCTGTTTCCATCAGTTTACTTCCTGCCTTCCAGCTAGCAGGTACTCTGCAGCAGAGCTCTGCCACCATGTGGCAGGGCTGAAGACAGACTGTAAGCCACAAAATTTAATTGGATTTGCTGAAGAATCTCAGCACTTTAGAGCGCTCCTGCATGGGCCCCAGTCTCAGCCTTGCAAGCTACACAGACTGGCCCCACTTTACCGCGGAGGTTTTTCCCATGATTCTGGGCCCAACCCAGTGCTCATTGTAGCCTTGGAATTCGTCTACTGGTGGATTTCATTGATGGATGCCGTTTTTACGTCGGTCGGACAGTTTTAGTACCTCAGTGCTCTGAGAGGATTCTTTCCTTGTCAACGGCAGGGCGGTTTTTCTCCCATTGACGGCTGGCTTCCTGACTCTTTCAGCCACTCGTCGACAGTGGGCTTGCAGCTCTAATTCAGTCACTCATCGACGTTCCAGTGCTATCTCTTCGATGAGTGCTGCGTTTTACAAGGAGTGGTGCTCAGGAATAAACAGTTTCTCATGCATACTGCAGGCCTCTTCTCCCCCCTCTCCCCCAGCACTAAAGGAGCAAGAAAATATTAACTAATCAACCAACAGTTTAAACAGCTCAGCTGCAGCAGTGTTCCAGCGGGGCGTCAGCATTCTTCCAGACAGCCCCCTGTATTATCAGGAATCTCTGTGTGGGGGTACGTGGAATCAAAGGGGATTAGAGCCATTTTCAGTCATGGCCTCAGACAGTCCTGCCAGGGGCAGAAAATGCCAGTGTTGAAAATCCCCTCTTCTAATCACCTTTGCAGGTTCGCTTTGCCTAAAATGTGAGAAGGCAGCATCTGCAAATGAGGAGGACATGACAGAGGCCTCCCTTTCCTCAGCTCAGACAGATAGCCAACAGACAGGTCTGAGTGAGCAGCAGCCATCAGGTCTGAGAGAGCAGCGGCCACCAGCGGGACCCAGCAGTCCACAGCCCCAGACCTCATAGACAAGCTAAATAGGGCTTTTGTTCTGGAACCTGCATGCTTCGACTGGCAACCTCCAGGATCACCAGATGTGAGGGCTCACAAGAAGGCAAAAGGAAAGAGGACCCCATCCTCATCCGAAGAGGGGCAGTTCTCCTCACATCACTATGATAAAAAGAAAAAAAATCTCAATACAGGAGCAGATCCTCGGATGAGGAGGATCAGCATTCCTCACACCACAAGAGAAAGAAAAGTTCTTGTTCTCGGAGGGGGCACTCATAAGGGGAAACGTCGTAGGGACCATTCCCTGGATTCCTCAGACTCCAGTTCCTCTTCTCTAAAGAGGGGAGCTAGGGGATTCATCCTCGGACTCTGATGACTCCCCATCCAGAAACTTTGACCTGGAGGACCTAGACTTTCTCATCAAGAAGGTCATAGCTGAAATTCATCTCGATTCTCTCGATTAGCTCAAGCACAGCCAAAACAGGCCTTTCGCCTGGCATCTGCCGCCAAACCGGCCACAGCCTCCCTAGTCCTCCAGCCATAGAGGATTTGCTAAAAGAGGAATGGCAAGGTCCAGAACGCACTTCTCCAGTGCCCTGGAGGATCTCTATGCTCCTCAAGTTTGACAAGAGACAGTCTGAAAAGTGGCTAGACTGACCCAGAATCGACCCTCTGATTTCGAACCTCACCAAGAAAACGGTCATCCCAGCCGAGGGAGGAGCATCACTCAGGAACCCAGTGGACAGGAAGGTGGATGCCTCACTCAAGAAGGCCTTCCAAGCATCAGCAGTGTCTCTCAAGGTGGCAGCTGCCAATCTTTTTTTGTAAAGAGCCTCCCTGTCCTGGACCACGAATTAGCTTTTCAATTCGACGAGGACCCAGAGAAGAACAAGGCTATTATTCATCAGCTGCAATTAATGGGTTGGCATCGGCTTATACAGCACACGTATCAGAGGAGGCGGTCAGGTGCGCTGCTCGGACCATGTTTTATCAAACTTTGGCTCACCGTAACCTCTGGCTTCGGGCCTGGCATGCAAACGCCTCTTCAAAGAGCCATTTAATAAACGCCCCCTATGAAGGTAATCTCCTGTTTGGCTCAACTCTGAAGGAGGTGGTGAAGGAATCCGGGGGGATAACTAAAGTTCATATGCCCCAGTCAAGAGGCAGGGGCAAATCCTGGTTCTCAGGCCCCAGACGCAGTGAAGCTATCCGGGCCCATCCCCGAATAGGGGGCAGACTTTCAAAATTTCTCGAGGAATGGGTCCAAACCACATCGCACAGATGGGTCCTAGACATCATCAGCAAAGGTTACCTAAAAGAATCCAAGCCCTCACTACCTCATGTGGTGCCCTCCCCTATCTCAGGCAACCCGTCCAAGAGAGAGGCGATGTTACAGGCCATTACAGACCTTCTTCAAGCAGTGGCTATAGAGCAAGTCCCCCCCCACAGAGATCAATCGGGGGGTCTACTCCCTATTCTTCATCGTGCCAAAACACGCGGGATTCAGGCCAGTCCTAGACCTCAGATTTCTGAATAATTTTGTCTGCAGCAAACCCTTCAGATGGAAACCTTGTCATCGATCATCAGGGAGTTGCAACAAGGGGATTTTCTGGCATCCATCGATCTGCAAGATGCCTATTTGCATATTCCCATTCAGGAACTACACAGGCAATATCTCAGGTTCAAGGTGGGGGAGCAGCACTTCCAATTCAAAACACTGCCATTCGGGCTTTCTTCAGCCCCAAGTACATTCTCCAAGGTGCTAGTAGCGATCATAGGTCACCTTCGGAAACAAGGGATGTAACTTTTCCCTTACTTGGACGATATTCTCATCAAGGTCCCGCAACTCGACCAAGCAGTACAAGCAGTGGTGGAGGTAGTCCAGTGCCTGTCGGCCCACGGTTTTGTCATAAACTGTGGAAAAAGTTCCCTAACGCTAAGCCAGACCTTGAACCACCTGAGGGCAGACTTCATGACACAAGCCAACAAGGTCTTTCCCCAGGAAGCAAAATTCGGGGACCTGCTGAAACTCATCAAGAAGTTTCACACAGCTCCTCAGCTGCTGGCACACTTCTTCATGCAGCTAATTGGGACTGTAGTATCGCTGGCGGATTCAGTCCCTTGGGCTCTAGTCCACATGAAGCCCATTCAGGCACACTTGCTCAGGCTGTGGTCCCAGTCCAGACACAGCCAGCACCAACTGATCCCAGTTTCTCAAAAGATAAAACTTCCCTCCAGTGGCAGACTGGGAGGACAAATATGAGGGGGTCACAAGTTGAGCCATCCACACCAAATCCGAATCACGACCGATGCCAGCCTCAGGGGCTGGGGGGCTGACCTGCATCAGCTATCAGCTCAGGGCAAGTGGTCACTGTTAGAAACAAGGTACAGCATAAAGATCCTCGAGATGAGAGCAGCATGCCTAGCCCTGATACACTTCGAACAGCAAGTCCTCAATCAGGAAGTTCTGATTCTAACAGTCGGACGACGATGGCATACATCAACCATCAGGGCAGAACAAGAAGCTCAAAAATGCTACAGGATTCCCTGCTTCTCTTTCAGTGGGCCGAGCACACCTGGCAAGCATAAGGGCAGCGTACATTCCAGGCAGGAAAATGTCACAGCGGACTGGCTTGGTCACAAAGATGTTCTACCAGGGGAATGGGAGCTGAAGGACAGTGCCTTCCACATCCTAACAAAAAGGTGGGGCAATTCTCCAATAGATCTTTTCGCCTGCCAGCAAAACTCTAACGTAAAGAAATTCTGCTCCCTGGCCAAGGACCAACTAGCGGTGGCTCAGGACACCTTTTCCCTAGACTTGAGTCAGTTTGGTCTCCTGTATGCCTTTCCTTCAATACTGCTTCTATCCAGAGTCCTCACAAAGTGGCTCTGGACCGGGCAGAGCTGATTCTAGTCTGTCCCCGATGGCCTCGTCGCCCATGGTTCCCGCTTCTCATTCATCTTTCAAGGTGACCGCTTGTAACTTTCCAGATCAGCCCGGACCTTCTCCATCAGGGTTTGGTACTGCACCCCAGTCTGAGCAACATCTCCCTCTCGGCCTGGAGATTGAGTGGGAAACTTTCAAAGAGCTAGGCTACACAGCTCCTGTTATTGAAATAATGATGAACTCATGTTGCCCCTCTTTCTCTAAAGTATATTACAGAATTTGGAGGAAATTCTTGATCTTACTTTGAGAAGGCTCTTGCAGTAGGTATTCACATTTAGCACTGACCCACCAGGCATCAGGACCCCATGGAAAAATTTCTAGATAGCAGTCTCTGGCGGGGGATCTCCCCCATGTCAGATGACTGGCGTCATGCGACGTCAGTATAAAGGGGTGGTCCCCCACGCCTGCCTTCCAGTTCTTTCCTGCTGTCGGCTTGTGAAAGTTCCTCTCGGTAGAATTCAATGCTCGTCAGTCGTTTGTCGGTCTAGTTTTTGAACTTTTCGATCTCATTTTTTCTCTCTTTCTCTATTATGTCTATTGATTCACTGTGTATGTCATCTCCAATGCCTTCCGACTCGCATAAAGATAAGTGCAACTCGTGTGGCTGTCAACTGCCACACAAGGATGGCCATTCCTTGTGCCTCTTCTGTCTGGGCCCAGACCACCCCATGGAGAAGTGCCAACACTGCCAAAAATGTAACTCCGCTACCCGGAAAAGAAGGCAGCAGTCTCTGGAAGCCCATACCCTCAAGAAAAGAATGGCATCCGTGGAGAAGGAGCTAAAGGAGTTAAGGCAGGCATCCACTTCCCCCGAAGGTCACAAGAAGAAACTTGGCAAGGAGAAGCATTGGGAGCGGGAAATGGCTTCCACGGCTGCCGCGACTCCAGCCGGCGTTGCGGTTCTGAAGGTAATGTCCCCTCCGGGGGATCGCTCCAGGACGACTGTCTTGGTGGTGTCCAAGAAGGTGTTGCCCCTCCCGCCTGGCTTGCACTCGGGCCCTTTGGGAGCCTCCAGGGAAAAGGAGGCCTCCGCTCCCGGGAGGGCCGCTTCCACCAAGCAGTCCTCGGGTTTAAGCGGGTCCTGTAAGTCTGACGCCAGTACCACCGATGTCCGTCCGGACAAGGCTGCTAAGCCGCCTACCCCTTCGGGGGTGCCCACCCAAACTTTCGCCCAACAAGGCCGCATCTCCAGCGTGACCTTCCTCTGGCAAGGGATCCAATCAGTCAGACGTCAGCTCTGCTGACGCCCGCCTGGATTCGGCCGATATGCTGGACGCTGGCCCAACCGATGCCTGCCTGGCCAAGGAGCCTGCACTGGACTCTAAAGATCGATCCGACCCCCCAGGCTTCCCGCAGCATGCTGCATTGCCTTCTGAGTTCCCTGCGTCCCCTCTGCTGATCCCCGGGGACTCTAATCCTTCCTCCCCGGTCATCACAGAGGACCTCTAGATGCTACTGTCAGGGCCTTCTCCTTCGGGACCTGATACCCTGATGCCGAACTCTCAGACACCGGCCCCGATGCCGGCCAGCGTCCCCTTACTGGACAGTCTACCTACTCTGGGCCCGTCGCTCGCGGGGCCTGCTTTTCCTTTGCCTGGCCTGACAGCTGGGCCTCTGCCAGGTCTCTCTGCTCCGTCAGAGCCCCTGGCTCCCAGTTATCTGACACCTCAATATCCGGTGCCACCATACCCTGCTCCGCAGTATCCAGCACTTCAGTACCTGATGCCGCAATATCTGGCGCCGCAGTACCTGATGCCTCAGTACCCAACACTGGGTTATCTGCCATCAGGTTATGGATACTCCTTTTATGGATATCCTCAGTATCCGTATCCCCCTCCTCCTCCTTCTCCTTGTCCACCGACCACACCCCAGCCGCCAGTGGATTTGAAGGAGACTTTGGCCTCTTGGTGGGCTGAGGCCAAGGCTCAATACACAAAGAGGTCGAAAGTCATCTACTGGCATTGGACCCTTTACAGGATCCCCTGCGTCGGAGACAGGAGACTCCCCCCTACCTGACACCAGAGGAAAGCCGTCTGGCGCCTGGGGTGGAGAGGACACGCACCCTAGGGAACCCCCCCAAAGGAGCCGTCCCTCCCCCTCATAGGGAGGAGTCTTCCTCTTCTTCATCGGACATGTCTGACTCAGACTCAGAGACTAGACGCTCTTATCCTGATGACGAGCCATGTACTCCAGACTGCCCCAAGCCAAGGACCTCTCCAGAGTCTCCTCCAGAGGATCCCTCCTTTCTGGAGTTACTGAGGAAAATCCAGGAAGTTCATCAGTGGCAATCACTGGAGCCAGACACACAGCGTAAGAAGCTCGCTGCTCATTTGCATCTGCCCGGCACTGCTCCTACGCTGATTCCACCCTGGATAGAGCCTCACTTGGACCTTGTTTCCACTATTTGTACACAACCTTCCACGTTAGTCCCCCTTCCAAGGAGGGCAGACTGGCTATATCAGGCTCCCAAGGGCGTAGATTTTTTGAACCTACACCCCAAGGTGGATTCGGTCGTCATTAGTGCCGCTCACGGCCGTTCCGCTAACCCAAAACACCTCAGCTCATCCCCACTTGATGAGGAGTCACGGCTTCTGGACCAGTATGGGAAGAAGATTTATTCCTCTTCTACCCTGGGTATTAGGGCCCTGAACTATGTGGCACATATGGGGGGACTTTCAAAGACCATCCTCAGTCAGGTGGAATAAAAACTGGACTGGGCAGATCTTGTCTGTTCTATGCGATCGGCCAGTCGGCACCTGCTTTGTGCCTCTTACAATGCAGTGGACACAGCCGGAAGAAGCTCTGCTTTCGCCATAGGCTTACGGTGTCATGCCTGGCTCCGTGTGTCAGGATTGGTCCCTGAAGTGCAATCCACTATCTAGGATGCCCCCTTCAGGGATTCGGTACTGTTCAGGGGTGATGTCAAGGACATCATTACCGACCTGCAGGAGAAAGGCACTGCACTCAGATCTGTAGAGTCTATGTACAGGCCTCCTCAAGGGCAGCAGCGTCCTTTTCACAAACGAAACTGACCAAAACCACAGGGCAAGCAGGCCAACAAGCGTCGGGATCCCTCCAGCAACCAAGCCTCCCCCTAGCAAAAAAGCCATGTGAGCCTCTGCTGCTGTGCTGCCCCACACCTCCTGACTCCCCGCCTCTCCCACTGCCTCTGGAGGCTCCAGAGGAACCGATGGGGGGAGATTCTCCTTCCATCTGCTGGGCTGGGAGAGGATGACGTCAGATGCTTGGGTGCTCCAGTAGATATCATCAGGACACTCTTTTGAGTTTCTTCAGAAACCACCCCGAAGACCCCCGGTCATCTTACTCCCCAAACATCTTCCTCTGGTCCTAGACAAAATTCCCTTTTCTTGAAGGTGGCGATAGAACCAGTCCCCGTCCAGCTTTGGGGACAGGCTACTACCGCATTTCTTCCTGGTTTCAAAGAAGTCGGGAGATGTGAGGACGATACTAGACCTCAGCTCCCTGAACATGTTCATGGAGTACAAACGCTTCAGAATGCTCTCTTTACAGAGCCTTCTACCACTTCTTCGGCAGGGGCAGTGGTTGTGCGCTTTGGATATGCAGGATGCCTGCCTGCATATCCCCATATGCCCTTCACACCGCAGATTCCTCCATTTTTGCTTTCAGGGGGACCATTACCAGTTCAAAGCCCTCCCATTTGGTCTTTCCTCGACTCCCCAAGTTTTTACCAAATGCCTGTCCATGGTAGCGGCCCACCTGCATACCCAAGGAGTACAGGTATTCCCGTACCTGGATGATTGGCTCCTGGCAGCCCCGTCCCGGAAGGAACTCTTGCACTCTCTTTCCCTTACCCTGCAGGTTTTTACCAGCCTGGGTATCACCATAAACCAAGTGAAGTCCCACTTGGTCCCTTGCCAGCGCCTCCAGTTTATAGGGGCGATTCTGGACACGACTATCAGCAAAGCCTTTTTGCCTCCAGACAGGGTGGACACCCTCCAGACTTAGGCCCAGGAGGGTTGGCACCAGATCAGTCCTTCGCCTTCTCGGCCTAATGGCGGCTGCCATTTAGACAGTTCCACGCTCTCGGCTCCATATGAGAATCTCTCAGTGGATGCTTTGGTCTCAGTGGGACCAAACCTTGGACAATCTAGACCAAGAGGTACTAGTTTCTGATCCCATCATCAGGAACATACAATGGTGGATGGTGCAGGAGGACCTATGCCTGGGAGTTCAGTTCAACATGGAACCCCCCTCCCAGACGTTGACGACAGATGCATCAGGCGAAGGCTGGGGAGCCCATCTCGGGTCTCACTGGACTCAGGGCAGCTGGTCCAGGTTCGAACAAAATCTATACGTAAATGTGCTCGAACTGAGAGCAGTCCTTTATGCCCTTCAGGCTCTGCACTTCTTTATCCTTCCCGGTCATCTCCTCATACAAACAGACAACATGTGCGTAGCCTGTTATCTCAACAAGCAGGAAGGAATGCATTCAGTGTCAGTGATTCAGTAGGTAGCACACTCGCCTCTGAGGCCGGGAGATCAGAGGGCTGTGGGTTCAGTTCCCAGATCTGGCACTTGGGTTAATATCCCAGTACTGACACTGTAGTGCAGCATGAGAGGGGTGCTGCACTTCTGAGGTGCCGTCTTTTGGATGAGACGTTAAACTGAGGTCCCTTCTGCCTGGACTGATGGTAGTTCAGGTGGATGTTAAAGATCCCATGGCACTTATCGAAAAGATTAGAGGAATTACCCTGGTGTCCTGGCCAAATTTCCCTCATTCACTAAAAATACCACCAACAGCTTAATCTGGTTCAAGGTCAGTAAGCATTCATCTGTATCCCCTTCCCCCAGGTCATGCCTGAAAATAGGCAGGATTTGTCTAGTGTGCTTACCCAGTAAACAAAAAACAAAACAAAAAAAAAAAATTCCTACTCTCTGTGCCAGGAAGCAATGAGAGTCTGGATTTGGGCAACCCAGCATCACCTTCACTTGACTGCCATTCACGTTCCAGGAGTGGAAAACACACTGGCAGATCAACTCAGTTGGTCCTCAGACAGGGCCCACAAATGGGAACTGGATCAAGAAGTCGTAGAAGACAACTTTTTGCAATGGGGAATGCCTCAGATAGACCTCTTCGCGTCTCCCCAAAATGCAAAACTTCCCACCTTTTGCTCGCTCCAGGGCGAGACATTTTTTGGCGGAACGCTCTGTCTCTCACTTGGAGGGACGGATTCATTTATGCCTTCCCTCCTATTCCCTTAATTCCAAGGGTCCTACACAAACTCAGATCGGAGTGGGCCCAAATGATCCTCATCGCTCCCTTCTGGCCCGGTTCTCTGTTCTGCAACATTTTTTAACAGGAACCTCTACTTCCTCTTCCGCTGTCGCAACAGTTATTGACCCAGGATCAGGGGACCCTTGTTCATCCAGGTCTCAGATTCCTTCATTGACATGCGTGGCTCCTACAGATGTAGCAAAAGCCCACTTCGGAGTTTCTCCGCTCGTAGCGGACATCCTGGTAGAGGCCTGAAAGCCTTCCACCAGGTCCACCTACGCCATGAAGTGGAAACGGTTTTCAATTTGGGCCACTTCAAAGGACTTTGAACCTTTCTCATGCCCAGCCAATAAAGTCCTGGATTACATGTGCCATCTCTTTGATCTGGATCTCAGCCATTCCTCATTAAAGGTCCGCATGGCAGCAATTTCAGCCTACCATATTCCCTTTGGGGACAGGATTTTTGCTCAATTGGAAGTCTCCAAGACCTTCCTCAGAGGGGTTCTCCATTTGAAACCCCCTATATGCATTCCTGCCCCTCCTTGGGACTTGAATTTCATTCTGGAGAAGCTTACCCTGCCCCCCCTTTGAGCCGGCAGCCATTACTTCTGCTCGGAGCATTTCCGAGATTTAGGCCTTGATGTGCAAAATCCCATACTTGATTTTCCACAAAGAACATGTGGCTCTACGCACCAACCCTAAGTTTCTCCCTAAGGAGGTCGCTGAATCTACGCTGACTCAATCCATGGAGCTATCCACTTTCTTTACGCAACACTTCAATCAAGGGGAGTTCCTCTTGCATACTTTGGATATTCATAGAATAATGAGATACTACACCACTCGGACTAAGGATCTAAGGAAACCGATCAGCTTCTTGTCTCTGTTGCTCACAAAAGAGAAGGAAATGCTGTTTCTAGGCAATGCCTATCAAAATGATTGGCTCATTGTATTACTTTCTGTTATGACAAGTACAACAAAACCCTGCCGGGTCAAGTCAGAGGTCACTCCACCAGAGGAGCCACGGCCACTGCAGCTTGTTTAAAGAATGTGTCAGCGGCAGAGATCTGTGCAGCCGCAACTTGGACTTCCATCCATACCTTTACAAAACAATACAGTTTGGAAATTGCCTCTCGCTGTAGAGCAGACTTCGTGCTGGCTGTGCTTCAGGGTCTTCTTTCATGAGACCTGTTCAACCAGTGGTTCCATGCTATGGATAGTTATCCTCCTCCCGTGTGCTTTTCCTTGTTCCAGACTGCTTGGGACTCAGTCCTGTATATGTGAATACCTGCTGCAAGAGCCCTCTCAAAGTAAGATAGTACAGTTACGTAAGAACTTACCGTAACAGTAGATCTTTGAGAGAGGCTCTTGCAGTAGATATTGGCTTCCCGCCCTCCATTCCCCTAAGCTTCTTTGGCTCCATTTCCACAGGGGGAAATATCCTTTTCTCACCCCAGGAATTCTTTAGCATCTATTGACAAAAGCAGTATGCCAGCTGGGTTCAGCTGCCCCGGAGAGGAGGAGTCAATGCAAATGAGAAAGGCATTGGCCAATCAGGATGCAGTTAGAGTAGAGTGCTGCCTGCAGTCAGCCTGAAGGACCTCAGAACTTTTTCTCCCCTGAACTGGTAACACTGCCCTGGAGCTCTTCTCTTCAGAGATCTTCCTGTGCCATTTTCTTTCTTTTTGAGTGCTGCTTTAAGGTATTTTGTATATTTTCTTCATTTTATCTATTTTTACTGCATCTGCGCTGGGTTCTGCGCAGTTGCTGGATTTTTTCATATTTTACCACTTCGGCGTTTTTTTCTGAAGTAAAATTCACGTGCGTGCACGATAAATTGCATAATTGTTATTTAATTTGTTCGTTTTTCAAATTTATCGGTTTTTAACGCTTTTGCAGTAAAATCTTTGATTTGTTTTTCGTGCGCGTGCATTTTTTCCGTTGCGCACCAGCCCGAATTCTTGGAACCGTATTTTCTCTGTTTAAATTCAAAATTATTAATATTTGAAGGGTAATCCCCCCTCTTTTGGGGTGAGACTCTCTTGTTTGCTATGCAGTGGGCTTTGTTAACAAGAGGTGTGGAGGTGGTTCTGTTTTTTCCTCTTTGTGGAAAAAAATAATCTCAAAGTTCATTTTGATTTGTTTAAGCTTTGGCCTAACTATTATTATCTGGGCTTTTAGTCTAACTCCCCCTCCTGTAAAAACGCTGAGGAGGGTACCTCAAGTTAACACAAAAGAAATGACAAGTCCCCTTGGGACTTCTATTATTACAAGTCTGGTTCTGTAGTAGTTGTTTCTCTGTCCAAGCCTTTAATTTGAAAATAGGCAGGGTGTCCTCTTTCTTGCACAAAGATAGAGATTAATCTCCTCTGACCCTCCCTCCTGAAGGACTTACGGAGACATCAGGGGTTGATAAAATGATGCCCTCTGCAACTGAATTTCTGAGAGCTTGGCAATTATTCCAGACTTTCATTTTCTGGGCAGTTCTCGGCTCCTTCGGGTCCGAGTATTCCTCTCCTTGTTAATTCTTATGCCCAAGGATGTTATTGTTATGATTATTAATAATTTAGGAGAGGGTTTTTCTTCATGAATTCCTCTCGGGGGCCCACTAATTCCAGTCGGTCACCCTGAGGTTGATTCAGGTTATGGTATAATGAGGCATATATATATATTCATCCGGTGGACTCCCTGGACTTTCCCCTCCAGGATGACACCGATAAAGAGGTGGAGGACGACTGCTCCGTAGATCTGGTGGTTGCTGTCCTCCAAAGAAGTTGACGACTCTCTGAAGACTCCTACAGGTAGGTTCTGGAAACCCCTCCTTCTCTTTCGGGGTTGACAAAAGCATTCAGATGAAGTACCAGCTCGGTAAGTGTTCTGCTGTTTTTATCTGTACACTTTTAGATTAAAGACAGTTAGTGCAAACAGCGGCCTGCTTCTCAGCCTCGTGCCACTGTTTGCTTCCCCCCAGAGATAGACTCTAGATAATCATATACCATGTGTAAGAAATTTTGCATAATGCCTTTAACCTTTTTAGCATGTGCTATTTTATATTAAGAGTGTTTGATGTATACTGTCCTTGCCATAGTGCGGCATCTCTTGAGCACTATTCACAGGGAGGTTTGCTGGAATGGACCAGATAGATTCCAGATGGAATGGATGTAAGGACCACATAGTAAGGATTAGGAAGGAGGGGGGGTTGGGTGAAAGCAGGGTGTGATAAGGCAGAAGCACTAAATGAGTACTTCTGCTCAGTATTTACTAAAGAGAAGAGGGGGTGACATCCAAGGTGGGGAGAAATGGCAGAAACAGGGGGGAGGGGATGACAGATGGGGAAATCATGGAGGGCAGAGTTCGGGAGGGTTTGAAGGCACTGAGGGTGGTAAAGGCGCCAGGCCCAGATGGCATCCACCCCATGGTACTGAAGGAGCTGGCAGAGGTCCTTGCAGGACCGTTGGCAGACCTATGTAATGCCTCACTAAATTCGGGGTGTGTACCTCAGGACTGGAAGATGGCTCATCTGGTGCCCCTCCACAAGAGTGGCCCCAAGGATGAACCGGGAAACTACAGACTGGTGAGCCTCACATCCATTGTGGTAAACTAAAGGAGACTATCCTGAAGGAAAGGCTGGTGGCCCTCCTAGAGGCCAAAGGACTACAGGACAGCAGACAGCATGGCTTCATATGGGGCGGATCCTGCCAAACCAACCTGGTGGAGTTCTATGACTGGGTAACTAGGCAACTGGACAGGGGCCATGCAGTGGATGTCCTGTATCTGGATTTCAGTAAGGCATTTGACTCGGTGCCGCATGGAAGGCTGGGAAGTAAGTTGGTAGACACAGGGGCAGGTGCAAAGCTGGTGAGATGGGTAGGGAACTGGCTCCAGGGAAGGCAATAGAGGGTGGTGGTGGTGGGTGGGGAGCTGTCACACCTAAGGGTAGTGACGAGGGTGTTCCATAGGGCTCGGTGTTGGGACCAGTGTTGTTTGGGATATTCATTGCAGACATATCATTGGACATCAAGAGCAAGATCAGTCTGTTTGCTGATGATAGCAAGGTAGGAGCAGTAGTGGATGACCTAGGGGGATAGCAGGGGTTGCAGGATGATCTGGCAAAGCTTGAAACCTGGTCAGACACCTGGCAACTGGGGTTTAATGCCAAAAAGTGCAAGGTGCTGCATTTTGGGATGAAGAACCGAAGGAGGAGTTACCAGCTGAGGGGAGTGCAGCTAGCCCAGACAGAGGAGGAGGAGAAGGATCTGGGCGTGCCTCATTACAGGGTCAATGAACAACTCGGCACAATGTAGGAAGGCAGCTGCAAAGGCCAACAAAATGCTGGGTTGTATTGCAAGGGGTATATCCTCGAGGAGGGAGGAGGTGATTCTGCCACTGTACTGGTCATTAGTTAGACCACACCTGGAGTATTGCGTGCAGTACTGGCGCCCGTATCTGAAAAGGGACATTAAGTTACTGGAGGGGGTGCAGTGCAGGGCGACAAAGATGATCAAGGGACTGGGGGGACTTATCATATGAGAGGAGGCTGAGGGAGCTTAACGTGTACTCACTGGAGGAGAGGAGGGATGGGGGGACATGATTGAAACCTCTAAGTACATGAAAGGAATAAACAATACAGGTACAGAGGGGTTGTTCAAAGTAAGGGAGGGGAGGGACACCAGGGGCCATGATATGAGACTGAAGGGAGGAAGGTTCAGGAGGGCGATGAGGAGACACGTTTTTACAGGGAGGATGGTGGCTGGGTGGAATGCATTACCTGCAGAAATGGTATCCAGTAGAACAGTGGACTGCTTCAAAAGGGATGGGACAGGACAAGGGGGAGGGTCAATGAAGGGGAAGGGTGGAAGGGAGGGGCAGCTGCAGAATAAGGGGTGCTAGCTGCACATTCGAGCAGACTTGATAGACCTCTAGGCCTTTATCTGCTGGCAAATTTTGTATGTTCGTATGAATACGCAAGTGGCATTTAGTAGCACTATGCTCTCATAGTAAGTCATAATGTTACAGACTTCTAGAGTTTTGGCGTAGGTCATTTCCCTCAGGCTAGCCTGTCTGAAAAGTTCCAGCCTTTTGGGTTATGTTGTGGCGCAAATTGTGGTTGGTCTTTATGTCAAACTGAAGCTGATATGCACGTATGGACGAGTTTAACTCTCCTAGTACTCAGTTAAATATAAGCGTTCCTTTCCCAGAAGTCTCAATGGGGGGCTTCGGGTAGGAATTATTCTCCCTTTAACACCTTTTTTCCTACACCAACACATTAGGAAATTTCCAAATGTGAAGTTTTCCACAGGTTTAGGCAGGAATGCTCTTTCATTCCTGATAATCCCCTCTTTCTTCAGTTACTTTTCTTCTTGGTTCAAGTTTTTACCCCTTCTTTGGTTGGTAAAAAAAATAAAAAGGGAGATAGATATATACAGATATCAACATTTAAATATATATATATATATATATATATACACACACACACACAGTATATCTATGTGCATGATAAGTAAATAAATATCTAAAGTTTACCTCCAAATGCTGCATTCTCTGTTGTTCTTCAGTAGCATGTCAGCAGTGGTAACTAGAGCACCAGAACCTCGTGAAGTCAAGGTTGTGAAAGGGTTCCCTCCTGTTTGGAAGTTGGACCTTTTTCCCCAGGCTATTACCTGGATCTTAAAGGAAAATAGGGAACAGCAAATCATTATCAATTTTCACAACTTGGGGTCAGGATGCTTCCTTGACTCAGGTCTTTCTTTTGCAAACGTAGGGGATTGTTCTTGTCCCCTTCTATATATTTTATGTTCTCAGTTCCTTAGTACGGGTTTTTTTCTCAGGCAGTTTTATTCCATACCATTTAGACTGCCTCCAGAGTGTTCTCAGATACGGAGTAAAAAATCAGGCTGTTCTCCAGGTATCTGGGTTGGTTGGCGGTTTCCACCCTTAAAACAGGGAATCTCTGGTTTCCCTTATCAGAGGCTTGGATGGCCTTAGCCAATTCCCCTTGACTTTGGTTTTCAAGCCCTAAGTTTGACATTTTGTTTCCTACAGTCTCTAGGGTTCTTTGTACCTACTAGAAAAAAGTCCCCTAACTATTTAAATCTCAGCATCTCTTAGGGGGCAATGCTCATCTCTTCCCAGGGGAAGCTCTTTCCCTGCATGGGGTGCATCATTTTGTCATTAAAGTCCCAGGGGCTAGGCCTCTAGGTTAGATTCCAAATAGAATTTTTCATGAAGCTTGAACCCTGTTACTATCTGGACTGGTTCAGAAGCAAATGATTTGATACCTTTTAATGGACCAACATAGATGTAACAACAAGAACAAAGACTGATTTATCTGGACTGGTGTAAGGAAACAGTGAATTTTACACCTCTCCCCTTCAAATCTTCGGTACAGAGGCTTCCTTCCGGTTGGCACTTCCCTTTGGGGGGGGTTCTATCACTGGGTCTTGGTTTCTGAGAGAGTCCTTCTCTCTTCAGTCCATGGAATCTCAGAGCATCTCTATGAGGCCTGCATTTTTTCAGTCCAGAGACCATTTAGTTCGATATCCCTGCCCTGTATCACACTAACGGCATTTGGGACACAGGGCTTCCAATCTCTCTGCAATAGCTACGAGTTGTGATCTCTAGCTGGCTTCTTTGGAGGTGTCTTAGTCACTGATCCATCTGCTGGGCAAGGACAAAACTCTGGCAGGGCCACCACAAGTGGGCCCTTTGGCAGATCCTCTAAGCCGCAATAGTCAGGGCTACTGCAAGTGAGCCCTCAGCACACAAGTCCTAGCCACGCCATTCAGGGGAAAGGTCAGGTCCAGATCTGAATTTTCGCCTCCAGCCTGAACCTCCAATTTTTTCCTCTTTTCCTGTTGCAGGCCTCAGCTCGGAGTTCCAGCCAATGGATTTTCTTACCTCGAGACTGGCCTGAGAAGTTTTTCTCTCTCCTTATATCCCTTGTTTCCTAAGTACCTCTCTAATTAAGGTATCAGCCACCACGATCCCGGTGGCTCTGGACAACCTTAGTACTTCTGAAAAATCAGGAGTAGTGTTTTTCTTAACTCCCCAGTCTTTTCTTCTCAAGGCCTGGTTCCTGAGAGGCTAGATCTCTTAGAGTCCCTGTATCCAAACAAGGCCTGGAACGTCTATTTAAAAAAAAAGAAAAAAAAAAGGTTTTAGTATCACGAAAACCTCAGTTTTTCTAGGGGAAGTGGCTTTTCCCCTGGGTAGAAGGACAGGAGCCTAGAGTTTTTCAGTCCTCTCATGACTGGATTATTTAGTTCATTTCCAGGCATTACAATCTTGGACTTTGAACTAGTTTGGTCTTTGTGACTTGTTTTCTGTAAAGGTATAAAGGTTTTTATTTTCCTTCCAACAGTGGGACAGTAGGCCTCTTTTCTTTGGGAGTACACCTAATGGTTACTTGGACTTTTTTCCCATATGGCAAGAGAAATCTGTCTTTTCTCAGACCATTTCAAAGAATTCCGCAAAGGGCCATCTTCACTTCCAGACCCTTCTAGGGACCAGAGTTTTTTCCATGGAACACAAACCTCTGTAAGTTCAGTTTCATGGTGTGTCCCTTTGAATCTGTGGAAATTCTGTCCTGAAGCGAGCAACATCGAAGACAATTTTTCTGCTTGTTTTTCTCTCTCAGACGTTTTTCAGAGTTTCAGGTTGTTCTCTTAGGCCTTATCCTCTCAGTGCCTTTATGAACAATTTAGTCTTCTGGATGGATAGAAAATATTTTTCCAAAGTGTTCTACCATTTACTTCATTAATCCTTTTTCTTTGCCTGTACTGCTCTCAGGCATGTCCTGTCTAGGCTATCTTAACCTGCTTGGATGGGGCATGAATTAGTCCTGCTGGTCTGCGTCAGCAGTCCTAGCAGTTCAGGGTCTGTCATTATCATACTTCCATTTCCAGCATTTTTGCAGAGAAGGAGAAACCAGTGTCCAAGAGTATTTTCCCATGGGACTGTTTTCCCGTATTTTGGGTCTGCTTCAGTAAAGCTGACATTCAGCCCTTCTTGTGCTTAAGGCCTACTTACTGGAGACCAGCTGCCTCCTGGGCAGCGTTCAAGGCTATATCCTCACCAGAAGTATGCAGACCACTTATTTGAAATTTGCTTTTCACATTCAATAAAATCTTTCTTGGATGTGTAGTCTGATAGGATGCCAATTTTGGCGGGATGGTACTTCAGAGCCTTTTCTTAAAATAGGTTTCTGTGCCCTCCTCCAAACTACACTGCTTTGAAGTCTGCTTCTGTCAATAGTTGCTAAAGAATTCCTGGGGTGAGAAGAAACAATTACTCACCGAAGTAATATTACTTCTTCCAGGGTATTCTTTAGAATTATTGACACTCCCACCCTTCCTTCCCTGGAAACCTTGTCTAAAGGCTCTGCTAGGGGATTTAGCCAAAGTTGACGACTGTCATTCGTTCGTGTGATTAAATAGTGGGTTAGAATATATAGTGGGTTATTGCTAAAAGTTTTTTTTTTTTTTTGCCCTTGTGAGCACAGTTTTTGCTCTTTTTCAGCTTCGAAATGCGTTCTGAGGTATTTCAGGCTGACTACAGGCAGCACTCTACTCTAACTGTATCCTGATTGGCCAATGCCTTCCTCATTTGCATTGACTCCTCCTCTCCAGGGCAGCTGAACCCAGCTGGCATACTGCTTCTGTCAATAATGTTAAAGAATACCCTGGAAGAAGTAATATTAGTTTGGTGATTGGTTGTTTCTTCTCTCTCGTCTTGCCTCTTTTGGCCCTTGGCGGGAAAGAACTGGAAGGCGGGCGTGGGGGACCGCCCCTTTATACTGACGTCACATGACCCCGGTCACCTGATGTGGGGGCGGTCCCCCGCCAGAGACTGCTAGCTAGAAATTTTTCTGTGGGGTCCTGATGCCTGGCGGGTCAGTCCTATATAACCTACCTGTATTACATACTATGTACCTGTACTATATACTATGTATTGTATAATCTCATCTCATTTTATGTATGTATTCTCCTGGGTCGTGCCTGAAAATGGTCAGCTTTGACTAGCACACCTAACCCGGTTAACAAAAACTAAATAAATAAATAAAATATGTGAATACCTACTGCAAGAGCCTCTCTCGAAGATCTACTGTTACGGTAAGTTCTTACATAACTGCACTTTCTGGCTTCAATCCAAATGCACAGAACCAGCCAGTATCATTACCTGTACTACTGCAGTTCCTTCAAGATGGGTTTGATAAAGGTCTGCAGCCAGTCACCTTCAGGGTTCAGGCTTCCGCGCTGGGGGCGCTCTTGTTAGTGGATTCAGGTGAATCATTGGGTTCACATCCCCATGTCAGGAGGTTTCTAAGGGCGGCAACATTAAAACGCCTCCAGTCAAGCCAATGGTACCACCATGGAGGCTTAATCTGGTTCTCAAAACTTTGACCAAGGCTTCTTTTGAGCCTTTCAAGGAGACATCTGTCATGCATCTCACAATAAAGGTTGCTTTTCTCATAGCTATTACTTCAGCCAGGAGAATCAGTGAGCTAGGAGCCTTGTCCATCAAAGAGCCATATACTGTGTTTCATCAGGACTCTGTGGTGCTCTGAACAGATTCAGATTTTTTACCAAAAGTTATGTCTCCTTTACATTGCAACCAGGAGCTGATTTTGCCTTACTTCTGCCCACACCCAAAAAATGAAAAGGAAAGGGAATTTCAGACACTAGATCCAAGACGAGTGGTGAAAATATATATCAAAAGAATGGATTATATTCGAAAAACTTCCAGTTTGTTCATTCTAACTACAGGTCAAAATATGGATAAAAAAAAGCTTCAAAGGACTCTGTAGCCAGATGGATCTGTTCTGTCATCACCACTGCTTATGATCAGGCTGGAGTAGCCTTTTTTTTTTTTATGTTTATCGATCTTACCATTAACATACAGTTAAAGAGATTTCAGATACAGTACATTAGGAATTATTACAGACATGTTCCAGCAGAGGGTGCCACCCCTCTTAATACAAGCATATTAAAAGAATCATACTGTTTCTATTATATACATCTTTGGAGGGTTTTCAGTTAAAACATAATAATTCAAAGTATTATTTAGGCTTTGTTCGTTATTTATTTACAAGCCCATGAGCAGCATGTAATTTTAAATTCTATTTTAATCCAAATAGGAATACACGTACCAACTCCTTAAATAAGGAGATAAATGCTCATGCTTCTACCGAGATAAGGTATCAAAATGGTAACATCAGAACTTTACACTAGTACTACAGCAATATCCCTAGTAGTAACAGTGCCTCTAGGGCTCTAACAGCAAGCTAAACATAGGGTATAGAGATATACCATGAGACTCCGTGAACACAGTAAAACAAGTATTAACTTATGATAGCGTCAGTTAGCTGATAGCCAAACAAGATATTTCAATCTCAGCTATAGAAGGTCCATATTTAGTTAGAAAATAAAGACATAACCAGAGTTAGGCAAAGAAACTGGGGTTTTCTAATAAGTATTCCCCATTAGTGTTACTCACTATAGACCTGCTGTTAAGTCCTACGATTTTCGATCAGGTCTCTCCCTCTTCAGGTTCGTCTGGGTCCGATTGATCTGTAGAACCTCTGTGTCTCTGCGCTGGTTTGTGTTTTTGGGCCCATCTCAGAGCATCGGCAGGGTCCAAAAAGATGTAGACCTTCCCCTCATACACTATATGCAACCGTGCTGGAAATAATATGTTATGTGGAATCAGTGCTTCTCGCAGTATAGCCCTGACGCCATCGTAACGTTTCTTCTTTTGTTGTGTGGCAAAACTCAAACCTGGATACAGCTGCACCTGGGTTCCCTCGAAAAAAAGAATTTTTTTCTGTCTGGCTAGAGCTAGTATAAAGTCTCTTGATCCGATGCCATCTAGTATTGCCACTGTAGCCCTAGGGGCCTCCGTGTTAGTTTGCTTGCCCCTCGATACCTCCTGATAAGCCTTCTGGATATGGATATGTCTGTCTGAGAAAGGTTGACCCAATTGCTGTTCTAGCCAGTCCGAAAGGAATAAAATTAAGTGATCCCCCTCACTTCTTTCGAGAATCCCTACAATACAAAGATTTGTAGCCCTGGCCTGATTTTCAAGTGTTTCCAACTGGGCTCTCAAATGAGTGTTCTCCTTTATTAAGTTAGTTGAGGTTCTCATAGCTGCTTCAGAGCATTTGCGTGATTCTGTAGCTTCTATTTTTATTACTTTTACCTCTGCTTCCATAGAAGTAACTCTGGCTGTCAGGGAATAACATTTTTCTGCTAATCCTGACACCGTGCTGATGAGCCTGTTGATTTTGTGGCCCAAGGATTGCAGCGTCTCCTCTCCACTCGCATCTTCCTCCATTGCACTGCGGCCTTGCACTGATCTCATGGCAGGGGTCCGTACTGACCGCTTGGCAGGGGGTCCGTGAGTACTTTTACTTTTTTGCTGTGTCTTGCGACCCTTTGTCTTTCTTTGGGTTCCCCATCGTGTCTCTCTGGAGTCTCTGATTTTCAAATATGTAGCTCTTGCTGGTTAGAACCTCTAATTAAGCACTTAGTTTTGTTCTTAAAGTTATAATTATAGAGATCTGTAGTTTTAAGCGACCGCTTTGCTTGGGCTCAATAGCGTCCCCCCCCCAAGCTGGAGTAGACTTGCCTGGCCCAGTGAGAGCCCATTCTACCCGGGCTATGGCCACCTCATGGTCGGACTTCAGAGAAGCATCTCCAGCAGACCTATGCAGGGTGGCCACATGGTCATCCATTCACATGTTCACAAAATGTTACAAACTGGATGGACGACCTCGGCGGAGGCGTCCTTTGGCCGCCACGTTTTTCTTGTGATGGTGGACCCTTAAGGGCAATTACATTCTTCCCACCCAGGGTATCTGGGGATGTACTGCTTTTGTATATCCCATCTGTATGGAAGCCCAGAGACCAGCTTAGGAGAGAGAAAATGAAATTTAAATACCTGTAAATTTTCTTTCTCCGATGGCTGGTCTCCGGGCTTCTGCTTCCCTCACAGAATGTACAAAGTTGTCCAATAGGCCACATGTGGCTTAATTTTCTTGTTTTTGTTTCCACATTCAGATAGTATTGCCACATTTGGGCTGCTTTCAGAAGAACTGGTGGAAACAGGAAATGGAGGGCTGGATATCCCCAGCTGCAGAGCTTAGTTCCTGCCTGCATATCTGCATCAGGAGGTACAGCCCATCTGTATGGAAGCCATCCGACCAGCCATTGGAGAAGAAAAAATTACTCACCTTAGTAATTGTGTTTCTTCTAATGGAGTCTGGCTGTATTCTGACAATATGCAGTTAGCCCCAGCACTTGAACTGCTCCAGAGATGAAAGAGTTAACTCTATGCTAAGAGCATAAAACCTTGAACTCGTGCTCGGTTCAAACCTCTGCTGCACTTTCAAGTGTAACCATCAGATTCTTACAAGCCAAGACTAACTAAGTACACCTATAATGTGGAAATTGTAAAAAAATACTAGCCATAAGGGCAACCAAAAGTTTTGGAATCCCAAAGACCCAAGTCGAGAACCCCAAAACAAAAAACTCAGGTAGTGAACTCAACATAACTTTATAAATAACAAACAATAAAGCCACTATGTACAGCTCCTCCCAAAGGAGAGGGAGCCAATGCACCTCTGAGGTGCAGCACTGTACCTGCCAGACCACTTCCCAAAATCCAGGTTCTGAGAGGGGAGGCGGGGGGGAGGTCAGAATACAGCAAGACTCCATTAGAAGAAACACAGTTACTAAGGTAAGAAATTTTTTCTTCAAACAACATGAAGTCTTGCTGTATTCTGACAATGTGCAAGCTACCAAGCAGTACCTCCCAGGAGGAGGGTACAGAACCTACTTAGGAAATAGGCTCTGCAGCACTGCTGTACCAAACCTAGCATCACTCCTAGACTGGCTGTCCAGAAAGTAATGCTTGGTAAAAGTATGCACTGTTTTCCAGGTGGCTGCTTTACAGATCTCTAAGAGGGTGTATCTCTGGCCGCAGCCAGAGAAGCAGCTGTACCTCTAGTCGAATGAGCCCTCAGGCCTGAGGGGGTACTCTGCCTAGCTTTTCATAGCAGAATTGTATACAAGAGACAATCCACCTGGCAATAGTCTTCTTAGTAGCAGGTCTACCCTTTCCCACTTCACCATAAGTGAAAAACAACTGAAAAAAGTCAAACCTAAGTGCCTTCGTGTGCTCAGTGTAGTAGCTAAGTGCCCTCTTAACATCCAAACTGTGTAATTCTCTCTCTCCTGAAGAAGAATGATCAGTGAAGAACACAGGAAGGGACATGGACTGGTTCAGATGAAAATCTGAAATCACTTTGGGTAAGAACCTCCTGTTGGTTCTAAGGACCACCTTATCTCTATGGAAAGAGATAAAATTAGGCTCCACTGACAGAGCTTGTAATTCACTGATACACCTGGCAGATGTAATAGCTACCAGGAACACAGTTTTCCAAGTCAAGTACTTAAGTTCTGCTGAGGCCAGGGGCTCAAAGGGTGGTTGCATAAGCTGAGCAAAGCAAACATTAAGATCCCAAACAGGTGTAGGATCCTTAAAAGGAGGATTAGTATGAAGTTGTCCCTTAAAATATTTACACAACACAGGGTATGAAGCTAGAGAAAAAGGCTTTCCCACTGATAAAAATTCAGAAAGAGCAGATACATGCACCTTAAGGGTAGCTGGTCTGAGGCTTATGCTATTGAGATGAACCATATAGTCCAGAACTGCAGACAAGTCAGCAGAGTCTGGTGATATCGGTTTACTAGAACTCTAAATACCAAACCTTTTCCATTTGGAGCGGTAGGTTTTTCTAGTGGCAGGTTTATGAAAAGCCTTGAGTATGTCCAGAACCCCCTGAGACAGATTCATATTTGCATATTCTAGCTCTTCAAGAGCCAAGCTTTGAGATTGAGAGACTGAAGATTGGGATACCAAATTCTCCCCTGAGAGGAAGTTAACAGATTGTGATTTTGGGTGAGAGCCAGTGGAAGATGGACCGCCAGAGACAGCAACAGAAGATACCAAGGCTGCCTGGCCCAGTCTGGCGCAATCAGGATCACTTTGCAAGATTGTGACCTTATCTTGACCAGAACTCTGAACAATAGAGGAAAGTGGGGGATACAGAAATTTCCCGACCAGTCCAACAGTAGAGCATCCAGGGGATTGAGCCCAATACTGGGGTCTGCAACAAAAGAGGAAGTTGGTGATTGGGGCTGCAAAGAGGTCTATCTGAGGAGTGCCCCATCTTAGAAATATCACTTTTAGCACTAAAGGATCCAGGGACCATTTGTGATGACCCTGAGAAATCCTGCTCAAAGCATCTGCTAACACATTGACCTTCCCTGGAAGGTGGACTGCTACCAGGGATGTCTGTAGAGAATAGGCCAGAGACCAGACTTTCACAGCTTCCATGCACAAGGGCGTCGACCGAGTGCCTCCCTGCTTGTTGATGTACCACGTGGTGGTGGTGTTGTCTGTCCTCACCTGAACCACCTTGTTTTGTACTGAATCCGTGAAAGCCTGTAAGGCTAAGTATATTGCCGTGAGTTCTAGAAGGTTGATATGGAGAAGAGACTCCTGAAGGGACCACATTCCTTGTGCTGTGAGGGCTCCCAAATAAGCCACCCATCCAAGGAGAGAAGCATTTGTGGTCAGAACCACAGAATGAGTCTGAGAGATGAATGGGACTCCTTGTCTGAGGTTATCCTGATCCAACCACCACTGGAGAGCATGGATCAAGGTCTGAGTCACTGGAATCAGTTTGGTGAGAGGATCTTTTTTCTGAGACCAAAAAACCCTCAAGTGAAACTGGATGTCCCTCGTCTGAAACCTGGCCCCTGAAACCACTGCAGTGGCAGCTGCCATGTGGCCCAGTAGTTGGAGAAAATGTCTTGCTGGGCGAGAAACCAGGAGACGAAATGAGGAAGCTAGGTCTGTTAGGGCCCTTACCCTTGACAAGGGAAGAAAGGCCTTTGCCTGAATGGTGTCCAACTCCACCCCCATGAAGGTGAGGAGCTGCACTGGTTCAAGAACTGACTTTGGAAGATTGAGGAGGAATCCCAGGGAAGTGAGCACTTGCTTGGATCACTTGTAGATTTGACTTGACTTGGTTTGGAGACTGCCCCACAGTGAGCCAGTCGTCGAGATATGGGAACATAGAGATGTTCTGCCTCCTTAAAAAGGCTACTGCTAGGCATTTTGTAAAGACCCTTGGTGCTGATGTTAGCCTGAAAGGCATTGCCCTGAATTGATAATGGCCTGAGGGCAGTTCGAATCTGAGATACTTTCTGTGGGAGCATCTGATGGGAATGTGAAAGTGGGCATCCCTGAGGTCCAGGGAAGCTAACCAATCCCCTGGCCTTAGAGAGGGAAGAATTATTCCCAGAGTCACCATTTTGAACTTTGGCTTTAGTAGATGCTTGTTTAAGTATCTTACGTCTAGGATGGGCCACCACTCCCTTGTCTGTTTTGGGGTAAGGGAGTATCTGGAGTACAGACCCTTGACCTTGAGGGATGTAGGAACTCTCTCTATGGCTCTGAGAGCCAACAGGGAGGAAACCTCTGCCTCTAGGCAATGGTTTCGGAGATGTTTGCAGGTGGAAAAGACCTGACCCTCAACTTTGGGAATTTTTTGTAACTGAGGGCCAGTCCCTGGCTTACTACCTCCGGGACCCACTTGTCTGAGGTAACAGACTTCCAGGCCTGGAAGTAGTAAGCCAGCCTGCCTCCTACAGGGATTGGGGAGTCGACCTGGGCTGACACCTCAGGGTGTCTGCTTGGCAGGAGCCATAGACTGAGAGGTGGATGCAGCCCTACTCATCCCACTTCTGCCTCTCCCTCTAAAGAACCCTCTCTGGGAAAAAGAAGAGGAGGCCTGTGCCTGGTAGAAAGGCCTGTGAAATGGCCTGCCTCTACCCCATGCTTGCTGCTTCTGAGGAGTTGACTGCCTTTCCTTGGCTTGTGCACTCCTACAGGTGGTCCTGTACTCATTCATCTTTTTCATGTAGTTCTTTATCTACTTCCCAAACAGAGAAATACCTTCAACAGGGAGATCCATGGCCATAGCCTGAGTATCCTGCGAGAGGCTAGTACATCTGAGCCAAGCCATCCTCCAAAGAGCCACACATGTAGCCATGACTCGTGATGGAACATCACTGGAGTCCACAGCAGCATGAAACTGAACCTTAGATGCCTCTGTCCCATCAGCAGTCTCCTCCTACAGCTCCTTGGCTAGCTGGGGGGACGTCTGCTTAGCCAGATCCAAAACAGACTCCCACCTGGACTTTTGGTATCTAGCTGCATAGGCCATGTAATTAACCGGTCTGAGTCCCAGAGAAGATGCCAGGTACTGCTTCTTAGCCATTGCATCTATCTTCCTGGAGTCCTTATCTGGGGTGTGTGAAGCCAAGGGTATGCTAGCCTTGTCGCAGGATGCAGCCTGCGCTACCCCAACATGGCTGCAGTGCTGGTACAGGAACTCCGTAGCTGAGCCTGACAGCATGAACCTCCTGTCCATTTGTTTGTCCACTGGAGGCAAGGAATTTGGAGTTTTTAGAAGCTTGTGAGTCTGTTTCGGAAAAGATTTGTGTAAGGGAATAGACAGTCTCTTGGACTTTGGAATGTCCATAATTTCTACAAAATCAGGCTCCTCCTGCTCCTCGACAGCTTCATCCACAGGGAGCTGGAGGGTATCAGTCACTTTTCTGTAAAACATAAAGTGGGAAGGAGACTCAGAAAGCCTGGGAGGGGGAAACTCCTGAAGGTCTGTCTGGGGAGATATCCGGTTCAATGGGCTCATCCAGACCTTCCTCACCATCCTTGTCCTCATCCTCATCAAACTCTTCTTCCCCCTCCCATTCCAGCTCATAATATTCTTCTAAATAATAATTGGAAACCGTGGGAACCAACTGGACTGAGCGCCTACCGAGAGGTGCCGGATTGGTTGGAACTGAACGGAGCGATTCCACAATACTAATCGCCCTGGCAATTTCCTTGGCGGTTGGATGGTAGGGATCTGAATCCAAACCAGCCGACTTTTCCTTCTTCTTCTTTTTTGCAGGAACCAACCCCTCAGGGTCGTCTCTCCTCTTGCCCGAGGAAGTCTGGTCGCAGTCAGAGGGCACTCCATCAGGTTCGGTCGGAACCGAACCGGGCTGGCCATCCGGGTCAGTGGACTTCTTGGCCTTTTTCTCCCTAAGCCTGCCCAACCTTTTTTCTAGGGTGGCCTTAGAGAAATGTTTGCGTATTTGGCAGTCTGAATCGAGGTAGTCAAACCCCAGACAATAAACACAGGTGGTGTGGGGATCAGCCTTTGCAAAGGCCTCCCCACACACACTAAAGTGCTGAAACCCAGTCGGCCGGTTTTTTCTTTTGGGTTTCTCAGACATGGCCACAGTAAAACAGAAAACTTAACCTTTACATGGCTTCTGGCCAGGTAAAACAAACTTATCGGTTCCTAACTGTGTCACGGGTATTGGAAAAAAACGTTAACACATTTTTTTGGGAACCGATAAGCACTGGAATCACCACAGAATCAAAAGAGTGATCGGTTCAGTCGAACCGACAGTAACTATTTTTAAGATTTACAATTTCCACAGAATTTACTATAGTCCACTACCTCCACTACTTACTGTGCCACAGACAGGGATCTGCACCGAGGAAAAAGTATAACATTTTCAGATTAAACCGAAGATTTTCACTAACGCGAACCGAAAGCGACAGGAGAAACTCCGAAGCGACTGTTCAGTTAGGTGGAGTAAAGAATCTGACAGTTACACTTGAAAGTGCAGCAGACAGAGGTTTGAGACAACCACGAGCTCAACATTCTATGCTCTTAGCATAGAGTTAACTCTTTCATCTCCAGAGCAATTCAAGTGCTGGAGCTAACTGCATATTGTCAGAATACAGCAAGACTTCATGTTGTTTGAAAGAAAATTTACAGGTATTTAAATTTCATTTTATAACACAACTGCCAAAGCAATATTTTTTTTCAGTTATACAAGAGCATTTTTAGAAAAAGAAAAAAAGATATAAATCAGAATCTCACTGGTACTGCTGCAAAGCAGTCAGCCCAATTCTCTAGTGTCAGTGTTACTAGGAATTAAAATGGATCTGCTAGAACAGGGTATTCATTCCAGAGAAAACAGAGATGTGCATGCTTGGAGTAGACTTACAATCTTAATCTAGAATGAAAACAGAAATAAATAAGGGTTGGTAAGTTCACATTAACTTTTAATGGTTAAAATACATCACACAATATATACATCACATTAATTATTCGCCTTTTAATTATATCCTGCAGAATTTCTATGTCCCAGTAACAGAGTTTATTCAAGGAAAAATTGTGTCAGGTTTAATTCATCATTATGACCATTTGGCTTTAGTGTCTTTAACACAAAAATCCATTGGCTCTCTCTCTTCTTTTTTAAAGTGCCTATTTGTTTTGTCGCCACCTCTTTTGAGGGGTGCTATCCATTCAGTGCCCATGAATTTTGTACCTGCAGGATTGCCGTTGTGGCAATCCTTGTAATGAACTCCCAAAGGGGGAGTCCATTCTTTCATTTCACATATCCCTCAAATGCTCCTGAATGTGAATTTACAGTTGTCAAATGGTTCTGCCCATATATATCTTGCTACTTGGGCAGGTGGTGGCATAAGCAAAAGCTGATGTGCACTTAAGAAACTGTCTTTTACTGTGAATTATGAAGTTGGATATAGGAACTGTTTATCTTATGTTGCAAATTTGCAAACGTTGCATTTTCCACAAGTGTAGAAACCCTTTGGTTTTTGCAAGAGCCAGTTTGAAGAGCATATATCATGGTCTTATAGGAAACCCTTCCCCCAAGCCCCAGTGAGAGCTTTACCCCATGACAGCTGAATGGGCATATTCTGACTTTTTTATTTGCTGACCTGTAATTTGGATAAGGGATTGTAAATTGGTACCGAGGAGTCTTGCCGCACCATCCCATCTCTTTCTGGTATGGTCGGTCTGCCCACATGCTCCACATTAGAGATGTCATTGTTTGGAGACTGCTGTGGTGCATTCCATAGAAAGTAACAGCCATGTCTTTTCACATACTGTTTTTAGTATGTTAGCGATCCATTTGATTCAAGTCAGAACCACCCCTCGACTAACAAGGACCTTATTAGTCAAGTGGTGGTTCTGACTTGACTCAGATGAACTGTTAACAGACTAAAAATAGTATGTTAAAAGACACAGCTATTAATTTCTATGGAGTGCACCCCCACACTCTCCAAACTCTAACATCACAAAACATGAAGCACTGGGGTGGACTGCTCATACCAGGAAGGGGAAGGGATGGTGCAGCAGGGCTCCTGAACACCAATTTATTGTCCCTTCCCCTGCTTACAGGCCAGCAAATAAAAGTGTCAGAATATACCCATTCAGCTATTGCTAGGTAAATCTACCACTGGGGCTTGGGGGGAAATTACCAAAGAAGGTGTTCTTTAAGTGCCTTCCTTGCTGTTTTTCAAAGTGGCTGTGAACTGGTAAATCCATGCTATTCCTTCCATTTGTAAAGGTCACTCTTGGGGCTTTGCCAGTCTCCCTTCTTAGGTCAGAATCACTAAGCAATGTAGGGAAATTTGTATTAATCACATTCCCTGTATGACCAGCCAGGTTATTGTATGGCATGCTGAAAGGGACAACTTGTTGATTCTCTCTTTCCAGGTTTTTTTGGAGCCAGCAGCTGTTGCTGTCTTGCTGCTAAGCTTTAGTACATGCCCCCACCAGTAATTCTCTTTTTGCACCCTCTCTGTAGGAATCTCTTCCTCTATTAGTCCTTCTGATCCCAGACCGAAGAAGCCTCCCCCAGGGCCAGCAATCAGCACATTGTTTATACCTCTTAATGGGGGGAGGGTGTATCGGTATTAGGAGAAGGGGAGAGCAGTCAAGTGGTTGGTATGGCACATATGAGCATGCCTGTGATGTAATCTGTAGAGAAAGTCAGTTTCCCATTTTTCTTCCTAGGGGCCAAGAAGTCTCTTATTAAAGTCAACTCCTTTTCTATCATAGCCTAATAGGATACATAGTCAAAGCATTTACTTTTTTTCTTAAATATTGTACATATGTTCTTCATTCCATTAATTTTCTTTCTAAAAATGTAAGTGAAGGTATTGCTGTGAACAATGCATAGAATGAGCTAATCTACAATTTGGGTAGACCCATCTACTAAAAACTGATTGCAGTATAAGAACAGAATATCTTGGACACTGCAGAAATGTGGTAAGAACTGACTAAATTCATATATTTGAAAATTGATTTTGATGAAGCTGGGGGAAAGGGAGGGATTTCTGGAGCACTATAAAATCCTTAACAGGTCAGGAATCCAAAGCACCCCCTGATTTAATTATTACAGAAGAAGGTACATTTCAAGAGCCGTTTGAACTGGCTAATGCCTTTTAACAATGCATTCACAGACCTTAGCACAGTACTGCCCCCTGAGTACCTCCATACCAAACCCACTAGTACTCCTCCCCCCCCGCCACCATGGTAACCTCACTCACCTTCATGACTGGAATCCCCCCTTTCTATCTCAAACAAATCACCACCAGCCAAGCAATTAAATACATCAAGAAGGTCCTAGGCAAAACATGAACAGGAAGTGATATGATCGACATGAAGCTCATAGCCCTCACATTAGAAGAACTAGCACTCCCGCTTACAAAACTTTTCAATTTATTTCTAAGAACTGGTGTGTTCCCCGACGAGTGGAAAACAGCGCCTGTCACTCCAACGTTCAGGTATTAGAACATGCCTGAGCAATTACAGACCCATTTCAATAATACCACCACTGTCAAAAGCCCTTGAATGGATAGTATCAGACCAGCTCATAGAATATCTTGATAAGTATAACCTACTATGCCCACAGCAACTCGGTTTTCGAAAAAGACACAGTACCACTACCGCACTTACAGAGTATACCACCAACCTGTATGAAGCACTAGATAGCAGTAAAGCAGTGGGGTCTACCTTTATAGACCTCACCAAGGCATTTGATACTGTGAACCACCAAATCCTGCTTAATAACTTATTGGCAACTGGACTATCCCATGATGCAGTAAGCTGGTTCTGGAGCTACCTGTCATTTAGAACCCAGTGCATAAAACCTAGCTGAGTCATCTCCAACCCTAGAGACGCAATCCTGGGAGTACCCCAAGGGTCAATCCTTGGTCCTCTGCTGTTCAGTTTAACCATAAACTCTCTCCCCTCTGCTTGCTGACAATACAGTTATCACTGTGTCAGACAGTCATCAATCCATAGTAACTCAGGGACTACAAGATGGTTTTAATAACCTTGAAAACTGATTCTCCCATAACAAACTCCTACTCAATTATTAAAAAACAAAAACTATGAATTTCTCACTACCTATTAATAAGAACAAATCTGGCCCACTGATCATTCGTCCCAAAAAATGGGACATTCTAGAACAAGTACGGTTCTTCAAATACCTAGGCGTTCACCTAGATGAGACACTGTCCTTCTTGGTCCACGTTGATTACATAGTTATATCAGCAAATGTCAGATCGGGCTGCTATACTGCAACAGGCAGGCCATGACCCCAGAGGCCCTCGGCTTAGTAACTAGGAACTCTGTACTCTCCCCCGTTGACTATGGCCTGGTTATCTACAGTGCGTGGAGTGACACGGCATTAAAAAGAGTTAAAGTGCTCATGAACAAAGCCTACAGACTCATCCTAGGAGCGCTCCACTTGACTCATACCTGTAGACTGTACTCAGAAACAGGATGGCACCCCCTGCACCTTATAGTAAAATATCAGGCCTGCCTAATTGGGGAAAAAAGCCCTGCTAGGTCTCACCCCTGTCTCCACGGCCAGCCTATTCCAATGCACACTCTTCAACAAGTCAGCAAGAAGCACTGTAAAGGGTGCTCTACATGTCCCTTTTAAACATGCATAATTTGCACAGTGCTCACTATCGTATGGGGGCCCCAGTGGCTAAACGAACTCCCAGCCCCTCTCATGGAGAGTGACAAAATAGGCCATTTTAAAAAGGAGCTTCACCACCACCTGGCTCAGGCTAACCACTGTGACTGCCATAACTAAACACGACCTAAAACAACTGACCTTAAAGACTCCCACCCCCCCTTACCCTCCCCCATCCACTTTCTCCCGACAAAGTCTAATTCCAGACTGCTCTCTCTAATCTGTGCTGCACTAAGTTCCTACCCCACCCTCCCTCCTCCCTTCTTCCCCACCCACTTCCCTTACTGACAAAATCTAAGTAGACTGCTATGACAAAGTCTTTCAGACCGCTTTCCCCCTTCTCTTGGCAATGCACTTAGTAACAAAATTCTGGAAAGTGGTCCGTGCCCTGTTCTCCTCCCCTCGCATTCTCCACCCCCAGTGCTTAAATTAAAAAACACATTAGTGTCCACATCGTGCTTAGTGGCCTGACAGTTTAACTCCTATTACACCTCCTGTGCCTCAACCCTTCTAAAGTCCCTCCCCCCCAAATCTCTCCTTTCCTCATCCTCTCTCTCTTAGCACTCAACCCTTCCACTCCACCCTTCCTTCTCCTTCACTGTTGTCTCCCCCAAGGAGACACTAACAGACCTTCTCTCTCGCAATCCTGCCAAAGGCTTCTCACTGGATGACCTTAAAGACTCTCACCCACCCCTCTTCTTACCCTCCCCATCCACTCTCTCCTGACAAAGTCTAATTCCGGATTGCTCTTTAATCTGTGCTGCACTAAGTTCTTACCCCCTCTCCTCCCCCTTCTTCCCCCACCCACTTTACTTACTGACAAAATCTAAGTAGACTGCTATGACAAAGTATTTCCCCTCTTCTCTCAGCAATGCGCTTAATAACAAAACTGTTTCTGGTTATAAAAAGCACTGTGAAACTGAATCTTATGTGTTCATCATCACTGTTATTTGTGAAACAATTTCTGTATTGTCAGGTTGAAACACCGTGTAAGATTGTCATGTGTTGTTATACTTATTGTTTTGCTCCTTTGTTCATCATGTCCTGTATGTTACACCTGACTTGGAATCTTTGTAAAATAGCCTTATGGCTAAAAGGTATTAATCCAAAACTTTAAATAAATAAACTTAGAGCCAGTCTACAGTGCCCCTGCATGCACACCTCTACATTATGCTTAGGGTAAGCCCTATTCTATGGAGGGCTCTCTTCCCACATGCAGAGGCTTTTGTGGTATCCACAAACTCTCCACCCCACCCACGGATGGCTGACTGACTCATTCCTTGGACCTATGTAATGCTATTAGGTTAGAGAGCCGTACTCTGGAGCATCCCCAAAGCCATGTACTGTATGTATGGCTTTGATTTCTGGGAGAGTGAGAAGACTGTGTAGGAAGGGGATACCTGAGGCATTTGCTCCACACACCCTGCCATGGGAGCACATAAGATTTGGGGGCCCTCCCAATTGGTGGTCCCCAGTCATCCGTTACATCTTGTAGGATTGGGAGAGACAGCAACAAGTGGTTTTGTTTCAAAAAATATTTTTCCCCACTGAAAAGTGGATACAGCTAGCCTAGTCCAACTTTTTGGATGTTGATTATTTCAAAGTCTAATCAAGCCCTGATGATATGATAGTGAAGAGCTCAGCATTATTAGCCACATGCTCTACACTGCTGGTATTAGCTGCGTACACAGTATCTATTTTGATTCTTACTCTGTTTGTTTATAATGCTTCTGTTCCTAAGTTCCTATGTTAGTATTAATTTGCATTTTTCCTAACCAGGACATCCTTGTAAATGAGGATCACTCAGTGGACCTTTTTCTCTCCTGGTAAAAACAAATAAACACAATACAAATAAATTCTACTTGAAATGCTCTGAATCTGAACTTTCGCTAACCTCATTAGCAAGGCTGTTAACACACTGTGATATGCTCTTACTGCCACCTATCTAAACATGTAAGCAAAAACAGCTGTAAGAATGGGTCAGATCCCATGAAAGCAAATGTTTGGAATGGAGAGGTAAAAATAAGACAGTTCATGGCCACTTTAAAGTATTGAGGAATTTTGTTTCAGCATTGTGCGAGTCATGAAAATTCCACGTTTTATATAACTCTTAGCAAACTGGGGGGTTCTCTGAAGTGTCCCTGGAATCATGAAGCCAGGAAGGGAGCTGGGAAAACTACAATACTGTACTGTTTATATTCCCATTGATGCCTGGTCACTTTGGTGGGAGCAGTGTGAGCTGGAGTCAATTAAATGGACTTGATAAACTGGCTCTTTTTTTCTGGGACTATATGAAATTAACTTTGTTGATGGCAAACCACTCTTGTGGGAGCAGAGTGATATATTTCTTGCTATATGCTAGTCTTGATAAACTGTATAGCAGATTCTTAATTCAATTTTTGGAGTTTATATTGAGTTTATTATTTTTGAGTGATTCAGGGGGTTGTATTTTTTTTTTTTTTTAAACATTGTTAGATTTCTTTTTCCTTTTTGGTTTCTTATTCTTTATGTGAGAGTGGTGTGTGTGGTGGGGGAGAGGGGATTTATTTAAGACGTGATCTGTGATGTGTTAACCCAGCTCTGTAAATCAGCCATTGTTACTCCCGTGCTTAAAACTGGAGATGGGTCCATTCACTCCAACTACCGCCCCATATCTGTCTTACCTCCACTCTCCAAGGCGCTTGAACGTATTGTTGCTGACCAGCTGTCTGATCACTTAGACAAATATAATTTACTATGTCCACAACAACATGGATTTCACAAAGCCCAGAGTACTACCACTGCCCTGCCTGATTTTACTAACCACATACATAAGGCCTTTGACACAGGCCACCTACTAGGTGCAGCGTTCATCGACCTCACCAAGGTCACCGTGAATCACCAGCTCCTACTGAACTCCCTCACTGCCCTCAGCCTGTCAGATGATGTTACTAAATGGCTTGAAAGCTACTTTATGGATAGGAATCAAGAAGTCAAAATTGTTTACTCTGTCTCATGTAGCCTCCCCGTGCGCATCGGTGTTCCTCAAGGATCCATCCTTGGACCACTATTTTTCAGCCTCTTCATCAGTAATCTTTCCACAGCATGCAATAATAATACGATACTATATGCAGATGATGCATCCTCTTTTCTACCCATGCTGACCCCGTTCCTCTCTCCCAGGACCTCCAGATGAATTTCAGCCTGGTTGTGTCCTGGTTTGAACAGCATAAACTGCTGATGAATTACAAAAAAACAGAGGCCATGATGTTTTACAACTCACAGCAAATCTAGATCTGCTAACCTCACTATCCATAACAAACTACAACAACCATTTGATCAAGTGCAGGAGTTTAAATATCTAGATATCACCCTTGACTGCATGCTGTCCTGCAACTTGCATGTTCAACACATCTCTAAAGCCATAAACTCAAGAATAGGGGTCCTCTACCGCCATTGTCAATTCTTGCCCAGTGATGCCACGTGCATAGCTGTAACTAGCTCTATATTGTCGATTATTGACTATGGGCTAGTCTTCAATGGCGCCGCCGCTGATACCACCCTAAAATGAATTAGGACTGCCCTTAACAAGTGCTGAAGACTTGTCACAGGGGCAGGTAAGCATACGCATTCCTGTGATCTCTACAAGCACTCTAATTGGCTCAGTCTTCATGGTAGACTTGCATATCAGTCCTGCCTTTTGGCAAAGAAAATCTGCCTTAGCCTTACACCCCCTGCAATGCATGCCTTAATGATACCTGCAGCTAACACATGCTTCACGCACAGTTCCCTCAGAACATCGTATATTGTACCTTTCTTCCGTACCTCCCAGGCCCAGTTTGCCTTCTATACCAGGGCCCCATCACTGATGAATAGCCTTCCTCCTGAAATCACAGATGAGAGCAAGCTTGGCCAGTACAAACAAACTTCGCCAGCACTTTACTGATCTTAACAAATGTGACTGCTCCATTTAGGTTGGTGGTTCACCACCACGCTTTCTCTCTCTCTCTCCGTGGCCCCTGTCGCTCCTAGATTTTCTCCCACCCCACCCTCCCACCACACTCTCCCATTCCACTCTCACTCACCTCTCCTGTGTCTCTCCTGCCTCCCCTCAGGCCTCCTCCTTTGTCTCCCCCTTCCACTCTCTCCCCTCCCTCCCTTCTTCTCTCCTACCTCCCACCCCATAGGCACCTCCCTTGTCCCCTCCTCTCCTTTGAACCCACTCCTGCTCCACCCCTTCCTCAGGTCCCCTCTACCCTCCTTCCAGCCCCTAGCACTTTGTTGTCTTAGCACTTACGACAACATCATAACCTGACTGCCTAACTACCCCCACCCCCTTCACTCTTAGTATCTTTCCTTTCCTCACACCTCTAATGTGTCTTTCTTATGCTAGGCTTATGTATACCTGTCCCTTAATGCCTGCTCCACATAAATTTTCTGTTAATGTATGTTTATGCTAACTCATCTTTGTAGTATGTTCTCCACTGTTTGTTTTCGCAATGTTATGCTGACATGGAACCTTTGTAAATGAACTTCTGGTTCAAAGGTATTTGTAATCCTAGTACTCAATAAATAAATAAATACTGTCCTGATGAGCAGAGGTGATTGTGTTCTTTTAAGGATTCCTCTCTTGGCTGCCTGAGAGAGTAGTAAAGAAATATAGAGATTACAGGATTACCCGGAAAGTGAGAGTGAGGAGTAAGGGCAGATGTGGGTTGGCAAGAGGTAGGATGAGGGGTAGGAGATGGACTGTGTGGTGTGTCTCCCTTGTCCTTATCCCTGTCCTACTCTAGAAGCTCCAGCATGAAGGAGAGGGTACTTGAAGCAGGGAGACTACACCAGTGCAGGGGGTTTTGATTAATGTCAGCTCACTAATAAATCAAACAGCTGTGCTGAGGGATCTGAGTTTGACCCCAAGAGATGACCTGGTTTGTGTGACAGAGATCTGGTTGAGAGACTGTGATGGTATTTACATCTCCAGGTTGATTCCTCAGGTTCTTAGTGACACACACTGCCCTCATATGGAGCACTGTGATGGAGGAGCCATTATTTGTAGATGTGGATTAGAGGCTATGCCCATCCCAAAGAGGAATCCAGGTTCTTTTGAATGTGTAGCCATCTCGTGTGGTGGTGGCTTAAAACACAAGGCCCTTTTGGTCTATCTCTCCACCACTACCCCCGGAGGAGGAGGAGGCGGGGGATTTCTGGAGAAATTTGCTGAGCTGGTACTGACCTTGATGTTGGGTGACCCAAGATTGTTACTACTCGGGAACATCAACTACTAGGTCAGAAGACAAGACTGCTACAGAGTTCATTTACTTTATTTAATTTATGGCTTCTCTTGGAATAATCCAGCATGTCATGTCCCCCACTTATGTGGTTGGACACATGTTTGAACTGGTTTTCTCTGCTGGGGAAGTGGCTGGCAACCCTCAGATTACAGCGCAAGTAACATAAATCTGCCTTGGACTCTGATAAGCTTGTCCTGGCATCCCATTACCAGACATACTAAGAGGCAAAGATGGACATGAGAAGAAGTTTCTTCTCGGGCATCTTCACGGCTGTATAAAATAGGCCCACCACTCTCTTTAGGATGGTAGATGAAATTCTCCACTGGTAAGCCTCTCACAAAGACTAAGAGAGATTTTCCTGGAGAGACGTGAAGATCTTGTAATTTCATTTTAGCAAGATTGCAGATAGTAGGGCCACAATAGACTCCACTGTTGCAAGAAATTGTTGTAGTGGTCCAGCCTACTTGGGGCAGCATCTCTCCAGCTAATGTGTATTAGATTTGCCAGGTGTTCTCTGATCTGCATCCCTGCTCCTATGTCATGGACACAACTTCATAGAAATCATCAGTGCCACTACTGGGGAGGTGTCATTGCTACTTTCTTTGAAAAAGGCAGTAGCGCAAGCCTTCTTGTAGAAAACATTATTAGATCCTGATTTCTCGAATTTTAGACCCATCTCTAACCTGCCCTTTTGGGACAAAGTTGTTGAAAAAGTAGTGGTGGTGTGGCCAAGAGAGTATCTAAAGAGCTTTAACATCTATGAGCCTTTCCAGTCTGGTTTCATCCTTACTACTCCACAGATGGGGGGATTACCAGGGAGGGTAGAGGTACAGTGGGAGGGAATAAGGGAGGGCAAAAAAAAAGAAGGCAGCCAGCTTCTGTGTGAAGGAATAAGGAGTAAAAGAAGATGGGAAGTGAAACTGTTATGGTTCTCTAGAGAAGTGGCCAAGTTGGTAAAAGAATGAAGGGTGGCATTCAGTAAGTACAAGGAAATACAGATGGAGGAACACAGGGAGCTGTACCAAGTAAAACAGAAGCAGTAAGGGCAGTGAGATGAGTAAAGACGTAGACAGGGGAAAGGATATCCAAGGGGTAGCTAAATGAGATGAGGCTTTCTTCAGGTATATAAGTGAGAAAAGGAAGGCAAGGAGGGGTTACAGCACAGAAAAGGACCAAGAAAAAGTAGACATCCTTAACAGGTATTTCTGCTCAGTCTTCACAGTGGAGGTTGGGGGGGGGCATCCGGGAGGATCAGGAACAAGGGGGGGAGGGACTCAAGTCCATTTTCAGAGGAAAGAGTACTGAAGTGACTTGCAGCTGTGAAAGTGGACAAGGCTATGGGACCAGATGGGTACTCCCAGGGGTACTAAAGGAACTCATGGAGGCGCTAGCTGCTCCATTTATAGCCTTATTGAACAGCTGTCTGGAAACGGGCATGTTTCTGAAGGAGAGCAGACATGATCCCGCTACATGTGAGTGGCAGAAGGGAGGAGGATTGCAACTAAGGGCCAGGCAGTTTCACCTCAGCGGTGGGGAAGTTAATGGAAACACTGTTAATGGAAAGGATGGTAGAGTTTCTTGAATCCAGTGGGCAGCAAGACTACAGGCAGCATGGATTCATAGGGGGGAGGTCATGCCAGACAAATCTGATTGATTTCTTCAGCTGGGTGACCAGGACAATAGATCAGGTGAGGGCAGTGGACATGGCCTACCCAGACTTTATTAAGGCTTTCAGCACTGTGCTCACAGGAGAATGATAAAGAAATTGAGCAGCCTAGGGTTGGGATCCAAAGTGGTGAATTGGGTTAGAAACTAGTTAACTTATAGAAGACAGAGGGTGTTGGTTCATGGCACTCACTCTAATGATGGGAGAGTGACCAGCAGGGTGCGGCAGGGCTCATTACTGACAATGGTCCTCTTCGGTGGCTTCACAAGTGACATTGCAGAAGAACTGAAAGGGAAGGTATACCTTTTTTGCAGATCACACCAAAATCTGTAATGATGTTCCAGAGGGAGTGGATAAAATGTGTAAGGGATCTTGGGAATCTCGAGGAGTGGTCAAGAGATGAAAACAGGAGGAGGCTTCAAGCATGTGTGGGATACACATAGTTGAATATTAGTAAAAAAAGGCAGGGAAGAAGGAGGGTTGTTGGAGACCAGTTAGGGTGTGCTGAGACGGATTAGGCAGGGACTATCTTTGCAGACTGGGTGGGCCAAGTGGTTCTTATCTGTTGGCAAATTCTGTGTTTCTGTTTTTCTTTGAGACTGTGCAGGTGAGGGTTTTGAACGATCCCTAGCATTCAGCATCCCTCTGGGCTGTAGTTTGTCTCTGTTGTTTGCGGTGCTTTCGCTTCCACTTTGAGAGGTGATCTGGTAGTATAGCTTGGGTTTTGATTGTTATGCCAATTATACTTTGGTTTATCTTTTGTTTAAACCTGGACAAGGCGCACCAGTTACAGTCCTTGAGAATTCTCTGAGATTAGTTTATGGGCGGTTTTCAGTGGATATAAATTGAATCCCAGCAAAACTGAGTTGCTACTGGTAAGGTCTGAGTGCCTGAGATCATTTGTTTTAGATAGCCTGGGTTTCCCCACAGTTAATGGTGTGAGACTTAAGGCTAGACAGGTCATCTGCAATCCAGGGGTCACTCTTGATTCAGAGCTGTCACTTGCTATGCAGCTGTCAGCTGTGGTTCAGAGTGGCTTTTACATCTTAGAACCATCGATGGAATGTGGCCCTACCTTGATCAGGATGATCTGCTCGACACTAGTGCATGAATTAGTTATCTCTTGTCTGGCTTACTGCAGAGTACTCTAGCTGGGCCTTCCTGCTTGCTTGAACCATCATCTTCAGCTGGCACAAACTGCTGCAGTTAGGTTGTTAAACTTCACTACAGTAGGAGATCTAATCATATTATTCCTGCTCTGTACTCGTTGTACTACTTAATGATTAGATGGACGATTGACTATAAGATTTCATTATTGACTTACAAGGTCTTTTACATACTGGGACCCCACAATCTTCAAGAACTTCTTGCAACCCACACTGATGTCCTTGTTTTAAGATCTGATGTTTTTTTGTTTGTTTTTTACTTTAACTGTTACCAAATTCTGCTTGAAATTGGCAGATGACAGAGCTTTTTCTGTTGCTTCTCCTCAATTGTGGAGCAGTATTTCATTGGCTATTCTGGCTGCCCCCTCAGTCTTTAGTTTTAAAAGTAAACTAAAAACATGTTTGTTTAAACACACTTTCCAGGTAACCCGATTTATTTACCCAGATCAAAGAATTTTTAACAACTTTATAATTGCTTATATGATCATTGATCATTTGGTGATTTCTGTGGATATGTTTATTCTCTATTAAGTAATTTATGAATTAGTATTTATGTAAGAGTATCTCTCTCTTTTTCTCGCCTGTATTTTTTATTCAAGAATATTTAAATCGATTACACAACAAAAACAACCAACATGACAAATATAACGAACACCAAACAGTCTGTGAACACAGCAGCTCGGTCCCCTATGTTCGTTTGAAATAAAACAGTTAAGTCTAAAGCGTGACAATTGATAATCCTGTTCCATTCTGGTTTTAAATTCCTCTTCTAGTCAGGTACCCAACATAACTGGTTCCCTGCCTTACCTTTTTCTTCACCTTAGCTGAGGCAACATTGCACCCAGGGCAGTTACCCCAGTTGGGCAATTTGATCCAAAACACATGTCCCCTCCCCGTCTTCTATAGAATTGAAAAAAGATAGCCATCTGGATTACTGAAGTCCTAAGATGTGCCATCATCCATTCTATTTTCAGTATTAATTTACAGTTATTCAGCCAAGTACACGCCATTGGTGGTTGTATTTGTAACCACATCTGGATGATTGTCTTTATTGCAGCTGCTATCAATACCAGGGCCTGGATATTCTGACTGCGTCAGGCAGGGACGCAAGCCTAGGCGCAGTGCAACTGGGCTGCGCCAGGGCATGGACCAGGCGATATTCAACAGTGCTTGGTCCCCTCAAGGGAGGAGGCAGAAACAGTAGAGCTGTGGCTGATGGTGATCTCCTTGGGCCCCTCAAGAGAGGTGGCAGAAATGGTAGAGCTGTGGCTGGCAGCAATGTGCATGGGCTCCCTTAAGGGAGGGGGCAGAAACAGTAGGACTGCGGCTGGAGATCTCCTCAGGCGACCTTCAGAGAGATGACAGAAACGGAAGAGCCGACAGAGAGCACGTGGAGTTGGCGATAAGTGTGAGAGCAGTCTGTGGTAGCACCGGGTAAGGTAAAATGTATTTTTTAGCCAGTGCAGGTTAGCAAAGATTTCGGTAATATGTACCTCTGCCTCCCTTAACTGCAAAGAGAAATCCTTGTAAAGCAAGTGGATATAAATGAAAAGAACAGATTAGGTGATAAGGACATCTGCTCTCTGCTTCCCAGGCCCACCATGTGAATGAACTATGCAGTGGGGGGCGGAAATTTAAATAAATAAACAAAAGATGAGTATTTCTCTCCTATTTGCATATAAAACATTTTTGGGGAAAATGTTTATTTTACTTGATTTATACCATATCATACAAGTGGTATGCAGTAGAACAGTGGACTGCTTCAAACGAGGATGGGACAGGACAAGGGGGAGGGTTAATGAAGGGGAAGGGTGGAAGGAAGGGGTAGCTGCAGAATAAGGGATGCTACCTGCACATTCGAGCAGACTTGATAGACCTCTAGGCCTTTATCTGCTGGCAAATTTCGTATGTTCGTATATCAGTTTGGGAGCAAGTCACACTGTATACTAAGGTACCATGTCTATTGATGTTCTTTTTAAATTCAGGGGTAACATTAGGCATCCCTCCCCCCGAGAAGTAAACTTCCGCACTCTACTGGGCTTGCTGTGGACTTCCTCACTTCTCCACAGTAGGGAGTCGACCATCTGAGCCATCTGACTACCTGTGTCTTGGTCGCTTCTCCCATGATAGACAGCGGCTGATAGCAGCAGTGGTAGCTAGGAGGTGGAGCTAGCAAGTAGCAACACAACCACAGGTTACGATGAGTAGGGCCCAAGCCAGCAGTAAGTCTGTGCACTGACTGTTCGGGTTTTTGGTGCCATTGTGTCGCACTCCTGTCCTGCGTATGTCAAGGTTGGTCAGACTAGGTTGGGTCGGGACTCGGAGTCAGCGCTGATGTCTTCCAGAGGAGAAGAAAGAGTTACAGCTGGCCGGTTGGGACTCAGGAGTGGTCACTGTTCTCATCAAAGAGAGCAGGAAGCCCTGCCTGTAAGTACTACTAGTGGTGGCATGCTGGAGTGTGGAGGCAGAGACGACAGAGCGAGCAAGTGAGTGGAAATTTATTTATTTAGTTATTTAAGTCTTTAATAACCGGAGTAGTACACTGATCCAGGGGAACATTTTTAGGCACAACCCAGGCCGCAACACACGACGAGCAGAGAGGAAAAACATCTGTACAATGGATAACAAACTGAGTAGTACAGTAGTCATTACCATTAAGTGGTGCAGGTTACAAGGTAAGAACAGGCAGGAAATATACAGTTCAATAAAAACTCACAGTTCCTCTGCAGGAGTTAGAAATAACTGTACAGTATATTATAACAGAATAAAAGACAGGGCAAAGTGGTACATAAAAACATACAAAGATACAATGACATGGTCAAGGAACCCACATAGACAGAGCAGGGATGAGTACGGGGAGGGTGACATTAGACAGGACACAGTGAAACAGGAGAAAATGCTTTAGATCATCGAGCAGCAGAGGAAGGAAGGTGGCTGGTGAGGGGAAGGGGTGGTTAACTAGGAGAGCAAAGGCACTTGGCCTCATCTAGCAGCCAGGATTTGAGACATACCCTGAAATTGTTATGGGAAATAAGAGGTGAGCATCAGGAGGAGGGGGGTATGGGGTATTTGGTGGAGGTGGTGCATGCTGGGGTTGTCAGAGCAGGCCAAGGAGGCAGGTTGCCATGAATGCAGTGTGCTGAGGAACTGGAGGGGTGGCCAGGTTAGGCACAGTCAGCTCACTCAGATTTGCAATTTGCACAGACCTATTACCTGGTAGCTGGAGGAGATCAGAAGATGAGACGGATGAGGACATCATAAGGCAGCAGGCAGCAGCACAAGATAAGGTATAGAGTCTTACTGACTCCTGCTGTTCCCCCTTGTTAAATTTCAGCAATGATGTTTGCCTGCCTCTTAGTTCTGTCCATTTGTGATTTGTGTGGTTTACAGAGCAGAGTCCATGCATTTGTAATCGTATCAGACCACTTTTTTTGTTAGTGTAGGTGAGAACCATAGCTCTGTTAACCTGGAGACAGGTTTGCATGCATCCCACCAATTTGTGACCTTGAACAAACCATTTAACTTCCCTGCACTTCCTTAATTTCCTTCTCTCTTACACAGCCCCCACCCAAGCTTCCCTTAACCATCCCTCTAGTTATTCTTATTTTTTTTTAAAGAGGAACTGAGGCCAGCATTTTTGGCATCAATAAATTCAGAATTTAGATCAGCATATCCTCAATCAGCCTCATGCCAAAAATCAGATCTGCAAGTTACTTCGTTTAAAAGTTACAAGTAATTTTGTAACCCTTAATTCACTGCCTGCTCAAAAAGCCAGTTTCATTGAAGAGCTGCTGATGATGTCCTCTCCTGAACTCACAACCTAGTCCTCCCTGCAAGCTAACTCATATGACCTATTTCTCCTATGTTACTTAAAACTGCAGGTGTAGTAAACATCTGAAAAAGAAAAACTGACACGGGGGGGGGGGGGCGGCACATACACTTCCATAATGTGTAGATGCAAGGTACAGTACTTCAGTTAGGTGCGGTTTTTAAAATACTGCAGGTATGAGATTTTGAAATGTCACCAGATTGCATTGTGGAATGCAGCAATGACACAATCTCAGAAAGCAGCTGGAACACATAATTTCTGAATGTGGCAGTGATGCACAATTTTGGAAAGTAGCAGTGACAATTTCGGAATGCAGTGGTGACATACAATTTCGGATGCGGCGGTGATGCACAGGTTCAGAATGCGGCAGTGACATGCAGATTTGAAATGCAGTGGTAATGCACAATTTTGGAATGCAGCAGTGACACACAGTTTCGGAATGTGCTGGTGACCCATAATTTCAGAATGTGGTGGTGATGCACAGGTTTGGAATGTGGCAGTGATGTACAATTTTGGAATATGGCAGTGCTGCACAATTTTGGAATCCGGTGGTGACTTACAGGTTCGGAATGTGGCAATGATGCACAATTTAGGAATGCGGCAGTGGGTGATACACAGTTTCAGAATGCGGCGGTGATGCACAGTTTTGGAATGTGGTGGTGACACATAATTTCGGAATACGGCAGTGACGCACAGGTTCAGAATGTGGTGGTGACGCATAATTTAAAAATGTGGTGACATACAGGTTCAGAATGCGGCAGTGATGCACAATTTTGGAATGAGGCATTGACGCACAATTTTGGAATGTGGTGGTGGCGTACAACTTTGGAGTGTGGTGGTGATGCACAGTTTTGTAACATAATAGAAACTTTTAAGTACCTCAAGGGAATCAACAAAGTCCAAGAGGGTGACATCTTTCAGAAAAAGAGATGTGCAAGAACATGGGGGCACAATTTGAAGATAGAGGGGGGACGGCTCAGAGGTAATGTGAGCAAGTAGTTTTTCACAGATAGGGTTGTGGATGCATGGAACGGCCTCCCTGAGGAGGTTGTGGAGTCAAGAACAGTGGGGGAATTCAAGAGTGCGTGGGACAGACATAAGACAGTCCTAGTGGGGGTAGGAGGAAGTAAGCTGTTGGTTAACTAGGATCTGCAGCTTATCTGTTAGGTAGGAAAATGGGAAGACTAGGTGGGCCAAGCGGTCCTTATCTGCCGTCAAATTCTATGTTTCTATGTTTCTATTTCATGATGTTCAGTTCACCGTCATACTTTAGCCACTGTACGATTCTGCTTCCATGAGTCCACAAATTTTATATATTTTTTCCTTTTTTAAGGGTAGCTCTCCATCAGTTGTCTCGTAGTAGTAGTAGGAGGCTGAGGAAGTTGCAGAGGAGGCACTGAGGAGCATAGAGAGACAGCAATGGGGCTAGGACGAGGCACTGAGGAGCATAGAGAAACAGCAATGGGTCTAGGACTAGGATCGGGCACTGGAACATCAGAAGGTGGGGGAGAACACCAGAACATTCAGAAGAAGCACGCAAGTTGGATTCTGTTATGGACAGGCTGGAACTGCCAGGAATGGAGTCAGATTCATATACCAGAGACTTGCTACCACCAGAAGACTGAGAGACTGTTGCACAAGACTCAGAATGGATCTGGGGCTGGGCCTGGCTTTGATTCTGGTCAGCTGTGGGAGCTGCTGCAGTTTCAACATTTGTTTTGCTAAACTTGTATCGAAAAAGAGTATTTGCTGGTTTGGGTAACACTTTCTTGGGTGGCATGGTGTAATTTTAACAATGTCTAATAAACTGAGCTTTCTAAACTTTGACGTCTCTTTTGTGTTTCAGTTTAAATGTCAATAAAAACTGTTGTATGTCAGAAATGTGGGTTGTGTATTTTTTATTACTTTGTTGGTTAAACTGTTTATAACCCTGACAACACTCTTAAGTCTACAAGGGTGACTTAGCTGAAGAATCAGACAGGATTTTTTAAGTTGTCTCACAAAATTAGTAGTAACCACCCCAATCCCAGTGAGACTTGGTTGGCGAAGGGACTACTAGCACAGAGGAGGCTCACACTCACTGCACAGCAGAGTTAAACTACTCTGCAACAATTATGGAAAAAGATAAATTCCTTAGAATACAGTAGGTCCTGACCTTAGTCCACAAGTCTCTTTCTTAGGCTGAACCCCAGGGCCAGGTTCGGTAGCCAGAGCAGTGCAGTGGTGACACTGTGACTGGCAGTAGTGGTGGTAGTAGAAGTAGTGTACACTGTTACTGCTACACTGTATATGCTGCTACAGAGCTCCATCCTGGTTTAACTCTCTCCCTGCTCCCATCTCCAATGCCTCCACAATCGTCAACTTTAAAACCACCCTTCGGAGCTAACTGTTTAACACTCACAGCTGCTCCTGTCTCTAAATATGGCCTAGATCTCTCCACACTTGACAACACCCACTGGGCGGCATTCCACCTCACCCTCCCCAACTTCTTCCCCGTTGCATATTGCCTTTATTAATACCAGCATATGCTCAGCTGTATCGATGTAATTGCAACTAAATTGTATCAATGTAATTACAACTAAATTGTATGAATGTATGAAACCACTCTGTGCATCTCTTAGGATGTGACTTTTATGCTGTAACCTAAATTTTATGCTGTAACCGAAATTTGTTCTGTCTGTCCTCTATGTGATGAGGTACCTTTGGAAATGAGCCTCTGGCTCAAAGGTTGTAAACTGACGTACAAATAAATAAAATAAATGAAAATATTTATTTCTGTCTCTCACAAAAAAATAAATTTAGACTCAAGCTATTGAAAGAGGGGGTCGGGTCAGGTGGGGGTTTATATAGACAGTTTAGGACCTACACTATACACACACACACACACACACACACACACACAGAGACAGTAGTAGTACATGTAGCAGTACAGTACACATAGTATAGTATAGAGTAGACCAGGTAAACCTTAGCCAGGCAGTCCTATCTGCTGTCAAAAATCTATGATCTTACTTCGAGAGGGCTCTTGCAGTAGGTAATTACATATAGGACTGATGGCGGCAGGACCCCACGGAAAAATTTCTAGCTAGCAGTCCCTGGCGAGGGACTTCCCCCACGTCAGGTGACTGACGTCAGGAGACGTCGGTATAAAGGGGCGGTCCCGGACACCCGCCTTCCAGTTCTTTCCGCCGTTAGCTCGTGCAGTGCCTCGCAGAAAAGTTTGTGCTTCGTCAGCCCTTCCTTCATCGTTTTTTTACCGAAAAAACTTTATTTTTTCGACTAACGTCGGTGTATGTCAATCCTACACCCTCCGAGCACAAGAATAAGTGCGATTCGTGCGGTGCCCAACTACCGCACAAGGACGGCCACTCCCTGTGCCTGTTCTGCCTAGGCCCCGATCATCCGGTCGAGAAGTGCCAGCATTGCCTCAGCTTTAACGCGGCTACCGGAAAAAGGCAGCAGCAATCCCTGGAAGCCCATATTCTAAAGAAGAAAATTAGCTCTATGGAGAAGGAGCTTTAAAAACTGAGACAGGCGTCCACTTCCCCCGAAGGCCATCGAAAGAAGAAGGACAAGGAGAGGCACCGGGACAAAGGCTCCTCCACCGCGTCTCCCTCGGGAGTCGCTGGGATGCAGGTAACATCCCTTCCGGAGGATTGCTCGACGGCTGCCTCAGAGGTTTTCTGAGGCGGCGCTGCCCACCGTCAGGCTGCGCCGGGCCTTGCAGGCGCCTGGCAATTGGAGGCCTCCCTGGTTCGCTGCAGGCTCTAGGCTACCATCATGGGTGACCTGCAAGCCTGGCGCCGGGCCCTCTGGCGTCCACCTGGAGAGGGCTGGTAAGGCGTCCGACCCTCCGGGCGGCCAGCGCCTCTTCCCCACTGACCAGGCGCCCCTCCCTCAACCTGTTCTCCCGGTGATGGCTCGTAAATCGGACATCGGCTCCTCGGCGCTCCGCGAGCTGCCTCTATGCCTCACATCGGCTTGTCCCGATGTCGGCCGGTGAAGGAACTGATGACGGACCCCCAACGCCTGGTCGCTTCCCGGTTCACCGCAGAGCCTTTGCTGCCATCTGGGGAACCAGAGTCCTCTTAACCTGAACCCGGGACTTTTCCCTCCGTCCCTCATGGTTGGGGATTGTTTCCTCGTCAGTCCTTCCTCCATCTGGGAGCTCGGACCTGACAGCTTCCTCGACCGGCTCTCGGGCCCCTCCGGGATGTCGGTACCTCAGTGCCAGGGCCTCCGCCATTGGCCTTGATGTCGGTCAGACTGCTCAGGGAGATCTTCTGCTCCCATCAGCCTCCTCTGGGCTCTCCGCCACGGACCCGCGCCATGAGGTTCCCGCCGGGCTGTGTGCTCATGCAGCCCCCCAGCTTCTGGGTATCCTCCATCTTATTTGATGCTGGTGTACCTGGAACACCGTTTCAGCACCACAGTACCCGCCGCTGGGCTTCCTGATGCCGCGGTATTCGGCGCCAATACCTGACGCTGGTTACCCACAGCCAGGTTTTGGATATCGCCCATATGGCATATACCCTCCGATTCTTATCCCCACCCTCCTCCTCCTCCTCCACCGGCCCTCAAGCCGCTGGTGAACCTGCAGGAGACTCTGGCCTCCTGGTGGGCTGAGGCCAAGGCTCAGCTCACCAAAGAGGTGTAGAGCTGCCTCCCGGCGATGGTGCCATCCCAGGTTCTCGTGACACCCCAGGCGGCACACTCCTCACCACCTCCGACCCAGGGTTCTTCCATCTGGATCCAGAGAGGGGCAGGACACGCTCCTGGGACTCCCTAAGGCCCGCTCTCCCCCGGGTGGGAAAGGAGTCTTACTCTTCTTCATCCTCCTCTTCACTCTCAGACTCCGGACTCTTCCTGATGGCTGCCCGAGAGAGACAACAAGCCGCGCTCTCCGTCAAAGCCCCGGCCAAGGACTCCTCCGAAGTCTCCTCCGGAGGATCCTTCTTTTACGGAGTTGCTTAGAAAAATCCAGGCGGTTCATCAGTGGCGCTCCTTGGAACCAGATCCTCAGCGTCTGAAGCTCGCTGAACATCTGGATCTGCCCGTGACAGCTCCTACATTAGTGCCACCCTGGATAGAGCCTCACGCCAGCCTTTCTACCACGATATGGAAACAACCGTCGACCTTAGCTCCACTTCCTAGGAAGTCGAACAGGCTGTATCAGGCTCCAGAGGGTGTTGATTTCCTGGATTCTCACCCTCGTGCTGACTCGGTCGTGGATTAGCCCCACACGGCCGGCCTGGCGAACCCTAAATATCTTAGCTCTGTCACCTCCTGATAAGGAATACGCCTTCTGGACCAGTATGGGAGACAGATTTACGCTTCCTCCACACTGGGGATTAGGGCCTGAACTATGTTGGCCACATGGGGGCTACCAGAAGGCCATCCTTACTCAGTCGGAGCTGTTGACTCCTTCGGTCTGACTCCCAAGTCAAACAGGAGTTGGCTGGATCTCATCCGCTCTGCTCGCTCGCCAGTCGACACGGCACATGGCGATATACGGATGCAGTGGACACTGCTGGGCGGAGCTCAGCTTTTTGCCGTATTTTACGGCGCCATGCGTTGGGCTCCATGTCAGGTCTGGTCCCGAGGCACTGTTATCCAGGAAGCACCTTTCCGGGGTCGGTATGTGGTGGTGATGTCAAGGACATCATTACCGATTTGCAAGAGAAGGGGACGGCTCTGAAGTCAGTCAATTCCATGTACCATCCCCATCAGCAGCAGCGCCATCCCTTTCGCAGACGGAATTGGCCAAAGGTGAAACCCCAGGGAAGGCAGGCCACAAAACATCGGGTCCCTCTAGCTGCTAAGCCGCCCCAGCCCAAAAAAGCAGCTGGTGCTTCAGCTACGACGCTGCCCCACACCACCTGACTCCTTTCCTCTCCTCTCCCACTGCCTCCGGACTCCCTGGAGGAACCGGTAGGAAGGAGGTTTTCCCTCCACCTTCCGGGATGGGAGAGGATAACCATGGATTCTTGGGTGCTCCAGCTCATAGCAGAAGGACACTCCATAGAGTTTCTTCAGAAACCACCCCGCCACCCTCCTCTGAAGTCATCGTACTCGCGGGAACATCTTCCTTTGGTCCAGGAGGAAATCTTGTCTCTTCTGCTGAAGCAAGCGATAGAGCGCGTTCCCCTTCATCTTCAAGGGACGGGTTACTATTCCCACTTCTTCCTGGACCCAAAAAAGACGGGAGATCTCAGACCAATTTTAGATCTCAGTTCCCTGAATCTTTATGTAGAGTACAAAAGGTTCAGGATGTTCTCTTTGCAGAGCCTTCTGCCCCTCCTCCGGCCGGGTCAATGGCTTTGTGCTCTGGATATGCAGGATGCTTATCTGCACATTCCCATTCGCCATCTCATCACAGATACCTTTCGCTTTATGCTCCAGGGGACCACTGCCAGTTCAGAGCTGCGCTTGGTCTGTCCTCAGCCCCTCGGTATTTAACAAATGCCTAGCAGTGGTGGCGTGTCCATCTTAAGGCACTTTCAAGGGAGTACAGGCTTTCCTTACCTGGACGACTGGCTTCCCTGATGTCTCGTCCAGGAGGAACTCCTGCAATTCTCTCTCCCTTACCCAGCAAGTTTGCCCGCCTGGGTATTATCATCAACCATTCCAAGTCTCATCTGGACCCATCCCAGAGGCTACGTTTATTAGGGCTATCTCGATACGACCCTGGCAAGGCCTTCCTGCCTCGGACAGGGCGGTCTCCCTCTCAGACCCAGATAAGTCTGTTGTCCCACTGCAGGATGGTCTCAGCGAGGTCAGTCTTTCACCTCTCGGCTCATGATGTGCGTTATCCCGACGTCTCATCACGACTCCACATGAGGATCTCTCTCAGACTCACGCCTCAGTGGATCAGCTAGTGGACGACTTAGATCACTCAGTTCTGATCTCCTCGCCGATGATGCGAGACTTACAATGGTGGATGGTTCGAGAGAACCTGTTTCGGGGGGGGTTCCTTTCTTTCATCCTTCCCCCTCCCAGACTTTAACCTCAGACGCCTCAGGCGAAGGTTGGGGAGCCCATCTAGCCCTCATCAGACCCAGGGCTCCTGGTCCAGGCTAGAACAAGCCCTCCACATCAATGTGCTCGAGCTTCGGGCAGTGTTGTACGCTCTCCAAGCCCTTCACCAATACATCCTTCCCGGCCACCTTGCCGTCCAGACGGACAATATGTGCGTGGTGTGGTACATCAACAAGCAGGGAGGAACTCTGTCATACCCTCTATGCAGGGAGGCAATGAGGGTTTGGGATTGGGCAACACAACACGACCTTCACCTCACGGTGATTCACGTTCCAGGAGTCAACAACACCCTGGCAGACAAGCTAAGTCACTCTTCTGCTCTGACTCACGAGTGGGAACTGGACCAAAAGGTCCTAGACAATATCTTCCAACTTTGGGGAACTCCACAGGTCGACCTGTTTGCATCCCCCTAAACGCAAGACTTCCCACCTTCTGCTCACTCGTTCCAGAGCTAGGCGCTTTCTGGAGCGACGCTCTGTCTCTAGACTGGAAGGACAGATTCATCTATGCCTTTGCCCATCCTCTTATCCACGCAGTCTTGCAGAAACTAGCTTCAGAAGGAGCTCTAGAAATGTCTCTTCCTCTGCCCAGGCAGATCTGGTTCTCTCTCTTCTACAACAATATTCAGAGTGATCCTCCTCTTCCTCTTCCTCTATCTCGAGAGGCTTTGTTGACCCAGGATCAGGGACCCTGGTCCATCCAGGCCTCGAATCCTTCAACTGCATGCATGGCTCCTGCAGACCCAGCCTAATCCTGTTTTGAAGTGTCTCCCAAAGTAGGCGGAGATTTTAGTGGAGGCCAGAAACCCCCACCAGATCCACTTATGCCATGAAGTGGAAAAGATTCACTATTTGGGCAGCTTCCAGAGCGTGGAACCTATCTCCCTGTTCAGCTGGGCTTCTGCTGGAGTATCGTCATCTGTTAGGCCTGGGTCTCAGCTATTCCTCTCTGAAGGTTCACATGGCCATTTCTGCCTATCATGTTCCCCTTCAAGAAACAAGGCTTTTTCTCAACTGGAGGTCTCCAAGACCTTTCTCAGAGGTTCTCCATCTGGGAGGCCCCCATCCGTACTCCTGCCCCCCTTGGGACTTGAATTTTGTTCTGAAACTTACCCATTCCTCCTTGCAACCTGCAGCTTCTGCAGATTTGAAGTCTCTTTCGTGGAAGATCTTCTTCTGTGGCCATTACAAGCCGCTCAGAGAATCTCCACGCCTCTAAAGGCCCTGATGTGCGTAAAATCCCCTACTTGATTTTTTTTCACAAGTACGACAGTTGCTGTTCACCACGTAATCCCTAAGTTTCTACTCATAAAGTAGTAGCAGAGTCTACCTTTAAATCAGTCCATAGGAGCTACCTGCCTTTTTGCACAGTACTCTAATCAAGGGAATGTTTACTCCATACTCATGGTTAGAATCTTTCACCGATTCTGAAAGATATCGCCACCAACAGGGACGTATGATCTCAGAAAAGACTGATCAGTTGTTCATCTCTTTTGTTCGACAAAAAAGGAAGGCAATGCGGTTTCCAAGCAATGCCTGTCTAAGTGGTTGGCTCATTGCATCACTTTCTGTTATGACAAATAACAACAAGACACTCCTGGTCAAATCAGAGGCCACTCCACAAGAGGAGTAGCTGCCTCTGTGGCTTGTTTTAAGAATGTGTCTGTGGTGATATATGTATCTAGCGCCACCTGACTTCCGTCTACTTTTACGAAACACTGGCAGCAGTTTGGATATTGCCCTCTCGCTGTAGAGCAGGCTTTGGTTGCTGTTTTGCAAGGCCTCCTATCTTGAGGCTTGCATGGCTAGAATTACTTCTTGAGTAGTTTTCCTCCTCCCGTGCTTTTTCTTTGTTCCAGACTGCTTGGGATTCAGTCCTATATGTAATTACCTACTGCAAGAGCCCTCTCGATAAGATAGTATGAAGTTACGTAGAATCTTACTGTAACAGTAGATCTTCGAGAGGTTTCTTGCAGTAGGTATCCTTTCTGCCTCCATCCCCTAGGCTTTTTCAGCTCCTTTCCATTTTAGGAAATATCCGCTCCTCTCTCGTCCGACCTCTTTTCGTCGTGGTGGGAAAGAACTGGAAGGCGGTGTCCGGGACGCCCCTTTATACCCGGCGTCTCCTGATGCGGTCACCTGGCGGTAGAGGCGGTCCCTCACCATGGTTACTAGCTAGACATTATTCGTGGTCCCCAGCCTGCCGTGTCAGCAGTCCTATATGTAATTACCTACTGCAAGAGCCTCTCTCGAAGATCTACTGTTATGGTAAGTTCTTACGTAACTGTACTTTTCTACATGCAGTAATTATTTAGTGCTACAGCATACACACATATATATTTATTTTACTCCGATTATGACAGATGCTGGACTTGGAGTCTGGACAGACTGACGGGTGACGTCACTCCCAGACCCACACACACACACCTCGGGTAAAATGAGTGGGGGTCCTCCAGACCAGACAGGTTCATCAATTAAGTCTCAGAATGTGAAGGTTGTGGTGGAATTGGGAACAGGGGCAAACCCACATTGCTCAACAAGCAGAGAAGCGGACCTTTACTTTTTTCCCTAATCCTATATAACTGCTGTTTGCCCAGGCTGGCTGTCAGCAAATAGGCTAGTGGGTTAGTGATGAGAACCCTGTAATTGCTTTGCTATTTCAGGACAGAATTCCTTTTGACCCTTTAGATTAGAAAATAAACAGCAACTGCCCTTAGCCCTTTGCTTAGGCTGCAGCTTGCAGCCGCTGCAACTTGCAGCCACTGCCACTGAAAGGCAATCTTTGCCCAGATTTATTTTTTATCACTCACTCATCACACATGTATTTTTTTTTAATTTTTTTTATGATTTCCAGGCTTTTTCCCCCACACACACTAAAAAGAAACTGGACTGGGTCTCTGGGGGGGAGCTGATTGTCTCACACACAGACACATATACACTCTGTGAGGAATTTGACTGCTGCTGTAGCTCCTGCTATATTAAAGAGCTTTGTTCACAGCTACCCTGCTGCCCCCACAAACAAAAGCAAAGAAACACCACTATGTCCACAAAAAAATCAGGATCAAAGGTTGTGGTAAAATTAAGTCCTATGAAATCACAGGACGGGAAAAAACCTTTATTGGGGGTGGTGTGGTGAAGCCCTGATTTACTTTGGTTCTGAACTTCTGCCACTTAATTTCCCCCAGATAAGTATTTCTTTTACCTTAAATTGCAACCTTTATCTTGCTAAACATTTCTTCCTGCCTACGAACAGCTAAATATGCTTTTTTGTTGGCCCAGAAAAAATATGTGACACTAGTCTGATTCCTTCACAGAGTTTCCCGCCTAGCGACTGCTCACCAAGAAAGTCTCTCACAACTGCGTAGTTCAAACAGATTCACATGGCTGTGTGAACCTTATTGTACCACATGTGTGACAGAAAGAGAGACACGTGGTACAGTAGAGTTAACATAGCAGTAGATAGCATGCTGCCATATGCCAGTCAATCCTGATTTATTGCTCACCAAGTGACTATCCCGATTCCCACCCCCACCCCATTGGCACAACTCTAATTGCTTGCTGCAGCCCTCCCGCCCTGCCCCTCTGCCGTACTCATGCCTCCCAACCCCTTCTACCCAGCCCAATCACCCAAAGCATCCCGGCGGGTCATTAATATTAATAACGCCAATGCACCATACATACTGCGTGCCAGGCACTGCCAGCCCACTTTCAAATTCGGCATTCCGATAACTCCTGCTGCCGCACCGCATCTCGCCTCCTTCCTGTGGCACTCCTCCAAGCCTTGGCTTACGCTGCAGCAGCTGCTGTTGACGAGGTGGGCTCTTAGTCACCCCTGCTCGCTCCCCAGAGTCTTCCTCACAGTAAGCCAGCGTGAGCACCACGACGTCCAGACTCCATCCTCCTGGAAAAGAAAAAAAAAAAAGTCTGCCTGTGCTTGATGCTGCGCCCCTAGTGGCGCCTTTTGGAACTGCAGCCCGAGAAAGTAAACACCACATGCACTATGGTGCAGGCAAGAAATAAAACTACTTGCACCAGCCTGTTCATACTTGCATTTGGAACAGGCTGGGTATGTTAATTTCGACCCCTGGTATTAGGTCATTCTGAGCTTCTGTATTATGGAGAAATGGAGGGCGTTGAGTGTTTGTTGGTTTGTTTGGAGTCGAAAAAGCTGGTCATTCGTGCTGCTTATTCACCGCCAAAAGTAAACATGATTCATTTTGATAGTGTCTGTCATATGTTAGTGAAGTATATATATATATAGGTCTCAGAAAAACAGTTTTTATGGGAGACTTCAATGCAGCATGGTGGGGGCTAGAGGGCAAAAAGTAGATAACCTAATGAAGAGTTTGGACCTGACCCAAATAATCTCTTCCACCAGCAGAAAAAATGCCTTAAACAATAACGGCAGCACATTGGATTTGATTTTTGTTTCCTCAGACCTGAGGGTAAATGAAGTAAAGGTCTGTTGTCCGAATTTGGGTGATCACAATGTTATTCATTGCAGTATAGATCTGGGACAAGTAAATAATCCTACCCCAAAACAGGAAATGCAATGTAGAAAAAGCTATACTAAGTATAGTAAACAATTTTTCAGGGACTACCTGGCAAGATTGCCATGGCATAGGTTGTTTCTTATTCCTGATCTGAACATGGCAGAGGAAGAATTCACGACCATGTACTTAGATGCGTGTAACAGGTTTGCACCTATCAGAAGGCTGAAATGCAAACAAAGAAGTTTGCCATGGATTGGTATAAAAATAAAAAAACTAATAACAAAAAGAAACAGCTTTGGACCCTGAATTATGGATAAAATATAAACAACTAAGAAACAGGATTTCTACAGAGATAAGGAATTCAGAAGCCTACTATTATAAACAAAAAATAAAGGCAATAACAGACCCCAAAGATTATTGGAGTTTGATAAAAAATCTTACGAACCCTATTAGAAACCATCCGGAAATAAGAATCAAAGAAAATGGGATACTACAACAAAAAGAGGATGCTGGTAACATGTTAAATAGCTATTTCGTAAATTTGCCAGATCTTAAAATAGCGAATTTAGATTTGAAAAGGAAGATGGAAGAAGTAGTTTTGGTGAGACAAAATTCCCCAGTGTTTCAATTTAGACCAGTTACTGTAGCTGAAGTTAAGATAGTTAGTAATTTGCAGATAAAAAAGGCTAGTGGAGTAGACAGTATAGAAAATAGATTATTAAGGGACTCAGTTGTGGCGATATCCCCGATACTCAGAGACCTAATCAATTGGAGTCTGAGAGAGGGGATCTTTCCACAGAGCTGGAAACTGGCAAAAGTTGTTCCAGTTGCAAAAGGAGGGGATCCCACTGATCCATCAAACTACGGTCCCATAGCCTTATTATCAGCAATTTCAAAAATAGCAGAAAGAATAGTCTATGGACAGCTAATTGGTTACCTCGAAAAGCATGAGAAACTGACAAAATTTCAGTCAGGATTTAGTGCTCATGGATTTTTTAGATCTGGTTCCCACTCCTATGAGTATGACAAGGTCCATGGGCGCTGTGTACGTGGACCTATCAAAAGCATTTGATCTAGTGGATCATAAAATTCTATTGGGTAATGTTAGAAGTATGGGATTGACAGATGAATCATGTCGATGGTTCAAATCTTATTTGACTAAAAGAACACAGTAACTGTTAATGGACTACACTCATATATACAGTTTATCACCCAAGGAGTCCCCCAGGGATCGATACTTGGTCCTTTGCTGTTTAATATTTATGTAAATAGTCTGCCAGATAAAATTACACTTTCTAGTATTCGGCTGTATGTCGATGATACAGTACTGGTGGCTGATGGTAGTTCCCTGGGAGAGGTTGAAAATAAATTACAATATGATTTCTTGATGATGCAGGACCATCTCGCCTCCCTGGGTTTGATAATAAACAACAAAAAGACCCAAGCCATGTTTTTTGGCTCCAAACAATCCAAAACAATCAAATTAATGGAAATGAAGATTAGTACTAGAGGGGGGAACATTTTTATTCAAACGGAGGTTTATAAATATCTGTGGGTTTATATAGACCAACGCGTCATATTTGCCCATCATATCTCAGACTTGATAAAAAAAAAAAAAATGCCCACATAGGAGCTATGAGGCGGTTTAAAAATTGCACTACAATGAGTGTATGGTCAGTGATTGCAAATCAATTGATCTTGCCTATCATTGACTATGGGAGTCATATATATTGGCATGCTAATAAAAAACAGCTACTTAAATTGAACCATATCTATAATAGATTGGCAAGGTATGTGTGAAATTGTAAGTACGGTACACATCATTGTGTAATGTACAATGCATTAAATCGGAGTACACGAGTTAAAAAAAAGAAAGTATGGCTAAATCAAGTCTGGGGTATTATAAAAAATGAGGTTCCGATGGATTTAAAGGAAATGTTACATAGATCAAATCATGGTCTGAACCTGAGATTAAAAACGGCTAGGGAATTAATACAACCAAAAATCACAAATAATTTTAGCAAAATGGCATTTGAATATAAAGCCACAACTAGTTTGAATGCTCTCCTACTACAATTAAGAAATTGGGTAACTACAAGGGAAGGGTTTAAGGCTGCTATAAAACAGGAGCATTCCTTTCAGTGCGAGTGCAATAATGTTAATTAGATTGAGGTGTAAACCTTAACTGCTCTAAGAAGGGTTATAGATATTTTTAGTATTGGTATTTGATTATAATATTATAATGTAAGTTGGTCTTCTGTATTGTCTGTACCCGACAACTGTTTTGTATTTGGTGTTAATTTTAATTTTTATTTACACAGGTTCACCTTGTAAAAATGGCATATCATAGCCCTAATGGTGTTATACTTAATAAATAAAAAATTTTATTACTACTACATTATAGTATTCAAAGGAGGTAGCAGTGAAAGTGAAAGCAAGAAAAATCTCATTCGAACAGTACAAAAAGATACAGGCAGAAGGGGATAGGGAGCGGTACCAGGAGAAACGGAGAGAGGCAGGGAGGGGCAATAAGGGAAGCCAGAGCACAAATGGAGGAATGCATTGTGAAATCAGTGGTGAGAGGGGACAAAACCTTTTATAAGTACACCAGGGAAAAGAGGAAGGCAAAGGAAGGGATAGTGAGGCTGAAAGGGGAGGGTGGGATAGAGTGGAGGATGATACCCATAAGGCAGACATACTTAACAGATACTTCTACTCAGTCTTTACAGACCAGGGGGCAGGAAATGGGCCAGAGAGGAGTAGAAAGGGTATGAAGGGCACGGAGATGGATACAAGTCCTTTTCCATGGGAAAAAGTCCTAAGAGAACTGGAAAAATAAAGGTTGATAAGGCTATGGGGCCAGATGGGGTACACCCCAGGGTGCTGAGGGAGCTTAGAGAGGTGGTGGCAGAACCTCTGGCAACCCTGTTCAGCCAGTCACTGGAAACAGGGGAGGCAGCCAAGGACTGGAGGGCAGCTGATGTAGTCCCACTATACAAAAGTGGGAACAGAGAGTAAATGGGAAACTACAGACCAGTCAGCTTGACCTCAGTAGTGGGTAAGATCATGGAAACACTACTGAAGGAAAGAATAGTAGGACACCTGGTTGCCAATGGTCTACAGGACCCAAGGCAGCATAGTTTTAATGGAGGTAGGTCATGCCAGACTAACCTCATTGAGTTATTTAACTGGGTGACAAGGGAGGTGGATTGGGGGCAGTGGATGTGGCCTACCTGGACTTTAGCTAGGTCTTTGACACTGTGCCACGTAGAAGGCTTTTAAACAAGCTGGGGTACATGGGAGTGGGTAGTATGGTGGTGCAGTGGGTGGGGAACTGGCTGGATAGCAAGACACAGAGGGTGGTGATAAATGGCTGTTACTCCGCAGAGGGAAAGGTGACCAGTGGGATTCCACAGGGATCAGTGCTGGGTCCGGTCATCTTCAGTATCTTTATCAATGACATTACAGAGTATCTGGAAGGGAGAATTTGCCTGTTCACTAATGACACAAAGCTCTGCAACAGGGTGGACACGCCAGAGGGTGTAGATAGAATGAGGAGATCTGCAGAAGCGACTGGTCAAAGGAGTGGCAGTTGAGATGTAATGCAAAAAAATGGAAAATAATGCACATGGGACACAATGACCCAGGAACAACATATCAGCTGGGGGGATATAGAATGCTCCAAGCAGGAAAGGGACATAGGGGCTATCATCGCAGATGATCTCAAGGCAGGGAGTCAGTGTGACAAGGCAGCAGGAAAAGCAAGCTGGATGCTGAGATGCATAGGCAGGGGTATCACAAGCATTCGGACCCTGGTCTAGGATGCTGAGCCCCAAGTTGTGTGCTAAACCACAGTGTTGTGCTCGCTAGTCCCAAGGGGAGCCTCGAGCTGCACATCCATACATAACATTTTAATTTGAGAGCACCAGATCCAAGGTGGCTCCATCTCTGTTGTGTTTGTTGACAGGGAAAGGAGAGCTAGGCAATTCTGCCTATTTCCAGCCTCTTCACCCGGGGGGTTACGGAGTGAGATACAGATGTCAACTGACATGCTAAATCAGGTGGTATTTTTAGCGAATGCAGGAAATTTGGCCTGGATACCAGGGAAATTCCCCTACTCTTTTCAAGAAGTGCCATGGGATCTTTACTGTCCACCTGAACAACCACCAGAACAGAGAGACAGACCTCAGTTTAACATCTCATCTGAAAGACAGCACCTCAAGAGTGCAGCACCTCACCACACACCTTCTGATCTTTTGGCCTTAGAGATGAGTGTGCAACCTGCTGAACCACTGACACTAGTAAGGTCATGCCCACACTCCCCATCCTTAAAGCTTTCCTGATTTCCTCTTTTAGGAACCTTAGTCTGTTTTAGGGGCCTGTAACCCTTCCCCCCAGTCTATTGTTTCTCTCCCCTCTATCTCCAGCTCTGCCATAGCATTTCCACCCCTCCCTTGTCCACAATGGATTTCTTCTCCATTGTCCTAATATCATCTTTAACATACAATGCAGACCATCCCCTCTTTCCTATTTCCCAGTCTCTTCAAAAGAGGGCATACCCTGGGATTGGAAGGTCTCAGTTGACTATGACGTCAGTCTTACCCTCTGCAGCCAGTGCCTGAAGGTCTCCCACCTTGTTTCTAAGGCTCCTAGCACTTAAGCTGACTAAGTTCTGTGCTCTTCTTCTTCTGCCCCATCCTGATCCACCCCATTTCCTTGTTCTCTATAGTCCTTATTTCCTTCCTTTCCCTGTATATGCATCCTTTCTGCATATACCTTGTGTCTTGGTCCCCAGATCAGTGGGTGTCCTAACTAGGACCCTTGTATTTGCCACCCTATGTAGGGAATACTAGCCTCAGCTTCCCCCTCCTAGTTTAAATGCCTAACTGTAGGCATCAGGCTTCTATTCTAGGGCAGTTGCCCCCCTTTTCTGTGGGATGAAGGCCATTTCTTCTGAAATGCCTCCTATCCCAGAAGTGACCCCAGTCTCCCACAAACCTAAACCCTTCTTCACTGCACCAGCCCTTCATCCATGAGTTGAATGATTCAGTCTTCTGCTACCTTTTAATTCCCTCACCTCACAGTGCCAGGGCCTCACAGAAGGCCACTGATGCCACTGCTACTCACAGCCTGCTACCTAGCATGTGGAAGCTATCTGGCACCTCCTTCAATACATGGCTGGCAAGATCATTTCCTCCAAATGGACAGTCACGTCAGGCTCTTCCCCCATGCGACTAAGTATGTTCTCTCTATCCTGATGGTGCCCCTCCTAGCTGCAGCCCTTGGAAGACACCTGACTATCCTCCTTCCCTTGCTGCCTGCACACACCACCTTTTGAGTACTCCTAACAGTTGAGCCCCCAACCACTAAACCTATCCTAGCTGTACATCTCGTTTCTTGTCCACTTTCCCTTCTAGGTGTTGCATTTATGGCAGTCTTTGAGGTCTTGGAAGTAACTGGTATCTAGTCTCTTTTGGGAGATGTTGACTGGACTTCCATCTCTAGGGGGGCAAAATGGTTGTTGGTTATAAGCCCCAGACTACCTTCATCACCTGGAGTGTCTGGATGCCTTCTCATCACACTCTATATGCCAGGACTCATGAGTCACCGTGGGATATAGTGGGCAGTATGTGACTGACTGCAGTCCCCATTTCAGTCTGCTGCTGTACGACCGAGAGCCGTAGCTTTGGCTGTTGTATTTTGAGCATTGGAATTCTAATAAATTCTTGCAAATAACTTTTTGTAGTCACTTGAGTGTTTTTGGCATCTGGTTCAGAGTGCTACACTTTTTGGACCTTGTTGCTGTATGTAGTAGGCATATTTGCTCTAGTACCACAACTAGCTGTAAATTGAGGGCTGTAAATCTTCTGTACAGTGGGCATGCGCAGTGCCTCCAGAGCACTACCAGAAAGATGGCCACACCATATTCCCTTCAGCTCAGTGCCCTCCCCAAGCACCCTTGAACTACATACTGGCAGACTAGGGTCTAAGCGTTTTACCACTAGAACAAGTCTTCCCTGTTTGTTTGGCACACCTTTTGCTTTCAGACGGCAAGCAATATGTTTCACTCAAAGTGATCATGTGACCGTACCCCAGATGCAGATTTAGAGCAGGCCTTGTTTCCACCTGGCCCTAGTGACCTAGTCTCCCATGCTAGAGTATTTATGTGGCCCTACCCCAGATGCAGATTCAGTGCAGGCCTCGTTTCCACCTGATCCTAGTGACCAGCTGTCTCATGCTAGAGTATGTGCCTGGCCCTACCCCATATTGCTCAGATTTAGACACAGCACAGTGTCAGCACCTTTTTAATCCCCATACTTGTACCCAACAATTGTAGTATAACTCCTTCGTCGGTAGGAGAAACCAGTGCCTCAACCTGCACCTCAGAACTACCCTGAGCATAGCCCCCTGCGGAACTGCAGTCTCTCTGTAGGTATATCTGCAGATGCTGTCCTCTTTCTTGATGGTCCTCACTCTCAGGATCGCTCATGCAAGGGGTTGCTTAGACCTGTGAGAGTTAAATAGTGGATTGCTAGGAGCTAGTCTTGGTTTGTTTCTAGCAGAACCTACCCCTCAGCTGTCCACAATTCCTTTCTTTGTTCTGGGGCATTTGAGCTGCAGTTGCTGCCCTTTCCCTTTAATTAGAATCCTTAATTAATTCCAGCAACTTACTATTTTAAGCAGTCGCCTTCAAGTTCTATCTCACTCCACAATCCTTCTGCTGTCCTGATCTATCTGTCACAATTCCCAGTGGTTCGAGCACTGAACAATATATCAGAAAATCACAGGTTTCAATCCCACCAGTTGTAAGTGCATTTTTTAATTTCTATTATTTGTTTATACTCCTCCATCCCCCGATCCATACGGCAGTCTCCCCCACTCCTGTCAATGACCTTCTCATGGATTTACTGGTTATCCACTATTTGCCTAGGACCGCAAAACGTGATGGGTGGCTTGCCATGTTGGTTGTGCTGTATCTGTTTTAGGTGTTGGATATTGCCATGGCATTTTCCACTGGTGTTTCTCCCAGGTCAGACTGAAATGACGTACATATGTGCTTGTGTCTATCGGTAGCCTTTCCCCTTGTGGAACGCTCGCATGCGCTACCACCTGCTGCTGCCTGGTGGCAGTCTTTCAGTGAGACACTGAGACAGCTCACCCCGAGGGAGGAGGACAACCCCTGGGGCATTTAATCCTCCCTCCCTCCCCACCCGACCAGTTCCCGATACTCGTACCTTTCCCAAACCCAGTCCATCAGCATCATGAGTGGTATCCCCACCGCTGTGCTGACAGACCAGCTTTGTTATTAGCGCATTCAGTGACCTTCAGCAAATCCAGTGACCTCCCTGTGCTTCAGCATTGCCACCTTTAACACAGGCACAAGAAGGATCCCATTATAAATAATGTATTGTATATTGGTTGGGCTATTCTGGGTAAAAACAAAGATGAGAAAAAAGGGACAATAAATCTTTTTTTTTCTTTTCCTTTATTACCTCCTTGGCGAGGGGTTGTACCCTTGGTTCCCCCATCCAGTCATTATCAGGGGCGCCACACCAGTTGCAGTTCTGTGCTCAATCCCTTCCCTTCTTTAGGCCACATCACGACTGGTAAGCACCGCACATTGCGGAAGGCTGAGGCGGGTGTGAGGGAGCATCCCAGATGTGCCCGGTGCAGAGCCGACAGACACCAGCCATCAAGAGCGCCAGAGGATTGGTGGTTTTTGGTCCCCTCCCCCCCCTTTTCCTCCCTGGGTGAAAGTGTGCCATGCCATCAATGGCAGTGCCTTGCACGCTACCGTACACTACACACTGGATGACTGTACTCACTGTCCCCACACAGTGTTACCTAGTGCGCCGACCCCCAGCCACTGCTAGAAGCTAGTGTGGCACCAGCCAGTGTTCCCCTTCCTCCCAGGAGGAGGAGAGCAGTCCTTGGGACTCTCGATCCTCCTCCCCCTGGCCGACCCTCTGACTCCCGAGGTCGCTTCCCACCCCAGGTCATTGGTGCAGCAGGTGATAGTGCTACCGCTGCACCCGGCAGGCTAGTTGGGACAATAAATCTTGAATAAAGTGGTGTGAAATGTAGCCAAAATGTGTTTAGTCTAGTGTCACAGTTAAGAAAGTCTGCTAGTGGGCAGTTTATGAGTGCACAGCTATTATACACTGCATGCTTTCTAACAGTGTCTGAACGTTCAAGATGTTTAAAAATTAATACAACTAGAAAAATCAACCAAAAATATGAATAAGTAATACCGTTATCTTTTTTTCCTTTTGTTTAGGTTTTACATTGAAAGTATTTCATTCTTAAAAGACAGTGCAACTGTAGAATTGTTTTTTCTGAATGCAAAGTCTTGCATTGACAAGGTAAGGAGTGTTGTTTTCCTTGTTATTCTTGCAAAACTGTCTCGTAAGGCACAGTGATGTCACTCATGCAGTCCTTTTGAAACTCATTTCTGGTATGAAACTTGGGTACTCCCCTCTCTCTCTGTCACTCTCCCCCTCTCTCTCTTTCTCTCTCTATTAAACTATCCTTTTATGTGTCATTGTGACTAAATTGACAGCATTTGCATTTAGTTTACTATTAAATCCTGCACTTGTGCGTGTCTGTTTTCCTGTGGAATTGTTCAGTTCTGCTGCAGGTCATGGGCATCAAGCCACCTTGTAACTGTAACATACTTCAACAGTTAGAGCAGGCTACCTGGAAACTTAATATACCTGAAAGAGACTGTCGGACATGTGGTGATTTATTTCATCTTTTGATAAATTTCCTTAAGTGCTGCTTGCAGGGTGATGCTCTGATGTAGAAGAAATACACTGTAAAAGTTGTATGTGTAATGACTCCATGTATGATTGTAATTTATTATTGAATGACTGGGTTCATGGCTCAGCGTGATCACAAACTTAGCGTGGGCACAAATTGGTATTTGCAACCACTTTTACCCTGCAACTGCAAGTGGGAATTATGCCACTTATTTATAAACCATTACTGGTCTCCCTTATGACAGACTTATTTAGAAGATTATTTTAACATATTTCCAGTTTTTATCTAAACATTTAGCCAACAGCTACTGAATACAAAGCCAGTGCTGTTGCTGTGACTTTATTTAGATATTCATTATGCTCTCTTGCATAACCAGTGGTACCTTTTTCCATCATAGCCAAGTCCCAACTACCTGACTGCAGGGCCACTTCACTCTTTGGGACCCTTAAACTAGTGTTCCCCCAAACCTGCCCCCTGGGGTAGGGCCCCAGCGATTACCTCTTGAGGTAGACGACTCTGCTGAGTACAGCACTGTGGCAGAGAAGGAGAGGGAGATATTTGCCCAGCAGCTGTAGCTAGAGTAAGGGACAAAGCCTGTGTGATCACGAGTGCCAGGCCAAACTTCATCTGATGACCCGGTGGTCCTTTTCTTTGGTTATGTCCCATCCCGTAGGATTGCTTGACTTGATGTGCATGAGTGCTGGCACTCTGATGTCCTTGGTGCTACTCCTACTCAAACACATCTGGGTATCTCACTAAACTGCCACCTGGTGCAGCAGTGTTACTGATAGAGACACAGCCCTCCCTCGCCAGAGGAGGAGAGCATGTTGTGGTATTTATTTTATTTATTTAGTTTTTTGTTAACCGGGTAGGTACACTAGACAAGTTTTATGCCTATTTTCAGGAACGACCCGGGAGAGTACAATAGGGTATAACAGGTACAACAGTACAGCAATAGGGTATAACGAGTACATTAAATACAACAGCAGGAGAGGAAGACAGTTTTACAGTTTTACATTTGAATGGAAAGTACACCCAGTTTCTAATGCTGGGGGCAAGATACAAATTAGAAATAAATACAATGACCAGCAGGGCATGTAAAGAATCATGAGCGTAGGAGCACCATAGAGTCAGTCAGTAAGGTAGGGAGTGGGATAAGGTAGCAGCGGAGGAGTGGTGAAGCCAGCATTCCAGTGGGCACCGGAGCTATGTGCTAAGGAGGCTTTAGGCATTATGCGAGACCAGCTTAAGATATTCCCACAGGGAGGTCCGGAAAAGCTTGTGAGAGGGGCAGTGCGGACACTTTCAGGAAGGGAGTTCAAAGCCTGGGAGCACGAACAGCAAAGCTCCGGTCCCCATGATGGTGCGAGTGGTAGGTACATTTAGTAGGCCAGAGCCCTGGGATCTCAGCGGGTGGGGAGAGGTCAGCAGGCGAGAATCCGGGCCAGTTCCGGAGGGTGCGGAGCTGATTACTTTGCTGTGAGGCACCCAGTACTAAGTTGGGTGATTGACCAGGAATAGCCAGCAAGCTTCTCATAGAGTTCACAGCGTGATGATGGGTGAGGCGAGGTCTTGACGGGCAGACCGACAGATATTGTTGTCACCGTCGTGCTCCACTTGTTTAGGAGGGGCCTTGGAAGTATCAGCAAATATGAGGGAGCCATAGCTGAGGGAGGAGTAATACTCCCTGGCAAGAGCTAGGCGACGCAGGGGTGAGGTTGTACCAAGCCCTGTAGGCCAGCCCAGCTACGGTTTACCCCCTGCAGGCATTATGGATGTGACTTCCCAGGTCAGTTGGGGATCAGCGTCACTCAAAGATATTTAAGGAGGTCACAGTAGGAAGAGGGGTGCCATCTTCATAGTTGATATGCAGGGAGTTGAAGAGGCCAATTTGGCAGAGGAGCCGGATAGCATGGCCTGGGTTTTGTGTTAGGACAAGTTTATGGTTGGAGAGCCATGCCTGGATGTTCCGGAGGTCCTCTGATAAGTGACGGTTTAGAGTGGCTGGATCACAGGAGTGGGTCAGGAGAACCAGGTCATCCGCATACATGGTAACTCGGCAACTGGTGACCACAGCGGGGAGATTGTTAATAAACAGGGAAAAGAGTAGGGGACCCAGCACAGAGCCCTGTGGGACACCAGAGGTTACAGGCAGGGGGGCAGAGAGGACTTTGTTGAATTTAGTTAGTTGTTTTCTGCCATTCAGATAGTCAGAGACCCAGTTTAGAGCAGAGGGGGACAAACCAAGGGACCTCATCTGCTGAGGCAAGCAGAGTCGTGGTCAAGGTCGAAGGCCTTGGATAGTCAATTGACACAGCACCTGAGGTTGTCCCAGATCCATTGCAGCTCTGATGCTGGAAGAGACAGAGATGAGAGCCGTGGTAGTGCTGTGCCCTTTATGAAAGCCGTGTTGGGCAGGGGACAGCAGTCCATGGGAGTGGATATACTCCTTGTTTGGCTACCACCTTTTCCAGGAGCTTGCTGACAGCCGAGAGGATGGCTATGGGACGGTAGTTATCCAGGATTTTGGGGTTGCCCTGCTTAGGGACAGGGATGACCTTGGCAACCTTCCAGATATCAGAGATCTGACCCTGGGTAAGGGATAGGTTGAAGATGTGGGCCACCGGGGAGGCATGATGAGGGGGCATCTAGTTTGAGGAGCTTGGGCTCCAGGTTATCAAGGCCAGGGCTTGCATTCTGGGAGGCCTTGAAGAAGAGACCTCTAAACACCGATACCACCCTTAGGTGGAATGGAGGGCGGGGCAGACCAGACTCCCGCTGGGTCGTGGAGGCAGAGCAGTTTGAATTCCGGGCCGTAGACCCAAGTGGGAGGACGGAAGAGAGGTCTGTGAAATGGGAATTCAGTGCATTGGCAATCACATGAGGATTGTTGCAGGAGACACCTCCGATGAGCATGTCAGTGACCCCGGAGTTGGAGCGACCACTGACCAGTGTTTGGATGGTTCTCCAGAACCGTCTGGGGTCTTTTGCAGAGCTGAGAAGGGCGGCCTTACAGAAGTCGCTTTTGGCCCCCCTGATCGTTTTCTTGCACTCATTTCTGAGTTTTCTGTATTGCTGAAACAGGGCAGTATCGTGTGAACGTTTGAACCGAGCCCAGCACTTGTCTCTCGCTCGCATAAGGAAGGGAGACCCCATGCAGCCACTGGGTGGCTGTCCCCACGAACCCCAGCCTAGTGATAGGGGCATGCCTATCTTGTAGATCCACAAAGATGTTGTGGAACGCGGCGACGGCGGAGGAGGGGTCCAGTGCTCTGTGGACTTCTGTTCAGTCCGTGAACCTTAGTTCCTCCATGAACAGGTCTGGGTTAAATCTGGCAAAGTTTTGAACCTGGATGATTTTGTGGGGGACCTTAGGGGAGGGGATATTCCATATACAAAGAACAGGAGAGTGGTCAGAGATGGCGTCAGGTAGGGTCCCTACTGAGGAGATCCTCTCGGGACGATTAGCGCCAGTCCAGTCAGAAGGGAGCAGGAAGTGACGTTAGCCTTGCGTTGGGTGGGCTCCTTTACAGGTTGTGTCAGGGATTTGGTGGCAAGCAAGGCCTCGAACTGTTGCGTTATCCCCTCCAGTTTAGGTTCACGTCCCCAGGATTAGGAGTTCGTTGTCCCGGTACTGGGACAGACAGTATCCAGGAGATGGGTGAGGCCCTGAAGCCCTCCACTGGTGGGTTGTGGTACACACCATGTACTGCAGTTTCTTGGCGTTTGCCAGTAGCAGCTTGCAGTGGAGGAGCTTCATGGATGACAGCAACAAGGAGGTGTGATTTATAAGGGATACGTTGAGGTGGGTCCTATAGTAAATCAGGATGCCTCCACCCTTTTGCTCCAGTTCTGTCCAACCGTTTGAGCTCATAACCAGGAGCCTGCAGGCTGAGTCGAGAATCTGGGGTTTAAGCCAGGTCTCGGTTATCCCCAAGATGTCGGGCTTGTGAGAGTGGCCCATCTGGCCGAGCTTATCGAGGTTGGGAAGTAGACTCGAATGTTGAGGTGAGCTACTTTCAGACCCTTGCCCATCCACCATTTCTGAGGGAGAGTCGGGGTGGAGGGGCGGGATTAGTCGATGTCTCCAGATAGGGCAGGGTCAAGAATAGCCACAGGAGGGGTCCTCTAGGGGGGGACCTTTTGATTTCTAGCCTCCGGACCCGGCGTCGTACTCTCCTGATTTGGGACAGGATGAGTCTTGGCAACAATCCACTAGGGGGATAGCGGGGACCTACGGCATTGGCCATAAGGCTAGAGAACGTAAAATCGGTCGCTGAGCAGTGGAGGAAGGACCTGTCACTGCCACTATCCAGGCCAGGGGCAGTGTCAAAGTGGAGGGGCATAAGTCCCAGGATAAGGATAGCCAAGAGAACATTGTGGGAGGGAGGAAACAGATTCCCTTAGAGAGATCATTCGAGAGGCCGAACTCGGTTGTAGCAGGGATATACTTTAGAAGAGTGCATGATTGTGAGACACCTCAGGAGACTGGTGGCAAGGGCAAATGTAGAGACCTGGGAGAGGTACAGGGATGCCGTCCGAAATGTACTCCACAGGTGGCGGTAGTGAAAACTCAGGGATAGTAGGAGTGGGGAGCTAGAGGACCAGGGGCAGTGTGGTGACAGAGGACAAAGTCAGGCAGGAATGCCAGAAATCACAGGGGTGGCTGCTTACTAGGTGTGAGGATTCCGAGCGACTAACTGAAAGGTCAAAAATGTCACTTTAGTAATAACAATAACACTTGGGAAAAACAGCAGTTACAGGATTCTGAGCGACTAACTGAAAGGTCAAAATTGTCACATTTAGAAATAGCAGTAAACACTTAGGTAAAACAGCAGTTACAGGATTAATCGAAAATGAACTGGGTTAGCAAGCGCAATGGGCACAGAAAAGAATGGGCTGAGCATAGATGAAAACCAGGGAGTGGGTAGAAACAACGCCGCCCCTTTCAAGCCAATAGGCAAGTTAGCAGCCAGTGGGCGGAGCAGGTGATGATTAAAAGTCACTTCAAAACCAGGGCGGCGGGAGGGCTCTTAAAAAGCCGTCGGTAGAGCAGGGCTCACCGCTGGACTGCAGGATGCTGCCGGGTAGGAGTTCATTTTTTTAAAAGTTCTCCTGCAAGCAGCAGGGGCAGGTTCTTTGTCCTCAGGTGATGGAAGCAGACTGGGTCCTGAGTCGGCGATGTTCCCGAGGAGGCCCTGCGGGAGCTTGCCAGTCAAGCCGGCACCTCCATTCGGGAGATTAGCCTAGGAGGCGCGAGTCGTCGATGCGAGGGGGGGGGACCCTCCAGGTCAGGTCTCCCTCTCTTCCCTCCGAGGCAAATGGCAAGAGGATTGACTTGGGGAGCTCACCTTAAGTCAGGAGGGCTCGGGAGGAGTGCGGTGGCAACAGCCAATCACAGGGCGCGGTGGACGAGGCAGTTTAGGCGCCAAATTGAAAAAAGAAAGAAAGACCATCCGATGTCGTCCGATTGCCGTCGGTAGAGCAGGGCTCGCTGCTGGACTGCAGGATGCTGCCAGGTAGGAGTTCAGTTTTTTAAAAGTTCTCCTGCAAGCAGCAGGGGCAGGTTCTTTGTCCTCAGGTGATGGAAGCAGACTGGGTCCTGAGTCGGCGATGTTCCCGAGGAGGGCCGACGGAGCTTGCCAGTCAAGCCGGCACCTCCATTCGGGAGATTAGCCTAGGAGGCGCGAGTCGTCGATGCGAGGGGGGGGACCCTCCAGGTCAGGTCTCCCTCTCTTCCCTCGAGGCAAATGGCAAGAGGATTGACTTGGGGAGCTCACCTAAGTCAGGAGGGCTCGGGAGGCTGCGGTGGCAACAGCCAATCACAGAGGCGCGTGGACGAGGCAGTTTAGCGCCAAATTGAAAAAGAAAGAAAGACCATCCGATGTCGTCCGATTGCCGTCGGTAGAGCAGGGCTCGCTGCTGGACTGCAGGATGCTGCCAGGTAGGAGTTCAGTTTTTTAAAGTTCTCCTGCAAGCAGCAGGGCAGGTTCTTTGTCCTCAGGTGATGGAAGCAGACTGGGTCCTGAGTCGTGATGTTCGAGGAGGGCCAGCGGAGCTTGCCAGTCAAGCGGCACCTCCCTTGGGAGATTAGCCTAGGAGGCGTGAGTCGTCGATGTGAGGGGGGGAGGGACCTCCAGGTCAGGTCTCCCTTTCTCCCCTCCGAGGCAAATGGCAAGAGGATTGACTTGGGGAGCTCACCTTACTTAATCCTCCCCCTGCCAACCCTCCGACATGCTGTATCCTTATCACCTTGGAGCCTGATCCCATCAGATCTCAGAAGCTAAGCAGGATTGGACCTAGTCTGTCGTCAGATTCGAGATCTTCAGTGATTACCATGTACTGTAGGAAGTGCTTTTGATAGTTCTACAGGGGGTGATCTTTCCTTGATTTTAAGAAACCTTACCAATGCATGGCGTAAAGGGGTACTGTGCTATAGTGGGTGTCTCCTGTTAGATGAACATTAAACTGAGGTCCTACCTGTCTGTTCTGGTGATTTTTCAGGTGTAGTTGTAAGATCTTGAGGTTCAGTCTACCTGTTCTAATGGTTGTCCAGGTGGGCATTAAAGACCTGGTGGATGTTCAGTTGGACGTTGGCAATCCAAAGATCGAAAAGAGTAATGGAATTTCCTCAGTGTTTTGGACAAATATCACTCAATCTCTTGTCCACCAAAAGATAAACTGGGTTTAATAATGCTCAGTTTGCACATGGAGAGTAGGAGAGGACCTTTGTAGTGGGCTGATGCAGAATAGGTGCCATATTCTAGAGGTTGCTACACTTTGGTGACTGGTCATTTTTTTTTTTTTTAATTTTCTGTTTGTCCCCTCACCTGGAGCAGCAACTTTCAGCTGGATTAGGTTGCCCCCCCTTGGCCCTTTGCCGTTGGACCACTACTTTCCAATACATCACCTAGCCATACTTTAAATGCGTGGCTCGTGCCCCATCGCCTACACCCTCAGGTGGGGCTTATGTCAGACCAGCTTCCAACCCAGGAGGATGGGTCTCCTTAATGCACTGGCACCAAAGGGAAGGAGTGGGCAGTGACAGGAATGGTGATGTGGGGAAGAGGGATGGGCCTGCCATCATTAGCAGCCTGAGTAAGATTTTTCCTTATGGTTTTTATCTGCTGCTTACCTCCCGACATACTTAGGTGTCCTACCTCATTGCACACCTGATCTGTGGAGGAGAGCTGTTGCATGGCCATGCATGACATCAGTGCTACCGCATGGTTCTCAGGAGGTCCTAGTACTGCAAGCTTGGTGTTCCTTCCCCAAGATGAAGATCACTGCTCCACTGCGCTTCCTCGGCTGCAACAGCTTGAGGTTCGGGTGCCACTGGGTCAGGCTATTGGTTCGTGTTGAGTTCTAATCATAAGGCACTTTCAGATGTCTGCATGAAAGACATTATATAAATGCAAATTGTATGGTAAAAGGTATAGTAAATCATTGGCAGTGCCTCTTATTTACTGAAGAGGAGTAGAACAGTCCCTTTAACTAGAGCTTATCAACAAAAAAACTTTTATTTTTGCTTTCTAGTGCATCTACCATAAATGTTCATATTTATTAAGTTCTCATACTTTATGGGATGCATCCCATTTTATCATATCCCAATATCTACTTAGTTTCTTTAGCATATAAATTATTCTACTATGTGAAACTATGTAAGCTATCATGCCATTATTGTGTATGTGCTTTTTATACCCTTTATAACTATCTTTTAACATTTTTGCACTACAGGACATTGCCTGTAAATAGAGCTTCACTCTAATGTAAATGTCTGCTGTATAAAAATGCACTTTCAATGATCATCCTTTGTAGGGGGGAGGAAATTTACCACCATGTGAATTGTGCTGTCATTTGCTCTTTGCATGCAGCACTCCCCTTTCTTTGTTGTCTTACTTTATTGTGCACTTTTCGCTCCAGTATGCTTTAAAGTTAAGCAAGTGTGTTATCTGTTTTTTATATACATTTTAATTAGTTATACTGTATGTGTAGGTAGTCAAGGTGTCATTAGTATTAGTTAGGAATTAACAGTGAGTATGTGCTGCCGTCAAGGCACAGGTGAGAAAGCATAGGAAAACCAGGAGCAGTTTCAAAATTCATAAATAACGTTTTATTATTAATAACAGCAAAATAAACAAAAATTGTTCAATATAACTATTTACTTACAATGGCAGTGCAAACATAGAAAGCAGAGTCTTTATGAGTTTTTCTTCTCAATTTCCAATCTCAGTCTCTGTCTCTCCCTCTTGCAAAACACTGCGGCTCTTTTTATAACAAGTATTTGCAGGGAGCTCATTAAGACAGCATTCTGCTTCTCATACAGTGTTCTTGTCAGTTTCAGCAGATGCAGCAAAAAGAACATTGTGACCCAGAACTGACCTCTTGTTGACAGCTCTGGAAATATTTTTAAAACCAATATCTCAGTTTTAACCCCTTGAATTCCAGTTTTTGCAATAATTTCAACAGTATAACTGTATACAGTTTTAAACAAAGGTATTCTAGTATCCCATACACTTTTACGTAGAGATTCACATATATTTTTATACCCAGAGATATGCAAGAGGGCAGAAAAGACAGAACTAGTAAGGGAAGGCAGAGAGATAGCAAGAGGCGAGGAATTGCGAAACCGTCGGAGTGATCAGCTTCTAGGTCTCACCAGAAAATTTGGTTGCGCAACCACACACAAGACAGAAAAGGAGAAGATAGAACAGACCCTTGTGTTTAAACTCTGTCTACATAACAAATGTGTCAGGGCCTTATTCAGCCCTGTCACACATGCATGGAAGACAGTTTCTTTTTTTTTATTTTAGTCCCTTTTGTTCTTTAAAGTACTAGTGCCCTAATCCATGTTTAAACCTTGTAGTTACCATGTTTAACTGCAGCTTAGCCTTATGGCTCTTTGTAGGACTGAATTTTGTGTCATCAGCATGGGTGGATTTCCCACATGTTCTGCCTGAAAATGGCATTTCTTACCTGTCTAAATTCTTGCCACACATATGTATCTTGGCTGAGGAAAAGCTGGTCTTCAGAACAATCTTCCAAAGGCATCTACTCCCACCACCAGCCCCAGCACCACAGGACAGTGCCACTCCACCTTTAGCAGGCATCTGTATGCAGCCGCAATCCAGGAGCTTTCACCCTCCTCAGAACCAGCCTGCCGTATGGACTAGCTGTGCTGCCTTGAGCAGGCATCTAGGCACAGTCGTGATCCAGGAGCTTTCCCTCTCCCCACAACCAGCCTGCCCTACGGACTGCTGAACATAGTGGGCTGAGCTAATCTTCCTGGACTAAGTCTTCATCACTCATTCACACTAGTGGGATAGTGCCGGAGGTGCTAGGACCAAGCGGGAGCCAAAATCTTTCAGAATGGTCAGCGCCGAGACAGGACCACACATGCATGGCACCACAAGACTAGCTCGCGCCTGTGTAGACTATCTTGGCGTCGACCCTCCAACCACCTCAGTTCATTTTCTCCCGCCGTCGAGTGCGCTTGGATGTCGATGTCACTCATCTTCTGGAGTCATAGTTTTCGTCTATATGACAGCAGCTTTTAGCATTTAATTTAACATTTTATTAGTAATTTCTTATTTTACGAACAAGAAAAGGAGATTATGAAGAAAAAGAAATTCTCACCTGCCATCAACGGAGTTGTCCTTAGATGGTAGCAGTGATGGTAGGAATACTTTGTTTGAAAGTTGTTATGGCAGAGGGGCTGTGTCTGGTCCGCTGCCCTTTGATAAAGGGGGGACAGTCCACCGAAGTACAAATCTAGCAGTTCCGGGGATCCGTCTCCACTTAACCTCAAGCTCTTCTTCCTCATTCAGGAAGAAGAATTGGTGCCGCTCAAGGTTGCCCTCTGGTATGTCTGCACGAGGATTGTTCGTCGGGAGGGGATAGGCCTGAACCGACTTTGGCAGGTTCCCCTTGGCCCCACTCCTAGAGAGCTCATTCTTCGACTCCAGACTCCATCTCTGTCCTCGTTGGAGCTCCAGTGAGCAGTTTCACCTCTGGGCCACTCCTGAGGAGCAGGGGGTTCAACTTGTGAGCCGCTGGACTGGAGCCGGGACGATTGGTTCAGGATAAGCACGGTGCCCTCTTGGTGCCTTTGCCATCATGTTGACCTCTCGGGCCTACCCCCCCCTCTTTCCTCGCAGGGGCCAGCATGGGCATCACCTTTTCCTTCTCCCCTTCTTCTCAGGATTCTCCATTGGCATATTCCACGGTGATGTTTGTCCTGGCACTGTGCCCAGCGCCATCGGTGATGCCACAGGTCCGGTGCTGTAGTGGCGGCTGGTTTTGTTGTCGGTGCCATAGGCAGCACCACTGGTGTTTGGGTCGGTGTCGTGAGTCGACACCGTGGTTTGGTGCTGTGGCTCGGCGTTGCGGGTTCTTTTGATGCCATTGGTTGCCAGCGCCGCTGGCAGTGCCGCGGGTGTCTCGCGGTGCTGTGGGCACCCATGGGTGCCATGAGTGCCCTTGGGTGCCATTGCTGTCATGGGTGCGCTTGGGTGTCATTGTTGCCATAGGTGCCGGGGTACCTGCGGGTACTGCCACGGGTGCCCTCGGGTGTCGCCCAGTTTGGCATAGGCACTGCTTGATGCTTTCCTGTGCCGTGGGTGATGCTGGTGCCGCAGGGGTACCAGTTGGTGCTGTCCAGCAGAACTAGTGATGAATTTTCCTTCTGCAGATCTCTTCTTCCGCTGAAGTTGTGGCAAGATGTTTTCCACAGAATTAAGTCCTGTTCTGCAGATTATTTTTCCACACATCTTAGTGAGTGGTGGTCTGCTTGGGATCTTGTGACATCCAGTGGTTTTTTTTTCGCTGATGGAACTCTTCTGTACTGTTCTGCCAGCGAAATCTCTCATTCTCTTCAGCATTTTCTCGGCTCCCTACGTGGTGCCGAGCTCCTCGACATCCTTCCTGGTGGTGGAGAGTCTTTAGTGGCTCTGACCTAGACCTCCCTTAGGGGTACTTCTGGGTAGAAGTGCATCTAGATGAGTCTCTTCCTGTCGTCCTGGTCAGTGTTACAGCAGATGACTCATTTTATATACTGAAGGGCACGCCCTCTCTATCATCAGAGTCCGTGATGGAAGATCTTTTCAGTAGTTCCTCAGTGACGGTGTCCACTGTAGTATTCAGACTGTATCTGTGGATCATACACTGCTGCATCTAGACTCTTTCAATCGTCAAGACAATTACACTCTGTGGAACATTCTAATTCAGTGGTCGGGAGCCACACAGACTCTTCCGCTCCTTTGATAGAGGTGTGTAGCCCCCTTCTGATACTGCCCCTTCGGTGGCTTCATCAGCACAGGTGGTTAACATCTCTTCAGCTGTGATTATTAGCTAGCAGTATAGCCTAGAGGTTAGAGGAACGAGGTGTGAACAAGCTTGGTACATCCAGCAGATCAGATCTGAGTTTGATTCTCACAACCTCCACTTGCATACTGTGTGACTCTGAGCAAATCACTTAACCACCCAGTGCTCCCAGGTTGCCCCTGAAAACAGGCACTTGTGCCTAGTGGACCTAACCCGGTTACCAAAAACTAAAATAAAACAAAAAAATAAAAATAAAAAATAGTCCGGTCACAATTTCAGTTATGAATGCTCAGGCTCCTACTGCCCCTCAGATGGATGACATCTTCGTCATTTTTGTATCAGGCAGTCCTTGCGCGATATCAGCCTGAAACCTTGTCAGGCTCAGACTAATGGTAAAAAAAAAATGCAATTATTACAGCACAGGGCCTAGTCGAGATTACCCGATACCACCCTTTTGGATCTGGTCAGTTTCCGCCTCAGCACCTGAGGCGGTCGTTTCTAAACTACGGTGAAGAGTACCTGACTTTTTCTACTCCTAGGGGGAGTCCGATCCATCGGAGGTATGGGTCATCTCTTTTCTCCAGGAGAGAGTTCTCTTATTCAGAGATATTTCCTAGACCTAGTCTATTGGTTCCCACCCTTTTTTTATCAGGCTTTCTTCTCTTGATCAGAGCCTCGCAGCAGCAGAAGTGACTCTCCAACGAGTCAGAACTCAGGTTCCTACTGCCTTGCTTGCTTCAGCTTAACAGACGACATGCTCCTTTCTTGACCGTAGGTCAAGTAGGTCTTTTTTCTGAGAAGGCTTCTCAAATATTCACTCCTTCGGTTCCTGCGCACTGGTTCTGTGCCAGTCGCTCACGAAGCTGTCCTCTCCAAGTGCGTGACGGAGCTGTGATGTTTGTTTTTCAGCAAGCAAACTAGAGTCCTTCCTACTCCCTTCAGGGAGGTTGGAGTGAGTAGTGCCTCACTTCATTGAGTCACTTCTGCCGCTATTCAGTCACTTTCAACGAATGGGTTAGCCCTGATTTGGTCCTGCTGCATCCCTCCTCGATGCACATCTGCCTCTATTTGCCTTAGAAATCCAACCCCTGTTTTTTCCGGTCAGAATGTTTTTTCGCAGTGGATATGTCCTCCTGTACACTTTTCCTCTCTTCCCTGAGTTCAGAGACTGCTACTACAGTTGTACACACAGGGGCAGGATGATTCCTTTTTGGATTATAAAATGGGTAGGATCTGGTTCTACTAGACCACCACAAGAGGCTTCTAAGTCGTGCTTTGGCCTTCCATCAGGAAGGTTTCAGTGACTAAGTAAAAACCATTCTCCTTGATGGGTTAACCCCACCTGGACCTTCTTTTGCTCACCAAGTAAGGGGTTCAAGTGCTTCTGGACCTGTTCTTCACAGGTCAGCCATACTTGGTAGTGGAAGTTTCCATCTGTGCTTTTCGGTCTACCCTGAACCAATAGACTTTACCTCAGACTCTTTCAGTTCCTGAGGTCTGTTTACGTTAGATTAGTATATGTCTTTGACACTATTAATTTTGGTCCTAAGACCAAATTGTGAGGCCAGATTCTCACCGCTCTCCTAGAGTGGTTGTGGCTTCCTGGCAGAGTTTCACTTTGTGTCCATTGCGGTCATCTGCAAAGTGGTGAGTTACAACTCAAGCGCTTATCTTGTAAGCACTATGTTCTAGATACTCTTTCCAAGAAAGCTCTTTTTATTAGCAGGACAGTCCCTGGCCGTCCTTTCTGAGTGAACCCTATCTCCTACCATGCTACTCAGGGTTGTTTGTTTAGTTCAGTACTCTCCCAGTAGTGTGAATGAGTGATGGAGACTTAGTCCAGAAAGAGATGAAAATTATGCACTTATCGTAATTGTTTATCTTCATGGACAGTCTCCATCACTCATTCACATGCCCACCCACCATCCCCTGGGTTCACTCTTTTTCTTTCCTGGTCTTTATGGTCCTATGATTCAGACTATGAAGACATTGTTCTTTGACCCTTCTTGCAAGGGCCATCTGGGTCTTCTCAGGCCCAGAAAGTCAGGATAAATTATTTTCATTAGTTATGCTGTAGCTCATCAGTTGAAAAGGTACTGAGGCGGCTGGAGGCTCGATGCCGAGATAGCCTACATAGAAGTGAGAGCTAGTCTCATGGTGCGGCATGTGTGTCCTGTCTCGTGACCCTTCACAAAACATTTTGGCTCCTTCGGTCCTAGCACCTCCGGCGCTATCCCACTAGTGTAAATGAGTGATGGAGACTGTCCAAGAAGATCAACATTCTGATGAGTACATAATTTCCCATTTTTCTCTACCCCAACCCTCCCCAGCCACCCCACCCCCACCCAGGGATGGTCCTACTTTTAAACTCTCCAGTTCCTATCAGTCCACTTTCACCCTCTGTCCCAGCTGCACTTTTGTCTCACCCACTCCCTTCCTGCAGCAACATAGAGAATCTCCTTTAAATCCAAATACTAAAGCTCCACCCCCTCAACTGATATGCACTTCCACCCCCCTTACATACCTCCATTATTTCTCCATCTCTAGTCCCTCTATTCCCTCCCCCAGTCTCAAGGTCATTGCAATCTGCACCCTGTCTTACTAAGTGGGCACTCTCTGTTTTAAAGGCCTTCCACTGTAAGTGGAGGTATTGGGTCATGAACCGAGGTCAGCACCTACTACTCACACAGAGCTCTGCAGCTCTAAACTCTCAGCTATACTGCCAGTAAATATCACTGGTAGGAAAACAAAACATCATCTCTATAAGTCTAACATTCTTGGTATCACCAAGACTTGGCACAAACCTAGCATCCCTGATGCTGCTCATCAACTACCAGGATACATCATGCTGCGTTACGATAGACTCAACAAAAAGAAGGGTGGAGGGGTTCTACTATACCTCCTACAATCCCTAACTGTCACCCCAGTGCATTGCTTGGATCACTCCTCCCCCTATGAGTGGCTCCTCACTGAAATAACACTAGGATCCAACAAAAAGATTGATGTGGGGTTAAGTTACAACCCTACGAAAGGGGGCATCCCTGATTTAACCAACCTGCTAACAGGCCTGGGGCAACTCTCTCCCCAAAGGAAATGATCTAACTTGGGGACTTCAACCTAAACTGGTTAAGCCCCAAGGAACCTGATTACAGCAGTCTGCTCAAACTGCACAACCTCCCCCAGTCCATCACCCTTCCCACTAGAACAAATCCCCAGATGCAGAACCACTCCCTACTAGACTGGATTGCTACAAACAGAGAAGACAAGGTACTCCAAGGCAGAATCCTGTCTGACTTGATTAGTGACCACTTGCCCACCTATATAATTTGGTCCGCCAAAATAAAGCGCTCCCCACCTAAATACCCTGACTTTTAGGAAATTTGTCGCCATGACACTACTAGCCTATACTCGGAAATCAGGGCTGTCAATTGACAGGCCCTTCACTGCCTCACAGACAGACGTCAGCTTTGCAGTGGGATTTCTCACAAATGCCATCCTTCACATTCAGGATAGGCACTTCCCCTAACCACTTGCCGAGTGAGAGGCAGAAACACCCACTGCTCTCAAAAGATCTCCTCTCCTCTCCTTATTGAAAAAGAGGGACAAAACATGGTCTGCTTTCAAAATCTCACTATCCCCCACCCTTTAGGAGGACTATAGAAAACTGCACAATAAGTGCAAACATATGGCTAAATCCCTCAAAGCAAGTTACCGTCATAACCTACAGAGAGAGAGAAAACCTGAAAAACGCTTGCCGTTTCTGGTCCACTATTGTCTCTATGTTACATCCACAGTCTCACCACCCCGAAATTCACCTTAGCTCCCCTACGGGCATTATCACCGACCCAACTAAAGTCGCCTACGCACTCAACTCAAAATTACAGACCTCTTAGCTCACCTAAGCAAGCTGCAATCCTCCAACCTGCCATGCTCTGGCAGCCAGACCAATCATCATCTCATAGATGGTGTTTCCAACCCTATTTTCTGTTTCAGAACTAGCTCCCTGAACAAGACCTTGAAACACCAAATGAGCTCCCCAAACAGGGGTAGTCAAAGGTAGTGATGGACTCCACCCCATCTTTCTCAAACTTTTCATTTCTTTATTTAGTTTCTGTTGACCGGGAAAGGAGGACTAGACAATTCTATTTTCAGCCTCGTCCCGGGGGAGAGGGATTGAGATAGGTGGCAACTGACATTGAACCAGATTAAGCTGTTGGTGATATTTTTAGTGACTGGGAAAATTGGGCTAGGACACCGGGGAAATTCCCCTACTCTGCTGGAGGGCCACTTCCTTGTGATTGACGATGGAGCTGGATATGCAGGAGGTTGGGGAGCAGGTCTCCTCCCTAGCTTCTGGATCTGGAGAGTCCAAAAACTTCTGTGATGCCGTGGGGCATCTAGATGCAGAAACCCTTGATACAGGGACAATTTCCCAGGAGAAGACAATGGATCTGGTGACTGTCGTACCTTTAAATGAACAACAAGTAGCTGGTATTATGGCTGACACAGAGAAAGATATTCAGAAATTACTTCAGGCTGAAGAGCTCACATATCGGGGAAAAAAAGGAAGTCTTGGAGAATCTGTTGCGAGATAAAAGCACAAGCATAGTATTTTCACAACATTTGTGTCAATCAGAGGTCCAGGTAAGCTCCATGGGCGTGGAGACACCGATCCTTGGACTGGAGTCTCGACCGACCGCCATTGAGATTAGTGAGGAGCTAGAGCGCTTTTTACGGAGGTCACTGTGGATGGCATTGGGCAGGGGCATCATCTTGAACGAACAGCAATGCAGGGGAGTCGAGTAGAATCAGGGGGAACACAGTTTCAAGTACCCAGACAGGAGACTTGCCCGAACCAGACAGACAAACGGGGAAACAAGCTCCAGATACATCTTCAGGTTGGCAGCACAGTGAAGGCAATAGATTTGTTTTCACCATGGCTGCATGGAGCCCGGAATCTTTTGTTTTTGGGACTAAAGCTAATAAAGGGACCCTGTTCGGAATGGCACTATCGGTTCAAAGCAGAACCGGACAGTGTTGGGGCCCTGTGAAAATGCTGACAGTAAAGTCATGAATGGACCCAGAAGTTACGAGTTCAGCACCGGTGGAAGCCAGGCTCAGGAGAGTTGTGTGGGCTTTTGATTCTACAACAGGCAAATGGATTTCAGGTATGACCCCAATAAAAGTGACTGATTCTATACCTTCTATTACCAGTGTTAATGTTGATGAGGCAGGTATGTATGCCTCTTCTTGACTTCTATAAGCACTGGGCATAAATCACCCCTGAGCTTGCCCCCGAACTAATGCTTACACAGAATCCTTCTCTGCTATCATTATTAAATAAAAACCTGGGAACTCCCAGCAATTCTTGGGGAGAAATGAGTTCTTTACCAGCTCCTAGTACATCTTATCAAGCTGCTCAGCCTGCATCCCAGAATAATCAGCCATTGCCGGCTGCAGTAAGTGAAGCAAGACCAGAACCAGGACCCCTCAATCCATATGCCTCCTTCTTCCACACACCTACCTTTCCTGCAAAATGACATAATGTGATTTGGATGCATTACAAAGGGGGACTTGAAACACTTCCTGACTGAGTTTATGTGGCACGAACATTGTTTAAAGGTTCCATGGGTTTCATGCCATGGAAATTTATGCATTAATTCACGTTTCAAGTGAGCAACATTCAGTGTTAGTTTTAAACTTGGTTCAGGCCTGGAAAAGTTTTGGCAAAAATTTAATGAACTAAAATTGTCCCCCTTATGGGCTTCATTTGAAGCCACACCGCTGACCAGACCTGCATTCCGTACTGTAACTGTTCTTTTCTGGAACAAAGGAGTTACTGTTACCGACCTCCTTTTCTAAATGAAGCAGCATTGTACAGTCCAAGGAGCCCCAGAGGCTGTCTTTGATACTGAAAATGTCTGGACTGGGGGTTGGAGGGTTCATGTGATTCTAAATACCACAGGAACGGGGTTACAGCACCTTCCCAATAGTTTCTATTTGGGGAGGGATAGATCGGTACTTTTTTTATGCAGGTCAGTCAAAGGCCTTCTATAGGTGTGATTCAGCTAATCACCCGAGTAGTATGTGTGACAGATTAAAGTGTACCTCTTGCCGTGCTATAGGTCATACTAGTGGACACTGCACAAACAGTCAAGTATGTAGTTTATGTTCTGGGGTGGGTCATTTTTATGCTGCTTGCCCCCAAGTGGCACATAATCAAGATGATAATGGTGATGGTGTGGAGCAGCGCTTAATGATTACTGTGGCTCAAAGGGAAATAGCTAAAAAAGGAGGGTTATGATACAGGCCATGCCTACAGACCTGATTGACATCCCCTGCTCTCATGAGGTAGGGAGGACCCCCCTCAGAACCAAGATCTAAGGATAACTTTCAAGGCAGGGGGGCTCTACAACTGGTCCTCGGCTGTATTTATGGAAGTCTCTGCTGTACTGTCAGAAACGGAGGTGATGCCCCCACCCTGAAACCAGGTCCTCCAGTTGGGAATGATAGGATGGTCCTTAGGAAAAGGGATGGGAGGAAACCACCTCCACAGAAGCAATCCAAGACTTCAGACTTGCCTCTTACGAACAGATTTGAGGTATTGCATCTGAGTTCTCTGATGATGACTTGGACAAGTCCTCCCTTAGCTCTTCTATCCCAGATCCTGGAATGGATTTTGAGGAAACCCCTTCTGATAAAGTGGGACCCTCTAAACAAGATGAGAAGTGTTCTTTTCTCACAAAAAGGAAAAAGGCAAGGAATGCTGAAGGGAAGCAGAAACCCCTCCCTGAATCATCACCTCTCATCTTTTTTGTACTGTTAATGTGAACAATATTAAGTCCCAGACGAAGAGGGCTGCTCCTTTCTCAAAATTAATGTCCATGTGTCTTCTTTCTTCACGACACATGACTGAATACACTGGCAGGTACAGTCAAAGGGGTGAAAGAATGGTATGTGGGGCCACTTCTACTGGTCTTTGGGTCAAGCAACATGCTCAGCTGTGGGTTTTATCCTTAATATGGTGGATTTTACTTTGATAAAGTTGGCAGATTTATTCCTTGGCAGGGTACCTATCTTAGATATAAAAATAGCTGGGCAGTTATACCGACTTATAAATATGTATGCTGCACAATCCAAAGCTGAAAGTATAGAATTGTTCCATTTAATACAACCTTATTTATTTACTCCTTATAATTAGATTTTTTGGAGGTGATTTCAATTGTGGATTAAGTTTAGCAGATGGAGGAAGGACAGCACAAACTCAGGTCTTTTGTGATATGACGTGTCTTAAGAATTTGATTAAAATTGCAGCATTGAAAGATGCTTACTTCTCTGTGCATTCTGAATCTGTTCAGACCTTTTATAAAGGGATTTTAGCCACAAGGGTAGATTTTTTCTTTATTTCTCAAAATATGGTAATAACGTCCATTACAGCAAAACCAGTGGAATTTCAGATCATAGTCTTCTCTCCCTACACATAGGCACCCAGTGCCCGAAAGCCTTCGGCCCAGGCCTCTAGAAATTTTTTCCATCTCAATTGGAAAATCCTATTTTGGTACAACACATTAAGCATTTTATTTTAGCACGGAAATCAGTTTTGATTTTTTATGATTCCCGAGCCCAATGGTGGGATGATACTAAACATGACTTAGCCATCCTTCTAAGACAACAAAGTAAACATATAAAATATTCTCAATATTGGCAATACATGCAAAATAGAAAACAACTTCAGAAATTTATATAAAACTATAGAAGTTGACGACAGATAAGGACCGCAAGGTCCATCCAGTCTGCCAATTTCTTTTTCTACCTTATAAATGTGCCATCGGCCTTTGCTCTGTCAGTGGCCTATCTATTCATACTCATCTGTATTGCTCCCTTATGCCTGTCCCATGCCTGTTTGAAGCCCTGCACTGTGTTCATAGCCACCACTTCCTGAGGTGGGCCATTCCATGCATCCACCACCCTTTCTGTGAAAAAGAATTTCCTCACATTCCCCTTTAATCGGCCTCCCTCTAGTCTCATGCTGTGTCCTCTTGTCCTGCTATTTTTCTTATATTTAAACATGTTAGACTCTTTCACCTTGTTAATGCCCTTAAGGTGTTTGGATGTTTCAATTATATCACCTCTCTCCCTCCTTTGCTCAAGGGTATAAACATTGAGCTCCATTAATCTGTCCTCATATGTTTCTGATGCAGTCCCTGCACCATTTTGGTTGCCCTTCTCTGGACTGCCTTAATTTGGTTAATGTCCTTGTGAAGGTGTGGCCTTCAGTACTGCTCGCAGTACTCCAGATGGGGCCTAACCAGTGTCTTGTAAAGAGGGATTCTAGGGACATGGATATGTTGTTCAATCCACACTTCATGGCAGGTTCCTTGCCGCTTTAAATCTTGCCGGAAGGTCTTCAAGCTGGCTCCTTCCACCCCCCCAGGTGGTAAAACTCTCGGCTCCGCCCCATGATGCCAGATCATCCTTCCCGCTTGGAAGCTCAGGTTCCTTCCTTAGCGCTCTTTGTTTAGGCCTGGATCCAAACTCGTCAGTTAAACCGAAACTTATTCTTAAATTTTCTAGACTTCGGTCTGTTTCTTCCTTCGCGGCTGTAATGGATAAGTCGACTCCTGGATTTCGGCGGTGCCCATGCGGGCTGAAAATATCTCGGACCGATCCGCACTCCACGTGCGTTTATTGCCTTGGACTCTATCACGATCCGCAGGCCTGCGGATTGTGCAAGTCCTTCTCGGTCAACGTCCTCGAAGACCATGCTGCCAGACTCCAACTTGGGCGCCCCGAGAGACGTGTTCCTCGGTGAAGTCAAAGGAGGCCTGTTGGGCGGTGTCCGTGGCGGTGGGCTCGGCTGAGCAACTTGAGCAGATGATCACCCTCGAGGAGGAGGCAGCCTAGGCCGCATCTTTGTCTTCCTCAGTCGCGGCATTTATCCCGCTCTCCTTGGGCTCTTCCTACACGGCTTCCTTTAAGGAGCTTTGTCAGTCCCTCTCTACAAAAGGTGAAGGTCCATCGGGACATTCCTCTCGGTCCAAGAAGAAGGACTCGAAGGGTAAGTCCCATCATCGGCGTTCATGGGAGCGGGAGAGATCCCCTTCCCCAGACAGTCGACGTTCGACTTTGGTCGAGGTTGCGGCTAAGGCTGCTGGCATCGTGGTGTCCCCATCAGGTCAGCCGGCTGAGACACCCATCGACATGGTCGAGATTTTTCTCGACCCGTCGGACAGGCTATTGACTGGAGAAGCTGACAACCCTTCTTCACCGGTTCCCCCGGTGGAAACCGAGGACTTGCCTGCGCCTCCTGTGCTGGAGTCCCCAGTTAAGGTTCCTGAGCCGAGGGAGGAACGGGTTTCCCCCGCTCCCTCCCAGACCCACCTTGGAAACACCGATGGTCTCAGTCTCGGACCTCTTCTCTGTCCAGCCGATCCCGCCGACACCGGTGGTCTCGGTCTTGGCACCTTGGAAAAGTGGCAGCGCCGCTCGTCCTCATCTTCTTCTTCCTCGGAGGAAAGGTTTTGGTGCAAATTGCATCAGCGCTACGAGGACTTGATGTGGCAGCAGCTCCTTCTGACCGGGAACAAGCCGACCCCGTCGCCTTCCCCGGCCATTAAGTGGCTGTCACCTGAGCAGCTGAAACAACCCCTTGTGGTCATCGAGGAGCCGAAGCCGGCGCTGGTTGTTTGGCCAAAACCAGCTGCGCCACCCATTGTGGTGGAACCCCCCGCCTCCATAACCAAAAACTGGGGCTCCGACCAAGGATTCTCGGTCGGGTCATGGGTTGCCCCATCGGTTGTCGGTCACCCTCACTCCCGATCGCCCTCAGCAGCTGGAGGGTGGCTCAGGCCCTCGGCAGCTGTTTGCAGACTCCTCGGAGTCTGACGATGACTCTTCCCTGTTCTCCAGGCCTCTTGACTTGCAGTCCTCTGGGGGACAGTCGGTGGACAAGAGCCCATCCTCGTTTATGGGATTGCTTTGGCTCATCTCAGAATCTACTGGGATGAAGCTCGAACCTGTGTCAAAGCGGGCCAAGTATCCCCTCACGGAGATACTGGACTGAGGGGTTCTCCTACAGAGGCCTTTCCTGTGGCCGAAGCCATTGTTGGCCGAGCCCTGGAGCTATGGCAGCGGCCGACTTCTTGTCCAGTTCCCTCGGCCAGGATGGCCAGGAAATATGCCGTTCCCACTGGCTCACTCTCCAGATTCTCGGAGCACCCCTCTGCGGTGGGGTTGGTGACTGACGGTGTTTTCCGGCGCTCCGGAAATGCTCGGGATGTGGACAAGCCACCAGATAAAGAGTCCAAGAAACTGGACTACCTGGGCATATAGTTTACGCTGCGTCCTCCTTAAGGCCTTCGTCAGGCCAGTTTGGCCGTACTGATGGCACACTTTTCCCACGCCCTTTTGGGCTCCCTGGATGAGGTGATTCCTCATCTCCCGGCTGACCTCCAGACTACGGTCAAACAGGTGCGGGATCAGGGAAGGGCGGTGGCAAAGCAACAGCTCCAAACTGCATTCGACATTGGAGACTCTTGTGCCCGATCAGTGGTGGCCGCAGTGGCCACGCACCTCAGAGCTTGGCTGTGGATCTCAACTTTCACGGCAGATACCCAGCACAAGCTGGCAGACGTTCCCTTCCTGAGTACCGACTTGTTTGGTCCGGGGTGGAGGGTCACTTGCAGAGGATCGAGAAGTCCAATGCCACCTTGGACTCTGTCACGTCTGCCCAGAAGGACAAAGGCCGCCAGCAGCAGCGTAAGCCCTTTCGGCCTTCTGCCCCTGCAGCACGTCCGGCCCAGCAACACCAGCATCAGGACCAGCAGGCACACATTTGGCACCCCAAAGCCAAGCCTGCAGCTTCTTCCAGCAGGAAGCTGGGAGGAAAAGGCCCAGGAGGTCCCTCGGCCAGTCCTTCCTCCAAGCCTGCCCAGTGATGAGTTGAGAGGTGTTGCCCCCAGCCTCATCACCCCACCGGGTTCTCCCCGTGGGGGGACAGCTCCACCACTTCCTTTCTGCCTGTCCGCTATCACCTCAAACTGCTGGGTGTTGGAAGTGGTAGGGAAAGATCTGCCTCTGGAATTCGAGCAGGCCCCACCCTATCGGGCCGTCACCCCACGGGGGGCTATGGGGTCCGTAGCCTCTCTGTCAGCTCATCGAGCCAACATTGCTCTGCTCCTCCAGAAGGAGGTGATCAGGGAGGTGGCGGATCCTCCACTAGACCCAGGGTTTGTGTCCTGGTATTTCCTGGTCCCAAAACGGACAGGGGGCTGGCGCCCCATTCTAGACCTACACGACCTAAACAAGTTCCTGGGTCTCGAACCTTCAGGATGGTCACGCTGGCACAGATCATTCCATCCTTGGAACGAAGCGTGTGGTTCTGTTTCCTGGACCTCCAGAACGCGTTCTTTCACGTCCCAATCCGTCCGTCCCAGCAGCGATTCCTTCACTTGAGAGCAGAGGAGTCCCTTACGAGTTCGGGCCATGCCCTTGGCCTCTCTCTCCAGCTCCCAGGGTCTTCACCAAATGCATGGCAGTGGTGACAGCATTCCTGCGGTGCCGAAGGGTCCGGGTGTACCCTTACTTGGATGACTGGCTGATTGCAGCCCCCTCCAGGCTGGAGGTGGAGTGGTCCAGGGATCTGGCCCTCCAGGTCTGCTTTCAGATTGGCCTCCACATCAACGAGGCCAAATCAGAACTCGTGCCAGTGCAGATGATTCAATTCATCTGTGCCGAGCTCGACTCTCTTCAAGCCAGAGCACGGCTCCCGGCGGACAGGGCCGAGGTTCTCTCCTCCTTTGCCCAATCATTTTTGGTTGGGCAATTGCGCCCAGCCCGGGACTTTCTGCGCCTCCTGGGCCTCATGGTGGCCTGCACCATCATGGTCCATTGAGTCCGCTGGCACATGCGTCCCCTTCAATGGGAGCTGGCCCGCCAATAGTCACAGTGCTCTGGTCCTCTGGACCAGCCAGTGACGGTGACCAAGGAGATCTGGAACGCTCTCCAGTGGTGGATCGTTCCAGCTCATCTGCAGGAGGGCATCACATTTGTCAACCCCGAGCCGATGGTCATTCTAATGACCGATGCCTCTCTGATGGGTTGGGGTGCCCATCTGGGGGTGCACAGAGCGCATGACCTCTGCTCCCCTCAGGAGTCTCGGTGCCACATCAACCTGCTGGAGCTTTGAGTGGTCCGACTAGCCTTTACCGCCTTCACTCCATTTGTACGGGGTCAAGTGGTCCAGGTCCAGACGGACAATACCATGACCATGCACTATCTAAACCGCCAGAGTGGGACGCGCTCCTTGCCCCTTTGCAGGGAAGCTCTCTGCACTTGGTCCCTCGTGAGCAGACTGGAGGCGGATCTCCTAGCCATCCATGTGTCGGGAGCCTCCAACACTCTGGCCGATGCCTAAGCCAGATGGGTGCTGCATCTCACAAGTGGTCTCTCGCGGAGGTAGTACGATCTGGTCTCCCACTGAGGGCACACCTCAGGTGGACCTGTTTGCCTCCAGGGAGAATGCGAAGCTGAGGCTGTTTCATGCCGGCCCCCCTCAGCAGGGCTCATTGCAGGGGGATGCCTTCTCGAGGCAGTGGAACCCGGACCTCTTCTACGCCTTTCCCCCATTTCCTTTGATCCACAAGGTGCTTCTCAAGGTGAGGAGGGACAAGGCACAGGTGATTCTGGTAACCCGACTGGCCCTGCCAGTTCTAGTATCCAGATCTCCTCAGTCTCAGCTCCAAGCTCCCAAGGCGGCTTCCAGCCTGCCCGGACCTGATCTCAGTCAACCAGGGGAAGGTACTCCACCTGTACCTTCAATCCCTGCACCTGGTTCCTGAGCGGCTAGAGTTCCAGGCCTTGGATCTTTCCGACGAGGTCCTCAGCGTTGTTGAGGCATCCCGTAAGGAGTCGACCAGAAAATGATATGCTTTCAAATGGAAGAGATTCTCCATTTGATGTCAGGATAAGGGGTTGGACCCTTCCTCCTGCTCCTTGGCCAGCATTTTGGACTACCTATGGTCCCTATCTCAGCAAGGGCTTCGGTCGATGACCCTTAAGGTGCACCAGGCAACCATCTCTGCTTACCGGGCACGGGCTGGAAAGCAGTCGGTGGTGCAGAAGGTGGTCGGGCACACTTCAAGGCCTTGATCACTATCCCCTCAGTCACGGTACCTCCACCTCCATGGGATCTGCTGGTATTGGCTAGCTCATGGACAAAGCCATTCGAACCCGATGCACAGGTGTGACATCCTCTCACCTGTAAGTGGAAGACCGCCTTTTGATGGCTATCCGTCAATGACAAGGATGGGAGAACTCCAGGCTTTCCATTGAGTCTCTTATCTGGTCTTCCCACAGGACAAGGTTGTCCTGCCCCACCGAAATTCCTTCCAAAGGTGGTGTCAGAGTTTCACCTTAACCAGCTGTTGACTCTGCGGTGTTCTACACCAATCACACCTCGGAGGCGAATATAGGCTCCATACTTTGGACCCTGGAGGCGCTGTCTTATTACAAGGGTGGGCGGCTGAAGTTCAGGAGAGGTTACGCCAGCTGTTTGTCACCTCGTTGAAGCAGCACCTGGCAGACCTGCAGCCAAGCGGGACGATAGGCAGGTGGGTCACCTCCAGCATAGTCTCTGCTGTGGGTTGGCGGGCATGAAGCCTCCCAAAGGATAAGGCTCATTCTACCGCCATACTGCTGCTTGGTGGCTGCTTCCAGGGCGTCCCTATCCAGAAATCTGCAGGGCTGCTACCTGGAAGTCAGCACACCTTCATTACCCATTACCACATCGACCTTGAGTCACGCCGGGATGCTGGTTTTGGGACCTTGGTTCTCTAGCCCTTGTTTCCTAAATAGGGGGTGTGCGCCTTTCCTCCCTCCTCCCGGAGAACAGCTAGGAGTCTGCTATGAAGTGTGAATTTAACAACATATCCATGCCCCTAGAAATACAGGTTACTCACCTGTAACAGGAGATCTTACTTCGAGAGGGCTCTTGCAGTAGGTAATTACATATAGGACTGATGCCGGCCGGCGTGCAGGACCCAGGAAAAATTTCTAGCTAGCAGTCCTGGCGAGGACCGCACCATCAGGTGACCGGCATCATGTGACATCGGTATACAAAGGGTGGTCCCGGTAGCCTGCCTTCCAGTTCTTTCCGCCCGTTAGCTCGTTACGGCTGCTGCGGAAAAGTTCGTAACCCCAAGTCAGCCCTGCTCTTTACGTCGGTTTTACCGAAAATTAAAATTGTTTTTCCTTCTATCGTCAGGTCATCATCGATGTATGTCGTCCCCTACACCCTCCGAGCACAAAAACAAGTGCAACTCGTGCGGCGTCCAACTACCACACAAGGACGGCCATTCCCTCTGCCTCTTTTGCTTAGGTCCTGACCACCCGGTCGACAAGTGTCCACATTGCCTCAATTTCAACGCGGCTACCCGCAGACGACGCCAACAGTCCCTGGAAGCCCATTTTCTCAAGAAAAAGGTGTCTTCGATGGAAAAAGAATTGAAGAAGCTCAGGCAGGCGTCCACTTCTCCGGAAGGACATCGCAAAGCGGGACAAGGAGGCACGGGAAAAGCCTCCTCGTCCGTGACTCCGGCGAGTCGTGGCAGATAGCATCCCCTCGGGGACCGTCCGAGCAACAGCCTCCAATGGTTTGGAGGAGGCATCAACCCGCCCGTCTGGCCTGTGTTCAGGCACTTGGCGCCTCTGGGCAAAAGGCCGCCGCCCCGGTTCGACCCGCGGAGCTGGCCTACTGGTGCAGGCGACTCCCATAAGTTGGGCGTCTGCTCCTCCGGCGTCTGCCGGGAGAAAAGGTCGATAAGGCGCCCGACCCTCGAGTGACGCGACCTCATCCCCCTCGGATCAGGCCGCTCCTCCTCCTCGGCCCGCCTCCGATGAGGAACCCGTAAGGCGGACGCCAGCTCCCCGTGCGCCCGCGAAACTAACCCCTAAACCGCATGCCGGCTCCCCAACATCGCTGGGCGGCGGAACCTCATGGCCCCCACACACCCGTGGTGCCCGGTTCCCCGCAGCCGCCGCTGCCGTCCGAAGCTCGAGTCACCCCAGCCTGACCCGAGATTCCCCCATCCCGGGCGATGCGAGGATGTTCCACCTCCGTCAGACCCTCCTCCTAAGGAATCGGGTCTGGCGCCTAGCTGGCGCCCGTCGAGTTTTCCCCACCGAGGCCCTGCCCCCCAGGGCCTCTTAATGTTGATCCGCCCGTGGGGCCACCATCCGGACCGTCTGCTCCGGCAGTTCCTCTGGCGCCCGGGTACCCGCCGTCTTATCCGATGCCGTCGTACCTGGGACCACAGTATTCAGCGCTGCAGTACCCGACGCCGGTCCCTCCGACACCGCAGTACCCGACGCCACAATACCCGGTGCCGGTTTTCCCGCAGCCAGGTTTCTGATACTCGCCTTACGGGTACAACCCGTATACTTTTCCCCCTCCTCCTCCACCTCCACTGCCCCCACAGCCGCCGGTGGATCTGCAGGAGACTCTGGCTTCCTGGGGGGGCTGAGGCAAACTCAACTCACCAAGGAAGTAGAGAGCCGCCTTATGGCGATGGTGCTGCCCGGCTCCATGCGCCCTGAGTGGCACTCCTCCCGCCTCAGACTCAGGGCCCTTCCCTCTGGATCCAGAGGGCAGGACCGCAGTCAGGGTACCCCCAAGGAACCCATTCCTGCCCCAAGCCATGTTAAGTCTTATTCTGCTTCCAGTTCTTCTTCTTCCCTCTTGGATTCCTCGGATTCTTCCGATGGATGCTCCGAGAGAGATGACGAGCTGCGCTCTCTTGTCCAAGCCCCAGCCGAGGACTCCTCTGAAGTCTCCTCCGGAGGATCCTTCCTTTACGGAGTTGCTCAGAAAAATCCAGGAAGTTCATCAGTGGCGCTCCTTGGAACCAGATCCTCAGCGGGTTAAACTCACCAAACATCTGGACCTGCCCCTGACAGCTCCAACTTGAGTGCCACCCTGGATCGAGCCTCCGCACACCTTGTTTCACAATTTGGAAACAAAGCGTTGGCGATAACCCACCATTAGGAAGTCTAACAGGCTATACCAGGCTCCAGAGGGTGTGAGCTATTTGGACTCCCACCCACCGTGCATATTGGTTGTGATTAGCGCCACTCACAGCCGGTCAGCGCACACCCAAACATCTAAGCTAAGTCTCCTCCGGATAAAGAATCTGCCTCCTGGACCAGTATGGAAGAAAAATTTATGCCTCTTCCACACTGGGAATTCGGGCCCTAAATTACGTTGCTCATATGGGGGATTACCAGAAGGCCATCCTTACCCAGGCGGAATCTAAGATAGACTCCTTACCTGACTCTCAAGTCAAGCAGGAGTTAGCCGATTTAGTCCGTTCTGCTCATTCGGCCAGTCGCCACATTCTGTGGATGACATACGATGCAATGGACACTGCCAGGCGGAGCTCTGCTTTCGCCGGGAGTCTACGGCGTCATGCCTGGCTCCGCGTGTCAGGTTTGGGCCCGGAGGTGCAGTCCGTGATCCAGGAAGCACCTTTCAGGGTCGAGTGCTTTTGGTGGTGATGTCAAGGACATCATCACCGACTTAGGAAGAAGGGGACGGCTCTGAAATCCGTGGATTCCATGTACCGTCCCCATCACCCATGGCGCCGATCCTTTTAATGGCGCATGATCGACCCATGAAACCAAGGAAGGTGGGCCACTAAACGTCCGAGACCCCGCAGCTGCCAGGCCCCCCTGCCCAAAAAAGCAGCGGGTGCCCCAGCTGCAGTGGCTCCACACCACCTGACTTCTCCCCTCTCCCACCGCCTCTGGACACACCGGAGTAACCGGTAGGAGGGAGATTCTCCCTCCACCTTTCGGGTTGGGAGAGGATAACAACGGATTCCTGGGTGCTCCAGATTATAGCGGAAGGGCACTCTATAGAGTTTCTGCAGAAACCACCCCGCCACCCACCTCTGAAGTCGTCCTACGCAAGGGACCATCTTCCTTTGGTCCGGGAAGAAATCTCTGCCGTCCTCGTGAAGAGGGCCATAGAACCCGTTCCCCTTCATCTTCAAGGGATGGGTTACTATTCACATTTCTTCCTGGTCCCAGAGAAGACGGGAGATCTCAGACCCATTCTCGATCTCAGCTCCTTGAACCTTTTTGTGGAATATAAAAGGTTCAGGATGCCCTCCCTACAGACCCTTCTGCCCCTCCTTTGGCCGGGCCAATAGCTTTGTGCGCTGGATATGCAGGATGCATATCTGCACATCCCCATTCGCCCTTCTCACCACAAGTATCTTCGGTTTGCGTTTAAGGGGGACCATTACCAGTTCTGGGTGCTCCCATTTGGTCTTTCCTCGGCACTCCAAGTATTTACCAAATGCCTGGCTGTGGTAGCAGCCCACCTGCGTACGATGGGAGTTCAGGTGTTCCCTTACCTGGACGACTGGCTCCTGGCGGCCTAGTCCAGGGAGGAGCTCCTGCATTTTCTCTCCCTCACCCAGCAGGTTTTTACTTGCCTAGGTATTACCATCAACCATTTCAAGTCTCATCTGGATCCCTCCCAGAGACTACAGTTCATCAGGGCTATCCTCGATAAGACAGTGAGCAAGGCCTTCCTGCCTCCAGACAGGGCGGCCTCTCTGCAATCACAGATTTCCCTGCTATGAGAACGCAGGAGGGTTCCAGTGAGGTCGGTCCTCTGTCTCCTGGGGCTCATGGTGGCTGCTATTCTTACGGTTCCCAGGGCTCGAATCCACATGAGGATCTCTCAGTGGACTCTTCGCTCCCAGTGGGATCAACTTGTAGACGACCTAGATTATCTTGTTCTGATCTCCTCGCCGATGGCACGAGACTTGCAATGGTGGATGGTTCGAGAGAACCTGTTTCGGGGGGTCCCCTTCTATCATCCTCCTCCCCCCTCCGAGACTCTGACCACAGACGCATCAGGCGAAGGTTGGGGGAACCCATCTGGGTCCTCACCGAACCCAGGGATTATGGTCTAGATTGGAACTAGCTCTCCACATCAATGTGCTCGAGCTTCGAGCAGTACTATATGCTCTCCAAGCCCTTCACCAATATATTCTTCCCGGTCACCTAGCTGTCCAGACGGACAACATGTGCGTGGTGTGGTACATCAACAAGCAGGGAGGGACTCGATCCTACCCTCTATGTAGGGAAGCAATGAGGGTTTGGGACTGGGCAACCCAACACAACCTTCACCTCACTGCGATTCATGTTCCAGGAGTCGACAATACCCTGGCAGACAAGCTAAGCCGCTCCCCTGCCCTACCACACGAGTGGGAATTGGACCAAAAGGTGCTAGACGATATCTTTCAACTTTGGGGGACTCCGCAGGTAGACCTGTTCACCTCTCCCCAAAACGCAAAACTTCCCACCTTTTGCTCGCTCGTTCCAGAGCGAGGTGCTTTCTGGAGCGATGCTCTGTCTCTACACTGGAAGGACAAATTCGTCTATGCTTTTCCCCCAATTCCTCTGGTCCCTCGTGTATTGCAGAAACTAACCACAGAAGGAGCGAGAATGATTATGATCGCTCCTTTCTGGCCCAGGCAAATCTGGTTCTCTCTTCTGCAACGATTCTCAGAGGTTCCTCCTCTTCCTCTTCCTTTATCTCGAGGTTTGCTGACCCAGGACCAGGGGACCCTGGTCCATCCGGGCCTCAAGTCCCTGCAACTTCATGCATGGCTCCTGCAGACCTAGCTCAATCTCGTTTGGGTCTCTCAAAAGTGGCGGAGATTCTGGTGGAGGCTAGAAAACCCTCCACTAGGTCCACTTATGCCATGAAAGAAGAGATTTTCTATTTGGGCCACCTCTAGGAACGTGGAGCCTTTCTCCTGTTCAGTGGCCATTCTGCTGGAATATTTACGTCATCTCTTCGACCTGGGTCTCAGTCATTCCTCCTTGAAAGTGCACATGGCATAATTTCAGCCTACCATGTTCCTTTCGCAGATAAAGCGTTTGCCCAATTAGAGGTCTCTAAGACCTTTCTTAGAGGGGTCCTTCATCTGAGGCCCCCCATCCGAACTCCTGCTCCCCCTTGGGACTTGAACTTTGTTCTCGAGAAACTTACCCTTCCTCCTTCGAACCTGCGCGGCTTGCAGATCTGAAGTTTCTTTCGTGGAAGACGCTTTTCTTGGTGGCCATTACTTCCGCTCGAAGAATTTCCGAGCTCCAGGCCCTTATGTGTAAAATCCCCTATTTGATTTTTCACAAAGAACGAGTGGCTCTAAGCACGAACCCTAAGTTTCTACCTAAAGTGGTAGCAGAGTCTACCTTAAATCAGTCTATAGAGTTACCTGCCTTTTTCACGCAGTACTCCAACCAAGGACAATATTTACTTCATACCATGGATGTTCACCGGATTCTGAGATACTACACCAATAGGACAAAGGATCTCAGAAAGACTGATCAGTTGTTTGTCTCTTTTGCTCACAAAAGGGAAGGCAATGCTGTTTCCAAGCAATGCCTGTCGAAGTGGTTGGCTCATTGCATCACTTTTTGTTATGACAAGTACAACAAGACCTTCCGGGTCAAGTCAGAAGTCACTCCACTGCGTGAGATGCGGCCTCTGCGACTTGTTTCAAGAATGTGTCTGCGGCAGACATCTGTGCTGCCGCCACCTGGACATCCGTCCGTACGTTTATGAAACACTACAGTTTGGACATTGCCTCTCGCCGTAGAGCAGGCTTCAGGCTAGCTGTTTTGGAAGGCCTCTTGTCTTGAGGATTGCAAGGCTTCTGCTACTTTTTGGAGTAGTTCCTCCTCCCGGTGCCTTTTATTTGTTCCAGACTGCTTGGGATTCAGTCCTATATGTAATTACCTACTGCAAGAGCCCTCTCGAAGTAAGATAGTACAGTTACGTAAGAACTTACCGTAACAGTAGATCTTCGAGAGAGGCTCTTGCAGTAGGTAATACCTTCCCGCCCTCCATACCCCTAGGCTTTTTCAGCTCTTTTTCCAGGAATGGAAACATCTGCTTCTCTCTCGTCCGGGCCTTCCGGACCTGTGGCAGGAAAGAACTGGAAGGCAGGCGTCCGGGAACGCCCCTTTATACCGATGTTGCATGACGCCGGTCACCTGATGTGGGGGCGGTCCCTCACCAGGGACTGCTAGCTAGAAATTTTTCTGTGGGGTCGTGCTGCCGGCCGGCGTCAGTCCTATATGTAATTACCTACTGCATCCACACAACCCATCCGACCTCCCTGGCTTCGACGCACAACCTGGCTTCCAGCGGGCTAGATCTGGCATCATGGGGTGGAGTCAAGAGTTTTACCACCCAGGTGGGTGGGAGGAGCCAGCTTGAAGACCTTCCAGCAAGATTTAAAGCGGCAAGGAACCTGCCATGAAGTGTGGATGGACAACATATACCATTCCTAGAACTTCTGTTACAGGTGAGTAACCTGTATTTATTACCTACCTCTTATAACTTGTGATACCCCTACTAATACACCCTAACATCCTCAAAGCCTTACCTACTGCTTTAGAGGTCTGCTTGGATGATTTCAGGTCATCGGTGATGATGATGCCCAAGTCTCTTTCTTCCTTTGTGACTGCCAGCAACTCCCCTCCCAGCCTATAGGTGGCTTCAGGGGTTTCTCTTCCCCATGTGCATGATCTTGCACTTCTTTCCATTAACTCCCAGTTGCCACTCTTCTGATAATTTTGCTAGTTTATCCAGATCTCTTCTCATTCTGCCCACCCCCATCTGGATCATCTACTCTGTTGCAGATTTTGGTGTCATCTGCAAACAGACAAGCCTTACCCTCTAGTCCATCTGCAAGGTCACTAATGAAGATATTGAAGAGGACTGGCCCCAGGACTGATCCCTGAGGTACCTCACTTGTGACTTGCATCTCTTCTGACTGTATACCATTTACCACCATTGCAAATCTTCTGACTGTATACCATTTACCACCACTCTCTGTTTTCTGCCCGTCAACCAGTTTGCCACCCAGTTGACCAACTTCTGACCCACCCTGAGCCTACCCAGCTTATTTATCAATCTTCTATGTGGAACAGTGTTGAAAGCTTTGCTGAAGTCAAGGTAGGCAACATCAGCTGCTCCCCCTTGGTCCACCACTCTGGTTACCCAGTCAAAGAAATCTATGAGAGTAGTTTGACAGGACCTTCCTTTTGTAAACCCATACTGTCTTGGATCCTGTGCCCCTATGGATTCCAGGTGTTGCACTATCCTTTCCTTAAGGAGTGCCTCCATAATCTTGCCCACTACTGAGGTAAGACTGACTGGTCTGTAGTTCTCTGCCTCCTTCCTGCTACCACTCATGTGGAGCGGGATCACCTGAGCCCTTCTCCAGTCTTCTGGGACCTCTCCTGTGCTCAGAGACTCACTAGACAGTTCTGCTAATGGCTCTGCTAGTTCCACCCTTAGCTCCTTAAGTACCCTGGGATGTATGCCATCAGGTCCCATTGCCTTGTCCACCCTGAGCTTAGCGAGCTCTTGTAGGACCCTTTCTTTGGTGAAGGGTGTAGTGCTCACCTCCCTTCCTCCTGTGTCCATGGTGCTGAGCTGTGGGCCCTGCCCTACCTTCGCTTCAGTAAATACTGAGTAAAAGTATCTATTTAGGACAGATGCTTTTACAGGGTCCTCTTCCTCACATGCCTCCTTTTCTCCTTTGAGCTTAGCAATACCCCCCTCTGGACTTTCTTCTTTCACTAATTTATCTATAGAAAGTTTTGTCACCTTCTTTTACTGCTCGTGCTAGTGTTTCCTCAGCTTGGGACTTTGCCTGACTTACTGCCTTCCCTGCTTCCCTTAGGGCAGTTTGGTATGCCTCCCTATCTTCATCCTGCTGGGTTCCCTTATATTTCCTGAAGGCCAGCCTTTTGGCTCTGACCTTTTCTGCTACTGTATTTGAGAACCAAAGTGGTTTCCTTCATGGGATAGACATAAAGGAATTCTGGAGGTCAGGGGTAAGGGGCAACAGACTTCTTGGAAAACATAAACTGAACTTACAAGCTCAAATGGGCAGACTGGGTGGGCTATAGGCCCTTATCTGCCGACACTGTCTATGTATCTATGTATTGCACTTCCTTTTCTGTCTAACACAGTGGGATGTTGCTTCAAGTATTGCATCCTTAATGCTTGCCCACTTTGCCTGTACCCCCTCCCCTGTGTTTCTTTTTGCCAGGGCTAGTTTAACTCTGTTGGCCATCTTATCAAAGTCATCTCCTCTGAAGTCCCATATTTTAGCCTTGGAATGGGATGATTTAGATGTAGTGGCCAAATTGAACCATACCGTGTGATGGTCACTGGCCCCCAGGTGACCTTCTACCTGGAGATCTATGATCCCTTCCCTGTAAGTCAATACTAGATCTAGGATAGCCCTGTCTCTTGTGCGTTGTTGTACCAGTTGCTTGAGGCCCTCCCCCTGCAGGGAATCCACCACGTGTTTAGTTCTGGTAGATGTTCCTGCTGATATTGACCAATCTGTATCCGGCATGTTGAAGTCTCCCATTATCAGAACCTCCCCTTTAGCTGTCATATTTTGTCTTTTAGTACAACTACTGGCCTGAATTATGCTGCACAAATTAAACTTGTAAAAGATGAAATGATGAAATTTATTTATCTTCAAGAAGAGTGAATAAAAAAAACAACAGGAATACGGCACGCATGGCAAAACCTCAGTCATATATCCTTATGACTACTACGAGTCCAGTTTTTCACAGAAAACATTTGATAGTCTCTTAGATTCAGAAAATGTTTTAAAGACTTCAAGTAAGGATATTTTAAATATTGTTTCCAATCCTGCCCTACATCTTTTTTCACAGAAAGAGGTGGATGCTTCTGGACAGGCCAGGTTTTTTCATAAACCGGATCTGCCACACTGTCCAGCAGAGATCCTGCAGAATTTAGAGAAGAACATTTTACCATTGGAAGTTCGAGAAGCAGTTCAGTCACTATCATTGGGGAAAGCACAAGGGCCAGATGGCCTTCCAAATGATATTTATAAAATGTTCAAGTCAGTCTTAGTGGGAGAATTGGCTCTGGTTTACACAAAATTATTATTATCCTTAAGTATACTGCTAACTATGTCTAAAGACACTTTAATTTTTCTCTTTAACAAGGGCGATAATCATACGATTGAAAACTAGAGACCAAATGGCCTCCTAAACAGTGACTTTAAAATCCTGGCTAAAATTTTACATAGTCGGTTATCAACAGCAGCGGCACATCTGATCTTTTCTGCACAATTTTGTTCAGTAAGAGACAGGTTTGTCACAGTCAATTTGATTTTAATTAAGGAACTTTTTGACAGAGCCAGATGTAACCAGGTAAATGATGTAGCATTGGCTCTTGACCAAAAGCAGGCATTTGACACGGTTAATCAGGATTATCTTTGGTTTATGCTATGGTCTTATGGTATCCCAGACAATTTTATACAGTGGCTTTGTTGTCTTTATAGAACTGCTACAGTCGCTCCTATGGCAAATGATTGGGTAGGGCCTATGATGCCAGTAAAAACGGGAGTAAGGCAGAGGTGCCCATTGAGCCCCCTGCTATATGTTTTTAGTATCGACCCTCTGTTAGTCATTTAAATAGTGTACCTGCCATTAGGCACCTGCACTGTCCAGATGGAGAGTTTCCCTTCATAGCCACGGCTTATGTGGATGATTTAAGTCTGTTCATACCAGATGTTGCCTCTGCAGAGTTGGCAATCCAGGTGTGTCATGACTTTGGGTGCTTTTCGGGAGCATCTCTCAACATTGCTAAATGTCAAGGTAAATGCTTGAGGACCTTAGCACCAGATACTGATACAGTGGTTGGAATCCGATTGGTTTCCACACCTATAAAAATATTAGGGATTTTTTTCAATGAAGGGCAAATGAAGACACTGAATTGGTCTTCCAAAATGGAACAAGGTAAAACTGTGGTCGCACGCTGGAATACACACAAAATGAACAAACAAAAACAAATTTATCTGATTAAAACCTTTTTACTTCCTCTATTTTTGTATGTTGCTTATGTTTTCCCGCCCCCGAGATCTTTGGAGGCTACCCTGTACATACAGCATTTTTTTTTCCAGGCTGTGTGGGGTAGTCGCCTAAACACTGTCAAGAGGAACGTTTTGTATCTTTCAATACCAGAGGGTGGTTTAAATATGACTAACCCATTAGCGTTTTCCTTTTCAATTTTTATTATGACTAATGTAAAACCATTACTTTTCCACACAGGGAAATGTTGGAGTCCCCTTTTTATGTTGGCTTGCGCGCACGAGCAAACAACATATTGGGGTAGTACCACTTTCAGAGGTGTGTCAGTGTTGTGGCGAATGCAAGGCATGCTTTAGTAGGTGTGTCCCTCATTCCCCAATTAGCCAGCATGCTAGCGCTGACGCAAGTATTATGTAAAATGCCACCAACTTGAAAGAAATATGCCACTACAATCGGAGACAAGCTCGTCATGCAGCAGCACAGATGACACGGCTCCTATACATTCCTTTCCTGGTGAAACATTTCAGTAAACATGAGCCACCACCACACAATCCCAAAGACGGCAAATATCGGGAACGCAATCTCCGTTTTGGCATGTCTGCCACCCCCCCCCACATTGTGTGGCACACTGGGAGCCCATCCAGTGTGTGCTTATCAACCCCAAAGTCATGGGGCACACTGGGAGACTCCCCCAGTGTGCTCAACATTTGTTTTATTTCACCTGTAAAGAAAGAAACCATCCCATGGCGCAGTGTCTGTTTTTTTGGGGGCTGTACCTCCAAAAGAAAATGATCTGTTGTCCGTGGTGCCCCCTCCCTCAACCCACACCCATCCTCTGCACACTCCACCTCCTCACACCCCCACACCCTCACCCCATACTTGCCTCCGGAGGTCTGACGCTGTGATCATCGGTGGAGCGGGAACACATCTGGAATCTTCAAAGCTGAACTGAAAAATGAAGAAATGCCAGTAGGCTGTATAATGGCATCAATTTGGGGGGGGGGGGGTTCAACTTAGGTGGATATCTCAGCCATTGTTTGGAATTTTGACTCCAAATTTTCAACATGGGGTTCTTGGGACCCAGTCTCATGAACACATGCACTGTCATCTCATTATTCAGTCCCAAAAGGTGATTTTGCGGTCACTGCGCGGAATCACCTTTCGGGATAGATTAAGAAAACAACAGTGCCACTGTTCATGAGGTGGGGTCCCAAAAAGGCTATGTTGCAAATGTGAAAAAATTCTAAAAAAATGACTGCGTTACGAGCATGCATTGCACAGTTTCCACGCACGCTCTTAACTTTAACAATTTTTAATATTTTCACTCCAGATTTTCAACATTGTCATTTTTTCGCACCTCCTTATGAATAGTATAGCTGTCATTTTGCACGTCCTGCCCAAAATGTGTTTACGCACATCTGGCGCACGATTGAGTTATTTATTTATTTAAAAGTTTTACCAGGCAGGCATACTGAGCGGAGTACCGCTGTATTCAAGACGCGGCCTGAGGGAGTAGGGAGAGGAGACATACACTAGAAAGTACATTGAATATACCAGTAGCACTCATACAATAGGATAAGAAATTCCAGTGGTATTTACAACAGCATATGATAACAAACTATATAAGCATAAACTTTTTTATTATGACCTGCAGCAATAGCAGGTGGGTAGTGGTCTGGGACCAATAAATAAGATGCCTAGTCCGTCACACTAGGGATGGGCAGATTTGGATTGGATAGTACTGAATTACCGGGTCTTTTGTGTTGCTAGACGCAGATGCAGGAGGACGAGAGGTGAGTGCTGAGTAGAGAGTATAGTTGCTGGGTACAGGTGGCGTGCCTAATGTCAGTTGGTAGGGAGTTCCATATTTTAGGCATATGGTAACTAAAGGCAGCCTGGCCTGAGGCAGTGGACATGTGTGGGATATAGAGAAGCCGGGAGTTGAAGTTCCGAAGCGAGTATGCGGGTGGGGGTAGAGCTGCTAGGAAGGCTGCGAGATAAAGGGGGGAGGGCCTCTGCCCAGAATTTCGCAGTAATTCTGGCACAGTGGGACAATCTCCGATCCTGGAGTGATGGGAGTGCTAAGGCCCTGTAGAGATCGCAGTGATGGGTTGTAGGAGGGCAGTTGATGGCGAAACGACAGAAAGAGTGAAAGAATGGATCAAGCCTGCGTAAGGAGGACTTGGGAGCGGCACTTTAGACTACGTCCCCATAGTCTAGTATAGAGAGGATAATTTTTTGTAGAATTACCTTGCGGGTTGGCAGGGGGATGCAACTCCTGTTGCGGTATAAAGTGCCCAGCATGGGGTGCAGTTTCTTGAGCGCAGCCACTGTGGGAAATCAACTTTTTGGACAGATTAACAAAATCACAGTGTTACTGTTCATGAGCGGAGATCCCAAAACACCTATGTTGAAAATGTGGTCAAAAAAATCTCCCAAATAATTGTGTTACGGGCGTGTGTTGCGCAGTTTCTATGCACTCTCATGAGTTCACCAATTTTTCATATTTTCACTACAGATTTTCAACGTTGCCATTTTTTTTACACCTTCTCATGAACAGTACAGCTGTCATTTTTCACATCCTGCCCAAAATGTGTTTTCGCACCTATGGCGCAGTCGCTGTGCAAAATCACCTTTTGGCTAATGAACTGATAGTGCTGCTGTTCATGAGGTGGGGTCACAAGAAGCCCATGTTGAAAATTTGGAGTGAAACTACCAATAAACACCCAGGGCGTTAGGGTTTCCAACCATAACACCCCACCCTGTAGAGACTGACAGGCGTCAGGGGTGTGACTTGGGATTGTCAGCTGTAATGCTCATGCCATTCCTCCCCACCCTTCAGCCAGTGACAGGCATCAAGGTGTGCTTTGGACTCTTTGGCTCCAAAATTAATCCCATTCTCCTATACTGTACCCATCTCAGTGTATTTCCTTATGGAATGGGTTGAGTGTAAGGTCCGAAGATACCAAGGCACACCTCGACACTTATCGGTGTCTGCAGGGTAGGGTGAGGTGAAATGGCGTGAGCGTTATGGCCGATGACCCAAAGACACACCCCGATACCTGTCAGTCTCTGCCAGGTGGGGGTGGGGTTGGCATCAGTTCAGCACTTCACTGCCGTTCCTATTATGCATCTCTAACTCTTGCACTGCCAATGCCAATGCCAGCAAGACAACATTTGGCATTGACAGATGCTTGTTTTTGATTCCTGTTGCCCATGGTTTGGTAGGTGAGATGGAGGGCAGTCAAAAGGCATGGGATCAATGGGACAGACTGCTCCATGCGTGTGGCATCTTTTTTTTTTTTTTTTTTAAATTAAAGGCATGGAATATCACTAGTGGCATGGTTCCGACTGGACAAAGGAAAACTTTATATAATTATATTATTTATTCACACTTTTCAGATCCATGTGTCTTTCCAAGTTATCCTTCTATTCTTTCTTTCTTTGAAATCACAATTATAAACAAATTCCTTCTCATGTGTGGGATATCCACTGGTTCTGCTGTCATGAGAAACTTAACATAAAGGCCAATCAAAAACATAAGCAACTAGCGGACAGATTGTGCAGCAGACCTCAATGTCCTCAGGCTTTGGAATCTATGAGACATTTATGTTTTACTTGTTCTTACAGTGTGCATTTTTGTAACTATTTAGCTGCATCTTGGCATATGCTTTGTTTCCAAAATGTTACATACGAGATTTTAATTTATGGGTCTTATTTGCCAGCCTGGAGTAAATGGGATGTCAGTACTTTACAGGTATTCTCTTCAGTTATCCAGTAGCATATTTGGTTTTCCAGGTGCCTTTATTCCCTGCAGCAGAAACAAGTAGATTATTTAGAATTGGTAGCCAAAATTGCATCTGATTTATGACAAATTTATGGGGATGAACTTCAGAACAAACAAGTGAAAAATATACAAGCGAAATGGAGACATCCCCCCTAGATAACAGACTTTGATGTTCCAGTTACCTGATTTTGTGCAAGTTTTCTTTATTTTTTGCTTTTCCTTATTTTCATGTTTATTTTGAACAGTTATAATTAATTCGAAAAAGGAGAAAAAGGGGAACAGTATCTTTCCTATTTTGAGAACAGTTTTTTTGCAGTATTACTTGAAGTTTTTTCTCATGTATTTTTTCATACTTATTGACTGTTTTTTTGTTTAGTTACCATATTGCAGCCAAAACCCCACTGAAGCCTGCTGGCTGAATTTCAATACACAAACCTTTAAGAAAAATACAAATAATTTACAAAGGCATATATCACAATACAAAACACCTTAAAATTTGCATTACAATTTCAATAGACAATTAATGAAAAAAAAGCTATTATGGTAATTTTAACATTCATTTAAAACTGTCATAAAAAAGACTGATATTTAGTTGTTCTAAACACTGGTTTTCTCCATCTCGCTTCTTTTCTTAATCCATAAACTCCTGTTTCTTGGTCTGGTAACAGTGTGTGCAGCTTATGCTGAGGGTTACAAATTTCAAAAAACAATTTATTTGACATATTACTCCTCTCATCCAGCCTTTCTAACTTACACATTTTCAATACTTCATTATATGACATTTCACGACCTGCAATAATCCTCAAAGCTCTCTTCTGAATTCGTTCAATTTCTTCGCTTTCTGTCGGAAGTCAGCCCAGCATCCCATACAGTAGCCCCATACTCCAAAACGGGCTGAACCACTGTGCAAAAAAAATAAACTAAATCATCCTGACTCACATCTGCTCTTTTTAACATTGTCAGAAAATACACCCTTGAGTTCCCTTTCTTTACCATCCCTGTCACTTATTCATCCAAAACCATCCAAAATCATTTTGAAATTGTAACCCTAACAATTTAACACTCTTTACTACCTCCACAAAACTACCTCCAAACCAAAGTTGTGGTAACTCAGCTTTATTTGTTTTCCCAAACTGTATTTCTTGTGTTTTTTTCTGGGTTTATCTGCATCCTGTTATTCTGAGTCCAAGCTTCAATTTCTTCTAAATCTTTCTGTATTACGCTTTGACTTAGTTCTCCAGGCCTATCAATAACAGATGTATCATCCACATATTTAATACATGGCCCCATTATATGCAAATCGTTAATCATAATAAGAAACAAAATAGGCCCCAATTTGGTACCTTGTGGGACCCCCATGCAAACAGTCTAATTCTGATCTCCACCCCTCCTTTTCTATCCACTGTGACCTCCCTACAAGAAAGTCATGAATCCATCTTATTATACAAGCAGGAACCGCCAACAATTATAATTTATCAATTAGAATATCATGCGCTATCAAATCAAATGCTTTTCTATAATCAACTAACACTGCGCTTATCATTTTCCCATGACTTCATACATAACTCTTTAAATTTTAATAGAGCTAGGGTGGTAGAACACCCCCTCAAGGAACCAAATTGATTGGGATCCGTATACTGGCTTATTACTTCCAAAAGCCAACACATTCCTCACAAACCTTTGAAACAACACAAGTCAACGAAATAGGTCTAAAATCCTTACTAACATCGCCTGAACAATTTACTTTAGCCAAAAGTACAACTCGGACCTGTTTCCATTGATTGGGCATTTTTCCCAGCAAAACTGATTTGTTAAAAACATTACAAATCCAAGGTGTTATCTAATCAGCTCCCTCCTAATATACTAACATACTAGACGCCAGCAGAGTAGGCCTATTGGTCTATCAAGTCGCCTGTGCTTCATCACCCTGATTGAGTACCGTAGCCCTCTATCTGTCTCCTTCCACTGTTACTTCTGCCAAATCCAGTTAGGTATATTATCTGGCCCCACTGCTTTATTTATTTTTAATATTTTTTAACACCTTGGCAACATCCTCTACTGACACTAAATACTTATCTGGAACTATCCACCCCTCTTCTTCACATTCTTTCAAAGGTTCAAACTTTCTACTGACTTCACACAATGTTCTATTTAATTCTTGTACAAATTGCATCTCCTTATTTTCACCCTCAAATCCACAATTTACTGCCCATTTCCCTATCTGTTCTTCCTCATGATCATCTTGAATTATCACCTTTGTAGATGTCCACCATTTTCTTGGGTCTGCATTTCGTAACCCACTAATCTTTTTTTCATAATATTGTTTTTTCATAGATTCATAGAAGTGTGACGACAGAAAAGGACTGACAAGGCCCTCCGAGTCTGCCCATTTGTCCAGCTATCTGCTTGGACATGCGCCCCCCCACCCTCAACACTCCCATATGGTTATCCCCTGCCCTTTCGAATCCCTCCACTGTTTCTTCTCCAACGTCCACCTCCGGGAGTCTATTCCACTTATCTACCACTCTCTCTCTCTGTGAAATAGTACTTCCTAATGTTACCCCTGAACTGCCCCCTCCATCTGCAGGCCATGCCCCCTCGTCCTCTGATTACCCTTCATCTGGAAGATGCTTTCCACTGGCACCCTGTTTATACCTTTAAGGTACTTGAAGGTCTCGATCATGTCCCCCATCTCCCTCCTCTGTTCCAGGGAGTACATGTTTAGATCTCTCAACCTTTCTTCATAGGATAGGTGGCTCAACACTTTTACCATCTTTGTTGCCTTCCTCTGAACTCGCTTCAGCCTGCCCACATCCTTTTTGAGGTATGGCCTCCAGAAAGAATTGGACTCAGTATTCCAAATGCGGTGTAACCAGATGGGTGTACAAAGGTACTATTACATCCCTATTTCTACTGGTGATCCCCCTTCCGATGCATCCCAGCATTCCACTACCCCTAGCCACTGCTCTCCTGTACTGTCTTTCCACCTTCAGGTCCCCCGATATAGTGATATCCAGGTCCTTTTCTCATTCCGTTACCTCCAGATCTCTTTTTTTTTTTTTTGGTACTTTATTTTTATTAGTTTACTGCATTACATGTGCAGCATACATTCCCAGTAGGTAGACTTGAGACATATTGCAAGTAACAACATTACATGTCATTAAGAAATTTTTACAGTAACATCAAATAGTCAGCTTCTGTATTAAGTTACCTCACTGGGGGGTTATCAGTAATTATTTAAATTAATATCCTGTAAACTGTGTACAAAAAAGGTTTAATGCAGCCATGAGCGGGAGATTAACCATAACATCTTTTAAAATTATATAGTCCCCTATCATAGAGATAGATATAGCTCCCCCCAACATCGATGTAGAAATACGAAAGAAACAAAATCAGCTTTCAGGTTTAGAAACTCTTGCAAACCTATAACGTTATTTAAACTGTTTTCTAAAGAGCAACAGCACATTTAAAGTCCCAATAACTTCAGATCTTACTCTGCAGGCTTTGATCACCCCCTACAATTGTGGACCTGCCAATACACAATAAATGTAGTCCAGGTGGGAGCAGATAGCTCCTCTCTGACTATCCCAACACAGTAAAATTAAATTTAGCAAGTCCCTAGTTTAGAGGAGGGCACATCGAAAAGTCAGAGAGGTTTTGCTCTGATGGACATAGGTAGTTCAGTGCGATAGCATTTAATGAATTTTACCGTGGAAAATGTCTAATCCGCACTGTCCTTGTTATTGCTATCCACCTCCAAGTTTTTTGCATCAAATTCTCTCTGTACCCAATCGGTGAATTTTATGGCTTCCTCTGGTTCTGAAAATTAAAACGTCTTACCACCGTAGAAGACTCGGAGGCTAGCCGGGAGCAGAAGCACGTGTTGGATCCCCAACTGTCTGAGGCGAGCCCACATGGTGTCATATGCGTAGCTCCTTTGTCGGGTCACAAAACTCAGGTTGGGGAATATGTGTATTTTATTCCCCTCCCAGTCCATGGTTCCAGATTTCTTGGTTTTATCGTTGATGGTATCCTTCTCTCTCTGATCGAACCCAGCACCACCAGGAAGGTGTGTGGCATCATCAGGCCCCTCGTCATCCGACTCCTAGAACCTCATGGAGTTATCCAATATGCCTTGACAATAGAGAACGCTGTTGGTATCTGAAGGAGATCTTTCAGGAAACCATTCGGAAAGCCCTGAGGGTCTTCAGCCTCTGCATGCTCAGGTATGCCCAGTATCCGGATGTTGGTAGCTGTCGATAAAGTCTCCAAATTTTCCAGCTGGTGTTGGAGCAGGATGTTCTCCTTTACCAGGCCCGCTGTGGCAGACATTGTGTCCGATGCCCAGTGCGCCGCTGCCTTGGTGTCTTACGCCAGTTGCCCCACTTTATTGTCCAGAGTTTTAAATTGTTTGGAGAAATCTTCCATCTGACTGTCCAGCTTTTGAATTGCCTTCAGGAGAGCTGCATTAGACCACTGCGGTGCCTCTTCCAGTGCTACTGGAATTGGGTCTTTGTACTGCCCGGGCTGAGTGTCTTTTGGGTGCGTACTGGTGCCTCCGGCCGTTGCTTTATTCGATCGGCCCTTTCTCGTTACTTCTGTATCTAAAAGTCACAAATAAGGTACCAAATTGCTCAGCTCAGTAAGATCTGTCCAAATGTATAGCTGGTTAATAGGTGAGAACAGTTTTTTCTTTGATATTGATCAGTATTCCAGGTGCAGAGCTCGCTCTAAGGGCTGATTCTAGCTCGGCTTCTGGCCACCCCCCCCCACCTCCAGATCTCTGTCCCCATACAGTACCCTGCCCTCCAGTTCCTGTAGCCAACTGCATGGTTTTACACTTTTCTGTGTTGAATGAAAGCTGACACCTTTTGGACCATGCCTCAAGCCTCCCTAAATCTCTCTGCATTTTATCTACCCCTTCCTGAGTGTCTACCCTATTGCATATTTTAATAACACCTGCAAACAGACTCACACCGCCTTCAAGGCCTGCCACAATGTCCCCTACAAATATATTGAATAGTAGGGGCCCCAACACTGATCCCTGAGGGACCCCGCTTGTGACCTTGCCCTCTCCAGATGCCACCCCATTTATTATGACCCTCTGCCTCCTGTTCCCCAGCCAGCTTCCCACCCATTTAACCACCCTCTGCCCCAGCCCCAGGCCTGACATTTTATACAACCGTCTCCTGTGGGGCACGGAGTCAAAAGCCTTTTTGAAATCCAGATAAACCACATCTACTGCCCTCCCCTGATCCAGTTCCTTTGTGACCATGTCAAAAAACTCAATCAAATGTGTTTGACAGGATCTGCCCCTTATAAAACCATGTTGCCTTGGATCCATCAGGCCGCTTTCCTCCAGGTAGCTGGTGATCCTGCCTTTTATTAGTTTCTCCATGAGCTTGCCTACCACTGATGTCAAGCTCACGAGGTTGTAATTTCCCATTTCCTCCCTCCCTCCTCCCATATGCAGTGGGACCACATTTGCCTACCACCAGTCTTCTGGCACCACCCTTCTCCAGGGACTGATTGAAGAGTGCAGTCAGTGACACTGCCAATATCTCCTTTAGTTCCCGTAACACCCTTTGGTGCACCCCATCCGGCCCCATTGCCTTGTCCACCTTCATGCAGCCTAGTTCTCCCAAAATTTTCTCTATGAGGAATGGCCTCATATCCACTTCCCCTTCCCCACCATTGCTTTTCCTGCTCTGCTGCCTTCATTTTTTTCCTCCCTAGTGAACACTGAACAAAAATAGTTGTTTAACAGGTCCGCTGTCTCTCTGTCCGCTTGTAGCAACTCCCCCTCATTTGTTTTTAACTGGAGTATTCCCTGCCTAGTCTTCCTCTTTTCACTTACGTACCAAAAGAAAGTCTTATCCCCTTTTTTGACTCCTCTGTCAGTGCTTTTGCCCTCCTCGCCTCTACCCCGGCTTCTCTCTGGCTCACCTGATATTTTCCCCAGTCCACTTCTGCTTGCATTTCCTTGAACTTCCTGAAGGCCTTTCTTTTTGCCGTTACCTTTTTTGCTACCTTCCTAGTGTACCTCAGAGATTTCCTCCTCCTCTTATTTTTACTTGCTGTCTTTGCACAGATGTCAGTGGCCTCTATAGTAGCTTCATTTATCCTACCCCACATTACCTCCACCTCTGTCAACTCCTCCACCCCTTCCAAGGCCCTCTCCACTATTTCCCTCATTTTCCTAAAGTTTGCCCTCTTGAAATCCAGCACCCTCAGCCTACAGCGGTGAACCTCCGCAGTGTTCCTTATTCTAAACCTGACCGTGTTGTGGTCACTTGTACCAAGATGTTCCCCCACCAATACATCTCCTACCCTATCCCCATTTATCAGGACTAGATCAAGAGTAGCTCCTGCCCTGGTTGGCTCCCTGACCTATTGATTTAGGAGGGCCATTTGCAGGGAGTCCAATATTTCCCTGCTGCTGGTTGACATAGCAGAAAGGGTATCCCAGTCTACGTCCGGTAGGTTCAGGTCCCCCATCAGCACCACATCCCTCACTTGCCGCCATTCTCACAAACTCATCAGCCATGCTTCTATCCACTGATTCCTGCTGTGCCGGGGGCCTGTAAACCACCCCCATACGCACTGCCTCCCTCTTCCCCACCGCCTGCGAGACCCAGAGTCCTTTGGCCTCTCCTCACTTACCCTGCAATTCTGATGCACTGATACTCTCCTTTATGTAAAGTGCAGCCCTCCTCCTCTCTCTTCCAACCTGTCCCTCCTGAACAATTTGTGCCTTGGTATCACCATTTCCCATCCCTGCTCCTGGTGGCACCATGTTTGTTTCCCCCACAATGTCAAGGCCCTCCTCAACCATTTTTGCTGTTAGATCTGGGATCTTCCTACCCAGACTTCTGGCATTTGCACACATGACCCTTCACCCCCCTCTTTCCTCCCACCCTATATATTTTGCCCCCTTACCCTTTTGCTGTGTGGGTAGGGCTTTTGCCCTCCCCCACTGCCTCTTGCCTCATCAACAGGGCTTCCTTTTATTTCATTTTCCCAACATATTTATTTTATTCCTCAAACTATGAAATTTAAATTCTTCTCTAACCCAAGGTTTATCCCCCTCACCATAGTTTCAACCTTACATAGAAGTGCAAATGTATCCATTATCCCCTGTATTTTTGCAACCACCAATCTGCTGTTTCAAGTTTAAACCATTCAGTCTTGAATTCTCCTACTATCACATCTAACACCTTTTCCTTCTTTGTACAATTCCATTTCCGGCTCATCCACACCTTTTTCTTCTCTCTTTGAGCTTTACACCCTGCTACATTGGAGGTAACAAATACAGATTTGTGAGCAGATGTACCTAATGATGGTTCAGTTTCAGGGAGGTTATACCATTTGTCCAAGTTTGTAATCACAACATCCAAAGTATTTTTCCCTGTAGTCCCTTCTCTAGCTATCTGTTTCAAATTTCTACATTGCATAACTTTAGATAACTGTAATTGATTTGCATCCCCCATTAACACAATCCCACACACAGGATGTTTTTCCATTATTCTGTCTGAACACCAATTTAGGTGCTTAATCATAATAAAACTGTTAGTAGAAAGGGATGATAAAAACAATCCACAAACAAAGGTGTACAATTTCTGTATTTCACCTCTGAGATAAGTTATGCTGATAATGTTCTTTTCTAGGATTGTGGATATGTTGTTCTATCCACACTGTTTGGCTTGTCATTTCCCTTTAAGAATCTTGCCAGAAGGTCTTAAAGCTGGCTCCTCCCACCCACCCGGGTGGTATAACCCTCTGCTCCACCCCATGATGCCAGATCTTCTTTTCCGCTGGAAGATACAGGTTCCCTTCTTAGCGTGCACACGTTTTGTAGGCCCTGGCTCTCAAATCTATGGATTTACTCAAAATTAAACTCATCAGAGTTACAGTAGATCACGTCATGATATCGACCGCTATGGACGATAAATCCTCACCCGGTTTCTGCCGCTGCCGTGTGGGCAAAAGATATTTCGCACCGACCCACATACCACGTACGTATACTGCCTGGGTGTTGGCCATGACACTCAAGCCTGTGAGATGTGTCATGCATTTCACCTGAATGTCGTAAACGATCATCTTGCATGGCTTCAATTGGGCACACAAGAGAAACAGAACCCGCTGGTCAAATCTAAGGGAGCCCAATGGGCAGTCTCCACGGCTCCAGGGGTCTGCTGAGCAGCTCAAACAAATGAAGACTTTCGAAAAGGAGGTGGCTTGGGCCACAGATCAGTCCTCGATGTCCTTCTTCATACTGCTCAACTTGGGCTCCACTTTCTCTGGATCCTTTCAAGAGATGTGCCAATCCCTCCCCACCAAGGACGAGGAGCCTTTGGGCTCGCATGTCTCTCGGTCCCGTAAAAAGGACAAGGAACTGAGATATTCTTGTCGATGACGTTCCTGGGATCGTGAGAGATGTCTGTCCCAGAAATCACCTGTCTCGACTTTAGTCAAGGTTGTGGCCTCAGCTGCTGGCATTACAGTTCCCAAATCAGGTCAGCCAGCGCAGACACTGGACAACGATCTGGTTGAGATCATTCTCGACCCAGTCAACCTGTTGTTGCCCAAGGAGGCCGACAACTCCTTACTCAGGACTCTGGTCCTGCCTCTCCCTAATGAGGAGACCTAGCCCACTGGGAATCGTATTGGAGACCTGGTCCTGACCCAGAGGAGCCACGGTCCTCTCCGGTGCCCTCTGATCGACTCCGTCAGTCCCCCCAATGATCCAGGTCGAGGTCTCAGACTCCTTCAACTGACAGGCTGCATAAATGCTCAAAGAAGAGGCATCGCCGACATTCTTCTTCATCCTCCTTGGATGAAGAGAGGCTTTGACGGAAAGTCCATTGACGCTACGAAGACTTAATGTAGCAACAGCTGATTATGTCCGGTCAAAAGCCAATCTCTGCTTCCACCCCAGCCACTACTTGGCTTTCACCTCTTAGGCAGAAGCTGACTCCTTCGGAGCCGGCCCACACCGTTCCTCCTCCCACTGAGCTGGTCAAATCCATACCGGTTCGGCCAAAATCGACCTCTTTACCGATCTTGGTGGAGCCTCCACCCAAACAGCCCCCTTCTGGGGTGCCTGCCAAAGAGTCTCTGCCTGTTCCGGGCCTCCCTCATAGTCTTTCTGTTACCCTCACTCAGGTGGCCAGTCAATATATCCGGACTCCTCAGAGTCCAAGGACTCAGACCTTAATTCTCGTCCCTTGGACAAGGAATCGGTCAGTAGTCTCTCAATGGAAGACGGTCCCTCTTCTTTTATGGGCATTCTCTGTCTCATCTCCAAATCTGTCCAAAAATGGGCCAGATATCCTCTCACTGATATTCTCAAATGGGGGGATTCACCAACAGAAGCCTTCCCAGTGGCAGAGGCCATCATTGGTCCGGCTTTGGAGATGTGGCAGCACCCCGCCTCCTGCCCTTCGCCGTCTGCCCATATGGCCCGCAAGTACACGGTGCCCATCAGGTCCTTTTCAGGATTCGTAGAGCACAACTCTGCAGAGGGTCTGTGTTCAGACCCTCGGGTAATTTGGCAGACACTGACAGACCCCGGACAAGGAGTCCAAAAAACTGGAAAATTCTGCTGGAAAAGTCTATGCTGCCTCTATGCTGGGCATCCGTCAGACAAGTTTGGCCGTCATCATGGTGCACTCCTCTCATGCCCTTCTGGGCTCTCTTGACGAGGTCCTATCTCACCTCCCTGCAGACCTCCAGACCATGGTCAAGCCAGGTCCATGACCAGGGTCAGGCTGTTGCAAAGCAGCAACTCCAGATGGCTCTGGATCTCAGAGACTCTTGCACCTGCTCAGTGGCAGCCACAGTTGCCATGCACCGCAGGGCTTGGTTAATGGTCTCCACCTTCACGGTGGACACCCAACACAGACTAACAGATGTCCCTTTCCTGGGCTCCAACCTGTTCAGCCCAGGTGTGGATGGTCACCTCCAACACATCGAGAAATCCAGTACCACCCTAGACTGTGTAACTTCTGTGCAGAAGGAATCCCAGGGTTCCAAAAAGCAGAAGAAGAAGCCATTACGTCATTCTGTCCCTGCGGCCAAGCAGCCCCACTTTCAAGCGGGGCAGCAACAGCCAGGCACAATCTTGGCGCCTTGGCCCAAGTCCAGCCTCCGGCGGCCCGTACACCTAGAGGACAGGGCTCAGGCATGCCCCAATCTAGATCCTCTTCCTCCAAGCCAGCTCAGTGACGGGATGGAGGTGGCCACCCCCATACCTGTCACACAAGCTCTGAGTCCTCCTGTGGGGGGCTGGCTCCGCCACTTCCTTTCCGCCAGGTCTGCTGTTACCGCAGACAGGTGGGTTCTAGAAGTGGTGGGCCAGGGACTGCTTCTGGAATTCGAGCAGTACCCACCAAGCTGAACCCGTGCCCCACAGAAGGATATGTTGTCCGCTCTTGGAGACAACATTGCCCAACTCCTCTGCAAGGAGGTGGTAGCCAGAATCACAGACACCCCCCAGTCAACCCAGGTACTTCCTGGTTCCAGAGCGGACAGGGGCTGGCACCCCATTCTAGATCTGTACAACCTGAACCAGTTCCTCAGGTCACGCACTTTCAGGATGGTAACTCTGTCTCAGATCATACCATCTCTCGAGCAGAACATGTGGTTTTGCTCTCCGGATCTCCAGGACACATTCTTTCATGTCCCAATCCATCCATCTCACCTAAGGTTCTTTGCTTCCGAACAGAAGGAGCCCTATTCAAGTTCTGAGCCATGCCGTTCGGCCTGTCATGGGCCCCACAGGTGTTCGTCAAATGCATTGCAGTAGTGGCAGCCCATCTTTGGGGTCAAAGGTCAGAGTTTACCCTTACCTCGATGATTGACTCTTGGCGGGATCCTCCAAGCAGGAGGTGGAGCGTTCCAGGGACCTGGCCCTCCAGACCTGCACCGACCTTTGTCTCCTGATCAATGAGGCCATGTCGGAACTCGTACCTTCACAGGTGATATGCTTCATCGGGGCAGAGCTTGACTCCTGCCGAGCCAGAGCCCTGCTCCTGATGGACTGGGCGGAGGTTCTCTCCTCCTTTGCCTAATCATTTCTGGTTGGGCACTTGCCCTGCCCAGGACTTTATGCACCTTCTGGGATACATGGTGGCCAGCACCACTATGGCCCGATGGGCCCAGTAGCATATGCGCCCCTTCCAATGGGAGCTGGCCAGCCAATGGACTCAGCATCACAGTCACTTCGACCAGCTGGTCACTGTAACCCAGAAGATGTGGGATGCTCTCCAATGGTGGACTGTCCTGGAACACTTGCAGGAATGGATCCTGTTTGTCCATCCGGAGCTGACGGCTGTTCTCACAACCGATGCCTCTCTCATGGGCTGGGGAGCCCACATGGGGTATCACAGAACCCACGGGGTCTGGACCGAGGAATCCCAATATCATATCAAGCTGCTGGAGCTTTGAGCGGTCAGACTGGCACTGTCAGCATTTGCTCTGCTCCTTTGGGGTCAAGTGGTGCAAGTCCAGATGGATAATACCACTACCAGGTACTACCTCAACGAACAGGGCGGCACGCACTTCTGCCTGCTGTGCAGGGAAACGCTTTGCATCTGGACCCTCATGAGCTGACTGGTGGCAGATCTCCTAGCCATCCATGTGGTAGGAGCCTCAAACCAAATGGCAGATGCTGTCAGCCATGTGGGCGAGACATCCCACGAGTGGTCTGTCCATCTAGAGGTATTACACAGCCTGTTCTCCCACTGGGGTAAACCTCAGGTACAGCAGTAGAGATCTTAAAAATAGTTGATATGTATCCTGGTAAGGCCTTTTTAGTAGATGTAAACATTAAAGGTCTATCTACTAGGTTATTAGTGATATATTTACTGATTACCTTTGATTATCAGCTGCTGGCAGTAGCTGGCAAACTCCGCTATTCACATGTGTGAATAACGAACTGTGTATAATGGAGTTTGCCTGAGAACCTGTCTTAAATGTTGTACTAACTTATTCAATGCCAGCTGAGCAGCTTCATGGCTGCTTTCCCTCGGGCTGTCAAGTCACTCACACTGCACCTGGAAACCGCCAAACCTTGTACTGCTTCCTCGTCAGGCACCTCAGGCTAAAACGACTGAAAAGTACTTTAAATAAATATTAGAAAAATAAATGAAAAATTGCCAGCCTCTTTAACAGACAGAACCCATACAAAAAGGAGCTTCAGTTTGTGTGACGGAGCGGCTTCTACTTTAACTTTTATTGCAGCAAGACACTCTGTAACTGACACTGTCCCCCCATTTGCATCTAGGTTTAAAATTATGATAAGAAGAGGCTTATTGAAAGAAAAAAAGCTGAGTGTTAGGTTTTATTGCTATGGAGAATTTTATATTGTATATAAGATAATTGACAATCTCTGTAACCTGCAGTGGCTTCACTTTCACTTTTTTTCAGCAGAAGCTGCTCTTGAAAGAAATACCCTTCTGATTTTTTTTTCTTTTTTTTTTTTGGGGTAATTAAATGAAAAACCTAATGCTTATTTGGCCACAAATCAGAGAGAAGTGAAACGGAGTGTTAAGAGAATACACAGAGCTGTTTTCCTGGCTTGAAAGAGTTGCCGGTGGCTCTGTTGCTCAGCGCCAACTTCAGAAAGTTGTCAGAAACAGAGAACCAGTAAATATAAAAAATAAAAAACGGTGAAGTCTGGAAAATTGGGATTTTATGCACATCCTCTGTGTGTGATGCCCAGCAAACCCCATAGAGCTTCACCCTCGGGGGTTTATGGGGCATCACACACCTTGTGTGTGCATAAAATCCTCATTAACCACACTTCCCCATGCATTATTCTATATATATAACCCACAGGTTAAAACAGAAATAATTTAATGCAGCTGATAGACCCTTAGTTGCATACATTCAGATTAGTTTTATGGGGGGTGTATTTTAATTGTAGGTTAACAAATAAAGATTGGGGGAGGAGAACAGAAGTTTTCTGTGATACTAATCTACTGAAAAAAAAAATAATAGTAAGGGTAGGACTGGAAGATGCATATAAAATCAAGGGCAACAATACAGAACATACTTTTTTTAAGGGGAAATTATCTATCAGAATAGATTTTTTTGTTCATGCCAAAAAAGACTAAAGTAAGTAAAGTTTACATAACACCAACTGAAACGTCAGATCGTGCAGCTTTGCATTTACAGGTGATGTTAAAAGGGAATATTACTTATGGAAAAGTGTACTGGAGAATGAACACTTCTATTCTAAAAGAAAGGAAAATATGCTTTAAAATTAAAGAGGTTTTAGCTGCAAGAGGGATAGTATTAGGTCTGTATGATGAAATAAATGAATGGTGGGAGGATACAACATATGATACTAAACAATTAATGCTGCTGGAATCTCAAAAAAGGGAAAATATGAAATGTCAGAAATATTTTGGCCCTCGAGCAAACTTATTGAAATAATCTCACAATAAAAAGAAACCGGTATAGATCTTTCAGTTAGGATAGGAGATATCAAAAAACAAATGTGTGAATATCAGTATGATAGAATAAAATCTTAATATCAGATAAGGAAGCAGACATTTTAAAAGAAAATACAACTGAAACTGAAATAAGAGATGAAATACATTCACTTACAAATAATACAGCTCCAGGGATAGATGGAATTCCTAATTTATTCTATAAAATATTTGCAGAAAGCCTTATACCAATATTGACTTCCGTATTTAAACATGTATATAAAACAAGCACTTTAACAAATAGTATGAAGCAAGGTATTATGATTTTTATCCACAAGAAAGGAGATGAAGGTGATATTAAAAACTGGAGGCCTATAAGTCTCCTGACTTCAGATTATTAAATATTAGCTAAAATTATTTTCAAAAGATTGGTAATGTTTGCCCAAGACTTAATACTTCAATCACAATCTTGTACCATTCCAGTTAGGGATATTAGCAAAATCCATATATATATATATAGAAGGGAAATAGTTATTGAGGGGTTGGAAGGGAACCTGGAGGGTTATATTTATGCGTTGGCGCAAGAGACAGCCTTTGATGCAATTCAACATGAGTATATGTGGAACACTTTAAGGAAATATAAGTTTCCAGAAGAATTTATCAAGTTACTAAAGTCCTTACATAAGGAAGCACAAATCTGCCCTATGATAAATAGTTGTTTGGGAATACTCATGTTCACATATAATGGAGTAAGACGGGGGTGTCCTGTAAGTCCGTTGTTATATGTTTCTTGTCTAGAACCTTTGTTAAGAATAATAGAACATCAAGGAAATATCAAACCAATACAATTAGAAGGAAATACTTTGACTAAAACAAGTGCTTATGTGGATGACTCTATAGTAACGGTGAAAGATCAGTTTTCTGGGGAAAATATGATTGCCACTTTTGAGAAATATAAATCAAGTACAGGTATCCCAGTAAACATAAAGAAAAGTAAAGTGTTACCATTAGGTAAAGTGGATAGAGAGCAAACCGGTAGTATAATGATAGAAAAAGTAAATTTTTAAATGTTAGGAATAATTTTTGGGAATCAAGAACCAATACAGGAAAACTGGAAAAGGAAATGTAAGATTGCCCAAGAAAAAATAAACAGATGGAAAACATGGAATATGACAAAAGAAAAGAGGATATACTGTATTTGTTAAAAAACTTCATAATTCCGATATTTTTGTATGTATCATATATATATTTCCCATACCATTATCAGATACAAACAAAAATGTTAGGTCTTTTTTTCCAGTTACTGTGGGGCAATAGATTAAACCCCATAAAACGTAGTCATACTTGTAGACCCATTGCTGAAGGGGGTTTAAACATGGTACACCTGACAGTCTTTTTCTTAAGTATTTTTCTTTATGCAGATATCATATCAATAATCAAAAAGGAAAAAAGGATATGGACTCCTTTACTTAACGACTGGGGAGAAATTGTGGGGAAAAAAGAATAGTGTCAAAAATTTAGAGCTGTCTAATTATGTTATGACTTGTAGAAAATATATAAATTAGTGCAAAATTACTGTGGACTTTTTACCAGTTAAAAGTAGAAAACAACTATATAAAGAAATAGTATGTACAAACTATTACGATCAGCCAGTCTTTTTAGTAGACCAAACTATAGACACTGATAAAATATTAGAAGCTACTCTTGGAAAAAAAATTCCCCCCAAAAACGAGAGATACAGTTTGGATGTGCAGTCAGGGAAAGATTAATGTTAGAGGGAACCATAAACATAAAAAAAAAAAAAAAATAGAACAGCTTTGTTTAAATGAGGACTGTATCAACCAGATTGAAACAATGTCTCATTTATATTTTGATTGTAAATATATAAAATCCTTTTGGGAGATGTTGGCAAGATATTGGGGTATGGATTGTTTTAAAGACATGGACTGTGATACTCTAATTTATGGTCAGCTGATATCTATATGGGGAAAATGGGCTAAGCATACCATTTATGTCATCCTAGCAGTTTTAAAAAGGTCAATATGTCAGGTTAGGTGTCAAAGATTTTTACAAAGCAAAAAAGTGACTCTAAATGATTTATTGTTTAAGGTACAAGCTGAATTAGATGAAATTTGTCAAAAAGAAAATAAAATATATGGGGATCAGAGGGCAAAGATCTTGTGGAGAAATATACATTGGGTTGGGGGGCTGGATAATTAGTACAACATATGTGAGAATGTTATTACATAACTTTTGAAAGTTTATAAAATTGTGTGAATTGTTAAGTTTGTTTTTAGTTTTAAAATAAAAAATTCCCCTACTCTTTTCGAGAAGTGCCATGGGATCTTTAGCATCCACCTGAACTACCACCAGAATAGGCAGATGGGACCTTGGTTTAACGTCTCATCTAGAAGATGGCACCTCAGAAGTGCTGCACTCCCCTTATGCTGCACTGCAGTGTCAGTATTGGGATTTAACCCAAGTGCCTGGTGTGGGGATAGAACCCACAGCCTTCTGATCTTCTGGCCTCAGAGGCAAGTGTACATCCTGCTGAGCCACTGACAGTGACTTACTGCCCTCTTCATTGCTAGACCCCTTACCACCATATTTAATCTCGCCTTAGCCTCTTCCACTATGCCTGCTATTTGAAAAGTTGCCAAAGTCGTTCCTATCTTTCTTTTTTTTTTTTAATTCTCTTTTTATGCCCCTTATTCACAACTCAGGACCCTATCCTCGGGGATCCCTATGCTGTGCGCACTCCTGTAGGTCCTTTCCAGGTATCTCCTTCGGGTCCTGGCAGCTCTGCCCCCATTCGGCCAGGAGGACCCCCCAGTAGTCCCCTCCAGTCCATGAGTCTGTGTCGGGTATGCTGCACAGACCCCATCTGAAGCCTGATTTTTCTCGGGCAACTGGGTCCCATCTCCAGGCATCTGTTGCGGGGCTTTTCTCATTTTCTGGTCCCATCCCACAGGATGTTGGCACACTAAGGAAGCCAAGGGGCAGAGAATGTGGCAACATGCAACCGCTCCAGCTCCTGGCCGACGTCCTTCCACCTTGCTTCTTGCTGTCTTGCTGCACCACCACCCATGGTCACCCAGGTGGTTGTAGAGCAGTGGGACATGCAGCCCCCCCTCCGGAGGAGGAGGAGAGTGGCCTCTGGGTGCTCAATCCTCCTCCCCCCAACCAGCCCTCTAGCTGCCCAAGTCTGCTCCCAAACCTGGGTCACTGGCGCCATGAGCTGTAGCTCTACTGCTGCACCAGCGGGCCAGCGTCATCCCCATCTTTCAGTCTGGTGACCCCCTGTCCCCCAACACCTACAGACCCATCTCAATACTACCTCACCTAAGCAAACTCCTTGAGAAGGTCATCCACTATCACCTCTCTGATTACGTAAGCAAATTCAGCCTGCTGTGTCCTCAGCAATATGGGTTCAGTAAGCATCATAGCACCACATCCACCCTGGCTATCTTTATGAACTATGTCTATAGAAACATGGACATTGAAAACATAACCGGTGCCATATTTGTAGATCTTACAAAGGCCTTCAATTTGGTTGACCACAGCTTACTCCACCCCAAGCTATTGCACCTCAGCTGTTCAACAGGTACATCACCATGGTTCCAAAGCTACCTCACAGGGTGATCCCTAACAGTCAGTATTGGGTCTGCCACCTCAGAGGCCATGGCAGTGTCCACAGGGTCCCCCAGGGCTCTGTACTGGGTCCCTTGTTATTTTTCCTCTTCATTAACTCCCTTCCTAAGGATAGCCTCTCCTGTGAGGCCTTACTTTACACTGACAACCTAGTTCTATTCCACAGTGACAAACCCCTGGTTAGACTTTCCTCCACCTTCACCCAGAACCATGGAGCTGTGCACAATTGGTTCCTAACCAGTAGGCTCCTAGTAAATGTGAGCAAAACAAAAGCTATGCTTATGGGATCCAAACCCAATCTACTAAAACTATCCAGAGCGAACTCCACTCTCTCTTCTCACCTGACAGCCCCACTTTGCAGGACCTATCATTTTTCAAATACCCAAGTGCCACCCTTGACCCCTACTTATCTTTAGATGCACACATTAACTTAACTCTCCAGCACGTACACCAGAAACTGGAGGCTGGTTTCCTTCTCAAGCACTGCCTGATTCCCGAGTCATGACTCGCCATTGCTAAAGGCAGCCTACTCCCTCTGCTTGACTACTGTGCCCTCATATACTCCCACACCTCCTCACTCCTGCTCACTAGACTCACAATTGCCTATAATAACATCTGCAGGTTTGCACTTATGGCACTTTACTCCACGCACCACTGCACCCTGTACCAATCCCTGGGCTGGCTCCCCCTTCAAGCCAGACACAATTATGCCCTTGGGTGCATCACTGACAACACTCTCAGAAGCAGTGACCTACCCCCTTACTCCTCCCTGATCAAACCTAAGACTGCTTCATGCTGCCTCCGGCAATCCTCTGTACTGCTGCTGGAAGTCCCTGAGGACATTCACTTGCCTAGGTAGTAACGCCTTGTCCATTACTGCTCCCAAGCTGTGGAACAACATGCCAGCCTCCCTCTGCTCCTTAAATGACCTGCCTGTACCGTTATTTTATTTTATCTTATTTCATTTTATTGCACTTACACTTTTATATGGTTGTATCTATTGTGACCTTTCCAACCAGTGTATGCCTGTACCTATTGTATCCTGCTTAGACCACTTGTATTTCTTGTAATTACCAATCTGAATTGTACTCAACATATTCTCTGTAACCTTCTGTATATGTATTTTGTACTGTATGTACCGTTTACTGTGCCATCTTTATGGCCCAGGTTGTACCTGAAAATGGTCCCTGGGATCAGTGCACCTACCCAGTAAACAGATAAATAAAAATAAATAAATCTGCAGGGAGAGAGTGAATGATACACATTTTACAGGTCATGGTTTATTCCCCTCAGCTTGGTGAGATAATTGGGGGGGGGGGTGTTGTGAGTTGGCATCTCCCCTACCTCCTTTCTGTGCATTCTGAACTGGGATTATTTGCTATATGAGGAGTGACTTAGCTTGGAAGAATTTGATGATTCCTGTCCTGTGAGAGAAACAGAATCTTCACTAGGTACTATTTTGGTCTGATTGTTTGAATTACTCATTAAGGATTGTTTCTGTTTGAGCTACTTCTCGGAAGCGAGTTAAATTGCTCATCACTGTGAAATACTGGACTGGGTGAGTGTCATTTGATGTTTCCCCTAAGACAGCTTGGGTACCGTCTTTGCAAAAAACAAGTTTTATCAGGGACAATCGGGGACAATTTTTTCTTTCATATATTTTATATTTATTTGGAATGATTGGGGAGTGTATGTTGTAAATGTCTGTAAGGTGTAGAAGTGAGTGAAATGTACAGTAAGTGTGACTGGGGAAATGTATTAGTGCCGTAACTACTAGGGTAAAAAGTACTGAAGTGGTTAGTAAATAGGTGGGAAAACTATGTGGTTAATTAAAGTTTTTGTTTTATTTATTTTATTGTAGTGCCTAATTAAAGCTTTTGTTTTATTTACTGTATTTCAGTATAGTCTGGATGTGTTGTTTTGGAGTTGAACCCATTTGATCCTACTCCTCTGAGCAACTGCGCCAACTGCGTCCTTGCAGTGGACACCTGGGTACTTTGCCAGCAGTGCTCATTGCTCACTTCAGGGATTGGGATGCCTTTCCTGTACACAGAAAACAGAGCAGATATGCTTCATGGGAAGTGGAAAAAGGGGGAATCAGATTCGGATTATCAGAACTAAGAGGCACCCTGCGCATAGCTAGAGCCAGGCGGAGGGGAGGGGGGCCTCCTTGCCTGGCGTCTCTCTCTCAAGGTCTGCTCCAGTTAATATGGAGTGAGTAGCTTTAAGGCTGACTGACCCTGCTTCTCCACTTCAGGCAGTGCTTTGTAAGGTTAGATCCCTGAGGAACAAATCCCACAGGAAGGGAGGCATTTATTGCAGATTCTTTAGTGGACCTGTTAAGTATTTCAGAGACCTGGCTGGGTGATGACTGTGAACCAGTGCTAAAGTCATCTATCCTACTGGGTTTTTCTGTGGTACATTGCCAGACGAGGGAGCGGTGGCTATCGGATTTACTTCTACTTTGGATCTGGCAGTATCCCCACAGCAGAAGCTAGATTGTTTGAATGTGTGGTAGTTAAAGGTGTGCCTGGTACAGACTGATGGAGCAACTGGAGAGTCTTATGGCCAGTCTGGTAGTTGACTCACCTAGCTTGCTGGTGCTGGGCATTTTCAATGCTTGGATCAAAGATGAAGCATCTCTTTTTGGTGAAACAGTTCCTACAGGTTATGACATTTCTGAGCTTCATACAAGCAGTTGTCACCATGACCCACCAAAAAGGCCATGCCTTGGATCTGTCTTTTTCATTTTGGGGTTGACATTAGAAATGTTAGGGCTGATCCGGTTGGTTGGTCAGATTATTGTGCTGAGCAGATTCTTTCTAGGGCTCCATCTTTGAATTCCTTGCTGTGGAGATGGTCATATACTTTTTAGTTAGAAATCTAGAGCCTAATAATCTCCTTGCAGTACTGGACACTTTAGGTGTGGTGTCAGTTTGTGCTAGGGGTGTGGAGAGTGCCATGGAAAACTATACCATGGCCTCTAAGATGGCCTTTGATTTTCCGGCAACTTACTATGTCCATCCCTTGATTTCAGCATGGGTCATCACGGTTTGATGATGGCCTTAGGCGGTTGAAGACTAAGGGACAGAGACTAGAGTGTTCTTGGCAGAAATCTAGATCAGAGGAGGATAGATTGACACTGAGAACTCACGATGGTGAGTACCAGTGGGAAATCACCCTGAAAAAGATGGCATTTCTGTCACATGTGATTGCTGAAGGGAATAACCGACCGGCTCAACTTACCAACACTGTCGACAGTTTACTAAATCCATCCTGTCTTCAGTCAGGAAGAAAGTTTCCCACAGAGAAATGCAATGAGTTTAATTGGTTCTTCAAACAACATGAAGTGTTGCTGTATTCTGACTATTGCAGTTAGGTCCTGCCTTTCAACTGCCCCGGAGAACAAAGAGTTAACTTTCCATGGCCAGCATGGAACGTTCAGCGCAAGCTCGGTTGAAGCCTCTGTCTGCTCTTGTTTAAACTCCAACCATCAGATTCTTTACTATGCCTCACTGAACAGTCGCTCCGGAGATTTCTCCTTTGTTCGGTTCAAAAAAGTTGGTTAAAGTTTCGTTTTTCTCGGTTTCTACCAAATTTCTGCTACTGAACCTGTCGGTTTAAGTCTCTGTCTGTGGTACCGTAAGTACTAGATCGGTTTTGCATTTAGTTTCTGTGTGGAACTTGTAAATATTGGATCGGTTCGGTTTGGACCGATCAGATAGGTTTTAAAAAACGTTTGACTTTATTAGAGTGTCGTAACTGGCCCGTATCGGTTCTAAAAAAAACGGATTTAATTAAGTTTTTTTCCAAGACCCGTAACACGGTCAGGAACTGATAGGGGTGTCTTGCCTGGCGGATTGCCGAAAAAAGGGTAAGTTTTGGATAGGATTGGCCACGTCTGAGAAACCCAAGAAAAAAACCGGGCCCACTGGGTTTCAACACTGTAGTGTGTGTGGGGAAGCCTTTGCTAAGGCTGATCCCCACACCACCTGTGTTTATTGTCTGGGGTTTGACCACCTCGATTCAGACTGCCAAATTTGTAAAAGTTTTCCCAAAGCTACCCTGGATAAGAGAGTAGGTAGACTGAGGAAAAGGGAGGCCGAGAAGTCCGCTAACCCGGTTGGCCAGCCCGGTTCGGTTCCGACCGAACCAGAAGGAGTGCCCTCTGACCAGGGCAAAACTTCTTCAGGCAAAAGGAGAGCTGATTCTGAGGAGTCGGTTCCGGTTAAAAGAAAGAGAAGGGAAAAATCGTCCGGTTCGAATCCACAAGTTCTTTCTCCGACCGCTGAAGAAATAGCCAAAGCAATAAGGATAGTTCAATCACTAACTTCGGTTCCGGCCGAACCGGCACCATCTGTCAGGGGCTCGGTTCGGTCAGTTCCCACGGTTCCGGATTATACTTTAGAAGAATTTTATGAACCGGAGGAGGAGGAGGGAGAGTATGAGGATAATGATGATGATGGTGATTATGAAAGTCTGGATGTGCCTATTGACGCGGACATCTCCCCAAACAGACCTTCAGGTGTTTTTCATCCTAGGCTTTCTGAGTCCCCTTCCTACTTTATGTTTTACAAGAAAGTGACTGAAACCCTCCAGCTTCCAATGGAAGAAGCAGTGGAGGATCAGGAGGAGCCTGATTTTGTTGAGATGATGAATATCCCAGAGTCCAGGAGATTGTCTGTTCCCCTCCATAAATCTTTTGGGAAACAGACATTTAAAATGCTAAAGACTCCTAATTCCATACCTCCTGTGGACAGAAGAATGGACAAGAGGTATACCCTTTCAGGCTCGGACACGGAGTTCCTTTCCCAGCAATGCAGCCTTGTTGGGGTAGTGCAGGCTTCTGCCTGTGATAAGGCAAATATTCCCTTGGCTTCACACACCCCAGATAAGGACTCCAGGAGGATTGATGCCATGGCAAAGAAGCAGTACATGGCAGCATCTTTGGGACTCAGGCAGGCTAACTATATGGCCTACACAGCTAGATGCCAGAAGTCCAGGTGGGACACTGTGCGGGCTCTGGCTAAACAGGCCCCTGGCCAGCTTGCCATGGAGCTGGAGCAGGTGGCTGCGGATGGGATTGAGGCATCCAAGATGCAATTTCATGCTGCTATGGACTCCAGTGATGTTTCATCTAGAGTCATGGCTACATCTGTGGCCCTTCGGAGGATGGCTTGGCTCAGATGTACTAGCCTATCACAGGATACCCAGGCTAAGGCCATGGATTTCCCTATCATTGGTAATTCTCTGTTTGGGGAGCAGAGAGAGAACTACATGAAGAAGATGGATGAGTACAGGACCACCTACAGGAGTGCTCAGGCCAAAGAAAGGCAAGCCACTCCTCAGAGACAGCATTCCAGGGGCAGGGGCAGGCCCTTGCAAAGGCCTTTTTACCAAGCCAGGCCTCCTCTTCTGCTTATGCTCAGAGGGAGTTCTTCAGAGGGAGAGGCAGATGGGGAATGAGCAGGCCTGCTTCCACCCCTCAGCCTAAAGCCCTTGCCAAGCAGACACCCTGATGGGTCTGCCCGGGCCAATTCTCCAATACCTGTAGGGGGCAGGCTGGCTTACTTTGTCCAGGACTGGAAGTCTTTGACATCAGATAAGTGGGTCCTGGAAGTAGTAAGCCAGGGACTGGTTCTCAGCTTCAAAAAAAAATTCCCAAGATGAGAACCAGATCATTTCCACCTGCAAATCCATCAGAGACCCTCGCCCTAGAGGCAGAGGTTTCTTCCTTCCTGACTCTCAGAGCCATAGAAAGGGTTCCTACCCTACACAGGGGCAAAGGATTGTACTCCAGGTACTTCCTAACCCCCAAAAAGACAGGAGAATGGCGGCCCATCCTGGATCTAAGACATCTGAACAAGCACCTTTTAAAACCAACATTCAAAATGGTGACTCTGGTAATAATTCTGCCCTCTCTAAGGCCAGGGGACTGGCTAGCCTCCCCTGGACCTCAGAGATGCCTATTTTCACATTCCCATCAGGTGCTCCCACAGAAAGTACCTCAGGTTCGAGTTGCCCTCAGGCCACTATCAATTCAGAGCAATGCCCTTTGGCCTAACATCAGCCCCAAAGGTGTTCACAAAGTGCCTGGCAGTAGTTGTTGCTTTCCTAAGGAGTAAAAAGATCTCCATCTTTCCATACTTGGACGACTGGCTCATAGTGGGTCAGTCTCCAGACCAAGTCAAGTCACATCTGCAAATAACTCAGCAAGTGCTCACTTCCTTAGGGTTCCTCCTCAACCTTCCAAAGTCAGTTCTCGAGCCAGTACAGCTCCTCACCTTTATAGGGGCAGAGCTGGATACAATAAGAGCAAAAGCCTTCCTTCCCCTGGACAGGGCAAGGACCCTTATAGAACTAGCCTCTTCATTCACCCTTCAGGTGTCTCGACCAGCAAGGCATTTCTTGCAGCTCCTGGGCCATATGGCAGCCTCTACAGCAGTGGTCCAGGGGGCAAGATTCCAGATGACGGACATTCAGTTCCACTTAAGAGCTTTCTGGTCCCAAAGAAAGTATTCTCTTACCAAACTAGTCCCAGTGACTCAAACCCTGATCCAGGCTTTGCAATGGTGGCAGGATCATGACAATTTGAGACGGAGTTCCTTTTGTCACTCAGTCTCATTCAGTGACACTCACCACAGATGCCTCCCTGCTGGGCTGGGGAGCCCACTTGGAGGATCTTACCACCCAAGGACTGTGGTCACCTCAAGAATCTCTGCTTCACATCAATCTCTTGGAACTCTGAGCAGTGTTTCTGGCACTGCAAGCCTTTTCCAAATCTGTACAGAACAAGGTGGTCCAGATCAGAACAGACAATACCACCCAATGTGGTACATCAACAAACAAAGAGGTACTTGCTCTACGGCCTTGTGCACAGAAGCAATGAAGTTGTGGTTTCTGGCCTATTCTCTGCAAACCTCTCTGATAGCAGTTCACCTCCCAGGGAAGGACAATGTCCTAGCAGATGCTCTCAGCAGGATATCCCAGGGCCATCACAAATGGACCCTAGATCCCCTAGTTTTGGAAGTGATTTTCTCGAGATGGGGCCCTCCACAGATAGATCTTTTTGCAGCCCCAGACAATCACCAACTTCCTCTCTTTTGTTGCAGACCCCCAGTCTTGGGCTCAGTCCCCCTGGATGCTCTGATCCTGAATTGGGAAGGGAAGTTCCTGTATGCTTTTCCCCCCTTCCCTCTCCTGTTCAGAGTGCTAGTCAAGATCAGGTCTCAACCATGCATAGTGATTCTGATTGCTCCAGACTGGGCCAGACAGCCCTGGTACCCACTGTTGCTGTCCTTAACAGTCCACCTTCCCCTGTCTCTTCCCAGGAATTACAACCTGCTGACATCCTCTCAGGGGAGGATTTGGTATCCGAACCTCAGATCTCTCAATCTCAAGGCATGGCTCTTGAAGAGTTAGAGTTTGCTGATTTACACCTTTCTCAAGGGGTTCTGGATATCCTTAAGGCTTCTAGAAAGCTTTCCACCAGAAAAACTTACAACTCCAAATGGAAAAGATTCACTATTTGGTGCTCTAGTAAGCATATTTCTCCAGAATCTGCTGGGTTGCCTACAGTCCTGGACTATATGGTTCATCTTAATGGCTTGGGACTTAGGCCAGCTACACTTAAAGTGCATCTGGCAGCTGTTTCTCCCTTCTTGTCAGTAGGCAAGCCCTCTCCTCTGTCAGCCCATCCTGTGTTCTGTAAGTTCTTCAAGGGACTGCTGCACACCAGTCCCCCCTTTAGGGACCCTGCTCCTGCTTGGGACCTTAATGTTTGCATTGCTCAGCTTATGCAACCACCCTTTGTGCCTTTGTCCTCTGCCGAGCTTAAGTACTTGACTTGGAAAACTGTGTTTTTGGTAGCCATTACCTCTGCCAGGCATATCAGTGATTTGCAAGCCCTGTCAGTGGAGCCTGATTTCATCTCTTTCCATAGAGATAAAGTGGTCCTAAGAACTAACAGGAAATTTTTGCCTAAGCTGGTTTCAGATTTCCACCTTAATCAGTCTATGTCTCTCCCTGTTTTCTTCACTGACCATTCCTCCTCTGGAGAGAGGAGGTTACACAGCTTGGATATAAAAAGGGCCCTCAGCTACTACATAGAGCGCACCAAGGGTCACAGGTTTGAGTCCCTCCAGTTGTTCCTCACATATGGAGAGGTCGGTAAGGGCAAACCTGCCACTAAAAGATCTATTGCCAGGTGGATTGACTCTTGTATACAATTTTGCTATGAAAAACTGGGTAGAACACCACCCTCAGGCCTGAGGGCTCACTCTACTAGAGGTACAGCTGCTTTCCTGGCTGCTGCCAGGGATATTCCTATCTTAGAAATTTGTCAAGCAGCCACCTGGAAAACAGTCCATACATTCACCAAGCATTACTCTCTGGATATCCAGGCTAGGAGTGATGCTCGGTTTGGCACAGCAGTACTTCAGAGCCTATTCTCAAAGTAGGTTCTGTCCTCCTCCATGGAGGTACTTGGTAGTCAGTATTGGTCAGAATACAGCAAGATTTCATGTTGTTTGAAGAAAAAATTACTCACTTTAGTAATGTTGTTTCTTCTAATGGAGTCTTGCTGTATTCTGACTTTCCCCCTGCCTCCCCTCTCAGAACCTGGCTTTTGAGATATGGGTGGGTAGGAGCAGTGTTGGCACCCTAGAGGTGCCCCCTTTTTCACTCTCCTTTATTTTGGGTGTGTGTTGTGTTTTGTTTTTTGGGTTTTCTGACTTGAGTCTTTGCTTTGAAACCATAAAACCCTTTTCTCAATAAATTTAGCTGCCAGTTGGCTAGTGTGAGTCTTACAGTTTCCACACAGAACTTCTAGTGAGTATTGCTCGTAAAGATCTGACGGTTGGAGTTTAAACAGCAGCAGACAGAGGCTTCCACCGAGCTCGCGCTGAACGTTCCATGCTGGCCATGGAAAGTTAATTCTTTGTTCTCTGGAGCAGTTGAAAGGCAGGACCTAACTGTAATAGTCAGAAAACAGTAAGATTCCATTAGAAGAAACAACATTACTAAGGTGAGTAATTTTTTCTTTCTTTACAAGGTGTCCTTTATTTGGATTGGGATCACCTCAAGCAGTTTGTCATAAATTAATAGTACCCACTCAGTGATGAACTGAGGAACTTAATCCCTATGGGTGGCATTGGAGCCAGGTTCTTTGGATGAGGTCTTCCAGGTGGTCTCAGGTTTACTTTGGAACCAGGACCTTACATGTCTTCTTTTAGGTTGCTGGGAGGTCTTGATGCCAGTCTCTGCTAAGATTATTGGGTGCTTCTTGAGGGGTGATCTCTCTCCAACTACACTGAAGAGGGCAGTGTTGAAGCCCCTCCTTAAGAAGCCATCTTTGGACCCTGGTGATCTGGTCAACTACAGGCCAATTTTAAACATTCCTTTCTTGGGGAGGGTGGTGATAGCAGTGCACCTTGAGAGACACCTGGAAAATTATGAGATCTATGAGGCTTTCCAGTCTGGTCCAAGACCACGGCACAGCACCAAGACTGCTGTTGTGAAGGTGTTCAGTGATCTCCTTCTGGCAGTAGACCATGGTCTTCCAAGTCTCAGGGTTGCACCCCAGCTACTGTACTTTGGACCAGGACCTGTCATCTTCTTTTAGTTTGCTGAGAGGTCTTAGTTCCAGTTTTTACTGAAAGTCTTGGGTGCTCCTTGAGAGAGGATATATTTTCAGCCATTCTGAAGGGTTGAGTGGTGAGGCCCCTCCTTAAGAAGCCATTTTTGGACCAAGGACATCTAGTGAATTACAGACCTGTTTCAAACATTCCCTTCTTAGGGAAGGTAACTGAAAAGGTGGTAGCAGTGCAGCTTGAGAGTCAGTTGAAAATTAGGAGATCTATGAGCCTCTCCTTGCTGGTTTCAGGCCTCGGGATAGCACTGAGATTGCTTTCATCAAGGTGTTCAGTGATCTCCTCCTGGTGAGAGACAGTGGATGATGTCCCATCTTTCTCCTCTGGATCTCTCCTCAGCATTTAAAACTGTGGACCCATGGGGTGCTGCTTTTTTTGATTTGAGGTACTATGTAGGTTTCACAGGAACAATATTGGGATAGTTTGAGCCCTAATTTTGTCTGGTAGAGTGTAGCACATGGCGTTAGGAGGTAACTTTTCAGAGGATGTTACACTGTGCTATGGAAAGCCTCAGTGTTTGGACCCCAATGTTGTTTGCCTTCTATGTGCAGCCATTGTTGGAGATGATTAGATGGTACTGTTTAGGTTTTCACTGCTATGCAGATGGTACCCTGTTGCAACTGTCTTGTGCACCTGATGTGGTAAATGCAGTCTCTGTGTTAGATGAGCGTCTTGCTGAAATTCAAGATTGAATGGCCTCAAGCTGGCTTAATCTAAACCCACTGAAAATGGAGGTGGTACTTGTGAAACAAGGCCAGGTTGGGTTGGCAGTAAAGAATGATAGTGCCCTTTTACCATCTTTAAATGAGACTACATTACAAGCTGTGGATAAGGTGAGAAATCTAGGCATCATTGTGGACTGACATTGGAACACCAGGTGTTGGCGGTGGTCCGCAGTGCCTTTTTCAACCTGCATGACATCAGCCGGATTGAAGCATATCTTGAGCCAGCTCACCTGGTGACACTAGTCCATGCTTTTATTACTTTAAGTTTGGACTACTTCAGTGCTGTACCTAGGGTTATCTGTGGGTTGGTATATCACCTGCAGCTAGTGCAGAATGCTGCAGTCCGGCTGATTGCTGAGACTTTACAGTTCAAGTATATCATGCTGGATTGTCCTAGAATCCATCTTCGCCATTAATTCTCACTTGCAGATCTGGGGCAGAGGTACTAGTGCTCTGCAGAGGCAATGCTGTGGCCAGGGGACAGCAATGGCTACTGGGCATGGCACTTGCACACCCCTAGATGGTGCTGCATGCTGCTGATAACCATTGCCAGCTCCTTCACTAACCTCAGTTCTGTTCTTCCTGCTGTCAGGAGCACACCGTGGGAGTGCTCCTTACTTTGCCTTGTCACTGCTGAAGTTTTTTAACAGCATCATCCTGTTTTTATTTCAGTTCATGGTGCCATCTAACTTTTATTTGTTTTGCCTTGATGCCAAAATCTGAAGAAAAGGAGCCGTGTTGAAAAAGAAAGTCTGATAGCCATCCATCATGCGTTGTTGCCCTTGTGGGAAACAAATGGCTGTGACAGACCAGCATCGAAGCTGTGAGGGCTGCCTTGGACCAGAGCATAATATGGAAGCTTGCAATGCCTGATTCTCTATGGATTGTCGTACTCTAGAGAGCCATGTGTTCAAGTGGGGTCGTCTGATCACCACTTTCGGAGGCAGACTTACATGTGCATCCATAGCTAAGTCTCAAGGCTTTCCCCTGGGCCTCTGCTTGGGACCTCCGGTTCTATAGAAGTACAGATTTCTCCTTGACCTCACCTGCTGAGGTGTCATGGACTGTGGTGGATGGGTGTGGTGGACAGTTGACTCCTTCTGGGTGGTTGACTGTGAATTTTCCACAGTCTCCCTGCCTTGGGCAATGGATGTCCCCAGTAGTGAGACCACAGCTATACGCTCGATCTACACTGTTGGACACCTTAATGTCATTCTCTGATGTCACCCATGTGCTGCTGTTACCATTTGCTAACACGCAGCTGGTGGCTGTAGGGATGCATCAGGCCTCCCACTGACACTGTTCGCGATGTCAGATGAGGGATTGGCACTAAGGCTGTTGTCCTTTCTGATGCCTGTTCAGAAGTTGTCACAATCCATGGTGTTGCTATTGACACAGATGAGAATGACTGCTCCAAGCATGGTGATGGAGGCAGTGACAACAATGGTGCTGATCCTGAGCCTGGCTCCAAGCGAAGTGCCGAAAACTATGTTATCTCAGAGGTTGTTCCCAACTTTGGTGTTGCCTGTGACACCGAGGAGAGTGAAAATGATAGGCAAAACTTCGAAGTCAGCACCGAGCAAGAGGTTGAGGATGGTGTTGACCACAGTGACGGGAAGAGGCCAGTCACCGGGAATGTGGCCAACTCTGAGCATTGTGTCTGTGGGGGTGCCGACTTGGCATTGGATGATGCCCTGGAGGCTGCCTTCTCCCTGAAGCTGATGGACAACATTGTCACCGGTGAGGACTGGGTTCGCCCTGTGGAACCTGTATGTCTCCAGTCTCCTAATTTGGGAATTTTCCTCCGTGGGCATCAGTCAGGTCACTCCTCAGATGTAGGAGGCCACCCTTCGGATGACTCTTCTAGGCCCTCCCCTCAGGCAAGGTCTCTTATGCAGTTCCACAGCCCAGGCCAAGGCCTCCAAGGCCAGCAGTCTCAACCCTTCCTAGAAGGGCTTCACTTACTCCTGGAAAGGATGCCCTCATTCATAAGCCCTGAGGGGATGTTAATGTGGGTGCAGTGCTTGGCATTGGTCAGTGCCATTGAGGATTGGCACAGGGAGTCTTGACAGGGCCCAGTACAGGCCATTCTCCCTGGCACCAACAATTCCCAGAGACAGTGCCCTCATCTCCATCAGTATCCTCTTCCAAGGATAAAGAATCATACATTCACCTTCCTTCTGCTGCCAAGTACTCCTTGTATCAGTGATTCTTGGTGGAGATGTTCCAGGCACTCGATCTATTGGCCTATGCAAGCCATGACCCAGCAGCCTTTCAGTTGGGACTCCTCAAGGTTCCCAGTGTCAACACTGTGGTCATCCTTCCTTGGCCTAGAGCTGTTAAAGAGGCATATAGGGCACATCCAGCTCTGACTGCAATAGCGTGGTCCCGACCACCTGTGACTCAATCATCTGCCCGTCTACATGGCCCCTCTGTGAATCGCTCCAGTCCCACGCTGGTGAGGGGCCATGCATCGGGGGGGGGGGCAGATAGCAGCTCAAGGACTCATGAACCACGGAAAAGGTTGCTGTGGCGCACACAGTCCACAAGTCCACACCACAGTAGAAGCCACTGTAAGCCACTCGCTGTGCTCTGTGTTCCCAGCTTGTTAGGGAATCCGGGAGCGTGTTAGCGAGTGGCATACCACGATCGAGTGTTTGTCTACATGGCCACACTTGCGCTGGAGCAACCTGAGTGCTCGTGTTACTCCAGCGCAAATGCAGCTGTGCAAATACGGCTTAAATCCAGTTCCTCTTGACAGCAGCCCTGTCTGTGGAGGGGTGCTGTGCACTAGATTAGATCAAGCTATACTAGCCTTTTACTCAGGGTACATCCCTGTCGTTGCAGGAGAAGCAGGTCAGTTTCTTCTCGGATGCTCTTTTTCTGGCTACATCAGATTTTTTCCTTTCTCTTGGGTGCCATCTGTTTCTCTGTTCTGATTCCAGGTTGGCCATTAGTCCACTAGGCTCAAGGATAGCTGAAGAGATGGACACATCTCGACTGCTTTATACTGTCTATCCCTGCAACATGCACCAGAATTTCATCCCCCTCTTTCCTTGGGAGAAAGGGGGCATAATATAACTGATTTATAGTCAGTTCAGCCTCTGATATCATGGCTTAAATCTAACTCCTCTTGACAGCAGCCCTGTCTGTGGAGGGGTGCTGTGCACTGGACTAGATCAAACTATACTAGCCTTTTACTCAGGGTACATCCCGTTCGTTGCAGGAGAGGCAGACCAGTTTCTTCTTGGATGCTCTTTTTCTGGCTATGTCAGATTTTTCCTTTCTCTTGGGTGCCATCTGTTTCTCTTTTCTGATTCCAGATTGGCCATTAGCCCACTAGGCTCAAGGATAGCTGGGGAGATGGACACATCTCGACTGCTTTATACTATCTATCCCTGCAACACCACATGCACCACAGTTTCATCCCCCCTCTTTCCTTGATGGAAAAGGGGCATAATATAACTGATTTATAGTCAGTTCAGCCTCTGGTGTCCTGATGCCTATTAGGATTCACTTGTGGTTTGTTTCTGTTATTACACACATTTGTACCATCTCAGTTACAAGGGGGTCACAACTTTTTGGCATACCCTCTTGTCTTACATGCCAGAGCTACATGTTTACAGGGCTGCTGCCTTAGTATCATTACCCCTCTACTGTCTGGCTAGTGGTGTTGAGGTTTTGGCTCCATCCCCAGCTACCTCTGTATGCCACCTAATGTGTCTCTTCTCTCTCTCTCTCTCTCTCTCTCTCTCTCTGGAGGTTGGTAGTCGGGTTTAATTTTGTTATGTATTTATTTCCTATATCCTTTCTCTATACCACTGAGCTATGGAATACCATAAGCCCTGTCTTATTTTCCTCACTTTTGTTTCTCTCATGCCGAACAAAACTGAGGTTGGTGATGGAGCCGACAAAGGTTCTTGGCTAGTGTGTGGCCCCACGTGGGGGTTTGCAGTCATCGTACCCAGTAGCAGTTGCAGCCCTATGGCCCAACAATCACTGCAATTAGTTTCATTCTGACAAAGTGGATACAGTTCACTATCCACACTCTGGCAGTTCTGCTGGAGACAACTGGCTCATTGGAAGTCTTCAAGCTAAGCTCCTCCCACCATCAGAGTGGTATATTCTCTAGCTTCACTCTATAATGTCAGATCTTTCTGCCAGAAGGGACAGGTCTCCTCTTCCACAGCTCCACAGCATTGAAGGAAGTTGAGTTTCAAGCATGTTTTTTCAGGTGAATCCTCAACTGTTTCTGACCGCATTCAACATTAAAGTTGCTCCAAGGTCTTTTGGCTCTGCTTCACGATCGATGATGGAAGGCAATAAACCAGGTTTTGACTTCTGCTTTTAGTGTAAGTAGAAAATGTCCACAGATGCCCACGACATGTGCTTCTACTCCCTGGGTGGTCAACACAATGTTGAGGGATACAGTTTGTAATGGGCCATGCTGCCAGCAATCATGGAAGACCGGAAGGCTTTACTGGCTCTTCATCATCCCAAAGACTGCAAGAAAGCTTTGGCAGTGGCCAGGTCTGCTATACAGCTTGCTGTCATGGCAGAAGAGGCAGCTGTGGTGACTTCTTTATCGGTCTCTGAGCTGTTTCAACCTGAGGCCATTGTCAGAGAGTCATTCTCTGACAAGGGAAATGTATATAGTCCTCCAGACCTTTGGGAGACCCCATGTCACTGCAGCAAAAAATCATAATAACCAGCACTGTTACAGGTCATGGGACTGGGAAAGATCATGCTTTTCCAGCTCATTTGACTCCCCTGACCACTTGGCCTTGGTCAAGCTTCCTACAGTCGAGGGTACAGTCAGGGGTTCCACGGCAACCCCATCAGACTTGTCAACCTCGACTGGTCAAGCAGGAGGTCGAGATTTTTCTCAAGCCTGGTGACCAGCTGTCAGAGGAGATTGACAAGGAGTTGATCTCCCAGACTCCGGCGCTCTCAGTCCTCACCAGTGGGACATGGGCCAGTTGGCACCCCCAGCTGAGTTGTCTCGAGAGCGGCATCCACTAGTGGTCATGCCTCTGAAGCCTCTTGCGCTTAATCTACCACAGCAAGTAGTTTATCATGACCCTTGTGGATGATACCTGTCGACGTTGGCCCTCAGGTCAGCAGTCGAAGTCAAGATGCTGGTCATGTTCTCAATCCTGCTTGCTTGGGAGGTGTCCCTGTTGGTGCTTCTCAAACTCCTCAGCAAGGAACGCCATCGATGAAAGATGTGCTGCCGCTATGAGGTGCTCTTCTGGCAACACTGGACCACTGCTGGGAAGGGGCAGAGCTCTGCCCCTGTAATTTTGATCCCTTGGCCTTCACCAGTTGTTCCCACGCTGGTCCATTGAGCTCAACAAGCCCCAGCGTCTGCTTCTCCTTCCTCTTCAAGCGCAGCCACCTTCACTGCAGCCCTTGTTTGGGGCCCCGACCAAGGAGTCTCGCTTCGCCCTGGCTTGCTGGGCCAGCTTTCAGTGGAGATCACCTAGGATGTGTATGCCAGGGTGGTTCATGTGGCAAATTGTCAAGGGCCATCTTCGAGGAATCCTTTGACTGAAGGTGAGTCATTGATGGCCTTGATCAGGACTCCTACCTTCTACCAAGAATCAGTCAGAGTTGGCCACCAGCCATGGGCTGGTGTCCATTGGAGCTGTGGTCTGATTTATGTCGGACTCCAATTAAGTTCCTTCAGAGCCCATTCAAAAACAGTCTAGGTTTCTGTTCACTGGCATACTTGATAGGGACAAATCCCCAGGAGTTGCCTTTCCCTTGGCTGACTCCATCTTGGGATCAGTCCTGGTGCTCTGGCAGCATCTGGCATCCTGCACTGCATCTTCCATGCATATGGTCTGCAAGTATGTAGTCCCAGTAAGCTCCTTTTCAGGATTTTGTGACCACCCTCTACAGAGGGTTTGGTTTCGGATTCTGCCTTCCATAAATCAAGGGCGAAGAGGACATGGAGAAACCTCCAGACAGAGTCCAAGAAAACTGACCACGTGGCTATAAAGGTATATTCTGCTGTGTCACTGGGTCTCTGTGAGGCCAACTACACTGTCATGATTACAGATTTTGGCCATTCCCTTTGTGGGGTGTTAGAGGAATGCCTTCCCCATCTTCCAGTTGACAAGCAGATTCCTGTTAAGATAATCAGAGACCAGGGTCAGTCACTTGTTAACACCAGCTTCAGATGGCTTTCGGCATGGATGACTCCTGTGCCTGTGCCATAACAACAGCTGTGGCCATGCATCATTGGACCTGACCAAGGCTTTCCACCTTCACAGCGAACACTCACATATGTTGACCTATGTCCTCTTCATGGGCACCAACCTCTTAAGCCCTGGCATGGAAGGACAGCTCATGTGGATTGTTATGTCCAGCACCACCCTATATTCAGTGGCTTTGTCCCAGAAGGACCAAAATTTCCAAAAGCTTAAAAAGAAGGCCTTTCATTTTCAGTCCTTTCAGCCACAGTGGCCTCACCAGCAGCCCCAGCAAAAGTCATTCCAGCAACGGTATCCGAAACCCAAGTTCTGCAGCCAGAGGCAAAAAAGAGGGTGGGTGTATAGAGGTAGTGGTGCTTCTCTGTGACCCATGCGGTTGGAGCCCCCTCCAAGGCTGCTTAGTGTTGGGTTGTGGGGTGTAATCCCCCACCTGTCCAGTTATTGTCCCAGCTCCCGATCAGTGGTCATGTGCACCACTTCTTGCCACAGTGGTCCGCCATTACCTCAAACAGGTGGGTTCTGAAAGTGGTGGGCAGAGGGTTGCCTCTGGATTTTGAGGCTCTCCGGCTGTACCAACTCTGACCTCCTCAGGAGTCCAGGATGTTGCAGCACCTGTTGTCCATGCTTCAAGCCAACAACTCTTAGCTCCACTCAGCAGGGCACTAACCTGTATTCCAGACTCCCTGACCACTCAGGGATATGTGTGCAGGTACTTTCTGGTTCCGAAACAGATGGGAGGCTAGTGCTCCATTCTCGATCTGCATGATCTGAACCAGTTCATGCAGAAGCTCAAGTTCCAGATGGTAACTCTTGACTCAGATTATACCATCTCTGGAGTAGGGTATCTGGTTCTGTTCCCTGGACCTCCAGGACATGTTCTTCCATATCCTAATCCAGGCCAGTACCTATGTTTTCATGCAGAGAGGATCCTGTACCTGTACCAGTTCCAGATCATGCCTTTCAGCCTCTCATCATGACCAGGTCTTCACCAAATGCATGGCAGAGGTGGTGGTGTCCTTTCTGTGGTGCAAGAGCATCAGGTATATCCCTATCTGGATGATTGACTGATAGTGGGCAATCCAAAGAGCCTGTGGAGAGGTTCAAAGACCTGGCCCTCCACAACTGTTAGCATTTGGGCCTTCTTGTTAGCCTGGCCAAGTCAGAGCTGGTCCCCTCACAGGTAATCAAGTTCATTGGGGCAGTACAGGACTCCCAGTGGGTCAAGGCCTGTCTCCCTGTGGACCGGGCATTAGATATTACCGTCAGGTCCCAGTCATTTTAAGTTTAGTGCTTGAGCCCTGCCTGGGACTTCTGTAGCTGCTGGAGTACATCACATCTTCCACTAGCATGATTCGTTGGGCTCTCTGGTGGATGCACCACCTGCAGTGGAAGTTGGACCCACCATGGTCCCAGCGCCTAGGTTGCCTGGACCAACTGGTCATGGTAACAAGGCCAATATGGGATGCCATACAGTGGTGGCTAGACCCACACAACCTGGAGGAGGGAATACAGTCTGACCACCCAGAACCATCTGTCACACTCATGACACATACGTCTCTGGTAGGGTGAGGGACCCATGGGTTCGGGTCACGCCAGATATCTGTCACCACATCAGGCTGCAGGAGCTCTGTGCAGTGTGTCTGGCTCTGATGGAATTCACACTGTTGCTTAGAGGTCAAGTGGTTCATGTTCAGATGGACAACACGACCACCATGTTCTGCCAAAACAGACAGGGCCGAACATACTCTCTTCCACTGTGTCAGGAAGCTCTTTGCATCTGGACTGTTGTGCACAGCCTGGATGCTGATCTCTTTGCAATCCACGTCACTTGAGAAAACAGCTGACAGAAGCTCTCATCTGAGTCGGAGGGACATTGCATAAGTGGTCCCTGAATCAGGAGGTAGTAGATCACCTGTTCTCCCAGTGGGCCATCCATCTGTTGGATCTGTTTGCCTTTGCCAGATAACACCAACCTGAAGTTGTTTAGTGCCTGTTCCCCCTTAGTCTGGGACACTGGTGGTGGATGCCTGTGCGAGGCCCTGGACCCCAAGCCTCCTGTACCGTACACTTTCCTTCCCTTCCCCTTGGTCCACAATGTTGTGGTCAAGGCCTGGATGGACAAGGCATGGATGATCCTGATAGCCCCAAATTGGCCAAGGCAGCTCTGGTATCCAGATCTCCTCAGCCTCAACAGTGGGCCTCTGTGGAGGTTTCCTCTCCACCTAGAACTGGTGACCAGACAGCTGTCCAAGGTCCTGCATTCGGACATTTAATCCCTGCACCTCTCAGCTTGATTCCTGAGCTGCCAGAGTTCCAGGCTTTGGGCCTTTTGAAAGACGTCCTTCATGTTGTAGAGGCGTCCTGTAAGTAGTCAATTCATAAATGCTATCCATTTAAGTGGAAGAGGTTCTTGATCTGGTGTCAGGGTAAGGAGCTTGATTCCCTAACCTGCCCCATGACAAGACTCCTCGACTACCTATGGTCCCTCTCTCTCAGCTGTGACTGTGAGCAGTGACCCTTAAGGTGCACCTGGCAGCCATCTCTGCATACCAGGTTCGGGCTGGTATACTGATGGTGGCCCAGGAGAAGGTGGTTGGTTACCTTTCCAAAGGCCTGGATCACTTGTCCCCTCTGGTGCTTGATCCTCTGCCTCCATAGTACCTACTGCTGGTGTTAGCAGTGCTCATGGGCAAGCCATTTGAGCCAGTGCACAAGTGTGAGAGGTCACATCTCTCATAAAAGACTGCCTTCTTGGTGGCCATCATGTCGGCCAGAAGGATTAGTGAGCTCCAGGCACTCTATGTGAAGTCTCCTTACCTGGTTTTCCACAAGGACAAGATTGTCCTTCACCCCTACCCAAAGTTCCACCCAAACATTGCACTGGAGTTTCACCTTATCCAGCTGATTAACTCATCAGTTTACTTTACCAGCCCGACCTTAGAGGCCGATCGTAGCCTCCGCACATTGGACCTGTGGATGGAGCTCTTTACTATAAGGCATGTATGACTATAGTTCAGGGTGTGAGGCTCATCAGCTGTTTGTGACATACGCTGAAGCCACGCCAGGCAGATTGGTAGCAAAACAGACAGTTGCCCCATGGTTTACATCCGGGCACCAACCTCTGCTATGGATTCGATGGTAGGGAGTCCCACAAGGGGCTTAGGGCTCATTGCACCAGACGTATCGCTGCCTCAGTGGTTGCATCTAGTGATATCCCCATTTCAGAAATATGCAGGGCTGCAACCGGAGTAAAGTGCGTACCTTCATCTTCAGTTACAGCATTGACGTAGTGAGTTGTCTTGATGCTGCTTTTAAATCCTCAGTTCCTCAGTCTCTATTTGCCAAATAGGGATGCATATCTTTTCCCCCTGCTTCCAGAGGACTGCAAGGAGTCTGCCAGAGTGTGTATAGTGAACTGAATCCAAGTTGTTAAGAAATAGAGGTTACTGATCTGTAACCTTAGTTGTACCACAGTATTGGTATGCAGTTCACATCCACACAACCCATCCTACCTCCCCTGGCAAGTGGCACCCAGATCCCTGCGTCCAGCATGCAAATGATCTGACATTATTGGGTGGAGCCAAAGGATAAATCACTCAGATGGTGGGAGGAGCTAAGCTTGAAGACTTCTGATGATTTTGCAGTCTTCTGCAGAACTGCCAGAGTGTGGATGTGAACTATATACCACTAGCAGAACTATGGCTACAGGTAAATAACCTACATTTTTTGTGTTCTCAGCACTGGCTGCCAGTACAATGGCACATCAACTTGAAGTTATTCCCCTCCCTTCTTCCTGTTCTCCCCTCTCTTTCCTCCTACCCCTCTCCATAACACTGTTCCCCATTCTTTTTCCCTAATCCCTCCCCCTAGGAAATCTGGCCAGGCTGCCTTCTTATATCATTTCCCTAAGCTCTGGTCCTCACGTCCTCTGTACATCTGTTCATTCAGACTCCTCTACCTTGTTCCTTAAATCACTTCTTTGTGGCTTTACAGCTCCCTCCTGCAACTGTTCCTGTCTCCGGACCTTAGTGGCCACCAATATCCCCCTCCAACGGCTTACACAAGCACTGTTTGTGCTTAAAGTCCCCCCACCCTCCTCCCCATCTGTAGGGTTGTTCGTTGCTACTGTTCAAGTGCACTTGTATCTATCTTAGGCACCTTATTAGTACAGTATTACCTTGCACCCAATAATGGTTTTCATACCTGTTACTCCATTGTACTTTTGTACCTTATTTTGTTTTGCACTGTTTTACTTGGCACAGAATAATGTGGCTGCTCAACTGTTATTGACTCTTACATCTTATTGTATTGTCTACTTCCCCAACCCCGGATGCACCTGGAAGTGAGCCGTCACCAGTTCAGTATGTTTTTCTTGTTAAACCTTTTGGGATAAACAGATGTTTGTTAACTTACAATGCCCTACATGATATTGGCCCTGGATATATAAAAGACATCTTGTGCAAATCCATTCCCATCTGCCCCTTCATTCTTCTGATACAGATCTCCTTAGAGTTCCTCTCTCCTAGTTGAAATCTTAAGGAGATCGGGCATTTGGAGTTGATGCCCTACTGCTGTGGAACTCCCTTCTGCCAGACCTCTGGGAAGCCCCATCAGTGAACTTTATAAACTTAATCAAAAATCAATTTATTTAGTCTAGCATTCGGGCCCAACTAAAACTATCTTGATTAATTTTAATTGTAATTTATTTTTTATGATTATTTATGCTGACTGCTCTGTAAATCTTCTGTGATGTTCTGATTTGTGATTCGATATACAGTGTCCAGAGCCTTATTGAATGGTGCCTTACATTATCAGATGCTTTACTAAAGTCCCTATAATACATATATGTTTTCCCACATCTAGTTTCTTGGTGACATTATCAAAAAATGAAGTTCGGTTTTATTGGCATGATTTTCCCTTTCAGAATCCGCACTGGTTTAATGCATCCATGTATGATCGTGCCAAAGAAATATCACTACATTTTTCTGAAATATCATCAATGAACTAAATGAAGAAAAATCTGTAGATATCCTGTATCTGGGTTTCAGCAAAGTGTTGGATACTACACCACACAGAAGACCCGTTTACAAATGAAAGAACCTAAGTATAAATGGGGGTATGATGAAATGAGTTCATAACAGGTTGCAACAACAAGTGGTGCTTCACTCAATACTATAAAACAAATCTGAGTTTTCTACAAGAAAGGCATAATACAACAGTGTGTGCGTGATGTTACCATAGCAACGGCAATTCATAGTTTGTGAGGCACGAGGTACAGCTGAGGATCTTCTGCCACCTGTGAAATACAGTATTACAGCTTTACCACACAACCAAAGTGTGTTGTTCCACTGTTATAAAATCAGAAATTCCCTGCTTCCCAATTGACTATAAGTTCTGAGACAATAATTCTCCAGAAATGCACAGGTTGAAACATGTTCTGACAGTGGGATTTGGAATTTAGGCTAGTTCAAACAACATGAAGTCTTGCTGTATTCTGATAATTGCAGTGATTCCCAAGCTTTGAACTGCCCCGGAGAACTAAGGGTTAACTTACCATGCAGGGCATGGAACGCTGAGCTCGAGCTCGGTTGAAGTCTCTGTCTGGAGTGTTTTGAACCTAAACAGTCAGATTCTTTACTCCGCCTCACTGAACGGTCACTCCGGAGATTCCTCCTTCAGCTCGGTTCGAGAAGTCGGTTAAAGTTTTCAATTTTTACGTCGGTTTAAACCCGAAAAAGTATCCACATAGTCGGTTCAGTCTCTGTCTGTGGTGCCGTGAGTACTAGATAAGGAATTATTCTATATTTCTGTGGAACTTGAGAGTCCGGTTAGTCGGTTCGGCTGAACCGACCATTTGTTTGTGAATTTTGCTATATTTACTGTGTGGTTACCGGTTCTTATCGGTTCTAAAAAAAAAAAACACGTTTCCAACCGTTTTTTTTCCAATACCCGTGACACAGTTAGGAACCGATAAAAGAGTCTTGCCTGGCAGTTGCTGAAAAAAGGGTAAGTTTGGTTAGGTTGGCCATGTCTGAGAAACCCAGGAAAAAAAACGGGCCCTCTGGGTTTCAACACTGCAGTGAGGTTGGGGAGGTCTTTGCCAAGGCCGATCCCCACACCACCTGTGTTTATTGTCTGGGGTTTGACCACCTCGATTCAGACTACCAAATATGTAAAAACTTTCCCAAATCTACCCTCGAGAAGAGATTAGGTAGACTGAGGGAAAAGGAGGCAGAGAAGTCCGCTGACCCGGATGGCGAGCCCCGTTCGGTTTCGACCGAACCAGAAGGAGTGCCCTCTGACCAGGGGCGATACTTCTTCGGGCAAAAGGAGAGCCGATTCTGAGGGATCGGTTCCGACAAAAAGAAAGCGCAAAGATAAATCGAATGGTTCGGATCCAGAGGTTCATGTTCCGACCGCCGAAGAGATAGCAGGGCGATTCAAATTGTGGAATCGCTCTGTTCGGTTCCGACCGATCCGGCTCCTTCTGGCAGGGGTTCGGTTTGTTGGTTCCCCTGGTTCAAGAGTATACCCTTGAAGAATTTTATGAACCCGAGTTTGAAGAGGAAGGAGAATTTGAGGATTTTGATGTAAGTGAAGGTCTGGATGTGCCTGTGGAACCGGACGTCTCCCCAGACAGACCATCAGGTGTTTGCCCTCCTAGGCTTTCTGAGTCCCCTTCCCATTTTATGTTTTACGGGAAAGTGGCTGAAACCCTCCAGCTTCCTATGGAGGAGGCTGTGGAAGATCAAGAAGAACCTGATTATATAGAGATGATGGATATCCCAGAGTCCAGGAGACTGTCTATTCCCCTCCATAAATCTTTTGAGAAACAGACACAAAAAAATCTTAGTCTCCTAACACTATACCTCCTGTGGATGAAAGAATGGAGAAGAGGTATACACTCTCAGGCTCAGACACGGAGTTCTTATATCAGCAATGCAGCCATGTTGGGGTAGTGCAGGCTGCTGCCTGTGACAAGGCAAATATTCCCTTGGCTTCACACCCCCCTGAAAAGGACTCCAGGAAGATTGATGCCATGGCAAAGAAACAGTACATGGCGTCTTCTTTGGGACTCAGGCAGGCGAATTATTGTACATGGCCTATACAGCCAGGTACCAGAGGTCCAGGTGGGACACTGTACTGTCACTGGCTAAACAGGTCTCCCCCGGCTAGCCAAGGAACTTGAGGCAGTGGCTGCAGATGGGATTGAGGCATCTAAAGTGCCATTTCATGCTGCTGTGGACTCTAATGATGTCTCTTCAAGAGTCATGGCTACATCTGTGGCTCTTCGGAGGATGGCTTGGCTCAGATGTACTAGCCTCTCGCAGGACACCCAGGCTAAGGCTATGGATTTTCCTGTAGTGGATAATTCTCTGTTTGGGGAGCAGACAGAGAATTACATGAAGAAAATGGACGTGTGCAGGACCACTTACAGGAGAGTTCAGGCCAAGGAAAGGCAGGCAGCTCCTCAAAGGCAGCAGTCTAGGGGCAGGCCTTTCCAAAGGTCTTTTTACCAAGCACAGGCCTCTTCTTCCTTTTCACAGAGGAGGTTCTTCAGAGGGAGAGGCAGAAGAGGGAAGAGCAGGCCTGCATCCATCCCTCAGCCTAAAGCCCCAGCCAAGCAGACACCCTGATAGGTCTGCCCGGGTCGACTCTCCGATTCCAGTAGGGGGCAGGCTGGCTTACTTTGTCCAGGACTGGATGTCTATTACATCAGATAAGTGGGTCCTGGAAGTAGTAAGCCAGGGACTGGTTCTCAGCTTCAAAAAATTTCCGAAGATGACAGCCAGATCTTTTCCACCTGCAAATCTTTAGGAAACCCTTGCCTTAGAGGCAGAGGTTTCTTCTCTCCTAGCTTTAAGAGCTATTGAGAGAGTACCTACCCTACACTGGGGCAAAGCACTGTACTCCAGGTACTTCCTGACCCCCAAAAAGACAGTGGAGTGGCGACCCATCCTAGACCTCAGATATGTAACCCCTAGATGGCGCTATCCCAGGGGCTACTACCCCTGCCTGATTTGCCACTAACAGGTTGAGGGGCCTGGATCCAATGGCGGGTGCCTCACCCAGAGGTCAGGGTTTGCAATAGTTAAACTAACTTGGTCCAGCCCTCTGGGACACTGCAACCTTTCTTCCACTAGTGGCCCACACATATATCAGAATTACCTTCAAGTATACACTTACCCCAGGTCTGGTTCCGCACTGGGACCTCCTGTGAAATGAGATACAGTGCAACAATCACAGTACAGTACTTTAACATAGACAAATACCTCCAGGCAGTATAACTTTGCTGAAACAAGCAGCTCTGATTTATTTAGGGGGATATAATAAGGACAGGGGAAATCAGGTTAATTATCTTATCACTCTAATAATCTACTTATGGCTCTGTGCACAGGCCTCATCCCTATCAGTTACTGTCCCTGGGTACCCAAGCCCTAGTGGCTAGTCCAAACTGTGGCAGCTGGTAGGGCCCTTTCACACAGAAAAGGAGAATTAAACAGTCAGCAGTACAGTAATTCCATTTGGATTTAAGTGGCAATTCAACAGGGGCGACCTGAATTAGTACTCACAACCTCCAAATAAGATAGGGTCCTTCAATGTCAGCAGGGCTCACTTGAGGTACACAAACCTCTTCACACATCCATATAAAGAAAGCCTATACCAGGCAGGCTGCATCTGTATCCCGATCGCAATTACTGCACAATACCCAGGAGAACACACAGCAGATTCAGTTCCTGACAGACCGAGTGTAATTTTCAGCAATTCCTCCAGTCTTCTACAGGGTGAGCCTGGTTTCCCACCTTCAGAGATCCTTGATTCTTTTCACAGGACGGATTCAGTCCTAACAAGCTGCAGACCCGAACTCTGGGCCTTACACACGTTTTTTGACTAAAACTGCACACTGAAGAAGCACAGGGCTCCTTCCTTCTTCACTGCCAAGCTCAACTCAAACTCCAACCGACAAAACGGGCATTTCCTTTGAGTTCCTCCCAGTTCTTGACTGGATTGGCTGTCACTCACAATAGACTGCTGCTGTTGGTCCAAAAGGCACTGAAGTCTAAACTACATCTCCCAAGTCACTGCCCATACAATCCTCTTGTGGCTGGCTCAGATTGTGAGTCCAAGTTCTGATTAGTCCAAGGCACCATTTTAGAGCTAGCTTACCCCACACTGATTGGTCCAGTTCAGCAGTTCAAAACTAGAATGGGGAACTAGCAGACATCAGTTCTGACTGCAAAGAAAGCAGGTTAGACAAACTGTAATTTCATTATTACTCTAAATAATTTCTGGCAAACAGTTACATCTTTCAGATAGGTTCCCTTGCACCCTAGTGACTGCAAAATTAAGTGAATTGTGGCAGCTCGAGTGGTACTCGAGAGCACACAGTCCCCCCCACAAACTAATTATGTCTGCAAGCAGACAGCTCTTAAAGAGACAGTACCAGAGGCTCTAAAAACACTCACTGATAAATGGCTAATATGCCAAACACCATTCAGGCTTGAGCATTCAAGCAAGCTCCTGAAGTCTTTTGGGAACCCCATTTGCAGGGGGTTACACCCTTCCTGGCCTTGGGAAAGCTTGGCGTCGCGTCAAGCAAAGTACCCATAAGTTTCAACTGCAACCATATACATTTCATTAGGCTGCACATGTAATCATCAGTCAATATATCATTTTACCAAGAACACATTTCTGAAACATTGCAGTATCGTCACTCTTTACACAGTATTACATACATTGTACACAACTCAAGTTTTACCTCTTGTACGCGAAACCTGAGAGAGGGGGCCTTCCTATCAGTTACCTTGGGGCTGGATGGGGCAAGGGCACCATATGAAAGCAACACAAGTAACTTGAGTTAGCACTGATGCTCAGTTTGGGCAGTGAGCTTGAGACACATACACTCCTTTATGGACAACATTGAGAGGCAAGTCCACAGGCCCCAAGTGAATCATAACTGAGGTGCACCACAGGCTTTACAGCTCGACCAGTCTTTCTAGGGGAACTGTTATAGTCTCTGCACTCTGAGCCTCATTTTCAGCATTGTCCTCACTTGTCAGGAGTCTCCATGGGGGTAGAGAGCTAGAACTTGGGGCACTTAGCTCCAGGAGTTACAGTTTCTGAGTCCACAACATTTGGCTGCATGGAGAGCTTTCGGACACTGGCAGTGGACTGTCAGAGCACTCAAAATACTCTTCTTGTTGGTGTATCACCAGTCTGCCCCAATCTATCATTTTCCTCCTGAAAGCTCAAACAGTTCAACCATGCACAATGATTCCATTTCATCTGATCTGATGCTTTGCACTTCACTTTCTGGGAGCATTGGCTCCAGGGATGAAAGCTGGGGCTTAGACAGTCCAGAAGGCCCAGCTTTGTCTCCAGTGATTGACTAGGGATTGCCCCGAAACAATTGACTCAGTTCGTAAGAAGGATAGTATTCAAAGTCACTCTCACTTTCTTCCGATATGGACTGACAGTCATGCTCAACTGGGACTTGTGGAGGAACACTTTAACTTTGCTTCTGTAGGTGCAGACTTTCTTGATCTTTTTTCTTAGCTGCAGTCACTGGTCAGGGGCATCTTCTAGGGGCTCAGACTCAATTAAGATTTGTCCAATGGGCAGTAAATGATTTCTATGTATTGTTTTTACATCTTTGAATTATTCTCAGGCCTTACTTTGTACACTGGCAGATCATCTAGTTTGCCCACTACAAGAGTGTGAGGAGATGGTGCATCGGTCACAATCTTGTGCTTGCCATGCAGTCCCAGATTTCTTAGCAATACCCGATCTCCTCCTGGAGTTCCTGAACTTTCACCTTTTATCATGCCTTTCTTTGTTGGCCAGATTTCTTTTGGCAGCCATGGTTTGAGCCAGTTGGTATGCATGAGTTAGCTGGGCCTTTAACTTTTGCACATACTGTGAAATAGTTGTCAGCTTGAACCCCATCAGGAGAGACCCCAAAACACACATCTACTGGTGAGTCAGCTTCTCTTCCAAACATCAGGCGGTGGGGGAGAATCCAGTGGCATCACTTTGGTGCAGTTATAAGCATGTACCAGGGTGCTAATTTGTTGGCTCCATCTAGGCTTGTCCTTTGGGTGCGGGGTGCCTAGCATATCTGCAAAGTGCGGTTGAAAGCGCTCAGGCTGTGGGTCCCCTGGGGTGGTAAGGTGGTTCTGGACTTCGCACTCCCACAGAGAAAGCATCTCTTTGATCAGACGACTCTCAAAGTCTCTCCTTGATCAGAATGGATTCTTTGTGGAGGCCCATAGTGAACAAAAGTTTTCTACAAGTACTTTGGCCACAGTGGATGCTTTCTGGTCTTTCGAGTGGGAAAGCTTGGGCATATCTCGTGAAATGGTCAGTGACCACCAGCACATTACTGATATTTCTTTGATCTGACTCCAAACTCAGAAAATCAATACAGACCAGCTCCATGGGTGCACTGGTGGTGATGTTAACAGGGGGCAGCCCTCTGGGGCAAAGCTTTCCTCTGTAATAGCGACTACAAGTTCGATAATGTGTTGCTCCACATCAGCCCCATCTTAGGCCAATAGAATCTGGATCTCACCAAGTCAAGTGTTCTGTCTATACCAAGGTGCCCCATGTGGTTGTGCAAGGACCTCAGTACTGAGTCTCGAAGGCAGTGGGCAGCACTAGTTGTTGTTTGTCTACTTGTCCCCTCTGTCTACTGTTTCTCTGTATAACAGTTTATTGATCAGTTTCAACTTAGGACCTTCTTTGTATAACAGTGCAGTTCTCAAATCAGTGGAGTGAATTTGACACATCTTTTCCTGCATAGAGGGCTTCTAAAGCTGCTTTGATCATGGGATCGCGGGATTGAGCCCACAATACTGTCATTGTCCAGCTGAGGCAGTGCACCAATGTCTATTGCAGAAAAGTGGCAATAAGCAGCAGGTATGCAATTCTCAGAGGGTCCCAAGCAATCCACCATGCAGTCCCTCGTCCGTGGACATTTGTTCCTCCCTGTCAAACTTCCGTAGAGTGCCGAATGTCAGGTTCTGCCAATCGGACCCAATCATTCTGGGGAACAGGCCTCCGGGAGAGAGCATCAGCATCTATGTGGTTCAGACCTGCCGGTATTCGAGAGCATAGTCATATGTAGATAATGCAGAAAGCCACCTATGGCCAGTGGCATCCAACTTAGCTGGAGGTCTGCACATAGGTCAAAGGATTATTGTCAGTTTTACTAGTATTTTAGCCCCATACAAGTACTCATGGAATTGGTCAACAATAGCCCACTTCAAAGCTAGGAACTCTAACTTATGTACAGGATAGTTCTTTCGGATGGGGTCAGGCTTCACTGGCAAAGGCCACTGGTCTCAGGCCATTCTCGTGCTCTTGGTACAACACAGCCCCCAACCCTGTAAGCTAGCATCAGTGTGCAGGACATAAGGTTTTCTTGGATCGGCATAGGCCAGCACTGGAGCATGGGTAAGTTGATATATGATCTCATGAAAAGCAGTCTCACAATCAGGAGTCCAGCGGGCCCCAAATACTTCACTCAGATGAAAATACACTCTTTCAGTCTTGAGGACTCTGACTTTTAGTATTTTTTGTGGGTTGGGGATACCCTTGAGAGTAAGGTTAAGTAAAGAGACGGATCACTCTTGAATAGTCCTTGATGAAGCTTCGATAATAACCACAGAATCCAGGAATCTTTGCAGTTCTTTTAGATTTTTGGCTCAGGCCAGGTGGTCAAGAGCCTCAACTTTACTTGGGTCGGTCTCATTCCTCGGTGATACTATGTGTCCTACATACTTTACTGATGTTTGAAAGAATTGACACTTATCAATGGACAGTTTAAGGCAAAGTCCTCAGTCGGTCCAATACCTTAAATAATCTGCTCTCATGTTCCTCCAGTGAGCTGCCAAACACAATAACATCATCTAGGTATACCAGGCACTCTAGTAAGTTCATGTCCCCACTGCACGCTCCATCAATCGTTGAAAAGTGGCTGGGGCACCTGAAATCCTTGAGGCATCCTCATGAATTCATAGAACCAAGCGGACAGATAAGGCCCGTCTTCTCCACGGTCCTCTGGGGCCATCGGGATCTGGTAGTACCCACTGCGGAGATCCAGCACAGAACCACTTGCTCCCGTTTAGGCGTCAAAGCATCCTGAATGCGGGCTTGTGTACTGATCAGGATAGTCCGCCCGTTGAGTGCGATAATCCACACACATCCTTACTGTTCCATTCTTTTTCCTCACTACCACAATGGGGGAAGCATAAGGGCTTCTGGATTCTTGTATTACACCAGCTACACATCTCTTGCAGATGCCGTCTCACATCATCTATGTCAGCAGGTGCCAGGCGTCGAGACCTCTCACCGAAATGGTCTTTCGTCATGCAGCGGATATTGATAACAGCTCCTTGCCGCATCCTACATCCCATTCCTTTAAAGAAAACACCTGGTCTCTCTGGGCAAGCTTCTCACTGATCCTCACTTTCCATTCAGCTGGCAGCGAGTCGCGAAATCAAACAAGCCAGGCGTTACTCTGTCATTCTTCCTGAACTCTTGCTGCTGGGTAGCACTGCAGTGTCCTGCACAATGCACATTAGCCAGGATGCAACCTCTGTTTACTCGAATGTCTCTTTCAGACACATTATGAACTTGGACCATTACCCTTCTGGCATAAGCATGGGCTCTAGCGGGCAAAATACTAGGCTTGACCAGCAGTCCCTCTGGCAATTTTCCATCGCCTGGTGCATCCAACATTAATATTTTATTCTTAACATCCTTTCTGATCACGGACCTCTCCCTGTAAGGTACACTGGGCATTTGGCGCCAGGATCAGAGACTCAGGATCCTTCTTCCATACAATTCCGACCGGTTCCTCTGGTTCTGTTTTTCCAGCATCTCTCTGTGCCTCATAGGCCTTCTTAATTAAAGCGGAACTCTTAAAGCTCTACTAGTCTTTGACCCTGTTTTTCATAACACAACTGTGCCAGCCTTCCGAACATATGAGCATTTGTTCCAATCAACAAGGGACACCATCATACAGTCCAGTGGGGGCACACTAAGGCTAGGGTCTCTACTTGTTCGGCCACTCCAGCCACGGAGGTGGGAAAGACAGCCAAATTCGGATATACCCGGAATAGGGGTAGGCCTTCTCACTTAACCCCATACATGCAGTCCTTCTAATGGTTGTAAGGGTACTTCTGACAAATGCTTCTGATACCAATCCTGGAACATAATTGTCACTTGGGAGCCACTGTCTAATACAGCTCTTGTAGACACTCCATTCACCTTTACAGTGGTCTCCATGGAGGGACCCACTATTCTGGACCAGTCTGAGAGGCGGTAGTGGGGGCCTGGGCAACTGACCTGCCACAAAAGGACTGAATTAGCATTTTGGTGCCCTCACTGGGATCATGTCGTTGCACCTCTTAACCACTGATTTCTTCTCCGAAGCTCTCCTTGTAGCCTATACACTTTGTCGAGTCTTTTGGGACTGGCATTCCCTTTTCATGTGCCCATCTTTCCCACAATTATAGCAAAACATACTTTCTGGAGTTTGAGCTGGCCGAGGCGCCACTGGGAGCCAGGCGGGGTATTACTAACTGGAAACCTGGGTGCCATCTCTGTCTGCGGCGTGATAAGCATTTGGAGACATCTCGTCAGTTTCTGCACTTCCATGGTCAAGGAATTGAGTTTGGAGCTGTTATCAGCAGGAGATACATGGGTGGGTACCCACACCCCCATAGCAGATGCAGTCGGATATAGGTCAGGGCCCGTACTTGCAGGCGTGGCCTTCATAAAGGGACTGTTTTTGAATTCCCGGATCTCTCTCAACAGTTCGCCCCATTGTGGCATATCTTTTTCCTTGTCAGGAGCACTCCATTGACTGTCAACCTCTGCCCCTGAACTTCACTTGATGGGTCACCTCAGTCACTCGGGTCGAGCTACAGCTGTTGGTAGGTACCTCCAGGTCGCCTTTCTCAACTCCTAAGTTCTCTCATTAACTCATCATAGGAGGGTGGGGATTCCAGTCGATTTGCCAGGCTTAACTGAAGCAACAGCAGTTCTGAGAAGGGGAGACTTAAGGATTCTGTCCAGTCTGGTTCGGTCTAGTTCAATCGCTGGCAAACTACCCTTTCTGAGGCATTCTGCAACAATTTTTCCAGCCGAGAGACATACACAGACAACAACTCCCTTGGTACTGTTGTGCATTTCTTACTCTCCACCATAGGTCCTCATCAGAATCTGGGCTCCCATACACATTCTCCAAGGCCTCAAGATAGGACTGTGCAGTCGCTTCAGGGTTACTGGCCCGTTTAGACGGATGGTAGCCAGGGCAGGACCTCGGAGGCCTCACTAACCTCTAACTTTTCGCCTTCCGAGGCATTGCCATTCTAGCACTTGGGGGCAACATAGTTCATCCAGGTCTCCCAGTCATCTCCCCTTGGGGGTGGGAGGGTGCCAGAGAAGATCCCTCAACCTTCGTAAGAGTCGTGACTAATGGCAGGTGCAGAAATAGGAGTCTGCATTGGTTCAGCCACCATTACGGGCACTGGAGCAGGAGAGGGTGTTGGGGAGGAACACCCCAGGTGGCAAGAATAGTTTCTTCAAGTCCTCACAGTTTTCCCTCTCCCAGCAACCATTCAGCAAATTTCTCCTCAAAAGTTTCAGATAGTGGTGAGGCTGATTCCCCCGGTCTTTACTGTCCTTAGTTATCACTCTCCAAGCAGTGAGGGCTCCCTCTGGGAGTAATGGTCTGTGGCACTTTGGAGTTATCTATGGGATCCTTAACCTCTACTAGGGGCCAGGAAAGTGTGGGTGAGCAGATTAGCATGCCGACCCACCACCACAGGGTTTTGTAAACCTTCCACCTGGAAAGTACTCCCTGCACAGTGTCCGTATTGATACCCAGGGGATGTCCAGGATAAGCATAGCATTTTGAGGTCGATCTCCTCCCCAGTACACCACTCCACCAGCCGGTGCACAGCCACTTCTGTCGGGGTACCCATTTTCTTAACAGTGGTTCATAAATATGGCCACTAGAGGACACACTAATCCCAGCGGTGAGCCTCAAGATGTAACCCTAGATGGCGCTATCCCAGGGCTACTACCCCTGCCTGATTTGCCACTAACAGGTTGAGGGGCCTGGATCCAATGGCGAGTGCCTCCACCCAGAGGTCAGGGTTTGCAATAGTTAAACTAACTTGGTCACAGCCCTCTGGGACACTGCAACCCCCTTTCTTCCCACTAGTGGCCCACACAATATATCAGAATTACCTTCACAGTATACACTTACCCCAGGTCTGGTTCGGCACTGGGACCTCCTGTGAAATGAGATACAGTGCAACAATCACAGTACAGTACTTTAACATAGACAAATACCTCAGGCAGTATAACTTTGCTGAAACAAGCAGCTCTGATTTATTTAGGGGATATAACAAGGACAGGGGAAATCAGGTTAATTATCTTATCACTCTAATAATCTACCTATGGCTCTGTGCACAGGCCTATATCCTATCAGTTACTGTCCCTGGGTACCCAAGCCCTAGTGGCTAGTCCAAACCGTGGCAGCTGGTAGGGGCCCTTTCACACAGAGAAAAGGAGAATTAAACAGTCAGCAGTACAGTAATTCCATTTGGATTTAATGTGGAATTCAACAGGGAGCGACCCTGAATTAGTACTCACAACCTCCAAATAAGATAGGGTCCTTCAATGTCAGCAGGGCTCACTTGAGGTACACAAACCTCTTCACACATCCATATAAAAGAAAGCACTATACCAGGCAGGCTGCATCTGTATCCCGATCGCAATTACTGCACAATACCCAGGAGACACACAGGATTCAGTTCCAAGCAGACCGAATGTAATTTTCAGCAATTCCTCCATCTTCTACAGGGTGAGCCTGGTTTCTACTCTTCAGAGATCCTTTGATTCTTTTCACAGGACAGTTCAGTCCTAACAAGCTGCAGACCGGAACTCTGGGCCTTACACACGTTTTGACTAAAACTGCACACTGAAGAAGCACAGGCTCCTTCCCTCTTCACTGCCAAAGCTCAACTCAAACTCCAACCGACAAAACCGGGCATTTCCTTTGAGTCCTCCCAGTTCTTGACTGGATTGGCTGTCACTCACACAGACTGCTGCTGTTGGTCCAAAAGGCACTGAAGTCTAAACTACATCTCCCAGAGTCACTGCCCATACAATCCTCTTGTGGCTGGCTCAGATTATGAGTCCAAGTTCTGATTCGCCCAAGGCACCATTTAGAGCTAGCTTACCCCACACTGATTGGTCCAGTTCAGCAGTTCAAAACTAGAATGGGAACTAGCAGACACAGTTCTGACTGCAAAGAAAGCAGGTTAGACAAACTGTAATTTCATTATTACTCTAAATAATTTCTGGCAAACAGTTACATCTTTCAGATAGGTTCCTTGCACCCTAGTGACTGCAAAAATTAAGTGAATTGGCAGCAGCTCGAGTGGTACTCAGAGAAGCACACAGTCCCCCCATACAAACTAATTATGTCTGCAAGCAGACAGCTCTTAAAGAGACAGTACCAGAGGCTCTAAAAACACTCACTGATAAATGGCTTAAATGCCAAACACCATTCAGGCTTGGAGCATTCAAGCAAGCTCCTGGAAGTCTTTTGGGAACCCCCATTTGCAGGGGGGTTACAGATATATGAACAAACATCTTTTAAAACCAAAGTTCAAGATGATAACTCTGGGAATAATCCTTCTCTATCTAAGGCCAGGGGACTGGCTAGCCTCCCTGGACCTCAAAGATGCCTATTTTCACATTCCCATCAAGTGCTCCCACAGAAAGTACCTCAGGTTCGAGTTGCCCTCAGGCCACTATCAGTTTAGAGCAATGCCCTTTGGCCTAACCTCAGCTCCAAGGGTTTTCACAAAGTGCCTGGCAGTAGTAGTTGCCTTTCTAAGAAGGCAAAAGATTTCCATATTTCCTTACCTGGACGATTGGCTATTAGTGGGTCAGTCTCCAGACTAAGTCAAGTCTCACCTGCAAGTGACCCAGCAAGTGCTCACTTCCCTAGGGTTTCTTCTCAACCTTCCCAAGTCAGTTCTCGAACCAGTGCAACTCCTTACCTTTATAGGGACAGAACTGGACACACTCAGAACAAGAGCCTTTCTTCCTCTAGAAAGGGCAAGGGCTCTTATGGAACTAGCTTCTTCCTTCAGCCTTCAGGTATCTCGACCAGAAAGGCATTTCCTCCAGATCTTGGGCCACATGGCAGCTTCAACAGCAGTGGTCCAAGGGGCAAGATTCCAGATGAGGGATATTCAGTTCCACCTGAGAGCTTACTGGTCTCAGAGAAAGGACTCCCTTAAGAAACTGATTCCAGTGACTCTGAACTTGATCCAGGCCCTCCAGTGGTGGCAGGATCAGGACAATTTAAGGCAAGGTGTTCCTTTTGTTGCTCAGCCTTGTTCAGTGGTCCTTACCACGGATGCCTCTCTTCTGGGCTGGGAGCCCACCTGGATCCCTTACTGCCCAGGGCCTGTGGTCCCAAGAATCCCTTCTACACATCAATCTTCTAGAGCTCAGGCAGTGTTTCTAGCTCTAAAAGCGTTCATGAGTCAGTTCAGATCAAGGTGGTTTAAGTCAGAACAGACAACACTACCACCATGTGGTACATCAACAAGCAGGAGGCCACCGGTCCACGGCCTTGTGCACAGAAGCCATGAAGTTGTGGTCCCTGCTTATTCCTGCAAGCCTCTCTTGTAGCATTCACCTTCCAGGCAAGGACAATGTGCTAGCAGATGCACTGAGCAGGATTTCTGGGCCATCACGAATGGTCCCTGGACCCTCAGGGTTGAAAGTGATATTTTCAAGGTGGGGCACTCCAGAGATAGATCTCTTTGCAGCTCCAGACAATCACCAACTTCTCTCTTTTGTTGCAGGCCTCAGTCTTGGGCTCAGTCCCCTGGTGCCCTGATTCTGAATTGGGAAGGAAGTTTCTGTATGCCTTTCCCGCTTCCCTCTGTTCAAAGTTTTAGTCAAGATAAGGTCTCAACCTTGCTAAGGTGATTCTGATTGCTCCAGACTGGCCAGACAGCCCTTGGTACCCCCTGTTGCTGTCCCTAGCAGTCCATCTCCCCTTGTCTCTTCCCAGGAATTACAACCTGTTAACATCCTCTCAGGGGAGGATTTGGTACCCCAATCTTCAGTCCCTCAATCTCAAGGCTTGGCTCTTGAAGAGTTAGAGTTTGCAGATCTGCATCTTTCCCAAGGAGTTCTGGACATCCTCAAGGCTTCTCGAAAGCCCTCTGCCAGAAAGACTTATAACTCCAAATGGAAAAGATTTAGCATTTGGTGTTCTAAGAAGAATATTTCTCCAGACACTGCTGAATTGCCTACAGTTCTGAATTATATGGTCCATCTTAATGGCCTAGGCCTCAGACCAGCTACTCTCAAGGTACATTTGTCAGCTGTTTCTGCGTTTTTGTCTGTGGGGAAGCTTTCCTCACTATCTTCCCATCCTGTGTTCTGTAAATTTTTAAAAGGATTGTTTCACACCAATCCCCCTTTAGAGACCCTGCCCCTGCCTGGGATTTGAATGTTTGCATTGCTCAGCTTATGCAACCCCCCTTTGAGCCTATGTCTTCAGGAGAGCTTAAGTACTTGACTTGGAAAACTGTGTTCTTGGTAGCCATTACCTCTGCCAGGAGTATCAGTGAATTGCAAGCCCTGTCAGTGGAACCTGATTTTATCTCCTTTCATAGGGATAAAGTGGTCCTTAGAACCAATAGAAGGTTCTTGCCCAAAGTGGTTTCAGACTTCCATTTAAACCAGTCTGTCTCTCTCCCTGTTTTCTTCACTGATCATTCTTCCTCAGGAGAGAAGAGGCTACACAGTTTAGATGTCAAAAGAGCCCTTAGTTACTGCATAGAGCGTACCAAGGTTCACAGGTTTGACTCCCTCCAGTTGTTCCTCACTTATGGAGAAGTGGGAAAGGGCAAACCTGCGACCAAAAGATCTGTTGCCAGGTGGATTATGTCTTGTATACAATTCTGCTATGAAAATCTGGGAAAAACTCCACCCTCAGGCCTGAGGGCTCATTCCACAAGAGGTACAGCTGCTTCCCTGGCTGCGGCCAGGGATATTCCTCTCCTAGAAGTTTGTCAAGCAGCCACCTGGAAAGCAGTCCATACCTTTACCAAGCATTACTCTCTGGATATCCAGGCTAGGAGTGATGCTCGGTTAGGCACAGCAGTACTTCAGAGCCTATTCCCAAAGTAGGTTCTGTCCCTCCTCCTTGGAGGTACTGCTTGGTAGTCTTCAGTTGTCAGACTACAGCAAGACTTCATGTTGTTTGAAGAAAAAAATTACTTACCTAAGTAATTATATTTCTTCTAATGGAGTCTTGCTGTATTCTGACCTTCCTCCCTGCCTCCCCTCTCAGAACCTGTTTTTGGGAAGTGGGTGGGCAGGTGCAGCTTTGCACCCCAGGGGTGTATTTTCTGGCACCCTCCTCCTTTTTGTTTGGGTGCTTATTTATTATTGTTATTTTTTAAGTACATTGGGTTTAGTTTTTGGGTTTCCTAACTTGAGTCTTCCTTGGGAATCCAAAACTTTTCAGCCAGTTGGCTAGTAGAATTTTTCAATTTCCACATAGAATTTTTAGTTTAGTTGGGCTCGTAAGAATCCGACGGTTTAGGTTCAAAACACTCCAGACAGAGACTTCAACTGAGCTCGAGCTCAGCGTTCCATGCCCTGCATGGAAAGTTAACCCTTAGTTCTCCGGGGCAGTTCAAAAGTTAGGAATCACTGCAATTGTCAGAATACAGCAAGACTCCATTAGAAGAAATATAATTACTAAGGTGAGTAATTTTTTCTTATGTGCCACGTAACTCATCTCTTACTGCCATTACAGACATGGTTGCTACCTGCACTCACTGAAAAACCTTCAGCAAGGCCCAAAAAGAAAAACTCCCTTATATTAAAAAATAAATAAATAAATAAATAAACACTCTTTCCTTTCATAATGCCCTCCTTATATACATAAACAGTGAAGTTTGTTCACAGTTTTAATACCTGGTCTTGCTTTGGTGACCATGAGAAATCTGCCTTTTGTCCTTGCTGGCTTGTCAGGGCATCTCTGCTGCTTACACTTCTTCAGCTATGACTGAGACTATGGCTCCATAAAAGGCCTTCTGTTTGTGTGAATGGGTGAGCATTCTGCCAGAGGAATTCTGCAGCAGTTTGAATTTCTGTGTGTTCCGTAATAAACAAGCACTCCATCTATTTAATGTGTTGAAAGATAGATGATTGACAGGTGGGGAAGGACTACTTTTTACCAGTTACTACCAAAAGAAAATAGCTGTTTTTAATTAAACAATCTACAGTAAGTACCAGTGGTACTAAAGGCACCAAAGAAGGTCCGTATGAAATAATTATGTGGCCAGAAAGAAGGCTGATAGGCTTTCTCTGGCAATGAAAAGAGAAGTGGCTTAGGGGATGGGATCTGAGACATAGCATCTGTCAATTGTAGTGAGAAAGAACAAAAGTTCTATTTTGGGGATGAAATTCAGGCTTCTTATTCTCTACTGCTTGGTAGCCTCTAGCTCTACAACTGTACTAAACTTTCTAGACAGGAGATGCCTGCTGTGGCAATGGACATTTAGCAGTAAGTGTAGCCCTCCTCCACCCCCCAGCTGCAGTGGATGTTCTTAATTAACATTCTGTATATTTGTAGTGGAGTTTCCCAAGTTGCATTTAAGCCTCAAAGTCTGAGCTAGAATTTTTCACGTTATCAGTAATACAGAACTTCAACCCCTCGATGGAAGTATATCACTAACATCAGCAATGACATCTAACAATTTCTCTCAAGCTACATAAATTGTAATGCGAAATAAAAAAAAAAGTTCCATTCTGGGGCTCAAACCCAGGCCCCCTACTCTTTACTGCTTAGTAGACTGTAACTTTATTGCTGTACAAAGCTTCCCAGACCAGACGTGCATGCTGTAGCAAAGGACATCCTGCAGTGAGTGCAGAGCCCCCCCCCCCAACACTCACACACAGACACAGAGTTGCAGTGGATTAACAGTCTGTCTTTTTGAAGTAGTGTTTTCCAATTAAATATGTTCTACTCGGGATTGAACCCAGTACCCCTACCCTCTGCTGCTTGCTAGCCTGTAGCTGTACTGCTGTGCTAAGCTTCCTATACAGAAGATGCATGCTGTGGCAAAAGACATCCAGCAGTGAGTACGGACACCACCCTACTTGGCTACAGTGGATACTTGTAATTAACAGTCTGTCTTTTTTGAAGCAGTGTTTCCCAAGTTGCATTTAAACATCAAAAGCCTGAACTGGAACTGTTCAAGTTATCAACAATATAGAACTTCAAACCTTGCTGAAATTATATCACTATTGTCAGCAATGACATCTAATAATTCCTCTCATACTACATAAATTGTAGTGAGAAAGAAAAAAAATGTTCAGCCCTGGAGATCAATCTCGGACTTGTTTAGGCTTGAAACCCTGTGTCAAGATCTAGACGACCTATCAGTGACATCATGTAGTCAAATCACTCACACCGAATGTAACGATGAACTTCACTAGATGCAAAAAGTGAGTATGCGTGACAACAATAGGTGTTTACAGCTATGCTGTTGGTGCTTAAAAACAGCATTTTTTTTCAATTGTTTCTCTGTTTACCCATTTATAAGCACCTGGGCATGCATTAACCCCTGACTACCAACTCTCTGTCATGTCTTATTGTTTACAATATTAAGCTTACATAATATCCGTAAAAAGCCCAGAAATATTAATCTGATTAGCTACTTACAACCTAATATGCTTTGGTAATTTAAGAAAGATATGCTAAACTGTATGCGATATCAGTATTTGTGAATTGCTTCCAGCAGTAATCTTCTGTGAATGATGAAAACTATACAGATCTGTAAAGAACAATAATGGGATAATCTTGGTGGTGCTAAATTATATATTCCGTGGTGTTAAGCAGTGCTATGGAAAAGTTTTTTTCCAAAAAGTTAATTGAAGCTACAGTTAATAAAATATTAGCATACCTATCAAATCTTCTTTTCCGGGTACCTTCCATGCTGTTCACAGTTTTTTTATTTTCTCAGTCCTAAGCCTTACCATGTCTTCAGTATTTATAAGCCAAATGTGGTGTTCAATTTTTTTTTAGAAAAAAATTAATTTAACATATTTGGGAAATAACCAGATGTTGGTGGAACTAGAAAATTTTACCACCAAATAAATCTGTAAGATGTCTGGAATCTTTAAAAGGGGACAAAAGGTACGGGCAGATTTTTTGCCCAGTTTCAGTGCACTTCTGCTTTAAAAACTACTATTCAGTGTATTACACAGTGCCCAATTGGTTCAGTTTCCTGTGTTCTTATAAGGATCGTAGCCATAATCCAGCACTATAATGGCAATAATTTACTGAACTATTTGTCTCCAATTAATCTAAAAAGACCTCAGATCCCCATTTCAAATAATATAAATTCCCAACCCTTTAGGTTGTAAATGGCCATTTTGTATTACGTATTTCATGTAATAATCTGATCTGTAATATAGTGACAGCTAGTATAATTGTCTCAAGTGGATATTAACCTTAAGCATCCTGACATGGTTTTAATAACAATGCAGTGAAAATCTTAAGAACTCTATACACAGTAGCATTAAATTGTTGAGTATAATCCCTATAGGAATGTATTACCAGGGTAAAATATGTCAGTTTATAAAATATAGAATGTTCTCATTAGTTAGATTAGTGGTTAACTTGCTGCCTAGAAATATATGAGTAAACTAGTCAGGTCTCGTTTCACAAGAAATCCCTATAAAAATGGAGGGAGCTCTTTCCTTACATTACTGTAGTCCTTTGGAGAGAAAAATAAAATGAGGAATGCCAAGAGGCACAGCAGTGCTTGAAAATGTAACTTTAAATGTTTATATTTGCAGACATAACCTACAACAGAAAATGTGATGGTTCAGAAACTACTTCTCATATTCATTACCACAATACTCCTAGTAGAATCCTAGTGGGGATGGCCTGGGCAGGGTGGAGGAATAGTGGGCAAAGCTAAAAGGGAACATGGTAAAGGCAACAAACCTCTGTGTTAAACAGGTCAGCAAAAGCAAGAGGAAAAAGAGACTACGATGGTTCTTGAAAGAGGTGACTGAAAAGGTAAAGGCCAAAAGGATAGCATTAAGAAGGTGAAGACACAGAAGAAGGAGGAGGACAGGGAGGTATATCAGGGGAAACAGAGGGAAGCAAGTAAAGCAGTAAGGAGCACAAAGGTGCAAACTGAAGAGAGAATAGCCCAGGACGAAATGAAAGGGGATGACATTTTTTAGGCATGCAAGTGAAAAGTGGAAGATCACTGGTGGGATTGTAAGGTTAAAAAAGGAAGGGGAGAACTATGCAGCAGGGGACCAGGAAAAGGCAGACATGCTGAACAAATACCTTTGTTCAGTGTTCTTAGAGGAAGGAGAAGGGGAGGGGGCCTCAAAAAAGTAATGGAAGCTTTCGAGGGAGGGAGGTGGACACTAGTCCTTTTTTGGAGGCAAGAGTTCTGAAGGGGCTCGCTAATCAGAAGGTGGACAACACAATGGAGCAAGATGGAGTGTATCCAGGGAGCTCAGGGAAATACTAGCTGCACCTCTGGCAGTTCTGTTTAACAGCTTACTGGAAACAGGAGCGGGTCTGGAGGAGGGTGGATGTATTCCCACCACATAAAAATGGTAGCAGGAAGGAGCCTGGCAATTGTAGGCCAATCAGTCTAATATCAGTGGAGAGAAAATTAATGGAACTACTGCTGAAGGAAAGGATTGTGGAATGTCCTGAATCCAGTGGGTTACCAGACCTGATGCAGCATGATTTGCCAGTGGGGAGGTCATGTCAAATGAATCTGATAGATTTATTTGGGTAACAAAGAATTTGGATCGGGTGGAGCAGTGGACATGGCCTACCTAGATTTCAGTAAGACTTTCAACACCATTCCAAATAGGAGACTAGTAAGCACCCTAGGTAGCTTAGGAGTGGGTCCAGTGGTGGTAAACTAGATAAGAAATTGGTTAGGGGATAGGCGACAGAGGGTGGTGGTAAACAGAGTCCACTCCGAAAAAGGGAGGGTGACCAGTAAGGTGCCTCAGGGATCAGTTCTCAGACAGATCCTCTTTATTGTCTATATAAATGACATTACAGAAGACCTGGAAGGAAAGGTCTGCTTCTTTGCAGATGACACCAAAATCTGCAATAGGGTGGACACTCCAGAGGGGTGGAAAGGATGAACAGAGACCTGAGAAAACTAGAGGAGTGGTCAAGGGTATGGCAGCTGGGTTTCAATGTGAAAAAGTGCAAAATAATGCACTTAGGGCACAGAAACCTGGGGCGGAGTACAAAATGGGTGGAGTGGTATTGACGTCCACTGAGCAGGAAAGGGATGGGGGGGTGACCTAAAGGTGGCCAGGCAACGTGACAGAGCAGTCAGGAGGGCTAGTGAGATACTGGGGGTGCATAGGGAGGGGTAGCACCAGCAGAAAGAGGGAGGTGGTATTGCCTCTGTATAGATCACTGGTAAGACTCCACCTAGAGTACTATGTCCAGTTCTGGAAACCACATCTCTGAAAGGACATAGACAGAGTGGAGACAGTCCAAAGGAGGGCAACTAAAAGGGTGCAGGGTCTGAATCAAAAACCTTATGAGGAGAGACTAAAGGACCTCAATATGCACACCCTGGAACAGAAGGAGGGGGGCTATGATAGAGACTTTTAAATACCTCACAGGGTAAATAAGGTACTGGAGGGAAGTATTTTTCAGAAGAAAAGGTGCTCAAGAACAAGGGGATATGCTATGAAGCTGGAGTGGGGTAGATTCAGGAGAAATGTGAGGAAGTATTTCACAGAAAGAGTGGTACATTTCTGGAACAACCTTCCAGCAGAGGTGGTGGGGGGAGAAAACAGTGGTGGGATTCAACAATGCATGGGATAAGCACAAGGGAATCATAGTGGGAAGGAAGAAACAGCTGTAGATCAAATACAGTCTGCACTAACAGTGCAAGGGAGAAATGGGCAGACTGGATGGGCAAAGCAGTCTTAATCTGACATCAGATTTTATGTTTCTATGTTCGTATGTACTATTGAAAAAAAGAGTTACTGGTTTTGACAAGCTGTCAAGTGCACAGACATACTGTAGGTGCAAGAGCTTCCTGCGTATGATTGGCACATATTTTTCTTTTCCTTCTGGTACTTTTTTCACAGAGATAATTGTGTTAATAGTGGCATTTGTAGCCTCGTAGGAAAACTGCTAAGCATGGGAGGGAGAGAGATGTTTATGGTGGCAGATACACCTCTGCAGTGCTGACATAATAAAATAAAATTCCTGTTCCTGCTGTTAAAAATAAATATGGAGAAAAGATAGTATGTTACCAGGCTGCAAGATACTGGAAAACCTTGTCGCCATTAACCTGTACATTTCCAGCCTACAGCCTGTTTTTACAGGAGCTAATTAAATCAAACTCCTTGAATTGTTTATGTTGTAGACGATATAGGTATGAGTGGATTATCTGAGAATTCAGAGAATGTTGTGAGTATAGGATGTGATTTATTGTGTTTAATACTTGTATTGATATATTTTGTCTTGTTAATATTGTTGGTTATTTATATTCATGTATAGGCAACATGTAAGCAACAGGACTGTCTTGTAAACTGGGTCATCTGACCTAAAGATATGTTTTCTCCTGTATAAAAATAAAGTTTTTACTACTAATGGTACATAAAGAATGGGAGTCTGAGAATAAGGGAACATGCAGAGCAAAGCTCAGTTTGAACAGTCAATTTAAGAAACAGGACTGCTTATAACAATCTTATCAGTGCAAAATATTTCTTTAAAAAAAATCATGCTGGAACCAAGCTCTGTAAATAGCCAAACAAGAGATATTAGTTTCCTATAATATCTTGTGTGAGTAGACTCACTTCCCCAGTTCCTTATTCCCGACAGTGATACCTGCTCTCTGAAGACATGACCACTGAAGATAGGCTGGTACATCCAGAGTAGAGAACTTCTGAAACAGTATCGGACAACTTTGATGCAGGCGAGCTGTATCCCTAAGGCTGTGCACATAATATTGTGTACGAGTAACAGGCATGAGAGGAAAGTCTGTTAAATCCATTTCCCTTTTAAAGCCCCCTGATGGCAGCATAACATTTTTTGTTATGCAAAAGACTTGAGTGAGCATGCCCATCAGATATTGGTGCACAGTGTCTGGGATCTGTCACTGCGTGAGGGAACAAAACAGAGGAATCAAACCAGTCATGAGACACTATTTGCAAGGTGGCAACATGGTATAATAATGAGAAGCTGATAGGTTTTTGTTCGTTTTTTTGTATGAATTTTACAATATTGATTTGATACTATGTAAATGTCCAGTGTTACATTTCTAAGAAAACTCCAAGAAAACTAAAGTTACAACATACGACATCATATATACAAATAATTAACAATATCTTATAAGGCCAATTAAATAAAACAGAGGGCTCCAATTTATAGTTAGAATTCAACATAATAGATTCATTGGGTCTACAGACATACGTAAGCTCCATACCATAGATCCAAATAAAATGTAATACTTGTCTACTGAAATATGCCAAATCAGAAGTTAACCTCTAAACATTTATAATAAATCATTCTCCCTACTTAGAGTTTCTCCCACCCTGTTTGAACAGTATACAAAAGAGAAAAGTAGGAAATAGAAACACCTTTAAAGAGTCCTTCCTAAAATTCATGAAAACATATTGACTGGTTGTAAGCAAGACATTTAATTTTGTATTATATTATTACTTGTAAAATGGCAAGAAAAATCTAAAAATGTAATTGGCTGAGCGACGTCACCTAACCTTGCTTTAAATCTCTATAAACACATAGTCAGATACCAAATCCCATTTTCCGTCCCCCAAAAAACTTGTTAGAGACATTTTATAAGTGTAATAATCCCCTTCAGTGTGTGCACCTTAGGATTCTAATGTACTTCCCATGGGCTTAAGGACACTTGGCCTTTGGCCTTGTGTCTTACTACACCCCTGGGGTGTGCATTAAAATCCTATAATGCACATCCTGTCGTGAGTTACTTACTAATACTCCCTGTATCTATAGAATCAAAATACTAGATCATCCATATCATGAAACTTACAAAAATAGCCTGTTGTCTCACAAATTACATAGCATAAAATATCACAACAAAAATATTTAATGTAGAGGTCTCCATAAGAGTGACTCTGTTTTCAATGCCCATATTTTAGGGGATAAACAAATATATATTTTTTTAAAGTACAATCAAATTCCTTTCAGTTACTTAAGGTCAATCAAAGATTTAAGCCCAAGTTAGTCCTCATTTACTCATTTGTTTCATTAAGCTTTTTGCCCATCCATCATCACCTATGCCTGTCTTCGGGGCCCCTGGCTTGGGTGTCTCAGTCCTGTCAGCCACTACCCCTGCCATCACACCAAAAGGGATCCACATGATGTGGGAGTCTAGAATCTCAAGGGCCATCACATACGGCGATGGGGGGACATGGTGTTTTTCCCTGGTTTTTCTCCCTTAACTCACCGGGGCCTTAGTGACACGGTTGTGCATTTGCATAGAAACGTGCATGCGTGCTGGAACTGGTAACCCTGTTCCACCCACACTGCCCCCCATTTGCCCGATGCTGCCACCAAGCCTCCACTCGGTGGCACCCAAAGGCCGAGAAGGCAAGCCTCATGAATCCGGAAGAGTAGAGCTGTCTAGTGGCTGCTCAGTCCTCTCCGAGCCCCCCTTCTCCGTCGGCTGACCCCCAGCTGCCTGAGCTTGTTTCAGAACCCGGGTCACCAGCATGAAAGAGGTAAGGTGCTCAAGGCGCCTTGGCACTCTGCACCACTGGATCGGGCCTCATTTTACTGTACTTTATTATTTGCCGATATATACTGGTAGCATTTGAATTATGCGGTGCACGTACTGGCAACATTCAAATTGTGCAGTTTCAGTTTCCGTTTCCATTGCAGATTGAACATCTTCTGTCATGGTTGACATAGCATTGAGTTGTTGCAGATTTCGGTCCTTACTAACCTCAGAAGCAATATTTTCAGCATTTTCATCCAACGAAAGGGATTTCAGTTTAGTCAGAATAATAATTGCAGTATCAGTGGAACTGACAAAGTTCATTGAAGCAAAACTGGCAGCTGTGCCATTTCTGATATCAAAGTTGACCTCCCAATCTAAATCCAGGAGCAGTGCTTTTTTCTTTGGTCATGAAGAAAGTCATTGACCTTGTCTACTAGGGCTCAATGTGGATACCCCCAGTCTTTTAGTTTGGCCCGATAGTTCAGAAATCTGTGTTGCTGGGCCTGGGTCGCTGAGCTGACATCCTGATAATTATAATTTTTTTCAGAATTGAGTATAATGGCACCTTTAATATTGGTGAACTTCATCACCATCTCCAGTTCAGTTTGATGTGTGAAAATAATGTGGGCTGTCAGTGACTTTAATGAAGGAAATGTTTTGCAATTAGGAAATCTAAAAGTTCTTTCCAGAGTCAAAGTCATTAATAATGATTTGTTAAGGAAACTCTGGACCGAGTCCTAATTTGTAACTGTTTCTGTTTTATTCAGTGGGAGCCCTACCGCACATAGATTGTTCTGCCATGAGTTATTCTCAAGGTTTTCTGTTTTGCGATGCAAGGTGATGCCATCTCTGACTAGAATAGATATGAGAGACAGATTAGACTCTGATTTGATCTTTAACTGTGCTTTTTCTTCTGTCAGTATGGTTACCTGTTTTGGAAGCTCAGAAGAACGGTCTTGCTTGTCATTCAGATCAGTGTGTGCCAGTTTACTTTCCCACTTTTATCACAGTGTTTTTCAGAATACAAAAAAAATGCTTGAAAAGAGTGCTTGACCTCCTCAAATGACTTATTTTTCTTTTGTGAGGTTAAACCTGGTTGGGGGGGGAACACCATTGAAATTTTCACAGGACAGGTTCACCTACTGAGGCTGCCTGTCTGGCCTCCACTCCCCCGAAACTGTTCATCGATTCTGGACTTACTGTCAGACCTTTTATTTTACTTATATCGGATTTAAAATGTTCAGGGGTCACAGTCAGTGAGGTTACCATCAGTTTTCTTTTTCCTTTCGTTCTCTTTCTTGCTCCATTTTTTTGTTTGTTTGTTTTTTGTTAAGTTTTTGTGATACAGGGAGGCAGTGTAGTGCTGTGGTTAGGAGCACTGAGCTGCAAACCTGGAGAACTGGGTTTGAATCCTATAGCCACCCTTGCATGTTTTTTAAGTCACTTAACTTCCCTGTGCTCCCAGGACACACTTGCAACAAGCCTCAGCTTAGTATGTCTTTCCTAGCCAAAGACTGTAAAATAAAATAAAGTTTTTGTGATAGTGTCCCATAAGCCAGAAGTCTGCATCACATATACTGATGTACCCAAATTCGGTGTTAAGCAAAAAGAATCAAACATCTATGGCCAGAGTTCACAAGGAAAGACTGTACCTCCACATGGTTCAGACTTTTCAGACACCGGAAAGGGAATGCAGATTCAGGAACTGCTGTTTGCAGTAGAGTAGTTGGCCATGCTAATTTCTCAAGAAAGGAGCACCATAAAAGTACTATTTTCCTACAACAATCAGTAAAATGTCCATATTCTTCACTTACTACTGTGATCTCATATAAAACGTCAGCAAATGTATTTTATAAACTTTCCTGTCAAGGAACAGAGAGCTCAGATTGTGTGCAGCACAGCAGAAGTGGCCACTTTGGAGTGCTATTTACCGATAAGCTGATACTTAAAGGGTCACTCATTGCAAACCTGGTACAGGCACTGATGGAAGCTGACCAAGTGGGAGCAGTTATGGCGAAGGATGAATCATCAGGTCCAGCGATGAGTCCAGGAGAGATCACACCAGTTGGCGTTGGAGAGTTGGGAGCAGACAACAAGTGAGAATCTACATCATTAGACCTTGGAGACAGTGGAACTGGAGAGGCTGAAGTTGCAAGAGCATTTTGAGCTGGATAAAATGAGGATGGAGCTAGAGAGGAAGAGCAAGATCAGCAAGAGAGGACGCGACAAAAAATAAAAGATAGGAAAAAAAGAGATGGAGATGAAGCGACTGGAAAAGATGAAAGGTATCAGAACGGTCGAAGTTTAGAATGCCAGACCAGGTGAGTGATAGCAGATTTAAATCAGCCACAAATTTGGTATGCATTCAATTTAAAAATAGTTTACTAGTACTGCTTAAAGAAAATTATACTGTAGCTATTTTTCCAAGGTTAATTGAGAAATTGTGCAAGCAACATAAACTTGGAGTGGACACTTGGGCTATTCACCTCATACCCTTGCTGACAGATAAAGCGTCAGTAGCTTATGCGAGGTTAAATGTTTAGAACTCTTATTCATATCAAAAGTTAAGGAATACTGTTCTTAAAAGGCACAAACTAACAGTACAGAATTATAGGCAGAAGCTGTGAAATACTAGAAAACCACATTATGTTAGCATTGCTGAATTTTCTTTTGAAATGTGCATGCGTTTTGATCGTTGGGTGAAAGGATCTGGGACAGATTCTTTTGGAAAGCTCTGTGAGCTTACGCTAATGGAGCATTCTTTTAAACAATTACTGCAGAGGAGTGCAGGTATTGGCTGCATGACAATTCACCATAAACCATGAATCAGGTTGCATAGTTGGCCAGTGAGTATCTGGCAGAGACACCTCCAGCTGAAAGAATGAGAGGGGGGTGGGACTCTAGCCAGTAGACCTATTGGTACACAAACTGGTAATATCAAAGGCACTCAGTCATGCAGCCACGCCACTACTTCAAATGGTTCTGACCCAAAGGATCATAAAAGGAGCAGAAACAATTCTTACTGTGTGACAGACCAGGGCATTTGGCAAGGCAGTGCCTAAAAAATGAAAATGCTCAGCATAAGTCTGGGAGAGACCTCAACCAAGGTTCTGAACATATGACAAAGTGCTTGTTCAGATGCTCTCCACCCAATTCTGTGCCATACATGCATAACAAGTTGCTAAATGGTTCATTGACTACTGCCTTTCTGATAATGTAGCAAGCCTGTCACTGTTCAAACAATTACTGGTGTTAAAGGGTCAAATATTCACAGGTGAGACTGCTAAAATTAGGTTTGTTACAGGAGACACAGTGGTGGTACCCATAGCTAAGGTTCTTCTAACATGGGATGCTTATAAGGGATCACCAGAAATGGGGGTGCTTGCATACCTGCCTTTCGATATTCTTAGCAACAATCTTGACTCTTGCAGAAATATTGCTTCTGTTGCCTCAAGGAACTAACCTTAGAAAATAACAGGGAGACTGCATGTGCCCATGGGCATTTTGTTCTGCCCTGTGCTGAGCAGGAGTGCAAGAAAGAAGGGCAGACAGATGTGTGCAGTGCTCCATCTCAGCTGCAGAGCAAGCCTACAGGCTGGAAGGGGGAAATGGTGTGGTCAGGGCAGGACAAGCCTGCCCAACAGCTTCAGAATTCGCTTGTGTGATATGAGAAGGAGGTCTTGTCAGAGAACCATGAGGATCCTCCACAGCTATGGCAGTGTGAGATAGTAAGCTGTGAGGATGCCCCTCAACTACAGCAGTAGAAGTCTGCTGACTGTGAGAAAAAAAGAAAGTGGGAGTGGGGTACAGGAAAAAGATTTTGAAGTTTATCCACAGCTAGAAAGAGAAGCAAGGTCTTTGACTCCGTTCCACACAGGAGGTTGGTCAGTAAACTGGAATACACTGGAGTTGGCCATAAAATAACATGCCAGGTTAACAGTTGGCTAAATGGGAGGTCTCAGAGGGTATTAGTGAATGGTACTCTGTCAAGGGAGAGTATGGTGACTAGCGGAGTACCACAAGGATCTGTGCTGGGACCAGTCCTCTTCAGTATGTTCATTTGCGACATTGCAGACAAGCTGGATGGGAAGGTGTGCCTATTTGCAGATGACACAAAGATCTGCAACAGGGTGGATAGACCTGATGGGGCACAAAAAATGGAGTCCGATCTGAGGAAGCTGGAGGAATGGTCAAGAAACTGGCATTTGAAGTTCAGTACAAAAAAATGTAAGGTCATGCACCTGGGAAAACGTAACCCAAGCAGAGTATATTTAATGGGAGTGAAACAGCTAATGGCCACTAAGCATGAGACAATGTAGGGGCTATAGGAGCATTGGAAAGTGACGGCAGAAGGGGCCCGCCAGGTCCATCTTGTCTGCCTGTTTGTCCAGCAACCTCTAGGTTATCATTTCTTTTTTTTTTTTTTTATCATATCATTATTTATGCTCCTGCAGCCCAACCTGCCTACCTCCAGCCGCCGCTTTCATCCCCGATAAGCCCACAGGCTCACTCACTTACCGGCTGGTAGAGCGCGTTACCCACAGGGGCGACCCCCCCAGTCCCCTGTGCAGGGCCAGGAACCAATACCACAGTGCAGATCCACGACAGGCCCCCTTGTTGCTGAAGTGCGGCCATCAAGCTGCCTCGGTTGTCTGCCATTTTCCTCCTTGTATTTTTCCCCCCGAGAAGTGCGGACGTGCAGTGATGTCGAGGCACGACATGCTGACATCTGCCACACTTCCCCACGTGTATCCCTGCTCCAGTAGTGCTCTCAGTTTCCATCGGGGCCGCTGCAGCATGATGGATGCCCCAGTCCCTCCCCAGGGAAAGGAGAGCAGTCCTACAGGCACTGTTCTTTCACTCCCTGGCCAACCCCCAACGATCCAGGCATGTTCCTGAACCAGGGTCACCGGTGTGGAGCGAGGTGTGGCATCCGGCACTTCAACCCTCTGTGCCACCGGGCTGGCAGGGGGTTATCATTTCTGACAACTTAAGGGTGAAAAAACAGTGTGATACGGCATCACTGAAGACTAGTGGCATACTGGGATGTATAGGTAGGGGAATCACAAGCAGGAGACAAGAGGTGATCATGCCACTGTATAGATCACTGGTGAGGCCTCACCTTGAGTACTACATCCAATACTGGAGACCACACCACAGGAAAGACATAGATTGATTGGATACAGTGTAGAGAAGGGCAGCGAAGATGATGCAGGGTATGCATCAAGAGCTATATGAGGCAAGGCTGAGGGAACTCAACTTATACTCCCTGGAACAGCGTCGGGATCAAGGGGATATGATAGAGACATTCAGGTACATGAAGGGTATCAACAAGGTCCAGGCACAGGACTTTTTTCTGGTAAACACCTGTAATAGGATTAGAGGACATGATATTTGACTCAAGAGTGACAGATTCAGGGGCAATGTGAGAAAGTACTTCTTCACGGAGCGGGTGGTGGAACCATGGAACAAACTGCCCCAGGGAGTCGTAGCAAAGACAGTAAGGGAATTTAAAATAGCATGGGACAGGCATAAGGGAATCCTCAAGAATGTAACAACATAAGGGGGGACGGCATTGAAGACACGGGCAGACAAAATGGATCATGCGGTCCCCATCTGCCAACACATTCTATGTTTTCTATGTTAAGGGGCCACTGGTGTGTTTGGGACACAATCAGGGACACCCACAGTTCCTTCACAGAGGCAAGCTGGACTCGCACTCCGTGCATGGGAAGGATGGTGGCCAGTGGTTCAGGAAGCTTCTACACAGCAGCCAGTTGGGAAGGCTAACAGTGCAGCAGACAAAGAGCTAGAAGTGCCTGATTGTTCACTTGGGAACATAAGCAGCAGGCTGGTAAGGATAGAGGTCTGGGGTTATATTCTGTTTTAACTGAAATATTTGAATAGTTTTGTAAGTGAAATTAGTTCTATGTGTTAAAAATTATTACCTTGAGTTAGAACTGTTACTTGGGCTGTGATATTGTAACTTTGGAGGCTTGGGAACAGTTGTTTGGCAGGGATAATTAGAGTGAAATTTAAATGTGTTGTTTGCCTGGTGTTTGGTAGAAAGCCTCCCACCCACCTGTTTCACCCACCCTGTTTTGTAGGCTTTCTTAAATACTGAAAAGCCACTGGGGTTGGGATTGAAGGGCTGAGTATTTCTGTTTGGGACTGAAATTCGAAGCAACAGGAGCTAGTGGGCCTGTGACATCATACTGTATCTGATGTCTGCATACACACACTGTTAGTGGGACTGAACACACACTGGACTGTATGTGTTTGTGAGACTTGGGAACTTTATTGGTGGGGTTGAAATTGGGTTTGTAAATAACTGCAGTCAGTATAGAGAGAAACTGTATTCCAGGGGAAAGGGACTGAGAAAAGGGGGTGTGCCATTATAAACAGAGGGGGATAAACAGGGTGGCCATATTCCACCATGGCAGGCATCTTCAGAAGAGTTGTAGGCTGCACAGGCTGTGGGATGGCAATAATTCTCAATTGGGCCTGGAGAGACAGAGGCTGCCCACTCTGTAGACAGCTATCTTGTATCAGGAGTGAGGTATATTGGTTAAGGAGTAAGCTGGGGAGCTGGGGGTGTCCAAGGATAAGGGGTGTGGATATGGGCAGCAGAAGGGTGGGGCTGAGGGGAGGCTGGGGCAATGCTCTGAAATTACAGGACGTTATGTTACAGCAAGCAGGAGGGGGGATATTAGGGACAGAGGACCCTTAGATAGGGATGTTGATGCTAAGGGGAAAGCGTACGGGGTGAACATTCTGAATACAAAGAGAGTGGAGGGGGAAGAGTCAGGAGGGGCTGTTGTGTGGAAGCCTAAAACAGCAGACTGTGGGAAGGGAGCTCCTAAGGTGAACAGAGCAAGAGGGGAAGAAGAGGGGCAGTTTAGAGGTGCAGTCAGGGGAAACTCGGGTTACTTGATGGAGGCTGACATAGAGTGTCACAATAAATTTGAGCTACTAAGCAACCTAGAGGGGGAGGAAGGGGTTGGTGGAAATGAGGAAACTTATACAGAGGCCGGGGGAGGGAGTCGGATACCCATAGGGCATCACAGACCGGCAATGGAAAGGATAGAAATAGTCCCAGAGGGAGAAGGGGAAACATAAATGTTAAGCAAATGGGGGAGATGCACCATATTGCGGACATGAGGGAGGAGAGCATGATTGGAGAGAAACTGGGAGATAAAGAGGTGGGAGAGGAGCCCCCCTTCAGCAGGGGGGTCAGTATCAAGGATGGGGCCCTAGCTAAAGGGGACCCACAGAGAGCCTCTGGAGGCAGGGGTACTATTACAAGGGGGGAGGATGGCGGTGTGGGGGAAGGAACCATCAGGGCCAGGATAAATGGTTCGGATAAGAGAGGTTAAAGGGGACACCTATTCAGAGGGTTTGAGTTAAGTGGGCAAAATAGCGAGGAGGCAGAAAGAGGAGGTGACAAGGGGTCTCTAATAAGGCAGGAAGACTCCCATGGAATTGAGATCATGAATAAAGGGGAAGGGGCTGAGAGGGCATAGTGGAGGTAACCATAAGGATGATGGCAGTGTTAAGGTTCTGTTATTGGGAGACTCGATGATTAGGGGTATCCAGTGGAGGGACGGGGGTGGATGCCATAGCCAGGTGAAGGTAGTGAGTATCTCTGGGCTGACGGCACAGAGCAAAGTTCATGGTGTATGAAATGGTTAGGAATGTGGAGGAAACCGGATTTCTGGTGCATTTGTGAACTAATGATCTAGAGGGAAATAGCGTTTTGGAAATCAAGCAAGGTTCCAAGAACTTGCCAGAGTCTGTCGGGATAATGGATGCAACATTTCTTTTGAGATATTGCAGTACCAAAGGCCTCAGTGGAGAAAAAATGAAGCTCCTAGAGGTTAATGACTGGCTCAGGAAGTGGGGTGAAGAGTGGGTTGGGGGTGTTAGGGAACTGGAATGGAGTTTGGGAGGATAAGGGACTATATGCCAAGGACAGGCTTCATCTTGCCTCATTAGGGAAGGAAGCCCTTAAATAGGGGATGGCTGACTACATTCAAGAAAGGTGGAGTTTAAACTTGTGGGGGGGAGAAGGGATAAGGGAGGGGCTGACCAGAAGCCCTCTCCTCCAGATGAGGGGAGTAGCCTTCAAGCCCAAGGGGAGGGGAAACAGACTGGGGTGGAGGTTTCAGGAGGAGCAGAGGGAGGATGGAAGTATAAGGATTCTGGGTGGGGTTGACAAAGAGGATCAGGGATAAGGGGTGGGGGTTGGTGTTAGTAAATGCCAGGAGCTTGGGAAACAAGTTGCCAGGTTCCAGGCCATGCTGTTCAGGGGAGGGGTGGATGTGGCGGCGGTCACGGGCGTGGGCCAACAAAACCATGACTGGGACCTAAACGCATAGGGCAATACTCATGCTTAGGGAAGGATAGAAAGGAGGGAAGAGGGTGGAGGGCTATGTGTTCATTAGAGATGACATAGAAATTGCTAGGGTAGAAGAGGCAGAGGGAAACGTGGAGGCCTTATGGGTCACCTTACGATCCTCAGCAGGAGATAAGGTCAAGCTGGGTGTAGTATATAGGCCCCCCACGATGACCGATGTTCTAGAGGATGGTTTGCTGGACAACATCATTGCCCAGTGTGGACCAAAAGGGGAAGGAGTGATGTTGATGGGGGACCTTAATATGCCAGGTACAAACTGGGGAACCATGTCCTCTAAGGTGGCCAAGGAGCAGAGGCTGCTGGACGGCTTCCAGGATGTGTTCTTAACACACCATGTGATGGAGCCCACAAGGGAGGGACATGTCCTGGACGTGGTTCTGGCAGATGGGGATCTGGTAAGGGACACGGTTGTACAGGACCCCCTGACTGGGAGTGACCACAATACTGTCTGGTTTCAAATAAGCATGGGGGAAGGGGGGAGATCTAGGACACTGGCAGTGGACTTCAGGGGGGCAGACTTTGTGGGCATGTGAAATATTCTCAAGGATCACTTGAAGGGGATTACATCAATGACAAGTGTGGAAGGAGATGGGAGGTCATAAAGCGGGACTTCATGAGGCAGCCGGATCTACGCTAAGTTGAAACGAGGGAGCAAGGTCACATAAACCATGCTGGTGGTCCAGTGAGGTACAGGTAGCAGTCAGAAAAGAAGGCGGCCTACAAAACATATAAAACAACAAGAGGGATAGGGATAAGGAAATGTACCATCTTGCATCTAGAAAAGTCACCCGTATGGTGAGGGCAAAGTCAGTAAAGAGCAGTGGTTGGCACAGGGGATACGTGGAGGGGAAAAGGGGTTCTTCCGGTACATTGGGGAATGGAGAAAAACTAAGGGCCATCTCAGCAGATTGAGATCAGAAGGAGGGTGGGTGGAAGAGGCGAGGGACCAGGCAGAGGTATTCAACGAGTACTTTGCCTCTGTGTTCACTAGGGAGGGGGATGGGATATCTGCAAAGCAAGGCATGAAGGGGATAGAAGCGGCAGTAAGTGGGATCAGGGGAGCAACAGAAGTGGAGCAAGAGGAAGGGAGTGGTACCCCAGGGGTGTCGTATCTGGATAAGGATAAAAAGGCCAGTAAGGTGGAGGGGACAGATGATGCTATCTCCGCCAAAAGGGTGTGGTTAGCCCTCAAGGCCCTAAAGAAAGATAAATCTCCTGGGCCGGATGGCATTCATCCGAGAGTACTATGGGAATTGGCGGACATACTGGCTGCACCCCTGGCGGAGCTCTTCAACAGGTCACTTGAGACAGGGAGGGTACCTAGGGATTGGCGAGAGGCACATGTGGTGCCAATCCATAAAGGGGGGTCGAGGGATGTACCAGGTAACTATAGACCCATCAGTTTGACCTCAGTGGGTGGGGAAATTAATGGAGAGTAAACTAAAGGAACGGTTGGGGGTGTACTTGGAGGAGGTGGGAGGTCTGGATAGTCGGCAACATGGGTTTGTGCCAGGTAGATCATGTCAAACCAACCTTGTGGAGTTCTACAAATGGGTAACATCAGAACTGGACGGGGGAAAGCCTGTGGATGTATTATTCTTGGACTTCAGCAAGGCGTTTGACTCTGTCCCACAGTGGTCTGGTGGAGAAACTGATGGGGTTAGGAGTAGGACCTTTGATGGTCAGATGGATTGAAAACTGGCTAGCTGGACGCACTCCAGAGAGTAGTGGTCTGTGGGGAGCTCTCGAACCCTAGAGTTGGTAGTAGGGTACATGAGCTAGGTCCTGGCCCCAATCCTGTTTAATGCACATATTCGGACATCAGGAGGGTATAGGTGTGAACTGAGTCTCTCTCGCAGATGACTCCAAGATGGGAGCAGTAGTTGAGGGAGAAGAGGGGAGGTTGGCCCTGCAAGGGACCTGGACACCCTGAAAGCTGGACTCACACATGGAAATTAAATTTCAATATCACCAAGTGCAAGGTGTTACATCTTGGGCGGAAACCCTAAACACAGGTACACCCTGGGAGGAGGTGCTGAGGCCTCAATAGGGAAAAGATCCTAGGGGTCATGGTGGATGCATGTATGAATAACTCTGAGCAGTGCAGGAGAGCGGCTAGCAAGGCAAACAGGATGTTGGGATGCATTGTAAGGGGGATCACCTCTAGGAGCAAGGAAGTGATTCTGCCACTGTACAATGGACTGGTTAGACCACAATCTGAGTACTTTGTACAGTACTGGAGACCACACTTGAAGAGGGACATACAGCTCCTGGAGAGGGTACAGAGGAGGGCAACTAAGATGATACGAGGGCTAGGGGATTTAACGTATGAGGACAGACTTGAGGAGCTCTGCCTGTTTTCATTGGAGGAGAGAGAGGGAGACAGGGGACATGATTGAGGTCTTCAAGTACCTCAAGGAATAAATAGAAGTAAGCGTGGAGGGGATCTTTAGACTAAAGCAGGGAGGTATCACCAGAGGCATGGTTTGAAGTTGGAAGGTGGAAGGTGAGGGGAAAGAGGAGTTTTTCACTGAGAGGGTGGTGGCCCCTGGAATGCACTGCCTGGCTAGCTGGTTCAAGAGATCCAGAGTGAGGTCTTCAAGAGAGGTGGGACAGACACAGAAAGTGGATGTATCAGATGATGGCCTGTCCAAGGGGGGTGGGGATGGATGATAGGGGTTTCTGGAGCACAAGGGATGGGAGGGCCTCAGCACCCAACTAAGGAGCTAAAGTTCGAGCAGACTCGATAGACCGTAAGGCCTAATCTGCTGGCAAATAGTATGTTAGTATATTCTCACATCTCTTCTGAAACCTCAAGAGTGTAGAGTAGGAGGGCCCAGAGAGTCTTGGTGGGCTTGGCTGTTCGTCAAGCTACTGTACATGCTAAGCTCAGCAGACTGAGCCTTTTGAGAGTAAACTGAGGCTGTAATATCAGTGAGACATCACTACAAGCCAGATACCTGAAGGGGCAGGATGGGTTGTTGATAAGCCAATGGTATACAAAAACAGGAACAAGAAGGGGAAAATATTCCAACAGATAGTTGTGCCCCAAGAATACAGGAGACAACTGCTAAAGTTGGCTCATGACAGTCCAGCTTCTGGGAATCTAGGGATAAACTGGACCCAGAATAGGCTTTTGCAGAACTTTTGCTGGCCCACCATCTTTTCAGATGTGACCTTGTACTGCTAAACCTGTTTGACATGCCGGAGGACAGGGAAGGCAGGAGATAAGCTCTCCTTATGCCATTGCCAGTTATAGATGAGCTGTTTAAGAGTGTGACTATTGATATTGTAGGGCCCTTAAGTAACTTCAGCCAGACAGGGAAAATATTTATTCTGATGGTTATAGGTTTTGCAGCTGGACACCCTGAGGCAGTTGCCATGTCTTCTGTGGAAGCAGAAATGGTGGCAGATAAGCTTCTGGGGATTTTTTGCCGAATTGGGTTCCCTATGAAAATGTTATTATACAAGCACACAGATTTCATGTCCACACTGATAACTACCTAATGGGAGAAGTCAAAAGGGAGACCACTAAAACCTTTGCCATACCATCCATAGAGAAATGACTTGTGCGAATGTTTCAGGTTCTCAATAAACTGCATACTGTACATGTTTCAAACACCCCCGAGGTTGGGTCAAATATTTGCCCAACTTACTATTCTCCTACAGGGAGGTGCCACAAGAATATACAGGATTCCTTCTTGACCGTTGAGCTACTCTGTGCACATAGGGCAAAGGTTCTACTACATTTGATTAGAGGGAGTAGGCAGGGAAGTCCTTCACAAGTGAGAAGAGCACTGTGGAGCATGTACTGAACTTCTGAAAGAGATTAATGGAGTACATAGACTTTGCACAGGAGAATCTCTTGTGATCCCAGAATAAGCAAGCAACATGGAACAATCAAGGTGTGAGGACTCAAGCATAGGGTTACTACCTGTCCCTATTTTCACAGGACAGTCCTGATTTGGGCAGCTGTGTCCTGCAAAAAAGCATGAAAAATATTACATGTCCTGACATTATAGTAGAAAAAAATATTTTCTGACTTTTCTCTAAATGTTGCAAAAAACAGTAATAATTAAAATTCCTTAAAATGTTAAGAACCTCTAGAAACAACTAAAAAAAAATACAACGCTTAGTCTTAATTCTGATTATTTGGAGAAAACTGTTTTTGCATTGGTCGAGGGTGCATATTGTCCTCCGAAAAATCATGTTTCAGTAAGAAATGTCCCATGTTGGGCTTCTTAAAAGGTGGTAACCCTACTCAAGCATATCCGGTTTGGCAGAGTGTAATGCAACTAATTCCAGTGAGACAAAACAAACTGCAGGCTACCTGGGAGCGTCCTTTTGTTATGACTGAGAAACTGAATGATATGAATAATGTTTTCAAACTGCCAGGCCGAACCCAAAAGCACTGCACTTATGTCAGTATGCCAAAGCCAGACCATGCCCAAGAGCAGCTGGTTTTGGCTAAAGTATGTTCCTCAACAGAGGATAAGGAGGATCTTATAATTAATTTGCTTGAGGACAGCAAGGGTGAGGCTTCAGTAGGTGTAGTCAAGCTTTCCGCACAGTTGAACCTGATCAGAGAGCACACATAGCAGGGGTGCTGCAAACATTTTTTTCTTGGTACTTTATCCTCCTGTCTTCCCGCAGCGTCCCCTATCTGCTCAACTCCCCCCCACCACCACGTCACCCGGTTCCTCCGGGATTTTACCTTGCGCCATCCTAGCCACAGTATCAGCTGCCCAGCCACCGGTGCGGAGCCTGCAGAGGGTCGACTTTCATCCAGCTGCCGCAGGGCGTTTTCTCCCCATTCCTCCCCATTGCTGGGGTGCGACACGTCAGTGGTGTACATGGAGGCGTACACATGCTGCAGAATCCTGCAGCACCCATCCTTCTATTGGTGCTCCATCCCATTCTACCATCAGGCCTTCACCTGAGGGCAGTCATTTGGCAGGGCAATCAAGTCTACCTCCCTGGGAGAGGAGAGCTATCCTCCAGATGCTCAGTCCTTTCCCTCCCCGGTTGACCCCCGGTGACCCACTTGCACTGCAAACACAGGTCGCCGGCATGGCAGGAGATAAGGCATGGATGCCTCAGCCCTCCACACCACTGAGCCGGCTGGTGATGCAAATATTTGAGGCTCTTATCACTTCCAGACTGGGATATACAAAATTGGCAGAGCATACAGTATAGACAGTGTCAGAAAAATCTGTTAGACAAGGTGCTTACAGGATACCTGCTAGCGTCAGACTAGATGCACAAAGAGATAGCAGAGATGAGACAACTGGGCATGATACAGGAATTTACAAAAGCCCTTAGCATTGCCAGTAGTCGTGATCCCTAAAATGGATGGGTCTACCCAGTTCTTTGTGGACTGATTACTGCAAACAGAATTTCATCATAGTAACTGAGGCATACCTTATGCCTACAGCCAGGGAAGACTAGGAATGCCTAGTGGGCACCAGGTACCTTGTCACCATCAATCTGACTAAAGGTTACTGGCATGTGCTACTGGCAAAAGAGGCACGGGAATGGTCTGTTTTGTCAGTCCTTTTGGACTCCACAAATTCTTAGTCATGCTTTTTGGGATGATAATTGCTCTAGCAACTTTCTAAAGTTTTTAGGACAAATGTTGAATGGGGCAGAGGAATTCACAGTTACATGCATGGATGATAGTGCAGCTACAGCCAGACCTGGACAGAATATGTGGAGCATGTCAGGCAGGTACTAACCAGTCTGCAAAAGGCAGACCTGACAGTCAAGGCTGAAATATGCAGTATAGGGATGTCAGAAGTGACATACCTGGGACACTGTGTTGAGGGTGCGCATATCAAATTTGAACAAGTTGGAGGCCATTAAAGGGACAGTAAACATTGCAGGGATTGCTCAAACTGTGAAGCCCATGAAAAGTTATTTTGAACGAGGCATTTGACTTTTTTTGTAGGTATCAAAAGTCCCAAGATATGATTATTTAAATCATCTATAAATCAAAACAAGGAAGCAGCCATTTCATGCAATCCTAAAACAGAAAATGATGTCACTGAGGGGCAAGCTGTAATTAACAACATACAGCTTGCCCCTCAGTGACATCACTTCCTGTTTTTAAGACCACATGAAATGGCTGTTGCTATGATTTGATTCACATGGTATTTAGCTATTCATATCAAGACTCCTGTCCCCTACAGGTAAACCAAGTGCCTCATTTGAAAGATCTTTTCACGGGCTTTCACAATTTGAGTGACCCCTGCAATGTTTACTCTCCCCTGGGGCAGACCTACTACCAAGAGGAGGATGAGAGCTTTACTGGGGTGAGCAGGGTACTATCTCATGTTTGTGCCAAACTTTAATGATGTGGCTGCGGCCCTAACTGAATGCGTAGCCAAACAAGCACATGACAAAGTGTTCAAACAACATGAAGTCTTGCTGTATTCTGACATATTGCAGTGATGTCCAACCTTTGAACTGCCCCGGAGATGAAAGAGTTAACTTTCCTGCCAGGCATGGAATGCTGAGCTCGAGCTCAGTTGAGGCTCTGTCTGTTGCTGTTCGAACTCAAACCGTCAGATTCTTTACCCCGCCTCACTGAACAGTCGCTCCGGAGATTTCTCCTTTGCTCGGTTCAAGTTTGTTGGTTAAAGTGCCGGTTTTCTCGGTTTTCGACCGAATTTAACCCGTTAACCTGTCGGTTCAGTCTCTGTCTGTGGTATCGTGAGTACTAGATAGGTTTATTTTCTTGTTGTTCTGTGTGGAACTTGTAAACGTGGGATCGGTTCGGTTTGAATCGATCAGGTTGTTCAAAAAAAGTTTATTCTACTTTTAGAGTGTGGTAACCGGTCCTTATTGGTTCTAAAAAAAAACGGATTTCATTACGTTCTTTTCCACAACCCGTAACACGGTCAGGAACCGATAAGGGTGTCTTGCCTGTCGGATTGCAGAGAAAAGGGTAAGTTTTTGTTAGGACTGGCCATGTCTGAGAAACCCAAAAGAAAAACCAGGCCCACTGGGTTTCAACACTGTAGTGTGTGTGGGGAAGCCTTTGCTAAGGCTGATCCCCACACCACCTGTGTTTATTGTCTGGGGTTTGACCACCTCGATTCAGACTGCCAGATTTGCAAGAATTTTCCTGCAGCTACCCTGGAAAAGAGAGTTGGTAGGCTCAGGGAAAGGGAGGCCAAGAAGTCTGCTGACCCGGATGGCCAGCCTGGTTCGGTTCCAACCGAACCAGAAGGAGTGCCCTCTGACCAGGGCGAAACTTCTTCGGGCAAAAGGAGAACCGACTCCAAGGAGTCGGTTCCAGTTAAAAGAAAGAAGAGATAAATCGAAAAGCGGATCCACAAATTCTTTCTCCGACCGCTGATGAAATAGCTAAAGCGATAAGGATTGTTCAGTCGCTACCTCGAAATTCCGACTGAACCGCGCCATCAGAAGGGGCTCGTTCGGTCGGTTCCCCCGGTTCCAGACTATAATTTAGAAGATTTTTATGAACCGGAGGAGGAAGGAGAGTATGAGGATAGTGATGATGATTACGAAAGTCTGGATGTGCCTATTGACCAGGACATCTCCCCAGACAGACCTTCAGGGGTTTCTCCTCCTAGGCTTTCTGAGTCCCCTTCCCATTTTATGTTCTACAAAAAAGTGGCTGAAACTCTTCAGCTTCCTATGGAAGAAGCTGTGGGCGACCAGGAGGAGCCTGACTATGTTGAAATGATGGATATCCCAGAGTCCAGGAGGCTGTCTATTCCCCTTCATAAGTCCTTTGGGAAACAGACAATAAAAATTTTAAAGACTCCTAATTCTATACCTCCTGTGGACAAGAGAATGGACAAGAGGTATACTCTCTCAGGGTCAGATACGGAGTTCCTTACCCAGCAATGCAGTCATGTTGGGGTAGTGCAGGCTGCTGCCTGTGACAAGGCAAATATACCCTTGGCTTCACACCCCCCAGATAAGGACTCCAGGAGGATTGATGCCATGGCAAAGAAGCAGTACATGGCAGCATCCTTGGGACTCAGGCAGGCTAATTATATGGCCTATACAATGCTAGATATCAGAAATCTAGATGGAGACTTATATGGCTTTAGCTAAACAGGTCCCTGGCCAGCTTGCCAAGGAGCTGGAGCAGGTGGCTGTGGATGGTGTTGAGGCATCCAAGGTGCAGTTCCATGCTGCAGTGGACTCCAATGATGTTTCATCTAGAGTCATGGCTACATCTGTGGCCCTTCGTAGGATGGCTTGCCCCAGATGTACTAGCCTGTCTCAGGATACCCAGACTAAGGCCATGGATTTTCCTGTTGTGGGTAATTCTCTGTTTGGGGAGCAAACATAGAACTACATGAAGAAAATGGATGAATACAGGACCACCTATAGGAGTGCTCAGGCCAAGGAAAGGCATGCCACTCCCCAGAGGCAGCATTCCAGGGGCAGGGGCAGGCCTTTTCATAGGCCTTTCTACCAAGCCCAGGCCTCCTCTTCTGCTTATGCTCATAGGGGGTTCTTCAGAGGGAGAGGCAGACAAGGTACAAGCAGGCCTGCTTCCACCCCTCAGCCTAAAGCCCCTGCCAAACAGGCACCCTGATGGGTTTGCCAGGGCCGATTCTCCACCACCTGTAGAGGGCAGGCTGGCTTACTTTGTCCAGGACTGGATGTCTTTAACATCAGACAAATGGTTCCTGGAAGTAGTAAGCCAGGGACTGGTTCTCAGCTTCAAAAAATTTCCAAAGATGAGAACCAGATCCTTTCCACCTGCAAATCCTTCAGAGGCACTTGCCCTAGAGGCAGAGGTCCTTCCCTCTTGGCTCTGAGAGCCATAGAGAGGGTTCCACCCCTACACAAAGGGAAAGGATTGTACTCCAGGTACATCCTAACCCCCAAAAAGACAGGAGAATGGCGGCCCATCCTGGATCTCAGATATTTTAAACAAGCACCTTTTAAAGCCAAAGTTCAAAGTGGTGACTCTGGGAATAATTCTACCCTCTCTAAGGCCAGGGGACTGGCTAGTCTCCCTGGACCTCAAGGATGCCTATTTCCATATTCTCATCAGAAGCTCCCACCGAAAGTACCTCAGGTTCGAGCTGCCCTCAGGCCTTTACCAATTCAGAGCAATGCCCTTCGGCCTAACTTCTGCTCCAAGGGTGTTCACAAAATGCCTGGCAGTAGTAGTTGCCTTCCTAAGGAGAAAAAGGATCTCCATCTTTCCATACCTGGACGACTGGCTCATAGTAGGCCAGTCTCCAGACCAAGTCAAGTTACACCTACAGATAACTCAGCAACTGCTCACTTCTCTAGGTTTCCTTCTGAATCTTTCAAAGTCAGTTCTAGAGCCTGTACAGCTCCTCACCTTCATAGGGGCAGAGCTAGATACAGTAAGGGCAAGAGCCTTTCTTCCCCCTGGACAGGGCAAGGACCCTTATCTCACTGGCCTCTTCATTCACCTTCCAGGTGTCTCGACCAGCAAGGCATTTTTTCTGCAGCTCCTGGGGCACATGGCTGCTTCTACAGCAGTGGTGCAGGGAGCAAGATTTCAGATAAGGGACATTCAGTTCCACTTGAGAGCCTTCTGGTCTCAGAAAAAAGGACCCTCTGACCAAACTGATTCCAGTGACTCAAACCCTGATCCAGGCGTTACAGTGGTGGCAGGATCAGGACAATCTAAGACAGAGGGAGTTCCTTTTGTCACTCAGTCTCATTCTCTAATCCTTACTACAGATGCCTCCCTCTTGAGCTGGGGAGCCCACTTGGGGGACCTGACCACCCAAGGGTTGTGGTCTCCTCAGGAATCTGTGCTTCACATCAGTCTATTAGAACTCAGAGCAGTGTTTCTAGCACTTCAAACTTTTTCCAAGTCTGTTCAGAACAAAGTAGTTCAGATCAGGACAGACAATACCACCACAGTGTGGTATATCAAAAAGCAAGGGGGCACTCAGTATACGGCCTTGTGCACAGAGGCAATGAAGTTATGGTCTCTGGCCTATTCCCTGAACACCTCCCTTACAGCAGTACACCTCCCAGGCAAAGACAATGTCCTGGCAGATGCTCTCAGCAGGATATCTCAGGGCCATCATGAATGGTCCCTGGATCCCCTGGTTTTGAAGGTGATCTTCTCCAGATGGGGCACTCCACAGATAGATCTTTTTGCAGCCCCAATCACCAACTTCCTTTCTATTGCTGCAGACCCCCAGTGTTGGGCTCAGTCCCCCTGGATGCCCTAGTACTCAATTGGGAAGGGAAGTTCCTGTATGCTTTTTCCCCCTTCCCTCTCCTGCTCAAGGTGTTAGTCAAAATCAGGTTTCAACCCTGCAAGGTGATTCTGATTGTTCCAGACTGGGCCAGACAGCCCTGGTACCCTCTCTTGTTGTCCTTAGCAGTCCACCTTCCCCTGTCTCTTCCCAGGAATTACAACCTGTTAACATGTGCTCAGGGGAGGGTTTGGTATCCGAATCTCAAATCTCTCAACCTCAAGGCCTGGCTCTTGAAGAGTTAGAGTTTGCTGATTTACACCTCTCTCAAGGTGTTCTGGATATCTTGAAGGCTTCTCGTAAGCCTTCCACCAGAAACACTTACAACTCTAAGTGGAAAAGATTTTCTATATGGTGCTCTGGGAAGCATATTTCTCCAGAGTCTGCTGGCCTGCCCACAGTCCTTGACTACATGGTTCATCTTAATAGCTTGGGACTCAGACCAGCTACACTAAGAGTGCATCTGGCAGCTGTCTCTGCCTTCCTTTCAGCAGGCAAACACTCTTCCCTTTCAGCTCATCCTGTATTTTCTAAATTTTTTAAGGGATTACTTCATACCAATCCTCCCTTCAGGGCCCCTGCCCCTGCTTGGGACCTTAATGTTTGCATTGCTCAGCTTATGCAACCCCCTTTTGAGCCTTTGTCCTCAGCAGAGCTTAAGTACTTGACTTGGAAAACTGTTTTCTTGGTGGCCATCACTTCTGCCAGCTGCATAAGTGAGTCACAGGCCCTGTCAGTGGAGCCTGATTTTATCTCTTTCCATAGAGATAAGGTGGTCCTCAGGACTAATAGGAAGTTTTTGCCTAAGGTGGTTTCAGATTTCCACCTTAACCAGTCTGTGTCCCTTCCTGTTTTCTTTACTGATCATCCCTCCTCTGGGGAGAGGAGGCTGCACAGTTTGGATGTGAAAAGGGCCCTTAGCTACTACATAGAGCGCACTGAGGGTCACAGGTTTGACTCCCTCCAACTGTTCCTCACTTATGGTGAGGTTGGTAAGGGAAAACCTGCCACTAAGAGATCTATTGCCAGGTGGATTGTCTCTTGCATTCAATTTTGCTATGAAAAACTAGGTAGGATCCCACCCTCAGGCCTGAGGGCTCACTCTACCAGAGGTACAGCTGCTTCCCTGGCTGCTGCCAGGGATATTCCTATCTTACAGATTTGTCAAGCAGCAAACAGTACACACTTTTACCAAGCATTACTCTCCGGATATCCAGGCTAGGAGTGATGCTCGGTTTGGCACAGCAGTGCTTCAGAGCCTATTTCCTAAGTAGGTTCTGTCCCTCCTCCATGGAGGTACTACTTGGTAGTCTGCAATATATCAGAATACAGCAAGACTTCATGTTGTTTGAAGAAAAAATTACTCACCTTAGTAACGTTGTTTCTTGTAATGGAGTCTTGCTGTATTCTGACCTCCCTCCTCAGAACCTTGGTTTTGGAGATGGGTGGGCAGCAGCAGTAGGAGCACGCCGGGAGGTGCCCGCACTCATTCTTTCTCACCCCTTTAGTTTGGGTGTGTGGATGTTGTGTTTTGTTTTATTTTTGGGTTTCCTGACTTAAGTCTTTTGTTTTGGGACCAAAAATCTTTTATTATATTTAGTAGCCAGTTGGCTAGTGTAAGTTTACAGTTTCCACACAGGGCACCCAGTGAGTATAGCTCGTAAAGATCCTGACGGTTTGAGTTCAAACAGCAACAGACAGAGTCTCAACCGAGCTCGAGCTCAGCGTTCCATGCCTGGCATGGAAAGTTAACTCTTTCATCTCCGGGGCAGTTCAAAGGTTGGACATCACTGCAATATGTCAGAATACAGCAAGACTCCATTAGAAGAAACAGCATTACTAAGGTGAGTAATTTTTTCTTCTGGACTAAGAACTGTGAAAAGGAATTTTAACAGTTTATATGGCCTTATGCCAAGACCCTGTCCTTGTGCTAGCCTGAACTGCAGGAAGGAATTTATAGACTATACTAATGCACCAGACAGATACTTTGGTACAGTGCTTAGCCAACATGCAAGAGATGGAGAGGAGCATTCTGCTATATATTTCAGGTGTAAACTGAATGTGTAAGAAATGGGATATTCCACAGTAGAGCTTTAGTGCTGAGGCATTCTCTTGACTCTTGAAATGGAACCCTACCTGCATGGACATAACTTCCACATGTTCACTGATCATAACCTTCTGAAAACACTCAATCAAATGAGTGGTAGGAAAGGAAGACTATAAATATGGAGCCTGGCACTGCAAGCTTATGTCATGACTGTTAGTCATCTCTCCAGAAAGGAAAATGGAAATGCAGAGTCATTGTTCCACAAAATAGATTAGGGCCCAGGACAGACCCTTGATACACACGTGTTATACACATATACATACATACATGTACACATACATTGTTGCCGGCAGATTAGACCCATTGGTCTCTTGCGTCTACCCGATACAGTTCACTGTTTGTGCACAGTGACTGTGCTACCCTTCCCCCGTAGTTGTCTGCCCTCCCCCCACAGTCCATAGTGGTGTTTGCCCTACCCCTCACCTTTACCCCACTCCTGTCCCATCCCTTCTTGAACCATTCTACTGTTTCCAGTGTCACTAACTCTGTAAACAATGCATTCCAAGGTGCCACAACCCTCTCGGTGAAAAAACTGCCTTCTTGCCTCACCTCTGAAGTTCTCCCCTGAGAGCTTTAAACTATGGCCTCTTGAGATCCCCCCCCTTCCTTTAGTTGGAAAAGCTCATCAACATTTCCCTTATTCAACCCCTTTAGGTTTTTGAAAGTTTCGATCATGTCCCCCCATCTCTTCTGTCCTCCAACATGTACATGTTCAGTTTTCTGAGCCTGTCCTCATACGTCACCCCCTCCATTCCCTGAACCATTTTGGTTGCCCTTCTCTGGACTCTCTCCAGCAGTGCCATGTCCTTCTTAAGCTGGGGTCTCCAGAACTGGACATAATACTCCAGGTGTGGCCTCACCAGTGCATTGTACAGTGGCAGAATAATCTCCCCTCTTCTGGACGTAATACCCATAGCTATGCAACCCAGCATCTTATTAGCTTTCGCCGCTGCTTATCAGAATAAAAGATACATGGATTATAAAATCCAAGCCTTTTTATTTGTGTGTGTGTGTGGGGGGGGGGAGATATATGGCAAATTGTCATTTACATAGAGATACTGTAGGCATACAGAATTGCTGCACATGGACCTTAGGTAAACAGCATGGCATGTTTTTTTTCTTATGGTACTTTTCCAAACAGATATGTGTCTCAGCCTTGGAAAACATTTATTCTAGGAGCGTGGATATGTTGTTCATCCACACTGTCTGGCATTGTTCCTTTCCCCTTTAAATCTTGCCGGAAGTCTTCAAGCTGGCTCCTCCCACCCACCCGGGTGGTAAATGCCTCGGCTCCACCCCATGACGCCAGATCTTCCTTTCCGCTGGAAGATTCAGGTTCCCTCGTGCTTTCTACAGTGTTGAGACCCTGGATTCGTTTCGACGGTTTTCACCGCATCTTCTTGCTCTAAAACTCGTAAGAGTTTATGACTCTGATTCGGATATGGATGATAAGTCGTCCCCCGGGTTTCACCAGTGTCCTTGCGGACAGAAAATGTTGCGCACCGATCCCCACCTCTCATGCGTTTACTGCCTCGGTACTATTCATGATACCTGGCAATGCTCTATTTGCGCTTCCTTCCATCCGACCGTCTTGGAGGATCGTCAGGCGCACCTGAAGCTGGGTAGACCGGAGCTCCACAACCCACCTGTAAAATCCAAGGAGGCCAGGTGGACAGTTTCCGCGGCTGCGGGATCCGCCGAGCAGCTCGAGCGTATGGCGGCCTTCGAGGAAGAAGCCACCCAAGCCTCGGCTAGCCGAGGTTTCTTCGTGCCGCTCAACCTGGGCTCTTCCTTCTCAGGATCCTTTCGGGATTTGTGCCAGTCTCTCCCTACCAAGGGTGAGGCGCCCTCGGGCTCGCACTCATCCCGTACTAAGAAAAAGGATCCTAAAACTTCTTCTTCGGGTCGAAGAAGACGCTCTTGGGACCGGGAGCGGTCCGATGTCTCAACTTTGGTCAAGATTGCCTCCTCGGCTGCCGGGTTTTCAGACCTTCCGTCTGGACCGGGCTTAGAAGCCGAGGAGTCGGCCGATCCGGCCGAGATTATTCTCGACCCTATCAAGCCGTTATCACCGACACCTGTCGATGATTCCTTGGAGAGAATGCCGATTCTCTCCTTCCCCGACGAGGAGACCCATCCCGCGGGCCTCCCGATCGAGGTACAAGAACCGGATCCTCGGTTTTCACCGAGCCCGGTTTCTCCCGATCGAAAAAGCCGACACCATCGGTCTCGATCAAGGAGTAAGTCCTCTTCGGTTGATCGACCCAGAAAAGGACACAAGCACTCCTGCAAGAGGCGCCGCCACCGTTCCTCTTCCTCCTCGGACGAGGAGAGGCCTCGATGGAAAATCCGTCGACGCTGCGAGGATCTTATGTGGCAGCAACTCCTGCTAGCAGGTCAGAAGCCGGCTCCCTCGGTGGTCCCGGCTATCTCTTGGCCTCAGCCTCTTCGGCCTCCTCCGACACCGGTTTCTCTGGTGCCGGTCCCTTCGGGGGCTCCGGTGCGCCTTCCGGCACAGCCGGTTTCAGGCTCCCCACCAATATTGGTGGAACCTCCACCTCAGCTTCCCCTTGGGGGGATTCCCTCCAAGGAGAACCAACAGTCTTCGGGTCTCCCTCACAGACTGTCAATTACGGTCACCCCTGATCGTCCCTAGGCGTATCGAGGGAGACTTAGGTGGTCAGCCTTTATATCGGGACTCTTCCGATTCTGATAATACTGGCCTTCATTCTCACGATGAGCTTTCAGTGTCAGGCCTGGAAGAAGGGCCTTCCTCCTTCTAGGGCATCCTCCGGCTCATTTCTGAGTCCACGGGATGTCCCTGCAGCCTATCCAGAAGAAGGCAGAATATCCCCTTACGGATATTCTTAAGAGGGGGGATATCCCTACGGAGGCTTTTCCAGTCGCCGAAGCCATTATTGGCCCGGCCTTGGAACTCTCTGGCAGCGTCCGGCCTCCTGCCCAGCTCCGTCTGCCCGCATGGCACGGAAGTACGCTGCCCACAGGGTCCTTGGTGGGGTTTACTGAGCACCCCTCGGCGGAAAGCCTCTGTGACTGCCCCAGTGTTCAGGCGGACGGGCAGCTCGGCGGATACTGACCGCCCTCCGGACAAGGGTCCAAACTTATGGACCACTCAGCCGGAAAGTCTATGCAGCATCTTCCTTGGGTTCCAGGCAAGCTCAGCAGTGATTATGGCACACTTCTCTCACGCCCTCTTGGGGTCGCTGGACGAAGTTCTTCCTCACCTCCCAGCTGACATGCAGACCACGGTCAAGCAGGTCAGGGACCAGGGCAGGGCTGTTGCTAAACAACAGCTCCAGACTGCACTGGACATGGGTGATTCCTGTGCCCATTCACTAGCTGCAGCGGTATCCACTCGCCGTAGGGCTTGGCTGAGGTTATCCTCCTTTCCCGTGGATACTCAGCACAAGCTAGCTGATGTGCCCTTCCTGGGCACCGACCTCTTCGGGCCAGGAGTGGCAGGTCATCTGCAGCACATCAGAGCAGTCTAATGCCACCTTAGATGCCCTCTGCTAAGGGTTCTTCAAGTAAGAACCAGCAGAAGCATGGAAGAAGCCTTTTACGTCATTCTTCCCCTGCGGTCAGACAGCCACCCTTCCAGGGGGGTCAGCAGCAGGCTCAGGCTTGGCGCCCTAGGCCCAAGCAAGGTCCCCAGCAGCCCCGCAAAGGAGGCCGAGGTGCTGGTCCAGGTGCCTCCTCCTCCTCCTCTAAGCCTGCCCAGTGACGGGCCGGGGGTGGCCTCCCTCGTACCCGTCACTCCAGCTCTGGGTCCTCCCGTGGGGGGCCGGCTCCGCCACTTCCTTTCCGCCTGGTCCGGTATCACCTCGGACAGGTGGGTTCTAGAAGTGGTCGGGCAGGGTCTGCCCCTAGAATTCGAGCAGTACCCTCCCAGCCGAGCCCGTGCCCCACGAGAGGAAAGGATCTCAGTCGCCCAGTCTGCCCTTCGGGACGACATTGTGCGACTCCTCCTCAAAGAGGCGGTGGTCCGAGTGATGGATCCTCCTTCAGACCCAGGCTTTGTCTCCAGGTATTTCCTGGTGCCCAAACGTACGGGGGGTTGGTGCCCCATTCTAGATCTGCACGACCTGAATCGGTATCCCAGGTCTCGCACCTTTCGGAAGGTAAATTCTGAACCAGATCATACCATCTCTGGAGCGAAACATGTGGTTTTGTACACTGGATCTTCAGGACACTTTTTTCCACATCCCTATCCATCCGTCCCATCAGCGGTTCCTCCGCTTCAGGGTCGAAGGGACCCTGTACGAGTTCAGAGCCATGCTGTTCAGCCTGTCATCGGCCCCAAGGGTCTTCACCAAATGCATTGCAGTGGTGGCAACCCATCTTCGGCGTCAAGGGGTTCGTATTTACCCCTACCTGGACGACTGGCTCCTGGTGGGATCCTCCCTTCAGGAGGTGGAGAGGTCCAGGGACCTGACCCTCCGAACCTGCTCACACTTGGGCCTTCTGATCAACGAGGCCGAATCGGAACTCGTACCTTCTCATGTGATGGGCTTCATCGGGGCAGAGCTCGACTCTCGTCAAGCCAGAGCTCAGCTCCTGGCGGACAGGGCGGAGGTTCTCTCCTCATTTGCCCAATCATTTCTGGTTGGGCACTCGCGCCCTGCCCGGGACTTTCTGTGCCTCCTGGGTTACGTGGCGGCGTGCACATAGGTGGTCCGCTGGGCCAGACTGCAAATGCGCCCCCTTCAGTGGGAGCTCGCCGCCCAGTGGTCTCAGCGTCAGGGTCTTTTCGACCAGCTGGTCATGGTCACCCAGAGGATGTGGGATGCTCTCCAATGGTGGACCGTCCCGAGTCATCTGCAGGAAGGGATCCCGTTTGTCCGCCCGAGCCGATGGTCGTCCTTACGACCGATGCCTCTCTCATGGGCTGGGGAGCCCACATGGGGGACCACAGAGCTCACGGGCTCTGGACCCCAGAGGAGTCCCGATGCCACATCAACCTGTTAGAGCTGAGGGCAGTCAGACTGGCTCTGTCAGCTTTCGCTCCTCAGCTCCGGGGTCAAGTGGTTCAAGTCCAGACGGACAATACCACGACCATGTACTACCTCAACAAACAGGGCGGCATGCACTCCCATCTGCTATGGAAGGAGGCGCTCCGGATCTGGACCTTCGTCAGCCAGGCTGGAGGCGGATCTCCTAGCCATCCATGTGGCAGGAGTTGCGAACCAACTGGCGGATGCTCTCAGCCGCCTAGGCCAGACATCCCACGAGTGGTCTCTCCATCCAGAGGTAGCCTACCACCTGTTCTCCCATTGGGGCAAACCATTGGTGGACCTGTTTGCCTCCAGGGAGAACACCAAGCTGAGGCTGTACCATGCCCGCCCCCCTCAGCAGGGTTCGCTACAGGGGGATGCCTTCTTGAGGCCGTGGACCCCAGGCCTCTTTTCGCCTTCCTCCATTTCCCTTGATCCACAAGGTGTTACTCAAGGTGAGGAGGACAAGGCGAAGGTGATCCTGTAGCCCCAGATTGGCCACGCCAGTTCTGGTATCCAGATCTCCTCAGCCTCAGCTGCAGGACCCGAGCGGCTGGTACATGCCGGACCTGTTATCACTGAACCAGGAGAAGGTCCTTCATCCGGACCTTCAATCCCTGCACCTCACAGCCTGGTTCCTGAGCGGCTAGAGTTCCAGGCTTTGGGTCTTTCGGAGGATGTCTACACTGTGGTGGAGGCATCTCGAAAAGAATCGACCAGGAAATGTTATGCCTTCAAATGGAAGAGATTTTCCATTTGGTGTCAGGGTAAAAGTCTGGACCCTTATCCTGCTCTGTGGCTAACATTCTAGACTACCTTTGGTCCCTCTCCAGCAGGGGTCTTCGGTCATCGACCCTTAGGGTGCACCTAGCAGCCATATCGGCTTACGGGCGGCGGGCAGTCAAGCCGGTAACTCAGGAAAGGTGATTGGCGCTTTTCAAAGGCCTGGATCACATATCCTCAGTGCGTGAACCTCCACCTCCGTGGGATCTTTTGCTGGTTTTGGCAAAGCTCATGGGCAAGCCATTCGAACCCATGCACAAGTCTGCGCTTTCGCACTTGTTGTGGAAGACGGCCTTCTTGGTGGCTATCACGTCAGCCAGAAGGACGGGGGAGCTCCAGGCGCTTTCAGTGGACTCCTCCTATCTGGTCTTTCACAGGGACAAAGTTGTCCTGCGCCCCCACCCGAAATTCCTTCCGAAGGTGGTGTCAGAGTTTCACCTTAACCAGGCGTTGACTCTGCCGGTATACTACCCTAACTACACCTCGGATGCCGAGTACAGGCTCCATACTCTGGACCTCAGGCGTGCTCTCTCCTACTAGGACGGCGGAAATTCGGGGAGAGGTTTGCCAGCTGTTTGTCACCTACGCTGAAGCCGCTTCTGGCAGACCTGCAGCCAAGCGGACCATTGCCAGATGGATTACATCATGCATAGGTCTGTGCTATGAATTGGTGGGTAAGGAGCCTCCCAAAGGGCTAAGGGCTCATTCTACCCGTCATACTGCTGCTTCGGTGGCTGCTTCCAGGGACATCCCTATCCAGGAAATCTGTCGGGCCGCTACCTGGAAGTCAGCAAGCACCTTTATTACCCATTACCACATCGACCTAGAGTAGTGCCAGGATGCTGGTTTTGGGACCTCTGTTCTCCAATCTCTATTCCCGAAATAGGGGGTGTGCGCCTTGCCTTCCTCCTCCTCCCGGAGAACTGCTTGGAGTCTGCCAGAGTGTGGATGAACAACATATCCACGCTTCTAGAAGAACAGGTTACTCACCTGTAACAGTAGTTCTAGGAGTGGTATATGTTGTTCATCCACACGCACCCACCCGACCTCCCCAGCTTTAGGCGCACAACCTGGCTCCCAGCGGGCTAGATCTGGCATCATGGGGCGGAGCTGACGCATTTACCACCCGGGTGGGTGGGAGGAGCCAGCTTGAAGACTTACGGCAAGATTTAAAGGGGAAAGGAACAATGCCAGACAGTGTGGATGAACAACATATACCACTCCTAGAACTACTGTTACAGGTGAGTAACCTGTTCTTTCTTTGATTCCGCAAGAAAAGAGTGACACTTGTACAAGCCTGGTAGAAAGACTGCTCAGCAGGGGGGGCAGGGGGCATTATACCATCTCAGAGAGAGAGAGTATGTAGATGTTTATGGTGGCAAATAACTTTTAAGAAGTAAGTTCGTACCTCCTCTGGTACAAAGGAACATGAAGACTGAGGGTCTGAGTAAAAGTGAACACACAAAGCCGATATCATTTTGAACAGTCAGTTTAGGAAACAGAACCCTTTTTTTTCCATACAGATTTTTATTTCCCAGACAGCTGTCTGTCTTCAGGCATATACCCTGATGTCAGGGATAAACCTTGGTCAGTCAGAGGAAACCTCTGTCGTCATGAAGACAGTAGCTTTTCTCCCTCCCAGCTCCCTGGGTGTGGACCACAGCCCATGTCGGCCTTGCACTTGCATTGTGTCTCCACTGTAGCAGGAGCAAGCTCCTTGACCCAGCTGGAGGGATCACTTTAACAGTGGAACCCGGCACCAGCCCTCTCCAGCCAAAATGCACTGCCATGTGTTAGCTGTTTTGGGTTGGCCCAACCTCTGCTAGAATACCCCAAGTCCATTTCCAAATCTGGGATCAGGGCAGCCAGGACCTTGAGCTTTTAACTATCTTACCAGTGCAGAGCATTTATTTTGCAAACACCATACTGGAACCAACCTTTGTAAATAGTCAGTAAAGAGATACTATTTTCCTATAATATCTTGTGTGAGTGGACTGAATTCCAGACTCCCAGTAGTGATAACTGCTCTACAAAGGCACCACTACCAAAGATAGGATGGTATATTCAGAGGAAAGAAGTTCTGGGATTGCATTGGACAACCTTAATGCAGGCGTGCCATACCCCTGATGATGCGCACATAAGGTGGCATATGTGAAACAAGCCAGAGAGGAAATCCTGTTAAGCCATTCCCCTGGTAAAGCCCCATGGAGGCAATGTAATTATTTTTTTTTTTGCAAAAGACTTTAGAGTGAGCACGTCACACTGATATTGCTAACTTTATTTTACAGGCTAACAAGGGTAGACTTTGCCCTTATGTCGAGTTTCCCAGATTAATTAGCTTTTCAAAAATCCACACCCTTCTACCAGAGTTTTACTGCTAAGTTTATTGTATAGTATTAAAGTTCACGCTTAACTGAAGCAATTCATTCATTCATTCATTGTTAGCAGTTCAGAATGGTATTTTTGAAAATGTATCAGTCCCATTCTTGTACATGGACTGTATACTCTATATACAATATAAATACTTTTGGCCATTGGCATGAATTCCAGTTCGCTTCACACTACAGCAGTTGGAAACTTTTGATTTTTGTCAGATGTGTTTTTATTTGAATAGATGCTGGAGAGCCCTTATAAAGTAAAAGAATAAATAATTTTGTGTGTTTAAATGACTAAATGCATAAAACATACTATATGTCAAAGAATACTTGATGATCTGAGGGTGCTTTGTGCACATTGTGTTTACTGAAGGCAGCCTTTAAAGCAAAACAGCAATATTAGTTTAAGATATGGCTGCTCTTCCTGTGTTCTGAAAGGTTTAGGGTGACCGAAGACTTTGAAGAGGACTTGAAACTACGGATTGCTAGTTTCTGTTCTAGGTTCATTGCAGTCTGTTAAGTAAGATAGTTTCAAAAAGCTTAATTTAGCACTGACTATTAGCTGAAGCAGTACATTACCCATTTTGTATTGTGCCCCTCAGGGATTATTTAAAGTGGAACAGTCAACACAGAGGGCCCCACACATTCAGTAAGAGTCACAATGTGCACTTTCTGTGCAAAAACATTTTGGTTTACTGACTGTTTAATATAGTATAATAGATTGTAACCAACTAATTTTGCTTACTTTTATTTTTTTTTAACCAGGAGAGAGAGACTAATCTGAAAGCTTGTTTACAAGTGCAATCTGGGAGCACAAGGAAGTTAAGTGACTTGCTCAGGGTCACACAGTATGCAAGTGGGGCTGTGGGATTCAAACCAAAGTCTCCAGGTTTGCAGCTCAGAGCCTTAAACCACTGCGCTATACTGCCACTTCTAAGCTGACATCTTCTGTTACTTCAAAATCCCAGAATCATCTATAGCCTCATATGGAGTACTGTGCCCAGTTTGGGGCACCTAACACAAAAACAGAGACCAAGGCGCTAGAGAAAGTCCAGAGGACAGCCACTAGGATGATCTGGAATATAAAGGGTGCTGGAATATGAGGATAGATTGGAAAACCTGGGCATGTTGACACTGGAGTATAGGAGATTGCGTGGCAACATGTGTACATTATTTGTGGCTTTAAGAAATCATGATTTATGGAACCGCTTACATCTAGAAATGAAGGAACAGATACACAGTATGAGGTCACATGTCTTTCAGTTAAGTGGGGAAGTATTTCATACCAGGAAAATATATTTTTGGTATAGCCAGAGAGTGGTGGCATTATGGAATTCACTCCCCGAGGATGTAGTTGGAAGCAAAAGTATGGCGGATTTCAAGAACAAATATGATAGACACTGTTAATAACTAAACCAAGGGGTATTTCAATTAACTTATGGTGAACAATGTGGACATTTGTCTACTATGCTCTGGATCAACCCATGAGACGACATCAGAGCAGTAGACAGCAGTGGGAGATTCAGTAGCCTGCAGTGCCTGTTAGAGTTTATAAAAGCTTTGATCTTTTGTTTTCTGGTCCCACTGTCCTTCCTGGGCTAAGTACATTCATGGAGACTGTACTTAGCCCCTGGCAAAAAGCAGAACTGGAAAACCTCTAATCAGAGATCATAAAAGCTCTAACCTGCATTGCAGGTTGACTCTCCCGCTGCTGCCTGCTGTTCTGATGTCAGTTGCAGGGGATTCTGGGATTTGTAGTAACAGAAGATGTCAGCCTAGAAGTAAACAAATTTAGTCTGATACAATCTCTGTACTGCATTAAATAGTACGTAAACCAAAATGTTTCTGTACACAAAGTGCACAGTGGAACCAGCTCCACACGTGAGTGTGGGCCCTTTTGTGCTGACCGTTCTCCTTTGAATAAATTGAACAGTGGGATTGTTAAAATCTTAGCTGTTGACCATGAGACATTGCCCTAAGACTAGAATGTGGAAAATCCATCAACAGTGCAACCTTGGGTTCTTTGAGAGCATCTCCATCCTTAGAGCCACACACACATTGAACTGTAATCCATTAGCTTTGGGATCACTTGAAAATCTTTGTCTAGTTAGGGCCACCCACAGTGATGTACGTCAGGGGTGCCTATACAACGTCCCCATTCCTCCTCAGTTTTATTTTATCCCACCAACTACTCTCTTTGGTCTGAAGAAACACCTTTGTCAATTTCAGTCATTGAAGTTTTCTATTTTGTTATTTTGCTGCTTATGGTAAAGTTGTTTTATTTTGTCACTGGCACTATCAAAGAAGCTGACACTTTTTGCCAGGCTGCGTTAATGTATACCTTGATGATGCTCACTAATTGTGTGTTCGCTGCCTGGACCTTTCTCATGACATAAAGTCCTGTTTTATCTGACAAAAGGCATCCTTAGGATGGCAGAGAAAGGGGAGATATTGCTGATGGGGGACCTGAATATGCCTGATGTTAACTGGAGCACCTTTGCAGCAGCCACATCCGAGAGCCGGGCCATTCTCGATGCCCTACAGGGGGCATGCCTCAGACAGATAATTTTGGAACCCACTTGGGAAGGAGCAATCTTAGACCTGGTACTCTGAAATGAGGACAGAGAGAGGATCTCAGATCTAGAACTGGGTAGCCATCTGGGAACAAGTGACCACCAAACTGTGGTTCACGATAAACTTAGCTGTAGAGTCAAGCCATACAAAAGTGAAGGTACTGAACCTCAGGAGGGCTGATTTTGTCAAAATGGGAGAGTGCCTCAGAAAAGCACTTAGCAAACAGGCAAGAAGGTGAGGTGGAGCAACAGTGGGGAAAAATCAAAACTGCCATCACAGAGGCAACAAGCCTTTGTGTGAAACAAATAAACAAATCAAAACAAAAGAAGAAAATACTACGGTTCTCAAAAGAAGTGCAGGGAAGGTTAAAGAGAAAAAGATAGCATTGAAGAAGTATAAGGAAACGCAGAAGGAGCAGGTCAGAGAACTGTACCAGTTAAAGCAGAAGGAAGCAGAGAAGGCAGTCAGAATAGCAAAGGCCCAAACCGAGGAAATGATAGCCATCTCGGTTAAGAAGGGGGGTAAAACTTTTTATAAGTACATTAGAGAGCAAAGAAAGGCTAAGGCAGCTATACTGAGGCTAAATAAAGAGGAGATTGGTTGGGCAGAGAGGGACAGTGAAAAAGCAGGGATACTGAATGAATACTTCTGCTCAGTATTCACGAAGGAAGAGGAGGGAAGGTACCTAATCCAGTCAATAGAAGCACTCTGGATAGGGGGGTTGATATCAGTCCTTTTACGGAAGAAAGGGTTCTGAAAGAACTCCTAAAACTGAATTTGGATAAAGCAATGGGGCCTGATGGGATTCACCTCAGAATTCTAAAAGAATTAAGGGAGAACTAATAGCACAACTGACTGCCCTTTTTAACAAATCATGGAAGGATGGTGTGGTACCTGAGGACTGGAGGAGGGCGGATGTGATTCCCCGTCACAAAAGTAGGACCAAGACAGAGGCAGGAAACTACAGACCTGTCAGTTTGACCTCAGTGATAGGGAAAATGATGGGATCACTTCTGAAGGAAAGAATTGTTGAGTACCTAGGGGCCAGTGGGGCACAGGACCCAAGGCAGCATGGATTCACAGCAGGAAGATCATGTCAGATGAATCTAATAGATTTATTTGAGTGGGTGACCAAAGTAGTAGACTAGGGAGGGGCTGTGGACATGGTCTACGTAGCCTTTAGCAAGGTATTTGACACAGTCCCGCACAAAAGATTAATAAACAAATTAGTCAGCCTGGGAGTGGGTCCCAGGGTGGTAGCCTGGGTAAAACATTGGCTGGACAACAGGACACAGAGGGTAATAGTAAACAGAGTCCACAGTGAAGAAAGGGGGTTTACTAGTGGGGTACCACAGGGTTCAGTACTGGGGCCAGTCCTTTTTAATGTCTTTATAAGTGACATTGCAGAGGGACTGGAAAGAAAAGTATGTCTCTTTGCAGGCACAAAGATCTGCAACATGGTTGATACACAAGGTGGGGTGGAAAGGATGAGAAGGGACTTGACAAGGTTGGAGGAATGGTCAAAAGTAATGCACCTGGGGAAAAGAAACCCAGGGGAAGAGTACACAATGGGGGTGAGATACTGACAACAACAAAAATGGAAAGGGACCTGGGGGTAGTTATATCGGATGACCTAAACGTAGGCAGGCAATGTAAGAAGGCAGTAAGGAGGGCTGGGGATATACTGGGATGCATAGGGAGAGGCATCACCAGTAGAAAACAGGAAGTTGTTATCCTTCTGTACAGACAGTTGGTAAGACCACATCTGGAGTACTGCATGCAGTTCTGGAGACCCCATCTCTGCAAAGACATAGACAGGGTGGAGGATGTCCAGAGGAGGGCAACCAAAATGGCGCAGGGTCTGCACCAGAAGACGTATGAAGAAAACTAAAAGAGCTTAATATGTATAACCTCGAGGAAAGGGGGAGGGACATGATAGAAACGTTCAAGTACGTCAAGGGAATCAACAAAGTCCAAGAGGGTAGCATCTTTCAGAAAAAGAGATGTGCAAGAACAAGGGGGCACAATTTGAAGATAGAGGGGGGATGGCTCAGAGGTAATATGAGGAAGTATTTGTTCATTGTGAGGGTTGTAGATTCATGGAACAGCCTTCCTGAGGAGGTCGTGGAGTCAAAAACAGTGGGGGAATTCAAGAATGCATGGGACAGACATACAGTAAGGCAGTTCTAGTGGGGAGTAGGAGGAAGTAGGCTGTTGGTTAACTAGAATCTGCAGCTTATCCGTTAGGTAGGGAGATTGGCAGACTAGGTGGCCCAAGCAGTCCTTATCTGCCATCTATGTTTCTTTGTTTCTAAGGTTTTAGTCAGGCCACAAAGAGATGCCGTTAAAAGTCACATAAGAATGTTCTACAGATGCTGAAAAATGCTAAAAGTGTAGCTTCTGCATCTATGAAAGGGTACCCTCCAGTGACAGTGATAGGTGTTTTATTTTTTTTTTTTTTTATTTTCCTCTTTTTTCCTGGCCGGGCCACCGATCTTTTATCTGCCCTGGTCACGGCCCCTGGAGACCTCCACCGCCACCTATTGCTGCCAGGGACCCACGGTCACCCCCGGCTTGCCCCCGGAGGGTGGGGCTCTCACCTTCGTGGCCACGGAACTATGACTATTTGGGGTCCTGCAGTGACGGCGGTGAATCGAGGACCTCCGGGGAGGGCTTCATTTTATCGTTGGCCCAGCCCGCCATTCTTTTTCCTGGTTTCTTCCCCCAGAGGAGGTGGGGACGTGAAATGACGCGAGCGTCTGCCCCGCCTCCCCCCCCTTTGTTGAACATCGGCAGCACGAGGTCTCCCGGCCTCCACCAGGGGTCCTCCGTGCTCCGAGTGTTGTCCCCACCCTCCCCGGAGAAGGAGAGCTGCCCATCGGATGCCCATCCTTCTCCCCCAGGTTGCCCGGCTGCCCGGTCCGCTCTCGAACTCCGGCCGCCAAGGTCGCAAGTGGAAATCCCACCGCTGCGCCGACGGGCCAGCTTGTGATAGGTGTTTTAAAACATGGGTCACATTAGACCCACTGGTGTAAAAAATGTGGGCAGAAATGAGAAATAACCGGTCAAAAGCATCAGAAGTACAAATTTCACCAGTACAGAAGCTAGAACATGTTAAGAAAAAATACTTTCCTGTTGTTCTCTTTTCCATCTTTCAGCTATTGTTACAAAGCAGGTGCTATGGATCTACTGTCAAGTGGAAAGTGGGTCATTTTTGAGCAGGCTGCAACTTTTTCCCTTTCTGCCCTATCTAGCAGTGTCCCTAGTCCCCTCAGTGTTCTATACAGCAGGCTCAATCACAGCCTATTTATTCTTTTACCCAATTTAGTGATGCTGTCTCCTTCTAGGAAAAAACATCATTTGTCAACAGATAAGACGAAAAAGTCTTCTTAGATGGAGCACCATCGCCATGTTTTTCCTAGCATGTCCAGGTCTCAGTTGGGAAAGGGAACATTGTTTAACCAGGAGTAGCACACTAAGCCAAAGCTTGTTTCCAGGTGCAACCTGAGAGCACAAGGAAGATAAGTGACTTGCTCAGGATCTCACAATATGCACCTAGGCAGCTGTGGGATTCAAACCCAGGTCTCTAGATCTGCAGCTCAAACCATTAATCCACTGCGCTATACTGCTCCTGTTGAAGCAGTGTGAGGGTAACTGCAAGCTCAAGATCAGATCCTCTATTGACCCCGCTGCTTACTGCTGGCACATTATTGATGGGCATCATATTACTGTTATTGATACCAGCTTCTGGCATCTCTGTTAATGCTGCAATTTTGGTTACATTCTCTGAAATAATCCAGAGACCATTGCCTACCTTGCCGTCAGTGATATTATCACTGGAGCCCCTTTCAACACTCCTGTTGACACCATCTGGGCCTAGTAGACCTCCTGTCCCTGTTCTCCACCACAGTTGCATGGGCCCCCTAATATGTCTTCTGTTGTTCCTCTACAACCTTCTTAGCCTGTTAAGAAGGATGAGGATGAATGCAAGTCAGACCTTTAGGATGAAGAGGAAGGAGAAGAGGATAATGAAGGTCCCATATATCATGGGTTTGACTCAGCTCCCACTCTCGTAATGAAAACACTGTGGTTTATACCCCCATGTCTCATTCTGAGGATGCCACATTTCAGCCTGTAGTGTGCCTCATACAACAAAAGCTCCAGTTTACCACTGGGAAAGAGGATTCCACTAAAAAAATGTATATGAATTCTTAGAAGTCCCTGCTGCCTTATCTGTGGTCATCCGTCATATCCATCTTGATTTAGAGGATGCTACCATGGCAGTCAGGCATAGATCCAGCACTCTGCCAGCAATCCGTAGGAAAGCAGATAAACAACATTCAGTGGTCATTATGATGGCTCATAATATGTACAAAACACCTTGTAGTATGACAACTAAGCCCCTTGACAAGGAATTTGAGGAAGTTAGAAACCATGAACGGATGGACTTAGGCCAATGCTGCATCACACCTCCAGATTGCCAGCTGTTAAGCATATATGATAACATATCAGAACAGTCTGCTATGGAAGTTTATGTCCATCATTATGGATAGCATGCCTGATGGTTCCTGCAAGACAGAAGCTCAACAGTGTATCAACTATGGCTTGAAAGCCAGCCCAGTGGTGCAGGGGTAGGGCTGCTGTTTGCTGTGCAGAGGACCAGAGGTCAGGAGCGACCTCCAGAGTCAGCCGGTCAGCCGGGGGACTGCTCTCCTCCAGGGACGGAGGGGATCAGTGGTTGGTGTTAGTTTGGTCCTTAGTAGAGGCTGTGGGGCTGGCACACCAAAACTGCAAATGGGGGGGCATGGAGATGGGGCAGATGCCCAGCATGCTGTGTGCAGGAGCATGCATGGCACCACCATTGGCATCGTTGCACGCCACCTCCTCTGCCCCAGGGGAGAAAAAGGCTACCAGGCCAGTAAGATGAAACCGATTCCTCGCAGGCTCCACACCCGGCCAGCTGGAAACCTCCGGAGAACTGTATCCTGTCTCAGTGGAGTTATGGGGGGGTCCCACCAACCCCACCGGGGGGGGGGCAAGCCCTCGGGGAAGATCCTGAGAAGGTAAGTCCCAGTGGATGCCGGGGTGATGAGGCTGTAGGGACTGGTAGATGGTGGCAAGTCAGCAAGGGGGATAAAGAAATTAACTAAAAAAAAAAAAACTTTGGCTTGGAGGCTGGCAAGCATTTATTATACTCTGCTTATAATGCCTTTGATGCTTCCACTTGTGCTGCTGCCTTCCATGTCTGCTTTTTTCGATACCCTGGCTGCATGTTGTAGGATTTTCCACTTACGTACAAATATCAGTGCTTAACTTGTCCTGCTGTGACACTAAACTATTTAGCCATGACTTGGAAATGACCCTCTGGGAGTTGCAGTCATCCAAGAGGACTCTCCACTCCCTTAAGACCCTTGATCCTAAGCCCTTTGCAATAAGAATGGCAGTTGACTTCGTAGGAACTCCTGCTCCCCCAGCTAATGGGAATTGGGCAGGTCAGCCACCCCCATGGCTTTCCTGTGGCAACAGTTCTTGGGTACGTTACCCAGCCAAAGGCCCCCAGTGGTAAAGGACAGGGTCTCGCTTCTACCACCCATACCCCTCCTTTTGACTCCCTTCCTCCCCTCCTGCCCCACTGTGTATGATTCAGGTTGGGGGCAGAATCTCCTGTTCCTGCCAAAGTGGCAAGAGATCTTGTCAAACAGGTGTGTCCTGGATAGCATGTAGGGCTAGTGGGATGTTGGGATGCAAAGGAAAATGTATCTCCAGCAGGAGCAGAGAGGTGGTGTTGTCACTGTATCGCTCGCTTGGTGGTGGTCAACAGAACTGACTCTAATGAGGGGAGAGTGACCAGTAGGGTGCCACAGGTCTCAGTACTGGGACCGGTCCTCTGCAATGTCTTCATAAGTGACACTGCAGCTGAACTGGAAAGGAAGGTATACCTTTTTGCAGATGATACCAGAATTTGTAACTGGGTGAAAAATAAGGAAGTGCTTGAAAAAATACATAGGGCTCTTGAGAAACTCAAAGAGTAATCAAGAAGCAGTTGGAGTTCAATGCCTAAAAGTGTGAAATCATGCACCTAGGGAATAGGAACCCAGGAGCGGAGTCTAGAAGGGGAGGAGGTACTGTTAATCACTAAGCAGGAACGAGACCTGGGTTGTGATGTTTGATTACCTCAAAGTGGCAGGACTACATGACAGAGCAGTATGTAAGGCTGTTGGGATGCTGGGATGCATAAGAAGAAGTATCTCCAGCAGGAAGAGGGAGGTAGTGTTGCCACTGTATCGCTTGCTGGTGAGACCCCACCTTGAATATGGTGTCCAGTTCAAAGACACAGACAAGGTGGAGGCAGGCCATAGGAGGGCAACTAAAATGATTCAGGGGTTGCACCAAAAGCCCTACAAGGAGAGACAGTGGGATCTCAACATGAACACCCTGGAAGACAGGAGATTAAGAGGGGACATGATAGAGACCTACAAGTACATCATGGGGATGAACAGGGTGCAGGATGGGAGTCTCTCTAAAATGAGGAAAAGCACCAGAACCAGTGGGCATGCGATGAAGCTGAGATAGGAGAGTTTAGGAGGGATGTGAGGAAGTATTACTTCAGTATCATTGAGGCATAGGTCAGGAAACATAGACAAACCAGGAGAAGTCATAACATTCACAAGTAGCAATTTATTATGATCAGTAACAATAAAATTAATTTAACAAAAATTGTGTGGGCTAGCTTTTATAAAGGCAGTTCAAACAAAACAAAGTCCCTCATCTGAGGGTATCTCTAAATCTAAATTTCAGTCTCTCTCTTACCTTAACAAACGATTGCTCTCTTTTTGTATGTGTATATATATATATATATATATATATATATATATCTTTTCCTGGCAATTAACTTCTGCATCCTGAGCTCCTTAAGATACATCTGCTGTTTCTTACAAAATGTATCAGAAAATTGTCAATTTCTTTCCTGCAGGTGCAACAAAATAGAATGTTGTGTCCCAGAACTGATCTCCTGATGACAACTCTGCAAGTGAGCATGTGGAGGTCAAACTGCATCTCAAGGTTAACTCCCTGAGTTCCAAATAGCTTTTTGCAATCATTTCAACAATATAACTGTATACATTTGCAAACCAAGGGATCCCAGTTTCACACAAACAGTTTCACACAGAGATTCAAATATACTTTTTAACCATGGAGAAGTAGGGGGGGGGGGTAGAAACAGCAAGCAAAGGTGGGGAGATGGCAGTGTATGGGACCATTGGAGTAGCCAAATCCTCAGGTGCCTCAAAATGTGATTGCGCTATCAGACAGGCAAAAGACGAGAGTGGCAGAAATAGGAGAGGACAGAACAGATACTTGATTTTAACTCTCTTCTCTTTCACATTTACTGAAAGAGTGGTGGACGCCTGGAATAGACTACCAACTGAAGTGGTGGAAGTGAAAACAATAGGGGTCTTCAAGCATGTGTGGGATAGATATAGAGGAATATTAGGAAATGGGCAGAGAGGAGGGAGGGTTGTCAGAGTCCAGTAAGGGTCTGTGGAGACAGACTAGGCAGGGATCATGTGGGCAGACTGGGTGGTCCAACTTATCCTTTTCCACTGACAGATTCTGTGTTTTCCTGCTTGGGGTATATCCCCTTTTTGGGGTATATCCCTATTAGTTGATAAATACAGCCACTGGGCATTAGCCAGCTTAACTCCACTTAGCAGTTGCACTGGGCTGGAACAAGTATACTACTGTAGCTCCTACCCAGAGTACCTCCCTGTTGCAGGAGAAGCAGGTCCCTTTCTCTTTTTTTTTTCTTCTGGCTATGCTCAACTATCCTTTTTTGTTGATATGCCATTCTTATCTTATGCCTGTGAGGCTGTTATTTTAATTTTTTTTTTTTATTTAGTTGTTTAACCAGGTATAGCACACTAAGCTGAAAGCTTTTTTACAGGAGCGACCTGGGAGCACAAGGAGGTTAAGTGACTTGCTCAGGGTCACACAGTATGCAAGTATCCCACTACTCTAGGGGTACCTAGGTAGATGAACACATCTCGACTGCCTTGGCTGTTCGGACTTACGGCTCGACATGCCCCTGAGATTCCTTTCTTTTTTCCCTGATGGGAAAAGGGACATTTCTAACTATTCAGTCAGTCCTCCATCAGGTAGCATAGGGTTTGGTTTTTCCAGGAGTCAGTGCCATTCATTCCTATTCTGGTGCATTGTGCCATCTTAGTTGGAAGTGGGTCCCAGTTCTGGGCATCTCCTCTTTTCTGCCAGAGCCACATACAGTACATCAGATCTGCTGCCTTTTAAGATCACTATTCATCTCCTGTCTGGCCGATAGGATAGGAGGCTCCAGTTCCATACCCAACTACCCTTTAGGCCACCTAGTTTGCCCTTTCTCCTTTATTCTGAGGTTGATAATGGGTTTTTATTAGGTTGTTTCTTCATATCACCTATATCCTTTCCCTATCCCATGTGGGCTAGGAAAATTCTTAGTCCTCTGTTATTTTTTTCCCAACGTTGTTTCTCTCCTGGGGAGCAGAGCTAAGATTAGTGAGGGAGCTAGCAATATTATTGGCTGGCGCACAGCACCATGTAAGGGGTACACAGGTATGGTGCCCAGTAGCAATGGATGGCCCCCTGGCAAAAGCTTTGTTTCCACAGGGTCCTAATGCCTTTAGCCCAGATCCATAAGTGGTTATCAGTGGTGAAAATATTATGGAAGATCAACAGTTACAGTAAGTACATAACATTCATTTATGGATGGTTTATCCTCAGTCCCTCTTCCCCCTATTATCATAGAGGGACTGGCTCTGCACCCTGGATATGTAGGATGCTTATCTACATATCAAAATCAGACACTGCTGGTGGCAGTACCTACACTTCCTTTTGGTGGGCCAGCACTACCAGTTTTGTGTACGGCCCTATGTCTTGTTCTCAATGCAGTGATCTTTACGACAATTACATGTTTTGTGGTGCAGTATTAGCCACTGCTAATCAATTTAAAATCACAAATTGTAGTGAGAAGGAAATAATGTGACCTACTGGGAATTGAACTGTAGAGCACCAGGATGGTATTCCTCAGTTGCCAATGGGGGGGGGGGGGGCTTACCAGATGCTTTGCTTTGGTAGCCACGCCCTTTGCAAATAGACCCTACATGTAGTCCTCTACCTGGATGATTGGCTGCTTAAGGCCTCCTCCAGAAACCTGTCTATACATACCTTACCTTAGACTTGCCAGTTGGTTGACCAACTGGGAATTTTGGTTAATGAAGCAAGTCGGTTCTGATCCCTTGCCAGTGTTTGAAGTTTATAGGTTCAGTGTTGCATGCCATGCAGGCTATGGCATTCCTTCCAGAGAAGTGTGCCTCTGCCCTGCTCACTCAAGCTCACACGGTTGCCTCTGGCAATTGGATCACAACCAGGTCCATGCTCAGATTACTGGGCTTCATGGCTGCTGCCATTGTGACTGTCCCTCTGGTCCATTTCCAGATGCAAAATTCCCAAAGTGGATGCTATCTGTCCAGTGGACCCAGACTGTTCTAGATCACTTTATCTGTGTCACATCACCATCACAGAGTAAACTTTGCTGGTGGCAAAACCACTTCTATCTCTTTCAGGGAACTCCCTTCCTCCACTCTTCTCTTCAGTTGGTCATCAACACGGGTGGGGTGGGCTGATTACATAAGTTAACATCTGGACCCAAGGTATTTGGTCCCAGACCAGCTGCCCCCTCCATAACAACATTCTAGAGATCAGGGCCGTTCTTTGCCTCCAGGCTATTGCCCAACCCATTCAGGGTTGTCCCCCTCTGGATCAGGCGGACAATGTTGGCATGCTCTACCTCAGCAAGGAGATGCCCACTCCTACCCACTCTCCATGTACTAACATTAAATTTTATCTGCCACTCTTCCACTCACTGACCTTTTTCATCCAGATTGTCCTGTAGTTTACTTATATCCCCAGCTGAGACATCTCAATCGTACACCCTGTCTTTGTATCACCTATACACCTTGATATCCAGCTCCCTAATCCTCTAACTTTCCAGTGTACAAATTAAATATGGTCTGCCCCAACATATACCCCTGTGGCACCCCTTTTTCCACACTAACCCAACCAGATGCTTCCTCATCTGTACATACCATCTGCTTGCACCTTGTCATCCACTCCACCACTCATCGTCTCATTCATGACTTAATTCTTATACTTTCTAATTAATGTTACATGCGACCCTTCGTCCACCCCCCCCCCCCGTCAGGTTCCATCAACACCTTTCTAATACAGGACAACAGGGTATTATGGCAGGACCTACCTTCCCTAAACCCACGCTAGCTGACCTCATTAAGCACCGTCTCTTCTCTGCGAAGTTGTATAATATCTCTATTACTTTTTCTAGGACTTAACATGTCACTGATGTCAGACTCAGAGGTGTGAATTCCCTGGTTTGTCCCTTTTGCTGCTCTTGTGAAAAAAAAAATTGCCCTCTTCCAATCCTCTGGCACCTCTACATATCTGATTGAAGAATTAAATATCAAAGTTAGTGATAGTGCTGATTTTTCAGCTAGTTCTTTTACTACGTTTCGGTGTATCCCATTTGGTCCTGGTGTTTTCCAGGCATGAAGCCCCTTAAGATAGCATAGAACTTTTGACTGTTCTATTTCTGTACCCGGCTCTCAGGCACACTTTTCCCATCTGTTAGCCCTTCTTTCCTCATTACTACAAACTGGCAAAATATTGGTTCAGTTCATCAGCTATTTGCTTAGGACCATTAATCATGCCTTCCTAACCCCCGCCCGACAACCTTTCTGTCTGAAATACCATGCCTCCCCCCTTCACCTTTTGGTTCATTACTTATTCAAACAACTTCTCCATATAGTCCCCTTTGTCCATCACTATAACCAGTTCTCTTCTGGTCCTTGCCTCCCTAAACATCTTCTTACACTTATCATGAAATAACCTATAAGCTGCTATCTTCACCCCATTCTCATTCCTCCCCTTGTATGCTGCCCTTTTCTTTCTTATTTTGTATGACACCTTTGTCATCCATAGTGGCCATTTTTTTTTTTTCCTTTTTCTCTTACTGCCTACTGGAAAACCTTCTTTTGGATACTTGATACTTCCTTAAACTTTTTATTTTGTTTGTATAACTCTCCTCCCCAATCCACCTCCTTCATTATCTGTTTCATTTGGCCAAATTTAGTTTTTTTGAAATTCACTCTTCTACTGCTCAGTCCCTGTCCTTGTCTTACCATCAATATTCTGAACTCTAATTGTGGTCATTGTTGCCTAGTTTGCTGTGTACCTCCATACTCCCCACCTAATTTTCTCTATTTGTCAAAACCAGATCCAGTAGCTCCTGTCCTTGCAGGCAGCTCCACTCTCTGGTTTAAGAAACAATCATAGAAACGTGAAATTTTTCTTCAGATAAGTACCACATGGCCCACCTAGTCTGCCCATTGTTTTCCCTCTAAACTGATACCATAGATCATGCTTGATCTTCGGCTACCCCCTCCTTCCCTACCAAGATTCCCTTGTGCCTATCCCATGCACACTTGAAGTCCAGCACTATATTGGCCCCCCACCTCCACAGGAAGACGATTCCAGGCATCCACCATGCTTTCAGTGAAGAAGTACTTCCTCACGTCCCTCCTAAAATTTCCCCCTTTTCCAGCTTCATTGCATGCCCCCTTGTTCTAGTGCACCTTCTCCTCTGAAAAATACTCCCCTCCTGTACCTTTTTCATCTCTATGAGGTACGTATAAGTCTCTATTAAGACCCCCTCTCCCTCCTCTCTTCGGTTCCAGGATGTACATATTGAAATCCCTCAGTCTCTCTTCACAGGGCTTCCGATGCAGCCCCTGCACCATTTTAGTTGCACTCCTCTGGACAGCCTCTACCCTGTCTAGGCCCTTCCTGAGATGACATCTCCAGAACTGGATACAGTACTCTGGGTGGCACCTCACCAACGATTTATACCATGGTAACACCACCTCCCTTTTTCTGCTGGTGTTTCTCCTCCCTATGCACCCCAGCATCCTGTTGTCCCTCTCCACTGCCATGTCGCACTGCCTTGCTGTCTTGAGGTCATCCTATGTGATTATGTCAAGGTCCCTTTCCTGTTTCCCCCATTGTGTACTCTTTCACTGGGTTTCTGTGCCCTACGTGCATGATTTTGCACTTTTTTGCAAGAAAGCCAGCTGCCATACTATTGGCCACTCCTCGAGTTTCCTTAGGTCTCTGCTCATTCTGTCCACTCCCTCTGGAGTGGCCACCCTGTTGCAGATTTTGGTTTCATCTGCAAGGAGGCATACCATCTCTTCCAGCTCCTCTGCAATGTCACTTATGAAGCCATTGAAAAGGACTGGTTCCAGTACTTAGTCCTGAGGTACCTATTGGTCGCTTCCTCTCCCTCGAGTGAGTGCCATTTACTACTACTGTCGGTGGCTTATCTATCAATCAGTCTAGTACCCAGTTTACTAATTTAGGACCCACCGCCCAAACTGCCCAGTTTGTCATATGAGCTTCCTATGTGGTACGGTTTTGAAGGCCTTGCTGAAGTCTAAGTAGCTCACATCCACTGTCTCACCCTTATCTGTTTCCCTGGTTGCCCCATCAAAGAAATCAGTCATAGAAACATAGAAACAGACTTTGTCGGCAGATAAGGACTGCTTGGCCCACCTAGTCTGACCATTTCCCTACCTACTGGATAAGCTGCAGATCCTTGTTAACCAACAGCCTACCCCCCACAAGAAATGCTTTATGGCTGTCCCATGCATTCTTGAATTCCCCCACTGTTTTTGACCCCACAACCTCCTCAGGAAGGGTGTTCCATGCATCCACTACCCTGTCTGTGAAAAAATACTTCCTTACATTGCCACTGAGCCGTCCCCCCCCTCTATCTTCAGATTGTGCCCCCTTGTTCTTGCACATCTTTTTTTCCGAAAGATGCTACCCTCTTGGATTTTTATTGATTCCCTTGAAGTACTTAAATGTTTCTATCATGTCCACCCCCACTCGCTCCTTTCCTCGAGGGTATACATTTTAATCTCCTTTAGTCTCTCTTCATATGGCTTCTGGTGCAGACCCTGCACCATTTTAGTTGCCCTCCTCTGGACTGCCTCCATCCCGTCTATGTCCTTGCAGAGATGAGGTCTCCAGAACGATCAGAATCAGATTTGTCTCACATGACTTCCCCCTGTGAATCAGTGCTGTCTTGGGTCATGCGACCCGCTGGATTCAAGATACTTCACAAGCCTTTCCTTTAAAAATATCCACTGCCCCACGACTGATGTCGGACTGACTGGCCTATAGTTTCCAGCCTCCTCCCCGCTGCCACTTTTATGAAGCGGGATTACACCTGCCCTCTTTCAGTCCTCTGGAATCGCTCTTGTTTCCAGTGAGTTGTTGACTAAGGCTGTCAGAGGTGCATCCAGTACCTCCCTTAGCTCCGTCGACACCCTTGAGAGTACCCCTTCTGGCCCCATAGCTTCGTCCACTTTCAGATGTGCAAGTCCCTTCCAGACTCTGTCCTGTGTGAAGGGACTTGTGTCTACCTCCCCCCTCCTGTGCTCCTGCTGCATTTATGTGATCCACCCCCCCACTGTGAAGACTGAACAGAAGTATCCGTTCAAGATAATCTGCTTTTTTCTGCTCCTCCTCTGCACAGTCACACCCTGCCCTTTTTAACCTCACAGTCCTTCCGCTTGTGTTCCTCTTTTCACTGATGTACCTAAAATAGGTCTTGTTCTTCCTTAGTTACCCCATTGGTTATCCTTTCCTCTTTTTACAGCTTTGTGCCCCTCACTGCTTTCCGTGCTTCCCTCTGCATGTCCTGGTACACCTCCCTATCTTCATTCCTCTGCATTTCTTTGTACCTCCTGAATGCTACTCTTTTAGCCTAAGCCTTTGCAGACACTAACCTTGAGAACCATAGCAGTCCACATTTGTTCACTTGTCTCCTTTGGTGCAGAGCTTTGTTGCCTTCATTATGCTATTCCTTAATTTTACCCACTGTGTCCCTCCAGCTCACCCAGGCCATCCCCGTGCTAGGTCATTTCTGAGGCATTCTTCCATTTCTCTAAATTTGCCCTCCTGAAGTCCAGGACCCTCATCCTTGTGTGATTTGCTTCTGGTTCCACCCTTATGTTAAACCACACTATACAGGGATCATTAGTCCCCATGTGGCCTTCCTTCTTGACATCTGCAACACTGGCCCTGTGTGAGCTCACCAGGTCCGCTATTGCCCCATCACTAATGGGCTGTGGAGGGAGTCGAGAATGTCCCTATTTCTGGCTGAGGCTGCAGCTAGGAGGCTACAATCTACATCCAGCTGAATGAAGTTCCCCACCAGCAGCTCCTCCCCCTTTTTCTGGCATTGTGCTGATGGCTTCCCCCAGTGCCTTATTTAGTTCCTCCTCCTTTGTTGGAAGTCTGTATAGCGCCCCAGTACAAATAGTGGCTCCAGTCTCCAGGGTGCCCCACAGTACTTCCACCACCTCCTTTCACCCTTGACTTCCTTGTGTTTCCGTCGCTTTGATACTCTCCGTTACATACAGAACTACCCCTTCTCCTTCCTTCCCACCTGGGCCTTCCTGAGCTGAGTGAAGTCTGGTATGGCCATGTCCCAGGCATGGCTTCCTGTGCAACATGACTCAGTAATAGCCACAGTGTCCAGATCTGCATCCACCATAATGGCCTCTAGGTCTGGAATTTTATTTCCAAGACTGAACGCATTTGCACACATGGCCCTCCACACCTTGCTCCCCCTCTACCTGCAGTCCACCTTCCTTCTCTTGTGCCCAGCCTCCTTTTCCCCTCTTTTATTGCAACTTTTGTTTCCATCCCACTCGTCCTCTATTTCACTGCTGTGTCATTATCCTGCTCCCTGTGGGTACTCCTTCCCTCAGGTCCTTCCTTCCTACTGCTTTAGTTTGTTGGGGGCAGTTTATGCCTCCATTTTTCCTTCTGCCATCCCCTTCAGTTAGTTTAAATATTAACCAAAGCAGTATTGAAATTGTCCACTGAGGAGTGTGGTTCCCCTCTCTGTATAGATCCATATCCCTCCAGGTTGGTCCCCAGTGTAGCTGAACCCGTCTTCTTTACACCATTCCTTCAACCATGAGTGAAGCTGCTGGTGTGGAGTACCCTATCCTCCCACCAGTTATAGACAGGCAGCACCTCAGCGAAAGCCACTGTGCATGCTACCTGCCTTAGACTCCTCCCTAGTTCACCGAACTCACCTTGCACAATCCTGCCCCCATCCCTTACTAGGTCATTAGTCCCCAGGAGGAGAATGTCATCCAACACCCCCTCCTGCTCTGCTACCCTAGTGAGCCTTAGGATCTGCTGCCCCTCCCTCCAAGCCATGGTAAAAGGTAGGCACCTTACCTCCCTTCCCTTCCTGTACCCCCCAAACAATCAAGTCCCCCACCAGAAGCTGCATCCTACTCTGCTGGGGTCCTCTACCCCCAACTTAGAGCCATCCCTACAGAGGACCTCCACATCCTCCCTTGCCTCTACCGTGGTTGTTTCTTCCCAGCAGTCCCATCCCACCAAAACGGGGAAGGAATTTTGTTAGGGTACAGGCTGAGGAATGTACCCCTGACTTGTCACCCACACCCTCCCAGAGTCCACCACAGTCCAGCTAGATCTCCTTCCCCTTGGTATCCTCTGGGGGGGCAATGGCGATAGACTCAGTGGCCCCTTGGTGGGGAAGAGTTCCTCCAGATCCTAGCCAGCTCAGCCCGTAGACCACCTCCTCCCTCAACCCAAAGAGGTGCATGCAGATAGGGCAGCACCTCTCCAGAAAGTCTCTCAGAAAAATGCACCTCCGTATCCATTACAGTGCACCACTCTCATAATTGCCTTTCTAGGATCGTGGATATGTTGTTCATCCACACTTATTGGCATGTCCCCTTTCCCTTTAAGGATCCACCGGAAGTCTTCAAGCTGGCTCCTCCCACCCCCCACCCATGTGGTATATACCTCGGCTCCGCCCCATGACGCCAGATCTTCCTTTCTGCTGGAAGACTCGGGCTGCCTCCCTTGTGCACATGCATTTTGTAGGCCCTGGCTTTCAAAACTTCAGATTTACCAAAATTAAAACTTGTTTGAGTTAGCGATTGCGCTTTTGTATCTTCAGTCATGGAAGAAAAATCTTTCCCCTGATTTTGCCAGTGTCCTTGCAGCCAGAAGATGTCGTGCACCAATCCCCATCTCTCGTGCGTCTACTGCCTAGTTGTCAGCCAATGCACCTTGTCCTGCAGCTTTTGTATGGCCTTCCATCCCAACATTCTGGGCGACCACCTGGCACGCTTATAGTTGGGGAGACAGGAGAAAAGGAACCCTCTGGTGAAGTCCAAGGAGGCTAGATGGGCAGTTTCCATGGCTGTGGGCTCTGCGAACAATTGGAACACAAGCAGGCATTCGAGGAAGAAGCGGCTCGTGCTGCCGACACTCAGGGCTTCTTCGTTCCTCTTAATCTAGGCTCTACTTTCTCGGGCTCCTTCCAGGAGTTGTGCCAGTCTCTTCCTAACAGGGAAGAGATGCCTCCAGGCTCACACTTCTCCCAATCCTGTAAGTGGGAGAAGGAACCGAGTAAACCTTAATTTTGGCGAAGGTGCTCTTGTGACCGAGAGGTCCCAGTCCCAAGAGCATGCGGTCTCGACTTCGGTCGAGATCGCTTCTTCAGCCGCTGGCTTTTCAGACCTTCCGTCGGGCCAGACGACCGAAGATGTGGTCGACAAGGTCGGGATTGTCATCGACCCCATTGATCCACTGTCGCCGGCTCTGGCTGATGACTCCTTGGAAAGGACTCCGGTCCTTGTCTTCCCCAATGAGGAGACCCAGCCCACTGGTGTTCCCATTGAGGACCCAGTTTCGGACCCCCAGAAGTCACCGGTCCCACTGGTGTCTCCAGAGCGACCGAGTCGGCCCACCCAATCTCTGTCGAGGTCTAGAATCTCCTCGACCGACTGGCCAAGGAAGAGCCATAAGTGCTCTAAGAAGAGGCGATGCCATCGGTCATCCTTGTCCTCCTTGGATGAGGAGAGGCTCTGGTGGAAACTCCGTCGGCGCTACGAGGACCTCATGTGGCAACAGCTGATCTGTTCGGGCACAAGCCCACTCTGGCTCCTTCCCTGGCCATTACTTGGCTTTCGCCTCCTAGGCCGAAGCCAACCCCCTGGAGCCGAAATCCCTGGTTCCCCCATCCGTGGAGCCAGCAGATCCACCTATTTGGCCAAAATCGGTCTCTCAACTCATCATGGTGGAACCGCCACCTAAGTAGCCTGTGGGAGGGGCTCCTTCAAAAGAAGACAGACTGGACATTGGGCTTCCCCAGCGATTATCGGTCACGGTCACCCTGGACTGCCCTCGGTGTGTTGAGGGTGATTTGAGCAGCAGGCCACTGTATCCCGACTCCTCGGATTCAGATGTAACCGGGCTTCACTCTCATCCTGAGTCGTCCATTGGCCTAGGGTTGGAGGAAGGTCCTTCCTCCTTCCAAGGGATCCTTTGCCTCATCTCTGGGTCCACAGGGATGCCCCTGGAACCTATCCAAAAAAAGGTGGAGTACCCTCTTACAGACATCCTTAAAAGAAGGGATACCCTGTTGGAGGCCTTTCCTGTGGCCGAGGCCATTGTTGGTCTGGCACTCGAACTCTGGCAGCGTCCTGCCTCTTGTCCAGCACTGTCTGCCTGCATAGCCTGCAAGTATACGGTTCCCATGGGGTCCCTTGCGTGGTTCACAGAGCACCTTTCAGCCGAGAGCCTGGTGACTGCTTCTGTGTTCAGACATACTGGCAGGTCTGCTGACACCGACCAACCTCTTGACAAAGAATTCAGGCTCTTGGACCATTTGGCGAGGAAGGTCTATGCAGCTTCCTCCTTAGGCCTTCATCAGGCAAGTTCGGCCGTCGTCATGGCACACTTCTCCCATGCCCTCCTCGAGTCATTTGACAAAGTGCTCCCACATCTCCCCATGGACATGCAGACCACAGTCAAGCAGGTCTGAGACCAGGGCCAAACCATTGCCAAACAGCAGCTCCAGGCGGCCCTGGACATTGGGTACTCTTGTGCCCACTCGATGGCTGCCGCAGTTGCCTCTCGCCGCAGGGCTTGGCTGAGGCTCTTCTCCTTCTCGGCAGATACTCAGCACAAATTAGCTGATGTACCCTTCCTCGGGACCGACTTGTTGGACCCAGGAGTGGCCAGTCACCTTCAGCGCGTAGACCAGTCCAATTCCATCTTGGATACCACTTCTGCCAAGGGTTCTTCGGGCAAGAAGAAGAAGCCTTTTCGGCACTCTTCCCCTGTGGGCTCAGCAGTCCTCCTTCCAAGGGGGTCAGCAGCATTAGCAGCAGGTTCACACTTGGTGCCCTCGGCCCAAGCCTGGACCCCAACAGGCCCATAAAGGAGGCCGAGGCTCAGGTCCTGGAGCCTCCTCCTCCTCCAAGCCTGCTCAGTGAGGGGGTGGGGGCTGCCGCTCTTACTCCCGTCATGACAGCTCTGGGTCCTCCTGTGGGGGGCCAGATCTGCCACTTCCTTTTCGCCTGGTCCACTGTCACCTCGGACAGGTGGGTTCTCAAGGTGCTCGGTCAGGGACTGCCTCTAGAATTCAAGCAGTACCCTCCCAGCCAAGCCCACGCTCCTCGGTAGGAATGGATATCCGCTCACACCCAGTCAGCTCTTCGAGACGACGTTGCTCAGCTCTTCCTCAAGGAGGCACTAGCTCCCGTGGCGGATCCTCCAGCAAACCCAGGTTTTGTCTCCAGGTACTTCATGGTGCCCAAGCGGATGGGGGGGCTGGCGCCCCATTCTAGATCTCCACGACCTGAATCAGTATCTCAGGTCTCGCACCTTTCGGATGGTCACTCTGTCCCAGATCATTCTATCCTTGGAGCAAAACATGTGGTTTTGTTCACTGGATCTGCAGGATGCATTCTTTCACATCCTAATCCGTCCGTCCCATCAGCAGTTCCTCTGCTTCAGGGTCAAAGGGACCCTGTACGAGTTCTGAGCCATGTCGCTCGGCCTGTCATCGGCCCCACGAGTCTTCACCAAATGCATTGCAGCGGTGGCTGCCCATCTAGGGCATCGGGGGATCAGAATTTACCCCTGCCTCGATGACTGGCTTCTGGCAGGTCACTCCCTACAGGAGGTGGAGAGGACCAAGGATCAGGCCCTCCCAGACCTGCTCCCAGCTTGGTCTCCTAATCAATGAGGCCAAGTTGGAACTGGTGCCTTCTCAGGTGATGGGCCTCATTGGGGCAGAGCTTGACTCTTGTCAAGCCAGTGTTCGGCTCCCTGTGGATAGGGCAGAGGTTCTTTCCTCCTTTGCCCAGTCATTTCTGGTTGGGCAGTTGCGCCCTGCCTGGGACTTTCTGCACCCTCTGGGTTACATGGCAGCATGCACCTCAGTGGTCCATAGAAACATAGACTTTGACTGCAGAAAAGGACCACTTGGCCCACCCAGTCTGCCCATTTCCCTACCTACTGGATAAGCTGCAGATTCTAGTTAACCAACAGCCTGCTTCCTGCAACCCCGCACTATAATTGCTTTGTGTCTGTCCCAAGCATATTTGAATTCCCCCACTGTTGGGCCCGGTTGCACATGTGCCCCCTTCAATGGGAGCTGGCCACCCAGTGGACTCAGTGCCATGGTCATTTCGAGCAGCAGGCCACTGTAACCCAGAAGATGTGGGATGCTCTCCAGTGGTGGACTGCCCCAGACCAGTTGCAGGAAGGGATCCCATTTGTCCGCCCCAAGCTGACGGTCATCCTCATGACTGATACCTCTCTCATGGGCTGGGGAGCCCACATGGGGGATGAAAGGACCTAGGGGCTCTGGAGCCCTGAAGAATCCCGATGCCACATCAACCTGTTGGCGCTCAGAGCAGTCAGACTGGCACTGTCAGCTTTTGCTCCTCAGCTCTGGGGTCACATGGTTCAAGTCCAGACGGACAATACCATGACCATGTACTACCACAACAAACAGGGTGGCATGCACTCCTGTTTGCTGTGCAAGGTGGCGCTCTGCATCTGGACCCCCGTGAGCCGGATGGAGGCAGATCTCCTAGCCATCCATGTGGCAGGAGCCTCGAACCATCTGGCGGATGCTGTCAGCCGCTTGGGCCAGACATCCCACGAGTGGTCTCTCCATCCAGAGGTAGCTTACAGCCTGTTTTCCTGTTTGGACAAACCGATGGTGGACCTGTTTGCCTCCAGGGAAAACACCAAGCTGAGGCTGTTTCATGCCTGCCCCCCTCAGCAGGGCTCACTGCAAGGGGATGCCTTTTCGAGGTTCATGGACCCCAGGCCTCCTCTATGCCTTCCCTCCATTTCCCTTGATCCACGTGGTGCTCCTCAAGGTGAGGAAGGACAAGGCGAAGGTGATTCTAGTAGCCCCAGACTGGCCGCGTCAGTACTGGTATCCAGATCTACTCAGCCTCAGCTGCAGGCCCCCAGAGCAGCTCTGTACACGCCCGGACCTGATATCACTCAGTTTCGGGAAGGTATTCCATCCGGACCTTCAGTCCCTGCACCTCACAGCCTGGTACCTGAGCGACTAGAGTTCCAGGCTTTGGGTCTTTCTGACGATGTCTACACCATGGTGGAGGCATCTAGAAAAGAATCGACCAGGAAGTGTTATGCCTTCAAATGGAAAGGTTTTCCATTTGGTGCCAGAATGAGGCCTGGACCCTCTGTTCTGTCCAGTGGCTAACATTCTCGACTACCTTTGGTCTCTCTCCAAAGGGAGTCTACGGTCATCGACCCTTAGGGTGCACCTGGCAGCCATTTCTGCTTACTGGGCCCGGGCCGGTCAGCCGACAGCGCAGGAGACAGTGGTCAGGCGCTTTTTCAAAGGCCTGGATCACATATCTCCTCCGGTGTGTGAACTTCCACCTCCGTGGAATTTACTGCTGGTACTGACAAACCTCATGGGCAAGCCATTCGAACCCATGCACAAGTGTGCCTTGTCACACTTGTCATGGAAGACGGCCCTCCTGGTGGCTATCACATCAGCCAGAAGGACAGGGGAGCTCCAGGCACTGTCTGTGGACTCCCGTTATCTGGTCTTCCACAGGGACAAGTTGTCCTGCGCCCCACCCGAAATTCCTTCCGAAGGTGGTGTCAGAGTTTCACCTTAACCAGGTGTTAACTCTGCTGGTTTACTACCCAGTCTATACCTCAGAGGCCGAGTACAGGCTCCATACCTTGGACCTGCGACGTGCTCTCTCCTACTATAAGGAGAGGATGGCAGAAATTCGGGGAGAGGTTCGCCAGCTGTTTGTTACCTACGCTGAAGCCGCTTCTGGCAGACCTGCAGCAAAGTGGACCATTGATAATTGGATTACATCATGCATAGGTCTGTGTTATGAGTTGGCAGGCAAGGAGCCTCCCAGAGGGATAAGAGCTCATTCTACCCGCCATACTGCTGCATCGGTGGCTGCTTCCAGGGACATCCCTATCCAGGAAATCTGCCGGGCTGCTACCTGGAAATTAGCAAACACCTTCATCACCCACTTCCGCATCGACCTTGAGTCACAATGGGATGCTGGTTTTGGGGCCTCAGTTCTCCAATCTCTGTTCCCTAAGTAGGGGGTGTGTGCCTTGTCTCCCTCGTCCCAGAGAACTGCTAGGAGTCTGCCAATAAGTGTGGATGAGCAACATATCCACGATCCTAGAAGAACAGGTTACTCACCTGTAACAGTAGATCTTTCACGGAATGGTCTCTTTCAGTAAATCATTATTTCTGGGAGTTCCCGATAGTTGGTGCTCCAGCACAGAAGTCTCTTCCAGCAGTCTGTGTACCAGGGACCACCCACACTACCTGGGCTGTACCTGTAAAAGTGGGTGGTCCCTGGTAAGTGCCGTGCATTTTCCCACCGGCTTCAGCTCTGGCAGCAACTATCCTAGTAGCAGTCTACAACGTGGATTGAACCGATATCCTGGGTGCCTGGACTTCATACAGACTCCATATACCTACAATGGATGATTCCCTGTCACACACACAGGGTGCTCAACCAAAGGGCTCAAAAAACTTAGAGTCCTCTTCAAGAGACAATACTGGGAAGCAAACCCCTTCACCTAAAGTCCTGCCTGACCGCCTTTCAACAGTCGTGCCTCCAAAACCTGGATCATCAAGAAGATATTCATCGTCGTCGGGCACTTCACCCCTGTCAATGGCAGGCTCTACTCCATCAAAAGAACGTTCATCATCGACGGGGCATCATTCCTCAGCTCCCCTGTTAGCCAGGACTCCTGCACCATCGACGACAGTGGTCTTGCTGCCTTTCCCATCGACAGGGCATAATCCCCCGTCAACGGGAGGGCTTTACAAGATAGCATCATTGATGAGAATGCCTCTTCCGTCGACGGAGCACATGCTACATACTTCCTTGTCGATGGGTCTGCCTCCCCCCGTCTACAGGACATGCTCCCTATGCTTCTCCATCGACAAGAGGCCTGCCACCATCAACGGGCCATGCATCCACTCCCCCATCGTCGATGATGGCACACCCATCGTCGATGAAGCATGCATTCACTATCCCATCATTGACGGAGCATATCCCACTGTCAACAACACATGCACTGCCTTCCTCATCATTAGGAATGTAAGTTTGTTATGGCAGTCATACATGTCATTGATTCCATGAGGTTTGATCTTTATTCAGAACTTCCATGACTTTCACTAGTGTCTTCAGAATGTAGCAATGATGACGGTGCCACAACATTTACTACTGTTTATTAAAGATGTCATGAACAAACAATGAGTCATTAAAACCTCATCCATGACAAACTTACATCCCTACTCATCATCAATGGAGTATGTTCCCCTGTCGACGGAGCATGCTGTTACTGACCCTCCACTTGTAAAACACAGTACGTCATCGACGAGGCATGCTTCTCTGCCTCTTCTGTCGATGGGACTGATGCCTCCATCGTCAAGGTGATCACTGCTGCATACAACAACACCCTTGCCTGCATATAGTACAGCTATGTATGATCCTTATGGAAGGTTGACCATGAAAAGCCAAGAATATTCTCAAAAACATTTATCGAAAGATACATATGGAGCTGCATTTCTACAAAATAAAGAACTACTGTATATGCTTCAGAACGCAGAGGCCCTTCAGCCTCATTGTCATTCCTACGTGGGGCTCACAGCCCCATTGGAAATTAACAAAGACGCCAAAGAAACACCGGCTCACTCTACCGGGAGGCGTAAATTGATCCCTGTCCCCACGTACACTGGAGTCAGAACCTGCTTACATGACAATTCCATCATCACAAGTTCCAAATATTGAAGAAATAGTAAATAGAATACTGGATTCTATGGGTTTTGACCATAGCCTCACTCCAGAACATAACCCTCAAACACAAATGATATCACCACCTCCATCAAACCAGGCACGCACAGAGCTAGAACGCTCCCGGGTCCTGCCTCCTCCCGAATATTCAGACAAATATTTCTCAGATTATCACACGAATCCAGACCTTCATTGGACCTATGATGGTTCCCCTGACAAAAGAGGATATGAATCCCCTTTGGAGGCACCGTTCTACTGGGATGAAGGGCTATTACAAGCACGAAAGGTCATTTCTCCACCAGATGACCCCTTATTCCCCGAAATGATGCTACAAGTACAAAAAACAATGGGGTTTACCACAACGGAACAGGACAGATTAAGTAAAAATATGGCTGAGTATCTGGGCCTACTGGAAGACCCTGTCCGGGCTATCCCTCCTTTTATACCTACGTTCAGAAATGCTATTATTGAAGCTTGGAGCCAACCCATAGCAGCACAGAAGTTATTTAGAAAGGCCCACGGGCTATATCAGGCTCCTCCTGATTATTAATATTTAACAGATATGTCAGCGGCAGATTCTGTGGTTACTGTGGCTGCCCACAACCTCACCGGCAAGCCTAAACATTCAAGCACGATATCTCCAGAGAGAGACTCTAAATGTTTTGACTATATGGGGAAGAGAGTGTTTGCTCTAAACACACTAAATATCAGAATACTTAACTATATGGGGCACATGCTACAATACCTGCGTACAGTGAGCACTTCTGCTGGAGAAGTTATAAACAGAATATCTGCATCCCCTGAAAGAGAGCAACTTACATCTATAGATAGTTATTTCACTGTCTCGACATCTATTAAGATCAGGATATGATCTTGCTGATGCTTCGGCTCGAGCCTCTGCAGTCGGTAGTCTTATACGCTGCCAGGCATGGCTCTGACTTTCAGGGCTAGCACCTGATATTCAACACAAAGTGGGTAATGCCCCCTTTTCAGGCAACCATCTTTTTGGGCCAGGAGCTGAAACGATACTGGAGAACCTACAAGCCTCAGAAAGACAACTAAAAACAGTACAATACATATGCTAAAAACCACACCCTCAGTATAATTATTCATACAAAACTGGAACTAATTATACCCCACATGACACCTTTAAGGGTAGAGAACAAGTAACAAGGACCCCGGTGAAGCCGGCCCGTGGCTGCCCCTCCGGCTGCCTCGGGGCTTCTGCCCCTCATTAAAGACTCTAGACTCCACCCTGGTCCCCTCTTCTTGGCCTCGGGGACCTTTTGGGGCCACAAAAAAGACTGAGGCCTTTTTTTCACATTGGCTCGATGCATCTAGCCAATTTCTCAGGTATCACTGTTTATAGACCATCACGACCATTCCATCGAGATGCCTTTTTGACCTGTGGTGCACCAGACGTCCTGTCCCTGCCTCAACGAGGTCCATCCACTATTACCTCACATGCTGAGACACAATCAGGTCCCACTACGGACTATATTCTTCTCTCCTCCATTGCTATTCACAGCTTTCCCTTGATCATGAACAAAGATCATATCAGAAAGGGTGAGTACATGTACAGAGATTATATGTTTTTAACCACTGCTTCGTTTTGTTTGGTCACAGATACATTGTTTCATTTGCTACATTATCTGTTACTTCAGTATCCTACTTTTTGTCAAATGGATACATTCATTACTGGCTAGACAGTCGGTGGGGGGGGAGAGGTCTTCACTTGCTACTTTGTAGCGCCTCTAAAGAATAACGTTGTATTACTCGAGCTACTGTTACGATTCGTAACAAAGTTGCCTTTGCCTCGGATTGTGCTTTCACTGCTGATCACTGAAGCTCCATAATTGCTCAGTGCTCTTAACATATTCCTTGTAGTTTTTTAAAACAATGCTTCACAGTGAATCATGTATCCCTTTATTCCACTGCTATGCTATTTTAGCATTCATTGGTCCCATGACCACATTTTACCCTCTGACAGAATGCCATCTGTGGCCACCACTGCCATATAACTGCTTGAGGAATCTCCCAGAGTAATGACTTGCTGCAAGAGACCATTCCGTGGAAGATGGTGCAGTTACACAAAGACTTTTGCTGTAACAGTAGATCTTCTAGAATGTCTCTTCTGATAATAATTCCTCCCTCCATTCCCTGCCTTACGTGGTGGAAAAAGCGATGCTGGGGGTGGGAGAAGCCTTGAGTCTCGTTCCGAGCTGAAACCGTGGGGAGCGGTACCAGGGACCCCACCCACTTGTATCGTACATCCAGGAGTGAGGTGGTGTGGGTGGTCCCTGGTATAGAGACTGCTGGAAGAGACTTCCGTGCTGGAGCGCTACCTATCTGGAACTCCCTGAAGTAATGACTTACTGCAAGAGACATTCCTAGAATATCTACTGTTACAGCAAAAGTCTTTGTGTAGCTGCACTTTCTGTGAGTGGTATATGTTGTTCATCCACACGGACCCACCCGACCTCCCCAGCTGTGGATGCACAATACCTGGCTTCCAGCGGGCTAAGATCTAGTGTAATGGGGCAGAGCTGAGGTATATACTACTTGGGTGGGTGGGAGGAGCCAGCTTGAAGACTTCCGGTGGATTCTTAAAGGGAAAGGGGACATGCCAATAAGTGTGGATGAACAACATATACCACTCCTAGAACTACTGTTACAGGTGAGTAACCTGTTTTTATGTTTCGCTGTCTACTACTACCGACTGTGTCTTTCCCCTATTGCCCTCTTCCTGCTACTTTGGTCCATTCCTGCCTACACCTTCTACTGGTATTTACCTTGTCACCCTACCCTAGATAGGGTGTTTCTTGTTTTCCACTTTTTTCCCTTGCTTTACCCCTTACTTGCTTTTGTACAGTAGCTCCTCTCGTACTCCTCTGCCTGCTTACTACTTAACTTTTCCCTTTCTGCCCTTCCTTAACCATGCTTACTACTTAACCTTTCCCTTTCTGCCCTTCTGTAACAGTCTCTGTACTCCTACCTTAGATAGGGTGCTTCTCCCATTCTCAACAGTAGGACTAACTGCTTACTAGGTACTACTTAACCTTCCTTCAGTACTTCCTAAACAGACAGCAACAAGCAAACACATATTGTACCTTATGTTAGCAGACTGTCAGAGCCCCCTGCATGCCTGCTGTTGCCTGCAGTATTTTCTTATTGATAACCGGCTTCCCTTTCTAAACTTCGTGTTACCTGCAATGGCTAGCTAGTGTCTCCTCACCCATCGTGTGTCTGCCTGGCCCATGTTATTTATTTCCACATGAAGTGCCACAATTAGTTGATCTCCCACTCCATCCAGAATCCTACCGATCCTTTCCTAAATATCCATCACTGTAACTCTCAGTAGGCACGTCACCAATATAGTACTCGATTTCCTGCACTTGTATCCTGCTTGTCCAAATTGTACCTGTGTTTTGACTTTGTGCATTGTACTCTTCCCCGAGTCATTCCTGAAAATAGGCATTCAGTTGCCTAGTGTACCTACCCGGTTACCAAAAATCAAATAAATAGTGTTTTCACTGCTTTTATCAGAACTTCTGTCAGTCTCCCTGATTATTGAGACCATGATCACTATTATCAAGTGTGGCTTCTCCTGTGTTCTTCCCTGGTTTTGATAACTCTGCTCCTCCATGGTGACAGTTTCCTCACTATCTCCCTCTGACTTGTTCTGCTCTAAGCAGTATTGGAATCATACTTGGTGATCTTTGGGAGCTATGTGAGCCCATGATTGCCTTGTCATTAAATTAAGCCCCCCACTTCCCATTATAAGTCAACAACAATGGTGTGTGAGCTAACAGGGCTCACTTCATAACTAAAGGGGTTGAGGTTGAGCCCTGGCAAGCCTCCTTATAATTCCAACACTAGTTAGGATGCTGAACCTGTTGGATGTTGCTATTGGCTCCTCCTCCTCCATTCTTCTCCGATTGTTGCTTCTGCACGCCCTTCCTTTGACATGCATCACTCATCCCTCCTTCTCCTGCTGTTCCCTGAGCCCCATCTAGCAAAGTCTTTCTGGTCCACCTGCTGCCTCCTCAGAAGTTCAGTCCAGAAACCTGCTACACTGCACTTCCCTTGTCTCATTCAGGCTCTGTGTGTGATCTTATAGCTTCCTGATCTCCTCTTGCAGCTTCTCTATTATATGACACTTCTGCCCTCTGAATGCTTCTGAGGTTCTTCTTTTCTGCCGATACTACCTACAAGACTCACAGAAAGAGAAAAAAAGAGTAAAAACAGCACACTCCAGCAGTGTGCTACTCAGTAGCTTGCAGTCTTTTTAGGAAACCCCTACTCTGTTTCCAGTAATGTCTAAACATCAACCTTTGTACAGTTGTCCCCCAAGAGTAGTTCAGAAAGGCACACCCTATCAGGCTAACTCCCAGTTACCTGCTTAACCAGTTCCCAGTAATACCTACCAATAGTCTGTCTGCAGACCTGTCTTGTCAAACAGAATGTCGGGTTTCCCAACTTTCTCCTTAGGCATGTTCCACGGGCAGACCCCACCTCAGCCAGGCTCACCAATGCTCTCTAGTGGACTTATACTGTGGGATTTTCCCTACCTCACTTGTTCCGTCCTGCCCGTGAGGCCAGAAATGCCTTCTAATCTGATGACCCAAAAATAAAATTACTAAAACAGTTTTACTGAAACTGCCAGTCCTAGGCCTGCCCGGTGGTGCTGAGGGCTGAGGCGCGGGAACGAGCACGGGCCACCGGGGGTTGGCAGGGGTGGAGAATGATAGAGCATCTGATGGACTGCTCTCCTTCTCCGGGGAGGGGGGTTCACCAGTGGTCAGCGTTGACTGGCCCCCTAGTGGTGGCTGGGGGCCAGTGTGCCAGTGCTGCAGAAATAGGGGGCGGAGATGGGGCAGACATCTGGTGGGAGCGTGTGTGGATGCATGCGCGCTCTCTCTGCTGATGTCCTGCACACCCCTCTCCGCAGGGGAGAAAAAGCAGAAAAAATGGAGCCCTCGCTATGGATGAAGATGGTTCCCCCTTACAGCGCTGCAGGGAGGGCACCTCCCCAAAAATGGATCCAGACTGGTGAGTGTCTCCCCACCCCCCCACCACCAGGGGTAAGTCAGGGGGGCTGAAGGGAAGGGGGTCTAATACCCAGTTGGTGCATAGGGGGGATGTCAGATGGTTAGGCGAGGGGCTCCCAGAGAGACAACACCAACAAAAAAGAAACTGCCAGTCCAGTAGCGGCTGCTGTTCAGTTAACGTATCTCAAAAAATATCCCTCAAAGCTGTTTTGAATCTCCACTGAATTGTCCCTGTCCCTCTCACCACTCCTGCATCCTGTTTACCTACACATCCACACAGTTCTCTGTTTCTCAGTGTAATTTGTGCCTTTGCTGGTTTAGCAGGCTATAACTCATCGAGTGTACTGCTGTCCTCAATCTTGCCCAGACATGCCTCCCTGAACTGTCTGGAATCACCCCTGTTCAGCAACAAACACATGTTTGCTTTGTAAAACATAAAAAGAAAATATACCCAAATGAGAACAAAGTTCAGCAAGTACTTCAAAATCTCACTGATTTAAAACACTTCCAAGCATGGCACTATGTCATACACACGCCTTCATGGCAACAGAGTTACCAACATTAGCTGCCCTCCCCTCACTCACTCAAGCCGTACATTTAGTCCTGCTTCTGGGCCGTTTGCCAATTAATTTTTTTGCTACCTCCGACAACCTTCTCTAGTGGTTAATTGGCTCCCTTCGCAATCCATTATGAATCTGGTGTCAGTAGATCCCCCCTCCCTAGCACATTTCTCCTACTGCATCCTCTTCCTCATCAGGTCCCACGCTGATCTCTGTCCTTCACTAGATCCTTGTGGCCCAGTTACATACTTGCACCAGCATGTAGAACAGCTTCAAACAGTTTTTTATGGTTGGCGATGCTGTGGTATGCGACCGGCTGTACTGCAGCTGGTGAGTGTCTGTTTATGGCACAGTGCATGATCTGCATGCTGGCTTGTGCCCCTTTCCCTGTACTGTCACGCTGACCATTGCAATGGCACAGGGAAAGGTTACCAACCCTGTTGTTTATATCATAGCGGGGTCTAACATAGAACTGAGGTGCAAAGTGGTGATTGTGACCATTTTGCACTACTAAACTGCAATTGCGTTAGTTGTTTAGTCAGGCATATTGTGACTGACAGACATAGTATTCTGAGAATGCTGTATTGCTTTTTGTGGCCATATTTTATTATTATTTTTAATGTTAATTTCCTAGTGGTAGCTGTTTTTATAACAGTATTGGTTATGTAAAGTTTCTCTTTTTCTGATTGATGTTTTTTTTATTTTGTATTTTCATTTTTGTGTTATCACGCACCTTTTTGCCTATGAAGGGTACTAGAGAATAAAAAGTCAAGGTCAGAAAACGTGGCAGTTTGGGTAGAGAGCTGGCTGGGGAGGTAGAACACAGAGGGTGGAAGTCAATGAGGACAGTCTGCTTAATTTCATTAGCGCCGTCAGAAATGCTGACACATGGTAAGCCCACACTCATTTGGGAACACAGTGACAAGGTGGACAAAGAGTGATCAACAGCATCTTCCTTTTAAAATGCCTCTGGTGCTCCGTATCTCTTGTGACTCATTACTCGGCAATGTAAATGTAGCACTCAGGACACCATCACCAATAAAGGTAATGTTTGGTGCATTGGGACACCAAAAGAATGACCACCTGAGAAGAGAGCTGTTTGCTGAGTTAAGTGGTATGCAAGGATCTGTCTGTAGACTTTGAATAGTGCTTAGGCCTCACTGTCCCACTTGCTGCCTCTCATGATTGCCAGATAGGACTACTGCTGCTGCACCACTGGCACGTGTGGTCAAAGACAACAAGAGCACTTGCTAATCTTTTTTTTTTTGTTTACCTGTACTGAACTAGCTCTGGAATAGCTTTCTACTGAGCAATGAGGTACATTCTAAAGCACACTTTTTTACTTTTTCCTCTGGGCGACAGACACTTTCAGTCAATATCGATACCATTACTGAACTGCTCTCTATAGAACTCCGTATTACTGTTCCAGCAAGGTACATTTTTAACTTGAGTGTGAAAAGTGGGGGAAGGAAGGAGCAGGTATGTTCTTAAAGGGGAAAAAAATCACTGTAGTTGGAAATGCATAGTGACAAACTTTGCTGTATACATTATCCATAATATTACTGTTATACACCGATAGTGTATTCCACAGCTGTCCATCTTACTACTTCCCCTGTATTGTTTGTACAAGTTCTGCAGGTTCATCCTCTCCTGTGGATGGTGTACCCATCATTGTTTTGTTGTATTACCAGCTTAAAGGACAAGTCCCTCAAGTAGGCATGAGTGCCACTGGCTTTCTTTGTTGTACAAATGTGCACAAGAAAAGCCTCATACTGTTTCTTATAACAAGGGTTGTCAGGAACGTGGAAGCTGATTGGTGTAGAGTCCCTGCATAGCTGTGCATTAAATACCCCTTTTAATGAACGGTTCCACAGAGCGACTCAGGGAAAGTACTGTTGGCATTCGTTTCCTGCTTCAGAAAGCCAAACGAGAATGGGAGCCATTACAAATGTGGGGAAGTGATAGAGCCCTAGCTGTCAAAATACTGTATAATTATTCGTCATCTGAACAATATTAAGCAGAACCATCGCCCTGGTTTACTATTCTCACCTCTTACTCTCTTGTCCCCGATGCAAGAATGAAGTGCTGTCTCCCTGTCTCTTGTTTCACCTCCCTCCCCAGTGCAACAGTCGGGGACTGAGGTACTATGTCTTTCATGAGCCGGGGACCTCTAGAGAGACAGAGAGAGCAAGAGTGTGAGCAGAGAGAGATAGAGACAGTACATTGGTGTTTCCCGTCCCGACCCCCCCCCCCAATAGCACACAGCCGAGATAGAGAGAAACGGCGTCTGAGACAGCATGCAGCCGCTCACGTCCTAGGTCAGCGAGTCAGAGAAAAAACAGTAGACCAGGACATATAATTAAAATGTCCTGCGGTGTCCTCTCTCTCTGTCTTCAGGTATGCGATATTCATTTGAGTAAGGGTGAGCTCCCTGGGAGACTGCTGAGCCACTGTCACTGTTTCATACCAAGTTCTGTGATCGGCTTTGAGGAGCGTGGGGGGGGGTGGCATAGCAAAAAAGAGAGAGAGAGAGACACACACACACAAGAGGAGCTTGTGACAGGCGGCGTGTGTGTCTCTCTGTCTCAGCATGTGTTAGTGCCTGGCAGTTATAGGGAAGCGACAGGTACGGACAAGGTAGTGACAGCGGGTCCTGTATGACATGCAGGAGAGAGCTTGGACCCACTGTCAACATGTTACAGTGCTGCATAGAGGGAGAGAGAGAAAACAAGTGGTACAACTGTCAACAAGGATATTATGCACAAGAAATGTCACACATCCTCTCTGCACTGTATTTGTGACATTTTTATGTACATAACAAAAGTGACAGACACGCGTCATTTTTTGGGAACTATTTCACAAGGTGAAAGGATACAGTACTTTTCTTGCAGTTTAAAGCAGGGCAAAACTCCATTCAGTGTTTTTTCCAGTGTTTTGCACAGAACCCATGTTATAAGCGCAATAACCCACTCCAGGGTATGAGGTTATTTGAGACTCGTGCCTCACAGTGCACCTGGGGTGTTGATTAATCCCCATTAACCGCATACCCTGTCGTGGGTTATTGCTTACTTAGCTCTCCTCACACAGTTAAGCAGTGCCTATTCATTCCATTCAACAGTAGCATTTACCTTCTCAGTTCGCAGGATGAAGCGTGAATTTAGTAGAAAGGCCTTGGCATTTGTAACACCAGACACTTGGAACAAACTGCCTTGTCAGCTGAGGAATACTTCTAGCTTGCAAATGTTTAAGTCCAGTCTTTCCAGCCACCTTAGAACTCCCTGTATTTTTTTTGGTCTGAATACCCCTCTCACCGACCATGATCATGTTGCATAGCAATGCTCATGCTCTTTGTTTGCAGTGACTCCACTTTGTCAGCTTGTTTTTATTACTGTTTGGATGCATTTACCTTTACAGTTTTTTCTTGTGTACATTGTAGCTTGATTATACCCTATTCTTACCAGCCTATGTTTTTTTTTTACTTAAAAATGTGTTAACCAGCTGGCCCGGTGGCGCTAAGGGTAGAGGCGCTGAATGCCACACCTCGCATCATGCTGGCGACCCGGGTTCGGACTCGAGCCTGGGTTGCCAGGGGTTGGCAGAGGAGGGATAGGATTAAGCATCTGGAGGACTGCTTTCCTATCCTGGTGAGAGATCCGGGGTTTCACTGCTTTATAGTGGCCCCTGGTGACGACTGGGGGCACTACCAGAGCGGTGACAGCATGGGGCGGAGCGCGGCGGATGTCGGCACATAGTGCCCAGACGTCATTGCACGCCCACACTCTGAGGGGAAAAGCTAATGGAGGAAACATCGGGGGGGGTGATCTTGGTGGCTTATGGCCATACGCCCTGACATGAGAGAGACACCTGTCCAGAACACGGCGCAATGTTGACCCATCCCTGGTTCTGTGTGTTTGTGTGGCCCCGCATGCACGACCTGGTCGGGGGGGGGTGCAGGCTACGGCGGACGGAGATCTCGAGGGTCAGCTCCATCGAAGGCGGAAAAAATGTTAAATGATAAATTAAAAATTTGTTATCCAGATAACAGGCACTAGGCCACATGGCCCTTTTACAGGCATGACACAGAACATACAAAACAAACTGTAAAACCACAATACAAAACTGATAACAAAAACATTGTTCAAAGTTTATACACAATAAACTGGAATACCATTCTGTTTGTAAAGACAAGTGCTGCTACTGCTAACAGCACCTGCAACTTGCTTCAGACATCTAGTAAGATTTGTACACTTTTTTAAGTTGATTAAAATGTGTTAAATTCCTAGTTTCAGGATTCAGTGTCATGTTAACATGTTGACTGCTGCTGTCTTCCCTGGAACCCCAATGAAAACAAGATGCAGCATATCATGGGTTATCCCGGTTGGAGCAGTTTCAAATAAATAAATAAATACCATGCCAGCCTCAACTTGCTGAGGAGGTGCATGAAAATGCACAAAGCTAGTTAGCTAAGCCTTCAGAGATTTCTGTACTGCACATGTTTTAGACAGCTGAGGTCTAAGAAATGTTATTGAAAGCTGCCAAGTAAGTTTGGAGCTATGTTTTTATAACTGCAGAATGAATGGAACTGAATTGCTTCTTGACTGTGTTAGGTACTTTGTCACAAGTGAGCAATCAGCTCAAAAAACATCAAAACCCTTCTGCACTTTTTGGGGAACTCAGGAAGTCAGACCTGTGTAAGGCAGGCTTTTGTAACCTTAATCCCTAAACTAATGTTCTTTATTGGCAAATTTGAGCAAAGATAAAAATCTTTAAATGGCATTGCTGTTTAGTACTTTCATATGGAGTTGTGGATTAGCCAAGGAAAATGTGAGTGTACGTACTGTACAGTAGCATAGTATTTTAGCACCCCAGCTTTGAGCATGGTTAGTTATAGATGTTAACTGATTAGAGTTAGCAGATGAACTCAAGCTATTTATTGAACATTTGTAATATCTCCCTGTGAAGTAACCACATTTGTATTGATTGGTTTGGACCAGAACATAACCATCTTCGCACACATTGCTGTTGAACTAATGCTAGTCTGCATGAGCCTGAAAAGCAGGGAGTATTGAAACTGCAATAGTTCTGCACCTCTCATAAACTAACTCAGATAAGTTAGTCAGGCCATGGGTTTGTCGCATGGTCTCAGCTCCCAGAGAGCCAGGTGTTGTGTAAATCTTGTAAGTAAAGTAAATGTTTGCATAATAATCAGTGTTTTTTAATGAAATCTCGACTTTAGCCACAGAAATATAATCCGTTTCAGTAATATAGGTATGCATATTTAAACTAATTGGGCAAGTATGATTACGCATCTACTGTATACAGTATTATGAGCACGATGTTAACAAAAAACTTGTTAAACTAGATCCAAATACATCTCCAGGGCCGTATAGTCTACACTCCAGACTACTCAAGGAACTGGCTGGGCCCATAGCTATGATTTTTTTCAAGGTCAGTTTCAGAGGCTAACATGTTATCGACTGGAGGGATGCAAATGTCACACCTATCTATAAAAAGGGTTTTAGGGAAGACTACAAGAATTACAGGCCTATTTGTTGGATGTCGGTTTTGGGTAAAGTAATGAAGGAATTCATAAAAGAGGAAATGGAAAAGCACATAGTTCAAGGTGGTCTAGTTGACATGACCCGGCATGGGTTCAGGGCTAAAAGCTCATGCCAGACCAATGTATTTCAGTTCTTCGAACCGATAAGTAAAGCTTTGGACATTGGGCTTCCAGTTAATGTTGCTTATTTAGACTATTCCAAGGCTTTTGACACAGTACCTCATAAGGAGCTATTAGAACATCTTATGGTATTAACATTTGATATTAATATCATCAGCTGGGTGAAATCATGTTTGGCTGATAGAAGACAGAGGGTCTGTGTCAGAGGTTTTTATTCTGAGTGGAGTAATGTGACTAGCGGTGACCCACAGGGGTCAGTCTTGGAGCCGACCCTGTTTAACATCTACATATGATCAATGCAGCCTTCTTCAAATGCCTGATCTGTAAATTCTCCGATGACACCAAGATTGGTGCTATAGTGGATAATAATGCAGCTAAACAATTTCAGAGCGCATTCATGGACCTTGAGCTCCGGGCAAGGACACACCAATAAACTTTCAAGTTGGAGAAATGCAGGGATATGCATTTTGGAAGTATAAATAGAATGGCAAAATACAGTATATGTTAAATGGGAAAGAATTACAAGAAACAGATGGAGAAAGAGATCTTGGAGTTATTACAACAACGAAACATTTGATGAGCACTGCAGGGAGGTAGCAAAAAAAGGGGGGATATATACTGGGATGTATAACACGCAACATAAGGAGTAGAGACAAAAAGGTTATAATTCCTCTGTATCAGGCACTGGTACGTCCGCAGTTGGTTTTGGGCACTGCACACCAACAATAGTATATAGACCTGTTGGAGTTAGCCCAAAGGATAGCCACCAAAAGAGTCAAGGCATTAAAAGAATTATCATATAAAGATAGGCTGGTTAACCTAGACATGTTCTCACTGAAATATAAAAGCCTCTGGGGTGATTTATGTTTGGTCTGTGTAGGGCATTTAGAGAGGATGACCTTTGGGAATGCTTGGGGCGCAAGACGAAAATAGTAGAGACACCAGACTACATAATTTACAACTAAAAGGCGAACTACATAGAACAAACCAAAGGTTTGCATGGATTAACCAGAGGGTGGTAACTCTATGGAATAGCCTCCCTGAGGCAGTAGTCCATGGCACCTCCAGGGACTCCTTTAAAAAAGCTTTGGACGAGTTCATGGGTAACAAATCCGTTACAGTCATCCATTGTGAAATGGCGAGTCTTACAGGCTAACCGCTAACCGATTCTTACTATTCCTATGAATCATTCAACCTCTGTGTTTATTACCCCTGATCCAGTTGTTGCCTCATAAAGCTAGACCACTGTGGTGTTAAACCTAGCAATATAATATACCAGCTGCTTAGCAGCACCCTGACCCCCATCACCATGAGATGGCAACTGCTGTCTAATGCAAAATCCCTTATGCTTGTAATATAATACTGAACAAAGGCTTCTTTTTTTTTTTTTTTGGTTAGAAATATTTTTATCCTTTACCAACCTTGTTCTTCCTTTAGGCTTTAACCAGCAGCTGTCCAGCCCCATCCTCAACTATCCCTGCTGCTGTGGTAGCTCCATATCTTCTTCCCTCAATGGCAGGAGGTCTGGAGGAGGGCTCTCTCCTCCCACAGTCCAAGTCCAGATTCGAGTGCAGGCAGCAGGGCTGCATGGTTTGGGGCCCAGACATACTGGCAGTGGTCATCTTGGGTGAACTCTGAGCATGTTCTTCCTTGTTTACTCCCTAAGCCCCCCTTCCTCCTGTGGCATGGGCATAGTCACTTGCTGCCCTCACAGCATGTTCCTGCAGGAGAAGAAAGCTCCCTGGCCCAGCTGCAGGGGTCACTGTGGTGCCAGAACCCACTATTAATCCTCCCTACCCTAGGCTTACTGCGCATGAAGTCAGGGAACTTCCCTTCTTGAAGCTACTTTGCAAAGTTTCTGAAGTTCACAAACTGCAAAGTATCACTTTGCAAAGTTCTTCACCATACAAAATGGACAGTTTGCCAGGCAGAGTCTTCAAATGATGGCACATCACCTACTGTAGGCTCCTGCTCACTCCCTGTCATGACAGGAGCCAGCTGAGGTGGTAAGCGGACGGGTGATTCTACGAGCTGCATGGTTGCCACCAGTGGGAAGCACCAGATTTGGTGAGGCAAGGGGTGGGGAGGTTCTGTGATTTGGGGAGGGGTGGGATTGCTAGACACCAGGGAAATACATGTTGGTGTACTGGGCTGGTGGTTGGGGTGAGGGGCACTGGATGCCAGGGATGGGATATGAGCAATATTAGGTTGATCAGTCCAGCAATTGGGAGGGGCTGGGGACAAGTGGACACTAGGGAATGGATTTCAATATATTAGGTTTATGGGTACAGCGATTGGAGGTGGGGGATCACTAGACAACAAGGATGGGATTTGAATAATATTAGTTTCACCTGTACAGAGGGATATCTTACAGAATCTGTATTGTGGCCTGTTTACAGTGATGGGTGGGGGCAGGCACAGCTCCCCAACATTGTGTGGCATGCTAATAAGCCCATAATGGCATGCAAATGGCCCTTAGTACTTTGCATGCCCTGTGAGCTTATTAGCATGCCATGACGGAATAGGGCTTAAAGGAGCAATGGTGCTGTCATGTTGGGATACACTGTCTCCATTTCCTCCTGTTGGCTATAGTCTGGTAGTGGGCTATGAGGGTGCTGCACATAGTCACACTGTGCACTGCATTGACACAACCACATATTCCGTTAGTTAGTGTGCTCTGATTGGAGCATGATACCTGTCTGAATATTGCCCCAGGCCAGTTGTGTGTTGTTTCCAGCACACCAACAGGTGTGGGGTGCACAGCCTGCTCTGAATATGGGGGCTCTTAGTCTGCAAAGAACCCCTTGTCCCAAGAGCCCCAACCACCTAAAATTCTATTGTCAGCCTTCCTGTAAACTGTTTCATCTGCACAAAGACTAATATTATAAGTTCTGTTACTTTAACAAAAAAGAAATGCACCAAAGGTTCCTTTTCGATGCACGTGGTTACCATTCTAGATATGCTAAAGACTTGCTAAAATATCAAACCTATGCTAAGATATTGGTGAGGCTAGTAATTATGAACTCACCCTAATAGACTCTTTGTATGACTTGCACCACTGTGTTACAGTGCTAGAAAAGCCTTTCTAAAAGGCTGTAAATGTGAAGCTTCATACTGCATAGAACAGATAATGGGACGCATTCCACATTTAAAGAACAGTACATGCATTGAACACTGTACTGTACTATACTATTCTCTACCCTTTAATATTCATGGGTCAGTGCAGGAGTTTTATGGGGGTTTTGCCCTTTCGGGAAAACCATGCTCAGCATTAAGTGTGTCCCATTATGCTGCTTTGTGAGTGTTACATTCTTAACCACTTGTAGCACTGAGGAAGCCCCAAAACTTTTGTTTGAGTATCGTGCAAGGAGCCACATGAAGAGCACGGGTTATACCAGGCTTGATAGGATAGGAGTAATGTAATAATTATTGTAGCTTCATGCACCTGCACTTTTCTCCAAGGACCACTTGTCAATCTCAGGCTATGTATGTAGCACTGGATGTGTTGAGAGTGTTCTGTGCCTTTTCAGAAATGTGAGATTTATACTGCATAAAACAGATGATGGGGCACATTCCACACTGAACACTAGTATCCTTATGGAGCAAAAACTGTATTTACACTATCCTGACTCATATATAACATAGCACAGTACAGTGTTCATTGTGTTTTTTGCCTATTATGGAAACCAATTTTCAGTACAGAAGATGACAAATGTATCTGTTTTATACAGTATGACTGCCACATTTTATCCATTTAGCTGGGCCACTATCGGTGTTGACTGCTCGGCTCCTGCCTTGTAAGCTCAAACAAGGTTGAGGAACCTGGTTTAATAAACCCTAATTGACTGGCGAGGTTCAGCATCCAAGATGTAAGTTAATGTGTGGTGCCTCCCCCAGAGATAGATTTAGTGCACCTGGTGTAAGCATGGTACAACCCTCTGGGACGTAGTACCTTCCTCATCTGCTCACAGGATCAGCACCCCCATTAACCAGTGCAGTGCAATAACAGTTTCCCCAGATTGCAATATATATATTATTGAATTACATCCAGGTAGTAAATATAAGCACAATAACAAAGGCTTTATTTGTATACAAGAACAGGTGGTAGGGGAAAGGAAAGGGGGGTAAGCGAATAAAGGAAAAAAATGCAAAGCTCAGGCTGATAATTCAATACCTGTCTAGGCCTAAAGGCCCAGACTCACAGGGGCTGCTCTTCTGTTGCCCTCCTAGGCACAGCCAAATAATATATTTGCACCTAGCTGTGCTTCTAAGGTTCATATATCTAGGCATAGCCAGCAAATATAGTTTGCAGCTCACCCCAAAGCCACACAGTACCTCTGACCCTGTGTATTGTTAGGCACTACTCACACTCTACTTATAACACTATTAAATAACCCCTATTGCTTTATTTGGTCCCCAGTCATTTTGTCAGTGTAGGCCTGTTACAGTCACATATGGCTGGCTGGGGTTGGTGCATTTAAATTAAACAATCAAGTAGCAACTGCTGAAATCAATATTTGTAATCCTGCCGGATGTCCTAGTCCAATAAAACTAAAATTACTTTGTGTATTATAAAATGTGTCAGAAAAATCTAGAATCCTGATTGGCTAAAACCTAGTTTCAGCCGTGTCTTTATCAGCACGTATTGTGCCAACTGGCACTAACTTCCTCTGCCCGACCTCATTACAAAAATAAATCACTGAGATGTGCCAACTGAAAACAAAAAACATACATTGGCACACCTCACCTCGCAATACTGTGAAACAGCATCTCCCTCACAGCAGCTACAGGCAAGCACACACCATCCGGCAGCAGCACTGTAAAACTCTGCACCATTTAAACAGCTGCCAGCTTATTACCAGCCCCAGATAGTAACTTTCAAACTGTTGTTTCACACCACTGCACCGTTATTTTTTTTATAAAGAAAAAAGTCTAACCTGTAGCGCTGTACAAAACCCAACTCCACTGAAGTAACTAAAAACCGAGGCAGCTCTTTCAAATCCCAGAAGTGTCTGGTGACTCCCTAAAATCCCAATTCAAATCCATACCTATCCTGCCAAAGAGGCATCTCCTTTCAATAAATTAAAAAACACACTTCATCCTCCACCGCTGCTTCCGGAATTGCGCCACACATCACGAGGCCGCCGTTTTACAAAACGGAACCCAAATATATAGTATGGCAGTCACCAGCAGACACGCTTAGTAACACACAAGCGGGCAACAAAACAAATCACAAAAATCCCAAAACTAAAAGAAATGGCAAAAAATAACACCATCTCTGACATCTGTTATTCTTCCACACCACAGCAAGGAAGGCAGTAAACCCAAATAAACACCGGTATATTTCGGTACTGTAGTGATCCACCAAAGTCCTGCATTTCGTACGTCCATTTCCAATCCACAGAATGGCATCTCGTCCCATAAAAACAGTCAGGACACATGCACTCAGCAACATATCAGTCTTCCAAAAAGCATATAATACAGAATGAATTTCTTTTTAAAAGACAGTAACATTGAACAAAGTAGCCTATCTCTACTGTTAGTAGGGGACCTGAAATGGGACTATTTTCACTTTATCCCTATTAAAACATTTTTTTATATCTATATTTACAAATTTGTTTTCTTTTCTTTCTTGAGAACAGTTACTTTGGGACCCATTTTATAAGTGCAGTAACACACTCCGAGGTGTGGAGTTGCGTGCTGATAAACACGCATGGGGGCATAAGCACCCTGGAGTGCTGATCAACTGCGTAACCACCACATCGTGTATTATTGCTACCTGCTATCATGCCTCAAGGTGGTTTGAAGACACGAGGGCTGCAGGCCGATACGTTCAGCACCTGAGGCGGTGATGACAATTACCTAATAACACACCATGGGTGCCTTATTGCTATTATACAATGGCAGCTTATATTTAGAATAAAAAAGTACAAGGTTTACACTTTTTTTAATTTTTAATGATTTATTAATGTGGAAGGCTATTTAAAGAAAAAGTTCATTATTTTGGTTGTGCAGAAGGTAGCGCTGTTTACTCTGTGATGTCTGTACCTGTGTATTTCTGTCTGCTTCCCCACCCCAACCCCCACCCCGTGCTGTTATCGGATGTTGGTCTCCATTTTGCTGTTTTCTTTTCTTTGTTTTATCTGACTGAACAGAAGCAGACATGGGATCTGAGTACCTGACACAAGAGTCACGCTGAAAGTGACTGAGAGGCGGAAGCGGGTTTGGTGTTCTCAGAGGCTGTAGTGTGCTAATATGGTAGCAGGGTTTGAATTAAATAAATGGAACAGTGTAGTAACTTTAAAAGGAGACTTGTCTGTCTCTGGACTGAGCAAGAGAACAGTATGTCATGACTGGAATTGCAGCCGGAGCATGACATTGAAGTCTGCATGCACTGTGATAGTTGCGATGTCCAGCGGGGGAATGGAAATGCCTTTTAGAGCTGAGGCTTTTTTGTAGTTTGTGCATATTCAGTTAAATCGCCATGAAGGGTATATAGTAGTTTTGTGAGTGGGTGAATGTAGTTTTCATGCCTCCTTTTTCTGCGAAATCAAGCAATGTCTCTAAAACGCGGGAATGGCAGTTAGAGTCTGTGCAGTTCAGTGAAGCCACTTGCTACAGAGATAAAAGGGGCATGTAAATGTAATTTATTTTGTATCCCAAAGTCCTGTGTTTCTTCTGACTGCTTTAGTTATTGATGTAATTGCGGGGGGTGGTGACATCGTGGAGGCAGGATGAAGACAAAGTGGTTTACAGCAGGAGCATGGCCGGAGCAGCCATAAGCTGTGGAGGGGAGGCATGATTTCTGACATTGTCATGTGTGTGCCTGGACTTGATACAGTGATGTTATTGTGGAATAACATCACTGTTCTAGGCACGCACTGACTACTTAGATGTCAGGAAATTTCTTTGCCATTATATAATGCTGAATAAATATTTGTGCATTTCAAACTGCAATAATCAAGGGCCCTTTTTGATCCCACATGAACCCTGAGTCAGCAGGCCTCTGACTCCAGCTGCTGTGCTGGCTGTTGATATACCTCTTCCGTCCATGTGTTGCAGTCCTGACAGTTCCCTTAGCTCCTCTCTGCCAGTCATTCAATCTAGCTCCTTATGCAGGCTCAGCTGAGCTCCACTCTGTTAGTCACTTAGGGTGTTTTGAAGATCCCAGGCCTCTGTGGCTCATCTTACTGTTTGGCATAGCATGGTGATTTTATGTCTCATGGTCTGATGCAGCTGCAGATATAAATCTGACCATGTGAAAGTCTCTCAGGGTGTATGTAGACTGTGATCTAGCTGCACTGAACTTTCCCTTGCAGGCTGAAGCCCTCAGCGGATGCTTCAGTCGCTTGCTGTTTCAGTTACTACAACAGCAGTTTCCTCCTTAGTGGCTGTAAAAGCATGCTTCTTCCTCTGAAGTGTCTGGCAGTGCAGTCTTTCACTTGTAAATTACAGATTTGCTGCCCTTCGCTCTCCTCAGCAGACTCAATGTGCATTATGATTCATCAATGAATACAGCAGAAGATTCATTAAATCCAACTGTCGGTTACCAGGGAGGCTTCTCTGGTTGTCATTCGATATCTGATTGGAAGCCTCACTTCCAGGTGGACATTGAAGTCCTCCAGTGTCCTGAGAGCCCTCTAGTGGCTTTGTTTTAGGTTTTGTTGCCTAACTGGCGATTGCTGTCCTCTGACCCCCAGTGGCTGTTTTATCAGGGGTCAGAGGGAAATAAGATAGCTGCCATTTGTGTAGACCTTCTTTGGGGAATCTCCATAGACTTAATACATCTCCATAGACCCATCGTACATTGAACGGTGAGCCGCCAGCACCAGGCCCTCACGGGAAACTTTTGTAAGACTGAGTCACCCACATTGACGTGACTATATGCATGTCATTGACACACAGCATCACCTATATAATGTATGAATGCCAAACCAGAAGAAGTTGTTTTTAGAATGTAAAATTGTACTGACAGAATTTGTTTCTCTGTGATAGCTACACCTTCATGAAAGTTTGCTCAGTGTATGTCATCACTGATTTTTTTTTTTGCCTTTGACTGTACATAAAGCCGATTTATCACAAAGATACCAGGGAATTGTATGTATGATGTTTAGGCCTAGCCCTAAAGTGTCAAAAACTGCAACATCTGCCATAATTTCAGTCAGGCTACACAGTGCAGGTAAAGCTACTGCAGTGGCCATCAAGTTGCTGAATCCCCCGATGCTGGCTAAACTGAAAGCATCAGGAACAGACAGAGAATGTGCTTCAAACTCACCCTGTAGCTCAGTGCCATGGTTACAGACAAAGTAGTCTGCTTGGCTGGAGTCTTCCCCAGTCTTGATGTAGAGCCTCCGGGTCCAACAAAAGTTGGGTTGCTCATCGGTGAGGCAGTGCTGTTCTCCCGAATGTCAGTGATCCAGATTCACGCTGTTAAGATGAGGAGAGGGGATGGTAAGTCTAAAGATTTGTCCAGTATGCTGGCAGAACAAGCTGCTTCAGCCTCTGCAAGGCCAGAACCCCATCATGCTAAAGGCTGATTTTGAAGGTACCCATAGCTTCCCACTTGACTTCCGGGATTGCGTTGGTGAGTACTGTTTCATTGGCAGTGGTAGTGCCAGCGACTTCTTTTTGTCATCACTGTCCCAGGTGTTGTTCTGGCAACATTTTCCAACCTGCTAAAGAGATTGCTGCCCTCTGTCTCAGGTTCTTCCTCAGCCACCTCCTCAGATTCTGCCTGCTGTGCAGTCCCTCTGAGGACTGTGACTCCCCAACCCCTTCCCTTGTAGGAGGAAGATGATGAGAAGTAGAATCCGCACCTCCAGGAAGATGAGGAGTTTTGGAGGAAGGATGATCCTGATCTTCCTCACCCTCTGAAGCTAGAAAATTTTGCTGGATTCACTGTGTCCGCAGTCAGTGAAGAGACTGTCGTATATAGGCCATAGTCTCCTCCTGAGGATTTTTGTATTCTAAGCCTTAATAAGACTGATCCAGGTGACTGAATTTCTCCCTGGAGGAAGAGAATTCTTAAATAAAAAATCAGTCTGATTTCCTGGAGGTGGAAAATGCCTACTTAGTGGTCATCCCTCCCATTCATACTGCTCGCGAGGATGCTACTGTGACTGCCTGGCACAGGCACAGCGCCCTGTTGACAGTCCCCTATGAAAGCAGTTAAACAGTATCTGGCTTCTAGTGTTAAAAATACGTACTTTACCTAGCCTGAAACTGACTCAGTGGTAATTATGTCTGTGTATGTCAGGTCTTAGACTCCTCAAAGGATGAATACCAGAGCTCCTAACAAGGAATCCAGAACATTGAACATAAGAATGGGCAAGTGCACCTTCGCCTCTTTTGAATTGTCCATCAGTAATTACCAGGCATGTCTGGCCAAGCACCAGCACTGCATGTGGCGAGATCGAGCTGTATTGTCAGCAGCATGCCTGACAGGCTCCTAAAGATAGAAGACTTCACCTGTGTGTCTGAGGGCTCTGATGCAGGCAAGCACCTTCTGAGATCAGTGTATAACCCCTTTGAATGCAGTCAGAGGTGCTGCCACTGGCATTTGTTTAAGATGTCATTCCTGTTTTCTTGATTGGGTTTTGCCCAAAATATAAAGTAGTCAGTCCTGAATGCCCCTTTTAAGGGTACTAAACTACTTGGACCAGATGTCTAGGTTGTTCTCAATGACCTGGAGATCTCAAAGATGTCTGTTAGGACTGTTCTGTCCCTGACAGCACATGATTTCCAGCATGACCATGGCAGAGGCTCCTTTCGCTGGAGCTCTCCCATCAACCCTCCCCTTGGTCAGGGCCCAGGTTTTACAGCCTAACAGAAGCAGTTCAAGGGTGTCCCCTACAATCCCTCCCAGGTGACATGGAAAAGGTGGCCGACATCTGCCTCCTCCTTCTGACTCTGCAGGATCTTGTTTTTCCTGGTTTACTGGCAGGTGATGACCATAGATAGATGAGTCCTGGATGTTTTTTTTTGTTTTGTTTGTTTTTAGTCTTTGGTAACTGGGTAGGCCCACTAGGCACAAGTGCCTGTTTCAGGGGTGACCTGGGCACTGGGCAGTTAAGTGACTTGCTAGAGTCACACAGTATGCAAATGGAGGTGGTGAGAATCAAACTTAGGTCTAGTATGCTGGATGTATCAAGCTCCTTCACACCTCGCTCCTCTAACCTCTAAGCTATACTGCCAGCCCTGTTATCCAGCATAAATACGCTCTGCAATTAGTGTTACAGTCTCCAGTGATGCTTGCAAAGTTTTACCATTAATCTCTTGAAAACCTTTCCATACTGAGGGAGGAGGTGCAGGTATAGCTGTGCAAAAGGACCATTCAGCCATTCCCCTGACTAAAATCTGCTGGGGGTTCTAGGCCAGGTACTTCCTGGTTCCTAAGAAGACAAAAGTTTTCCAGCTTCTCCTGAACCTCTGGAGGCTCAGCAGGCATGTGGTATACAAAACGTTCTGCATGCTGTTTCTTGGCTCCCTCTTCTGTCAGATAGGAATTGACTATGATCTGTGGATACGCAGAATGCCTGTAATAGGGTGAGATAAACAGACGCACGGACAAGCGGAATAGTGCATAAAATAAATGCTACTTGCGTTTATAATTTTTATTTCACAAAGTCAAATATGTACTGAAATCAAAAAGAAACTGGTGTTAAATCATCACACCTAAAACAAATGATATCTTCTCAAATTGCAACTTCACTCCCTTCTTAGTGAAAATAAATTACTGCTGGTGTGAATACCTGCACACCTCCTCTCTCCTCTACTACCAGCAACCTACTGGCCCATCTCCCTTCTGTGGAATCCCTGGGCTTTTTATTCCCTCCTCCAGCATGACATCGTACACATGTGACTTAGGAAAACAGAGAAATTAGTATTTTAAACAAAAAGGACAATACAATCCATATATATGTGTAACAGAATAAAAAGCTGCATTCTTTTTACTTTCCCTACCTTAGGGTTAATTTCGGTTTTGACAGCCCTTTTTATTTTTATTCTCCTAATTAATAAAATGAAGCTTATTAAAAATTCATACTCCACCCCCTTCTGTGACATCACAGAACACAGAACTATAAAGGCAGGCAGTTCAGGGCCCACCTGCCCTATAGAACACACTGGGTAGCAACCACAGGTAAACACTTCTACATTTGTTTCATATGGCTTTAAAATACTTAAACTGAACTAAATACTTCTAAATATGTTTGGGTGAATCAAACCATCAGGAACTAAGGGCACGCTCCTTATCTCCAAGGGTTTGGTTGCTCTTTTATATTTATACTAGATTCTCCTTTTAACCAACGTAACAACATTTATTTCATCTCTCTTTTTTATAGGATAAACATTTCTCTCCTTTATTATACCAAGCTGTATGTGCTTCGATATACATTGACACACTCTCAGTCAGTGTGTCCTCATTCCTATGGCTGAAACTTTCAGCGCAGGCTTTGCTTTTCATTTGGGCACTTTGATTCCACTATTGAATACCTAAAAGCTTAGTATCTAAACTAACTTACACTAGATAGGTCCCACAGTATCCTGTCATTTGTTTCTGAGAGTCTCTCCTCTCCTAATTCTTTTATGCCTTTTTTAGATTTATCCCTCCTCGCCTCAGCTTCCATGCAGCCGCCTCACTTTGGAGCTGCCACTGAGTCAGACTAAACCCTGCTTCACACACAAAGCTTCTTGCGAAAATGAAGCCATTTCCTCCATTTTCAGAGCAAAATGCAGCTCTGCCATTCCTTTGGGAGCTATATTCGCTCCTTCCTGTCTGCATTTTTCTGTCTTTGGGTTTCTTTTGCCGAAACCAATGGTCACTTTTTTAGCCGAAAACAATTTAAACAGCCGCACCCTTGGCATTCAAGAACAGCTCTTGCTGCTGATAACAGCATTTTTACACTTTGGGCATCATATTTATTTTTATTTATTTCCTGTACTTCATGCTGTACAGATCAACATACTATAAAAAAGGACTGGCAATTTATAAAGAGATAGTACAGTATTTCAGCAACTTTAAAGGGTTAGTACAGTATTTCAGAGTATTTTGTCAGGTTGGCTACCCTGACAAGAATATAATAGAATAGCAAGAGAATGAGTAATTAGAAGATAGGATAGGATGAAAAAATAGAAATATTCCTTTTATATGACAATAAATTAAGGGGGTTACTGGCATAGCAGGAGTCCTGTTACAATGCCTATCTGCGCATCAGAATCAGCAGGTGCCACATTTCCTCAGACTATGCCAAGAAGAATTTCATTGCCAGTTTAGGGCCTTGATTTTGGGTTATCAGCGGTGCCACATGTCTTTACCAAATGCTTTGATGTGGTGGCTGTGGCACTATGCTGGGCGAGACATTATGTCTTCCTATACCTGGATGACTGGCTTCTGAAGGGAGCTTCAGCAGCCAGGTTGCAATACACTTTGCACCACATCAGACAACTGCTGGGCAGACTAGGTGTGCTAGTCAATGTAGCAGAGTTTGTTTTGATTCCTTCCTAAAGGCTTCAATATGTAGTGCGATCTTGGACACAGTCCTAGTGTGTTGACCTTCCTTCCAATGATAGAGCCTAGGCCTTAGAGCCCTAGCGATCTTGATGGTACACAGGACCAGTTTTGGCCTACATAATGCTCCACTTTCTGTGTCTCAAGACAGCCTCCATATTCATAGTCCCTCTGGCCTGCCTGCATATGAGGGTTCCTCAATGGTTTCTGAAGACTCAGTGATCTAAACAAATATTACTAAATATTACTAAATATTCTAAATAAATAATACTAAACAAATATTTTTGCTCAGTGTTTACAAATGAAGAAGGGGAGATACTTAAAACAAACAGTAGAAACACTCTGGATGCAGAAGTTGATACCAGCCCATTTACAGAAGAAAGGGTTCTGAAAGAACTCTTAAAACTGAAGGTGGACAAAGCAATGGAGCCTGATGGGATTCATCCCAGAATTCTAAAAGTACTAAGGGTAGAACTAGTGACACCACTGACTACCCTTTTTAACAAATCATGGGAGGATGGGGACCTGAGGACTGGAGGAGGGCAGATGTGATTCCCCTTCACAAAAGTGGGAGCAAGGCAGAAGCAGGAAACTACAGACCTGTTAGTTTAACCTCAGTGATAGGGAAAATGATGGAATCACTTCTGAAGGAAAGAATTGTCAGTATCTAGAGGCCAGAAGGCCACAGGACCCTAGGCAGCATGGATTCACAGCAGAAGGTCATGCCAGGCAGATCTGATAGATTTCTTTGACTGGGTGACCAAAGTAGTAGATCAGGGAGGGCTGTGGACATGGCCTACCTAGACTTTAGCAAGGCATTTGACACAGTCCCACACAAAAGATTAATATACAAGTTAGCCAGCCTGGGAGTGGGTCCCAAGATGACAGCCTGGGTAAAGAATTGTCTGGAGAATAGGACACAGAGAGTAATAGTAAATGGAGTCCACTCAGAAGAAAGGAGGGTTTCTAGTGGGGTACCGCAGGGTTCAGTATTAGGACCGGTCCTCTTCAGTGTCTTTATAAGCGACATTGCAGAGGGACTGGAAGGAAAAGTATGTCTCTTTGCAGATGACACAAAGATCTGCAACAGAGTTGATGCACAGGGTGGGGTGGAAAGGATGAGAAGGGACTTGGCAAGGTTAGAGGAATGGTCAAATGTATGGCAGCTTAGATTCAATGCTAAGAAATGCAAGGTAATGCACCTGGGAAACAAAAACCCAGGGGAAGAGTACACAATGGGAGGTGAGAGATTAATAACAACAAAAATGGAAAGGGACCTGGGGGTAGTCATATCAGATGACCTAAAGGTGGGCAAGCAATGTGAGAGGGCAGCAAGGAGGGCTGGGGGGATACTGGGATGCATAGGGAGAGGCATCACCAGTAGAAAACAGGAAGTTATTATCCCTCTGTACAGACAGCTGGTGAGACCCCATCTGGAGTACTGTGTGCAGTTCTGGAGACCCAATCTCCGCAAAGACATAGACAGGATGGAAGCTGTCCAGAGGAGGGCAACTAAAATGGTGCAGGGTCTGCACCGGAAGACATATGAAGAGAGACGAAAGGAGCTTAATATGTATAGCCTCGAGGAGAGGGGGGACATGATAGAAACGTTCAAGTACCTCAAGGGAATCAACAAAGTCCAAGAGGGTAGCATCTTTCAAAAAAAGAGGTGTGCAAGAACAAGAGGGCACAATTTGAAGATGGGGGCAGCTCAGAGGTAATTTAAGGAAGTATTTTTTCACAGAGAGGGTTGTGGATGCATGGAACGGCCTTCCGGAGGAGGTTGTGGAGTCAAAATCAGTAGTGGAATTCAAGCATGCATGGGACAGTCATAAGGCCATTCTAGGGGGTGGGGGTAGGAAGAAGTAGGCTGCTGGTTAACTAGGATCTGCAGCTTATCCAGTAGGTAGGGAAATGGGCAGACTGGGTGGGCCAAGCGGTTCTTATCTGCCGTCAAATTCTATGTTTCTATGTTCTATGATCTCAGGTTTCGCAACTGATAAACCGCTTGATTGAAGTTTGCCAACTTCTGCAGGATACTCTGCTGTGATGGCAGAACAGGGATCACTGTTTGTGGAGTCTCCAATTTTGTCACCTCTGCCACAATTGAGGCACATCCTGAAGGCCTTCAACCTAGTGCAGGAAAGGGCTCACTTGGGTCCTCACCAGACACAGGAGTCCTGGTTTCTGTGGGAACAAGACCTTCACATAAATGTTCCAAAAATTAAAGTGGTTCTGTACAAACTCCAGGCCATGGCTGCTCAGATTCAGAAGAAGTCTCTTCTAATGCAGTCAGTCTCTCAAAGTGTGGCGTATTACCTGAACAAACGGGACTGGGCAGTAGTCTTAACAGGTCTTGCTCACTACTGTCTGTGTAGTAGGCACACTGAATAGTTTGACATGTAGGGATGCCCAGAGTTGGACCTTTTTGCATCCCACACAATGCAAAACTGCCAGTTTTTTGCTCACTTCAGTGCTTGGAATTTTCTGGCAGAGATTCTTCTCCTCCTATGTTGCTGATTCAGAAGGTCTTGATCAAGCTCAGGCAGGAAGCAGTTAGAATGATCCTGGTGGCACCCTTCCAGCCCCGACAAATATGTTCCATCTCCTGTGAGAACTGACAGTCAAGGCTCCTTTTCCATTTTTTCTTCAGCCAGGCCTTCTATCCCAGAGTACCCTGCGGCTTCATGCCTGGCTTCTAAGGACTTAGAGGTCTCTCAGCTCACAACCAAAGCCAATGTCTTGGCTGGTCTGCTTCCTGCTAGGAAGCCATCCACCAGACTCATCTGCTTCATGATGTGAAAGCTTTTCAGTATGTGGTGCCTGACAGCATCCCATGTCACTTTCACTTGCTCTGTACAGAGGGTATTGGACTACCTTTGACTCTGTCATAGTCTGGATTGGAATATTCTCAGTGAAGTTTCACTTTTCAGTCATTCTAGCTTTCACACCCCTAGCAGGGACAGGACTTTAGCACAGCTGTCTCTGGTCAGGCAACAAGATCATCCTCAAGGTGAGCCTCTTAGTGACTATGCAGACATGGTGTACAGTGTAGCCTCTAAAACTACCCTTACCAGGCTGGATCCTCTTATTCTACCTTCAACTAATCTCCCAACATGCATCATTGTTTCCACCATTCCAACCTCTCCCTCTCCTTTTTTGCTGGATGTCTTTCCCACTGTAGCACTTTCCTTTCCAAATTTCCGTTTTGCTCTCTCCCATTACCTCTCTTCCCTCCAGGAAGCAATGAGACTGTCCCTTCTTTCTTCTTTCTCCCTCCAGTTCTCTGACTTGGGTTCCTTCTCTGTCCACCACTGTAAAACCTTTGCTAGTCAGGCTACCTTCTGCTCCCTTAACCCCCTCCTTTGGAACAACCACCCCGTGCTCTCTGTTCCTCTTCTACTTTGGTTCTCTTTGCAACTTTTACATACATAACAACTCATGCAGCCAGACCCCATTCTGTTCCCCGTTTTTAATTCTGTCCCCTATTTCCTTTTCCTTTATCCTTCCAGTAGCTTCCCTAGTTGTATCCCTGCCCCTTCTTGAGCTACTACTGCTTATTAAATTTAGTCATGCTTGTCTCTTATCAATAATATATATATAGTCTCAGTTTTAGTTGTTTTATTTGTACTTCCCATCCTGCCAACTTGTATATTATTCGATTCCACTTACTTTCTTCTTTACTTTCCTTAATGTTTATGGGATTGCACTTGAAAACAAGCATCAGAGAGCAGCTGAGTACAGGATGGATAATTCAGCCACATGTGTAGGAACCCTGCCACAAAAGTTAAGATTAAGGTTCTAGGAGCCCAGGTTCTAGTACACTTTTGAGAAAAACAATTTGAACACAGCATCCAGTTGCAAAGGCTGGTGGTGCAGAATGGGGGATAAACAGTTGCTTGGTTAGACTGTCATCCTGTGGATTTATACACAAACAATCTTCATAGTCGGGGGGAGTGCAAAAATGAAATTATGCCAGCAAAATTTCCATAAATTGTGGAAGTTTGCATCCATTACAGTTTGGATTTCCAAATTTTGTGACATTTCGACTTAGAATGCAGAAATGAATGTATGTCTTGCAGATTGATGTATTAGATCATGGAATGGAATCCCATAGAAAAGACCACTCTGTTATCAATAGAACTGTGGAATGATTGCATGAATTGTGGGTTGATGTTTTAAATTGCAGAATGAAGTTCCACAGGACTGTCGTTATACAGTTCATGTGTATCGTCCTGAATTTCAGCCCCAAAATATTGTGGAATGAGGTGTAAATTCTCAGAGTACATTAGATTCAAATTTCATCACATTCAGAATCTTGGAAAAATTTCATGAAATGTTCATGAAATTGGAATTCTCAAATCTTCCACAGAATCAGTCTTCTCTACTGAGTCCAACTCATGGGTCTGAGTCAGAGGCACTAAGATCCCACTGGAGCAAATCTTTCAGACCAGGGGGCTTGCATCAGCTACTTGAGTGTGCATCATGGAAGTAAGTCATCATCTCAGTTTGCCTCTGCATCTCTGTTTTTCATTAAGATTCTTCTCCATTTTGCTATTTTGTTGTGATGTCCAGCCGTTCGAAGATGGGGGCCAAAAAAATTCCCTATTTTTTGTCAGTGCTCTTGTGGCAAAAAAAATCTTGTCCAACAGCTGATGTCAACTTTGTTTTTCTTGCCTTGGGCCTACCCATGACATGGACTCCTGTGATACCAGTTTCTCCATGGACATTTGCACTTTGGAGATGTGTGTTGAAGTTGGGTCGTGAGACTCCTACCTTCAGAGACAGGCACCATCAGGGGACCTAAGGTTAGGAAACTGGTCCCTTTCTTGGGCCACTTACAGGACCTTCTGGGTTCTCAAAGCACAGAGTTCTCCCCAACTCCACAGCGCAGGAGCATTGGAGACTCTGGTGGCAGTGTCAGGTGGACTGTCAACTCATTTTAGTAGTCGACTGAGAACCTACCTTGAGTCTGCCTACCCTAGGCAGCAGACTTCCTCAGTCTTGGACCTGAGGGCCTGGCCTTGTCTTTGCCAGTGGAGTCCTCCTAACAGGTTTATAGAGCCACTGGTGCAGTTGTCAACACTACGGTGATGACTTTGCAGATATTCCCTGAGGTGGCAGGGCAGCCGACACTTGTTGCAATGTTAGTTGGGGTTCATTTTGGTGTCAGTGCAGATCTTGATGTTGGCCTAGGACCTGTCCCTAACTGTGGTGTTGCCCGCAACACTAATTAAGGGAATAGCACCAGGCTTGACATTGACATTGATGTCAATGTTAGTGCTGGGGCAGGGCCTAGCATCAGTCTTGCAGAGATGTCGGCCTGGAGCTCCACCCAAAGCATGGTGTCACCCTCTGCACCATGGGAGGGAAGGGGCGCTGGGCTCTATGTTGAAGCGGTGTCTGACATTGAGGGTGACAACATAGTCAAGTCTTGAGGAGTGACACAGTGCCAGGTCAGTCTTCCACTCTGCTGTTGGTGCCAGGGGCAGCACCAACATAGAAAATGATGTTGGCCTAGCTGTTGAGTTCTCTCCATTGTTGTATTCTGACATTGAACCAGGTGATGGATGAGAATTTCCACAGAGGTCCACTGCACAGCGGGGCCTCCGTGCTCACCCTGGGATCCTTCCCAATGGCCACCATTATGGTAGTTTCCCTGGTCACGGGAGTGCCAGCAATGGCAGTCTCTGCTCAATCTTCCCCATGACAAGGATGTAACCATAGCCTCACGGAGTAGTCAGAAGCCCAGTAGGCAAGCAGCCTTGGCCAACCCACACCTGTAGTGAGGGTTCAGCATTTTGTTTGACAGGTTGCCTACGTTCTAAGATCCTCCAGGATCACTAACGTAGGACCAGCACTGGGCATGGGGTGGCAACCATAGATGCATGTTTCAGGGAGTCTGACAGGGCTGAATTTAGGTCTCTTTCTCTGGTGCTGAACCCACCTGAGTCCTGCTCCTTGTCTCTGTCGACATCCTCATCCGAGGAGAAGGAATCCTCCATCCACATGGCCTTTGCTTCTGAGTACATCCTGTAAAAGTGATTTACAGTGGAAATGCTGCAGGCATTAGTCCTAGAAGCCTTTACCAGTCAGAATCTTGTTGCCCTGCCTTTGGGTATCATTCCATCATGGTCAAGAGCTATGAAGAATGCATCTAGGGATTAGTGGAGATGTCCCCACTCCCACTCTCATGTTCCCAAGGACATCCACAAATGGTATCATGCATCTGCCAAGTCTGCAGGGGCTGTACCTCATCACACTTCAGGACTTCAGGTACTGCCAACCTGGACTGGGCTACAGCCCTTGATGTAGCTGTCCTCCTCCAATGCACTGGGTAGGAAGTTTTACCTTGGCACACTCCCTCATGTGCATTTCGGCAAACCAGGCCCACTCGGTGGCCTACAATCACGGTGGTTGTAGCTGCATTACTTACTTAAGCGTCAGGTTTATATAGCAAGTTAGCTAGGCAGGCCATAGACCTTTCCACTCAAGGACTAGAAACAACACCACTCTAGTCAAGAGCATCTTACGACACTAATGATGTAGCTTCTAAATCTGTGGGAACTGTGGTCTGCCTCCGATGGGTGGCATGGCTTCTCCTCTCTCATCTGGCACCATTGGCATGCGTAAGGTGCTAAACTCACACTTCCAAGTGGCTTACTTCTTCTCTCCTTGGGTCAGGCAGCAAAGTTTGAGGCTTCCTTCTAGAGCAGCTGCCTCGACCCAATCAATCAGAGGTCTCTCCTGATGAGCAAGAGCCTCTACCCTCATGTATAGAGAAAGCTTGGTACTCTGACCCATAAATGATACTCAATGGAGAAGATTGTTTCTTGGGAAGTTAAAAGTTACATCTCGACTGTATATATATTTGTATAGATTTCTATTGTACTTTGACCTTGTTCTATCAGGTCCATCTTGCAAATGAGCCTCGCTCAATGGTGTTCACCTGGATAAATAAAGATTTTGATTGATTGATGTCACCTAACTGATGATCTTCCAGACTATCTTCTCAACTGAGTACCACTCCCTGCCCATCATACACCTCTCTGGACAAAACCAGGGACTCTGGGTAGCTCACCCTTTAGGCAAGGGTGTAATTGTAATGGAGAGCCCCAGTCACTCTCCCCCTCTCTCTCTTCCCTTTGTCTTTTCTCCCTCTGAGAAACTGAGGTTTGAGAATAAAACAAACACAAAATAAAAAAAAATAAATGATTCTGGGTCTTTACCTAATTTCCCCCCTTTTCCTGCCCAGGGTATATACACTACCTTGGAGTTACGGCTCGCTCCAGCCCTCCACACCCCAGAAGCGAGTAAGTCTTGCAGGGAGGCAGTGCAGCTCGCCTCAGCGCTCGCTCTGGTAGCAGCAGGATTTGATCCCAGCGGCACTGTCGCCCGGCTCCCACCGCCCCACCTGCCTTGGTGCGTCCTCTGGCTTTATAGGCAGGATCCATGAGGCGCAAAAACCTGTCAGCTAACTTTCCCATTAGCAGGCTATATGCATTACACACTAGAGGGCTCTCTCCTGAACTTAATGTTTAATCCCAAGGCAAGCAGCATGACAAGCAGCCAAAGCACACTCATACACTCCATCCTAATCCTAGCAATGGTTTCCCTCCCAACCCTTACTCCCTTCCATAAAAACACAACATCAGTGACTCAAATAATGGCCTCAACTCCACCACCCTTTAAAGTCTCACCAGCAACCATACCAAACTCTTCCCCACACAGCACCATTTGACTCCAGTTTTAACCGCGAATAGCTGCACCTTGCCCGGGCCACGCTGGGCAAAAGCCAGCACTCTGTCAAACACTCACCCACCAAATAGCCCCTAACCCTCTCCTTCACCAAGCGCAATTAGCCCAAGTGATCCAATCCATCCCTATACCAATCAGACCACACAAGTATAACACTCACCCGCGCCACATCAAAAACATCTCCAAATGGCTCCAGACAACAGCTCTCAGACGTGCTCTCCTACTTACGTCTGGTAACACATCCCAACCCAGGACCTGTGCTGGCTAGCAGGTCCAAGGGTCACGGGTATGGTGGCCTGCTACTGGCTTCACTAAATATCCGCAACCTACCAAAAAAATTTACACTACAAGGATGGGTAGGACAACACTCCCCTGACATCCTGGCTCTATCTGAAACCTGGCTAGCTAGGAATATACTGGATTCCTCGGTTGCCCTAAATGACTACCTAATCTTCAGATCAGACAGAGTGGGTAAGCGCCATAACCAAATTATACACTTTCTTTACACCAGTGACTGGACACCTGTCCACACTGCCCAGTCCATTGATGCGGCCCTTACCTCCTTTATCAATATCTGTAATACTGCCTGTGACAAACATGCCCCATTCTCAAAAAAGGTTATAAAAACAAGAGACACCCCGTGGATCTCACAGACCCTGCTAGATCAGATGCATCCCAGAGATAATCTGTGGCACAGGGCACCGAACTCCCAGCTTCCCCATGACAGACAACTCTGTAGAGAGGCGAGAAACAAGTGCACCAGGGCTATTCGGCTAGCTAAGGCAAACCACTACAAACAAACTCTCACCTCATCCTGGGGCTCTGGGAACAAGTTCTGGAGCAATGTCAAAGAGCTCTGCAGGAAAACTGTCAACCTAATGCCATCATAGATGCTCAACAATGGTACCCTCTTCCAGGACGCCATCATCATAGCCAGTGTCTTGAACAATTTCTTCACGGACCTCAGTCACATACTCCCACCAAACTTCTTTGACCCTCCTCCTAGGGTCCCCGCTACCACCTACCTTAGGTTCATCCTCCCGCCTTTCCGGCTCAGAACCATCTCCTGTAGTAAGGCCAAACACTACCTGTCTAAAGCCTTACGTAACAAGAGGTATAGCAGTGACTCCATAGACCTCAGAATCCTCTGGCTAACTCTAGACGTGACCCTTCCACACCTCACCAAAATATTCAACTGCTCCCTGCACCTTGGCCAATTCCCTACTCTCTGGAAAAGGGGAATTACCACACCAATCCTTAAAAAGGGTGATCCAACCGACCCTGGTAACTATAGACCCATCACGATACTCCCCCCCGCCCCCGCCAAAAGCCCTCGAAAAAATAGTGTCAGACCAACCCACAGAGTACCTGGCTAGTCACTCTCTGCTGTGTTAAGAACAACCATGGCTTCAGAACAGGTCACAGCACTACCACTGCCGTTCTCAATTTACATCTTATATACAGAGGCTCTTGAACAGGGGTGAATAGCAGGAGCAATCTTTGTTGACCTAACCAAGCATTCAACACCGTCAGTCATGCTCTACTTTTCCACTTACTCCCTCCCTCAGTCTGCCCGGACACAATACACTGGTTCAAGAACTATCTCACTGACGGACACAAGAAGTCAAAATCAACACCGCCCTATCCGACAGAAACCAGTTCATGGGGTGTACCTCAAGGGTCAATTCTAGGCCCACTATTATTCCACCTCTTCCTGAACTCCATCCCAAAAGCCTGCAGTGATAAGCTTCTGCTCTATGCAGATGACGCAGTACTGTACTGGAAAGATAGCACTCCCAACTCCCTCCAACAGACGCTACAAAGTTACTTTCATGAATTAGAAAACTGGTTCACTGACCATCGATTAATACTAAACTACACTAAAACCAAATCCATGATCTTTGCGCACCGCCAAAATCCCTACAGTAGCACCCACCTTAACATCTCTAGCTACCAGGGCATCCAAATTGAACAGGTCCCACACTTCAAATACCTAGGCATCACACTTGACACTTCCCTTACCTATCACACACATATCAACCATCTCTCCTCCTCAGTAAGCACCAGACTAGGAATCCTCTATAGGCACAGACAATGCCTTCCACCACAGGCCCTATGGCTGGCAGTAACTAGCTCAGTCTTATCACTGGTTGACTCGGGATAATAATGTGGGACGGCTGACCTCACATCCCTTAATCGCATCAATCTTGCCCTCAATAAAGCCTGCCAACTGGTCACAGAAAGTGATCAACTTACCCACACCTGCAAACTCTACAAAAGAAGCGACTGGCTGACCTTCAAGCGAGGCTAAAATACCACACTTGTCTCAAGCCAAAAGATACTCATGAAGCATGCACCCACTGGCCTACACTCCTCATCCAACCTAACCCCCACAGGAGCACCCCTAGGCACCAGGCAAGCACTCCTATCCTTGTCCCTCACTGCAGGACCACACTGGGACAAAGGTCTTTCAGCTATCGGGCTCCCATCTGGCTCAATGAACTCCCATCTTCCATCTCCCTAGCTCCTAGACTAGGCCAATTTAAAAACAGAATCAAGAGACATCTCATTGTCTCCGAGACGTGTGGCTACAACTAATCTCACCACACCTCAATGACCCAGGGTCTATAATCAACCCTAGAGAGACAAACCAAGTACAGTAAATGTTTGATGTAATTATGTAAAGTACCAATGTATTATCCTAATTTATGACGTATGTTCAATCTGCCTTAAAGAAATCTGTCAGTTTGTTTTGACATGGAGCCTTTGCAAAAGTCTCTGACTCAAAGGTTTGTAATTCGAAACTTTAATAAATAAATAAATACATCCTTATTAGTTGCTAAATGTAGCTGCACCCTCCAGGTCCTATGACTTAGACCAGATTCCACATGTTAGTAGTCCTCTCAGTGAGCCCTTACTCTCTAAACAACAAGGTTGAGTCAAATTTGAAGTGCTTAGTTCCTTCTCTGGGTAGAATCTTGGTAGTAAGACTCACTGTGTCATCTTACAGGAAAAGGACATCAGCTAATGGCTGACTTTGCAGTAACTGTTTTTCCCACGCTGACATTTCCTCAATTCATAATTTTTTCAACTTTAACTCCTGGCAAAGTGGCAGTGCCCTGAATTCAGGACTTTTGCTATTAGGGTATGTTTCAAGAGAGACTATGAGTAGCAGAGAGAGTGACAACCATGGGCTACCCTATCCTTAGGTTGGGGTGTCTCTTTTTGGGTTCTGCAGTACCCACATCCATCAACAGGCATCGTAGGTTTTCCTTCATGTGTGAAGCAGGAGCTTATGTACTTCTTTAAAACAAAAAAAAAAAGCGAGGAGGAGGCTGCGGTTTCTGCTGATGGTGATGTCTTGTGGGAAGTCCTGTGAGCTACTTCATTCTAAATTGTGTTTGATAAATGGTTTGTAGCATGTGTCTTCACTGTGAAGAGGTTTTGCCATTGATTATCTCTGTTTATTTTACTAGCCATGAGTTTGTGTGTCTTTCAGGGCTGCTGCCCTTTTGAGCAACTACCTCCAAGATTCTAACCCAGGAAATACCTGCTAGTCAGTGGGTCCTCCTGCCACATGAGGCTCTAGCTAACTTAGCCAGACTACAGCTACCCCTCTAGGGACCTACAGCTATACCTGCATGCTCCTGCTCTGTATGTCAACCTGCAGGTATGCCCCTTCTCTTACAGATGGTAGTCTAGTTTTATTTGGTTGTTTATTTTTATTTCCTGTATCGCCTTTCTATTCCTTTGAGCTAATTTTCCACAAGCCCCAGCTTGTTTTCTCCCATGTTTACTTTTCTCTCTGGTGAACAGAACTGAAGTAGGTGTGGAAGCCAGCAACAGTTATTGGTACACGTGTGGCACCATGCAGTGTCATGCAGGTGTTGTAGCCAGTGGAATTGCCGGCTCCCTGGCCTGAACATAAGAAAGTGCTGGCAAAAGGGGACCATATGGTTCATCTAGTCTGCTTTGTGTTACCCCCGGCAGTCTTTTTTCCTTCCTAAGTTTCCATGATGCCTATCCATGCTAGCTTGAACTGTCTCACCGTCTTTGCTGCCGTGACTTCTGGGGGCAGACTATTCCAAGGTTCCACCACCCTTTCAATGAAGAACAATTTCCTGATGTTGGTTTTGAATCTACCTCCTTGTAGGCACATGCTGTGCCCCCTTGTTCATGTAGACGAGCTTTCTCTGAAAAGGTCCTGAGTTTGTACTGAGTTAATTCATTTGAGGTATTTGAATGTCTCAATCATATCCCCCCGTCCCTCCTCCTTTCCAGCAAGTACATCTTGAGATGGTTGAGTCTTGACTCGTAAGGTTCTTGATGAAGTCTGTGAATCATCTTCGTGGCTCTCCTCTGAACGGTCTCCAGACAGTCTTTGTCTTTCTTGAGGTGTGGTCTGCAAAACTGGACGCAATACTCTAGGTGTGGTCTCACAAAGGTCCTGTACAGAGGATTATCACCTTGCTTTTCTCTAAGTGATACTCTTACCTATGCATCAAGGATGCCAGTAGCTTTCTGTGCCGCCTTTTCTCATTTCCTGGTTGTCTTATAAATCATCAGATATAAGTATTCCTAGATACCCCTCAGTCTTAGTTTCTGTCAGTTGTTCCCTTCTAGGGTATATTTCCTGCCCAGGTTCTGTCTCCCCAGGTGCATAACTTTACACTTCTTGGCACTGAATTTCAACTACCATTGTTTTGACCATTCTTCAAGCTTTTGTAAAATATTTGCTCTTTCAGGGTCTTAGCACCTCTAGCTCAGACCCATAAATGGAGAAATATTCTTGAAGATCACCAATTACAGTAAGTATATAACTTTTTTTTTTTCCATCCAGTGCTATCACTTTGCATCTATGCCAAATTCAAAAGAATTGCCAGAGAACTAGGTCAGGATTTCATAGCAACTGCAGCTACTACCTATCTGAGGTCTGTCCCCAAAGGAGCAAAATCTCCATAACGGTAACAAGGAAAGCTAAGTGTAGTATTAAGGAGTACCTAGAATGTAAAATGTGAAGCAGGGGCATGCAGTGGGAGGCAGGTGGAGTTGTAGGATGCAGAGGGTGTGGATCAATAGTGTTCCGGGGGTTCCTCTGAGAGATTAGTGATGCCTGAGCTGCAGGCATACTGGACAGCTGAGGGCAGAGGTGTGCCAGTTGAGGCAGGAAATTGGTGCACTGGAGGGGAGAAACTGCCAGGTATGAATAGAAGGTAGAGGAACCATAGGGCCTGAAGGCAGAGTGTAGGAGAAGAGAATAGCAAAGGAAACCAAAGAAAGTAAGCGAAAGTCACAGAAAGGAAAGAAAAGCAAAGAAGAAAGAAACAAGCAAATCCCAAAAATCCCATCATCCAAAGAAAAAACCCCGGTTATTTAAAAACATCAGCTTGTCGACCATATAACATAGTAAAGGATAAGCGAACTTTATTAAAAAGAAAATAAATAAACAGAAATCTAATAAGGGCTAAAAAGATTACAGTTCTATAGTGTTCTCTGAATACCTTTCAACTTTCCCTTTATTATCAATACAAACTATTTCATCCATTCAAGAAGAGCAAGCAGCATGTCATCCCCACCATAATTAGGTAGGTGGCAGGTGTTTACTCTGTGAGATGGAGGTATACCATACCCATTTCAACTTATTCATTCCTTCCGAATCGTTGCTATCCAGGCCCAAACGCTATCCATCTAACCCAACTGGAGGACAATCCCTCACTGTGTGTGTTCCTGTATCAGTTCCCATCTGGTCCAACGTGAGATATAAGCCTTCATTCTATCCTGAAGTGCAAAAGACACCGTTCATTATGTTGTATGGTGGTTATCAGGGACTCCATTCAGAGATCAAGGAGGTGTCTCCTGAAACCACCTTTAGTGATGGCTTTGTATGTTGCACATAGCATGGTAGACCAGAGGTACAAGGTAACTTATCTTTAACCCCATAGGTGGAATACCTAATAACAGGTTAATCCCTGTGAGGGATGCTGAGATCGAGGCAGGAAGTTATATTTTGAACAACCTGTTTCCAAAAATTGATATTCTGGGGCAATCCAGAAAGATATGCTTATGGGATCCCTGGTCTCCCCACACTCCTCCAACATCTGGAATGGGCCCCTGATTTCTCAGGGCTACCATCATGGGCACCAGGAAAAATCTCACTCTGATCTTCCAAACAAATTCTCTCCAAATAGGGAAGAAGTGATAGTGAATGCTCCTTCCACACCTTGCTCCACTCCCAGTTAGTTATTGCTTGGCAAATTCTTTTCCCAACTAGATTTTATTGAATCCATACAGTGTGCTTTTGCTGAATTAGGAGTTTATATATAATAGAGATAGCTTTTTCTCCCTGGGAGGAAGACCATATATGCGAATATGGAGTGAGGTCCTCTCCTATCTCCAGTCCACTATCTCTACAACTGCTGTGTTTGATTATGAAATCCCAGATTTGGTAGTAATGTAATCTGTCTCTCTCTCTGTCCAGAGATATCTCAACTGGGCCTCCTCAAAGCTGATTACAGTATTATTCTGGAGAAGTTGCCAAGTAGCCACTAGTCCCTTATTAGCCTGAATTTCATACCATTGTCCCTGGAGAGGGACTTAAATTGGGGTATTGTCAGGAACCACTGATATTTCCAAGTGTACTGTTGTACAACTTTACTTTTGTTCCCCATCTCCATCCCTTCAGTATTGTAGCTGTGACATTAGGCACTAGTAGTACCATCTGTTTAAGAAGGGCATGGAAAACAAGCTCACTGGCAGCGGGGAACTCACTGGCCTTGCTAGATCTATTTGTTTCAGGCTGCTACATAGGAGCCAGCACCCATAAAAGCACCAGTCTCATTTGTGCAGCGATCCAGTAGTCCATCAGGAGAGGGAGAGCCACGCCACCGAGGGACTTGGGCAGAAATAGTTTATGGATGTTAACCCGGGGTTTACCATGATTCCATTGGAAGGCACTCATGGCTTTCGCCATGCCAGGAGCTCCTTAGGGAAATATCGCATGGTACACATTGAAACAGGTAAAGAAAACGTGGAAGGACATTCATTTTGAGGGAGGGTACATGTGTAGAAGGAAGTCGGAAAAGATTCCATCTTCTAAGGTCGTGTTTGATAGTTGTCATTAATGGGATATAGTTCTGGGAATACAGGAGGGATAAATATTTGGGAATCTGAATACCTCAGTGTTTGATGGATTGCTTGTCTCATCTAATTGGGAATCTAGTTCTAAGGGTAGGGGTGGGGTCATATCTGATAGAAAGGGCTTCTGTTTTAGATATATTGAGAGAGTATCTGGAGAGAAGGGAAAAATCTTGAATTTTTGGAAAGAACCTCCATGGATAGGTCGGGGTCTGATAAATAAATCAAAGGTCATCAGCAAAAAGGGCCAGTTTATGTTCTGTTGTAGCCACCTGGATTCCCTTAATATCTGAGGAAAGACGGATGTATTGAGCCAAAGGCTCAATATAGAAAGAAAAAGTAGGAGGGACAAGGGCAACCCCGTCTGGTGCCTCTGTGAAGGGCAAAGTCCTCCGATATATGCCCATTCATTCTAATGTGGCGGTGGGCTTGCTGTAGAATTTGAGGATGGTATCAGAAAATTGGGCGGAAAACTAAAGCAGGCAAGGACCCCTTTCAAAAATCTCAGGAGACCATATGAAAAGCTTTTCTGCATCCAACCTGAGGAAAGTGCTGGGATCTTCTGGGACTGTATTTGTTCCATTAAATAGATTGTCGCGCTGACATTATCCTGCACCTGGCGGTCAGGTATAAAGCCGCACTGATCCATATGTATTTTAGTTGGGGCTATTTGAACAAGTCTTTTGGCTAACACAGACACAAAGATATTATAGTCTGTATTCAATACCAATATAGGTCTGCATGATGTACAGTGTGTGGGGTCCTTGTCTGCCTTTGGTATAACTGAAATCACTGCTTCATTCTAGGAAGGGGAACTACGCCTCCTTGTTGTTACAAATGAGAAGACTCTTCCCAAGAGAGGGTTAGGGTTTTGGAGAGGGTTTATAAAATTCACCGGGAGTCCGTCGGACCCCGGCATTTCCTGTCTTTAGACCTCCTATAACTGATTGTATTTCCTTATTAGATATTGGGGAAATTAGTTGGATGCATTGATCTTTGGTCAGGGTGGGCAAATCAAGGGAAGAGAGGAACTCTTGGATTCTTTGCTCAGGGGCAAGGGGCTGCTGAATATAATGATGTGTAATAGTCAAGGAAGGACACAGAAATTCCTTTTATATTGCTCTGGACTTTGCCTATTGTAGGTGTCTCACCCTCAAGATAGTAGATCTGACTCTCTGGGCCTTCAATTGACCTGCTATTAGTCTCAAGAAACGAGGCCACCATCATAGTATTTATGACGTAGAAATATTAACTTCTGTTCTATAGCATAATCAAGGATATTATTAAGCTCTTTTAATACAGCCAGCTCAGAGCTTCTAGTTTTAGATACTTTGATTCTCTGAGTTCCTCAAGGGCTTTAATTTTCTCTCTAGGGAGTGTCAGGCGCCTCCCTCTGCCTCTTCTTGTAGAGGAGATTCCAGTCAACTTACCCTAACTATGGCTTTTATAGTATCCCAAATAAGTGATACCAAGGTGTTCTGATTGTCATTATCAGAGGGGCCTGGAGGATTGTGTCTCTAACCACCTCCTGGGTTTCCCTGTCCCTCATGAGGGATAGGTTCAGTCACCAGAAATTTCACTTCCTCACCATCTGAGAATGTAATTCACAGAACACTGGGGCGTGTCAGAAAGGGTAAAATCCCCATTCTAATGTTCTAAACTGCAGACAATTGGTCCCGAGGAATCAGGAGAAGTCCAAGCAGGAATATGAGTCATGGACTTGGGGTAAAATGTATGTCACGTGTGGGGCCATGAAAAAGCGCCATACATCCTCATGGCCCAGTTCCTGAGAAGTTTCTGCACCTCCCTAGTAGTTTTGTTAACACAGCGTAAAGAGGAGTGGCCTGGCATCCTCTTGCAATATTTAGGTTGAGGTCCACCCACAAATTGTTTGACCTCGGCCACTCAGCCAACTGTGTAAAAATAATCTGTATACCCATAGTCAGATGCTGGGGATATACTGTATATACTGAGCCTAGAGTCTACATTTGTCCATCTATATGACCCTTAAGTAGCACAAATCTCCCTTCTTTATCGATAATTTGGTCCTTAAATTCAAACTGAACCCCTGTCTTATCATAATAGCAGTCCCCCTTCTCCTGCCCCCATAAGAGGAGGCTGCCATGCAAGAAAAGCCTAGGCATTCACATTTTTATGTTCCATGTCGAAAGGTGGGTTTCCTGAAGTAGAATAATGTTAGTGCCCTCCTTTTAAATATTGCAGAATTTTACTGTTTAATAGGGTTAGTCACTCCATGCACATTATATGTGCATACAGTGTGTGTTTTGACATAATTATGTCTTACCCATTTTAATAACTTGATCGCTCCATTAGTTGCTGACCCTGCATGGCAGTCACTTCCCTCCCTCAGTCTCACCGCCATTGTAGAGAAATGCCACTGCTCTTAGTTTTCAAATGCCTTCAGAAAAGAATTAAGAACAAAAGCCAACATGGCTTTAACTTTAATTATAACCATTATAACAATAACCATAACACAACTGGTTTGCTTCAAGGCTGAGCTAATCTATAGTATTAGCCTCTGTGTCCTCCCTCTTTAGAAGACCTCCCACTAGAGCCACAAGTGCAGGGGTTCCACAGAAAAAAAGTAAGGTACACTATACACAGGTTGCAAGAAAAAGGAAAAACATTTTTTTGTCATGCCCCATGACCCACCCACTTTATAAAATCCTGGCACATAATTAGCAAAACAGGGTACAGGCTTATGTAAGGATTCTGATGACACCTTATTCCAAAGGCAGGTATAATGTTACAGGCTTCCAGTATAGCCCATTAACTCCTTACACCTCAGACCTCCTTATTCTGTGGGATCAAGAGAAAAGAAAAAAGAAGGCAGTCTCCAAACAGGAGACATCAATTATAGAGTGCAGGAGAGGTGTTTTAACCTACATCTCTGCTCATAGGGGGTGTCCAGAAAATCGCTAAGGATAGATCGGTTATAAATAAGGTGAAACTTAGCCAAGTGTTTTCCAGATATAGCCTTCACAGGCGAAGCCCTGTTTAAACTGAAAAGAAAGTGGGTAGTTTTATCACAAGTCAGCGACAGGTTTAGTTTGCCTGTCCAGGATGAAAGACATCTCCTGTTCCCTCATTCAGACCCATCAGTTCGAACTGACAGAAAAGAGACCTCAGGTAGGCCCTCTCTATAGTTAAAGTACTTAGCTAGTAGGCAGTCCGCTGATGGTGGGGCGCATAGGGATCATCAGGCAAACGACCCCACAGGTTCAAAAGTAGTTATTCGCATTGTTTCAGGGTCTCATGCAGGTTTGTCTGTCTGGCTGGCTCTCTTGTTAAACAGGCTCTGAATTTGCGCAATGCCTCAGTGTGTTCCAAGCGTTTGGCTCCCCACGCTTCCTGCTCATCGTGCGTTGACACTCCTGACCACTTCTCCCAACAGGTTGGTTCCAGTGTCAGTACAGAGAGTTTCCTTTCCTTTAGGGCCTCTGATGCCTCCTCTACTGTGGAGTAGACTTTAACCCCATCTTCCCAAAAGATCCGCAGCCTGGAGGGATATGTGTATGAAACGGATTGCTTTCTCATGGAGTGTCCGCAGAATCGGAAGGTAGCGAAGCCTGTGCTACTGTATCTCTGGGGGTAGTGTGGTCTAGAAAGAGATGATGGGTGAGATATTTGATTTCTTTTGGCCCAAGCATGTCTTAGGATGTCCTCTTTTACACTAAAGGAGCTGAGCTTAAAGACAATAGAGGGTGGGCATGCAACAGGGTCAGAGGGTTTCATTTGGAAGGATCGATGGGCTCTCTCGATATGGGCGCATATGTGGCAGGAAGCTCCATATACCTTTAACAGGTTTTCAAGAAAAGGAGCTACCGGGGTGGTCTCCATGTCTTCCGGGAGTCCGTAAGGCATAGGTTTTCTTGACGAGCGTCCTCCAAACCCAGAAATCCAGGCACTTGGTTTTGTAGCTCTCAGTTTGCTTCAAGAGGGCCTGGACAATCTAACACAGCTGTTGGTAGTACCTTCTGCATCAGACTCCGCTCTTCTATCGAGCTGATACACGTTTCTAGCGTAGTAAGTTGCTTTTTGCATGGCTCTAAACTTCTGCTTGTTCTCTTTCCTTGATTCTCTAATTTCATTAAGGAGAGTTTCGAATCGTGATCTAGACAGTTGTTCATTCTCTCGGTTGGTAACACCCTGCCGCATGGGAGCCTGCAGGCGAGTTGGATCTGCTTGGAGGGTCTGGGTTTAATCGGGTGCCATCCTTTGCTTTACTTTTATTTTCCATCCAATTTCTGCCTCTGTTGCTTGCTATCGATGGTCCTCCTGAGCTTCGGGACAGTTTGTAATGTAGATATTTTAAGTTTTGGAGGTTTTAATAGTAGGTAGGTCTGTAGCATAAGATTCAAGCTCCTTGCAGTCCCTTGATGTCACAGGAAGTCCTATCTGTCTATCTATGAAGGACATCTGCATGCTGGAGGGGGCCCAGAGGAGAGTAACCAAGATGATCAAGTGGTTACAGGATAGGTCCTATGAGCAGAGAATGGGAGCCCTGTGGATGTACTCCCTGGAAGAGAGGAGGCAGAGGTAATATGATAGAAACCTTCAAGTACATGAAGGGAATTAACAGGGTGAAAAGGAGGGTCTCTTTAAAATGAGTGACAACAGCACCACTAGGGACACAGCCTAAAATTGATGGGGGTGGGGTGTGGAGATTCAGAAGGGAAGTAAGGAAGCATTTCTCAGAGAGGGTGGTGTCTACCTGGAATGATCTGCCGAGGAGGTGGTATCAGCAAGGATGGTGGGAGCATTCAAGGAACCTGGGACAAGCACAAAGGGAACCCTTGGGACCAAGGAAGGGAGAAGGGAGGAGAGGGAGGGACAGTTGAGCGGCAGGGTCATTGGCGTAAACATAGAAACATAGAAGTTGATGGCAGATAAGGACCGTAAGGCCCATCCAGTCTGCCCATTTCTTTTTCTACCTTATAAATGTGCCATCGGCCTTGCTCTGTCAGTGACCTATCTATTCATAGTCATTTGTATTGCTCCCTTATGCCTATCCCATGCCTGTTTGAAGCCCTGCACTGTATTCATAGCCACCACTTCTTGTGGTAAGCTATTCCATGCATCTACCACCCTTTCTGTGAAAAAGAATTTCCTCACATTCCCCTTAATCGGCCTCCTCTATTCTCATGCTGTGTCCTCTTGTCCTGCTAGTTTTCTTATATTTAAACATGTTAGACTCTTTCACCTTGTTTATGCCCTTAAGGTGTTTAAATGTCTCGATCATATCACCTCTCTCCTCCTTTGCTCAAGGGTATACATATTGAGCTCCATTAATCTGTCCTCATATGTCTTCTGATGCAGTCCCTGCACCATTTTGGTTGCCCTTCTCTGGACTGCCTCAATTTGGTTAATGTCCTTGTGAAGGTGTGGCCTCAATACTGCACACAGTACTCCAGATGGGGCCTAACCAATGTCTTGTACAGAGGAATTATTACCTCCTCTTCGACTTGTGATACCCTACTAATACACCCTAACACCCCCTAGCCTTACCTACTGCTTTAGAGGTCTGCTTGATGATTTTAGGTCATCAGTGATGATGATGCCCAAGTCTCTTTCTTCCTTTGTGACTGCTAGCAACTCCTCCCAGCCTATAAGTGGCTTCAGGGTTTCTCTTCCCTATGTGCATGATTTTGCACTTCTTTGCATTAAATCCCAGTTGCCACTCTTCTGACCATTTTGCTAGTTATCCAGATCTCTTCTCATTCTGCCCACCCCATCTGGATCATCTACTCTGTTGCAGATCTTGGTGTCATCTGCAAACAGACAAGCCTTACCTCTAGTCCATCTCAAGAGGTCACTAATGAAGATGTTGAATAGGACTGGCCCCAGGACTGATCCCTGAGGTACCCCACTTGTGACTTGCATCTCTTCTGACTGTATACCATTTACCACCACTCTCTGTTTTCTGCCCCAACCAGTTTGCCACCCAGTTGACCAACTTCTGACCCACCCCGAGCCTACCTAGCTTATTTATCAATCTTCTATGTGGAACAGTGTCAAAAGCTTTGCTGAAGTCAAGGTAGGCGACATCAACTGCTCCCCTTGGTCCACCACTCTGGTTACCCAGTCAAAGAAATCTATGAGATTAGTTTGACAGGACCTTCCTTTGTAAACCCATGCTGTCTTGAATCCTGTGCCCTATGGATTCCAGGTGTTGCACTATCCTTTCCTTAAGAAGTGCCTCCATAATCTTGCCCACTACTGAGGTAAGACTGACCGGTCTGTAGTTCCCCACCTCCTCCCTGCTACCACTCTTGTGGAGCGGGATCACATGAGTCCTTCTCCAGTCTTCTGGGACCTCTCCTGTGCTCAGAGACTCACTAAACAATTCTGCTAATGGCTCTGCTAGTTCCTCCTTTAGCTCCTTAAGTACCCTGGGATGTATGCCATCAGGTCCCTTTGCCTTATCCACCCTGAGCTTAGCAAGCTCTTGTAGGACCCTTTCTTTTGTGAAGGGGAGTGCTCACCTCCCTCCCGCTGTGTCCATGATGCTGAGCTGTGGGCCCTGCCTACCTTCTCTTCAGTAAATACTGAGCAAAAGTATCTATTTAGGATAGATGCCTTTACAGGGTCCTCCTCCTCACATGCTCCCTTTCTCCATTAAGCTTAGCAATATTCTCTGGACTTTCTCCTTTCACTAATGTATCTATAGAAAGTCTTGTCACCTTCTTTACTGTTCGTGCTAGTGTTTCCTCAGTTTGGGACTTTGCCTGCCTTACTGCCTTACCTGCTTCCCTTAGGGCAGTTTGGTATGCCTCCCTATCTTCATCCCGCTGTGTTCCTTATATTTTCTGAAGGCCAGCCTTTTGGCTCTGACCTTTCTGCTACTGTATTTGAGAACCAAAGTGGTTTCCTTCTTCTTTTGCACTTCCTTTTCTGTCTAACACAATGGGATGTTGCTTCAAGTATTGTATCCTTAATGCTTGCCCACTGTGTTTCTTTTGCCAGGGCTAGCTTAACTCTGTTGGCCATCTTATCAAAGTCAGCTCCTCTGAAGTCCCATATTTTTGCCTTTGGAATGGGATGATTTAGATGTAGTAGCCAAATTGAACCATACCATGTGATGGTCACTGACCCCAGGTGACCTTCTACCTGGAGATCTGTGATCCCTTCTTTGTTAGTCAGTACTAGATCTAGGATAGCCCTGTCTCTGTGGGTTGCTGTACCAGCTGTTTGAGGCCCTCCTGCAGGAATCCACTATGAGTCTAGTTCTGGCAGATGTTCCTGCTGGTATTGACCAATCTGTATCTGGCATGTTGAAGTCTCCCATTATCAGAACTTCCCTTTAGCTGTCATGTTTTGTATATCTTCTAACAGTAATGTGTCTATGTCCTCCTCTGGTCTGGGGGCCTGTGACAACCCCAGTTCTTATGGCTGTCCCATTTCCTGTTTCCAGGTGACCCACAGTTCTTCTGGCTCCTTATGTGTATTCTGAATTTCTGTAGCTTTGATATTTTCAAATTGTAAGGCCAGACCCTGCATCACTTACTGAGCAGATGCATTAGATCGGGTGGTCTTCTTCTGCTGGCTCTTTTCATAAGTTCGTAAGATTCCCTTCCTAAACTCTGAGTTTGGGGAGAAAATACCCATATAGGGCATTAAGAGAAAGAAAGGCAAAGCAGGCCACAAAATAAAAGGAGGACAGCAAGGTGATCCAAACTGGTAGGAAATGGGCTACCATTCCAAAATTACCTAGCCTTTAGAATACCAAGGGCACCCTGCCAAGCTCTGTCTGAAGAGGGATCAGAAAAGATAGTGCAGCAACAAAAACTAAAGATCCCCTCGAGCAAAGTTAGGGAGGCACAAAGAAGACATTTCTTCATACGTACTATGATTTCCTTTTCTGTTAACTCCAACATTGTCAATGGGTAATCATAACAACTGGGTATAGTGCACCCTCACTAGGAATGGCACAGCCCAAACTTTAGAATGTTGGGCACATGACGATTCCAAGCAGCAGCAACTCCCAGTCTCTACTGACCTTGCAGTGCCATAAAAGCTACACTTTTTCATATATTATACAACATTCCTTAATACTGTAAATGAATGCTGTTGTACCTTCCTGGCAGATATTCGAGGAAGAAAATACTCTTCATTGGATTCAAAGTTCAGAAGATTCGGTTCTCGTTGCAGGAAGAAACAATTAGGCAATAAGCACTCTGCATATCAGTCACAGATCTGGGCACTGAGGTTGACCACATAATGAGGCATAACTTCCAGGCAACACTGCATTCAGTGAGACTACCAGCAACTAGAAACAAACACCTTAAAAATATAACAAAACCTGTTAACCTGTGGTCGCAGACTGATTGAACCCCCCTTTTTATATATATATGTATATATATATATATATATATATATATATATATATATATATATTATGGTAGCACGTATTGCTACCATAGTTAGGTTGAGGAGCCATTTACATGTTAAACCTAATATTTTGCACCTTAATAACTTTGCAACCGCTCAACGGATTTGCTTGAAATTTGGAATACACAATCAAGAACCACAGATCTTGGGATCTGCCAACTTTTGTACTGTTTGGATATACAGCTGTGGAGTTATTAAATGTGATTCGCGATGCATTTACGCTTTTTGGAATTCTTTGGTTGTCTCTAGAGGTCGATGGTTTGCATTGATCGTCTGAAATCTTCAGGGAACATGTGGCTGGGGTCCCCAATGTGCCTTTTGAAGATTTCGTGAAAAATATTAAATGGTTCAAAAGTTATTCAAAAACAAGTTCTATTATAAGTCAATGGAAAAGTTAACAAAAGTTTGACAGTGTCGAAATGCAGTTTTTACTTTGAATGGCCTTTTACTGTTGCAAATCCACCATTTTATTTTCAGTTGGTCATCAGAAAATGCTTGCCATTTAAATTTGGGACCCTCTAGCAACCTAATTCTTTTTGTATTCACCTAGTCGACCCTGAGGATGCTAGGCATGTCTTTATTTTGAGGTAAAACACCCCAGAAATATGTTTTACAAATTTATGGAAAAATGTATTTACAGCACTTTCAAGACTTATGTATAGTAATTGAATGAATTACAAAACTTTCGCAAGTTCGACAGTACTTTTCAGGCTGTGTGAAAATGACAGCAATTCTTTGGCACCCTGTTGCAAAAGAATGGTTTGGTCTTTTGGCCAAAATTTTGAGGGAACGAGCCAACATCTCACAGATGTGCCTTTCAGTGTTTGGTGAAAAATATTGCAGGGCTACAAAGTTACGGCACTCCAAAGTTGACACTTTTTCCCATAGGATAACATTAGGGCATCCGCCATGACATAGGAACCTTTGCAGCCCTGCTGCAAAATAACGGTTTGCTCATTTGAAGCCAACACCCCACAGATGTGCCTTTTGCTGGTTTGGTGAAAATATTACAGGGAGCACAGTTATGGCACTCCGAACTTCTTTTTTCTCATAGGATAAAATTATGGCTCATTGCAGTTTTCAGGGCCCGTATCTCGGAAACAGCGAGATATGGACTTTTCATCAGAAAATGATTAGCCTCCAGTGACTAACTATAATAGGGAGCAAAAGGAGGAGGTATCCTGATTTACTACAGGGCCCACCTCAACGTATCCCTTATAAACCACACCTCCATGCTGCCGTCAACCTGTGAGCTCCTCCACACTGCTGTTGCTTGGCAACACCAAGAAACTGCATGTGGTATGCTCCTACAACCCACCTAAGGGGTGGGCTGCAGGGCCTCCCATCTCCTGGATACTGTCTGTCCCAGTACCGGTTAAATGAACTCCTTATCTTGGGGACATTAACCTAAACTGGATGGGGAAAACGTCAAGCAGTTTGAGGCCCTGCTTGCCACCAAATCCCTAACACAACTGATAAGGGAGCCCACCCACAAAAGGCAAACGGCACTTCCTGCTCCCTCTGACTGGATTATGTCAAACCGTCCCGAGAGGATCTCCTCAGTAGGGGCCCTCCCGACGCCATATTGGACCACTCTCCAGTTCTGTGTATATGGAATATCCCTCCCTAAGGTTCCCCACAAAATCATCCAGGTTCGAAACTTTGCCAGATTAAACCCTGACCTGTTCTTGGAGGAACTCAGGCTTACGGACTGGTCAACAGTCTACAGAGCACTGGATCCCTCATTGGCCTTCACCGCGTTCCACAACATCTTTGTGGATCTACAAGATAGGCATGCCCCTATCACTAGGCGTGAGGGTCTGTGGGACAGCCACCCAGTGGCTGAAAGGGGTCTCTCTCCCACATGCGAGTGAGAGACAAATGCTGGCATCAGGTAAAAACGCTCACCCACACTGCCCTGTTGCAGCAATACAGAAAACTCAGAAATGAGTGCAAGAAAATGATCAGGGGGCAAAAGCTACTCTGCAAGGCCGCCTCTTCTCAGCTCTGCAGAAGACCCCAGACAGTTCTGGAGAACCATCCAATCATTGGTTGGCGGTCGCTCCTACTCCGGGTCACTGACATGCTCATTGAAGGAGTCTCCTGCAACAATTCTCACGTGATTGCTAATGCTCTAAACTCATTTCACAGACCTCCTTCTGCTCTCCCTCTAGGGTCCTCAGCCCAAAACTCAAACTGTCCTGCCTCCCCATCCCAATGGGAGTCTGGTCTGACCCGCCTCCATTTTACCTAAGGGGTATCGGTGTGTAGGTGCGTCTCTCCTTCTTGATCTCTCCCAGAATGCTAGCCCTGGTCCTGATGATCTGGAGCCAAAGCTTTCAAACTAGGTGCTCCCTTATAGCCTCCCGTGGCCCACATTTTCAACCTATCCCTTACCCAGGGACTGATCCCGGATATCTGGAAGGTTGCCAAGGTCATCCCTGTCCCTAAGCAGGCGACCCCAAAATCCTGGACAACTACCATCCCATAGCTATCCTCTCTGCTGTCAGAAAGCTCCTGGAAAGGTGGTCACCAAACAAATCTTGAGTATATCCACTCCCATGGTCTGCTGACCCCGCCCAACACGGCTTTCTCTCAGAAGGGCACAGCACTCCACGGCTCTCATCTCAGTCTCTTCCAGCATCAAAGCTGCTATGGATCAGGGAAAACTCAGGTGTGGTATCTATTGACTTATCCAAGGCGTTTGACCTCGTTGACCACGACCTGCTTGCCCTGCAGATGAGGTCCCTTGGTTTTGTCCCCACCACCCTAAACTGGGTCTCTGACTACCTATATGGCAGAAAACAACTAACTAAATTCAATAAAGTCCTCTCTGCCTCGGTCTGTCACCTCTGGTGTCCCTCAGGGCTCGTGCTGGGTCCCCTACTCTTTTCCCTGTTCATCAACAATCTCCTGATGGGTCTCTAGCTGCCGTGTCATCATGTATGTGGATGACCTGGTTCTCCTGGCCCACCCTGTGATACAGCCACACTAAACCGTCACTTATCTGAAGACCTCTGGAACATCCAGGTATGGCTCTCCAACCATAAATTGGTCCTAAATCAAAACAAACCCAGGCTATGCTCTTCAGTTCCTCTGCCAAATACGAGCCCTTCAACTCCCTACATATCAACTACGAAGATGGCTCTCCTCTCCCTACTGTGACCTCCTCAAATATCTTGGAGTGACGCTGATCCCCAATTGGACCTTGGTAGTCATATCCATAATGCCTGCAGTGGGTAAACCGCAAACTGGGATGGCCTACAGGGCTCGGTACAACCTCACTCCAGCAGCTCGCTTAGCTCTTGCCAGGGGAGTACTACTTCCTCCCTCAGCTACGGCTCCCTCATATTTGCTCATACTTCTAAGACCCTCCTAAGCAAGTGGAGCACAATGTACAACAACATCTGTCGCTTTGCCCTGGCCGCCCCCCTCACCCATCACTGCGAGCTCTACAGAAGCTTGGCTGGCTATCCCGGCCAATCACCTAACTTTAGCACTGGGTGCCTCGTGAGTAAAGTACTTAGCTCCAGCACCCTCCGGAACTGGCCGGTTTCTTGCTCCTGCTGACCTCTCCCTCTACCTGCTTAGATCCCAAGGCCCCGGCCTACTAAGTACCTACTTCCACCAACATGGGGACCGGAGTTTTGCTGTCCATGGCCCCAGGCTCTGGAACTCCTTTCCTGAAAGAGTCCGTGACTGCCTCCTCTCACAAGAGTTTCCGGACCTCCTGTGGGATTATCTTAAGGTGGCTTCTCCTGTGAATGTCCTAAGCCTCCTTAGCCTCCCAGTGTCCACTGGTGCCGCTTCTCTCCTGCTCTGGCGTCACCACTCTTGTGCTATGTCCTCGCCCAAATCCCCCTCCCTTGCTTGACCGACGCTATGATGTTACTATGCTCATAATCCTCACCAGCCCTGTTGGTCATTGAATTTATCTCTATTTATACCTTGCCCCAGCACTGTATCTGGGTGTACCTTCCACGAAATGTAAAACTGTAAAATTGTCTTTTCTCCTGTTTTGTACCTGAATGTATTCGTCTGAACCAATTACTGTATCAATGTACCTGTTGTACCCTTTTGTACTCTCCCGGTCGTTCCTGAAAATAGGCATAAAACTTGTCTAGTGTACTTACCCAGTAAACAAAAACAAAATAAATAAAATTAGCCAGGAAAGTCATAAATCATCTGACTTTTAAAATTTTTCTACGCCGTGACGGTTCCTGAGATATAAGCAATTTACTATTACAACTCCTCATTTTCTGCTCCGAGACCCATTATTATGCATACATTCTTTGTACTCACTGTCTTTCTCTATGCAGCTTTTGGGGAAAACTAGCCTGTGTGCTTACATTACTGTTACCCTTACCGCCTTGCTTGCCGTTCCGTAACTGTTTCACTTACTGTTCCGCTCACGACATCATGTGCGTTACTCTTTCGAGTTTCCATTTGCGCTATGCTTGTGTTATTTTAACCATTTCTGTCTACAGTACTGTTTATCTTTCTGTTTTGCTTTGCATCACCATGCGCATCACCATTTCTGTTTGCGAGCACCGTGTTACTATGTGACAAGACATCACGTGGCCCCGCTCCTGCCGCTGCAGTATATTCACTATTTCTCATTATCATCTCAAAAGAAGGAAATTAGAGGCCAAAACTTGTTTAATGATAGTAGGTTAGTTGCCGCAGCGGGCGAGGAGTTGATTAGCTAGAGTTGCCCCCTTGGACCTCACCACACTCAGCATTGGGTGCGATTGGGGTTGTCGGTCCTAACTCTCACCCCATTCTCCTATACCTCTGCCTCTTCACACATCTGATGGGGTGAGAGTTAGGGCCAGCAACCCCAATGCGCACCCCAATGCCGGTTGGGGTGTGGGCGGGCGAGCAAGGGGCTTTCAACCCCAACACCAAATTTCCTCGCTTTGTCACTGTGGAACAACCTTAACTAATGCATTAAATGGAGTTGTTTGCTCTAATATATATATATATATATATATATATATATATAGCACACACACACACACACATATATATATATATATAAAACCCCTAGGTGGTACGATCCCAAGGGCTACTACCCCTGCCTGCTTTTAGTAGCAGGCCAAGGGCCTGGGTAATGAAATGGGTGCCTCCACCCAGAGGTCAGGGTTGTTAGTGGTCAAGCTAACCTGGCACAACCCTCCAGGACACTGTAATCCCCTCTTTCCTTCCTAGTGGCCTGAGCAATTAAGCAGTAAGGCACGGCAGGGTGTGTGTTGATGTGATCAAGTCACTCCTGGGGTGGGTTGAAGCAGAGGTGAAGCCAATGCTCCATCTACACCTGAAGACATGCACAACAACACACATCCCTGGAGTGCCTTATTGTTATTATACAATAGCTTGTTTGTTTATTTTAAAAAGAACAAAGAAAAATACTTTGATATGCATTTTTCTTTTATTTTGTGGGTTTAGGAGTATCTCTTAAAAAAAAAAGTCTGAATATGTCTTCCACCAGAAGGTGGAGCTGTTGCCAACATGATTGTATCTGCTGAGTCCCCAAGCTTTGTCTTGTTTTTGGTGCCTCAAGTCTCCCTCTGCCCTTCTCAGCAGTTGTCTTCCATATAATAGTGGATGGTTATTGAGGGACAGTGCTTCATATTTTCTTTTTGAAATTAAGTCAGCGTGTTTAAGTGGCAGCCAGCATCTAGTGCCAAGTGTACAGCATAGCTCTAAAATGCATGCACGTACTGAAACCATCTCAGCGCAGAGCAGGAGAAGGAAGAGCAGTTTTTTTTTACAATGTTGGCTTTGTTTACTTTGTATTTTTAGCTGGTAAATGATCTTCAGCGACCAGGCGGTTGACCACAACTGTCCCTATCTGAAGTCAGTTATGTGAACGATCGAGTTTCATGGAGTGGCAGCTGCAGGTACTGAAAATTACGGTTTTACACAGTAGCAGGCAGCGCTGTGTTTAACTAAAAATGTTGTAGGTGCCGATTGGTCCTTTTAAAAAACAGATCCAGAAACAAATGATTTGATACCTTTATTGGACCAACATGGATGTTACAGAAAAGAACAAAGTGCTTTAGCTTTCGAACCAACCAGGTCCTTCTTCAGAAGCTTTGTGGCATTTTTTCAAATATCCCATACTATTAACACCAGATTATAGAAAAGCAGAAATAATTCTCATTGGTTTAACATATACATTTAAAACATAATAGAAGATTACGTCAGAGAAGCTAATTAACACCAGTATGCCTTAAACTGAGGAGCCTCAGGAGGGCAAAGGTTATCAAGAATTCTCTACAGCCAGAGAGTTCTTGTCACATAAATTTTAAATGTCTCAGTATGCCAAGAAAGCATTCTAGTGATAAAAAACCTTGGAGTGGCATTCTCCTAATACATGTAAGATGAGCTTACAACTTACATTCCAATTGTCCTGGTATATTAAAGGACAGATAATGAGAGACAAAATCCTGAAATTAGGTATAACTGCAAGTTGAAATCAAGCCTCAAATTAACCTACACATATAAACATGATACATGAAAGTATCCTTGTAAGTGTAAGTGCAAAAAAAAAAAAATCCTTGTCAAGGACCCCCAAGAAAACGAGACCATGAGCCTGATAAATGCAGATTTCAACACAGAGTCTGTGTATAACAAAATGCACAGAATCAGTCTAACAATCTAAATGAAAACCCAAAGGAATTACACCTTAATGACCCCCAAGTAAATGAGATATGCATCTTAATATGAGCAGTTGAAATGTGACAGTGTGAAATCCACCCACTGACAACTAATAGAAGGAAATAAATGCACACTATATGTGAAAACTAAGTGTTCTAGCCACATAACAACTGCCCATGCCACGCTCCACCCACACATATGTGTACACACCATACCACACCCCATACACACACACATACCTGCACACCCACACAACCACAACACACAACAAATATAGCAAACACATTCTGCACACACCACACCACACCACACACAACAAACAAAACACACATACACACCATACCCACAACACATAAAACACAACACACACAAACACACACATACATACATCAGTATACACACACACACACACCAAACGCACTCACCACAGTGTTAAGGTGAAAAGTCAACAATGTAGATAACCATAAACTTACAAAATCAAAGGCCGCTGAAGAACTAAACTGTTTATGTCCATCTTTTAAAGTAAAGGTCTGTGTAAGTTTAAGTGGAATAATGTGTCATGTACCCAACATCAATGTTCAATCCATCCGCCACCATATTGAGAAGTAAAATAAGTCTAATTTCAGAAGCCCGTCTCTGTTGCGTACTGTTGAAATGTCCTTTTAAGACCATCACAGACATATCTGAGATTGAGTGGTCATCCTGGGAGAAGTGCCAGGCTACTGGTTTCTCAATCATCTTGTGATTAATAGAATGTCTGTGTGAATTCATTCTAGTGCTGAGTTGTTGGCTTGTCTCCCCACATAACCCCTGCGAGGACATTTCTTGCATTGGATAAAATAGACCACATTACTTGATGTACATGTATAATTCCTTGTATCCTGAATAGTCTGTTTTATGATGTAACCACACAGTCTGAAGTGGAAATGAGGTTACATGTCTTACATGTGCGTTGATGACAGGGTCGTGAATTACATGATGTCATGGTATTCTGTTCCGTTCAAGTTGACTCTAATAATCAGGTTGGCTAAATTAGGTGGTTGTTTAAAAGATAGTAGTGGTAGTTCTTGAAAAATACAGTTAAGGGTTTCATCCTCACTAATTATTGGATGGAGATCCTTAGTAATCTTACGTGAGGAGTTCAAGGTCAGGATGGTATGACTACTAAGGGTATTCTGTTGGTAGTCATCCGTTCCTTATATTGCAGTAGCTGTTCTCTTGGGACCTGTGTTGCACGTTCCACTGCTCTGTCAATTTCCCTGGATGAGTGTCCCTGCTCAATAAAGGTGTTTTCAACATCACCAGATGTGTCTCTGTCTTCCTCATTTGAACAGAGGCGGTGATAGAAGTGCTTGACTATATATAACAGATTTTTTGTGTGGCTCGGGTGATTACTTTTCTTGTGTAAGTATCTCTGTCTGTCTGTTGGTTTCCTGTAAAGACAGGTATGTAGGTACCATCCTTAATAGTGACAGTGGTATCCAGAAAATGTACTATGTGGCAGAATATTCTAGGAAAGCTTTATAGTTGGGTGGAGGTTATTAAGTTCTTGGTGAAAATCTTTAAGTGTGTCAGTGCCCTCTGTCCAAATTATAAACAAATCATCAATATAGCAGGAAGCGTGAGTGGTTTATGTGTACAGTGCCTTAGAAAATCCTCCTCCAAATTCGCCATAAAAGATTAGCATACTGAGGAGCCATCCTGGTTCCCATTATGTTCCCATAGTTTGAACATAATGTTTACCATTAAAGCTGAAGTTGTTATGTGTCAAAATGAATTCAGTGGGTTTACCCACAACTCAGGGTCAATGTTGGTCCCCAGTGAAGACCTAAATGACCAGGGACATTCTATATGCTTCCTAAAATACATAAGCCTGGTAATCCTGGTAAACCCATAGTCTCTGGTACTGGCACACTGACAGAGGGATATCAGGGTTTGTAGATATTTTCAAACCACTGGTTATACAAAGGATAGTTACATCAAGGACACTACTCACTTCTACATAAACTTTCTGGTTTTAAGGACTTACCACCTGATACCCTTTTTAGCCACGATGGATGTAACCTCCTCTCACTAATATTCACACACAGATGGCATTTCAGCCTGCCTCAAATACCTGCATGACAAAGAATTGACCTCAACATTGACCCTGAGTTGTGGGTAAACTCACTGAATTCATTTTGACACATAACAACTTCAGCTTTAATGGTAAACATTATGTTCAAACTATGGGAACCTGAATGGAACCAGGATGGCTCCTCAGTATGCTAATCTTTTTATGGGCCAGATTTGGAGGAGGATTTTCTAAGGCACTGTACACATAAACCACTCATTATTTCGTTACATTGATGATTTGTTTATAATTTGGACAGAGGCACTGACACACTTAAAGATTTTCACCAAGAACTTAATAACCTCCACCCAACTATAAAGCTTTCCTTAGAATATTCTGCCACAAGTTACATTTTCTGGATACCACTGTCACTATTAAGGATGGTACCTACATACCTGTCTTTACAGGAAACCAACAGACAGACAGAGATACTTACACAAGAAAAGTAATCACCCGAGCCACACAAAGAAATCTGTTATATATAGTCAAGCACTTCAGATCACCTCTGTTCAAATGAGGAAGACAGAGACACACACATCTGGCGATGTTGAAAACACCTTTATTGAGCAGGACACTCATCCAGGAAATTGATAGAGTAGTGGAACGTGCAACACAGGTCCCAAGAGAACAGCTACTGCAATATAAGGAACGGATGACTACCAACAGAATACCCTTAGTAGTCACATACCATCCCGACCTTGAACTCCTCATACGAAGATTACTAAGGATCTCCATCCAATAATTAGTGAGGATGGAAACCTTAACTGTATTTTCAAGAACTACCACTACTATCTTTTAAACAACCACCTAATTTAGCCAACCTGATTATTAGGAGTCAACTTGAACTGAACAGAGAATGCTGACATCATATGGTACACGAATTCTGTCATCAACGCACATGTAAGACATGTAACTCATTTCCACTTCAGACTGTGTGGTTACATCACAAAACAGACTATTCAGGATACAGGGAATTATACATGTACATCAAGTAATGTAGTCTATTTTATCCAATGCAAGAAATGTCCCTCGCACAGGTTATGTGGGAGATAATCAACAACTCCAGCACTAGAATGAATTCACACACAGACATTCTATTAATCACAAGATGATTGAGAAACCAGTAGCTCAGCACTTCTCCCAGGATGACCACTCAATCTCAGATATGTCTGTGATGGTCTTAAATGGACATTTCAACAGTACGCAACAGAGGCGGGTTTCGAAATTAGACTTATTTTACTTCTCAATATGGTGGCGGATGGATTGAACATTGATGTTGGGTACATGACACATTATTCCACTTAAACTTACACAGACCTTACTTTAAAGATGGACATAAACAGTTTAGTTCTTCAGTGGGCCTTTGATTTTGTAAGTTTATGGTTATCTACATTGTTGACTTTTCACCTTAACACTGTGGTGAGTGCGTTTGAGTGTGTGTGTGTGTGTGTACTGATGTATGTATGTGTGTGTTTGGTGTGTGTTGTGTTTTATGTGTTGTGGGTATGGTGTGTATGTGTGTTTTGTTTGACTGTGCGTGTGGTGTGGTGTGCAGAATGTGTTTGCTATATTTGTTGTGTGTTGTGGTTGTGTGGGGTGTGCAGGTATGTGTGTGTGTGTATGGGGTGTGGTATGGTGTATGTACACACATGTGTGGGTGGAGCGTGGCATGGGGCAGTTGTTATGTGGCTAGAACACTTAGTTTTCACATATAGTGTGCATTTATTTCCTTCTATTAGTTGTCAGTGGGTGGATTTACACTGTCACATTTTCAACTGTTCATATTAAGATGCATATCTCATTTACTTGGGGGTCATTAAAGGTGTAATTCCTTTGGGTTTTCATTTAGATTGCTTAGACTGATTCTGTGCATTTTGTTATACACAGACTCTGTGTTGAAATCTGCATTTATCAGGCTCATGGTCGCTTTCTTGGGGGTCCTTGACAAGGATTTTTTTTTTTTTGCACTTACATTACAAGTGATACTTTCATGTATCATGTTTATATGTGTAGGTTAATTTGAGGCTTGATTTCAACTTGCAGTTATACCTAATTTCAGGTTTTGTCTCATTATCTGTCCTTTAATATACCAGGACAATTGGAATGTAAGTTGTAAGCTCATCTTACATGTATTAGGGAGAATGCCACTCCAAGGTTTTTTTTATCACTAGAATGCTTTCTGGCATACTGAGACATTTTAAATTTATGTGACAAGAACTCTCTGGCTGTAGAGAATTCTTGATAACCTTTGCCCTTCTGGAGGCTCCTCAGTTTAAGGCATACTGGTGTTAATTAGCTTTCTGATAATCTTCTATTATGTTTTAAATGTATATGTTAAACCAATGAGAATTATTTCTGCTTTTTCTATATAATCTGGTGTTAATAGTATGGGATATTTGAAAAACTGCCACAAAGCTTCTGAAGAAGGACCTGGTTGGTTCGAAGCTAAAGCACTTTGTTCTTTTCTGTAAATATCCATGTTGGTCCAATAAAAGGTATCAAATCATTTGTTTCTGGATCTGTGTTTAACTAAGAAATTTACTGTTTTTTCTACGTTAGATAGATTTGTGTAGGGGTGATGACTTTATTCTGATAGGCAGGAATTGGGGAGAGGCTTTTGTATAGTAGGGGCGGCAGCTAAGCCATGCCAGTTTCAGGGAATCATCGGCTTGGAAACTTGTGTCATAAGGGATGGATTTCTTTCAATTGTTCTCTGGTCAGTTGTGTACCTGGACTTAATACAGTGATGTTGTAGTTCAATAACATCACTGTCCAAGCACACACTGACCAATCAGGACAGAAGAAATTCTTTGTCAGATTGTACAATATACAGTAATTACTTTACACTGACCTCTTATTCACCAGGTGATTACCCACACTGTTTGCACTTACCACCAGGGCTGATTCCTCTAGCTTGACCCTGGGGACCCCCAGAAAAAACAAGGTTAAGCACAGCAAATAAAAATAGCACAATACTTTTGGCACAAACTGCAACCGCATTCAGGTTAAATGCAACAAAGTTAAAATCAGATTTATTCAGGGACTTGAACAAGGAGGGGATAATCAGGTTGATTTGCTTAAGAGCTACATTAATCAGACAGTTATGCATGCAGTTCAGAGTCCCTACACAGTCACACACTCTGGGTACCCAGGTAGGAAAACAGGGGCTAGCCAGGAACGTTGCAGCTGGTTGGGGCACTGTGATGGAAGAAAGCAACATGCATAACACACACTATTTGTAATACGGAGCCGGAGGGCTCAGTTCGTGACAGAAAAGGCAACAAGACAATCAGATGACAACACTTTTAGATTTATCTGTTGTTGCAGGGAGCTACCCTGATGTTTACTCACGATACCCAATACTGGACAGGCAGGATGAAATCAAGACTGCAGGCTGTTAAACTAGAGTGCCCGGAGAAGCAGGGCCCACACAAATCACCAAGGCATCGTTCCTGTTCAAGGCGTTGAGCAGGGGCTGATCCCAGGCCGGTCTCTTGTTGATTACTTTCTGTCGTAGCAGGTATTCTGGCTGTTCAGTGTAGCAGGGCCCAGGCAAATGGAAATGGATATGGATTCAGTCCGTGGAGCTGGATATGGCCTTCAGCAAGAAAACACAGTACAGACGCATAGTGGGGAACCAAACATGACCCACTATAAGCACACAGCACATATCTACATGTAAGGAAATTCCACTGTACCAGGCAAATGGCCTCGGGTCGCGAATTACAGAGTCTCTGCACAATCCAGGAGTTCAGAGGTAGCTGGAAGTCCTGACAGTGCCGATCTCATTCAGCAAATCTTCAGTCTTCTTCCGTTAAAGCCTGGTCACAATTCAGTGGCTAATTTGCTCTCAAATTTGGATTCAGTTTGAAAAAGCACAAGTTCCCTCTCAGAAACAGCAGGCAGGCATGCAGGCCAAACTGGCCTTTCCACAGTTCTCCCCATGCAATCCACTATGGATTGCTGCTCAACTATCTCGAGCTGTTACTTCTTCACTTCCAGCTCAGATCTGACTGAAACTGCAAGCAATGTGGGACTTTCCCCAAGATCCAAAGGTTCAGTTGGCTGATCTGTCTGTCAATCACAAGGGCTCTCCCTCCAGGTTATTTTAGGCGCCAAAAGCCCAAAACTACAATTCCTACAAGTTTTTGCCCCACCAAGCCCCTGTAGGCAGGCTCCATTTTAGAGTCCCATATGTACTGATTGGCCCATTCTGACAGTTCAGGACCAAGAAGATGGAAACAAACAGAACTGTTCATACTGCAAAGAAGGTAGGTTAGAACAAACTGCAATATTATTACTACTCTAACAAATGATCAGCAAACAAGTACATCTTCTAAAAGAGCTCCTCTCAGATTAATTATGACTGCAGTCCAGGCAGCTCTTAAAGAGACAGTACACACAGGCTATACTAGCACTCTCTGGCAATACATTTAAACTGCTAAAACACAGGACACCAGCCTGGTAGTGAGCATTTAAGCAAGCCCAAGGAAGACTTTAGGAACCCCCATTTATAGGAGGGGTTACATATATATGAATACAGTGCAGCAGACCAGAGATTTCTGAAAGTAGGGATTTTATCAAACAGACATCCCTCCTAGCATACCAGATAAGATTCTCCCATAACAGCTAGGCTCCTGGGTAGGCCCATTGACAGTGTTAATACTATGGTTAATATTATGGTGTTGGACAGTAGAAAGCCAAGGCCCATGAGTGCTGTCCCCACTACTCAGTGGTGGTAAACAGTGTTATTTTCCTGAATAAACTTATCCAAGTTGTTTTGAAGATGGCCAAGTTTGGTGCATTAACTAGGTCACCAGGTAGCTGGTTCCATACCCTTATAGCTCTTGGTATGAAGGCATATTTTCTGAGTTCTGTACTAGGCACGGTGTCTTTTAATTGATGCCTATGTCCTCTCCTGTCATATTTAAATTCCTTATATGCCAGTCCTAGTTCTCCCACTAATGTTGGGTCATCCAGTATTTTGTACATGAACAGCATGCAACCCTAGTTCTTCTTAGGGTTAGTGGCCATAGGCCTAAGTCCTCTAGTCTATCATCATACAGTTTGTTCCTACATCTAGGTATGAGTTTAGTAAATTTCTTTGAGTCCTCTCAACAGTATGTACATCTTTTAAGATAGGGGTTCCACAGCAGAGCAATAGTCAATGTGTGGCCTAATGTAAGTTTTATACAAGGAAAGAGAACTGATTCTGACCTGGAGAAAAAGACCTGTGCCTAAAATTGATAAGATGTCCTGTCTTGTTTGTCTCTGTTTTATACTGTGTGCTGTTTTTAAGCTCATTACTTCATATATACCCAGGTCCTCTCGGTGTGACAACTTTCAGATTTGTCCCATGGATGTAATATCCTGTGAGTTGTTATTTCGCCAACTTGCAGAAGCACACTTTTATCAAGGTTAAACTGCATCCCGTTGGTGGCTGCCCATTTTACTATGTCATCCAAATCCTTTATCATCCTACTCTTGTGGAGCTTGTCGTCCACAGTACCCCCAGTTTTGTGTCATCCGCAAACTTGCTCAGTGTATTGCCTGAGTCAATCTGCAAGTCACTAATGAAAACATTAAATAGAAAAGGGTCCAAGACTGACCACTGGCTTACCCCACTAGTGACGCCACCCTCAGCAGATATGAATCCATTTATTCTTACTGATTCCCTTTGGAATCCAAGTGACCAGGGGGTGCTAACATCTAGCTATAATAGCTTAGTTACCAGGATGTTTTGTGATAAGGTGTCGAATGCTTTCTAAAGTCCAGAAGTATCACATCTACCTCCCCTTCCCTGGTGCAGGTTCTAACTAACATAATCTTAAAACCTAATCCATTTTGTCGTACATGACCTGCTGTTGGTGAAACCATGCAGAGTGTGGTCCACCAATCCCTTATTCTTCAGCATCCTATTCAATTTGTCCTTGATCATACTTTCTATGCTCTTTCCCACAATGGACGTTAGACTAACTGGCCTGTAGTTAGCTGGAGTAATCTTACTGCCCTTTTGTAAATGGGTATCACGATCGCAGTACACCAGTCATTGGGTACACAGACTTCTGCTATTGATCTGTTCCCAATATCAGTAATTAATGGGGCAAGAACTGTGCAATTTCTTCCAAAAACTTGGGGTGGAGCCCATCCAGTCCAGCTGATTTATTAATTTTCATGGATATTTTCTGTTTTAAATAAACATGCTGGTAGATAATTCTTCTGGTACAGGAGATGGGATACTACGCTCTTTTCCTCTGGATTGCACACCTAACAGAAGTAGGGTTAAATTTTTCAACCATGTCCTCCAGTGTACTATATGTTTCATTATCCTGATGAGTGTCCCAATGACTCTATTGTTCCCTTTTATCATTGATAAAGGAATAGAATCCTTAAGGTCATATTTAGTATTAGCTAGTCTGAACTTTGTGTTGGCCTCGCTTTTTTATCTCTCTTTGAGCTGTTTTAACATCCCTTTATACCTGTTGCTATTATTGGACATAGGTTTCTTCTTCATTTTATTGTACATACGCTTTTTGTTTGAGATAAGCGTTAACCCTGGTATTAAACCATAATGGTTTCTGCCCCTGTTGTTGTATATCTTTTGTTGGAACATATTTTGGCTTTAAGGATGAAACGGTGGCACTAACAGAAATGGAAATTACGTACAACTGTAATTCTTAATCTTCTTGGACAAGTCTCCACCACTTATTCACACTAATGGCAGTACACTGGAGGTGCTAGGACCCAGCGGAGATAAACTTTTCAGGAGGGCTGGTGCCAAGATGGAGCCATGAGGAAGCATCACCACAAGCCAGGCCCATGGTATAGACCTCTGCATCGAATTCTCCAACTGCCTCAGTACCTTTTTTTCCAAGGAGGTGAAGCATAACTAACCTAGAGAGGAATAACCAAAAATCGGACATGAATAGTCCAAATGACCTGTATAAGAAGGTACAAATAACCAAGTTCACAGCCCAAAGACTGGAGGAGTGAGGACCATAAACAGAGAAGTGAGCTCTGGGGATGGCAGGGTATGGAATGAGTGGTGGAGACTTTGTCCAAGAAGATCAAGAATTACAGTAGGTATGTAATTTCACATCTTCCTGGACATAAAGTCTCCACCACTCATTCACACTAATGGAGAGTACTGAGCTAAATTAATCCCTGAGACGGGCAGCAGGAGAGAGAGAGCTACTTTTAGGACAGAAGTCCATTAAGACTTGTCCTGCCAAAGGGACTGATGCTATCTGGCATGGACATCCAAGGCGTGAGTGCTTAACAAGTGTGCACGGAGCTCCAGGTAGCTGCATTGCAAATGTCTGCAATGGGGACATTACTAATTTCTGCCAGAGATGCCGCAACTGTTCTGGTAGAGTAAGCGCACACTCTGCCTTCCAGCTTGACCTGTGCCATGGAGTAACAGTGGCGTAGCATGCCACCAACCATGCTGAAATGCACCTGATAGCAACAGGCTGACCCAGCCGGTCATGATGAAGGAGACAAACAGTTGTCGAGCCTCATGTAATTTCTTTCATTCTGTTCAGATAGAACCGCAAAGCTCTTTACATCCAGAGAATGAAGGGTATGCTCTCCTCATTCTGGAAGTTAGAAAGTAAGTAGGAAGGACTAAAGGTTGATTCAGATGAAATTCTGAGACAGCTTTAGGAAGGAACTTAAGATGAGTCCTAAGAACTACTTTGTCCTTGTGAATTACAGTATGGGGGTCTGTGACCAACTTGTGTATTTCTGATACCCTACGAGCAGAAGTAACGCCACCAGGAAGGCTGTCTTCCAAGTGAGGAATTTCAATTGCAAGTAGCTAGAGGCTTGAAAGGTTTATGAGTGAGCATGTTCTAGTACAAGGTTAATGTCACAGGCTGCAACTGGATGTCTAATAGGAGGTCTGGTATGCAGAATGCCTGTAAGAAACCTCTTAACTACAGGTAACTGAGCCAGTGACATAGAAAGTATTGGCTCATGATATGCAGAAATTGCACAAAGATGAACTTTGACTGTACAGTATTGCAGACCTGTGTTTGAGAGGTCTAAGAGATACTCCAAGACTTTATTCGAGGGCAGGAAAAGGATTCCAAGAGGATTTTGCACACCAGATAGAGAAACGTTTCCATTTAATTGTGTAGGTTTTTCTGGTAGCTGGTTTTGTGCAGCTAAAAGAATATCTGAAACTCTAAGAGAAATATTAAACCTGTTCACCTCTATCTCCTCAGGAGCCAAGCGTGGAGATTAAGAGACCTCAGGTTGGGATGAACTACCGGCCCTGGGTCAGAAGGTTCATCTGAAGGAAAGCGGTTTTAGAGAGGTTTCCGATAGCCTGTTGATCAGAGGAAACTAAATCTGATGAGGCCAGAACAGGGCAATGAGAATCATTCTGCCCCCTGTGCCTCCAATTTGAGCAGTACTCTGAACTAGGGAAGAGGAGCAATTGTGTAAAGAAAACATTTTGTCCACTGCAGCCTGAATGCATCCCAACAAAAACACCGGTCCTGGATTTCTGGAGCAGAAGAGAGGCAGTTTTGTGTTGTGTGGGGAGCAAAAGGTCCAGGTCCAGAGTTCCCCATTCTTGAGAGTGACTGAACAACAGTTAAATCAGAGACCACTCGTGAGGATCTGCCTCCGTCTCCTGAGATGGTCTGCCAGTTCATTTGTACTCCTGGCAGACAAACCGCCTGAATCAGAGCCTTGTTCTCCAGGCACCATTCCCACACTCTCATAGGTTCACTGCATAATGGGTAAGAGTGCACCACCCTGTTTGCTGATGTAATACATCACTGTCTTGTTGTCCATTTGAAGGAGAATGGTCTTGTGACACAGTATATCCTTCAAAGCCTGGACTGCATAGAGGACAGCCCTCATTTCTAGAATGTTTATGTGGAGTTGAGACTGCGCCGAGTCCACGTGTCCTGGGTGTGAAGATCCTGGCAGTGAGCTCCCCAACCCATCAGGGATGCATCCGTGGTAATGGACATCTGATGACCCAGAGGGCAAAGGGATATCCTTCCAGAAGGTTGTCCTCCTGAGACCACCAGGTGAGGGCATCTTCAGAGGTTCTGCCACCTTGATGAGAAAGGACTGAGGCTGAGTGGTTGGGGACCACTAAGTACAGTGGACACCGAGGATGCCATGAGACCCAGCATCCACTGCATCAAGTGAGCTCGAACTGAGCTGTGTTCTCTGATGAAGCGGGCCATCTGTAGGATATCGCCCTTCTGTCCTCCAGAAGAAATCATGCAGGAAGTGTCCAGAAGGGTTCCTATGAAGAGGAGCTCCTGGGAGGGCTGCAACTATGACTTTTTGAGGTTCAGCAGGACTCCTATGGATATGAGGAAGTGTGAGGCCATTGCCACAGCCTCCAGAGTCTTTTGTCTGGAGGGGCTTGCAAGAAGCCAGTCATCCAGATATGGGAATACTTGAATTCTGATTTTCCTTAGATGCATCAGAGAACTGCATAGCACTTTGTAAAACTCAAGGTGCGAGGATGGCCCAAAGGGCAGGACTCTGAATTGATAGTGTTGACCTAACGCCATGAACCTTAGGTATTTCTGATGCTTTGGGTGTGGATGAGAATGTGTTGGTAGGCATCCTGCATGTCAGGGAGGCTAGCCAATCGTGTTGATGAATCAAAGGTAGCAGGAATTGCCGAGTGATATCATCTTGAACTTTTCCTTGTAGAGGAATTTGTTTAACTTTCTGAGATTGAGAACAGGGCACATGCCGCCAATTTTCTTTGGAACCAGAAAGTATGGGAGTAGAAACCTGTGTTTCATTGATCCAGCTGAACTACTTCTACTGCCCTGTTGTTCAGAAGGCCTTGTACCTGGAAGCAAGAAGGTCTGACTGTGCAGCAGACAGCCTGGGCTGCCACTTGGGAGGATGATCCAGAGGGTTTTGATAGGTTGAGAGAGTACACCCTTGTGGATTATCCTGAGGACCCATTTGTCTGATGTTATAGACTTCCACTGGTCATAGAACTGAGTCAGATGTCCTCCTACTGCCGAGGAAGAGTCCCTCTCGGACAGCTGAGGTGGGACCTGGGCCAGAAACTCAGAAGGTGGCACTGGGCGATTTTGGGCCCTGTGCTTTCTGCTGTGTTTTCTTTTACGGCTGAAGAGTTTGGTTTCTGTTAAACCTCCTCTGCCTTTGCCCAAAAGGACTGACGGTTGTGAAGCTGACTCTTGTTCCCACCTCCTCGAGAGGGAGCGCGGGGTCTAGCTGTCTTAATGGCAGACCTAGTCTTCTGAGTAGCCTCTAGTGCTTGCTCCATCTGAGGTCCAAACAGATACATACCGTCCAAAGGTAAGGCCATGACTTTTGTTGTGCATCATTCAGAAACCTGAAGTATGCAGCCAGGAATGGCAACGGTGCAAATGCCAGCTGCTGCCACACTGGAAGCAGTATCAAAAGTGTCCATTGCAGCTTTAATTTGCTGATGATTGACCTACTACCTCTAGTTATGGTCTATAGTAGTTCTGAGTTAACCTCTGACTCAGGCAGAGCTTCTACTGTTGCTTTGAGCGAATGCCAAAGAACATACTCATATTGAGAAAAATAACCTGATCCTTGGGAGAGGCTTATTTCTATCTATGGACTTAGCCACAGTGGGGATAAGAGCCAGATTCCTCCACACCATCTGGGAAAGAGTCTCAAAAGAGGGCTGTACCGGAGGGGTTAAATCAATAGGGATTTCTGGAACATGTAGATACTGGAGGAGCAGAAGCTTCCTAGGATTGATTTCCAAGGTCTGGAGAGAAAGAGTAGAATTTAAATTCTTGAGCAGAGGCTTAAAGGAAAGATCCTCCACCACAGGCTCTGCAGGAGGCTTGATCCCTGCCCCAGGGCAGAATCGGCATCAACATCAACATCATCACTCAGCTGAAGATCTGGATCAGGCTCAAAATCATCTCCTGACAGTCCAGGGGATTGTATAGACAGGAAAGGAATGAAAACCAGGAGGAAGAAGAGGAGGAGACAGAATTGGAGTTGAAAACCTTTGAAAACTATGTGGTGCTGTAAACATCCCGGTGCCATCAAAGAGAGCGACTTAGTACAGAGACAATGCTGACACAGAAAACAGCACGTGCATGGTGCCACCTGGGAGCACAGCACCATGCATGGTGCCAACACCACCCTGGTGCTGAGATGGTACTGACAGGGAGCACAGCACTGCACATGGTGCCGACACCACTGTGGTGGCAGGAGGGTGCTGACAGGGCATGCAGTACCGCAGATGGTGCCGACACAACACACGGCGCAGAAAAGGGATCTCAGTGCCAGAGAAGCTGGCAAAATAGACAGTGGCACCACCACAGAAGTCTGTGAACTGTGATTTGAAGGTAAAGAATGAAAATGGCAGGAGATAAAGGCATCAGTGTGGACCCCTGCGCCGCAGCTATGTGAGGGGACAGACACCAGGGCACAGAGTCGACAGCACCAAGAAGGCACCGCACGACCAGGAATTCCTAACTGCCCTGCCTGCTGATCTGAAACTCACAGGCCGAAGGACTCGGTGACAGACTGGCTGGTTTGGGCAGATGGGACAACCTCAAGCCCACTGCTCCATAAGAGGGCCCAATGGTGAAACTGCTCATCGGAAGCCCCTCCAGTAGGCAAAGAGGGGCTCTGGTGTTGAAGAAGTGGGCTGCCAGAGACAGAAACTGGTGACTCGAAGAAGTGGAGACCAGCCCTGACTTCAACAACCAACCGTCTCACACGCAGATGTACCAGAGGGTGACTTTGAGTGATGTTGCCTCTTCTCGACCAGTGGGTCAAGAAGAACTTGAGGCCAAACGGTGCTGTGGATGGGACTGTTTCTTTTATGCTTTTGGGGACCGCCCATCCCCGAGCACTGGACCACCGCTGTCAGACCCCCCGCCCGGAGAGGGCTGCGGACCAGACCGGTCCGTTGACTGAACAGCTTTCATACGAAGTCTCCCTATCGTCACCTGTCTCACTCATACAAAATAACAAAAGTTGCTGCTAGTTTTGAAGTTTGACTCCAGCTGGCAAGCGACGTCATCACTGAAGTGCACTTGACAGCAGAGAAAAAGGAACTGAGGTGGTTGGAGGGTCAATGCCGAGATGGTCTATACCGCATGAGCCTGGCTTGTGTGCAACTCCATCTCGACGCCGCCCTTCTGAAAAGTTTAGCTCCCACTGTGTCCTAGCGCCCAGCATACTCCCATTAGTGTGAATGAGTGGTGGAGACTTTATGTCCGGGAAGATAAGGAAATTAAGGTAAGAATGAAGAAATGTCCTCTTTCTGTAGTGCTCCACATTGTCAATGGGTAATCATAACAACTGGGTTCTAAGAAGCAGTACCCAAATAACCGGAAGTGAGAATATTATCCCATATGCCAGAGGCAAAGACTAAGAATTACTTGCAAACTGCTGCCTGTAGAACTTCAGACCAAAGGCTGCATCAGCCAAACTCTAAACATCTAATTTGCACTGCTTCATGAACATGTGGACGGAAGATCACGAGCTGCGTTGCATAGCTCTAAAAGCGAGGCTTCACCTTTCTCCTCCCAGAAAGCTGCCATAGCCCTGGTGGAGTGAGCCTTGATGAGAGTCAGAGGCCTCTTTTTCTCTGTAACAGGCCTTAGCAATGCAGGCCCGCACTCACCTAGCTAGGGTGGCCTTAGAGGTTTTTGTATCTGCTTGACTGCTCCAAAAGAAAAAACAGACTATGTGACTTTAGGAACTCATCTGTCTGTTTCAGATAGTTCCTAACTGCCCATTGAAATCCAGCTTGTGCCATTCCTTCTCCTTGCAGTGAGAAGGTTGTGGACAGAAGGAAGGAAGGAAGGCATATTTCTTGGTTCACATGGAAGGCAGTGGGCACCTTAAGAACAAAAGTCAGAACTGCTCTGAGTACTACCTTATCTTTATGCATAATAAGGTATGGCTACTTGTGAGACAAGGCCTGGAGTTCACTATTCTCCTGGTGGCACACATGGCCACCAAGAAACACACCTTGTAAGACAACACATCCAGCAATATGGATGATAGTGGTTCAAAAGGCTCATTACAGAGCACATTCAGAACTAGATTAAGATCCCATGGAGGAACCAGGGATTGGAACATTGGACAACTCCTGCTAACTGCATGTACCAAACAAATGACCTCTCTTAGTCCTTAGGAAGAAACCCAAGAACACTCTGGGTGCAGATACCTGGCCTCTCAGCATACTCAGTGCCAACCCTTTCTCCACACCTTCCTGTAAAAATCCTAAATCTGTGGAATTGAGGCCTCTGAAGGCTTAAAATCCTTCTCTGGCCCAAGATGAAAAGGTGGTCCATACCCGAGTGTAAGCTACAGACATAGAAGTCTTTCTGGCAGCCATCAAGGTTTCAACTACTTTATTGGAGAAACTAATTTTAGACCAGGCTGGAGGTGGACAAACTGGCCTTGCATATACATTATGGTGTGTACCAGGGTAGAGCAACCATAAGAAGGAAGAGTTCCTGTCCAGGAGATTGCTGCTGGGAGGAACTGACTCAACTGTGCTTTTCAGACTGTGGACAGGCTTCTTCATCCAGCTCTGTCTACAGACGAAAAAGCTTTTTCTAATGCTCATGTGAAGAGTTAGTTCAGTGCTTCTCGGACAGGGTGTCTGCCATCCAGCAAGGAATCTCAAGGAGTGAGCCACATTGTGGCCAGCAGTGGTCACCATGGGTGTCCAGAGAGCACTCCACCTAGGTGAGTTTAGACTGGTGGGGTGGCTAAGGTCATTGAGGTTGCTTCCAAGCTGAGGCACACTTTTTGTGAACTGGACCCAGTGCCAACACATTTCTTAATGGGATGTGTTGACTCCATTGGTCCGGTGTTTGCCTTGTTTATCCAGTGTTCTTTGTTGGAGGGGTCTTTCCTGATGACTTGAAGGAGGCATTGGTGAGACCCTCTCTGAAGAAACCATCCTTAGACGCTGACAACAAGGCAAATTACCGTCCCATCTCCAATCTTCCATTCTTGGGTAAGACTGTGGAGAAGGTTGCGGTGCTTCAGCTTGAGGAACACCTTATGGCCCATGATCTATATGAGCCTTTCCAGTCTGGGTTTCATGTAAGACATAGCACAGAAACTGCATTAGTCCGGGTGCATAATGACCTCCTTAGGGTGAGAGATGAAGGAGGAGGACAATTCTCGCTCTCCTGGATCTCTCCTCAGCATTTGACACAGTGGACCATCGTGTTACTCGATCACCTGAGGGAATTTTGTGGACATGCCGCACTGTCATCTGCTGGTTTGAGTCTTTTCTCACCAACTGGAGGCAAAAGGTAGTGATGGGGAATTTCTCCTCCTCCCTAGCCTCCTGGCATGTGGAGCACCCAGCGTTCGGTCCTGTCACCGATGTTTGCTGTGTACATGTTGCCCTGGGAAAACTCATTAGGAAGTACAGTTTGGGTTTTCATTGCTATGCTGATGATACCCAGCTGTATCTTTCTTTGCTCCTGGGACATCCAACACAGTGGATGTGCTAAACACCTGCCTTACCAAGATCAATGACTGGATTGCCTCCAGCTGGTTGCAGGGGGCCATTTCTTTCAAGGGGGACAACCAGTGAGAAGGGCTATGGGGTGGATCCAGGTGCTGAAAAACAAGAAAACAACAATGGCCTGCAGTGTAGGTGCCCTCCTGCCCCCCAAATGGCACCCCTGGCTGGTTGTGACTGAACCCAGATAAGACGGAGGTACTGGTGGTGGAGTCGAACAGAGGGTGTGATAGGATGGCCTCTGGTTCAGAAACGGGCTTTTCTTGGGTCTGTACCATTGAAGGCCTCCTCTAGGTGTGTGTGATCTGGGCGTTATTCTTGACAGTGGACTGATGCTTGAGTCTCAGATATCGGCCGTTGTCTGTACCAGTTTCTACCATCTGAGGAATATCGCCAGGATAAAGCCCTTAGTTCCGCCCTGAACCTCCCCACCTTGGTACACACTTTGTGATGTCTAGGCTCGACTACTACAATGCACTCCAACTCAGGGTCTCTGAGGTACCCTCCGCCGCTGCAGCTGATGCAGAGCCCAGCTGCCAGACTGCTGATGGGCACTCTAAGAACTGCCACATCACCCCGGTGCTGTGTGAACTGCACTGGCTGCTGGTCAGGTGGAGGGTCCTCTTTGAGGTGGGCTTGCTCACCTTAAGGCCCTACATGGCCTGGGCCCTGGTTACCTGAAGGACCTTCTTATACCTACTGTCTCGGTCCGCCCTCCGCCTCCTCCTCTAGGGGCCTCCTCGTGATTCCCAGAATGAGGTTAAAACAGCTGGCGACAGAGCTTTAGTGTCACTGGCCCCATCCTGTGGAATTCGCTACCTCTAGCTGTAAGAGATGCCCTTCAGTAGCGGTATTCAAAGCCTGCCTCAAGGCATTCCTGTACAATCAGGGCTTCCCGGACTTTGTTTTATAATTCTATTCATGCCTGACTTCAGTGGTTTAACTTTGACCCTGGCTATTTGATCAATTTATTTAAAATTTTATAATTGTGTGCTTCAGTTTAGTTATATTTATTATAATGTTTATAATATTGTTGGTTTTATTTTTGTAACTGATTTGATCTGTGTATGGTGCCCAGAGCCTCAGGGATGGGCGTCTTAAATAAAATTTGCCTTGCCTTGCCTTGCCTAGAAGCCTCCTCCTTTCAGGAGCCAGGCCATGAGCTGCATTACTTCTGGATTTGGGTGGAGAATGGGACACTGTAACAGAAGGTGTCTTCACACTGGAGGGTGGAAAGGTACTTGCTGAGCTAGGTTCACTAGATTGGAGAACCACGGTCATCTTAGCCACTCTGGAGCTATTAAGAGAAAGTTTCCTTTGTGTGTCTTATTTTTTGTAAGACCTGTGGAAGAAGAGGCAGTGGAGGAAAGGTATATGCTCTGCTGAAGAACCAGTCTTGAGTCAGAATGTCCAGTTTCCACCTGTGGACACTGGCAGCAGCTGAAGAACCTGGGGATCTGAGTATTTTGGCTGGACGCAACAGATCTATTTGACGATCGACTGAATCAGTTGCACAGGCATTCAAACACCTCCGGGTTTAGCTTCCAGTCTCCGGGATGAACATTTTCGTGACTTAGCCAGTCCTCCTGAATGTTCTACTCCCCACCAGGTGTACTGCTGACAGAGAGAAGATGCTCCTTTGCCCATCTGAGGTGGTCGGAGGCCTCTTGAAGCATCTCCTGCTCTTTGTGCCTCCTTGATTGTTTATGTACACCACCGTGACTGCGTATTGCAGGAGAGCTATGGACTGCCCATCGCCAGAACATTTATGTGGAGATGCTGTTCCTGTGCTGGCCAAGTCCCTTGAGTGGGAAGTTGGTTCAGGACTGCCCCCACCCAGACTGGCATCCATTGTAAGAATTAACTCCGGGGAAGTTCCAGTGGAACTGCCTTGCTCAGATTCACACATCCACCCACCAACTCAAGGAGTGACGGATTTGAGGGTGAGGAGGATCCTGGCCTAGTAATCCTTTGATGCTGGATCCCAGGCCAACAGCAGACTTGTCTGGACAGAGGGGCCACATATGTAAGCGGCCCACAGGACTAAATCTATCACTGCCACCACGAGGCCTAGAATCCACAGCAGACTGAGGGCAGAGGTGAAGACTGATTCCTGAGCCACTGGACTTCCATCAATAAGGCCTCTTTCCAGGAAGGCGACAAAAAACCTTCCCCAGTATTGTGTTGAAGACTTCTCCCAGATGTTCCAATAACTGAGATGGCTCGAGAGAGCTCTTCTCTCAGTTCACCACCCAGTCATGCACTTCTAGGATCTCCAAAGTCCTGAGTACTGACTTCCTTGCCAGAGGCAGCATCTGTGCACGAATGAGCAGGTCATCCAGATAAGGATAGACACGATGTCCTTTCTGCCACAGTTGAGCCACCAGGACTATCAACACTTTCGAGAAGACTCAAGGGCTGTTGCAAGGCCAAACAGAAGTGCCCTGTACTAGAAGTGTTGGCCCAGAATCAAGAACCTGTGATACTTTTGGTGGGACTGATGGACGGGATGTGGAGGTAAGCATCCATCAGATCTATTGATGCTAAGAAGTGCCCAGCTGAACAACCCAGGCTATAGACCTCAGGGACTCCATCTTGAAAGTTTTGTGTCATACAAACTTGTTCAGATATTTCAGATCCAGAATCGGTCTGAACCCCCACACCTGACTTCTTGGGAACTATGAAATAAATTGAATAGAACCCTAGACCTTGCTCACTTGACAGAACCGCACAATGGACTCAATTTGAATGAGGTGGGTCAGGGTCTCTTACACCGCCTGGTGTTTTACCATGTTCTTGGAGACCGGAGACAGTAGAAAGCATCCCTGGTGGGAACCAATAAGAATTTTATGGCATGGCCGAGGTGAAGGATTCCAGAGCCCAGGTGTTTGACATTGTTTGCTCCCATCTTGAGACAAACTCCCATAGTCTTCCACCAAGGAACTGGGGGCAGGGATGGGCTCACGCATTTTCATTGTGAGGTACCAGGCTTTTGTGCTGGTCCTCTTCCACAGTGCCTGGCAAAGGCCCTCGGTTACCATAAGATTTATTACCAGAGTAGGCTTCTCTATTTCTCTGATTACCAAAGTTCCAAAAGGACTAAATCCCCTCGGGAATGCCTGTGCCAGCCATTGCCTCAATCCCTTTGGGTTACGGTGGTCTTGCACTGTTGTTTTGACATTGGAAGATGGTCATTTTATCTTGGACATCCTTCAAAATAGAATTCAGGCCAGAGCCAAACAAGTAGACTCCCTCAAAGGGAGGTTAAACAGCATAGCTTGTGAAGTTTGATCAGCAGACCAATGTCTAAGCCACATGCCCTCATGGCGAAGCAATATGATAGGCCGAATGGGCTAACATGTGCAAATTCTCCACTGTGGAATTACCAAGAAAAGTGAGGCCATGGCACCAATTGCAAAATGCTCGCACCTTCCGAATCAGATGGAACGAAATGGCCAAAGTTGGAGACCCAGATGTTTAAGGCTCTGGCAACAATAAATGAAGCATAAGATGTATGAATGTTCATGCCATTGGAGGTGAATGCCTCCTACACGTAGTATCCACCCACTTGTCTTGAGAATCTGCTAGTGCCAGAGAGCATTCAATAGGAAGGAGATGTGTTTTACTAAATTATTAACAGGCTTGTCCAACAGAGGAGGAGCTTCAACCTGTGAGATCTTTTCCTGAAAAGGAGAAATACTGGGTTTTGGGTTTGGGAAGATTCTTTACTCTGATCCACACCTGCCCATTCCTGCTCAATAATTTGATCACAGTGAATAAAACCTGGGAAACACTTAGGAGCAGAGGAGGAGGATGCAGACAGGATTGGATTGACATCCACTGTCTCCACAGACTGCACCTCCTTCAGCTGTAAGGATCTCATGCCTCAGTTATCAACAAGCATTTGTCAATGCTGAGTGTTTGCTTGCTGGTATTGGCATTGGTATTGCATGAGTTAGAGAGATGCATAATAGGAATGGCAGTAAAGTATTGAACTAACGCAACCTCCCCCCACCTTGCGAGAGACTGACAGACGTTGGGGTGTGCCTTTGGGTCGTCGGCATAACACTCATGCCATTCCACCTCATCCCACCCTGCAAACACTGATAGGTGTCACAGTGTGCCTTGGGGTCTTTTGGCCCTCACGCCATCCCATTCCATAAGGAGGTACTTGGAGATGGGCTCAGTATAGGACAATGGGTGAATGTTAGGGCTAAGGGACCCCAAGGCACACCTCGATGCCTGTCAGTGGCTGCAGAGTGGGGTGGGGTGGGGTGAAATGTCGTGAGCAATACAGCCGACAACCCTAAGCCACATCCCCGACGCCTGTCAGTCTGTACAGGGTGGGCGTTATCAGTTGGAACCCTAATGCTTCAGACGTTTGTTGGTATTTTCACTCCAAATTTTCAACATTGCTTTTGGGACCTCACCTCATGAACAGTGGCACTGTGGTAATTTTGTTTCTCGTCCTGAAAGATGATTTCGGTTGCTGTGTGGAATCATCTTTCAGGACCGATTAATCAAACGATAGTGCCACTGTTCATGAGGTGGGTCCCAAAAGCCTATGTTGCAAGTCTGGTGAATAAACCCAAAAATGACTGTGTTATGAGCATGCATTGCGTAGTTTGTATGCACGCCAGAATTTTGCCAGTTTTAATATTTTTACTTCAAATTTGGCACACTGGGGTGGGCTTCCAGTGTGCCACAATAGTGGGGGGCATGCCAACATGGGGATTGGGCACCCTGTTTTCGCAAAATGTATGTTCGGGTTGGGGGCATGCCAACACAGGGATTGAGCACCCCATGTCAGCTTTGGGAGGGAGTGCATGGTGGGCGCAGGAGCCACCAATTATGCGTGGCAGGGCTCATTTATTTATTTCACCGGAAAGACACACTGAGCAAACAAGTTGCTTATTAAGTCCAGCCATGCACATTACTGGGCACTGTAATGGGCATAGGTGGAATTTGCCTGGTTGCCAGGAGGGGGAAGAGATCTGCCATTGCGATGACGAAACTGTCCATGATTGGAGCAGCAGATTTTCAAGGCCAGTGCTCCGCCTGAAACTGCCATGATCGGCAGCTTCCTGTTGATTGGTGGCAGAGGGATGAGCCCCTGAAAGTGTTGGCTGGATTAGACAAACACTGCCACACCTCTGCAATACTCTATTCTCCTCAAATTGTTTCTTGTGTGCTGCACATGCAAGCAAACATAAAAGGACAAGGCCTTATTGTCAAACAAGGGGAATCGAATCCTAGACTTTGGCTCTGTCCACGCTTTCCTTCTCCTTCTTCAGAGGGACATCCTCCACATCAGAGAGTAATGTTTTTAGGTCAGGAGCTTCCCTAGATCCCCAAACCCTCATCCTGGCCTTCTAAGAAGTCAGGATCGGGGTCTGCCTGCACATCTGATTCTGCAGCCTTTCCTTACTGTGACGCACCTGGATGTGCCTGTGTGGGCCCTTCTGACCTGAGGGCCTGGTTTGAGCTGGTGTATCTGCTGGGATGTCCTGCAGAACACTGGGGCCCAAAAGCTTCCCAAGAGCAACAAATGTGATTCTGGCAATTCTGCTTTGCCACTGCAAATAGAAGAACCAAGTGCCCCCCTCCAACTTAGAGGACCGGCTAGGCAACTGTTAGGGAATATTATGCTGAGTAATACAATGAGGGCAATAGGAACTCATGGGAGACTAATCACCCTTTTGCAGTTCATACATTGTTTTATAATTAATGGTCTCCATAAGCCATGGTTCCATTTAATAGAAAGTCCACAGAAAACTCAGATAAAAAGTATAAAACAATAAGGAATTAGTCTTTTAAACTTGCTGGGCTTCATACTCTCCACAGAACTATATACAGTGATTAGCACGCCAGAAGAGTGCTAAATGGGTGTGCGTGCTCACTAGGGGTGCGAGTACATGTAAGGGCATGCATGCACCAGTTAGTGCACAGCGCAATGCAAACAACAGGGCAACTGCACTGCACAAATGTTCCTCGTGCTGCAAGTGCGTGCACACCCAGATCAGAGGTGGTAAAATGTGGTCAGAAGGAAGAGCACGTGCTCAGCCATAATGGCAGCTGCGCAATGGAATAATACCAGACTGTGGCGAAAATCACCAAAATGTCACCAAAACACAAATGAGCTGCAGAAATAAAAAAAAAAAAAAACACCACAAAGAAACCTGAAGTGGGGACTGTCATTCCCTGGTAGGTGCACTATACCAGTTGTTATTATTACCCATTGACAATGTGGAGCACTACAGAAAGGCTATAGTAGCCTGTCCAGGCAGGAGACTCCTCTCTGACTCTCTCTCTACTACAAAGAAGGAAAATCTTTTTGGGGGAGGGTCCGTAACATCATTGTTTTTGTTTGTTTTTCACATCAAGAGGTGCTTAGAAGGAAAAGGGAAGTCACCCTAAAGGCAGAAAGAGCTTCTAAAAAATTTTTTTGTCAGATGCTACATAGGGGAACAAGTCCCTGAATGAGCTTTCCTCCTGATGCTTGCCCCTTTAAAAAAAAAAACACAGGGGAAGGCAGAAGGAAAAGATGAGACTGCCCAGAAACCTGGCCATCTTGGGGAAGGTATGGTTGCAGTGATGAATAGTGAAGATATTCTGAAGATCAATAATTACAGTGAGTATGTAATTTTCATATCTTCCAAGAATCAATCTTCAACATTCATCACTGGTGGGTCAGAGTACCAAGCCACCATCAAATGCTAGTGTTGGCAAACTCTAAGGAAATGTTTGTTTCCTCAGCCTCCTGTGTGGAACATGCAGAGAGGCGAGGCCCCTCATGGGCCTGGTGAGACCTGAGACTCTCAGGGCCAGGCAGAGACTCTCACGCGGGGGAGCAGGAAGTCGCCCTGCAAGCTCACACCTGGCCTCACAGGACAAGAAGTGGGCCCTCTGGCATTGAGAGGCAATCACCCCATGCTGGGGCCACAAGACAACTGTGAAAGGTGAAGCCACTCCGTCCGCCCAGTGCAGACCACAGTTCCCATCAGCCTGGAGTCTACCTCATTGGTGTCATAGGACAGCATTGCTTGGTTTCTCCAGCTTCAGATCCTGAACAGAAAGGGGAATGGCTTGCCTAGAAGATGGAAAAGAGGAGGAGCTGGATTCAGGTAGTGGTGGTGCTGGGGTTTCAGGCTGACAGATAGCCTAGTCCATTGCCCCTGATACTGTAGGTAGAGAGGTGCTCGCCAACACCCTGAACTGCTCCCAGGTCAGGGGTCCCATAGGAACATAAATGCTCAGGAGAGGGGAGGGACAGACAGAGGAGGAGGAGGGTCATATAGGACCAGGCCAAGTCCTCTGCCAGAGCAGCAAGATGTACAGGCAACCTGCCCCGAGGGAGGGGTTGTGCAACTGCCCACCTCAGAATGCCAACTATAGAGGGGCGATTTGGGTGGTGCCCTTGGGGAAACCCTAGGTGGGTAGCCAGAGTCATGCAGGTCCCACAGGGTGGTCCCATCCTCCTGCTGCAGGCCCATGCAGTTTCAGAGGGTCAAAGGACCCAAATCAGTGCTAGGCTCCAGCTAGAGCCCCATCCACTCTAGGCAGGGACCAGGTGCTGACCAGGAGCTCCCAATCCCCTCCTCACCAGAGGCTCTGCCCCTTAGACTAGGCCCAGAGAGCATCAGGAAGCGGTCAAAACCAGGGTATGGGGATCTGGCGTTGCTCCTGAAATCAGGAGTAAGGAGATCCAGCACCGCAAGCAGCACCAGAACCCCCATTGGCACTGCAAGTGGGACCAGAATCAGATCTAGTGCCACAAACAGCTCCGGAACCCAACCCAGCAGAGAAAGCAGCACCGGAGCTCAGCCGGCACTCGTGTCGCTGCCCTCCCTCTAGTGCCAAATTGGCACCAAGTGTCCCCAACACTGCAAGTGGCACTGTGGGACACGGGGAGAACAGCGTTGGCCTACCCAGGGCGAGCACCCCAGGCAATACTGACAGTGTCAAAGGCCTAGAGCTTGGCCCAGAAAGGTCCCTTTGTTCACTGGAACTGGAAAGCCAGTCAGGATCATCCCAGTCATCACCCTCCAGATCAGAGGACTAGAAGAAGGAGAGCTCCAACTGGCAGACCCCAGGGACCTTTCCTCCTGGTGCCATGAGCTGCAGCAGAAGGAACCTGGTTGTGTGGGTGGCACCACTCCACTGACTGGCATTGGCCTTAGTGCCAGGAGTCAACACAGCACTGGACCATGGTCCCAAGGAGTCACCAGCTGGCCCAGTGTAAGCTGCACCACCACTATTGGGGTGTCTGGACCCCAAGGATAACAGACAGAGAGGTGCACAACCGGTCCCTTGAGGGGGCCAGCTGTCCCACAGACCCCTCTCCCAGGCCTCCCATCTCAGCAAGACGAGGGACTAACAGAGGCCTGGTCTCCCTTGGCACGATAGTACTGGGGAGGGGCTCAGGGAGGAGCCCAGGGACAGCAACTTGGAATCTTGAGTTCGACACCAACCTCTGAAGGGGTGGGGATCCCGTACCTACCTCATCGTGTGGATTGCGAGGTGCAGGCGTCCATGGAGAAGCAGGCGTCCCAACGATCCATATCGTGAACCGATCCCAGGCAGGTCTAACATTGGTCATTGCGGTTTAGAATGGACATGTTTCTCCAGGGGCTTTTGACATAGGGGAGACCCATCCTTTTCCAGTCTTCTTCTGCTTTTTAGGCCCCTGACCAGACATGACCAGACTTATGTATGCAAAATAATAAAATTAGTAAAAATAGAACCCAGGGCCGAAAACGACAATGGGGTGTCGAATGACTGCATGGCATCAAGTCTGGCGATGAACAGAACTGTTGCACATAAAAAAGGCTGAATACTCCCATGGAATACCTTCCTCGATGGCAGGAAGAACAGACCTGAGGAGGAAAAGGGATCAGTGTTGGTTATTGGTCAGTCCATGAGCGACACATCATACATCTGCCTCATGGGTGGCACCACCCCTGACGCCCTCCCTTCCTCCAAAACCTCTAAAGGCATATGCTGTCTCAGGGTCCTAGTGTCTGCGGCCTAAGATCCACCAGTGATGAATGGTAAAGATTGGTTCTTGAAGATCAGTACTCTGGAAGAGAGGGATTGAGGGGATGCATACGTGGGGAGCTGTTGCCGCCCCAGACAGAAACAGATATTGCCATGGCAGTCTAATGCATCCTGACAGAAATGCCATGTCATGGACTTCTGAACAGAATCAAGGCAGTCTGGCATTGAGCTGGGATGTAAAGGTCCACATCTGGGGTGCCCCACTCGTTAAACAGTGATGTCACAATGTCTGATGCCAGTGACCATTCATGAGGCTTGGCCTCTGTTCGACTAAGTTCATCTGCCAGAGTGTTCTGGACTTGGGCAGACAGTTGCTCCAAGCAGCATTCCCTGTTCCAGGCACCATTCCCACACTCTCATCACCTCCTGTAGAGCGGGTAACAATGTGCTGCCCTTGCTTGCTGATATAGTACATGACAGACTTATCCGTCTGAAGGAGAACTGTCTTTAGCTGATCAAGTCCAGTAGGGCTTTCAGACCATACAGAACTGCTTGCATTTCCAGCACACTGATGTGGAGATGTGTCACTGAATGGAACTAGACCCCTTGTGACTGAAGGCCCTGGCAGTGGGCTACCCACCCCAATAGGGAAACATCCATGGTGAGGATCCCTCTGGCTCCAGTGGGAGAAATGGAAGCCCTGGAGAAGGTTGTCCTCCACTGACTACCACATCAGGGACCTCAGGACTGCCCCCTGATGTCAGCCTGCCCCATCATCTGCCTATGGTATATAAAGGGTGGTCCCCAGCCTAACCTCAGTTCTCACCCCAGCACATACAGAAACTGGAGAACGAGGGTGGTTCCTCTACACCGAGGAAGTGAGGTAAGTGATGGAGAAGCAGTCACCAGTGGGATGGAGGGGTGGGAAGCGGTGCCTGCTGCAGAGCTCCTCTCGAAGATCTACTGTTACAGTAAGTTCTTACATAACTGTACCATCTCACTTTGAGGGGCTCTTGCAGCAGGCATTACGATTACCATTAGGACTGAGTCCCAAGCAGTGTAAGGACTGACCCCAGTCAGCTGGGAGGAGGCAGAAGTCTGGGTAAGGCTTTCCAGAGAGAAGGCCCTGCAGGACTGCAAGTCCAACGCCCACCCTGTGCCTAGATACAATGTCCAGACCGTAATACTGAATGAAAATATAAATGGAACTCCAAGTGTCAGCTGTGCAAATATCAGCAACGGACACATTCCTGGAGGATGCAAAAGAAGCAGCCATGAGCCTGGTGGAATGGCCTTTATCCGGCCCTGGTAAAGGCTTATTGTACTTGGGTAACAAAAACAATGCAATTGACTAACCATTTGACAGACATTGTTTCAAACAGGAGCTCCTTCTTTCCCAAGGGTGAATGAAACAAACTGATCAGATTTACTAATGGCCCGGTGCAGTCCAAGTAATAGCAAAGCACCCGGAGGACATCTATTTATTTATTTTATTTTATTTATTTACCAGGAAGACCCTTTTCAACCATGCCTGGGGAGGGAGTAACAGGAATATAAGCAGAGTAACAGAAATAAAATTGAAATTAAACACAACATATAACATAAAATCATTAATAACAATACTTACATTGTCACATCTAGTGTGTGAACTAAGTAAGTCCTTCCCCAATTTGAGTACTCTGGGTAATAAACGGCAGGTGGATGTCTTGATTCAGAATAAACTCAGACACCACTTTAGGAAGAAACTTAGGATTTGTCCATAAGGACATCCTGTCCTTGTGGAAAACTAAATAAGGCTCTTTACACATCAGAGCCTGAAGTCGAAATCCTTTCTAGCAGAAGTAATAGCAACTTATAAATAATGCTTTCCACGACAGAAAGCGGAGCTCACAGCTTGTGGCAGGCTCAAAGGAGGCAAAGTATTTATTTTTAGTTTATTTTTAGTTTTGTTGACCAGGGAAGGAGGATTAGACAATTGCCTATTTTCAGCCTCGTCCCAGGGGAGGGTACAGATGGATGCCAACTAACATTGAACCAGACTAAGCTGTTGGTATTTTTAGTCTAAAATAAACAAAAAGGTCCCATGGAGGGACAGGGTCCCTGATGGGAGGCTTCAGATGCAGTATGCCCCACAAGAATGTGAGGGAAAAATCCATCTGGGCAAGAATCTTTCCTTCAATAGGTGCATGGTACGCAAAGATGGCAGATAAGTGCACCTTAATCGGATTTCGACTTACCTAGATCTGAGTCAAACAGGAAGAGAGTACTCTAGATCTAGATTCACCAGATAGGTGAAGGGATCCAGGTGATGAGCAGTGGCCCATACACAGAACCATTTCCACTTCATAGCATGTGGTTTCAGTGGAGGGCTTCCTGGCTGCCACTAGAATCACTGCCACCTGGAAGAAACCCCAAATCAGGCACTGCAGGAGCCATGCATGAAGATGCAGAGATTTGAGGTCTGGATGGACCAGAGTGCCCTGCTTCTGGGAGAGCAAGCCGGAACACAGAGGCAGGGGATTGGAGGTTCCACTGCTAGTTGCTGGAAGAGTGGAAACCATATCTGGTGCAGCCAGTAAGAGGCTATTAAGATCATATCTGCACCATCTGACTGTACCTTGGAGAAGAACTTCTGCAGTAATTGAAAGGGAGGGAAAGCATACAGAACCTTCCTTATCCAGGAGAGGGATCAAGATCTCGCTCAGGAAACACCGGCCCTGGATCTAGTGAGCAGAAACTGGGCAGTTTTGCATTGAATGGGGATGCAAAGAGGTCCAGCTTGGGATGGCCCCACCTGTCAAAGAGATCTTCAGCCACGGAGGATGAAGTTCCCATTTGTGTGCCTTGGACTGAGACTGGCTTAAGCTATCTGCCAAGGTATTTAGAACACCTGGAACATGCTCAGCAGTCAGGTCCAGGTGATGCTCTATGGCCCAATACCAGACTCTCATGGCTTCCTGCAGAGGGTAAGAGTGAGTCCCCCCTGCTTGTTTATGTTAAAGACCATGGACATATTGTCCATCTGGATCAAAAGAGAGCCCAGGAGCAGGTTCATCTGAAAGGCCTGCAGGGCGAAGGGATCGCCTGCACCTCCAAAACTTTGATGGAGATGCTTGCTTCTGTGGGGACCAAGTCCCTTGAATCTGACTGTCTGCCAGATGGGCACCCCAGCCTTGGCCAATGCGTCCTTAGTCAGGATCTGATGAGGTAACTCTGTCCGAAAGTCACCCCTGGAGAGGTTGGAGGGTCAACCACTATATCAGAGTCTGTAACACAGGGTTGGAGACAGACACCAGTTGCCTCAAATCGCTGATCCCATTGGACCCGAAGGTTCCACTGAGCTACCCTCATGTGCAGGCAAGCCAGGGAACCATGACCACCACTATGGATCTGAGCAGCCTTAGAAATGACCTGGCTGGGTCCTGGCAAGACAATGAAACCAGTTGAGCCTGTGCCTGAAGGCATTCTGCTCTGTCTGGGGCAGAAAAGCTTTGCCTAGGGTGGTGTCCAAGAGTGCCCGATGTACTGGAACCTCTGGCTTGGCAGGAGAAATTTGGGGACTGAGGGTGATCCCTAGATACCAAACAAAGTGAAGATGGTCTCCATGGTTCTGAGCAACTGATCCCTGGGTGAGGGCTGTCGAAGCCAATCATCCAGGTAAGAGAAGACATAAATGAAAATTACGTACCTACCGTAACTCTGATCTTTCTGTGTATCTTCACCATTCATCACCTTTGGGTACTGGCTGGAGGTCATGACCCTCAGGGAGCTCCTTTTTTTTTTTATTTGGATGGGTGGAGTCGGCGCACCATCGGGCGCCCGCCGTCGACGCCCACTGTGTGGCACCTGCAAGTTGGCCGTTAGGTGTTGTCAACTCTGCCTCCCACCAGTTCTGAGTCACTGTAGAGTAAGAAAGGGTTGGAGGAGGGACAAGAAAGTCCAAAGGACAGAAAAGGAAAAGATATATAAATAAAAGGAGAAATAAACGACTGAGAGGACAGAATAAGCTGAGAGAACTAAGGATTGGAAGGGCCCCAATCTCTGGAAGTAGAAAAGGAGGAGGAGGAAGGTGAAGGAATTAGGGATAAAGATGTGGGGGAACACACCCAGGACCCTTGACCTGTCTCCAGATTATATAGGAACTGCAAAGGGTGGCCAGAAGACAAAACTGCCATAATTCAAGGCACAGAATCACTGGCAAAACTCCAACATAAGCAGAATCGGCTATTCTGGAAGAAAAGACAGGGTACAGGAAATACCCCCTCACAGAATACATTTTTATGGTGTAAGAAATGCAGTTTCTTAAACTAGAATTAAAGTTATGTCCAAAGGACAAAAGAAAATCAAAGTAAAACTGATGAGAGAAGAGGAGAGGAAACAGAGAGGAACTACATGACCCCACCCGAGGGTGGAACTGAGGCACTCAGGAGGTGCCCCCTCATCTGGACCACCTCCCCATAGAAAAAATATCCTCATGTGCTCCAAGGTCACCCCACTCCTGACTAACAGAAAGAGGGGTGAAAAGAGGGCACAGAGGAGGGAACCCAGAGACTGAGGCCCCAGGGGGATGGAGAGGGATTGTGATGAATGGTTAAGATGCACAGAAAGATCAGAATTAAGGTAGGTATGTAATTTTATCTTATTTGTGTGTCAATCTTCACCATTCATCACCTTTGTGTCAGTGCCGAGCCTGAGGCTTCAACCCTGGGGGACTGAGTCCCTTAGCTCTGGTGTTGACACACTAAGAGAAGAACTTCACGGGTCTGGAGAGGCCCGAGAGTGAGAGGAGGGGACCCAGTGGGGTAGGAAGTTGCCCGACAGATGTCGTCTCACCCTACAGGAAAAAATATAGGTTCTCTGGAGAGTGGAGTTAATCACCCTACGCGGGCCAAGGGTGACAACGGGAGAGATGCAGCCATGCTGTCCGCCTAGTGCAGATTGCTGTCCTCGACCCTGGTAGCTACCTCATTGGCGTCATCGATGCCCTTGCTTGGTGACTTGCTAGCTCAGGCCATGTGCAGAGTGCAATGGCTTGTCTGGTTTCCACCATGTCAGGCATCCGAGTCTATGAGCTGAACTAGCCTGGACCACAGGAACCTATCATAGGTAGCATAGTGGGCCTGATGAGCAGAATATCAAGAAGCAACTGTGCCGAGTAAAGGTCCTCCTCACCCAGAAGTCAAAATCCAAGGAATCTTGATCTGGGGCCAGCCATGTGCAGGCGCTAAGCCCATCGGGAGTATCCAATTGTGTCAATCCTGAGCTAGGATGAGACAGGTTACCTGGAGACTCCAGGGGCACAATACCACTGGTGGAGATCTCTAGAGGGCTAGGACTCAAAAGGGTCTCTGCCAGGAAGCCAAGATCAAAGCCTCCCTAAAGGGAGCAGGTCAGGGGGTACTACAAGAGTGTCCACACTGAAATCGCCCAAATAGGCATGGGTCAAATGTTCCGGATTGTGCTGAGTGGGAGGAGGTGACATGCAGGACCTCCAACATCCTCATGAGAAACGCTGATACTCAGCAAGATCAGCAACTGGAGAGATGTGACAGACGGTTCCTCACCTCCTGAAGAGGAGGATGAGGAGTCAGAGAACCTCAGAGGTTGGCTACTCAGGGGAGGTTGAAAACCTGTCTGTCCCTGGCCCTAACATAAGAGGGAATTGAGCAGCCACAGTCCTGAACTGCTCCCAGGAGAGAGGACCGCTAGGACCAAGGATACCTGGGAGAGCAGGAGAATGTGGCAGAGGAGAGGAGGCAGAGCCAACAACAGGAATCAGCTGTCCTCCGCCTAGGCTAGAGAGCACACCTGGAGCCACAAGAGAAGAGGTATCTCGGAAAACTCCACAGCTGACAGCTGGTCAACCATACTGGAACTGCCTGATTACGTCTGAAGAATCCCCTGTGAGGTGACTGTGGCCGTGAAAGTCTCAGAAGGACGGTCCCTCACCGCAAAAGAATGAGGTCCTCTTGAGGAAACTGAAAGGGAAGGATGAGGGTCCGTGCTGACGATTTCTCCCAGAGCCCGGTGGCTCCAGAAAAAGGTCGCTGCATGCAACCCACCCCTCAACCCCTCGGAATCTGAAAGTGCCTCCTCCTTGAAAGAGCCAGCCTAGGCAGCTGACAACCCTGGTCAGCCCTGAAGGGGCTATCGAGCAGCAGCACCCTCCTTCCTGTGGGTGCTCCGATCGGCCCCAAAGTTGGGCATCCAGGCACACCACTTGAGGGGTACCACCACTGAGGGGTCAGAAAACCTCCGAGTCCAGGCTGCAGAGCAATGGTGGTCTGCACCACTGTCTGCTGGTCAGCACCCTGACCATGGTCCCGAAGCCACTGTCCACTCCCCAGAGGGCTGGTCTCTGGCCTGTCGAGAACACTACCAAGGTGTCCACGTGAGCAGCCAACTCCAAAGAGGTCAGACTGCCTATCTGACACAGAGTCCGATTCTCCTCCAAATAGGTGGAGATCAAGTTCAGTGCCAAAGGTGCATGGATGCCGCTGCCATCCTGACTGAAAAGGGCACCAGACCAAGAGACTGCACCAGAGTCGGCGCTGGACGTCCTCAGCTGCACCATGAATGGTGTGGGAAGAAGACATGGCTCCAACAATGGCAGCAGCCTCGAGCCGGAGCCTGTCACGTGTTGTCCCGACCCACAGTAATCGCAAGAGGCACCAAGGCCAGAGATGGCACTGATGATGGCTCCGACTGTGCTCTTGGCACCACGAACAGCACTGAGGTCAGCGGCGCTGAGGCCAGAGACAGTGCCGATGATAGCTCGACTGCACTCTCAGTGCCAAGGTCAAAACCCCAATGGCGCTGTCCTCACCGGGCTGCAAGTGGCTACAGAGCTTGACATGGCACTGTGTTCAACCACAGCACCGTGGATGGTGCCAGGGTGAGAGACAGTCAATGACAGCATTTAGAGCCTCCCACAGTGCGCGTGAGTGCCATTGGTGCCTCGAACGGAGCCAACAGCAGCAACGGCACTGAGCAACAGACCAGTGCCGACGATGACGCCATCAGGGCCCACAGCACCGTGAATGGCGCCGAGGCCCAACAGTGAAGACAGGCAGCGTCAAGAACAGTGCTGACCCAGGCATTCCGGGCCAAGTGTATGACACCAGAGGCCTTCACCCCAGAAGAGGCAATTACTGGGCGGTGCCTCCCGCCCATCCCCCAGGGGAAACAGACTGGGCCTCACAGCGACGCTTACAGAAGCGAAGCCCCTCCTCCTCGGTCCATATAGAACTGGAGGGACCCCGTGAAAGGCCAAGAGAATGTGGCTAGGCCCGGACGAGTGTGTGCCCGTCCCCCTGAAAGTCGGCGACTCATCCAGCTTTCCACCGCATTGTTTGATGACACAACAGTCCAAGGAAAAGCAGGCGTCACATGAATCCATGTCGTGTAGCAGGCCAAGACACACGAGGCAATGGTCATGTTGGTCAGTGATGTACTTACGGCCGCATGGGCACCGGCGCACAGGGCCATCCGGCCTTGTTTTCTTGCCCCTAACCGAGACATGACCTACGGAAAAACAACACCAAACAAGACCCGACGTCATAAAATAAAGGAAGGAACAGTCTTACTGTAATCTCAGGCAACGCCGTGGAGCAAAACTGAACCAGCAGGAAGAATTCAAGGCGGAGTCGATGGACTTCATAACAGAGCCGAAGGCTTCAATAATGACAACAGGCCTCTCACTAGCAGAGCTACCACAGGTGACCTCGGCGGCGGGGATGAAGAACTGGGGAGGTCAGAGTCGACAACACTTAACAGCCAACCCGTGAGCTTCACACAGTGCGGCCGGCCTCGAGGGTGTCACCGATGATGCGTGACTTGCCCATCCCCCAAAAAGAGCTCCCATGGGGTCATGACCTCCGGCCAGTACCCAAAGGTGACGACTGGTGAAGATTGACACAGATAAGATTGGCTCTTCCTCCTTAAGGACACAGCGCATACATTGCGAGGCATTTTGTAAAGACTGGGGGCCGAGACAGGCGAATGGCAGAGTCCAAAACTGGTAATGGTTTCCTGGAAGTGGAAGGAGAAATCTCCTATGAGGTGGGAAGACCAAGATGTGAAGATAAGCATCCTGCATTTTTGTGCTGATTCTTCATTAGCAGATTATATCTTTAGTCACTAGAGGCCCAATTATTGGCACACACTTACCAGCAGTACAATACAATACAATCCTCCCGATTGTCACATCATGTTGTCCTCCATGCACTGCAGTTTCTGCTTCTCTTACTCTCATCCCTCTTTCTACTTTTCTTCCTCCATGGAGCTTGCTTCCTTCCCCCAGCATCCTACTTGGCACTGCTCATCACTCAGGTACTCTCCATCATGAGCTTGCCCCCCAAGGTGCTCCTCTGCAAAAGGATGGCAGTCCCACCTACCACTGTGACACAGACCCTGGACCCTCTCATCACCCTCACATGCCATCACTCTGGGATCATTGCCACCAACCTAATGTAAGTTCCTGCAAAACGGGCATGTAGACTCACGCTCAGGGACTTCACGCTGGTGCACCCTGAAGCTGGGGCTCCTCCTCCTACTGCTATCAGGAACATCCATCCTAACCCTGGCCTAATACTTCCAGCTCTATCTACCAGGAAAACCTCAGAAGCACTCTCCATAGCATCTCTCAACATCTGTAGTCTACTCCCAAGGTGGATGCCCTACAAATCTTTTACCAATCAGCACAGCCCAGATATCCTGGCAGTTGTAGAAACCTGGCTTACACCCAAAATCCCCAACCTGGCTATCGCTTTTCCAGGCTACAATGTTTTCAGTTCAAAAGTCCAAAAAGAGGTGGTGGATGTGCAATTTACCTTAAAGATTCACTACTGAGACACCCCATCGCTACCCCAATATCAGCCACTGCTGTACAAGATTTTCCTATCAGAATCTTATTAGGTGCCCATAACAAATCCCTCACAGTTGCCTCAGTGTATAACCCCATGAAAGAACAAGGGAATGGGCTCTTAACGCTGCTTGGAATTCACCAGGTCCCAACCTCCTGACTCTGAAATGATTCTGCTTGGAAACTTTTATATAAACTGGTTCACGTCTGATGCAGGGGTCCATAAGGATGCCATCTCATCTGCTAATCTTACCCAGATGGTCGTCTCTCCGACCAGGAAAACTACAAATCCGGCACCAGCGCCTCCTGGACTGGATTCTTACCAGCCACCAACTCTGATCACAAATACCTCAGTCCTCCCTGACTCGCTTAGCGACCATTCCCCTGTCATCTGTGAATGGTCAAATAAATTCCGCAAGCCCCTCCTAATATCATCACTAGTAGAGTACTACCATGTGGGCAGTTGTCACACCTCAAAACATGCCTCAACCTCCAAGACTGGTCCCCTATTTACAAAGCAACAGATGTAAATACTGCGCTGGATTACTTAAACACTTTCATGCAGCCTGTGACTCCTAAGCTCTCTTTTAAAAGCGCAAAGTTGAAGCCTTTGCAATCCCTGGCTCTCAGCCGATCTCTTACGTCAACTAAAATCTAGAGATCGCCTCTGGGATCTGGTCAGAACCACTGGTAAAGAAGCTGACATTCAGAACTATAAACATGCAGGGATGACTGTACCAAATCTATCCAGCAAAAGAAATCTACCTACTTCAAGAATGCTCTCAAGGATACCTGGGATAACGGAGGAATTTTGGAACAATATTAAAGTGGTCACTGGGAAGCAGGCAAAACCTCCCTACCTTGCTCAACATAAATGGGTCTACTACGCTTGACCCTAAAATCATAGCAAATACCTTCAACACTGCATTAACTGATCTCAGCAGTGTTCTCCCTTCTGACTTTTTCAAGGACTACGACTCTCCTCTTCTCCCGCCAATGCCTCCTCCTCCTCTAGCCACCCACCTTTTTATTTCAAAGCAGTCAAGATGCATGAAGCCCGCAATACATTACCAAAGCCATCACCAAATACAGATCCAGCAGTGATACACCTGACCTTAAACTGCTGTCCCTCACCCTTGATGAGGTGTTACAGCCACTGACATATATATTCAACCTCTCACTTAGGCTCAGCCAGTTCCTGACAAATGGAAATCCGCCACTGTTACTCTATCCATAAAAGTGGTGATAGGCCACTCATGGAAACTACCGTCCGATCTCTATATTGCCACCCTCTCCAAGGCCCTTGAATGTACTGCAGCAGATTAGTTCACAGATTTCCTGGAGAAATACAATATCCTGTGCTCACAACAACATGGCTTCAGGAAAGGACATAGCACCTCATCTGCCCTACTGGAATTCTCTGGCATTCTTCACAGCTCACGGGACAATGGTCAGTTAATTGGGTCCATCTTTATCGATCTGACTAAGGTGTTCAACATTGTCCATCACCGCTTACTGCTTGTGCAACTTCTGAAAGCTGGGCTCTCTCCAACTCCATTGCCTGGTTCAAAAGGTACTTGAGAACCAGTCCCAAAGAGTAAAATTGCAGATGTCCTGTCTGATACCAGGCCTGTTCACTCAGATGTCCTCAGGGATCCATTCTGGGCCCCTTACTATCCAGCTTGTTCCTGAACTCCCTTCCAAATTGTTGCTCCGAAACAATCATCCTCTATGCACATGATGCTGTAATTCTTGCCCCACAAGGATCCTAAGCCTCTACAAGACAACCTTCAATTTGGTTTCACATCTATTGAAAATTGGTTCTCAAATCACAAGCTGGTCCTCAATAATAAGAATACAAAGTCTATGATGTTCAGCAGCTCTCATAACAAGCATAATGGGCTGGCAGTATAGCCTAGAGGTTAGAGGAATGAGGTGCAATGAGCTTGGTACATCCAGCAGACTAGACCAGAGTTTGATTCTCACAACCTCCACTTGCATACTGTGCGACTCTGAGCAAGTCACTTAACCGCCTAGTGCTCCCAGGTCGCCTGAAAACAGGAACTTGTGCCTAGCAGGCCTTACCCAGTTACCAAAGACTAAAATAAATAAATAAATAAAATAAGCTGCACCCCCATCCATCAAAACCAGTTATGGAGTCACCCTGGAACAGGTTCAAGCCTTTAAGTACCTTGGGATCACTCTAGACCTTCATCTAACTTACAGTGCCCACGTTGACTCTGTATCCAAAGCAGCAAATACTCACCTGGCCTTCTCTTTGGCATATGCAACATCTTACCCTAGAAGCCCTGACTGTTGCCGCTCAGAGCTCTGTTGTCTCCATTATTGACTATGGGCTTATCATCTATGGCTCTGCCCCACTATCACTTTTAGATGCATAGCCACCTCCCCAATAAAGCCTGCCGACTTCTCACTGGATCCCACCACCTCACCACATACGCAGACCTCATGTGCCAAACTGGATGGCTGCAACTCACCAATCGGATAAAGTACCTAACCTGCACCAAGGCAAAGAAAATAACTATGGGCTTGCCTCCTGGAGTGTGTGCACTGCTGCACCTAGCAAAACCCCTCTCAACCGGGGTCTGAATCACAGCTCCTGCAGGTTCCACATTGTCATACCTCACAAGGTCAAAGATCTTTTGCCTACAGGGCGCAGCTGGCTAAATGGTCTAAACAGTTATAACTCCTCCACTCCTATCCTTGGTGCATTTAAATCAAGGCTCTGCCTCTCTCTCACTGCCTCTAGCTCCTGTGACTGCCTCCACTAGCTGACCCCATGAATATTTCCCTAACCTTATGCAGTTATCTCTCCTATTAGCATTTGGTTACCTCTAGCATGCACTTCCCCATGTTATGTCTACAACAACAGTTCTCAAATGGTGGCCCTTGAGCTACTTCCAGGGGAGGCGGAGGCTTGCCTGTAATACCAGAAAGCAAGCAAGCAGCCAAACTGAAAACGGCGCCTCCGTGGACTGTAAATGCGCACATCCCCATCCATTCTTTACAATACATCATCCCCCCTCCTACCTTTGTCTTCAATCCCAGGGACAAGATGACTTGATGAGGTGCTAATAGCACCTTGATGAGAGGCGCCAACTTCTTCTGCCAGTGTCGGAGAAACAAGAAAGGCATCGGACATAGAGGGGCTAGGAGGGTGTCACAAGCCCACCAATCGAGAGGCAGAATTTCATCTGTACCGACCAATGAGGAGCACGCAAATAGCAGCCAATGAGAAGGAGGAAATGCAGCCAATCGTGTTTCCTCATTTCCAGCCAATGGCTGGCAGACTTCTTCGCCAATCAGCTGCCATTACCCTGTGCTGCCGAACAGTTCCGCAATAAAGCAGCATGCCCAGGATGCTTTTTTTCCATCTACCACACAGCTGCTGAATCGGAAAGATCTGCACCGAAATTCAAACCAGGGACCCGCTGCTTCAAGCCACTGCTCGAGTCGCCCGACTCTGATCGTCCGTGTATTCGTTTGCCACTGCTTCAAGCCACTGCGCAGTCGCCAGGCTCCGATCGTCCGTGCATTTGAACTCTGTTCACAGTTGATCTCGTTGAAGCTGCCAGCTGCCACCTGGAGCGTAGAACTGCACTCTCCTACATCTGTTGCTGAAGGGCTGGTAAGGATTGATTTTTGTTGTTTTGCTGAAGGGCTGGTCAACTCAGGGTTTTGCTGCAGGGACCTGGGGCTGCAAGGCTGGTGTTTAATATGCCTCTTAAAAACATTTATTTCATCCCCACATTGAGGGGCTGTAAGGTTGGGTCTTTAATGTGTAATCTGCAAAAAGTTCATTTGACCCTCCCATGGAGGGACTGCAGGATGGAGTTCTAGGAAGGGTCTGTAGGGTTGGGGGTTTACCTGCTGCTAAAAAATGTTCTTGCTCTCCCTCATCTTGGAGGGTTCTAAGGAAGGAGTTGTACGGTTGGGGTTTTCATATGCTGGTAAAAATGTTCTTGCCCCCATCTATCTGCTGCTGTGAAAATGGGACTCCAAATTCATGCTCTGAACCTCTCAGCCAGTAGGTTCCATGAATATTGTTACTGGAAACAGGGAGTGTACACAGACAGAGCTGACTATTTCACAGGAAGGATTACTTCTGGTTCGTTTTTATGTCTGGTCTATTTGTATTTATGGGAGGGGTATGCTTGAAATGCCACAAAAGGAAGTCTTGTGGTGATTGAGGGTGCTACAATGATGGACCTGCATCTTGGGGGTAGGGGCTGTGGAGACTTTGGATGCTTCTGTTTTGTGGGAAGATGCACAGTTGTTTATGCTACTGTTTTTGAAGTGATGGACCTGCTGGTTTTACTTGGAGGGGTGTTATACTGCATGACAGGGTGTGTGCGTGCTGGGATAACATCATGCCTGGGGTGATTAGGCACAAGGCCACAGGCAGTGTGATTAATCACCCTAGAAGGACGTTATCCTAGCACGACACGCACTCTGAGTGCATTATTCCTATTATACAATGGCTCATTGTTATATATAAAAATATTTTAAATAATGTTTTTATTAGTGTGAACAAATATTTTTGTTTCTTAAGAGGAGATGAAAAAAGAGATGCAAGGTACATAATGCCATCTACACTGGTTCACAGTGAGGCTGAGACTAGAGCTGTGATGTTATGCTGGGATAACATCACGGTCCAGTCCAGACTGATCAATCAGAATCCAGGAAATTTTCTTGCCATTGTATAATCATGGTTTTGACTGTTTTCTGAGTGAGAGGTTCTGTGGGTGTAGCTTGGGGCATATATATGATCGTTTTCTGGTACTAAAATGGTGCCCTTTTTTTTTTGAAATTGGGCTGCAGGTGTACCTTGGACATGAGGTGCTTCTTCAGGTCTTAAAGGATACCCCTCCAACCCAAACGAGACCCTTCGCTACAAACGCATAATTTTCCTTTCTTGTGTGCCGTGGGTATCAAATGGTGCTGGTTTTGTTCGTTTTGTAGTGGAAGGGTCTGCTGGTGTAGCTGGGGTGGGGAGGCTTCTTCAGGTTTCAGGTGTCCCCCAAACCCATCCAAGACCCTTCACTGTAAAAAGCATTATTTGCCTTACCTATGTGTGCTGTGGGTTCAAATTGTGTGTTTAGATCTTGTGTCTGCATATTTGGGTGGGTTGGGAGGCTTGGAGTGAAGATCCACATGAATACCCACTGACATGCTGGAACTAACTGATAAAAATCATGGTAAGTATGAAGAAATTTCTACTTTGCTTCCCCTGCCCCCAACCCCAGTGTCTTGCCTGTGTGGTGGACAGCGTGGGCGAGGCTGTGCTCATGGCTTACCTTTACATGGGTGCATCAGCCCAAAATAGGCTCAGTGGGTGGGGGTCTTTTGGTATTCACAGCAGGGCCCTGCTGTGAAGTCACCAAGCTACCACGTTGAGGTAGACCACCCATCAGCTGGGTCCCTACTCTAAACTGCATCTGCCTCTGAGCACAGACAAGCACTCGATCCCCATCTGCATGCCCTTGGATCCAAACCACCCATTTCCCAAGGCCCTTGCATACGAATTTGTGCTAGGATTGGCTGAGGTGTACCTCAACCCTTTGTCACTGCATAAGTGTTTATGTGCACTTAAAAGAGACATTGAGCTGACTGCACAGTTACAGTACACTCTCTCTGTGGGTCACCTTTGCTGTGCAGATCAGGATGCAAGCCGACAAGAGTTGCCATGTTGAGGTCAATGAAGGTGAATGGAATCTGTGGTTGGTGTGCTGGTCTGGCTTGAGCTGGAGGAGGTGAAACACAGGACTGCCTAGCTTGGGAACTGTGAGTGAAGCAGTGTTGGCCTGGCATGCCAAAGTGACAAATGGGAATGTTTGGTTCTGGATAGAAATGGATTCTGAATCATTCTTTAAACATCTCAATGCTCGGTTTTGGTCTCATGGATGCACAGTGAAACTATCTAGGAGCAGTGTTTTTATTTGTTGGTCGGTTTATGATGCTGCCTTCTTTTCAAATTGACATGCAGTTTGGGGTACTGCGTTTTCTGTAATCATTGTTTTCCTCTTTTGGAATGCCCGACTGTTGTTGGACATGCAAGTATGCATGTCAGGAGGATTATTACATTGTTTGACAATTTCCAACATTGGTGTATCGAGATAATGGATCGCTTGGTGACCGAAGAAAACGCGTGCATGGAGAAGTAGCTGTTGTTGACGCCTAACGAAGGAGCTGCAGGCCCTCAGCAAAGCGCAAGGCCAGACGGTATAATGATGAATACTTGAAGATGGGATTCACCTGGACTGGGACCAGTGAAGCACCTCGGCCACAGTGTGTGGTATGTGCTGATGTTCTGGCACAAGACAGCATGCGATCCTGCAAGCCGATGGCATTTGGAGACAAAGCATCCCAGCCTAGTTTCCAAACCTCTGGAATTCTTTCATCAAGCTACAAGAACTGAGGGGCCAAAAGAAACTGGTGGAAAGGCATGGCACTGTGCCTAGCAAAGCTGTGGAAGCCTCGATTGTGTGGCATTGAGAATTGCCAAAGCAGGAAAACCACACAACATTGGTGAGCAATTACTTCTTCCTGCTGCAAAAGAAATGTGTGCAATAATGCTGGAGACAAAGAAGCAGCAGCACAGCTAGATGTCATCCTCTCCAATGACACAGTTTGCTGGCGCATTGAGAGTTGTCTGTTGATGTCAAGAAACAGATACTGGACTCTGTTCCGCAAAGTCCATACTTTGCATTACAAATTGATGAGTCCACTGACATTGCCCATCTGCGCAACTCCTTGTCTATGTCCGTTATGTCATGGAGACTGAAGTCTTGGAAGAATTCCTGTTTTGCCAACCGCTGCCTGCACGAGACAACTGGGGAGGAGCTGTTCCACATGCTCAATAAATTCATTACAGAAGAAGATCTTGCCTGGAGCCAATGTGTGGAATTTGTAGTGATGGAGCACAGGCAATGACTGGCGAGACACAGTGGCATGGTGACAAGGTTGCAAGCAGTGGCTCCTAGTGCTGTGTGGAATCACTGCATGATCCACAGGAAGCACTAGCAGCCAAGAGGATGCCAGCTGATCTTCAGAAAGTCTTGGCAGATGCTGTGAAAGTAGTGAACTTTATCAAGGCACGGCCAGTAAATGCAAGACTCTTTGCTGTGCTGTGTGAGGAGATGGGAGCAAACCACAAACAACTACTGCTGCACACAGAGGTCCGTTGGCTGTCCAGGGAAAAGTACTAACACGTCTCTTTGAATTGCGTGATGAAGTGCGTATTTTCCTTGCTGACTGTGGCTCTGCACTTGTGGAAAATTTCCATGATTCACGATGGCTTGCATTGCTGGCATATTTGCAGATGTTTTGACAGACTGAACACACTCAATGCCTCACTTCAAGGTCGGGACATGTTCATTGTAAGGGACAGGACTGAGGCATTTGTCAGAAACTACAATTATGGTCTTCAAGACTGCAGCAGGGATTGGTTTCCTCCTTCCCACACTGGAGGATTTCCTGCAGGAAAATGAGCTTTCCATTGACAGTGTCCAGATGCCAATTTCAGAACATTTAAGTGGACTGCAGGAAAACTCTGTAGTACTTCCTGAATACCAGCAGGAGGAGTGTAACCAGTGGGTTAGGAATCCGTTCATTTTAAACCGAGGTCTGTGGACAACCTGCCATTAAGAGAGCAAGAAAGCCTTATAGATCTGGCTACAGACCCAGCACTGAAGGTCTCTTTTGGACAGTTGCCTGCAGCTAAGTTTTGGCTGTCACTGGGATGTGAATTTCCAGAATTAAAACAACGAGCGCTTAAAGTGTTACTGCCTTTGCATCAACCTATCTCTGTGAGTCTGGGGTTCTCTGCACTGGCTGGCATAAAGACAAAGTATAGGTCCGCCTCAGGGTTGAAGATGACTTAGCGCCTCTATCTCTAGACAATTGCAGCACGAATTCAGCAACTGACTGCCAAAAAGCAGGCTCACAAGGCTCCTTCAGCTGAATGATTTTTAAAAAGTTCAGATGCTAGATTTGGTAGTGGGGTGCCTTTTAATGACTACGAAAAACAGGCTTACAGGCTGTCTTCAGCTGACTGACAAACAGCACTGGATGTACAGCACAGTTTTATCAATTGACTTTTATTGCTGCTTTGCATGGTATCTGGTGTGCAGTGGTAAACTGCCTTTCAGTTGACTTTTAATTACTCATTTGCACAGTATTTATAATGCAAAGTGCTTCCTTTGTAAATAAAAACACTATCATAGTATATTTTGCCCTGTTTCGTGATTGCATGAAATCAGCATGAAATTCATATCCTTTTGAGTGTGTGCTACTGTGCTTGAGACATGGGGAGGCCCAGGCTTGTCCAAAGTGACATGGGAGGCTCAACCTGAGAAGGTCTGAGAACCCTGGTCTCGACAATGCCTCTGGCTGTGCTCCTCCTCTATAGCTCTCCGCCCCTCTACTCTTCCTCTGCCTTGTCCTCTATCCTTTCTGCACCTCATCCACTATCTCCTTGTACCCTAGCCCCAAAATTTGTTTTGTTTCTCAGATGCTTTGTAACTCTGTTTAGCTTACACTTTTGTAACCTTGTCCTATCTATTGAATTTGTAATCTGACTTACATATCTTATGTTTTGAATTGTAACCTGGCGTGGAACCTTTGTAAAGAGCCTAGCTCAAAGGTATTGTAATCCTAGGCCTTTTTTTTTTTTTTTTTTAACCAGGTATAGCACACTAAGCTGAAAGCTTTTTACAGGAGCGACCTGGGAGCACAAGGAGGTTAAGTGACTTGCTCAGGGTCACACAGTATGCAAGTAGAAGCTGTGGGAATCAAACTCAGGTCTGGTCTGCTAGATGTCACCAGATTTGCAGCTCAGAGCCTTGAACCACTGCGCTATACTGCCTCCTAAATAAATAAATAAAATATAAATAATGTCCAAATCAAATCAAATCATAGTTTATTGATGGACAAAATAGTCATTACAATTTGATACAGAATAGAATAAAACAAACCGAATGCATAATAAAGGGTACAATAAATTTATATCACATAAAATGATACATATTAAACATATTCATACCAGAGTTGCATTTTGTAGTACAATTTGTAGTCATAAATGCATTGCATAACAACTGTGATAAATTTAACAAGTTTTCTTTTTCTCTCATATTAAATAATTCCAGAATGATCTGATCTGATCTGATCTGATGGATGATTCAATGTTCCTATAGTGGGAGCTAAGTAACAATCCCTTGCTTTACTGTTAAGTGGACATGTTAAAACAACATGGACAGGCCATCTTCTGCACTGATGTAGCAATTACAGTGCTTATTAGAACCCCAACCCGTTTTTGACTCCAATAAATATATTCACCTTATAAAGTTCCACGTGAAATTTAGTAATTAAGTAGCGATCCTTAGGTTGCCTAATATTCTATGATATGGTTCAAAAAGGTGATTGTTTTTAATCAATTTATACCACTTAAAATGCTTCAAACTGTTAATTTGTGATTGAGTTTTTGTGATCTCTATGTCCCGAAGCCTTAATTTGTGTACTGATATCTTGGATGGGTTTTTATAAACCTCGTGCAAAAGGTGACCCAGTCCAATGGTAACATACCACTCACAAAGTTTCAAAGAAGCCTCTTCTGTTATAACCAATGGCTTCCTCTAGACTCATTCTCAGAAGATGATACTCTGTCAAAAGAAACAATTTGAGTATATGTTTTAGTCTATTTTCCAAAATAAGTGTATTCAAGGAAAATTGCCCTAATTCCTTCCTTACCGCCTCAGCCAGAACTGACTGCAGGATTCTTAGGATGTATTGTACATTTTATTAATGATAATTTCTAATTTATCCAATTTATCATATGCCCAGATTTCTGATGTGTATAAAATACTTGTTTTGATTTTAATGTTAGTTTTTAATAATCCTGTTATTGAACCCCATCCTAACTTAGCATAGAATCTTCTAAAGGTGTTGAAATCGTTAATATCTTAAATCTAAGTTTATCTATGTGGTGCTTCCATGAGAAATTATCAGCATATCTTACTCCTAAATAATCATACGTTTTAGCTGTTTTAATAGGTTATCTATGAATAGCTTAGGGCTTGTCTAGTATTGTTTCCCAAACTACCAAATTAGTCTTTTCTTTATGTTGAGTTTATTTCCTTATATTGTAAACAAAAATCATTGCCCATACGCTGTAGTCCCAACAAAGATGTTGAGAAAAGAGTGATGTCGTCTCCATAGGCTAAGCATGTGATTTTCACATTTCCTATTGAGGGCAAATGATAGTCTGATTGTGTTAAATTACACATGATAGAATCTACATATAAATTAAATAATGTTGAGCCAGAATACAGCCCTGCCTGACTCCATGATTAGTTTCAATGGGATCAGACAGGATACCTCCTGATCATACTATATCCTAAACCATGTATGCTGATGTGGTCTAATCAGAACATCAAGCAGAACCGGATCTATGTTATATATTGATAGTTTTACCATAAGATGGAATGGCTGATAAAATCAAATGCTGATTTAAAATCCACAAAACAGCAATAAAGTTCTGAATTTTTATTTTAACACACTTCCATATCAGATGTGAAAGCACAGTGCAATGTTGAACAGTGGAATGACCAGCTCTAAATCATTTTTGAGCTTCACTAAAAATATTGTTCTGAGTTATCCAGTCTTGAAGTCTGGTAAGAATTATCCTTGTAAAAGCTTTTGAGTAGAGTCTAATAAGGTTATAGGCCTATATATAGTAGGATCACTTGGATTACCTTTTTTAAAATAGGGCAGATAATACTTACTTGCCATGAATTGGGAAAAGGTCACCTTGTATATAATGATTAACGTGGTGCCACCATAAAGGGTGGCTCCCAAGGATGAACCAGGCATCACAGAGCTGTAGCCTGACATCCATCGTGAGGAAGCTGATGGAGACAATCCTGAAGGAGAGGCTGATGGCATTTCTGGAGGATAATGGACTCCAGGACGGTCATCAGTATGGGCTTGTGTTGGGAGTCCTGTCAGACTGCCCTAGTTGAGTGTTATGACTGGGTAACGAAGGAACTGGACAAAGGTCATGTGGTGGATGCCATATTTTGGACTTCAGCAAGACCTTTGATTCAGTGTTGCATATGAGTTTTGGGGAGACTGAGGTATGTGGGGTTGGGATTAAGATGGTTAACTGGATCAAAAATTGGCTACAGGGAAGACAGCAGAGGGTGGGGGGTCTCTCGTCTCCAAGGGCAGTGACAAGTGGGTGCTGCAGGGATTGGTACTGGGGCCAGTGTTTGGGATATTCATAAGCGGACATCTAGTATGGTATCAGGAACAAGATCAGCCTCTTAGCTGATGATACCAAGTTGGGGGCAGTGGTGAGCGACACAGAGGGATGGCAATGACTACAGAACAACCTGACTAAATTGGAGGAGTGGTAGCAGAGTGGCAGATGGGGTTCAGTGCTAAAAGTGCAAGGTGATACACTGGAGTGAAGAACCGGGGAGGAGCTATCAGCTGGGTGGAGTACAACTAGGTACCACCGAGGAGGAAAAGTACCTAGGGATGGTTGTAACTGGAAAATGAACAACTCAGGGCAGTGCAGAAGTGTGGTAGCAAAGGCCAACAGGATGCTGGGGTGTATTGTGAGAGGAATCTCCACCAGGAACAGGGAGGTGATCCTGCCACTCTACAGGTCCCTGGTCAGGCCACACCTGAGTACTGCATGTGCACTGGTGTTCATATCTAAAGAAGGATATCAGACTACTGGAAGGGGTGCAGCACAGAGCAGCTAGGATGATCCAGGGACTGGAAATGCTATGCAAGGAGAGGCTGCGTAGTTGAATATGTACTCCCTTCAGGAGAGAGATCAGATTGAGGATGTGATCGAGACCTTCAAGTACAAAAGGGATTAACAAGACATACAGAAGGGATATTCAAGTTAAGAAGCCGGGAGGGACACGAGAGGTCATGGTCTGGGGATTGAGGAGGGAGGCATAGGAGGGAAATGAGACACTTTTCACAGAGAAGGTTGTGGCAGAATGGAACTCTGCCAGAGGAGGTGGTATGCTGCAAGACAGTGAGGGGAGATTTAAAGGGGATGGGACAGGGTGAGGGGTTATTGTGAGAGGGAGGGGCAGCTGCAAGATAGGGGTGCTAGCTGCACATTTGAGCAGACTTGATAGACCACATGGCCTGTTTCTGCTGGCAAATTTTGTATGTTTCTATTAAATAATTTGTGATGTAAAGGAAGCCACCATTCTGAAAAATTTTATAAACTTCTGTTATGATACCATCAGGGGCCTGGTGCTTTATTTGAAGAAGAGGTGTTTAAAGCCATTAGATATAAAAAAAAAGACAATGTGCTGCATCAGCATGTGGTCTGAAAGCAAAACAAAATGGTTTTATTAAATGCACACTGAAAACAGAAAACTGAGTTGTAAAATCTAATTTCGATCCTTAGGTCTTCTTCAGGAAATATCTAACTAACTTTGTTTTTTTCTTTTAGATATTTCCAGAAGAAGACCTAAGGTCTAAACATGGATTTTTAACTCTATTTTCTATTTTCAGCATGCATTTAACATAACCATTTGTTTTGCTTAAAGCCATTAGTATTTCTTGATATTCAATGTAGCATGGTAACGACGAAATGTAGTATCTTGTATATTAGTGAGTCCTTCATTAGTAGAATAATATAGATCTCTGAAGTGTTTATCCATGTCACTGGAGTAATTGCTGCTTCTACATTCCTGGTGTATTGATGATAGCTGTAACTTACCAAAGTCCAAAACTACTTGACATTCCTTTTCTGGGGCTAGATTCACAATGAATGCGATCGCAAAAAGTTTGCACTGTGCGATAGAATGTGATTAAGCAAAAACACAAACAGCCCCATTCATAAGGGGTTAGCACTGATGCGAAACACATGGTGAATATTACGCAAGCAAGGTGTGCAATGGGACAGTACTACACTGCAGAGACATGCACAGGTTTGTGAATAGCACTGCACGGACTAGCATTGCTGTGAATAGCATTGTGCAATCGCCATTACATAGTGCTGCAGGACAGAGGAGCCCAACAGTGGGCAGTACCCATGGATACCTGCAGATGGCTGCATATGTGTGATGCTGCAGCATGGCAGCCAACATGGGACATGGCTGGCAGTGCCACCAAGAGACAGCCAATATGAATGGGCAGCATGGAAAACACGATGTGGGCACTGCTGAGGACAGTCCAGGACCCCTGGACAGAGGCAAGGCACAGCATGAGCTACAAGCCATAGCATGGACACTGTGAGAATACAGATTTGTGTGTGAAGGACAAATCCTGCAAACCACCAAGACTTCCAACAGCACCAGAAAACAGAAACAGCATTGGGAAAACAGCAAGTGACACTGTCTGAGCACCATCAGCATGAAAACCAAATGTCAGAACAAATGATGGCCAGTAATGACAGATAACATGGGTGGGCATGTGTAGCCAGGAATGTATACACACCCATGGTGTGGGATCTTGTCATATACTTCATGTAGCATCCCACACCTCAGGTGTGTGTAATACTTGGGCACACATGCCCAGCCATATTATTCTATATGTGACTCTCAGCCCAGCAAACACAGGTGCTATAGGAAACAGGAGTGGGCTGCAACATATATACTAGGGTCACACCATAGTCAGGTATCAATCATAGCAGTAATTTGATGGGTACAGTCAATAAGTGCAGTAACACATACATGAACATGTGCTTAGGATACCAGCAGTACACAATAATATACACCAGGCACACAGTGAGACTATACAACTGTTGTATAAACAGGCTGTGGTGACACATCATGATTGCCAACACCCAAACATGTAGTACATAGATGTGTCCTCCAGCCATGTAGTACCACACACCAAACAATCCCACCAGTGACCTGTCCCACACTGCAAAGCATGGCAGAGCAAACCACAACTGGAAGGTATGCAGTGGGTCATGACAGGAGTGCACATTAGGGCCTGTGAGGCAACCAACCCCATGTGCCAAGAGGTATGCAGGTGACAGTGCCACTCAGATGTACACCACCAAATGCAAGCCAACCACATGGAACACATGGCAAAGTGTGCATACCTTGGTGTGGCACGGTGCCATATCCACCATTTCCCAGAGCACTGGAGCCAGTCCTGGTCCCACTGGACAAGGTTCCCATAACAGTGGCAGCACTGCTGTCCTGTCCATTCTGTCCTGTGTGGCCTGACAGCTGCCGTCCCACTGAGGCCCAGACAACTCCCTGGGCTGATCTAGGTCCTCCACATAGCTTTCAACCTCTCAGCATTAAAAATCATAGCACTGGCCTTCAAAAATCATAGCAAAGGACCAGAATGTGTAGCACTTTCTTATTTTAAACAGTATTATGTCTAGATAGTGGGGCCCATATAGTTAGTGATAAGGAATGTTTCTATCCACTTAGTTCAATGATCTAATAGTTTGTGTGTTCAGAAATAGCTCTAACATTATGAGGAACATTAGTAAATCTGTGAAAAGCAAGGGTAAATCTGAGTGTGAAAACCACAGCGCTATGTGCAATTCATAGCAGTTGAGAGGTATGGTCCTCCAACCTTAATAAATGGCCCTCCCTAGTGACCACAAGTTTATATGGTTGGCCAACTCCACTGCAGTCCACTGCTGATCCCTCTGCAGGGTGCCTTCACACTCTTGGACCTAGACATTGTTGAACAGTGTAAGGCTAACACACAGCCTACACATTGTTGCAGTATTGCAAGCTGCATTGTGTGTGCGATTGAACAACACTGGGTAGCTCTGCGCAACAGGGCATTGTGCCATGCCATATGCACGATAGACTATTGGCAGCGGGCATTGCATGTGCAGTACTGTCATCTATATTGCACTAAACCATTCACTGACATGTTGCGTGGTACACTACTGTCACACAAATGCAACATGTGTTTGCGCGATGCAATGAACTGCTATTCACAAGGGACACATGTAAATGAGCTGATTAGGCAGTTGGGGCAAACTTACAATTTGCATCTCATTTCAGAGCTATTTGCATGCATTTGCATACAACTTTGCTCCAGCACTATTTAGAGGACAAGTGCACCACCTGTGGTAGCTATGGAATTGCAAGCCATGAGACAGCAGACAGCAACTGGAGCCAAGCAATCGGAACATTCTGGACAGCCAGGTATTTGTACAGCTATGCAGGCTGAAATGACTACATGCTGGCTGATTGAAACTTAAGGGCTGTGCAGGTCACCTTGCTGCATAACAGTCATTGCTTATGACAGTATGTCACTCTTTGCAGTCTATGGCATGCTGCTTTACTTGGGAATCTGGTTACTGTGTGCTTTATGAGTATTGTACATGCCATATTTCATAACTGGTACTGTTCGACTGTGCACTGTGCATGGTACATGCTCCTCCTGAAATATATTATTTTCTTGAATTTAAATGTTAGGCAATTGTATCCATTATGGAAAGGACCTCATTGTGACAGAGCTTTGCTCAACTGAGCTTCCTGGTCATATGACTGCCATTTCACATACCATACCTGGGCATGGCATATATGGCACTGGACAGTATGGAACAGGAATGGTTGCCACAGACAAGTACAGTACAGGACAGTCTCACATGGAGACACTGAACAAGAGGATATATGGGTTACACATTTCACTGAAGAGGTGAGTCATGGTGTCATGGACCACACTTCCATCTGTTATCAGTGCTGCACTTTTCTGTACTGGAGAGTCCTGTGGGGAACCCTCCTGTCCCAAGCTGTCCAGTGCCATATTACCCTACACCCACCATACCATAACATACCATGCTATGCCTCTGACTCTCTGTGTAGCTGCATTCCTCAGTAGTACCACAACCTATGGTGGCAGGACACCTGTAGGTACCCCATTTATACAGATTGTTCCATATTATGTGGGTGGATGGAACCATCAACAGGAAGTGTGTTCAGAAACCTGCATAGCATATGTGGGACGGTGGACCAATCCACCTGCCATAGCATGTACTGTGCTCTAGAAGGTCACATTGGACAGATACCATGCACTTCCAGGGGATAGCAGCCACTGTGGAAGTCCTGCCCATGTGTTGGGACAGTGATATACAGAGCACATTGGCATGGGGCACACATACTGGATGTCCCTCTTGCTGCTCTTCTCGGAGGGACTCCCCATCATATTTAGAGTGATGCTGTCCTGTCAGCCATTGTGCACCTTCCTGCAGTTCCTGCTGCTGCTTCTAGTCTTTGCCCGAATATGAGGACCTTTCTGTAGGTGGTGATTTACTCCATGCAAAGTGCCATGCAAGGCATATTCGCCGTGCAAATGCTATGAGAATCGCATTGCGCCTATATGCAAGGCCACTTCCATTAATTTACATTGTGCATACATTGGCCCAGATATTCAAAAGGGTTGCGCCATACGCAATAGGGTTGCACCAGCGCAAGTCTGAAAATGAGCCATCCTGCAATATCTATCGAGGGCAGTTGCGCTTCCCTAAATCATGCTGAGTAATAGTGCAATGATAATGAAATGTATGTGCAACTGAAGGGGGAGGAGCCATGCATAAATGGCGAAAGGGATATTCAACAACACCGCCATGCGCAATAGGGGAGCAAGCTGAAGTCGTGCCATAGCAGAAATGAGCCAAAATAAAAAGGAACAAGGAGAGATGCAAGAACGCTACAGAGAAGCCACAAGTTGCGGAACTATAGCCAGCCACACAGGCAACACACACACACACACAGGGCAGGACAGTGAAAGGGCACCTGGAACCCACAGGCTCAGGGAAGGTGTGGGAGCCACAGCCACAGTGCAGAAGGGGAAGTGCCACACAGCACTGAGGCCAGCACAGTCAGGTGTTCCGGTGAAGGGAAGTAGCAGCCAGAACAGCGGGAACACAGAAACAGCTGCCGGGGTGAACACAAGCCAGGGACATGGCCAGTGCCACCATCCAGATGGCAGCAGTAATGAGGGGGTGAGAAGGTAAGGCATGGGGGGCATGGCCGCGGGAAGGGCCCGCTCGCCGGTATGCCTCCAACAGGCAGTACCGAGCCAGCACCAGCTTCCAGCTGTACAGTGATACTGAGATTGTGGGCTGGTACCGCCTGAATCGGGCAATTCTGAGGCGCTCTGTGAGCTGTGCAGTGATGTGATGCAGGCACCCACACCGCCGGAGCCATGCTCTGTCAGTGGAGACAAAGTGACAGCTTGCATGTGCTTGCTGCGCCACGGGTACCCTTCCAGAGACCAACAGGGGACACCACAGGTATAACCCAGTCGGCCGCTCGCCACGCCACCTCACCCACCCTCAGCGCACTGCGCTGCCACACGCTCGCAGAGTACATCCATTTCCCCAGCACACCGGCGAGCACACAGCAAACATACAGGAGTCCACAGGGTAGCACGATGCCTGGTGTACTAGGGGCAATAGACTGCAACCATGTGGCCATCTGCACACCACCTGGCCCTGAGGGGCCACATACATGAATCGCAAGGGCTATGCTAGCATCAACTGCCAGATGGTGTGCGATGCCAGGAGCGCGATAATCAATGTCTGTGCCACGCACCCTGGGGAGCACATGATGCCTTCATCTGGCACCAGTCAGCACTGTGCCACAGATTCGAGTGGGGACATCCCACTGGCCACTAGTGGGTGAGTATGCAAACCACCAAGGACAAACATAGGGCTTGGGAGGGGCATGGTCAGAGGTGACATGGGTAGTGGTCTACATGGCCCGGGGCAGGCGATGCTGATCACCAAACTAACCTCCACCCTCTACACACAGGTGACAGTAGATACCCACTCCGTCCCTGGCTGCTCACACCATACGGCGGCCCATGACCCCATCACAGCAATGCCACAATGGGCACATGCCACCACCGTAATGTCATCAGCGTGTGTTCGGGATGCTGAAGGCACGCTTCCATTGCCTGGACACCTCCTGCTGTGCCCTACAGTATAGCCCTCAAAGGCCTGTGGGCTATTCCTGGCCTGTTGCATCTTGCACAACATGGCCAATGAATGGGATAAGCCGTACAGGGTTGAAGAGGGGACAGCGATGGGGATGATGAGGACAGTCGCACAGTGGTGATGGAAGCCCCCTTGGGCAACAGGACCCCTGACTGCCCCGGCGGCACAGCTGCACCGGGACACCATCACGGAGGAGCACTTCAGCCAACCCAGGTAAGTCATGGGGCCATTGCAACCACCAGTGGCAAAGGCACAACCCACAAACACGCATGGACACACACAGGGTGCATGCCATCAAGAGAAGTGGCTGGGCATGGAACCACACACACACCAAGGATAGGTGAGGTCTAACATGGCACGCGGACAGACAGACAGACAGACACACACACACACACCCTCACAGACATGCACAAAGGATAGGAGGCACCCGACCCAGAATGCCACCCTAGCCACACACATGTTCACAGACCACCACGCCCACTGCCTGTCATTGTGCGTGTGTCAGATGCTAGGCACCATTGCACATTGGTGTACAGTGCAATGCAGAGCATCATCATGCACATGCAACTGCGGTCAGCAGCCGGGAGGTGTGCAGATGGACTGTGTCGTGCGTGCAGGGCCGGTACCCAACGTGCATTGCCCACTGAATGACACAATGCACACAGGACAGCATCAGACAGTAGCCATGCTGGAGACAGGTCAGTCATGCGCCACAGTGCCCAGCTGCCACAGATGCATGGGCGGCCCACCAAGACCCGCCAGCAGTGACAGGCTGACCACTGGCCTCATGGGGTGGCACCAATGGTCCCCAGGGTTCCACTGCATGAATGCAACCATGCTCGCGCAGAGGTCTGCAGCACACCGAACATGCCTCGCCAGGCATGCTTGGGATGCCCACAGCTGAACCCGGTGTCAACAAGGATGGTGTGCGCAGACGCCGGGAATGGGAGTGGACATTGCACTGCGAGGTGTCTGCGATGCATGGGCAAATAACTGTGTGCCCCTGTGGCCTGTCAATGGCAGTGCACATCCTCCCGCATCCGGTCCATCCCTGCCAGGAGCAGAGCGGTTTCTCTGCTCGCGACGCTCCTCTGTCCGCTGCAGAGCCGCACTCAGTGCATCCACCACTGTCACAAGCTGCATCTGCTGATTGACTGATGCTTGCAGTATGCAGGTGTGCTCATCCAAGAGGTCATCTGCCTGATCGCATGCTGTCCCTCAAGGTGCGGCCCTGATGCTCAGCACCCTTGAGGGTGGTGCTGCACACCAGGGCCAGGCCTGGGCATGTCCACAGGTGGTGCACTGATGCTGCCCCCTGACTCTGTACCCCCAAGCCCATTGGACAACTGCTGATGCTGCCCTCCGCTGCCATTCCCAGGGCTCAATGGTGCAGCCGCAGTGGCCGCAACCATCCCTGTCCTGTACACACCAGTGCTGCCCCACGGTGCTGACAGGCACAAGCTGGGACTGTGATGACACGCAGGCCTCCACAGCGGCACCATCCACAGCCATGGCGCTGATGTTACCTGCTGTGTGGCCATCCTGTGGCATACACGCAGTCACTGCCCATGATGTTTGCGACATCATCATAATCATCGGTGATGGACCTGACACCAGCCTGAGTCCTCCGCACCTGCTCCAACAACATCAGTCTGGACGTCCAGGCGGGCCCACTGTCACACTGAGCCATGTATTCCTGTGGAGGTGGATGGGCCTCCTCCATCTCCATCTGACCGGCCCTCAGTGGAGAGCCACCACCGCTGACCCATGCAGATGCTCAGGAGCTGTAAGGAAAACAAGTTGCATTACTGCATGTGATCTACACTGTCCCCTCAATAGACAGACCATGACCTACCATGCAGTGACAGGCTACCACCCGTATGGAATCCACCACCCAGAACACCCTCAATGTCGCAGCGCTGCATGCTGCCAGCAACCTCTCCTCCTGTGGGGTCAGGCGTGAGCACCTCCGGCTGTCCCCACCTGTGCAGACCATGCTGCCCTGATGGCAGCCACCTTCTCCTTAATCCTCCTCCTGTCTGTACCCATCTTCTTCTTGCACTCCTGCATGGAGCACTGGTGGATGCCATGCAGGTTTACAGCATGTGCCACCTCCTCCCATGCAGCAGCGGGCCTGTGGTGTTCCCTGGCGTCCGAGAAGCGGCTCCTGGTCTATGGTAGGCATCGAACAGGGCATCCATCTCATCCTTCGTGAAATTTGGCTCCTCCTCCCACAACTCTGTTCCTCTTCCTCCACAACTCGCTCGGTCATGATTCAGCCTGTGAGAATGACAGGTGTTACCTGTGACTGTGGGTCCCATGCATGTCCCAAAATCCACAGTCCACACTCCCAAACAGCATGCAACTCACAAATAGACTGCAGTAACTGACTATGGCCAGTGCAGTCCAATGTCACTGCTCATAGCGCAACCCATGCAAATGAGGCGAGGTGCATCTTTAAGTGGATGCAAATGCAGTGACTGTGCCATTGAATGGCTGATTAGCTGATTTGCATATGACGGCTGAATATCGCGCTTTTGCACTTTGCACAATTGTGTTGAACATGCTGAGCCAAGGCGCAGTTCTGTGACATCGCCAGTACACACCTAACCCGCATGCCGGGTTGATGACACAAGCACCTGCCTGCTGCTGATGTGCTGTGTGTGGAAGGCAATGCAGGGCACGACCATCATTGTGCCAGTGGGCGCCACAGCACTGTTCACCTTATATGGCGCTGTGGCACTGGGCGTCAGAGGCGCACTGGGGCAACAGCACGTAGGCCGCCACAGGAGGTGGCATACAGGCACCAATCGCCAGACGCATTGGGTTCCAATTGCGCCTGTGGCTGTCGTGGCGCCAGAGATCCTTGACCCTGTGCCTGACCTTTGCCCCCTAGGCGCCATGTGTCAGGTATGGGTGCACCACTATCATGCTGTTCGTGACAGTGTGTGATAGGGAATGGCAACAAATCGCTGCAGCATCGCACGTGGCGGAACCGGGCTGCAGAGCACCATTTTGACTTAACCGAGCAATAGAGATGGCGTGGAGGAGAGCAGTACAGTGGAGCCAGGTGGAGATGGCAAACTTGGTTGCCATTGTGGAGCCACTTGTTGGCCCACTATTTGGTGAGGCACCCTAGACAGGGCCAGGAGTCAGGTGTGGCAGGAGGTGGCTGATGCCTGGAGGAGGCCACGGTATGGGGCGACCGGTGGAGCAGTGCGGAGTGGGACCTGAGGCGGAGGGACCTGGACCTGCTTGCCCGCCTGCAGGCCGCGTGCCAGGAGGGCATGGTGCCATGGCCAGGTAGGTGCAACATTCATACACTTTTATCTTCCATACGGGTATCACGGTTGAATGTGTCCGGCACATGGCAGGGGCCATCCGGTGTTGGCCGTGGTGGTGTTATCAGGGTGTGGGGTGGGTGAGGCTGGCTGTGTGGATTGCACACATGGGGCGGGGAACTTGCTACAGGATTGTACTGATGTTCCTCTCTCCATGTTTGCACCTTAGGCCCAGACGAGCGCCAGCTGGTGAGGGAGAGGAGGCACCAGCAGGAGGAGCATCAGTCTGGGAGGGAAAGGTCCGCAGAGGCGCAGGGACCAGTCTGATGATGGTGAGTGCCTGACATGCATGATTACTATTGCATGCTGTGTAATAGGGCAGGCAGTGGGGCATGGCCACCATCCATTGACACCACTGCCATGCACGCAACTTGTTATGGTCAGCACTGTCCAGTGGCACTGCATGTCTGGGAGTGCGCCAATGGTGGTCCATGCGGCACCAGGTACCTGGCTGTGCCACTGCCTTTGCACCACATAGCCATGTCACTGAAGAGCCACGGTGGTGCTGTGCAGGACTTGGCTGGTGGGTGTGTGCAGTGGTCTGCATGGCTGTGTGCACCTGGGTGGGCAGGTCTTGTGGACGCGATCACTGTGGGTGGTCACACACCATCACAGAGGCATGTCCCATGGCTGTATGCCATGCACAGTGGGTGGGCTGCATGGGGCTGTGCATTTACACCTATTGACTCTGCTCCTTGTCCTAGGTGGATGGCAGTTGCAGACCATCCGACAGACGCTGCAGGAGATACTGCATGTGGCCAGGTCCTCCTGGAGATATTAAAGTGGATAGACCTTGTGGGAGTCCGACGGAGGCATGGCAGGAGGGCAGCCAGGCGGGAGCAGGGCTCCCTGAGCATACTAATGCCCTGATTTTCCCTACCCCCTGGACCCACCCTCACACCCTCCTTCCTCAACCATTTGTTCACCCCTGCCCTTACCCACCTCCACCTTGTTTGTGGCCCTCCCCAACCTTTGTAAATATATGTAAATAGTTTTATGTGATTTTTACAATACATTTGCTTTGATATACCTAATGTGGTGGTCTCTGTTTTGCAGCGGCTATAGGTGCTCAGCTGCAGTGGTGTGCATGGCATCAGGGTGGTGCAGTCTTGTGCATGTGTGTGTCCGTGGGGAAGTGACTATGGTGTGGGAGTAGCTATCAGTCAGTGTCTGTGGTGTGTGTGTGTTGTTCTCTGTGCACTGGATGACTGTGTGCAGTGGTCCATGGTGCATGCTCTGTGTCCATGGCACACCTGTCAGCCTGTCCATGGCCTGTGCAACTGCACCCTTGCATGTCTGTGACCTGCACGGTCCGCTGGCATGTCAGTGGTGGCTGTCCATGCAGGACAGCCACTGTACCACTCACAATGCCGGGTTGCTTCCTGTCACTGGTGTGGTGCATGTCTGCCTTGGATGACACTGTGGTCTCCGCTGTTGTTGTCCCACCTCCATGCTGTGGCTTGTGTGTGTTGCAGGATGTGCACCACTCTCTGTCACTTGTGCTCCAGGCAAATGCTGGTGGTGTACAGCTCCACAGTGCCCTGCGCTGGGTGGCTGGCACTCCCTGTGCCATGGAGGAGAGCTGGCCGTGTGCATGGTTTCCATGGCACATGCCAGAAGCTTAGTTGCCCTTCTGTGTCCCTGTGTTGGTGTGCCCTTGGGTATGGGTGGGTGTTTGTCCATGCACTGTGTTGCATCCTGTGTGGTGCATGCTTCCATGCACCACTGTGGGTGTCTCGCTCAGCTGTTGTGGCCAGTGCTGGGTCGGGTGTGTCCTTGGGAGGATGTGCAGGGTGCTGTACCACTGGTGGTGGGGTCCGGGCATGCCTTGTCACGTGTGGGGTACCTCGTGAGCTGACACATGGTTGGTCTCTCAGCTGTACCTGGGGGATGTGCATGGTGGCACTGTGTATGCAGTCATTGCATCATGTGTGCTGCCACCCACTGGTGGGTGCTCATGGTGGGGCTGCCTTGCATGGTTCTGTGCTGCACAGGGTTGCATTGTCACAGTGGGGTGGTGGCATGCATGGGGTATCCTGCACTGGTGGACACTGTTCCTGGGCAGGGTGTCTGGGGGTCATGGTGCAGGGTGTGCTCTGCATTGGTGTGGCATGGGGTGGTTGGCCCTCCTTGTGTGCGTCACAGCTTGCCAGGGGTGTGATGGGGCACCATGGCCTGGCTGTGGGTTGGTTGCTGGTCTCTATGGGCCAGTGGTTATTCCAGTCCTCCCCAGTTGTGCAGTGCATGGGGTGTGGGGAACGATGTCTGTTCTGCTGTGTGTTCCTCTGCCCATCTGTGGCATGGGTGGTGGCCCCTGCATCCCTGGTTGTGCTGTTGCATTGCTACCCTGCTGCTGGGGCATCCCTGGTTGCACTATGGCGCATCTGTACTGCTCAGCTGAACATCCCTTGTTGCGCTATGATGCATCAGATATGCTCAGCTTCACCTCCCTAGTTGCGCTATGGTGCAGGTGGTGCAATATTCTGTCATCAGCTGTGAAGCATCTTAGCCTGTGCGATTTTAAAATATCGGCTACCCTCTTGCGCATGGGCACAATGGACTTGCGCTTGCTCCTGCTGTTCGCACTTTTTGGGCACAGTTTGAATATCTGGGTCATTATGTTTTGCAATTGCACTAACCACTTTGCCCATAAACTGGCCTTTGTGAATAAGCGGTTCAGTATAAACTCGCTTATCGGTGCGCAAACACTTATCAATTCACAAAGCTTGTGAATCTTGCCCCAGATTTCTTAAGCTTGTTCCACACTGCAGTCTGAAAATCACTTTTTCTTTTTGAAAATAAGTTTATATTGTTTCCTCATTTTATTTAAGAATCTTAAGTTATCTCGAGAGGTGTTGCCTATAATAGCTTATAAATTGATTTAGTGTAGTTTTAGCGGTTCTCTGAGAGTTTTGTTAAACCCGTTTTTCAAAACTGGAATTTTATACTGGTTGTCTCATAAATGGTCTAATATAGAATTGAATGTTATCCTATATGTTTTATATGGGTAAAGTTTGTTTCTGTTAGCAAATCATCTCAAAGAACTTAAAGGAGATAGGAAATTATTTTACTTAGTTAACTGCCTTTCCGTCTTCCTTTCCATGCCACTTATGTATTCTGATATTCTTTGGTAAATAAATAATCTAGCTTTGGGGTGCCCTTAGATCTACATAGATCTCTCCTCACCAGCCTAGTGCACTTGATTTTCATATTTCTAAGACATTCTATGACATCAGTAACTCCCATTCCAGGTTATTCATCAGAATGGCCTGCAATGGGAGTTTGTGATGTCATAGAATGTTCAGACAGTATGAAAGAAAGAGCAGCAACTGCTGAGGAGAGAGGAATTCAGGGTAGTTAAAAGGCAACAAAATTAGATTATTAATTTAACAAAAAGGTCAAACACATATCAAAATACTGGGTAGCCAATAAAAGAACAACTGGAGGGCATCTAGAGGTGTAAAACTGTTTCCTATCACCACTAACTAATCTGCATTTAAAATATCTGAAAAATTGTAAAGTATTGTCCCATCTTATTTTATGCATATTTATAATTTCTAGATTATTGTTAACCGGTATTGTTATTTGAAAATGACTTTCTAGACAATTACATATGAAGAGTAATCAAAACTGGAAAATGTATAGACTCTAGTCTTTCTCTTACTTCTAAGTCTTTTAAGATACGGGCGCTTCAGTGCCAACTCAGACCAGGTCAACTGTAGAGGAACCTCTGGGGCCAATAAAGGTGTATTTACCCTCAGGGTCTCCAGTGGTCCTACCGTTTATTATTATCTGTCATTATTCAATGAAGCTTTGTACCATATATCTGTTACTTTATCTTTAGAAAGTCAATTAAATCTAACTTTTGGGTTAATGATGTTTATAGCCTTAATTAAATAATTATTTAGTGACACCTCTGTTTGTAGACAAATGTGTATTGGAGTCTCCAAAACAAACAATTGGAATCAGCAAATAAACATTGGTAAGGTGTTCTATAACATTTTTACCAATTCCCACTCTAGAGGGCTTATAGAGCTCTTGTTCGGAAGGTATGTGTTAACCAAATTAATCTTTATGAGTTTATATACAGTAACAAAGGTTGAACAAGATGAGTAATATTTTTATTTTCCAATACTTCCACTTTTAAGTTTAATGATGTTTAATATAAGTAATCAGACCACCCTTGACCCTATCTAATTTTTGGTCCTTATGGCTGGCACAATAATACTAGTATAATCAGCTGGAAGTAGCGCAGTATCATCAGTTACCCAAGTTTCTTGAAGACAAATAATTATTAAAACATTTTACTTGAAAATCTGTCATTTTAGCACCAAGGCCTTCTACAGTCCATGATAAAAGTTTTAATATATTAGATTTGGCCAAAAATCCAGAGGTTGTATCAGGGTGGGCTTTTTTCTCAAGAAATCGTGATTGTCAGTCTGAGGAATTACTTTGTAAAACTTCATAGAAATTCCCATTAATAGTAGATACACTATTCAAGCTATGAAAAATATTGGTTGGTGTATCCTCTAGTATCTTAGGTTCCGTTATATAAATTACCAAGTGATCCAGTTTTGATGCTGCTTGAAGGATTAAGGCTGCCAGTTTACTACTTCCAAAAATTAGATCAATTTGTGGGCAATTAGAGAATCTCTGGTGGATTTTAATGTAATTTATAAGCGTTTTGTTGATATTCATTCTGAGGGCACAAAAGGAAAGTAGCTAGTTCCTATTTAAGTTGACCAATAGGCTGGCCCTTCTGTAGCTCCCATCCAAATAATGATAACATTTTATTCTCCCATTCAGAGATCCTCTGGTCATAGTCATTAATGATCTTACCACCCCTTCTAACCATGCTTTTTCTTTTAAGGCATCAATCTTACTAGTGTCAGTCTTAGAAATGCCAATCTTAAAGTATCAAGCCTAGAAGGGGTGGTATTCTAATAATTAATCAGAACTGGAACCCGTTGGGGTGGTAACATCATAATTCCCTTGATTTTTAACTCATCCTTTTTGTCCCATATACTGTAAGCCAACTGTTCCAAAGGACTACAGATTAAAAACTATTTGAATACTTTTCTTCCTTGGTAGATGGTCTAGTAGTAAAGACCTTCAAGTCATGATTATCCAAGCAAAAAGCTGGCTCATCCATTTCGAGAGTGTTGTGGGAGTTTCCTGAAACATCCTCTCACACCATAACATTCTATAAGATATTCAAATTGGTGCAAAGAAGCATTTGTGGAGATGGGAGGGGCCTTAGACAAATAGCTACACGGTAACCTTCTCGGAGATGCTGCCTGTCTATGGCACAGGTGAGGCTAGGTGCTCCACACCATGGGATTCAATCAGTGGTTGAAAAACTGGTGCAGAGCTCAGGGATTTGGCTTCATTGAGACTGGAGGTCCACCTGGAGGATGCAGGCCTATACTGGCATGATGGTCTGCATCTGTCCAGGAGGAACCAGGATCCTTGGTGATAGGTGTAAATACTTCATTGGCAAGCATTTAAACGTAGCCAGGGGAGGCACTGGAAAGGAGCAGGAAATCCTAGCCCCCAAAAAAACCAGGGACTACGCGGAGGTAGAACACCAACATAGAGATGTCAATAGGGAGAAGCGCAAGGGTAAATGGAGAAAGTAACAAACACAATAAGGACAGGGATGGGGCAAAAAGGGTAAGGCCATCAAGAAATGGAGGGTAATGAGTACCAATGCCCATAGTCTGGGCAACAAGCTCCCTGAACTGGTGGCCTTGTGGAAGAGGGATGCCTGGATATCGTAGCAGTCACAGAAACATGGTACAAAGAGAACCATGACTGGGATGTTAACATACCGGGGTACACAACCTACAGGAGAGACAGGAGGGCAGAAGGGGAGTAGCTCTCTATGTAGGGAAGGGATAAAAGCAACTGAATAAAAGAGTAAACAGGGAGGAGAAGAGGCACTGTGGGTCACCTTAGAGACTGAAATGGCACCACAATCCCATGAAATTATACAGCCCCAGCATGTCGGGAAGGGAATGGACAAGGATATGATAGAGGCATACTTAGGATGGCAGAGAAGGGAGATACTGTTGATGGGGACCTTTATATGCCAGATGTTAACTGGAGCACCTTTACTGCAGCCACATCCAAAAGCCGGGCCATTCTTGATTCCTTCAGGTGGCATGCCTCAGACAGCTAGTTTTGGAACCTACTTGTGAGGAGCAATCTTAGACCTCGTACTCTCAAATGGGGACAGTGAGAGGATCTCAGATCTAGAAGTGGGTAGCCATTTGGGAACAAATGACCACCAAACAGTGTGGCTCATGATAAACTCAGCTACAGAGTCAAGCCATACAAAGTGAGGGTTCTGGACTTCAGGAGGGTTGACTTTGGCAAGATGGGAGAGTGCCTTAGAAAAGCACTAGCAAACAGGCTAGAAGGAGGGTGGAGCAACAATGGGAAATATCAAAACTGCCATCACAGAGGCAACAAGCCTTTATGCGAAGCAATAAAGCGAATCAAAATGAAAGAAAAAGCCACTATGGTTCTCAAAGGGTGGCGGTGAAGGTTAGGGAGAAAAAAGATAGCATTTAGAAGTATAAGGAAACACAGAAGGAGCAGGACAGAGAACTGTACCAGTTAAGGCAGAAGGAAGCAGGAGGGTAGTCAGAATAGCAAAAGCACAAACTGAGGAAAAGATAGCCAACTCGGTTAAGAAGGGGACAAAACCTTTATAGGTATAACTGGGAGCGTAGAAAGACAAAGGGAGGAATAGTGAGGCTGAATAGAATGGATGGTGGGTGAGCAGAGGACAGTGAAAAGCAGGGATACTGAATGAATACTTGGAGTACTGTGTACAGTTCTGGAGACCCCATCTCCCCAAAGACATAGACAGGGTGGAGGCTGTCCAGAGGAGGGCAACCAAAATGGTGCAGGGTCTGCACCAGAAGACATGTGAAGAAAGACTAAAGGAGCCTAAGATGTATAGCGTTGAGGAAAGGAGGAGAGGGGACATGATAGAAACTTTCACATACTGTACCTCAAGGAATCAACAAAGTCCAAGAGGTAGCATCTTTCAGAAAAACAGATGTGCAAGAACAAGGAGCACAATTTGAAGATAGAGGGGATGGCTCAGAGGTAATGTGAGGAAGTATTTCTTCACAGAGAGGGTTGTGGATGCATGGAACAGCCTTTCTGAGGAGGTCATAGAGTCAAAACAGTGAAGATTCAAGAATGCATGAGACAGACGCCAGACAGTTCTAGTGGGAGTAGGAGAAGTAGGCTGTTGGTTAACTAGGATCTGCAACTTATCCGTTAGGTAGGAAATCGGCAGACTAGGTGGGCCAAGCGTTCTTATCTGCCATCAAATTCTATGTTTCTATGTATGTTTCTACTTCTGTTCAGTATTCACAAAAGAGGAAGTGGGGAGGTGCCTAATCAAATTACCAGAAGCACTGAGAGGGGGTTGATCCTAATCTTTTCACAGAAGAAAGGGTTCTGAAAGAATTCCTAAAACTGAAGGTGGACAAAGCAATGGGGCCAGAGGAATTCACCCCAGAATTCTAAAAGAATTAACAGAGAACTAGTGACACCACTGACTACCCTTTTAATAAATCATGGGAGGATGGTGTGGTACCCGAGGACTGGAAGAAGGCTGATGTGATTCCCCTTCACAAAAGTGGGACCAAGACAGAGGCAGGAAACTACAGACCTGTCAGTTTGACCTCTGTGGTAGGGAAAGTGATGGAATAACTTCTGAAGGAAAGAATTGTTGAGTACCTAGAGGCCAGTGGGCACAGGACCCAAGGCAGCATGGCTTCACAGTGAGAAGGTCATGTCAGATGAATCTAATTGATGTTTTTGACTGGGTGACCAAAGTAGTAGACCAGGAGGGGCTGTGGACATGGCCTACCTAGACCTTAGCAAGGCATTTGACACAGTCCCACACAAAGATTAGTAGTCAAATTAACCAGCCTGAGTGGGTCCCAGGGGCGGTAGCCTGGGTAAAACACAGGCTGGATAACAGGACACAGAAGGTAATTGTAAATGGAGTCCACTCTGAAGAAAGAGGGGTTACTAGTGGGGTACCGAGGGTTCAGTACTGGGTCCCGTCCTTTTAATGTCTTTATAAGTGACATTGCAGAGGGACTGGAAGGAGAAGTATGACTCTCTGCAGATGACACAAAGATCTGCAACAGGGTTGATACACAAGAAGGCATGGAAAGAATGAGAAGGGACTTGGCAAGGTTGGAGGAATGGTCAGAAGTATGGCAGCCTGGATTCAATGTAAAGAAGTGCAAAGTAATGCACATGGGAAATAAAACCAGGGAAGATTACACAATGGGACGGGTAGTAACAACAGAAATGGAAAGGGACCTGGGGTAATCATATCAGACAACCTTAAGGTTGGCAAGTAATGTGAGAAGGTGGTAGGAGGGCTGGGGGATACTGGGATGTATAGAAAGAGGCATCACCAGCAGAAAACAGGAAGTTGTTATCCTCTGTACAGAGTTGGTGAGACCCTATCTGAGTACTGCATCCAGTTCTGGAGACCCTATCTTTGCAAGGATATAGACAGGATGGAGGCAATTTGGGAGGGCAACTAAAATGGTGCTGGGTCTGCAAGAGAAGCCATACGAGGAGAGGCTAAAGGAGCTTAATATGTATACCCTTGAGGAAAGGAGGGAGGGGGACATGATAGAAATGTTTAAGTACCTCAGTGGAATCAGCAAAGTCTAAGAGGGTAGCATCTTTCAGAAAAAGAGATGTGCAAGAACAAGGGGACACAATTTGTAGAAGATAGGCGGCTCAGGGGCAATGTGAGAGCATTTTTTCACAGATAGGGTGGTGGCGCATGCAACAGCTTTCCTGACGAGGTTGTGGAGTCTAAAACTGTGGGAGAATTCAAGAATGCATGGGACAGACATAAGGCATTTTTGTTGGGGGTAGGAAGAAATAGGCTGTTGGTTAAATAGGATCTGCAGCTATCCTCTAGGTAGGAAATGGGCAGACAAGGTGGGCCAAGTGGTCCTTATCTGCAGTCAAAGTCTATGTTTTATGATTTCCCTATTTGTTAAAACTTCATAATATGATAGTGTGTGTATGAAAGGTGAGTTTTTCTTAGTTGTAGATTCTCTATTTGGTTTGAGCGTTTCTTGCTTATCTGATGGGGTAAATAACCTAACTCAAGTGTTTTTCTAAGGATTTGATTATTTATAGTCTTTTCAGGAAGAGTATTGCTATCCAAATGTATTGTGTTTTATTTTTCCTGTCTGTAGTAGAGGGCCCAATTCCTGGGTCTCAGAATTAAGGTCATTTAACTATCCTTATTCCTTAGTGAAATCCCTATTTTAATGACTGAGGCCCAGGTAGTTGAGTCACTCTGAGTTTTCTCATATCTTGTATCAGTTAGAAAGAATTACAAGATAGTTCCCCATGAGAAGGTTCACCTTCCTCACGGGACAATACTTGTACTGACACAAGAGATGTCCCTAGTAATGGTAAAGCTACATGAGGGATAAATGTGCCCAGCCAGAATTTTACCCACAGGGGTCTAGGAATCAGGTTTCCCTTCCCTTTTCTGTTCTTATCCTTTTCTTAACTCAACCCTTTTGGCTTTGTTTTGTGGATTTTTGATTTTTTCTGTTGAGTAAAACCTTTTTGCTTTTGGTAAGATCATTAACTTCAGTTATTTCTCTGTTCCTTTATAAAATGGGGAGGAAGATTTACCTGTAATGCCATATTTTGTGTTGATTTTTTTATTATTAAAGTTTTCACATAGCCTGTGTCTTTTGTGAGGACTCATAACTTTTCCTTAGGCGGTCTAAAGTGGCTGTGTTGTAAAATACATTGGGCCAGATATTCAAAACTTTGTGCCGGGCAAAAGCGTTTCGCAGGTTTAGCGTTGGTCTGCTATATTCAAAGGCCAAATAGCGCGGCAAACTGCATTGCCGTAAAATTATAATGTATGCAGGCAAACGGACATGAATACAGGCGCTAATGTTATATCTGAGGCTTAGCGCCAGGCTTAAATGGTTTCTGCGCCACCTAGTGCGACACTTAGCGCGGTGCACATTACCACCCAGGAAAGCTCGACTTAATCCTGGGCAATCAGCTTTGGCGTGACACTATGCCTCGCGTGGTGTTTGCGTGGGTTTTGGCGCGACTCTAACAAATAAATATGATACATAGATAAAGCCAAACATAGAGGAAGCATGCTTTAACTGATGGCATCACAATGATGTCATCATCTGCCACCAGTCCCAGCCATGCCAGTAAGTGGTGACCCTGCCACCAGTGGACAGCACGGGCAGTGTGGCATACAGCACACACCTGCGGACCGCACTGCGGGACACCAACAGATGCCAGCAAGCACACATGCAGCACTGTGGGCATGGAGATGCTGAGGGGCATGTATGGGTGGCGAGGCTGTGCTACAGACCAGGTGTGGCCACAAGACTGGGACACATCATGCAGTGTACATGGGCCAATGATTGGAATACCCCAACACCAGTGTGCCTTCCGGATAATATATGCCCCAGCCACACCTCACAGCTGTACAACTGCCATAGCACACAAAGCCCAGAATGTACACGCCACTGTGAGCATCCATGCCACAGGTGCGGCATCTGTGGGTCACACAACAGCGTAACAGTAATGTCCAGTGTCAGTAAACATCCGAGGTTGGGCCTCTCACTGTGTATAGTGCAGTCATCATCACTGCCCCACACACCATAGGCATTGCTGTGTCCACACACTACTGGCCCCCTTGCTACTGTAGTTGCTGCTGTGCACTGTAGCATGCCCTATAGTGTGACAGTTGCATGCAGCACCACCACCACCTGTGCCTATGCTGTCCTGTCCCTGGGGTACAATATGCTATGCTATGCTGTACTGTTTACATGTAGCCTGCAGCTATCATCGTGCACTGCCAGACTGACCTACAGGTGGAGCTGGGGTTGGACCTGGTCAGTCCTGTACTTCCAGACTGACCTACAGGTGGCTCTGTGGACCCTGCAGTAACGCTGGGCAAACTGCATGCAAATCAGGGTATAAGGAGATGCTAATCCGGTTGTTTGCCCAGAGACTACCTAAGTAAGCTCATTGCATGGCACTTTGAATATGGCACATTTAGCTCCGAGCAAGCGTGTTTGCTCTGGGCTAACTAGCAGCTCTGCGCTAATGTGTTAGTGCGGCTAACGTTACGGGAATATTATACAGTTTTGATCACTGTTCTTTCACATCTGCTGCTTCCTGCAGCTGTACTGAGTCCATGCATTTGCTGGCACACACATAGCCACATAGTTGCCTGTACCTGCCCTCACGTTGCTGTGTACTGTGTTGTTGTTGTTGTGGGTTGCACTTCCTGGTTGCTTTATTCAGTGCTGTCTTATTCCAGGGCTATGTTTGCCCTGCACTCCCAGCCCAGTTTCGTGGCCTCATTACCATGCTATATTCGGAAGCTGTTTGCCCTGGGCTATTCCTTTTGAATATAGCTTGCTCTGTGCTCCAGCCTAGGTTTGCCCGCTGGGCAGTGCTAATTGCCCGGGCAAAGTTTTGAATATCTGGCCCATTGTGTCTTAAACTACTTCCTCCTTAAGCACCCAAAGATTTTCTAAAATTATGACAACAGCATAATAAGGATTCTTGTTTCTAGTGTTTGTTTGGTAATAACTGATGAGGCAGTAAAATTGTCTTGCTGTACCAAATAATTCTGGTTGTGTTCAGCATTATAATTTTGACCCTTGTTGTCTAATGATAATACATTATTGTTTGACAAAGTTACAGGTTCAAGGAGGAAATGTTGGAGTTAAACTGAGTGGTGGATCAAGGGGTGAATATTTTTAGTCTCCGTGAGTGGGTATTTACTACCCAATTTTTAGCCATCGATTGTATAATTTAACTCTGATAGGACAGAAGAAATGTCCCTCTATTCAAGGGTGTTCTAGCCTGGTGTGAAATATTATTTTCCCTGTCTGTGTATTTGTAAATGATTTTGAATTTGAGTGATTGTGTCCTTCATATGTCCTCTCATGTTCAGTCGAGATTAACCCTGTTGAATCTCATTATATTGGTCAGAATCTAAATCCACTATAAGTTTGGTCTCATATGAACAGTAAGAGTTCTGTGAAGCAAAAGCAATTACTTCTAAATAAGAGTCAGTTAGTCCAGGGAACATACCAATTGCCTTGATTCACCCTCTGAGTTACATTGCATTAATGTTTTCTCTGCTTTATTCACTTTCTGTGATATGGGAGTTGATCAATCTATCTTCCTTGGAACTATGTGGCCAACATAATCAGTGATTTTAAGCTGTATTTTGGAACCCAATAAGAAGAATCAGTATTTATATAGCGCTTTCATTACAAGTATCCCAAAGTGCTTTTACAAGCAATGCTAGACTGGTAGTGCAGTGACTGGATGTGTGGTGGTGGCCATATCGCACATCATCACCCACACACACTGGATAATTGCATGAACTGGTTTATGGGAAGGAATGTTGGCCAGGACACCGGGAATGTTCCTGCTCTTACTGAAGAGTACCCTGGGTTCTTTATTTCCACCGGATACCCACCAGGACAACACCAGGATGGGCAGAAGGAACCTTGGTTTAACATCTCATCTGAAGGACGGCACACCCCAGCAGTACAGCACCCCCAATACTGCACTCAGATGCAGCGATTTTTAGGTGCAAGTCCATCCCGGTGTGGGACGAGAACCCACGACCTTCTAGTCCAGAGGCGGATGTGCTACCAACTAAGCCACGCTGACATCCCTCTTGGGATTTAATTAGCATGGGAAACAAAACTTTTAATAGTACTGCCCCTTCTGTTTGTTGTTTCTTTAATAAATTTGATAGAGAGCAGAGGTTCCGCTTCTGGTACTAACCATTTTAATTTAAATACAAGATACAAGAAAACTTGATCAAATCTAATTTAACCACTGTTAGATCCCTAATTATAGCTTTCTCTGTCTAGGTAAGTTTATACCAAAAAACTGACAATACTGGCAAAACAAAAAAATTCTCAGACTTCAATCCCAATGTAATAATAGGAATATATTGAAACAGAAAAAGTTAATATAGGTCAAATGTATCAGTATGAACAAATACTCTGGGTTAATTAAGCAATAATGCGACAGGGTGTGTGTTGTGCTGCGATAACGTCACGCCTGGGGTGATTAGGCACGAGGCCGCGGGCCGTCTACTAATCACCCCAGAAGTGATGTTATCCCAGCACAACACACACACCCTGGAGTGCATTATTGCTGTATATAATGGCTCATGAGTCAAAAAAAAAAAAAAAAAATGAAGAAATATGTTTAAAACTAGTTTGTTTGCTGTTTCTTTTTTTTTATGAGGAGGTGTACTGTTTAAAAAATAGTGCTGATTTCTTGCCAGTAAGTGAAGCTGCCCTGTTTATCTGTGGCTCTGCAGTCCCGAGTCTGCACATCAATCTTTATGTGTTGTTTGTTTCTTTTGTGTCATTGCTTTGGTCAGGTGTACTGTTAAGTCCAGTGTTTTTTTTCAGCTTTCATTTTTATTTTAAGTCTTTCCCCATCTGTCGGTCCTCCGATGTTAAAAACAGAAGTGGCAATGATCAGGAAGACACACTAAGAACATAGTCTCACACTTGCCATTACTGTGTGTGTGTGTGTAGGGTTGTCAGCGAGGAATGCCGTGAAATGCGGTTAGGACGGGGGAAGTAGATTGAACTGAGGGCTTCTGTAACTGTTGTAATTTGTGTACCAGAGCTAGAGATTCCTATGTGGAAAAACTGGTTGTTGTGAAGTTGAGGTCTCGTGGTTACTGCGCGAGGCTGTACAAGCGCTTGGGAAAGCGAAGACCGCTGATGTGAAGGCAGAATTTGAATGGCATTTAAAGCTGGTCAGGAAAGAGCTGTACCAATATAAAATGGTACATTTTGGGATTTGAGATCTTTTTCTGTTTTGAAGATTTTTAGTTTTATGATGAAGGCACCGGGAGTAAGGCAGGCAGGTTGCGGTAGGAAGCAGGCTGTCTAAAGAAAAGGATCACTCATTGTGGGCGGTGTGTAGTGATTTAAAATATGTTCATGCGGTCATCTGTGTGCTGGGACTAGAGCCGTGATGTTGTGCTGCGATAACATCACGGGTCCAGTGCCAGAGTGACCAATGGAGCCCAGGATTTTTCTTTGCCATTGTATAATCAGATTTTAGCCTTTAAATACTGAGAATAAATAAATATGTTCAAAACTACCAGACAATTTCAAGTTATACAGCTATAAAAATAAAGACCCAGTAAAATAGCTAAAATGGTAGGAATTAGCTAGTTCTAAGTCCTGGCGTGCTAACCACCAGTCTATTACTTTAAACCAGATCAGAATAAAAATATTCAGCCAATGCTGAACTATAGAAACACGGAAACTCAAGCTAAAAGCTAAGATTTGAATTTAGAATTAAAGTCTAGAAAATCCCAGGACTCCTATTTTAATAAAAAGCAAATAGTCCTAGTTTCTGAGATGGGGAAAAAATACCAAAATTCGGCACTCAGTCCATCTTCCCCAGCAGAGTATGAACTTGATGTTTCACCATTGTCCCAAGTCTGCAACTTTTCTCCAAATGTTTGAATTACTGATTAAGGTCCCAGCAGGTTGATGTTTGGTCAGTCCTTTTGGTTCCATCTTCTAAACTTTGTTTTGTGTCTTCTATTATCAGTGTCCAAAGGATCAATAATCTAAATAGGAGCTGGAAAGTATGCCTGTAAGGCCTTCTGTGAACTGTAAAGTAAGCAAATAAGCTGGTGGAAAAGTACAGTTCGTAGAACTTACGTAACAGTAGATCTTCGAGAGAAGCTCTTGCAGCAGGTTTCACATTGAGGACTGGCGCCACCGGGCAGCAGTTCCGCAACTTTTTCTAGTAGCACCGACGTGAGAACGCCCCTGCTGACATCAGCTCCACCCCTGACATCGCCCTACATAAGGGAGTTTCCCACGTGCTTCAGTTCTTGAACGCCCCCACCCGTCAGGCAAGAAAATGACAGGCAAGATAGAAACAGATTATCAATAGAAAACCCTCAAAGACTAAAATACCGGCCTGAATAGGGCCTGATCCCTGGGGAAGGTGGGAAGCAGGAAATATACCTACAAGAGCTTTCTCAAGATCTACTGTTACGTAAGTTCTTAAGAACTGTACTATCTTACTTCAAAGAGAAGCTCTTGCAGCAGGTTTCACATTGAGAACTGAGTCCCAAGCAGTATAAACTTATAACAACCCCTGGGAGGGAGAAACAGCAGGAAAGAACAGCAAGAGAAGGAATATCCTCAGGAAACCAGGTCTTGCAGAACCATGACCAAACCCTGCTCTACGTCTGGAAATGATGTTGAGGCTATAGTGCCTGATGAAGGTATGGATTGAACTCCAGGTAACAGCAACACAGATATCTGCTGTCAGTACCCTCTTTAACACTGCAAAGGAAGTAGCAATAGCCCTGGTAGAGTGAGCTTTAATCGGCTCCGATGTGACCCTATTATGCTTCTCATAGTAGGAAATGCAGTGAACCAACCAGCGAAAGCTGCCTCTTTGGCGACTGTGACCCACGGACCATTGGGAAAAGGACATAAAGAGCTGATCAGACTTCCTGTCCACCTTGGTTCTAAGCTAGATAACATCTGAGAGCCCTGTGTACATCCAGGAATGAAGCAATGCCTCTTCTCTGTTGGAGTGCTCTGGGTAATAGACCGGGAGCTGAACCGACTGTTTCAAAGTGAGCTCGAAACCACTTTCGGTAAGAACTTCTGGATTAGTGTGAGAGATCAACCTGTCCTTGTGAAAGACAAGGTAAGGTTCTTTACATGAGTGTAGCGTTCGAAATCGCCCGCACGAGGTAATTGCTACCAAAAAAAAAATTACTCACCTTAGTAATGTTGTTTCTTCTAATGGAGTTTTGCTGTATTCTGACTATTTCAGTTAGGTCCTGCCTTTCAACTGCCCCGAACAAAGAGTTAAACTTTCCACGGCCAGCATGGAATGTTCACCATGAGCTCGGTTGAAGCCCCTGTCTGCTGTTGTTTAAACTCCAACCATCAGATCTTTACGAGCAATACTCATTAGAAGTTCTGTGTGGAAACTGTCAAACTCACACTAGCCAACTGGCAGCTAAATTTATTAAAAAGGGTTTTTGGTTTCAAAGCAAAGATTCAAGTCAGGAAACCCAAAAACAAAACACAACACAGACCCAAAGTAAAGGAGGGTGAAAAGGGCACCCCTAGAAGTTATAACACTACTTCTGCCCAACCACATACCAAAAACAGGTTCTGAGAGGGAGGCGGGGGAGGTCAGAATACAGCAAGACTCCATTAGAAGAAACAACATTACTAAGGTGAGTAATTTTCTTTCAAACAACATGAAGTCTTGCTGTATTCTGACTATTGCAGACTACAAGCCAGTACCTCCATGGAGGAGGACAGAACCTACTTTGGGAATAGGCTCTGAAGTACTGCTGTGCCAAACCGAGCATCACTCCTAGACTGGATATCCAGAAAGTAATTCTTGGTGAATGTATGGACTGTTTTCCAGATGGCTGCTTGACAAATTTCTAAGATAGGAATATCCCTGGCAGCAGCCAGGAAGCAGCTGTACCTCCAGTAGAGTGAGCCCTCAGACCTGAGGGTGGAGTTCTACCCAGTTTTTCATAGCAGAATTGTATACAAGAGACAATCCACCTAGCAATAGATCTCTTAGTGGCAGGTTTGCCCTTACTGACCTCTCCATATGTGAGGAACAACTGGAGGACTCAAACCTGTGACCCTTGGTGCGCTCTATGTAGTAGCTGAGAGTCCTTTTAACATCCAAGCTGTGCAGCCTCCTGTCTCTAGAGGAGGAATGGTCAGTGAAGAAAACAGGAGAGACATAGACTGATTAAGGTGAAATCTGAAACCACCTTAGGCAAAAACTTCCTGTTAGTTCTTAGAACCACTTTATCTCTATGGAAAGAGATGAAATCAGGCTCCACTGACAGGGCTTGCAATTCACTGATATGCCTGGCAGAGGTAATGGCTACCAAAACAAGTTTTCAAGTCAAGTACTTAAGCTCTGCAGAGGACAAAGGCTCAAAGGGTGGTTGCATAAGCTGAGCAATGCAAACATTAAGGTCCCAAGCAGGAGCAGGGTCTCTAAAGGGGTTGGTGTGCAGCAATCCCTTGAAGAACTTACAAAACACAGGATGGGCTGACAGAGGAGAGGCTTGCCTACTGACAAGAAGGCAGAAACAGCTGCCAAATGCACTGTAAGTGTAGCTGGCCTAAGCCTAAGCCATTAAGATGGACCATATAGTCCAGAACTGTAGCAACCCAGCAGATTCTGGAGAAATATCCTTATTAGAGCACCAAATAGTGAACCTTCTCCATTTGGAGTTGTAAGTCTCTGGTGGAAGGCTTCCGAAAGCCTTAAGGATATCCAGAACCCCTTGAGAAAGCTGTAGATCAGCAGGTGTCGGTGTTGGGTCGGACCCCAGACAATAAAGGCACCGTAGTGACCATCCTTAGTGGAATTTGTCCCCCACAAGCGCGCAATGAGATGCGATGACATAGAAGCTAAACAGTAACTGCGAAAATCCAGTGGAGAAAAGAGCGATCGGTACTAAGCCATGGCCGGTGAACTAACCTGACCATGCGGCGGGAAAGAACTGAAGCAACTGGGAGCTCTCTCTCTCTTATGTAGGGGCGACATCGGGGTGGAGCCGGCGTCGCCGGGGGTTTCAACGTCAGTACTACTAGAGAAAAGTTGCGGAACTGCCACCAGGTGGCGCCAGTCCTCAATCTGAAACCTACTGCAAGAGCTTCTCCTCAGTAAGATCAATGGTCGGTAGTATCTTTCATATAAATTTATAAACTTTTATATAAATAAGTATAAATAAACTTTGTTCATATAATGTAAACTAATACAAAATATAAGTTTGAAATTAAGGATGCAATAAAAATTGTTTTAAGTAGCAGCAAAGTTACTGCAAGTCACTACAAATGACTATAAAATATGGCAGTTTCTTTTAACTGACTTGGTTGCTTCAAAAAGCTCATTGCTGTCTGAATCTATGACTTCACAAATGCCAAGGCAAAATTTCTCTACAGAAACATTCTGAAATCTCCTAAGCTTCCAGGAAATTTCCAGACAACTTCTTGTGATTACACAAAGCAAGTTGTCAGAGTCAGACGCTAGTTGCCAAATTAATTGAAAAAGATGTTTTAAAGTTTGTGCAACCAAAACACAAAACCTGTATACAACAAAACCACCAAAAGGTATCTGCAGCAATTAATCACTGCACAGGAGCTGTTGTAAACACAGATTTGTGATGGAACTGAGAAAACACTGTGCGTTCAGGAATTTGTACCAAAGATTCAATGAGCTAATGACCCAGCACTTGTATCAAGACGTAAACCGAGACAATTAAAGCAATTCAACTATTTGATCAGTTACTTGTGGGATACATTAACTCTCCACAGGTTCAGTTAATTTAATCTCAGTTTCACTGACCACCGACAGGTGTCAGTATTAAAGTCAATAAAGCTGATAATTCAGTTGGTTATGTCTCAGTGCATAATATCTTACTAGTTAAACTGGGTCCTTCATGGACTCCAATACCTGACTTGTTCCCAGCCCAAATTTCCTCTTTACAGAGTTTGCCAAAGGTAAACAGATAATTGGTAAGTTATCTATTAAGCAGTTTAACAACTGGTAAATGAGCACTGAGACCAGCGCCAAATCAGGACCTATATGCTTCTCTAAACCACTTTTTATAAAATGCAATGTGGCTCAGTGAAGCCTGATGCAGTCCAATATTTGATTTACAAGAAAATTAAAAATAAAAACTAAAAGCAGCCCATTTAAGTGAAATCAGCATGGAGACAGGAACAAATTATATTGCCCCAACAACTTCAGTAATAATTTCATTTTACATATGAACACAATTGAATCTTTGAAATATAATTATAACACTGAAAATAAAACTCGGAAAGAGTAAATGAAATAAGAAAATGTCTAAAGGCACTTTCTTAAAAATGTTTCCAAGAACTGTCCAGAATAAGATTTCTTAAATAGTGTTTGTATTTAGTGCTTCCAGAGACGTATTTCCAAACTTAGAGTGAAACTGGAAGTTAATAAACTTGTGAGTTTGCGACAGTCATTAGACTCCCTTGGATTAGGAGCTTGTGAGTTGCAGGGAAAAAAGTTTCCTTTCACTACACTGTTTCACCGCAGCAACAGTCCTCCAGAGAACTCCTTAGTCTGTTCTCGGGGTGGGCTACCCCACCAAGTACTCAAGTACCCCTGAGCAAGGGACCAAGCAAATAAGCAACAGAAACAGTTGTTGAATCTCAGGCCACACAAGCTGGTCTGGATATTACACTCTAGGTGCAAGCAATGGTGACATACCTGCACAGCCTAGGAAAAGGCTATGTAATGTCCTGGCTCTCGACTTCTCCTCAGATGAGTAGCATGCAGCGGCACCACCACCTCTCGCTCCTTCTCCACAATCTGCTTCAGTCAGCATCCTCGCAGCTCAGAACTCACTGTGCAAGTCTAACCCAAATGCCTGCATGTCCAGAGAACAGATCCAATTCCCTGATGAAGAAAGCCAGGAGAGTGATCATCCTGCAGCATTTGTATTCTATAGGTGGCTGAGGTCTAGGATGGGACACAGGTCTCTATTTCTCTTTGGGACCGGAAGAAATGAGAATAAGTCCCTTTCCTTATTGTACTAGGGGGCCAGGTTCTATGACCTGTTTTTGCAGGAGTGCTTGAATCTTCTCTTGGATGAGGGTGGTGTGGGCCTGAGGGGTAATGGGAGCCAATGGGGGACCATCCGGGGACATCTCCAAAACTCTAGGGTGTGCCCCTTTCCACTAGCTGAAGAACCCATTGGTCTTAGGTTATTTTGTGCCATCCTTCTAAGCAGAGAAAAAGACCCACACTGCCTCCCCAGGGTTTGGCGGGCGGGGGCGGTGAGGAGTCAGGCTGAATAGTCGGGGACAGGCAATACTACCTGGGAGGTTCTGGGGCTGAACCTCCAGTGACTTGAGTAGTGTTTTTTCACTTAAAGGCACTTCTGGGTTGCTGGCCCTGGATTGCTGTTTAGAGGGGTGATGAAAGGACTGCCCCCTGGGAGAATTTAGGCCAAAGATCGGTGTAAGGTTTGTACTGGCGTAGCCTTGCCCAACTCTTGAAGGTGAGTAATTATGTTCTAGGAATCCTCGCTTAAAAGAACAGAACACCTGAAAGGGCATCTATGATCTTGGACTGCACATCGAGCAAAACTGGAACTCTGAGCCAGAAGTAGCGAAGACAAACTCCTGTAGCTACAGCTCTGCCTGCAGAGTCTGCTGAGTCATAGGAGGCTCAGAGGCGTGAGTCCCAACATCCGAGCCCGATTTCAGAAGGTGTAGCAGCTCGGTCTTGCCAGGAGCATCAGGCTGACCTTGAGCTACCTCCAAGGCCGTCTCCCACATTGCATTCTGGTATTGGACCATGTGGGCCAGAAAGTTCAGGGAACAGATAGTGCAGGTGGCAGAAGCATAGACCTTCTTGCCAAACTGATCTATTTGTCTGGAGACTTTAGTCGGGAGACTGAGTGCTAAAGTACCTGGGACACTTAGAGCAGTTATGGGCAGCATTAATGACTACAGAGTCAGCCTCTGGGTGCTCTCCATAAAAAGGCTTGTCCTTTGGAGCATTATATAGGCAATCTACCTTCTTGGATGTTGCCGGAGTAGAGGATGGATGCTTTCAAGCAGCCCTACTGGCGTCCTTGAAGGAATCAATAAGGGAGAAGGGAAATTGTTTAAACAGGAAAGGCACACTAAGCCAACACTTGTTTCCTGTGCGACCTGAGAGCACAAGGAAGTTAAGTGACTTGCTCAGGGTCACACGGTATGCAAAATGGGGCTGTGGGATTCAAACCTAGGTGTCCAGGTTTGCAGCTCAGAGCACTAAATCACTGTGCTAAATTGCCTCCTTATATAAGGGCCAGAATGACCAAGTAGTGACTCCTTTTGAAGAAAGATGGCCACCCGATGTTGCTCAGGGTCCACTTCCTGTGTGTCCCAACCCATAAGGTATTGGATGTGCCTCATCACTTCCATGAAAGTAGGTCATCTGGAGGAGATTGAGGGTATCCTTGGGTTCCTCAGGTTCTGATGATAAGTCACAGCTGAAGGTTTCATCTGAAGAAGAAGAGGAGGAGGAGGAGGAGAAATATCTTCTGACTCACCCAAGTCTGGAGATGGGAGAGGGTGGCCAGCGATATCTTCATTGGTGAGTCCTCGGAAGGCTGGCGCCAGCTCCGTCGAGCTGTGGGCAGGTTGCTTAGGAGGTGGCATTGAAGCTTTCTTTAGGGGGACTTGATCCTTTCTTGATTTGGAGGAGGGTCCTTAGGAGTCAGAGTAGGGACGAGCTGCAAAGAGGGCATTAAGATCTGTGTGTGGATTCTGAGGCGTGGCTGGGGAGCCGGCATCGGCAGGGTAGGATTAGAAGGCTCTGGCATTGGTTCCATGGGTGTTGGTCCCTGTAGCATAGAACCATCTGGTTCTCATCTAATGGGAGTAGAAAGACCGGTGCCAGACCTTCTGGCATTGGCTGAGTGATGACAGGGTCGGCAGGTGACAGCTGAGGTTAGGGAATGACGGCTGAGACATCGCTGGAGCCGACGTTGGGGTGGCCGGCATCAACCGGGCAGGCGTGGGCTGACACCGGTCTGATGATGCAGCTGGCACCGGCCGTAAGGAGAAGCGCTGTCCTGGTGAGACAGCTCCAAGCCGGGACAGAGGCATCAATCTCACAGGGAGATGAGTGCATACCAAACAAAAAGCTGCGGCACACATACACCTTAATAATTCCTGGAGCCAAATCTTCTGAATTAAATATTTATTCACCAACATACCACACACCTGAGATTTGGACACTTGTCCTTTATCCGAAGCAGCGTCAGGTGTCAATGACAAAATAAATGTTAGTTCAGAAAATTAACCAGTAATAAAATCTTGACAACTTTTTTTAACCGCGATAAGGGCTGCAAGCACTATTATTACCTAGTGCATGACTCGTCTAAGGAACAGAGATGAGTGCATGCCTAGGTATCGCCTAGTGGCGTCGGTCCCTGAAGGTAATCAATCAAAATCTTTAGTTAGCCAGGCGAATACCATTGATCAAGCTCATTTTCAAGGTGGACCTGGGCAGGATACACAATCAATATATGAGGAGGAAACACACTTATATAGTCAATACACAGAGTTAAAATACACACAGGAGGTTTATAAAAGCATTGAGTACATTTTTTTTTAAAGTGGGACAAAAACTAGCTACCATGTGTAATGTGCAGTCAGAGTAACAGTGTCAATACTGCAGTAATTACAGAATAATCTTATATAACCATATTTACAAGTATACATGGAGCAGGTTTGAATGCAAATAATGGTTAAGGAATACAGGAGGGCACAGGTGTAGAGAGGGATGTAAGGGTATATTTGTATAAGTGCAGGGCGGACCCCGCCTGGGACTTCGATCGCATGGGTCAATATTGGAACGCTTAGGGGGCTAGGTACTAGGCACCAAGAAACAGGTGACAGAGGAGGACATGCAAGTAAGGAGGGTGTAAGAGGATACCTGAGGACACAGATAGGAAGGATCAGTGTTGGGATAGATAGAGCAGTAAGGTTGGACTCTTGTAAGCTCAGGCATTGCTGGTAAGGGGAGCTGGAGTACCAGGAAAGGACTGTACCTGAAAGGGATAGAACTGATGCCAGAGAGGGTACAGGGAGACAGTAATATCAGGGAAAGCAGTCAATGGAAATTACGTACCTACCGTAATTCTTCATCTTCTTGGACGAAGTCTCCACCACTCATTCACACTGATGGGTTCTATGCTGGAAGCACTTAGGACCCAGTGGAAGCAAACTTTTTGCAAGAGGGCCGAGCGGCACCATGAGCCTCGCCAGTGTGGCAATGACTATCTCGGCTGCCGACCCCTATAACCACCTCTAGTACCTTTTTTCCAAGGAGGTGCAGCATAACTAACCTAGAAGGATAGCCCAACAAAACCAGACATAAGATAGTCTGAACAACCCGTATAAGAAGGGTCAACAAAGAAGTCTTCACAGCCTAAACTTTGGGGGTGAAGACCAACAATTGAGGTGAGCTCAGGGATGGAGGGGGTGTGAATGAGTGGTGGAGACTTTGTCCAAGAAGATCAAGAATTATGGTAGGTATGTAATTTACATATCTTCCTGAACATAAAGTCTCCACCACTCATTCACACTGATGGAGAGTACCGAGCTAATAATCCCCGAGAGGGCAGAAGGAGTAACCAAGAGCTCACAATTTTAGGACAGAAGTCCGTTAAGGATAGTCCTGCCAAATGGAAGATGTCGCCTGGCATGGACATCCAGGGCATAGTGCTTGACAAGTATGCACTGAGCTCCGGCAGCCGCACTGCAAATATCTGCAATGGGCACTGGTGATTTCTCCAGGGATGCTGCGACTGCTCTAGTAGAGTGAACATACACCCCCCCTCCAGCTTAACCTGCGCCCATGGAATAACAATGGCGAAGGCATGCCACCAGCCATGCTGAAATGCATCTGATAGTGACAGGCTGACCCAGCCGGTGTCGCTGAAGAACAAACAATTGTTGGGTCTGCTAATTCTTTTGATCTATCCAAATAGAAATGCAGGGCTCTTTAACATCTAAAGAATGAAGGGTATGCTCTCCTCATTTTGGAAGTTCTAAAGTAGGTAGGTAGGACCAAAGATTAGTTTAGATGGAATTCTGAAACAACCTTAGGAAGAAACTTAGGATGGGTCCTAAGAACTAATTTGTCCTTATGAAAAACAGTATATGGAGGGTCTGTGACCAAGACATGTATTTCAGAGACCCTGCAGGCCAAGGTAATGGCCACCAGGAAGGCTGTTTTCCAAGTGAGAAATTTCAGCTCACAGGAAGCTAGAGGCTCAAAGGTTTTCAGGCGAGCATGTCTAGCACAAGGTTAATGTCCCAGGCTACAACTGGACGCCTGATAGGAGGTCTGGTATGCAGAATACCCTTAAGAAACCTCTTAACTACTGGTAACTGAGCCTGTGATAAGGAAAGCACTGGCTCATGATAAGCTAAAATGGCAAAAGGTGAACTTTGACTGTAGAGTATTGTAGACTTGAATTTGAGAGGTCTAAAAGATACTCCAGAACTTTATTTGGTGGGCAGAAAAAGATTCAAAGAGGATTTTGCACACTAGAGAGAAAAACACTTTCATTTGGCTGTGTAAGTTTTCCTAGTGGCTGGTTTCATGCAGCCAAAAGAATATCTGAAACTCTCTGAGAGACACTGAACCTGTTCACTTCTATCTCTTCAGGAGCCAAGCGTGAAGGTGAAGCAACTCAGGTTGGGATGGACCACAGGCCCCTGGGTCAGAAGGTTCGCCTGAAGGGGAAGCGCTTCGAGGGTTTCCACATACTGTTGAGTAACAGAAACCATATCTGTTGAGGCCGAAGGAGCAATGAGAATCATTTTGTCCCCATGGGACTCAAATTTGAGAAGTACCTCTGAATTAGTGGAAGAGGGGAAAGGCGATAAAAGTGTTTTGTCCACTGTAGCCTGAACGATCCTGACAGAAAATGCCAGGCCCTGGATTTCTGGAGCAGAAGAGAGGCAGTTTTGGGTTGAGTGGGGATGCAAAAGGTCCAGGTCTGGAGTTCCCACTCTGTGAATAGAGATTGAACTACTGTTGAGTTGAGAGACCACTCGTGAGGATCTGTTTCTGTTCTGCTTAGACAGTCTGCCAGTTAGGTTCTGCACTCCTGGCAGGTAGACCACCTGAATTAGAGGCCTGGAGTGCTCTAGGCACCATTCCACACACTCATCGCTTCCCAGCATAAAGGGTAAGAGTGTGCACCACCCTACTTGTTGATGTAATACATCACTGCTTTGTTGTCCATTTGAAGGAGAATGTTCTTGTGACAGAGAATGTCCTTCAAAGCTTGGACTGCATAAAGGACGGCTCTCATTTCTAGGATACTTATGTGAAGCTGGGACTGGTGTCCCTGAGTCCACGTACCTTGGGTGTGGAGATTCTGACAGTGAGCTCCCCATCCCATCAGGGACGCATCTGTGGTAAAGGAAATCTGGTGATCCAGAGGAGCAAAGGGATACCCTTCCAGAAGATTGTCCTTGACCACCAGGTGAGTGACCTCTTCAGAGGTTCTGTCACCTCGATGAGAAAGGACTGAGGGTAAGTGGTTGGGGACCACTGAGTACTGAGCATCCATTGAGAGGTTCTCATGTGGAGGTGAGCTAGGGGTACAGTAAACACGAGGATGCTATGAGACCCAGCATCTGTTGCATCGAGATAGCTTGAATCGAACTGTTCTCTCTGATGTATTGGGCCATCTGTGGGATATCGCTCCTTCTGTCCTCTGGTAGAAAAGCTTTTACACAGGAGGTGTCCAGAAGAGTTCCTCTAAAAGGAGCTTCTGGGAGGGCTGCAACTGTGATTTCTTGAGATTCAGCAGGACTCCCATTGACGTGAGAATGTCCGAGGCCGTGGCTACGCATCGTGGAGTTCCTTGCCTAAAGGACTTGCTAGAAGCCAGTTGTCCAGATATGGGAACACTTTATTCTGATCCTTCTGAGATGCGCTGCAAGAATTGCACAACACTTTGTAAAACTCATGGCGCTGAGGATAGCCTAAAGGGCAGGACTCTGAACTGATAATGCTGGCCCAGAGCTACAAACCATAGGTATTTGTGACGCTTTGGGTATATAGGAATATGTTGGTAAGCATCCTGCATGTCCAGGAAAGCTAGCTAATCGTGCTGATGAAGGAAGGGTAACAGGGTCCCGAGCGATATCATCTTGAACTTATCCTTGAAAAGAAACTTGTTTAACTTTCTGGCGTCCAGAATGGGGGCGATGCCACCAGTCTTTTTGGGACCAGGAAGTAATGGGAGTAGAAACCTGTGTTCCGTTGATGCAGCGGAACTATTACTACTGCCCTGTTGTTCAGAAGGCCTTGTATCTCGGAGGCAAGAAGGTCTGACTCTGTTGTTGACAGCTTGGCTGTCATTTGGGAGGACGATCCGAGGGGTTTCTGAAAGGTTGAGGGAGTACCTTCGTGGATTATCCGGAGGACCCATTTGTCTGATGTTATGGACTTCCACTGGTTGTAGAACTGAGTCAGACATCCTCCCACTGCTGAGGAGGAGTCCCCTCGGCAGCTGAGGTGGGACCCAGGCCAGAAACTCAGAAGGTGGCACTGGGTGCTTTAGGCCCTTGTGCCTTCTGTTGCGCTGAGGGGCTTGGTTTTGTTGAAACCTCCCTGCCCTTGACCAAAGGACTGATGGTTGTGAAACTGACGCTTGTTAACACCTCCCTGAGAAAGGGTGGGAGGGGTCCAGCCATTTTAATGGCCGACCTAGTCATCTTTGTGGCCTCAGAGCTTGCTCAACTTGAGGTCGAACAGATACATACCGTCAAAGGGTAATGCCATGACCTGCTGTTGGGCATCATTCGTGAAGCCTGGGGTGCATAGCCAGGAGTGACGATGGGTACAAATGCCCGCCACGCGCATGGAAACAGTTTCGAAGGCCCATAGCTGCTTTAACCTGCTGGTTGTTGGACTCGATACCCTGTTTATGGTCTGAAGTAGCTCTGAACTAGTGTCCAACTCAGGCAGAGCTTCTACCATCTGTTTGAGCGAATGCCAAAGAACATACTCATATTGAGAAAAGTAACCCTGTTAGCTGGCAATACGCATACCCAGGGTGGAGGCAGCAAAGACTCTCTTACCTAAGGTGTCTATCTTACGAGATTCTTTGTTTATAGGTTGGGCTGTAGATGCCTGGGGCAGAACGGCCTTATCATTCTCAGCCAGGATTACAATAGGGTCTGCAAAGACCTGGGAGGCCAAAATGGATCGATCTTGGGAGCAGCATACTTCTGGCTATGGATTTAGCCACAAAAGAATGAAAGTGGGATTATTCCATACCATCTGAGAGAGAGTGTCTCAAAGGATGGATGTACGGGGAGTTAAATCCATAGGGATCTCTGGGACATGTTGGTATTGGAGTCTCAAAGCTTCCCAGGATCGATATCTGTAGTCTGGAGAGAAAGACTAGAATTAAAATTTTCAACAGGGACTTAAATGACAGGTCTTCAACCACAGGCTCTGCAGCAGGATTAATCCCTGCTCCTTCAACATCATCACCCAGTTGAAGATCTGGGCCAGGCTCAATATCATCTCCTGACAGTCCAGGGGACGGTATGGACAGGAAAGGAGTGAAGTCAGAAGGAAATGAGGAAGGAAAAGGGTTTGGAGTCAGAAGCCCTGAAGGTTGGAAGATGCCATACTAAGCCTCAGCGCAAGAAGAGCATGGCGCCGCTTGACATAGTGCAGCGTGAGATGCCTACAGGGCCCCGCACCAAGATGGTGCTGAAAAGCCACATGGTGCCATGGATGCCGCAACAATCCCAACAGCACAAGAAGACGCTAACAGATGCTTCAGCACCGAGGACAGTGCCGAGACCCATCAATGCCAATGACAAACCAACCCAGGGCTCTGAAAAATAGGATTTGAGGAGAAAGAAGGAAGGAGACCAGGAGACAGAGGCATCAGTGTGGCCCCTGTGCTGCAGCCATGTGAGGGGAAAACACCTGAACACAAAGTCGACGGCACTGATGAAGGCACCGATGACTAGGAAGGCCCAACCGCCCTACCCGATCCCCCAAAAAGGTCCAGGCGCCTGGACTGACAGGACCAGGCAGCTGGACCAACTTCGAGCCCACTGCTCCATAAGAGCGCCCACTGATGAAACTGCTCATCTGAAGCCCTGAGTAGGCGGGGAAGGGCTCCGATGTTGAAGAGGTGTCGGTGACCAGAAGCAGAACCAGTGACTCAAAGGAGGAGACGCAACTGACCCTAATGGCTGACCATCGACGTACAGACATACCAGAGAGTGACCTCGAGTGATGCCTTCTCTTTCTTGACCTGTGGAGTGAAGAAGAGTTCAAGGCTGAACGGTGCCGAATGCTACCATTTTTCTTTATGCTTGGGGGACTGCCCATCTCCTCAGGCATTGGACTGTCTCTTGTCAGACCCTCTCTGGAGAGGGCGGTGGACCGGACCCAGCTCTGCTGACTGAACAGCTTTCATATGAAGTCTCACTACCGCTACCTGATCCGGCTCATGGTTGACTCGTCCAATGTAGGCCAGACGACTTCTGAATAAGAAAAAATGTTATATTAGTGTAATTGGTACTTATTTGAGATATACTACAAAACAATAAACTGAAACTATTGCTGCTAGTTTGAAGTTTAACTCGATGGAGCAGCGGCGATCATCACTGAAGCGCGCTTTCGATGGCGAGAAAAAGGGCAGAGGTGGTTGGAGGGTCGGCCGAGAAGTCATTGCCGTGCGAGCCAAGGCTCGCGGTGCCGCCCTGCAGCTCCATCTCTAGTGCCGCCCTCTTGCAAAATGTTTGCTCCCGCTGGGTCCTAAGCGCCTCCAGTGTAGATCCCATCAGTGTGAATGAGTGGTGGAGACTTGTCTAGGAAGATCAGGATACACCAGAAAGGGAAAGAAATTGAGACCAGATAGAGTATCGGGAGACTGTAACATCAGGGGAAGCAGTTACAGGATTCCTTGAAAGAACAAGATCAGAGAGCTTTGAATTCTGATAATTTGATTGGTAGGCTAATTTCAAGGTTTTTGCAGATTGTTCCAAAGAGTGGGCAATGCGTAATGTCAGGGCTGACTCAGCTGATGCCCGTCTGGGAGGGCAACGGTCACAGACCCGCTGCTCAAGGAGGACCTGGTCAAGCCACCTGGCTGAGGACCCACCTGATGCAAGGGCCTGAGCGTCAGGGGTTGAGAGGCTGGGGACTAAGTCCCAAGCCCTGAGAACAACCACCTGAGATGATGATGAGAGCGGGTGGTTTGACCACTGGTAGTCCAAAAGAAGGGAGGGCTACCACGGTGGAAGGGCCAACCTCTCACGGGAAGAAGACCCAGGCTTGGTCATCAACTTGCACGGGGACCTGAATGGGAAGCTGATCGGGTTTGTCCCGAGGAAGGAGGTGTTGTAGAGAAAGTACAGTTAGGCGAGGAACTTACTGTAACAGTAGATCTTCGAGAGAGGTTCCTTCAGTAGGTCATCACATATAGGGCTGGTGCCACCTGGCCGGGCCACACGGGCAGACTTTTTCTAGCAATACCTGATGGGGACTGATGTCAGCGTGACTGTATATAGTGGGCGGTCCCCTGGCCCACCTTCCAGTTCTTCTCGCCGGAGCTAGGAAGAGACCTGACAGCAGCAGCGAACAGGATTTGGAGTCCCTTAGAAACAAAAATGAGGGGAAGGAGGAGGGAAAAATGGAAATTACGCACCTACTGTAATTCTTGATCTTCTTGGATGAGTCTCCACCACTCATTCACACTAATGGGAACAGCGCCGGAGGCACTAGGACCAGCGAGCAAACTTTTTGCTGGAGGGTCGGCCAGAGGTGGAGCCGCAGGCAACGGCACTGCAGCCTCCGCCGGTCGGTAATGACTTTCTCGTGTCGACCTCCAACCGCCAGTACTCTTTTTATGAGGAGGTGCATGAACTCAACCTAGAAGGATAGCTTAACCAAAAACCGGACATAAGATAGTCCGGAAGACCCGTATAAGAAGGGTCAACAAAGAAGTCTTCACAGCCTAAATATTGAGGGAATGAAGACCAATAACAGAGAGGTGAGCTCAGGGATGGAGAGGGTAGGCGTGTGAATGAGTGGTGGAGACTCATCCAAGAAGATTAAGAATTATGGTAGGCATGAATTTCCATATCTTCCTGGACTTAAGTCTCCACCACTCATTCACACTAATGGGAGAGTACCGAGCTAATAATCCCCCGAGAGGGAGGCAGGAGAGACCAAGAGCTCACAGCTTTAGGATAGAAGTCCATTAAGGATGGTTCTGGCAAAGGAAAGATGTCGTCTGGCATGGACATCCAGGGCATAGTGTTTAACGAAAGTATGCACTGGAGCTCCAGGTAACGCACTGCAAATATCTGTAATTGGTACGCTATGATTTCCGCCAGAGATGCCGCGATTGGTCTTAGTAGAGTGAGCGCACACCTGCCCTCCAGCTTAACCCTGCACCATGGGATAATAGTGGTAAAGGCATGCCACTAGCCATGCTGAGATACATCTGATAGCGACAGGTTGACCCAGCCGGTCCGCTGAAGGAAACAAACAGTTGTTAAGCTTTACGAAAGTCTTTTGTTCTATCTAGATAGAAACGCAAAAGTTTCTTTTGATGTCCAAGGAATGAAGAGATCATTCTCCTTCATTTTGGAAGTCCGCAAAGTAAGAGGGTAGGACCAAAGGTTGGTTTAGATGGAATTCTGAAACAACCTTAGGAAGAAATTTAGGATGGGTTCTAAGGACTACTTTGTCTTTATGGAACACAGTATATGGAGGGTCTGTGACCAAGACATGTATCTCAGAGACCCTGTGGGTTGAGGTAATGGCCACCAGGAAGGCCATTTTCCAGGTCAGAAATTTTAGCTCACAGGTGGCCAGAGGTTTGAAAGGTTTCCTAGTGAGCATGTCTAGCACAAGATTAATGTCCCAGGCTGCGACTGGATGTCTTATAGGAGTTCTGGTATGCAGAATTCCTTAAAAACCTCTTAACCACAGGTAACTGAGCCAGTGACAAGGAAAGTACTGGCTCATGATAAGTTGAATTGGCACAAAGGTGAATCTTTGACCGTAGAGTACTGCAGACCTGAATTTGAGAGGTCTAAGAGGTACTCAAAATTTTATCTGGTGGGCGGAAAAGGATTTAAAGAGGATTTTGCCACCAGAGCGAAAAACACTTCCATTTGGCTGTGTAAGTTTTCCTAGTGGCTGTCTTTCATGCAGCCAGAAGAATATCTGAAACCCTCGAGAGACATTGAAGCTGTTCACTTCTCTCTTCAGGACCAAACGTGAAGGTAAAGCAACCTCAGGTTGGGATGAACAACAGGCCCCTGAGTCAAGAGGTTCATCTGAAGGGAAGTGGTTTCGGCGGAGCTGCCGACATACTGTTGAGTAGTGGAAACCACATCTGTTGAGGCCAGAAGGAGCAATGAGGATCATTTTGTCCCGGAGTTGAACTTGAAAGTACCCTCTGAATTAGAGGAAGAGTCGGAAAGGCGTATAGAAAGCGTTTTGTCCACTGCAGCTTGAGCATCCTGACAGAAAATGCCAGGCCCTGGATTTCTGGAGCAGAAGAGAGGCAATTTGTGTTAAGTGGGGATGCAAAAGGTCCAGATCTGGAGTTCCCCACTCTGCAAATATTGACTGAACTATGGCTGAGTCGAGACCATTAGTGAGGATCCGACTCTGTTCTGCTGAGGCGATCTGCCAGTCGTTCTGCACCCTGGCAGGTGAACCGCTTGAATTAGAGACTTGTGCTGCAAGCACCATTCCCACCTTTCTCATACTTCTCTGCATGAGAGGTAAGAGTGAGCACCGCCCTGTTTGTTGATGTAATACATCACTGCTTTGTTGTCCGTTTGAAGGAGAATGTTCTTGTGACAGAGAATGTCCTTCAAAGATCGGACTGCATAAAGGACAGACTCATTTCTAAGACATTTATGTGAAGCTGGGACTCGACCTGAGTCACATACCTTAGTGTGGAGAGCCTGACAGTGAGCTCCCCACCCCATCAGGGGCGGCGTCTGTGGTAATGGAAATCTGATGATCCAGAGGAGCAAGGGATATCCTTCTAGGAGATTGTTCTCCCAGACCACCAGGTGAGCAACCTCTTTAGAGGTTCCACACCTGATAAGAAAAGATCATGGGTGAGTGGTCGGGGACCACTGGGTACTGAGCATCCACTGAGAAGTTCTCATGTGAAGGCGAGCTAGGGGTACAGTGAACACCGAGGATGCCATGAGACCTAGCATCCATTGCATCGATATAGCTGGAACCAAGTTGCTCTCTCCAATGTGACAGGCCATCTGAAGGATATCGCTCCTCTTGTCCTCTGGAAGAAAGCCTTCACACAGGAGGTGTCCAGAAGAGTTCCTATAAAAGGAGCCTCTGGGAGGGCTGCAGCTGCGATTTTTGAAGTTTAGCAGGACTCTCATGGATGTGAGAAAGTGTGACGCTGTGGCTGAGCGTCCAGAGTTCCTGCCTGGAAGGGCTTGCCAGAAGCCAATCGTCCAGATAAGGGAACACCTGTATTCAGATCTTCTGAGATGCACTCAGAGAACTGCACAACACTTTGTAAAAACTTGTAGCGTTGAGGATAGCCCAAAGGGCAGGACTCTGAACTGATAATGCTGTCCCAGAGCCACAAACCTTAGGAATTTGTGATGTTTTGGGTGAATAGAAATGTGCTGGTAAGCATCCTGCATGTCTAGGGAGGCTAACCAGTCGTGTTGATGAAGCAAAGGTAACAGGGTTCCTAGTGAGATCATTTTAATTTCTCCTTGGGCAGAAATTTGTTTAGTTTTCTGAGGTCCAAATGGGGTGCATGCCCCGGTTTTCTTGGAACCAGATAGTAATGGGAATAGAACCCTGTGTTCCGTTGATGCGGTGGAACTACCTCTACTTCCCTGTTGTTCAGAAGGCCCTGTATCTCGGCAGCAAGAAGGTCTGACTGAAGGGTTGACAGCTTGGGCTGTCGTTTGGGAGGGCGATCCGGAGGGGTCTCCACAAGATTGAGTGAATACCGCATGGATTATCCAGGGGACCCGTTTGTCTGAGGTTATGGACTTCCATTGATTGTAGAAGTGCGTCAGACAACCTCCCACTGCTGAGAGAGTCCACCTCGGGCAGCTGAGGTGGGACTTGGCCAACAACTCAGAAAGGCTGGGTGCTTTGGTGCTTGCACCTTCTGTTGCATTTTCTTTTGAGGCTGGGGGCTTGGTTTTTATGAAAACATCCTCTGCCTTGCGTCGAAAGGACTGACGGTTATGAAACTGGCGTTTATTAACACCCCCAGAGGGGACAGGAGGAGGTCGAGCCAACTTAATGGCTGACCTAGTCTTTGTTGTAGCTTCAGAGCCTGCTCTACTTGAGGGGCCGAAGAGATACACACCATCAAAAAGCAATGCCATTACCTGCTGCTGTGCATCATTCGTGAAACCTGAAGTGGTAGCGTGGAATGATGCAGGTACAAATACCGCCGCTGCTGCCTGGAAGCAGTATCGAAAGCATCCATAGCCGCTTCAACCTGCTGGTTGTTGGATTCGATGCTCCTGGTAATGGTTTGAAGTAGCTCTGACTTAGTGTCCGATTCTGGTAGAGCTTCAACCATTTGTTTGAGTGAGTGCCAAAGGATATACTCATATTGAGAGAAATAGCCTTGGTAGCTGGCAACACACATGCCCAGGGTGGAAGCAGCAAAGTCCCTCTTACCTAAAGTGTCTCTTACAGATTCTTTGTTAATAGGTCGGGCTGTAGTAGTCTGGGGAAGGACGACCTTATTCTCTGCCAAACTACAATAGGATCCACAAAAGGTTGGGACACCAAAATGGGTTGATCCTTTGGGGCTGAGTATTTCCTGTGTATGGATTTAGCCACTGAAGGAATGAGAGCAGGATTATTCCATACCATTTGAGACAGCGTCTCAAAGGAAGGCAGTGCTGGAGGAGTCAACTCCATAGGGCCTCCGGAACATGGAGGTATTGGAGTCTTAGCAATTTCCCAGGATCGATGTCTGTAGTTTGAGAGAAAGAGGGAAATCAAGTTTTTCAGCAGAGACTTAAAAGACAGGTCCTCGACCACAGGCTCTGCCGCAGAATAGATCCTGTTCCTTCCACTTCATCACCCAGCCTAAGGTCTGGGTAAGGTCTCAATGTCATCTCCTGACAGTCCAGGAGGGACTGCATGGACAGGAAAGGAGTGAAAATCAGAGGAAATGAGGAAGGAAAAGAGGTTAAAGGAGGAGTCCTGAAAGGTGGACGACGCCTAAGAACCCCGGCGCTGCAAGCAAACGGCCGAGGGAACCAGTGCCAACAAGCGCCGCGGCACCGAGGAACCACGTACGCCAACAGTGCACGGCACCGAGGAACCACGTGGTGCCGATAAAGCGACGCGCCGAGGAACCACACAGCTCGGACCAGCACACGGCACCGAGGAACTACACAGCTCCAATAAAGTATACGCACCGAGGAACCACACAGCGCTGAAGATGGCGCTGCGACACCACATGGTGCCGACGGAGTGCATGGTGCAAAGAACTCAATAGCGCCGAGGACAGCCGACAGATGCATCGGCGCAAGACGGCGCCAGCGTGCAATCAATGCCGAGTGTTGGAAAACATCCCAAGACTCTGAAAAACAGTATTTGAGGAGCAGGGAGGAAGAAGAGCAGGAGATAGAGGCATCGGTGTGGCCCCCTGCGCCACAGCCATATGAGGGGGAACACCTAGCTGCGAGTCGACGGCACGGAGACGGTGCCGCTGTGACCAGGGAGGCTCAACCACCCTACCTGGTCTCCCAAGAAGCCCGAGCCCCTGAGTGACCAGGCCAGGCAGCTGGACCAACCTCCAAGCCCATTGTCCATAAGACAGCCCACTGATGAAACTGCTCATCTGAAGACCTACCAGAGGGCGGGTAGGGTTCATGTCAAGACATTGGCCAACAGAAACAGAAGCTGGCGACCCAAAGGAGGAGACCAGCAACTAGCTCAATAACTGACTGTCTATGCGCAGACATATCAGGGGCGACCTCGAGTGATGCCTTCTCTTTTTGACTTGTGGGCGAAGAAGAGCTCGGGCCAAATGGTGCAGAGAATCGACCATTTATTTTTATGCTTCGAGGGACCACCACCCCTCAGGCATTGGACTGACCGCTGTCAGACCCCACCCTCCGGAGAAGGCGCGGACCGGACCCAGCCTGGCTGACTGAACAGCTTTCATACAAAGTCTCCCTACCGTCACTTGACCGTTCATGGTTGACTCATCAAAGTAGGCTGAGACTTCTTTGTAAATAAGAATAAATTAAGCGATACTTATTCGAGATATTACTACAAAACAACAAAATTGAAAACTATGCTGCTAGTTTGAAGTTTGACTCTGGTGGGTGAGCGACGCCATCACTGAAGCGCACTGACGGTGGAATAAAAGGAACTGAGGCGGTTGGAGGGTCAATGCCGAGATAGTCATTACCGCATGAGCGAGGCTCGCTGGTGCTATTCCTCGCTGGCTCCACCTCTGGCGCCGACCTCTCAGCAAAAAGTTTGCCCCGCTGGTCCTAGTGCTCCGCGCCATTCCCATAGTGTGTGAATGAGTGGTGGAGACTTATGTCCAGGAAGATTATGACCTACTGAAGGAGCCTCTCTTGAAGATCTACTGTTATGGTAAGTTCCCTAACTGTACTATCTTACTTCAAGAGGGTTCCTTCAGTAGGTCATCACATATAAGACAGAGTCCCAAGCAGTCCTCCAAGGAGAGACCGAGAGAAACTAGGGAGGAGGAAAACTAACTCCAATGGAAAAAACTGAGGTCCAGGAAAGACCCAGTCTAGGACAGAAGGCCCTGCAGGGACGGCTAGGCCAAAGCCGGCCCTGTGCCTCAGCAATGTCCAGACTGTAATGTTTGGTAAAGGTAGGGACAGAACTCCAAGTAGTGACAGTGCAGATATCGGCCAGAAACGCTCCGTAGGGAAGACGCGTGGAGGCAGCCATGCCCCTAGTTGAATGACCTCGGATGGAACCCGCAGAGGTTTATCGTACTTTGGTAATAGTATCGAATGCAGTTGCCTAACCATTTGGAAAGGCCCTGCTTAGAAACCAGTTTGCCCTTGATCTCGGGCAAAGGAGACAAGCAACTGGTCACAAGAGCGAAACTCTTTGGTCCGATGGGTGTAACTATCGGAGAATCCGATGGGCAACCATCGTATGAAGGAATGCCTCACCTCTGTTAGTGGGGGATGGGTAATATACCGGAAGCTCTACTGACTAATTCAGTGTGGCTTTGACACCACCTTGGGAAGAAACTTCGATGAGTTCTGAGGACCGCCAGGTCATGATGGAAAATCAGTATGGCTCCTTGCAGACTAGAACGTGATGCTCCGAAATCCTTCAGGCTGACGTATTAGCCACAAGAAAAGTGCCTTCCAGGATAGGAAGTGCAAATCACAGCTCATAGCGGCCCAAAAGGAGGAAGGGTGAGCTTTTCTAGTATGAAGTTCAAGTCCTGAGGTGGAGTGGGGCTGTGGATGGGGAGTTTCAGATGGAGAATCCTTTCAGAAAGGTTTTTGAGACTCCAATTGAGCCACGGGTTTACCACCCACTAGCTCATGGTATGCTGAGATAGCCGAGATATGGACCTTTAAGCAACAGTAGGACACACCGCAGTCTGACAAGTGAAGGAGGTATTCCATGACTTGTGGGGCTAAGCAAGAGAAGGGTTCCAGCCTTTAGCAGTCGCCTAAATGGAAAACCGCTCCACTTTATGGTGTAAGTGGAATGGGTAGAAGGTTTTCTGGCTTCAATGAGGACTTCAGCAACCTGGAGGAAACCCCAAAACAGGATATCGCTATGTCTGCAGGAGCCACGCATGGAGATGCAGAGTCCTGAGCAGGTGCACCAGTCGACCTTGATCCTGGGTCAGAGGTCGTGAGTCACTGGAAGTGGAACCGTGGTTCCCGGAAAGTTGCTGCAGCAGGGAACCAGATCTGTCTTGGCCAGAGAGGAGCCGATGAGGATCATCTTTGCCCTCTCTGCCTGAAGCTTGAGGAGAACCCACTGCAGAATGGGAAATGGAGGAAAGCGTACAAAACTTTCCTTGTCCAAGATAGAGACAATGCGTCCACTCTGAAAAGCACCTTGCTCTGGAGCAGAGCAAGCAAAATTTGGGAAGTTTTGCATTGGATTGGGAGGCAAGAGGTTGATTTCCAGATGTCCCCAATTTTGGAAGATGGATTCCGCCACTTCCTGATGTAGTTCCCACTCGTGAGCTAGGGTCTGAGATCTGCTGAGACCGCCCGCCAGGATGTTTAGAACACCAGGAACGGCAGCCCACAAGGACCAGATGGTGCTGGACTGCCCAGTTCCACACCTGCATCACCTCCCGGCATAGGGGTACGACCCGGTTCCTCCTTGTTTGTTGATATACCAAACTATCGACATACTGTCTATTTAGATTAGCAGTGATCCCTTTGGAAGGAGGGTCTGAAAGGCCTGCAACACGTACAGAACTGCCCTCAACTCCAGAACATTAATGCGGTGATGTCTCCAAGCTGGACCATGGTCCTTGGGCTTGGTGTTCCCGAGGTGAGCTCCCACCCCATATTTGAGGCATCTGTGGTGAGGGTGGCTACTGGTGCAGGATTCCTAAATGGAAGTCCCAAAGAAAGATTGCAAGAATCCATCCACCACTACAAATCTTTCTGAACTGCTGAGGAGACTAGAACCGATGGTCCAGGTCATCCAGGAGCTGATCCCATTGCACCCGCAATGACCACTGAGTAATCTCATGGGAAGTCTTGCTATGGGTATGGTAGTGATGGAGGCCACCATCAAGCCCAGAAGGCAAGGACTCCTGAGCTGGGATGGTCCTGAGGAAGCCACTTTGAGGCCTGACAGACAAGGGTCTCCACCCTGTCTGGAGGAAGGAAGGCTCTGCACTGGACCAGATCCAGGACTGCCCCAATAAACTGAATTCTCTGGGCAGGAATAAGGGATGACTTGGGAACACTGACCATGATCCCTAGTCTGCTGAAAAGGTCCAGGGTAAAGGAAAGAGCCTCCAGCAAAGAATCCTGGACAGGGCTGAAATCAACCAGTCGTCCAGGTAAGGGAAGACCGCAACACCCTGTGGCATAGGAACACCGTGACCACCGCCAAGCACTTGGTAAAACCCATGGTGCGAAGACAGGCCAAAGGGAGCGCCTTGAACTGGAAGTGTTTCCTTGAAAACAAAAGTACAGGAATCGGCGGTGGCTGGGGAAAATAGGAACGTGCAGGTAGACGTCCTTCATATCCAGGGCACAGAGCCAGTGGTTCTCTATGAGGAGAGGGAGGAGGCTCTGGAGTGTCAGCATTCGAAATTGTTTGTACTCAGCAAACTGATTTAGCCCACTTAAGTCAGTATGGGTCTGAAGTCCCCCATCTTTTTGGAACCGGAAAAAGTGGGAATAAAATCCTCCCTTTGCCCAAAGGGACGTGCTTGATTGCTTCTTTGAGCAAGAGCGATTTACCTCCTTGTGAACGAGAAGGCCCTGGTCCCGAGAGTAAGAGGACTTCTCGTGTGGAGTTCCGGGGAATCTTCATAAGTTCTATGGCGCATCCGATGGACACTAGCTGCAGGACCCACTCATCGGAGGTGACTGCCCTCCACTCCTGTGTGTGGCGGGCAACCTCTCCCCACCTGCTCACTGTCACAAGACTGAGGAGGCAGGGGTCAGAGGTCAAGAAGTGGTGGGACATTTGGGGAGGATCTCCTGAATGTCTCTGATTTTTGGAGGCAGGAGGGTGGCTGTACCCATGGCCTTACGCTTCCCTTGGCGGCATGCCAGTGCGTTCTTTTCTGCCTCCAGGTCCTTTTCTGAAAGGACTGCACCTGCTGCTGGGACCCCGATGTACATAGACCTGACAGACCCAAGTGCAATGCCTTGTCCTGTAGGTCTGTGATAATATCCTTGGTGCCCCACCAAAGAACAGAGCCCCTGAAAGGGGCATCCTGAATCACTGACTGGACCTCTTGGTGAGTCCAAAAGGCAAAGCCAGGAATGCCATCTGAGGGCAATGGCAGTTGCCGAGGTACAGGCCACTGAGTCGATGGAGTCAAGTGGCGAGAAAGCATGCCTACAGGAAACCTTGAGAGGCAGAGATCCTTGGCAAGGTCCTCCTTCAAAGGTGAGGGATCCATGAACTGGACTTGTGCCCAGCCTGGCCAGGGTCACTTTTGATGGGACACTATGTGGGCCATGTAAGTGAGGGACCAGAGGGCGCATGTGGCTGACGAGTATATCTTTTCCCGAACTGGTCCATCTGCCTCGACTCTTTGTCTGGAGGAGTAGTGCTCATGTGCTTAGGCACTGAAGAGCGATCATGAGCTGCAAAGATGACCACAGAGTCAGCCTTGGGATGAGCCTTTAAGAATGGGGCATCCTTCAGCACCTGGTAGAGCCTGTCCGCCCACTTGGGGACAGCCGGATAGAATGAGACATCTGCCAGATGGTAGTGGTGAGGTCTTGGTGAGGTGCTATCCAGGAGGAATGGGGATGGGAGACAGGGACTCCTAAGTCTAGGTGCCCACGCGGCTCTGTCTCATAGGGTCCTACCCTCTGACTCCCAGTGAAGTAATCCTTCATGGCCCTCAACAGGTCTGAGAAGGCAGAGTCTTCTGGTGGAGACTTTGGAGAGACCTTGCCTTTGTCTCCTCATGATCCTCCAGGAGCTCCTCTGAAGAATCTCTCCCTCTGAACTGTCATCGGCATCGTCTGCCTCCTCGACAGGACAGTGTCTGCTATCGGAAGGAAGCATCCTGCCGAGTCTTCCTGAAATGGATACAGTGGCTATAGACGAACTGCTCAGGGAAGGGACCTGGGAGACTGTGGTTGTGGGAGTCTAGTCTCCAGGTCCAAGACCACCCTGACTGAGCCCGTGCCACCAAGACTGGATTAAAGTCTTGAAATCCAGGGTACCGGAGAAGGAGGAGGGGAGGTGGAGAAGCAGAGGCTCAGGGGGAGGAGGAGGAGGAGGAGGAGGGATAACCGGTGGTAGGCACAGCCCTGAACCCGTCAGAAAGTGTGGTAGGGATTGAATCCAGGGTAGAACTGCCCAAAATGACTCCAGTCCGGAGGAACCCCTGGTAGTGGTCCCCAGGATACCCCTAATGGGTAATGCAGTACTGTTCGGGTCTGGTATAAATCCTCAGTCGCTGTATCCGGCATCAGGGGAATCTATGTCGACCCGGGCCGCCAGGATAGATAGGTCAAGGGTCTGGCATCGACAGCCCACGCCAGGGGAACCGACGCCAGAACTGGCACCACCCAATCCAGTGCTGGAAGGGATCCAACGCCGAGGTGGGCCTCGGCCGGATCAGGGCCCTGGCGCGGACTGGATCTGGCATTGGGGCCAAAGGCAGAGGATGGTCAACCGTCCCAGCTGCGGGACTCGCCGGGATAATCGGCGCCGAGGGGGCACCAGAAGCCCGCTGGAAGGCGGAGGAGGGCTCTCACAGTAGGGCCTGTAGGTCGAGGAGGAGCCTCTCTCCCTGATCCCAGAAGGAGAAGGCGGAGTAGACTCCCAAAGCATTGACGGTCAATGGGCTTTTCTACTATCGCCAGATGTATCCGCAGGGGCATTGGAGGGTACAGGCAAAGAAGGAGGAGGGAGAGGCTTTTCTCCCTCTGGTTCCATGGATGTCGGGTGAGGTGCCGCCAGGGCTCCTGACGGGGAACCAAACCCCAGCGTCGCCAGGGATGGCAGACTTAGCGGTGGGGTCGGGTGGTCAGGGAGGAGCCCACGCCTGGCTTATCTACCGGAGCAGGCGAGTACCCACTGCCTGAGTAGATGTCTTACTGGCAGTCACACACAGTCCCCAAAGGAGCCGGGGCCAACCTATCGGCCGAGGTGGCAGTTGTCAGAGGAGCCGATGGCCGACTGATCCACCGGAGTTTTGCCAGACTTACCATCAGATTTTTGGGGCGGCAGCTAGGCCTTGCTTGTCGAGGGCCTGGTGTCGCCCACAGAGCGTCCCACCCCTAGATTTCTCCTTGTGTTTCTTTGAAGGAGAAGATTTTTCAGACAAATCTCTGAGACAATCTATTTTCTTCCGAGAGAAGCCAGGCAGGCTTTTAGCAGATGGGCCTCCAAAGCCTGCTGTCTCTCTTTTGTGGCCTGGTTGCAGGTCTGTCACTCAGGGCAGGAGGAGACTGGATGGTCCAGAGCCTAAACAGAGGACGATTTGAGGTGACAGTCTTTGTGCGGGATCTGCTGCCACAGGACGCAGCACTTTTCTTGGGAGAAACATCAATGAAGAACACACATTTTGAGAAAAAGCAGCGAGGGATAATACATCACGATAAACTTTTCACAACGATTGTTATATGTAAGTCTGCAATGCAAGTGACATGAGGCGACTATGAAAGAAATGGAGGATGGTGTGTGGGACTGTCTTATATACAGTCACTCTGACGCCGGGAGGCGGCCCCTCAGGTATTGCCAGAAACTGCTGCGGCGCCCGACGCCAGATGGCGCCAGTCCTATATGTGATGACCTACTGAAGGAACCCTCTCAAGTAAGATCTTTACAATTTGCCTGGGACTTAAGAACCAGAACTCTACTACTGGTACCTTCAATTTAGGGTAAAAACAAACAAACAAAATCCAAAACCAAGGTTAATGTGTTTGTTTGAGTTAGTGAAGGAACTGTTATCCGTGCAATTAGCTAGGTGAAGAAGGGAACTGTGAATTAGGGGAGTGGCTTAGGCTGCAGAAAGCCAGGTGTTTGGATTTAAAACTGCCCTAGACAGCTTTTTGGCAGAGAACAGCAAGAGGAAGGAGGTGCTGTTAGAACTTTACTACTCTACTGGGACTATAGCGCCTCCCTCCCTCCCCCTCCCTCCACCCTTAGCCAGTTCCATTTTTATAGGCACAGGATTTGATCATAACAGGAAATACAGGTTACTCACCTGTAACAGGAGTTCTAGGAATGGTATATGTTGTTCATCCACACTTATTGGCAGGTTTCTTGCCGCTTTAAATCTTGCCGGAAGGTCTTCAAGCTGGCTCCTCCACCCACCTGGGTGGTAAAACTCCTCGGCTCCGCCCCATGACACCAGATCTAGCCGCTGGAAGCAGGTAGCCAGCGTCGAAGCCAGGGAGGCCAGAATATGTGGATGAACAACGATACCATTCCTAGAACTCCCTGTTACAGGTGAGTAACCTGTATTTAGGACATGGATATGTTGTTCATCCACACTTATTGGCAGACTCCTAGCAGTTCTCCAGGAGGAGGGAGGCAAGGTGCACACCCCTACTTAGGTATAAAGACTGGAGAACCGAGGCCCCACCAACATCCCGGCGTGACCCAAGGGCGATGTGGAAGGGGAATCGTATATGCCTGCTTCTGGGTAGGAGCCCGCGGATATCCTGGACAGGGTATCCTCGAAAGCAGCCACCGATGCAGCGGAAGGGTGGGTAAATGAGCACTTATCCCTCTGGGAGGCTCCATGCCCGCCCACCTATAGCGGAGATCAATGCAGGAGGTGACCCACCATTGCCGTCCGCTTGGCTGCAGGTCTGCCAGGTGCAGCTTCAGCTGAGATGACAAACAGCTGGCGAACCTCTCCCAACTTCAGCCCTATGCTCCCTGTGAAGGCGAAAGAATAGGGTCCCCATGGATCCTATATATGGCCTCCAAGGTGTGAATGGGGTTGAACCCCAGCAGAGACAATACCGTTAGGAAAAAGGACTCTGCCACCGCCTATGGAAGGAACTTGGTGGGGCGAGGACAACCTTGTCCCTGTGGAAGACCAGATAGGAGATTCAAAGGAGCCTGGAACTCTCCCATCCTTCTGGTTGCTGGAAGCCCCAAGAAGGTGTTCTTCCACAACAGGTGGGGAAACTCACACCTGTGCAAAGGTTCAATGGCTTGCCCGGAGCTAAGCCCATACCAGCGAAGATCCCACCAAATGGGGATACTCTCCAGAGGGGAGGTGTGATCAAGGCCTTGAAAGCGCCAGACCACCTTTCCTGCGCCATCGACCACCTCCTTCCGCCCGCTCCCGAAGACAGGAGGCTAACAGAAGCACCTAGAGGGTTGTCGACTCAAGCCCTTGTTCAAGAAGAACGGACTGCAGATAGTCCGAATGCTCGCGAGGAACAGGAGAGGAGACCAGGCCCTATCCCAACGCCAAATGGAGGACTCTTCCATTTGAAGGTGAGCTTATCTGGTCGACTCCTGGCAGGACGCCCCAAAACGAGGGACCTTGCCGAAGACCCAAGGCCTGGCCACTAGCCGCACAGGGACCAGGCCAGCCAGGTGTAGATTGAAGGTCCGGATGGAGTACCTTCCCCAAAAACAGAGAACAGGACTGGGCGGGCTGGAAGCCGCCTCGGAGCCTGGGGCTGAGACTGAGGAGAGCTGGATACCAGAGCTGGCAAACCAGTCTGGGGCTACCAGAATCACCTGCGCCTAGTCCCTCCTCGCCTTGCCTGAGAGTCAAGGGAAATGGGGAGAGGCGAGAAGAGGCCCGGGGTCCACGGGCCTTAAAGGCATCCCCAACAGCGCAGCCGCTGAGGGGCGGGCATGAGACAGTCTCGCCTCGAAGCCCTCCCTGAGGGAAAACAAAGGTCCACCCGAGGTGTGACCTAGAGGAGAAGATCTTGTGCCACCCGCAGGGAAACCACTCGGAGGCGCAGGCCTCATCCGGCTTAGGGCATCGGGCCAGGGTGATGGAGGCCCTGCCATTGAAATGGCTAGGGAACCGCCTCCCGCCGCGCGAACACCCAATGCGGGAACCTCCCACGCAGAGGAAGGCTCATCCGATCCTGGCAGGATAGGTAGCACATGGTCATGGTGTTGTCTGCCTGGACCTAAACCACTAGACCCGGACAGACGGAGAGAGCGGTGCAAGCTAAGCGGACCGCCTGGAGCTCCAGCAGGTAGGAAAGACATCGGACTCCGAGGGACCAGAGGCGGTGCACTCTGTATTCCCTTGATGGGCACCCCACCCATCCGAGATGCATCGGTCGGAGAAGACCGTCGACCGGGCAGACGAACGGGATGTTCTCCTGCAAATGAGCTGGAACGGTCCAAAGGAGAGTGTTCCCACCCTGGCTGTTGTCACAGACTGGTCCAAAGGAACACAGTGCTGTGACCACTGGCTGACCAGCCCCATTAGGGGCGCATGAACAGCGCGGATCCAAACAGACCACGCTGGTGCAGGCCGCAGGCCCAGGAGGTAGGAAGTCCCGGCAGGCGCACTGCCTAGCCAGACCTGACCAGGTAAGGGAGGAAGAACCTGCCCTGTCCCGCCAGGAGCCAAGCTCAGACTCAAGAGTCGAGTCATTCCCAAAGAAGGATCACCTGCTAAGACACGAGTTCCAGCGTGGCTCCAATAAAAGGAGACCAGTCTGAGAGCAACCTAGAGGCCAGAACTCTGGACCGTCCCCTGGAGGTTGCAGTCAGGCCGCCATCCGGTGGGGTTACGCCCGGATCCCTCAGTGCCGCAGGAATGCTGCTGAGTAGAGACTGAAGGGCCTGGCCTGGAACTCGTAAAGAGATCCCCGCTTAAGAAATGGAGGAGTCTCCCAAGAAACGGACGGAACGGCGTGGTACGTCCTGGAGGTCCAGGGAAAGAGCCACATGCCTCGCTCTGAGGATGGGATATCTGAGACAGAGAGACCATCCCGACGTCATGGATCAAGAATGGGCGCAAGCCCCGTCCGTCAGGGACCAGGAATACCTGGACACGAACCCAGGGTCTGAGGAGGATCCGCAACCTTCCTGAACACCTCTATTTCGAGGCCAGGCAAGTCGGCTCGGCGCGGCCTACAACGAGGCTGGGCGGACCCCAAGACCCCGAGGGCAATGGCTCAAAGGGTGGGGCCTGCTCGCAATCCAGAGGAAGGACTTCCCCAGCACCTCCGACACCCAGAGGTCCGGGAAAGCGGACCAGGTGGAGGAGGGCGGAGCCATCTCCCCATCGGGGAACTCGGGGTGACGGGCCGGAACAACGCCCCAGCCGGCCACTGAGCAGGCTTGAAGGAGGGATTGGCCGAGGGAGCCCTGGGCCTTTACCTCCCTGCTTCCTTTAGGGAAGCCGCTGTCGGGTCAGGACGCCCAGCAAGCCTGCTGGCCCTCCTGCTGGAGTTGATGGCTGATCGAGCCGCAGGGGCTGAGGGGCCAAGGGGCTTATGCAAAGGCTGCCAGCGGCCCTTTGTCCTCTGGGCAGGGGTGACCAAGTCCGAGTGACATTGGACTTTTCGACCCCTGGAGATGTCCCTCCACCCAGGGCTGAAGAGGTCAGTCCCCAAGAAAGGGATGTCCGCCAACTTGTGCTGGGTTTCGTTGAGAAAGAGGATAACCTCAGCCACGCCGCGGCGCATGGCCACGCGGCCGCCATCAACCTGGCACAGGAATCACCTAAGTCCAGAGCAGTCTGAAGCTGCTGCTTTGCCACCGCCCTACCCTGGTCCTCCGCACTCCGCTGGACCATGGTCCGCAGGTCGGCCGGGAGATGAGGGAGCACCTTGTCCAGGGAGCCCAAAAGGGCATGGGAGAAATGTGCCATCAGTGCAGCCGAGCTGGCCTGTCGGAGGCCTAGGGAGACAGCGTAAAACCTTACACCCGACATAGTCCATCCTTTGGACTCCTTTGTCGGGGGCCTATCCACATCCCGAGCGCTCCCCAGAACACTGGAAAACATTATCGGTAACTAACCCTCAGCCGAGGGGTGCCCGAGAAACCAGGCAAAGAACCGACAGGGAGAGAGTATTCCTGGCCATCCTGGCCGAGGGCGAGGACAGGAAGTAGGCCGCCGCCAGAGCTCCAAGGCCAGGCCGACAATGGCCTCGCCACCAGGAAGGCCTCCGAGGGTGAACCCCTCTGTCTAGAATCTCTGGGGGCATCTCGACTGCAGCAAGCGGTTGTGTCGGCCGATCGCAGCAGTTGCTTGCTGGATGGGAATGAATCAGTGCCGATTGATTCCAGACAATAACAACTGCCGCCACATGAACTCCTCAGAACGCTGACGCCCATCCGCATCAAGCCACCTCATCCGAGGAGGGAGACGAGGAAGAACGGCACGCACTGAACTCGTGCCCTGACTGAGACTCAATGTCGGCGGAGCGGCTTGACCGAGAAGAGGACCGAGACCCAAATCCTCGGGGAACTGAGGGGGCTCTGGAAGGAGCGGGGAGCACCCGCTTCCTCGGCTCAGACGAAGGACCGAGGCCTGTCACCCCAAGGTACAGGCAGAACTCGGCCTCCCCGGGGAACCGCCAAGGGATAGCGGCTCCAGCAGAAGACAGCCCAGATGACGGGTCGAGACTTTGACAACGCCGACAGGAGTCCTGGCCGGCTGACCTGATGGGGACACCGTGAAGCCAGTGGCCTGAGCGCACTCACCACCGAGGTCGAAAGTCAGCTGACAGGGGAAGGGGAGCTTCCCGCTCGCCAGAGCCGATGATGGGACTTAGCTCACTCCTTTGACCTGGGCCGAGGCAGGTCCCGAAGGTCCTCTCCTTCGAGGAAAGGGACTGGCCAAGCTCATTGAACGGGGTTGAATGAGGAGAACTCAAGGAGAGGGATAAGCGTCATGACCGAGGAGGGGGGGATGACTCATTTCCTCCAAGGGGGAAAGGAGATCGAGCTGCCCAGCTGAGACAGCCGATGCAGACACTGCCCGACGAGTTCCCGCGATTTTTCCGGCGCAGAAAAGTTTCAGGTCGTCCGAGCCCCAAACGGGCCGCACGGTCCTCCAGGGCGCCACGATAAAGGGCACAGCAAAATTGCAAACTTGTGGATCATGGTCCAAGTCGAGGCAGTAAACACACGTGAGTGTGGGTCTTTTCTGGAGGAATTAACTGGGCCCGGGAGCCGGAAAACGAATTATCCATCGCAGCAGCTAGGAAGAAGATCAAGTTTAGAAAACTTCCAACCAAATTCGAGACACCAAAAATTCAGGAACCAGTTGAAAACGCAGAGCGCTAAGGAGGGAACCTGAGCTTCCAAGCGGTAAGGAAGATCTAGGCCATGGGGCGGAGCCGAGAGTTTTACCACCCGAAGGGTGGAGGAGCCAGCTTGAAGACCTCCGCAAGATTTAAAGCGCAAGGAACCTGCCAATAAGTGTGGATGAACAACATATCCATGTCCCTAGAACTTCCTGTTTGGGAGCAGGAAGGAGTGATCTACAGAGGCACAAAGACTCACCATCCTAGAAGGAAAAGAGTAGCTCTCCAACGGAGAGCAGTAGGAATGTAGGAGAAAAAAATCAAATAAAAAATAAATAGAGGAAAGAGTAAGCATACAAAACAACAGTTAATGGGCCACAAATAAGACATGATGGGAGTGGTGCAGTGCAGTGGCTGTGGAGCATCAGTCTCCAGGAGACGCTCTGGAGGATGCGGTGTTGTTCCAGCTGCAGGCACCTCTCTGGGATTAAGGAGGAGGTTGCTTGTCTCCAGGCTGAGTTGGCCAGGATTGAGGGACCTCCTCTCCACCCAGGGACCACCAGGGCTGCTACCGCTGCCCCAGAGGTTGCCAAGAAAGAGGAGTGGCTGGACCACAGTGGACTCAGGGAGGGTGAGGGGTGGAACACAGGCACATCCCTCCAGTTGTACATCTCCACAATTTGTATGCCATTCTGGCATAGTGTGGTTCCTCTATGGAAGCACCCGCAGTGGAGACCAAGGAGGATGCTGGGAACCTCCACAAAGGAGACTCACACGAGGGTGGCATGGGACCCCAGGGAAGGAAACAACTCCTGGTGGGGGACCCATTGTTAGGAGGGTAGAACTGGGGAGGAGGGGAGAGGGAGGAGGTAAGGTGCCTGCCTGGTGCCATGACTTGAGGGACTGGGAGCGAAGCCTCAGGATCGCTGGAGCAGGTACACGGGAGGGAGCTGGATGTCATTGTCCACCTAGGGACAAATGACCTGGCTGGAAAAGGATCAGAGCAATGCAGGAGGAGTCTGTGGAGTTGGGAGGGGCCTCAGACAAGCAGAAAGCATGGTAACCTTCTCGGAGGTGCTGCCTATCTATGGCATGTGTGAGGCTAAGGTACTCCGCACCATGGGATTCAATCAATGGTTGAAAAACTGATGCAGAGCTCAGGGGTTTGGCTTCATTGGGGACTGGGGATCACCTGAGGGATACAGGCACGATGGTCTGCATCTGTCCAGGAGGGAACCAGGATCTTAGGTGATAGGTTTAAATGCCTGCTGGCAATACTTAAAATAGCCAAGGGGAGGCACTGGAAAAGAAGCAGGAAATCCTAGCCTCCCCCAAAAAACCAAACAAAATCAGGGTAGGTAGTGAGGGTAAACATGAAGATAGAGAAGTCAGTAGGAGAAGGGCTAAAACAAAAAAGGCAAAGGCAATAAGGACAGAGATGGGCAAGACCATCAAGAATGGAGGGCAATGAGTACCAATACCTGTAGTCTAGGTAACAAGCCCCTGAACTGGTAGCCTTGATGGAAGAGGACACCTGGATATCATGGCAGTCACAGAAACATGGTACACAGAGACCCATGACTGGGATGTCAACATACCAGGGTACACAATCTACAGGAGGGACAGGAGGGTAGAAAGGAGGAGGAGTAGCTCTCACACAAGGGAAGGGATCAAAGCAATGAAACTCAAGGGTAAACAGGGAGGAGAGGAGGCTCTGTGGGTCACCCTGAGACTGGAAATGGCAACACAGTTCGTGACGCGGGTTATATACAGACCGCCGCCTCAGGGAAGGAAATGGACAAGGAAATGATAGAAGGCATCCTTAGTATGGCAGAAAAGGAGATATTGTTGATGGGGACCTAAATATGCCAGATGTTAACTGGAGCACCTTTGCTGCAGCCACATCCAAGAGCAGGGTCATTCTCGATGCCCTACAGGGGCATGCCTCAGACAGCTAGTACTGGAACCCACTTGGGAGGGAGCAATCTTAGACCTGATACTGTCAAATGGGATGAAGAGAGGATCTCAGATCTAGAAGTGGTAGCCATGTGGGAACAAGTGACCACCAAACAGTGTGGTTCACGATAAACACAGCCGCAAAGTCAAGCCTACAAAAGTGAGGGTACTAGACTTTAGGAGGGCTGACTGTCAAAATGGGAGAGTGCCCCAGAACAGCACTAGCAAACAGGTAAGAAGAAGGGTGGAGGAACAATGGGAAACATCAAACTGCCATCACAGAGGCAACAATCTTTGTGTGAAGCAAATAAATCAAAACATAAGAAAAAACACTATGGTTCTCAAAAGAGGTGGGGGGAAGTATAAGGAAACACAGAAGGAGCAGGACAGAGAAATGTACCAGTTAAAGCAGAAGGAAGCTGGAAGGCAGTCAGAATAGCAAAGGCCCAAACCGAGGAAAAGATAGCCAACTCAGTTAAGAGGATAAAACCTTTTATAAGTACATTAGGGAGGAAGAAAGACCAAGGAAGGGATAGTGAGGCTTAATAAAGGGGAGGGAGGTAGGTGGGCAGGACACTGAATGAATACTTTGCCCACTATTCACAAAAAGAAGAAGAGGGAGTCAAGGGAGGTATCTAACTAAATCAACAGAAGATTCTGGACAGGGGGGCCTATACCAGCCCTTTCTACAGAAGAAAGGGTCTTGAAAGAACTCCAAAACTGAAGGTGGACAAAGCAATGGGGCCTGACGTGATTCACCCCAAAATTCTAAAAGAACTAAGGGAGAACTAGTGACACCACTGACTACCCTTTTAACAAATCATGGAGGATGGCGTGGTACCCAAGGACTGGAGGAGGGCGGATGTTATTCCCTTCACAGAAGTGGGAGCAAAGCAGAGGCGGAAACCACAGACCTGTTAGCTTGACCTCAGTGGTAGGAAAATGATGGAATCACTTCTGAAAGAAGGAACTGTTGAGTACCTAGAGGCCAGCAGGGCACAGGACCCAAGGCAGCATGGATTCTACAGCGGAAGATCATGTCAGACGAATCTAATAGATTTCTTTGACTGGGTGACCAAGTAGTAGACCAGGGAGGGCTGTGGACATGGCCTACCTATACTTTAGCAAGGCATTTGACACAGTCCCACACAAAAGATTAATAAACAAATTAGCCAGCCTGGGAGCGGGTCCCAGGGTGGTAGCCTGGGTAAAACATTGGCTGGACAACAGGACACAGAGGATAATAGTAAACGGAGTCCACTCCAAAGAAAGTGGGTTACTAGCAGGGTACCGCAGGGTTCAGTACTGGGTCTAGTCCTTTTAATGTCTTTATAAGTGACGCTGCAGAGGACTGGAAGGAAAAGTATGCCTCTTTGAAGAGAACACAAAGATCTGCAACAGGATTGATACACAAGGGAGGGGGTGGAAAGGATGAGAAGGGACTTGGCAAGGTTGGAGGAATGGTCAAATGTATGGCATCTTAGATTCAATGCAAAGAAGCAAGCAATGCGCCAGGGAAACAAAACCCAGGGAAGAGCATATAATTGGGGAGGAGGAGGTACCAATAACAACAACAAAAATGGAAAGGGACCTGGGGTAGTCATATCAGATGACCTAACGGTAAGCAAGCAATGTGAGAAGGCAGCAAGGATGGCTGGGGGATACTGGGATGTACAGGAGAGGCATCACCAGTAGAAAACAGGAAGTTGTATGCCTCTATACAGACAGTTGGTGAGACCCCACCTGGAGTACTGCATGCAGTTCTGGAATTCAAGGCAAGATTCATGAAAGCCCGATATTCCCACAGCTGCAGGAAAAAGGCTTGCTACTGATGGAAATGCAGTTGCGCTGTATTCTCAAAGAAAACCAGCGCAGCTGTGGATTGCAGTGCGCTACAGCGTATGCCGCAACTTAGCTGCCGCGAGGACTTGGCGCAAGTGTTGCTTAACCTGCAGCCGCGGATCTGAGAAGGCACAGCAATAGGAAACCACAGTAGCTGAAGCAGCAGACTGTAAAGCTGACAGCACACACAGAGACCTGCAACCAGTCCCAACTGGGACCACAGCAGCACCACAGGTATCAGCGATACCTTGGCACCACAGTGGCCACTGCTATACTGTCTGAGATGCTGATACCTGTGGTTCACCTCCACCTTAATTGATTCCAATTGCTGGGACACTACTGCAGTGTGCGGAGGAGAATTACACCTCATTGCACTGTGTAACATTCTTTCTGCAACTGTGGAAAAACACTGGCTGTGAATAGCCTTTCAGGGGCTGTGCTTTACTTATCGCTCACCTTTTGTCCTCAGGGACTTCCACAGCTGCACTTTTCCACTGTCCGTAGTGTTTCTTTCCGCAGCTGCAGAGGTTTTTGTGAATAGCACTGGAGCAATCTCCCTTTTCCATAGCTCAGGAAGATTTGGAGAATCCTGCCCCCATCTCTGCAAGGACATAGGATGGAGGCAATCCAGAGGAAGGCAACTAAAATGGTGCAGGGTTTGCAACAGAAGCCATACGAAGACAGAGATTAATATGTATATCCTTGAGGAAAGGAGGAAGAGGGGAACATGACAGAAACTTTCAAGTACCTCAAAGAAATCAACAAAGTCCAAGAGGGTAGCATCTTTCAGAAAAAGAGATGTGCAAGAACAAAGGAACACAATTTGAAGACAGAGGAGACGGCTCAGGGGCAATGTGAGGAAGTATTTTTTTCACAGAGGGTGATGGATGCATGGAACCGCCTTCCTGAGGAGGTCATGAGGTCAAAAACAGTGGGGAATTCAAGAATCCATGGGACAGACATAAGGCAATTCTGGTGGGGGGTAGGAAGAAGTAGGCTGTTGGTTAATTAGGATCTGCAGCTTATCCAATAGGTAGGGAGATGGGCAGACTAGGTGGGCCAAGCAGTCCATATCTGCCGTCAAAGTCTGTGTTTCTATGTCCATTATTTTCACATTGTTTGTGCTTTCTGATGGACTTCTCTTCTTTGTGTGATGAAGAAGAAGTCAAAGCCCTGAGGCCGAAGAGGGAACTTTGTGACGCTCCTTCTCCATCGCTGGTACTCTGTTGAAGCAGCAGGAAGGCTGCCACGTCTTCTGGCAGCGTACTGGGTGCTCTGGCAGGCCTCAGTGTCATGGTCCGGGGCCCACGTAGAGCAGACACGAGTGGTTGTCCTTATGGGAACTTGCTTGCCACAAGCACACTTCAATCGCAGCCACTCTGAAGAAGAGAATGGAGAAGAGGACATGCAAGAAATACTGCAAAAAGAAGAATTTTAGAAAAATATTAAAGCGCTTGGTAACACAGAAAATGGCGGGTCCATTGTAGCAGAAGGCATCTGTGAAGGTCCGACGGCGTGGCTTGACGGGAAAAGAATGGAGGTTGGGCTGGGGACCATCTCCTTTTATACCATAGCCGGATGTTGGGGTAGGCACATGTCAGAGGTGGTCCCCAATAATAACTGCTTCTAGCTAGAGGTTTCTGTGGGGTCCTGGTGCCTGCCAGCGTCATTCCCTAATGGTGTTGCCTGCTGCAAGAGCCCCGAAGTGAGACCTGTAGATCTCTCACAAAGGGAGGAGGACGGTTAAGAAACAAAGGTTAGAACAGCCGATTTGGTATGAAAGGTTCTTCTTTCTTTAGCTCTCTCTTTATTTCTTTGAAGGAAAAGAAAAGGGAGAAAAGAGCAAGGAACCAGTACGAGTCCTTCAAAAATGTTTGTTTTGTTATATTTCTGTTACAATGACAAAGAGAAAGGGAAGGGGTTGGGGTGAGAATCACCTTTAAGACAAAAATCCTCCCTTCTTTTTAATTTTTTTTTGAAGGCACACAGGGACATGTGGAGGAACAAGTCCCTGAGTCTGCCCTGAATGCTGCCCCTTCTTTTGGGGGTTACACAAAAGAAGGTAAGGCTGAAAGAAAAGGGAAGAAGAAAACTGCCCAGAAGCCTGGCCATTGTGGAGAAGGTGGTCAGTTTCAGAAAGGATCGGTGAAGATATTCTGAAGATCAAGAATTTACGGTAAGTACATCATTTTCATATCTTCCAAGAATCAATCTTCACCATTTTTCACTGGTGAGTCTGAGTACTAAGCCACCACCAAATGGTGGTATTGGCAAACCCTGAGGGAAATGATTGTTCCTCAATCTCCTGTGGGGAAGACGAGAGAGTCGGGGCCCTCACAAGTTCTTTGACTGGTCAGGGTCAGGGCGGAGGCTCTGGCCTGGGAGCAGAAATGCACCCTGCAAGTTTGGCGCTTGGCCTCACAGGAGAAGAAGTGGGCCTCCTGGTAACATTAGGCAATCTCCTCATGACGTGGCCAAGGGTGACAACAGTGAAAAGACACAGCCATGCCATCCCCCAATGCAGATTGCAGTTCCCACTAGTCTGAAGGCTACCTCATTGGCATCGAGGAGGCCCTCACCTGGTGTCTCTGCCAGCTCCAGACCCTGAGCAGAAAGGCGTATGGCCTGTCTACTTGTTTCACAATCTGGCAAAGATGCCAGAGCTGACCCAGCATCACCCACAGGTGCCTGTCATAGGACGTCTGCGTGTGCCTGGTGTGCAGCAATGCACAACATGGTGTGTCTATTGAGAAACCCTATGACTCCAAATATTGAACTCGGCTGAGTCTGACTCTGGGGACGGCCGTGTCACTGACACCTATGCACAGAGGGAGTATCCAGGAGTTGGACCCCAGAAGAGGGGTGGTATGGCTCCTGGAGATCCCAGGGTCATGCAATACCTGCACTGGGTGTCTCTCTGGGCTGGAGAGGGGCAGAGGAATGGAGCCAGATGTCTTTGATGCCTCCAGAATGGCCGAGGTCACAGAGTTGTGATCTGGAGTCAGGACTGCAAATCCCAAAGGAAGGACAGTGTCAGATGCAGGATTTTGCTGAAAAGTGGGACAGTCACAGCTCCCCATCATCTCTCTCCAAAAGGAACTGCTGATAACGGGTGTGGTCAGCATTGGAGGAGAGGTGGATAGAGTCCTCTTCTCAGTGGAGGAAGACGAACAGGAGCTGGACTCAAGGGATGGTGGTGTTGGGGTTTCAGGCCAAAAGATAGCCTGGTCCATTGCCCTCATGTAGGTTGGGAAGGCAGCCGGCCCCTGCACTGCTCCCAGGTCCAGGGTCCCGAGGGACCAGAAATGGCCAGGAGATGAGGAGGGTCTGGCAGAGCAGAAGGGTCATGAAGGACCAGGCCAGGTCCTCTGCCAGGGTTACGAGAGCTAACAGGTGACCACCCATGGGGAGGGGCTGTGCATTTCATCCACCCGGAACGCCCAGCCATAGAGGGTGATCTGGGTGGTGACCTTGGGGAGTTAACAAGTGGGGAGATCAGACCAGTAGAGGTCACAGGTGGCCCCTATCCCCACCTACTACAGGCCCAGATGGTTCTGGGGCCAGAAGACCCGAGTCAACACTATGAATCCGCCAGAGGCCCCCAGCCACCTAGACGCAGAGTGCAGCGCCGACTGGGACCCACTAACCCTCACACCTCACACCTAAGAGGGCTCTACCCCATGGGCTACGCCTAGAAACATCCCCAGCAGCAGAATCCTGGAGGAAGGGAGATCCAGCACTACTTAACACCAGATGACCCCCACCCCTCGCACTGAATCAGAATTTGCACTGAGGTTGCTCCAGAACTTAACCCAATGCTAGAGAAGACACTAGAACTGAACCCGGCACTGCCATCCCTCTGATGCTGGAATGGGCATCGGAGGCACCCCTGTGCTGCAAGCAATGGAACACTGGGGAGGTGGTGTCGCAGAGCCATCACCAGGTCGAGAAGGAGCCCTAGATGACACGAATGCTAACGGTACAGGGCTAGGGTCCTGAAAGGTCCCTTTCTTCACCTGGTCTGGGAAGCCAGTCAGATCATCCGGTCCTCATCCTCCAGATAATCCAACCGCTTGGAGGATGAGATCCAGAAGATCCTCAATGGACGGCTGGCTCCAGAGATCTTCCTATCCCAGAGCCATGAATGGCACCTAGGGACCCAGATGCGGCAACACCGCCCTGCTTACTGGAACCAGCCTTAGTGCTAGGAGCTGAAACTGTGCCAGACCGCAGCTCAAGGGGCCAACCAGCGCAGGCCCAGCGTGTAGCTGTGACTCCACCTCTGGGGCATCTGGACCCCCTGAGGGCTACTGAACTGAGGGGGCACAATCGCCCCTGTCCCACAGACCCCTCCAGGCCTCCTGTCTCGGCGCCGATATGACTAATGGAGCTTTGGTCTCCTCAGTACATATAGTACCAGAAAGGGCTATGGGGAAGCCAAGGACCTTACATTCAAGTTTTTATTTCTTTTTAATTTTTGTAACCGGTAAGAACCACTAGGTACAAGTGCCTGTTTTCAGGGTGAACTGGGAGCACTGGGGAGGTTAAGTGACTTGCTCAGAGTCACAGAGTATGCAAATGGAGGTTGTGGGAATCAAACTCAGGTCTGGTCTGATGGATGTACCAAGCTCATTCACAGCTCGTTCTCTCAACCTCTAGGCTATACTGCCAGGTGTGACACCTGCCTAAATGGTGGGGGTCCCATCCCTAGCTCATCATGCAGATTTGCAAGGTGCAAAGGTCCACTGAGAAACAGGCATCGCAGTGGTCCATGTCATGGTTCGCTCTGAGGCAGGTCCAGCAACGATCATGTGGGTCCCGAACAGACATATTTCTCCCACAGGGGCACCGATGCATGGGGAGACTCCATTTTCTTGCCAGTTTTCTTCTGTTTCCTAGGCCCCTGGGATCCAGACATGATTGACTCATGGAAAATAATAAAATCTGCAAAACAGAGCTCGGTCCACAAAATGGGATAGGAAGAGAAAGGCGACAACGAAGATCGAAAAACTATATGGGATCAAGCTAGTGGTGATGAACAGAACCGAAGGACGTGATGTTGTAGAAAATGATGAGCAGCTTCCATGGAGTACCTTCCTCGATAGCAGGAAGAACAGAACTGAGAGGCAAGGGGCTAGCATCTGTTACTGGCCAGTCCATGAGCACCACGCCATATGTCTGCCTCGAGGGCAGTGCTGTCTCTCACATTGGTTCCCTGCCACCAAAGCTTTTAAAGGCATATTCTCCTGTGGGGTCTCAGTGCCTCCTGCACAGTCCCACCAATGACAAATGGTGAAGATTGATTCTTGGAAGATCCCAGAGTTCCTTTCTGACTCTGGCACTAATTCTACTGTCCTGTTTCTCAGAAGACCCAATCTCTTGTGCCAGAAGCAGTGACATGTGAGTGGTCAAGGGAGTTACCTTCTGTGAGGAAAGTCTGGAAAGGTTTCCAAGAATTCTCAGGAGAACCCTCTTGGATGATCCTGAGGATCCACTTGTTCACAAAAATGGGTTCCCACTGGCAAAACTGGGTCTGGTGCTCCCTTGTGAGGAGGACAGGTCTGTCTCAAGCAGCTGAACGGAACCAGAGCTGGAGTTTCAAATGGTGGCACTGAGCACTTTTGGGGCCTGTGTCTTCTTTTGGTGCTGGGGAGACTGGTCTTCATTGTTTTAGGGTTCCTGCCCCTTCCAAGGAAGGAATGCTTGTTGTGAAAAGAGTTACATCCCTACCCCTTTGCAGGTTATAGGTGTCACAAACCCACTCAGCAGATCAGGCCCTCTGCTCCCACAGTGCCAATCTCTGGCATAGTTTGTGAACAGTTAAAGAACAGGGTAACCCTCCTGTCTGTTTCGGTGGGTTCGAATCAAATTTTGGTCTCAAGTCTTGGAGGGATTCAAACTGTGAACTTATTGCTAGCATACCCAATGTACAGGCTCAGATAATTCTGCTCTTGGGGGAGCAGATATCTTTGCCTATGGGAACTTAATCAGGTGTTCAAAATGAACACTTAAAACTCTATTAAAGACCTCAGAATAAATTCTTACCTTTTCCCAGTTTGGTAAAACCAGTAAGCTTTGTACCGTGTCAACTTTAACCATGTATGCTGCACTTGTCAAGAAAAATAATTTCAAAGGTACACCAAGTAGTCTAAAGTAGAGGTTTACTTCAAAATAGATAAAAAAAATGTAACATGTAAATAAAGAACCATGTATCACAAAACATACAAATCACTTAAAAGAATAAGGTTTTTAAAAGTGCAGATTCCTACCACTAATACACTTAGACTTGTCTGTTCTAAGGTATTCTTACCTCATAGTGCTGTAGATGTTTCTTTTTCAGAGTCCAAACATTTGTGTGTAAATGGAAAACAGAATACTGTTTAAAAACTAGTTTGCTAACCTCTTCATGAGGTCACTTAGCTCCTCCCTGTCAGAATATAAAAATATATCTATGCAAAACAGGATGTCTTATCAAAGTATTAAATTCTGTGACCTCAGCACAACTCATTTTCTCATATGACTTTCTTTGATCTTATGAGCAGCTTCCCTTTCCAGGACATCAAAGGACTTGTTATGTCTCTCTGCCAGATCTCACGAAGGTGCAACATGCTTTGTATCATCATGTGAATATTAACTATGTTTCCTCTGAATGTCATAAAGTTTATGACCCATCTTGGCAGTTGGCAAGCTGCAATTAGTCACATACACTGGAGATGATTAATTTAGTCTCTTCCAACCTGTAATTATCTCTTGGCCTTCCAGGTAACACGTTGTAGCTAAAACCTGGGATGGAGGTGTCATTCCACAGGCTGGTTCGCATGTATCATGAGAGACACTCAATAACACATTTTTATATTACAAAAATCATAGTTTAATCAGAAGCAGCTGTCCGAGTTTCACAATTCCTCCCACCTAGACTGAATTTGGGGTCTCTATCCCACGCATGGATGAGCTTCCCAAATCAGTTCCTCCTAAAATACCTGCAAACAGCCCATCGGAGTTCTGATTTTTGGCTCCAGCCCTATGAAGAATTGTCATATCATACCCTTGCAAAGCAAGACTCCATCTTAGCAATCTACCATTGTTTTTTCCATCTGCATCAGCCAAACCAGGTGGTTGTGGTCAGTCTGTACCACAAAATGCTGTACATACAAGTATGGCTCTAATTTCTTTAGGGTCCACACTATGGCAAGACGCCCTTTTCCACCATGGAGTACGCCTGTTCCCTGGGAAGTAACTTTTACTCAGGTATGCTATTAAGTGATCCTGCCCTTGGCTGTATGTCTGACTCAGTACTGCCCCGATACCACGCATGAAGTGTCAGTCTGAACTATAAAGGATCTGCTATAGTCAGGACTTGTCAAAACAGGAGCACTACACAGTGCCTCCTTTAATCTAGTAAAGGCTTCTTCACGGCTGGTCCCCAGGTAATTTTCTTTGGCATCCTTTTCTTTACCAGGTCAGATAGCGGAGCAACCAGGGCTCTGTAATTGGGTACAAATTTTCTATAGTACCCTGCTGTCCCAAGAAAACTCCTGACCTGCTTCTCGTTTCTGGTCTGGGCCATGCCCGGATTACCTCTATTTTTATTTGGTTAGGATGGAGCTGTCTCTCGGTAGCACATGCTCGAGATATCCCACCTCTTCTATGGCCACCTGGCACTTCCCAGCTTTGACAGTGAGGTCCAGCCCTCTGTATTCGCCCAGCACTTCCCTAAGGTGGGATAGGTGTTCCTCCTAGCTGGTACTAAAGATGGCAATGTCATCCAGGTGCATCCATGGCGTACTCCTCAGCACCATTTAACACCAGGTTCACCAACCTTTGAAAGTGGCGGGGCATTCTTCATTCCGAAGACATTACTTTAAATTCAAATAAGTCTATTGGAGTGATGAAGGCTGATTTCCCCTAGCTCTGTCTGTCAACTCTACCTGCCAATACCCTTGGTCAGGTCAATGGTCATAAGGTAGGTGCCCCTCCCAACTTGTCCAGGAGTTCATCCATCCGGGGCATTGGGTGGGCATCTGACTCGCGGACGCATTCAGTCCACGATAGTCCACACAGAAATGAATAGAGCCATCTGGCTTTAGCACAAGGACTATGGGTGAGGCACAGGGCTGTGGGATCTCTGGATTACCCCAAACCCAGCATCTCTTCCACTTCCTCCTAATGTCCTTTGGACAGCCTCTGACACCGATATGCTGTCCGCCCGTATAGGCGTCTGTGTCCCCGTCTCCACATTGTGAGTTGCTAAGGGGTTGGTCCAGGCTTGGCGCTAAACAATGGGGCAAAGTCTGCTAAAATCTCCCTTACTTCCTGGATCTTGTCCGGGACAGCTGGGGAGACAATTTAGCTGCCTCCACCGCGGACTCCCGCTACTTTCTTCCAGCAAGTCCAGAAGGGGTTTCCTTCATCTGTCCCCTCCCAAGACTACACACTGCAAACACCATGTCAGCCCTATTTGCATATGGCTTCATCATGTTGACATGGTAAATCCTTCCTGTCTGTCTTAGGCCAGGTAACTCCACAATATAATTCCGTCATTTACCTTCCTTACCACTTTGTATGGTCCTGCCCACTCAGCCTGCAGCTTGTCTTTCCAGACAGAAATAAGACCATGACTTCCTGACCCACCATATACAAGCGTGCTCTAGCTCTGCAGTCATACCACACTTTTTGTTTCTGTTGAGCAGCTGTCAGGTTGCTGTGAGCTGTCCCCATAAGCTCCTTCAGCCTTTCCCTAAACCCTAGGGCGTAATCCACAATGTGAGTTCCCTGGGTGGCAAGCTTGCCTTCCCAGTCCTCCTGGATCAAGTCTAGGAGCCCTCAAACCAGCGTCCATGCAACAGTTGAAGGGAAAATCCTGTTGACTCTTGGGGCACCTCACTGTATGCAAACAACAGGTGGGGAAGGTATTTCTCCCAGTCCTTCCCATGCTGTTCAGCAAACAACTGAAGCATTGACTTTAGGTTATCATTGAATCTTTCCACAAGCCCACTGGCTTGTGGGTGATACAATGTCGTGCATCTCTGCACCACCCACACTTCTCCCATAAACATTTTATCAGGTCCGACATTAAGGAACCCCTCGATCGGTGATAACCTCCTGCAAAAACCCAACATGGGAGAAAATCCCAAGTAAGGCATCTGCCACTTTGTCTGTCCTAAGTGAGGATAGGGCAACTGTCTCTGGGCACCGGTGGCATAATCCACCACAGTCAGGATGAATCTCTTCCCTGAGGAGCCAGGGGTATTTAAGGCCCACAATATCCATTCCCACCCTCTGGAATGGCTCCTCCACTATGGGCAAGGGAATCAGGGCGGCTTGAGTTTTCTTGCCCACCATCCCTATTTCTTGGTACCGTGACAAGACCTGCAATCTCCTTCACCTGCTGGGTGAAGTTAGGCCAATAGAATTTCTGGGCCAACCACTGCATAGTGTCTGTGATTCCCAGATGACCAGACAAGGGAATATCATGTGCAATATTGAGTAACTGCTCACGATACCCCTGAGGACGACAAGCTGACTGCCTAGCACCCTCCTCTGTCTGTACAACCTGAGTATATGTAAGTCCATTTTCCCAGTAAACCTTATGGCTTCCATCACCTCCTGTGCACTGTCGGAGTCTGCCCAAGCCCTCAGCTTCTATAGACTAGGGTCACTTCTCTGAGCAGCTGCAAACCCTCACACATTCCCAAGGCATGGGACAGGTCCCCTTCAGTAGCTAAACTAGGGTCCCTAGGACTAGCATCAGGGCACTCAGGATCACTGTCAATCTCACCCCTCTGACAATGGGTCACCCCTCCTCTTGGAGTAACCCTCTGTAGCTGTGTGGTTACTTGCTACTAGGGAAATTCATACCCGTTTTCAATAGTCTCCCCATCTGGAGACACAGGCTGGGGAACCAGCCTCTCAGTGGTTTCCACAATGGCTTCTGTGGGGTTCAGGAACTACAATTTTCCCTTGCTGCTTGGCTACGGGTAACTGCACATACCATCCTGTTTGAGATTGTTGCCCAGGATCACATCCACTGCTAACGTTTTGGCTACAGCCACCTGTTGCACAGTTCCTCCTGTTTCACCCCAGTCCAGGAGAACACTGGCCAGTGGCAATGTTTTCTCTTCACCAGTAAAATCCTGTACAGTGACGTATTTATTGGGTATAAGCTGACTAGGCTCTACTAGATTCCTTTGCCAATGTCAGGATGCCCTGTGTCCCTTAACCCTTGCATCTGTACACCATTCATCATGACTGGGTGCATGTGTGCCCTCATGTTCTCAGGCATGCTTCCAGGGACACACAAAACCCACTTCCTTTCTAGTACCATTCTGCATATTATTACTCATTCTTTTGGGACACTGTCTGGCAATATGCCCAGTTCTTTACATAACCAACATTTCTTCTCTTTTCAGAGAAATCTTTTCTCTGAAACCTGGGGCTAACTGGTTTCAGTGGAGGCAGTGAGGGTTTTAGCTGCCCTGAAGGCGCACTTTTCCCTTTCTGCACTGCCATATCCACCCCATTCGCTCTCACAGCAGGTCTGCTTTTGGCATAGCGGTCCAAGAGTTCAGCAGCCTCTTGCACTGTTTTGGGATCTCTGTCCTCCAGCCAGGTTTTCAGCTCTTCTGGGCATGCCCAATAAAACTGTTCTAACAAAATCACATTTTCAATTTTATCTAACAGAGTTTGTCTCAATTCATTCCAACCAGCGTTTTAAAAACTGGCGTCGTTTCATGGCTAGCTCCTTGTAGCCTCATGTCAGGGCTTCTCCTGAGATTACGAATTTAGCTCTGTATGATTCAGCAGTTAATTCAAATTTCTTCAACAGTGCAACTTTAAGTTTGCTGTAATCATCACTATCCTCTTTGTCCATTTGACCCAATGCATCCTGAGCTTTCCCAGTATAGGAGCAGGGATAGCTGGAAGCTCCAGGACTCTGTAGGAATTTTAGCCTGAATACAAACTTTTCAAAAGAATTTAAAAGGCATCCATATCCTCCCCTCTTTAAATTCAGCTATCAATTTGGAATTCAATTTGTAACAGAGTCTTGTAGTCCCAGTTAAACCCAAGCCACTTACCTGCTCTGGTGCTGGTGGCTGGAGTCATAGCTTCTCAGATCATGTTGCCTCTGGTGCTCACTTTCCTTACAGTCTCGTCTCTCTGTTCTCGCTCTGCCTCTTGGCGTTTTGCTCCCTCTTCTCCTCTGCAGCTTGCTGGCACTCACGCTCCTCACGGTCTTCCTCCCGCTGTTCCTGGTCCTCTCCCTCTGGAGCTCCAGCTCCATTCTGCATAATTCAATTTGCAGCCAGAGTACTTCTGGATCCAGGACACTGGTGACCTTCCCCTGCTGCTGTGGCTCTTCACGAGTGCCTGTTGCCCTCCTCATTGGATCTGAACACTGCACTGGCCACTAGCCTACCACACTCAAGATCTGGTCCTTTTCAGTCACTGTCTGTGACTCGATGCTCTGGTATCTGCTACCATCAGGGCATCCACGAGGGTTCTGTTTGCTGGCTTTCACCTCGAGCAGGACTCCTCTGTCCTTTAACTACTTTAAGTAGTCTACAGTGTGCCTGCTGTGGTTGAAGCCATCTTCTTCCTAACTACGGCTACTCTGACTTGCACTTTAGAAAAAAATAAAATGGGTAGGAACTTGACTGTACACCAAATGATATAGTTCTGTCTCCTTTTAAAAAAATCACTGCCTTTTTCTTTCTTTGCAAGTGAGCGGACGGTCTCAAGCTGACACACTGAACAATAAAAGCTTGTAATACCAAAACTTATGCATACCGCTGCCAACCAAATCTGTCACAAACCCACTCAGCAGGTCAGGCCTTCTGCTCCCACAGTGCCAAACTCTCAGCGCAGTCTTGTGAACAGTTAACAGAAACAGGGTAACCTTCCTGTCTGTTTTGTGGGTTTGAATCTAACTTTGGTCTCAAGTCTTGTAAGGATTCAAACTGTGAACCTCTTGCTAGCGTACCCAATGTACAGGCTCAGATAATTCTGCTCTTTGGGAGGCAATTATCTTTTGCCTACAGGCACCTAACCAGGCATTCAAAATGAACCCTTAAAACTCTATTAAAGACCTCAGAATAAATTCTTACCTTTTCCCAGTTTGGTAAAACCAGTAAGCTTTGTATCGTGTCAACGTTAACCATGTATGCTGCACTTGTCAAAAAAGAATTTCAAAGGCACACCAAGTAGTCTCTAAAGTAAAGGTTTACTTCAAAATAGATAAAAAATGTAACATGTAAATACAGAACCGTATATCACAAAACATACAAATCATTTACTACTAATACACTTAGACGTGTCTGTACTAAGGTATTCTTATCTCACAGTGCTGTAGATGTTTCTTTTCAGAGTCCAAACATTTGTGTGTAAATGGAAACAGAATACTGTTTAAAACTGGCACTAGCTCTTCCCTGTCAGAATATAAAAAATACATCTATGTAAAACAGGATGTCTTATCAAAGTATTAAATTCTGTGACCTCAGCACAACTCATTTTCTCATATGACTTTCTTTGATCTTATGAGCAGCTTCCCTTTCATGGGCATCAAAGGATTTGTTATGTCTCTCTGCCAGATCTCACAAAGGTGCAACATGCTTTGTATCACCATGTGAATATTAACTGTGTTTTCTCTGAACATCATAAAAGTTTATGACCTATCTTGGCAGTTGGCAAGCTGCAATTAGTCACATACACAGGAGATGATTAATTTAGTCTCTTCTAACTTGTAATTATCTCTGGGCCCTTCAGGTAAAACGTTGTAGCTAAAACCTGGGAAGGGGGTGTCATTCCACAGGCTGATTCAGCATGTATCATGAGAGACACTCAATAACACATTTTTATATTACAAAGTCATAGTTTAATCAGAACCAGCTGTCTGAGTGTCACAATTGGGAGTAGGCCTGGAGACCTTAAAGAGTTGTTCTATGAGACTACTCCACCTGTTGTCCAAACCGATAAGTGCCACTGAAGGGCATATTCATGATCTGTTGCTGGACATTCAGGGTGAAGTCAGCAGTCTGCAGCCAGAAGTGCCACCTGATGTGAATACCTGTAGCCACAGTTGTGCAGCTACATCAAAGGCATCCATAAAGGCTTTAAGCTGATGAAACATAGAACATGACAGCAGATAAGGGCCGCTGGGCCCACCAATCTGCCACTCCCTTTTTTGGCTGAACCAGTGAGCCAGGTTGATGGCTGTTAGACTCAATACCTTGCTTAAAAGCAAGCAGTTTTTCTTGTTTTGCCTCTACCAGAGATTTATGCTTGCTCCAAAGGGCATACTACGTACATAGAGAAGCGACCTGGTAGCTAGCTATCCTCATGACAAGGTAGCTGAGGCATAGACCTACTTACCCATGGTGTTTCCTTTCGTGACTCTTTAGGCAATATGGCTTTGTCATTCTCAGCCAGGATAACAATGGCATAGTTTTAGGTGTTGCACATTTCTTGTCCGCCTGTTTGGAGACTGCTGCACAATAGCAGGTTTCCTCCAAGCCACCTCTGAGTGTGTCTTTAGAGCTGGCTGGATAGAAGTAACTAAGAGACTGGGATATTAGAAATGTTTAGAAACTCCAGATGGAGGTGCCTAGCCTGGTCTATGGTTGCTGACTTGAAATTCAGTAAGGAATGGTTATTTCTAAGCAGAGCCTGAAAGGAGAGGTTCTCCTGAGTTACAGTCATAGGAACTGGTCGAGTTCTCTGGACCATAGTATAAGTCATCCTCCTTATCATCAGAAATGACGAGGTCAGGATCTGACTCACCCCGTCTACACCCGCCTCACTTGAAGAGTAGTAGAGAGGAAGATGTCAAGAGCCAACAGCACATGCTACAGCCATGGCAACACCAGACCAACTCCAGGGCCTGGGAAACAGTGTCGGTGGCAGTGCAGAGAATGTCCTTGTGGGAACGATCCTGATGCTGCAGGCTCATGCAGCACTGCAAGCAGCACTGGGGTAGGCCTGCAGTGCCACATATGGCATCAATGAGCCAGCTGGCACCAGCGTGACCAGAGGCAGCATCGTGCCTGCCCTGTCTCTGGACGAAATAGAGGCAACACCACAAGTTGGGCAGAGCAGATGTCAGCAGCGTGACAGCAGCACCAGCCCGAGGTTGGCACCACAGTCAGCTACCCATCTAATCACTGTCTATTGTTAACTCTATGCTTGTACTTGCTGTTCCATCCTCAATGGCCCAGGTCATGCCTGAAAATGGTTCTTGGATCAGTGCACCTACCCGTAAACAAATGAATAAATAAACAGATAAATAAGTCAAGTGTACGAAAAAATAGCACTGCATAACATGCGCTGCATCCACTGTTCCATAAGAGCTGCCCAATGACTGAACTGCCTAGGGACAAGAGAAAGCTCCAGAATGGAGACACTGACCTCACAGGTCCAGGCGTCCCCGGTGCTGCTGGCGGTGATGGTGGGGAACCCAGGCCCACAGACACTGAGTGCCTCACAACAGAATGGCCAGAGGATGTCCTAGCCTGGTGCCATTCCTGCCCCTTCTTGCAGGAACAGGTCAAGGCCAAATGGTGCAAAGACCCTGATGCTGAGTGAGTGCAGAAACTGCAGCATTTCTTTTGTGACTCTAGCAGTGACCGTCTCCCCATTCTCAGGGGCTGGACAGCCTGTTGTCAGAGGCACCTGCCCATAGAGGTGGTGGTGGGCACACAGCACCACTGCCCGAGTAGCTATCCTTTCAGGCTCCTTACCATCTTCTATGGCCATTGATCACGGGCAGAAGGTAGGGCTGAGAGAAACTGAAGACAGTTTTGTGAGTTAAAACCAACTAAACTGACACAAACTCTAGTGTAATTTAAACTACAGCCTAAGAACTGAATGTTGTCATCATATAGACGATGAAGTTCTGGCCCAAAGAGACAAAGTTCTTGCCCTGAGGACAGCAACAATGCTACTGATACACACTCTATGGTGGGGAAAAAAAAAGGAACTGTGGGTGTTGAGGGCTGGGCCACTGTATACCAGTGGGTGCATGTAGTAATGTAATAGCATGGGCCTCTAGCATTGGCTGCTTCCACCAGAAAAGTTCTATTCCCCTATGGGGTCCTAATGCTCTGACTCAGACCCATATGTGGGAATCACTGGTGAAGATTGATTCTTGGAAGAGTACTATAGTCCCAAATTAACTTGCTGGCACATTTTTGAATTCCCTCGAACAGTAGTTTGTCTTTACTTAAATGGGAGTTCCAGACCAGGGAAAAATAATCCAGATATGGGCTAACCAGATTTCTGTACAACAAGGAGACAACTGATTTGTATCTTGCGGTGAAATGCCCTTTAATACAGCCCAGTAACCTATTGGTTTTGTACGATGTCCCTACATTGATCTGAAGAGTTCAAGATGTTTCAAATGATAACACCCAGATCTTTTCTCCCTCACTTGGTTTTATTTCTTCCCCAGTGTAAGGTACTAAAGAAGTTTATTTTTACTGAGATGCATAACTTCACATTTTGATAAACTGTATAGTACCCTGTATTCGTGTTCACTTTATTTAGCGCTATCAGCTGATCGCCCACATTTGCGGTCCTTTGATTTAGCGCTGTGGTGATCAGCTGATGTTCCCCTATAAAACAATTACTGTATCACACCTGGCATAACTGTTTATGTATATTACTCTTTTGGTGCAGGTGTTGCTATGCAACCATATATGGAGGACCTCCAGGGCGAAGATGATGAGTGACTAGGAAGCGCCCACTGAACCACACGGTGTCGTTGCATGGCGTCTCAGAGAGCACAGGCGGTATTTTTACTTGAGTATCCGCCTGGATTACTTTTTGGAATAGTTTTCATTCTAATAATAAGTAAAGATGATTCACATGGAGTTTCTGCATTGTTACCTGGGGCGAGTGCGAGGCTGGAGGCGAAGGATCAGAATGCCAGTGTGGCTGGGACAGCGAGTGAGAATGCGACTGGAAAGCATGTGGAGGTCTGTATTTTTTTTTTTTCAGCATCACAATCGGGTAGACGGACAAAACAAAACTATTAGGATCATTGTAGTGAGTTATGGACCATTGTGCTGGCTTACCTAACACTATCTGCAATACAGATGTACAGTAATGGTGGGGTGGGGTCTGAAAGAAACCATCCGACGAGTGGTTCTCCTTGGCGGGTAAAGATACAGTTCGAGGAGGAGGCTGTAAAATACAGGTGTCACATCAGACAGCAAAGATGTGTGCATGTGTGAGGGGTTGTGGGGGTGTGGGGTGGGGTTCGAAGAGATGAACCTATACTGGAGTTAGTTTGGTGGATACAGTAAATTTCATTGGTCCTAAATATTTGCTGTAACAGTTCATTCAGCTAAAATAGCGAATATTTAGGACCAGTGAAAATAAAGTACTATACAGTACTTAGTTCCATGCCTCAATGTTTTGTCAAAAGTAAAATTGTATTAATATACTCTTGGAGTTTAACTTTGTCAGCTTCTGTGAGCACCACACAGCCAACTTTGGTATCACCAGCAAATTTACTGTGCTGTGATTTTAGATCTTGCCAGTATCCATAATAAAGATGTTAGGCAAAATTTGCCCAGGACTGATCCCTGGAGGATGTCGCTTGATGCTGGACCAGCGGATGATAAATGCCCACATATTTGGTCCTCTGTGTTCTGTTATTTAGCCATTTATTGATCCTGTTACACATATAGCATTTATACCAAGTTGCTGTAGTTTATGAATCATTACTAAGTGGAATGTACCTTGTCAAAGGCCTTGGCACAGTCTAAGCAATGCAAATCATTATACCGTCACAACAATGAAACTTTCTGAGTGAAGACCATTACAGCAATAAATATCGGCGAGTTCGCTGTAATGGTCCGCTGTACACCGGCACTGTTTCTCGGTGTTACCCTCACCCGAAACAACTCCAACTCAAGGTTGGTTATTTTAATAAAGGGAGTGCGGGGCCTGAACCTCCACAGAAGTGGTGGTGCAAAGCCCCTGCAAAAACATTTTCTTTGCACAGCACAATGCCACTCCTCTGTCATGTCTCTCATTGACTATGGCCTTCGGTCTATGGCTCCAGCAGATCAGATTGCCCTCAACAAGGTTCGCTCACAGTTAATAAGGCCTGCAGACTTATCACTGGTGCTCCCAGACTCACTCACACATGTGAGCTGTACACCCTAGCTACCCTACTCAACCTAGAAGAGCGACTCATGTATCAGACATGCCAGCTCACCTTTAAAACCCTGGTGGCCTATCCCCATGGGTCTATCCAACTCCATTCACCGACTGCACTGACTCCTGATCACCTGCAGCTGGCCAAGAGCTACCCTAGTTATTCGAGAGCCAGGACCTCTCAAGGTCGGAGAGGCATTCCCTACCGTGCGCCCACTGGTATAACTCCTCCTGCCAGTGTCTCAAACTCACTAACCTTAGCTTGCTTTAAGCCCAGGCTCAGAAACTTCCTGCTTAGCTCTCCGCAAATGCAACTGCCGCTAGCCTAGTGTAAAAAAAAAAAAATATATATATATATATACTCTGTTTGACAATGCTCACTGAGCTGCTCTCCCCCTTCCTTTCCCTACTAACTCCTCCTCCCTATCTCCTCCCTTCTACTCCCACCAGCTCTCCCGACCATAAGTTTTGACCTTTTGTTATCTTTTGCTTCATTGGAGATTGTATTCTATTGAAACAAAATTGTAATTGAACTGTAACTTTTTGTTGTAAGTACTGTGTCCCTTGTACTACTGTTCTGATGTCCTCTTTGTGACGGTACCTTTGTAAATTAGCCTCTGGCTCAAAGGTTTCTAAACTGTTTAACTAAATAAATAAACTAAATAAATAAATAAATAAAACTGTCGGCATTGTGCCCTTACTGTCCTGGTGTCAACAACAAATGTTGTTGCTGCAGCGTCGGTACATCCTTCAAATAACATCAACCAATTTGCCCTTATCCAAGCTATTGCAAACTTTATTGTAGAATGTTATTAAGTTAGTAGAGCAAGATCACCCACTAGTGAAGCCATGGTGATTAACGTCCAGTCTTATCTAGCTGATCTTTACTATAAATCTCCAGAATATGAAAATTACGTTACCTACCGTAATTATGATCTTTCTGTGTATCTTCACCATTCATCACATATGGGGTATTGGCCGGAGGTCAGGACTCTGAGGAACTTTTTTAAAAAGGAGTAGGCGAGCCGACACACCATCGGCGCCGCCCGAGTCGACGTACTGTGTGGCTTTGGTGCTGGCTGCTAGGTGCTGTGTCGACCCGCCTGCCTACCAGTTCTGAGTCGCTGGAGAGGTAAGAGGTAGGGATGGAGGTGGGACAAGAGAGTCCAAGGGAGAAAAAGGAAAGATAACTGAACTAAAAGGAGAAATAATCACTGAGAGGACAGCAAAGAAGAGATTAGACTAAGGAGTTGGGTAGGGGCCCCAATCTCTCGGAAGAAGAAGAAGGGAGGGTAGGAGGGAGAGAATTTAGGAGAGAGTGAGAGGTATCCGAGACCCTTGTCCGTCACCAGATTGTATAGGAACTGCAAGGAGTAGCAAGTCTCTGCCAGAATTCAAGGCACAGAATAACTGGCAAATACCCCAGAAGCAGAGTCGGCTATTCTGGAGGAAGGACAGGGTACAGGAATTTAGTACTTTCTCAGGAAAAATGTTTGGTGAAAAAAGTTTTTTTTTTTTTAAACAGTTGGATGGAAACCAGAAGGAGAGAGGAGGGGTAACAACAACCCCACCCCATCGGGTGGAGACATGTAGTAGAGAAGGAGAGCCGCCGAGCTGTCTACCCTTCATAGGAGAATACCCCCTGTGTGTCCTATTTACCCCGCTCCTAAAGAGGAGAGGGGAGCCACAGAGAGGAGGGGACCCAGAGACTGAGGCCCCAGGGGATGGTGGGTGGGGTTGTGATGAATGGTGAAGATACACAGAAACATCATAATCACGGTAGATGCAGTAATTTTCATATCTTATCTGTGTCAGTCTTCACCATTCATCACATATGGGTGAGTACCAGCCTCCCCGAAGGGTTGTTTTCAATACACCCTAAGGGACAGGGTCCCTTAGCCCTCAGTGGGTGACACACTAGGAGGAACCTTCGGCCTGGGGAGGCCCAAGAGTGGGAGAGAGAGACGGGTCCCCTGGAGGAAAGGAAGGTGCCCGACAGCGCCATCTCGCTCTATGGGAGAAAAGGTAGGTTCCCTGGTGGGTGGAGCAAATCACCCCACGCCGGGCCAAGGGTGACAACCGGGAAAGGCGTAGCCATGCCGATCTCCTAGTGCAGATCGCTGTCCCTCACGACCCTGGTAGCTACTCGCTGACGCCATAAGATGCCCCCGCTGGTGCCTGCTAGCTCCAGGCCACGTGCAGAGACATGGTTTGTCTGGTTTGCCCAGAGTCAGGCAACGAGGCTAGGAGCTGACCTAGCCTGGACCACAAGAACCTGTTGTAGGCTGCATAGTGGGCCTGATGAACAGAAATAGAAAGGAGCAACCGTGCCGAGCAGAAGGTCCTCCTCCCCAAAATCAAAATCCGAGGTCTTGATCTGAGGGGCGGTCATGGTGGAGGCGCGAAGCCCATCAGGAGTGTCCAGATCGTCAAGCCAGACTGCGGATGAGGCATGGAACCTGGAGACTCCGGGGCGCGCAATACCTCTGGCAGAGTCCCTTGGGGCAGGAACTCGGGAGAAGGGCCTCTGCCAGAAAGATGAGCGCCTCCCAAAGGGAGCAGGCCAGGCGGCACCACAAGGGTGGCCTCACCAAAATCGCCTAGAAAGGCGTGCGCGCATGCTCAGGATTGCTGACAGTAGAGGAGAAAGGTGCAAATCCTCCAACATCCTCACGAGGAAACGCTGATACTCCGAGATCAGCAGCCGGAGAGATGGGACAGAAGGTTCCTCTCCCCAGAAGAGGGGTATGAGGAGCTGGAGGTCACCATATGTTCTGAGGGTGGCTGCACGGGGAGGTTGATAAACCTGGCTGTTCATAGCCCTAACATAAGCAGGAACTGGGCAGCCACTGCTCTGAACTGCTCCCAGGTGAGAGGGCGCTGGGACCAAGAATGCCTGGGGCGCAGGAGAATGTGACAGAGGGATAGGGCAGAGCGAGAAAAGAAGTCGGCTGACCTCCGCCGGGGCTGGGAGGCGGACCGTGAGCACCAAGGAGGGTGCCCGGAAGACTCCACAGCCGACAGCTGTACAACACGTTGGTACTGCCTGCGCTGCGCCCAGAAGAATCCCCAGTGAGCGACTGGGGCCGTAAAAGTCAGAAGGACGGTCCCCTGCCTCAAAGAATGGGACTCCCTCAAGGAACCCGGGGAGGAAGGTGGAAATCCGCACTCTGGCTCCGTCCGGGGCCTAGTGGACCCCAGAAAAGGGCCGACGTGCCGACCCCACCCCTCTACCCCTCAGAGTCCATGAGTCCTCCTCCTCGAGAGGGCCAGCCTAGTAGCTGGCATCTCTGGGCTGCCCCGAAGGGGACCCAGGAACAGTACCTCCTCCAGTAGGCTTCTCGATGGGCCCCAAAGTTGGGCGATCAAGACACACCACTGGAGGGGTACCTACCACCGGGTGGATGAACCCCCAAGACCAGGTTGCAAAGCTATGGTGGCTCGCACCACTGCCTGCTGGTCAGCACCACTGACCCCAGTCTCGGAGCCACCTGACCTCCCTCAGTAGGGGTTGGTTCCGACTCGTCGGCGAGACCACAGTGCTGCCCTCCTCCACAGCCAACCCGGGGTGTGGCTGCTCGTCCGACTCAAGCTCGACTCTGACTCCGAAGAGGTAGAGTCGAAGCTGTAAGCCAAACCGTGGGAGGCGGGCAGTACCAACCTTGCCACCGGGCCCGACAGTATCAGAGTTGTGGCCGAGTACACCCGTCCCTCCGCAACCCCCTGGTGGATCCGCAGGAGGCACCGGGGCAGTTCGGGCCAAAGGTCCAGAGCCAGGGCTAGCATGCAGCGCCATCGAGTCCACCAGCACCGGGCGGTACCAAGGGGCACGACGGCGCCGACAGCAGCCCTAGCAGCATCCTCGGCGCCGACAACACCGCCAGCCCCACGGCGCCACAAGCAGCACCGAGGACTGGAAGCGCGCCAACGACGCCCTGAGCGTGGACCCGCGCCAACACGGTGCACCGACAGGCCCCTCGGCACCGCGAATGGGCGCCGAGGACGGCACTGACAGCCGTAGTCGAACGGTCCTACGGTGCTGAGCGCGAAGGCATGGCGCCAGAGCTCAACCTCGGCGCCGAGGCCGGCTCCGAGTGAGACATAACGAGGAGGATGCCCGATCCTGTCCCATGGCACAGTGGAGAGGCGTTGGCGCCGTGAAACGGCTTTGACAGGCCCACGGCACCGAGCAATGAGTCCGCGCTGACAGGGCCCATGGCACCGAAGGCTCCGGCGGGCAGAGGAGCGGCACCGACCGGGCCTTCTGAGCCATGGGAGTGACACCGGGGAGCCTTCACCCCGAAGGCGGTGCCATGGCGGCTCCTCCAGCCCGCTCCGGGAGAAGCCGGGACGGGCCTCCCTGCGCTGCGGGAGGAGCCTCGGCGATAGCCAGGCTACAAGTAGCCAAGGCTCCCTCCTCCTCGGTCTGTATAGAGACGGGAGGGACCCGAGCAGGGCGAGAGCCTGGCTTAGCCCCAGACGAAAGAACCCTACCCCGAAAGTCGCCGGAGCTCACCCACTTTCAACGCCGCTGTTCGAGGACCCGCAGTCCATGGAGAAGCAGGCATTGCACGAGTCCATGTCGTGAAGCGGCCAAGACACGCAGACACCAGCCGTGCTGGTCGGTGACGGAAAACTTTCTCGCTGCATGGGCACCGACGCATGGGGCCAACCTGCCTTCAAAGACTTTTGCCTCCGAACGAGACATGACCCACGGAGAAAAACACCAAAACAGACTCGGCGTCGCAGAATTCAAATAAAAGGAAAGATCTTACCGGGTGACGCCGGTGGAGGCAGAACACAGAACCGGCAGCGACCGACAGACTGTAAAGCGTCGATTTCAAACAGCTGAAGGCCTAAAATTCTTGAAGAAGCTTCCCGAGGCGACCTCGTGATCGGGGGCAGACGAAGAACTGGTAGACGCAGCGGAGTCGACACAGCCTAACGGCCAACCCTCGGCCACGACACGTCGGCCTCGAGGCGGCGCCGATGGTGTGTCGGCCCACTTACCTTATAAAAAAAAAAAAGCTCAGGGTCCTGACCTCCGCCAATACCCCATATGTGATGAATGGTGAAGACTGACACAGATAAGATCTTACATAATATGGAAGTCAAACTTATCGGTCATAACTGCCACACTTGGATTTGTAGCCTTTTAAATACAGGTACTACAATGGACTCTCTCCATTCATTTAGTATCTTTCCTGAATTTAAAGATATTCTATTGTAATGTGATATTATTACAAATTCACAGTTGTTACTGGTGCACCCTCAGATAACCTTAACCAAAATCAAAAATATATATGAAAGTATCTGAAACATAAATAACTGCAACATTTGGCATCACACTTTGTTTATTGACCTATACTAGCACAGGTCTTTAAAGTCAGGCGTCATAAAAAGGACTACGAGTTGTTTTTTTTCCCAGACATAAGCTGTACAAATATGCAAAAAGAATAAATTAACAGGTTATGTTCAAATATCCACTACAAGTTCCTTTAAAGATACAAATGACTAAGGACCAGCTTACAAAATTAAATCTACTGTATTTGGTATATACAGTACAGTAAGTATTACATGCTTTGGAACATGAGAAAGCATTATTAAAAGTTGTCAGAAACATTCATATTTACACTATATACAAACAGTAACAGTTTCCTTGTAATTAAAGAGAAAAGCACCTTTCCATGAATTCCAGCATGGGAAGTACAAGATAGTGAGGAAATGCACATCATTTAGGTTAATATTATAAAATAGCTACTTTTTATAACTTGTATCAGAAATAAGCCTTAGCTTAAAATCACTGTGTTCCAGTTTGACATAATTAAATGTTTAACAATATGAGGTAGCAGAATCCTCACGTGTAGATTGCATCACAACAACTTTAACTTTTATTTTATAGGCAATGTTCTTGGAGTTTTGTATTCTAACTAGATAGACATTGCACCTATTGCTGAGATAAAAGATGCCCTGGGGTTTAATGCCCGAATGTTAAGGCACCATACTGGTCTTACAATCTTTGCATCAACCTGAAATACTGTTCATTTTAACAGTCATCACTTAATCACACGGTTTTACACCATCCCATATTTAAAATGGCACAGTGGAGTTTAAATACGTATTAGACCAACTACACATTCAGGCTTGGAAATTCATTCTAGATGTTCTCACAATGCATTTGATTACAGACACTTTGTACCTCAAATTTCCATCATGCAAGACCTGCATTAACTACAGCACCTCCATTAAAGTGTACATCGCCAACACTTTTGTGTTAATTGTCTATATGAACCTGTGTTACTTTTCTAAAAGTTGCTTATGGTTATTAAAAATGAAATACCATTCTATGAACTATCCTAAAACAGTTTCAAGCTTATTTGCACTTTTCATAAAACTCACAAATCCCTAAAGCAGAACTACAATGGCAAATGGAAATGCTACAGTTACTGTATTTCTGACCCTATCAACATACCTCCTTCATCAGTACATGTGCAATAGTTTTCCAGTAGTCACAACTAGGGCTGTATTTTTTGTCATGGAACATTTTGGAGAAAATAATACTATCATGGTAAAAATGACAGAAATCATACTATACAAGTCATGAATGTTTATGTTAATTTATGTTAAATAAATAACTTCTATGTTGACATACAGTATTTTATGCCATACATCAGAGCGATGTAAATGTTTTAAAATTAAAGTGTTAACCTGGGCCAGTTGCAGGAGTCAGCACATTGTGCTACCATCTGGGGGACCTGGGCTTGCAGGCAAGCACCTGAATACCACACTGGGGGACTGGACTCGGAATCATGTGCACTGTGGTGGTGAGGCACGCAGATACCAGTCTGTCATTTGCAAATCCCCCAAATCTATGGTGTTTTCAAGGAAAATGCTAAACATGTATTGTGTTTTTATGGAAAATACTAAAAATTACAGGGTCATCATGGAAAATGCCAAAACTCATGGAGGTTATATAAAAATACGACAAAAATTGGAATGCAGGACTTCCGTGACAAAGTACTGCCCTAGTTGTAACCGAAAATGTTTAAACCCAGTCATGCTACCCCTCATAATTTTTGTGTTCATATTTCACTGATTATGTGACATCCCAATTCTTTTAAGTTCACAGCATTGAGCTTTTACTTAATATCCTTCAGTTTCTGCATACTGCAGTCATAAATATAAAAGTGTAATTCAAGTGCTGTTTCATATGCATATCATAATGTGATCACAGTATTGTTTGGAGGACTGCTCACTGGAATACGAAAGAACATGAATTTCTTTGCCCTTATGATTGCACATTTAACATTTGTTAAATGCTAGTACATAAAAATTGTGTTTAGAAAATGGACTTGATTTTCAAAGAAAATATTGCTCATAAAAATCGAGTGAAGTTTTGAAAAAAAAAAAAAGATCCAGTGACGAACAAGCATACCAAGCAAGGCACGCAGAGAAAGGTATGCACAGCATGAATACAAGAGTCCACAGCAGTTGCTTAAACTAGTGTTCCGGGTTTAGAATCCTCATGCCATAATAACTTCTGTTCACTATCCTGAAAGCTGTCTTCTGCTTGACCGTCATCTGTGCTATCCATATGACTTTGTTCCATATGTGGTCTGAAACAAAAATCAACAACATTAGAACTGGAAAAAGCAAAAAGGTACAATGTTAGGGAAAAACTTCTGACGAGTCTTTCAATAGGTTAAGAAATAGGTTAAAGCAGCAGTATATGTTAGCAAAAATATCATACAGTTTTACCATTAATATACTTGAATCATCTTAATTTTTATCTTTGATGATTTTAAAACAGCTTTTCTTATTAAATGTTGCAATCAATTATTCAAGTCATTAAAAATGGCCACAAGTAGCAATTTAGAAAAAAAACTCACAAGGTTACTTTCTGACTTTAAATACTGAATTCATACTGTGGGTGTATTGGGAGGAGCAGCCACAGATTTCGATGGTAAACAGCACAGCACCACCACACCAAAACGTTTGATTATTCAAAATGGGCATGGCCAAAGGGCAGGAATATTTACAAATTTCAAAACCATATAGCTTGGTTGAGGAATGAAATACAATGAAAAGAATAACAGACATATTGATGGCTTGCCAGAAAGAAAGTATTACTAACAATTATATGATGCCATTTTTTTCCAATAATACTGCTGCTTTAAAGTCTAAAGTTTGTGACTTTTAGTAAAACTCTGAAAATCATAATATTGAGACACAGTTCAGCTTAGATTGTATAGCGTTTCTCTATTTCTATTCCTTAAAGAGACATCCACTAAATCGGGTCCCACCTCAGTGTGAGGCAGGGCCCAGTGCGATATCACAAATATTTTTTCTACTTATAGTGCTTCTGAAAGCATTATATGTAAAAAAAAAAGCTATTTGTGAAAATGTTAATCAGACCCTGCCTCACACGGAGGTGGGGCCAGATTCTAGGTGGATGCTTCCCTTTAAGTCTTCATTACTAGGTTCATTTACATGGGAAAAGGATCCCTGTCCACTACAGTTGCTGCATTCCTGCTGTTTAATCCACTGTTGAAGTGACAATCCATTCTTGGTGACATCATAATTATTTCCACAGAACCAAGTGAAATATTACAGGGCATTATTAGGACTTCAGCGGGGATTAAGAAGCAGAAGAGATGCCTCTAGAGGCAAGGTCCGGTTTCCATTCAGATTAACCTTGTTATGAAGAACACAGAAAGAAGTGCACACAAGTTATAAACGTAAGAAAAATTACTCACCTTAGTAATGTTGTTTCTTCTAATGGAGTCTTGCTATATTCTGACATATGCAGTGAGTCCCAACCTTGAACTGCTCCGGAAGTGAAAGAGTTAACTTTCCATGCCAGGCATGGGCAGCTGAACTCGAGCTCAGTTGAGACTCTGTCTGTTCTTCAAACTCAAACCGTCAGATCTTTACGAGCTAAACTCACTAAGGTCCTGTGTGGAAGCTGTAAACCTACACTAGCCAACTGGCTACTAAATATAAGAACACATTTTTGGTCCCAAAACAAAGACTCAAGTCAGGAGACCCAAAAATGAAAACACAACACCAAGTCACCCCAAGAAAGGAGGGTGAAAAACAACAAGGTCTGCACCTACTAAGTGCCAACACTGCACTGCCCACCCACATCCCAAAACAGAGGTTCTGAGAGGGGCAGGAAGTGGGGAGGTCAGAATATAGCAAGACTCTATTAGAAGAAACAACATTACTAAGGTGAGTAATTTTTCTTCAAACAACATGAAGTCTTGCTATATTCTGACTTATTCTGACTACTAAAGCAGTACCTCCATGGAGGAAGGACAGAACCTACTTAGGAAATAGGCTCTGAAGCACAGCTATGCCAAACCAAGCATCACTCCTAGCCTGGATGTCCAGGAGTAATGCTTGGTAAAAGTGTGAACTGTTTTCCAGGTAGCTGCTTGACATATCTCTAGAATAGGGATGTCCCTGGCAGCAGCCAGAGAAGCAGCTGTACCTCTGGTAGAGTGAGCCCTCAGGCCTGAGGGAGGAACCTTACCCAGTTTTTCATAGCAAAATGGATACAAGAGACAATCCACCTGGCAATGGATCTTTTAGTGGCAGGTTTCCTTTGCCAACCTCACCATAAGTGAGGAACAGTTGGAGGAGTCAAACCTGTGACCCTTAGTACGTTCCATTTAGTAACTAAGGCTCTCTTCACATCTAAGCTGAGCAGCCTCCTCTGCCAGAGGAGGAATGGTCAGTGAAGTACACTGGAGAGATATAGATTGATTAAGGTGGAAATCTGAAACCACCTTAGGCAAGAACTTCCTGTTAGTCCTGAGAACCACCTTATCTCTGTGAAAGGAGATAAATCAGGCTCCACTGACAAAGCTTGTAATTCACTTATGCGTCTGGCAGAAGTGATGGCTACCAGAAACACAGTTTTCAAGTCAAGTACTTAAGCTCTGCTGAAGACAAAGGCTCAAAGGGGTTGCATAAGCCGAGCAATGCAAACATTAAGATCCCAAGCGGGGCAGGGTCCCTGAATGGAGGGTTGGTGTGAAGCAATCCTTGAAAAACTTGGAGAATACAGGTGAGTAGAAGAGAAGAAGGCTTACCTGTTGAAATAAGCAGACACAGCTGCCAGATGCACTTTCAGGGTAGCTGGCCTCAGCCCCAAGGTATTAAGTGGACCATATAATCCAGGACTGTGGGCAAATCAGCAGATTCTGGGAAATATGCTTTCAGAGCACCATATGGAAAACCTTTTACATTTGGAATTATAAGTAGCCCTGGTGGAAGGTTTTCTAGAAGCCTTCAGGATATCAATTACACCTTGGGAGAGTGTAACTCAGCAAACTCTAACTCTTCAAAAGCCAGGCCTTGAGATTGAGAGAGAGTTGAGGGTTAGTACCAAACCCTCCCTAAGCACAGGTTAACAGGCTGTAATTCCTGGGAAGACACAGGGGAAGATGGACTGCTAAGGACAGTAGGAGTGGATACCAGGGCTGTCTGGCCCAGTCTGGAGCAATCAGGATCATCTTGCAGGGTTGAGATCTGATTTTGACTAACACTTTGAACAGGAGAGGGAAGGGGAAAAGCATAGAGAACTTCCCTTCCCAATTGAGAACTAAGGCATCCAGAGGGACTGAGCCCAACACTGGGGGCCTGCAGCAAAAAGGGGAAGTTGGTGATTGTCTGGGGCTGCAAAAGATCTATCTGCGGGGTCCCCATCTGGAAAATATCACCTCCAAGACCAGGGGATCCAGTGACCATTCGTGATGGCCCTGGGAAATCCTGCTGAGAGCATCTGCCAGGACATTGTCCTTGCCTGGGAGGTGAACTGCTGTAAGGGAGGTGTTCAGGAGTAAGCCAGAGACCACAACTTCATTGCTTTGGTGCACAAAGCCATAGACCGAGTGCCCTTGCTTGCTGATGTACCACATTGTGGTGGTGTTGTCTGTTCTGACCTGTACAACTTTGTTCTGAACAGATTTGGAAAAACCTTGAAGTGCTAGAAAAACTGCTCTGAGTTCCAACAGATTGATGTGGAGCAGAGATTCCTGAGGGGACCGCAACCCCTGGGTGGTGAGGTCGCCCATGTGAGCTCCCACCCCAAGAGGGATGCATCTGTAGTAAGGATTAAGGAGTGAGATTGAGTGACAAAAGGAACCCTTGTCTCAGATTGCTCTGATACTGCCACCACTGTAGGGCCTGGATCAGGGTTCAGTCACTGGGATCAATTTGGTTAGAGGGTCCTTCCTTTGAGACCAAAAGGCTCAAATGGAACTGAATGTCCCTCATCTGAAATCTTGCTCCTGCACTACTGCTGTAGAAGCAGCCATGTGCCCCAGGAGCTGTAGAAAATGCCTTGCTGGTCGAGACACCTGCAGGGTGAATGAGGAGGCCAGAGACCAGGGTCCTTCCCTGTCCAAGGGAAGGTAGGCTCTGGCTTTCTCTGTGTTCAGCTCTGCACCTATGAGGTGAGAAGCTGGACGAGGCTCTAGGACTGCTTTTGAAAGATTCAGAGGAAACCTAGAGAGGTGAGCAGTTGCTGAGTTATCTGTAGGTGTAACTTGACTTGGTCTGGGGACTGGCCTACTATGAGCCAGTCGTCCAGGTAAGGAAGATGGCATTCTTTGCCTTCAGAAGAAGCAACTGCTACTGCCAGGCATTTGTGAATACCCTTGGAGCAGAGGTGAGGCCAAAGGGCATTGCTCTGAACTGGTAATGGCCTGAGGGCAGCTCGAACCTGAGGTACTTTCGATGGGGGCTTCTGATGAGAATATGGAGTAGGCATCCTTGAGGTCCAGGGACCTAGACAGTCCCTGGCCTTAGGGAGGGTAGAATAATTCCCAGAGTCACCATTTTGAACTTTGGTTTTAAAGGTGCTTGTTTAAGTATCTGAGATCCAAGATGGGCCACCATTCTCCTGTCTTTTTGGGGTAAGGAAGTACCTGGAGTACAACCCTTTGCTCTGGTGTAGAGGGTCGAACCCTTTCCACAGCTCTGAGAGCCAGGAGGAAGAGACCTCTGCCTCTAGGGCAAGTGCCTCTGGTGGATTTGCAGGTGGAAAGGATCTGGTTCTCATCTTTGGAAACTTTTGAAGCTGAGAACCAGTCCCTGGCTTACTACTTCCAGGACCCACTTGTCTGATGTCAGAGACTCCCAGTCCGGACAAAGTAAGCCAGCCTGCCCCACAGGTAGCTGAGAATCGGCCCTGGCAACCCCATCAGGGTGCCTGCTTGGCAGGGCTTTGGGCTGAGGGGTGAAGCAGGCTGCTTGTGCCCCGCCTGCCTCTCCCTCTAAAGAATCCCTCTGGGCATAAGCAGAAGAGGAGGCCTGGGCTTGGTAAAGGCCTATGAAAAGGCCTGCCCCTGAAAGCTGCTTTGAGAGTGGCCTGCCTTCCTTGGCCTGTGCACTCCTATAGGTGGTCCTATATTCATCCATTTTCTTCATGTCATTCTCTGTTTGCTCCCCAAACAGAGAATTACCTAACAGGAAAATCCATGGCCTTATTCTGGGTATCCTCTGACAGGCTAGTACATCTGAGCCAAGCCATTCTTGAAGTGCCACAGATGTAGCCATGACTCTAGAAGAACACATCACTGGAGTCTACTGCAGCATGGAATTGCACCTTGGATGCCTCAATACCATCAGCAGCCACCTGCTCCAGCTCCTGGCAAGCTGGCCAGGGACCTGTTTTGCTAGGGCCATAACAGTGTCCCATCTGGATTTTGATACCTAGCAGTATAGGCCATATAATTGGCCTGTCTGAGTCCCAAGGATGCTGCCATGTACTGTTTCTTTGCCATGGCATCAATCCTCCTGGAGTCCTTGTCGGGGGTGTGAAGCCAGGGAATGTTTGCCTTATCACAGGCTGCAGCCTGCACTACCCCAACATGGCTGCATTGTTGTGTAAGGAACTCCGTGTCTGAGCCTGACAATGTATACCTCTTGTCCATTCTTTTATCCACAGGAGGTATAGTGTTAGGAGTCTTTAAAATTTTAAATGTCTGTTTCCAAAAGATTTGTGCAAGGGAATAGACAGCCTCCTAGACTCTGGGATATCCATCATTTCTACATAGTCATGCTCCTCCTGGTCATCCACAGCTTCTTCCATAGGAAGCTGGAGGGTTTCAACCACTTTTTATAGAACATGAAATGGGAGGGGACTCAGAAAGCCTAGAAGGAGACACCCCTGAAGGTCTGTCTGGGGAGATATCCGGGTCAATGGGCACATCCAGACTTTCAAATCCACATTCACTTTCCTCATACTCCTCTTCCTCCTCCTCCGGTTCATAAAACTCCTCTAAATCATAATCTTGAACCGGTGGAACCGGCAGACAGCGCCTGCCTGATGGTGCGGTTGGTCGGGCTCGAAGCTGACTGAACAATTTTAATCGCTTTGGCTATCTCTTCAGCGGCTGGAGAAAAGTTTTGGCTCCCACAGCTGATTTCTCTTTTCTAGTTCTTTTAGTGAACCGACTCCTCAGAATCTCTCTCCTTTGCAAGAAGTCTCGCCTGGTCAGAGGGCACCTTCTGGTTCAGTTGAACCAACCGGGCTGGCCATCCGGTTCAGCGGACTTTTGGCCTCCTTTCCCTGAGCCTATCAGCTCTCTTTTCTAGGTAGCTGCAGGAAATTTTTGCAAATCTGGCAGTCTGCATTGAGGTGGTCAAACCCCAGACAATAAACACAGGTGGTGTGGGGTCAGCCTTGCAAAGACTTCCCACACACAATGCAGTGTTGAAACCCAGTGGGTCCGGTTTTCTTTTGGGTTTCTCAGACATAGTGCCAGTCCTAACCAAACTTACCCTTTTGGCAATCCATGAGCCAAGACCCTCTTATCCCGGTTCCCCAACCGTGTCACCGGAGTCGTGGAAAAAAGCGTAATAAAATCAGGTTTTTAGAACTCATAAGAACCGTAACCACACTTTAAATCACAAATTAAGATATTTAAACAACTTGATCGGTTCAAACCGAACCGATAAACCATTTACAAGTTCCACACAGAATAGAATTAATGTAAAACCTATCTAGTACTCACAAATACACAGACAGAGACTGAACCGACAGGTTGCAGTTTAAATTCGATCGAAAACCGAGAAAAACTGTACTTTAACCGACAAAATGAACCGAGCAGAAGGAGAAATCTCCGGGCGACTGTTCAGTGAGGCGGAGTAAAGAATCTGAGGTTTGAGTTTGAAGAACAACAGACAGAGTCTCAATCAAGCTCGAGCTCAGCGTTCCATGCCTGGCATGGAAAGTTAACTCTTTCACCTCCGGAGCAGTTCGAAGGTTGGGACTCACTGCATATGTCAGAATATAGCAAGACTTCATGTTGTTTGAATAGTATATGGTTGGCCTTTGTTCTGTATAAAAATCAGCCTGCTCAAAAACCTTGTTGTGCATATCCTAAACTGTTCTGCGATTCCAAGGTGCTGTTGTGTGCATTCGAGCAGCTGGTTCAGCACAGTTCAAAGGTCATAATATTTTAAATTCCTCATTCACCCAGTACCTAGCTGATTACTAACTACCCAGTGTCCAAATGTGTACCTTTTAACTTGTAAAAGTCTATAAAATTAATTTTGATCATAAAACTGAACAAAGAAATGGCAAGTTTTATTGTGTTATTTATTTTGTTTTTTAGGGAGTAACACTTCTGTGATTTCTGTGCACAAAACCATATACTATCTAAAATAAAATATGGGCAACCACACGCAACTTTCGGCATGTGTTTGCATCTCGGGGTTGATATGACAGCATGGACCTCTCGAGCTTCACTCTTGAGGTCCATAAGCTGTCATCTCAACCCCTTGATAACACAACCTTATATATATTATATATTATTCTCTATATCTTAATTGTGTCTACAGAGTATGTGCTTCAAAGTATTCTCAAAGTGGCAATAATCTCTTAAACATGCAGGTTTTGTGACCTAAACTCTTCGCCAGGTACCGAGTAACAATGTGTGATTATCAGAATTTCAGCAATGACAAGTTTCCACATATTAGAGAGCAAAGTACTAGCAGTTAATAGTACTGACAGACATATGCCACCTGTATTCTACATCATTCTGCCTAGGATGTGCTATCAAGGAAAAAGTAAAACATGGTTCCTAGTTAGTACAGTAGATTAATTTAATGTTTCTTAAAGCAATGGCAACTTTGCTACTTTTTCTGGAAGGTTAGGATGAAAGTAAAATGACTCACCATAGTAATCTTGTTTTTCAGGGGATCACACACTGTGATTAAACTAATGCAGTCAGCCTTCAGTGTTGAACTGCTCGAGAGATGGAATTTATGCAAATTATGGAACTCGTACTGGCTCATGCCAGTTTCAAGCTGCTGCCCTTAGTAACTGCTGCACTCGGAGTGTTCAAATTCATTTTGCAGCCTAACAGGGTAAAGACCCTCTAGCTAACTAACTATGAAGATTAAGCCCCCTCCTTAATCACATCCCTAAAACCAACAAATCCCAAGTAGGGACCACAGTGTGAACCAACTGGTTAAATAACTGAAATATCTAGTCATAACCCACACAAAAACAAAGCACAGATGCAGAACCAAGTTTGTCCCTCTTTTTTTTAAGGTTCAGGTAGCGGAGGCAGGGTGGGAGCTTTAATCATACGTGATCCCTGGAAGAAACAAGATTACTATGGTGAGTAATTTTTCTTCTAACCCCAGGAATCACAGAGTATGATTAAACTAATGCAGACTACCAAGCAGTACCTTTGGAGGGTGGACCGAGAACCTATCATGAAAACAGGTTCTGTAGCACTGCTGTACCAAATCTGGCATCCCTTCTGGAATGTATTTCCAGGCTGTAATGTTGGTGAAAGTATGTACTGTTTTTCATATAGCTGCTTTGCAGCTTTCAAAATGGGATAACCCATGCAGCTGGCACTGATGTAGCTGTGTCCCTGGTGGAGTGTGCCCTGAGACCCAGGGGTGCTTGTTTGTCAACTTTACTGTAGCAGAACTGTATGCATGCCACTATCCAGTATGCAATGGTTCATTTTGTAGCTGGTCTTCCCTTACCCACTTCCCCATAGGTGAGGAACAGTTGGGTATGTTCTGGCCTTGAGCCTTGGTCCTGTCAATGTAGCGACTGAGGGCCCTTTTCACATCTAGGCAATGGTTTCTACACAGGTGAGCTGGAATTGTCAGTTAAGAAAACAGATAAAGTCACAGTTTCATTCAAATGGAAGTCTGAGACCACTAAGGGAGAAATTTCCTGTTGGTCCTAAGCACAACCTTGTCCCTGTGAAATGAGATGTAGTCCAGATCTGTGCACAGGGCTTGCAATTCACTTATTACATAGAAACATAGAAATTGTCAGCAGATAAGGACTGCTAGGCCCATCCAGTTTGCCCATAATATTCTTCTGGCTAAAGTAATGGCAACTAGAAACACAGTTTTCAAGTGACATACTTCATGTCTGTAGTTGCCATAGGCTCAAATGGTAGCTCCATCAGCTTGGCTACAGTAAATACAAATATTCAGATTCCAGGCCAAAACTGGCTCCTAAGGGGAGGGTGAAGGTGGCTGAGGCCTTTGAATTATTTCTGAAAAACAGGATGAGAGGCCATAGACCTCTCCTTGCCAGCTGACACATATGTTGAGACTGCAGCTAGGTGTACCTTCAGAGCTCAGAGTTGAAGGCCTAGAGTACGCAGGTGTTCAGGAAGTCCAGAAGGACAGGAAGGCCAGCCCTTGAAGAGACAATGTCCTTGCCTGAACACCAAATGAAAAACCTTTCCACTTTGCTGAGTAGGTTTTTAGTGGATGCTTCCTTGACCCCTGAGCACTGTCAGGACTTCAGGAGACTTAAGGAGCTTAATATGTATAGCCTTGAGGAAAGAAGGGAGAGGGGACATGATAGAAACTTTCAAGTACCTCAAGGGAATCAACAAAGTCCAAGAGGGTAGCATCTTTCAAAAAGAGGTGTGCAAGAACAAGGGGCACAATTTGAAGATAGAAGGGGAGCTCAGAGGTAATTAAAGGAAGTATTTTTTTCACAGAGAGGGTTGTGGATGCATGGAACAGCCTTCAGAGGAGGTTGTGGAGTCAAAAACAGTGGTGGAATTCAAGCATGCATGGGACAGTCATAAGGCAATTCTAGGGGGTGGGGGTAGGAAGAAGTAGGTTGCTGGTTAACTAGGATCTGCAGCTTATCCATCAGGTAGGGAAATGGGCAGACTGGGTGGGCCAAGCGGTCCTTATCTGTCAGTCAAATTCTATGTTTCTATGTTTTCTATGTTTCTATCTGAAAGGTTCAAGCTAGCAAACTCTAAGTCCTCAAGAGCCAGGCCCTGAGCCAAAGTGATATGAGGTTGGGATACAGTATCCTGCCCTGAGAGGCTGTCAGGAGGTTGTGTCTCTGGGGCAGGTGTATCAGGGAGATACCGACAGGGTCGCAGCAGAAGTGAGTACCATGGCTGTCTGGCCCAGTCTGGTGCCACTAGAATCATGGTTGCTGGCTGTGACCTGAGCTTCACCAGGTCCTGAGCACATGGGAAAAGGCGGGACAGCATACAGGAATCTTTCCGCCCAATCTAGTGCCACTGCATCGAGAGGGACTGTACCCTGCTTGAAGGCCTGCAACTGAATTGTGGCAGCTGATGATTGTCTGAAGAGGCAAAGAGGTATATTCTGGTGTGCCCCACCTTCTGAACACTGCCTGTAGTACTTGAGGATTGAGTGCCCATTCATGATGATCCTGGCTTGTCCTGCTGAGGAATCTGCCAAGATGTTGTCCTTCCCAAGAAGGTGGATAACTGATAGTGACACCTGCACTGAGTAGGCCAGGTTCCACAACTTCATTTACTCTGTGCGATGGAGTGGACCTGGTTCTGCCTTATTTGTTGATGCAGTACATGATGATGGTATTGTCTGTTTTGACCTGAACTACCTTGTTTTGAAAGTGAGGAGCGAAACCGTGAGATCCAAGTATACTGCCCTGAGCTCTAGTAGACTGACATGTAGAAGTGATTCCTGGGAGAACTATGTCCCACTGGCTGTTAGGTCCAGCATGTAAGCCCCCAAGCCTAGCAGTGAGGCATCCGTTGAGAGCACTACTGAGGATTTTTTAAGGAATTCCCTCTCTAAGGTCGTCCTCCTCCAGTCACCACTGCAGGGCCTGCAGGAAGGTGTCTGTGATAGGAACCAGCTTGGCCAGTGCATCCTTTTCTGGGACCAATGAGCTCTTATATGGAGCTGTATGTCCCTCATTTGAAGTCTGGACCTTGGCCCCACTACTGTGGCAGCTGCCATGTTGCGTAGCAGGCACAAGAACTCCTGGCTGGCCTGGGCCTGTTTAACTGGAAAGATCCTGCTACCTGCAGGATGCAGTTCACCCTGTCCTGAAGAAGAAATGCTCCGCCCAGACTGGTGTCCAGTTCTGCTCCAATGAGGTCCAGAACCTGAACAGGTTCTTGCTGAGACTTCTGTTCATTTATGAGGAATCACAGAGACTCTAATGTGCTCCTGGTAAGAGCCAGGGACTCTCTGGTATGCTGCAGAGACTGACCTATGACTAGCCAGTCATCTAGGTAAGGGAACACTGTATCTTCCTGTCTTAAGAGTGCCACGACCACTGCCAGGCACTTTGTGAATATTGTTGGTGCTGAGGTTAACTCGAATGACACTGCTGCAAACTAGTAATGATCTGAGGCTAGTCTGAACCTCAGGTATTTCCTGTGGCTTGGTTTGATGGGAATGTGGAAGTATGCATCCTTTAAGCCTAGGGAAGCTAGCCAGTCCCCTTTTGCAGTGTGGGATGATCATGGCAAGAGTCACTGTTTTAAACTTTGGCTTCAGGATGTGTTTGTTTAGAGGTCTCAGTTCTAGAATGGGTCTCCAGTCCCCATTTTTTTAGAGTGAGTAAGTAAGTATCTTGGTAGAAACCCTTTCCCTTTGAGACAGGGGACAGTTTTCACTACTTTGATGACAGGAGGTTTTCACCTCTGCTTCCAGGAGTATCCTGTCTGCAGATGTGACTAGGGCAAGATTTCTGTCTCTTAGCCTGGGTAGTGACTTGAAACTTAGGGACAGTCCTTGGCTCACTACCTCCAGAACTCACTTGTCTGTGGTGATGGTATGCCAAACCTGGAGGTAGTAAGCCAATCTGCTGCCTACTGGCAGTGGGGAGGCTACCAGTACCAGCCCATCAGGGAGTCTGTTTCGGCTGGGCCTGTACCTGGGATGTCTGGGCAGGTCTTCTCATAGATCTTCTGACCCTACCCTTAAAGGACCCCTGGGTTGTAAGAACCCCTACCCTGCTCCCCATACTGGGATCTGTAAGAGAATGTTGGCCTATCCTTAGTACTTCTCTAGCTGGCCTTGTACTCTTTCACCTTTTTCATATAGGCTTCAGTTTTGTCCTCAAAATGGGAATCCCCTCACAGGAAAATACATTGCCTTTGTTTGGGTATCCTGGGTTAGTTGGTAGCTCTAAGCCAGCAAGTCTCCTAAGGGAGATAGAAAGAGCCATGAGTCTAACTGAGGTGTCATTCGTGTCCACAGCCATGTGGAACTGGTATTTTGTGGCATTCATAGCTGTCCTTGCAGTTTCCTGGGTTCACTGCCCTTGCCTGGGAATCTGTCGGCTAAAGCCAGCACAGTGTTCCACAAGGCCTTTGGTACTGTAAAGCATAGGCCATATAACTGGCCTGTCTCACCAGGAGGAGGCAGTCATGTCCCCCTCTTTCCCATTTCATCCATCTTTCTGAAATCTGTGTCAGGTGCGTTGAGAGGCCAAGGGATTCTTGCCTTATCACAGGCTGCTGCTTGAACCACCCCTTCATGATCTGGGTGGTTAAAAGGAATGTAGCAGTGGATCTGTCCAACTGGTATTTTTGTTCACTTTTGTTCACCCCTGGCACCGAAGTGGGGTCTTCAGGATGTACAGTACTGCCTTCTTCAGAGACTTATACATAGGGAGCATCAAACATCTTGTGGGTGCAAGGCCCATCATTTCCAGGAAGTCCGCTTCCTCCCATCTTCCTCAGTCTCCTGGATGGGCAGATTGAGGGTTTCCACCATATTTTTAACAAATGAATAATGGAATGTTTAATCCTCTGGGCCACTAGGTGGGGAACCAAAGTCCTGCTCTGGGGACACCGCTGGTTCTATAGGTTCTCCTTCTTCATCCTCATCCTTCTCCTCTGGGTTCTCACACAGATACTGCGGTTTCTGGACCCCTGGAACCTGGGCAGGAACTGTTGGAACTGATGCAGGCACAGGAACCATAGCCTGCAGTGCATGCAAAACCTGGAGGTCTTTGGCAATGTCATCTATCGAGGGCATAGTAGATTTGTCTGCTGGGAGTTCCTTAGCCTTCTCAGCCCGGAGCGCAACAACATGCTTTTCTTTATATTTCTTGTTTGATGGAACTAGTTCATTAGCCAGTTCCACAGGCCTTTTGATTTACCAGAGTCTGTTTTGTCTGTGGATTTAGGCTCCACAGTCTCTTTTGGCCTGTCCTTATCTTTTTAGGAGCAAAGGTGGAAGGACATCCTCTGTACGAGTAGAAGCAGTGGCCATTTCTCTAATTTTTGGCCCTCTTTTTAAGAATCTTTGGAAAAAAGTTTTGTAAATTTCACAATTAGAGAAGATATGACTTGTACCCAAGCGAAAACACACAGGTTGTGAGCCAGTATGCCTTGGCTATTATCTGGCCACAACTCTCTACAATATTAAAACCCATGGGTCCTGTCCTTTTCTAGGTTTTACACAAGGAACCTCTGACATTGAGTAAATAATAATGCTATTAGCAAGAAATTGGTTCCCTAATGACCGATAAATACAATAATAAAGTAAATGATCGGTTCTCAAAAGACTCAACCGAACTGGCGCTAATCGGTTCCCTAAGAAAACGGGAACTGCAAAGCAGTGAAAATAAATAAAATGAACATCAAAAGACGGTTCCAGAAGGGAACCGTCAAATATTAAAGATTTACACTAAATTCTGAGGTAAAATACTGACAAAACATGGTTCCCAGAATCGAGAAGGAACCAAAATTATAATAAAAAGACACTAAACTAAACTAAAACTAAACTCTAAGGGCAGCAATTTAAAAATTAAGTAAAAGAAGTGGTACTTATCGCTAAAACAAATGTCAAGAAGAAAGCTAAAGGATGAGAGGGCTGTCCAAGGCGCCTTAACTGGCAGGCAGAGAAAAGAATATGAGCACTCAGAGTGCAGCAGTTACTAAGGGCAGCAGTTTGAAATTAGCACTAGCCAATGAGAGTTCCATAATTAGCATAAATTCCATCTCTGGGCAGTTCAATAATGAAATCTGACTGCATTAGTTTAATCATACTGTGCGATTCCTGGGGTTAGACAAATATATTAGACAAAACACATAATATATGAGGATGATCAAGTGCCACATCCTGCCATGCCTTTAGTATTTCAGATAACATACATGACAGAGTGGTGAGTATGATCATTTAGTTTATTAATTTGCTTTGTTTGCACATAATGAAATACCCATAATTATCCAGTATGAATTCAATGCAATGTTACCATCAGAAGTACCATAACATAAAAATAAGTATCTTAGTGGTAAGCACAAAACCAAAAATCAGTCAGTGCATACAGTGCCGCAGTACTTACTACTGTCTATACTTAGAGTACAACTATTTAATTATGATCTCGCTCTGTGCTCGTGGACAGAAAATGAAAATTACGTACCTACCGTAATTCTTGATCTTCTCTTGTATCTTCACCATTCATTACTGTTGGGGTGACAGCTGGAGGCGCACCCTTGCGGATTTTGGGGAGTGCGTTGATGGCGCCACCCCTGGAGTGAGCTCTCGTGGGCGCGAGGTCGGCTGTTGGGCACCGCAGACCCTCCTTCATCTCAGTTCTGTTGGCCGGAGAGGCGAAAAAGGGTTAGAAGAAAGAGTGAGGCAAGAGAGCCGAGGGATAAAAAAGGAAAGGATATCAACTGAAAAGGAATAAGCCAATAGAGGATAGAAGGGAAAAGAAGAACTGCCTACCGTAAGGGACCTAAGGGCCTCACTTGGGGCGGCTCTAAGGGAGGAACAGATAGGGAGGAGAAAGAAGAAGAGTTAAAAGAGAGAAGAATAGGAGGGGAGGCTAGGAGGGGGGAAGACTGCCGCTGGCAATTAGTTAAGGGTTATAAGCTCGGAACCACAAACAAGGGAGCAAGGATCCCATTTTGGAATTGAAAGAGAAGGTCAACTGAACTTCTCGTCAGAATGGACACCAAAGGCAGGTTCCCTAACCTCCCGCCTACTCAGTTTTTCCCAGACTCCAGCCAGGATCTCTTTAATCATTAAGAAGGAAAACTCTTTTCCAAACGAGAGCTGCCAGCTAGGAGGAGTAAGCCCACCAGCATTTTGTTAAGTGATAACACAGTATCATGTGAAAGTAGGGGGATGTTCCCCAGGAGGCACCCCTATGCCAAAGAGAGAGAGTGGGAACTCAGTCGGAATCCCTAGAGGCAAGGCAGGGAACACTCTTTAAGGAAATTGAGTACCGGATAGCACTACACCTGTAGAGGCTGACATAACAGGATTAAGACTTGCCAGAAGTGGTCTGGAAAGAGAAGTCAAGTCCCGAAGGATTGTCTCTTTAAACTGTGAATTGAGAAGAAATGGCTGGGGAGAATCAAGAGATGCCCATTAAGGGCAGTCAGAAAGAGTTCCCTCAGGACAGATAAATGAAGCCTGCCTCCTGTTCTCAGAGGGAAAGATCCGCTCAGATGATCGGAAAGAGAAGCATGTAAAAATATTTTTTTTTTTTGGCTAACGCCCAGGGAGAAAAGGGAGGACGAGCCAAGAAGGAGGCCCTTGAGGATGGTGGAGGATTAGTAATGAATGGTGAAGATACAAGAGAAGATCAAGAATTACGGTAGGTACGCACTTTCATATCTTCCCTGTCAATCTTCACCATTCGCTACTGTTGGGTGAGTACTAAGCCCTCTCCCCAGAAAAAGGGGAGGGAAAGAGAAACCCTGAGGGAACAGACCCTCAGCCTCCTACTGGTGACAAGCAGAGAGGGGAGACCCTGACCAATAGACAAGAGTCTAAGGTGGGTGAGGGGAGGAGAAGACGCCCAAGGGGCTGTGGGAAGGGGTTGTCCCTGAAGATGTCTCCCCGCCCTATGGGAAAATAGGTGGGTCCCCGGAGGCAGAGCCAGTCATCCCACGCTGGGCCATGGGTGACAGTCAGGAGAGACAAGCCATGCTGTCCACCTGATGCAGATCGCTGTCCCTACTAGCCTGGATGCCACCTTGTTGGCATCATAGGATGCCTCGCTGGTGCCTTGCAAGCTCCAGACCCTGTGCAGAGAGGGCAATGGCTTGTCTAGACTGCTCTGAGTCAGGTAGCAAAGCTAAGACCTGAGCCAGCATCGACCACAGATGCCTGTTGTAAGCAGCGTGGTGAGCCTGATGGGTGGAAATGCACAGTAATGCATGACCAGAAGAGAAACTCTTTGTCCCGACCGTTGAACTCAGCAGAATCCGAGTCCGGAGGCCTGTCGTGCACTGGGCGCAGAGCCTAGAAGGAGCATCTAGGGACGCCAAACCCAAGGTGGGTGAGGTAGAGAACCTAGAGACTCGTGGGGGCACAATACCGCCTCCTGCAGTCTCCTGGGCTGGAGAAGGAGTGGCTGGAGACTGCAAGGTGCAGATAGACGCCCTGGAAGGGAATTGGCAGAAAGGCACCACCAAATGGCGGGCGCTGAATTCACTGAGGAAAGCATGCGCCTGCTGCTTAGTACTGCCTCTATGAATGTAGGAAATATGAAGCTCTGAGACCATCCTCGAAAGGAAACGCTGATAGTCAGTGACGCCAGCGCCAGAGGAAAGGTGAATAGGAAGTTCCTCTTCCTCAGTTGAGGAAGACGAGGAGTAAGTGGAGCTTGAATGCCCAGAAGACTCCTGCGGCGGGGGCAGGCAAAAACCTGTTCGCTCGCGGGTCTCTAACATAGGACGGGAAGGCCGCCGCAGTATCTCTGAACGCCTCCCAAGTTAATGGCCCAGTGGCCCCACCTGGCCTGGGAGAGAGGGGTGGTTGCAGAGGGATGGGAGAAGGGCACCTAAAGCATGTGCCTGGCCTCTGCCAGAGCTCTGAGATCCAGGTAGCGATGCCGCCAAAACTGGGGACCCTGTGATCATGCCAGGTTGCATAGAAGAAAGGAAAGGAGGCAACTTCAGAAAGAGCCCTGAAGGGAATCTCCCTGTGGCGCCTGGGGATTGCATGAGTCCAGAAGGGCAACCCTCAGAACTGCCACTAGAAGGCGCTTAGAGACCTTCAGAGAGAGTTGAGGATCAGCTACAACTCCTCCCTGCACCCCGCAGGGTGGTGGGGCTCGACTCTGAAGCAGCCCTCTTCTCGAAACCAGTGGTGGAGGTCCCTGCTGAGCAAGGCCCCGAGGGCGCCTACTGAAGCAGGGTCCTCCTCCCTCTACTGAAGGACCTGAGCAGCACCGGAAACGGCAGCTGCCTGGGACCTACCAGAAGAGGGAATCCTTCTCGAACTCCCCAAGGGTTCACCACAGATGACTCCAGGCCACCCCTAGCCGTGGAGCCATCCGGGCTGACCAGCTCTGGGGAGTCCGGGAGAGGGATACTGGACCGCCTAGCCCCGCGGCCTACAGGAGGTTCAGAGCCAGAGGACTCTAGCCGCTGGTCTGTGTCCTCACCTGAGTCGTGCCTCTGAGGAGGGGCTGACAAGGGAAGACTGCAAACCAACAGCAGCAGGAACCTGCCCCAAGGTGGCACCAGACCTGGTACCGCCCAGAGGCCGTGATGAGCAACACGTCCGCCGAGTCATCCATCCCTTGGCGGTGCTTCGGTTCCCGGTTGCACAAACGAACTGTGCCACCCGAGTACCGCACCTGCCACGGCGCCAAGATGTGGTGTGGACTGCGAACGCGCCGAGGCCCAAAGCGGTACCGCTGATGGCACCGCCAGAGTCCCCGGCACGCGAACGACGCCAAGGCCCAGAACGGCACCACCACGGCCCCCACCGAGTCGCCGGCGCCATGAAAAGCGGAAGACTCTACGACGAGGAAAGACGGTAACAAGAGGGCCCACCAGCGCGGACCCCACAGCCAGGCCACGACACCGGGGAGCCTGCACCTCTGAGGAGGTGACTGCCGGACGGTGCCAACAGCGCTACCCGGTGGGATCATGCTGTTCCTCCGACGTCGAAGAAGAAACCTCCTCCTCAGCAAGGCTGGAAGTGGAGGAGGTTTCCTCCTCGCCGGGCGTATAGACCCGGAGGGGACCCGGAGGAAAGGTCGAGAGATCTGGCCTGGAAGCCCTAGGGGACATCATCCTCCAACGCTGGTGGAGCTCACCCGACTCACAACGCTGGAGTTCTAAAACATGGCTGCCCATGGAGAAGCAGGCGTCACAATGGTCCATATCATGGTAGGGTCCCAGGCACCGGAGACAAACATCATGACGATCCGTGACGGAAAACTGCCGCCACAAGGGCACCGATGCATAGGGCACGGCTCGCCTTTAGACTTACTTCTTTGCCCCTCGAACCAAACATGATGCTAAATAATCAAGCAAAACACAGAAAAGACTTGGCGCCGTTGAAAGAAAAAATAATAATGGAAAGATCTTACCAGTTGATTACGTCGAGAAAATACTGGGATGAAGGAGCTTGAAATAAATTTTGAAGCAGCCTGTGATGCAGTAAACTATCAAAACTATCGAAACTCGCAGAGCAGGTGCAGCCTCGACGGCAGGAGAAACAGAACTGGGATGGAGGAGGAGTCTGCGGTGCCTAACGGCCGCCCCGCGCCCACGCAGAGCGCCACTCAGGGGTGGCCACGACACCGACTCCTCCAAAAAATAAAAACTCCCGCGGGGTGCGCGCCTCAGCTGTCACCCCAACAGTAATGAATGGTAAAGACTGACAAGGGAAGATCACTGTTTTCTGTCTGATGGAACATTGAGCTGGATAAGTAAGAAGACAGATAAAGCAGAAAACCAGAAGAGTCAGATGAAAACTGTGGTCGAGAAAACTGCAACTAATCAGCAGCACAAGGGTCAACCATTTGCCATGTACTAAATCAACAAGAAATTATACAAAAGAACACTGTAAGGGCCCGTTTATCTCAGTTGAAACAAACAGGATCCGTGGGTAATATTTTTTACCAGGTAGGTGGACAGAAACAAACCCATTTCCTGCCACACGTGAGTGCAAATACGCAAAAGTTATTCAATACAGACTTGTTACTATAACAGACATGGTAGATACAAGACAAAGGATATACAAGGCTATTCAGGGTCTGTACATCTCATTTGACAGTCAAGTGTACCAACACACTGATCTTAAACAATTTATATCTAGGAGTCTTGAAAAGGAACATTTTCCAGTTAAGTTATCTACACATTTTGTGTCCCTAACAAAGAGGTACAAAGTTGCACAATTGTTCCTAAAGGTAAGTGACAAGCAATAAATGCAGTACAGAAGCATGCCGAGATGTTTTCAATTTTCCTAAAGGAAATTCATTAAATTCTTAGATTCTCAAACTGATGCGATCTCTAGGCCACCTGGGCAAAATATGAAGCTATTGGTGCAGGACATAACTGAGGAATTACTAAAACATATTCATGTACAGTACAGTAAATTGTGTGCCAGTACAAAATCTATACAGCCAAAATGTACTACCTCAAGGTACTTTCCACTGTTTCCAGTAAAATATATATGACTTCATAAATATGATCAGTTGCTAAACTGAATTAATTTTACCTTATCTAAATACATATAGGAACTAGTCCATAGCAGGACAGGTCGTGTATAAGCTGTGTGTTGCCGACCCGTGCAGCTCTGCACCCCACCCTCCCAAAAACCACCGTACTGGTCCATGTAAATCAAACATGTCTGTATAAGTTGTTTCCCTTTAATGTCTTGCTCTTAGTTTACTTAAAAAAAAAGAAAATGATCATGGGAAGCTCAAACTTGTCTGCTTGTCTGATAGGTCAGCTGGCAGAGATGCTGGGGGTATTCCAGGACTTGGGTTCAGTTTCTAGTTAAGCTACATTATTTTTTCTCATTACAGTCTGAGTTTGCCTCGTATGTCAGCTTGGAGATTCACTGCACTGTTGCTTGATATTTACCACTACTGAAATGTGACTATCAAAACATACAGTACTGCCCAGGCTACACCTGTGGCATGCAAATGACCCAGCATATATGCTTTGCCTGACCTTATTAATGTTAGGCTGGATACACATATATTGTACTACTTAACACTACTTTGACTCATTAATAAACTCATATAACACAATTAAAGGACAACAATGGAAAACTACTAGCTTTCACCAGCTGGTGCTAAAATGCTCAATTAGCACTTTTAGCCAGTAAGGGAATTTTTTCAGTACCGTATATGTTTTTAATCCTCGAAACAGCTTGCCGCAACTTCTGCTTTCCATTGCTGGCATGCACCATCTCATGATCAGCCATGCACTTCCCTCACTTACTCTATGCTAATATGCCCTGCTGACTTCAACCATTGGTCGGCAATGCATAACAGCATAAAGTAAGAGAGGGAATGGCTGCTCCTGGGATGGTGCTTGTCAGCAGGGGAAAGCAGAAGTTGAGGCATGCTGTTTTGAGGATTAAAAACATATACAGGTACCGAGAAACATTCCTGTACTGACTAAAAGTGCTAATCAGGCATTTTAGCGCCAGCGGTGAAAGCTGGTAGTTTTCCACTGTTGTCTTTTTAACTGCTACCAGACATCATTCAAGCATAATAGTTTCAAGTTAGGCAATGGTAAACCAATTCAGGTTACAATTCCATGGGGGAGGGGTGGGTCTAATGAACACAAACATTTACAGACAAACTCAGTAATTATTCAAGTTTTGTTTATTTGAATTTTTTCATAACTAGGATAGCTCCACAACATGCAATATCTAATGTTCATGGAGGTCTGGGAAATAGTGAATAGAAAGTGAACAAGTGCTGTAGCTCTGGTCAAGATAAGACACTTACAACAAAAAAAAGAATAAAACAGTGCAGACAGTAAAGCAGATAGCTAACATTCAGGTGCAGCAGGCAGATAGAAACTCAGAATCATTGACATGGAACATTCAATGTAACAACAGCTGTTTTTTTTCTTTTTCCATATTTTCTTTCTTCTCCTCTGCCAACAAGGGATATTTAAAATTTAACAGCTAGGCTAGCTTGACATGGCAAAGTAACTTGTTCCGTTCATTAATATTCAACAATATAGGGATAAAGGTCAAACATCTGTGTTTACGTGCATTCTGAATTACAGATTATTAAATGGGTAGGACGCTCCCTGCAATCTGACTGGCAGTAAGAGTCAATTCACGTTGTAGTGATATCTTAAACTAACACCACAACCTGGAAAATGTTCCTGCCAGTCATTTATTCATACACCTGTAATCCGTTTGATGATAGCAACAATGGACTCCAGAATGTGTGTTATCATTAGGGATAACACCACAGCTCAGATGGTTGAAGTCACTCTCATGTGTCTCATGCTTCACAACACACTCAAGTGTGGCATTATCCTGTGCAAAAACACACCTGTCATGTATTATTGTTTTCATAATTGTCAGCAGCCTTCACACAAATGTTATACAGATTCAAAGGTGCTAAAATGATTAGACTGCACATTCTGGGATTTAATACAAACACATGTCAATCATAGTGGAATGTATATTTAATTTCAATCAATCAAATCTTTATTTATTCAGGCAAGCATCATTGAGCAAGGCTCATTTACAAGACGGACCTGATAAGGTCAAGGTTCAACAGTTGATACACAACAGATAGATCAATACACTTATATAAACAGTTATACATACGGGAAAAAACATTTATAAACACAGTGATGTACAGTAAAATTCACATGATAAAATGGGTTACAGGAAAGTTAAGCTGATATTTACAGTATATACATATCCCAGTGGAGGAGCCATGGCAAACACACAGCATGATGTAATACTAGGATGGTGGAAGGTATTACTGGGTGCCATAAGATGGGGTGTCTGCCTGGGAGGAGAACTGAAGAACAAAGATTATGCCATATGTGGTGAATTTTTGGGAGGGAGATTGTGAGATGACAAAGCTAGCTCTAGCGGTAGCAACTGCATTTCTCTGTGAAGAAAACTGTACAACGCTGTTTAAAGGATGCAAATGGTATAACACTGGACAGTTGTAGGGATTTTTGTAGGGTGTTCCATGCTATAGCTAGAGAATAGCTGATTGCTGCCCTCCCTAGCCGGATGTTGAATTTGGGCAATTTGAACAGGATGATGATGTTGCGTCTTAGGGCATAGGAACTAGGAATGGCCTGGGTGAAACAGTCCAGAATATAGTTTGGAAGTTTTTTGATAACGCTCTGTAAGTCCATAGAGCTGCATTTCTATTCCTTCTGTGGAAACCCATCCAACTGCAGCATAAAGAGAGCAATGATGGGTATTAGATGGCAGATCTGTTATGAATCTTATTGCTCTATGGTATAAGGTATCCAACTTGTGTAGGTAGGAGATGGGGCAGTGACTATAAAGGAAGTCTGCATAGTCAACAACTGAGAGAAAAATGGCCTGGACTAACCTCATCTTTGAATCTCTGTTTAGGAAGGGTTTTAATCTATAGAAAAGGCCAAGCCTTGGCTAAGCTTTTTAGCAGTTCTTCTAAATGATGAGTGAAGTCAGTCTGCTGTCAATCCACACACCTAGGTATTTGAATTTTTCTACATACTCCAGATTTCCTCAAGTATCGTGCATAGCTGGGGAGAATGATTGAGAGGAGGTGCTGGTGAAGCTTTGATTTGTGAACATCATTGCTTTAGTTTTCTTTGCGTTTAACAGTAGCTTTTTCTCAAGTAGCTGATATTGTAACAAGAAGAATTCTGTTTGTAGGATTTCATGGGCAGCTGCAGAAGAAGGGTTGCTGACATACAAAACAGTATCATCAGCAAAGTGGTGTACAGAGGATTTGGTGAGGGTTGAATCAATATTATTTATATAGATGGCAAAAGGATAGGACCCAGGATAGAAACTTGGGGACTCCTCTTAGCAGTGGTTTTAATGGGGATAGGTCACCTTCAGCTTTTACCTGCTGTGACCTACCGGTAAGATAACACCTGAACCACTTAAGGGAGGGTGGATCTAGGCCAATGGAGTGCATGGATGATAGTAGAAGCTCGTGGTCCACAGTGTCGAATGCTTTGCTCAGGTCAAGAAATACTGCACAGACATTATTCTTTTTATCTAATTGGTTTGCCAGTCATTTGTGACCTTGGCTAGTGCAGTGATAGTGCTATGCTTGGCCCTGAATCCAGATTGAGCTGGATTCAGGAGGTTAGCATCGACAAGATATTCCCTAACTGGGTACTCACTAATTTCTCCAGCATCTTGGATAGCACTGGTAGAATGGAAATGGGCCTGTAATTATTAAGGTCCATAGGGTCCCCTGATTTTAGAAGGGAGCCACTTGGGCTGTCTTCCACAGTGTGGGAATAGAACCAGAGTTTAGAGATAGGTTAAAGAGATGTGTTAGGGTGGATTGCAAGTACATGGGATGCAATCTTTAGAAAGTAGGGGTCCAGAGAGTCTGCCCTGTGCTTTTGATATCCAGCTGCCATAGTAGGTCCTCTACTTGTTTCAACAGTACAGATTTGAAGCTGAAGGAAGAGTCAGCTCTCTGAGCACCAGTGTACTGGGAGCTTAATTGTGCACGCAGCAGGTTAGTTGGAGAGGTGTCAAAGGCAAGGCCAGCCGTTGTGAAGTGGTTACTGAAGGCGCCCAGAATTTCCATTTTGCCAGAGATAGGGCCATTACTGTGGTGTAATTGAGTTGGTAGGAGGTGCTAGAATCCTGCCCAACCATACCCATGATGGTACCCCAAAACCTAGCAGGATTATGATAGGAGGAGTCAAGCTCAGCCAAGTAGAAGGCAGCCATTGCATCCCTAACTTTCTTGGTGCATCTATTCCTGGCTTTCCTAAAGATCATCCAGTCATTTGCATTCTTGGTTTTCTTGCCATTTTCCAGAGTTTGTCTCTCTCCAGCAGTGCAGCTTTGAGGTCAGCTGAAAACCAACGACAGGATTTATTTTTATTCGGATACTAGAGATTGGGGCATGGATGTTAAGGGCACTTATTATAATGCTATTTAGCACCTGCTGTGCTTTTTCCACAGAATGAGCAAGATAAAACTCTTGCCAGCTTGGAGAGTGAGCTAGATCATGCAAATATCCTTCAATATTGATGTTTTTCTTGGATCTCCTCATTAGGAATTTTGCGGGGTTGTTGTTTTGCTGTAAGATCTTACCCCTGCGATGGGGCAGTGATCACTTATATCGCTGTAAAGCACTCCAGCATGTGTGAATAGATGGGGTTTATTCACTAGCATGATATCAAGTAGTGTGCTTTTATTACTATTCCTTGCATTAATTCTTGTTGGCTCACTAATTAGTTGTGTGAACCCATGTGTATCACAGAATGATACCAGAGGTACAGCTGCCTGGGTAAGCCAGTTGAAATTCAGGTCACCTAGAATAATGACTTCTTCAGTGCTGGGCTTGAGCAGATTCCCAGGTGGGATAAGAGCTTGAGGTCAGCAGAGGGGGTCTGTAGCATCCAACTAGCTACCAAAGCTGCTGTACTGGGGAGAGAGACTTTTAGGATAGGCATTCAAATTCCTTGGGCATAGAGGTTGCAGCAATACAGGATACAGGTATACCGGATTTTGCATATAGCTACTCCACTGCCCTTGTTTGGTGATCCGCTCTGAATAACTGATAGTTGGGTAGGTTAACATCCCTGTCTGCTGTGGTGGGTTTGAGCCATGTCTCAGATACCACGAGAAAGTCTGGCAAGGTATGGGCAACCCAGGCTTGTATCAGTGTAAGTTTTTCAACAGACTGCATACATTAATATGCAAAAACTGAGGCCTTTAATTGAGGTTAGGTCTGCTGGAGAGGTAATACATTCAGGGGTCCTGGGTTGATTTTCACGTTACCAATACAGAGCAATAGAAGAGCAGGAGTTTCATGAGGGCTGCGGAGATAGGGAGATGGGGCTGTCTTTGGTCCTCCTTCTCTTATTCTGTTGCCACTCTTTGGGGTGCTCCATGTGGGGTTATAGGATTGTGTCGAGACACCAAGTAGCAGTATGGTGGTCAGGCGGGGGATCTGTATATCCAGTAGTGGAGCCTTGATTGAAAATACATGTATGGTGGTTTCATGCCTTTTGGGGGTCACCCACTGTAATCGATGCAGCAATGGTAGGGCATATGTGAGGGTTTGAGCGTCAAACAATGGGGATGAGACAGAGAGATCATGATGGATCACCATAGTTTGTGTGATAGGGACATCTTCTTTGGGGAACCCCATGGCTGACAGTGAAAGAAGTATCAAAGTAAACTCCCATTGTGAGAGAGATATTGTTAGTTGGCTACAGGAGAGTAGTGACATTGCTGATTAGTTGGATCAGCAAGGCGGTGGAACAGTTTATTGGTTTAGGGTAATGCTGAGGGCGGGAAGAAATTTAAAGTTGCTCTTCTCTAAACTATTAGTAGAAGTAAGGCATTTTCTCTGTGTCTGCTTCCTACCCTATGTATCAAGATATCCATCCATCCTCACTTACATTCCATCATACATACCTCATTTATAATATAAATAAAAGTGTATTAAAGAAGGAGAGATCTCCCGTCAGTCCAGTTAAAATGGCACTTTTAAAATTGAGAAAAGCCTTTAAAAGGAATAAATCTATTTACTTTTAATATGATACTCTCTATTTGCTTTATAATTACTAATCATTTGAAATATTTATGTTGAAATACCACAGTAGCTCTAATGCAACACAAATCCTCCCTGTCCTTCTGTGCAATGATTTTACTATCCTGTACTTGAAACATTCTAGCACCTCACTGTGGAAATTAATTAGATGTTGAAAACACAGGCTTGTGACATTACTGCACTGCATGAAAAGGAAGGAAGGAATGAAAGAATCTGGTTTTAAATAACGCTATTCATACAGCTGTACAGTATACCGAAGTGCTCTGCAATCCAGAAGAGGTAGGTGAGAAGACAGGTGCTGCCATTTTTAGTGCACTGATCTGCTCCATATTCAGACCACTAGGTCAAACTGCTTCCCTACTTCATAAAAACTGAAAAAAGAGTGTTCAAAATTAGACAGAATTCTGCAATGTATGGTGGTCAAAAGAATAACAGGCATCGCAGGAATCCATTATGTCATAGTCTGGCCCTAACAGGAGAATCAGAGAGAATGCTGGTTGTCTTTACTTATATTTATCAGATTCGAAGGTACAGAAAGGGGAAACCTTTTCCTTCCCCTTTTCAGTGAACCAAACATTCTCACAAAAAATAATAAACAAGAAAGAAACTATATGAAAACAAGAGAGAAACTATAATAATTATAGTAAAGTAGGGTAAGGACTTCACTCCCACAGTGCACACTTGATGGCAGAAAACAGAACTGAGGTAGACTAGGGTGTCCGTAATGGTTATCTGTAAGTGCATAGTAACACACAGTGTCACACGCGCCCACACCATTAGCCAGTGCTGACACCATGCTGAAAAGATTTGCTCCCTATGGGTACTAGCAATTCCTGGCTAAGACACAACAAAGGGACTCTATTGAGAAAACTCTAGGAAAATCTGTGGTATTCTTAAACAATATAGGTTTCAGGCTGCCAGGGCTAGCAATTGGCCTCTCCATCACTTCTGGAAGAGAGAAGTCATCATCTCTAGGGTCTTGATCCACTTAGTTTCAAAGTGGCATTTGGTGGTAAGTGCAGTGTTCAGCTGATTAAGGTCAGGACTGAAGCCTGTGCTTACATGTATGGCTCTATGTCTATTTCTCCTCCCCTTCAATCTCTTCTTGGACTTCTTAGAGTGCCTACCAGAAGAGTGGGAGGAGCTGCTGGATGCATTGGGGTTCGAGAGTGATCCACTGGAGGGGAGGTAAAGGGAGTCCTATAATAGGGATGGGCATCTGGATGAAGCCCTTGACCTCCAAGAATGTGTATGGTCACCCCCTCAAGCTGAGTCCTTGACTTGCCTTACTCATCATCTAACCTTGTACTTCCCTAAGGGGACCACCTATGGAATTGCCCTGGGTGCAGATCCTGCTGAAAAGGATGCCTCATGACGACCACCTGAAGTGGTGGGATGGGGATGGGGCAGTAATTGTTCAACCAGCAGAGCACTGTCGACAGACTACACAGGGTTGGGATCCATCAGATCAAAATCCAAACAGGAGGCTGCCCACCAGCTCAGGTTGCATTACAGTAAAAAATCAATAGTGCAGAACAAGAAAGGCTCACAACTCACCCCAACACACAGGTCAGAAAAGGCAGAATTACATTTAAATTTATTGAATATACCTACCCACCAAACAAATTAAAAATTACTGGATAGGTGCCACCCTCAAGTCTATTAGCTAACTGCCTAATGGTGTTTTGCTTCCACTCATGGAGCTTTATCAAGGGCTAGTGTGTATCAACTTGAAAGCATTTAAATAGCAGTGATGGTATGATGTCATATTGATGTCCCTCCCATATAAGACAATAATTAAATTAAATGTAAACTAATACACAGATACACTATCTAAAGTAACAAATCATAACACCAACACCAAATGCTGAAACTTGGAAACTCCATACCACAATATATTTAATATCTCTAGGGTCCCATACTTCATTGATTCTAAGAGACATAATACAAGTTAACCACATGGACTCAATTAGTTGTTCAGATTCCTACGAGGTTCAAGTATTCCTTCGTGGAACTTCAGTCCAGTTAACAAGTGACTAGTATTTCAATTCCAAGTGTCGGCTCAGTCTCTCAAATGTCCCAATAGAGTTGTTTCTCTCAAGCAATCATGTCCCTATGGATTTCTATCAGAATATTATTTGCTTCACAAGTCCTGTCCATTTATCTTGAACTGATAGTTTTTTATATTCCATTTAGATGTGGTTGGAGAATCAGGAAAATAATATAACAAAGGCATCCACCACTGGAAAGTTTAAGTCACAGTTCCCAACTATCTGGAAAACAAAACAGTTATTTAGTAATCAGAATCTTAAAACATTTCAGACAATATAATATAATAGCCCTGAAGTGAGAAGTCCTTTAGCATAAACAGTATCTTGGTGATATATAATAATCTCCCATACAGTGTTTCATAAGTGAACAACCAATAATAGATACCACTAACAGAGAACCAGTCATAAAATTGAGACACCTTGATTCTGGCATTATGTCCGGGAATGTAAGGCTCCCAGGGCACAAACTAGAAGGGCTCACATTTTAATGTGAGGTTCTCAATATTGCCACTCCTGGGGCTTAGTCGTATTCCAGTTCAATGCCTTCTAATCGACCAAAGATGGTCACTCCGGTCCCTGGTAAATTTGATGTGTGCCGCCAACATGTTTTTTTATATTTTACATCTCAATATCACGAATATGTTCTCCAACACGGGTTTTAAACACTCTGTTAGTTTTCCCACATAAAATGACCCATACTTACAAAGTGCCAGATAATCAACATTTGGGGTGCCACACGTAATTAGATCCCTAATTTGATATAGCCTGCCTGAATTGGAGTTTGAAAAATGAAAATTACGTACCTACCGTAATTCTTGATCTTCCTGTGTATCTTCACCATTCATCACTGGAGGTGTCTGCCAGAGACAGGCACCCCGAAGAGACTTTTTTTTTTTGGAGGAGGGCCAACTGCTGGCACCGCCCACGAGGCTGATGTATTATGTGGTGCTTGTGGGGTTGGCCAGCAATGGCCATTGGGTCTTCCTCCATCTCAGTTCTGCGCTAAGGAGAGACAGGAGAAATAAGTAAAGTGAAAGGAGGGTGGGGCAAGGGATCCCAAGAGACAGTAAAAGGAAAGGAATGAACTGAAAAGAGTATGCCCATGAGAGGACAGGAAAGAGAAGGAGGGGCCTGAGGGTTGTGGACCAGGAGGCACCAGTCCCCAGCGAGCAAGGAGGAGACGGGAGAAAGGAGAGAGAGACAGAGAGAGAGAGAGAGAGAGAGAAAGAAGAAAGAGAAGAAGTAAGTATGGGATGGGGGTGCCCTTGGTCCCCAGACAAACAGAGGCGGTTTGAGGAACACCAGGTAAGAACCCTGGTGAGAAGAGCTGCAACCTGGAGGCCTAAGTGCTCTGATTAGCAAGAACACAGCAGAGTGGCAAAGTTTACCACTGAGCCCCAGACTTAGGCAGAACCAGCACTGCTCAGAGGTTGAAGAGGGGGCACAAGGAAAACAGGAGGTTGCATCATAGAGTTCGGGAGAGGCCACCCCCAGTCCGAATCCCAAAAGATCAAGGACTGTCATAGTTCTCAACCCCCAAAAACACCAGACGGTTTAAGGGGAGAGGAGAAAACGACACTATGGAGGAAGGGTAAGGCATCCCGGAGGCCTGAGGCATCTCCCCAGACCGACAGACCCAGAGTGGGTCAAGCAAGGGGTCCAGTAGAGGAGGGGCCCCTCCCGGAGACCCAAGAAGTAGAACCCCAAAGAGTTTGAGACTCGCCGAACCCTGACCCAGCCCACAGACCTCCCTCCCGACACCATTGGGAGTGGAGAACTTGGGGGAGGTTCGGGTGAAGGAAGGCAGTCGCCTCAGGACCCCAGGCCTCAAGAGAAGAAGGTGGAGGAATTCAGTGATGAATGGGAAGATACACAGGAAGATCAAGAATTATGGTAGGTATGTAATTTTCATATCTTACCTGTGTCAATCTTCACCATTCATCACTGGTGGGTGAGTACTGAGCACCCCTCAAGGGGATCCATTAACCTGAGGGAAAACATCCTCAGTCCCTCTCAGGGGAGAACGGGGAGGCGGACCTTCCACTAGCCAGTTCAAGGCTGGGACTTATCAGATTGAGACAGGTTCTCCTGAACCTTAGGGGAAGGAAGGCACCCTGAAGCTCCCATCTCACTCATGGAAAACAGAAGGAGCGGCCAGTAACCTGTGCCAGGCCAAAGGTGACAACCTCAACAGGCGAAGCCATGCCATCCGCCTAGTGTAGATTGCTGTCCCTGCAAGCCACGAAGTGACCTCATTGGTGTCATACAAAGCCCTTGATTGGTGCCTTGCCAACTCCAGGCCTATAGCAGCATGGCAATGGCTTGCGGGTAGCCTCCGAATCAGACAACAATGCTAGGGGCCTGTCCCAGCATCGTCCACAGATGCCTGCTGTAGGCAGCGTGGTGTGCCTGATGTGAGATAATAGCCAACAGGCTCCGCACTGAAGAAGACTCTTCACCCCATCCGATCTAACTCTCGAAATTGGTCTTGGGGGGGCCCTGTGCGAGATAGCGTCCAAGCCGAAGAAAATTGTCCAGCCATGTCAGTCAGAAGGTGGATGAGGCAAGGTGCCTGGAGATCCGCGATGCACAATACCTCCTGCGGCAGTCCACAGGAGCTAGTTCCTGGGAATATGGATGCTGCCAGTCACTGTATGACGCTACAGAAGGGAACCAGCCAGGATGGGACTATTAAGTGTGCGCACCATATTCGCCTAGAAGGCCAGCATCACATGCCCAGTATTGTTACTAGCATAGCGGGAGATGCAAGTCCCTAACCAACCTCGACAGGAAGCGCTGATACTGGGCTTGATCAGCATCTGGTGACAGTTGGACTGAAGGTTCCTCTTCCTCAGTGGAGGAAGACGAGGAGGTTGAGGAGCTTGATGAATCAAACTCTGGCTGCAGCGGGGGGAACTGGTCATAAAACCTGCTCGTCCATGGCCCTAGCGTACTGAGGGAACGCCGTTGCCTGAGACCTGAACTGATCCCAGTTCAAAGGTCCCAAAGGGCCAACGTGGCCTGGGAAGAGGGGAGCTGGGTGCAGAGGCACGGGCGAGTCTGTCACCTGATGTGATGTGCCTCTGTCAGGGTTAGCAGAATCCATTGGAGAGCCTGGCATCAGAGGAAAACTACAGGTCTATAGATTCACCATCCTATCCTGGAAATCGAAATGGTGAGGCTTAACCCTGCAGGGTGAGCTACTCTATAAGGTGTCCGGGCCACATGGATCCAGAAGGGTGGACCCCAGCCCCACCCAGACGGACTTCCGTGGGAGAACCCAAGGAGAGAACAAAGGGCTCAGCACTATGACTCCTCCCCAACCCTGAAGGGTCACAGAAGTATGCCGTGGTACCTTGCCCTCATCCTCAACCCTGAGGACTCAAGGAAGCCTTCTTCCCACCCCTGTGCCAAGGGCTCCCTCACTGACACAGGCCCCCGGAGAGGGCCTTAGGAAGAGGGGCTCAATCTTGATTCTGAGAGGGGAATGGCACTGGGGATGGCAGCCACTCTCTCACTCAGGATCCCGACTGCCATCCCAGCAGCAGAGGGACTGGAAGGTCACAGCTGGCCTCCCAAGCCAGGGGTGGCTGGGAGATCCACACACACCCCAATCACCTGTGCCACCAGAGGGGCACCTGGGGAGATGCAAGGGTGCTGGGCCATGGGGAACCCTCTGACCAAGAGTCAGGCAGCCAATCGGATCTAACTCAGAATCATCTTCCTCCATAGAGGAGACAACTATGAAGGGCTCCGGATCGCAGCCCCAAGGATCCCTTAGTCACGTCGCGCAACCCAGCCCCGCACCCCTCATGGTGCTGCCCTAATCACTGGCACCGCCGCGGCTCTGGGATACAAGATGGCACCACAGGTGGCACCAAGGAATGTCCCACGCCAGGACCTGCAGCCATGGGCCCTGACAATGGTGGAAGCCTGCACCTCCAAGGAGGTGACTGCCAAGCGGTGCTCCTGGTCCGCCCCAACAGGGCCAGACCAGCCTCCAGCAACGTGGTAGAGACTTCCTCCACGGCAAGGCTGGAAGAGGAGGAGACCTCTTCACCGGACCGTAGTAGGCCCGGAAGGGACCCAGAAATAGGGCAAAGAGTCCTGTGCTTTGACCGGTGCAAGCGATGCCACCACCCAAAAGTCAGCGGGCCCTGTTGACCTTTAAAGTGTGGTGCTCCAAAACTTGATAGTCCATCGAGAAGCAGGCATAGCAAGCATCCATATCATGCTGGGACTAAGACAGGTGAGACACGCGTCATGTCTGTCGGTCACGGAAATCTGTCGGCCACAGGGACACCGATGCATAGTGGGCCGACCCAGTTTCTTGGATCACTTCTTGTCCAACGACCAGACAGGATGGAACAGTAAAATAAACTTAAATTCAGAAAAGTCTCAACACCGCACACAAAATTAAAAGGAAAGGTCTTATCGGTCTTGAGCGGTGTCCAGTAGCAGAACTGTGGCAGAGTCAAGGATAACGGCGTTGAACTAGGCATCGAGAAACACTAGGCCACAGACGCCTCAGTCAGCTGGGGTGTGGAGAAGCAGAACTGAGGTGGAGGAGGACCCAACGATCGCTACTGGCCAACCGGTGAGCACCACATAATAAGTCAGCCTCGTGGGCGGCCTCCTCTAAAAAGAAAAAAACTCCGCCTGTCTCCAGCAGACACCCACCAGTGATTAATGGTGAAGATTGACACAGGTAAGATCTTTCATTTTGATACGTATTTATCAAACGTACAGCAGCCAGCAGGGGCACAACCACTAGGTGCACTATTACCAAGCAAGGACAGTTTTTGATGTTTATTTGGTTGTAAAGAATGCACAAGTACATCTCCTGGTTCTGGGCATGTCTATATACAAACTATGGTGGTTCATTTATCACACTGCCTAAAATCGGATATGCCTCAATAATGTCCCAATGTCTTAATAAAATCGGTCTAATACTATTAGCTTCTGGCATGTATGTTGTAATAAATTCAACCCTTTGTTCCCTCTCATCATGCTGTTGTTCACTGGGAGTCAAGAGGTCAGTTCTGTTCCATTCTGCAGCCCAGTTTCAAGCATTGGAGACATTTTCCTACTATACCCCCATTCTTGGAAATGGTGTTCCACTTCTGTTGCCCATTCCTGACATAATTCTTGTGTTGAGCATTACCATACCCTTAACTTGCAAATGATGTTCATAAAGAAACAGAAAATGATTACACTTCAAGACCACTTCTGTACAGTAGATGAGAAAAATCGATAAATTCATCTGTCAAATCCTGTTCTTGCATTAAGTAATAACTGAGAGCCTCGAGGCCCCTTCATGTGAATTGTTCATATACAGGCAGCCCTTGATAATTTTGTGTTTCTTGGTGAATGTTATTTGCAGGTTAAGGGTAAAGCAATGGGGCATCTTTGGCCCCAGCTATGCCAACCTATACTTGGGCCTATGGGAGAAGCTGATTATACAGGACCCTAGTAGGAACCAATATCATGACTACATTAAAAGGTACCTGCACTTTATTGATCACTTGTTATCTATTTGGGGTGGAACTGAGGAGGATTTATATAGGCTTGTACCATATTTACTTGAGTCCAATAATAATTAGAAATTCTCACTAAAATATGATTGGGAATCCATTCCATTTTTGGATCTTATACTTATAAAAATCAAGGGAGAGTTATGTCAGATTTATACCATATACCAATGGATACAAATGCAGTCCTCCTGGCTAGCAGCTGTCACTCTTCCCATTTGATCAAAAGTATTCCATAAGGCCAGTTCCTGTGTTTGAGACGAATTACTCAACCCAAGAATTATATCAAGAACAGTCAAGAGAAATGGAATACCATTTTCAAGAAAGAGGATATTTGGTTTATTTGGTTAAATGGACAAAAAGAGGCAATTGCCCATCAAGATTGTCCTCCAGACATGTGGAACATATAAGTTGATAGTAATTCTCTGTTTCCCTTAATATCCATTATTTCAGCAACCATTTATCTAATTTGTTTTAAAAGTATTTGTGTACAATCTACAATATCTTTATGTAAAGAGTTCCACACCCTAGGAGATATGATAGGGAAATGTTTCCAATGCTTGAAACTAGGCTGCAGAATGGAACAGAAATGATCTCTTGACCCCCAGGGAAAGGTGGCATGATGAGAGGGAAATACAGGTTACTCACCTGTAACAGGAGTTCTAGGAGTGGTATATGTTGTTCATCCACACTGTCTGGCAGGTACCTTGCCACTTTAAGATGGGCCAGAAAGTCTTCAAGCTGGCTCCTCCCACCCACCCAGGTGATGAAACCCTCTGCTCCACCCCATGATGACAGATCTAGCCACTGGAAGCCAGGTTGTGCGTCAAAGCCGGGGAGGTCAGGTGGGTCTGTGTGGATGAACAACATATACTGTTCCTAGAAAGATCAGTTATGCAAAGACTTTTGCCGTAATAGTAGATTCTAGGAATGTCTCTTGCAAAGTCATTACTTCTGGAGTTTCCTTAGGTGGCGCCTCACATGGTAGTTTTCTCCAGAAGTCTTACACCAGGGACCACCCACACGACCTCACTCCTGGCTGTGCCTATAAAAGTGGGAGGTCCCTGGTAGTCTCCATTCCCTGCTGGTTTCAGTTCGTGAAGGCGAGGGACCGAGGGGAACTGAGGTACCAAAGCCTCCCGACCCTACATCGCTTTTCCCTGTTACAGAATAGTAGGGGGTCAGAGATAGAGAAGCTACTTACTGCTGTGAGCCCTGCTGAGGGAGGCAGGCATGGTACAGCTTCAGCTTGGTGTTCTCCTGAGGCAAACAGGTCCAGGTGGGGAGAACAGGTCTTGAACCCTCCGCAGGACCACTCGTGAGATGCATCGCCTATCTGGCTGAGGGCATGGCCAGACTTTTCGAGGCTCCTGCTACATGAATGGCTAGGAGATCGCCCCTAGGCTGGAGCATGAGAGACCAATGCGAAGAGCCTTGCACAGAGGCAAGGAGTGCGTCCTGCCCTGTTGAGATAGTGCATGAAGTCCGGCAGGGTGTAATTGCCCAACCAGAAATGATTGGGCAAGGAGGAAAGGACCTTGGCCCTGTCCGCCAGGAGCCGATGCTCTGGCTCAGAGAGTCGAGCTCCGCCCGATTAACTGCATCACCTGTGAGGGCACGAGTCTGGCCTCGCTTGATGAGGAAGCCGAGTTGAGAGCAAGCCTGAGGGCCAGATCTCTGGACCGCTCCACCTCCAACCTGGAGAGACCTGCTATCAGTCAGTTGTCCATGTAAGGGTAGACCGGACCCCTGCACTGCAGAAATGCTGCCACCACTGCGATGCATTTGGTGAAGACCCTGGGAGCTGATGAGAGGCAAGGGCATGGCCCGAACTCTGAGGGTTCCCTCTGCCTGAAAGTGGAGGAACCACTGATGAGACAGACAGACTGGGACATGAAAGAACGCATCCTGGAGGTCCAGGGAGCAGAACCACATGCCCTGCTCCAGGGATGGTATTATCTGAGCCAGGGTTACCATCTGAAAGGTGTATGGCCTTAGGAACTTGTTCAGGTCGTGCAGACCAAGAATGGGGTACCAACCACTGTCCATTTTGGAACCAGGAAGTACTGGGCACGTAAGGAGGATCTGCCACCTTGCTGACTACCCTCGCGAGCAGCTGGTTGGTGTCATCTCAAAGAGCTGACTGGGAGGTTGCAGACCTGGTAGCCCTCACAGGGCGTGGACTCAAAAGGAGGGACCTGCTCAAACTCCAGAGGCAGGCCCCTGCCGACCACTTCAAGCACCCAGCAGTTCATGGTGATTGTAGACCAGGCAGAAAGGAAGTGGCTGAGCCGGACTCCCATGGGGGACCCAGGGAGGTAAGATGAGGTTGAGGGCAGCACCCTGCAACCCGTCACTGGGCAGGCTTGGAGGAGGAGGGACGCTGAGGAGCCACAGGAGCCCTTCCCCAGGCTTCCTGACCGAGAAAGTGACTGCCTTGGCTCTAGGACACCAAGTTTGAGCCTGCTGGCCCTGCTGCTGGTGCTGCTGGGCAGGTCTTGCTGCAGGAGCGGAGGATGAAAGGACTTACGCTGCTGATGGCAGCCTTGTCCTTCTGTGCAGATGTGACCGAATTTAGGATGGCATTGGATTTTTCAATGCACTGGAGGTGACCTCCACACTGGGCCCAAACAGATCAGTGCCCAGAAAGGGAACATCTGCAAGCTTGTGTTGGGTGTCTGCTGTGAAGGTCGAGATCCACAACCAAGCCCTGCGGCACATGGCCACTGCAGCCACTACTGAATGGACACAAGAGTCTCCAATGTCCAGAGCCATCTGAAGCTGCTGCTTTGCCACTGCCCTTCCCTGATCCCAGACCTGCTTGACCATGGTCTGGAGGTCGGCTGGGAGATGAGGAGCACCTCATCCAGGGAGCCCAACAGGGTGTGAGAGAAGTGTGCCATCATAACAGCCGAGCTGGCCGTGGAAGGCACAAAGAGGCGGCAGTGTACACCTTTCTCCCTGACTAGTCCAATTTGTTGGACTCCTTATCTGGGGGCTTGTCCACGCCCCTCGTGTTGCCTGAGCGCCTGAAGACAGAATCTGCCACCAACCCCATGGCTGGGTGCTCCCAGAAGCTGGAGAGAGAGCCAATATGGACTGCATACTTACAGGCCATCCTGGCTGATGGTGCTGGACAGGAGGCTGGGCACTGCCAAAGTTCTAACGCCAGGCCCACAATGGCTTTGGCTATGGGAAGGTCTCCATGGGGAGTCCCCTTGTTCAGAATCTCCGTAAGGAATATCTGGCCTGTTTCTGCATGGTTCGAGCGCATCCCGGTGGAAACCAAGATGAGCTGAAGGATACCGAGGAATGAGGTGGGGCTCTCATCCACAGAAAGACCTCCCTGAGGCTTACAGGTTGACTGACAGGGAATGCAACGAGGAGTCTTCAGACTCAAGAGTCTGCGACAGCTGATGACCACCTGAGCTACTCTCCACTCACCGAGGGCGATCGGGGTGAGAGTGACCAACAACCAATGGGACAAACCTTGAGTCGGACGAGAATCCTTGGTTGGCGCCCATTCTTTGGCTGGGGAGGCAGTGGTTCCACCACAATGGGGCGGGACAGCTGGGTTTGGCCGAGCCGTCAGCGCTGGAACCGGGTTCTCGACCGGGAACCGGCGGTGAAGTCGGCTTTGGCCAACAGCCACTTAATTGTCGGTGTGGAGACATTGGCTTGCTGCTGGCTAAAAGAAGCTGTTGCCACATTAGATCCTCAGAGCGCCAACACAACTTACGGCGAGACTCTCCTCAGCAGAGGAGGATGAGGAAGAAGAGCAGCAGCGCCACTTTCCACGATGTCGGGACCGAGACCGCCAATGTCGACGGGACTTCTCAAAGCAGAGGAGGACCAAGACCGAGACCTCAACCATCAGTGGTGCCGCCACGGGCGAGGAAGGAGCTGGGAAAACCCACTGCCCTGCAGTTCAGGGTCCTGGGCCGGGACTTCGCCAATGGTCTGAGGCAAGTCCTTGGAAGGCACCAGAAGCATCGTGTCTGTGAGAGAGAGAGAGAGAGTTAGTTGTCGGTCTCCTTGGTCAACAACCTGTCGGTGGGCTCAAGAAAAATCTTGGCTGTGTCGACAGGTGTCTCGGCCGACTGGTCTGATGGGGACACCATGAAACCAGCGGCCGGCTGCAACATCGATCAAGTCGAGAGCTGACGGTCCAGAGAAAGTATGTAAGAACTTACCGTAACAGTAGATCTTCGAGAACAGCCCTTGCAGCAGGTTACTCCATTAGACTGAAGCCAGCAGGCCAGGACCTCACAGAAAATTCTAGCTAGCAGTATCCAGTGGGGACCGCCTCAACGTCAGCCCCTGCCCGATGTCAAGCATCACATAAAAGGGCAGTCCCCATCATCTCTAGTTCTCCGCGGAGACTCCCGCCCAAAGGTGACATCTGAAGGGAGACAGAGGATCTGCTTCAAAGGAAGGTTTGTAGTAGACGCCAAAAGACGTTGTTTAGAAACTAGGTCAGAAGACTCAACCTCCAGAGTGGAAGGTGGGAGAACTACCTGCTGCAAGAGCTGTTCTCAAGATCTACTGTTATGGTAAGTTCTTACGTAACTGTACTATCTTACTCGAGAAACAGCTCTTGCAGCAGGTTACACCATTAGGACTGATTCCCAAGCAGTAAGAGAACTATTTGTTATCAGGAGGAGGACAGGAAAGATGTCTCAGACTTTAGGACAAAAGTTCTTGAAGGACCGCAAGCTGAAACCAGCACTGCGCCTAGAGGCAATATCCAAACTGTAGTGCCTGATGAAGGTGTGTACAGTGCTCCAGGTTGCTGCCACACAGATGGTTGAAGTGGAGACATTTTGAGCGCAGCGAAGGAGGTAGCCACCCCTCATAGAATGACCTTTTACCGTCCCGTAAAGGTTTGTTACGCTTCTGGTAACAGAACATAATGCACTTTACCAGCCATCGAGAAAGCGACTGTTTGGAGACAGGAGCACTGAGCATCCTTTATGTGTAGGAAACAAAGAGCTGGTTTGACTTACGATGTGCCTTGTTTCTGGTCAGATAATATCTGAGACACCTATGCACATCCAGAGTGTGCAACTGGGCTTCCCCACTGTTACAGTGAATTGAGTAATACACGGCAGGTCTATATCTTGGTTGAGTGTGACAGCCAAGACCACCATGGGAAGGAACTTAGGATTTGTTCTAGGACACCCTGTCCTTGTGAAAACCAAATAAGGGTCCTTGCACATAAGTGTATGAAGCTCAGAAATTCTTCTGGCAGAAGTAACAGCAACTAAAAGGAGCATCTTCCAGCGAGGAGACGAGCTCACAATCTGCGGGTTGGTTAAAAGGTGGCAGCGAAGCTGCTCTAGAACAAAAGGAAGATCCCAAGGTGGAACCAGGTCTTTGATGGGAGGTCTCATGTGCAGAATGCCATGCAAAGGGCGTGAGAAGCCTCTAGTTGAGCTAGAGACCTGTGACCTATCAGAGGATGGCACGCTGAAATGGTGCATAGGTGAACCTTAATGGAGGAGTAGGCAAGACCTGCCTCGTGAGAGGATAGGAGGTAGTCTAAAACAGGCCTCTTAGAACAATCCAATGGGGTCAATTCACGAGCTTGAGCCCAACATAGCAAATCTGCGCCACTTCATGGCGTAAGTGGCGTGGAGGGAGAGGGCTTTTCTGGCCGCTACCAGAACGCCTGCAACTCTCCTGAGATACCGATCTCAGGACCTCAGGACTGCTATGTCCTAGGAGCCAGGCATGCAGGTTCAGAGACCAAGATCCGGACAGACCAAGGAGCCTGCCTCCTGGGACAGAAGATGAGAGCTAAATGGCAGAGGCACCGGAGGTTCCTGGGCCAGCTGATGTAAGAGAGGGAACCAAATTTGCCTGTTCCAAAAGGGCGCTACTAGAATAAGACATGCCCGCTCTTGTCAGAGCTTCAATAGAACCCTCTGGATCAAAGGGAAGGGTGGGAAAGCATAGAGGAACCTGCCTGTCCAAGAGAGGGACAACGCGTCTCGCCAGAAAACACCAGGCCCTGGATCTAGTGAGCAGAAATTGGGCAGTTTTGTGTTGGACAGGGACGCAAAGAGGTCTAATTCTGGTGTCCCCATCTGCAAAACAGGTCCTCCTTGACTTCCTGAAGAAGTTCCCATTCATGGACTCTGGCCTGTGATCAGCCTAGACTGTCCGCGATAGTACTGTCCACTCCGGAACATGCACTGCAATGATATCTCGCTCATGTTGCAGCACCCACCCAAACCCTTTGAGCCTCCCTGCAAAGGGGTAGGAATGAGTGCCTCCCTGTTTGTTGAGATAGCACATCACCGTGGTATTGTCTGTTTGTACCAGAAAGTACCCGTGGAATCTCCGTCTGAATGCCTGGGGAGTATAGGACGGTTCTCATCTCCAGAATATTTACTTGAAGATGGGACTCCAGAGATGAACAGGAGCCTTGAGTCCTGACCCTGTTGAGGTGAGCTCCCTATCCAGACCCCGAGGCATCCGTGAGAGAGTCACTGAAGAAGGTGGCACAATGAAGGGATTCCCGCAAGAGGTGGTCTGGGACGAGCCACCAATGCCAGTTTTGGATGACGGCATTCGTGATCCAGACTGGATGCTGCAGATGATCTTGCTTTTGCTCCCATTGTACCCTCATCATCCATTGGGTGACCTGCATATGGAGTCGCACTAGAAAACCGTTGCAATGGCAGATGCCATGTGTCCAAGCAGGCAAAGGACAGTCTGTGCCAATACCGCCTTCGCTTCCTTTATATCCCTTATGAGGGATCTGATGCATCCGCCCTGTCCTGAGGAAGGAATGTCTTTCCCTGAGTGGTGTCCAGAATTGCTCCTATAAACTGCAAGTTCTGGAACGTACAAGGTGCGCATTTCTCCTGGCTGATGGTGATGCCCAGTGACAGGAAGAGGGAACAGGTATCCTGTATCGTGGACATCAGGGCATCCTGTGAGGATGCCATGAGGAGCCAGTCATCTAGATACGGAAACACATAGTGGCCCCTGCCTCCTAAGAGCTGCTGCCATGACTACCATACACTTCATGAATACACGAGGTGCTGAAGACAGTCTGAAAAGGAGGGCACAGAGCTGGTAGTGGTGTCCCAGAAACTTGAAATACAGAAATTTCCGTGCGCCGAGTTATTGGGAGATGTAGGTACAGTAAATGTCTTGCATGTCCAGTGACGCCAGCCATGCGCCTCTTTGAGCACGGAATGAGACCTGGCAGGGTTACCATACGCGAGCGCTTGTACAACACAAATGTGTTGCCGACACTGAGATCCAAGATTGGGTGCAGGTCCCTGTTTTCTTTGGAACCAGAAAGAAGTGAGAATAGTAACCTTTTCTCTCTGGTTCGGTGGAACATACTCTATGGCCTCCTTGTCAAGCAGGGCCAAGATCTCCTGCTGAATAAGCAGGGCATGCTGACCGGAGTAGCAGGAGAGCAGGGGAAGTCTGGATGGTGGATGGTCGGGAACTCTATGGAGTGACCTTGTTAGACCAACTGCAACACCGCTCAGAGGTTATCCTCTGCCATCCCGAAGGTGATGAGAGATGCAACCCCTCACCTTCTCGACCTTGATCCAGAGGAGGGGCGGGGCCGGAAGGAGTCATGCTGTGGTGGTACTGGACCCTGTGGGCTGGGCTGCTTTGGGATGCTTTGGGCCCTGGCCGAGGGAACCTGGCTGATTTTTGTGACCAAAGTTGCTCCTGGGTTGCTGCCGTTGTTGCCAGCCACAAAAATGGTTCTGGTTCCTACGAAGGAACCAGACTTAGGTCTGTACATGGCCTGTACAGTCCTGACTGCCTTCCCAGCCCTGTAGTCTGGTGATAACCTTCCGATTCCTCACCGAACAGGACTGCTCCATTATAAGGGACGCCCAGGATGTTCTTCTGACATCCGGTAAATCCGAGACTCAACCATGAGTGTCTCCGAGACAAATGCCTGTGGTTGCTCCCTGGCTGCCGAGTCCGCTGAATTGTAAGTGGCTCGAGAATCTGGGTCCTCACTGCCTGACCCAGTTTGAAGGAGGTTAAGCAGTGCCTCCTTCTTTTCGCCATCTGGAAAGTCTTTAAAAGGTCTTGGCCCTGTTCCCAAAGGGTGTTCTGAAACTGCACCATGTACGCCAGATAGTTTAGAGACCTAATTGAGCATGTAGCAGCTGCATACATGTGTCTTCCCATAGAATCAAATTGCTTAGATTCCTGGTCCGGAGGCTGGGTACTCAAATGCTGAGGCTGCTGGGACCTGTCATGAGATGCAGTAGTGACCAGGGAGTCGGCCAGGGTTTGTCGCCAAATACAGGTCCTCCATGGCAGCCCTGTAGAGGAGGTCAGCCTTCTACAAAACAGCCGGTGTGGAATGTGGACACTTCCAAGCTGCCTTGGTGACATCCGTAGGTGTCCATCAAGGTGGGACCACCACAGGCTTCGGTCTTTCTGCCTGAGGTAACGGGCAAGGCGTTGTCTCTCGGGTCTAAGTCTTCTGTCTCCCATCCCATATTTTCCTGGATGTGCTTCTTGATTTCTGAAAAGGAGGGATCATCCGTGGCGACCTTGGAAGGTCCTGTGGGTCTGGTGATGGGGACTGAAGGGAGACAGAGACCTGGAGATGTCGGATGTATCCGGTCTGAAGTCATCTCCGGTGAGTGATGTCTGCCCTGGGTCGTCTGGGCTTGGGGACCCTGAGGAGAGCGTGATGGGCATTTTCTGTCTCTCAATCGGCCCCGAGGAGGTGGAGTTGGCTCTTGGGGGTCGGGGGGTCTTGAACCTTCAGCCCGAGGAGGAGGAGGTGGAGGTGGCTGAGGCTTAGGGGAACCACGCTTTCCTTATGGTTTCCCACCAGAAGGTGAGCAGTTCTTTCACCTCCTGAATATTCATGCCCAACAACGGGCCGGTGTTGGTCTGTCACTGGGGTCAGGCGGGTCCCAGGGAACCACCAGATCTGGTGACAGCTCCTTGGGCAGGCCAGCATCCTTGTCACCTGTCTGGTCGTCCGGACAGCACAGTAGCCTCTTTACCTGATGACCCTGATGTCCAGAGTCCACCCACGCTGGTACTACTGTCGCCGGAGTAGTCCGCTTTGTGGGCACTGGGTCGCACGCCTTCTGGTCTCCAACGCCCACTTCAGGGACGCCAGCCTGCAGTCTTCCTTTCAGGGACCTTCAGAGGTTGGGAGACAGACCTGATGTCTGTGTCCCGTGTCGGTCAGACGCACCGCCCGATCTGGAGGAAGACTTTTTGTGCCTGTCTGAAGAATCAGGCTTGAGGCGCCCGCGCCCGAGTGGTCTTGAGCGGGTGTAAGGAGGCTGAGGAGCCCCGTGAAGACCTTACCTTAATGGGCGGAGGTTGGGAGCAAGCCCAGGAAGGAGATCTGTCAGACCATGTAGAGCTGGAGCTGGCCCTGGACTCGAGGCCTGGCTCAGGATCTCGCCTATCCGAGTCCCGATGCTTGTCCCTGACTTGTGTGAAGATTCCCTTGGAGGAAGGTCTTTCTCCATTTTCTTTAATTCTCCTTGAGGAGGAACCCTGAAGGGCCTTTTTGGCGGCAGATCTGGGTTCTGCTATAGAATTGCTGGCAGACTGAGCAGGCCTGGGTGTCATGCTCCAGGCCTAGGCACCTGACACAGGCCGAATGATGGTCTGCAAAGGGACCTGCTTGCTGCAGGCACACTTAGAGGGATATCCTGGAGAGAAGGGGTAGGAGAAGCAGACATGGATTGAGATTTAAAGAAGATAAAGATTTCACGCGTCGCTTTGTTGATGCAGGCATCCGTGAGGCTGATGCTGGCGAGTTAATGGCGGAAAAAGAACTGGGGATGCTGGGGACCGCCCCTTTATGTGATGCCTGACGGTGGGAGGGCCGACGCCTGGGGCGGTCCCCTGCTGGATACTGGAGCTAGAATTTTCTGTGGGTCCTGGTGCCTCGCCGGCTTCATTCCTAATGGTGTAACCTGCTGCAAGAGCTGTTTCTTGAAGTAAGATCAAGATCTCTCCCACTCCCAAGAGCGCCGACGGTGGGTCTTACCTTTTTCGGATCCTTCTTCGGGACCGAGCGGTGTGAGACCCAGAAGGACCCTCCTTTAGTCGAGAGGGACTGGCACAGCTCCCAAAAGGAAGCCGGTAAGAAGAGCCCAGTTGGAGTGGAATAAAGGCCAAGCCAAAGAGGAGCTCACCGCTGCCTGGGCTGCCTCCTTCTCAAGGGCCGTGAGCTGTTCAAACTGTTCCAGTTGTTCCTAGAGCCAGCCGCTGTGGACACCACCCAATGGGCCTCCTTCAATTTGACCGGTGAGTACCGTTTCTCCGGTCACCCCAGCTGGAGTCGGGCAGCGCAGTCTTCAAGCCAATGGAGAAAAGGACACATCTCACAAACCTGTGTATCAGGTATCGTGCCCAAGGATATAACGCACGAGGCATGGGGTTGGTGCGTGACATCTTCTGATCGCAGGGCACTGGCAGAACCTGGGAATGGTCTTGTTCTTCATCGCAGCCGCGAGGGAAGAGGGTGAAGACTGAACTCGAATGAGTTTCAAAGTAAGTTTAGGAAAAATCTGAAGTTTTTAGAGCCAGGGCCTGCAAAATGCGAGAGCTAAGGAGGAACCTAATGTTTCCAAGCGGTAAGGAAGATCTGGCGCCATAGGGTGGAGCCGAGGGTTTCATCACCCGGTGGGTGGGAGTAGCCAGCTTGAAGACTTTCCAGCCCATCTTAAAGTGGCAAGGTATCTGCCAGACAGTGTGGATAGAACAACATATCCACACCCCAGAACAAAGGGCTAAATTTATTACAACATACATGCCAGAAGCTTAACAGTATCAGACAGATTTTATTAAGACACTGGGACATAATTGAGGCAGATCCGATTTTAGGCAGAGTGATAAATGGACCACCGTAGTTTGTATATAGACATGCCCAGAACCAGGAAGGTGTACTTGTGCATTCTTTACAACCATATAAACATCAAAACAGTGCTTCTTTGGTAATTGTGCACCTAGTGGTTGTCCTCTGTACGCTCTAAGTTTGATAAATATGTATGCAAAACAAAAGTATTTTCAAACTTCGATACAGCCAGGCTATATCAAATTAGAGATCTAATTGCATGTGATACCCCAAATGTTTATCTGGAACTTTGTAAGTGCGGGTCATTTTACGTCAGGAAAGCTAACAGAATTGTTAAAACCCATATTGGAGAACATATACATGATACTGAGATGGAAAACATAAAACATATTGGCCACATCAAATTCACCAGGGACTAGGTGACCACCTTTGATCATACGTAGGCATTGAACTGGTACGACTTGGCCCCAGGGGTGATGATATTGAGAACCTCACATTAAAACAAGAGACTTTCTGGATTTACTGTATACCCTGGGAGCCTTACGCCTCGGACTTAATGCCAAATTCAGGTGTCTCCATTTTTATGAATGGTTCTCTGTCAGTGGTACCTATTATTGGTTGTTCACTTATGAAACACTATATGGGAGATTATATATTACCAGGGTATTGTTTATGCTAAAGGACTCTTCACTTTAGGGCTATTACATTCTTTGAAATGTTCTAAGATTTTGATTACTAAATTATAGATTGAGGGAGTGCTCCTGACCAATCGAGTGCTCCTTTCCTCTGCGTGAGGCACTCTTATTCCGTGAAGAGCGATGTATTAACACATATAACTGTTTTGTTTACAGATAGTTGGAAAGGGTGACAAACTTTCCGTGGGGAAGCCTTTGTTATATTGTTTTCCTGATTCTCCAACCACATCTAAATGGAATATAAAAAAACTATCAGTTCAAGATAAATGGCCAGGACTTGTGAAGCAAGTAATATTCCTGACAGAAATTCACAAGGACTTGATTGCTTGAGAGAAACAACAAACTCTACTGGGACCATCAAGAGACTGAGCTGCCACTTGGGATTGAAATATTGGTTTGTTAACTGGACTGAGGTTCCATGAAGGAATACTTGAACCTCACAGGAATCTACACCACTATGTGGTTAACTTGTATTATGTCTCTCAGAATCAATGACGTGGGATCCTAGATATATTAAGTATATTGTGGTATGGAATTTCCAGGTTTTAGCATTTGATTTTGGTGTTATGAGTTGTTACTTTAGATGGCATATCTATGTATTAGTTTATATTTAATTAAATTGTCTTAATGGGAGAGGGCACATCAATATGACGACATACCACCACTGCTATTCAAATGCTTTCAAGTTGATACACACTAGCCCTTGATAAAGCTCCATGAGTGGGAAGAAATGCCATTGGGCTGTTAGCCAGAAAGCTGCAGGGGTAGCAATCTATCCAGCAATTTTTAATATGTTTGGTATGTAGCTATATTCAATAAATTTATGTATACTGTATCAATCCTACGCACCCTGCTTTTTGTGTCTTTTTCTGACCTGTGTTTTGGGGTGAGTTGAGAGGCTTTGTTCTGCACTATCCATCAGATCAACTGACTGGTAGAACTGGTTGAAATTTTGACATGCTTATGGGGTGATCACACTCAAACATGGTCTGCACAACGAGAGATGAGGGTGCATCTCCTACTCGAACTACATAGAGTGAGGCTCAAACTCAAGCACAACCAACTGGTTAGGAGAGTGGAACTCAGACAGACCAGTCTTTACTGGGGCAGTAGAAGCTGGAGAAGTGGTGCTTTAGGGCACTGGGTCCTTACTAGACTTGCCATGCTGGTGCAAAGGCTTGCAGAGCTAGTGCTCACACTGCACCAGTGACTTGGGCAGTGGATCTAACACATAAGGTAGGTCTTCTGGTCATGAAACCGACATTTTACAACTTGACATAAATTTGCATACATTGGGGCTGAATTAGTAAAGACTGACATTAGGCTTTTTTAGTAAACCCATACTACTTTTGGATTACTACCACCATCTCAAGGGTGATGTAAACATCTTTTCTGCACTGCATGCCTATCTCTTTCTTTTTAGAGTTTACCATGAAATAGTGCTGATAGGAGATCGTAATGTTAACTGGCCATCACTTAATGTTGCTCACAAATGTCCAAACATGGTGTCAGAATTGGGACTTGGTCAACTTACTGATTCCCTTACCAGGATAAATTTAAAAGACCCCCAGCAATCCACCACATTAGATTTAATATTTACTTCTACCCCATGGAATTATTCCCCATATGGCATCCTTCCAGATGACTTCAGTGACCATCAAATTACTTTCTGTACTAGGAAAAGATACAAATCTTTCCCAACTGAGGTTCATCCAGCTCAGATCTTCTAAATGGTTTAACTATGTCCATTTCACAGTGGATATTAAACAGGCAAACTGGAAATGGTTATTATTAATATCCAATCTTGAAAATGCCTGGCTGTATTTCAGAGGAGTTCCTGGCAATATGCAATAAATACGCTCTTATTAGAACCAAGAGGGTGGTGAAAGACAAGCCCTTGGCATACAACAAACTTAAATTATTTGCAAATCAATCAGAATAAAGTCTGGAACTTGGTCAAATGGCTAAACTGTGTTGAATCATGGGATGCATATCTTACTGCTAGAACACCCACCTGAAAGGAGTCAGACTGAGCAAACTCCAACTTCTTCACTAAGAAGCTGGGACAGGATGGCCAAGATCCTAGATCTTTCTGGCACCTGGCTCGAGTGCTGCAAGGACCTGGACTCTCAACTGTCACATATCCTTTGTCCCACATGGGAACATATGAATATGTCAGCAGAAACAGACCACCCGGTCTATCTAAGCTTTGCTCGAGTGCAGCCATCACCCCAGTTTGCAGCTGCCCCAACCCCTCCCTTTGTCATCCCACTGCCACCACCCACCCTCACACTCCCCTGTTCCTGCCCCATGCCCTTTTGAAGTTGTTCACAGATTTACATGATACCAACCATTCTGGTAGGGGTTTCTTTGCTACCACCCTCTCTGTGAATAGTGTCTCCTCATTTCCTTGCTAAAATCTTCCCTCCATTCTTAGCCCATGCCCCTGGTGACCATCCCCTCCTTAACTTAAAGACCCCATCTGCCCCATCCTTACTGATTCCCTCAGATACCTGAATGTCTCTATTATGTCCCCCTGTCCCTTCTATCCTCCAGGGTGTACATATTGAGGTTTCCAGCCTGCTGTCATAGTCTCTCCCTCCATTCCCATATCATCTTTGTTGCCCTCCTCTGCACCTCCAGCAGCCTGATATCACGCTTTAGGTATGGCCTCCAAACTGCACACAATACTCTAAGTGCGGCCTTATCAGCGATCTATAGAGGTACGATCATCTACTTCACCCATACAAAAAACCCTATGCACCCCAGCATTTTGTTCGCTTGCAGCTACCTCCTGCACTGGGCAGTGTTGTCATGGTCCCCATTATCATTACCCCAAGGTCTTTCTCCTCCTCAGTGATCCCCAGCTTAACCCCCCAGCCAGTATTCTCTCCTTGGGTTCTTCACCCCAAAGTGCATAACCTTATACTTCTTTGCACTGAATCCCAGATGCCACCTCTCTGACCATTTCTCTAACTTATTTAGGTCCCCTGCAGCTGCTTTCATCCCTCCTCTCCATCCACCACTGCTCTGATTTTGGTGTCATCAGCAAACAGACTTACCTTGTTCACCACCCCATGTCCAATGTCTGATATGAAGAGCCCAAAAATACTGGCCCCAACATAGAGCCCTGTGGCACCCCACTTGTCACCTGCCTTGGAGTTGAGAGCTCCCTCTCACCACCACGTTGCAGCCTGCCACTCAGCCAGCTTGTAATCCACTTCATCATTTTGCCCTACTCCGACACCAGTTGCGTCCCCCAAGCTGCCCATGAGGCACCGAATCAAAGGCCTTGCTGAAGTCCAAGTAAAGAACATCCACCACATGACCCTTATCCAGTTCACCTGTCACCCAGTCATAATATTATATCAGGTTGGTTTGACAAGACTTCCCTGAAACAAACCCATGCTGCCTCACATCCTGGATTGTCCTCCATGTACGACACCAGTCTTTCCTTTAGTATTGTTTCCATGAGTTTGCACACTATGGATGTGAGACTTACCGGACGATAATTACCCGGTTCATCCCTTGGTCCGCTCTTGTGTAATGGCACTACATGTGCCATCCTCCAGTCCAGTGGCACACATCCCACTCCAGTGAGGTGCTGCACAGATCTGCCAGCGGCTTCGCCAACACCTCCACCATCTCCCTCAGCACCCTGGGGTGGATACCATCTGGCCCTGGTGCCTTGTCTACCTTCAGTGCCCTCAGTCCCTCTAGGACTCTACTTGTCTCAATTCTTCTATCTGTCACCTCCTCTCCTCCTGTCCCCACCCTCCCAGCCCATGCTGGTAGTGGTCCTCCTTTCTTCCGTGAACATGGAACAAAAGTATTCATTCAGTGATTCTGCCTGCTCCTGCCCTTTTCTGTCCACTCCCCACCCCTTTTATCCTCAATATTGTCTCCTTGCACTTCTTTTCTCCTGATGTATCTGAAGAAGTCTCCCCATTAATTCCCTGTGCTAATCTCAGCTCCTCCAGGCCTTGGCTTCTCTCACTTTTCTGGTCACCTCCTGGACCATCTTGCATATTCCTCCCTGTCCACTTCCTTCCCTGTCCTCCTAAACCTCTGGTGAGCCACTGCTTTGCCCTCACCACCTCCACAACCTTGCTGTTCAACTAGTATGGTTTTCTTGCTCTGCTTCTCTTACTCTGTGCCTTGGTGCAGGCTTCTGTTGCCTCTGTAACCCCATTTAATTTCAGCTCCACGTCCATCTCCGCCTTATGCCCTCTAGTTTCTCTTTCAGTACTTCCTGCATCCTCCCAAAGCCCACCCCTGAAGTTTACCACCGAGTAACTGATTTCTCTGGCTCCCCACACACTGTGGTATTAAACCACACCAGGAAAGGTGATATTCCACGTGTCCCTGTGACACGTTAAAGCAGAAATTCATAATAATCTACTATGCTCAGTAATCAGAAAACATTATGAACATTAGTGCACGATGGCCAAAGTGTTCTCAGCCTACAGTGCCACATTTGATGAAATGCCACACATTTTGCTCATTTGTCACACATCTTGTCACACATTTCAGTAAAAAAGGTTGAGCGGTATGCCTGGACAAATGGAATTAGCTTCCACTTTTCTGATAAATAATAAAATGACTAAGATCTCTCCCACAGTAGCAGAGATATCCAACAAATTTTTCAAAAATATAGGATCAGTTCAGGGTGCACAGAACCTTATTGTCCACCCATCTATTCTGGACCGAACTCTATCCTTCCAGGGTGAAAGAACTATTTTAAATTTAAACAACTTTCTACTCAGAAGGTTTTGGCAGAACTATTAAAGATTAATGTTCTCAAATCATCAGGCCAAATGATGTACCTTCCAAACTATTAAAATGGCCATCCCAGTTGTGGCCTTTGTTGTACCATTTAAAACCTTTACCTTACTAGCGAAACCTTTCCAGATACTCAGAACAAGTGTACAAATATGGCAATAAAGCGGAATCAATAATTATGGACCCATATCATTACTTTCAGTAACTTTTAAAAATAGTTGGAAAAACTTGAGCTAACCAACTGAAGGAACACCATGAAACCTGTAAACTTTATAATAGATACTAATCAAGCTTCAGAGCTAGGTATAGCACATCCACTGCATTAATTAAAGTTACCTCACACATCTAGCAGGCGATGGACAAAAGGTTTTGATACGGGCAATGTTTATAGACCTATCAAAGGCTTTTATTACTTTGGACCATAGTATACTTCTCAATAAGCTAAAAGTGTTCTGTCTAAACACTGCTGCCTTAGATTGGTTCAGTAGTTACATCACAAACATAATGAAAAGTCTTCCGAATACTTTTACAATAGACTTGAGCTACATAAAATCAGGGGTCCGCAAGGAATTGTGCTTAGATCAGTACTTTTCAATGTTATGTGGGGTCCCTTCTCTATGAGGCCCAACATCATTTATATGCTGATGACACAGTAATATACACAGAGGAACAGACATTCATGAGATCCAGAGCACACTGCAGAAATTCTTTAATTTGTTACAGGGCTACTTTCTTTTACGTAGACTAGTTCTGAACTCTAAACATTCCACACCATGCTTTTTGCAGCAGTCACCATAAGATGACATTCCAGAATGGTTTGGACATTCAAACCTTCAACAGGTAGACTCTTCCAAGTATTTGGGAGTCTGGTTAGACTCCTGGTGCAAGTGTCATAGCCACATTAATGCACCGTCTAGGAGCCTTGGTATTTAGCTTGGCCTTTTACAGCGGTACAAGGTTGCACCCTCTAAGCCCCCGCGAGTCAACTGATTAACTCTTTCATAGTTCTGCTCTTTGACTATGGGGATGTGGCATGGGGCTGATGGAACAGAGCTAAGCAAGCTTGACATAATTTACAACAGATTTGCTTGCTTTGCCCTGGATGCTTTGCAGAATCGCCACTGCCTTTATATGACAGTATGGATTGACTTAGTTTACATGATTGAAGATGACTGCACCTGGCATGTGTTGTTTACAATTCCAATTGTAACAAAGTCCCAACTTACATTTCAGAGTTCTTGAAAGTAAGAATCCATAGCAGTGGGTTGAGATTGTCATGCAGTTGAGATCTCTGTGTCTCAAACTGTAAAAATAATAAAGGCAAAAGGCGTTTGCATCCACTTGCCCCAAATTTGGTACAGCCTACCACAAGAAATTAGGTTATTGTCACCTTTACCATTGCTATGGTGCCTATTAGACAACAGTTCTGTGCTGTTGCAGTGGGAGTAAAATCTTGCCATAATATTACGGATAACAACTGATGCAAATCCTACCCTCTGGGCTATATTTTTGTCTGAAGGGCTTCAGCAGCTGTTGACGTATACATAGCTGAAGGAGCCTAAATATTAAAGTTGGGTTATTATGTATTTAAAAAAACTGCTGTAATGACTAACTTAAATATATCTACTGTATTTTGCACATATTTTATGTGCATTATAGTAATTCATGTATTTTTGACTGCTTGATTTGTGAATATTTATTGTAACTGTGTCAGTCCATGTGAAAGCCTCGTTGAAATGAGCCTTAGCACAATTAGGATTTTTCCTTTCAGAGCTCTGTGAATAAATTTATTTTATTACTACTACTACAATGGACCAAGGCGAGCTAGACAAATGTGAGGATCTGTCCTCAACATCTCCTTCCTGCAATAGTTATACTGCTTAAAGCCAAATGTCCAGTCTGCCATGTCTTCGAGCACATAACTACATGGTGCAGGCCCAGAAAATAAAACATGTGGAATGCTTGATATCACAATGCAGGACACAAACTCTAACCGGTAATGTTGCAGCCAGTACAGTATCACTGGAAATAGGCAAAAGGTCAAAAAGCACAGAAATGAACCACGTGGCACAGCCACCAAGTGGCGACTTCAGGTTTCAACAGAAAGGAAGATCTGAAGCATGGAAGGATGAGGATGTAAGATATATGGGAGGAACTTGAGCTCTAACCGTGGACTTGTCAAGAGTTTTGTACATGCTCAGTTTACTGCACAAATCTGACTATATAGAAGGAATCCAAGTACTGTACTTATAATAACCCTTGCTTCCTGCAGAACTTTTGCTCCAAAACACGTAACTAACCTTGTAAGTACAGGCTGGACAGCAACTACAGAATAAGACTTTTGGAGCAAGAGCTACACTATTTTAATACAGAAGATATATTTTGATAGTTAAGGGTTTACTGTGTACAAAAATTCCATTTGATATTTAAATGAAGAAGAGGCTAGTCCAATATCATCCCCATAGGAATTTTTGTTTGATTTTCCCAACCTTCAACCGGACAAACAAGGATATCACATTTCTTTTTGACTAGCAAAGGAACTCCTTTAATGTCAATTATTAGTGAGGGAGTAGGATAATGTGCTCTTTGAAGAAAATGGAGGACTAAATAACTTGTTGAGTATTTAAACTGTAAAGCATCTCTGTTTGTTCAGCCATAGCAACAGCTATAATAGGCTGCAGCATGTGAAGACCTCTTATACAGCCAGGAAGGCATCACGTGCGAAGCCTCGGTGCTCGTCAACACTGCATTTTTATTTAAAAACACCTCAGTATTAAGCATTTTTCAGCAGTAAACAACACAAAGTGTTAATGTGAAACTAAAGCTGAAAGAAATGGTGAAAAGCAACAGAAATGGAAAGAGAGGCTATGTCATCATTATAGCGATCTATATAAAATAAAAGTACACTAACTCATGGCTTTTACCATGAAAATATCCATTTTATAAAGAATTTCATATTGAGTTGACACAGAAATGATGGCTACTGTGACTGTCCAAAAGTGGACTCCATACCAATGAACTTAATCTTTTTCAGACAGTCTACAAAATATGCAGCACAACTTAAACTAGTTACCGACTCCACCGCCCAAACAGATCCAAATAGCTCCAGTCCTCAATCTTGTTACTGGGTTCAACACTCATGAGAGAAGAGCCTTGTAAAGCAAAATATTGGTTCAGTTCATTCCATTTAGATTAAGTGGTGCTATTTATTTGCTTTTTATTGAGAATATCAAGGATGCTGCTGAAAAAGGTAAAACTCAGGTAGAAGCACCAATGGGATCTCAAAATTGGAGCACAGCAGTACTGTGCGGGAAACAAGAAACAGGATCTCCTAATCTGTGCACGGTAATGCACAGGTTATGACATCAGGTAATTTAATCTGAAAAACAGAATAAAAATAATCATGTCTAAACCAAAAGTCATGCTTAATAAAGGTAGAATTACGTCTTCAGTTTGTCTCTTGGCTAATCAGGAGTGTCATCTTGAAGACATATTTGCATTCCAGAACTGCTCAGCTTCACTTCACAGTTCTCAAACACAAAATGTCTCGAGACAACACTTTTGATTAGCCTAGCGATATCTCTAAGACATCATCTACCTATAAAATACTCTTGTATCACTTCCACCCAGCCTAACAACACATAATGCTACTGCAAATTGGACTCTTTATACTAGTACATTTAATGAGAGAAAGTACTGTTTAAAGTAAAACATTCAGTTCTTTTGACAACTAATCCTAGATTCAAGAGATCAAATTCTCACTGCACAACTTTCATATTTTGGGGCAGCCTCCAGAGTGAGTTTCAAACTATTACCCTTCATTCTTAAATATCTTAAATCCTTGTAGACTGTAACTCATTTTTTTTAACAGACAAGATCAATATCAATCACTTAATGCAGTGCTCGTTTACAGATATCAGAGCTGACCTAACATTTTGATACAAAGACAAATTACCATTCAACTTTTAAACACATGAATAACCCAAATTAACTTCTTTTATTTAGAGTTCTGGAACCACTCACCTGTTATGCAGTGGAGTGCTACTGTATGCATTCTCATAATGGCTGGTGTAATGTGAATGAGATGACACTTCATAATCCAGAAGGCTTGCAGCTGGTTGACTCCGCCAGGTCCCTGTACTGTTGTGGAAGACACTGGAATGTGATAAATGTATCCCAGTTAATTACTTATTGTAGCCAACCATAACACTGAAAACTTGCTTGAGGCCAGAATATTAAACAGATTATTTTTCCCATGACAAAGAACAAATCATTCTTATAGTTGAAATATGTGTTGCAACATTTTAGATGGCACTTGGAAGGAGGGGGTCTCCAGGGGTTCCAAAGCCACAGACTTTAGAAAGAAGCCTGTTAAGAAAGGCTTGGATTTTTAGATGCAAGGTTACACACTTGTAGCCAAATTTGCTATGAGGACAACCATGTGCCAACTAAGTGGTGCCATCCCATGGATCTCCACAGTTATACAATTTTGACAGGGTTAGGATCGAGTCTGGAAGGCAAGTGACTATTTGTAGGTGCAGGGTCAGCAGGGGTTTGGAGTTCTCCCTCCATCTGGGGTTGTGTTGCCACCATTCTCTCCCCTGGAGTTTGCGGCATGCAATGAGGCATGTGCATGCATTGAGTACGTGGCACATATCGGCATCCACCACCCTCTCATCCTCTGATGCACTTCCACTGACCCTTTGTTGGGATGCAGGTGAACAGCGGAGAACAGAATCCCCTCCCTAAGGAAGAGAGCTGCCCTGTGGGATGCTCATCGTTACTTCCCTGGCTGGCCAGCAGCAACCCAAGTCCATTCTGCTCTCACATTTTCAGACTTTAGAATCAGACTTTAAAGTGCACTAGTTTACAGTAGGTGGTTTGGAGTGGCTTTTTGTTTATATAGTACATGTAGTCATTATTTCATGTACTTTTAAGAACTGAGCTCATAACCAGTATCAATTTTCCTGAAGTATATTCCTAAATCATTTAAAACTGTAACTGACTAAAAATATCACCATGAGGTAGATGTATTCAGGATTATCAAGACTATCCACCCAAGATCGTTTGCTGCTATTTTCAAAGCACAAATGTGTCCAAACCTACTAAACCATCTATTAGATGGCCTAGCGATGACCACAGTTCGTGCCCAAAACAGACGCAATCACATCCAAACCAGATGCACCTTGCAACTGCGTTGCATTTTCTGCCACAAATTGTTACTTTCTGTCATAAATGGATGCACCTTCTGAAAGCAGCAGCCAAGCTGCCTAATGTCATGAGTGGATGGACACAGGCGCAGGCACAGCATAGATCTGCATGTGCATCTAACCTGTCTAAACCCCCACCCTCCCGTTTCTTACAGATGTACACATTTGGTAACATCATACACAAATAATCTCACGAACATTCTTAATCCTCCCAGGGAAAATATTTATTACTATAACATTAATAATTTTGGACAAAAGACTGTTCATTATTAACAGTCTTTGCTTTACTATGTACTTATAATTGCTAAGCTTATTAAATGCAAAACAAGATCATTAAAAGTATGTCGTTTGAAGAACAAAAGCAAGAACTGCATTTTAATAAAATACATGAAAACACCATCAATTACATTGTTTTGAAGTGAATGAAATTTTCAGTAATGATTCAATTACTGTATTTTATGGTCTCCAAATATGTTTGTTGGGCACTGTATAATCATTTGCAGAAAAAAATAAAAGTCGTTGGAGGATATTTCCACAAGGATAGTCTGTAGCAGCAGTGCATTAATGTGATGAAAATTTTGACCTAAACTTTTATGCCATTTTAGATTGCTCCTTATCTCCGACTTGATTATACCCTTCTTTTCCATTTTGAGTCTGTTTAGCATTTTCTTTTCACGTTTGAAAGAATAAAAGAACGCCCTCTTAATATGGCTCAGTCCAGGTTTTCATCAGTATTCTCAACTATTTTTAAACATGCACTGTCCCATAAGGTCAGGGGCAGTGTTGCTGCATAATAGTTCATTTTAGTCACAACAAAAGTGATTTTAAACAATTAATGTACAAAACAGCTGAGAAAACTGCTGAAAACCTGGTCCAAGCGATATTAAAAGGCAACTCCTTTAATTATTTTAGATGTGAAAAAAAGTACTAAAGCAGACTCAAATTGTGGAAAGAAGGGTATCACACTAGTCTGTAGGTAAGGGCAATTTACAATAGAATAACAAAGTATAGGTCAAAATGTCACCATATTAATGCACTGCTGTTTTAAAGAAAATTGCTGCAACCAAAAATCAACCCCCATAACAATAACTTAATCTTTATCTACTGCCTATTTAGGGCTCCACAATCTCAAAGCCCTCTACGTTGCCAACACAACAGAAAAAGTCAAGTTGTTCCTCTCTGCTATGCTAGGGATGCTGTCTGAATAGCACTGCCATTCTCAGATACTGAACACAGACTAAAGTGATACAATATTTTTGACAACAGTCTCTAGGGGTTTAACAAGACAACTCTTCATCTCCTTTCGCATTCATTTTAAATGGGGACAAATTTAACAAATATCTCGATGGCCTGTGAGAGCCCCTCCAGCACATCCTGCCAAGGAAGTCAATTAAAAGTAGTAAAAAGGAACTGGTGATGTAAATGACACTGAGCTCTTTCTTAGGGCCACTGAAAGCCTTTGGAGGATAAAAATGCCTACTACTACCCTCCAACAAAAATAAAACATATTTTTTTTGTACAATAGCTATAAATTATCTGTCCTTTGGCTTCAGAAAACTGTTTTCTTTCCTATTATGGGAGGCTGTGTAACCTTGTGGTCAGAGCAGAGCTATGGACCTGAGATCTAGCCTTTGAATTCCAGTTCTGCAATGCACTCACTGGTGACCTATTAACCTCCCTATACTTAGCCTACTGTCTCTAACTCTTCCCTTCTCTGTATTTTGCCCCAAACCTTTTGTAATGTCACTCAATCTCACTTAAACTGTGTGTGTACCTAACAGCTGCAGTCAGCTGTTTGTGGACTGTAAAGCACTTTCAGTATAGTTTTCATGAAATGTGCTAGGTAAAACAAAATTTCATCTCCAAATTAACCAAATGAACGAAATGGAAAATGAACAGCATGCATATATGACAGCTGTTTTGCTTACAATAATTCTCCAAAACAACAACAGAAATGGGCAGGGTGCATTCCTGATCTCCATTTTGAGGATCCACTCTGCTTAGGACAGAAAAGAAATGCGTACTTACCATAATTCTCATCTTCTAGGGATATCGTTACCATTAATTTACACTAATGGGTCTGTGTCGGAGGCAATAGGGACCCTAGGGAACTCACCTCGGCACCAGCCCCCAACTGCCTCAGTTCCTTTTACCAAGGAAGTGCAGTATAGCCTAACTATTGGTTATGCACTTTTGCTAATGGCATAATGAGCCCTGATGACCTGTACAAGAGTGGTTAGTATGAAAGAATATAGTATCACAGTTCAAGCCTTGAACAAGGGAAGACCAATAAGATACTGGAGTGAGCTCAGAGGATGGTGGGTGGGTGGGTGTGTGAATTAATGGTGAAGATATTCTTAGAAGACCAAGAATTACAGTAAATACGTAATTTTCATATCTTCCAGGAATGTATCTTTACCATTAATTCCTGGTAATGGGTCAGAGAACCAAGCTTAGATAAAACTCACAAGCTAGGGAGGTAGGAGTGGAGAGTTCACTCAGGATCAGAGTCCATCCAGGCCAGACTTGCCAAAATGGCATACTGCCTGGCAGTGACATCCAGGGCAGAGTGTGTAGCGAGCACACACTGGGGTGCAAGTTACAGCTTTGCAAGGTATCACCGACAGGTACAGGAGAGCCCATGTGAAGGATGTGACAACTGTAGGGGTGAAAAGGCCATAAACCTAGGCTACCTGCAACTGCTACCATTAAGTCTGCCTCCCTGCTCCTACGTGCACCTCATGTCTCACACTCCCCACATTACCCTACTGTACCATCACCCTAAAGAGAAAACACCATGTCCTAGACTTCGGAGACAGTTTGGCATAGAGTGGGCATACAAAGGCCCACATCTGGTATGTCCCACTATCGACTAGTGATCTCATGGAGTTATTCTTGAGGATGGGCTTGAGGTGGGTCAAGTGTCTGCCACAGTATTCAAGACTTCTGCCAGACAGAAGACCTGGAGAATGATCCTTTGCTCTAGGTCCTCTTCCCACACTCTCATAACTTCTCAGCAGAGGGTAAGAGTGTGCTTTTCGTGTTTGCTTGTGTACACATCCCAGATAGTAGTCTGTTTGGAAGAGGACTGTTTGAGTGGTTGACAAGATCCACCAAGGCCGAGGGCCACATGATGGAGATCGGACCTCCAAAATACTTCAGTGGAGAGGAGTCGATTTCCAGACACCTTGTGTGTGGAGCCCTGATAGTGGGTTACCCACTGCAACATGAAGGCATCCAAAGAGTGTCATCCGGTGCTCCAGTTGGGAAGGGGAATACTGGAGGAGGAGACTGACCTCCACTGACTATCAAGTGAGTGACAGAACTAGGGGCTTGACTACCTGCTGGAAAGCAGCCTGAGTTGCATGGAGTGGACTTAAGATCTTGTGTCTCGAATCTATCTGCAGGGGCACCTGCATACTGACCTCTGGAAGGATGCTGAGCTTAAATCATAGCTAGAGATCCTATGAGCAGCTATCACTGTGAGGTCAGAGCTGAGATATCTTGACTGTGCAGAGCTGCATAAGGAAGGACGAGGAAACCTAGAACCCTAATTCCTTGGGTGCGTTGGATCAACACAAGTCATGAGCATATCCAGGGAGCAACCCTGGAGAAAAAATAGAGTTAGCAACTGCTAAGGCCACAGTCTGCAAGAGCAGAGGCAGAACCCCTTATCTTCTTCTTCTTTTTGTTTATTTATGCCAGGGAAAAAGCTCAGCAGGGATAGAATAAGGAAACAAACCCAGGAGGTGAAAGAACAGAAGTTAAGATCTGAGGAACAGTAGATGGGACTATGTCTGGAGAGATCAAGCAGGAGCCATCACCATTCTCAGGAGATGAGGACTGGGTTAGACTCTTAGTCTAAAGACCCCCTTGGAGGGAGGTAAGGAGGCCCCTGAGCTAAGAACCCTAGAGAGGACCAGGTGCCAGACAGGGCATCAGACTCAAGCACTGAGTGCTGCCGAATGTGGTGCTGGACCCAGGGCAGAAACAACACCAGAAAACATGGCAGACACAGTGCCGGACCCCCTAGGCAGCACTGGGTCAGACAAGACACCAGCCATGGTACCACACACCAAACACAGCGGCAAGCAAACATGGTGCTATGTCAAATACAGCAGCGGATAAACATGGTGCCAGGCCACCATGATGTCAGGCAAATCATGGCACCGGGCCAAACATGGCACTGGGTGAAACACGGTGCTGGGCAAAACAACACTGGATGAAACCTGGCTTACAGCAACACAGTACCAGGCCCGTACTACCTGACAGAGGCACTTAACCAACACCAAGGCACGAGAGAGAGAGAGAGAGAGAGAGAGAGAGAAAACTACAGCACCAGGGAGATGCTGAAAAAGCCAAATCAGCACTAGACCCAGAGCTAGGAAGGCACCATGACAGGCCTATAATGTCGAACTCAGCACTGACCCAACCCCAGAGCACCACTGACCCCTGCAGCACCGAGGTGAGCAGAGCAGTACCAGCCGGTCTATCAAGTGACATAAGGTAGGGATGCGGTCAGCGGGGCAGGAATTGGCAGCATGGTCACCAGCAAGGGTTGAAGGCGTTGCTGGAGCCAATCTCTACCTGGCTAGGGGGCCTTGCCTGTGGGTTCAGTGCCACCAACCTACAAAGGCCAGGGACTGGACTCAGTGCAGCAATACCCCAGCCTGACACTACACCCACTGCTCCAAAGAGCTGCCCATGGAAGACTGCCCACTGGGGACCCTAAAGGACAGGGAGGACATCAAATTCGGCACCAAGGCCCAAGTGATGCAGATGGTAACGAAGGGCCACCGAAGTCTTGTGGAAGACTTCCTGAAGGGTGACCTTGAATGGTACCATTTCTTTCTCTCCCTGAAAGGCAAGAGAAAGAACTCAAGGCCGAGCGGTGCCAAGAACTCAACAGAATTGGGAACTGCCCACCCTTTGTGCTCCTGAGGACTGCCCTTCCCCAAACATAGGACCACCCGTGGTCAGAACCCTTCATTCAGGGAAAGTAGACGGACACATCCTCCATTTGCTGGAGCAGCCTGCCCAAAAGGCTCCTAGTGTAATTCTGCAGAAACATCTTAACATAGACTCAGTAAGACTGAGAGAAAAACTGACAAAATTTTTTGTAAAATCACTGAACTGATACAAAAGAACAAAATTACTTAATATAGTAATCTTGTTTCTTCAATGGGATCAGTTATTATGATTAGACTTATGCAGTCAGCCTTCTGTATTGAACTGCATGGAGACAGAATGGAATTTAGAACTATATGTAAATGATGGAACTCATTGGCTCATGCCAATTTTAAACTGCTGCCCCAGCAACTGCTGCACTCTAGGTGCTTCAGAATCTTCATGAAGCCTAACAGGGTACAAGACCCTCTAGCTAATCTTATCATTAAAAGTAAATTAAGCCACCCCAAAATCACATTTCCTTGAAGGCCCAAACCCAAAAGGTGAGTTCGCTAAGGACATCAACTGGTTCAAATGTGAATCTCAAAAGTGGCCCATGCCTATGCTAAAAGCAGAGATGCAGAACAAAAATCCCTCTACTTATTGTAAACATTTCTCTCTTTTTTTTTTTTTTTGGAAGGTTCTGGTAGGGGAGGCAGGGTGGGAGTTCTAATCATATACTTGATCCCACTGAAGAAACAAGATTACTATGGTAATTTTGTCTTCTAACCTGGAATCAGTTATTATGATGAACTTTCTCTGAACTACCAAGCAGTACCTTCGGAGGTTGGGCAGAAAGCCTATTTAGAAAACAGGTTCTACAGAACTGCTCTTCCAAACCTAGCATCACTTCTGGATTGGAGATCCAGGCTGTACTGCTTTGTAAGGTGTGCACCGTTTTCAGGTAGCTGCCTTGCAGATTTCCAATAGTGGGATATCCCTGATGCTGCCACTGTTGTAGCTGTGCCCTGGTGAAATGAGCCTTAAGGTCTAGGGAGCTTGTTTACCACTTTATTGTAACAAAACTGTATGCATGCCACTATCCAGTGAGCAATCGTATGTTTTGTGCTGTTTTCCTTAGCCACTTCATCACAAGTAAAGAAGAGCTGAGTCTGTTCTGGTCTGTATGGCTTGGTTCTGTCAATATGGTGGCTAAGGGCCCTTTTGACGTCCGGGCAATGAAGCTTTTTCAGGGAGAACTAGTGACCTCTTGAAGAAAAAATAGGTAGAGTCATAGTCTGATTCAGATGGAAGTCAGATACCACCTTAGGAAGAAAAAACAGGTTACTCACCTGTAACAGTAGTTCTAAGAGTGGTATATGTTGTTCATCCACACTATTTGGCATGTCCTTCCCATTAAGAATCTTGCCGAAAGGTCTTTAAGCTGGCTCCTCAAACCCACCAGGGTGGTATATACTCGGCTCTGCCCTTGACACCATATCTTGCCCGCCGGAAGCATAGGCTGTGCGTCAGCTGGGAGGTCGTGTGGGTTTGTGTGGATGATCAATATATCCACTCCTAGAAAGTACAGTTATGCAAGAACTTACCGTAACAGTAGATCTTGAGAGGCTCTTGCAGTAGATATTCACATACAGAACTGACCATGGCGTCAGGACCTGAGGAAAATTTCTAGCTAGCAGTCTCTGGAGGGGGACTGCCCCCACGGCAGGTGACCAGCGTCAAGCGATGTCAGTATAAAGGGCGGTCCCCATGCCCACCTTCCAGTTCTTTCCCACTGTCAGCTTGCAGAAAGGCCGCCACCACTGCTAGGCATTTGGTGAACCCTCGGGGCCAAAGAAAGACCAAACGGAGTGCTCGGAACTGGAAATGTTTCTCCAGGAAAACAAAGGAGAAAGTGGTGGTGGGCGGGAGGATAGGGATATGCAGGTAAGCATCCTGCATGTCCAGGAAGCACAGCCAAGAGTTTTGATGGAGCAGGGAAGGAGCCCCTGAAGGGTCAACACACAAAACTTCTTGTACTTCGGCAGAAGATGTTTAATGTGCTGAGGCCAGGATGATCGGTCTCAAGTCAGCCTGTTTACTTTGGAACCAGGAAGAAGTGGGAGTGAATCCCTTCCTATTTGGCTTAAGAGACAGGCTCTATGGCTTTCTTTGGGAGAAGTGCCTGGATCTCTTGAGAGACTATGGGGACCTGATCCCAGGGATAGAAGGACCGTCCTGGTGGTTGAGGGGTTGGAATTTGCTGAATTATATCGAGTGACCTCGCTGAATGAGCTGAAGCACCCAATTTTCTCGGTGATGGACCTCCAGCCTTACAGGTGGGGGCGAACCTCCCTCAACCAGTTCCTCTGATGTACTGGAGGTAGCGGAAGGAGGGAAAGGAGTCAGGACACTGAGGGCAGGGAGCTTTGCCCCAGAGGCCTGTTTTAAATTTGGTCTGTGGGGTTTCAGCTCCCGATCCAGGTGCACGTTCTTTGCCTGGCACAGCCTGGGATTTGTTTCACCTTCTTTTGCGGCAAAGGGCTGCTTTTCTGTCCGTCTTGTATAAGGAGGGCGTCCTGCAAGGGGCGTCCACTCTCCTACAGCCCAGTAATGATGTCCTTACCGTCCCGCCAAGAGGATGGAACCCCTGAAAGGGCATCCAACAGAGAGGACTGCACGTCCTGCGCCAGTCCCGCTATACTGGAGCTAGGAGGCATCGGAGGCAGATCCCCGGCTGCTGCCCTCGCCACCGAACCACCGAGTCATAACAGCTCCGAAGGGCATGGGGACACGAGGATTTCCCCTTCCATACTTTATCCAAGAGCTTCTTCCTCAGTGTTTCATCTTGAACATCCTGGAGGTCCTTTCTAGATCAAAGAGAAGCTCTGAAGGCAACTATGAGGGCGTAATTGGGGAGCATTGTCGCACAAGAGAAGAATAAGTTTTCTTAAACTGGTGAGTTGATCACGAGTCCTTGTCGGAGGTGAAGAACTCAGATGTTTGGGCTGGGCTGAGCAGTTGTGAGTTGCCGTGATGACCACAGAGTCAGCCTTGGGATGGGAGTTCAGGTGAAAAAATCCTTCCGGGGATAATAGGTGCGTTCAGCTTGCGGGACACCACAGGAATGGAGGATGGTTGTTGCCAGACTGTGGTAGCGAGGTCCTCATGAAGTCCCATCCACGGCGGAATGGGAATTGGGTCGAGGTGGCCAGATCCGGTGCTCCGAAGGCGTTCTCTTTGGGGATCAACCTCTTTGGACAGCCAACCACCAGCCACCTGAATAGAGCGTAGCAGGTCTCCGAAGAAGATCCTCTGGAGGGACTTTGGGGAGTCTTTGGAGGAACCTCCATGGGAGATCTGGGGTCCGACATGTCCGAGTCGGAACTAGTGTCAGAGGAATCAGAGCCAGAAGGAGCGGAAGGGTCTGGTTCAGTAATACCTACCACCACGAAGAGGTATGAGGCTCTGGAAGCAGGAGGCAGTGGAGGTCACCTAATGAGTGTCTCCCTCACCAGCTGACTTAATTCAGACACATGCTGCACTCTAGCCTCTTTCCACCAGCGAGGACAAACTCAAGTTCCGGCACTGGAGGAGGAGGAGGAGGTGGTGGCTGATAACTCAGATAACCTGGGTACTGAGAATAGTGCCAGAGCGGGTATCTGAGTACCCTGGGTAACCCGGCGTGGGATGTCCTGAAGTAGGATATCCTGTAAAGTCGAGAATGATGATGTTGGAAAACCGGTGACAATGGCACGGGCCTGGCGTCAGATAATGGTAAGACGCTTGCGGGCGCCGCAGGTGGGAAAGAGGGTTCCTGGGCAATGAACCCAGATGAAGGACCCGCAGGAGGAGGAGCCGTGGAGCCCGAAGGGGCACTGGGGCCTAAGCCAACAAAATAAGGTTGGAGGAACCCACCTCTTAACAAGTAAAAAAGATTAGTCCCAAAGGACAAGGGTTAGGGAGGGAGAGAGAGGCGAGAGGGGCAGTCACCAGCATCCCACACCTAAGGGGTGGAAGCCAAGGTGATGAGAACAGCCCCCACAACTCCCACCAGACAAAGGCAGAAAGAAACCCCTGCATGCCCAAGGTCACCCCACTCCTGAGCAACAGAAAGGAGGGAGGAGGCAAACAGAAGGAGGGGGACCCAGAGACTGAGGGCCCCAGGGGGACAGTGGATGAGAATTGTGATGAATGGTGAAGATACACAGAAAAATCAAGAATTACGGTGAATCGTAATTTCATATCTTATCTGTGTCGATGCCACTCATCATCAATAATTGATACTGAGCCCTCCCGCGAGAAACTTGAGACCCCTAAGGACTAACCCCTTAGCTCCAAGTGGGGAGACACTGGGAGGGAGAACCTTTATGGGCCTGGCGAGGCCTGGGCCTGTGGGGAGGCGAGATGGGGAAGGAAGTTGCCATGACAATCGCAGCTTCACTCTACGGGAGAAAAGATGGGTTCTCCGGTGGCGGCGAGAAATCACCCTCGCCAGGCCAAGGGTGATAACCAAGAGAGCAGATCATGTCGTCGCCTGATGCAGATCGCTTTCCTATGACTCTGGAAGCTACCTCGTTGGCGTCAGTAGGATGCCTAGCTTGGTGCCTTGCTAACTCAGGCCCTGAGCAGAGAGTGCGATGGCTTGTCTGGTTACCTCCAGATCAGGCAAGGAGACTAGGAGCTGACCTAGCCTGGACCACAAGAATCTATCATAGGAAGTATAGTGGGCCTGATGAGCAGCAATGGACAGTAAAATCCGTGCAGAGTAAAGGTCCTCCTACCCACAAGTCAAAATCTGCAGAGTCTTGATCTGGGGGCGGTCCAGGTGAAGAGTTCAAAGCACCATCAGGAGTGTCCAGTTGCATCAATGATGACTGGAGGCATATTACCTGGAGACTCCAGGGGAGCACAATACAATCATTTCACTAGGGTCCTGAGCATCACTGGGAATGGCGTAAATTAACTTCCATGTCCACTCTAAGGCCATTGCATCCAGAGTATTGTCCCCTTGTGTGGTGGCCTGCAACAGAACAGGGAAACTGGTGGTTTTCTGTGGAGGCAAACAAATCCACCTCTGGGGTGCCTCATCTTCTGAAAACTAAACTAAGTACTTGGGGATTCAGTGACCATTCATAATGGTCTTGACTGATCCTGCTTAGTGAGTCTGCAAAACATTGTTCTTCCCTGGAAGGTGTATGTCTGTTAGTGTTACCTGCATAAAGTATGCCAGGGACCACAGTCCTGTTGCTTCTGAGCATGAGGGTGGACCTGTCAGTGATTCTTGGGGGACCAGTGCCACCTGCTGTGAGATTCAACATGTGTGCCCCAGCCCAGTAGTGAGGCATCTGTTGTAAGAACCAGGGAGGGCTGCTCCTTTAGGAAGGCACGCCTACCCTGAGGTTGTCTAGATCCAGCCACCACTGCAGTGCCTGTATTAGGCTGGGAGTGACTGGAATCAGTTTGGACAGTCAGTCCGTCCTTGGTGACGGTACTGTCTTAAGTGAAACTGAATTTTCTAGCATTTGGAATCTGGATCCTAGGACTACTATGGTAGTAGCTGCCATGTGTCCTCATAGCCTGAGGAATTCTCTGGTAGGTCTGGGCCTGTCCAGAGTAAAGAGTTTGCTACTTGCAGGATGTTGTCCACCCTGTCCTGAGGCAGGAAAGCTGAGTGGTGTCTAGCTCTGCTCCAATAAAGTTCAGTACTTGTACTGGTTTCTGCTGTGACTTTCGCTCATTTATGAGGAAGCCCAGGGACTCCAGAGTAGACCTTGTGAGGGCCAATGACTGCTTTGCATGCTGGCAGGATTGACCTATGACTAGCCAGTCGTCTACAGAGGAACATTGTTATTCTTATTTCCTGAGGTGTTCCACTACCAATGCTAGGCATTTTGTGAGTGCCCTTGATGCACAGGTCAGACCGAATGGTAGTGCTGCAAACTGATAGTGGCCTGAGGCAAGTTTGAATCTCAGGTACTTTTTGTGGGTTGACCCAATAGGAATGTGGAAATGGGCATCCCTGAGGTGGGGATACCATCCAATCCCTTTTTGTAGTGTGGAGATGATTATTGACAAAGTCACCATTTTGAATTTTTGGCTCAGAATGTGCTTGTTTAAGAGCCTGAGATCCAGGATAGGTCACTAGTCCCCATTTTCTTTTGGTAATGAAATATCTTGAATAGAAACCTTTGCTTCTATGCAAGCGGGAAGAGTCTCCATTGCTTTGATTGCTAGGAGGTGTTTACTTCTGCCTCCAAGGCGATCCTGTCTGCAGAGGTGACTGGGGCAATGTTTCTTGCTCTCAGCTTGGGGAGGCGATTAGAAGCTGAGTGTCAGTCCCTGGCTCACTACCTCCAGGACCCATTTGTCTGTGGTGATGGGTTCCAAACTTGGAGGTAGTGAGCCAGTCTGCCACCTACTGGGGGGTGGTAGAAGGGAGGCAACCTGGACAGCCAGTCCAGGGTTCTGTTGGGCTGGGACTGACTCTGAAATAACTTCTCTGTGGCTGGTTTGTAGCCCTCAGCCAGGCAAATCATCTTAGTGAAACAGAAAGGGCCATAAGGCTTGCTGCTGTGTCATTTGCATCCACTGCCATGTGGAACTGGTACTTAGTGGCATCTAGTGCAGCCCTGGTAGTTTCCTGTAAATCAATTGCCACTTCAACCTGGATTCTGTCTGACATAGCGAAACAAATTCCAAAGTGCTTTCTGGTACTGTATGGAACAGGCCATGTGGTTTGCCTGCCTCACATGGGTGGAGCAACCATATACCCTCCTTTTTTTCCATCCATCCATTTTCCTAGAGTCCTTATCAGGGGGTGGGATGCCAGGGAGTATCTGGTCTGTTCATATGCTGCAGCCTGTACCACACTGTAGTGGTCAGGATGGGTAAAGAGAAAATCAGCAGTGGTTCTATCCAGCTGATATTCCATATCAATTTCTTGTCTACCCCAAGCATAGTGGTTGGGGTCTTCAAGATTGCAATACAGATTTTCTCAGGGTCTTATGAGTAGGCAGTAGCAGGCGCTTTGTTGAGGCTAGCCCCATCATTTCCATAAAATCTGCTTCCTCCACATCCTCCTCTGTCTCTTGGGGTGGGAGGTTTAATGTTCAACCATATTTTGGCGAAGGCATAATCACGAGGTGTAATCCTCAGGAGCCCTGGGAGGAAACCAAACTCCTGCTCTGGGAAACCTCTGGCTCTGAGTTCCCTCTCCTCTCTTCAACCTTAGTGTCCTCATAAATAAACTGGGCACCTGAGGTGCTGGAACCTCGGCTGGAACCGGGGAGGACCCGGTGGAACTGAGCCCATAGCCTGCAAGGCTTGTAAAATTGTAATGTATTAGCGATGTCCTCTGCTGAGGCATAGTTTGCTGTTTGTCTGCTGGGAGCTCCTTAGCCTTCTCGGCTGGAGGTACAGTGACATCTTTCTTTCTTTTTTTTTTTTTTTTTTGAAGGGACAGTCTCAGTCACTGTCTCCACAGCTTTTTGTCTTATGATCAGGTTTATCAGGACCCTTGTCAGAGTCTTTAGACTTGTTTTTGGACACATAGGGAGCTTCCTCTGATACATTAGTAGAAGTAGAAGCCATTTCTTCTCATTTTAGACCTCTTTTTAAGTGTCTTGGTACAGAAAGTCTTACAAATTTCACAGAAAAATATAGCTAGTTTCCAGGCAAAAACACACAGGGAATGCTTCTTTAGCAATACCCTGGCCACAACACTCACAATATTTAAACCCTGTGGGTCCAGTCGTTTTAGGTATAGCACTAGGGACCTCTGGGCTACAGTACATAATCGCTAAAAAATAAAGGGTCGGTTCACTGGAACAGGCAATTTTAAATAAAAGCAACAGCTATTGGTTCCGGGAACTGGCGTCAATCGGTTCTCTGAAGAAATAGGAACCACAAAGCACTAACAAGTGTTCAAAATATAATCGGAAAACAGAACCATCAAAGAAAATCATTTTTAAACAAAAATTGAGGTAAAACCTCTCAGAAATAAGCGGATCCCTTGGTTCCAGCGGAACAATCGAAGAACGCTAAAAACTATAAAAACAAACAAAACACTAAATAACTGTTCTAACTAAACTTATAAGGGCAGCAATTCAAATTATAAATAATTTAAATGGTACTTATCAATCAAATTAAGGTTTCAGAAGTAAGTTGAGCGAGCTCTCGGGATGTCTTCACTGGCAGTGAGTATAAAATCTGAAGCACCTAAGTGCAGCAGTTTAAAAACTAGCAAACCAATGAGAGTTCCATCATTTACTGTACATATAGTTCTGAATTCCATTCTCTCTCTCTCTCGGGCAGTTCAACACAGGAGGCTGACTGCATAAGTCCAATCATAATAACTGATTCCAGGGTTAGAATAACAAACTCTAGCTTTTAACAACTAAAAATGAGACAAACAAAGTGGCTGTCATATACAGTAGGCGTGAAGTTATGAGTCCCGAAGGCGGCGTTGTTCTCACTGAAGTGCACTCGAGCGGCTGGTAAAAGGAACTGATGCAGTTGGGGGCGGTGCCAAGGTAAGCCTGGTGCTGCAAGCCACTCTCACGGTGCCTGCATATGGCTTGCCTCAGCACCAGCCCTCCTGAAAGGTTCTGGCTCCGCTGGGTCCTAGTGCTTCCAGCACAAACCCATTAGTGGAAATTAATGGTGAAGATACATTCCTAGAAGATCAAGGATTCCAGTTGGAAGACTGATGTCTTCTGTTACCAGCTCCTCCTGCTGATGTGTATGCAGCCCTCAGTAGCAGTAGTAGTATTCATATTTCTTAGGTGCCCAATCCTACAGGCTCTTTGCACCTTGCAGCAACAATGTAAAATAAAAAGCAGCACATAAATATGCAGCAATAGTACATTAAAATGTTACATGCTGGCCAAGTATTTTCTAGTTACAGGTGGAAAAAGTCATGGAAGACAGATGGTGCTTCAGCCCCATTTGAATGCTGCAATGGAGGGATCTCCCTGAGTTCATGTGGTAACTAGTTTTAGAAAGAGGCACTGCAAAGGCAAATACCTGGTCCCCAGATAGTTTAACTATGACCTGGGGACCTCCAGGAAACCCACCTCAGAGGAGCGGACAGGGTGGTCAGAAGCATGAAGACAAAGGGTTCTTTCATGTAGCCTGGGCCCCAGATCATGTAGGGCTTTCTATGTTAACAAACCTATTGTGAAGGAGATGCACCATCTCACAAGCAGCCAGTGTAACGCCTGCAAAACTGAAGAGAGATGATTGAGTGAGACACACCAGCAATCAATAGAGCTGTGATCTTCTGCACCTACTGCCAGCGCATGTCAAACCTCTAGATGACCCGAGATAAAGAGCTTTGTAATAATCCACTCTAGATTGCACAAGGCATGCACCAGTGTCTTTAGGTCCTGGAGACTTAGGGCTAACAGAAAATCCACCGCAGACCACCACTGATACTTGATGGTCTAATTCTGGTCCATGATGACACTCAGATTCTTCACCCTGTCCCTGTAAATGAGAGGAGTGGTACCAAGTTGTAATCCAGCCACCACACTTCCCAAACCTCCCATACTCAAGCACCCGCATTCTCCAGTAGTACTTCCATCTTGTCTGGATTCAACCTAAGCCAGATGGGGGCCATCCAGTCATTGATCACAGCTTGGCAATCATTTAGCACATTTCTTTCCCAGGAAAATGATATGTATAGCTGAGCATCAATCATTTATTTTATTTTATTTTAGTCTTTGGTAACTGGGTAATACATACTATACCTCATGATGACTTCATCCAGTGGCAGCACATACACTGCAAACAACATGGGTGACAAGATTGAACTCTGAGGGACCCCACAGGTCAGGGCAGAGGGGTGCAAGGAAAGATTTCCCACACAACCTGCTGAACCCTACCAGAAAGGAAGGACTTTAACCACCTTAAAATGGTGTCCCAATTCTGACCATGTCCCTCAGCTGAGCTGTTAAAATCCAATGACTACAGTGTCAAAAGTTGACAAGAGATTGAACAAAACAAGAATGGAACACTGCCTTCTATCTCTAGCTAGAAGATCATTTTACACTCTGATGAGAACCATCTCCGTGCTGTGATAAACCCCGAGTCCAGACTGGAATGGCTGATACAGTACGGAAAAGAAAAAAGCCCCAAATGGGCCTCCAGCTGCGTTGCCACCAGCTTCTTGATTACTTGCCCTAAAAAGGAAAGGTTCAAGACAGAGCTGTAATTAGCTAAGATGCCCAGTTCCAAAGATGACTTCTTAAAGAGGGGTCTCACCACAGCCCTTTTAGAGCAGAAGGAAAACACCCTCCTTAGGGAACACAGGACTATCTCAGCAATCACTGGTCCCAAGGACTCCCAGCAGTCCACTAAAATCTGGGTTGGTTGGTCGGTCAAGTGAACAGAAGGTGGGATGTAGCTCCGAGATCAAGTGGAGAACCTCTCCAGTCAGTGTCAGCCAAGACTTCCTCCAGACTGATGGAAGGGTCACAGACTGGATCATACTGGGCCCTGACAGTCCACTTGTGGTGACAAACAATCGACAGAAGATACCTTATCAAGAAAAGCCACCTAAACTCCTCACATCTCTCACGTGTCAGTACTCCTCTAGACTGTAGAAAAGTCAGATGTAACAGCTTGTCAACAGTGCGAAAAGTTAAGCAGGTCTGCTTTTCCTGCAGCAATCACCCATGACAGGATATTAAAATTATGTACTTACTGTAATTTTTGATCTTCCAGACTACCTTCACCATTGATTCCCACTAGTGGGTCTGAGATGGAGGTGCTAGGACCCAGCATTTTTCAGAATTGGTGACACAGTAGACATTGCATGGTGATGCATGCACCCACTGCTATACAACAGCACCAGCCCCAACCACCTCAGTACCTTTTTACTGTGAAGGTGAGAAGCATAACCAAGTAACCAATGCTTTTTTTTTTTGGGTATTATTTTCTCTCCTCCAGAGCTCCGGCTCGACCCCCGCCCTCTGTTGTTCCCCCAATTGCCACCCCGGACATCAGACCCCTCCCTTGTGCACCCGCGACTTACCCTTGGCGGCACGGTGGTGGTGCTCAACCACCCAGCGGATCCATGCCAGGGGCGCCCCATTCCGAGAATAGGCGCGCGAAGAACAACTTTGTGCTGCCGGGCTCGCTTTTTCGTGTTTTCCTCTCGGCCCGGGTCATGGCGTGCAATGGCGCCCAGCGACTGGAGTGCCGCCGCCGCTCGGCGTGCCCCAATCAGCGTCTGCCATGACCCGCCCCCAAGCTTGCAGCTACGTGCTGCTTGTCAACCCCAGCCTCCGTAGGAGTCAGGCAAGCCCAACCGCCCCGTCCGGAGATGGAGGCAGTCCCTTGGATGCTCAATCCATCTCCTCCCGCCGACCCACGGCAACCATGCCCATTCCGAACACGGGTCGCTGGCGTGGCACGGTGTGGCGACCAGCGCCCTCAACCCTCAGCGCCACTGGGCGGCAGTAACCAATGCTTTTGACCTAATGGCATAAGATAGCCCTTGTGGCCTGTATAACAAGGGCCACCAAACCAAGTAACACAATGTCTTGTGATGTCTCCTGGTTGCCTGATTAAAGCCCTGGCAGACAGAGCAGGCTTTAACACTGTAGTCTTGGCTGAGGCAACAAATACACACCAGTGCTTGTCGTCTTTATAAATCTTAATGGTGCCACACGGCAATAGTGGAACAATGGTTCCTTGTCCAGTGGCAGTGGCATACAATTAAAATAAAAACTTAAGAGAGCACTGACAGCAAAACTTTCTAAGTTTGACAGCTTTCTTCAGCAGTGGTGACCAACAAGTGGTTGACAGCAGAAGAAAGAACTGAGGCATGCCAGGGCGCCCACATTATACTGGTCCCAACAAGGTGCATTGATGTGGGCAGCACCAGTCAACAAACATTTCAAGGTGGTCCTGATGCTGATGGCTTACAGTTCCATGATGCAGCTCAATGAAGGAGACAACCTTTAGAAGACCTTTGTGCTCTGCTCTGACTCTGGCACCACTTCTACTTCTCTGTTGCTCAGAAGGCCCGCAATCTCCAGGCGCCAGCAGCTCTGACATGTGAGCTGACAAAGAGGTTTGCCTTCTGAGCAGATAATCTGGAGGGGTTTCTTTAAAATCCAGAGAATACCTGTCTCGGATATCCTGAGGACTCATTCCACTGTCAGCAGAACTGGGCCAGTTGCCACCCCACCCCGGATGGTCCCGACTTCAGATAGCAGCACGAGAGCTTTCAATGCCTGTGCCTTCAGCTGCATCTTCTTTTGGGACGAGGGAGGTTGGTTCTTAATGCTTTGAGCTCCCCGGCCTCTGCCATGAAAGGACTACTTGTTGTGGAAAGAGCAGCACCCCTGCCTCTCTGAGGGTTAAAAGGAGCTGGTCATGAGAGTTATTCTAGTTTCGTTAGACTCCTTAAGGACTGCTACATTTGATGTATGAATGGATAAATGTCATTGAAGAGCATGTTAGTTACCTGTTGTTGGACATACTGGATGAAGTAAGCAGTCTGCAGCCATGAATACCACATGATGCAGATGCCTGTGGCCACAAAGTGAGATGCTGCATCAAAGGCATCCACATAGACTTTGAGCTGGTGACTGTTAGATTCAATACCTTGTCTGACAGTAAGCAGAATTTCTTGTTTAGCATCTGAGTCTGGTAGGGCCTCTACAGAGACTTGTCTTGCTCAGAGGTATATTCATACTTGGAAAATAACAACTGTAGCTAGCTATCCTTATGCAAAGGGTGTCTGAGGCATAATCCTGCTTGCCCATGGTGTCAGTCCTGTGCAACTCCTTATTCATGGCATGCACAGTGACCTGCTTGGGTATTGGGTAGAATAACAATGGCATCAGCTATAGGTTGGGTGAAATATGCTGGCTTAATTGTGAGCAGCATATTTCCTGTCTCTGTAGGGACTGGTGCCACAGTAGCAGGCCTCTTCTAAACCATGTCTGACAAGGTCTCTAATGTGGGTTAGATGGGAGGAATGAAGCTGACTGGGACATTAGGCACGTTTAGAAACTCCAGTTGAAGGCGCCAAGCCCTGTCAATGGCTGCTGGCTCAAAATCGATTGCCAAATGCATATTTCGACATAGCCTAAAATAAAAGGTCCTCCTGAAGAACAGACACAGAGACTGGGTCTGGGACCTTTGGACCATAAAATAATCATCATTCCACCAGCAAGGATAATGAGGGCAGGATCTGACAGTTTCCCTCTATACCCTCCATGCAAGGGGTACAGTAAAGGGAGTGGGTAGCAGAGCTGACAGCACAGTGCATGGTCACTAGCAACAGTGGCTCCAGGGGCGTAGAATGGCCCCAGAGGCGCTACACGCCAATGCTGCAGGCAGCTTTGGGAGTGCTCCCAGCACCGCAAGCTCATGTGATGCCACAACCTATGCACAAGCAGTGTTGAGTCGGGTCTGAATGCAGTACCGCACACAACACAGCATATGGTGACGATGACTCAATCAGCATTGAGTTGACCAAATGAGAGTACACATGGCAGGGCACACAGAAAACATCGTATCTGTCCACAGAGCAGTTAAAACGTTTTTCTTAAACTGTTACAGCTAAACCATTTTGAGACTAGCTGCCTTATAAGCACTCAAACTGGTTTAGCTTAGCTAAACCGACTTAAGCAGTGTGATGTGGACATAGCCTATGACTGTGCAGACAAGACACTTATTCAAAATGGTGTGAGAGCACAGTGCACACAAAAGTCAGATTAACGCTACACCAGTTCAAGAGGCAATGTCTCAAACCTGGGATGAAGACCCTTAAACTGCAGCCCTCAAAATGCAATAACTGCTATAGAAATATTAGCTTGACTTCTGTAATAGGAACTGTGACAGCTTTTAAAATAGGAATATAGAAGGTGGCTAAGTTATTTGCCACCTTCTATGGCTCTCTATTATATTTATATGGTTGTGTTACCTTTCATGATGTCATTACAGTAAGTTGACTTCAATAAATTTGCTTTTCCAAAATTGTGCCATATCAGTTCTTTTCACATGTTTAAGAAAAACTAAAAGGACTTAAATAGGTCATTTGTACTTTACATTTGTGAGTCTTTCTTTGTAGTACTCGAATGTATATATTGTACAAAGCCTGCTTTTTCTTTCTGTAATTGTACCACAGACAACCATCAACACGTCACACCTGTGAATGAGATGTTTCACCTCAGTGGACATATCTGGTATACTTAATTATAATAAAAAATGGTTAATTTTTTCTTTAGAGATCACTGTTGAAGACCTAGTTTTTAAAATGTTGATCCCAACATTAATTTATTTTTCAGATTGCATTTAATTTAACCCTTTACAGCAACTCCATTTTTCATCTCACATTTGGATATGTTGCACCTGTTGAACAGGGAAGGATGCGAGTTTCCTAGCCGGAAAAGAACCATCATCCCCACCGTCAGAGATAATGAGGGCAGGATCTGTCGTTTCCCTCTGCACCTAAAATTCTGGCACTAAAACAGCCTTTAATTATAAAGTTGCTCAGCAGTTGATAGTTTACTTCAGTTTAAACCCCTTCTGATTACATTTTTAACCAGTACTGATAGAGACCATTAAAGCAATATGTCTGTTACCTGAACCATAAGAAGTTGTTCTGCTGGTTGGAGAGAATGGCACTTGAAAACCACTGAAACCAAGGTTGTTCTGTGATCCACGGTGTGGGTCAAAGTCTGCCTGCAGGCTACGACCAAGGTCCTTGTGACTGGCAGTACGGTGGTACCATCCCATCAAATGTTCTGCTACCAAAGCTTTCGAATGTTTTGGTAATATGTTCCGCTTACACCTGCCTTTCTTGAAGGCCTTATAGTTGCATAAGGATGTTGAGGTAAGCTGTCAAAGTCATCCTGGTAAAAGTCTCTGTAGTGGTCATGTCCATAGTAAGCAGGTGAGCGGTATGAAGGATTAACGCTGTAGTGTCCCTCTGTATCATTTTCATAGACATATCCTCCATTGCTGTAAAGGTCATTGTCTGTGTAAGGGAGCATCCTGACATATGGTAACTCGAGAAGGGATAGTTCTGACTGTTTTAGTAAACTCCATTCCTTAAATCCTATGCGCCAAATTTGGCATACTTCGGAATTTGCAGCAGAAAAGTTCTGTTTTGTGCCTTCTCCTGTTTGAGCGGTCTACTGTTCTAGTGGTGTACCACTGGGTTGGTTTAGAAACTGTGCTGTAATATTCTGAGCTTGACTAGACTAGTACAGGATGACCTATCATCCATATCTCTGTACTGCTACTTCTTTGCATATCAGAGATGGAAAAACTGGCTTATCGCTTGGCAGTGTCAGGCAGCAGTTGAGTCTGTGATTCTAAACTTCCACTCGTTGCCTACAGTGTTGGTGGGAACATTCAACCTAGAATTATAAAAGGAGGATGTAAAATTAGATAACCAAGTATCTGTTTCTAGTTTATAATGAAGTGCATCGTTGAAAATACTGTACTATAAATTGTTTGTTTGTTTGTTTGTTTATTAAACAACGGTAGCACACTGGAAACAAGTTCCTTTACAAGTGCGACCCACATATATTGCATACAGACAATACATAATCAAACATACATATACAATGCAGCAAATTGCAGACAAAAATGTCTTTATTCGTATAAAATTCATAAAAAATTCATAAAAACAGTTACAATTAAATTGAGATTGAAATACATCCTTAATGCATCGGCAAACTTTTGACAGAACACAACCACCTAATATCTTGAGAATTTCATTCCAAATGAATGGAACAATATAAGCAAAGGATCTTTGTCCACTTTTAGATTTCATAAAAGGAATCTCGAGAAACCTACTGTCTGACCTATGTCTAGAATAATGACCATCAATATATGGTCTCAAAACTTTGAAATACTATGTGGAATTCCAGAGTCCATAACTTTATATGAACTTCACACAGTATTGGAAATTTAATGAAACCGTAACCAGCCCATTTCTTTCAAAATCACACAATGATGAGATGACTTAGAACAATTTAAAGCAAACTTAGCTATCAAGTGAAGTAAAAGTAGTTCTTTGAAATCACTATGTCAGAAAGCAGTGTCAGTAATCATAGCTGCATAGTTCACAATAGGAAGTAAGCAGCAATTTGAAATAACCAGCCTAGACTCAGGAATAAGAAATGAGCGGATTCTGTACAAAGAACCTAATCTACAATGTATTCTTGAGGTAACCCTCAAAAAATGAGATTCATAACTTAGATGAGAATCTAGTAATACCCCAAGATATTGAAATGTATCAACATAGTCAAACAGTAATCCATCAAGAGATTTAACTTCCAAAGTACCAACCTCAGATCTCAGTCTAGGTGGGGTACCAAAACCATCACCTTTGTCTTAGATTTGTTTAAGAGTAATTTACAGGCCATAAGTGAAGACTGAAAATTGCACATTTCCTCTGTTAAAGAAACACCTAGATCTCCAAATGACAAACCCTGCGTATAAATTACTGCATCGTCAGCGTAAAGTGTTAAAGAAGCATTATTAATCACACTTACTAGTTGATCAAAAAACAAAGAAAACAAAAAGTGGCCCAAAATAGAACCTTGTGGAACCCCACACTTAACCATTACAGAGTCTGATACAGCACCCCTATATTTAACCCTTTGAAACCTATTTGTTAAATAATCCCTCGTCCAGTCCAAGAAAGACTCACCAACTCCCAATGACCCAAGTCTAGAAATCAACAATTGGTGATCAACTGAATTCGAATGCCTTGGTCAAGTCCACGAACACTGCACCCGTCAGACACCCTTATCCATGCCATTAAGTACCGCTGCTTGTGAACTCTGACCAAGGCAGTCCTCAGTACTCCTTCCTTTCTAAAACCATGTTGGTTCTGAGACAATAATCCAAAGCGATCCACATACCCAATCAACTGATTATAAACTATTCTTTCCTGAACTTTAGCTAAAGCAGACAAGATAGAAATAGGTCTATAGTTACAAAACTCATGTTGTGAACCAGATTTAAATATAGGAGGACCAAAGTATGTTTCCATATATTAGGTATAGTACCTGTAACAAAAGACAAGTTGAAAATAATACTAACTGGAAGTGCTATAACCCGAGGCAGCATCCGCCAATAAACTAGGACATAAGCCATCAGAACCAGCTGAGCCGTCCCTCTTAATACAAGCGCAACAACTTCTCTACCTCCTTCGAGATAGTAGTCCTAAATACAGTTTAGGATTAACTGTAAAATCTTCAGTCAATCCCAAGTAGTTCACCTTGGACTGGTCACTAAAGGAATCAGACAATGTAGTAAATTTCAAATTAAACTACGTTAGCTATCTTCAGTGGACAAGACAACAAGTCACCATTCAACCTCATTGAACCTGGTTGACAAACATTAGGCCTTATGAAATTATTAATTGTTTTCCAAAAGTAGTAGCGTTAGATAACCCTTCACATTGTTTATAGCGAATATAGTCTGTTTTAGCCTTCCTTATCTTAGCCTTACATTGGTTCCTTAAAGTCCTATCGCATGATAACCAGAAACAGAATGGTTCATTTATCGTTTTCCAGGCCTTGTCTCGTTGTCTCATAAGTTTAATCAAAGAAGGTGTTAACCACCCATAAGTTTTCCTCGGACCCTTCTTTTAACAAAGGGAGCTAACTGGTCCAAAACATGTGTAAACTCAGTAATGAAAAATGCAATGCAGAATCCACATCAGGGATAGAATATAAAAAGACCAATCTATTTTACCCAACTCTGTACAAAAAGAATGTACATCAAATTTAGAAAAGATCTCGAAATCCTTATAATTGGCTTAGACTTCTTCAGTCCCCCATGCTTCCAAATACAGAAGACTGGATGATGATCCTTATGAATCAGAGGTCAAACCACATTTTATCATATTAATAGGTCTATTTGTTAATATCCAGTCCAGCAATGTGTGATTTCCTGATCTATTATTGTGTCGAGTGGGCAAAGTAATAATCTGTTGTAAACCAGACTGAGACAAGACCGTATTTAACTTTGTTATATCACCCTATAATTATATAAATAGCACCCTAGAACATTTATTTTGAATTACTTCAACTAGTTTTCTCTTACATTAATTAGCTTGTGTAGCCCAAAACTTTCGTCATTAATGAGCTGCACATTCCTTTCTGCAGATAATTAACAAACAAACAGTATAGATTTCCTGATTTTTTTTATATATTGATATACCACCACCCACCCCTCCCCATGAGTTACCTTCCATATTCAATTATTTGGGTCATGTCTACAGGCAGCCGCCTGTCTGAATATCAACCATATGCCTCCTGTGCTTCCTCAAGACCCCTCAGCAGGGCATTGGCTGTATGAGGTAGCACAGGAGGAAGTAAATGTTTGCACAGATGGTTGTGGGTGAGGTGGAGGAGCAGGACACAACACCAGGCCTTGTGATGTGGGTGTCTGGGCTGGAGTTCACATGTGCCAGCCAGAGATTTTCTAAATGTCCTTCCTGCTTGACCACCCATGCCCCGTCTTGCTGACACTGGCCTGTGAGGGAAGGGATGACATTGTGTTGTCACGCTGACATCAGACTCCTCTTCTGATGACAGGAAGTGCTTGAGTGGTGAGGCGCACCTCAAGAGTCTGAGACATTACCTGCCCAGGGCCAGGAGTCAGCATTATGGGTGAATCTGGGTCTCTTGCATGGCAGCGTGATGTGCAACAGTCAGTGCCACAGGACCGAGCACACACTTATTGATATCATACTATTTCTTTTTACTGTTGTGCCAAAGTAATGAGTGTAGTAGCAATGCTATATTTCCAATAAGATCATTATGTGTATAAGATGAACTGCAGATCTTAACCTGTTTTACTGCTATAGCTGTCATGAGGTCTGGATAAACAGGATCTGTTGAACAGTTAAGATCCTGTTGAATACAATGCATATAAGTACACCTAAGTTTATATTTTATTCCATCATTTTTAAGGTACCCTAGACCTCCGGGGAAGGATTTCGATATAAATAAAATCTACTACTACTACTATATAATAAGGCTGTAATGGCAAAAAGTGGTTCTGGGAACATTCCATCACCTAAACCCTGAAATGTCCTTACAACCTTATTGGTACACTTCTGGTATATTTGGAGACCAGTTAGGATCTGCAGAGACAGACCAGGCAGGGACCATCTGGGCAGACTGGGTGGGACAAGTGGTCCTTTTCTGCCGAAAAATTCTATGTTCCTATATTTATTTGTTTTCATTTTTTGTTCAGTTTCCAGTTCAGTTGTACCTGCTCTGGTGCCAAAAATCAGTTTGTGGCATTTTATCTTCACTTTCTGTGTAGAAGGCAGTCCTGATATAGGAACCTGCTGTTTACAGTCTTATCTTCAGTGAGTTTCTAAGTCAGAACAAGCCATAGTAGGAAATGTCATCTGAAGTCACTGATAAGGCTGCAAACTCCTGTACTTTATACAGCTATTAACAATAAAACCAATTATGTGGTACATTATGTCATGGATGGAAATGAGAATGGAAAAGGGTGGCCCACTGGGAATTGAACCCACACCCTGGTAATACCATTCCAGTGCTCCAGCCATTAAGCTATGGACTCTCATAGTTAGCAGGCCTTAGGCTTTTCCTTAAATCCACACAAATTCCTTTCTCAAGTGTTGCGTAATCCTGCAACTTAGGCCCTGTCTACACTACCACCCGAAAATCCATAGCGTTTCCAAAATGGTTCAAACAGGTAATGTTACAGTGTCTACATTACCCATGAACTGTTTTGGAAGCCATTACAGTCTGTCCACACATTGGGCGAAGTGTGACCGTGATGGTCAGCTCCCTATCCCACAAAGCAGTTCATGCCACTGAGAGCAATGCTGGAGCTACCGCTCACCTCACACTGCAGTAACGTTACAGTAGTGAAACCGTTTTCTGAACCGTTGTTGAAACCACCTCACAAGTGGTTTCTGTAATGGTTCAGAAAATGCCTGCTGTAACGTTACTCAGTGTGGATTTCAAGCTGTTTTGGTAATTTGTTTGAGCTCATTTTAGCCCTCTGTAATGTTACAGAGGCAGTAGTGTGGACAGGGCCTTAGGAACATATCAAAATTATAAACAGACCACTTTCAGACCAGACATATTATGTCAATTTCTCTTCTTAGGACTGACCTACGACAGTATCGTGGATGGTCTGCTGCTCCAGTCTTATATATTTATTTACAAATAAGTGAGTCGAAAGCCACAAAGAGCAATGTACCACTGGGGAGGGCATCCAAACAAAAACTTCAAACACCAAATAATAAAGACAATAACAATAGATAGAGATCAACAAAAGAGATATAAAGTGGCTGTCACCCTACTGTACATAGTACAAATCAGAATACAATGATAAAATAAATAGAACTGACTCAAAAGATACAAGAGGGATTAGGCAAAAGCGACAAGAAAGGGTTTGCTTTTAAGGAAGAAAACCTCAGCAACAAAACAGGGTACCGAGGTTGTGCTCTAGTGGGCAAAGGAAATACCACCATGCAGGGAAGGGCAAAGTGTACACCGGGGGTGAAACACTGGCCAGACAGGGGTTTCACTAAGGAGCAAAAACAGAAGACAGCAGAAGATGAAGAAGTTGGGTGGGGAAATTCAATTGAGGGGAGAAAAAGAGGAAAGAAAAGTAGGGCAGGAGCAAGGGTAAGTGGAGATCATGAGAGACAGAGAGAGAGAGAGGCTGTTCTAAAAAAATGGGAGTAAGAAAGAGAAGGTAGATTTGTCCAGCTGAAGTTCTGTAGTGTGTTCATTGGGGGTGTCAAAACTGCAAGAACTAGAGAAGAGAACAGAAGGAGGGAAGGAAAGGAAGAAGCAGAAGCACTGAAAGGAGTTGAACCACAATTTATAATAAAGAAGTGTAGTGAGATTGTCCCCAGGAGATGAAGGAGGGAGGGGTAGGAGAGGTCTGAGTAAAGGGCAGTGGTGGGTACAGGGAGGGCAAAATGACACAATTAGTGGCAGAGACAGACCACCCTGGCCAAGATGGACTTAAAGCAGCACTGTGCACCACATCTGCATAGTCAAACACCAGGAGGATCATCTTCCAATAATAAGGACATTGAGCAGGAGACAGAATTGCTGTGGTCCAGTGTGCCAAGACTGGGGAGGACCTTCTTGAGTGCTGCAATGTGGAAGGAGAAGTTGAGATTTTGATCCATTTCACACCAAAGAATTTCAGGGAGAAAAATTCAGAGTCCTGAAGATGGGGTGGTATGGAACCTGGCAAGATGCTATTTGATGTCAAAGATCACAGAGACATTCTTTGTAGCATTAAGCGATAAGTTGCTTTGAATGGAACCAGTGCTGAATGTTGTCAAAATTGCACTGAAAAGTAAGTTCCAAGTCAGGGACTGAGACTCGAGGCAAAAAATATCGGAGTCATCTGCATGCATGTGATATGAGGAGTCACATACTGAGAAGTGGTCATTAAAGAAGTTGGAGAATAAGAAGCAGCCCAAGATAGAGCCACGGTGGACTATTGAGGAGACTGGAAGTGTTGGGAGAGGGCTTTGTTTATGTAGACTGACTGCCAAATCAGATAGACCCACCCCACAAGTTTGTCAGGTAAGAAAATTACTTACCATAGTAACCTTGTTTCTTGCAGGGAATCTTACTGTACTCTGACAAATGCAGTATGGTCTCACCAAAGGACTGTCCTGGAGCCAAAATAGTTAACAGAACCTATGCAAATGGTGGAATGCTAGGCTCGAGCTCAGTTTTCAAACCACTGTACCTGGTTGTATTTTCTCCAAATGTCAGATTCTTACGAGCATGCAAAAGAAAAGCTAACTAAACTATCCTAAAAAATACCCAATTCACCCTAAAAACAAACCCCTTCTCAAACAGTGTAGGCATCTCTAAGACTCAAGTCACAGATACCCATGAAAACAGTCAACAACAACACCAACAGGTTTGCAATAAAATATGGAGGGCTGGAGTGCAATGCCCATTAGGTTCCAGTAGGGGAGGTAGGGTGGGAGCTCAGAATACAGTAAGATTTCCTTGGAAGAAACAAGATTACTATGGTAAGTAATTTTTCTTCAAACCCCAGGAAATCTTACTGTATTCTGACAAATGCAGACTACCCAAGCAGTACCTTTGGAGGTGGGCCAAGAACCTATTTAGGAAACAGGTTCTGCAGGACTACTGTGCCAAATACAGCATCACCTTCTGGCCTGGGTATCCAAGCAGTAATGCTTGGTGAATGTGTGGACAGTCTTCCAGGTAGCTGCTTTGCAGATTTGCAACAGGGAATATCCCAGGCAGCTGCCAGGAAGCAGCTGTTCCTCTGGTAGAGTGGGCCCTGAGACCTGCAGGGGCTCTTTACCCACCTTACTGTAGCAAAACTGAATACAGGCAACAATCTAACGTGCAATGGACCTTTTGTAACTGGTTTTCCTTTTCCCACTTCTCCATAGGTCAGGAAGAGCTCAGTACTGCCCTGCCTATGGCTGTTTTGTGGTCCAGATAGTAGCTGATAGCCCTTTCAACATCCAGGCTATGCAGTTTACGCTTCCCTGAAGTGGAATGGTCAGTTAAAAGACAAGCAATGTAATGGACTGACTGAGGTAAAGTCAGATACCACCAAACTTCCTATTGGTCCTGAGAACTACTTTGTCCCAATGGACTGAGATGTAGTTAGGCTCTGTGGACAAGGCCTGGAGCTCACTGATCCTTCTGGCTGAGGTGACTGCTACCAGGAACACTGTTTTCAAGTCACATACTTGAGCTCTTCCGAAGACATGGGCTCAAGGTGGCTGCATGAGCTGGGCAATACATATGTTGAGATCCCAGGCTGGAGTTGGCTCCCTGTGTGGGATGCAAATTTAACAGCCCTTTGAAAAACTTCTTGAATACCATATTTGAAGCCACTGATGAGCCCTTACCTGCTGAGAGGTAAGCAGAGACAGCTGCCAGGTGCACCTTAAGGGTAGATGGTCTGAGGTCAAGGGAATGGAGGTGTGTCAGATAGTCTAGGACAACTGGCAGACCCATCTGGTTGAAGTCTATATCTTTCCCTGACACCAGATGGAAATCCTTTTCCACTTAGATGTGTAGGTCTTCCTGGTAGAGGGTTTTCTAGAGACCCTGAGAACCACCAAAACCTCTTCAGAAAGATGCAAGTTGGCATACTCCATGTCCTCAAGAGCCAGGCCTTGAGCCTGAAGGACTGGAGATTGGGGTAAAGGATCCTGCCCTGAGAGGAGGTCAGTAGGTTGTGCCTCCTGGAGGCTGATTGAGTCTAGACTGACAGGGACAGGAGGGGCGAAGTACCAAGGCTGCCTGGCCCAATCTGGAGCAATGAGAATCACTGTTGCTGGCTGAGTCCTGATCTTGTTCAACACTCTCAGTAACAAAGGGAATGAGGAAAGGCATACAGAAACCTCCCTGTCCAATCCAGCAGTAGTGCATCCAATGGCACAGTGCCCACCAAAGGAGGCCTGCAGCAGAACTGTGGCAGCTGGTGGTTGTCTGGGGCAGCAAAGAGGTCCACTTCTGGAGTGCTCCACCTCCTGAAAACAATCTGCAGGATATGAAAATGATGTACCTACCATAATTCTGATCTTTCTGTGTATCTTCACCATTCATCACTTTTGGGTACTGGCTGGGGTCATGACCCCACAGGAGCTCGCTTTTATTTTTTTTGGGATGGGCGGAGTCGACACACCATCGGCGCCACTGAGGCCGACGGACTGCGTAGCACTGCTGGGTTGGCAGTTAGGTATTGTCGACCCCCCCCTCCACCAGTTCTGAGTCGCCGTAGAGTAAGAAAGGGTTGGGAGGGAGGGACAAGATTAGTCCAAGGGACAGACAAAGATAAGATATATAAACTAAAAGGAGAAATAAACAACTAAGAGGACAGAATAAGTTTGAAAAACTAAGAGCATTGGGTAGGGCCCCGATCTCTGGAAGTAGAAAAAGGAGGGAGGGTTAAGAAATTTGGAGATAAGGATGTGGGGGTGGAAAAGGAACACACCCTGGAACCTTGACCTGTCTCCAGATTGTACAGGAACTTGAAGGAGTTGCCAAAAGCTAACTGCCATAATTCAAGGCACAGAATCACTGGCAATAACTCCAAGAAGCAAATCGGCTATTCGAAAGAAAGACAGGATACAGGATTATCCTCCCAAAATAAATTTTGGTGTAAGAAACCTAGTTTCTTAAATTAAATCGAGGTCGTGTCCAAAGGACAAGGAAATTAAAGCAAGGTGACAGGGTGAGGGAGAGGAACAGAAAAGAGGGCAACTACCAACCCCCACCTCACAGGGGTGGAGCGAGGCACTGAAGAAGAAAGCCCCCATCCTGATCACTCTATCCCCAGAGAAAATTATCCCCCATGTGCCCAAGTCACCCCACCCTGACTAACAGAAAGGAGGGCGAGGAGAGGGCACAGAGAGGGAGGGGACAGAGACTGAGGTCCCAGGGGATGGAGGGTGGGACTGTGATAACTGGTGAAGATCATGAGAAAGATCAGAATTACGGTAGGTACATAATTTTCATATCTTATCTGTGTCAATCTTCACCATTCATCAACTTTGGTGAGTGCCGAGCCCCCTGGAAGGGGGCTTCAACTCTAAGAGACTGAGTCCCTTAGCTCTCAGTGGGTTACACACTAAGAGGGAGAACCTTCACGGGTCTGGAGAGGCCCAAGAGTGGGGGAGGTGAGATGGGGACCCCTAAAGGGGTAGGAAGTTGCCCGACAGATGCGTCTCACCCTCACGGGGAAAAGACAGGTTCTCTGGTGGCGGAGTTAATCACCCTATGCCGGGCCAAGGATGACAACCGGGAGAGATGCAGCCATGCCGGCCACCTAGTGCACATCGCTGTCCCTACGACCCTGGTAGCTACCTCACTGGTGTCATACGATGCCCTTGCTTGGTGCCTTGCTAGCCCAGGCCACGTGCAGAGAGTGCAATGGCTTGTCTGGTTTCCTCCGTTCAGGCACTGAGGCTAGGAGCTGACCTAGCCTGGACCACAGGAACCTATCATAGGCAGCACAGTGGGCCTGATGAGCAGATATTGAGAGAAGCAACCATGCCGAGTAAAGGTCCTCCTACCCCAGAGTCAAAATCCAAGGAATCTTGATCTGGGGCTGGTCACGGTGCAGGGCGCCAAAGCCGTCTGGAGTATCTAATTGAGTCAATCCTGAGCTAGGATGAGGCAAGTTACCTGGAGACTCTGGGGGCACAATACCTCTGGTGGAGATCCCTAGGGGCTAGGACTCGGAGAAAGGGTCTCTGCCAGAAGTGCATCGATGCCTCCCTAAGGGAGCAGGCCAGGGGCACTACAAAGTGTCCGCACTGAAATCGCCCAAAAAGGTGTGCGGCGAATGCTCGGATTGTGCTGAGTTGGAGGGTGACATGCAGGTCCTCCAACATCCTCACGAACGCAGATACTCAGCAAGATCAGCAGCTGGGGAGATATGGACAGACTGTTCCTCACCTCCTGAAGAGGAGGATGAGGAGTCAGAGGAGCTGGCTGCTCAGGGGAGGTTGAAAACCTACCTGTCCATGGCCCTAATGTAAGAGGAAACTGAGCAGCCACAGCCCTGAACTGCTCCCAGGAGAGAGGACCGCTAGGACCAAGGATACCTGGGAGAGCAGAAGAATGTGGCAGAGAGAGAGGACACCAACAACAGGAATCGGCTGTCCTCCGCCTAGGCTAGAAAGCGCCTGGAGCCACAAGAGAAGAGTAGCTCAGGAAAACTCCACAGCCGACAGCCGTCAACCATACTGGAACTGCCTAGGCTGCACCCTGAAGAATCCCCCGTGAGGTGACCGGAGCCTTGAAAGTCCAGAAGGACAGTCCCCTACCTCAAAGACGGGTCCCTCTTAAAGAAACCAAAGGGAAGGGCGAGGGTCTGTGCTACAACTTCTCCCAGAGCCCAGGTGGGCTCCAGAAAAGCCCATAGCCCTCAACCCCTCAGAATCCGAAAGTGCCCTCCTCCTTGAGGCAGCCAGCCTAGGTACCACCACTGAGGGATCAGAAACCCTCTGAGTCCAGGCTGCAGAGCAATGGTGGCCTGCACCACTGCCTGCTGGTCAGCACCCTGACCCTGGTCCTGGGAGCCACTGTCTGCTCCTCAGAGGAGGGCTGGTTCCAGCCTGTCGAGACACTACCAAGGTGTCCACGTGAGCAGTCAACTCCAAAGAGTCAGACTGCCTATCTGACTCAAGTCTGATTCCTCCTCCGAAGAGGTGGAGATCGGTTCTGTGCCAAACAGTGCGTGGATGCCCACTGCCATCCCGACTGAAAAGGGCACCAGATGCAGAGACTGCATCAGAGTTGGTGCGACATCCCCAGCTCCACTGCAAGCAGTGCGGGAAGAAGACGGCTCCAGCAGCGGCAGCATCCTCAGAGCGGAGCATGTCACAGTGCCGTACCGACCCGGGCTAAAAGCGGTGCCGAGGCCAGAGACAGCACCTACAATGGCTCCAACGCCACTTGGCGCAAGGTCGGAAACCCCATGGCACCATCCCTAGGGACCGCCTAGCCCCGATCCGTGTTCTTAGGGGCCATGAATGGCACCGAGATCCAAAACCCCCATGGCGCCGCTGTCCTGCCTGGAGCCGCAAGTGGATCCAGAGCTGGACATGGCGCTGTGCTCAACCATGGCACCGGGCAAGAGACAGTCAAGGATGGGGCCATAGAGCCTCCCACGGCACCGTGAGCACCATCAGCGCCACAAACGGAGCTAACAGCAGCAACGGCGCCGAAGCGACAGACCGCCGCCAAGGCAGGCACTGACTCAAGCCTTCCGAACCGAGTCACGACCACTGGAGGAGCTTCACCCCGAAGGGGCAATTGCCAGGTGCCTCTCGCCTGTCCTCGGTAGACTGAGGGCCCCTGCACCGCGGAAGGGGTTTCTGCCATGGCTAGGCTACAAAAAGCAGAAGCCCCTCCTCCTCCTCGGTCCATACAGAACCAAGAGGGGACCTGGAGGAAGGCCGAGAGAGCGTGGTTTTTGGCCCGTAGTGCGCCCGTCCCCGAGTCGGTGAAGCTCGTCCAACTTTCCATGCATGTTGTTCGATGACACGACAGTCCATGGAGAAGCATACATCGCACAAATCCATGTCATGTTGCGGGCCCAAGACCGCAGCACGCAACAATCATGTTGGTCCCATGACAGAATACTTATGGCGCATGAGCACCAACGCATGGGGGGCCGTCCCATCTTCATTGATTTCTTGTCCCCCAACCGAGACATAACCTACAGAAAAACAACACAAACAAGACCCGGCGTCATAAAATAAAGAAAGGAACAGTCTTACTTTAACCTCAGGCAACGTTGAGTGGGCGAAACTGAACCAGCAGGAAGAATTCGAGAATGGAGTCGACGGACTCGTCCATGGAGCGAAGGCTTCAAAATATACAACAGGCCTCTCACACAGCAGAGCTTCCCGAGGTGACCTTGCGGCGGAGGCGAAAAACTGGCGGAAGGCGGGTCGACAAGACCGAGCGGCCAGCGTGCGAGTGCAGCTGTGCGTCAAGCCTCGAGGGTGCTGCCGATGGTGCTCCGTGGGGTCATGACCTCGGCCAGTACCCAAAGGTGGCGAATGGGAAGATTGACACAGATAAGATCTGCCTATTGGTGATCATTCGTGATGATTCTGATTGATCCTGCTGAGAACATCTGCTAGGACATGGTCCTTTCTTGGTAGATGGACTACTGAGAGAGAGATTCTGAGGAGTAAGCTAAACTCCAGATTCTCATGGCCTCTGAGCACAGTGCAGCTGACCTTGTGCCCCTTATTTGTTTATATAGTACATGGTGCTTGTGTTGTCTGTCCTGACTCTGTACCACCTTGCCCTGCAGCACTGTGGCAAGGACTGTATGCCCAACAAGACTGCCTTGAGTTCCAACAGGCTTATGTGCAACAGTGACTCCTGTTTGAGCCATGTACTGTGTGCAATGTGTTCCCTCATGGGCGCCCCACCCTAGTAGGGAGGTGTCTGTCATTAGAAATAGTGAAGGGGTTGCTGCAAGAATGGCACACCTCACCTGAGGTTGTCCGTTCCTGCCACCACTGTAGTGCTTGGAGTAAAATTCCTGTAACTGGCACTAGCTTTGACAGAGTCCCTTTTCTGTGACCAGTGGGATCTGAGGTGAAACTGAATGTCTCTCATTTGGAACCTGGATCCTGACACTGTTGCTGTTGATGCGCCATGTGCCCCAGCAGCTGTGCAGAGTGCCCTGCTGGCCTGGGAATGTGCAGCTTGAAGGAACTTGCTAGCTGTAACAGGCTGTCCGTTCTTCCCTGAGGAAGGAATGCCTTTCCTTGTGAGGTATCCAATTCCACTCCTATAAACTCCAGATGCTGGACTGGTTCCAGCACTGACTTTTGATTCACCAGGAGCCCTAGTGACTGCAGAGTATTCTGTGTGACTACTACAGCATCCCTGACCAACTGGGTGATTGACCTCGACTAGCCAGTCATTCAAGTAGGAAACACTGTTACCCCTTTCTACTTAGGTGTGCCACAACCACTGCCAATCACTTTGTGAACACGCTAGGGCAGAAGTCAGGCCAAAGGGCAGAGCCCAGAACTGATAATCGACCTGATGGCCATCTGAACCTGAGGTACTTTCTGAGGATTGCCTGATGGCTATGTGAAAGTAAGCATCCTTTAGGTCCAGAGATGCCAACCAGTTTTCTTGCCTTAATGTTGGGAGAATGGTTGCCAGGGTCACCATTTTGAACTTTGGCTTTGTCAAATGCCTGTTTAAGTGTCTGAGATCCAATATGGGTTGCCACTCCCAGTTTTCTTTACTGTAAGGAAGTACCTTGAGTACAGGCATTTTCTCCTTTGTACCAGAGGAACAGGTTCTATTGCCCTTTGCAGTAGAAGGCTGGTTACTTCCTTCTCCAACAGAGCTGTTTCTGATGAGGTGGCAGGTCAGAAAACCTTTCCTTCACCCTGGGCATAACCTTGAAGCTGACAGCAAGACCCTGCCCACTACCTCCAGGACCCACTTGTCTGTGCTGATGATTTGCCAATACTGGAGGTAGTGGGCTAGCCTGCCCCTACTGGAGATGGTGAGGCAACCCTGACAGGCACATCAGGGGTTCTGTTTGCCTATGCAGCAGGCTGTGGGCTGGGGCCAATGCGACCACTGCCCCTCCTGCCCCTGCCTCTGAAATACCTCTCTGCTGCTGATAGGCTGGGAAGACCTGAGGCTGGAAAAGGATCTGCATTGGGATCTACCCTACCACCTTACTCTGCTGTTTGTGGGGTGTGGACACCTTTCTTTTAGCAGCTGCACGCTTGTAAGCTGCCTTATACGCCCATTTTTTTCATGAAGCCTCTGTATGCTCTCCAAACAGAGATGTGGGCTCACAAAGAAAATCCAAGGCTTTTGTCTGGGTATCCTGGGTCAGATTAGTAGTCCTGAGCCAAGTGAACCTCCTCAGAGACATTGCGTTGCCATCTGCTTAGCTGCAGTGTCTCTGGCATCCACTGCCATCTGAAACTGATACTTGGAAGCTTCTATGCCCTGTTTGGCAGCCTCTGTCAGATCAGATGCCATGGAGGCGGAACAGTATGGTGTTTCAGAGATCATTCTGGTATCTGGAGACATAGGCCAAATAGGAAGCCTGCCTAACAGCCAGGGAAGACCCCAGATAAACCTTCTTGGCCAAAGAATCCATTTTCGGAGTCCTTCTTAGGAGGATGTGATGCCAGTGGTATGTCTGCTTTGTCTCATGTAGCAGCCTGCACCACCCGTCCATGGCTGGGATGTCAAAAGGAATTCAGCTCTTCCCTTGCACCCAGTACTTCTTATCAAGCTTCTTGTCCACAGGAGAGACAGAAGTGGGTGTCTGCAAAGGTTTTGTGACATGCTTCTTAAGGGACTTGTGAATGGGCAGTAGCAACTTCTTAGCTGCTGGCATATCCATCATTTCCATATAATCTGGCTCCTCCTCCTCAGCAGATTCCTGAGTGGGGAGGTCCAGAGTTGTGCCACTTGTTTCATGAAGGCAAAATGGGAGGTGTAACCCTCAGATCCCTTGTAAGGGAATCAGGACGTTGAGGATCAGGAGAAACATCTGGTTCAGTGGGTTCCCATAGTCCTCATCTTCTTCTTCTTCCTCCTCATCCTCATCATACTCCAGATGACCTTGTTCAAAGGAACCTGGAACTGAAGAGGGACCCGAAGTTTGGAATGGTGTGAGATGAGGGACTGGTCACTCAACCAGAACTGAGATGCGGATTGTAGCGATTGTATTATTCTGATAGTGTTAGCAATCTCTTCAGTGGTGGAAACTGGTAATTTGTGGTTCGGTTCCTGCGCTGAGGTGTTCTTCCTTCTTTTTGTCTGCTTGTGGTAGCGGTTCTGTGGCTGGTTCAGCAATCGCTTCTTCCCTGAGGAAGTTTAGCCCCTTGTCAGAGTGCTGTTCCTCCGGTTTCTTAAGCATATATTTGCTGTGAGGAGAAGCCAGTTTACCCGAGGAGGCAGGCTGGAGCCTTATGGGACATTTTCCCCTGAGTTGGTTAAATTAGCCTATCAGCGTTGACTGGAGAAAATTCTTACAGATCTCACGGTCTGCTTTCAGGTGGTCAAACCCTAGGTAGATAACACAAACTAAATGAGGGTCAGCTTTGCAAATGGTTCCCCACATTCAGTACAATGCTGGAAACCTGTAGGGCGGTTCTTTTCTTGGCGTCTGAGACATACTAATAAAGCCTAACAACGAGTTTTGGTAGATTTAAAACCAGTAGTCTAAGAAGTGACTTCTCTGGACATTTTTTTGGTCAGTTCAGTGACCAAGACAACAACTGAGGTTAGCCTGGTAAAACAATGCCCAAGAAAACTGGTCACAAAGAAATCGAATTTAAATAAAACATGGAACTTACTTTCAACAAAGACAAAGAAAGTCTGGTTCCTTCCCAGTTGAAAAAAACAGCAAGGAACTGAAAGACTACCCAAGACACACTAAATCTAAACTAGCCTGCCTGTAAACCAAGGACAGTGCTTCAAAATACTAAAATAAATAAATGGTATCTATCAAAACTGATGAAAACAAATCTCTTTAGGAAAGTGAAGGAGGCTCTCCGGAAGCGTTTTACTGAGAACAGGCGAAAAGAATCTGCCAGTTGCAGGAAGTGCAACCAGGGACAGTGGCTGAACTCAAGCCTATCATTCCACCATTTGCATAGGTTCTATTAGCCACTTGCTCCAGGCAGTCCTATGGTGAGACCATACTCCATTTGTCAGAATACAGCAAGATTTCCTGGGGTTTGAAGAGGGTTTATGTGATTTTGAAAGAAAGATTTGCCATGGGAATAAATGAAAATTACATTACCTACCGTAATTCTTGATCTTCTCTTGTATCTTCACCATTCAGTACTGCTTAGGTTAGTGCGGGCGCGCACCCACTATGGAAGATTTTTTTTTTGAGTTGGCTCCAGCGCCACCCCGAGACTGATGCATCGCATCATGTGCGGCGGCGCTAGGTGCCGAGACCTCCTCCTCCATCTCAGTTCTGAGTCGGAGAGGCAGAAACAAAGGGTAAGGAAAAAGGAGAGCGAGGCAAGAGAGCCGAGGGACAGAAAAAGGAAAGGATATAAACTGAAAAGGAATAAGCTGGTAAGGACAGAAAGAAGAGAGAATGCCTACCCTAAGGGACCACAGGGCCTCCCTTCTGGGGTGGCTCAATGGAGGAACAGATAAAGAGAAAGAGAAAAGGAAGAAGGAGAAGAAGAAGAAGAAAGGGAAGAAAACAAAGGGATGCTGAGAGGGAGAATACTGCCCATAGATACATTGGTTGAGAGGCTTATAAGCCGGAACCAAAAGCAAGGAAGCAAGACTCCCTCCTGATAGGATTGAGAGAAGGTTCAACTGAACTGCTTGTACAGACTGGACACAAAGGGCAGATTCTCTAACCTCCCATCATCCCAACCCCCTACACTCTAGCTGAGAGCTCACAGACTGCCCAGGCAAAAATCTGTTCCGAAAGAGAGCACCCAACTAGGAGGAATAAGCCCCTTAGCACCTTGTTAAGTGCTAACACCGAAGTGTGTGGGGAGGGGTTAAGCCCTACAGAAGGCAGCTTTGTAAGAAAAGGATAGAGTGGGAACTCAATCGGACTCCCTGAAGGCAAGGCAAGTCAAGAACAACAGCTCAAGGTTAATGAAGTGCCAGAAGCACCAGCCAGAAGAAGCTGACAATATTAAATAATACCTGCCAGAGGAACCTGAAAATTGGGGCCGAGCCACAGAGGGATGGTCTTTTCAGCTGTGAACTGAACAACATGGCTAAGAAGCCAAGAGGTCACCCTAGGGGCAATCAGAAAGAGTTCCCTCAGAATAGAATAAATTCTTCTGTTCCCTTTACCTTGAGGAAAAGGATCCATCCAGAGAAGAATGGAAAATCGAGATAGTGTTTTTTGGCATAAAGGCCAACAAGGAGGGAGAGGAATATGCTGCAGTAGGAGGCCACTGAGGGAAGGTGGGCAGGTATCAGTAATGAATGGTGAAGATACAAGAAAGATCAAGAATTATGGTGAGTCGTAATTTTCATATCTTCCTTGTCAATCTTCACCATTCATTCTACTGGTGATAAAGTCCCCCCTCCAAGGGGGATAATAGAGACCCTGAGGGAAAGACCCCAGCCTCCTGCTGGTGGGAAATAGGAGGGAAGACCCTGGGCTAATCAGATGAGAAGCCTATGGTGGAGAGATAGGAGGTGTCCCCAGGGATGGGAGACAGAGGAAGCCCTGCAGAAGCCTCCCTAGCCCTGGAGGAAAAAGACGGTCCCCGAAAGCGGAGCGAATTACCCTACGCTGAGACAGGGTGATAACCTTGATAGACAAAGCCATGCCATCCGTCTAATACAGATCGCTGTCCCTGCAAGCCTGGAAGCTACCTCACTGGTGTCATAGATGCCCTTGCTTGGTGTCTTGTCAGCTCCAAGTCTATAGCAGAAGGCAATAGCTTGTCTGGATTGCTCCGTATCAGGCATTGATGCTAGGACTTGGGAGAGCATCGACCATAAATACCTACTGTAGGAAGCATGGTAAGCCTGATGTGATGCAATGCATAACATCGCACGAGAGGAAGAGAACACTCTTACGCCCCACCGGTCAAACTGTAGGGAATCTGAGTCCAGTGGGCAGTCGTAGAGCCAGGCGGTGGCGCCGAGGGAGTTTCTAGGTATGTCAATCCCGAAGGCAGGCTGGGAAGAGAACCTAGAGACTCCAATGGGGAACAATACCTTCTTCAGCAGTCTGCCAGGGCTGGGACAGGGGCGCTGGCGACTGCCAGAACGGACAGACACCTCCTGGAAGGAATAGGCCAGGATAGTACCACCAAATACTGGGCACTGAATTCACTGAGAAATTCATGCATCTCCCGCTCGGTATTGTCTCGCCTAACAAAGGGAGATACAAAGATCCTCAACATCCTTGAAAAGAATCGCTGATATTCAGTAAAATCAGCATCGGAGGAGAGATGAACAGTGGATTCCTCTCCTCCAAGGAGGGAGATGAGGATGATGGAAACTCAAGTGTCAGAGGACTCCTGCGGTGGTGGGGATAGGCAAACCACCCACTCATGCATATATCTAACGTATGAGAGGAAGGCCACCACAGAACCTCTGAACGTTCCCCAGGATAACGGGCCCATAGGACCGACATGGCCTGGGAGAAGAGGGGTGGCTGCAGAGGAATGGGAGAGGGACACCTATGAGGCAACTGTCCTCTGTTGAGGCTCTGAAATCCAGAAAGCGGAGCCCGAGCTGGCGGGATCCCGGACAACAAACCAGGTCACAGAACGGAACCCTGGGGATGCGAGCCTGGAAGAGCCTGGTAGGGATCCTACCCTGTGGCAGAACCTGGGGCTGCATGGGTCCAGAAGGGCAGCCACAGTAGCGCAAGAGGGGTCCTGGAGCTCAAGAGGGAAAGATGGGGCCCGCGATATGGCTCCTACCCACACCCCGAGGGGTGGCAGGTGAAGACCAATGTGCCTCAACCCGGCCTCTCAACCCCTGGACTCTGAGAATGCCCTCCTCCTCGACCCCAGTGACACCCCACCCGAGCAGGTGCAGCAGCACTGGGATCGGCAGCTACCGCAACCCTCTCAGGAGGATGAGCCCTTCTCCATGCCATCCTCTCAGGGACCCCAGACCACCCCCAGCCTGGGAGGCCTCAGGAGAGGACAGCAGAGAGACAGAGGAATAGGTGCGCTGGGCGCCTAGCACTCTCGTCTCACGGAGACCCTGACTCCAAGAGTCAGGGTACCAGGGCAGGTCCACATCCGATCATCCTCCTCCTCCGAGGAGGAGAAAAGACCAGCTGGACCTCAATACTGGCCACCCCAGGGGTCTCCAGAGAAACGGCACCACAAACTGCACCGAGCACCCGTGCGCCCAAACCCGGCCCTGACTCTCCAGCGGTGCTGGTCAGACCAGCGGCACCACCTCGGTGCTGGGACCTTCCGGCGCCACTAGGAGGCCGACCAGGCCGGCGCCACGGGCGCGCTGACAGCCAACACGCTGCCCGATCACGGCGCTGTGAATGGCACGGGATCGAGCAGTGCGGAAGGGCCCCGATGTCGGGCCCAGCAGACCTGGGCCTCGACACTGGGTGAGCCTGCACCTCGAACAGGTGATCGCCGCGGCGTGTCTCCACCGCGGCCCCGGAGGGACCCGGCTCCCCGACACCGTGAAAGAGGCCTCCTCCTCAGTAAGAGAGATAAGGAGGCCTCCTCCTCTCCAGACCATATAGGCCTGGGAGGACCCGGAGGAAGGTCTAGAGACCTTACCTGGGAATCCTGGAGGCGGCGCCATCCCAAAGTCGGCGAAGCCCTGCCAATCTTGAGACGCACAGACTTCCAGGGCCGCGACGGTCCATCGAGAAACAGGCGTCGCGCATCCATATTATGGTTGGGTCCCAGGCAGCAAAGGCAAACATCATGCCGGTCCGTGACGAAAAATGCTGGCCACAGAAGCACTACACATAGGGCACGGCCCGCCTTAGACTTCAGCGTTTGCCCCAGACCTGACATGATGCAAACAATTAAGGAAAAACAGAACAGTTCTGGCGTCATCGGATATAATAGAAAAAACAGAATGGTCTTAACCAGTTGATGGCGTCGAGAAAAAGCGGGATGAAGGAGAAGTGCAGTCTATGAAGATGGCATCGACGAGCGACAGATAGGCCTTGGCGCAGTAACTATACTCTCCGGCGCAGCAGGTGCAGCCTCAATGGCGGGAGAAACAGAACTGAGATGGAGGAGGTCTCGGCACCTAACAGCCACCCTCAAGATGATGCAGAAGGCCGTCAGCGGTGCCGCTGAAGCCGACTCTAACAAAAAAAAATTCCAGAAGCGGTGTGCGCCCGACACTAACCCAAGCAGTAATGAATGGTGAAGACTGACAAGGGAAGATCATTGCTTTTCTATACCAGAATGAACTACTACACAATTATATGACCAAGTGTGTGTGACTGGTTTTGTTTTCTATAAGGTATTTTCTGAATCACCTTCTCTAGGTAGCCATGCTCTTCCTTCAGCCATCCACTACACCCTCTATCCAAGTATTGCTCTGCAGAGCCAGCTTTTGGTCCTGATCTCTCCAACTCGCTCCACTTAGTCCTCCAGGCAGAATCTCCTCTTATAGAACCTGATGGTAGAAAGTCACTAATGGAGCAGTCAAAGGTGGAGGAGTAGGATATATGAGGCGGGTACTCTGAACTGGTGAGCAGATCACAATGCATCAGCTGCCAAGCCCCAGATCACGTTTCATTTCTCCCTTTCTCCTTCCATCTGTGGGTGGAGTAGAAAGAGGCAGTACAAGGTTGCCCGCTGTCGCTGCATAATATGTTCCCAAATGCATCCTCCGTTTTGCCATGGTAACCTTATCGCCACCACACAGCAACAAAATGCCACATAATCACAACCGGTCCTCCCAAGAAAGAGACCCTTCACTGAGATGCCTCCATCCATCTCCTGGTGGCTCAACATGCGGTGCCCCTCAGCATGATAGTAAAGGCTGCTGGCACAGTGTTATTTTTAATAAAATAAGACACATTTCTGTGATGCAAGTTTAAAAATCATCCTACCGTAAATGACTACTGCTGTAAGCATTGCGTGTCAAAATAGGTGTTGTTGGCATGCTTCTTCCACCATGGGATTGCCTTTCCTGAGTTTTATAGGGACTGGTGTGCGCTGATAAGGACTCTCTATATGACCGAGTGTCTAGTAGATGGTAGTCATTTCCATACCTGCCAGAAATATAACACAAGTTTAAAGTGATTTTGTAATGTTCGCCATAGCAAATGAGAGTAGTAACCTGTGGAGTTGTGAATCAGTCTCCTACCATTCAAACTGCTAAAAGCACTGTTTTCCATGGAAAAAATGCATTTATTTCTGTGCTTTGCTTCACTTGCATAATGCTGCCCTTTTTTTCTCAGTGCTGCAAGCTCTAACGTGACATCATGCAGGGAAACAAAGTTTTCGCACTGTGTTGAAACAGAGACCACTGTTCGTCAGTCTTGGTACTGCAGACATACTTTTTCTTTCATAATTTTTGACTCCTAGCAGAAACATAGAAACATAGAATTGTGACGAGATAAGGACAGCTTGGCCCACCCAGTCTGCCCATTTCCTACCTACTGGATAAGCTGCAGATCCTAGTTAACCAGCAGCCTACTTCTTCCTACCCCACCCCTAGAATGGCCTTATAACTGTCCCATGCATGCTTGAATTCCACCACTGATTTGACTCCACAACCTCCTCCAGAAGGCGTTCCATGCACCCACAACCTCTCTGTGAAAAATACTTCCTTAAATTACCTCTGAGCCCCCCATCTTCAAATTGTGCCTCTTGTTCTTGCACACCTCTTTTTTGAAAGATGCTACCCTCTTGGACTTTGATTCCCTTGAGGTACTTGAACGCTTCTATCATGTCCCCCTCCTCCTTTCCTCGAGGATATACATATTAAGCTCCTTTCGTCTCTCTTCATATGTCTTCTGGTGCAGACCCTGCACCATTTTATTCCCTCCTCTGGACAGCTTCCATCCTGTCTATGTCTTTATGGAGATTGGGTCTCCAGAACTGCACACAGTACTCCAGATGGGGTCTCACTAGCTGTCTGTACAGAGGGATAATAACTTCCTGTTTTCTACTGCTGATGCCTCTCCTATGCATCCCAGTATCCCCCAGCCTTCCTTGCTGCCCTCTCACATTGCTTGCCCACCTTTAGGTCATCTGATATGACTACCCCCAGGTCCCTTTCCATTTTGTTGTTGTTAGTATCTCACCCCCATTGTGTACTCTTCCCTGGGTTTTGTTTCCCAGGTGCATTACCTTGCACTTCTTAGCATTGAATCTAAGCTGCCATACATTTGACCATTCCTCTAACCTTGCCAAGTCCTTCTCATCCTTTCCACCCCACCCTGTGCATCAACTCTGTTGCAGATCTTTGTGTCGTCTGCAGAGACATACTTTCCTTCCAGTCCCTCTGCAATGTGCTAATAAAGACATTGAAGAGGACCGTCCTAATACTGAACCCTGCGGTACCTCACTAGTAAACCCCTCTTCTGAGTGGACTCCATTTACTATTACTCTGTGTCCCATTCTCCAGCCAATTTTACCCAGGATGTCATCTTGGGACCCACTCCCAGGCTGGCTAACTTGTATATTAATCTTTGTGTGGGACTGTGTCAAATGCCTTGCTAAAGTCTAGGTAGGCCATGTCACAGCCCCTCCCTGATCTACTACTTTAGTCACCCAGTCAAAGAAATCTATCAGATTCGTCTGGCATGAACCTTCCTGCTGTGAATCCATGCTGCCTGAGGGTCCTGTGCCCTCTGGCCTCTAGATACTCGACAATTCTTTCCTTCAGTGATTCCATCATTTTCCTATCGCTGAGGTTAAACTAACAGGTCTGTAGTTTCCGCTTCTGCCTTGCTCCCACTTTTGTGAAGGGAATCACATCTGCCCTCCTCCAGTCCTCGGTACCATCCCATCCTCCCATGATTTGTTAAAAGGGTAGTCAGTGGTGTCACTAGTTCTACCCTTAGTTCTTTTAGAATTCTGGGATGAATCCCATCAGGCCCCATTGCTTTGTCCACCTTCAGTTTTAAGAGTTCTTTCAGAACCCTTTCTTCTGTAAATGGGCTGGTATCAACTTCTGTATCCAGAGTGTTACTACTGTTTGTTTTATATACCTCCCCTCTTCATTTGTAAATACTGAGCAAAAATATTTGTTTAGTATCTCTGCCTTTTCACAGTCTTCCTCTTCCCACCCTCCCTCCCTTTATTAAGCCTCACTATCCCTCCCTTGGTCTTCCTTCGCTCCCTGATGTACCTATAAAAGTTTTATCCCCTTCTTGACTGAGTTGGCTATCTTTTCCTCGGTTTGGGCCTTTGCTGTTCTGACTGCCTCCCAGCCTTCATTTGCTTTAACTGATACAGTTCTCTGTCCTGCTCCTTCTGCGATTCCTTGTACTTCCTGAATGCTTTCTTTTTCTCTTGAACCTTCACTGCCACTTCCTTTGAAAACCACAGTGGTTTCTTACATCGTTTGTTTTGTTTATTTGCTTCACACAAGACTCGTTACCTCTGTGATGGCAGTTTTATTATTCCCATTGTTCTTCCACCCTCCTTCCTGCCCATTTGCTAGTGCATTCCTTAGGCACTCACCCATTTTGGCAAAGTCAGCCCTCCCAAAGTCCAGTACTTTTGCCTTTGTATTGCTTGACTCTATTGCTGTGTTTACTGTGAACCATACTGTTCGATGGTCGCTAGTTCCCAGATGGCTACCACTTTTACATCCGTGATCCTCTCTCCATCTCCATTTGAGAGAACCAGGTCTAAGATTGCTCCCTCTTGAGTAGGCTCCAATACTAGTTGTCTAAGGCATGCCCCTGTGGGGCATCTAGAATAACCCCACTCTTTCAAGTGGCTGCTGCAACTGCACTCCAGTTAACATCTGCATATTCAGATCACCCATCAGCAATATCTCCCCTTTTCTGCCATTCTAAGTATACTTTCTATCATTTCCTTGTCCATTTCCTCCCCCTGAGAAGGGTCTTATATAACCCTGTGCAGATTGTGGTGCCATTGCCTGTCTCCAAATTTACCCACAGTGCTTCTTCTGCTCCCTGTTTACCCTTTTGTTCTGTTGCTTTTATTCCTTCCCTTATGTAAGAGCTACTCCTCCTCCTCCTTTTACCCTCCCTGTCCTCCAGTAGATAGTGTATCCTGGTATGTTTACGTCCCAGTCATGGTTTTTGTGTACCATGTTTCTGTGACTGCCAGATATCCAGATGTTCCTCCTCCATCAAGGCCACTAATTCAGGAAGCTTGTTACCCAGACTATGGGCATTGGTACTCATTGCTCTCCATTTTGGATGGCTTTACCTTCTGTTGCAGCATCCCCACTGACCTTTCTACCTCGGTCTTTTCTTGTTTAGTACCCTGTTTTGTAGGGAAAGGCTGGGATTTTCCTGCTGCTTATCAGTGCCTCCCCTTTGAAAGCTTTAAAGCTTGCCAATGAAGCATTTAAACCGATTGCTCAAAGACTTGTTCCTTCCTGGACAGATGCAGACCATCCTGCCAGTATAGGCTGGTGTCCCTCAAGGTGGAACCCCAGTCCCCAATGAAGCCAAACCCCTGTGCTCCACACCATTTTTTCAACCATTCATCAGAAGTTGGACACGACAGAAAAAGAAAAGTAGTCTGACCCATAATTACACTCCTGAACTACTTATAGTCATTCAGGCCCTATGACATAAACATAGAAAGCATCACCATGCTCCCACATTCTGACAGGAGCTGCCACTTCAGACCTGTCACTTCACCAGCAGGCAGATAAGTCAAACAACATCTACACAAACTGGCAAATTATCTTTTGGCCTATCTGCATCACAAAACAGTTTTCAGAAAGCGTTTCTATAGACTGTACTACTGTAAAACTACTGACATAGCAGACTGTCCTTTGATAAGGAGACAGGAAAATCAGCGATGTAAATACCCACAATGCCTTGACACACACACACACACACACACACACATATATACATGTTCACTGCAGATGAGGGCCTATGGCCACCTAGTCTGCCCATGTGCGCATTTCTTAGCTTCTTCAAGCTTCTCTAGAACTAGGTTATATGTCTACATATTTGGTGCTATTCTGCAGTCCCCACTATCAAAATAAGGACTCCATCTCAGAGTAAGGAACATTTAAGTCAACTTTATAATTTACCCAGACTTTCTTGCTGCTGTATGTAAAACACTGACAGTTCTCTTGCATGACATCATTCTCGGTGTGTGGCCACACACAGAAAACTGGATAGCGGTAGAAACAAAACATACAAAAAATGACTATGACAGATTTTTTTACAAAACAAATTGCAGCTTCAACATCTGAAGCATGGGTGGCAATGGCACACTATGTGAAACAGGCATTTTATGAATGTGACCAAATCACTTTGATGACTAAAGTCTAAAGTACGCTTTTTCCTTGTTGTGTATATTCACCAGGAATACAATTGCCCAGCTAAATGCAACATCTGTTGTTTTGGTTGGGTTCTACTTCTAGCCATTTCTGCATCTGTGTAGACTGGAGCGCAGTGAAGTAAACTGACTTACTCAAGCTCACACAGTATTTGACTCAAGTAGGGATAAACTGGCTAGGTCCTGGGTCTCAAGCCAATGCTAACCCCTAGCCACAGTGCATCCCTAAGTATCCATGCGGTTGTAAATATATTCTTGAACAGTTGCTTGCACAATAACACTAGCACCATTCAAGAAAAACTGGTTTTGCAAGAAACTGCTGTCTTTAAATGGAGGTTTATGAGCTTGCAAGATTTAGGACAGCCAAGTTTTTATAAGCATGGTGAAGGTGTATACTAAGTCAAAAAAAAAATCTCCCCAGAAAAGTAGTTAGACCAGTTACTGACATAGTAGATGAAGCCGCAGGTTATTCTCTCCAACATTTCTGATCCAGTTATGCCCATCTCACCTTTGTGCATGTTTTCATTAATCTGTGCTTTAAGAACAGTATAAACAAGTCCTTGTTTTTATTCCTGTGCTTATCAACCACTCCTTAGTATCAGTAATAAGGAACTCAATAATCTATTCTAGATCAATCATGTTTGCCATCCCCTCCCCACCCACTTCATAAGCAGAGATGAAATAAGTATGTTGGACAGCTGATGCTCACCAACTGTAGAGTGGACTGCATGAGCAATTATTCCCACACAGTCATATTTGAGTTGGAGAGTAAATTATGAATCTGTATACTTGCACTCCATAAGCAAAGAAACCTCTCACATAGCTCTTTATTTAAAAAAGTATCTGTTTAAAGAGAAATGAAAACACAAAAACACTGTTGTAAAGATCAAATCTAGAGGATCATTTTCTGGAGCCCAAAGAAGACAACTTCATTTTCTCCAGTTGCTTAACTAGAGAGCAAGAACTGCACCCAGACCTCCCATAACAAGTGGAAAACCGGGTTAGAAACTGGTTAACAGAGAGAGATAGAGAGTGGTGGTTAATGGCACTCACTCTAATAATGGAAGAGTGACCAACGGGTTCCTCTGGGCTTAGTACTGGGACTGGTCTCCTTCATTGTCTCCATATACAACACTGCAGAACTGGATGGAAAGGTATGCCTTTTGCAGATGACACCAAAATCTGTAAAAAGGGTGGTTATGAGGCGAGGGGATGCATAGGAATCTTGGGAAAATCAAGGAATGGTCAAGAGCATGACAGCTGGGTCCAATGCAAAAGTACAAACTCATGCACATAAGGCATGTGAACCCAGGAGCTGAATACAGGATGAGGGAGGTACTGATAAGTCACTAAGCAAGAAAGGGACCTTGGGGTTATCATATTTGATGACCTCACAGTGGCAGGGCAATGTGACAAAGCAGTGGGTAGGGCCAGTGGGATGCTGAGATGCACAAGGACAGGCATCTCCAGCAGGAGGAGGGAGGATGTTGCCACTGTATCACTCACTAGGAAACCTCACCTGGTGTATTGTGTCCAGTTCAGGAGGCCGCACCTCGAAAAGGACATAGATAGAGTACAGGCAGTTCAGAGGAGGACAACTAAAATGGTTCTGGGGTTGCACCAAGAGCCCAGAGACTGAGGAATCTCAGCATGTACATCCTGGGAGAGAGAAAAGTAAGAGAACATGATGAGACCTACAAGTGCCTCACAAGGCAAAGCAGGGGTGTGGAAATACTTTCAAATGAAAAAAACCAGGACAAGAGGCATGTGATGCGATTGAGGGGGTGTAAGAGGAATGTGAGTAAGTACTACAGACACCTGGAAGAACAGACTGCCAGTGAAAGTGGTGGAGGCGAAAACAGTAAGGGCTTCAATTGTGTGGGATAGACATTGGGAATATTAGTAAATAGGCAGGAAGGAGGAAGCATTACCAGAGACCAGTTAGGGTCTCTGCGGAGACAGATGAGGCAGGGACCATCTGTGCAGACTTAGTGGGCCAAACTTTCCATTTCTGCTAACAAATTCTATGTTTGTTTTTAAAGCATAAAATAAATGTAGTAAACACTCAAGTTTTGTTGGTTACACATTAAAGATCCATTAGAGGAGTGGACCTTTAGACAAAAACACATGAAAGATTCATTAGAGAACTGGACCTTTAGACAAAATAAAACTCTAACCAAATGGTGTCTGCACTATACTGCTAAATGAAGAATTGACACAAGTAAAGCACTTATAAAATGCCACTTTTAAATGCAGAAACCTGATTGGTTGACTGGGTCTTTCATCCATGAGTAAATTCCAGCATAACTCACGGATAAAGACCCAGTCAACCACATCTGCCAAAAATCAATTCGACCCCGAAATTCAAAACAAAAAATGTCGCCATATTAATTCCCTGCTGAAGTCTGACGAGAAAGTGGAGTAAACAGGCACTGCAATATGTAACACATGTCCGAGAAAAGACTATTTGTGCTGCTGTCTCTCACAGCCCATTTTCTGCAGTACAGAAAAACACTGTTTCTGTGCTCGCTGTCTTTCTTCCCCCAACTGAAAGCGCGAAGCAACTTGTTCACGCCTCCCACCATCCACGTTAAGCTAAAGATAAATTTTAACACTTTGAGGAATGCTGAAGTTGGAAAACCACTTCTTACTGAAAAATGAGGGCTAAAACTTGTGAAGAATCATGGCTGAAAAGCCGAGCCGTGATACCAGGCATGCTGCTATGCATATGCATATATACCCTGGGTTATGCATATGCAATGGTGCTGTCAGCCAAGGTTTTACTTTTAAACAGTGATTTCTTTCTGAAACACCCCAGTTTGAAAAAATAAAGGTCTTTTCTAAATCAGCATTGTTTGGTTAATACTGACAGGTGTTCTACTGATTTGCCACAAAAACCACTGAACTCAATGCCAGCTCTCGGGGCCGCGAGAAGGAGCACACGCACTCAAAGTTGGGACAAGTAGAATAGATTTTTATAAAAATTAATGTGTACCAGAAATTAAAATACCCTTGACTGTCCTGATAGAAATTGCATTCGGAGTACTGTTTAGAGGCACAGAGGAGAGGGGTCATTAAAATTGCTCAAAGTTGACAATGTCCCTGTCAACTTTTGGCAAAAGAAGATAATTTGATTTTATATAGCACTCCATCCATGATGCTTAGATGATCTATATTAAAATACTATATTACATCTGAACATATATATAAATAAATACAACAATAGAACATAAAACACTGTATCACTAATTAAAATAGACTACAGTTCAGAAATCTTCCTCAAACAAAACGTTTCAGCAGTATCTTAAACCGTTGTACTCAAAGGCCAAACAGAAAGCAGACAGTAATCTGTTCCAGAATACTGGCATAGCCACAATTAAGGCTCTCTCTTTCAATCACTTGAGCTGGGGGCGGGCAGTAAACTGGCTGTTAAGAGAGTGGAAATGGCACTCAGGGGTATATGTGATAAAGCCCTGGAAGTACGATGACCCAGTCCCATTACAACCTTAAAAGTAAATGAGTACTGCAAGAGGTATATACAACTGTGGGGGCACCAAATAGGGTCATGTATAAAACTAGGGTGCAACAACCATGATTTGTTTACAAACTAGTGTACAAATGTTTTTCTAGCTATATCCCTAGTTTTACAAGGATGTTTCTCACAAATTCCAAAGTCTAATGTTGCAACTCTGAACACCAGAGCAAGTTCTGGTTCAAACAACTTAGAAAATCAGAGAGAAACATCTAACACATATTTCAATGAAAACCCTAGGTCTCCTGGAAGAAGGGAATTGTTTAGTTGAAATACTAACATTTTAATAAAGATATAACCCCCTACAAATGTGGGTTCCAGAAAAATCTTCCTTGAGCTTGCCTAAATGCTCACTGCCAGGCTGGTGTCCTGCGTTTTAGAGTTTAAATGTGATTGCCAGAGGGTGCCTGTATAGCCTCTGTGCACTGTCTCTTTAAGAGCTGCCTGGATTGCTGTCATAAGTAATCTGAGAGGGAGCTCTGTTGAAAGATGTAACTATTTGCTGAAAATCATTTAGAGTGATAATGATAATGTAGTTTGTCTAACCTGCCTTCTTTGCAGCAAGGACTGTTTTGTGTATCTCCACTATCTTGGCCGGGACTGCGAATTGGACCAATCAGTACTGGTGGGACCTAAAATGGAGCGGACTACAGGAGCTGTCTCGAGTCAGAATCTGTAGGAATTGTAGTTTTGGACTTTTGGCGCCTTTTTGCACCTGAAGGGAGCTCCTGTTGTGTCTGACAGATGAATCAGCCAACCGAACCTTTTGGGTCTTGGGAAATTCCCAGGCTTGCTGGCAGTTGAGTCAGATCTAAGTTGGGAGCTGAAGAAGCAATAGCTTGAGACAGTCAAGCAGCTGTCTGAGTAGTTTTTGGAAATGCCTGAGTTGTGGCCTGCATGTCTGCCTGCTACGAGAGAGGGAGAAGAGGGTATTTAGGACTAAATCCAAGTTTGTGAAACGAAGTTAGCCACTGATTTTTACCAGGCTCATACCTGAAGAAGACCGAAGATTTTGCTGAATCGCGATTGGCCGGCAGGATTTCCAGCTGCTTTTGAATCCCAGTTTGAGCAGAGACTTTGCGATCATGACCGGAGAGTGGTTTGCCTGGTAAAGTATAATTTCCTACATGTAAATGTGCTGTGAGTTTTACTGGGTAGTGATTTGGTTCCCCACTGTGTGAACTGTGTTCTGCTTGCTGGAAGCTATATCTAACTCAAAGCGGACTGTATCGAATCTGTCTCCATTTGGCCTGGGCCTGCCACACTGGCCCAGCCAGACTACCCGCTGCACAGAGAAAACCACTGACGAGAGACCTGCCTGGGGATCAGCCCCTGCTCCACGCTTGAACAGGAATAATGCCTTGGCGAATCGTGTGGGCCCTGCTTCTCCTGGCACTCCAGATCAACCACCTGCATCTCAATTTTCGTCCAGCTTGTTCCAGTCTTGGGTATTGTGAGTAATCATCAGGGTACCTCTCTGTAACAACAGCCTAATCTAAAAGTGTGTCATCTGATTGTCTTGTTGTTTTTTTCACAAACTGAGCCCTCCGACTCTGGATTACAATTAGTGAGTGTGGTGCATGTTGTTTCTTCCATCACAGCGCCCCAACCAGCTGCAAGCGTTCCTGGCTAGCCCACTGTTCTTCATCTGGGTACCCAGAGTGTGTGACTATTTATGGACCCGAAGTGCATGCATAACTGTTTGATTGATACAGCCTTCAGGCAAATTAACCTGATTACGCCCCTCCTTGTTTAAGTCCCTCAAATCAGATCTAACTCTTTTGCATTTATCGAATGTGGTTCCAGTTTGTGCAAGAGTACTGTACTGCTGTCATTTGCTGTGTATAACCTTGTTTTACAGGGGTCCCCAGGGTCGAGCCAGAAGAAAGCCCTGGTGGTAAGTGCAAACAGTGTGGGTACTTGTGTGGTGTATCAAGGTATTGTGAAAGTGATTATTGTGAATTGTTCCAGTCACTAGTAAGGAAAGAGGGGTTACAGTACCCGGAGGGCTGTGCCCAGGTTAGCTTGACCACTATCAACCCTGACCTCCCGGTGGAGCACCCATTTCAGAACTCAGGCCCTTTAACCTGCTACTAGCCAAGCAGGCAGGGTAGTACCCTTAGGATAGTGCCACCTAGGGGTTACAGATATAATTATTATTTTGTTTTATGGCTCACCAAGAAACTGGAATGGAAAGACAGTCCCAATTCAATCATATCTGCCCGTAGAGGAGATTTTTTGCTTTTACACTTGTCCTGACACCTCCCTCTGTTGGGCACCCTGCGACTGCTACTAGCTGGACCCACCCTGCCACTGATGACCATCTCTTGGTTTCTATGCCCTCCACTGATGAGGTCCAGAGCATCCCATCAGGTTAGCTCTCATGAGGGAAGGGAAGCTGTTCGTTGCTGCTTTGGTGGCTGGGGATGACCTCAGTAGATCGGGGTCTGCTGTTATGGTTACTGCCATCCAGCATGTCAGAATAGGTGGCTTTCCATTTCTCCTACTTTCCCTCCACCCACCTCCCTCACAAGCATGTATGCAGCAGTATCTGGGAGGGTAGGTCTGATGGCGTGGTCACCCATGCTGACAACAGCAACACCATCATGTCACTGTTAGGCACTGCTACTAGACAGATCGTCTCTCACAATCTTACAACCCACCCCAAGGAGAGCATCCTTCATGCTTCCTGTGCTTGAGCATAAACACATGTCACCAGCGTGCAGAATGAATGCTCCATCAGGTGGCACCATGGAGTCACCAGGGGTGAGTAGGGAGCCTTTTTAAATGAGGACAAGCTCCAGGACTAGGGGGCATGAGGAGAAGCGGGGAGGAGGTGTCAGGAGGTAATATTTCTTCAACAATGAGTGGTGGATGCATGGAACTCTGTCAGCTGAAGTGGTGGAACAGTGAAGGGCTTCAAGCATCCGTGGGACAAATACATGGGTACAGTATATTAGAGCAGAAGCAGGGAGGGTCACCAGACATCAAATAGTGTTTGCAGAGGTAGAATAGGCAAGTAACACCTGGGCAGACCAGGTAGGCTAGTGGTCCTTTTCTGCACATAGATTCAATGTTTCTTTGGAGCTGGCTAGGGTTATTTGTTAATACCTCTTTACCCCGTTTTGTTTCCTTACAAAATTGGAGCCATACAAGGATTTCCAAGTGTATGAGCTGGCCTAATCAAAATACCACATTTGTGTATGAATTACAGTTTGTTTGCATTCTGCAAGTAAATTTGTAACATATAGTATCCCTACAATGCTGTATAGGGACTGTACAAAATGTATGGCTCTTTATAAGGTCTGATAAATTATAAGAAGTTTTAAATTCATCAGCTGAATTAGCAGTTAACTACCTATAGAGAGCATGTCTGTAATAATACATCCGACCTTTGTGAAGTGAAACACCTAACGCTTCATGAAAAGGACTTCTGCTGGCTTGACGTACTGGACACGGTATAGATGTTAATCATGGCAGCAATCTTGTATACAGTGCAATACAAGCTGACACTGCAGGAATATGAAAACTGCTTTAATAAATGGAAAAATCAAGAACAAAATATTACCTTAATTGCACTTTCTCCAAGACTTGCTCACTGGCAGAAGCTCTTCTGTTCTGGTGTTGCTCAATTCTGAGAGATCGGGGTGGATGTGGTCTTGGAGACTGTTGAACAGTACTAAATCTTTGTCTCTGCATGCCATGGGCGTCATCTGCCATTAATAAAGTGAATGCATGTCTTAACAAAAGCAACTGGCGATAGAACAGTATAACATGTTTTACAAAATAAGACTGAGTATAATCCAGATTTCAATTGATTCTGAAACAATAAAGCTTTATAAACTGCAATATGAAGTTAAAGGAAGATGAAGGCTTAAAAATCACATCTGGCTCAATTCATATAACGAGGAGATCGATACAGATTAGTAACTCTTAGTGTTCCTTCAGTGATACAAATTCAAACCCAATCTCTGTTGAGCGGGATTCAAAATACTGCAGAATAGGAAATAAATCTGTACAGTTTATTTCATGGTCTAACACCAAGTGCAGTGCAATAAATCGATTTTCACACAGTCAGCTACTACATGTTACACGGTACACTGCACACATTTTCTGGCTGCCCTTTCATAGTATTACAGGTTACTGCAGTAGAGCACACCAGTACCTGTAATTACTTGCATCTGTGATCAGCTGTTAACTCCCTACTGGCTACAAAACTTATTCAGAGAACCTGTGTTCTTGCAAGGCTGTTGTATTGCTGCCAGGTCTTTGCTCAAGTGGCTGGACCATATTAAGGTACACAAATGTCCTTTTCTGCACTGAGAACTCCCAAATGAGCCGTCAGTGACAGCAGCTGTTCTATTAAGGCTTGCAGAAGGTGTTGTAAGTGAACTCAGATGCCTGTCACCCCTGCAAAAAAAAAAGCGGTCCAGCTATACAGTTTATACAACTGAACAACGTTTTGAAGCAGGGCAATACGCTGCTGAGAATGGCGTAATGAATACAATCCTGTTTTTGCTGGAAAGCATGACACTAAAATCAATTAGAGCACCACTTTAAAGTTTGCGGTTGATTACCAAGTCAAACTTGAGACTGTTCCAGACCCAGCAAGCCTAGCATCTGACTACCCACAAAACCCGGTAGGTCACCCTTGCTTCTAGGGACACTGAGGCAGAGTCAAATAAAATCATCAGAAACATCCGATCAGAAGGGGCAGTTGTTAATATAAGGTTGTTATTGGCATTGCAAGGGAATACTAAGCGGAGAATAATGCCTGTGCAGATGTGTGTTATGAGGATTTTCATACACCCGAGGATGTGATAATCCATAAACACTTGAGAGCAAAGGCTCGGGGGTTTATGAATTATCACACACATGAATGGCATCTCTGTTACTCTGAGCGTGTCCCTAATACCGGTGCAAGGTTTCAGAGAAAAAACTGTAAACTGTATTTGTGCAGTGAGCAGATCCTTCAGCTGCCACTGTATTCACACAAATACAGTGTCAACTAAATGAAACAAAGAGGTGGACACCAGATGCAAATGCCAAGCTCTGGATGTAAAGTTCCAGTAGCAGAGACCGTGCTAAGGCTGTTATACGGATGAAATAACCATGTTTGGTTGTCTGATTCAAAATATTTATTAAAAAATGTACAAGCTGAAAACAAGCAGCACTTCCATACCATGCCAAACATTTTCAAGCTCCTCGTGCTTGTCAAGGCACCTTGAGAAACAGCAAGAAAGCTTGAAAAACATTAGCGTGGTATAAATACCTCTTTATTTAACTAACATTTTTAATATGTTTGAATCAGACAACTAAACATGGTTATTCATCCAGTATACAGCCTCCTAGTACAGTCTCTGCTACTCTACTCAAATGCAGTGTGTTTCTTTTGCGCTTCAGTGAAGTGAGTGCGAGGAGGAAACTTATGTAATAACCTGCTATTGAGTTATTACGAATTCAGCGGGTTATTATGACATTTTATCAAGACTGGATATCCAGTTATTATAGGGGACACCAATTATTATGGTGCTGTAGCTTCAGCAGCAGGTTGATTCTGGTGGTCCTCTAGTTTTCAACAAGCAGTGGGTTTGGACCTTTCTGAATCATATGGGATACTGCCACAGGAAGGTACCAAGGCAGGCAGAAAGACCTCAAGTGACTTTTAGGAGCTGAAATTTGGATTTCTGGTGAGAATACAGAATGCTGCAGCAAATGTGCTAATCCCTGCTGAGCTGCTCATAAACATTGATGAGATTGGTGTTAATGTATTGCCATGCTCCCAACTGACAATGGTGGAGCTGGCTTCCGAGAGCAAGTTAAAGACACTGGGTTGGGAGATAAAGCCAAGTCTTTCTAGTCCTGGGCTGCATCCTAGCTGGTGACATGCTCCCTCCCACAAGTTATCTGTTAGGAAAAACTCTCTCCTGTCACCCAACCTACAGTTTCCCATGAGACTGGCAAATGCTGACTGCATGAACCACTGGGCAAATGAACAGACTCCTTATGTTGATGCTGTGCTAAAACCTACATTTCTTTTATTATGAGAAAAATGACTTGCCAGCTGAGCAATCTGCACTTTTTGAGCTCATGTGATCAAGCATGCTCTATCAAAATTTGAGGATGCCAGAATTATCCCTGCATTTGTCCCACCTAGCTGCACAGACCTGCTCCAGCCTCTTGACATCACCATTAATAAACTGTTCAAAGATGAAATAAAAGCCAATTTCACAGACTGGTACTCAGGCTTCATATCAGATCAGCTGTCTAGTGGTGTTTGTGGGCAATGTCAGTGTGAACCTTAGAATGTCAACATCAAAACATGTGCAATGGTTGGTAACACAGTTGCCACCAAGACAGAAGAATTGTCTGTGGGGGTTTCAGGAGGCTGGTATTACTGAAGCACATAGGCAATGCCTCGATGGACAGCTGAAGCTCACCATTTAGTGACAGTTTATTTTAATTCAGTATTGTGATTTTTTCTGAATTACAGTAGCATCTGTAAAACCTGCCTTTCCATTACAGATACCTACCTGGATGAGAACCGAGACCGAGATGAAGGTGCTGTGGATGAAGACTAACCTCTTTGTCTTCTTTTGTTTTGTTCTCATCTGCTCTCTTTTTTAATTTTTAAGTTTTGAATAGAATTAAGAATAGAAATGGAAATTATGTACCAACCGTAATTCTTGATCTTCTTGGGCGAGTCTCCACCACTCATTCACACTAATGGGATCTGCGCTGGAAGCACTAGGACTAGCCAGATAATTATTTGCTGAGAAGTCGGCACCACAGATGGAGCAGCGAGGGCAGCACCACGAGCCCCAGCTCATGCGGCAATGACTATCTTGGCGTCGACCCTCCAACCACCTCAGTACCTTTTTTCCCGAGGAGGTGCAGCGTAACTAACCTAGTCAGAGGACCAGCCTGTTCCTTTGGAAGCTGAGAAACTGGCTATACTGCAGAGAACAAACTAGAACATTTGAGGAACTGGTAACTTGGTAAAACATAATATTGTAGGGGACTAGGAAGGTAAGCTACACTTTCTACAGAAAGTTTAATTATTTTCTTATTGGCATTAAAATTGCAGGATTCCATTAAAGTGTAGTAATTTTATAACCAGAGGTTGTAATAAAACTGAAGTTGCTTGATTTCTGTGCTAGACACATAGGATTTGGAAGGATATTTGTGCAATATTTTGGAAGTGTCCAAGTGGCTGAACAGTGAGTTTGTTTTATCCCTGGACTCAGTAGAGTGGTTTGTGTAGGAGCAGTGGTCTAGTACATTGTGGTGCTGGTTGACTTACTATAAAGGGCAGTACTCACCAGGGTGGTGGAGCAGTGGTGTAACTGATTGTTTCTAACAGTCACCAGTGGTTGTGGCATTTCCTTTATAGCCAGGTTCTGACATCATTTCCTCAACAGGTCTTGAAGCAGAACTGTCATATTCTTAATTACCCAGCACAGTGCATAAAGCGTAAGTATACACACACAAAAAAAAAAAAAAAAAAATTTTTGTATATTAGTCATTGTATATTATAAGGAAGAGGACATGTGGGGAGGTGCAATGCACTGGCTGTGGGGCAGCAATTTTCAGGAAACATTCTGGAACCTGCGTTGCTGCCCTATTTGCAGGCAACTGTCAGCTCTGAGAGGAGGTTGCCCACCTCCAGGCTGAACTGGCAAGGACTAAGGAGGACTCCCCCACCCAAAGAGCACCAGTTCCACAACCACTGCCTCAGAGGTTGCCATGTGTGAAGAACAGATGGACCACAGTAGGTTCTGGGAGGGTGAGGGTGGTGGAACAGAGGCGTAGCCCCGAGTTGCACCTCTACACAAATCATATGATGGTCTGGCAAATCAAGGTTCCTCTATGATGACACCCTCATTGGAGACCAAGAAGAATGCTGGGGACATCCACAAGGAGACCCACAAAGAGTGGCAAGGACAACACAAGGAAAGAAACAGCTTCTGATAGGGGATTCAGTTGTTGGGGTGTAGACCTGGGAAGGGAGAGGAGAGGAAGTAAGGTGCCTGCCTGGTGCCATGGCTTGGAGGGACAGGAAGTGAATCCTCAGGATTGCAGAAGCAGCATCACAGGAGAGGAAACTAGATATCATAGTCCACCTCGGGACAAATGACCTAGCTAGGCATGAGATCAGTGCAGTACAGGATGAATTTGTGGAGTTGGGGAGGGGCCTCAGACAGGTAGCAAGCACGCAACCTTCTCAGAGGTGCTGCCAGTCCATGGCAGGGTGAGGCTAGGGTACTGACAACCATGCGGTTTAATGAATGGTTGCAAACTGGTGCAGAGCACAGGGCTTTGGCTTCATTGGGGACTGGGGTCCACCTGGAGAGATGAAGGTCTATACTGGCATGATGGTCTGCATCTGTCCAGGAAGGGAAACATTCTCCTAGGTGACAGGTTTAAAGGCTTCCTTGGCAAGCTTTTAAACTAGCCAAGGGGAGGTGCTGATAGAAACAGGAAAGTTCAAGCCTCCTGCAAAGCATGGGTAGTAGGGTAAACACTGAGGTACAGAGCTTGACAGAGGGCAGGACAGGGGTAAACAGAAAAATGGACAAGAGGCAATCAGAGCAGGGATGGGGTAAAAAGGATAAAGCCAACATTAAATGGAGGGCAATGAGTACCAATGCCTGTAGTCTGGGAAACAAGCTTCCAGAGCTAGTAGCCCGATGGAAGTGGAACACTTGGATATTGTGGCGATCACAGAAACATGGTACACGGAGAACCATGACTGGGATGTCAACGTACCAGGGTACACAATCTACAGAAGGACAGGGAGGGTAAGAGGAGGTGGAGTAGCTCTCTACATAGGGAAGGGATCAAAGTAACAGAACTATAAGGTAAAGGGGAGGACAAGAGGAACTCTGGGTAACATTGGAGACAGGAATGGCATCACAATCCGCACAGGGTTGTATACAGACCCCGTCTCAAAGGGAGAAATGGACAAGAAAATGATAGAGGCATTCTCAAAATGGCTGAAAAGGGAGATACTGTTGATGGGGACCTGGATATGCCAGATGTTAACTGGGCAACATGGACTGCAGCCACATCCAAGAGCAGGGTCATTCTCGATGCCCTACAGGAGCATGCCTTAGACAGCTAGTGGTGGAACCACCTCGGGAGGGAGCAATATTAGACCTGGTACTCTCAAATGGAGAGGATCACAAACTTAGAAGTCAGTAGACACCTGGGAACAAGCGACCACTGCACAGTGTGCTTCACAATAAACACAACCATGGAGACAAGCCATACAAATACAAGGATACTGGACTTTAGAAGGGCTGACTTTGGCAAAATGGGTGAATACCTGAGGAATGCATTAGCAAATTGCCAACAATGGAGGGTGGAAGAACAATGGAGAAAATCAAAACTGCCATCATGGAGGCAACAAGCCTTTGTGTGAAACAAATAAAGAAAACAAAGCGGAATAAAAACCACTATAGCTCTCAAAAGAGGTGTCAGGGAAGGTTAAGGAGAAAAGGCTGCATTCAAAAGTTTAAGGAATCACTGACAGAGCACACCAGGAACTGTATCAATTAAAGCAGAAAGAAGTGGGGAAGGCAGTCAGAAAAGCAAAGGCCCAAACCGAGAAAGGATAGCCAACTCAGTTAAGAAGGGATAAAACCTTTTATAGGTACATTAGGGAACATAGAAAGGTTAAGGAGGGATAGGGAAGATTAATAAAGGAGAGGGAGGTGGGCAGAGGGAGACAGTGAAAAGGCAGAGATAATGAATGAATACTTTTGCTCAGTATTCACAAAAGAAGAGAGGAGGAGTTACCTAAACCAAACAGTAGAAGCACTCTGGATAGTGGGGTTGATACCAGTCCATTTAAAGAAGAAGAGTACTGAAAGAACTTCTAAAACTCAAGGTGGACAAAGCAATGGGGCCTGATGGATTCACCTAGAATCCTAAAAGAGCTAAGGGAGGACCTAGTGACACCACTAACCACACTTTTAACAAATCATGGGAAGATGGGGTGGTACCTGAGGGACTGGAGGAGGGCAGATGTGATTCCCCTTCACAAAGAGTGGGAGCAAGGCAGAAGCAGGAAACTACAGACCTGTTAGTTTGACCTCAGTGGTGGAAATGATGGAATCACTTCTGAAAGAAAGAATTGTTGAGTACCTAGAGGCCAGCGGGGCACTGGACCCAAAGCAGCATGGATTCACAGCAGGAAGGTCATGTCAGACAAATCTAATCGATTTCTTTGACTGGGTGACCAAAGTAATAGACCAGGGAGGGGCTGTGGATATAGCCTACCTAGACTTTAGCAAGGCATTTGACACAGTCTCGCACAAGGTTAATAATCAAGTTAGCCAGCCTGGGAGTGGGTCCCAGGGTGGTAGCCTGAGTAGAAAACTGGCTGCACAACAGGACACAGAAGGTAATAGTGAATGGAACACATTCTGAAGAAAGGGGTTACTAGTGGAGTACCTCAGGGCTCAGTACTGGGTCAGTCCTCTTTAACGTCTTTATAGGTGACATTGCAGAGGTCTAGAAGGAAAGGTATGCCTCTTTCGGATGACACAAAGATCTGTAACAGAGTTGATACACAAGGGGTAGAAAGGATGAGAAGGGACTTGCAAGGTTGGAGGAATGGTCAGACATATGGCAACTTAGATTCAATGCAAAGAAGTGCAAAGTAATGCACTGGGAAATAAAAATCCAGGAGAAGAGTACACAATAGCAGGAGGTACTAACAACAACAATAATGGAAAGGGATCTGGGTGTAGTCATAACAGATGACCTAAAGGTGGGTATGCAATGTGAGAAGTCAGTAGGGAAAGCCAGGGGATACTGGGATGCATAGGGAGGAGCATCACAAGTAGAAAAAGGAGTGGTTATCCCTCTATACAGACAGTTGGTGAGACCCCATCTGGAGTACTGCGTGCAGTTTGGAGACCTCATCACGCAGGACATAGACAGGATGGAAGCAGTCCAGAGGAGGCAACTAAAATGGTGCAGGGTCTACATCAGAAACCATATGAAGAGAGACTGAGAGAGCTTAATATGTATACCCTTGATAAAAAGAAGGGACAGGGGACATGATAGAAACTTTTAAGTACCTCAAGGGAATCAACAAAGTCCAGGAGGGTAGCATCTTTCAGAAAAGAGATGTGTAAGAACAAGGGGCACAATTTAAAGTTAGAGGGGGACGGCTCCAGGGGTAATGTGAGGAAATTCTTTTTTCATGGAGAGAGTGGCGGACGATGGAACCGCCTTCCTGGAGAGGTTGTGGGGTCTAAAACAGTGGAGGAATTCAAACATGCATGGGACAGACATAAGGCAATTATAGTGGGGGTTGCAAGAAATAGGCTGTTGGTTAACTAGAATCTGCAGCTTATCCAGTAGGTGAGGAAATGGGCAGACTGGGTGGGCCAAGTGGTCTTATCTGCCGTCAAAGTCTATGTTTCTATGTTATGTTTCTAGAAGGATAGCCTAACCAAAAACCGGACATAAGATAGTCAGGCGACCAGTATAAGAAGGTCAACAAAAGTCTTCACAGCCTAAGATTGAGGGTGAGACCAACAACAGAAGGTGAGCTCAGGGGATGGTGGGTGGGCGTGTGAATGAGTGGTGGAGACTGTCCAAGAAGATCAAGAATTACGGTGAGTGCGAATTTCCATATCTTCCTGAACATAAAGTCTCCACCACTCATTCACACTAATGGAGAGTACCGAGCTAATAATCCCAGAGGGCGGCAGGAGAGACCAAGAGCTCACAGTTTTAGGACTGGAGTCCATTAAGGATGGTTCTGCCAAAAGAAAGATATCGTCTGGCATGGACATCCAGGGCATAGTGTTTGATGAAAGTATGCACTGAGCTCCAGGTGGCAGCATTGCAAATATCCGCAATGGCTACTGCAGATTTCCGCTAGGGATGCCACACCACCGCTCTAGTAGAGTGAGCGTATGCTCTGCCCTCCAGCTTAACCTGCGCCATGGAATAACAGTGGCGAAGGCATGCCACCAGCCATGCTGAAATACATCTGATAGCGACAGGCTGACCCAGCGGGTCTTGCTGAAGAAACAAACAGTTGTTGAGCTTTGTGAATTTCTTTTGTTCTATCTAGATAGAAACATAAAGCTCTTTTGACACCCAAGGAATAATGAGAATGCTCTTCTTCATTTTGGAAGTTCTTGAAGTAAGGTGGAAGGACCAAAGGATGGTTTAGATGGAATTCTGAAACAACCGTAGGGAGAAATTTAGGATGGGTCCTAAGGACTACTTTCTCTTTATGAAACACAGTATACAGCGGGTCTGTGACCAAGGCATGTATCTCAGAGACCCTGCAGGCTGAGGTAATGGCCACTAGGAAGTCCGTCTTCCAAGTGAAATTTTAACTCACAGGTAGCTAGAGGCTTGAAAGGTTTTCGGTGAGCATGTCTAACATCAGATTAATGTACCAGACTGTGACTGGGCGTCTTATAGGGGTCTGGTATGCAGAATTCCCTTAAGAACCTCTTAACCACAGGTAACTGAGCCAGTGACAAGGAAAGTACTGGCTCATGATAAGCTGAAATGGCACAAAGGTGAACCTTAACTGTACAGTATTGCAGACCTGAATTTGAGAGGTCTAAAGGTACTCTAGGGCTTTATCTGGTGGGCAAGAAAAAGGGTTCAAAGAGGATTTTGCACACCAGAGCGAAAACGCTTCCATTTGGCTGTGTAAGTTTTCCTAGTGACTGGCTTGCGCAGCCAGAAGAATATCTGAAACCCTGCAAGAGACATTGAACCTGTTCACTTCTATCTCTTCAGGAACCAAGCGTGAAGGTGAACGACCTCAGATTGGGATGGACCACAGGCCCCTGAGTCAGAAGGTTCGTCTGAAGGGAAGTGGTTTTGGAGGAGTTTCCGACATACTGTTGAGTAGTGGAAACCATATTTGTTGAGGCCAGAAGGAGCAATGAGGATCATTTTGTCCCCTGGGACTCAAATTTGAGAAGTACTCTGAATTAGAGGAAGAGGCAAAAGGTGTATAGAAAGAGTTTTGTCCACCAGCCTGAGCGCATCCTGACAGAAATGCCAGGCCCTGGATTTCTGGTGCAGAAAAGAGGCATTTTTTGTTGAGTGGGGATGCAAAAGGCCCAGGTGTGGAGATCCCCATTCTGCGAATAGTGACTGAGCTATGACTGAGTCGAGAGACCATTCGTGAGAATCTGTCTCTGTTCTGCTGAGACAGTCTGCCAGTTTGTTCTGCACCCCCAGCAGGCAGACCGCATGAATTAGAGCCTTGTGTTCTAAGCACCATTCCCACACCTCATCGCTCCCTGCATAAGGGCAAGAATGAGAACCACCCTGCTTGTTGATGTAATACATCATTGATTTGTTGTCCGTTTGAAGGAGAATGTTCTTTGACAGAGAATGTCCTTCAAAGCCGGACTCTGTAAGACATCCAAAGACATTTATGTGAAGCTGGGACTCGTCCTGAGTCCACGTACCTCGAGTGTGGAGAGTCTGACAGTGAGCTCCCCACCCCAACAGGGATGTGTCCGTGGTATGGAAATCTGATGATCCAGAGGAGCAAATGGGTATCCTTCAGAAGATTTCCCTCTTGTGACCACCAGGTGAGTGATCTCTTCAGAGGTTCTGTCACCTTGATGAGAAAGGACTGAGGCGAGTGGTGGGGACCACCGAGTACTGAGCACCCACTGAGAGGTTCTCATGTGGAGGCATGCTAGGGGTACAGTGAACACTGAGGATGCCATGAGACCCAGCATCCGTTGCATTGAGATAGCTTGAACTGAGCTGTTCCCTCTGATGTATTGGGCCACCTGAGGATATCGCTCCTTCTGTCCTCTAGTAGAAAAGCTTTCGCTGGAGGTGTCCAGAAGAGTTCCTATGAAAAGGAGCATCTGAGAGGCTGCAGCTGCGATTTTTGAGGTTTAGCAGGACTCCCATGGATGTGAGAAAGTGTGAAGCCATGGCTATGGTGTCTAGAGTTCCCTGCCTGGAAGGACTTGCTAAGCCAATGGTCCAGATATGGGAACACTTGTATTCGATTTTTCTGGGATGCGCGAGGATAGCCCAAAGGGCAGGACTCTGAACTGATAATGCTGTCCCAAAGCCACGCAACCTTAGGTATTTGTGATGCTTTGGATGAATAGGAATGTGCTGGTAAGCATCCTGCATGTCCAGGGAGGCTAGCCAGTCATGTTGATGAAGCAAAGGAAACAGGGTTCCTAGCGATACCATTCTGAATTTCTTTGGGAAGGAATTTGTTTAATTTTCTGAGGTCCAAAGCGAGGTGCATGCCCCGTTTTCTTTGGAACCAGAAAGTAATGGGAGTAGAACCCTGTGTTCCGTTGATCCAGCGGAACTACTTCCACTGCCCTGTTGTTCGGAAGGCCTTGTATCTCGGAAGAGAGAAGTTCTGACTGAAGAACTGACAGCCTGGGTTGTCGTCTGGAGGGGACGATCCAAGGGGTCTCCAAAAGATTGAGGGAATACCTTGCGGATTATCTGGAGGACCCATTTGTCGAGGTTATGGATTTCCATTGATTGTAGAAGTGAGTCAGACAACCTCCACTGCTGAGGAAGAGTCCCCTCGGCCAGCTGAGGTGGGACTTGGGCCAACAACTCAGAAGGCGGCACTGGGCACTTTTGGTCCTTGCGCCTACTGCTGCATTTTCTTTTGAGGCTGGGGGCTTGGTTTTATTAAAACCTCCTGCCTTTGCCCTCGAAAAAGGACTGGTTATAGAAACAGTTGTTAACACCCCCTTGAGAGGGAGGCGGGAGTAGGTCGAGCCAGTTTAATGGCTGACCTAGCTCTTTGTGTGGCCTCTAGAGCTTATTCTACTTGAGGGCGAAGAGATACACACCATCAAAGGCAACGCCATTACCTGTTGCTGGGCATCATTCGTGAAACCTGAAGTGCGCAGCCAGGAATGACGGTGGGTACAAATGCCCGCTGCAACCACCCGAGGCAGTATCGAAGGAGTCCATAGCCGCTTTAACCTGCTGGTTGTTGGACTCAATACCCTGGTTATGGTTTAATGAAGCTCTGAATAAGTGTCCGACTTGGTAGAGCTTCAACCATCTGTTTGAGCGAATGCCAAAGAATATACTCATACTGAGAGAAATAGCCTTAGTAGCTGGCACACATACCTAAGTGGAAGCAGCAAAGACTCTCTTACCTAGAGTGTCTATCTTACAGATTCTTTGTTAATAGGTCAAGCTGTAGTAGTCTGGGGAAGGATGACCTTATCATTCTCTGCCAAGACTACAATAGGATCCATAAAGTCTTGGGATGCCAAAATGGGTCGATCCTTGGGAGCAGCGTATTTCCTATTGATGGACTTAGCCACAGAAGGAATGAGAGCAGGATTATTCTATACCATTTGAGAAAGCATCTCAAATGAGGGCTGTACCGAAGAGTCAAATCCATAGGGATCTCCGAACATGGACCAGGATCGATATCTGTAGTCTGGAGAGAAAGAGTGGAATTCAAGTTTTCAGCAGAGACTTAAATGACAGGTCCTCGACCACAGGCTCTGCAACAGGAATAGATCCTGTTCCTTTCAGGCTCAATGTCATCTCCTGACAGCCCAGGAGGACTGTATGGACAGGAAAGGAGTGAACATCAGAAGACAATGAGGAAGGGAAAGGATTCAAAGAGGAGGAGCCCTGAAGACTAGATGACACCCTAACAGGTCGGTGCGAAGAAGAACATGGCGAAAAACCCAAGGTGGCAAAAAGCCACATGGCGCCAAAGACAGCGCCCGACAAGGCACATGGCACTGAGAAACCTGACGGTGCCGACAGACGAGACTGGCGCCAAAGATGGCATCGAAAACATCCCAAGACTCCGAAAAACAGGATTTGAGGAGAAAGAAGGATGAAAACCAGGAGATAGAGGCATCGGTGTGGCCCCTGTGCCGCAGCCATGTGAGGGGAAAACACCTAAGCGCCAGAGTCGACGGCACTGAAGGCGGTGCCGCGCAGCTAAAGGGAGGCTCAACCGCCTACCTGATCTCCCAAAAAGCCTGAAGGCCCCTGAGTGACCAGGCCAGGCAGCTGGACCAACCTTCGAGCCCACTGCTTCATAAGAGCAGCCCACTGATCAAACTGCTCACCTGGAGACCTACCAGAGGGTGGGTAGGGCTCTGATGTCGAAGACATCAGCGACCAGAAACAGAAACCGGCGACTCGAAGGAGAGACCTGCAACTAACCCCAATAACCGACCATCTCTGGCGCAGACATATCAGAGGGCAACCTCGAGTGATGCCTTCTTTTTTTGACCTGTGGGCCAAAGAAGAGCTTCGAAGGCTGAACGGGGTGCAGAGAGTGTCACCATTTACTTTATGCTTTTGAGGGGACCACCCTCGGCACTGGACTGTCCGTTGTCAGACCCCTCCGGAGAAGGTGGCGGATCAGACCCAGCCCGCTGACTGAACAGTTTTGATATGAAGTCTCCCTACCACCAGCTGAGACTTCTTCCTTAATAAGAATAAATAAACTAAGCGGTACTTTATTCGAGATATTACTACAAAACAATAAAACTGAAAAAACTATGCTGTTAGTTTTGAAGTTTGACTCTGATGGTAGTGGCGTCGTCACTGAAGTGCACTTTCGGCAGTGACAAAAAAAGAGGAACTGAGTGGTTGGAGTGGCGCCGAGATAGTCAGTGCCGCAGAGCTGGGGCTTATGGTGCTGCTCCTCGTGGCTCCATCTCTGGTGCCGACCCTCTAGCAAAAGTTTGCTACCGCTGGGTCCTAGTGCCTCCGGCGCAGATCCCATTAGTGTGAATGAGTGGTGGAGACTTTATGTCCAGGAAGATCTAAAGAATACAGTACAGTACTAGCGGTCTTACTTAACAAAGCACCACATGGTCACCCACATAGCAACACACAAAACAATCAGTTTGGGCAATATAGTAAAACTATAAGACCAGTTATTTTACAAAATGGCTGGTGCAGTTACAAGCTACATACTACATAACCCTATAGTCAAACATTTCCACAACAGTTTACCAAAGCTGGCATGTGTTCTAGGCTTGTATGTCAGCAATTAGCATATGTCCAGTGTTGGTAAGTTTTTGTAGAAACTACAGAGATGTACCATGAACTGTAACTGCTGTACAGACCAATTTTAGTACTAAGCAACTGTTACTCAGGGTCTCAGCACTTACAGTTCCTAGAGTTCTATTTTTTCAATAGAATCTGCTATAGAAGGAATATAATATCTTTGAAGACATCCAATACTGTAGGAAGAGAGGAGGCTATCAGAACATGCCATACTATAGGGCTGTACTTGTGGCAGAACATTTGCACAACATACCTTCATCTAGAACAGTTGTGTCAGACAAGGAACTGCTCTCAGATGGAATGATATCATCTAAGAATAAAACAGACAGTTTAGTGCACCTTATTAATAATCACAGTTATACAAAATTTGAAAGGAAACTGTTGCCACAGCCTTAAGAACTTTAAAAGAGAATGTTTAATGCCATCATATGTATACTTATTACTCATGAGCCCAAACTGCCCCTGCCTTGTTACTGTACTAGATATATTATTTTCTTAGTAACACCCAACATAGCTAATGGAAAATGTAACCTTAAACAAATGAGAAAAAAAAAATTATTAAAGGAAATTAGACTTCTAATCCCAATAAACCCTTCATAACCTAGCCTATCCCATGGAATAACACTGGCTGTGGTTAATACCCTGAGGTGGAAATCCTCTGGAGAAGCACAGTTGTTTGGGTATTATCACTGATCCAGATCCACCATTTTTTTATTCAATAACAGTTTTTCTTGCTCTGCACTGGGATCTGCTGCCCTCGCTGGGTTCTGGCAACCTCCTATCCCTATGGGTCCTGTAGGATCTACAGCAAGTTGTGTGGTGCTCATGAGTACAGGGATCATCATTTGGCAGGCGGTCTGGTAGTGCTTCCCCTGTTTTGTCTATCTCTTCTCCTGCCTCCCCAACAAGGTGGCGCTGTGCTCTCTAACTTCCCTGCAGGTCAAAGCCTCCCCTCTAGGCTGAGGAAGAATCCATGTTATCCTGTCAGAGGGTCACTCGACCACAGCGTGATGCCTCCCTCCCTCTCTCAGCTGTGGAAGCACTGCCACCAGCAGCAGCTCTTCTACGACCCCCCATTTACACATATCCCATGCTCATTCCCAAACCCGGCCTGTCTTCGTTAGCCAAGTTTTATGTTTTAAGATGTGCTGTGATTAACATGAAGTATGTGGCAGACAGCTCACATGAGACACCTGTATTTAGCAGATGGGAGGGACACTGTTTGTATAGTACTTGCCTAAAGCCATTAGTGGATCACATGCATTTGAGTTGATGTTTGTCTAGCTCATAAACCATCTTGTGTCTTTAATCCAATATCTTTTGTCCCTTACCGCATGTTAGAAAGAAAAATTACTCACCTTAGTAATTATGTTTCTTCTAATGGAGTCTTGCTGTATTCTGACTATTGCATTCAGCCCCAGCCTTTAAACTGCCCGGAGAACAAAGGGTTAACTTTCTATGCAGAGCACAGAATGCTGAGCTCAAGCTCGGTTGAGGTCTCTGTCTGGAGCCCTTTGAAATCCAACCGTCAGATTCTTGTGAGCAAAACTCACTAACTATCCTATGTGGAAATTGTAAAATTTTTACTAGCCAACTGGCAACTAAAGTTTTGGATTCCCCAAAGGAAGACTCAAGTCAGGAAACCAAAAACCAACCCAAATAAGAATAATAATAAAACAAACACCCAAACAAAAGAGAGGGTGTAAAGGAGCACCCTGAAGTGCAACCTCACCTGCCCACCCACTTCCCAAAAACAGGTTCTGAGAGGGGAGGCAGGAAGGGAGGTCAGAACATAGCAAGACTCCATTAGAAGAAACATAACTACTAACAGCAGTGCCTCCATGGAGGAGGGACAGAACCTACTTAGGAATAGGCTCTGAAGTACTGCTGTGACAAACCAACATCACTCCTAGCCTGATTATCCAGAGTAATGCTTGGTAAAGGTATGGACTGTTTTCCAGGTGGCTGCTTGACAAATTTCTAAGAGAGGAATATCCTGGCAGCAGCCAGAGAAGCAACTGTACCTCTGGTGGAGTGAGTCCTCAGGCCTGAGGGTGGAATTTTTCCTAGTTTCTCATAGCAGAATTGTATACAAAACACAATCCACCTGGCAATAATTCTCTTGGTGGCAGGTTTGCCCTTCCCACTGCTCCATAAGTGAGGAACTGGAGGAATCAAACCTGTGACCCTTAGTACGCTCTATATAGTAGCTAAGGTCCCTTTTAACATCTAAACTCTGTAGCCTCCTCTCTCCTGAAGAAGAATGATCGATTGAATCAAACAGGAGAGACACAGACTGAGTCAAGTGGAAATCTGAAACTGCTTTGGACAAGAATCTTCTATTAGTTCTAAGGACCACTTTATCCCTATGAAAGGAGATAAAATCAGGTTCCACGGACAGGGCTTGCAATTCACTGATACATCTGGCAGAGGTAATGGCTACTAAAACACAGTTTTCCAAGTCAAGTACTTAAGCTCTGCTGAGGACACAGGTTCAAAGGGAGGTTGCATAAGTTGAGCAATGCAAACATTTAAATCCCAGGCAGGGGCAGGGTCTCTAAAGGGAGGACTGGTATGAAGCAATCCTTTAAAAATTTACACAACACAGGATGAGATGATAGTGAGGAAGACTTCCCCACTGACAGAAAAGCAGAAACAGCTGACAAGTGCACCTTGAGAGTAGCTGGTCTGAGGCCTAAGCCATTCAGATGGACCATATAATCAGGAACTGTAGGCAATTCAGCAGTGTCTGGGAAACATGTTTCCTGGAACACCAAATGCTGAATCTCTTCCATTTGGAGTTATAGGTGTTTCTAGTGGCGGGCTTTGAGAGAGCTTTGAGAATATCCAGAACTCCCGAGACAGATGCAAATCTGCATACTCTAACTCTTCAAGAGCCATGTCTTGAGATTGAGAGACTGAAGATTGGGGTACCAAATCCTCCCCTGAGAGGAGGTTAACAGGTTGTGATTCCTGGGAAGAGGCAGGGAAGATGGACTGCTAGGGACAGCAACAGAGGTACCAAGGCTGCCTGGCCCAGTCTGGAGCAATCAAATTGCTTTGCAAGGTTGTGACCTTATCTTGGCCAGAACCTGAACAGTAGAGAAAGGGAGGAAGGCATACAGAAATTTCCTTCCCAGTTCAGAATCAGAGCATCCAGAGGACTGAGCCAAGACTGAAGTCTGCAACAAAAGAGAGGAAGTTGGTGATTGTCTGGGGCTGCAAAGAGATTTATCTCTGGAGTGCCCCACCTTGAAAAAAAATCACCTTCAAGACCAGTGGGTCCAGGGACCATTCGTGATGGCCCTGTGAGATCCTGTTCAGTGCATCTGCTAGCATATTTCCTTCCCTGGAAGGTGGACTGCTATCAGAGAGGTTTGCAAGGAATAAGCCAGGAACCACAACTTCATGGCTTCTGCACTAGGCCGTAGAGCCGAGTGCCTCCCTGCTTGTTGATGTACCACATGGTGGTGGTGTTGTCTTTTCTTACTTGAACCACCTTGTTTTGTACTGACTGAGAGAAAGCTTGCAGAGTGAGAAAAACTGCCCTGAGTTCTAGGAGATTGATATGGAGAAGAGGATTCCTGGGGGACCACAGTCACTGGGCAGTGAGAGCCCCAGATAGGCTCCCAGCCCAGAAGGAAGCATCCGTGGTAAGGACCACTGAATGAGACTGAGTGGCAAATGGGACCCCTTGTCTTAATTTGTCCTGATCCTGCCACCACTGAAGGGCTTGGATCAGGGTCCAAGTCACTGGAATCAGTTTGGTAAGGGAATCCTTCCTTTGGGACCAAAGGCCCTCAGATGGAATTGAATGTCCCTCTCCTGGAATCTGAGTCCCTTGGACCACTGCTGCAGAAGCTGCCATGTGGCCCAAGAGCTGGAGGAAATGCCTTGTTGGTCGAGACACCTGAAGGCTGAAGGAAGAAGCCAGTTCTATAAGAACTCTTGCCCTTTCCAGGGACGAAAGGCTCTTGCTTTGACAGTATCCAGCTCTGCCCCTATAAAGGTAGGAGCAGCACTGGCTTGAGAACTGACTTGGGAAGGTTGAGAAGAAATCCTAGAAGTGAGCACTTGCTGGGTCACTTGCAGGTCTGACCTGACTTGGTCTGGAGACTGGCCCACTAGAGCCAGTCGTCCAGATATGGAAAATGGAAATCTTTTGCCTTCTTAGAAAGCAGCGACTACTGCCAGGCACTTTGTGAAAACCCTTGGGGCTGATGTTAGACCAAAGGGCATTGCTTGAACTGATAGTGGCCTGAGGGCAACTCAAACCTGAGGTACCTTCTGTGGGAGCACCTGATGGGAATGTGAAAATAGGCATCTTTGAGGTCCAGGGAGGCTAGCCAGTTCCCTGGCCTTAGAGAGGGAAGAATTATTCCCAGAGTTACCATCATGAACTCTGGTTTTAAAAGATGTTTGTTCAGGTATTTAGGTCTAAGATGGGTCACCACTCCCTGTCTTTTTGGGGTAAGGAAATACCTGTGTGGGTGGGAACTCTCTCTATGGCTCTTAAGGCCAGAAGAGATGAAACTTCTGCGTCTAGGGCAAGGGTTTCTGAGAGACCTGCAGGTGGAAAAGATCTGGCTCTCATCTTGGAAATTTTTGAAGTTGAGAACCAGTCCTAACTTACTACTTCCAGGACCCACTTGTCTGAGGTAATAGACATCCAGTCCTGGACAAAGTAAAACCAACCTTACTGGAAAGGACAGTCAACCCGGGCAGACCCATCAGGGTGTCTGCTTGGCAGGGGCCTTAGGCTGAGGAGTGGATGCAGCCCTGCTCATCCCCTTCTGCCTCTCCTCTGAAAACCCCTCTGTGAAAAGGAGAAAAGGCCTGTGCTTGGTAAAAGGCCTATGAAAAGGCCTGCCCTTGCCCCTAGACTGCTGCCTTTGAGGTTGCCTGCCTCTCCTTGGCCTGTGTACTCCTATAAGTGGTCCTGTACTCATCCATTTTCTTCATGTAATTCTCTGTCTGCTCCCAAACAGAGAATTACCCACTACAGGAAAATCCATGGCCTTAGCCTGGGTGTCCTGTGAGAGACTAATACATCTGAGCCAAGCCATTCTCCGAAGAGCCATAGATGTAGCCATGACTCTTGATGACATAGAAACATAGAATTTGACGGCAGATAAGGACCGCTTGGCCCACCCAGTCTGCCCATTTCCCTCCTACTGGATAAGCTGCAGATCCTAGTTAACCAGCAGCCTACTTCTTACCCCCACCCCCAGAATTGCCTTTATGACTGTCCCATGCATGCTTGAATTCCACCACTGATTTTGACTCCACAACCTCCTCCAGAAGGCTGTTCCATGCATCCACAACCCTCTCTGTGAAAAAATACTTCCTTAAATTACCTCTGAGCCGCCCCTCTATCTTCAAATTGTGCCCTCTTGTTCTTGCACACCTCTTTTTTGAAAGCTGCTACCCTCTTGGACTTTGTTGATTCCCTTGAGGTACTTGAGAAGTTTCTATCATGTCCCCCTCTCCCTCCTTTCCTCTAGGCTATACATATTAAGCTCCTTAAGTCTCTCTTCATATAGTCTTCGGTGCAGATCCTGCACCATTTTAGTTGCCCTCCTCTGGACAGCTTCCATCCTGTCTATGTCTTTCGGGTTGGGTCTCCAGAACTGCACACAGTACTCCAGATGGGGTCTCACCAGCTGTCTGTACAGAGGGATAATAACTTCCTGTTTTCTACTGGTGATGCCTCTCCTATCCCATAGTAACCCCAACCCTCCTTGCTGCCCTCTCACATTGCTTGCCCACCTTTAGGTCATCTGATCGACTACCCCAGGTCCCTTTCCATTTTTGTTGTTAGTATCTCACCCCATTGTGTACTCTTCCCTGGGTTTTTGTTTCCCAGGTGCATTACCTTGCACTTCTTAGCATTGAATCTAAGCTGCCATACATTTGACCATTCCTCTAACCTTGCCAAGTCCCTTCTCATCCTTTCCACCCCACCCTGTGCATCAACTCTGTTGCAGATCTTAGTGTCATCTGCAAAGAGACATACTTTTCCTTCCAGTCCTTCACGATAGTCGCTTATAAAGACATTGAAGAGGACCAGTCCTAATACTGAACCTCACGGTACCCCAGTAGTAATCCTCCTTTCTTCTGAGTGGACTCCATTTACTATTACCTCTGTGTCCTATTCTCCAGCCAATTCTTTACCCAGGCTGTCATCTTGGGACCCACTCCCAGGCTGGCTAACTTGTATATTAATCTTTTGTGTGGGACTGTGTCAAATGCCTTGCTAAAGTCTAGGTAGGCCATGTCCACAGCCCTCCTCGATCTACTACTTTGGTCACCCAGTCAAAGAAATCTATCAGATTTGTCTGGCATGACCTTCCGCTGTGAATCCATGCTGCCTAGGGTCCTGTGCCCTCTGGCCTCTAGATACTGCATAAATTCTTTCCTTCAGAAGTGATTCCATCATTTTCCCTATCACTGAGGTTAAACTAACAGGTCTGTAGTTTCCTGCTTCTGCCTTGCTCCCATTTTGTGAAGGAGATCACATCTGCCCTCCTCCAGTCCTCGGGTACCACCCCATCCTCCCATGATTTGTTAAAAGGGTAGTCAGTGGTGTCACTAGTTCTACCCTTAGCTCTTTTAGAATTCTGGGATGAATCCCATCAGGCCCCATTGCTTTGTCCACCTTCAGTTTTAAGAGTTCTTTCAGAACCCTTTCTTCTGTAAATGGGCTGGTATCAACTTCTGTATCCAGAGTGTTACTACTGTTTGTTTTATGTACCTCCCCTTTTCATTTGTAAATACTGAACAAAAATATTTGTTTAGTATCTCTGCCTTTTCACAGTCTTCCTCTGCCCACCCTCCCTCCCCTTTATTAAGCCTCACTATCCCTCCCTTGGTCTTCCTTTACTCCCTGATGTACCTATAAAGGTTTTATCCCCTTCTTAACTGAGTTGGCTATCTTTTCCTCGGTTTGGGCCTTTGCTGTTCTGACTGCCTTCCCAGCCTCCTTTGCTTTAACTGATACAGTTCTCTGTCCTGCTCCTTCTGCGATTCCTTGTACTTCCTGAATGCTTTCTTTTTCTTGAACCTTCACTGCCACTTCCTTTGAGAACCATAGTGGTTTCTTACATCGTCTTGTTTTGTTTATTTGCTTCACAAAAGGCTCGTTACCTCTGTGATGGCAGTTTTTATTATTCCCCATTGTTCTTCCACCCTCCTTCCTGCCCATTTGCTAGTGCATTCCTTAGGCACTCACCCATTTTGGCAAAGTCAGCCCTCCTAAAGTCCAGTACTTTTGTCTTTGTATGGCTTGACTCTATTGCTGTGCTTATTGTGAACCATACTGTTCGATGGTCGCTAGTTCCCAGATAGCAACCAATTCTACATCTGTGATCCTCTCTCATCTCCATTTGAGAGAATCAAGTCTAATATTGCTCCCTCTCGAGTGGGCTCCATTACTAGTTGTCAAGGCATGCCCCTGTAGGGCATCTAGAATAACTGCACTCTTCAAGTGGCAGCTGCAACTGCACTCCAGTTAACATCTGGCATATTCAGATCACCCATCAGCAATATCTCCCTTTTTCTGCCATTCTAAGTATACTTTCTATCATTTCCCTGTCCATTTCCTCCCCTGAGGAAGGAGGTCTATATACAACCCCTGTGCGTATTGTGGTGCCATTGCCTGTCTCCAAATTTACTCACAGTGCTTCTTCTCCCTCCCTGTTTACCCTTTTGTTCTGTTGCCTTTATTCCTTCCCTTATGTAAGAACTACTCCTCCTCCTCTTTTACCCTCCCTGTCCCTCCTGTAGACAGTGTATCCTGGTATGTTTATGTCCCAGTCATGGACACATCATTGGAGTCCACAGCAGCATGAAACTGTACTTTTGATGCCTCAATCCAATCTGCAGCCACCATTTCCAGCTCCTTGGTTAGCTGGGGGAGGCCTGTTTAGCCAGTGCCAGTACAGTGTCCCACCTGGACTTCTGGTGACCTGGCTGTATAGGCTATATAATTTGCCTGCCTGAGTCCCAAGGAAGATGCCATGTACTGTTTTTGCCATGGCATCAATCTTCCTGGAGACTTTGTTTGGGGTGTGAAACCAATGGAATGTTTGCCTAGTCAGCAGCAGCCTGCACTACCCCAACATGGCTGCATTGCTGGTATAAAGACTACGTATCTGTGCCTGATAGTGTGTATCTCTTGTCCATCCTTCTGTCAATAGGAGGTACAGAATTGGGAGACTTCAGGATTTTTGTGTCTGCTTCCCAAAGGATTTGTGAAGGGAACAGACAGTCTTCTGGACTCTGGGATGTCCATCATTTCACATAATCAGGCTCCTCTTGATCCTCCGTTGCCTCCTCCCATAGGGAGCTAGAGGTTTCAAGCCACTTTTCTGTTAAACAGAAATGGGAAGGGGACTCAGAAAGCCTAGGAGGGAAACACCAGAAGGTCTGTCTGGGGAGATGTCCGGTTCCACAGGCACATCCAGACTTTCACCATCATCACCATCATCTTCAAACTCCCCTCCTCCTCAAACTCTGGTTCATAAAATCTTCAGGGTATAATCTTGAACTGGGAGAACCAACCGAACTGAACCCCTGCCAAAGGTGCCGGATCGGTCGGAACCGAGCAAAGAGATTTCACAATCCGAATCGCTCTGGCTATCTCCTCAGCAGTCGAACATGAACCTCTGGATCTGAACGGTCGATTTTTCTTCGCTTCCTTTTGTAGGAACCGACCCTCAGGATCGGCTCTCCTCTTGCCTGAAGAAGTATCGCCTGGTCAGAGGGTAGTCCTTCTGGTTCGGTCGGAACCGAACCAGGCTGGCCATCCGGGTCAGTGGACTTCTCGGCCTCCTTTTCCTTCAGCCTACCTAATCTCTTTTCAAGGGTAGATTTAGGAAAATTTTTACAAATTTGGCAGTCTGTCAAGGTGTTCAAACCCCAGACAATAAACATAGGTGGTGTGGGGATCAGCCTTAGCAAAGACCTCCCCACACTCACTGCAGTGTTGAAACCTAGTGGGCCCAGCTTTTTCTTGGGTTTCTCAAACATGGCCAACCTAACCAAACATACCCTTTTTATGGCAACGCCAGGCAAGACTCTTTATCGGTTCCTAACCGTGTCACAGGTATTGTAAAAATGTTCAAAACACTTTTTTTTTTTTTTAGAACCGATAAGGCCAGTAACCACACTCTAAAGTAAAACACAAGGATTCACTACAGTGATTGGTTCAGCCGAACCGATCTAACACTTTACAATTTCCACAGAAAATCAGAACAAAACCTATCTATTGCTCACGGTACCACAGACAGAGACTGAACCGAATGTGCGGAAATAAATTTGGTTTAAAACCAACAATTTAACTGAGACTTCAACCGACTTTCAACCGAGCTGAAGGAGAAACCTCCGGAGCGACTATTCAGTGAGGCGGAGTAAAGAATCTGACGGTTGGATTTCAAAGGGCTCCAGACAGAGACCTCAACCGACCTCGAGCTCAAGCATTCTATACTCTGCATAGAAAGTTAACCCTTTGTTCTCTGGGGCAGTTTAAAGGCTGGGGCTAACTGCAATAGTCAGAATACAGCAAGACTTCATGTTGTTTGAAATATAAAGGGATTGGCAGTGTTGAAAATACAGTATTCAATTCCATGTGTTAACTGTGAGACTGTGCTCAATAGAAGTGATAGGAGTACTGTGTTTGTATGACAGCACAGAAATATGGTGCTACAAGCTACTTAAACAAACATTTTAGAACACAGAATCAAATTATGTATTTTACATACTGTCAAGCCGGTTTCAGTTCAAAATGGTTTAAATTAGGGGGACTGGTAGTGTCCCATTATCATTGTGTCAACTTATATGTAGGTGTTCGGCAGTCAATTTGGGTGTGACAAAAGGTGGTGGCTCATGGCAGAACAGGAAAGGATGATGGGGTTATGCAGGACAAACTTTTAGTTACTGGTATTACTGGTACAGAAGCTTTTTATGGCTTTAACCAACCTAAAATAAAACATTTTAAGACAAATAACTGAAAATAAACAAAATTCTGAAGTAGTTCATATAGTTCATAAGTCATATTTATAGACACATGCTCGTACTGATTATAATGCCACATATGACTAATATATTTATGTATACCTTCTTGTCCTAGAATTGCTACTTGCACAGTAAGACAGCTCAGTGTGTAGTTAGTCAAGCTATATAAATGCATGTTTTGAAAATATGTACAAGCAAGCATTCCTGTTCTTCTCTATTTAAATAAGGGGAATGCTCACATCAGGCCAACCATAATGTATCTGATTTGTTTGTTACAGTAACCTTTTCTGTTACAGAGTGCTTTCTAACTGTAAATGATGGTTGAACAGATATGGTAAACTGAGTCATTCAAAATTTTGTTTTCATTGCTTTCTGCAAAGTTCATCATTACCTGATGGAATGGGTGATGCCCTCTGGATAGGCTTTTTGCCCGCCTGTATTCTATATTCATTAATGGAATTTTCAATCTCTTGAAGTTTTCTCACGGCATCAGCATGGTCTTGTTTTCTCCTCTTCTTCACATTTTTGCAAAGGTCAGGCTCTGATGCAAGCTTCTTTGCAGCTTCTACCAGCTTCTGCTGTATAGCAAATGTGTTCTCAAGACTTTGCAACTGGGGATCCTATAAGATGACCATCAGAATAAGAAATTAACATATAAAACAATGAATTATATCCACAGGGAGCAGTGACTGTATACAGGAAAATGTGGCTGCAGTTATCGTGCAACATCCCATACCTAACTATATTATAAATGTGTAAGATGCCCTCTAGGGTGGGGTGTCTGCCTGGGGTTAGTGCCTTCCCAGATGCCTCAGTGGTATCATGCACTAGTACATTAATACACCACCTGAACACTAAATATCACAGCGGGCGCCTCGTTTATTTATTAAAATTGTGTTAACCAGGTAAGCCCACTCAGTCCTGAAGGTCCCTTTTTCAGGAGCGACCCGTAATTAGTTACGTAAAGCAGAGCAGGTACATACAAGTAATACAGTGCAGGACACTGAGTACAGGATTACAGTGTTTGTGGTATCTTTAATCTGACGTATGTTTGGTGGGTAGCATATGTTGATAGAAAGTAATAGTAATGTTGTCTCCACCCAGAGAAAGAAGAAAGTGTGCCTGGTGACAGCTCATACAACTCCCTGGGATGCTGTACCTCCCACTGTAGTCATCCCTCCCACTGACCCATACAACTGCTATAGAGTCCCCACTAAGAATGCACTTAAACATCATGATGATTGGCAGCAGACAATACATTCAAACAAAAGAACAGAAGTTTTATTAGGAAGAATACCCTGGAGTGAAAAGGGGTAATGGCAGTATATCTGGTTGGTCTTCCAATGCCCAAGGTTGGCCCAACCTCATGACATGAGTGGGCCCTTTTGATTTGCCATTAGCTGGGGCAGCCAAAACAAATGCTTACTTGTGCTGTAACTAGAAAGGCCCTTTCAGGCACAGTACTCACATGCTGGCCACCCCACCATCACCACAGTGCACAACACAGTGTAATCTCTCACTCTCCTGTACAGGAGTGCTACCATCTCCCACAGTACCAGTGCTCTGCCCTTCGGGGACCCTTTAGGGAGTTCTCAAACATGTACAAGGTACCCTGCCATGGAATCAGTGCTGGCTCTTTGTTCTGGCATGTGGATGGCTGGCTGTGGTGTGACTAAAATAAAGATTTAGCCAACTCAGTGAAACTATGAATCCCCATACCCAATGGCCATGCAACTGCTGAACAGCAACCTGAAACCTCAAACAGAGGTATTTGCAAACTCTTGTCTGGTAGGCCAAATCCAGTAAAAGGTTTCCTAAACTATTTTTCTGTGTCCCACTTTGATTTTATTCATGGTTCTGGTGCTACCACTTCTCCCTTGCTATGCAAAAGCTTCTCTGTTGCAGCTTGCAGCAGTCTCTCTCAGCCAGTTGACTGGTCTCTCATCTCTCACTCTGTCTCTTGTTGTGTATATGAAAGGTGTTATACCTCGGAAGTTGGATTGTTCGTCACTGGATTAGGTGGCTAGGATCTGTGCAACCCTTCACATCAAGATATCCAGACCCACAGGATGCAGACAACCAGGTACTGGGCTATGACACCCACTGGATGTATCCGCAGCATCTCAAGGGGTCAGGCGACACTGTCTCACATGCTTAGCAATTCTTGTCAGACTGCAAACATCCTGGGCTATTATAAGAATGTCTCCTTTTCTCACAGCAGGAAATCTCCTCACATAGATGCAGTTCCTGTATGGCAGATGCACAGTCTGTCGCAGCACAGCTTGCAGCAGCAGTCGGTAGGTCTGCTTTCCTCGGTAGCTCAGACTGAACTCTCTGGGTCTGAAACATCCGCTCCTGTTCATGGAGCCAAACAGCAAACTGCTGGAGGTCTGTCAAACGACAGGGGCCTGGAAGTTGGGAAAAATCACCTGAATTAATTAAGCCCATCTGTAGTCCATGAGCTCCTATGGCTCCCCGAGCTGGCAATTGTTTCTGTTTGGCACTTTGCCCTCTGACCTTTTGAAATGCCCAGGAAGGTCAAAGGTGCCAACATGGCTGCTGATTTATAGTTCCAATGATAGTTTTAATAAAAGTCCAGAGTTACACATAGTACACTGTCTGAAGTTTCACACCCTGAGCCAGGCATATATAGGTGCAAACTCATGTCTGCTTCAGCCAGCACATAGATCAAGTCATTCCCAGCCCGGCTGCTGACACGGTAGTGTTGGCTCCCCTTAGTAGTGGTGAACATCTTTGATGCTTGAGCAGCAAGGAATCTTGAAAGCACAGTAACCAACAGAGGGTTACCACTGTGTTAGAGACTGAGACCGAATACTGGTAAGCTTTTTAGTTTTGTCAATACTCATTTTGAGAAGTAACTTGGCCAACAACCAGAAAAGACGAGAACGAATCTTGGTTTAATATCTGATCCAAAGGATGGTACCTGAAACAGGCCAGTACACCTTCCCACAAATGTTACTCTGTTATGTCAACATTGGTATGAGCCCAGATCATGGTGTGGGGCTTGAACTCACAACATCAGACCCAGAAGAAAGAATGTTAGCAGTGGACATGCCAATATTCCTGTGGTATCGTAGTACCATGTGATAAAATGTGACATCATAAATCTGCCAGTAGTGAGTTATGAATCCATTAAAACATTGATAAAATAACATGACAGGCATGAGACTGTGCTCAAGTCTGATCAGCATAAACAAACACTTGGCAGATATAATGAACTACTTCATCATGCTGGCAAAACACAAAGTACTGCAAATGGATGGCTCTTTTTCCACCTATATTTTCATTAGCAGGCAGGTAAGGTAAGAAATCAGTTTTAGGAAATACTAAAATTCTTAATATTTTTTTTTCTGAAATACTTACAGCTCCAGTAGGAAACTGTGTTTTATTTATACATGACAGAGACATAAGAGAAATACTGTATCATGTTTGACCATGAAGGGACTCTAAAGATAACGTCAACAGTGAAATTAACTATGGTTTGCCTAGAACAGCTAATTTGGGCAGAATTAGTCTACAGTGAGGTCTACTTTTCAGTTATACCATGTGGTACATCACTGATTACTAAGAGGGTGCGCTTTAGTTACATAATGAACATATGAAATTACCAGCAGATACCGCCATATGGTCTATCTAGTCTGCTCAAGTATGCAGCACTTCAGCCCATTAGACTGCAGCTGCCCCCTCCCATTAACTCTTACCCCCAACTGCCCCCCAGTATGTACTTTCCCTTGAACTTGACCCACCCCTCTTGAAGCACCCCACAGTCCGCACTGATACAAGTTGCTCAGGCAGTGCATTCCACCCTGTTACCACTCTTTCAGTGAAGTAGTGCCTCCTCCTTTCCTCCTGAATCTGCCCCTTTAACTTCAGGGAGCCTCCGGTATCTCTTCCATTCTGGAAGTGAACTCACCCTGGAAGCCTACTTTGTTCATCCCTTCAGCTACCTGAAGGTCTCAATCATGCTCCTCTCTCTCTTCTATCCTCCAGGGTATACATGTTGAGCTCTTTTAGTCTTTCCTCATAAGTTGTATCCCCAACCCCTAGATCATCTTTGTTGCTCTTCACTGCACTGCCTCCAGTAATTTTATATCCCTTTTCAAGTACAGGTGCCAGAACTGCACGCAGTACTCAAGTGCAGCCTCACCAGGGACCAGTACAGAGGCAATACGACTTACGCTACATCTGGATGTAATCCCCTTGCTATGCACCCTAGCATCCTGTTAGCCTTGGCCGCTGCCTTCCTACACTGGGCAGGAGTGGTTTAATTCCCCAGTCACCAGCACCCCAGATCCTTCTCATTGGATGTGTTCAGCCAACTCAATTACTAGGAAGGGTGTGCTTAGTTCAGCCAGGTTGGAGTTTCAACCAATGATCATCTAGATAAATTCCATGGCCTATTTCATTACATACTGTTACTTTATTCCTCAGATATAAATAATTTTTTTATGGAATCTTATTTTCCAAATTATTTATTTCATTTACAGCTGGTAAGGTGGGACATTTGAAAACTATGACAAAAAGCAATACAGCGTCTAACCGTCACTACACTGACTTTACCAAAATGGCACATTACATCTCGTTTTGTAAGTCTATTGTTTAGTATTTTGCAAACTATTCCTTAACCTTTATATACATGATCTTGTGAATGTATCACATAATGCAGAGTGTCAGGATGCACTGGCAGAGGATAGACAGTAGGGACAGGGAGGTGATACTTCCACTTTACGGTCATTATTGAGGCCTCATCTGGAGTACTATGTACAATTCTGGAGGCCTCACCTAAGAAAAGGACACTGGTAGACTGGAAGTGGTCCAGAGAAGGGCAACACAAATGATAAATGGCCTTCAGAAATCACTTATGAAGAGAGGCTTGGGGCTCTGAAATTGTACTGGCTACAGACTAGGGGGGGGGGATTAGGGCCTTTAAGTTCCTTAAAGACATCAACAAGGTGCCAGAAGCACAGCTTTTACCAGGGAACATCAATTCTACTACAAGAGGGCATAAGTGGAAATTGAAGGTGGAGTGTTTAAGAGAGACATCAGAAAGTATTACTTATCAGAGGCGTGGTGGAACCTTGGAATAGATTACCTCCTGAGGTGGTGGTTGTTAAGTTAGTATCAAGCTTTAAGCATGGGTGGGACAAGGATTGGGAACAAACACATGGCACTGGCAAGGTTAGGCTGGTGTCTAGGAGGACAGAACACCAGTGCACAACAGTTCCAGGGACACCTGCTTGGGCAGACTCGATGGACCACAGGTCCCTTCTGCTGCCATCTTCTATGTTTCTATAATTTTAGATGACTAACTTATACAATAATCAGGGGTATTACTGTTCCCAAATTAATGGCAAGGCAGGCATGTCGGTAGGTGGTTAGTAGGTACAGTAGGTAAAATCTTTATTATTTATATAGGATATGACCATTAGTGTTACAAAAGATTGCCCTGAAATGTAAGATATACAATATGCACAAACTGGGTTTGTGGCAAGAAGTTCATGCCAGCAAACTTACTTCATCTGGTGATGGAGGCTGTCAATAAAGGTCAGGCAGTAAACACATTTACCTGGACATTAGCAAAGCATTCAACTAAAGTCGCACAGAAGACTAGTTAGGAAACTGGATGACTAAGTGGTTGGGGCAAACTAGCATAATGGATCAGGAACTGACTGGGAGGGAGAAAGCAGAGAGTAGTAATAAAATGTGACACACGGGAGTAAGAGAGGTAATGCACAGAGTACCAGGGGTCAGTCATTGGACTTGTATTCTTCAACATCTTTAACTGCAACACAACAGAGGGGACGTAGGGAAAAATAGGTATTTTACTGATGACACTAAGCTCTGTGGCAGGTGGCTAGTGAAGGTTTTTTTCAAGAAATGCAGGAGGATCTACAGATATTGAGAGGTGATCCAATGTCTAGCAACTTGATTTCAATGTAAAAAAAAGTTCAAGGTCATGCAAGCAGGTAACAAAAATGCAAAGGCCAAGTACAGAATGGGGTAAGGGTGAAACATACAGAGGAAGAAAGGGATCTGGGAGTAATTATATCTGGAAGCTAACTGCACAATGCAATAAAGAAGAAAAGAAAGGAGGATGCTGTGAAACATAGGCAAGGGCTTTGGGAGCAGGTGAAAGGAGATGATACAGCCCCTGTTCAGGTCCCTGCTGAGGCCACATCTGAAGTTCTGCATGCAGTTCTGGAGCTCGCACCTCATAAAATGACAAGTAAAGATTCAAAATAGTTCAGAGAAGGGTAGCAACTCACCAACTCGGAAACAGTAGGCAGAGCACAGGCTGGAAACTACTGAGGTTCAGTGACCACAATACTATATAGTTAGCTGTGGCTAAGGGCACATGTACATCCTTGTCTAAGGCTGATGTGTCACACTTGAGAAGGTGGATTTCACCCATATGCTGGAAATTGTGCTGGACAGGTTAGCTGGGGTAGACAACATCAGGGAGTGGAGGAAAGATGGAGTTTTTAAAAGGCCATCCTTGAGGTAACAAAAACATGCGTGAGAACGGTTATCAAGAGAAACAAGTATAAGAGACCAACTGTGTTTCTCTGAAATGGTTAGGGAGACAATGATGGCTAAAATGAGGGCCTTTATAAGATACAAAACCAGGGAATGAAGAATGGGATAAGTACCAGGAGAAAATTAGAGGCCAAGAGGGCAGTCAAGATTGCAAAGGCAGACACAGAACTGCATATTGCGAGGTGGTCAAGGGAGGGGAAAACAGTTCTTTATACACAAAGAAAAAAAAAACATGGGAGGGACATTTTCAGGCTAATAGAGAGGCCAGAGTAATAGAGGAGGATGGGCAGAGGCAACTGTGCTAAAGACTATTTCTGCTCAATACTCACGAGGAAGAATGGCGGGCCCTTGCTGGAGAGCCACATAATGTCAGCTGATAGCGGGTCCTAAAACAAAAATGCAGAAATTTACTGGCAAAAGAGTCAAAGGGGCTATGCAGCCGGAGGAAAACAAGGCCATGGGGCCGTATGGGTTGCATCCAAGGGTGCCAAGGAACTGGCATTGGTGTTAGCCAAACCCATGACAGCTATTTAAAAGCTCTATGCAGCAAGTGGTGTTTCCAGGGACTGGAGGATGGTGGATGTTGTACCACTACATAAGAGAGGTGTGAGGGAGGGCATGTCTGTCATGATCCTTTTACCGTAAACTGCTTTATAACCTTTGCAACACAAGCAAGGCAGGTTTTGCCTGGTGCAGTGGTGGGATTTGTACCAAACCCTACTGCTTTCAAGATGGCTTTTAAACCAATCTGCACTGCTTGATGTGAGTGTTGGATGTGTCTCAGGAGAGGGGTGCCAACAAGCAACGACTGGACCCAATAAAGGGAGAGAGATAGGGTTTCTGTTTGCTTAGATGCAAGGAGACAGAGACTGAACTGAATTGTTTGTTAAGTTGAACACAAGCTGTTTGTTTTCGGTTACTTAAAGTAAAGCAGATTTCATTTCATTTAAACTGATGTCTGGGTGTCCTCTTTGAGAATGTTCCTCAGAAGCCTCCTGGTTCGCCACTGTCACAGGAGGGGGGTGAGGAGCAGCCGGAAATTATAGACCTGTCAGCCTACCTCTGTAGTAGGGCAAATGATAGAGACACTAGTCAAAGAAGAGCTAATGGAATACTTGAAGAAAACTGACTTCGTGACAGTAAGCATCACAGATTTGTGACAGGGCGGTCTTGTCAGGCCAACTTGACTGGGTAACTAAGATAGTTAATAAGGGCCATAATGTAGATTTACTCTACTTGAGTTCAGCAAGGCATTCAACTCGGTGTCACACCAAAGACTGCTGAAGAAGGAAGATGTGGATCTGGGAACAGAGAAGGAAATATTAAGGTGGGTAGGGAGTTGGCTGGAGGGGAGGCAGCAGTTGTGGTGAATGGGGTCAAAACATTGTAAATGAGCCTTGGCTCGATTGGGCTATCCTTTTCTTGAATTCCAAGAATAAATTATTACTACTACCCTCAGGGTTCCAGATAAGATCTTTTGGGATGAGTACTGCACCTCATTTTGAAAGGGAGGTGAGTAAAACCAAATTTAGATGCATACAAATGTCTGGAAGGAGCAGAGTGAAGTACATTTTAAAACAATGCAGTTTTTTCTAGATAAGAATTTTTCAGGTGCCAACAATACTCCAGATAATGTTGGCAGGTAGGAGTGATTTTACTCACCAGTTTTTAATTGTTTAATTAGTATTTCGAAAGACCTTTGAGCTGAGCTGTTTTACAAAGGTTCTCAGTCATGGTGGACAATACACATATTCAGTGGTTACAGAGGCCTGATCATTAGGCATTGAAGAGCGATTACATGACAATTAGACAAATAGGAGAAAAACTGAGCAGTTGTAATTGAATACTAAGCTATTTCTAATCAGTAGCCCTAGGTAGCACAACTGGAAACCTCCAAACTGCTGATATTAGGGTTTAACGCTATCACAGATGGCGTAGAGGCTGGGTGACAGTGAAACAAGGGGATTGGGTTTGAAACCAACCACAGAGAGGTGGGGGATAGTGAAATGGGGGCTGTGATGGGGGGAGCAGCTCCAGAGGGCTTTGTTGTCTGGTGTTTGTGTATTGGGGGGCGGGGTTTGGGAGGGGCAGTACCAAGTGCGAAAGAGGACTGATAGCTTACTTGGCCCTTGGCTAGCTGAATGGGAGGCAGGGTTCTAGGTAGGCTCTGCTGGGTGTTACCTGGGGGTGGTGGGCCTGTCTATCAAGGGGTCTGGAGAAGCAGGTGCATTTTGAGTTAGACATTAGGCGCTGTTTGAGGCCTACTTTAAACTGAGACAGGCTGTTGTTTGTTTGTAATTTCATCAGGAGTTCATTTATCCAGAGGGGGCCCGATAGGAGAAAGCACGCTGCCTAGTGAGGTTCGTGAATGGTATGGACAGTGCTCCATTCTTCCTCCGTCTGGTGATGTGTGTTGAGAGAGAAGCCTCAAGCAGATTTCCTGCACAGGGTGGGTTTTTCCAAGCAGTGCCTTCTTTCCCAGGAGGCAAGTTTGGTATTTGATCCTGTCTTTTGGTTAGCTAGTTTGTATGCTCTCACAGGGTGCAAGTATGAGTGTAATGATCTGCACACAGGGTGAGGTGGCATGCCTTATTGAGTGCAATTTGGACCCTTTTGAGCACTGTATCAGTAGCAGCTCCATAGACCACCAGCCCGTAGTTTATCGTGGAGAGTATGGAGCTGGAGACTGAGATCTGAGTGCTTCGGTGAGGGATTTCTTATGCCTATAGAGGACCCCTGATTTTTGTAAGCTTACACTTGACAAGGGAGTCTACGGTGATATAAGGAGAGAGTCATCAATGGTGACCTAAGGTACTTGAACAAGTGCACCAGCCTTGTTGGTGATTATGAGGGGAGCATGCTTTGTGTTTGTTGTAGGGGCTGGATTGTAGCATGGCCTTCTTGCTTCTCGTAATTTAGTAGCAGCTTTGCCTACTGAACCAGTCCCGAGTTTACTGAAAGAGTTCTGTAGTTCTGTTTGTAGGGCAACCTGAGAGGTGCTGCTGCTCAGCAGCACGGCATCGTCCGTGATACAGAATAAGTGTGGTGTCACAGGCTGTGGGTAGGTCATTTACAAAGAGGCTGAAAAGCAGGGGCCCTAGAACTGATCCTTGAGGGACTCCTAGGAGTACATCTCTGGAGCTGGATAACGCCTGCTCGATTTTGACTCCCTGGCTCCTGTGTGTTAGGTAGTCATTGAACCAATTCACGGGCTTGGTGCCACACCAATCTTTGGAGCTGGAGTATTAATATAGGGTGGTTGATGGTGTAGAAGGCTTTGTGAGGTCAGTGAAGGCTTTGGTGAGGTCAATGAAGATGGACCCCACCAATTTGCCTTCATCCAGCACCTTGTGCGCATAGTCAGTGTATTCCAGCAGTGCCGTGGTGGTACTGTGCTTTTGCCTGAAGCCATGTTGGTTTGAGCAGAGCAGGTTGTACTTTATTGAGGTATTCTGTAGTTGACTTGCCATGATTTTTTCCAAAGCTTTGGATAGTGGGAGAGGATAGATATTGGCCTGTAGTTTGACACCAGCGCCAGTCACCATTATTATGCACTGGAGTTACTAGGGCTTGCTTCCATACCTCTGGAAATTGAGCTAGGGCCAAGGATTTATTAAATAGCATTGTTATGGGCATGATAAGAATATCAAGGGTGAGAGATAGTAACTTCATGTCTAGCCCATCACTCCCAATCTGGTTTTGCCTAGGACTTTCCTGACCATGGTTAGGGCCTCCTTCACCAGCACCTTTCTAAAGTAGAAGGCTGGGTGGTTAGTTATGAGCAGGTTGGCGCAACCTTGGTCCTCTACAGGCAGAAGGTAGTCTGGAGGCAGCACTGAGGACAGGTCTGTAAAGGCCTGGTTAAAGGCATCAGCAATGGCTAGCAGATCTGAAGAGGATGAGTTATTAATGTTGAGCATCTTAGGGTGCTGCTTTTGATCTTTACCAAGGATGTTCTTGATGTTATCCCAAAACCTCTTTCCATCTCCCCATGCATTGTTAAGCTGGGTCTTATGAAAATTGGCTTTTATGAGCCTGATAAGTTTGGTGCACCGATTTATAGCCATTTTTGTAGCACTGTAGGTCATGCTTGCTGCCCGAGTTTAAGGCTTTTTCCCCAGAGGCAGTCCTCTCCTTTAGAAAGGAGAGGAGCTTGCCATCAATCCAGCTGTTAACCTCCCCGAATTTTCTGTTTTGTGCGTGGTGCATAGATATCACAGATGGAACTGAAGCCCTCAGTGAAAAAAACGAAGGGCCTGGTCCAGCATAGGTGCCTTGTTGATGGGGGGCCAGTTGTAGGCAGACAGGGCCAATTTGAGTGATCCAAGTTTGCCTTTCCACAGAACCCTGCTCTCGATGAAGCGGGGTAGGCTTTTAGCAAGTTTAGTGGTCCATTAAAGGAGACTGGAGAGTGGTCACTTAGCACGTCTGGGAGAACCCTGAGTTCGAGAATCGAGTCGGTGAGCTTTTAAAATATACTAGTGAGTATAACAAAATTGGGATGCGACGAGTGCTAATCTGAAAAACTACCCCTTTGAATTACCAGTTATGTTATGAAGCACTGTTCTATGGAATGTGGAACATTTACAATGGTGCATAACTTTGCACTTTTGGCATTGACTTTCAGCTGCTAGACTTTATACCAATGTTCCAGCCTTTGCAGGTCTCTCTGCAACTCCCTTATCCCCTGTTGTCAACCACATCGGGTGAGTACTGGCACTTATTAAAAAAATTCTGAGGAGTATTTACTAAACTAAGGTGAGTAAAATGGGTTAGTACACACCTTATCTAGAGCCCAGCTACTACTATTACTAAATCAGAGAAAGGATAGATCATTAGTGGAGTACCACAGGGATCTGTTCTGGGTCCAGTCCTTTCAATATGTTAATCAGTGACAAGTGAGAGGAAATGCAGAGCAGGTTGCATTTATCTGCAAATGACTCTAAACTCTGTGATGTGGTTGACAACATGGAGGAGATAAGGAGTTGCAGAAAGACCTGCAAAGGCTGGAACATTGGTCTAAAGTCTAGCAGCTGAAAGTCAATGCCAAAAGTTATACTTAGGGAACAAAAGCCCCAGAGAAGAGTACTGGATGGGGGTGGGGTATAAGCTGGACTCAACATCAGAGGAAAGTGGTCATCATTAGTGTTTTTAAACAAATCAGCCAATGTATCAAGACCTTCAGCAAGGCTAACTGGATGCTGGGGTGCATCGGGAGATTGTTCGATAGTAGAAGGCAGGAGGTACTGTTACCACCTTATATATAAATACTGGTGAGGCCACAGCTTGAGTACTGTGCCCAGTTCAGGAGTTCCCACCTATAAAAGGACAGTTAAATGGTTCAGAAGGTACAATGTAGGATGACCAAAATGATTCAGGGCCAGGAGGGAGATCCTATGAGGATCAACTAAAGGCACTGAACATGTATTCACTCAAAACCAGAAGAAAAAGGGGATACAGTAGAGACCTTTAAGTTCCTCATGCATCACCTGTTTCTACACTTCACCAAAACTGGAGACTTGCTCACAGTCCAAACTCACCTTCAAATAATCATCCTTAGAAACATGGCAGCTGGGCAAGGAGCTCTGTCCTTCAAAGCCATCAGCCACTATAACCTCCTGTCTCCCACAATCTCCTCAGCTGTTAGTATTCCTCCTTCAGCACCACACTCCCCAGCGTCTTACAGATAGCATGCGCTGTAAATGCATTTAACTTTGTCTGATGCTTCCTGCATTGTGTTATCTGCCTATAATTTGTGTTACTTGCAATGCATGTAATTTGTGTGACCTATTTTACACTGTGTTGCACCATACTATATTGTACAAGCTGTACTGTTTACTCTCTACAACTGGTCGTGGCGGAAAACGGGCTTTATCGCTTATCTTACTCTTCAGTATAATAAATAAAATGAAAAGAATTAAGATGGTGGACTGTGTGAATCAGAAAGGGGGTTAAAGGCCCACGGGTTTAGTGAGGAACTGGTGGTGGTGGTGGGATCTGGGGAGGGATGGCTGAGGACCAATAGGGTCCACGGATCATACTTAACTCCAGGTAGGTAACCAGGCAGACTGGATATACCACTAGGCCTTATTCTGCTGTCAATTTTTCTCTTACTGTATTTCAAACAAACATTTGAAGAATATTTTACACTAGAAAGATAGGTATTAAAGAGCCAGTGCACTGGTTTAGAGGAACTCTCTATATACCATGGTCGTAACTTTCAATCCCACCACCAGCAGATGGATAGGATCTGACTTTGTAAAACAAGTACCGTGTGTTAAGTTCCAGGATCTGGGCATTGCCAAGCAACTTAACCATAAGGTAAGCATTTACTTTATAGGGTGGGGAATGGGAGCAATGACTCATCACCACATCACTGCAGTAAGGAACCACTGGAGAAAGAATCATTTCATTTGTACACTTCCAAGGCACATGCAAAGGAGAAAAATAACAGAAAGGCAGGACAGGCTTATCACAAAAGAGAATATTTGCTTTAAAGGACTTTTTAAACAGTAAGGATGGAACTTTTCCCCACCAAAATGATTAGCAGTTATCTCCCTGTATACTCTTTCCCGTAAACAACTGTGGTCAAAACTAACAGCAACTATCCAAATGTATTTTACTGAAATGTATTATATAAAATAAATGTTAGGCAACTGTGGTGTACAAAACTATACCATCAAGAGGAACTCATGAGGTAATTACTGATACCGCCTTCAGGCTCTTGACTAATTACCTAATGATCATGCTGATGGTATAACTTTGTACACCACAGTTGCCTGTCATTTAATCTATATATAATTTTAAGGTATACATGTTACAGAATTTTATTGATATAATTTCTTTAAAATTAAATGTACAGCATTCTACACATACCTCCTCACTTTCAAGAAGACTATCATCTAATTTAAAAGCTGTGACTATACTGCTTCTAATCTGAGGAGGCTTCTCCCTGCACACAGTGGATATTCTTTTGGTACTTTTCCAGTCAGCTCCTGTAAAAGGAAAACAAGGTGATAGTTCAGGCTTGGAAATGTAGGTGGATGAAAACAGAAAGACAGATAAACTGGCATAAATAGGTCAAACAAAATGCAATGAATTATTTGAAATAATTACAATGTAAATTGCTTTTGTATATAATTTCTGTAACTACTTCAAAACACTGTAATGGAGATACCATGGTTATGGACCCTTCATGTGGTCCCACTGCAAAGCAGAACAAAAGTCATTCACCCTTTTACTCCTCTGCATTTGGCAGTATTAATGAAATCAACCCTTTTTCCAACATGGCAGCAGGAAGACTAAAATGTGGGATGGGTGAATATATTTCCATGGTGAAAAAGCGTGAAAAAGGCATGCAAAGGTGCAACAAAATGGTTACATAAAGGCTAGGGTTAGCAGTGCTCAGAAGCTCTGGGGATTTAGATGCAATAAGGTGCATTTTGGGACATACATTGAAGATAAAATATACACTTTAGGGTTCCTCTACTGGCCTACTTGTAACTACAGGGAAAAAATCCCTTTTGGCTGGTCTCAGCCATCAGCTACTGACAGCTTTAACTTAATGGTGTATATTTAAGTATTGTATAATGCAACAAACATTTCATAGAGTTTACTAACTCAATAAATACATTTTATTGCACATTGACCACTTTGACATTTTATTTTATTTATTTGATAACCTGGTAATACTCTTAAGCTGTATGGCCTATTTCAAGGACGCACCAGGAAACATACATAATACAAACAGTACATAATACAAAAAAATAGTATCAAAACAACTGCAAGTGTAATAAGACAAAATTGAAGCCATTAATAAAAGGACAGTTCCTTTGGCACCAGTACCACCTGTAGCTGCGGTCCACCTCCTCCACCATCCTACCTCCTGTTTCACTGAGTCAAGTCAGCTTGGACTTGTCTGGTCTCTAACCTGGAACCTGTTTGTGTTTGTCGCACCTGGACTGACCCAGAGGGGCAGTCTGCTGTTATTAACTCTTGGGCTTGCTGATTCTCAGTTCATTCATCGCTTGCTGCCTGCTCCCACCAACATGCAGAGTTACTGACAAACGTATGTGGCTCTCTTTAGGATCAGGCCCCAGGTTGATGGGGGAGGGTGCATGTGCAACACCACACTGGTTCAGTCCGCTGCTCTTTTCTGACTCTTCAGATGTGCCTCTTTCACTCTGTCCCAAAGTGATGACTCCTCCTGCCAGTACCCCAACCCCGTCTCCAGCCAGTCACTAGACTCCTGTTTGCTGCTGTGGCTATGCTATGCCCACTTCTCAACTTTTTTGTTTACTGTACTGTCTGACAATAGGGGAAAGACCCCCACAAAAAAAAAAAAAATCACTGCCTCAGACCACAATATTAAAAAAATGCTCCTTAAAAATGGGGCACAAAAATAGGTTACTCACCTGTACCTGTAGTTCTAGGTGTGGTATATAGTTCACATCCAAGCACTGACAGTTCCACTTGCGAGTGCTGATTTGCCGGAACGCCTGCAAGCCACGCCTCCCACCACCTGGCTGATATATATCCCAGAGCTCACCCCAGAATATCAGATCTTTCCCAGAAAGAGGGATCCATGTGCCACTTGCCAGGGAGGCTGGGTGGGTGGCGTGGATGTGAACTATATCACTCAAAGAATGATGGTTATAGATGAGTAACCTATTTTTCGAGGGGTGTGGATATAGTTCACAAACCACACATTGTCAGACTTTCAGCAATTTCTAGGAATGTAGCCCCTTTAGCAATTCTCTAGGAGGAGGGGCGAGGTTCACAACCCTATTTGGTGAGCAGACTGGAGAACCAAGGTTCCAAAAGCAGCATCCTGGCAAGACTTTAGGTCGATGCTGGAATGGGAGATGAAGGTGTCGCTGACTTCCAGGTGGCAGCCCTGCAGAGCTCCTGGATAGGGATGTCCCTGGAAGCAGTGACCAAGGCAGCAGTGTGACTGGTAGAATGAGCCCTAACGCTATGGGAGGCTCCTTACCAGCCAATCTATAGCAGAGGTTGATACAGAATATTATGCACCTGCCAATCGTCCGCTCTGCTGCTGGTCTGCCAGGCATGACTTCAGCGTATGTCACAAACAGCTGGTAAGCCTCAACCCAAACTCCAGCCCTGCACTTCGAGATAATAAGAGAGTGCCCGCTGTAGGTCCAGAGTATGGTGGCTGCAGTTGGCCTCCAAAGAAGAGTTGTTAAAACAGACTGGGAGATTCATCACCTGGTTAAGGTGGAACTCTGATACAACCTTCAGGAGGAACTTGGTGGGGGCAAAGGACTAACTTTGTCCTTGTGAAAGACCAGATAACAAGACTCCACCAAGAGTGCCTGGAGCTTGTTAATCCTTCTGGCTGATGTAATGGTCACCACGAAGGCTGTCTTCCACGACAAGTGTGACATCTCACACTCATGATAGACTCAAAATGCTTGCCCATGAGCATAGCCAGCACCAGCAGTAAGTTCCAAGGTGGCGGTAGTGGTGGTTCATGCACCTGAGGTGATAGGTGGTCAAGACCCTGAAAAGCACCTGACCACCTTCTGCTGGGCCACCATTGGCATTCTAGTCTCTGCCCAGTATACAGAGTTGGCTGTCAGGTGACCTTGGCGGTCATCGCTTGCAGCCTCAACTAGGACAGGGACCAAAGGCACTCGAGGACACTAGCCACTGGGCAGACAAGGATCAAGCTCCTTGCTTGACACCAAATGGAAAACCTTTCCATTTAAAGGCATAGCACCGGTGAGTCGAATCTGTTTCGAAGTCTCCACAACATGGGGCACAGTTTCTGAAAGACCCAAAGGCTGGGACTCTAGCCACTCAGGAACCAGGTTGTGAGGTGCAGAGACTGAAGGTCTGGGTGCAGGACCATCACCTGTTGTCTGGTCAGATGAACAGGCAACTGCCACGGAGGTCTGTAGCTGAGGTTGAGGAGATCCTGGTACCAGAACTGCCAGGCCAGTCTGGAGCTATCAGAACCATCCATGCCTTGTCCTTCCGGCCTTGACCACCACTTTGTGGATCAAGGGTAAGGAGGAAAGGTGTACACGAGGCTTGGGGTCCAGGGCCTTATGAAGGCATCCCCAGCAGTGTCCCAGACTGTGGGGCAGGCACAAAATAGTCTCAGTTTTGCATTCTCCCAGGGACAAACAGATCCATCAAAGATGTGCCCAACAGGGAGAACTGGTGGTTCACCACCTCCTGATTCAGGAACCACTTATGAGATGACCTCCTACCCAGCTGAGATTGTCTGCCAGCTGACTGCCTGCCCCAGTGTCATGAGTCACCATGAGATCTGCACCTAGGCTGTGCATGAGAGTCCAGGTAGGGAGGGCCTCCTGACACAAGGAAAAGGAGTGCGTGCCACCCTGTCTGTTCAGGCAGAACATGGCTGCTGCAAATTCTGTCAGAGCTAGCTGCACTGCACAGAGCTCCAGCAGATTGATGTGGTGACAGGACTCCCTGGATGACTGGAGCGTGTGGGCTTTGTGGTCCCCAAGGGTGCTCCTCACCCCTCAAATTGCATTTGTCATGAGAGTGATGGTTGGCTCTGGGCAGACAAATGGGACTCTGTCCTCCAGATCTTGGTGAAGACCCTGGGCAGGGATGAGAAGCTCAATAGCATGACCTGAACTGAAAAAAAAACTTCTTCATGGAACCAAAGGTACCGCCAGTGGGATGGATGGACTGGTATGTGGATAAATGTGTCCTGAAGGTCCAGGGAGCAGAACCACACGTCATGCTCTAGGAATGGCATGATCTGTTCAGGGTTATCATCCAGAACTTGCGCTTCCTCATGTACTGATTGAGATCGCACAGATCCAGTTTGGGGTGCCAGCCCTCCATTCGCTTTTGGGACCAGGAAGTACCTGGACATGTACCCCTGACTTGCCAGGGCATCTGGGACACGGGCTGTAGCCCTTTTAGCAAACAGCTGAGTGACATCCTCCTTAGGGTGGACAGTGTGTCCTCCCTTGGAGCATGGGATAAGTAAGGAGGAAGAGCCTTGAAATCTAAAGGCAACCCTCTGCCTACCACCTCAAGAACCCATTTGTCTGTAGTTAATGATGGACCAGTGTAGCCAGGAGGAGCAAAGCTGACCCCACCCACAGGAAGCTGGGTGAGGGACTGGACAGGTAGGAGGTAGACACCCCTAACCTATCACTGGGCAGCTTTGGAGGGACACTGGGTAGTACGGCTGAGTGGCACTGCTTCCCCTACCCCCACCTCTTTGGCCCCTGGCCAGAGAACCTGATCTTGGGATGCCAGGCTTGGGACTGCTCCTGAGTCTGCTGTGACAGAAAGGACAGAAACTGAAAGGCATTCTTTGTTTTCAGTTTATGGGTTTTAGGGTCCTTCTGGGATGAAGCCATAGAGTCCAGGGTGGCGCTTGACTTCTCATTCCTGGTGAGTTGACCTTCCACCCCTGGGCCAAAGAGGTCAATGCCCAAGAAAGGAACATCAGCCGGCTTCTGCTGAGTGTCCACTGTGAAGGTAGACAACTTCAGCCAGACCCTGTGATGCATTGCAATGGGCGATACCATGGCACTGGCACAGGAGTCACTACTGTCGGAAGGCTGCCTGGAGCTGGTGTTTAGCCAGCGCTTGATCCTGGTCTCGGACTAACTTCCCCAGCAACTGCTTGTCAGCAAGTAGGTGAGGGAGGAGATCATTCAGCACTCTCAATAGGGAGTGGCCAATGTTAGCAATTCATCATGGTGTAGCTCACCTAATAGAGATAGAGGAAGAAAGCAGCGAGATCTTCTTTGTTGTGTGGTCAAGCTTCTTTGACTCCTTGTCTGGGCTTCTCTAGGACTTCCAAAAGCTGAGTCCACAACCAGACCCTCAGCCAAGGGATGGTCCAAGAACCCAGAAAGGGAGACAGTAGGCAGCATATACTACTTCTGGACCATGCGGTGAAGGGTGCTGGGAAAGATACTGGATGCTGCCAAAGCTCCAGAGCCAGTCCCAATGGCCTCAGCCATGAGAAAGGCAACCCCTTGGTATTCATCTTTGCCAAGGATGTCTGTGAAAGGGTACTTGGCACTTTCCTGAACAGGTTCCAGAAGGACAGGCGTGGACTCTGAGATGAGTTGGAGTAGAGCCCCAAATGGCACCTGGCCCATAGTTGGTAGTTAGTTCCTTGACTGACAAGTGATCAAGGGTATATGTCTTTGATGACTGCATGGATGAGACATCTGAGGACTCTTCAAAATGGTCTTCAACCGTCTACCACCGTGGATCACCCGAGTAGGCCACAACTGAGTTATTTCTATGACAGCCAACCTGGCAAGCCAGTCGCAGCATGGGAGTTCGTCATAGAGCTCGCATCAAGGGCTGCAGTGGAGGCAGCTCCATTCACATGGGTGGTAAGACAGGTGCTGGGGACATCTAAGTTGAGGATGGGCCACAGTGAGCATGACCAGCACCTGCCAGTTGACCACAGGTGTCAGTGGTGGTGCCCTACTTCACCCTGCAATGATCCACTACAGCCAGAGATGTTCCTCGAGTGGCACTGCATCCAGCATGCAGCCTCTCCTCGCCCAAGGATGAGGAGGTCAAAGAACATCAAAGTAAATGCCTCCCAGCTGAGCAAAAGCATGAATGGCACCTCGGCAAAAGCTCAACTATCAACCTGAGGGCCAACACCAAGGAGAAGCTACTAGGGATTTATTTGGACCACATGCTGAAGTGTGTGGGGAGGCACTGACTTTGGTGGAATGACTGCCAGTGGAGGCTGTTCCCCAGTAAAACTGGTCAAGTACATGGACTGGTCCACACCCTGATGAGTGAGGATCGCGGAATTTGGGGTCTTTGAGATCGACTCCTCATCAATCTCGTCTGACAAGCAGTTGATGGGGTCAAGAAAATCTTGACCATCTGAGCAGCCAGTGTCAATGTCGGCAAGCCCAATAGGGGCACCATGGAGCTTTCAACCTGGCCCTTGATCACAGAAAGCTTGACCAGAGTCAAGCAGTCAGGAAAGTCAAGGTGTGGGAGGACCACAATCTCTCTGTCCCACAACTGGCACCAGTGGTGCTTGTGTTTCTTACCATACCAGGCGCAGGCAGGTCTTCTCCTGAAGACCTGGAGGGCCTGTGACTTTTCTCTCTGAATTCTCTAGTGTAGGACGCCTCGACACTGGCTCCAGCTGGGAGCTGTGCTGAGGTCAAAAGGTGTCCTCCGCAGCAGTAGCCACTGCCTGTTCCATGGCCGCAAGCTGAGTAGCAGATCCTGCTGCAGCAGAGGCCTTCTGCAGCCTTCTGACTGAAGCTTCTGGTCCCCGGCGGTTAACAGAGAAGAAACTGGCTGTGCAATCCTCCAGAGAGGAAGGGTGCATCACCTGCCACAGGCCACAGCCCAAAACATTGTGTGCAGCTCCCAAAGAGTAGAGGCTAGACATGTGTGGGTCCACCCATGACATTTTGTGGCACATGATGCAGAATTTGAAGCTGGGAGCTGGCTTCACTTCTTTGTGTTCCATCTTCCATTGACGAGGCTGGAGCCGAACTGAAGAATCCAAAAATCTAAGAAAAAGCTGGATCTCACCAATGACGCACTTGGTAGCCTACAATATGCAGAGCTGTGAAGGAGGAGACCCAACTCTTCCAGTGGAAAGGAAGATCTGACATCAGCGGCAAAGCTGAGGGATATACCGCTTGGGTGGTGGAAGAAGCTTAGCTTGAAGATGCTCTAGCGATTCAGCACTTTCAAGTGGAATTGCCAATATGTTGATAGTGAACTATATCCACGCCTTAGAAATCCTGTGTTTAAAATTTTTCAGAACACGATCCCAGCCAAACAGGATATATGATCACCCTAGTAGTGCTGGGTGTGCAGCATGGCTTTACAACAGGATTCCAAACAGATAATGCAAGCTGGGAGCATGAGGAACTGTGAGTAACTGTAACACTCCCACCACCATATAGTACTTACATCAGTAAGTGCTTTGAAACCTGTTTTCCTTTCTTTTCTTTTTTTTTTTTTAAATCAGAAACATATGTTTTCCACACACAGCATGTGTAAGTACTAGCTGTTTTACAACAAAAACACTTAATTATGCCCTTGGGGCCAGTCTGTATCAAAGGTATTCAATGGAAAGCTCAGACTTCAAACAGCATCTCCAAGTAGTAAAGAGTTAAGGAGGGCCGAGTCTGGAGGACAGTGTAAAACTGACAACTATCATTGAATGCACCACTGTGGGTCCTCTGTGACCCCTTTGTAAACTGAACTGACGCTGATGTCACACCCCATTCCTCAATGAATGCCTAGGGAGGTATCATATGGCACACCCCATTCCTGACAGCATGCTTCAAAAGGTGGTACATCAAGTAGGTGCAGTTAGTAAACGTTGTAGCAGCTAGTTTTATCCCCTGCATATGGTTGTTTTGAGTGCTTTTCTCTGCACATTAACAAGAGTTCTGCAAGAATGTCCCTAAGAAAGATAGGTGCAGTGTGATTAGTAATACTGGAGCGTGGAAGTGAGGTTTAAGGAAGTATGCAAAAAGGTGAAAAGAGTCAATATCTAGAGTTCACGGGCTGGTTGTTTTATATGATAGAACCTGAATGGCCTGAGACTGTTATGGACTTTATAACCCTAGAAGCACGGTGCCTGTAATGTAATTCTAGCAATTTATAATATTTAATATCTATCTTTTGAGCACCAGAGGAAATACTACTGCCTCACGCAAGCAGATTTGTTTTAGCTCTTCTAACTTCTGAGCAAGTATTTCTTGTAGAGTTGTTTCCTTTTTAAGTTCAGCGAGTTTTTCCTTCTTTTGCTCATCACTCATCTCAGAGTCTTGTGAACCTGAAGAGAAAACAAAAATTATTATTACTATGTTATATAATAGTGTACTGATAATCAGCACACATGGATCAACACAAGATTTTTTTATAAGCAACTGTACTGAAGAGGCTGTGTAGTCTACTAGTTGGAGCATCAGCTCAGAAAGGGACGATTGCAAAATTCAACCTCTAGTGCCAATACTCACTGTAACCTCGGGCAAGTTGCTTAACATCTCAGTGCTCCTGTCCACCCAGCTGCAGAAATGGGCAGGAGAACCCACTGGAAATAGATGTTGCAGCTCAGCAGGGCCACCCTATGGTAAATAAATTGTAAAGCTAACAATATACAGACATTTCTATCTTGCTGCTTTATTACATGCTATATAGGGCTCTATTCTCAAAATGGGGTGGTTCTACAAGCTCTGGAGTAAAGGAAACATCCCAAATGTTACTCACATTTCAACTCTGCTCAGACACAATTCCCTATGTGATCAAGAAATGCCCAAGAGACTGAAGGGCAAGTACCAGGGTTGGGAATATAAGGAGACATCAGTTTCCAATGAAAATTCCTTTTATAGCTAAAGTAAATCTGCAAACAGGAGTGGGGAATACCTGCAGGTGATCCACTACCTCCGGTCCTTTGGAATTCTCTGCCTTGGCACCTGGAGAGAGGCCCTCAGTAGACATATTGAAATAAGAGCTAAAAGATTTTTATTCTGCCAAGCATTCGAGGATTGAGTTGTTTGGATCTGCTTATTCACTAGTTTTAGGGAATCTATCAATTACTGTGAATGTTGTTTGAGATTATGTTTGATATGTTATTTATGGTTGACTCCATGTAATGGCGCCTGGGCTTCTGGGAAGAGCACCACAAACAAAATCTGCTACTACTATAGGAAATGGTGTGTCTGCCTCCATATTCCTTAAAAGGAACTCCATTTACCAGTACAAATAATAAAATCAGAGCTGGTATTAAGTGATCCCAGTTACATAGCAATCGAGAATAAAAATTTATTCAAGCCACTCTGCCAGCCTGTCGGCATGGCAGTAACACTACCACTCGTGATGCCAGTGATCTGGGATCAGACTTGATCTTGGGTTGTTGGGGCCAGCTAGGTCTAGGAGGACTGAGTGAAACATAGAATTTGATGGCAGATAAGGACTGCTTGGCCCACCTAGTCTGCCCATTTCCCTACCTAACAGATAAGCTGCAGATCCTAGTTAACCAACAGCCTACTTCCTCCTACCCCACTAGAATTGCCTTGCGTCTGTCCCATGCATTCTTGAATTCCCCACTGTTTCTGTCCACAACCTCCTCAGGAGGCTGTTCCATGCATCTACAACCCTCTCCATGAAGAAATACTCCTCACATTACATCTGAACCTGCTCCTCTATCTTCAAATTGTGCCTCTAGTTCTTGCACACTCTTTTCTGAAAGATGCTACCCTCTTGGACTTTGTTGATTCCCTTGAGGTACTTGAAAGTTTCTATCATGTCCCCTCTCCCTCCTTTCCTCGAGGCTATACATATAAGCTCCTTTAGTCTTTCTTCATATGTCTTCTGGTGCAGACCCTGCACCATTTTGGTGCCTCCTCTGGACAGCCTTCACCCTGTCTATGTCTTTGTGGAGATGGGGTCTCCAGAACTGCATGAGTACTCAGAGTGGTCTCACCAACTGTCTGTACAGAGGAATAACAACTTCCTGTTTTCTACTGGTGATGCCTTTCCTATGCACCCCAGTATCCCTCAGCTCTTCTTACTGCCTTCTCGCATTGCTTGCCCACCTTTAGGTCATCTGATATAACTACCCCAGGTCTCTTTCCATTTTCGTTGTTGTCGGTATCTCACCCCCCATTGTGTGTACTCTTCCCTGGGTTTTTGTTTCCAGGTGCATTACTTTGCACTTCTTTGCATTGAATCTAAGCTGCCATACATCTGACCATTCCTCCAACTTTGCCAAGTCCCTTCTCATCCTCTCCACCCCACCTTGTATCAACCCTGTTGCAGATCTTTGTGTCGCCTGCAAAGAGACATACTTTTCCTTCCAGTCCCTCTGCAATGTCACTTATAAAGACATTAAAAAGGACCGAACCCAGTACTGAACTCCTGCGGTACCCTATTAGTAACCCCCTTTCTTCACTGTGGGCTCCATTTACTGTTACCTCTGTGTCCTGTTGTCCAGCCAGTGTTTTATTTAGGCTACCACCCTGGGACCCACTCCCAGGCTGGCTAATTTGTTTATTAATCTTTGTGTGGGACTGTGTCAAATGCCTTGCTAAAGTCTAGGTAGGCTATATCCGCAGTCCTTCCCTGGTCTACTACTTTGGTCACCCAGTCAAAGAAGACACTCTCTCCTGAGGGAAAGGAAGGACATGGGCTCTGCTGTGCTACCGCTTACCTAGATGACCAAGGTGGCAGTACAAGCGGAGCCCTGAAAGAGGAGAGGCAGGCACTTCCTGACTGTGATTGAAGCAATGCATGCATGCATGTTCACGCCACTGCAGTCCTTGCCTACTAAGCATCCAGGGAAGGCAGAACAAGGAGAAAGACTGCAGGCTGAGATTGTATGATGCAGCATTCTCCTGCAGGCCCTGTAATGCATACTGGGCTTCCTGTCTACCACATCAGAGATGAACTTTCCTGCCTAGGGAATCTCGGGAGCTCAGCCACAGGGTGCAAACAGTGAGGCACTGTAACAGGCAGGTGAGTAAGCCCAGAGACAACAGGAGAGAGGGCTGGGGAGTACACTGCAGATGGGGTCAGCCGACAGAGAAAGGAGCAAAACAAATATAACAATAATAATAATTTCAAGCCATTTAGAGCTTTAAAATAAAGCCTGCTGACTGTTGGCCTTGCAAGCCCTCAGCCCTCGTTAATCCTCCATGGCACCACCACAGAGGCTGCAATGGCTATGGATGCAGCATCCCCTCCTGGCTGAGAATGTGTAGTCACAGTACCACCTCAAACACGGCCACCCTACATGCAGGTTTCAGGCTTGCTTCTGAAGCAGGATGGCCTGCACAACAGCAGGACATGCTGCTGCTAAACGAATAGAGGCAGCCTTACTTTGGCATATTTATTTATTTGCAGTTTTAACCAGGAAAGGCACATTATGCTGTGATACCTTATTTCCAGGTGCATCGGGGAGGGGGTACACAGACCTGTCTTATAAATGGGGTAATGTTGGCTATGACACCAAGGAAACTCCCTATTCTTCATTGAATATGGAGAAATATTTATCTGGTTGTAAACTGAGTAGGGAATGATAGTCCCATGAATTTTTGGTGGTCAACCAAACTGTACTTGTTTTGTTTTTCCTTCTATAATTTTTTGTTTTGAAACAGCACGATGTTTAATCTTTGGATTTTTTTGTTTGTTTCTCTTATATGCCAGTGATTGTATTATGGTATGTATTTGCTTTTCTTATAATAAAAATGAACCCTATCCTTTATCGATAACTGCCATGGGAACAGTAAAATACATCTGTACAACAATCTGTTACCTGAAGAGATCAGGCTTCCACTGCTTGTCATAATAAGCTGATTCTTGGTCCCTAGTGCTGCAAGTTTGGCAGTCTTTGGTGTCCCGGACTCTGTCAGATCCATTGCAATATCACCCAGGCTCCTTGCTGATGGAATTTTAGCCTGCAAGAATAAAAACAATCCCTCATCATCAAGTTACCCCCAATGAGTTACAAAGGACTACAATTGACAGTAAATCATACCCCTCACTTCAAAGGCCTTTCCAGGTCACACAGGCACTATCCAGCATAGTTGAACTTTTCTACCTCTGAATTGTATCACAAGAATTACACCTCAGTATGTATGGCAGGCTGTGCAAACTATATAGCAATAAACTCTTACAACTGATAAGAGACAGAATGCATTTTATATGGCTTTCAACAAGCCCTTGTTATTCTATGATGCTTATTTTAACTGCACACACAATACTTTACCTCTCCATTTAAATTATACTTCATTCATGCATCCCTGAATCACAGGTTAAGTGAATATGAGAAGTACACAGTTCTATTAAAATCCTGTCCCTTGGGAACAGCTTGACTACTGAGCTTTTGCCCAAAATGAAAACAGAATTGTGTAAACATAAATGGAAAAGAACAGAGCAGAACAGAAAGTGAATGCAATCTAAATGCCAGAATGGGTTCCATAACTTACTTTGCTCTGCTTCCTGTCCAAGTAAAACTGATGTTGACTAATTGCCATCAGCCATATGGATCTGATCAAAGAAGGGCTTGCATACCAAGTATGTACAGCTAGACCACTTGGTCCAAAGTGTCTGTCTCGACACAGACACTCTATAAACAATCGAATAAGCTTTTAAACCAAAACCTATTTCTGCATAGGTTTATGCTACAATGTTGCTGTTTTGTTAGCTCGTCTATCAACATCAATTTCAAGCATTCAAAAGAAAAAGACTGCCACATAGAAAGGCATTACTAATAAAATGAAACTATCACTGGCAACAAAATTTAAGGCCACACATCAATATTTTCCCAGATCATAGGGAGAGCTGGGAAACTCCAGCATAAAAATTACTTCACAGAACAAATAATAGTTGCACGGATACAGCTGTTGCATGGAGATGACCTCCCACTAAATCTGAGAAATTCATATTTTTAAGAAACTATGGCTTTTTAATATTCAAAATATTGTGAATACCTTTAATACATATACAGTATTGGGATTTAGGTCACTCCAATGGCCATGCACTCTAATGTAGGTGACCATTGTTTTAGAAAGAGCCCAGACCCCACTTATTGGGTGATCCAGAGGCAAGAGAACAGTGTCCTATGTCTCAGGGAGGATGCAGCCATTGCACTGTCCCCAACCCAACCCTTGTGGTGAGTCAAGGGAGGACTGTGACGTGCAACTGCACCAGCTTCATAGCTGTGGGCTGCGGGGCTGTTACAGACTCATGCTGACTGGATTGATGGGAGCATTCTGCACAAAAACTATGAAGGACTGTGCTCGGACAGATCCTGGACACAGTTTAGCAAGACATATAGGGAGGATGCTAAGGTGACAGCCAACACTCATTACCTCTGCTTGCCGCTGCAACTGGATGTGGTCTCTCTCTCTCTGGAACTATGCCACCATAGGAGACAATCTACTGGGGACTCTGATGGCTGAGTTAATCCTAGGATATGTGGGGCAGGTCTGAATCAAGTCACCTTCTCAACACGGAAGTACAAGGGTCTAATAGGGTCTGTGGTGATACTGTAGGGAAAATGGGCAGACTGGTGGGCCAAGTGGTCCTTATCTGCCATCAAATTCCAGGTTTCTATATTTCTATGTTTATGTTTCTAAAAAATGAAAATTACCTACTCACTAATTGTCGATCTTCCAGAAGATCTTCACCATTCCTTCCCACTTATGGGTCTAAGCTGAGGTGCCAGGACCCCACGGAGTAATGTCTTTTGCCACGAGCAGGGACCGACATTGGTTGGTGGTGCCACCCATGTGATCGACACACTGGTGTCCCGCATGTGAGCTAGCCAGTAACAACACTAGTTCCTCCTTCCTCAGTTCTGTTTGCCACTAGAAAAATGAACAGGAAGAAAAGAGAGGCTCAGACTTCTAGCCGAAGGGATAGGGAAAGGACAGAGGATACAAAAATAATAAAAATAAAAACCTGACTACCAACTTAGAGAAAAACTAAAGATTGGGCCTACTAGGTGGCACAAGGGCAGTGGGTATAAAGAGCTCAAGCCTAATAACAGCTACATGGACAGGACAGATAGAGATAAGCAGAAATGGGCAGCAGCCCTGGCGTATAATGTAGCTCTGGCATATACACAGGGATCTTGAAAAAGACCCTGTGTAATTAAATCGGAGAAGAATGCAAGCTTTTATAAAAGCAACCTTTATACCCTCAAGAGGACAATCTCAATTTACCAAGGGTAAAAAAAAAACACAAGCTGCCTTCAGAGTGAGACAAGTGTAATTAGACAGAATTCTGTACAAATACTGTCTTCTTGCCACTCCCGGGCGATGAAAAACAATTTGTGAAAGAAGGTAACAATCGTGAATGAATGTGACATGTGAAAAATACCTCGAAAGTGGGTACAGTAAAACAAATGCCACTCAGCAATGGCACAACAGGGTGAGCTGCCCAGAGGCCCTGGCTCTACCTAAGCAGGGGATGGTGGGCAGGTGTGTGTGAATGAATGGTGAAGATGTACTGTAATATCAACAATTATGGTGAGTACATAATTTTCAGTATCTTCCAAAATCAATCGTCACCACTTATTCCCATTTACGGGTCAGAGTACCAAGCTTTCACAAAAGGGGAGAAGCTGGCTCACCTGAAGGATGATAACCCTCAGTCCTCTGTGTAGGGAAGAACCACCTAAGGGCAGGGGCTCATCACAGGTCTGGTGGGACCCAAGACTGGTCAAGGGCAGGCGGAGCTCACATGACCCAGAAGCAGAGGGTGACCCAACAACTCATGCCTGACCCTACAGAAAAGAAGCAGTCCCTGGAAGTGCAAATTAAGCACCTTATGCCAGGCCAGAAGTGCCAACCAGGAAAGGTGAAGCCATGCCACCCGACAAATAAGACTACTGTTCTTACCAGTGTGAAGGCCACCTAATTGGCATCATACAATGCCCCAATTGGTGCCTCACCAGTTCCAGACTCTGGACACAAAGGCAAATGGCTTGCCAGGTTAGTAACGTACTAACATACTAAAGCCCAGCAGATTAGACCCTATGATCTATCAAGTCTGCTCGATGATCACTGCCTTCCCAGGGCACCGTTTTACGCGCCCCCTCCCTACACAGTCCACTCCCCCAGTGGGCTCTGGGATGCACCCTCCCTTATACCCATCCCAGCCTTTCTTGAACCCTCCACAGTCACAGCAGCCACCAACTCCCCGGCAGCGCACTCCAGGGCTCCACCACCTCTCAGTGAAGTAGCATCTTTTGTTTCCCTCAGTCTCCCCATCCAACCTCACTGAGTGTCCTCTAGTGGCCTCCATCTCCCTCAGCTGAAGCATCCTTCAAGGCTTAGCCTATTCAATCCCTAGAGATATCTGAAGACCTCTATTCATAAGTTAATTCATGATCAGACACTGCAGCAAGGATTTTACCTAGCTGTGACCACAGGTGCTTATTTTAAGCTACCCGATGGGCCTAGTGTGCAGTAAGGCACACAGGACATGTGCCAAAGTAAAACCCTCCTCCACAGGCATATTCCTGCAGCAGAGTGAGCCTCAGGAGGTCCGTCATGCACAGAGCGTTTAGGCCCAGTCAGGGTTTGCAGCACCTGAATCCCTAAAGTGGGATGAGGTATGGCTCCTGCACATCCGTGGGAGCACAATACCTGTGCTGGATGTCCTTGCAGCTGGAGCAGGGGAAAATGAGGAGCTAGACAGGTCTCAAGGCCTCTCAAAGACCCGAGTTCAAGGAGGGATGACAAAGTTGTCAGTACTGAAATCCTCGAGGAGTCTCTGTGGCAAGGACATAAGATGGTGACCTACAAAGAGTTTTGTATCCAGTGCCCTCTGCATCTCCATTAAGAACCACTGATATGCAGAGTACTCAGCATCCATGGAGAGAAAAGTTCTCTTCCTTGGAGGAAGCTGAGAGGAGGAGCTGGACTTGGGAAGAGGTGGTGCTGGGGCCATGGACCTGAATTGGGCCCGATCAGACTGGACATTAAATTGGTGTAAGGCACCAGCCTTCCTCTCACACTGAGACCAGGTCAGAAGACCAAGAAGGTCCATGATACCTGGCAACTCAGGGAGGGAGGCAGAGGCCCAGGAGGATTAAGTAGGAAGAGGCTCCTGGTTCTCTGCCAGGGCAATGGGAATGGTCAGGAGCTCTTTCCTGAGGAAGACCTGGTGAATCTGCTAAAGTGGAGTCGACAACATCAGTGGAGCCTAAACGGTGCTCTGGGGATCCCAGATGAGGACAACAGAACCACACTTGCACAAGCAGCCCCAGTCCTCACCAGTGACGACGTCTGCCATGAGTTCGAAGAGAACTGACCTCCGTCCACTGCCAGAACCACAGCTGATGCCTCTTCCTATACCAGTGTCAGGTTCAGCAGCAGGTCCAGTGGCGGTTCCAAGCCCTCACCATGGTCAATGCTGTCTTCACAATCAGTGCAACACCAGCACTGGTGTTGACTCTGGACCCATGCCTGTTTCTGGCATTGTGAGTGGCACCAAGAACTGACCTGGAAATGCGAACAGCACTGGGCCTCAATCTGGCACTGTGGATGGCACCAAGACTGGAACTGGTGCCATGGGCAGCATGAGAAGGGGTACCAGCACCATCCCTGGCACCAAGCCTGGGTTCCAGGGTTGACACCGTTACAGGCATTGCACTCGGAACTGGGTCCAGGGTTAGCACCATGATTATTTACCTCCATGCCTGTGACCAACAGCAATGTTGTCATCCTCCTCAAGGCCACAGGACTGCTCAGGAGCAGCCAACAGCCATCTTGGTCGAATTCTCTAACTTTGTGCACAGGGCCCTGGATGGAGACATGCTAGTGGGTCAATTTTATTGACCTCACCAAAGCATTCACACAGTCAACCACTCTCCTCTTACTCAGCAGCTGCAGTCTCTAGGCCTATCAACTACCTCTGTAAGTTGGTTCCATGACTATCTTGCCTGCAGATCTCAGAGCGTTAAAACAGAGACTGCTGTCTCTATTGCTAGAGAGGTCTCCTTAGCAGTCCCCCAAGAGTCCATACTTGGCCAGCTGCTTTTAGTTTATTTCTAAATGTACTTCCTGATGCCTGTACTAGCAAATCATCCTGTATGCTGATGATGCAGTCATTATAAATTGCCACTCCTAGCTTGCTCAACTCCAACAAAATCTCCAGTTTACCTTTCACAAACTTGAAGACTGATTTCACCAACAAAGCTGCTACTCAACTGCAAAAACAAAACCATGCTCATCTCAAGCTACCAACACAAGACTAGAAACCCTCTACTCACCATTACTAACAACAAAACAGTCCCCTAGAACAAGTTGACTGCTTTAAATACCTAGGGGTCATAATAGATGACACTCTATCCATCACAAAGCACAATGACCAGGTAGTAAAAGTGGTCACCATCAGACTTGGGAGTTTTATATAGGCACTGTCAAATCCTTACACCCACAGCCCTACGCTCTCTGTAGCCAGCTCAATACTATGAATACCTGACCACAGCCTGGTAGTGTACTGTGCTGTCTAGGAAACTGCTCTAAACGGTGGCTATGGCACTCAATAAACTCTCCCTGAACCCTGAAAAAGGGACTCTATGGGCCCAGTGGGCCTACCCGGTCATCAAAATTCAATAAATAAATAAATTCAATAAAGCATGTAGACTAGTCCTTGAGGCAGACAAACTTACCCACCTTGTGCCCTGTATGAACAAACTAACTGGCTTAACCTCTGAGACAGGGACAAATTACAAACTTGATTACTAGGTAAAAAAGACCAACTATGTCTGGCACCCACCAGCATCTAACAAATCATATGACCAGCTCACTTGCGACATAACACAAGAAGTATGGTTAGATGTACACTATGCATCCCTCTCAGGAGGACATCTCTCGCCAGCGCTATTCACTTACAGGGCCCCTCTGGCTCCCGGTAGAAGTAAACAAAAAAAGAACTTTCCTTCCTTTAAGCATGACCTGAAACAATCCCCAATGAATACTACAACTTACTAATGCTGACATGCATACGGCACATACACCCTCAGAAAGGCACTCGCTGACCCATAAGTACTCATCTGGGAGAAACTAGACTAACTCCTCCCGATATGACATAAATCCCGTAGTCTAGCTCACGCCTTATTTATGTTCCCTCCTGCCTCTCTCTCTGCAAGTCCCAGCTCCAATAATTTGACTCCATCTCTGGGACTCTTAACCTGATCCTACCCCTTATTTCCTCTCCTCCTCCAAACTGCCTTGCTACCCAGCTGCCCTTACCTCCACTTTAGTTCACACATCACATGGTGCCCTCCCTAGCTCCAATTTTAAACCCACCTCTGGGACTGAGCCTGTTTGATCTCTTGCTCCTTACCCCTTCCTGTCCCCCTACACTTGCATCTACTCAGTAGAATAAGGACCTGAAACAAGTGACAATGGCTGGTCCCTAGGCAGATATTTATACCCTCAAACTTGTAATTTTGTAGCTGCTTTTAATCAACTGCTTAGGCAAGGCAAGGCAAAGTTTATTATATGGTGCCCAGTCCTGGAGGCTCTGGGCACCTTACTATAAAAACAGGCAAGGTATGAAATAAAACATACATCATAAATAAGATAGAAACAGATAAAACAATAAAAGCTTCAGATACAGCATTAGCATTTGGCCTAGCAGTTTCTTACAGCGGTCAGACAGATTCAGCAGGAAAGCCATAGAAAACAAATAGGCCTTCAAACCACTCTTGAACCTTTTGACCGACAGGGCCTCCTGAGAACAGCTGGAAGAGAGTTCCATAGGACTGGTCTGGTGACACTGAAAGCCTGGTTGCTGAAGTTCTTAGTCTGATCCGACAAGCTTCAACGAGGCCCCTGGTTGAGGAGCGGAGGAGCGGGGTTGAGGTGGCAGGTGGGAGATCAGCCAGGTAGCCAGGACTAAGTCCATGCAGGACCTTATAAGTGAGTAAACTCACCTTGAAGATAACCTTCCATCTGATTGGCAGCCAGTGCAGAGCATGCAGCACCGAGGTCACATGGCTGGACCTAGAAAGGCCAGTCAGCAACCTGGCAGCTGTGTTCTTGTACCAATTGCAGCCAGTGAAGGGTACCTCCAGAGACCCTGAAGAAAAGAGCATTACAGTAATCCAGCCTGGATGTCACAAAGGCATGTACCAGTGTGGGCAGGTCATCGGGTGGAACTAGGTGTTTGATCCTGGCAATGTTCCTCAAGTGAAAAACACTTTGAACAACAACCGACATCTGTGCTTCATGTGTCAGTCTGTTATCCAGGACCATGCCAAGATGTCACACCCTAGATGAAGCCATCAATGATGTAGATCCCAGGAATAAACTAGTGACCATGTCAGAGGCACTCTCATCATACCCTCGTCCTGGCTCAGTCACTAGAACCTTCGTCTTAACCAGGTTCAGTCACAACCAGCTGGAGAACATCCAATCATTGATCTCGCCAGGCAGCTGTTAAGCACTTCAACAGCATTCGGTGCTCCAGGGGCAAAGGAAAGTACAACTGAGTATCATCTGCATAACAGTGAAAAAGCACATTGTATTGCCTAATGAGCTCACCAGGGCATCATATACACTGCAAACAACACCAGCGACAAGATCGACCCATGAGGTACTCCACATGGCAGGAGCTTCAGGAAGGAGAAGAAGTTCCTTATCACAACCCGCTGCTTCCTGCCAGAGAGACAGGACTCAAACCAGCTGATGACAGTGCCGGTGAGTCCACAGTACTCTCAAGCATCAAGAAGCACAATGTTATCTACAGTGTCAAAAGCTGATGAGAGATCAAGGAGAACAAGAACTGACCTGTCTCTCTATCTCTCGACCTGAGGAGGTCATTATGCACCCTGTCTAATGCTGTTTCAGTGCTGTGCCTGGCTCTGAAACCTGACTGGAGTGGCTCATAGATGTCAAAGGTCACAAGGTGCTCCTTGAGCTGCTGCGCCTACTTTTTCTCAACAACCTTACCCATAAAGGGAAGGTTGGAGATTGGAGGGTAATTCACCAGAATATCCAGGTCGAGAGATGGCTTCTTCAGAAGTGGCCTTACAGGAGCCTCCTTCAAGGTCTCCAGAAAGACCCTCTGACAACAAACACTGGACAATCCTGGCTAACTCCAGGCCAACGGAATCAATGCATCTCATCAAGAAATGAGTTGGAGCCAGGTCCAGTTCACAATACGTGTGTTTCAGCTTTGAGATGACCTCAATGACCTTGGACACCTCCACCGTTTTAAACTCATCCCGGACAGGGGAGCACCTTTGTTCCACCCAGGTCGATCACTGCAAGTCGAATGCGGCTCACTGATGGGATTCCTGCCAGACAGCGGACAAGCTGCCCAAGAAGAACTGAGGAAACTCATCACTTAAAGTGATTGAAAAAGCTTTTTCGGCTGCAGGCAAACTGGATAAAGAAGTCTGTCAACAGTTCGAAAGAGCTGAACTGGTCGGTTCTTCCCGGCAGTAATCTTCCTGGACAGGACCTCTTAGCAAGTGTCCTGTCCAGCTAGTATTCCTATGGTAGATACAAGTATCTCTGTATGTGTGAAATGTGCAGTTGTAACTGTTTTAATGTCTCCTGACGGAACCTTTGTAAATGAGCCCAAGCTCAAAGGTTATTTCTGAAGAGTTAAATAATTAAATAAATCTTGGACACTGTGCTGGAGACAGTTCTAGTACTGACCCTCTTCTGGCATTAGTATCACCCGCTCACTGGTACCACAGACAGTACCAGGAGCTGGGGAGGCACTAGACAGTGACACCAAGGTGTCCAGTGTAGACCGAGCACATTGCTTTGGCCTCACCACCACAGACAGCCACTGCCCAGGACAGATGCACTGGAGGGGTGAACAGCCACCTCTCCAGAAGGAGCCAGCTGTCCACCAGACCCACCCCTGGACCTCAGACACTCAGCGAGGTGGGCATGGAAGGACCCTGAACTCCACAGCACCAGAGGTTCTGGGAAGAGGCCTAGTGGAAAGGCCCAAGCTCCGCACTTGGCATCACAGGTATGACACCTGCCTCTGAAAGTGGTGGGTGAATGATCCCACTTTAACATGCAGATTATGGGAATGGGTTTGTCCATGGAGAAACAAGTGTCATACCCATATATGATGCTGTGATCACAGCCAATACTGAGTTGACATTCCTGATGCTGGTCCGACGCTGCAATAGGGTCCCCACAGGAGCATTGATGCATGGGGGGGCTGCAGTCTTTCTTCTTAGCCCTTTAGATGAACCTGGTATTGTACTACTGAACAAAATAATAAACAGAAAACAACTAGAGTGACGCCAAAACGTGAAACTGGAGCTGAAGCATGAACGGAGCCAAGTTAAGCATAGAAAGAGTCAAAAAGCAGTGGTGAATTGAGGATACACGTGCCAATGCAGTAGACTTCTGTTGCTCCCATGGTGTGCCTGCTATGGCAGAAAAACAGAACTGAGGAAGGGAGGGACCAGCGTTGGTTACTGGCCAGGTAACGTGCACAACATCAGTACATTGGCAGCATAGGTGGTGCTACCAACCAACATCAATTCCTCCTAGCTGCAAAGACTTTGCTCCCACATGATCCTAGCACCTCTGGCTTAGACTCATAAGTGGGAATGAATGAACATTGATTCTTGGAAGATTCTTTTTTTGTTACATAAAACATTAGTCAAGTCCCTTTCACCTACCCTGCCATTAACTCTGTACTTTTTAGCATGGTAATTGGTACCCCTATTCTACCACCCTCCATTTTCATCACTGACCAGAATTTACAATATAAAGCAACTCTTCAGTGTAAGACACATTGCTAACTGTTACCAACTATGCCAGAAATGTGCATGCATACTTAATCTTGGCATAGCAAAGAAGCATATAATTTTAATAAAGTAGCATTTGTCAAAAGATGTACGAGATGATCTATGACCTAAACGGACACTTTCAAATCTTTTAGGCCTAAGAAGGCATTTGCTATAAATTTATAAGGTCTCGGAGGAAGTGTCTCTTATGGTATAATTGACTCCAAGCAAGAGATTTGGTCGAGAAGACCATGAAATGAAGCTGAGCTGTTATGTCTGCCCAAATCTTTCAAAAGGTGTCTCTTACACCAGGACCTATTGTCTCACTACAAATCACTAAAGTTTAGCTCAAGTGATTTCTAATAGGTTTAGAGGCTTTTTGTTTTAATTTTATTATGCCATCCTCCACCGTGCTGAAGTGGTGTGCGCCTTTGTAACATCCTCTACAAGAGCCCACTGTACACAGGATAAGAGGTACAGTGGCTCTGTGTTCATGATTTATAATAACTAAAACAGAAATCTGAGCAACCATTCATTACTTTAGGCTACCATTAACCCCCATCCTAAAATCCCTGTCTTTTCCCAAGTGTAATTATTACTTGGAAAATTAATATTTCACTTTCAAAATACTTTTTTCTTTGATGGTGGTTTAACATGGCAGGGGCCAGTAATTATTGCCCTTCTAGGACATGCTGGTCCTTGCATACCTTTTCCTTAAATACCAATTACACTTTTCTGAATCCAGGTGGATTAGCCCAAAGGCTGTCCCAAACACGCTGAGCTAGATTTTCAAAGCTAGAAACTCATGCTGGGTCCACTGGCAATTTTCAAAGGGCTGCATGGATGCAAGTGGCTGCGTGCAGCCAGCAGCAAACAGTTCTGCATCTACTGTTGGACACAGGTGGCTCTGAGACCGAGCATGCTTAGACTATTTATGCTGGTCTAAGTGGACTTAGGAGACATCGGCAGCTGTGTATACAGTTGGACGAGTGAGGATAGATGCAGTGGGTGCTCAGGATGCAGGAATATCACCTGCATACACACTTTGGAAAATCTGGCCACCTTTTTTCCAGCTATAATGGCTAGGGAAGAAAAATATTTAAGAACTAATGAAGCAGCCCCTTAAATATGTAACTGAAACTCAACAGTAAACTGTAAACCTCTTTCACATTTGATTGCAACTGTCATACACCACCAGCCCTACTTTTGTTTGACAATTGGATCATTTGTGCTTAATTAGGACTTAAAGCCACTGTTTTGGTAAACAGGCAAATGCAAGACAAAATTTGTTGCTCCTGCAGCTTTAACAACACTCTTTTGCAGAGAAATACATGACTAGAATGCTTAGCGAAATCTTACCAAGTCACAATACCTAACAATCCTGGTGATGTCTCTGTAAAAATCTGGACAGCTATGTGTCTGCCAAAATAATGTTTTAAAATTGGAATGAAGAACCAACCTGCATGTGCAAATGTTTCGAGTAACTGATCCAGTCTGCACAAATGCTCAAGAGCCAATGTCAACACTTGGTAAATGATCAACTAGCTCAGAGTCACCTGGCGATATTTAAAAATCCAACATGAAGATACCAAGTTTGCTTTAAAAAAACATGTTAAATATTTTAGTTAATCTTATACTAGAAAAACTATATCAAACTGTGCATTGTTTTTTCCTGAAAGGGGATAAGGTCAGAAATTTATCTTGTCATCCTCTGATGGCTAAACAGAAAGCCTACCTGGGGGTCATTAACTTCAACAGCAAACTTCTTCTCACTGAAATATAAATTCTCTAACTGCTTCCACTGGTAAAACTGTGAGAGAATTAGGGAAACACATTATGATAAAGACAGAGAATAGTTAATGCTGCCATTTTCTAACTAAAACCAATTCCTGCAGTAATTTAGCAGTTCTTGCCTTGATGCAACATACATTAATGAAAAACACAGCTGTGCGAATCTAGAGCTAAAAGGTAATACACACATCATTATACAACAATAACATTAGTTTAAAAACTCTGCAGTCAGTTTGTCTTTCAATCTGTATAGCTTATAAAGGTTTCAAAAATGTTAAGATATGCATCTTTAACTGGTCTAAATAAAAACAAACATTTATTTCTCTATTTTTCTCTTATTTTCTCCCTAATTCCAACCAGTCCCTGTGGCACCACCCTAACTTACCCCATACTGCTCTTGCTTCCAGTCAGAAACATGACCCTCTAGCAGAGCCCACTGGACGCTACATGAGTAACCACTACTGCCATGGGCCCACCTTGGGGCAACAGTGATCCCAGAAAGGAATGTGAAGTGTCCCTTGGAGGCCACGTGAATGCCGAAGCCTACTATCGGGTAGCTCATGCATGTGCATTTGTATACACAAACCCAATTATGTGACATCCTTGACGGCACACTGGGTAGAAGCACGCTGACGCTGCATGGACCCCACCCTCCACTCCCTTGTCCAACAGGGCATACATATGGTGGCAGATGCTGCAGAGTTTCTCCTGACACACCACAAATCTGACCGCATTACACAAGCCCCCGACTGTGAATCTACATCTTAGGATGCAAACTGAGCCCCTGAATGGCAAGTGTACACTTAACCACAGGTCTACTTTTACTATACAGTTATCCAGTATGTACTTTTACGATATACAAGGTAGAAAGTGTGTATCAGTGCAAGAACATTTCACCTAACCTAGAGTATAGTAAAATACACAATCTATGTAACTGTAGTTTGTAAATACTGAGACTTAGCTGCATTTATTGTGGATTGTACAGTTAGCTCAGTCTTATCAAATATATAATAATGTCAACAAACTGATTTATAGATATTTGGGGATTAACAGAAAACTATTTAGTTTCAATACAAAATAAAACATTATCTCTGTCTTATCTGAATTGTCTAGGACTACCTACACCAATGAGGTTTAGGATATGCAGGCACAGTCAGCTTTTGATTACCTATGATACAGTAAGATACAAAATACATGTGCAAATCATTGTCAACGTAATATAATTTAGAAAGTAGTTTCTGTTCTGAATCTTTTATTACTTTCAGGTGTCTCTTAGGTCTTAAATAATATACTGATTCACACAAGATAAGCAAACAACAGTTGTCTAACATACTGTATAACATATGCAAGTTCACAGAGCATTAGGCTAAACAACACACACAGCTGAATAGAAAATCTGGGAAGGCCTTGTAGTGCAGCAGTAACTCCACTGCTCACTATGTCAGCTACCCAGATTCAGCAATGATCTCAAGTCACCTGGGGGCTGGCTGAGGGAAGGATGATTGAACATCCAGCAGACTGCTCTAGTTGTTCGGCGAGGAAGCGGACAGTGTACACTGCACCATGGCTGCCAACTGTCTGAAGTTAGGTGGGAGGGATGCTGAATGAAGCCGAATGGCTGGGCACTGTGTGTCACTGCATGCATATCCTCTGGGGAGAAATGTGAGCGAAAAACTCTGATTGCGGCTGGGTGAGGACCGGTCCTTTGCAGTTCTCATACCACCGACTAAGCATCTCCACTGCTCTGCACTATGCTCTGGAGTGGTATGGGCTGCCCAACAGCCCCATCATGGGGTGTAATCCATGGGTAACACATCAGAGAGGTAAGCCTTAGGGAAGGTGGGTGATGGGACTGGAGGGACTGGTCAGAAGGGGAATGGTTGGTGACATGGAGGATAAAAAAAAAAAAAAAACCTGATGAAAAAAATTTGAAATAAGATGAAAGACAGTTACAGACTATGTCACTACTCCTGAAATTATTACTTTTTAAAGTTAGTACACTTTGTCCCTTCACACCTGATCAGCTTCTACGTCAGCCAGCTGCTCTGCACAGCCCCATCACCCACCATCTCCAGGACTTACTGCACTCCAGTGCCCCGAAGGATGACCTACTGGAAAGGCTGCCTGAGGTTATGCCTGTTTCACTGACAGAGGTTAAGTTTTGGTGTTTGGAGTTCATGCCTGGTTATCAGTGTGGGGTCTGTGGCAGGCAGCAGCACTGTGCATGGTCGGGGATTTCTACTTTGTGGCAGGGTGGGACAAATAAGTTTGTGAGATGGTGGTCAGTTTGGCCACTAGCTTTCAAAATCTGGTAGCCAAACCAATATTTGTAATGGCCATTCTTTTAACAGTTAAAATATCACTTTGTAGGCAGGTAGCCAAGTTGGCCAATAACTTTGAAAATATGGTAGCCAAACAAGCATTTTAAGTAGCCATTGGCAACCTGGCTACCTGATTTGTCCCACCTGCTTTGTGGTCCACATCCTTCGAGTCGTTGGGATGCCCTGGCTTGATGCACTTATGTAAGTGTGCTTATGCATCACAGCACCAATGTCCCCCTGCCTTAGTATTGGCTCCAGCTTGTGCTGCTACCTGTTGTCACACATGTGGCAATGTCACAGCAGAGACCAGGTGCCCTCCCATCCCAGGAGGTGAGTGACCGCTGAGACACCCAACTACCCTCCCGATGCTGACCCTGTGATGACCCAGGCTGGATTCCTGAATCTGGGACACTGGCGTCCCAAGCGATAAACGCTACCACTGCACCGGCGAGCTGGCCCTGTACTCCTGAAATTATAGAGACTTCAATATGAGACTAATTTAACCTTTTCATGTCATTAACAGCAGAGAACAGAAATGTAGGTGAGGATACTGAAGGAGAAACATAGCACAAACCTGCTGTAAAAATCTGACTCAAACATGACACATAATCTACTACAGATCCAGTGTATTCTCTCATATAAACTCTTTAATCCTTAGATACATAGCCAGTTGAGGACATATAAGGATTTGTATCCATCTAGTAAGCAGTATGTTTAATCAGAAATTGTAACATATCACAAATAATATTTTCAGGCAAACCAGCAGAATCAGATCCCATATTCACATATTTATAGCAAGTATGGGTCAATATTATTGGCTCCAACTCTAACCCAAAACAAAAGATAATTTGAGGAATAAGCAACTCATTATCCTGTGTCAAACAAGCCAATGAAATGTCAAGTCTACATCAGCTAGATTTCCAATCACCACAGTACCTATGTTTGGCCCTTGTTACTCATTTTACCCTTTTAACTCACCAATTACAGTATAAGTAGACAGACGCTCCATGTTAAGCAGATCCAGCCATGCAAACATGTAACATCCATTTAGTTATAAAATTCCAGAAGCTCGTTTACCACAAGCAGGAGAACAGCTTTATCTGCAGTTCCCAGCTGGTTTCAGACACTGATTAAGGTGTAACTCCAGTTTCACTCATCCAACCTCCTACCCATGTACGCTCCTTAGTGACATCATACATTCCATTAGTTTATTCACTGCCCCAGTTCCTCCTCTCTTTAAACAGTGGAAGAAAACACAAGACTGCCAAGTTTTGCAGAACTCACAGTTTCTTAGAATAAGCAGAAGAAAGAATAAAGCCAATTCTTTCTTATTCTTTTGATTCTCACTGTTGAACAGCTGTGATTGGCAGAACATTACTAAAAGGAAATCTTGCAAACAATGTTTCACTTGAACATTTTATAAAGATACTCTGTTTCACTGTAGTTAACCCTTCTCTGAAATTCAAGCTAAACAGGTTATACAGGAAGTTTCTTGCTACTTTCAACAGTATGCTTTCTTCCTAAAATGGCAAAATAAAGAAAATATGATCACATTTCTATAACATTACATCACTTAAAATTAATGCTTTCTTAGTATTCTATATAAATACTGTAATATTAAAATGTATTTACAACCTTTCCTGCAGCTCAAAGATAACTAAATTCAAACAAGAGACTAGTATGGCATGTTTTAACTGTGACAAAATGATACAGTGCATCTCCAAAGGAAACTGCACAGTACAAAACACTGCATGATGGCACTGACAGAGTAGCACTGGGGAAAACAAGTATTCCCCTGTCACTTGTACCAGAGATTAGATAGCATAGTTAACCCTCAGGTTTGCTCTCACAGTATAAAGTAGAGTTACGTAAGAACTTACACGCAACAGTAGATCTTAGAGAAGCTCTTGCAGCAGGTACCACAATTAGGACTGACGCCACCTGGTGGTGGTTCCTGGTATTTTTCATCCAGCAGTACTTCGACATGGGAACGCCTCTCCCGTGACGCCGGCTCCACCCCCGCGCCACTTATATAATGGAGGAGTTCCCTATGTGCTGCAGTTCTTGCACGCCCCCCATCAGGCTGGAGACAGAGAGATGGTAACAGGTACAGCCAGAAGTATGAACTAAAAATTATTCTCACAAGGAGGGAAGACCAGCCTGAAAAGGACCTGATCCCTGGGGAAGGAGGGAGGATACCTGCTGCAAGAGCTTCTCTCAAGATCTACTGCTACAGTAAGTTCTACGTAACTGTACTATCTTACTTCTGAGAGGAAACTCTTGCAGCAGGTACCACAATTAGGACTGATTTCCAAGCAGTATAAGTATATAATAACCCCTGGGAGGGGAACAGTAAGGAAAGGAACAGCAGGAAAAGGGGGGTCCTCAGGAAACCAGGCCCTGCAGAACTGTGAGGCCAAACCCTGCTCTGCATCTGGAAATGATGCCTAGGCTGTAATGCCTGATGAAGGTATGAACAGAACTCCAGGTAGCGGCAGCACAAATATCAGCTGCTGGTACCCGCTTCAGTGCCACGAAGGAAGCAGCAACAGCTCTGGTAGAGTGAGCTCTAACCGCCCGGGTTAGACTTGTTGTGCTTCTCATAACAAAAAGTAATGTAATGACCCAACAAGTGCGAAAGCATCTGTTTGGTGACCGGTGACCTAAGGACCGTTAAGCAAAAAGATACAAAAAGCTGATCAGATTCCTGTCCCCTTTGGTCCTGGCCAGATAACAACGGAGAGCCCTGTGGGCGATCAAGGAGTGAAGCAGGGCTCCCCCTAATAGAATGCTCCGGGTAATATACCAGGAGCTGAGCAGATTGGTTCAGAGTGAGCTCAGAAACTACCTTCAGTAGAAACTTTGGGTTAGTGTGAAGATCAGCCCTATCCTTGTGAAAACAAGTAAGGTTCTTACACATGAGGACTTGTAGTTCTGAAATGCACCTCACCAAAGTAATAGCTACCAAAAGCAAAGTCTTCCAAGACAGAAGGACGGAGCTTAGCCTCCATAACCGGTTCAAAGGGAGGAAGTAGAAGCTTCTCCAAGACAAAAAGGAGATCCCAAGGGGAACAGGATCCCAGATGGGAGGTCTGATATGAAGAATATGCATAGGAGGCTTGGAAACCTCCATCTGAGCCACCGTCTTATCCAGTATAGGGAAGTGATAAGCGGAGATGGCAGCCAGGTGTACTTTGATGGAGGAATAACTGAGACCTGTCTCTGAGAGAAAGCAGGTATTCTAGAACTGAATTAACCAGACAGACCAGCGGTCCACCCTCTTGGCTGTGGCCCATATACAGAACGTTTCCACTTCATAGCGTAAGTGGCCCTGGTGGCAGGCTTAGGTGCCTCGACCAGAACTTGCGCTACCTGATTGGACACACCAAATCTGGCTTTAGCTAGGTCCTGTGGAGCCAGGCATGCAGGTGAAGAGTTCACAGATTCGGATGGATCAGGGACCCAATGTCCTGCGACAGGAGATGAGAGGGTAGTGGAGAGGCAGTGGAGGCTCTGCCACTAAATGCTGAAGCAAAGGAAACCAAATCTGATGAGGCCATAGCAGAAGCGATCAGAAAGAGGATGAAGGGTTCTGACTGTGCTTTGAGGAGAACCTTCTGCAAGAGTGGGAAGGAGGAAATGCATAGAGAAACCTCCTTTCCAGCAAGGGATGTGTCTTGCCAAAAGCTCTAGGCTCTGGACTTAGCAGAGCAGAAATTGGGCAGTTTGCATTGAACCGTGACGCCAAGAGATCCAGGTCTGGTGTCCCCACTGACAGAAGATGTGATCTCGACTTCTTGAAGCAGCTCCCATTTGTGAGCTTGCGATTTTATCCTGCTGAGTGTGTCGGCCAGTACGTTTTGTTCCCCTGGAACGTGTACCGCCAACATGAGCTGGTGCTCAGATCCCAGTCCCACACTCACATGGCTTCCCAGCAGAGGGGGTAAGAGTGTGCCACCCTGCTTGTTGATGTAGAACATCACCGAAGTGTTGTCCATCTGTACCAAAAGGTGGCCCGGCACTAGGACCGAGACCAGGGCTGGAAGGGCATAGAGGACCACTCTCAGCTCCAGAATGTTGATATGCAGATCTTCCTCTATTGGGGACCAAGAGCCTTGAGTGTGATGTGCCCCCAAATGAGGCCCCATCCCACGGTTGATGCGTCCGTGGTCAGAATCTGGGACGGTGCCCCATGTGGAAAGGGATGCCTGCCAGCAAATTTTTCGATGACATCCACCAGCATAATTCCCGCAGACTGGGTCTGAGATCCAGATCGAGGCATCCAAGCTGTCTAATGTTTGATCCCACTGAACCCTTAAGGACCACTGGATGATTCTTATCGTGGGCGTGCCAGAGGGACCAAAACTATGGTGGCTGCCATATGCCCTAGCAGCCTGAGGAGGAGCCCTGCAGGAACTCTTGAGGCTAAAGAGATCTGAGACATCAAGACCTGAATGCGATCTGCTCTGTTGGTGGGAAGAAACACCTCCCAAGAGTGGTGTCCAGAAGAGCTCCAATGAACTGTAGGTTCTGGGCTGGGAGCAGATGAGATTTGTCCCTGTTGATGGTGATCCCCAACAGCTGAAACAGCAAATGGAGTCCCCAATGGTTTCCAACAGGCGGGACCTGGAAGCAGGCAGGAGGAGCCAATTGTCGAGATAAAGGAAACACAAAGTGGCCCGTCTCTGTTGTGCCACAGGCGACTACTGCCAGGCACTTGGTGAAGACTCTGGGGCTAAACAGAGACTGAAGGGAAGGACTAGGAACTGATAGTCCTTGTCTTCGAACCTGAACCTCAGAAATCTTCAATGACCCCTGGAGACAGGGATATGCAAGTAGGCGTCCTGCACATCCAGGGATGCCAGCCAGTCTCCGCCAAAATGGGACGCAGGAGAGTGGGTAGGAGACCATCCTGAATCTCCGGTAGGAAACCCACTGGTTCAGATCGCTGAGGTCCAGAATGGGCCTGAGGTCTCCGACTTCTTTAGGACTAGGAAGAAATGGGAGAAGAACCTTCTCTCTCGGCCAGGAAACTGGCTCAATGGTATTTTTGTCAAAAGGGATAATATCTCTCTTCTGACCAGTGCTCGGTGTTCCTTGGATAATGGGATGGGGGCGGTGGTCTGTCTGGCAGAACAGAGTCAAACTCTATGGAGTGCCCAAACGCCACGAGATCGAGTACCCACTGGTCGGAGGTCACCTGACCCCACGCATCTGGCGTAGAGAAAGCGCCCGACCGGCTCCCGACTGAATATCTGGGGAAGGAGGGTAGCCTGGATAGTCAGGTGGTGGGAGAACAGCAGTGGCTGCTTTGGCCTATCTAGAGGAGGGGCAGAAGAACCTCTGGCTCTGCCCCTGCGACTGAAGCTGCCTCGCTGCGAATGTTGTTGAAAGCGAGGCTGTTGAGGCTGATGTCCTCAAGGCCATGAAACGAGGCTACAAGCTCGCTCCTGTTTCGGCTGGTACACGGACTGCACGGTTCGGATTGCCTTGCCAGAGTCCTGCAGCCTAGTGATGATGCTCTCCGTGTCTTCATCAAAGAGCATGGAGCCCTTGAAGGGAGCATCCAGTATGTTTGTCTGTACATCTGGATTGAACCCAGAAACCGAAGCCAAGCATGGCATCGGAGGCAAATGTCAGTCGTGGCCGCCCTTGAAGAGGTGTCTGCAGAGTCGTAGGCAGACCTCAGAACATGGTACCCGTCTGAGCTGGTCTGAAGCAGTTTTGCAAGCTCTGCTTGCTGAGGGCAATGGGCATGCTTTGCACGATGTCCAACCCTTGTTCCCAAAGGGTGTTCTGGAATTGAACCATATTTTCCCAGGAAGTTTAGATTCCTGATTCTGCAACTGGCAGCAGAGTACACAGTGTGCCGCCATTGAATCCAGCTGCTTTGACTCTCTATCAGGCGGCTGGGTGCTCAGGTGTTTGGGTTTCTGCGAGCGGTTGTGAGCTGCCAAATCACCACTTGAGTCCGCTAGTGGTGGTTCATCCAGAAAGGATGGTCCTCAGGTGGCCGGTAAAACTGATGAGTCTTTTGGGCACAGCAGGAGGGACGATTCCAGGTCGCGAAGGTGACATCCTCAAAGGTGTCAACCATGGGAGGGATGACCACCAGCGTGAGGGTCTTTTGGTGGAGTATTTAGCCAACGGCAGTCACTCAGGGTCCAGGGCCTCAGTGTTCCAGCCCATGTTGGCCTGGATGTGCCTCATCACCTCCATGAGCTAGGGTCATCTGGAGGAGATTTGGGGTGCCTCTCTGTGTCCCCTAGGTCTGGCTCGACATGCGAGTCCACACGCAAAATGTCAGAGTCCACGTACGAGTCTGAGGTGGAAGAGGAACAGGATCTGTGTCTGGAGAAGAAGAGCAGGAGCAACTACTGGACCTGGTCCTCCTTCTTTTCTCCTTATGTTTTTTGGGTGCTAGCTCCTTATCCGCCCCTATGTCTAATGGTTCTGGGGTATCAGGTACTGGAACCAGAATGGGCATGGAAGGAGGGCCCCCGCTGGTAGATCTCACTTCACGGTGTCCCACCAGTGGAAGAAGAGCTACTTGACCTGTGAGAGGTTCAATTTGGGTGAACCAGGTGCAGAGGGTGGAGGAGTACCTGAGCCTGAGCCGGCATCGGCCCGTCATCAGGGGTACGGTGTAGGGTCTGAACCATTATCCACTGGCGTGTGCCTAAGGCGGCGTCAGCACCTCTGATGTCAGACGGACCTGCAACCAAGGTGATGGGGTCCCAGATCTGGCGTCAGGAAGTGCTGGGGTGGCCGGCTTTGGAAGGACAGTGACTGGCAGTGGTATGACCTTCGCTGGTCGGTGGCACTGCGGGCAGACGCCGGTCCGGTGTCCGCTTGTATTTAGAGGCCGACGGACATCCTTCAGAGGCCTGAGCCTTAGGGTGGCTGGCCTTATGTGTTGTGGACTTCTTGACCAAGCACCGGTCAGTCGCCCGAAGACAAGCGCCGGTCAAGTCCGAATTTTGGCGGCAAGAGGAGGCCCTGCTGCCAGAAGACCCGGAGGCCTTGTCTCGACTTCTGGAGTCGGCCTTCAAGGAAGAGGCCGAGCGGAGGAGTTTACCTGCACCCGTGAGAAAGCCTTCTCAGTAGGCGAATGTACCTTCAGAGGATGAAGGGTAGTACCAGGAGACTGGGTCACAGAAGAGCCGGAGGGCGGTTTAAGGGCCGTGGCCGGAGTCATGCCCTGACAACCAGACTTGAGCCCAAGGACCTGGGCCTAGAGTGGGACCCTTCTCTGTCCTTGTGCTCCCGGTGTTTGTGTTGCTTCTGGGTGGGAGTGGTAATATTCCCTGAGGAAGTAGCCCATTCCATAGCTGACCAATTTGATTCCACTAGGAAGGTGGAAAGGGACTTCTGATGCCTGATCCTAGTGCGGAGTTCAAGGCCTGAGACAGAAGAGGCATGCCGAATGGCTGTCCTTGGCGGTTATCTATCGCCACAAGAGCACTTGTTAACATGCCCTTTGAAGAAGAGGACATAGATGCAGCAACTTTCGAGAACGGTGGAGAAGGAGGGATGCGATCGGTACTATGAATGGTAGCCAAGGCGAACTATCCCTGGCCGTGCGGTGGAAAGAACTTGAGCACGCAAGTGAACTCCTCCCTTATAGGGTGATGCCGGGTGGAGCCGACGCAAGGGGGTGTTCCCATGTCGGTACTGCTGAATGAAAAATGTCAGGAACGCTGCCAGGTGGCATCAGTCCTAATTGTGGTACCTGCTGCAAGAGCTTCCTCTCGAGTAAGATCTCACTCTTATTGAACTACTGACATTATTAGGGTTGCCACCTTTGGATGAGATGAAAACCAAATACTAAACCACACCCCAAACTCCACCCCTAACTCCGCCTTTTATGACTTATGAGGGCATCGCCTGGACTCTGATTCGCTTGATTTATTCAGAATTGCTGCTGATATTGCATTGTGAACAACTTCTTTAAAGTACATCATGATTATAATTTTGGTTTGTTTGATTTAGATTTAAATATTTTAAATTTCAGTGTGTGTTAACATTTGGTGGGGTTAGAGATGGGGTTCAGGGACTTTCCATCCCGTGTACACAGCTTAGCTGACACATCAAGTGACTACAAGGACACCTCTGACAACCGGCTATTTTGGAACAGGTGGCCTTTTCTGGTAAAACCTTTTCAATAAATAAATAAACTACACCAGTAATGGTGGACGAGCTGTAATTACAAATATCATCTGCCATTTTAAGATGTGCTATTGTCCTTCCCATTGTTCCTACTCTAAAGCTATTTGTAATGTCACAGAAGTTTTTAAAAGTGGTAGGAACTATTCTATGCTGTTAAATACCCTATTGTATTTCCATATCAGTCATACATACCAGATAGCATGATATGTGATATGTAGCGTGGAGGCAGTATAGTGCAGTGGTTTAAGGCTCTGAGCTGCAATTCTGGAGACCAGGGTTTGAATTCCACAGCCCAGACTTGCATACTGTGTGACCCTGCACAAATCATTTCACTCCCTTGTGCTCCCAGGTTGCACCTGTAAACAAGCTTCAGTTTAGTGTGTCTCTTCTGGTAAAAAAAAAAATAATGTTTGATAAATTATCTAAATTTGCAGTGCCATCAAATCTAGATTGTGTTCCTTTCTCCTCACCAGCTACTGCTCTCTCTCTCTCTCTCTTCCTTTTCTCATTTCTGTGGCTAAACATGACATTAGCTACACTATTCTGTGCTGTTCATCTGAGATGCCTAGAATGGTCTTCCTGGAATATCCAGGTAGTATGAAAATTGACAGCAATAACTACTGAGGAGAGAGAGAGAGGTGTAGTACTGCTAGAAATGAAATAAAATATTAGACTATTAATTTAACAACAAATGGGGTAACAAATATTAAAATACAGGACAGACCCTAAAAGAAAAATGGTGAGCATTTAAAGGTATAAAAGTATTCCTTATCACAGCAGTCAAAGACCATACTCACAATGCAGCCTAGAAAGGATTAGGTTGATTTGCTGCTAATGGTCTTAATAGCCCTACTTTACACCTCTCAGATTTACTGGTATACAAACAAAGGTTTACATGACATCAGAATTTGTTTGTAATATGAACATGCAAGTAAAATGGTGAAGGATTTAACAGAATCTGTTTTACAAGTATGTGAGCATTCAAAATGACTGAAAAGTACTACCTCTGAATAAAACTGGATTAGCAGGTAAAGTTTCTGAAACGCATTGTACAGTCCACACTGGACAAGAAGCTACCCTAATGTGGTGCCTGTCTGAATGTCTAAGGGTTTCAGAAAAATGAAGGTGTTAATTAAGGTATTGTTTACCCTTCCCAGGAATAATCTTCCAATTTGCTGGTGTGAAGTTAGAGGTGACAACTGAGCAGCCAGGGACACATTTGGCTCTTTAAGTGCCCTGTCTTGAAGGCACTTCCTAATTAGACATGACTGCAAGTAAGCAAGCACACTGAGATGTCAGACACTTGCTTACAGTCACATGAGAAGAAATGAAACAGTTAGTGGGAATTTCACAGGTGCTGCTTGACCCACCATAAAACCGAATTTGCAATGGTGAAAACAGGAGGACCGAATCTGGACCTAGAAACCAAATCATTCGGTCAAAACCGAGTAGGTGGTAATCTTAGACATTATGTCATATTATACAGTGCTACACTATGGGGCTGGATATTCAAACTGCAGCTATTTTTGGGCGCAAGCCTTGCGCTGCACAAAATAGTTGCGCAAGGGGTGTGGCCGGGGCGATATTCACAGGAGCTGCGCTATTGAGCAACTCCTTTGAATATCACCCCAACCATAACCACTAATGCGTAAGCGCTGGAGAGGACTTCGCCACCGCCAAGTGGTCAGGTGGAGCATTCAAGTTCTTGGATGACAGTACCATTCGCCATCTTAATTTCTATGTTCAAAGGTGACATGCAAATGGGGTCATAATTCATGCAAGGCACAGGGGCCATTTGCATCTATTTATAGCCCCATTTGCATGCCATTAGCATGCAGTGCGCCGATCCTGAGGACTTGCACCTGGCGCCCTTCCAGGAAGCAGCCGTCGAGGACCGGCCCTGCAACCCGATCGCGGGCAAATGTGTAAATCCCCACCCCCAACTGGCCCGATCGCGGGCGAAAGCGTAAATCCCCCTCCCCGACTGGCCCGATGGCGGGCATAAGATTAAATAACCCCCACTAGCCCGATCGCGGGCATAAGCTTAAATAAACTCCCCACTAGCCAGATCGCGGGCATAATTGTAAATACCCCCACCAGCCGATCGCGGGCAGCACAGAGTCCAACCCCCAGGACATATCCTGGTGGTCCAGTGGACCGTTAAGCCCGATCGCGGGCTGCAAAATGTTGCAACACCCCTCAAGAACAGATCCCTGGTGGTCCACTGCACGCTAAGCCCGATCGCGGGCTGCAAAATGTTACAACACCCCCATAACAGATCCCTGGTGATCTAGTGTCCCCCACCCACCCACCGAAGCCCACCACCCTCCCCCGGCGGCAGCATCCCACCCACCTGCTGCCCGCCGCCCGACTGCCGGTAGGGCTGCCGCCCATTGGTGCAGTGCAGGCCAATGGGCGTGCAGCCCATGCCGTACAAGGCAGTCAGATATGAATGAAATGATTCATTCACATATCTTGGACTACTGCTGTCTGTATAGACTGCGTCCATGGGCTCTTCTCTAACAATGAAACACTGACCAGGCAGTCGGTTAACAGCGGCGGGGTGGCAGGCGGGTGGGATGCTGCCGCCCACCGGCTGCCGGGGAGGCGGGGTGGTGGGGCTGCCGTGGGGAGACACTAGATCACCAGGGATATGGTCTGGGGAGGTGTCAACATTTGCTGCCCGCGATCGGGCTTAGCGTCCACTGGATCACCAGGGATACGCGGGGGGGTTGACTCTGTGCTGCACACGATCGGGCTGGTGGGGGGTGTATTTACAATTATGCCCGCGATCGGGCTGGTGGGGTTATTTAACCTTATGCCCGCGATCGGGCCAGTCGGGGAGGGAGGATTTACGCTTTTGCCCGCGATCGGGCCAGTCGGGGGTTACTATATGCCCGCGATTGGGCTGCAGGGGGGCACAGGAGAAGTTGAGGGCCAGCCACAGGTGGCAGCTGCTGTGTTGTGCCCTGCAATGCGGCAGCTCACCTGTGGGTGGCCTCGACTTACTCCTTTTTTTAGCTCAAAGTTGTGCAGGCGCTGGTTGGGGTTGCGCCTGCACAACTCTGCACAGCCCGCTGAATATGGGGCTGTACAGTTTATCATGCTTCCTCCCCTCCAGTTCAGCATGCATTCATTTGCATTCTTGCTGTTGCTCAGCTTGCCTTGGGGCGCAACTGCCTCCTGCTGAATATGGCAGAATGGCGCATTGGACTTCGCGAGGCGCAACCCTATTGTGCATGGCATAACCCTTTTGAATATCCAGCCCCATTTCTTAAAGAATTCTGTATGGAAAGATCACAGTTTGAATTTGAATCATTACAATCCCTGATTCTGATGCTTATATAGGAATAAACATTCTGTGTAAAATTATCATTTGCCAATACCTCCAGTGTCACAGACTGCATGCTTAGTCTGATTATCTTTTGTAAATGCCTTTGTTTTGTTTTGCGCCTGATGTTATGCCGACTGTGACCCTTTGTAACCTCCCAGGTCACACCTGATAATAGGCAGTGTTTGTCTAGTGCACCTACTTGGTTAACAAAACTAACTAAATAAATTATTCTAAATTAATGTGTATTCTATGAAGTAAAATACTGTAGTTATTGATTTCTTTGTATATTGAGCATTTTTTAAAGGGGCACTGTCAACCTCCTTTAGGCCTCAAACTGTCCCTAATTGAAAAAAAATTTTACATTCTGTAGAATTTGCTGATGTAGCTGGTAGCTTGAGTCTGATTCCTTTTTCTTTTAAATGTGAAAACAGACTGCTCACTAACTGGTGTTACCACACAAACACATATTTGTTTACATTCCTGTATCAACCCTAACTGTATCTTTTCTAGACTTGGGAATGCTCCCAACCCAGTCTAGCCACTCAGTAAGCAGTGGGAAGTGAGGAGACTATAGCATCATGAGTTGCTGCACTGTTTGGGGGTTTTCCTAATGTTCGGAAGTGTGCAACAGGAGTAGATCAAGGATTTCAAACAAAACAAGGTTGGTATAATTACACCACTGGCATGCATTTCAGTTCTACTGAGAAATTACGCAGATAAAACAACCAGCAACACTAGTGAATTTTGGCGATGGTATGCAATCATAAAATGTGGGTTTTCAACTAGAAATCATTAACATGCAAAAAGGCTGACAGTGTCCCTTTAAACTCAAACTATCTGTTCATATGTACAGCTTCATAAATGATTAAGGTTCCCTTGTAGATGTGCTTCTACAAAAGTTCCACCTATAGATCAGTACATTTTGACATATAAAACTTAGAAAGCTAAATTACTAATATTGTAAGAATGGCATGGGGTCATAAACACATCAACAATAACGTGGCAACAAATGCCTCAAGGAGCACAGCCTGTACCAAAACTGGGTTGGACAAAACACAGACCAAAACACAAACAGTGAGCCCATTAAAAATAATGGGACTTGCTTTTTTCCACAGGGCTTTGCCCTGCACTTTCCAGACTTTTAATAATTAGCGGTGTGGATTTGGGGATGGGGAGAAACTTGGGGGGAGCTGATTTCACACACAAAAGGACTAACACTAAGAGACCTGGGGAACTGACCACGGTCCCAGATCTCCTGACCCTCGTGTACTGGTGCCTTATACTCCACCATAGGAGCGCTTGACCAGACACCCCAGCACACAGCAACAGTCCCTCCTTAGTTGAAGTGTAATGTGACAGGGGTAGCGGTAATTCCCTACAGCTATTATACCCCTGTCACTCTAAATGCAGACGCGCTCTACACTGTGGCTTTTGTTTAACTGTTTTGACCTGTTACCGATAAGAACTTACCAGTGATCAGTTTCAATAATTTGCAGTTATTTCAACAAGGTACAGCTTTATATCTAGACATGTAACTCGATGTGGCGCAAGGGCTTTCTACTGTATAACCTAGGATCTCACTGCTTTCTGCTTGTTTGCACTATAAAGTGCCAGTACTTGTAGACAAAAGGAAAGCTAAAGCTGTAACAAGGAAAGGAATGCAGTATTTTGGTAGTATACGCTTGAGCATGACTCATTTCTCACTGCTGATACAGAGTGTTTCAGGACATGGCAGTGAGTAAAAGCAGGTTGGACAACACTTGGCCTACATTATCTTTTCAGGCAATGACTAATCACAAAGTCAGACAATATTTATTTTTTACATGCCACAATGTTTTTATTCACTTTCCTTGTAGACACATGAATGTCATATTTACAACTTTAAAATAAATTTTTCTACATTACTACTGTGATCCTGGATAGTTCCCCATCACCCTCACAGCTTCCTTTACCTCGACCACCTCACCTCTGCTGCAGGACAAATTCAGTAACTGCCACCTTCTCTCAATGAAAGTAGCCACATGACTCCACTATGACAGTGCTCCCCAGGGAGTAGAAGAAACCCAGGAAACTCATACAGAACTCAGTGGTTTAGCTGGCCCAGTGGTGCAGAGGGCTGAGGTGCATTGGTGCCTAACCGCCTCCCATGCCAGTGACCCCAGTTCGAATGAGCTCGGTCGCTGGGAGCTGGCTGAGGGGGGGAGGTTGGGAGAAGATTGAGCGTGTCTGGCAGCCTCCTCTCCTGAACTGGGGTGGTGTGTTGTCCCAGCTCTTGGCTGCCACCTGGTAGGAGACCTCAAGCTCTGCGATGTCCCACCTGCCACCCTCTGCTCCCATACTGCTGCCTGGCTGGGTCCAGCAACTGGATATGGGTCTCCGGGTGAGGGAGGGCCTCCTCTGCCTGGCCCTGCCAACAAAGGGAGAGGTCAATCTGTGGGTGTCTAAGCACCCTGGCTGGGTTGAGGCAGGAGCCAAGTGGGAGGAGGCAGGAATGGGACTGAAAGTCCCCACCTGGGTAGGCTGTGGGAAAAAAAAATGTGATGAGAAAAAAAAACCTCAGTGGTTTGGGTGGTAAGTATGATGGCAGAGTCCCTCCAGTGTGATGTCAGTATGTTGAGAGTGGGGCATGGGCTGCCTAAATGATCAGCTCCAAGCTTCATGGGCAATGGGTAGAAATCTGGAAGAGGGCGTCGTGCTACTGTTCCCTTCCTCCTGGGACACCAGTAGGTAATCAAGCAGTGACTGATGCCCTTAGGGACCATGTTCATATCCCACCCCGCTGACCGGTACATATACGGTATTATCATGAAGGTACACAGCATTAACAAAAAACTAATCTGTGTCTGGCAATTAGTCATGAACCTCACGGGCATGGACAGCTGAAGAATTGTTTCAACAGTGATTCCTGTTTGTTCTGTTTCTTGTTGTCATGTGAACGTGTCAAAGAACTACATTGCCTGAAGCATTTCCAAAATTACATGCTCCAAGGAAGAATTTTAATTAAAATACAAGAACCTCGGTGCAAAAGCACTGAAGTTAGCGTCATGTAAAAAGTGCACTGGCAGTTACTGTGAGTCAAAAAGTAGCAGAGAAGAAGCCAGAATAAGATGTAGTTTAAATGTATAGCTTATGAAGCTTATAAATTCCATAATTTCCATATGGGTAATAATCAGAAAGGGTCAGAAGGGAGGGGTGTTAGTCTGAACACCTCATCAGATGGACAAGTCCAGTTATTCTTCTATTTATTTATTTATTTGTTTATTGGATGGTTGGTTGGTTGCCAAAAGGAAAAGTAAGTTAGGACTTGTGATGCATGCCACATCACGGAGGCTGACTGTCCTCACACTCCTAGGAAGTGCATCTCAAATCCTTTAAACCACAATCTGATGTACTTGGCTGCACTTCTATAAAATAGACTTCAGAATTCTTTGGAGCCTAGCAAGTTCGTTTCTCGAAACACATCACCTGATCATTTATTTATTTAGTTTTTGTTGACGGGTAAGGTGCACTAGCCATAGAAATAACTATTTTCAGGCACGACACGGAGAATACAGGAAATAAAACATTTTACAAAAGACATACAAGAGCATATAGACAGTAAGTGCTTACAAATGTACCAGTACAGTGTAAGTAATGGAAACAATTTGATACACAGTAGAAACAACTGATTTGGCAAGAACAAAATGTAGCAATAGTAAAATAAAGGAAGGCGGCATAGTAAAGAAAAAATTACTCACCTTAGTAATTATGTTTCTTCTAATGGAGTCTTGCTTTTTACTGACAATTGCAGTGATTTCCAACCTTTGAACTGCCCCAGAGAACAAAGAGTTAACTTTCTAGGCAGGGCATAGAATGCTGAACTCGAGCTCGGTTGAAGTCTCTGTCTGGAGTGATTCAAACCTAAACCGTCAGATTCTTAGGAGCTCAACTAAACTAAAAATTCTATGTGGAAGTTGTAAAAACTCTTACTAGCCAACCGGCTGAAAAAGGAGGACTCAAGTCAGAAACCAAAAACAAAAACCAATCTACTATAAATAATAATAAATCGCACCTACAAAAAGAGGAAGGTGCAACAAAAACACCCTGGGTGCAACACTGCACCTGCCCTTACTTCCCAAAACAGGTTCTGAGAGGGGAGGCAGGGAGATCAGAACACAGCAAGACTCCATTTGAAGAAACATAATTACTAAGGTGAGTAATTTTTTCTTCAAACAACATGGTCTTGCTGTATTCTGACAATTGCAGACTACTGCACAGTACCTCCAAGGAGGAGACAGAACCTACTTGGGAATAGGCTCTGAAGTACTGCTGTGCCAAACCGAGCATCACTCCTAGCCTGGATATCCAGAGAGTAATGCTTGGTAAAGGTATGGACTGTTTTCCAGGTGGCTGCTTCACAAATTTCTAAAGAGGATATCCCGGCAGCAGCCAGGGAAGCAGCTGTACCTCTTGTGAAATGAGCCCTCATGCCTGAGGGTGGAGTTTTCCCAGTTTTCATAGCAGAATTCTATACAAGACACAATCCACCTGGCAATAGATCTTTTGGTGGCAGGTTTGCCCTTTCCCACTTCTCCATAAGTAAGGAACAACTGGAGAGTCAAACCTGTGACCCTTGGTACACTATGTGTAGTAACTAAGGGCTCTTTTAACATCTGAACTTGTAGCCTCCTCTATCCTGAGGAAGAATGATCAGTGAAGAAAACAGGGAGAGACACAGACTGGTTTAAATGGAAGTCTGAAACCACTTTGGGCAAGAACCTTCTATTGGTTCTAAGGACCACTTTATCCCTGTGAAATGAGAAAATCAGGTTCCACTGACAGGGCTTGCAATTGACTGATACACCTGGCACAGGTAATGGCTACCAAGAACACAGTTTTCCAAGTCAAGTACTTAAGCTCTGCTGAAGACACAGGGTCAAATGGGGCTGCATAAATTGAGCAATGCAAACATTCAAATCCCAGGCAGGAGCAGGGTCTCTAAAGGAGGATTGGTGTGAAGCAATCCTTTAAAAATCTACAGAACACAGGATGGGAAGATAGTGAGGAAGACTTCCCCACAGACAAAAGCATGAAACAGCTGACAAGTGTACTTTGAGAGTAGCTGGTCTGAGGCCCACGCCATTAAGATGGACCATATAATCCAGAACCGTAGGCAATCCAGCAGTGTCTGGAGAAATATGCTTCTTAGAACATCAAATGCTGAATCTTTTCCATTTGGAGTTGTAAGTCTTTCTGGTGGAAGAGCTTTCGAGAAGCCTTGAGGATATCCAGAACCCCTTGGGAAAGATGCAGATCTGCAAACTCTTAACTCTTCAAGAGCCATGCTTTGAGATTGAGAGACTGAAGATTGGGGTACCAAATCCTTCCCTGAGAGGATGTTAACAGGTTGTTAACAGGTTGTAATTCCTGGGAAGATACAGTGGAAGATGGATTGCTAGGGACAGCAACAGGGGTACCAGGCTGTCTGGCCCAATCTGGAGCAATCAGAATCACCTGCAAGGTTGAGACCGTATTTTACCAAAACTTTGAACAGGAGTGGGTAGGGAAAGGCATACAGAAACTTCCCTTCCCAATTCAGGATCAGGGTGTCCAGAGGACTGAATCCAAGACTGGAGGTCTGCAACAAAAGAGAGAGGTTGGTGATTGTCTGGGGCTGCAAAGAGATCTAACTCTGGGAGTGCCCCACCTTGAAAAAATCACTTTCAACACCTGAGGGTCCAGGGACCATTTGTGATGGCCCTGAGAAATCCTGCTCAGTGCATCTGCTAGCACATTGTCCTTGCCTGGAAGATGAACTGCTACAAGAGAGTTTGCAGGGAATAAGCCAGGGACCACAACTTCATGGCTTCTGTGCACAAGGCCGTGGACGAGTGCCTCCTGCTTGTTGATGTACCACATGGTGGTGGTGTTGTCTGTTCTGGCGTGAACCACCTTGTTCTGTACTGACTGTGAGAAGCTTTTAGAGCCAGAAAAATGCTCTGAGCTCTAGAAGATTGATGTGGAGAAGGGATTCTTGTGGGGACCACAGCCCCTGGGCAGTAAGTGACCCCAGATGGGCTCCCAGCCCAGGAGAGAAGCATCTGTGGTAAGGACCACTGAACAAGGCTGAGTAACAAAGGAACACCTTGTCTTAAATTGTCCTGATCCTGCCACCATTGGAGGGCTTGGATCAAGGTCAAAGTCACTGGGATCAGTTTGGTAATAGAATCCTTCCTCTGAAACCAGAAAGCTCTCAGGTGGAATTGAATATCCCTCATCTGGAATCTTGCCCTTGGACCACTGCTGTGAAGCTGCCATGTGCCCAAGAGCTGGAGAAATGCCTTGCTGGTCGACATACCTGAAGGCTGGAGGAAGAAGCTAGCTCCATAAGAACCCCTGCCCTTTCTAGAGGAAGAAAGGCTCTTGCTCTGAGTGTGTCCAGTTCTGCCCCTATAAAGGTAAGAAGCTGGACTGGTTCGAAACTGACTTCGGAAGGCTGAGAAGAAATCCTAGAGAAGTGAGCACTTGCTGGGTCCCTTGCAGGTGAGACTTGACTTGGTCTGGAGACTGACCCACTATTAGCCAATCATCCAGATATGGAAACATGGAAATCTTTTGCCTTCTTAGAAACAACTACTACTGCCAGGCACTCGTGAAAACCCTTGGGGCTGAGGTTAGGCCAAAGGGCATTGCTCTGAACTGATAATGGCCTGAGGGCAACTCAAACCTGAGGTACTTTCTGTGGGAGCACCTGATGGGAATGTGAAAGTAGGCGTCTTTGAGGTCCAGGGAGGCTAGCCAGTCCCTGGCCTTAGACAGGAAGGATTATTCCCAGAGTTATCATCCTGAACTTTGGTTTTAAAAGATGTTTGTTTAGATATCTTAGGTCTAGGATGGGTGCCACACCCCTGTCTTTTGGGGGTCAGGAAGTGCCTGGAGTACAGTCCTTTGCCCCAGTGTAGGGTAGGTACCTTTTCTATGACTCTTAAAACTAGGAGAGAAGAAGCCTCTGCCTCTAGGGCAAGGGTTTCCAAGAGATTTGCAGGTGAAAGATCTGGCTCTCATCTTTGGAAATTTTTGAAGCTGAGAACCAGTCTCTGGCTTATTACTTCCAGGACCCACTTGTCTGATGTAATAGACATCCAGTCCTGGACAAAGTAAGCCAGCCTGCCCCTACTGGAATAGGAGAGCGACCAGGCAGGCCCATCAGGGTGTCTACCTGGCAGGGGCTTTAGGCTGAGGAGTGGATGTAGCCCTGCTCATTTCCCTTCTGCCTCTCCCTCTGAAGAACCCCTCTGAGAAAAGGGAAGAAGAGGCCTGTGCTTGGTAAAAGGCCTTTGAAAAGGCTTGCCCCTGCCCTAGACTGCTGCATTTGAGGAGTTGCCTGCCTTTCCTTGGCCTGAGCACTCCTGTAAGTGGTCCTGTACTCATCCATTTTCTTTTATGTAATTCTCTGTCTGCTCCCCAAACAGATTACCCACTACAGGAAAATCCATGGCCTTAGCCTGGGTGTCCTCACAGAGGCTAGTACATCTGAGCCAAGCCATCCTCCGAAGAGCCACAGATATAGCCATGACTCTTGATGACACATCATTAGAGTCCACAGCAGCATGAAACTGAACCTTAGATGCCTCAATCCCATCTGCAGCCACCGTCTCCATCTCCTTGGCTAGCTGGGGAGGCCTGTTTAGCCAGTGCCAGTACAGTGTCCCACCTTGACTTCTGGTACCTGGCTGTATAGAGCATGTAATTCACCTGCCTGAGTCCCAAAGAGATGCCATGTACTGCTTCTTTGCCATGGCATCAATCTTCCTGGAGTCCTTGTCGGGGGTGTGAAGCCAAGGGAATATTTGCCTTGTCACAGGCAGCAGCCTGCACTACCCCAACATGGCTACATTGCTGATATAAGAACTCCGTGTCTGAGCCTAAAAGTGTATACCTCTTGTCCATTCTTCTATCCACAGGAGGTATAGTGTTAGGAGACTTTAAGATTTTGTCTGTTTCCCAAAGATTTATGGAGAGAATAGACAGTCTCCTGAACTCTGGGATGTCCATCATCTCTACATAATCATGCTCCTCTTGATCTTCCACAGCCTCCTCCATAGGAAGCTGGAGGGTTTCAGCCACCTTTCTGTAAAACATAAAGTGAGAAGGGGACTCAGAAAGCCTAGGAGGGAAACACTTGAAGGTCTGTCTGGGAGTGTCTGGTTCCATAGGCACATCCAGACCCTCACTTACATCATCATCCTCAAATTCCCTTCCTCTTCAAATTCCAGTTCATAAAAGAACCAACCGAACTGAACCCCTGAAGGAGCCGATCAGTCGGAACGGACGAAACAATTCCACAATCTGAATTGCTCTGGCGATCTCTTTAGCGGTCGGAACATGAACCTCTGGATCCGAACGGTTGATTTATCTTTGCATTTTCTTTTGTCGGAACCGATCCCTCGGAATCGGTTCTCCTTTTCCAGTATTGTCCTGGTCAGAGGCACTCCTTCTGGTCAGTCGAAACCGAACCGGGCTGGCCATCGGGTCAGCGGACTTCTGCCTCCTTTTCCTCAGTCTACCTAATCTCTTCTCAAGGGTAGATTTGGGAAAGTTTTAATATTGGCAGTCTGAATTGGGGTGGTCAAACCCAGACAATAACACACAGGTGGTGTGGGGATCGGCCTTAGCAAAACCTCCCACACTCACTGCAGTGTTGAAACCCAGTGGGACGTTTTTTCTTAGGGTTTCTCAGACATGGCCAACCTAACCAAACTTGCCCTTTTTAGGCAAACACGAGCAAGACTCCTTATCGGTTCCTAACCATGTCACGAGTGTTGGAAAAACATTTAAAACATGTTTTTTTTTAGAACCGATAAGAACCAGTAACCACACACTAAGTAAAACACACAAATTTCACTAACAAATGGCGGTTCAGCCGAACCGAGCGCACTTCTACAAGTTCCACACAGAAAAACAGAACAATTCCTATCTAGTACTCACGGCACCAGACAGAGACTGAACCGACTATCGGAAACTTTTGGTTTAAAACCGAAGAAAACTGATACTTTAACCGACTTTGAACCGAGCTGAAGGAGAAATCTCCGGGCGACCGTTCAGTGGTGGAGTAAAGAATCTGATGGTTTAGGTTTGAATCACTCCAGACAGAGACTTCAACCGAGCTCGAGCTCAGCATTCTATGCCCTGCATAGAAAGTTAACTCTTTGTTCTCCAGGGCAGTTCAAAGGTTGAGAATCACTGCAATTGTCAGAATACAGCAAGATGTCATGTTGTTTGAAAGTCAATTTAGCAACATTGTGGCAGAAAAACACAAGTTAGGTTAAGTTATGTGAGTGTCAACTGGTAGTCAAGGAAGCAGAGAAAGAAGGGGTAATCAAGGTAGGGATGAAGGAAGAAAAAGGGGTGAGGTAAGGACATTCATTAATTCCCAATAAATGCATGCTTTGTCACCAACCCAATATAATCTACCTAGCAAAAACTTAGTATATTAAAAAGAAAAAAGATTTTTCACATAAAAATGAAACCTTTTCCTTTTAAAACACAATAACTCACTGAAGGGCATAGGTGTCCTCAAAATGAATACACTTCCGACTGCATTTAAAGGCACTAAGCCTTTGTTACAAAACTCAAACTTTCTATTTAGTAACAGCATAACTACACAAAAATAACTTCTTCATCCATTTCAAAAAGAATTTTTCCCATTTTATAACTGCAATAACCAACTTCAGGATATGCATTTCTTGAGAATTAAAGGAAATGTCGCTTTCCTGGAACAAAAGTGGGACCTTTAGGTCTCAATTAGAAATAAGCACAATGTTTGCAATTTTCAACAACTTACTGGGCTGGAATCTTTGTTTTATCTGGTTTACCCTGTGACCCCTCCTACCGCCCATTATTTTCCAAAGTCTCCCACGGACAGCCCTCTGATGATGCAAGCGATGGGCTAAGCCTCAGGGACTCCTATGTGCAAGTATATTTCACAGGAAAGATTAACACATATACAGCACGTGTTTGTACTTTTAATGCCCTTAGCGACTGACTGAGGAAAATGTTTTCCTCGGTCCAGCAGTACCAGCATTAGAAGTGCAAACAAGCACTGTATTTGTGTTAATTTTTCCTAAGAAACATGAAATATACTGACTCCTAGGAGTCTCCCATGGCTTAGCCCATTGGTCTCATCATCAGAGGGATGTCATCGTGGGGACTTTGGGAAAATAATGGCCATGGGGAGGGTTGCAGGATCAACCAGATAAAAATAAAGATTCTAGCCAAACCATTGCAAAAAATCAAATTATATGCAGTTTTACTAATCGGGACCTAAAGATCCCACTTCTTTGCTCCTTGTGAGCTGACAGTTCCCTTTAATCCACTTCCAGGGTGCACTGAAAATGAACCGTCGTTGGCCTTGGCACCTTCCAAATAATCAGCGCCTACATTAATTCTCTAAAAATGCATGCCTTGTCATTGATTATTGCTTAATAAAATCACTGTCAAGTGATGTGTTTTGGCCAATCAAGTGTCTACATTCTTTCTTGCCATTTTTAGAAATTGAGGTGCCAGTCCCATTTTCAATTACATCTCAGAAAATGTCAAGACAGCACATACATGCAACAGCACAAGAGAACAGATAACTATTACAGTTTGGTTATAGTTAATAACAGTTACGTTGTTGTCCAACAGTAATGGATGCCTTCTGTTCACTTTTAGAAGTCCTCATGTTAGAATTCTTAAACTTGAGGCCAGTTCATCCCAGAGTGAAGGTGCACATTGAGCTAATGCCCAGGCACTAAATTCAGGGTTTACTGTAGGTACTTGGAAATTCAAGACAGCAGGAGATCTGGAAGAATATGTTTTTTTTCAGTGGACCATACATCACCTAGGGCTTTAGGAGGCTCTTGGTAATTATGCTAAATAACAGCATAGTCCATCTACAGGGCATCTAACCCTTGGTGACATGATATTAATATTAGTTTATAATTCACAGTAGTGGTTATTGCATGGACACTATAAAGCAAATCTATTAATATTATTAAAAATTCTGTCAAGTTTGGACACTTGATGTTCAACAACGCCTGGCAGGATGTTACCATACTCCAGAATAGGGAATAGTACATGAGAATCAAACATTTGTATAGCATAGTTAGTATATGTAAGATTTAATCTGAACAAGCAGACACAGTTTACAAGTTACAATCATGGTGATGTGTTTTACATGCACTACAAATGTTAAACTTGGGTTCAAATACATACCCAAATATTTTCCAATGTGGAGCCATCGATACATTGAATATTCAATGTCTTACTTTGGTTTTGGAATCTGGGTTTGGAGCAAATAGTGAAACTTTAGTTTTCTTATCAAGCTTCAGCTTAGTATGCCTTTCCTGGTTAACAATTTCCCCTTTCTCTTTCCTTTAATTCTGAAGTAAGTGTAAGCCCCATGGAGCTACCAGAACTCTAAATTAATTTGCAACGATCATCTTGGGTCACTTGCTGGCAGGTGGTCTGGGTGGGTGCAGAAGCCTTTAAATTGTGAGTTTCGCGCAAAAGGAGGAGTCTGGTCTGGGGCTAAGATTAAGAACCAGGAAGAGGGGCCTGGGTGGGGTGACTGCCCCAGGCTGTCTTGAGTGGCGTTAATGTGTGCAGTGGTGGCAGTCTATGTGGTCTGGGAAACATGCTGTGGGTGTTGCAGACCACCTGAAGAACTAGCCTGGCTGTGGAGGGAGCAGGGCCTGGGGCAGTGGTGAGAGCCTGCACTGGTCCCTGCATGGCAGTGGTGAGCCTGCCTCACCCCTCCTGGAGCTCTGACTCTCCAGTCATAGGTGGGAGCAGATGGAATAGGCGGAGAGTGCAGGAGCCCAGGTATAAGCCTCCTGCAAGCAGCCCACCATTATGGGTATGTCCTCATCATGTGTCCTGGTGTGCCCATTTTGGCACCTGTCTAGGTCTCAGTGACAGAGTGAATCAAGAACCAGGTAATGCAGCCATCTGGTGGTTTCTGTGCTTGTGCCCCCTCCCATGGACTTCTTTATCATACCCCTAGACACCAGGAAGGGGGTCTACAACATGGGGCTCATCTGAGATGCTGTTTTGGGGTGCCCATGTGCCTGGACTGTTGGTGCTGCAGGGAATGGACTGGACTTTGTGGTTCACTTCCTGCTATGTTGCGATCTGTGAGAATTCACGCCTCGGGAAGCAGTGCCTGGGGCCGTCTGTGTGCTTAGAGAAAGAAACAAAAAATGCACCCTTCAGCAAGGGGTATGCTAATACCTCAGTTACAGCAGTGACTGGCTGAGAGACTGGTTGATGAGGAGAGTCTAGTAGCAAGGTCAGAGGTTACGGCAGGCCTAGGCAGGAGAGCCGCAGGAGGACAGTAGAGAAAGAAAATCCTCACGAGCTGAAATTGTGTCCAGCAGTCTAGAGTTGAGAAGTTCGCCAGTACCAATGTCAAAATGGCCCAAGCACCAGGACTGGAGAGGCAAAGTGACTGTTCCTGCCACTATGTTGTGGTGGTTGTGGAAGATAGTGAAGAAGCTAACCACGAAAGAGCAGTGTGTCCTGGGCAAGTACCAAAGCCCTGGAGTTTGGATCTGCCGCTTTGCTACATGTGATCCCACGGACCAGCTAAGCCTGCTGAGGTCTGCCCCTTATATGCCTCTATGGGATGGCCTGAACAATCTATCTTCCTCAGTTCGAGACAGCCAGCACTAAAGTGTGGGAAGTACCAGCAGATTCCAGCATAAGTACCCCCAGAGAAGCGCGTTAGGCATCTGCCCAGCCCTATTCCTGCTCGGGGTCCCAGTTCTCCTGTTGGCAGATGCTTTGGTTGCGTGGCCCCATTGTCTAAAAGCTGCCACTCTCTGATCTTGTCCCTGCACCGAAGGAGCCAGCTAAAGGGCCTGCCAGAAGCGAAGGAGCAGCCAAAAGTTGTTATCAAAGAGGTTGTAGAGAAAAGGGAGCAGCTCTGGATCAGAACTGTGGGAAGAGGAGAAAGATCTGGGAGCCCTTACAGCCAGTTTCACCAGTATATTATCTTTGATGACCAGATTCTGGAAAGAGATATTCCAAAGCCTCACCAGTCTCCCATGGTACATTTCCTGACAAGGCTCCACTTTGCCGCAGGCCTGCTGTCAGAAGAATGGATGAACCAGCTCAGACCCACTGACCCCAGGGTCCTGAAGTACTGAACCGAGTGTGGCTCCTGGAGGGACAGGCTCCCCAGACCAGTGTCCGCAGCATTCCAGACTGGTCCCAGGCAGAAGATTTATCAGGCACTGAATTTGCAAGGAGTACCCTGGCAACTGCTACGGTACTTCCTGAGCACCTGTGGGATATAAATGAAGGAACTGTGCCAACTGGGTTTTCCATGCCATGCTTGACAAGGTTTACACCAAACAGTGCCTCAACCCTACTAGTCCAGGGATAAAGCTCAGGAAGCCCAACATCATGCATGGGTTATGTGTGACATGTATGCATACACTGGCATCACCCTGTTTAAGGCGCTCACCATTATTCAAGATATTGAGGAGCATCCAGTACTACATCATCTGCCAGGACTGCTTCAGAGAAGTGGTGACCAAGCCAGACCACCAGTTCTACTATGCCCATGGAGGTGACAAGTCCTCCCTTTAGCACCAACAAACCTGCAGGATTATGTGTTGTGACTTGTGAAGCACAAGTATCAACTCTGATTTAAAGGCTGCTGAGCCCTCCAGATATTGGGCGAGACCAACCCTTTTGTTTATTACATGTTAATTATTCTTGTTGCTATTATAGTAATAGGTAGGTCTCCTGCAGATGGACTTCAGGAGCCATGTACCAGCTTCCAGCAGCCTATGGACTTTGTGTTGGGACTGCTTTAGAAACTTCTGCCATTAAATAATTAAGCACCTCAGTGTTGCCATAGTTAAGCAGTGGGGTGGGAAGTGATTGTACCGTAGTATGTGTGTATGCTGTGTGTGGGTGTGGGTGTGTAGTGTTGGTGCGGCTGGTTATGGTGTGAGTGTTCGCATGGAATGTGACTGGGTAAGGTTATACACTAGTCCTGCAGTAATGTGTTTAAACAGTTTCCTGTTTAACAAACTGTGCTAAGTGCTCTCTGCGCTCCTGTTTGGGCTGCAGTCTGTTGTGTTCTTTGAAGTGGAGGTGTCTGTCTGGTGGCAGCAGCATTGGAAGAAATGGTAGGTTGGAAAATGTGAGTTTGGGAGGGGTGGGATGCCGCCACCATGTCCAGTAAGCCATCCACAGCCTGGTGGGTGGGTCACCAGGTCCCTTAGTCAGTGTAGTTTCAGAGTAGCTAGCAGAGTAGTGGGTTTAGGGATTGGTTTAGTTGGTTCTCACCATTTCAGCGGTGCCGCCAGTAATGCTGGGTGGTACTTATGGGGTGAGTGCGGATATCCTCTCCTTGGGGCCCATGCCGTGTAATGGGGAGAATGCTCACCAGGGTGTGAGCCTTGTGTGGGAAGAGGGTAAGCCCCCATGGGGCTTACTAGAACTTACAGGATTCATTTCTGACATCATCTGGGGCTACTTGCTGGCGGGTGGTTCAGGTGGACACAAGAACCCTTTAAATGGGGAGTCTGGGCAGGAAAGGATGAGTCCGGTCTGGGCTAAGGACCGGGAAGACAGACCAGGGTGGGGTGATTGCACCGGGCTGTTTTCATGGCGGGCGGCAGTCTGTGTGGTCCAGGGAAACATGCTGCAGGTGGTGCAGGCCTCCTGTGGAAGTTTAGTCTGGCTGTGGAGGAGCGAGACCTGGGGCAGTGGTAAGAGCCTGTCCTGGTCCCCATGTGGCAATGGTGAGAGTGGCGAGAGCTTGCCTTGCCCCTCTGGTGAGTGTGCTGCTCTCTGGTCGTGGGTGGAGCAGATGGGAATGGGCAGACAGTGCAGGAAGCCCAGGTGTGAAGTCTCTCGAGCAGCCCACCATTATGGGTATATCCCCACCGTGTGTCGGTGTGCCCATTTGGTATCTGCCTAGATCTCAGTGGCAGAGTGAAACAGCCTGAAGAAGTGGTGTGGAGGTCTGGCCTGAGTTTGTCATCTGAAGTGCAGCAGTTAGAGGTCTGAGCCCGGTAGCATATCCATTAGTATTGGAGGCAGAGGAGTGGGGAAAGCGTCTATGCACTTGAGTTTTAGGATCTGTGTTATTTGGAACTGAAAGTGTGCAGGAGGAGGACAGAAAGAGAGTTTGAGCTGCTCAGGGTAATCCAGCAGGCCTGATTTGTCGCGTTGTCATGCTACTGCCACCAGCCAACTGGAAGCCTGATTTGGCTTCAGGACATTTTCAGTGGAGGTCTTCATGACCACATTTAGTCACTGGTTGGGGTACTTGTGTGCCTGAGATTAATTCTTCTGTCTGTAACCTCCTCGCTCCATGGTGTGGCCGTTGTTCCTCCAAGTTCTCAGTTTATGAACTTTAATACCCTTTCGACAATGGACTTTTATTCAGCCAATTTAACTATGATTAACCCCACTTCATCCCGTGGCTTTGTGGCCCCATCTTGGGCACCCCTCTGCTAAATCAAGAACCAGTACTGCAGCCATCTGATGGTTTCTGTGCTTGTGGCCCTCCACCCACAGACTTCTCATCCCACCCCTAGACACCGAGGAGGGGGTCTACATAAGTAAAGCCTATTGAAGTTTACCTTATATATAGAAAAGTACAGTTGCCTTCACTGTACTAATTATTTTCAAAAATACAATCTTCAATACCCACAACAGCATGGTTTCAGGAAGAGCCATAGCATGTCAACTGCCAAGGTTGAATTCTCTGACTCTGTGTACAAGGCCCTGGATGGAGCAAGCTTGTGGGGTCAATTTTTATTGACTTCACCAAAGCATTCGACACAGTCAGCCACTCACTTCTTGCACAGCAGCTGCAGTCTCTAGGCCTATCAACTACTTCTGTAGGTTGGTTCCAATACTCTCTCCCACAGATCTCAGAGTGTTAAAATAGGGGCTTCTGTCTCCCTGCTAGAGAGGTCTCCCTGGGAGTCACCAAGGATCCATACTTGGTCTGCTACTCTTTAGTATATTTCAAAATGCACTTCCTGAAGCTTGTACTAGCACAATCACACTGTATGCTGATGATGCAGTCATCATGAATTGTCACTCCCAGCTTGCTCAACTCCAACAAGATCTCCAGATTACCTTACACCAGCTTGAGGACTGGTTTTGTACACAAAAGTTACTCCTCAACTATGAAAAGGTTAAAACCATGCTCATCTCACCATTATCAACAACAAGGCAGTCCCCTGGAACAAGTCAACTGTTTTAAGTACCTTGGGGTCCTGACAGGCGACATTCTATCCTTCACGAATCATACTGGACAGGGATTAAAAGAAGTCAACATCAGATTTGGTGTCCTATTTAGACACCAAAAATACCTTACACCACAGCCCTCCGCCTCTGTGTTGCCAGCTCAATCCTATCTATAATTGATTACAGTCTGGTAGTCTATTATGCTGCTTCAGAAACAGCTCTAAAACGGGTGGCTATGGCACTCAATAAAGTATGCAGGCTAGCCCTTGGGGCAGATAAACTCACTCTTACATGTGCCCTGTATGACCAAACCAGCTGGCTTAACCTTAGAGGCAGAATCAAATTATGAACTTGCTTACTAGGTAAAAAGCCCATCTAGGCCTATCACCCTCTGTGTTCTCCAAATCATCCAATCAGATCACCCACAACATAATACAAGGGGCACAGTTAGAGGCACACACAGCATCCCCTCTTCAAGAGGGCATCTTTAGCCAGCCTTTCGTTCACATACAGGGCACTCCCTCTGGTTAAATGAGCTCCTGGTCGAGTAAACAACGCCAAGAACTTCCCAACCTTTAAGCATAACCTGAAGCAATTTCTGGTTAACACTAGAACTTGTGAATGTAGACAGGCAACCAGCACTTCCACCCCTCTGATAGGCTCTCGCTGACCCCATAAGTACAAAATGGTGGGCCAAAATGACTCTCTAACTCCTCTTTAATGGATAAAACTCCATCATGAACTAGCTCTTGTTCTTACATACTCTTTTCTGCCCTCTCACTACATGCCTAACCTCCAATAATTTCAATCCATCACTGGGGCTCATATGCAGCTCTTACCCCTCTAACTCTCGCTCTCACCTAACCTCATACATACCTGCCTTAATTTCCCTCTCAACTCTTGCTCTCCCACTCCATCCCTCTCTTTCCCTCCTCTACTGGCAACCATTGATTAAGAAACAGTACCCAATTCTAGTGACAGTGCCTGGCTCAAGGCAGCTTTTGATACATCTTAGGCATGTAATTAGCAACTACTTGTAACCAATTACTTAGTAACTGTCTTGTCCAGCTAGTATCCCAATGCTAGTTACCTGAATTCCTGTCTCTGTAATTTATGCCAATGTAACTGTTTTCTTGTGTCTTGACGTGGAACCCTTGTAAATGAACTCCAAGCTCAAAGGTATTTCTGAAGAGTCAAATAAATAAATAAATAAAACAAATGTATTTTCTGCCTGCATCTGTCTGATTGTGCCAAAACTCTTGGGCCCTACTTTCAAAGGTCGAAGTTTTGTGTAGCTGCATAAAAAATGACACATGGGCCAGTCCATTGGCACAGCAGTAATGCTACCACCGAGATGCCGGCAATCCTGGTTTGAGAATGTTGGCAGCCTCTTTTGGGGGAGAAGGATCCCAATGGATGCTCTCCTCCTCCTCCTCCAGGGAGAGGCTATATCGCATCCTCTATCACTGCCACCTGCTTACGACTGGGTAGTGGTGCAGTAGGCGTGGTTTAGGGAGGGGACATTACAAAACACGTGGCATGGCTTATGTATGCTTCTCCTGGGACACTGGATATCGTCAGCTTGGGAGAAGCTAAGGTATAAATCCCTCCATCTGTGCTTCATGACAGCCAACGCCAGAAGGCTGGACATCTGCCCCACTGGATGGAGGCGCAACAACCTGTCACAAGAACAAAACAAAATGAGGGCAGGGACAATAGCTCCTAGCTGTGGACCCTGCAATATGAGCCGACCTGACAGACCAAATGGCTTCTTCTGCTGGCTTCTTCCATTATGTTCGTATTAAAAATGTTGCATGTGTCAAAAATGTTGCATGCATCATTTTTTATGTATGCCCATGTTTCATCCAACCTGTTAGACCTTCTAATAGATGGTCTAACAGAGCAGATAATGAGTCTGCTTTTAAAATATGGGAGGACAGATCCAGTTTGACAAACCTGTCTGTTATCTCCAATTTTGACCATTTGGGTTCTGTTAGAGAGATAGCTTTGAAACCAGTACACAGTAGTTTTACCAAGGCCCAAACCAGATAACCTCTCAATTAATTCTGAGAGACTAACAAGGTCAGGCACTAATGATGTCAGCTAACATCGCTCCCAGTAGTCATCCTTTATCAATAACAGATAGATGGCAGTCATTTGTAAATTTCATACGTGCAAGAGATATACTGTACCATGGTCTAAACCCATACTGACAATCTACAAAAGTTTTGTGTTTACTAAAGTAGTTCATAAGCTGTTTAGGGATTGTTTTTCTTGTATTTTTGCAAGGGCTGAGAGTACAGCGCTAGGTCTGAACTTTTAAATACACTGTTTACAATGCTTTCCTTCTACTTGTCTGATATCAAGTCTGTTTCAGAGATAATATTTTAAATGATCATCAAGATATTATAAATTATTCCTGCAGCAAATTGTAATGGCTTTGGGTCAAGACCATCTATATTATTTTTTGTTGCATCAAATTAGTTAAGATTTTTTATACAACTGTTTGTACCTGAGTCAACTCCTTATAGTGCTGTGGTTTAGAGCACAGAGCTGCACACCTGGAAACCTGGGTTTGAATCCCAGAACCCCACTTGCACACCTTGAGTAAGTCACACCTGGAAACAAGCTTTGGCTTAGTATGCCTTTCCTGGTCAAACAATCCCCCCCCCAACCTCTTATACCTCCTTACGTGTCTTGTACTGCTGGCGACCCCTGAGCCTCTATACTGCCCCCATCTAGCCAATGGGAATCATCACAGAGCAGTGCCTGAGGGTGCTGGTGGCCATCATTTAGACAGCTCATTGCATATATTTTTCCTGGTTTCTCTTCTTTTCTGCTAGCCTTTATCCATCCTTATACCCCTTCATGTAGGAACCATACCTGTTAACCTCATGCACGAACAGTGTCCTTGCATAAGAGCAAGCTCCTGACCCAACACATGGGGTCTTTGGGGCACTGGCACCTGCCAACAGCTCTCCCTGGGCAAGGCACACGGCAATATGGCAGCTACCCTCCTGGGCTTGCCTTCAGATGCTGTGACCCAAGTCCAATTTCCAACTCAGGTTGCCTGCACGGCAGTGGATGTGCCATCCCTGGGCCAGGAGGGCGACCCAAGATCTTTCAAAATGTCATGTTGCAAGACTGCATACAATCTGTAATCTAGTCAATATTACAGGGTTCACTGTTCTCTTTGTATTAAGCAGAGAGAGATGGATCTAATAAGGCAGTTGGAAAACTAGTGGGATGCTAGGGTGCATAGGTAGGGGTAATCTCCAGCAGTAACAGGGAGGTGGTGTTGCCCCTACATAAATCACTGGTAAAACAACACCTTGAGTACTGTGTACAGTTTTGGAGACCCCATCTCAGAAAGAACACAGAGTGAAGGCAGTCCAAAGGACTGCAACCAAAAATACTGCAGGGTCTGCAACAAAGCCGTATGAGGAAGGCTAAAGGAGCTAAATATATATAGCCTGGAGGAAAGGAGGGAGACAGGGATAAGATAGAAACCTTTAAATACCTTACCAGGATAAATAAGGTACAGGAGGAGAGTATCTTTTGGAGAAAAAGTGCTCCATAACAAGGGGCATGATATGAAGCTGCAGGGGTTAAATTCAGGAGGTATGTGAGAAATACTTTTTCACAGAAAGGGTGGTGGATACCTGGAATAGCCTTCCAGAAACAGTAACTTGGTTCAAAATGCCTGGGATAGGCACAAGGGAGTAGTGGGGGCAGGGTAGGGGAGAAGAGATTGTGGCGTGGATTAAGCAGGGTCTGTGAGGAAAAAAATTATTGGCAGACTGGGTAGGCTCAAAGGCTCTTATCTGCCATCACATTCTATGTATCTATGTATATGTAATTTTGCTGGTTAATAATTCAGTAGTAGATGATATTTTGTTTTATAACTGTCCAGGTTTATAAAATTATCATTGAAGACATTTACAATCTACTCAGGATATGTTACTTCAACCTCATCAAATAATTAAGCAATAAACCATGACGGGGTGTGGGTTATGCTGGAATTTACTACGCCTGGTGTGGTTTAGTCACCGAGGCTACAGGCTGAGTGACCAAATCCACACCAGAAGTGGGTAAATCCAGTATAACCCACACCCGGAGTGGTTTATTACATTATACAATGTTCTCCTTTTTGGTGACAAAGAAAAATAAAAGAGAGTTTTTTTGTATTTGAAATTATTTTATGGAATTTATTGCTCCGCTAGAAAACTAGTTCCGTGTTGTTAGGGAGCGACTCCCATTTGGCAGGTAGGCAGGCTTTTTATTTTAATGAAATGGATACATCAAGACTTTTCTGTATCGCTGAAGAAAAGCTGTTCTTCGACAGCCTGAATGGAGCTGAAGAGGAGACAGCCGATGTCAGAATATGGCACTTCAGGGTGTGTTCAGTGTCAGTGCTGCTGGGAGAGTGAGAGGCAATCCTATTAGTGAGTCCTATGGGGCAGAATCAAGAACTGGCATGTTTGGCTTTATTTTTTAATTTTATTACTAGGTTTATTCTTCTGCAGTAGGGTAGTGTGGGAGCCGTAGTGAACTTCATCGTCTGTTCCTCACGCGGGTGGCAGAGTGCGATCACGGTGTGCTTAGGCAGAGTGAGGCGCAAGTGAGGTTGGGAGGAAGCGGCAGTTTACAACTAACACTGAGATGGAATGTCAAACTTGTTTCACGCTTCTACCATCCCGTTGAGCTAAAGAGATATTTTCGTCTTTGTGGAATGCTTAACAGGGAAAGTGTTGATTAATGAAAATGAGGGCTAAAGTTGAAGAAATCATGGGCCCGAAAAACCAAGCTATGATACTGGGCATGTGCCTATGCATATGCCATGTCAGAATCATGGCTGGTTTTCGGCCATATTCTAACAGCCCTCATTTTCATCTCACTCTTCCAGTTAAGCATTCCTCAACGACTTAAAATATCTCAGCTTAACGGGACAGGGAAGCGTATGAGCCTGCTGCTGCACTTTTGGGTCAGGGAGGAAAGCAGCCTAATAGCAGCTGACTCTGCTCTTCAGGTAATTTTAAAATGCTGAATGGACTGGGGAGTTAGTGGTTACCACAAGGGAGCCAGGAGTGAGTCTGTGATAGTGCCTGGAGCTGTCGGTGTTTCGGGAGGAGAGTGTGTATGTTTTTGCAGGCTTGAGACTTTGGCAGTTGTGGAGAGCTTAATGTGAAATGGCAGATTTTCTATTGTGTTTGAGGGGTTGGATGGTTTTAATAAGGGCAGGTTCAGATGGGGCTGACTGGCACTCTTTCCATTGGTTATTGTAGGATTTACCACAGCTAAAAGTGCTAGTGGGATTCTCGATGCCCATTGTATTATACAATTTTCTTAGTCGGGGTCTTTACAAGAAAATATTTTAACTGAGTACCAACATGTTCTTGAATAAGTATGAATGTTGATTCTGGTGGTATTTTGATTTTCTTTGTTTAACTTCAGATTTACATTTATTTCTTTAAATCCCTGTATTTCTGACAATCAGAAACAAGTCTAACGTGCCTGTATGTATACCAGGCAGAATCTCTGCTTTGAAATGGAAGGAAACACATCACTGGTCAGCCATTGTGCAGCATCACTACGTTTGAGCAAAGCAACAGATTTGTTACATAATTCCAGAAAGTGAACAGTGAAACATTCAAGGGCAAGGTTAACATCAGGGATTAACTCTATTAATAACTAACCTACTAAGGCAAGGTCCTAAAGAAAATGCTGCAGATCAAACCTATAAAACAACAGCCAGCTGAAACTGACTTCAAGAACTGCAATATTAAAACTATGAATCTTTGCAAACACTGCATTATAAATATTTATGCTGGTTTTAAGTAGCAGTCTGCTAACCCTTGTATGCTTGTACCATCACCTTTTCTATTTCATTTTAAAATCTTCTTTTCACCTCTTATACAAGATTTATTTATTGAAAACGTTGGAGATTATCTCTGAGACGTGCTCATTTACAAAGGCTCCACGTAAAGTATATAGTCACAAAACATTACAAATACAATAAGCAGTTTCAGAGGAAGTGCAGTCAACACAGCCTCAAAGCACTTAAGACAGAACAATTCTGTACAGTTTTGAAAAATACATATGAACATATGAAAATTGTCAGCAGAAAAAGGCCGTCTGGTCTACAAGTCTGCTTGAGTTTGCAGCTAAGCCCCTAATTTGCAGCTGCCACTCCCCTCCCAATAACCCTCCCTTTTGCCCTGTCCCATTCCCCTTTTGAGCACTCTACTGAGTTACATGCCACCACCTCTGCTGGTAATGCATTCCACTCTGCCACCACCCTTTGTGTAAAGATGTGCCTCCTCATCTCCCTCCTGAACCTTCCACTCACTAACCTCATGTCATGGCCCTAGTGTCTCTCCCCACCCTCCTTTTGAACAGTCCCTCTGTGTCTGACCTGATTATCCCTTTCATGTACTTGAAGGTCTCAATCATATCCTACTTTAATACCATATTCTGCTTTAACCCACCTTAATACCTGTTCTCCAGTTTCTGCCGTCCTACTATAACCACCTTGGCAGGGTTCTCCAACATCCTGAAGGGGAAATCAGGAAATGGCTACCCTTTCTCCTCATATTCAGTCTCTCCCCCTATCTTCCACCTGCCCTTCTGGGTCACCAGTGTGCACAACCTAACCCCACCCTTTTACTCCAACAGCACTTGCGTACTACCTCGAACCTGCTCCTGGTACACTCATGCACTATAAATGGTTCTATCACATTATTACTGTTTTATGCGTTTATATGTTTCTTTTGTATGATTTTGGACATATATTGTAATTTACCCAATGTTCCACTACCTGTTTGTTGTACAACACCTTGTGTTCCAACTGTTGCACAATCTTATAATGTTTGTATTGTTTGTACTACCCACATACTATCATAACTGATCATCCTTCACAACTCTATGTAACCCCTCCCCAAGGTCGCACCGTGGGCAAGCAACCTGTTGTTCAGTGTGCCCTCCTGGTGAAACATTTCTTTTTTTGTGTCATTTCTTTTCTCCGGCGTGCTACAGTAGCCACTCCTTCGTGCAAGGATACTTCCAACCCATCCTGACCCCGAGCCTCCGCTCTCAGATAGCAGCCACCTCGGGGTGATCCGACATAACCCTTTGCCTGGTGGGTCCCCTCCTCCGAGGGAAGGCATCAGCCTGGGCAGGGCAAGCAGACCAAGCGCAACATCTCTTAGCCACAGGGTATTGCTGGGGCAGATGGCTGCAGGGGCATTGATGGCCTTGGAGATCTGGGCAGCCATCATCCGGCGTAACATGGAGCCATTTTCCATTTTTCTGATGCGCTTCCTCCTTGCGCCATCGTGCAGTGCTCCTGGTCTCCACCAGGGGCGCTGCCGACCGGCGTCTACCCTAAGCCACCCCAGGAGAGACAGCAGTCCTACAGATGTTCAATCCTCTCCTCCCTGCCCACCCTGAGTCGGTTCCCCAACCCGGGTCGCCAAGCGTGGGTTGAGGAAGGCCAGCGCCTCAGCCCTCTATGCCACCAGGCCGGCTGGTGAAACATTTCAATAAATAAATAAATAAATAAAATAACCCCCGTCCCTCCTCTCTTCCAGTGAGTACATGTTTAACTCTCTCAGTCTGACTTCATATGGCAGCTCCCGAGACCCTGAATCATTTTGTTTGCTCTACACTGCACCCCTTTCAGCAGTCTAATGTCTTTCTGTAGGTATGGGCGTCAGTACTGTGTGCAGTACTCAGGTGTGGTCTGACCAGCGATCTGTACAATGGCAGAATCACCTCCCTTCTCCTCGAGGTTATACCCCTTGCAATGCAGTCCAGCATTTTGTTGACCTTTGCCACTGCCTTCCTGCATTGCATGAGTTGTTCATTGCTGCCTATGAGCACACCCAGATCCTTCTCCTCCTCTGTTACTGCTAGCTGCACTCCCCACCTCCCGATGGTAGCTTCTCACATACAGATCGTTGGATAAAAAGTCACAGGCTATGTACAGAGAAACCAAATAAACTGATTTAATGGTTACAGCTGCACTGGACTGGAAATACAGACTGCAAAGAGCTCTTAAACTGATGAAACTTGGGAAAAAACTGCTTTATTTCAGTTCTGCTTTGAGATTTTTGTGTGCGATTTCAACAAATAAAGGTGATATTTTTGTTACATATGGCTGTCCCAGGTTTTCAGTAGCATTCTCAGTGTATCTGGAATGTGCATTGTTTCATATCATGGTTTTAGTGACCAGTTAGGCTTGCAGGCTGCAGTCACTGATCCCTGTGACCTGATGAGACACTCTGGGGAGGGTGAATCAGGGCTAGCTCCAGGCCACAAAAACAAATTTCCAACATAGCACTGTTGAAAGAAAATAAAACCCTATGTAAATGGCACTGGATTAACTAACACATTGGGGTGAGAAGTACATTATGAAGTGAATGATTTTAACATGCTGTACTGCACACAGATGCACACAATGTAGTGGTACTACAATTTTGCAATACAGCACTAGTCAATAAGATAAGAATTAGCTCTTCCTAACTTTTGCACCACACAATATTTACAAAGAAACATGACAGGCTAATACTAAAGGACTCCCACTGCTTGCACACCTATGTTTATCACCCCATTCTGTTTACTCCTCAGTACTGCCTGAGTAATGGATTTTCTCTGTGAGAAAACACACAAAAGCAATACAGTTTTACATAATTAGATTACCACATGAATCAAAAGGGGTTGTATTCAGGATACGGGGCTTAGCAGGAGAGGAAATCCTCACTAAATGACATTGCTATAAAAGCTACATTTATTAGCACATCAACTGTATCTTGTTTGTATCAGTCCAAATTTGATAAGCATATAAAGGGGACACTACATGGCCTATACAATGTTATAAGAACCTAAACAAAGTAGAAAACAGTAAAAATTAGGACAAATAAAAATTTACAGAAATACCAATAGCCTTGTGAAAATAGCTGTGTAGCAAATAAGACTAAAATAGGCCTGTTCTTAAGCGGAATATTTTAGACCATTTTATTAACTTCTAAGAACTTGAATGTGTTAATGGTAAGGGTACAGTACTATGTTTTCCTTTGTAGTTGAAGCTGAAGCATTAAAGAGGAGTAGACGTTAAATTCATATTCAAAATCTATAAGAAACAATCACTCACTGAAGTAATATTACTTCTTCAAGGTATTTTTAAGCATTATTGACAGAAGCAGTATGCCAGCTGGGTTCAGCTGCCCCGGAGAGGAAGAGTCAATGCAAATGAGGAAGGCATTGGCCAATCAGGATACAGTTAGAGTACAGTGCTGCCTGCAGTCAGCCTGAAGGACCTCAGAATGCATTTCAGAGCTGAAAAGAGCAGAAACTGTGCCCACTAGGGGCAAAAAAACTGTTAATAACCCACTATATATTCGAACCCACTATTATGAAAAAACATTTTTTTTTTTTTTGGAAAATTGTACTAACGATTGACAGTCGTCAAATTTGGCTAAATCCCTAGCAGAGCCTTTAGACAAGGTTTCCAGGGAAGGAAGGGTGGGAGTGTCAATAATGCTAAGAATACCCTGGAAGAAGTAATATTACTTCAGTGAGTAATTGTTTCTTCTCACCCCAGGAATTCTTTAGCATCTACTGACAGAAGCAGACTTCAAAGCAGTGTAGTTGGGAGAAGGGCACAGAAACCTATTTTGAGAGGAGGCTCTGATGTACCATCCTGCCAAAATTAGCATCCTATCATACTACACATCCAAGAAGATCTTATTGAATGTGAAAAGCAAATTCCAAATAAGTGGTCTGCACACTTCAGGTGAGGACATAGCCTTGAATGCTGACCAGGAGGCAGCTGGTCTCCAGTAAGTAGGTCCTAAGCAGGAAGGACTGAATGTCAGCTTTACTGAAGCAGACCGAAATCACGGGAAAACAGTCCGTGGGGAAAATACTCTTGGTCACTGGTTTCTCCTTTTCTGCAAAAATGCAGAAAGGAAAATATGATAATGACAGAACCTGAACTGCTAGGACTAATTTATGCCTTCCAAGCAGGTTAAGGTAGCTTAGACAGGACTTGCCTGAGAGCAGTACAGGCAGAGAAAGGGACTGATGAAGGAAATGGTAGAACACTTGGGGAAAAAGATTTTCTATCCGTCCAGAAGACTAATTTGTTCATAAAGGCACTGAGAGAATAAGGCCTAAGAGAACAACCTGAAACTCTGAAAAAGCTCTGACAGAGGAAAACAAGCAGACAAATTGTCTTGATGTTACTTGCTTCAGGACAGAATTTCCACAGATTCAAAGGACACCCATGACTGAACTTACAGAGTTTGTGTTCCATGGGAAAAAACTCCGTCCCTAGAAGGGTCTGGAAGTGAAGATGGCCATTTGTGGAATTCTTTGAAATGGTCTGAGAAAAGACAGATTTCTTGCCTGACGGAAAAAGAATCCAGAATAACCATTAGGTCTACTCCCAAAGAAAAAGGCCTACTGTCCCACTGTTGGCAGGAAAATAAAACCTTTATACTTTTAGGAAACAAGTCACAAAGACCAAACTAGTTCAAAGGCCAAGATTGTAATGCCTGGAAATGAACTAAATAATCCAGTCATGAGAGGAAAGACGATTGAAAAACTCTTGGCTCTTGTCTTTGTACCCAGGGGAAAAGCTACTTCCCTAGAAAACTGAGGTTTTCGTGATACTAAAACCTTTTTTTTTTCCATAGACGTTCCAGGCCTTGTTTGGATATAGGATTCTAAGAGATCTAGCCTCCAGGAACCAGGCCTTGAGAAGAAAAGACTGGGAGCTGAAAAAAAAAAAAACACTACTCCTGATTTTTCAGAAAGTACAAGTTGTCCCGAGCCACCGGGATCGTGGTGGCTGATACCTTGACTAGAGAGGTACTTAGGAAACAAGGGATATAAGGAGAGAGAAAACTTCTCAGGCCAGTCTTAAGATAAGAAAATCCATTGGATGGAACCCGAGCTGGGGCCTACAACAGGAAAAAAGGAAAAACTGGAGGTTCGGGCTGGAGGTGAAAATTCAGATCTGGACCTGGCCTTTCCCTGAATGATGTGGCTAGGACTTGTGTGCCGAGGGTCACTTGGGGTGGTCCTGGTATTGTGGCTCAGAGGATCTGCCAAAGAGCCCACTTGTGGTGGCCCTGCCAAAGTTTTGTCCTTGCCAACAGATGGATGAGTGACTAAGACACCTCCAAAGAACCCAGCTAGAGATAACTCTAGCTATTGTGGAAGATTGGAAGCCCTGTGTCCCAAATGCTCATTAGTGTGATACAGGGCAGGGATATCGAGCTAAATGGCCTCTGGACTGAAAAAATGCAGGCCTGATACAGATGCTCTAAGATTCCAGGAACTGAGAGAGAAGGACACTCTCAGAAACCAAGACCCAATGATGGAACCCCGAAGAAAGCGCCAACGGAAGGAAGCCTCTGTACCGAAGGGAGAGGTGTGAAGTTCACTGTTTCCTTAGTCCAGTCCAGCTTGTAACAGGGTTCAAGCTTCACTAAAAATTCTTTTATTTGGAATCTAACCTAGAGGCCTAGCCCTGGGACTTCAATGACAAAATATGCACCCCATGCAGGAAAGAGCTTCCCCAACAAGAGATGACATTGTCACCAAAGAGTTGCGAGATTTAAATGGGGACTTTTTTCTAGTAGGTACCAAGAACCCTCGAGACTGTAGGAAACAAAATGTCAGACTTGGGGCTTGAAAACCAAAGTCAAGGGAAATTGGCTAAGGTCGGCTAAGCCTCTGATAAGAGAAACCAGAGATTCCCTGTCTTCAGGGAGAGCCACCAACCTACCCAGATACCAGGAGAACAGCCTGATTTTACAACGTATCTGAGAAAACTCTGGAGGCAGTCTAAACTGCATGGAATAAAACTGCCTGAGAAAAAACCCGTACTAAGGAACTGAGAACACAGAATGTATCAAGGAGACAAGAAAAATCCCGTTTGCAAAAGCAAGACCTGAGTCAAGGAAGCATCCTGACCCCAGGTTGTGAAAATTGATAATGATTTGCTGTTCCCTATTTTCCTTTAAGATTCAGGTAATAGCCTGGGTAAAAGGTCCAACTCCCAAGCAGGAGGGACCCTTTACGACTTTGACCCTCACGGGTTCTGGTGCTCTAGTTACCATTGCTGACATGCTACTGAAGAACAACAGAGAATGCAGCATTTGGAGGTAAACTTTAGATATTTATTTACTTATCATGCACATAGGTATACTGTATATATGTATATTTAAATGTTAATATCTGCATATATCTATCTCCCTTTATTTGATTTTTTTTTAACCAATCAAAGAAGGGGTAAAACTTGACAAGAAGAAAAATAACTGAAGAAAAAGTGATTATCAGGAATGAAAGAGCATTCTTGCCTAAACATAGAAGTTGACGGCAGATAAGGACCAAAGGCCCATCCAGTCTGCCCATTTCTTTTCTACCTTATAAATGTGCCATCGGCCTTTGCTCTGTCAGTGGCCTATCTATTCATATTCATCTGTATTGCTCCTTTGCCTATCCCATGCTTGTCTGAAGCCCTGCACTGTATTCATAGCCACCACTTCCTGAGGTAGGCTGATCCATGCATCCACCACCCTTTCTGTGAAAAGAATTTCCTCACATTCCCCTTAATCGGCCTCCCTCTAATCTCATGCTGTGTCCTCTTGTCCTGCTATTTTTCTTATATTTAAACATGTTAGACTCTTTCACCTTGTTAATGCCCTTAAGGTGTTTAAATGTCTCGATCATATCACTCTATCCCTCCTTTGCTCAAGGGTATACATACTGAGCTCCGTTAATCTGTCCTCATATGTCTTCTGATGCAGTCCCTGCACCATTTTGGTTGCCCTTCTCTGGACTGCCTCAATTTGGTTAATGTCCTTGTGAAGGTGTGGCCTCCAGTACTGCGCCAGTACTCCAGAATGAAACTAAGCAGTGTCTTGTAAAGAGGATTATTACCTCCCTCTTACGACTTGTGATACCCTACTAATACACCTAACATCCCCTAGCCTTACCTGCAGGGATGAAAAATCCCAAGTCCGAGGTCCGGGACTCATTTAAACTGCAGGAGGACTTGAACTGCACAGCCCTATTCAGTCCGACGGACTAGGCTCCTGACTGTGCAGTTCAGTGTAACTGACACACATGTGCAGTGTCTCTCTGTGCTGGCAGGCAGATTCTGACCCCAGGCGCACTTACCTCTCCTGACATTGTTGACTTCAGGGCAGCACCGGGGTGGGGTGGGGAATGTAGTCCTGGAAGGCGGAGTGCTGGATGTCCGGGAACTTCCGACTGGCTTCCTGATCAGGTGACTCTGGAGGTTGTGGCATGCCCAGGGCGCAGGAAGACTCACGTAAGTGCAAGAACAGCCACCAGGGAGATCACATGAGTGTTCTAACTGTGATCATGTAGTGGCTGTTCTGCGCATGTTAGAACAATCGCTAGTGTGCCATCACTTCGATGAGTCTCTGGAGGAGTCAGGACGTTCAGTCTGTGTAGACTGACTATTATGAAACATAGAAACATAGAATTTGCGGCAGATAAGGACCCTTGGCCCACCCAGTCTGCCCATTTCCCTACCTACTGGATAAGCTGCAGATCCTAGTTAACCAGCAGCCTACTTCTTCTACCCCACCCCAGAATTGCCTTATGACTATCCCATGCATGCTTGAATTCCACCACTGATTTTGACTCCACAACCTCCTCGGAAGGCCATTCCATGCATCCACAACCTCTCTGTGAAAAATACTTCCTTAAATTACCTCTGAGCCGCCCCCTCTATCTTCAAATTGTGCCCTCTTGTTCTTGCACACCTCTTTTTGAAAGATGCTACCCTCTTGGACTTTTTGATTCCCTTGAGGTACTTGAAAGTTTCTATCATGTCCCCCTCCTCCTTTCCTCGAGGCTATACATATTAAGCTCCTCAAGTCTCTTCATATGTCCTCCGGTGCAGACCCTGCACCATTTTAGTTGCCCTCCTCTGGACAGCTTCCATCCTGTCTATGTCTTGCTGGAATTGGGTCTCCAGAACTGCACACAGTACTCCAGATGGGGTCTCACCACCTGTCTGTACAGAGGGATAATAACTTCCTGTTTTCTACTGGTGATGCCTCTCCCTATGCATCCCAGTATCCCCCAACCCTCCTTGTTGCCTTCTCATTGCTTGCCCACCTTTAGGTCATCTGATATGACTACCCCAGGTCCCTTTCCATTTTGTTGTTGTTAGTATCTCACCCCCATTGTGTACTCTTCCCTGGGTTTTGTTTCCCAGGTGCATTACCTGCACTTCTTAGCATTGAATCTAAGCTGCCATACATTTGACCATTCCTCTAACCTTGCCAAGTCCTTCTCATCCTTTCCACCCCACCCTGTGCATCAACTCTGTTGCAGATCTTAGTGTCATCTGCAAAGGACATACTTTCCTTCCAGTCCTTCTGCAATGTAAACATAAAGGACATTGGAGGACTAGTCCTAACTCTTGAACCCTGCGGTACCCGTAGTAACCCTCCTTTCTTCTGAGTGGACTCCATTTACTATTACTCTCTGTGTCCTATTCTCCAGCCAGTCATCTTGGGACCCACTCCCAGGCTGGCTAACTTATATTAATCTTTGTGTGGGACTGTGTCAAATGCCTTGCTAAAGTCTAGGTAGGCCATGTCCACAGCCCTCCTGATCTACTACTTTGGTCACCCAGTCAAAGAAATCTATCAGATTAAGTCTGGCATGACCTTCCGCTGTGAATCCATGCTGCCTAGGGTCCTGTGCCCTTCTGGCCTCTAGATAGCGACAATTCTTTCCTTTAGAAGTGATTCCATCATTTTCCCTATCACTGAGGTTAAACTAACAGGTCTATAGTTTCCTGCTTCTGCCTTGCTCCCACTTTTGTGAAGGGAATCACATCTGCCCTCCTCCAGTCCTCAGGTACCACCCCATCCTCCCATGATTTGTTAGAGGGTAGTCAGTGGTGTCACTAGTTCTACCCTTAGTTCTTTAGAATTCTGGGATGAATCCCATCAGGCCCCATTGCTTTGTCCACCTTTAGTTTTAAGAGTTCTTTCAGACCCTTTCTTCTGTAAATGGGCTGGTATCAACTTCTGTATCAGAGTGTTACTACTGTTTGTTTATGTACCTCCCCTCTTCCTTTGTAAATACTGAGCAAAATATTTGTTTAGTATCTCTGCCTTTCACTTCTCCCTCTGCCCACCCTCCTCCCTTTATTAAGCCTCACTATCCTCCCTTGGTCTTCCTTTGCTCCTGATGTACCTATAAAGGTTTTATTCCCTTCTTAACTGAGTTGGCTATCTTTTCCTCAGTTTGGGCCTTTGCTTTCTGACTGCCTTCCCAGCCTCCTTTTGCTTTACCTGATACAGTTCTCTGTCCTGCTCCTGCCACGATTCCTTGTACTTCCTGAATGCTTTCTTTTCTCTTGAACCTTCACTGCCACTTCCTTTGAGAACCATAGTGGTTTCTTACATCGTCTTGTTTTGTTTATTTGCTTCACACAAGGCTCATTACCTCTGTGATGGCAGTTTTATTATTCCATTGTTCTTCCACCCCTCCTTCCGCCCATTTGCTAGTGCATTCCTTAGGCACTCACCATTTTAGCAAAGTCAGCCCTCCTAAAGTCCAGTACTTTTGTCTTTGTTGGCTTGACTCTATTGCTGTGTGTTTATGTAGAACCATACTGTTCGATGGTGAGCTAGTTCCCAGATGGCTACCCACTTCTACATCTGTGATCCTCTCCATCTCCATTTGAGAGTATCAAGTCTAATATTGCTCCCTCTCGGTGGGCTCCAGTACTAGTTGTCTAAAGCATGCCCCTGTAGGGCATCTAGAATAACTGCACTCTTGAGTGGCAGCTGCAACTGCTCCAGTTAACATCTGGCATATTCAGATCACCCATCAGCAATATCTCCCTTTTCTGCCATTCTATGTATACTTTCTATCATTTCTTGTCCACTTCCTCCCCTGAGAGAAGTCTATGTCTAACCCTGTGCGGTTGTGGTGCCATTGCCTGTCTCAAATTTACCCACAGTGCTTCTTCTCCTCCCTGTTTAGCCTTTTGTTCTGTTGCTTTTTATTCCTTCCCTATGTAAAGAACTACTCCTCCCCTCTTTACCCTCCTGTCCCTCCTGTAGATAGTGTATCCTGGTATGTTTCGTCCCAGTCATGGTTTTGTGTACCATGTTTCTGTGACTGCCACGATATCCAGATGTTCCTCCTCCATCAAGGCCACTAATTCAGGAAGCTTGTTACCTAGACTACGGCATTGGTACTCATCGCTCTCCATTTTTGATGGCCTTACCTTCTGTTGTGGCATCCCCCACTGACCGTTCTACCTTGGTCTTTTTCTCATTTAGTACCCTGTTTTGTAGGGAGGCTGGGATTTTTCTGCTGCATTAAGGAGCTGTTAGGATACTCAGGGGTCAAAAATAAAACAAGCTAGCAGAATTACACTGGCTGCTGGGGTATGGGGTTATTTTGTTGTGGAAAAGTCTGCAGTGCAGGGAAAGCGGGAGGAGTGAACAAAAGTGAACTGGGGTTCAGCTCATCAGATAGGGCTTAAATTAAAGTCAGAAAGTTACATTATTTTGTTTGGCACAATAAAAATGATCTCACTGCTGTTTTTCTGCCTTTGAAATAGAGCAGAGTTTAAGGGACATGATATAAAAAAAAAAAAAGTTCTGCTATGAATAATATTATTTCAGTCTCTGAAAGCAACCACAGGATCAGATCATTTTGTTTGAGGACTAATTCTGGGCTAAAGCAAAGTCTGCATCGACCTCACTAAATATTTTTCTGGGCTGAAGCAAAGCCTGCTTGCGTTTATTAGTTTGAGTCAGTGAAGTCACTACAGTCACCAAGTATTTTTCTGGGCTGAAGCAAAACCTGTCTCGGTCTATAATTAATTTGAGAGAGAAAGTCACTACAGTCACTAAATATTTTTCTGGGCTGAAGCAAAGCCTGCGTCTATATTAGTTTGAGAGAGAAGCCACTAAATATTTTTCTGGGCTGAAGCAAAACCTGTCTTGGTCTATAAAGTTTGAGAGAGAAGTCACTACAGTCACTAAATATTTTCTGGGCTGAAGCAATGCCTGCGTCTATTAGTTTGAGTCAGTGAAGTCACTAAATATTTTTCTGGGCTGAAGCAAAACCTGTCTCTGTCTATAATTAGTTTGAGAGAGAAGTCACTACAGTCACTAAATATTTTTCTGGGCTGAAGCAAAGCCTGCTTGCGTTTATTAGTTTAGTCAGTGAAGTCACCACAGTCACTAAGTATTTTTCTGGGCTGAAGCAAAACCTGTCTCGGTCTATAATTAGTTTGAGAGAGAAGTCACTACAGTCACTAAATATTTTTCTGGGCTGAAGCAAAGCCTGCGTCTATAATTAGTTTAGAGAAAAGCCACTAAATATTTTCTGGGCTGAACAAAACCTGTCTTGGTCTATAAAGTTTGAGAGAGAAGTCACTACAGTCACTAAATATTTTTCTGGGCTGAAGCAATGCCTCGTCTATTAGTTTGAGTCAGTGAAGTCACTAAATATTTTCTGGGCTGAAGCAAAACCTGTCTCGGTCTATAATTAGTTTGAGAGAGAAGTCACTACAGTCACTAAATATTTTTCTGGACTGAATCAAAGCCTGCGTCTATATTAGTTTGAGAGAAGCCACTAAATATTTTTCTGGGCTGTAGCAAAGCCTGCTATGTTTATTAGTTTGAGTCAGTGAAGTCACTACAGTCACTAAATATTTTTCTGGGCTGAAGCAAAACCTGTCTCTGTCTATAAAGTTTGAGAGAGAAGTCACTACAGTCACTAAATATTTTTCTGGGCTGAAGCAAAACCTGTCGTCTATATTTGTTTGAGAGAGAAGTCACTAATATTTTTCTGGGCTGAAGCAAAACCTGTCTCGGTCTGTATTAGTTTGAGAGAAGTCACTACAGTCACTAAATATTTTTCTGAAGTTATCAGTGTGTCACTGAATAAGTTTGCAGAAGCACACCTCTTTTCCCTTGTGACTGATAAATAAAACATTTCATAGTGTCACCCCTTAGCATCATCTCATTGTCAGTCATTTAGTCATTTGCGTTCTGTCTGTCTGCCTAACTTGCTAACCTAAGCCAATACTTCTGGGCCATAATAGTGCCTCAGTCACGTGTATTTCCATTCTTGCTCATTAAAGTAAACATTTCTAAATTACAAAAACTTCTTCTAATCTTACCCAGAGCAGTTTCTCACAGCAAAATGAGCTTATTAAAATTTGGTTTCTCAAAATCTGGTGGAGCAAGTACTAGTAGTGCTACAACATCCAGTTCTGCTAAACATAAAAGTTCTGACGATGGCCTTACCAAGGATCAAAGATATGACAGAGAAAAAGGGTCAGGAATTTCCGTCCTGAATGGAAAAAAATTTCCATGGCTGGATTACAGTGAAGAAAAATCTGTAATGTACTGCATATATTGTAAGGCCTACCCCAAATCTGTGATCCTAACTCAGCTATGGTAAAAGGTTCAGGAGATCTTAAGTTAGACCCCATAAAGAGGCATGATTTGATAAGGAGCACATCACTTGCACAAAACACTACTTAAAGGATACCGCTCAAGTACCACCCATTCGTCTGTCAGAAACTGCTCTGGGTCAGTCATTTCAAAAAGACACATGACAACAAAAGAAGTTGAGAAATACAAAATTTTATTTAACACTGCACACGCCGTGCAAAGAATGGAAACCTTTTCTGATTTTGAAATCATTTGTGAGATCCAGCGTAAAAATGGTTTAAATGTTGGCAACAACTACATGAATATAGCAGGTTGCCGCTTGTTTGTGGACAACATAGCTGAAACAATACGCTCAGCAATAATTGAAGAGGTAAAAAATGCCTCCTTTGTGAGTATCCTTGCAGATGGAAGTACAGACCACTCCATCGTTGAACAAGAAATTGTCTACCTGAGATATGTAGGTGCAAACTGTTTGCCAGTCACACATCTAATATCTGTGTTACCACTTGAAACTGCAAGTGCTGAGGGTATATTTAATGCTATTGAGAAAGCCTTACAATCAGTGGGTTTGCCATTACCAGAACTGACAGGCAGTGCATCCAGCACTTGTATGTGCTAATTTTGATGGCGCATCAGTTAATCTTGGTGAACGGACAGGAGTCATTACTAGACTCAAATCACTTTTGCCAGACATTATTGGCATTCACTGTGTTGCCCACAAACTTGAGCTTGCCATTTGGATGCAAATAAACATTTCAAATACATGGCCAAATTTGAAGAGTGTTTAAAAGGCATTTTCAGTTTTTATTTTTGGTCTCAAAGCACAGGATAGAACTTAAAGAAATTGCTGAAGTTCTCGATGAGCATCTTGCACATTTCACAACTGTAAAGCAAGTCAGGTGGCTAGCAAGCAAAGAGAACAGTTCTGGCATTAGAAAAAAACCTGGACATTGTGACAATGCATCTGGAGCACAGATTCGTGGATGGCAATAGGGCGCAGATGCTAACAGAGCTAAGGGTACCTCAAGGAACTGACCTCTATGCATTTCATTAAAGTTCTTTATTTCTTATTAGATTTTTGCCAATTGTTGCTAGATTATCAAAAACTTTCCAGTTGGCAGACTACTTAATTGTTGAGACACCAGAACATATGAGAAAGCCATTCTGCAGCTAGAAGCACTTAAAAGTACTCCTGGAAAATATCTTACAAAATTCCAGGAACAGTATAACGTCAGAAGAACGTATGTTTGGCAAAACAAAGTTCACCGAACACCTGGAAGTGAAACTGAACTCACACATTTGTTAAGATACTGTCACGTACATCCAGAACAGGTTTGGTGTTCTCTCAGAGAAACCTTTGTCTTTACTTCAGATTTTTGAATTATCACAACTGGCCACTGGAAAGGAAGATCTAGCAACATTTGGCAATGCTGAACTAATTGAACTCATCACAGATAGCCCTTTCTCTTCTCACTTCTCAGAACTTGATAAAGATTCTGCTATAGATGAGTGGGTGCAGCTGAAGTTATACCTTTCTCAATTCGAACCAAACCTCTCATAACTATGTACCAGTTGGTGTTACAAATGAAAATTGGTGAGACGTATTTGAACTCACGAAGGGCCCTATGCAAAAGCTTATTGAGATTCTGCTCACGATTCCCTTCCACAAGTGAATGTGAAAGAGGATTTCGAAAGCTAATTTCATTAAAAACAAATTACGAACAACCTGACACAACAGTCTTTCGAGAACCAGCTGCTTATCATGACTACAGGACCATCCGTCTCTGAATTTGATCCACTGCCATCAGTAAAGTACTGGCTTGACAGTAGTCTTGGTACTATCCATTCCTCTGGTCACAAATGTCCATCAAAAGAAACAGAAGAAGAAAATCAGCCTGAAACAAGCTGCAGTACTATTGCTGTCTTATAATATTCTCTGCCTCTCTGCAACCTTTCTCTGACTGCCACTGGAGCATCCTAAAAGGGGAAAAAATAAATAATTATTTTTCTCGTAATAATATGAAAAAGTTGTGACTTACTGGATCCTGATATGGACTTACCCAAAATGTACCATAAGTCCTGGACTTATGCATCCCCAAAAATTTTCATCCCCTGTACTGCTTTAGAGGTTTTGTTTGGATGATTTCAGGTCATCGTGATGATGATGCCCAAGTATCTTTCTTCCTTTGTGACTGCCAGCAACTCCTCCTAGCCTATAGGTGGCTTCAGGGTAAACCCTGGAAAACTTCACATTTGGAAATTTCCTAATGTGTCGGTAGGAAAAAAGGGTTAAAGGAGAATAATGCCTACGAAGTCCCCAATGAGACTTCTGGGAAGACACCTTATATTTAACTGAGTACTAGGAGAGTTAAACTCGTCCATAAGTGCCTGCCAGCTTCAGTTTGACATAAAGACCAACTAAAATTTGTACCAAAGCATAACCCAAAAGGCTGGACTTTTCAGACAGGCAAGCCTGAGGGAAATGACCTATGCCAAGACTCTGGAAGCTGTAACATTGTGACTTACTATGACAGACAGTGCTACTAAATGCCACAGGTGTTCCAGCAAACCTCCTGTGAATAGTGCTCAAGAGATGCCACATTATGGCAAGGATAGTATACATCAAACACTCTTAATATATAATAGCGTATGCTACAAAGGTTAAAGGCATTATGCAAAATTACTTACACATGGTATATGATTATCTAGAGTCTATCTCTGGAGGAAAGCAGACAGTGGCACGAGGCTGAGAAGCAGGCAGCTGTTTGCACTAACTCTTTAATCTAAAAGTGTCCAGATAAAAACAGCAGAACACTTACCAAGCTGGTACTTCATCTGAATACTTCTGTCAACCCCGAAAGAGAAGGAGGGTTTCAGAACCTACCAGTAGGAGTCTTCAGAGAGTTGTCAACTTCTTGGAGGACAGCAATCACCAGATCTACGTAAGTCGTCATCATCCTGGAGGAAAGTCCAGGAGTCCACTGGATGAATATATGCCTCATTATACCATAACCTGAATCAACCTCAGGGTGACCGACTGGAATTACTGGGCCCCGAGAGGAGTTCAGGAAGGAAAATCCTCTCTAAATTACTAATAATAATCATAATAATATCCTTGGGCGTAAGGATTAACAAGGAGAGGAATACTCAGACCGAAGGAGCTGAGCATCTAGAAAATAAAGTCTGGAATAATTGCCAAGCTCTCAGAAATTCAGTTGCAGAGGGCATAATTTTATCAACCCTGATGTCTCCCTAATCCTTCAGGAGGGAGGGTCAAGGAGATTAATCTCTATCTTTGTGCAGGAAGAGGACATCCTGCCTATTTTTAAATTAAAGGCTTGAACAGAGAAACAACTACTACAGAACCAGACTTGTAATAATAGAAGTCCCAAGGGACTTGTCATTTCTTTGTGTTAACGTGAGGTACCCTCCTCAGCGCTTTTAGAGGAGGAGGTAGAGTAAAGCCCAGATAATAATAGTTAGGCCAAGGCTCAAACAAATCAAAATCAACTTTGAGAAAATTCTTTTTCACAAAGAGAAAAAACAGAACCACCTCCCACTTCTTGTTAACAAAGCCCACTGCAAAATCAAACAAGAGAGTCTCACCCCAAAACAGAGGGATTACCCTTCAAATAGTAATCATTTTGAATTTAAACAGAGAAAAAGGGTTCAGAATTCCGCTAGTGCAACGGAAAAATGCACCGCCGAGAAAACAAATCAATGATTTTACCTCAAAAGTATTAAAAACACAAATAAATACTAAAACTAACAAATTAAATAAAAATGATGCAATTTATCATGCACACGGGTGAAATTTACTTCAGAAAGAAAGCGCTGGAGCGGGAAAAATGAAAAATCCAGCAACTGCACGTAACCCAGCGAGATGCGTAAAAATAGATAAAATGAAGAAAATATACAAAATACCTTAAAGCAGCACTCAAAAGAAAGAAAATGGCTCAGGAAGATCTCTGAAGAGAAGAGCTCCAGGGCAGTGTTGCCAGTTCAGCGGAGAAAAAGTTCTGAGGTCCTTCAGGCTGACTGCAGGCAGCACTGTACTCTAACTGTATCCTGATTGGTCAGTGCCTTCCTCATTTGCATTGACTCCTCCTCTCCAGGGCAGCTGAACCCAGCTGGCTCACTGCTTCTCAATATATAGCTAAAGAATTCCTGGGGTGAGAACTCTATGTTCTTGGTAAATATCCAGTTTTACTTGGGCTTGCCCTGGCTAGCCAATTACCAGTTCTTCCTGCTTATGTTTTAGTTGATAACTCCAAACACTTGGAAAACGTTTTACAGTCTGGGTATTTTTAATAAGCATTTTATATATTTTTATGGCTTAAAGTTCAACTGTGTTTTCATTTTGAACAGTTTCATATGCCAATCTTTACCAAATGCAAAATGTAAAATGTCTGACTGAAAATAAAGTACTAAGAATTTTCTGACTCCTGCAGATGATTTCAAGTGTCAACACAAAACTCTTACGTTTTACCTTTACACAACAGAGATTTATTTATTGAAATGTTTCACCAGGAAGGCACACGAATAATAAGCTGCTCGTCTCATGGTGCGTCCTGGGGAGAGGTATCAGGGACAAAATACATACATACAACCAAACATTAATACAAATGATACAGTAATGCATGACAGTGTAAACAGTGTGAAGATTACAGAAGGTAATGTACATTATAAGTGCAGTAATGAACAATTCACATAGTAAAAACTCAAGGGAACAGATAAGTGCTGCCTTCTAGAGACCAGCTTTATCCCAAGTGAGATAAAACATTGAACCAGCTAGCAGGTGAACAGAGCAGAGTAAAGGTAGCAGGGGTAAAGTGGGGTGGATAAGGCAGAGGTATAGGAATTAGGAGAGGAGTGGTACAGCAGGGATGGACGGTACAGTGCAATAGAAGGAGAAATAGGAAATATATTGGTAGAAGATTGGGAGGAAATGAGGAGAGACAGAGGGATTAACCGCAGGTACAATTTACCAAGAGGAAGTTATGTAGAGATGGTTTGCTGCATAGAACAGTGTAACTTTGTGCAGTATTTACTATGGAGCTGACTGTGTTTACTAGTGGCCTATGTGGAATGAGTCAGAGTAAATAAGTCTAGTTTCTTGTCGATGGGTGTCTACATCACAATCAACATCTGAACAGGCACCCTTGTTGGCAGCCTCACAGGAGAGGTGAAGGACTGAATGGGCATATAATCTTCACTACCACCAATCCACTTGAGGTGGGCCCTCCATGTGACGGGCTGAAGCACTGGAGGGCACTATGTAGAAGCCTCCACTGAGACCACCTGTATTAAAGGTGCCATGTGGATAAATATTTATTTATTTTTATTTTGTTTTGATAACCGGGTAAGTGCTCTAGACATAGAAATGCCTATTTTCAGGCATGACCGGGAGGTACAAGTGAAATACAGTACAACAGTGGATGACCCAAGAGGGTATAAATCAAATACAGTACAGAAAACAGTGGACAGTGTTTACAGGGTGGTACAAGTAAAAATCAACAGTGGTCAGTAAATACAGGGTGGTACAAAAATACAAGTAAAATATGCATTTTTACATAAGAGCATTAATCACAGGCATCTGAAATGACAGAATATAGATAAATGGAGAAAATGCTGTTAGGGACATAGAACTGCATCAATTCAATGGAGAAAAGGCCAAATTATACTGGATAAGGGTGCAGTGGTCTAAATAGCAAAATACAGATGCAGGGGTTCAGGTAAGGCCAGACAGACATCTGCTTTGTATGAATGTAGCATTTAAGCCTATTTAGAGGAGAGAGGTAGTGTTGGTAAAACCTAGGAGTAACAAATTGAGGCAGTCCAGAGAAGGGCAACCAAAATGGTGCAGGGACTGCATCAGAAGACATATGAGGACAGATTAACAGGCTCAATATGTATACCCTTGAGCAAGGAGGGAGAGAGGTGATATGATCGAGGCATTCAAACACCTTAAGGGCATAAACAAGGTGAAAGAGTCTAACATGTTTAAATATAAGAAAAATAGCAGGACAAGAGGACACAGCATGAGATTAGAGGAGGCCAATTAAGGGGAATGATGGAAATTATTTTCACAGAAAGGTGGTGGATGCATGGAATGGCTTACCACAAGAAGTGGTGGCTATGAATACAGTGCAGGGCTTCAAACAGGCATGGGATAGGCATAAAGAGCAATACAAATGACTATGAATAGATAGGTCACTGACAGAGCAAGGCCGATGGCACATTTATAAGGTAGAAAAGAAATGGGCAGACTGGATGGGCCTTACGGTCCTTATCATAAATCAACTTCTATGTTTTAAGGAGTAGGGCAGGTAGAGAGTGTAATCAGAGCACAGGAACAAAGTGAGTAGGGAAGGAATGCATGAGGTACAGGAAGGGGTGGAGGTGAGCAGAAGAAGTACAAGAAGGGCAGAGTAACTGAGGAACAGCGAGTGACATCGGTGTCAGGAGTGCGAAGAGGGGTTCAAGGTGGATTAAAGCATATAAAGGGGCTGATTCAATTAGGTAAAGGAGTTTGTTCCTAGTGCTGTCAATCTGGCATCTTTCACAAGCACTAAAAGATGGATTTAGGGGCATGGCTTAGCAGCTGAATGGGCGGTGCTTTCCTTTAGAGCTCTCTGAGATTTGAACCCAAGAACTAATTTAAAACTATTTCTGAGCTATTTTTGGCACAAATCTGTTATTTTATTGGCTTATGGTGCAGTTGGATGTATAATGGGAAAACAAGAATAATACGAACACCACAGACTTTTAAGCCCAAACACTTGCAGCCATGAGAGGGATGGCCTATACAGCAAGATGGAGCCTCGGGCAGCAGTAACTCCAACATCAGGGAGGTATCTCTGGGTACAGTTCACTCGACCCTAACTCAGTTGGTGTGGACTGTTGAGAAATGGGTAAAAGTGGACATCCTGACCCCTAGGTTAGTTCCCTTGAGACCTGGGTTGATGCTGTGGAGCAAAGTATGCTAGCGTACTGAAGGCGCTGCCAATAAGTCATATGAGGCAGTGCTAAAACTTATTAAAGAGAATTCTTTGCTATGGATGCGGCTTGAAAATGTTGAAAATCAGCGAGAAGCGGAAGAAACAATTACTCACCCAAGTAATATTACTTCTTCCACAGTATTCTTTAGCATTACTGACAGAAGCAGTATGCCAGCTGGGTTCAGCTGCCCGGAGAGGAGGAGTCAATGCAAGTGAGAAGACATTGGCCAATCAGGATAGAGATAGAGTAGAGTGCTGCCTGCAATGCCTGAGGGACCTCAGAATGAATTTCGGAGCTGAAAAGAGCAAAAACTGTGCCCAACAGGGGCAAAACCGTCAACAACACACAAACTATCTATTCTAATCCACTATTGTGAAAACATTTTATCACCTAGATCAATATCAGTTAGCAAGTTTGGCTAAATCCCCAACAGAGCCCTTTAGACAAGTTTCCAGGAGGAAGGGTGAGAGTGTCAATAATGCTAAAGAATACCCTGGAAGAAGTAGTATTACTTTGGTGAGTAACTGTTTCTTCTCACCCCAGGAATTCTTTAGCATCTATTGACAGAAGCAGACTTCAAAGCAGTGTAGTTGGAGAGGACACAGAAACCTATTTAGGAAAAAGGCTCTGTAGCACCACCCTGCCAAACTCAGCATCTGAATAGGACTGCACGTCCAAGCAATAATGCCTGGTGAAAGTGTGCACCGATTTCCAAGTAGCTGCTCTGCAATCTTCCAGCAAGGGATATCCCTGGAAGCTGCCACTGAAGCACCTGTTCTTCTGGTAGAGTGAGTTCTGGCCCAATGAGGGGCTGTTTGCCACTGTTGTAACAGAACTGAATAAAGGACACGATCCAATGGGAAATGGTTCTCTTGGTCACCGGTTTTCCCTGCTCACCTCACCGAAGGTGAGAAAAAGCTGGGATTGTGTCTCTCAGAACTGCTCGGTTCGCTCCAAGTAGAAGAAAGGGCTCTCTTCACATCCAGGCTGTAGTTACACTCTGGGGAGGACTTATCTGAGAACAACACCGGCAGAGAGACTGACTAAGGTGGAATTCCAAGACCACCTTGGGAAGGAACTTCCTATTCGCCCTCAGGACAACCTTGTCCTTATGGGGAATAATTTAGGATCTGTACACAGGGCCTGCAACTCTGAAATCCATCTGGCAGAGGTACGGCCACTAGGAAGACAGTCTTCCAGGTAACGCATTTCAAGTCAGCCGAGCTACAGGCTCAAAAGGAGGATCCATGAGCTTGGCTATATAGAGGTTAAGGTCCCATGGGGAACCGGTTCCCTAAAGGGTGTGCAAGTGAAGAACTCCTTGAAAAACTTCTTGAAAATGGGTTTGAGAAATAAGTGACCTTTCTATACCTGCAGAAGGTAGGCGAAATGGCGCTAAGCGAACTCTTAAGGAAGATGCTTAGACCTCTTGCCTGAAGATGAACCAAGTAATCCAATAAGAAAGGAGAGAGGCCGTAAGGGTCCAACCCTTATCCCTACACCCAAAAAAGAAAATCTCACTTGAGGCATAAGTTTTCCTTGTGCTGGTTTTTGGCTATCCGTAGAAACATTCAGTACTTGCTCTGAATACAAAGAGTCTGGGAATTCTAACTCCTCAAGTACCAGGCTTTGAGGTGAAGAGACCGGATGTTGGGAAACACCACTCCGGTCTGAGGAAAGAATCAAGGCTGAGACCGAAGAAAGTCTGATGGGTATCTCGACCGACAAGGAGAGGAGCAGAGAATACCATGGCTGTCTCGCCCAATCGGGGGCCATTAAAATCATGGTGGCGGTTGTTCCATAACTTGAAGTACTCTGTACAGCAGAGGAAAGAGAATGCATAAAAGGAACCTCCCGTCCAATCCAAGGTGAACGCATCTTTGGGGTTTGTCCCCAGAATTGGGGCCTGCAACAGTACAGGGGTAACTGATGGTTCAGACTGGATGCGAACATATCCAGATCTGGGACGCCCATCTTCTGAATGCTGTGTGAAGGACTTGCTTGTTGAGGGTCCACTCGTGTGGCCCTGACTGATGTGACTAAGGCATCTGCCAAAATGTTGTCCTTGCCCAGGAGATGAATGGCCGACAGAGACATGTCAGGGAATAGGCAAGGGACCAAATCCTCATGGCTTCCGTGCAGAATTTGGTTGATTGAGTCCCTCCTTGTTTGTTGATGTAGAACATGGCCGTTGTGTTGTCTGTCCTTACTTGCAGACTGACCCCTGAGCTGAGAGCGAAGGTCTTGATGGCGAGTGCACAGCTCTGAGTTCAGAAGATTAATGTGAAGGAGGTTTCCTTGGAGTCCAAGTCCTGCTTATGGACAAATCCCTAGATGGGCCCCCCATCCAAGGAAGGAAGCATCAGTAGTCAAAATTTGGGAGGGTTGGGAAGTTAAAAAGATACCCTGACCTTGAAATTGTCTACGTCTTTCCACCAGTCCATGGATCGAAAAGCGTCTCTGTGACTGGGCCGAGTTCTGTAAAGGGGTCTCTTCTCTGGGACCAATGAGACCTGAGGTAAAACTGAATATCCCTCATCTGGAATCTGGCCCTCATTTCTCAGTGGTCATTGAGGCCATATGACCGAGAAGTTTGAGAAATGTCTGGCTGGTCTTGGTTGGCCTGGACTGAATAAGTTTAGCAGAGAAAGAAAGAGCCACCCTGTCCAAGGAGGAAGGCCTTGCCCTGTAGGGTATTGAGCTCTGCCCTCATGAAGTGTGGTAGAATTTGGGCAGGCTGAAAATGTGACTTTTTTCATTGATAAGGAAGCCCAGGGACTCTAGGATATGCCTTGTCTGAATTAAGGCCTCTGAAACAGACAGGGACGAGTTGGCCACAATCAGCCAATCGTCCAGATAGGGACAGACTGAGAATCCCTGTCTTATAAGATGAGCTGCAACCACTGCCAGGCAATTGGTGAATACTCTGGGAGCAGAAGTGAACCCAAGAGGCATGGCTGTGAACTGATAATGCCTGGAGGGCAGGCGGAATCTGAGGAACTTTCTGTGGGATTGCCTTATTGGCACATGAAAGTAGGTGTCCTTCAGATCCAGGGAGACTAGCCAGTCCCTTGCTTCAGTGGAGTATAACCTGAGTCAAGGTAACCATTCTGAACTTTGGTTTTGTCAGGTGCTTGTTTAGGTACCGTAGGTCCAGAATAGGTAGCCATTCCTCCGTTTTCTTTAGGGTCAGGAAATATCTGGAATAAAGACCCTTTCCCCTTGAAGCGGCACTCGTTCCAGACTTTGGCCCCATGAGATTCTTGACCTCTACCTCCAGCAATGTCGTTCTGCAGGAGGAAGGTTTTGTTTGAGAGACCCTGTGGAAGGGGAATCTTTCGAACTGAAGGGCTGAGCCCTGCTCCTCTACCTCCAAAGTCCACTTGTCTGAAGTGATCTGATGCCAACAATGGAGGCAGTGTGAGAGCCTTCCCCACGGGGAGGGAGGCAACCAGCAAGGAGTCAGGAAGACTGCTGTCTAGACTGAGTAGAAGTAGCAGGACTGGGGTTAGCTCTTCTTTGACCCCTCCTGCCCTTCCTCTGAAAAAACTCTCATCTGAGTGAAATCCATGTTATATGGCACGGGGAAGAATGTCCTAGGAAATAACCCCTGCCCCTACCCCTCTATGGTGAGCTCTCTGAGAGGGAGGGAGGGGCTTTTCTTTCACTGAATTACTCTTGTCGTGTGTTTAAACTGTCCATTCTTTTCATATAGACTTCAGGATGATCCCGAAGAAAGTTATTCTCAAGGGAGTCTAATCCTGGGCTTGGACATCCTGGGTAAGACTAGTAGTTCTCAACCAAGCAAAGCGTCTGAGAGAAATAGCCTGAGCCATGACCCTCGAGGCTGTATCATTATTATTCTGACCATATGAAACTGGTACTTTGTGGCTTCCACAGCTCGTTTAACAGTTTCAGAAACATCCCTGAGCATAGTGTCTCCCCATGTTGCACTATGGCCAATACAGTTTTAACAGAGCCTCTAATATCTGGCTGTGTATGCCATGAAAAGAAGACATGCAGCAAGAGAGAGAGGCGGGTAGCATAGATTTCTTACCCATAAGATCTATTTTTCTAGAATCTTTCTCTGGTGGGAAGCACAGACAGCGACACATTGGTTTTGTCACAGGCCGCTGTCTGAACTACCCTCTGTGATCTGGATGAGTATGAATAAAATCAGCAGTAGGCTTACTGAGCTGGTATTTCTTCTCAATCCTTCTGTCTACCAGTAGAGGTTGGGTGGTTTCCAGAACCTTAAGCGTTCTTCTCTTCAAAGTGTTGTGTATAGGGAGGATGAGCCTTTTAGGAGGAGAAATGCCCATCATCTCTCACGTAACATAGAAACACAGAAACATAAATTTGATGGCAGATAAGGACTGACTTGGCCCCACCCAGTCTGCCCATTCCCACCTAGGATAAGCTGCAGATCCTAGTTAACCAGCAGCCTACTTCTTCCTACCCCCACCCCTAGAATTGCCTTATGACTGTCCCATGCATGCTTGAATTCCACCACTGTTTTTGACTCCACAACCTTCCTCCGGAAGGCCGCTCCATGCATCCACAACCCTCTCTGTGAAAAAATACTTCCTTAAATTACCTCTGAGCAGCCCCATCTTCAAATTGTGCCCCCTTGTTCTTTTACACCTCTTTTTGAAAGATGCTACCCTCTTGGACTCTGTTGATTCCTTGAGGTACTTGGAAAGTTTCTATCATGTCCCCTCTCCTCCTTTCCTCGAGGCTATACATATTAAGCTCCTTAAGTCTCTCTTCATATGTCTTCCGGTGCAGACCCTGCACCATTTTAGTTGCCATCTTCCATCTCCTGATCGGTATCATCCTGGAGATGCAGGTCCAGGGTGTCCACCATCTGTTTTAAAATGTAAAAAAGAAGAGACTTCTTCACTTGTATCAGTATCATCATTAACATCAACCCCAGGGTGGCCGTCAGGAATAAGAGGGTCCCCATGAAATGATTCACCAGCATGATCCTCTCCCTCATCAAAATAAAACCCGGGCGTAGGGGTCCTCAAGGAAGAATCACTCAGTCCCACAGGAGCCAAGAAAATATCGCCCATAGATTGTAAAGTCTGATAAATGAAGCTTTTGCTAAATCATCTGCAGAAGCACATTTTTATCAGCTACTGTAGTCTCCAAATGCTTTTCGGGAGGGGGACAGTAGTGTTATTATCTTTCTTAGACTTTTTTGTAGAGCAGGCTCAGAAACCTGCTCTGAAGCTCTTTAGAGGCTTGGCTAGAATTTTACTTCTACCAGACTTAGGTTCACTGGAGTCCCACAGGCTGTCATTACATTTGTGTTGACTTGAGGTACCCTCCTCAGCGCTTTTAGAGGAGGAGGAGGTAGACTGAGAGGCCATGGTAAAGGGACAGGCCAAAGCTAACCAAATCAAAAGTAACCTTACTAGAGGTAAAATTTTTTTTTTTCACAACAGTGGAAAAGAACAGAAACCACCTCCACACCTCTTGTCAACAGAAGCCCACTGCACAGTCACACAAAGGTATCTCCCCAGAAAAAGGGGACTACCCTTCAAATATATATAAAACTTACATAAGGAAGAAAGAAGAGGGTTCAGAAATTCATGCAGGTGCACAAGGAATTGCAAGATTAAAACCAATTTGATGATTTTAACTAAAAGCGGTAAAAGAAACACTGCAAAATACTGAAGACTAACTAATTAAAACAACGCAATTTATGGTGCAGGTGGGTGACTTTTACTTCAGAAAACAGCTGAAGTGGAAAAAATACGAAAAAGCCTCACGACTGTGCGGAACCTAAGCGCAGTTGTGGTAAAAATAGGTAAAATGAGAAAAATATACAAAATACTTGAAAGCAGCACTCAAAAAGGAAGAAAATGGCATAGGAAGGACTCTGAAGAAGGGCGCTCCAGGGCAGTGTTGCCAGTTCAGCGGAGAAAAAGTTCTGAGGTCCCTCAGGCTATTGCAGGTAGCCCTCAACTCTATCTCTATCCTGATTGGCCAGAGTACTTTCTCACTTGCATTGACTCCTCCCCACCGGAGCAGCTGAACCAGCTGGCATACTGCTTCTGTCCAATAGATGCTAAAAGCATTCCTGGGGTGAGAATAGCTGTATTATTAGGCTCCCAGAAGAAGTGGTGGGTGAAGACCCCCGGACTTGCACAAACTTTTTGCCACAGCTTCTGGGACTAGACGGAACAGGAATAGGCTTTGCACTGAAGCAGAGCCTATCGTATCACCCCAATGGATGCAGATGGCTACATGGGGCCCAGAACCTCTTGGTGGTCTGCAATGAGGTCGAGTCTGGGATCGAATTTTAAACATAGCCAGAAGGAAGCAGCAGTTACGTTATGGGGATATTGCTGTGTTCCCAGACCTCTCTTTTTCCACGAGGCAACACTGTAAGGCCTTCGATTGGGTGCACTCTTCTCTCTGCGGAAGATCCAGCACCAATTATTGTATCCTGCAGAATTAAAGGTTACTTGGCATGGGTGCACCTACATGTTTAACGAGCCCAAGATGCCTCTAAATTATTGGATCATAGAGAAACAGACATGGACGAGGCCGCCAGTGCATCTTTGGAGGAGAAGGATGTAGGAGTGGACTGAAACAGACATTAAGCTCATGGACTTGGGTTGAGTGAGTTCACCAGCAGCCATTCTACTTTTTCCTTTTGCATGGAGCAGACTGTTAATTCTGCAATCTTGGTTCTGCAAGCGGTTTGGATGCGGTGTCATCATTAAGCGAGCTAGGTAGTCCCATTGGACTGAAATTCTGGACACTTCTGTTTTGTTGGTACCCTATTTTCTTGGACTTAGCTTCTTTAATTTGACACTGAATTAATCTGGTAGCATAGCGACTTTGTTTGAGAGTTGCCGACTAATTACAGATGCATTATTTCTCTCAGAATGGCTATGTGGCTCATACCTTCAATTACATGGAATTATAAATAAACTCTGTTTAGCTGAATCGACATTTGCATGTGTAAGAATACAGGGGAGCACCCTACTGGACTGACTTGCAAGTCAATATCATTTTACTACTACTGCTAGCTTATTCACATACAAACTGCTATTTATTTTTCTCAGTTTGAGCAGCGTATGTTATTGGGTTCACTTCAGGGTTGTTTTTCTAACAAAATACTTGGGTATGGGTGGGTATCAGAAGGATACCTTAGGGCCCTCTTGAGAGAGTTATTTCTGGGTGGTATCTCAGTCTTACTTTAAAGTGGTATCCGGAATGGCTCTTGGCTGTGTATAGCCTGGGAGATATACTAATGTATGAATATGTATATTTCATCGTAATGATCAATGATGTATCAACTGGGAGGGTGCATTATCATTTTACTGTAATAATATGTTTTGTTTGAATCAATCGATTGTCCCTCTGTGTACTGTCTTACATTTGTAAGTTTTGTGTGAAACTCATAAATAACGATACAAAAAAGATGCATACAGAGGAAAAGTAAAAAGAAGTAGGTTGACTTCGAGCACAATATACTCTGTCAAACATAGTGATCCGTGGTCTTGGATTCATATTAGCTTCAAATTGGTGAAATGTACCACCACAGTATATCTACAGCACATTTCTCAGTCACAAGGAGGCAGTGCAAAGTGGGAGGCACCTACTCTAATATGCCACCAGCATCTGGGGCTGTACACAAACAAAAGCATATTCACTGGGGATCCCCTGGACTATGCCACAATGTCAGTTTGTTAGCATACCTCTCAGCTGTCCCACATTTTGAGAACAATTCCTCATTTTACTTCACAAAACTCCCTGTTCTACATTGAGTGTAATTTTCCCACATTTCATGTTAGGACTGTAAGCCACAAATTCATAGTAAATAATGTGACAACATATTAACAAAAACTTTTCAGATGTAACATGCCAGGGGTTAATTGGGGCACTATGGCATCTTCATCAACTAAGGAGCAGCGCTTGTTGGACATCTTCCAGGATGTTCCTATCTCAGCTGGTGGCTGACCCGACAAGGATGGTCGTATCCTGGATGTGGTCCTGTCAGATTGTGACCTGGTCAGGAACCTATTTGCAGGGGACCACTGGCAGGGATTGACCACACAACAATTTGGTTTCCTTAGACTGGGGGGTCGCTCTAAAGCGGTAGTGGTTGACTTCAGGAGCAGACTTTGAGGGTATGGCAGGGATTCACAAGAGGCATTTGGAGGGGATCAGACAGGACATGGACACAGAGAGCAGGTGGGGAACTGAGGACTCCTGGAAGCCAACAAGGCCTGCATGAAGGTCTAATGCAAATTTGGTAGGGCCAGAAAACTGAGCTGGTGGACAGGAGGTGGTGAGGGAGAAAAGAAGCGGCTTATCCGAAATGTAAGTGCTCACGAGGGACACGGATGGGGAGTAAGACAGGATATCCAAAAAGGTTACCAGGGTAGTGAGATCGGCAAGGTGAGTAGGGAGCAGAGGTTGGCACAGGGATCAGAAATTGGAAAAAGAGTTTGTTAAGTGTATCAGGAAAGGAGGAAAGTGAAGGGGCAGATTAGCAAACTGAGGTCAGGAGTGGGTGGGCCGAGGAAGCCACTGAGCAGGCGGAGGTACTAAACGAATACTTGCCTCAGTCTTCACAAGAGATGATGGAGGCCAACACCACAAGGGGGAGGTGATAGAAATGAGGAAGGGGGAGCTCTCTGATGTTGAAATTCCTGTTGGTAGGGTGAGAGAGGTCTTTAAGTCCCTGAGAATGGACAAGGCACCGGGTCCGAATGGCCTTCATTCCAGGGTGCTGAAGGAGATGGCAGATGTCCTTGCTGCACCTTTGGTGGACCTTTAACTCCTCTCTTCAGATGGATTGGGTGTCTCAGGATTGGAGGATGGCTCACGTCGTGCCTATCCACAAAAGCGGCTCACAAGAAGAGCTGGGTAACTACAGGCCTGTCAACCTGATGTCAGTACTGGGCAAGATGATGGCAGACATCTTGAAAGAGACTGAAGTGTTTCTGGAGACATGGGGCCATCTGGATTACCACAACATGGCTTAGTTCAGGTAGATCATGTCAGACTAACCTTGTGGAGTTCTATGATTGGGTGACAAGGACACTGGACCAGGAAGGCCAGTGGATGTCCTCTTTCTGGACTTCAGCAGAGCTTGACTCAGTGCCACACTCAGAGTTGCTGGACAAGCTGGGGGAATGGGGTGGGGAAAAGGATGGTGAGGTGGAAGGAGCGGGCTAACTGGGAGGTCTCAGAGGGCGGTGGGAGGGAGGTATCATCTCCTAGGAGGGTCATTAGTGAGGTCCCACAAGGGTCGGTGTTGAGCCCACTCCTGTTTAATCGTACATCTGGACATCAGGGACGGTATCAGGAGTGAGATGAGCCTTTTTGCTGATGACTCAAAGCTGGAGGCAGTGGTGGACGGAGAGGAGGTAGAAAGAGCCATACAGGGGGACCTGGAGACTCTGGAGGTGGTCACGACTTGGAAACTGAGGTTTTATGCCAAGAAATGCAGTGTTCTCCACTTGGGGCTTAGGGACCCTGATCATGAGTACTTTTGGGAGGAGAAACTGCAGTTTTGGGAGGGAGGATCTTAGGGTGGTCGTGGATGCCAAAATGAATAACTCTGAGCATTGTAGGAGGACTACAGTTAAAGCAAATAAAATGCTTGGGTACACTGCCAGGGATAACTTTGAGGGGACAGAGGTACTTCACCCTCCGTGTAACTGCCTGATTAGACTGCACCTTGAGTACTGCATGCAGTTTTGGTGCCCATACTTGAAGAAGGACACTGCACTTCTGGAGAGGGTCAGAGGAGGGCGACCAGGATGATACAGACCGTGGGGAAAAGATCCTATTAGGAGAGACTTGAAGAGCTGAACATGTACTCACTGGAGGAGAGGAGGACGAGGGATACGATTGAGGTCTTTAAATATCTAAAAAGGAGTGAACAGGGTCAGCCCAAATAGGGTGTTCCAGCTGAGGGAGATGGGGCCACAAGGGGTACTCCATGAGGCTGGTTGGTGGAAGACTCAGGATGGAGACTAGGAGGTGCTACATTACTGAGATGGTGGTGGACCCATAGAATGCACTGCCTGCTGAACTGGTGGCTGTGATACAGTGGAGGGATTCAGAGGGGCGGGGACAGGTACAAAGCTAAGGTAAAGCTGAGGAATGCCAAATATGGATGTGTAACTCTGATGGGGTCGAGGGGGTTACTGGGGGAGGGGGACAGGGGCAGCACCAGTGTCTTGACGGGTGCTGATTTCCGAGCAGACTCGATAGACCTTTAGGCCTACTCTGTTGGTATGTTAGTATGTAAGGCACACATTTTTAGTGTTCTGAGCTTCATATTTACAACTTTGATTTGGGTGTTCCACATTTTGCTGATTAGTTCCACATTTTGAGAAGCAATGTTCCATATTTGGGTGAATAAAGGTTGAAAGGTATGTTTGTTAGCCAGATGATGTGTAAACAGCTTTATACTCACCACCATGCTGGTGCAGGATACCCAATGAGGTGCTGCATTGCACTGTGCAAAGCAGTAATCTCACGGCAACCTGACATGACGGTATGTGTTGTGGCTGGATAACGGCACATGTCAGAAGTGTTGTGAGGCACGAGGCATTGCCAAGTGCCTTAAACCACCTGAGACTTGCCATTATCCCACCATAAAGCACATCCTGGAGTGTCTTATTGCAATTACAAAAGTGGTCAAGATTTTTGGATAGGTAAAAAATGCACAAAATAAAAAAATTAACATTTTATGACTTTTTTAAAAGTCTATCTACCACAGCAAAATAGTTCCAGCACATATAGCACTGACATGTCAGCTCAGGTTCAAATATGCACAACAAAATACATTTATTTTTAATTAGCCTTCAGTCCTCTGTTTACTCCAAACCATCCCCAACTACTGGTTTCCTCACCTTTCTTTCATTCTTCTTCTTCTTTATACTATTCCTTCCCTTTTCCCCACCTTATTTCTTTTTTATCTTTCCTATATTCAAGAGATGGAATGTTTATTATGGATGGAATACAAGAATTCAAATCTCTGCTCAGTTCTACTGGCAGAATGTTCCTCCCACAGTCACACAATAGAAGATCTCAGATGGAACCAGGGCTTTTATAAAATGGCAAGAAAAAATCTAAAAATATCATTGGCCAAGAGACATCAACTGACTGTACATTAAATCTCTTTATCACAGTCATCCTCATCGTAAACCACATCACACAGTGAACAAATCAGTCCTACAGCCAGAACTATCTTCCATCAGTCCCCTGCAACCAGAACTGGTCTTCCATCACAAACATGGCTGCTACCTTTACACTGTAAAAACCTTCAACTGGGCCCTAAAAATAAAACTACCTTAAATAAAACTAAGACAATTAAATGTTGTTTCCCTGATCATCACACTCTCCTTACACACATAAACAAATTAGAAACATTAAGTATTGTTTATAGTTTTCATTACAACTGTTTTTTTACTAACAGTGAAAAATCCCCTTTTGTCTTTACCAGCTCATCAGAAATCTCTTCTGCTTACCCTGACAGATAATTGAGTCTGTGGCTCTAAAACAGGCCTTTGTTGTCTGTGTGTATAGTATGTTAGGAAAGTAACATTCTACCAGTGGAACAGAGCAGAATTTTGAATCCCTGCATTCCATAGTAAACATTCTATGTCTTGAATGTGGGAAACACAGAAAAAAAAAACAGGATGAAGAAAGTAGGCAATACAGTAATACTTTATAAACAAGAGAAAGGTGGGAAAACACACCTGTACATAGGCAGAGGCAAACTCACACTGCTCAAGTGCATTGCTGATGTTTATAAAAGCACATACATTTGAATCATACAGAGGTGTGTTCAGGTGAAATGTAACCCCTTCCTCACTGAAAAAAGGGCAACTTGGCAGGTTAAAGTTTTATTTTTTCTTACTAACCTTTCACCTCAATCCTATAGCAGTTTTCCTTTTATGTGCGGGACCATAACACATAAGCGAAAAAAAAAAAAAAAGGAAGGTTGCCTTCAATGAAACTATATAACTACAGTGTAATGAAAATTAAGTTTTAAACACTGCTTGTTTACAAATTTACAGATATTATAGTGCATTTATATCATAAAATTTCGTCACATAGAAAATATTTATTTTCAACCAACTCTACTAATAAATACTTTAATTGCAAAGTACTTCAATAGTTAACCTATTGCTGAGATATTGTATTTTATGCATTAACAGGACTACTTTTCCATTTTAGATGTTGTAGAGGTAGTATACTGTACCTCTTGAAAATAGTAAATCGTTTAATCCCTATCAGTGTAGATCAAACTAACTCTTTTATGATGGTGGCCCATTTTATAAGTGTGATAAGCCACTACAGGGTGTGCATTAAAGATTTTAATGCACTTCCATGCGTAAGGACACTCTACCTTTGGCCTAGTGCCTTAGCACACCCTGGAGCATGCATTATTTAATGCACACCCTGTCGTGTCTTATTACTTGCTTGTTTTATCAGCAGAAGTGTAAACAGCAGATATTTCCCTAGTAAGAAGGTAAGGATAGGATAGGGATTTTTCATGGTCAGGAAAAGAAACACCAGAAATTAAAATAGTAAGTACTGTAGTACTTCATTTTTTATTTATGTATGTGTGTAAAAGAGTATCATGAGGGCAAATAACATTTATTATTTTTTAAATTTAAGGAAGGTTTCATTTTAGGGCCTAGTTGAAGGTTTTAGTGAGTAAAGGTGACAGCCATGTTTGTGATGGCAATCAGGGAGTGTATAATATTGATTTTAGTTTAAAGAGGCTGCTGGATCTTTATCCAGTGCTGTTTGCTGAGATAACAGCACTGGTAAAGATAGCCCTCAACCAATTAGGTGTCATGATTTTTAAAACCCATTTTATAATAGTAAGTGTTCCTCCAATCCTGTATCTTTAGGTGCACTTCTGGATTGTAGGAATTCCACTTGTCCTTCAAACTATGACTTTTCTGACAGTCCTGTGTCTCCCACTTTATCCACGGCCTCTGTGCTCCTTGACATACAGTGAACCCATCCCACCCCAGTTACTGTGACATCTTCAGTTAGGACCCAAAATGACCTCCATCATCAACCAGCTCATCATTAGTAGTCAATCACAGAGTTGCAGCACTCCTGCTGCTTGCCTTTAGTAGTCCTAAAGGCAAGGGAAGTAGTAAAACTCCATGATCAACAATGAGGATGCCATGCTTTGTGACTAGCCCTGTGAACCAACACATACCCCCTCCACCATATGGTTAAAAGCGTATTTTGTGACTATGGGAAGGCTAGCAGAGCCCCGGGCACAAATCTATCAGTGTCACTAAGGGTCACTTCAACCACTCCAGCGACACTCTCTCTTAGTGTCTGAGAATAGGGCCCCTAGGTCACTAATGCACTGCAGAAATACAGCATGTCCTTTAATGGATGTGTAACTAAATAATATAATGAGATTATGTTGAGGAATCCTAACATAGAAACAGAGAATCTGTCAGCAGATAAGGACTGCATGGCCCAGCCAGTCTGCTTATTTTTCCCCTGCCTGTACTGACACCGTAAAACCTACCTGATCTTGACCAACCCCCTCTCAAACACACACTTCCTACAAAGATTCCCTTGTGCCTATCCCATGTATGCTTGAAGCCCACCACTGCTTTTGCCTCCACCACCTCCTCTGGAAGACTGTTCCAGGCATCCACCACTCTTTCGTGAAGAAGTACTTCTTGCATCCATCTGAAATCCTCCCTTCCAGCTTGCAAGCCCCTTGTTCTCATGCATCGTCACCTCAAAAATACTCCCCTTCTGTACCTTATTCATTCCTGTGAGGTACTTATAGGTCTCTTCCACATCCCCTTTCCCACCTCCCTTTCTGGGGTACATATTGAGATCCTAGTCTCTCCTCATAGGGCTTTTGATGCAACCCCTGCACCATTTTAATTGCCCTCCTCGGGCCAGCCTCTACCCTATGCCCTTCCTGAGATGTGGTCTCCAGAACAGGACACAGTATTCAGATGAGTCTCACCAATGATCTATACAGTGGTAAACCATCTCTCTCCTTCTGCAGATGACACCCATCCCAATGTAACCCAGCATCCTGCTGCTACCTATTACCTCACCACCACTGAGGTCATCTGATATGATTACCCCAAGGTCTCCATCCTGTTTAGTACTTGTCAGTACCTCTTCCCCCATTTCACACTCCACCCTGGGTTTTTTTTTTTTTTTAATAGGACCTTTTTTCCCCACGCATTTCACGGACGGACAGGGCTCCACCCTCCCTTGGAGAGTACGTCCTCCGGCCCCACTGACAGCTCTCACCCAACCATCCTGGGTTCGCCCGCCCCCCGCCCAGTGGAGCCAGGGCAAAGTGCTGCCCCGCAGAGAACAGCAATCAAGAATCGGGACTGCCCGGATAGGAAGCGACTGGGTCCATCACAGGTCATGTCTGGTCCGGGTTTCCTCCTCCATTTTCTCCACACCCACACCCGTGTAATGGGTGGGGCGGCTATCTCCACCTCAGCGAGCAGCCAATCATGGCTTGCATCTGCGCTGACACCCAGCCGCCACTGGATGTCAATCGACAGCGCACAGTGCTATCCCCCTCCCTGAGGAGAGGAGAGCAGTCCGCCGGATGCTCTAGTCTTTCCTCCCCTGGCTGACCCCAAATGACCCGATTCCATTCCTGAACCTGGGTCACCGGTGTGGCGTCCAGTGCCTCAGCCCACTGGGCGGCTCCGCCCTGGGTTTCTGTGCCCTAGGTATATAATTTTGTAATGTTTCTAATGAAACCCCAGTGGCCACACCCATGACCCTCCACAAGTTTTCTCAGGTCTCTACATTCTCTCCATCCCCTGGAGTGTCTACCCTATTTCAGATTTTTATTTAGTTTTTGTTGACGCGTAAGTGCACTAACTAGACAAATCCTGCCTATTTTCGGCCAGACCGAGGAAGGGATACAGATGAATGCCAACTGACCTTGAACCAGATTAAGCTGTTGGTGGTATTTTGAGTGAATGAGGGAAATGTAGCCAGGACACGGAGAAATTCCCTACTCTTTTCGATAAGCGCCATGGGATCTTTAACATCCACCTGAACTACCACCAATCCGAGCAGAAGGGACCTCAGTTTAACGTCTCATCTGAAAGATGGCACCTCAGAAGACAGCACTCCTCTCATGCTGCACTACAGTGTCAGTACTAGGATATTAACCCAAGTGCCAGATGTGGGAACTGAACCCACTGCCCTCTGATCTCCCAACCTCAGAGGCGAGTGTGCTACCTACTGAGCCACTGACACTGCTAGATGTTGATGTCTACCTCAGTGGTCGCTCTTAACATTGTTTTACTAGCCCAAACACTACAGCAAATTAACCAGGACTAGTGCAGCTAACTATCTACTTGTCCATCTTGACTAAGCGCAGATTTTCATGGCTGTTAATGAGTTAAAAAGTCTCTACTTTAGCATTCTCTAGTCCTCATGCTAATCTCTCTCAATGTTCCAGATGGCCAGGTGTGATTAACAGCTCATTAAGAACTGCAATTATCTGGCAGTTCAAGAGAGGGGTCCCACAAAAACTCAATGTGAATCATTATCACTCCACTGTTAAGACTTTCAGCTAGTGTCAGGGTGTGATCAAGGGTAGAGTGCTGTTAAGTCACTAGGTTCCAGTTTTCTAGAATGTCTATATCTAACAATTTGTCCAATATTATTAAGACCAGTGCCCCTCATTTCTCTACCTTTTGAGTGTTTGTAGCCAACATTTCAGTGACAAACTGCAAGAGGCATACAGGATCGGCCCTGCAGGTGGTGGGTTTTATCCCAGCCTCACCATAACTTCCCTCTCCCTCCAAATCTCTTAGCAGCTATTCTTTCCCTGGACACCACTGCAGACAGACTCTGAAGAGACCATCCATAGAGCCATAGCTGCCATTACTGGCAAGTGTAAGGGGTCCCCAGCTCTTCTAAACTGACCATGCCAGCCATCAGGATATGATAGAAGGCATTCTTAGAATGGCAGAGAAAGGGAGATACTATTGATGGGAGACCTGAATATGCCAGATGTTAACTGGAGCACATTTGCTGCAGCCACATCAAGAGCAGGGCCATTCTTGATGCCCTACAGGTGGCAGGCCTCAGACAGCTAGTTTGGAACCCACTCGTGAGGAGCAATCTTAGACCTCGTGCTCTGAAACAGGGGCAGTGGAGGATCTCAGATCTAGAAGTGGGTTGCCATCTGGGGACAAGTGACCATCAAACAGTGTGGTTCACGTTAAACTCAGCTACAGAGTCAAGCCATACAAAAGTGAGGTACTGGACTTTAGGAGGCTGACTTTGGCAAGATAAGTGCGCCTCAGAAAAGCACTAGCAAACAGGCTAGAAGGAGGTGTGGAGCAACAATGAGAATCATCAAACTGCCATCACAGAGGCAACAAGCCTCTGTGTGAAGCAAATAAACAAATCAAAGCGAAGAAAAAGCCACTATGGTTCTCAAAAGAGGTGGCTGTGAAAGTCAGGAAGAAAAGGACAGCATTCCGGAGTATAAGGAAACACAGAGGAGCAGGACAGAGAGCTGTACCAGTTAAGGCAGAAGGAAGCAGGGAGGAAGTCAGAATAGCAAAGGCCCAAACTGAGGAAAGATAGCCAACTCAGTTAAGAAGGGGATAAACCCTTTTATAGGTACATCAGCGTAGAAAGACAAAGGAGGGATAGTGAGGCTGAATAGCATGAACGGGTGGGTGGGCAGGGGGACAGTGAAAAGCAGGGATACTGAATGAATATTTCTGCTCAGTATTCACAAAAGAGGAGGGGAAGTGCTTAATCCAATTAACAGAAGCACTTCTTGATATGGGGTCGATCCCAGTCCTTTCACAGAAGAAAGGGTTCTGAAAGAACTCCTAAAACTGAAGGTGGACAAGCAATGGGTCCTGATGGAATTCACCCCAGAATTCTAAAAGAATTAAGGGAGGAACTAGTGAAACCACTGGCTACTCTTAATAAATCATGGGAGGATGGTGTGGTACTCGAGGACTGGAGGAAGGCGGATGTGATTCCCTTCACAAAAGTGGGACCAAGACAGAGGCAGGAAACTACAGACCTGTCAGTCTGACCTCTGTGGTAGGGAAAGTGATGGAGTCACTTCTGAAGGAAGAATAGTTGAGTACCTAGAGGCCAGTGGGGCACAGGACCAACGCAGCATGGGTTCACAGTGGGAAGGTCATGTCAGGCGAATCTAATAGATTTCTTTGACTGGGTGACCAAAGTAGTAGACCAGGGAGGGGCTGTGGACATGGCCTACCTAGACTTTAGCAAGGCATTTGACACAGTCCCACACAAAGATTAACAGTCAAATTAACCAGCCTGGGAGTGGGTCCCAGGGTGGTAGCCTAGATAAAACATTGGCTGCACAACAGGATACAGAAGGTAATTGTAAATGAGTCTACTCTGAAGAAAGAGGGGTTACTAGTGGGGTACACGCGAGGTTCAGTATTAGGTCAGTCCTTTTAATGTCTTCATCAGTGACATTGCAAAGGGACTGGAAGGAAAAAGTATGCCTTTTGCAGATGACACAAAGATCTGCAACACGGTTGATACACAAGGGCGTGGAAAGGATGAAAAGGGACTTGGCAAGGTTGGAGGAATGGTCAGAAGTATGGCAGCTAGGATTCAATGCAAAGAAGTGCAAATAATGCACCTGGGAAACAAGAACCAGGGAAGAATACACAAGGGGTGGGAGTAACAACAACAAAAAGGAAAGGGACCTGGGGTAATCATATCAGTTTACCTTAAGGTTAGCAAGCAATGTGAGAAGGCAGTAGGGAGGGCTGGGGGTATACTGGGATGTATACGGAGAGGCATCAGCAGCAGAAAACAGGAAGTTGTTATCCCTCTGTACAGACAGTTGGTGAGACCCATCTGGAGTACTGTGTCCAGTTCTGGAGACCCCATCTCCATAAGGACATAGACAGGACAGAGGCAGTCCAGAGGAGGAAACTAAAATGGTGCAGGGTGTGCAAGAGAAGCCGTATGAGGAGAGACTAAAGGAGCTTAATATGTATACCCTTGAGGAAAGAAGGAGAGGGGGACATGATAGAAACTTTTAAGTACCTCAGTGGAATCAACAAAGTCCAAGAGGGTAGCATCTTTCAGAAAAAGAGACGAGCAAGAACAAGGGACACAATTTAAAGATAGAAGGAGGGCAGTTCAGGGGCAATGTGAGGAAGTATTATTTCACAGAGAGGGTAGTGGATACATGGAACAGCCTTCCTGAGGAGGTTGTGGGGTCTAAAACTGTGGGAGAATTCAAGAATGCATGGGACAGACATAAGGCAATTCTTGTGGGGGTAGGAAGAAATAGGCTGTTGGTTAACTAGGATCTGCGGCCCATCCTGTAGGTAGGAAATGGCAGACTAGATGGGCCAATCAGTCCTTATCTGCTGTCAAAGTCTATGTTTCTATCACCATCCATACAGTTCCACCCTTATCCCCTCAGCAGACTAGCTGGCTCAAGCGGTCCTTATCTGCCGTCAAAGTCTATGTTTCTATGTTTCAGCCTAAAAACAAAGCTTTGGACCATGTATGGTACAAAATAAACCTTGATAAAATACAAAATTTGAAACCTTGAAATAGGCATTCTGGGTGCATAAATCATCCTATACAGAAACAGAAATAATATAGTGTTATGCCTGTGTACTGTTTCCCTAGGCTGATGGAGCACAATGTTAAAGAAAAATCTGTTATTGTTGGGGCAGAGCATATTAAAATCAATGCTTTTACAAAAAAAATTCATAGTTTTCTATTTCCCAAGCCCTTAGGTTTGTCTAGCCGCCATCCCCAAAGAAATCTCAGATGTGCTCCTGGCTCACTTGAGACTGTACAAAAACTTTCAAAGTGCAGGTCTCCAGTTGACTATAGGGTGGGGACCGAGGTGTCTTCCTCTGCCTGACTCTGTTCATTGCCCTGTGGGTGGTGGTGACAGTGTGGTAAGGTGCATGATGATGACAGCCATTGTGTGTACAGAGCTAGGATTGCTTGACTGAACATTTGCTGTTGTGATATCCTCTCTCTGTTTGGTGTGTGTGTGTTCGGGGCAAAAAGAGGAAGAGAGCAGGCCATGGTACAAAACAATGGGGGGTCTTTGGTTGTGACGGATGGCATTGCAGTCTTTTTTTCTGCTGGGGAGCTGGAAGCAGTGTGGGAGCAAGATAAATGTGCAATAGAGTATTTCTTAGCTTTGTTTGCATTGTTTCCTGTATAAGTGATCAAAATTTACCATTATAATTAAGGGCTAGTCCTATTTTGAATCAACTTGCCCTGATGGCTAGTACAAAAAGGTTAGGGTTGACCACTGGTCTACCTTACTGCGAGTTTGCGTCATCTGCAAAAGGCATACCTTCCTTTCCAGCTCTTCTGCAGTGTCACTTATAGATACATTAAAGAGGACTGGTCCCAGTACTGAGCCCTGAGGTATTCCACTGGATACTCTCCCTCTCCAGAGTGAGTGCTGTTTACTACCACTTTCTGTCACCTATCCACTAACCAATTTCGTACCCAGTTTACCACCTTGGGACCCACTCCCAAACTGTCAGTTTCCTTATGAGCCTTCTATGTGGTACAGTTTAAAGGCCTTGCTGAAGTTTAAGTAGGCCACGTCCACTGCCCCACCCTGATCTGTTTCCTGCTCACCCAATCAAAGAAATCAATCTGTTTTTTTTTTTTAATATGCTGTTCCTGAGGCAGCACCTGTTCTGATAGAATGAATCTGCATTCAAATAACATTTGTTATAGTGGACAACAAATATACAAAGCTAGATTTTCAAAGGACAGATTATGGTTTTAAGGGTTATACTAAAGGATAGTTCTGTGTAGAAGGTTCTACATTTAGTGCAAGGTTTGTTTTTAACTTCATGCTGACCACTTTACCTGGTTCAAGGGCCACACGGTTGCTCACTTGACAACCTGATATACAAAGGACACTGTTAACAGACCATTTAACACTTATCACAAATATGTCCATGGTCATGCTGCAACAGCTAATTTTGCTTTTATAAATGTCAGTTAAGATACAAGTTAAATTACCCTCAAAATGTGACAGCTGGTAGGGGATGATATTTCTCCTGCTGTTATATTCTTATAGAAACAGAATTTGACGGCAGATAAGGACGCTTGGCCCACCTAGTCTGCCCATTTTCCTACCTAACAGATAAGCTGCAGATCTTAGTTAACCAACAGCTCACACTTCCTCCTACCCCCCACTAGGACTGCCTTATGTCTGTCCCATGCATTCCTAGAATTCCCCACTGTTCTTGACTCCACGACCTCCTCGGGAAGCTGTTCCCATCATCCACAACCCTCTAAGTGAAAAATACTTCCTCCACATTACCTCTGAGCGTCCCCTCTATCTTCAAATTGTGTCCCCTTGTTCTTGCACATGTCTTTTTCTGAAAGATGCTACCTCTTGGACTTTGTTGATTCCCTTGAGGTACTTGAAGTTTCTATCATGTCCCCTCTCCTTCTTTCCTCAAGGGTATACATGTTGAGCTCCTTTAGTCTTTCTTCAGTATGTCTTCTGGTGCAGACCCTGCACCATTTTGGTTGCCTCCTCTGGACAGCCTCCACTCTGTCTATGTCTTTGCGGAGATGGGGTCTCCAGAACTGCACACAGTACTCCAGATGGGGTCACACCAACTGTCTGTGCAAAGGGATAACAACTTCCTGTTTTCTACTATTGATGCCTCTTCCTATGCATCCCAGTATTACCCAGCCTTCCTTACTGCCTTCTCACATTGCTTGCCCACCTTTAGGTCATCTGATATCATTACCCCCAGGTCCCTTTCCATTTCTACTGTTGTCAGTATCTCGCCCCCATTGTGTACTCTTCCCTGGATTTTGTTTTCCATGTGCATTACCTTGCACTTCTTTGCACTGAATCTGAGCTGCCATACATTTGACCATTCCTCCAACCTTGCCAAGTCCCTTCTCATCCTTTCCACTCCATCTTGTGTATCAACCCTGTTGCAGATCTTTGTGTCGTCTGCAAGAGACATACCTTTCCTTCCAGTTCCTCTGCAATGTCACTTATAAAGACATTAAAAGGACCGATCCCAGTACTGAACCCTGAGGTACCCTGCTAGTAACCCTCCTTTCTTCACTGTGTACTCCATTTACTACTACCCTTTGTGTCCTGTTGTCTAGCCAATTTTTATCCAGGCTCACCTGAGGCCCACCCAGGCTGGCTAACTTGTGTATTAATCTTTGTGGGACTGTATCAAATGCCTTGCTAAAATCTAGGTAGGCCATATCCACAGCCCCTCCTGGTCTACTACTTTGGTCACCCAGTCAAAGAAATCTATTAGATTCATCTCACATGACCTTCCCATCGTGAATACATGCTGCCTTGGGTCCTGTGCCCCACTGGCCTCTAGGCACTGAACAGTTTTTCCTTCAGAAGTGATTCCATCATTTTCCCTACCACTGAGGTCAAACTAACTGGTCTGTAGTTTCCTGCCTCTGTCCTGCTCCCACTTTTGTGAAGAGAATCACATCTGCCCTCCTCCAGTCCTCAGGTACCACCCCATCCTCCCATGGATTGTTAAAGAGAGAGTAGTCAGTGGTGTCACTAGTTCTACCCTTACTTCTTTTAGAATTATTGGGTGAATCCATCAGGCCCATTGCTTTGTCCACATTCAATTTTACTAGTTCTTTGAGAACCCTTTTCTTTTGTAAATGGACTGGTATCGACCCCCATCTTCAGAGTGTTTCTCTTGTTTGGTTTAGGTACCTCCCCTCCTCTTCCTTTGTGAATACTGAGCAGATATATTCGTTCAGTATTCCTGCTTTTCACTGTCCCTCTACCCACATTCCTCCCCTTTCTTAAGCCTCAGTATCCCTCCTTTGGTCTTTCTTCGCTCCCTAATGTACCTATAAAAGGTCTTATCCCCTCTAACAGAATTGGCTATCCTTTCCTCAGTTTGGGCCTTTGCTATTCTGACTGCCTTCTCAGCCTCTTTCTGCTTTAACTGATAAAGTTCTCTGTCCTGCTCCTTCTGTGTTTCCTTATATTTCCTAAATGCTATCCTTTTCTCCTTAACCTTCCCTGCCACCTCTTTTGAGAACCATAGTGTTTTTCCTTCGTTGTGTTTTACTGATTTGCTTTACACAAGGCTTGTTGCCTCTGTGATGGCTGTTTTGATCACTCCCATTGTTCCTCCACCCTCCTTCTTGTCTGTTTGCTAGCTTTTCTAAGGCACTTTCTCATTTTCCTAAAGTCCAATACTCTTGCTTTTGTATGGCTTGATTGTAAGGCTGTGTTTATAGTGAACCACACTGTTTGGTGGTGGCTTGTTCCCAGATGGCTACCCACCTCTAAATCTGAGATTCTTTCTCGTCCCCATTTGAGAGTACCAATATAGATCTCAATTTATGCTCCTAAGAGTACACAGCTTTGTATGTTCATTTTGTTTTGTTAAAATTAATAAATAAATATGTTTAGAAGAAATCAATCAGGTTTGTCTGACATGCCCCCATGAAATTGCTGCCTCTGATCCTGTAGCATGCTGGATTCAAGCTACTCCACTAGCCTTTCTTTTAAATGTGTATCCATTAATCTCCCCATTAATGATGTCACACTGACTGGTCTATAGCTGCCAACCTCCTTCCTGCTGCTGCTTTTATGAGTGGAGCCATCTGCCTCAACAGTCCTCTGGAACCACTCCTATTCCAGAGAGTTGTTGACTAGGACTGTCAGAGGTGTAGCCAGTATCCTTAGAGGTCCCTCAGTAGCCCTGGGTGTACCCCATCCAGCTACGTAGCTTTATCCACTTCAGATTCACAAGTCCTTTGGGACTCTTTCCTCTGTGAAAGGACTTGTGTCTGCCTCCCTCCCTCAGTGTTCCTGCTGCTTTAATGTGGTCCATCCCTCTCCTTCCACTGTGAAGATTTAACAAGTATCTATTCAGGATATCTGCTTTTCCTAATCCTCCTTTGCATAGTCTTCCCCTGCCTTACCTAATCTCACAGTCCCTCCCTTGTTTCCTACTTTCACTTATGTACCTAAAAAGTCTTGCACCCTTAGTTAACCCATTGGCTATCCTCTCCTCAGTTTATACCTTTGCACCCCTCACCATCTTCCGGCTTCCCTCTGTTTTTCATGGTACATATCCTTATCATCTTCCTTTTGCATCTCTTTGTACTTCAAACATGCTACTCTTTTGGCCTTAAAGAGCCCTTGACAGCATTAGGGAAACTTTGAAAAAAGTAAGATTTATATTTATTTAACTCCTTCCCATACTTAAGCCCCCATTTTCTTTATCACTGAAAACAGCTGCATGAAAACAAGATCCCCATCCTAGACTATATCTACTCTGGCAGCTTCTCTACACATAACATCACAATCCCTTGTTTATGGCATCATAATTATCTCCACAGCAACATATTTTCATGTCAGGTGTAGGCAGGCAGCAGAGGTAAAGGGCAGAAATACTATATTCATGCAAATACTTAATAATAAGGAAATAAGGGTGAGAACTGCAGAATAAAATACAAAATATAAGCTACATTTATGCCTGAAAATTACATTTTTCAAACTTGTCTCGACTGTGTCAGGAGCTCTTTAGCCTTTGCAGCCACTTCTCTTAGGAACCATAGTGGTCGCTTTTCCTCCTGTTCTTGCTTACTTCTTTGCTACATGGTTTGCTGCCTTTGCTATGCCATCCCATAGTTTAGCCCACTGTTCCTCCACCCCACCCAAGTAATCCACTCAGTCACCCGGCTGTCTCTGAGGCATTCACCCATATTTTAAAATTTGCCCTCCTGAAGTCCAGGACATTCATCCTTGTGGTTTGCTTCTGTTGCCATCCTTATGTTCGACCACATTGTACAATGACTGCTGGTCCCTGGTGGCATCCCACCTTGATGCTTGCAATACTGTCCCTGTTTGTGAGCATCAGGTCTAGTATTGCCCATCACAAGTAGGCTCCATGAACATTTGTCTGAGAAATGCCCTTGTAGGGGAATCTAAGATGTCCCTGCTTCTAGGAGAGGCCATGGCTGGAGGCTCCAATCTACTACTGGCAGACTGTAGTCCCTAACAAAATAGCCGTAATTATATCTAACCCATATAAACAGACGAAAGGAAGAAATTAGTGCCTTAGCTGGGATTTGAACCCAGGTCACCCAGAATACTGTTCTGGTTGCGCTACCAGCTGCACCACCAAGGCAACTGGAAACTGAGAAGTCTAGAGGCACCTTACTTTTCTCTAATGCACAACCTGGTGCTGCACAGATAATTACATCTTCAGTCACAAGAGTGCAGTGTGCACCATGGGTGTAGCCAGGCATTTCAGATTTGTACACCAACCTGCCACACTGCTACCCCCTCCCCACTGTTGTCCATGCCTGCTCCCCCACACACACACAACTCAGTTCAAGGTTCCTGGCTCAATCAGATGATTCCCATACTAGACCTGCTGTCTGTCTGGGTTGCTATTGTGGTGCTTGCTGCCCACTGGTAACGCCACCGACTGCACCATGAGTCCAAGAACATGGCAGAAATTTCTTCTCTCTCCCCTGCAGGTGGCAGATTTGCTCCACCTGCCACTCCATATGAAGTCTTCATTCTTTTAGCTGGCTCTGAGTCTGTTCTTCCATCTGCTGCTCCTCAGTTCTTTACTGCTTCTCTCTCCCAGTACAACTGAACTAACAGTATGACTTCTAACTTTGCTGGGGTATTTAAACTCACCACCCAAGACTTACCACACCCCTATCAGATGCCACAGCCAATCACTATGCAGCGGACCATGCAGACCTAATTGAGACATTCTGCTTCAACGTCTGCAGCCCACTCTGCCACCCCAAAAAAAAACAAAGTTGAAATAGAAAAAAAGCCAGCAAAGCTAAACAAAGGAATTCAAATGCAATGGACTAAAGAGGGCAGAGCAATGTTGGCCAGCTTGTTGCTACCCCTCCTAGAAAACTTGGCATGCCATGCTTACTTGGAGTATCAGTAGCTACACCCTTGGTGTGCACATTTCTAGAACCGTACAAACAGAAGAGAAAGAAATAAGTGCCTTAACCGGGATGATTATCTCTAAACCTAATAAAATGGCACATTCTGTGGAGCTTCAGTTTAGTTCTCATTCATAAAACATCTTTCCATCCATCTACTGTTTTACTTTTCCTTTGATACATTTTTAAAATGAATTTGCTCAGGACAGCCCAGCTGAGGTGGAACATCTCTTTTGCACTGGGGTCGCTTTTACCATTCAAGCACTGAGAAGTTAGGCGACTTGCTCAGGGTTTCTCAGCATGTAAGTAACTCTGGTGAGATTTGAACCTAGGTCTCCTCATTCCCAAGCCTATGCTCAAGCCACCAGGCAATGCTACCTCGATATGATATGGAACATAGGAAACACAAGATGAAATAAAAATACCCCAAGACAGATTTTAAAACATTTGCATATGCAACTTGCCAGCTCCACCAAATTTTAAAACACTCTAGGGCAGAAAAACCTTTCCCAGAATTTACAAGAATATCACCACAATTTTCCAAGACTGGTTGTAGATTCTGCCCATATCATCTGAAACTCTGAGCAGTTTTCTGTTGAAATGAGCTTTACAATTTGCAGCAACAACCAAACTGCATTTACACAAGTTTTGAAACTCTGGTCACAAATGTCAGTCAAGAATAACTTCTGCCATCCAGGCAGCAGGATGTGATAGTACTGGAAGTTGTTATAGGCAATGTGTAATGGAAATGTTCCCATCCCAACTGACAGACCTTGGAATGGAGGAGAGAGGAAACTTCCAGCAGTAGATAGCAGTGATGGGGTGACTGGAGGGAGACCTGGGAGGATAAGGGGCAATATGCTATAGGCTTTAGCTCAGTTTGGAAGGAGGAAATCCTTAAGTTGAAAATAGAGGGTTCATTGGTGAAAGGTGGGGTTTAAACTTGTGAAGGGGATGGGAAAAAAGGCTGTCAGGGGCCGATAAAGGAGGAATCTGTCTCCACCCCTGGGGAACTGGGGAATGTGGAAAAGGCCGACTGGTAAGGTGCTAACTGGGGAAGACAGAATCCCCATGGGAGCGATCAGGAAATGGAAGTATATGGAAAGGGTGGAAGGTAGTCCTGCTAAATGCCAGGAGCTTGGGCAATAAAATGCCTGAGCTCCAGGCGATGCTAACTGAGGAGAGAGGTGGATGTGGTAGCGGTCACTGAGACCTGGGCCACCACAGGACACGACCAGGACCTTAACCTGGAGGGTTACACCATGTTCAGGAGGGACAGGGAGGAGGAAGGGGAGGAGGGGTAGCAATAGTCAAAAACTGCATTGGCATAGGAGGGTGGAGGAGGTGGAGGGAACTGTGGGCGATTTGGGTTCCCTTGATAACAAGGAGGGCAAGAAGTAAAAACAGTAGCGGTGTATAGGCCGCCCACGATGGCGGAGGAGCTGGAAGAGAGTCTGGTGGTAGATGTGGGAGACACTGCAGTTTGGGCAGGGAAGGGTGGTGTGTGGGACTTAAACATGCCATGAACGGACTGGGAGACATGACATCCTCGGTGGCCAGGAAAAGAGGTTGTTGGATGTCTTTTCAGGACGTTCCTAACTCAGCAGGTGGGGAACCAACCAGGAGGTGCAGATACTGGATGTGGTCTGGCAGACAGTGACCAGATTGGGAGCCTGGAGGTAAAGGACCCGTTGGTGGAGGCGACCATGCCAATGTCTGGTTTGCCTGGACCTAGGAGGGATAGAAGGCTGCACAAAGACGGAGGTAACTGACTTCAGGGGTGGATTTCAAGAAAATGGGAAGGGTACTTAAGAAGCATTTGGATGGGACTGGCCCAGACATGGATGCTGACAGTAGGTGGAAATCATCAGAGGGGTGCAGGATGCTACCAGCACCTGTACAAGTAAGATGAATGCGGTGGTGCCCGTAAACCCTGCTGGTGGACCAGGGAGGTTCAGGAGGTGGTGAGGAAAAGAAGGCAGCTTATCGGCATTTCAAGTGCTCAAGTAGTGAAAGGATCGAGGGAGTATGAGCTGATGGCCAGAAAGGCCACTAGGGTGGTGAGGCAAGAAAGGAGCAGAACCTGGCCAGGGAAATTAGGAGAGGGAACAAGGGTTCTTTAGATACATTGGGAAATGCAGAGGTTGAAGGGCAGATTAGCAGGATTAAAACAGGGAGAGATGGGCACAAGACCCGGGAGCAGGCTGAGGTACTAAATGAGTACTCGCCTCAGTTTTCCACGAAGGAAAATGGGGGCTGCACCATACATGGGAGGAGATGGTGAAACTTGGGGGACCCCACCGATCAGCGGGACTGGGGAGGGGAAGAGGTAGGTGGGAAATCATGGCAGAGAGTGAGAGAAGCCCTCAGGTCCCTTAAGACAGAGAAAGCACGGACGGATAAATTACATCCCAGAGTGCTGAAGGAACTGGCAGATGTCCTGGCAAAACCCTGGTGGACCTTTTCAGCATCTCTCTGAGGACAGGGTGGGTGCCCAGGACTGGAAGGTGGCGCACATAGTGCCTATCCACAAGGCGGGATCAAGGGAGGTGGCAGGGAACTACAGGCCCATCAGCCTGACATCAGTGGTGGGCAAGGTGATGGAGGCATTGTCAAGGAGAGGCTAGGGAGGGACCTGGAAAAGTTGGGGTGCCTGGACGATAGGCAGCATGGATTCATCCGGGAAATCGTGTCAGACAAACCTTGTGGAGTTCTATGACTGGGTGACAAGTGCCTTGGACCTGGGTAGACCGGTGGACATCCTCTTTCTTGACTTCAGCAAGGCGTTTGACTGTTCCTCACGGGGGCCTGTTGGATAAACTGGGAGAAATGGGGGTGGGGAACCACATGAGCAGATGGATAGGAAATTGGCTCCAGGACCGGATGGTTGGTGGGATAGTCTCATCCCAAGGAGGGTCATTAGTGTGGTCCCTCAGGGATCGATCCTTGGGCCCTCCTGTTCAACACCTCGCTCTGACTAGGGTGGTATCCGAGGAATGAGCTCGGGTGGCGGAGGGCGGCCAGGGGAGAAGGATGGGCGATGCGGACAGCTCTCCCTTCTCCAGGGAGGGGTGAGTATGTGCACGGCACCTTCTGGCCCTGGGGACACAGCAGAACATCGGTCTCAGTGCATAAGGGAGTAGCAGATGTCGGCATTAGTCTTGGCGTCAGGCGTCACTCCCAAAAGAAAACCAGAGAAAAATACTCCTGGCTGGCGGATGACAGTCTCCAGCCCTCCGTTGCTGCAGACCCACAACGGCACACCTCAGCGACACCCGGGCCAAGTAGTGTGTGCTGGCAGCCCCACGGTGCCTTTCCTGAGAGGAGGACCCATCCGGCGAGGATCGCGGGTTACCCGGGAAGCCACAATGAGGTAAGTGGCTGGCATGGGGATGGGCAGGCAGTCGGGAAGGGCCACAAAGGGCCTAGGGGAACTGAAGGAGTGGGCAGCAAGAGGAGGGGAGGCACAAAAAAAAGGAAGGGTATCAGGAGTGAGATGAGTCTCTTTATGGATGACTCAAAACTGGGGTCGGTGGTGGATGGGGAGGAGGGAGGGTGGCCCCACAGGGGACCTGGAGGCTCTGGAAAGGTGGTCTAGAAAGTGGAAGCTGAGGTTCAATGCAGGGGAATGCAAGGTACTGCACCTGTGAGCCAGAAACCTGGGCCAAGTGTACACCCGGGAGCTACAAGTCTCAATGGCTGAGAGGGATCTGGGAGTGGTGGTGGATGTCAAGATGAACAACTCTGAAACTTGTACTAGACCAGTGGCCAAGGCCAACAGGATGCTGGGATGCATCGCTGGGGATCACCTTCAGAAGGAGGAAGTGATACTCCTCTGTATAACTGCTTGGTGAGGCCGCACCTCGAGTATTGCGTGCAGTTTTGGAGGCCACACTTAGAGAGGGACATCAAACTCCTGGAGATGGTCCAGAGGAGGCACCAAAATGATCTGGGGCTTGGGGACAGGACCATGGGTAGAGGCTTGAAGAGCTAAATATGTACACATTGGAAGAGACAAGGGACTTGGGGACATGATAGAGGTCTTCAGGTACATGAGGGGATAAATAGGGAGGAGCAGTCAGGGTGCTCGAAGGAAGGGGGCAACTAGAGGCATGGGTGGAAGCTGGAGGAGATTTGGGGAGAAAGGAGGAGATGCTACTTCACTGAGAGGGTGGTGGAAAGGTTTAAGAGGGTGGGACAGGTACAGGGAAGGATTCTCGAAGCAAAGTCCTGTGCAGCGAGAATATCCAGGACTGGGAAGGAGAAACAGAGGAGAGGCGAGGGGCAGCAAGGTCAGCTCCAGGGTGGGGACTGACCAAACAGTAGACACGAAGACCATTAGGCCTATTTTGCTGGCATTTTAGTATGTTAGATACCTTTGAGTAACCAAGACAAAGTGACCCACCTGTTCCTCCACAGCATGCTGATTCTGCAAAATAGAATGCACCTTGAGGCCCTACTGTCATAACTGATTTAGATACTCTTTCTACTAATATTGTGTTTTACAGGAAACCAACCCAGTTGTTTTATATAAAAGATTCTTCTCCTGGCCAGTACCATGTCCTCTCCTCAGGACCTCCACCAACCTCCAAGACCCATTCTCCACTGACCCATCTGCAGCTTGCGTATCCCTATGGTTCTTCCCTCCATGGCAGGGATTTTTCGTTTGAGGCGGACCAAGTCCTTACTCCTGGTAACTTTTAGTATCTCATAGAAGTGTGGTACATGGAGCAGGGTCAGAGTGTACTAGCTTTCCATTCTGCCGACAGAGGATGGTTATTTCTGCCCCTGTAGTTTTGCGTCCCCAATCTGAAACAGGTGTTCAGTTAGCAGGTGCCTTGCAGGTAAGCAGCCTCCCAGCAGCTGGCAGGTGAATCTTCAAAGCCCTACTGCATAGGTTTCTGTTGGATGAGACAGGACATTGACCCACTTGATGAAGGGCGTGCTGCAGGCGTCGACCAACCTGACTAAGGACATGCTGCTTCAGCAGCACTCCTCAATCACTGGTCGTCCATTTGCAGGTGTCCTGGGCTTGCTCGTGATCTGGCAAGGTAGCGCAATGTGCTACCACTAGGCAGTCAGGTGGCCATCCCAAGTAACTGAAAGATTCAACATTCCTTACTTCCACTACTTCCCTTGGGAACTTGTTCCACTGATTTACTGCTCTGTGTGTGAAAATACAATGCTTTCTTCGTTTCCTTAATACTACTCCCACCTCCTTTAAGTATGGGTATGCCTCTAGTTTACTGACCGAACAAACTGGTTTGTTTACTCAGGCCCACTTCATTCACTCCTTTTAAAATGCTTTATATTCAAATTTCCACTTAATTTAGCCTCTCTAGTCTCTTCATTAATATACACCTTTTAAATCTACCTCCCACTGCAAGGTAACAATACCCACTGGTGGAGGTGGAGCAGCTATCCTGCTGTGAACATCAGTGTTCTGCCAGTGGCCATTGTAGTTCCAGCACTGCAGTCCAGCTGCACCGTGGAAGACCCTCTCTTCAGTATATGGTAATCTCCATCTAATGAACCCTTTTAATTAAATTTTGCCTGGTGCCATTTTGTATTAAGGTTAAACAATGGAAAGTTCAGACTTCAAATAGTGCTAGTAAACTACTCCTTGCTCCCCCTCCCCTGCCACCTGCCCAGCCAACATTTCTCTACTTGCATCTCCCCTCACCCATGACCCCACACCACCTTTCCTCCAACTACCTGACTACCTTGTTTGCCACTTCCCTGCCCTCAGACCTCACCAGACAATTCCCCAACTCGTCCCTTCCCTCCTCCCACTCTGTCCCTACCACATTGCTACTCCCACCACTCTCCTCCTACATAGTCAAGTGCTAACAATGCCTTAACCTCTGGCCACTACACAGCAATGCTAGGGATCCCTAGTCCTTGTGCTTTACTTGCACTTACCCTGTTACTGCCCTAACTACAATCTGTTCTTGTTCGAGATACAGCTTCCATTTTCCATTATCCCACACTTAATTCTAACCTAGTCCTGGCTTGACAGGTTCTCTAACTGCCTGTGCAACCAATGTATATATGTACACCTTTTGTAACCTGCAATGTAAACTTACTATTGAATCTGTGGAACCTTATGTAACCTAAGTATTGTTTGTTTGCCTTATGTATCTGTATGACTTGGAACCTTTGTATGAGTCTCTGACTCAAAGGTATTAATCCTAATCTGAAATAAATAAAAGTGCTCCAGCTGAAAACTAGAGTTAAGGAACTGGTAGTTTGTTTCCCAAGTGAACAGCATTCTGAATGCTGTAGTCCCAATTCAAAATCTATCAGAACTAATTTCATGTCACTCAATAAACTGGTATAACCAAGACCGTATAGCACTGATTACCAACCACCACCAATGTACAGCAACTTGTCTTGAAGTATTTTACTTTACTCTGAATGAAGTCTTTCCACTTACACAATCGTAAAAGGAAACATATTTATTTAAATTTAAATTTAAGAACAACAAAAAAAAGTGATGTGTCAGCATGTGGTCTGAAAACAAAACACAATGATAGTAGTAAATGCATTTCAACCATATGTCTTCTTCAGGAATTATCTAAGAAGTAAAATCTAATTTTGCTTTTTTCTCTTTAGGTAATTCCTGAAGAAGACCTATGGTCAAACATCAATTATAACTCTATTTTCTATTTTCAGTGTGCATTTAATATTACTATTTTGTTTTATTTAAAGTTGTTGTCCAGAAAAGCACACTGAACAAAAGTTTGTTTCCTGATGTGACCTGGATGAAGGCTTGACAAAAGGAGAAATAAATAAAACAACAGGCAAAATTAATTTTTTATTCAGTATTTCCTACAAAGAAATGTAATTATCAACATACACTTTGATACTGTTTCAGTGTCTCTTCCTCTTTCCTTTTGTCATTGTGTACAGCTACCAAGTTTCAGTGTGTTCATGGTGCCTCAGAAATTATGTGAGTGCTTGTTTAGCAATGGAAAGGAGAGGAATTTGGTTTTATGTAGTGCCTTTTATGCACACTACGAACATACAAAATTTGCCAGCAGATAAAAGCCTAGAGGTCTAACAAGTCTGCCGAATGTGCAGCTAGCAACCTTATTCTGCAGCTGCCCTCCTTCCACCCTTCCCTTCATTGACCCTCCCCTTGTCCTGTCCCATCCTCATCTGAAGCAGTCCACTGTTCTACTGGATACCACTTCTGCAGGTAACGCATTCCACCCAGTCACCACTCTCTCTGTAAGAAAGTGTCTCCTCATCTCCCTCCTGAACCTTCCTCCCTCAGTCTCATATCATGGCCAGGTGTCCTCCCCTCCCTTACTTTGAAAAGCCCCTCTGCACCTGTCTTGTTTATTCCTTTCATGTACTTAAAGGTTTCAATCATGTCCCCCATCCTCCTCTCCTCCAAGCGAGTACATGTTCAACTCCCTCAGCCTCCTCTCGTGTGATAAGTCCCCAGCCCCTTGATCATCTTTGTCACTGTGACCTAAAGTGCACTACAATCCATCAAATGGTGGCATCGTCATTAAGCACACCCCGAAGGTTAAGGAAATATTGGGTAGGGGTAGAGTGACATAAAATTAGCACAGGGAGATTAAGTGACTTGCTCAGGGTCATACACTAGCCAAGTGGTGGATGTGGATTTAAACCTGGGTCTCCAGATTTACAGCTCTATGCTCCACTCACTAGGGTATATTAGCAATAATAGATGAAGCGATCTTGTAGTCCCATATCATACTTGAACAAAGAGTATTAACTTATACATATCTTTCTGGAGATATATTTTAATAAAACAACTAAATAATTGTTGTGGACATTGTATTTGTTTTAAAACATTTTATTTATTTATTTCAGTCTTGAATTAATACCTTTGAGCCAAAGGCTCTTTTACATAGGCTCCACATTCTATCAAAGAACAGAACAGACAGTATAGTGAGAAAATACATAGTGATCCAAGGAGTAAAGGTAACAATAAAATAGCACATATGGATTTAAATTTTAAAAACAAGTATTTTGCAGACAGACAGCAGTTAGGAGTAAATGTAACTAGCAAAAAGGGTATTAGGGTTGGGATCCAGCTACAGGAGGAAAAAGATGCAGCCAAGTGGCATTGTCAGAGACAAAGGAGGAAAGAAAGACAACAACTAGGGACGTGGTCTTACAGGATAGACAGAAGCTAAGGGCTAGGGCTTAACATTGTTCCAGAGTAGGGAAACAGCCAAAGGCATTGTCTGAGCGAGGTGGGGTGGGTGGGGGATAAACAATATTCACAGCAGCTGTCTGCATTGTGGGCTTTTTCTGATAAAGCACTCACCTTTCTTGGTTTAATTTTGTCCTGTAAATCATACTGGCCAATGCCTTTGTAACTGATTCCAAGCCACCATGGGAGTCCTTGTTTATCCTGCACAAACCAAACCAAAATCTAATTAAATGTCAATGCACTTTAAAGGTTCAAAGAAACCAACATTTTGCACAGTTCACCCACTGTAGAATAACCAACAGCAGGCCAAAGGCTAGGCAATTTAGAAACAAAACCATACATGCAAAGTGACATGTTTTCATGATCCCTAAAAGGAAATGCGGCAAGATACAGGACATGGAACCTTGCCCAGAATGGATTCCTCAAACCAAATAATAGACACCACACACCATATGTTTGGGTACAAGGCCACTGCTTTTACTCAAAATTGATAAAGAAATGATACAGATAATCCATCATCAATGGAATAATATATACTGTATATATATATATATATATATATATATATATATATATATATATATCTATACTATATATATATATATATATATCTATATACACACACACACACACATATATATACAATAATAATGACTCGGGGCAGCAAAAATAATAATAAGGACTCTTCAGGCTAGCAAATTCATGTATTCACCACTGGCTTGACCCTCAGCCACACATGGGAGGAACTCTGGTCCATAAGGTCAGACAAATCTGCACAGGGCCCTGTCTTTCCACTGGAAGTTCCTCCCAGCTCCTGAGTTGGGAAACCTCAGAACCTTATCGAGAAGCATTACTGCCCACAGTGTGCTCAACTACAGGTCCTGGCTGCCCTGCATTCCGTGCATGCCTCAACCATGTGACACCCCTGTACCAGAATGCGACATGCCTAGGGCTGTGCACCTCTGGCCTGGCTGTCACCCAACTCTGATCACCCAAATTCATCATCTGGAAAGGCCTCTTTCAGTGGGTCTTACATGAATTTTTCCGCCACTGAACGTGCATCTCTATGCACATTTCCATAATGCCCTATGGGCCCTCCTCTGTAATTTTCAAATGTGATCATAGGCATTTTGTATTTTGAAATTAAAGATGTCATTTCAGTACCTGATAAGTTCACCCCATCCTTGCAATAATAACCAATAGTAGGCCAAAGACCAGGCAGTTTAAAACAAAGCTACAAAATTTCATGTTTCCATGATCCCCATAAAGGAAATGTGGAAAGACATTGGACGTGGAACTTTTATTAGCATCAAAGTTTAGTCATCATAAAATAGTGATGCAAACAACAATATACAGTACTGCACTCTATACATTTGTGCACTTTTATCACTTGCATTAATATGTATTTGAAAATTATAAGGACACTTGTGCAACTCTTTTATTCTTTCCTGCTACTCATGAATTTCTGAGTTTAATGTTTTTAAACATATTTTCACCACCAATAATACACAGGTAGAAATTTTGGCACATGGTTCTCTGTGTAAAGTCACTATTTTCAGATTAGATGCATTAACTATTTGAAGACAAAACCACAGACATTTTCCTTAAAGCACATTTCAAGGAGGAGGTGGGTTCACTTATTTTAACATTTTGTTTGTGCCCCATGGTTTGCTGTCTGTAGCACCCATCATGCTCCCTGCAACCACCTAGCCCCATCATCCTTGCCTGTGGCTCTTCCAGACCTGACACATTCGTCCCAGCAAGCAAGGAAGTTCCAAACATATCAACCTGGGCAGGAGGAAATCCCCACTAGGAGGACAGGAAGCCTATGCAGGGCCTGAGGTGTACAGGGCAAGTCATCCTGCTGAGACAGGATCCTTCCTTGTTTCTCTGGGGCGATACACTCAAGAGGTCAAGGTGAGCATGCACATGCAGTTCATGCCTGCTCACTAACACCAACAATATAACGGACTCCCAGATCATCCCTGAGCACTCCAGTTGCACCTCACCTGTGGTCACCCAGGTGGCAGTACTGCAGTGGAAAGCACTTCCTCCCTCTCTCCCCAAGAGGACAGCATCCACTGGAATTCTGGATCCTCCTCCCCACCCTGAGATCTGGGTTCTTTCTTGAAGCCGGGACACCAGCCCTGCTGCTGTGTCATCAGGCGGCTGGGGCTTACTTATTAGGTGCTTATTGTAACTAGTAACTAAAACCCCTACTTTGCAAACATACAAACATATGACATTGCCAGCAGAAAAAGGCCCACAGGTCTAGCAAGTCTGCCTGATTGTGCAGCTCTTAGTTTCATATTACTACAGTTGCCTCACCTTCCTCCTCTTCCCGGTCCTTCCCCTTTGTGTTCTTGTCTGTACTAACCCTGCCCTTGACTCTCTCAACCTGCTTAAAGCTATCCACTGTCCTTTGAGCAATTAACTCCTCCGGCAATGCGTTCCAACCACCACCACTCTCTGTGTGAAGTAGTGCCTCCTCACTTCCTCCTAAACCTTCCCCTTCCAACTTCAGACTGTGCCCCAGTGATCCTTCCCCCACTTTATGCCTTTCAAGTACTTAAGGTCTCTATCATGTCCCTCTTACCCTTCTGTCTTCCATAGTACATGTTGAGCTCCTTCAACCTTTCCTTGTATGGGAACTCACCTAGACCCATTATCATTTTGTAGCCCTATGCTGCATCCTCCAGTAATCTCACATCCTATTTGAGGTATGGGCACCAGTACTGTGCACAGTACTCCAAGAGTGGCTTACTAGTGATCTATACAATGGCAGGATGACCTCTCCTTTCGAGAGGCGATCCTCTAGCAATGCTCCCCAGCATCAATTTGCCCTTGCCACCCTCCTACACTGTGCTGATACCTTCATGTCCCTGTGACTATTACCCCCAGGTCCCTTTCCTCCTCTGAAGCCACTACCTGCACTTCTCCCGGCTAGTAGCTGTTCCTGAGATTTCACTCAAGGTGCAAGACCTTGCACTTCTTAGCTAAACCCCAACTGTCATTCCCTAGACCAGTGTTCAAGTTTAGCTAGATCCTCTCTGAGTGCTTGCCTCTCTTCCTTATTGTCCACTTTTGCACACATCTTAGTGTACGTCTGCGAACAGGCTGATCTTACTCTTGACCCCTCTGCAATGTCTCAATGAGACATTAGACAAAACAAAGACAGCACTGAACATGCGGTACCCACTCATTATTGGCTTAGGCTTGGATGTCTCCCCTTACAACTACCCTCTGTTGTCTGCCTGCACCGAGCTCTCAACCCACCCCACCCACCCACCAGTTTTTCTCCCGCCTCCATGTCCTCAGTTTGCTCATTAACCTCCTAGCGGCACCGAGTAGAAAGCCTTGCTGAAGTCTAGACAGAGAACATCCACAGCGTGGCCTTTGTCACCCACCCTAGTGACCCAGTCGAAGAGGTCGATCAGGTTTGTTTGGCAAGATCTTCCCATGACAAACCCATGCTGTCTCTCGTCCTGCAGACCATTGCTATCAAGAAAGGTTATCAACCTCTCCTTTAGAATGGTCTCCATCAACTTCTCCACTATGGAAGTCAAGTTCACGGTCTGTAGTTACTCTTGTGAAGGGCACCGCGTGAGCCATCCTCCAGTCCCTAGGCATTCCCAGTCTCCAAGGAGGTGTTGAACAGGTCCACTAGATGGCCTACAACACCTCTGCCAGTTCCTTCAGGACCCTTGGTGTACACTGGTCGTGGTGCCTTGTCCACCTGTAAGGCTTTAAAGTCCTTCAGAACTCTATCCTCTTGGATGACCCCATCTGTTATCTCTGCCCCCTCCACCCTTGCCCCTTCCCTGCGGTATTGGGCCATCCCTTTCTTTTGTGAACACTGAGTTGAAATACTCACTGAGTGCCTCTGCTCTGATGTTCCCTTTGTTCTGCCCATCCGCATTCTCTTGATTCTACCAATGTCATCCCTACAACTCCTCTTTCTCCCTTATGTAGTTAAAGAACCCTTTTCCCCTCTCTGATTCCCTAGGCCAACTTCAGCTCCTTTGCTGCCTTGGCTACCCTGACTGACCTGGTCGCCACCTAGATGCCTTTGTGAACACTTCTCTATCCTCCTCATGCCCAGATTTTTTTTAACTTAATGAAGGCCACTCTTTTTCCCTAACCATCCCTCCACCTCCTTGCTGAGTCAGTTAGTTTTTTGACCTGGACTGCTTACTCTGAGATTTGGCACATGTGTTCGTGGCCTCATTTAGCCCTTTCTAATGATTTCCACTTCTGTTCAGTATCCATCCCTGACTTAATTTCAGCTAAATACCCTCTAGGATGCTGCCCATTCTGGCAAAATCTGCCTTCCTGAAATCCAACACTCTTGTCCTGGTCTTGGCCGACTCCCTCCCTCCCTGTGTTGAGGAGGAACCACACTGAGCAGTGGTCACTTCCTGAGAGGGTCCTGTACTACCACATTCTGGACTTGGTCCCCATTTGTTGGCACCAAGTCCATTATATTCCCCTCTCTAGTACGATTCATCACCCTTGCACTAGGTAGCTGTCTTGGACAGCCTCCAGCAGCACCTGTTCCCTGGCATATACTGTAGTTACTGTCTGCCAGTCAACCCCAGATAGGTTGAAGTCTCCTACTACAACTGTATTCCCTTGCCACTGACCTTCCTGATTTGCTCCCTAGCTCCTATTAACCTCCTCGGCTCTGTGAGGGTGGCCAGTACACCACCCCATCCAGAGCTTACCTTAGGACTTTGAGCAATACCATATGGCTTCTGGCCTCCTCATCCCTTCCTCCTGGTCACAGTATCCCTCCCTGACATAAATAGCCACCTCTCCCTCCCCTTCCTCTCCCGGTCCCTGTGGAACACCTTGTATCCGGGATCATGAGATCGCAGTCATGATACTGGGTGGCCCAGGTCTCTGAGATGGCGGCAATATCTACCTCCCTCCGCCATCATTGCCTGGAACTCTGCTACCTTGTTTGCTAAGCTCCTTGCATTCAAGGATACTACAGTCCACCTTGTGTCCTGCCCTCGTGTTCCTGTCTCCCCTTCCACTTTTGTCTTGGTAACTTCCCTCATTCTCCTCTTCCTCCTTCTTGGGGTGGGGGGGCAAGCCTTCCGGTCTCCCTGGAAGGTGTCTTCTCCTTGCTATCTGACTCAGCCCTTCCCCCTCCTCAGTTTAAATCTATGTTGTTTTAATGCACCACTCCAGCCTGTGTCAATGCCCTTGTACCCTCGATGTTGAGATGCAGCCTATCCTTGGCATAAAGCCCCTTATTGTTCTATGTCTTGCCCCATTCCCCTTCTACCCTGTACCCCATTTCTGCACCAACCCTTCAGCCACCCATTGAACTCCTGTATTCTTAGCTTTCTTGCTGTGCTTGCCGGGAGTACCTTGAAGAATGTCACTGAGCTTCCCACCCGACTGCAGATACCCCCACTTCTCTGAACTTCTCCTGCACTTCTTCCATTGTACTGCCCTCTAGGTCATTTGTTCCTAGGTGCACAATGATATGAGGCTTTCCTCCCACCTTCTCCAGCATTTCTGAATGCACTGCCCTACTCTCCCACTGTTATGCCTGGCATACACTCCACCCAGGTTTGACCCTTCTTGCTCCCTTACTCCCCCATCTCACCCCTATAATGTGTGTTGTATAAGTGTAGGAAATGGTGAACTGAATAGTTGCTTTATTTAATAATTCCTCTGGTAACTGTATGCACATCAATACTAGAAAATTTTATTTATTTGTAATTTTGACCTGGAAAGGCACACTATGCTATGATACCTTGTTTCCAGGTGTGGCCAGGGGTGTACCTGTTGTTGTCTGGTAGTGCTATACAGCTCTAGAACTTGTTCCATGTATTTCCTAATGCATGTAGAGCACTTTCAGTTTAACAAAGCCTGTTCAGGTGCAGTTCCTCTGCTCCCGAAATGTGCATTGATAGTCTTTTTACTCTATTTATGCAATGTCATGACTTGGCCCTTATCCCACTGACTCCTCCCAGCTACTCCTTGGTCTTTACAATGTCCTGTCTCCATTCAGCAGGGTGATGCGAGCACTCTCAACCCACTGGATCAAGGATCCAGATGGGCTGCACCTCAGTCATTGGAGTGGGGCCTGCAAGAGGTTGGTGATTATCCTGCTAGCCAGGATGTATTTTTCCTGGACCCCCACTGGCGCAGAGGAGCATGTTTGCAATAATGTCAATGGCAGTGTCACACGCATTCCCATGTGTAGTATGCCAGATGTCTTCCAGGCCTCCACACTGCGGTCCCAGCATCCTGCTCCCCAGCCTCCACTAAGGGCCAGACTAACACCAGGTGCTGAGCCACCCCTTTGCTGGAGGAGGAGAACAGTCCATAGGACACTCAATCCTTCTTCCTCCAGCCAACCCTTGAAGTCCTGAGCTCGCTTCTATACTTGGATCGCTCTGTGCGCAAGAGGTAGCACTATCATTGTACTGGCAGGCTGTCCTAGTGCTGTTTTACACCTGGTAAACTTAGCAAGTTTTCCTGTTCCTTTTCCCTGTCCCAATATTCACTGTATCACTCTTTCATGGAAGCTGGATTTACATGTACTAGGAAGATACTGATGTTCCAACAAAACATTGTGAGGACCTGGGGTCACAATAGGCAAGCATGTAAAGCATGACAAGCAGTATGCAGCCACTGTCAACATTTTCTGCTGGGATGTAGCAGGCGGGGGAGACAAGTAAGGCAGGAAAGATCTTCTTGAGGTAATTCATTCAGACATGCCATGGACCCGGATCAGCGGAGTGGGCTGCAACCAGATGGATAGGGCTTCATGAAGGATATCCTTCACTTATGCCTCTATTTTTCTCCCTGGCCAACCATGAATGTACAGCAGAGCATGTTGTGCGGGCTCCGCCTCTGGGAGACACCCTCAGTGCTCTGGATTTGGGTCTCTCCACTTGATGTGACCTGCACACCACCCCACAGGATTTCTCCAGATGATGGTCAAGCAGTGGGCAACAGAACCCCCATCCCTGAGGGAGGAGAGCTGTCCTGTCCTCTGGATGCTTGATCCTCCCTCCCTGGCAACCTTATCTGTTCCTGAACACAGGTCACCGGCATGGCAGGATGTAGGCGCTTATAGTGCTCTCAGCCCTCCACACCACTGGTCTGGCTTATTTTCTGAGTTTCAAAAGCATATTTACTCTGCTAATAAAGTGTAAGCAGAACATTTTCAGATATAATCTCTTAACATCACTATTTCCAGGTCAGATGCACTAATTATTTGAAGATAAAACCACTAATGTTTTTATTAGTACACTCATTTCAAGGTGAGGGAATCACTTATTTTTCATTTTTGTTTGGGCACCTGGTTTGCAGTCTCTGGTCCCCATAAGGGTCCTATCGACCATCAAGAACCATGCCTGTGGCTCTCCAGACCAGGTTCTTATGCTGGTTGGGCCCACCCTAGTAGATCCACCTATATAAGGTGGGAAGGCACCCTCACATTCAGTTCTGTTTTCTTCAATGTCGAATGTAGACATTGGTACTCTGTCAGTGTTCCTCTGGCTTTCACCTGTTTTTTATTGGTTTTCTAGTTTTGGTGTGACTTTCTGTCCTTTCTATTTTCCTTTTACAAACCTTTTGTTTTCGTAATAAACACTTTGTGTCTGTCTGAAGTTTGTTTGTCCTCCACTGCAGTATGAGTTCAAAAGGTATATTTTTTTATTGTTCCCTCCTCACCGACAACTACTTTAGCTGGTTGGCTGTTTTACAGTTTTTTCTATTGTTCCAGTGCTTAATTTTTTCTGTTTAAAAGTAGCAGCTTTGAAAGAGCTTCAGATACCTTTTTTTTTCTGGCCTCAGCTCTGTCAGTGCAATTTGAAACCTGTAGCTGAGTAGTACTCTGCTAATTGATTCATCTTGCTTCCTGCTCTTTTCATATAAACAAACTCTGGTCAGAGCCACAATGGCTGCTGGCTTCTAACACTCAGCTGAGTTTGAATGAGCCAGCTGCTCTAGAGCCGTGGCTGAGTAGTGAAAGTGAAAGCTGCCAGTGCTATCAGTGACTATTAGCAATACTTGGAATCAAAGGAAAAGAACATATTACAGTCTAAGTACTTGGCGCTTTTTTTCCTTTATCCCAAGTATTCCTAAGTAATTGTTTTCCACTGACAGCAATGGCAGCTTTCACTTTGCCGCTCGGATAGTGCTATGGCTCTGGAGCAGCTAGCTTCATTCAAGCTCAGGACATGCCCAGAGTCACGGCTTCAACATTCAGTAAAAATTAAATAGGTTAGAAAGGTCTGTTTTAACTAGGGTTTGCTTTGTACAGTGCAGTGAATGGAATACTACATGGCTTGCTGTTTTGTTTACCTATGTAAATATATGCCCAGTTCATGAATGAGCGATCCTGGCATTGTACTGTCAAAGTGGAAGTGAACGAGAGTGAGTGCACAGCGGAAAAAAAAAAGTGCCGGGGCACTGTGGTGAAAGTAGAGGAGGTGGAGAGATGTGGTCCATCACTGAGCACTCAGTGGAAGGACATGCTCTAGGTATACGGTCATGTGCTTCCAGAGTCCCTTTTCTCTCTCCCTCCTCACTGCAATATGTCAGCATGACTCCGCCCATGCAACTGCATTTCTAGAGTGATCACCATGTGACCCTCCACTCATATGCAATTAATCCCAAAGACATAGTACAGGCCACTTTGCAAATGGTAGCATGAAAGCCCCTAGTACTTCATGTGATGTCCCTCTAGTCTTTATATACAGGATCTCTATTGGCCTGCCCTATTATGCTTATTTAGAGCTGCCTTTGCTCCAGATGTAGCTGGTTAAGTTGATTCAGTCAGGCTGGGCTATAACCTGGCTCTACCTGCTTCCTTTTTCTTTAAAGATTCTGCCTCTTCTTTTGTTTCCTTCTGTTTTTCGTTGTTGCTTACACAGACCCACGTGTTGCTTATTTTAAGCAGCATGGGTTGCTTTGACATTCTGCTTCTGCAGCCCATTTCACTAGGATGGAAGATTTATCTGATTAGTTTTATGTTTTTGATTAAAGAGGAGACAGAGGAGAATTCCAGCCAGTTGCTCCTCTGCTGACAGGCAGGTGGGTTTATTCTGCCCATTCCCTGTCCTGTATTAGTACTATCCCTGTTATCAGGGAAGGATGCTTGCCATTTTACTTTTCAATGGAAGCTCATTTACAGCACTGGGGCATGGCTAGGCGCCTTGGTCCTAGCCTGCCATGTCACTGCTGGCCTGGATTCCCACACCCATTTTTTCCTATTTTTTTTTTTAACTCTCTAGGACATTTCTTTTCAAGATGGCACAACCCATTCTCAATACATGCTTTGTCTACCATTTGTGTGTGTGTGTGTGTGTGTGGGGGGGTCTGTTAAGTCAGTGCAGTATGCTGCGGCCCCTGCTGTGACACAGACAGTCACCATTTCCTGATGTGTGACTTTGTGCAAGAACCCTGATTACCTTTTTCCAGGGTTGCACCTGGTCTCTGTATTTGGTACCATTTCAGACTGTCTGATATAGTAAGTTTACTTTTACCACCTTTCTGCCTTTATTGTCTTAATCAGGTAACCCTGGGTGCCATGCATGTTTCCATGTTATTTCCTATATCTCTGCATGGTACTAGGTTGGAGTTCCTCTTTCTGTGCATGGGATTTTTGGTGGGTGACCCTGTGGGGTACCCCAGTCCAACTTCCTCCTGGCTGCCTAGTCAAAGGAGCTTTGTGGTCACTTCAGTCTGTCACACACACACATTCACTTACTGCTGGCACCTGGCTGCTGTTGACCTCTCCTCATGGTAAGTCTGTAATTACCTTTTAGCGTCTCTAACCATCACTATGACTCCAGGATCAAGGTGGTTTCTGGACATGGACCCCAGAACAGTGGCATCACAGCCTCTGCTGGTGATCCACTAACCATGCTCCGTAAATGCCACTGTCCATAATCCCATGTGTTTGCCTGTACAGCAACAAAACTGGCATTCTCTGCACTACAGGAAGAATCTCTACCTACACTATCACTGGCCGCCTTCCAGCTAAAGTTCTGGCAAAATTCTTTCACTTGATAAGGAGACTGCTGCCGGTCTGCCACAGTTGACTATGAAGTCACTATCATGTACATCCTCATTTCTCCTCCTGAGGACCCTATATTCTGAGTGAACAGAGGAGAATACACTTTGCCCTAGAAGAAAGGATTCTACAATGACGGCCAAAGGTGCCTCCTCCATGATTGTCCTTCCCATTTATTCTGCCGTGAACATTAGCGGATAAAATTCCTTATCCTCTCTGAAGATATGGTGATGTTGATGCATGCTTTTGTGACATCCAGACTCGACCATTGCAACACTTTATAACTCAGGGTTAATGGAGGTGGGCTATGACGGCTTGCAGCTAGTGCAGCATGCAGATGCCAGGCCACTGAAGGCCAGTCCAGGTCATGTCACATGACCCTAGTCCTGCAAGAGCTGTACTGGCTGCCGGTAAAGTAGCAAATCACTTTCAAGATTAGGTTACTAACCTACAAAGCCCTATATGTGATGGACCTGGGCTAAATTTTATTTATTTATTTCAGATCTCGGATTAACCATTTGAGCTTAGAGCTCTTTACATAGGTTTCATGTTAGTACATTTAAAACAAGTAGGTGATTATACAGAGAACTGAGACAAACAAGGCAATAGAATTAGAATGAGAACATTTAGTCTTTAAACAAAGGAATGCAAAAATACAGCGAAAACTAAAACTGGAATAAGTAAACAGTCGGATACATACAGGAACAAACTAAATAACTGTGCCCAACAGGAGCCTGTTACTCGTCAGCAATACAAAGGGGTTAGCGCATAGAAGTGCTGGAGAGTGAGGTGGGAGTGGGGGGTTGAGCCCCCAAGTGCAGGGTGTCCAAGAGAAAGACAGCGAAAGATCTGTTTGGCAGAAGGGCAGATGGAGAGATGCCTTTGCTAGGTGCTAGCGATGGCAGACTTATTGAGATTCCTGTATTAAATGGTTCTTCTAAACTCCAGTCCTCTTCTCATCCTGCCACCTTCTCCACTCCAATGATGTGGGCACCTTGGAGAACCCCAGGGTTAGGCTGAAATCTTCAGGGACCAGGCTTTTTCGGTAGCTGCTGCGGGAATATGAAAGGTTCTCCTGAAAGCCTGTGAGAGGCTCCACCAGTGGAGGCCACTAAGAGGAGTCTGAATTTCTATCTCTTTAAAGAGACATTTGTAAACTCCTGACTGTCCCTTTAAATTCATCTGTGTATATCTGCTGTTTATTTTATACATAGCTATAAGAAAAATGGTCTCTATGACCTTTGGCACAAGACAAAAACTTGCCAGGATTGCTGATCTCCCTTCTTCCACACCCTGGCTGGGCCCACCATTGAAGCAGTATCATCAAACAAGATGTATCATCGTTGAAGATGTAGCATCATTCAAGTACCTCAGGGTCTGGCTGGACAGACACCACCACTTTGCTGAACCCGTGGATGCCATTTACAAAAAAATGTATCCCAAAATTAGGAGCATTGTACTGTAACAGTAGCTGTATCCCTTTGCTGGCCCACAGAGCCATTGTTCAGAAGATGATACTCCCCATATTCAACTATGGCAACACAGCCTACGGCGCTGCTAAACCCACCCTGACGGACTGGACTTTTCTTCCATTCCTTCTGTCATTTTCCCTGAACTATCCCTCATACCCACCACTGTGCCCTAAACACCTCGCTCTCCTTTCCATACCTTGAAGCCAGGCGCCTAGCAAATGCTGGCTTGGCTGTCTCCCTCCTCACCTCCTATCCTTTCCCAGCCCCTCTCTTCCTCCTATGCCTTTTGCAGCCCAACTCTCGCTGCCTTACTCTCCCTCACTGACCTCAGCAGCCGCCAGGCACTTCTCACACCGCTTCCCTAAACTCTGGAACTCCTCCTCACCTATCTGGTCTCCAACCTTCATTCTCTATCCCCTCTTCTGTGTAACTTCACTCTCCTTCTTCTACCTGCAACTGACTCCCTCATTATCTCCCTGTTCCCCCACCACCCTTTTCACTCACCACACCAACAATGCACCTCTGCCTTTTCCCTAACTTTTCTGCCTTCCATACTCTCCTCCTCTGCCTTTTCACAATACTATACTCCCTATTTGTTTCCGCTTCACACCTCCCTCTTCCTCCTCCATTCTCAATTTAGTCAAAGCCATAGCCCATTCCTCTTTCTTCCTCCTGCCTGTTTTTCCTACTGTTTGCTCTTCCCACCCTTACTTAACCTTCTCCTTTGCAGACCTGGAAACCAATACTCAGGCTGGGTTACACTCAGTTGTGTCTGGCCCTTGTGGGGTTTGATCCCAGAGGATGAAGGTTTTCAGCCTTTCTACCTTCCTCCCTCTCTTCCCTCACCTACCACGCTCCGCCACCTCTCCTGCCTACTTTTCTTACTCTCGCCTTTCCCATTCCTACCCTTTCTCCTATGCAGACCAGGAAACCAGACACAGGCTAGGTGTGCACCCAGCTGTGTCTGGCCTTGTAAGGTTGCATCTCAGAGGATGATGGTTTGCTTCTCTGTCCCCACCATTTATCTATGCTTGATAGTGAGCTGGACGCTAAGTCTCAGGTGTCAGCTGTTTCAAGACCTCATTTTACCATCTGAGGAATATTGCCCAGATAAAACACCTGGTCCCACCTGATGACCTTCCGACACTGGTCCACATCTTTGTGACATTACGCCTTGATTACAGAAATGCCCTATACCTAGGGCTACGAGGTTGACCTTTGCCGCCGACAGCTGATGCAGATGCGGCTGTCAGGTTGTTGACTGACTTATCAAGATCTTTCCATGTCACACCTCTGCTCCGTGGACTGCACTGGCTGCCGATGCGCTGCAGGATCACCTTCAAGGTTGGATTACTGACCTACAAGGCCCTACATGGACTGGGACCATGGTATCTGCAAGATCTCCTTGTCCCTACCCCTTGCGTCCTCTCTCTGCTCCGTCAGCGAGGTTTGCCAGAATTCCCGTCCATTTGACAACATCAGGTGCTAGATCGTTTGTTTTGTAGTTCCGACCCTGTGAATTTTCTACCTCACGGGTAAGAGTGCCTGTCTGTTGAAACCTTTAAATCTGCCTTAAAATGTATTTATTTGAATTGGCATTCTCTGATATTTAGTCCTGCTATTTCATAAACTGTTTTTAAATGTTACTATTCTGTTGACATGGATGTCGCATGATTTTATGTTTTTTATGCAACGCTGTGGTCTTGTTGGAACAGCATTTTATAAATAAACTTTGCTTGCTTGCCTGCACCATACTCACCCTCCCCTTTCCTATGCCATTCCACACTAGTTCTCTACTCCTTTTTCCACTCTATTCTCCCCCTCTGTGCTCTATCCCTTACTGCCCTCCCTATATAACTGCTCATCTCTCTGTTACTAAGGGACATGCCGAGTCTCGATATAAATATATTTTCCATCGCTTTGTATAGTACACATACTTCCTACTGTACATAGCTGTTTCACTGTTATTTTATTGCTGCATAAGTTTTATTTTGTGAAGCTTTGTGTTGTAAAAATCTATTGTTGTAGATTTGTTGTAAAACTCTATTGTACTTCCCTTCCTCCTCCCCAGGGACGCATCTGGAAACAAGCTATTTTAGCTCAGTATGCCTTTCCTGGTGAAACTTTTCAAATAAATAAATAAATAATATTCCTACTGCTATTTATTTTATTACTGTGTACTGTATGAATGCTACTTACTGTATTTTATAGTGATTTGTAAGGTGCCCTGAGACTTTAGGAAAGGTGCAATACTAAATAAACTCTACTACTACTACTACTACTTTCAGTTTTCTTGTTTGAACCTCCACTTCTAGCTGATGCTGCCATCCTCTTCAAGAGCAGCCTGCTGGATTAGGCCATTTTCTCCTTAGTTGTTTCCCTGCTCTCTCAGGGGGCTTTCAAGGCCTGCTTCTTGTAACAAGGTGGGGGTTCCAACATCTCACCAGCGGGACCTTACAGAACTGAAGGTGATGGGGGCCTGCTCATCATATACTGGCAGAGCCACAGGGAGGTAGATTAAGTCAGTATAAGATGGGCAGCCTCACCTATAGAAAAAATTCCATGGAGTCCTGGTGCCTGCCATCTCTAATTCAATGTATTATGGCTCTATGGAAAATCCTCTTGAAGATCTACAGTTACTTTTATATAACAAACCTTAATTCTTCCATTATAAAACAGATCTTCCATTTTACAAGGCCCTATACAGTATCACCAGCATCCTTAACAATATGATACACTGCAGTGTGCTAACCATCCCCATACAGACAGCATGAACATTTGTACCCAGATCATCATAAGACCTACAGGAGCAACACATCTGTATATAAATCACTACATGAGATACTAGTGCATGGAATATTTATTGTTGGTGCTCCTCTTGGGTCCAGTTTGGCCTCTTTTGGACACACTAGCATCCTGTATCACTGCATCCATGATTTTCAACACAGTTTGTGGATATGACACTAAACAGCAGATAAAATAATCAGAGACTAAGTCCCATTATGGACACAGCATTGCTTGCTTGCATCCTTTTTGTTAATCCTCATGTCTCACTGGCACTGCAGGCCTCAGCTTCTGCACTCCCGTGGGATCAGTGAATGTGGCACAACAGCACCCTTGGGGCATATATTTAGCAGGCAGTAGCATACTGGATCCGTACATTTGTCTGTGCTACTTTCTGTCTAGGCTTAGGCTGAGCAATGACATTTGGGAGTGGGGTCTCCTCTTCTCCAGCATAATGAGCTCTGCCACCAGGCCATATTCAGTGCTGTTTCCACCAGTGAATGTGTTGGCTAGCCTGCCTATACAGAGTTTTGTGAACCATCGGCTGAGCCACTTCACACAAGATGATCATCCATACCTCTTTGTCGTGTTAATGGGAATATTCCATTAAAATTATGGGTGTAGCACATTCTTGTACCCATAGCCACAAACCTACATCATTTTTAACTCTGCTTTTTGGATGCAGATAAGTTTTAACATAAGTCACCTGAATTTTGGATCTAGATAACGTTGTCAATAAGGGCAACACTTATTTTGTAGTGGCTTCCTTCTTTTGGATGCAGCATAACCACTCTGGAACAAACTTTGCACATGTCCAGTTGTGGGATCTAAATCCTGCCCTGCTATATTAATATGAATGCACTGGTGCAAAAGTATCCAAAGTTATCAAATTTGTACATTTGTTTTAGTTTTGTTCACTGGAAAGGAGGACTAGGCAATTCTGCTTATTTTTAGCCTCATCCCCAGGTGTGGGGTAGCTACAGATGCAAACTAACATACTAAATCAAGCTAAGCTGTTGCTGGTATTTTTAGCAAATGAGAAATTTGCACAGGACAATGGAAAATCCCTTCTCTTCCTGTGTGTGTGTGTGTGCTGCTGGGGTACCTATGCTTCCTGTTGGGAGATGGAGGGCCCTGGAATGGAGAGGCGAACATGGTGGCTCAAGTGGAGAATGCTTCCTCCTCACCAGAGGTAGTTAGGAAGCAAAACCTGTAGCTGCACTTTTCAATAACATACCTGCTGGATCGGTGATGGAGGATGGTCAGAGTGGCCGCCTCCTACAATGGTGGACACTAAGTATGAAGATGTTGCAGTTTCCGAGGTAGAAGCCAAAATGGATCTGGAGATAGAGGAAAAGAAAAACCGGCTGCCTGCCTTGATAGCAGAGGAGAAAGTGTGGATTACGACTGCTAAACTGAAGCTATGAGCCTCTGCTGCTATACTACGACTGCCTCCATAGAAACGCCGACAGTTCACAGCAAAGATGCCCCATCAGCTCAGCCCAGATGCTCATCTCACAGTAATCTGCTGGGTGAGCTGTGGAGGAGTGGGAAAAACACAGTGCTAGATTCTGCTCCTGAAGCAGTGATTAGGCTGCCCCACTTGGGAAACACCAAGTCAGAAAACTCCTGTTTGTGAAACAATTATCGGTTTACAACTGAAAAGTCCTAAGAAAAGTCTCCAATGTGCTGTACAAACCTCAGATCCTGAAAGAAGTGCAGAGAGCCCTGTCAACAGCAGGATGGGAGCCGTTGGAAACGGACAGCATCTGGGTGTCAGAAGAATCTCCAATTGTATTCCTAAGTCAAGAGATCCTCTATCGATGGTCCCACAGCAGGCAAGAGTTTCTTCTCCTCTTCTAACTGATGGCTCTTCGGATGAGGCTATATTAACAGATAACCCCAATCTACTGACAGTGATCTAGCCTTGTCCTCAGAACCTGGCACAGCATCTTGAGTTGGTTTTGCACTGTAGTGCAAACATTGGAACAGAAGGAAGCAAACCTCCCTCACCTCTCTTGCACCTACTACAGCTGGCAGTGATAACACCACTACACAGGAGTGCCTGGCTTAGTAGTTTCTCATTATGAGGGTGAAAGTACAGTTACATAAGAACTTGCGCAACAGTAGCTCTTAGAGAGAGACTCTTGCAGTAGGCAATAACCATTAGGACTGAGCTGCCAGGCACTAAGACCACACAGAAAACTTAGCTAGCAGTGTCTGGTGGGGACCGTCCACACCTGGCGCCACGCGACCAACGCTGGCCCAGCTTCCATATAGGTGAGTGGTCCCCACTGCCCGCCTCCCAGTTCTCCCACCGGAGAACTAAGAAGATGCAACAAGAGAAAGGAGTGGGCTCCTGGAACCAAGAAAAGAAAGGCTGAAAAAAGTAGCAGTAGCAGTAGCAGGGGTATGGAGGAGGGAAAACCTTGCCTACTTCAAGAGCCTCTCTCAAAGATCTGCTGTCATGATGAGTTCTTATGGAACTACTATCTTACTGCGAGAGGCTCTTGCAGTAGGCAATAACAATTAGGGCTGAGTCCCAAGCAGTGTAAGTCAGGCAAAGACTGAACAAGGAAGGCAGAGAAAGGTCTGCAGTAGGCAGGGTCTAAGACAAAAGGCCTTGAAGGACAGCTAGTCCGAAGCCAGCCCTGCACCTAGAGGCAATGTCCAAACTGTAATGCTTAGTGAATGTGTGGACAGAGCTCCAAGTAGCTGCTGCATAGATGTCTGCGGCAGAGATATTTCTGAAACAAGCAGAAGATGCAACCATGCCTCTGCTTGAATGCCCTTCTTCCGGGAAGGGTTTGTCATACTTCTGATAACAAATACAGAATGCAGTTTGCCAACCACTTGGATAAACATTGTTTTGAAACTCGGTGCCCTCTCTTTGGGCTTAAAGGAAATGTAGAGCTGATCCGCTTTAGTGGACTGACTTTGTCCAATTTGTGTAATAACGTAATATTCTGTGCACATCCAATGTGCAGAATAGCCTCCCTTGATTAGAATGCTCAGGGTTATACGCCTGCAAGTGTATGGTCTGATTCAAGGTAAACTCAGAAACCACCTTTGGTAAAAACCTAGGATTTGTGTACAGAACCACCTGGTTTCTGTGAAAAATCAAATAGGGCTCATACATAAGGGCGGAGCTGAGAAATCCTTCAGCAGAGTATGTAACTAAAACTGTGCTTTCCAGGATAGATAGCACAGGTCACAACTGCATGAACAACTACTTAGATGGTTCGAAGGGGAGGCAAAGTGAGTTTCTCAAGTATGAAGTTCAGATCCTCAGAGAACAAGGTTCCTGACCGGGGTTTCATGTGGAGGATTCTCGGAAAGTGCGGAAAACCTCCAACTGAGGCTAAAGTCTTGCCGTCTACCACAGGATGGTAGGCAGAAATGGCTGACAAGTGGACCTTCAGTGAAGAATAGCCAAGTCCCAGGTCAGAGAGATGCAAGCGGTACTCCATGACCTGAGAGACAGGACATGAAAAGGGACCCAACCCTTAGAGGTTGCCCAGATAGGGAATCTCTTCCACTTCATAGCATATGTGGTCCTCGTGGGTGGCTTTCTGGCCTCCACCAGAACCTGAGCAACTGTGGAAGAGACTCCAAGTAGGAGGATGCTATGTCAGAAGGCACAGCATGAAGGTGAAGGGACTTGAGACATGGATGACAAGAGCCCGCTCCTGGGTCAGGAGGTTGTGGCAGAGGGTAGAGGAACTGGAGGCTCCACCACTAACTGCTGGAGCAGAGGGAACCAAATCTGGAGGCCAATATGAGGTGAAAAGAATCATGTGAGCCCCTCTGCCTGCAGTTTGAGCAGCACCCTCTGCAGTGGCGGGAAGGGAGGGAAGGCATACAAGAACTTCCTGTCCAGCAAACAGACAGCACGTCTCACCAGGAAACACCAGGCCGGAAGCAATCGAGCAAAACCTGGGTAGTTTTGCGTTGTAGGGAGGTGAACAGATCTAAATCTAGACAACCCCAACAGTCGAAGATGTCTGACTACTGACTGCTTCAGTTCCCACTCATGTGCCCATGCCTGAGTGTGGCTGAGAGTGTCTGCTAGGACATTTTGGACACCAGGATATGCACTGCTGTGAGCTGAAGGCAGTGCTGAACTGCCAATTCGAACCATCGCCTCCCTGCAAAGAGAGGTGCGACAGCGTGTCTCCTTGCTTGTTCAGACACCAGACCACACACATGTTGCCCAACTGGACCAGCAGTAAGTCTGGAAGGAGGAGGGACGAAAAGTCTGAAGGCATACAAAACCATGTGTATCTCCAGCACACTGATGTGCAAGGAGAGCTCCTGCTGAGACCAGGATCCCTTGGTCCTGTGATTCCTGAAGTGAGCACCCCGCCCTGACCAGAGGCATACACTGTCATGGTCTGGACTTGGGGGGTCTAGGGACCACCAGCAGAGATTGTTTAGATCCTGCCACCAGAGAGATCCTGTTGCATGGGGTTGCAGACCAGGACCCTGTGGTCCAGGTCGTCCAACCTCTGATCCCTGCATCTAAAGCGCCCACTGCGTGACACGATGTGGAGTCTGGCTAGAGGAACAGTGGGAATAGCACCACCATAAGGCCTAGGAGGCATAAGATGGACTCTGGCCATGGACCAGAGGCTGGAAGCCACTTGCCTGACTTACTTCTGCAGTGTTTCCGCTCTGTCCAAGGGAGAAAGGCTTGACCCTGGCTGTGTCAGCACTACTCCAATGAATTGGAGGTGAGAGAGGTGAAAGGCGAGACTTGGGGTGTAGTTCACCGTAACTCCTAAGTGGTGGAACAGAGCCAGGGTAGCTGACAGCAGCGCTTTCTGCTGTCCTCACAGAGCCGACAGGAGCCAATCACTGAGGTACAAGAACACATAATGACCATGGCATTGCAAAGCCACTACCACCATCGCTAGGCACTTGGTAAACACCCTGGGTGCTGAGGAAAGGCCAAAGGAGGGCTTTGAACTGAAAATTCTCCTTGGAAGGAAAAACCTGAGAAAGTGGTGGTGGCTGGAAGACCGGTATATGCAGACACGCATCCTGCATATCCAGAGCACAGAGCCAGTGTCCCTGCTGAAGCAGTGGTAGTAGACCTGGGAGGTCAACATGCGTAATCTCTTGTACTCTACGTACAGATTGAGCTGCTGATGTCCAGTATTGGCTAAAGGTCTCAGGTCTTTTGGGCACCAGGAAGAAGTGGGAGTAATACCCCTTCCAGCTTGGCCCTGAGAGAATAGGTTCCATGGCTAACTTTTCCAGTAGAGCCTTGATTTCCTGTCTGATGAGCGGGATGTGAGCTTTCAGGTAATGAGAGTGACCTGGAGGATTTTCTGGAGGTCTCTCTACAAATTCCAGTGTGTGGCCTTGAGCTATGAGCCAAAGGATCCACGAGCTGGCTATGACAGCCTCCCATCCGGGTAGGTGACTGGCCAATCTGTCCCTACCGCTCTTCCAGCACTAGTGGTGGAGGGGAGGTGATCCGTGAGTCAAGAGGTGGAGGGAGGTGTGGAAGTGCCACACCAGAAGCCCTCGAGACTTGGCTGGGAGGGTGCGGACAGCTGAGGGAGTCGGACGCTTGCCCTGATGCTTGGCTGGCTATTGCCTTGTCTGGTGCCTTTGCTGGTGATGAAAAGGCTGCTGGGCTTGGTATTGGTAAGGTATAATGATTGCACAGAGAGGCGTTTCCCACTGTCTTGTGAGTCAGTCAGTATGTCCTTGACATCCTCCAAAGAGAACTGAGCTTGAAAGGATCAGCCAGGATGTGAAGCTGAACATCCTGGGTGAATCTAGACACTTATAACTAGGAGTGTCTGCATATGCAGACAGTCATTGCAGTGCTCCGAACAGAAGCATCGACAGGATTGTAAGTCACTACTAAGGTATGATGGCAGGTAATCTCCGCGTCCTAACAGTCTGCTCAATCTTGGTCTTAGCCTCAGAATCTGGCAAGGCCTCGAACTCAGATCTGAGTTGGCCCAGATTAGCCTTCTGGTAGCATACCAGGTGGGCTACGTAATTCAGAGCCCTCAGTGCCAAAGTGGAAGATGAGTAGACCTTCGTCCAAACTGGTCCAGTTGCCGCAACTCCTTATCTGAAGGAGGTACTTATATGCTTAGGCTTAGCAAAGCAGTCGTGAGCCACATTAATGACCAGCGAATCAGCTTTAGAGTGGGTGCTGAGGTGGTATTTTCCTTCTAGGGCACAGTATAATCTGTCTGCCTTCTTAGCGACGGCTCCAACAGATGACAGTTGCTGCCAAACAGTAGTGGCTAAATGTTGTGTGGCCCGTCCATGAGGGAATGAGGTGGAGTCACCTCTGGTAAGTCAAGTGTTCTGCCAATCTCCTGTGTTGAGGATCTTGGTCCTTGGTCTTCCATCCGTTAGCCTCTTGGATTTTTGGAGGAGTTCCATAAAGAAAGGGTCCTCCAGGGGAGACTTGGGGGTTTCCTTGGGTTTGGGGTCCTCTGGCGGAGGAGAGTCATAGCCTGAGGGTGAGGAGGAAGACTCAGATTCAGAGTCCGACAAAGGCTCTGTCTGGAGATCGAAACCCACGTGAGGAACCTCCTTCTGGGGTTCGGTCATCCCACTCCTCCTGTCCCCCCACTGTCAAAGCACCTAACATGTGGCCAGAAGTGGAGGGATGAGTCTCAACAGGATAGAGAAAGTGTACAGTAGGAGTCGGATGGGCCAGCATAGGAGGTTGGTCCAACTCTGACACAAGCTGAACCTTGGCCCTGTTCCACAAGACTGAAAAGGCGTTATAATCCACCTGAGGCTAAGGAGGAGCAGAAGGAGGAAACTGGAAGGCTGTGTCAGTTACCTTGCATTGGAAACCCGGTGTGTGAAAACCAGGTGTTCATACCCGGCGTTGGGTACCCCAGTGTGGATGTCCTGCATCGGGTACCTTGGCATAGGGTAACCTGGTGCAGGGTAACCTGTGAAGGACCCAAAAGCGGGCTGAGAGGCCCAGAGGAGGCCATGAAGGAACACTAGAGGCCCAGGCTGTGGAGAAGCTGGCTGCGGTCCCAGCAGAGGGTCCTGCGACGCAGGCGCATCTGGGTTTAGGGCTGGGAAGGCAGCCCAGATGGAAGTGGTAGATCAGAATGCCCCCGGGTATCCAATGGAGGGCCAGCCAGCGCTAGCAGCGGCAGCCTCTGGCTCCGGGTGGAAGAGGTAGGAGGACCCATGGAGGCAAGAAGGAGTGACCTGAGAGGAGATTCCTCCTGGGATGGTTATGGCGAAGTGGCAGCAGGTGCTGGTCTGAAGGACTGGTACAGGACCAAAATTGAGTCTAATGTGAGCATTGGGGCTGTGCAGTTATTGGTAGAACTGGCGTCCTATTTACCAGCCGAACCACTCAGCTTAGATCCGGAGGACTTAAAGGGCCTAAGAGTGGTGGAAGCCTCTGAATCCCTGGAGGTCCCTGTCTGCACTGTAATCAGCATAGGCAGGAGGCCCAAGGGCTTGGTCAGAGGAACAGTATCCTTGCTAGAGGAAGGCCGCTGAACGGAGGGAGCCATGGCCTGAGGGAGACTGATTCCGGTCCCGGGACTTTTCTTGTCTTTCTTCTGCTTGTGGAGACAGAAGATCCTCCTGGGGAGGAGGAAGAGCTCTGCACCTGCTGCATCTCCTTCTCCATGGAAGCCAATTTTTGTTTGAGAAGATGGGATTCCAAGGCTTGTTGATAGCATTTCCATGTGGCCTGGTTGAACTTCTGGCAGGCCTCACAGTCCTCGTGTCGTGGTCAGGCCCTAGGCACAGGAGACATGAGGCGGGCCGTCCTTCTCTGGAAACTGTTTGCTGCAGGTACACTTGTTCTTATCTTATTTGGAAGGAGTTGGGAAGACATGCAATCCAATGACAAATTACAGAGTTTTGAAGAAAATCTAAAGTGTATACTTATCGAAAATGGCGGTCGACAGTAGCACAGCGTTCTTGAGGTCCGATGTGCGCAGGTCGATGGTGGGAAAGAACTGGAGAGTGGGAGTGTGGCCCACCCACTATATAGCGCCAGGCCGACGTTGGTCATGTGACACTGGGTGGCGATCCCCCGCATACATTGCTAGCTAAGTTTTCCATGTGGTCCTAGCAGATGGTGGCTCAGTCCTAATGGCTATTGTCTACTGCAAGAGCCGGTCTCAAAGTAAGATCCTCATATTCCCTTGGCAAATGCACCACCACCCCAGCAGGAACTGGACTCACAGGAGGCAGGGCCTTCCACTAGTAGTTCTTTCAGACCATACCCTAGGCCTCCTGGGCAGTGTTCTGACAAGTCAAGGTAAGCCCCTGAAAAGGGACCTCTAGTTCCAGTGGGCCTACCTGGTTACCAAAATGAAATAAATAAATAATATGCAAATCTCTTTCATGCACCTATTTTACTGGCTAAACATCACAGTGCAGTATTGTCTCAGGTACGTGGGTGGGCTGACAATGAGCCAGACAGAGTACACGTGACAGGGTGGAAGCAAAAGACTCATGAAATTTTTGCTAGTGAAATATATGTACTTATTCACGTCTCAGTCAAAACCACCTTCGACTTGACTTTAAGACTTCTGGGACACTACAGTGTTTTAGCATAAATTCCATCTTCTGAAAAACACACCCTTTGGTAATCTTTTATTGCAATCCCTTACTAAACCAGCATATAAGACTGTCACCATTTTATTCAGGAATGAGGTGGCGAGTGTCACAGATATCATGCAGCCTAAGTAAAAAAATAAATAAATAAAAATAGGTCACTCACCTGTAACTGTAGCTCTAGTAGTAGTATATGTTTCACATCCACACTCGGGCAGTTCCACTGGAACAGTCTAATTTGCTAGATGTCTTTAAGATCAGCTCCTCCCACCACTGTTGTGGTATATCCATGGACTCGCCTCATGGCGCTAGATCTTGCACACTGGAAGCAGGGATCCATGTGCCCTTGCAAGGGAGGCTGGCGGAGTTGTGTGGATGCCAACCATATACCACTCCTAGTACAACAGTTACAGGCATGTAAGCAGTCTTTCTAGGGCATGGATACAGTTCACCATCCACATCCTGGCTGACTCTAGCAGTTCTCCAGGAGGAGGGGACAAGAGCACAACCATGCCTGGTGAACAGTGACCCAGAACAGAAGTTCCAAATCTGGCATCCTGGCATGACTCAAGGTCGATGCGACAGTGGGAAATAAAGGCATGTGCTGGCTTCCAGGTAAGCTCTGCAGATTTTCTGGATAGAGATGACCCTGGAAGCAGCCATATCTAGTGAATGAGCTCCAAGCCCTACAGAGTCTCCTACCAGTCAACCTATAGCAGAGGTTGATGCAGGATGTGATTCACCGCCAATCTTATGTACGTTGCGGTCTGCAAGCCATGACTTTAGTGTAAGTGACAAACAACTGGTAAGCTCTCTCCAAACTCTAGCCATGATGTCCACATAATAAGAGTGCTCTATGCAGGTCCAGTGTGAAGCCTAGCGGCCTCCAAAGAAGGACTGGTAAAATATACCGGTAAGTTAATCACCTGGGTAAGGTGATTTGATACAATCTTTGGGAGGAACTTGGGGTTGGGGCGAAGAAAGACTCTGCCATGTGGAAGACCAGACAGGAAGATTCAACCAAGTGCACCTGAAGCTTCCAATTCTTCTGGCTGATGTAACAGCCACTATGAAAACCATTTTCCATGACAGGTGTGACATCTTATATCTGTGCATTAGCTTGAAAAGCTTGCCCATGAGCACATCCAACACCAGCAGTAGGTCCCACTGTGAGGTGGTTCCCAAGTGGAGGGGACAGGTGGTCCAGGCCCTTGAAAAAGACCCCACCACCCTCTGCTGGATCACCATCAGCTTACCAGCCTGTGGCAAGTAAGCAGCGATGGCTGTCAGGTGCACCTAAGGTCACTGCTTGCAGTCCCAGCTGAGAGGAGCGAGAGGTAGTCCAAGATACTCCTTGCCCTGGCACCAAATGGAGAACCTCTTCCATTTAAAGGCACACCACCAGTGAGTTGACTTTCTCCAGGAGGCCTCCATGACATGGAGCATTTCATCTGAAAGACCCAAGGCCTGGAAGAACAGGTTACTCACCTGTAACTATAGTTCTAGGAGTGGTATATGTTGTTCATCCACACTGTTTGGCACTGTCCTTTGCCTTTAAATCTGCCAGAAGTCTTCAAGCTGGCTCCTCCCACCCACCGGTGGTATATACCTTGGCTCCCACCCCACGCACGCAGATGTGCATCTGCTGGAAGCAAGGTTGTGCATCGGCAGCTGGAAGGTCGGGTGGTCTGTGTGCTAACCAACACATACCACTCCTAGAACTACTGTTACAGGTGAGTAACCTGCTCTTCTAGGAGCATGGATTTGTTGTTCGTCCACACTGTTTGGCAGACTCCAAGCAGTTTTCTGGGAGCAGGGAGGAAAGCGCACATCCCTACTTCACGAAACAGAGACTGGAGAACTGAAGCCCCAAAACCAGCATCCCGGCGTGACTCAAGGTCATAGAAACATAGAATTTGACAGCAGATAAGGACTGCTTGGCCCACCCAGTCTGCCCATTTCCTACCTGATGGATAAGCTGCAGATCCTAGTTAACCAGCAGCCTACTTCTCCTACCCCCACCCCTAGAATTGCCTTATGACTGTCCCATGCATGCTTGAATTCCACCACTCTTTGTGACTCCACAACCTCCTCTGGAAGGCCGTTCCATACATCCACCCACTCTCTCTGTGAAAAAATACTTCCTTAAATTACCTCTGAGCACTTCCTTCTATCTTCAAATTGTGCTCCCTTGTTCTTGCACACTCTTTTTTGAAAGATGCTACCTCTTGGACTTTGTTGATTCCTTGAGGTACTTGAAAGTTTCTATCATGTCCCCCTCCCTCCTTTCCTCGAGGCTATACATATTAAGCTCCTTAAGTCTCTCTTCATATCGCCTTCCGGTGCAGACCCTGCACCATTTTAGTTGCCCTCCTCTGGACAGCTTCCATCCTGTCTATGTCTTTGTGGAGATTGGGTCTCCAGAACTGCACGCAGTACTCCAGATGGGGTCTCACTAGCTGTCTGTACAGAGGGATAATAACTTCCTGTTTTCTACTGGTGATGCCTCTCCCTATGCATCCCAGTATCCCCCATCCCTCCTTGCTGCTCTCACATTGCTTGCCCACCTTTAGGTCATCTGATATGACTACCCCAGGTCCCTTTCCATTTTTGTTGTTGTTAGTATCTCACCCCATTGTGTACTCTTCCCTGGGTTTTGTTTCCCAGGTGCATTACCTTGCACTTCTCAGCACTGAATCTAAGTTGCCATACATTTGACCATTCCTCTAACCTTGCCAAGTCCCTTCTCATCCTTTCCACTCCACCTTGTGCATCAACTCTGTTGCAGATCTTTGTGTCATCTGCAAAGAGACATACTTTCCTTCCAGTCCCTCTGCAATGTCACTTATAAAGACATTGAAGAGGACTGAGTCCTAATACTAGACCCTGCAGTACCCACTACTAACCCCCCTTTTTTCAGAGTGGACTCCATTTACAATTACTCTCTGTGTCTATTCTCCAGCCAATTCTTTACCAGGCTGTCATCTTGGGACCCACTCCCAGGCTGGCTAACTTGTATATTAATCTTGTGTGGGACTGTGTCAAATGCCTTGCTAAAGTCTAGGTAGGCCATGTCCACAGCCCTCCTGATCAACTACTTTGGTCACCCAGTCAAAGAAATCTATCAGATTTGTCTGGCATGACCTTCCGCTGTAAATCCATGCTGCCTTGGGTCCAGTGCCCTCTGGCCTCTAGATATTTAACCATTCTTTCCTTCAGAAGTGATTCCATCATTTTCCCTACCACTGAGGTTAAACTAACAGGTCTGTAGTTTCCTGCTTCTGCCTTGCTCCCACTTTTGTGAAGGAGAATCACATCTGCCCTCCTCCAGTCCTCGGTACCACCCCATCCTCCCATGATTTGTTAAAGAGGGTAGTCAGTGGTGTCACTAGTTCTACCCTTAGTTCTTTTAGAATTCTGGGATGAATCCCATCAGGCCCCATTGCTTTGTCCACCTTCAGTTTAAGAGCTCTTTCAGAACCCTTTCTTCTGTAAATGGGCTGGTATCAACTTCTGTATCCAGAGTGTTTCTACTGTTTGTTTTAGGTACCTCCCTCTTCCTTTGTAAATACTGAGCAAAAATATTTGTTTAGTATCTCTGCCTTTTCACAGTCACCCTCTGCCCACCCTCCTCCCTTTATTAAGCCTCCACTATCCCTCCCTTGGTCTTCCTTGGCTCCCTGATGTACCTATAAAGGTTTTATCCCCTTCTTAACTGAGTTGGCTGTCTTTTCCTCAGTTTGGGCCTTTGCTGTTCTGACTGCCTTCCAGCTTCCTTTTGCTTTAACTGATACAGTTCTCTGTCCTGTTCCTTCTCGATTCCTTGTACTTCCTGAATGCTTTCTTTCTCTTGAACCTTCACTGCCACTTCCTTTGAGAACCATAGTGGTTTCTTACCTTGTTTCGTTTTGTTTATTTGCTTTACACAAAGGCTTGTTACCTCTATGATGGCAGTTTTATTATTCCCATTGTTCTTCCACCCCTCCTTCCTGCCCATTTGCTAGTGCATTCCTTAGGCACTCACCCATTTTGGCAAGTCAGCCTCCTAAAATCAGTACCTTTGTCTTTGTATGGCTTGACTCTATTGCTGTGTTTATTGTGAACCATACTGTTCGATGGTGCTAGTTCTCAGATGGCTACCACTTCATCCTGTGATCCTCTCTTCATCTCCATTTGAGAGAACCAGGTCTAAGATTGCTCCCTCTCAGTGGGCTCCAATACTAGTTGTCTAAGGCATGCCCTGTAGGGCATCTAGAATAACCCCACTCTTAGAAGTGGCTGCTGCAACTGCACTCCAGTTAACATCTGGTGTATTCAGATCACCCATCAGCAATATCTCCCTTTTTCTGCCATTCTAAGTATACTTTCTAACATTTCCTTGTCCATTTCCTCCCCGAGAAAGGTCTGTATACTAACCCTATCGTACTGTGGTGCCATTGCGGTCTCCAAATTTACCCACAGTGCTTCTTCTCCTCCTGTTTACCCTTTTGTTCTGTTGCTTTGATTCCTTCCCTTATGTAAAGAGCTACTCCTCCTCCTCCTCTTACCCTCCCTGTCCCTCCTGTAGATAGTGTATCCTGGTATATTTACATCCCAGTCATGGTTTTGTGTGTACCATGTTTCTGTGACTGCCATGATATCCAGATGTTCCTCCTCCATCAAGGGCCACTAATTCAGGAGCTTGTTACTCAGACTACAGGCATTGGTACTCATTGCTTTCCATTTTTGATGGCTTTACCTTCTGTTGCAGCATCCCCACTGACCTTTCTACCTTGGTCTTTTTCTCATTTAGTACCCGTTTTGTAGGGGAGGCCGGATTTTCCTGCTGCTTATCAGTGCCTCCCCTTGACTAGTTTAAAAGCTTGCCAATGAAGCATTTAAACCGATTACTCAAAGACTTGTTCCTTCCTGGACAGATGCAGACCATCCTGCCAGTATAGGCTGGTGTCCTCAGGTGGAACCCCAGTCCAATGAAGCCAAACCCCTGTGCTCCACACCATTTTTTCAACCATTCATTAAACTGCATGGTGCAAAGTACCCTCACCTCACTCATGCCATTGACAGGCAGCACCTCTGAGAAGGATACTGTGTGCTACTTGTCTTAGGCCCCTCCCAATTCTACAAAGTCCTTCTGCACTGCTCTAATCTCATGATGAGCCAAGTCATTTGTCCCTAGGTGGACAATGACATCCAGTTCGAACTCCCGTGCAGCTGTTCCCGTGATCCTGAGGATGCACTTCCTGTCCCTCGAGCCATGGCACCAGGCAGGCACCTTCTTCAGTTTCCCTGCTCCCCCAGTTCTATCCCCTAATAATGAGTCCCCCACCAGGAGCTGCTTCCTTTCCTTGTGGTGTCCTCTGTCTCCTTCCTGTGGGCCTCCCTTGTGACAGCTGTCCTCAGCCTCCTTAGTCTCCTCTGTGGGTGCATCCATAAGGAGCTATGCTCCCCCAGAATGGTGTATGGATTGTGGGTGGAACAACTGACTGGGTGTGCCTCTGTTCCACCATCCTCACCCTTCCTGAGCCCACTGTGGTCCAACTGCTGTGTTTTCTTTGCAACCTCTGAGGTAGTGGTGGTGGTTCTGGTGCTCCCTGGATGGGGAGGTTCCTTCCTACTATCCAGTGTGGCCTGGGGGAAAGTTCCCTTACTACTGTCCAGCATGGCCTGAAGATGGGCAACTTCCTCCTCAGGGCAGAGAGTTGTCTGCAAATAGGGCAGCATCTCAGCCTCCAGAAAGACTCCTGGAAGACTGCTGTCCCACAGCCATTACATTGTACTACTCCCACATGTTTATCTACTTTTTCTTTGTGTGTGTGTGTGTGTGTGTGTGTGTGTGATTGGTTTGTTATATAGAAATATATATATTATACAATGTGTATGCTTATATTGTCAGTGCAATGTGCTAGAGAGGATATGACAGTGATATGCACTTGCACTCTTGAGGAAATGATGTCAAAACCCCAGGAATAAAGGAACTATTTCCAGGGGTGGGTGGGGTGAGGGTGGTAAGGGGTTGGGCTAAACTGTGCCCTCGTAAAGCAATCAGCTAAAAGCTATGACCCAGCACTGCGATGAGTGCCTTCCTGTCAGCAAGATGCCCTACACACAATTTGACAGAGAAATACCCTGCTAATCAAACAGAGAAAAATCCAGACATCCAAGTCAAACACAGGTAACCCTCCCCAGCCCCAAAATAGCCTGGTGGTTTGTGCTCTGAAGCGGTCAGCCCCAAAATAAGTCAGCTGGGCTTTACACTCTTCCTACTGAAAATCTTAAGAATTAAGCCAACTGATTGACTAGTGACACCTGTGATGTAAGCAGGCCTTTCGATGTAGGCAGGCTGCTGTCTGATTCCAATACACAAAATCTTTCAGTGAAACCAGGGATAAAAACTTAACTACTCAGCCAGCAGGACACTTTTAAAATGTTGCAAAATATCCCTCTAAATCCTAGGTTTCAACCCCAACAATCAGGCAAATTCAGTTGTATCTCACTCCCTCTGGTTATAAAATTACTACACTTCTAATGGAATCCTGCAATTCTCTGCTTAATGCCAATAAGGAAAAAAAAAATGAAACTCTTTGTAGAAAGCGTAGCTCCCTGTTTTACAATAGTATGCCTTACCAAGTTTCCAGCTCCTAAATGAAGTTATAGTTTGTTCTTTGCAGTGTTGCAAGGTTCTCAGCTTCAGACAAATCAAAAGTCAGACTGACCGAGGTGGTAGTGGGTGATAAAGGTGTTTGCTGACTTCCAGGTAGCAGCCCAGCAGATCTCCTGAATAGGAATGTCTCTGGAAGCAGCCACCGATGTAGCAGTATGGCGGGTTGAATGAGCTCTATCCCTCTGAGTGGCTCCTTGCCTGCCAACTCATAGCATAGACCTATGCATGATGTAATCCATCCCGCTATGGTCCATTTGGCTGCAGGTCTGCCAGAAGCGGCTTCACTGTAGGTGACAAACAGCTGGCAAACCTCTTGGCAATTTCCACCGTCCTCTCCTTATAATAAGAGAGAGCATGTCTCAGGTCCAAAGTATGGAGCCTGTACTCGGTGTCAGATTTAATTAGGGTAGTATACCGACAGAGTCAACACCTGGTTAAGGTGAAACTCTGACACCACCTTTAGAAATTTCGGTGGGGGCGCAGGGACAACTTTATCCCTGTGAATAAAGATAAGGAGTCCACCAAAAGCGCCTGGAGCTCTCCTGTCCTTCTGATGTGATAGCCACCAGGAAGGCCGTCTTCCACGACAAGTTTGAGAGCTCACACTTGTGCATGGATTCAAATGGCTTGTCCATGAGCTTTGCCAAAACCAGCAGCTGATCCCACAGAGGTGGAGTTCACGCACCATAGGGGATATGTGATCTAGGCCTTTGAAGAAGCGCCCGACCACTGTCTCCAGTGCCAATGTTGGCTGACGGCCCGTGCCGGAAGTGAAAATGGCCAGGAGCACCCTAAGAGTCGATGACCATAGACCCTCTTTGAGAGAGACCAAGGTAGTCAAGAATGTTGGCCTACAGAACAGGATAAGGGTCCAGACCCTTACCCCTGACACCAAATGGAAAATCTCTTCCATTTGAAGGCATAACATTTCCTGGTCGATTCCTTTTGGGATGCCTCCACCACAGTGTAGACATCTTGGAAGACCCAAAGCCTGGAACTCTAGCAGCTCAGGTACCAGGCTGTGAGGTACAGGATTGAAGGTCGGATGGAAGACCTTCCCTGGTTCAAAGATATGAGGTCAGGCGGCAGCAAAGCCACTCCGGGGCCTGCAGCTGAGGCTGAGGAGATCTTGATACCAGAACTGGTGTGGCCAGTCTGGGGCTACCAGGATTACCTTTGCCTTGTCCCTCCTCACCTTGAGTAACACCTTGTGGATTAAGGAAATGGAGGAAGGTGTAGAGGAGGAGCCCTGCTGAGGGGTGGGCATGATACAGCCTCAGCTTGGTGTTTTCCTGGAGGCAAACAGGTCCACCATCGGTTTACCCCAACGGAAGAACAGGCTGTAAACTACCTCTGGATGGAAAGACCACTTGTGGGATGTCTGGTCTATGCGTCGAGCATCTGCCAGCGGTTCGAGGGCTCCTGCCACATAGATGGCTAAGAGATCCGCCTCCAACCGGCTCATGAGGGCTGGCCAGATGGAAGATCAATGAAGCCGGCGGCCGAGGATGAGATCTTGACCACTCGTATTCCTGGGACTTGGACCTTTCTCGGTCCCAAAGCGTCTTCGCCAGGACAAAGACAGGTCCTTATCCCTCTTCCGAGGCGGAGGAGTGCGAGCCCGGCGCCTCTCCCAGGGTGGAGAGACTGGCACATCTCCTAAAGGATCCCGTAAAGGTGGAGCCCAGTTTCAGCGGAACAAAGACGCTCGATTGCGAAGAGCAAGTGGCTTCTTCTAATGCCTTCATCTGTTCCAGCTGATGGGCGGAGCCCGGCCGCAGAAACCGCCTCTACATAGCCTCCTTCGATTTCACCGGAGGGTTCCTTTTTCTGGTCTCCCCCAGCTTCAGGCGTGCCTTGCGGTTGTCCAAGACATTGGGATGGAAGGCCAAGCAAAAGCTACTCGACGAACGTGTCATAACCAACACCTAGGCAGTAGACACATGTGACATGGGGACTGGTGCACTACATCTTCTGGCTGCAGGGACACGGCGAAATCCGGGAAGATTTCTCCTCCATGATCGATGCTGCAAAAGCATGATTGCTAACTCGAGCAGTTTGAGCTTTGGTAAAACCGATAGTTTGAAAGCCAGGGCCTATGAAATGCGAAAGCAGAGGAAGCAACCTGTATCTTCCAGCGGAAAAGGAAGATCTGGCGTCATGGGGCGGACAAGTATACACCACCGGGTGGGTGGGAGGAGCCAACGAAGACTTCCAGCAGATTTAAAGGAAAGGGACAATGCCAAACATTGTGGATGAACAACATATCCACGCTCCTAGAACTCTAGTTGCACAGGAACCAGGCCATGAGTTGCAGGGTCTTCAGGTCCAGGAGCAGGACCTTCCCTGTTGTCTGGTCAGCAGATCCAGGCCAAGAGGCAGCCACTACGAAGGTCAGCTGAGGAAATCTGGGCACCAGAACTGCCAAGACCATTGTGGAGTGATCAGAATCATCTGTTTTGTTCTTCTGGGCCTTGACCACTACCTTGTGGATCAAGGGTAGGGAATGAAGACACACAAGGTCTGGGGTCCAGGGACTTGCAAAGGCATCCCCACAGTGTCCTGGATTGTGGGGGTGGACATAAAGCAGTCTCAGTTTGGCATTTACCCAGAAGGCAAACAGATCCACCAGAGGAGTGCCCCACAGGGAGAACAGGTGCCACACCACTTCCTGATTCAGAAGCCACTCGTGCGATGGCTCGCCTGCCACCTGGAGCATCCACTAGCTGATGGTTCTCTTCTGCAACATGGATCACCAGGAGATCAGCACCCAGGCTGTACATGAGGGTCCAGGTGCAAAGGGTGTCCTGACACAGAGGAATGGAGTGAGTTCTACCCTGCCTGTTCAAGTAGAACATGGAGTGGTGTTGCCCATCTGGACCTACATGACCTGACCCCTGACTACAGGAGCCAATTCTGTCAGCGTAAGCCACACTGCACAGAGCTTCAGCAGATTTATGTGGTGATGGGACTCCCAGGGTGACCAGAACCCACTGGGTCTGTGGTCTCCCTGGTGTGCTCCCACCCACTAGAGATGCATCTGTTGTGAGCATAATGGTTGATTCTAGGCGGACAAACAGGATTCCTTCCTCCAGGTGTTCAAAGATCAGCCACCATCAGATAGTACCCACATCAGCTTGGTCACCGTGACCGACTGGTCCAAGTGGCCTAGGCAATGGAATCACTGATGGCCTAACTCCCAATGGAGGTGGTGCATTCACCAGTGTTCCCAATGGATCACATTCATGCAGGATGCCATGTACCCAAGCAGAACTCAGAAATCAAAGGAAGGCATGAGAGCCCAGCCTGGAAATGATCAGGCAAAGGAGGTAAATTCCAGTGCTTGGTCTGAAGGAAGGCAGGCCTTGGCTCGCATGGAGTCTAGTTTTGTCCCAATGAACTTGACCACCTGCATGCGTACCAGCTCGGACTTGTCCAGGTTGACCAACAGGCCCAAGTCTTGGAGGTCTGGAAAGCCAGACCCTGGACCTCTACATGGCCTCTCTAGATGAAACAACCGTAGTGTGTCATCCAGATAGGGATACACCCTAACACTGGTGCCTCACAAAAGCGCCCAGTGACAAGTTGAAAATGCCATCTCTCTTCACCCATCCTGTTCCTGTCTGCACTCCCAGTAGGAGGCTGGCTATGTCACTTCTTGCCATGTTGGTCTGCCATCATAATGGATAAGTGGGTGTTGAATGTAGTGGGAAGAGGTTGCCTCTAGACTTCCAGGCTCTCCCACCTTACCATCTGCATGTGCCTCAGGAGTCTGGGGTTGTCATAGATGTGCTGTCCACCCACTGGGAGGACAGTGCTCAGTTCACCTCCTTGCAAAGGTGCAATAGCCCATGTCTGGGACTTCCTAGTCTTAAAATGGATTGGGGGGCTGGCTCCCATACTGGATCTGCATGATCTGAACCAGTTCAAAGTGAAACACAAGTTCCAGATGTTCACTAAACTGGTACATTCCATCACTGGAGCAAAACATGGTTTTACTCCTTTGACCTCCCTGCTTGGGCTGCTGAGGAGGCGGTGGCTGAAAGGACCAATACTGGAAGCCTGTTTCTTAGGCTTCTTTTTGTGTTCTTCTGGGACGATGCCACAGAATGTAGGATGGCACTGGACTTCTCAATATGAGCAAGATGCCCTTCCACCCTAGGGCCAAATAGGTCGGTACCCAAGAAAGGGACTTGTCCAGCTTGTGCTAGTTGTCTGCCAAAAGGTGGACAGATGCAGCCAGACCCTGCAATGCATGAAGACAGCTGCTACCACTGCAGGGTACAGGAATCACCCATGTCCATGGTTGTCTGGAGCTAGTGTTTAGCCAGTGATTGACCTGCTGATCAGCCGGAGGTGAGGGAGGATGGAATCAAAACTCCCATCAGGGAGTGACTGAAATTAGCCATCATCAAGGCGTAACTAGCCTGTTGGAAACACAATGATGTCATAGCCTACACCTTTTTGCAGCATGGTCAATCTTATGGGACTCCTTCTCCAGAGGTTTGTCTACGTCCCCTAGTGTCCAGACTTGTGGAACACTGAATCAGATATCAACCCCTCCACGGAGGGATGGTCCAGAACCCAAAATGTATCCAGTAGGGACTGCATACTTGTGGACCATATGGGTAGAAGGTGCCGGGCAGAATGCTGGATGCTGCTAAAGCATCAAGGCTGGTCCCAAAATAGCTTCAGCCATGGGAAAAGCAAACCCTGGGGATATGCTCTGTGAGGCAGGCAACTCATGGCTAATAGCTGCCTGCTCCAGGATCTAAAATAAAACTAAATGAAAATTTACTGTGCAGGGGTCATAAAGTAATATAACTCATGTGAAGTGCAATCTCACTTCCTCATAGCTCACTATTCACCAAGTAGTTGCTGCAACCCTGCCCACAAAACTGTGTTTAATGAAGTGAAGGGAAAAGAGCAGCAGGCTATAAATAGCATTATAATGCTATTAGGAGCAGTGGCAGGTCTTTGGGTGATACTTACACTATTTATGCAATTGTACATGTTAAGGGGGTAGTACATGTAGTACCGTCCCCCTTCAAGATGTACAATTGCATGTAAATAATATAAGTATCATCAAAGACCACCGCTGTTCCAATGGCATTATAATGTTGTCTATAGCCTTTGCAGCTCCTTCCCACTTCATGTCATTAAACGTGGGTTTTGTGGGCGGGCTGCAGCAAGCACCCGAATAGTGATCCATAGTAGATGAGATCATACTTCATGTAAGTTATACTACTTTATAACCCTAGCACAGAACATTTTCATTTAGTGTTACTTTAGGTCCCATGGTAGGCAGCTACTAGCCATAAGTTGCCTGTCCCCATTGTGTCAGTTGCTCGTTAGCAGAGAAGCACACTGAATGGCATTGAGCCATGCTTGGTGGAGAGCTCTTTGACTGATCCCCTGTTGAGGATGAGAGCCTAGGAGGCCACTGACACGTGGTCCAAGTCATCTGAGGACTCCTCAAAAATAGCCCCTTACCATTTCTCATCATGGATCACCTGGGTATCGTGATCTGCACTGATAACTGGCCTGGCAAGCTGGTGGCCGAATGGGTTGCCTTAGCTGGAGCACCCACCTTCAGCTGTAGTGATGGCAACTCCATCTTAAGAGGTGGAGAAGCAGTTGTGGTGAACATCTACATAGCGTGGACCAGCGGGGGCACAACTGGTGGGTGTCAGGTGACCAGAGACCCAGGGATAGAGTCCTAATCTGCCCTGTTATGGCCAACTGGTTGCCAGAGGGTTCCTCATAGCACTGGCACAACGAGGAGGAGGGTCATGAAGCGTTGATGGTGACACCCCCATTAAGCAGGAATGATAGCATGAACACCTCGACTGCGACCCTGCCCACTGACCAGGCGACTGCCGGTGAAGGAAGCTTTCTGGCTGTTTGTGGTACACTACCTGACTGCCAATGTTAAGCAGCATGGACATGGAAGGCTCAACCACTGGTGGAGGCTGTTCCCACTGAGGACCAGATAGGAACACCGACCGAACCACATCCTCTTGAATGAGGACTGGGAGCATCAAGGTCTGTGAGACAGATTCTTGGACTTTGTCTGACAAAAGGTCAACAGGCTCAAGGAGAATTTCTGTGGTCTGCTCGACCAGAGTCAAAGTTGACTGGCTCGATGGGTACCAAAAGCCCTCAGCCTGACCGACCAGCCCCTCGACTGAAAGGCTCTCAACCACCGCTGAGCAGTCAGGCAAGTCGAGGGACTGGGAGGACCTTGATCTCTCCGATCCCACCACTGGCACCAGCTGGACTTGTAGTTGGAACCATGATGAGCAGGGCTCTCCACCAGAGTCAGTAGGGCCAAACACACGTCCTGGAAGCCTTTGATGAATGAGCCTTTGATGCTTGCCCCAGCTGGGAACAACGTGGAGAACGATGAGGTGCCCACTGCAGCAGTCGATGCTTCTCCTCATGCGCCACAAGCTGCTGAGCAGACTTGGCCACAGCTGAGGCCTTCTTTAGGCCCTTAGGGCAGTCCTTCAGACTTGTTCCAAAGGCCTGCCCAGCAAGACCAGAGCTTCCTGTTCTCAGGGGACCCAGGAAGCATGCTGAAAACAAGGCTTCACCCAACACATTGTGCTACCTGCCCAGGTAATACATGAACATGTTGTGTGGGTCGGTGACCGACATCTTCTGCTGGTGCTGAACACAGATCTTAAACCCCAGCTTTAGTTGCTCCATCAAGGTCTAAGAGGAGTCAAGGAACTGAGGAAAGACATCCAACCAACTTGAAAACTTTGAAAACAAAGTTCAACTACGGTACAGTAAATCTAAGTGATAGCTGTGAAGGATGTAACCTGTTCTAACAGAAAGAAAGATCTGACGTCCCGGGATGGAGTCAGGGATATACCACCAGGTGGTGGGAGGAGCTTAGATTAAAGATGTCCAGCAAATCAGACTGTTCCAATGGAATTGTCAAAGTGTGGATAGTGAACCACAGTCAAGCCTCAAGAATGTAAGGTTTTAGGGACCCCAAAGCCATTATCGATTTGGTGGGTATCTGGCAAAGGGTTAGAGAATAAGGGTTCATCTGAAATGAATGGAAACAGGCCTACAACATCTCCTGAACAGCTTCTTCTTGACTGATACAGGGAGTTCTTTTTATGCTAATGAGCCAAAAGCCTACAATAGAGATGGCCCCAGGGAACATCTGAATTAGGATAATGACTTTGTGATATCCAGTCTGTGTGGGAAAATGGAGTGCATGAGGACTGCAGCATGTTAATGAAATGAATGCAATCTTTGTGACTAAGTGGGGAACTCATACAGAAACTGTCCATGGGCTGCATAACTAGCCTGACGAGGGGATCAACTGGAGCAGAACCTATGTTACAATGGCTCAGAAGTCCCACAGTTTATCCAAATCACTTGCTTTTAGCACTTGAGACTGAATAGAAGGCCTCTGAACCTAAACTCCAGTCTCTCAGCATGCAGCTCCAACCCATGCTGATGCAGCTGTGACCTCTCTTGGCTCCCGCTGAGGTTCCTGAGTAACCCCTACCTCCCCAGAGCAATAAGAAGATACTGCCCAGGACACGCCTTGCGCCCCCACTCAGCAATCCCAGTGCATCCAGGATACACAGTCATCTGAAATCTCAGGAACTGTTACACCTATGGATGTAATGCTTCCACCATCTACTCAGAAGACTGATAAATTGCATATGGTCACCAAGGGAAGAAGGCACTGGAATAAACCAAAATGAAGGTTTTGAAATGGACCTGGTGTCTCTTTCACACCAGTATGATGTGCTCCGTCCCAGAGACAGTGAGGAGAGATGGAGGAGGATTCTGACATTTCTCAGTGCACTCCTGCCAGCCCGATCTGTCCTCCAGATGTTTCTAGCAAAAAGAACCGTAGAAGTAGGGAAAGAGAAGGTGAGTTTGGAAAAATGAATGAAAGATAGGAACTGGAGGAATTTCATTCCATTTTTCTTATGTTTCTAATGTCTCTGGCAACAGCTAATATCAAAAGCCTAAAACTGTTAAAGGAGACCAACAGCCTCTTTGCCTTTTTCAGCTGTTGCATTGTGAAATAGTATTCTTCCAGGACACGGGTTGTGCTCTCTGTTGGTGGCAGGCGTCACCAGAGTGTAAAGTTGGGGAGGCTAATGCCTTCAGTCAAAATCCTAACAAAGCTAGGGGGTCCGGGGCATGCCCCTTGAAAATTAGAACATTTACATTCAAATGATGGCTTTTCTTGCATTTTAATGCTGAAATATCTGTTTGAAAAGCCTGGTTATCATGATATCTATTTAATGTTACATGTGGAAAATGTGGTTACTGGACCACCAAGGACAATGGAAGAGTGACACCATTTCCCAGCAGATCTGGGAAGGTTACAGGACCCCAGAGCAAGTAAGACACCAGCCAGACACCATTATCCCAGCAGATCTGCTGGGAAGGTTACAGGACCCCAGAGCAAGTAAGACACCAGCCAGACACTATTATCCCAGCAGATCTGCTGGAAGGTTACGGACCCCAGAGCAAGTAAGACACCAGCCAGACTTATCCCAGCAGATCTGCTGGAAGGTTACAGGACCCTATAGGAAAACAGTCAGACTCTCATCTAAGAAATGTGCTATGCTCTTTAAGTTTCCTTCTTCCTTTGAACTTAAAACACTTGAAGCAAAGTATCAGTGCCACAGGCATACAGGTTGCTCTTGTTTATTATCTTGCTGATCTTGGGAGAAGCAGCTCAACCCTCCTCCTCCTGTTTGCTCATGTCATCAGCACGAGGTGCAAGTCAGGAGCAAGGCAAACCCTGAGCCTCCACGCTGCTAGCAGTGCTCACTCAGTGGCAGTGCTCACTGCTCACGGGCACAATTAACCCACTTCCCTCGATCAGTGCTGCTGTGCTTCTGACTACTAGTTGACTTGAGCCTGACAGCCTGTTTCTGTAGTGTTCACAAAACTTAGTTCACAACTTCACACGCTATTTAATTTTTAATTTTGTTCTTGTAAGTTGTCCCACAGTCCCTGCCCATTGCCATGAAGCCACAGTACCTGCCTGGCCTGCCAGCCAGTGCCTGAAATTCCCCATAGCTCACTCAGCTGAGGTGACCAAGGTCCCGGTCTCCTCGCCTCAGAGTCCCGACTCCAGTCCGTATCGATCCTCTCTCTCTCTCTCTCTCTCTCTAGTCTATCTCCTGTGACGCCCTCCCTACTCAAGCCCCCATCTCTCTCTCTCTCTCTCTCTCTCTCCCTGCAGGCTGGCATCTGGTTGCAATTGCATGCCGCCCTGCACTGATGATGCGTCTCAAGTCACTGCTACTAGTCCTCAAGTCCAGGGCCAGGAGCATCTTCTAATTTTCTGTTCTCAGTCTGTCCTCCTCCCAGACCAGGCTGTGGCTCATGTTCAATTATGAAGAAAAAAAAACACATTAGGGCTGCGCTGCTGCTGCCTCGCTTTTACTGGCTGCTGTCCTACCTGGCTGAGGTGGCTCACTGATACCAGTCTATCTCTGCCTCGGTCACACAAATTCCTAATTACAATTAAAAATAGTCTACTCTCTCTATCCAAGTAGTTATAACTGCAGCAGAAACAAGTAGATAAGGCTGCAGAATTTAAACAGTTAGAAATGTTCTTTATTTTTCTGTGAAAATGATTGGGGGCTTTAACTTAGATTGGGGGTCTGTAGCCCCCAAAATCAACGTGGTGACGCCACTGGTTGGCGGTATCCTGTGTCCAGAAAGTGTGGTGAATAGGACCGTCTTTTTGGTTCCTGGGCAAGGAACCCTGCTCAGTGGTGAGTATCCTATTCAGTTCACATGAGATTACTGTGCACAGATTAACAGACTTGCAACCTGGCCATGTATTATTACTGGATACTATCCGCAAGGTCAGGCGATCAACTGATCAATATTTATGCACAACAGTCCAAAGCAGAATAGGTTGGGTTGCAAAACTAATTAGAGAAGGGAAATTGTTTAACCAGGAAGCCACACTAAGCAAACGTGTTTTCAGGTGCAACCTGGGAGTATAAGGAAGTTAAGTGACTTGCTCAGGGTTACAAAGTATGCAGTGCGAACTGTGAGATCCAGACTCAGGTCTCCAAGTTTGCAGCTCAGTGCCCTAAACCACAGCACTATACTGCTTCTTTACTCCTTATCATTTATAGCCAAACCTGTAATTTTTTGGGGAGTGACCATACCTCTCAACTGTACCACATTACAAAGAACGTTCATTTTACTTCACAAAAGCTCCCTGTTTCACATTGTGAGGACTTGTTCCACCAAAGTCAACATGTCATAGCGAAAATCCATAGTAAACAATGGAAAAATATATTATTCAATTAATAACAGACTTTATGAACATAAATGCAACCTTTTAACAATGTTTTGAGCTTCTTAGGTAAAGATTTGATTACGTGTTCCACATTTTGCCCATCTGTTCCACAGTTTGACAGGCAATTTTTCCACATTTGGGGAAAAAATGTTGAGAGGTATGGGGTGACTTTAACTGCAGATTTTGTTTTGATAGCAGTGCTACAACCACCAAAATATCTTGTGATATGGCTTTTTAGGGACCTTACAAAAATCTGTGGGGTTATCAACAGTATATTTTTGCCACATTAATAGACGGAACCCACTTCTTGTGGAACCTGGCCACTTCCATTGATTTTATATTTACATCTCGCGCTTCCTATTGGGGCTGCCTTTGTGTGTCCCACTGAATTCTTGAACCACAGGATGGCTAAAATTCAGATTGACATTGACCCTGAATGTCAGTTTGGTCCAGGTATGTGGAGATTAAATATCACACTATTAAGTACTGAATTACTGCATTCAGATTTAACAGAATAGTTAGCTGCTAGGCAGTCAGTTCAGGTCTGTTATGAGGACCCACACCAGTGGTAGGTGTGAACTGGTATCCTTTAAAAATACTGGCAGGAACGAGAACATGACACAATACTTTCAATAGCTGGCTAAACGGCACCACTTGCAAAACTGGACTCTCTCTCCATGGAGACGTGGAAGATATACAGGTTACTCACCTGTAACAGGAGTTCTAGGAATGGTATATGTTGTTCATCCACACTCATTGGCAGTATCCTTGCCGCTTAAATCTTGCCGGAAGGTCTTCAAGCTTGCTCCTCCCACCCACCGGGTGGTATAACTCGGCTCCGCCCCATGGCGCCAGATCTGGCCGCTGGAAGCTCAGGTTGTGCGTCGAGCCGAGGAGGTCGGGTGGGTTGTGGATGAACAATATACCATTCCTAGAACTCCTGTTACAGGTGAGTAACCTGTACTCTAGGACATGGATATGTTGTTCATCCACACTCATTGGCAGACTCCTAGCAGTTCTCCGGGAGGAGGGAGGCAAGACGCACCCCAATACTTACTTGGGAAAGAGAGACTGGAGAACAGCCCCAAAACCAGCATCCCGGCGTGACTCAAGGTCGATGTGGTAATGGTAATAAAGGTGTTTGCTGACTTCCAGGTAGCAGCCCTGCAGATTTCCTGGATAGGGACGCCCTGGAAGCAGCCACCGCTGCAGCAGTATGGCGGGTGAGAATGAGCTCTTATCCCTCTGGGAGGCTCCATGCCCGCTAACTTATAGCAGAGATCTATGCAGGAGGTTACCCACCTGCTTATCGTCGCTTGGCTGCAGGTCTGCCAGATGCGGCTTCAGCGTGAGTGACAAACAGCTGGCGAACCTCTCCCAATTTCAGCCGTAAGCGCCCTTATAATAGCAGCGCCCTTCTAGGGTCAGAGTATGGAGCCTATATTCGACCTCCGAGGTGTGATTGGGGTAGAACACCGGCAGAGTCAACACCTGGTTAAGGTGAAACTCCGACACCACCTTCGGAAGGAATTTCGGTGGGGCGTGAGGACAACCTTGTCCCTGTGGAAGACCAGGTAAGGAGACTCGATGGAGCGCCTGGAGCTCTCCCATCCTTCTGGCTGACGGATAGCCACCAAGAAGGCGGTCTTCCACGACAGGTGAGAGAGAGCACACCTGTGCATAGGTTGAATGGCTTGCCCATGAGCTTTGCCAGTACCAGCAGTAGATCCACGGAGGTGGGGGTTCCCAGACTGGAGGAAATGTGATCAAGGCCTTTGAAAAGCGCCAGACCACCTTCTCCTGCGCCACTGACTGCTTCCGGCCCGCGCCTGTAAGCAGAGATGGCTGCCAGGTGCACCCTTAGGGTCGCCGACCTAAGCCCTTGACTAGAAAGGGACCATAAATAGTCCAAGATGCTTGCCAAGGAACAGGAGGAAGGGTCCAAGCCCTTGCTCTGACACCAAATGGAAAACCTTTTCCATTTGAAGGCATAGCATTTTCTGGTCGACTCACGGGACGCCTCAACTACATTGAGGACCCTGCCGGAAAGACCCAAAGCCTGGAACTCTAGCCGCCAGGAACCAGGCCGCCAGGTGCAGGGATTGAAGGTCCGATGGAACACCTTCCCCTGATTGACTGAGAGCAGGTCCGGCGAGCTGGAAGCTGCCAGGAGTCCTGGAGCTGAGACTGAGGAGATCTGGGTACCAGAACTGGCGAGGCCAGTCTGGGGCTATCAGAATCACCTGCGCCTTGTCCCTCCTTCGCCTTGAGAAGCACCTTGTGGATCAAGGGAAATGGGGAAAGGCGTGAAGAGTCGGGTCCATTGCCTCGAGAAGGCATCCTCTGCAGCCAGCCCTGCTGAGGGGGCGGGCATGGAACAGACTCAGCTTCGCTGCTCCCGTGGAGGCAAACAGGTCCACCTGAGGTGTGCCCCAAAGGGAGAACAGATGCTGTACTACCTCCGGCAGGAGAGACCACTCGTGGGATGCAGCCCTATCCGGCCCAGGGCATCGGCCAGGGTGTTGGAGGCTCCTGCCACGCGAATGGCTAGGAGATCCGCCTCCAGGCTGCCACGAGTGACCAAATGCGGAGAGCTTCCTTGCATAGAAGCATGGAGCGGGCCCCGCCTGGCGGTTTAGATAGTACATGGTCGTGGTATTGTCCGCCTGGACTCGGACCACTTGACCCCGGAGGAACGGAGCAAAGGCGGTGAGAGCTAGGCGGACCGCCGGAGCTCCAGCAGGTTGATGTGGCATCGACTCCCGCGGGGACCAGAGGCCATGAGCCCGTTTCCCCAGATGGGCACCCCAACCCATCAGAGAGGCATCGGTCGACAGAGAGACCGTCGGCTCGGGCGGACGAACGGGATGCCCTCCTGCAATTGATCTGAACGGTCCACCACTGGAGAGCATTCCACATCCCCTGTGTCACCGACACAAGCTGGTCCAAGGGATCGCAGCGTTGTCAGACCACTGGCTGGCCAGTCCTCACTGAAGGGGACGATGTTCCAGCGGCCCAACGGACCACGCTGGTACAGGCCGCCATGAGACCCAGGAGGCGAGGAAGTCCCGGCAGGGCTAATTGCCCAACCAGAAATGATCGGGCAAAGGAGGAAAGAACCTCGCCCTGTCCGCGGGAGCCGCGCTCTGGCTCGAAGAGAGTCGAGCTGCGCCCGATGAATAAAATCACCTGCTTGCCTCGAGTTCCGACTTGGCCTCGTTGACAAGGAGGCCCAGTTGAGAGCAGACCTGAGGCCAGATCTCTGGACCACTCCGCCTCCTTCCTGGAGGAGCTGCTATCAGCCAGTCATCCAGGTAAGGGTACACCCGACCCTCGGGCGCCAAGAGGAATGCTGTCACCACTGCCATGCATTTGGTGAAGACCCTGGGAGCTGGAGACAAGCCAAGGGCATGGCTTGAACTCGAAGAGAGATCCTTCCGCTCGAAGCGAAGGAATCTCTGGTGAGACGGACGGATAGGACGTGAAAAACGCGCCCTGCAAGTCCAGAGAGCAGAACCACACGCTGCTCCAAGGATGTATTATTCTGAGCCAGAGTGACCATCCTGAAGGTTCGAGACCTTAGAACTTGTTTAGGTCGTCAGGTCGAGAATGGGGCGCCAGCTCCCCCGTCTGCTTCGAAACCAGGAAGTACCTGGACACAAACCCTGGTCTGAGTTGAGGGTCCACCACTCTCTACCACCTCCTTCTGGAGGAGGAGAGTGATGTCGGCTCGACGAGCCGCCAGTGAGGCTGGGGATCCCGGGTTTCCCGAGGGCGACGCTCTGAAGGGTGGTGCCTGCTCGAATTCCAGAGGCAGGCCTCTTCCCACCACTCTCCAAGACCCACCTGTCCGTGGTAACAGCGGGACCAGGCGGAACGGAAGTGCCGGAGCCGCCTCCAATGGGGAGTCCTAGGGTAAGGTGACGGGATGGGGCGACACCCCTCAGCCCGCCACTGGGCAGGCTTGGAGGAGGACCGCCGAGGGACCTCCTGGGCCTTTCCTCCCTGCCTCCTGTTAGAGGAAGCCGGGCGGCTTGGCTTGGGATGCCAAGGTCGAGCCTGCTGGCCCTGACGTTGCTGGCCGGGCGCGCCGGGGCACAGAAGGACTAAAGGGCTTAGGCTGTGGTTTGGCGGCCTTGTCCTTCTGAGCGGAAGAGACCGAGTCCAAGGTGGCATTGGACTTCTCGATCCTCTGCAGGTGACCTTCCACCCCAGGGTCAAGAGGTCAGTCCCAAAAAGGGAACATCCGCCAACTTGTGCTGGGTATCGCGGAAAGGTGGATATCCTCAGCCAAGCTCGCGACGATACAGCCTGCGGCCGCCACCGATCTGGCACATGAGTCCCTACATCCAAAGCAGTCTGAGCCGCTGTTTGGCCACTGCTCCTGCTCTGGTCCCGCACCTGCTAACCGTAGTCTGCAGATCGGCGGGAAGATGAGGGATGACCTCATCCAGGGAGCCCAACAGGCATGAGAAAAATGTGCCATGAGGACGACCGAACTGGCCTGACGGCGTCAGAGAGGACGAGCGTAGACTTTTCGCCCGACATAGTCCAATTCCTTTGACCCTTGTCAGGAGGTTTGTCCACATCCCTGGCGCTGTCGGGCGCCGAAAACGCTGTCGGTAACCAACCCCTCAGCAGAGGGGTGTTCCAAAACCGGACAAGGAACCGACCGACCGGATACTTCCTGGCCATCCTGGCCGGAAGCAGGGCAGGAAGCAGGGCGCTGCCAAAGTTCCAGTGCTGGACCCACTATGGCCTCGCCACCGGAAAGGCTCGCCGGAGAATCCCCGGTCCAGAATCTCCGTGAGGGGATACCTGGCCGCTTTGGAACGGGTTCGAGCTCCATCCCGTAGACCCGAGATGAGCCGAAGCAGTCCTAGGAAGGACGACGGGCTATCGTCCATTGGCTGACCCTCCTGAAGACTCCAAGTCCAGTCGCTGAGAAGAAGGAGGAATCATCTTCGGACCGGAAGAATCCTCGAAGAGCTGCTCTGGCCTGAGCCACCCTTCACCTGCCGAGGTCGGTCGGGAGTGAGGTAACTGACCGATGGGGAACCCTTAGCCGACCGAATCCTGGTCGGAGCCCCAACTGGGGCTGTGAGGGTGAGGTTCCACCGCAATCGTGGAGCAGCTGGTTTTGGCCGAACAACCGCCTGGGCATAGGCCTCGGGCAAGTCGAGGGGTTGTGTCGGCCGCCCGGTGACAGTTACTTAATGGCGGAAGGCGCCGGAGTCGGCTTATTCCCGCCAGGAGGAGCTGTTGCAACATAGGTCCTCGCATCGACGACGCAATTGCAAGCCTCCCTCATCCGAGGAGGAGGACGAGATCGAAGCGGCGACGCCGCTACCGCGTGCCGAGACCGAGACCGCTTATGACGGTGGGAACGGCTGGACCGCTAAGAGGGTCCAGACCGAGACCGAGAGTCCGGAATTTCCGTCGGTGCAGGAGGTGTCGCCGGAACCGACACCCCTTCGCTCGGAAGGTCCATCCGAGGGCCCGGAACCGGAGGCACAGGCGAGCCCACGGATCCTCAACTCCTCCCGGGGAACCGGAGAGGGAATCTCGGCTAAAGGCGACATGCCGTCTAATGGGTCGAGAAAATCTCGACTTCATCAGTGGAGTCTCGGTCAACTGACCTGACGGGACACCGTGAGGCCAGTGGTGAAGCCGGCGGTCGCATCGGCCGACGGTCGACGGCCCGGGAGAGGACCTTCCCGCCTCCCAAGAGCGCGACGGAGGGACTTTACCCTTGTCCTCTTTTGGACCGAGAAAAGGTCCAGCAGACGCAGGCCCTTCTCCTTTAGTGGAGAGGGACAGACAAAGCTCCTTAAAGGAAGCCGTGTAGGAAGAACCCAGAGAGGCGGGATAAATGCGCGGCCGAGGAAGATACGGCCCACGCCGCCTCCTCTTCGAGGCGAACCATCCGCTCGAGCTGATCCGCAGGCCTACCGGCCGCTGACACGCCAACCGGCCTCCTTGGACTTCACCGGAGGGAACGCTTTCCGGACGCACCCAGTTGCAATCGGGCAGCACGGTCTTCGAGGACGAAGGCCGGAAAGATGAGCACAGGTTCTAAGCCCGCGGGTCGTGCTCAAGGCCCAAGCAGTAGACACACGTGAGTGTGGATCCGTCCGAGACATCTTCTGCCCGCATGGGCATCTCCCAAATCGAGTCGATTTATCCATCGGCAGCCGAGGGATCGAAGACTGGAAGTCTTTTGCAAAATATTATTTTAAATCCATAAGCGGAGAAATAGGAACCAGTCACAAGCGCAGAGCGTTAAGGAGGAACCTGAGCTCCAAGCGGTAAAGGAAGATCTGGCGTCATGGGGCGGAGCCGAGTTATACCACCCGGTGGGTGGAGGAGCAAGCTTGAAGACCTTCCGCAAGATTTAAAGCGGCAAGGATACTGCCAATGAGTGTGGATGAACAACATATCCATGTCCCTAGAATACTGGTTACAAATGTATAACATTAAATGGGAGACAACTGGTTCTCACATGCGGAGTGTGGAATCCCTGTGCATGGAGCAGCACTTTGGTACCAGGGACATGTCCACAACTTTGCCCTTAGGAAAGCAGTGGGAAACATACCAAGAAAAAGGTGATGCATGGGTTATATGACACTCAGGATTTTTTTCAAAATGCTGTAGGCCAAATGTAACCATTAGTTGTGGATTACATTGATAAGAGCTTTGGCTAGGGTTTTACCTCTACGGGAGAGGGAGAAATTTTTCTGATCTGGATATCCCTATAGTACTGGGTACTGAGTTGTCTTTGTTTACAGCAGATATCTCCCAGGCGAAGTCACCACCACTAGCAAGTCACTAAAATCCAATACTACACCTGGAGGGATGGGTTATTCTGTGACATATATAAACTAACTGCCCCAGTATTAAGTAAGGAGCTCAAAAAGGTTTATACTTTCATGCTACATAATAATTTTATACTGTTCAGTATGAAAATGGTCTTTTGATTTACTCGCATAAAAAGGAGACAATGGACATTTATCTAACTGGAAAGTGATATTACTACTACATACAGGCTTTAAACTTTCCTTCTAAATTCCTGACTGGTAGAACCATACAGTCTGTGGAGCATCTTATAATACTGTCACAGGCACGTTCTGTACCAGGTAGGCAATTCAGGACCATTTAAACCGGTTACAAGTAATCTTGAAAAAGCAACATAGATAAGATGCCGGTTTATTATCTTTAGACTGATGTACAGCATCTGATCATGTTTCCCATTATTACTTATTGCATGTTTTAGCCATGTGTGGGTTTCCAGGTATTTTTATCCAATGGCTACAATATTTATACGATTCCATTTAGGTTACTCCAGTGATCAATGGATGGGTAGATCCATCTTGTAAAATACAAAGGCGTGTCCAGCAGGACTGTCCCCTAAGTTCCATTTTATATGCCCTGTTCCAGGATCAATTTCTTTGGAAAATTAAATAGGACTCTTTTACTTTAGCCATGGCTAATAATGAAGGTACAGTCCCTCATAAATCATCAGCATACTTAAAACTATGCGAAGTCTCTTGATGCAGGATTTGCTGGTGTGCAGTAAAATAATTTAGGCTGTTTGGTCTGTTTTCTGGGGCTTCCCTAAATATGCGAAGTGCATTGGTAGATTTATGGAGGGAGATCACACAACCCGCTCAGTGGCCGGAATCACTTTGACAGAAGAACCCTGTCTATTTTAGGTATTAGATTAGGTGGGTGATCTTGCAAAATGAACTGGGAAAGTTAAGCACAGGGAAGACTAAGGTAACACCATGCAGTAAATGGCACCTGGGGAGAAAAATTATTTTTATAATTAAAACCTTTGTTACCAGTTTTTCTTTATAGGAGTCAGATTGTTCCCCTCCTAGTGCCTTATGGACAACATTGCTGAGTATTTTTTTCCAAGCACTCTGGAGAGTAGACTGAATCCCATTAAATGTCAGGTCACCTACTTGCCATCAAATAAAGGTGGTTTTAGGTATAGTGCGTAACTGTATTTTTTTCATGAAATTTCTCGGTGCAATATAAAACCTCAAGTTTGGCAAGTTTTAAAGGTTTGAGCACCATGGTGACGTACTGGTTGTATGATCTGGTTATGGGTATGGAAAACAGGAGACTGTTTTAAGGCCTCACTTATTTCACCTTGTTGCCTCTAAGAAACGCTTACCAAAATTAATTTAAGGAAATTATCTGTCCAACAGGTTAGGGATACTGTTAGAAATCTTGGTCTCAGTATATACTAGATAACTGTTAGGAAATCTTGGTATCAGTATATACTAGATACTCAATTTGTTGTTCCAACTGCTGAAACAAAGTATAATTATGCAAGGACTTACTGTAAAAGTACATCTTTGAGAAGCTCTTGCAGCAGGCCAAACTGGTAGGACTATGCCACCAGGCACTAGGACCACATGGAAAATGTCTAGCTAGCAGTCTACAATGGGGACCCGCCTTCCACTGATGTCAGTCATCTGACATCAGTATAGGGCATATAGGAGGCGGTCCCCACACACCTCAGTTCTCCTGCTGGAGTCTCTGCATGGCCAGCTGATGGAGAACTGAGGAGGGATGTCTGAGCCAAAGAAAAGGCAGAAGCAGATGCAATAGAAAAGAGATGGAGGGAGGGAAAGCAGGGCCTGCTGCAAAGCTTCTCGAAGATCTACTGATACCGTAAGTTCTTATGTAACTGTACTATCTTACTTTGAGGAAGGCTCTTGCAGCAGACCACACTGGTAGGCCTGAGTCCCAAGCAGTACCAGTTATCATCAGGATAACATCACCGGGAGGAGGACAAGTCAGCAGTCAAAAGCTCATAACAGAAGGCCCTGAAGGACTGCCAGGCCAAAATCGCTCTAAGCCTAGAGACGATGTCCAGACTGTAAGTGCTTGGTGAAGGTGTGGACAGAACTCCAGGTGGCAGCTGTGCAGATGTCAGCAGCAGACACATTTCTGAAGCAAGCTGTGGAGACAGCCATACCCTGGTGGAATGGCCCTGACCATCCCGGAAGGGGCTTGTTGTACTAGCAGTAGCAGTAAACAATGGAAGTAACTAACCACTTAGACAAACACTGTTTGGAAACAGGAGCCTCTGTCTTGGGGTGAACAAAACAAACAACTGGTAAGTTTTCCTTAAAGACTTGGTGCAGTTCATGTAATACTGCAACATTCAGTGAACACCAAAGTATGGAGCAAGGCCTCCTCCTGATTAGAATACTCAGGAAAATAAACTGGAAGGTGGATGGATTGATTTAAAGTAAATTCAGGCACCACCTTAGGCAAAACATAGGATTAGTATGCAAAGACACCTGTCTTTGTGAAAAACAAATAAATCTCTTAACACATCAGAGCCTGGAGCTCAGAAATCCTTTGAGCAGAAGTAACAGCAACTAAAAAGAGCACTTTCCAGTGACAGAAAGCACAGCTCGCAACTCACGGCTGGTTCAAAGGGAGGTAAAATGAGTTTCTCCAACATAAAATTGAGATCCCATGGAAGGACTGGGTCCTGAATAGGAGGTTTCAGATGTTGCCCCCAGATATGTGTGGGATACATCAAGTTGAGCAGCAGCTTTGCCCTCAATAGGTGAATGATATGCAGAGATAGTAGAAAGGTGCACCTTAAGGGAGGAGTACCCCAGGCCTGAATCTGAAAGGAAAGGAGGTACTCCAACACCTGATCCACTGGGCAGGTTAAAGGATCCAAATGGCAAACAGCGCCTAAGTGGAAAAGTGCTTCCATTTCATAGCATAAGTGGCCCTGGTGGAAGGTTTCCTGGCTGCTACCAGGACGCCAGCGACTCTAGCGGACATCTCAAAGTGGGCAATAGCTAGGTCCACAGGAGCCCCACATAGAGATGCAGGGACTTGAGGTATGGATGGACTAGAGTGCCCTAGTCCTGGGAGAGCAAGCCTGTGCACAGGGGCAGGGGCACAGGACATTTCACAGCTAGCTGTTGCAGCAGGGAAAGCCAAATCTAGCATGGCCAGAAGGGAGCGATGAGAATCATCTCCGCTCCTTCCAACTGTAGCTGAGCAGAACCTCTGCAGGAGCGGAATGGAGTGAATGATACAGAAACCTCCCTTCCAGGAGAGGGATAATGCGTCTTACCAGAAAACTCCATGCCCGGGAGCAAGTCAGCACAGAAGCAGCAGTGCATTGAGTGGGGATGCAAAGAGGTCCAACTCTGGACAACCCCAACTGTCAAAGAGGTCTTCTTTGATCACGGAGGTTAGAAGTTCCCACTCATGAGCCCATGGCCTGGAGTGGCTAAGACTGTCTGCCAAGACATTTTGAATGCCGGGAACATGATTGGTCGAGAGCTCCAGACTGTGCTCGGTGACCCAATACCAGACTCTCATCCCTCGACACAGAGAGTAAGAGTGAGTTCCCCCGCTTGTTGATGTAGTAAACTACACACATATTGTCTGTCTGTACCAGTAATGAACCTGGGAAGAGATGAGTCTGAAAGGCCAGTAGGGCATATAAAACTGCCCATATCTCAAAGATATTGATATGAACAGCTTGCTCTATGTCTGACCAGGTACCCTAAGTCTGGTGGTCGGCCAGATGGGCGCCCCATCCCATGCCAGAGGCATCCACCACAAGAACCTGCCAGGAAGTCGAAACCTGAAAAGGGACCCCACGCAATAGATTGGCGGGACCATCCATCAGGCCAGAACCCTCTGGACCAGGTTGGAGACCAGGACCAACTGGTCAAGGTCATCCGTGCACCAGTCCCACTGGACTCATAGGGTCCACTGTGGCACCTGTATATGCAGGCGGCCAGGGGCACTGTGGCAATTACTTCCGCCATATGGCCCAGGAGGTGGAGGAAGACTCTGGCAGGAACCTGTCGGCTCGAGGAAACTTGAATGGCTTGCTCCATTAGACGGGCCACCCTGTCCTCGGGCAAGAAGGCCTTGCCTTGGTGGGTGCCCAGGATCACCCCTATATACTGGAAGGAGCTGGCAAGGGAGAGCAAGACTTCAGCAGATGTACTGTGACCCCAGGTCCTGGAAAAGGTGAGAAATGCAGTCTAGGGTCTGAACCAAGCGTTCCGGGAGGGGCTGCCAAACAGCCATTCATCCAGTTAGGGAAAACATAAAAGCCCTGCCTCCTCAATGCCACTCCCACCACTGCCAGGCATTCAGTAAACACCACGGGCCGAGAAGTGGCCAAATGGGAGGGCTTGAATTGAAGTGGGCAGCCTGAAAGTGGAAGCAGAGTAAACGATGGTGAGCAGAAAATACCTGGATGTGCATGTAAGCATCCTGCCGTCCAGTGATCAAAGCCAGTTCCCCTGGTGCAGCAGGAGCAACCCTGAAGGATCACCATCCTGAAGCGTTTGTATTTATGTAGAGGTTCAGGCTGCTCCAGGTCTAGGATGGGCGAAGATTTCCAGTCTTTTGGTGACGAAAAGAAGTGGGAGTAAAACCCACTTCCCACTGAGCCTGAGGGATGGGCTCTATGGCTCTTTTGGAGAAGAGCCTGAATTTGCTCTAAACCAGTGGCAGGTGCACAGGAGGGAAAGTAAAGTGGACAGAAGGGGTCTTGGGTGGCCACTCTGAGTGTGACCTTGAGCTATGAGCGAAGCACTCAGTTGTCTGTGGTCACTGCTTGCCGCCCGCCAGGTGGAGAGAGAACTGACCACTGACTGCCTCCCAGGCCCTCGGTGGGGGTGGCTATGGAGGTCAGGAGGTGGAGGTGGGGCGGGTGGGGGGCAGTGGGATCTAGGGAGTTCAAATTGCTTGGCAGTTTGACCTTGAGCCTGCTTGCGGGAGGACCGACGAAAGGACTGGTACTGGTTCTCTCTAGGGTGGGTATGGTGAGAGCGAATGGACTGATTTAAGGGCTTTGCTTGACTCCTGCGGATTAGAAATGAGGTCCTGGACATCACCCCCAAAACTCAGCCCCAGAAGGAAGCTTACAAAATGCTGGCCTTAACATCTGGAGCAAAACCGAGGACCCGGAGCCAAGAGAGGCACTGGAGGCAAATGCCAGCAGCAGCCCCACACCCAGAGGTGTCAATGGCATCTTAAGATGCCCAAAGCACATGGATGCCTACATCTGAGTACGAATTCATGAGATGGGCAATCTGTGTTTTGTGGAGTCCTCAGGCAGAGTCTGAACATGGTCCCTGCCTGGTCCAAGATGGCATTTTGGTATTGCAGCATATGGGTCAGATAACTATTTATTGAAAGAATTGGAATTACAATCTTTGAGTCAAGGACTCCTTTGCAAAGGCTCCACATAAAAATGAAATAACATAACAGGGTATAAGAAAGACAAGAACAGAGCAATATTACAATGTTGAAAAGAGGACAAGTAACAAAATTCAAGGGTGGAGAGATCCAGCATGAGTCAGTATTAAAGTCAGTGATCAATAAACTACAGTTTGGTTACAATTTCTGCAAGGTCAAGCGGTGCAGGCAGACCCCAGGTCAAAGGAAAGTGGGGAGAGTGGTGGGTGACTTGCGTCCGCATTGCAGATAGGGACTGGGCACAGTCGTAGCAGGAAGTAGCCCAGGCAAAGACCCATTTGCCAATCTGGTCCAGCTGCTGGGAATCACAGTCTGGGAGGAGAGCACTAAGGTGCTTGGCCTTCTTGGAGCAGTCATGGCGCGTAATGGCCACGAATCGCCTTAGGGTGACTCCCAGAAAGGCCTCGCTCTGCCGGGCATGATAAAGATCCGCCTTTTAGGGAGGAATAGTGGAGGGTGAGCCCGAGCTGCCGTGGTGACATCTTCATATGAGTCAATCAAGGGTGGCACCATCACTGGCAGTGCATCCTTCTGCCGAAGGAAAATGGCTAGGCAGCACCTCTACAAGTCTTGCTCCTCCACCTCCCACACCATAATGGACGACTGGATGTGGCACATAATGGTCATGATGTCAATCATGGGGGACCTGAGCACCTCCTTAGGCTGGTCCTCACCTCTTGAAGTCTCCCTGGGAAGAGGAAGACCCAGAGGATTCAGAGCCATCCTCAGAGGATTCTCTGTCTGGAACCGGCATCAGAGACCAGCAATCATCCCACCTGGAGCCTGTACCAATGTCAGGTCGGGCCTTGGAGGACCCCCATGTGTGGGTTTGCTCGCCCAGCCTACCCATATCCGGGGCTGGGGACCCGGGGGATGAAGGGAAGCCAGAGGTGGGCCCTGAGGGATGGGGTCTGTTTCTGCATAAACGACCACCATAGTGACAATAGGGCATTGTAGTCCACATGTGAAGCAATATTATACACAGGTAGGAGGGCAAACCAGGCACTGGGTTAGGGAGCGATGGTGGAGGAGCGGTGATGGACCAACAGGCGTTGGTTGCAGCACAGGCAATGAAGAGCCTGACCCACTTGCTAGGGGTGTCGGCAGTACCGTGCTGGCCCAGTGGGCCATGGCCTAGAGCCCCTGGGCAAGGGTCCACTGACACTGGTCCCATATGGGAAGCCGCACCTGAGAAGAGGGGATCCCTAGGCAAAGGCAGAGGTGACACTGGAGAAGAGGAGATGGCAATGGCGTGCTGCAGGCACTGCCTACTAGAGTGGCGTCGCTCCCGGAGGTGGGAGCTGACGAAGGCAGAGCTGAGGCCGGGGAGTGGGGCGATAGGCACAAGACCGCCACCTGAGAGCCCAGAACTGGTCAAAACACTTAGCTGAGAGCCAGAGAAAGAGATGGGGCTGAGCATCAG